>OW386294.2:95770926-100570926 GCA_936432065.2 Rutpela maculata
ATGGAGTTTACGGCATTTGTAATTATCTGCTTCAATACTGCTACATCGTTAGGAAGTGCTTCAGCGTAAACCAGCTGCTTGAGGCGACCCCATAAAAAGAAATCCAATGTTGATAGGTCTGGGGATCTCGCCGGCCACTTGATCGGTCCATTCCTGGCAATCCAATTTTCTCCAAAATTTAAATTCAACCACCGATTAACAATTTCTGTGGAGTGGCCAGGGCAACCATCATGTTGAAAATGAACTAAAGGCATATCTCTTAAAATATTTAAATGCTGTTCAGAAAATCTTTCAAGAAGCTGTAAATAAGTGTGCTGATTTAACCTTCCCTCAATGAAATAAGGTCCAATAACTCCAACGTGATAAGAAACAGCACACCACACATCCACTTTTTTATAATATTGTCTTCTACAATGAATTCTAAAATTTGGATTTTCAGAAACCCAAAACCGACAATTCTGAGATGAAACAACACCATTGGTTGTGAATGTGTATTCATCTGAGAAAATTATGAAATGATGAAAAAATCTCTGTTCCATGATTCTTTCTCCAATGGCCAAACAAAAATCCAACCCTACAAACACCAAGGGTTGGCCCTTCAGCGGGCCATCACTGGGCCAGAAATGAAACTTCTGGCCCAGTGATGGCCCGCTGATGGGCTGACTTTGGTGTTTGTTGGGAACCTACGGCCGTCATCTCCCTCTTCAAGCGTATGTTTATAATTTGCTTTATATGCCCTAATTTTCTTTGCCTTGTAAATTCTTTGGAGTTCAGACTTGGTAATATTAATAAGAGCTGATCTCTCTCTTAGTGGCATCCTAGGATTTTCTATAACAGAGGCATGAGCTATAATAGCCCCAACCTTGTCTTCATCATATGCTTTTATTTTTCTTTTCATGTTAAGAACACTGCCAGTAGCCAAAAACTTTTTAATTATTCTCATAGCCTGAGTACGTGACAAAGCAGTGTTTGGAAATTTCAAATTAAATTGGCTTACCACTTCCTTTAGCGTGTTTTCACCGCCAATTCCGTAGCATTGCACAATATAAATTTTTTCACGCACTGTGAGTACCATTTTCACTTAATTTTTTATGCTTGGTTCGTTAATTTCAAACAGAAATTAAGGATAATATTGACTACGTTTGACAGATATGTCAATAATAAATGATAAATGTGTATCCACTGCTTTTCTCATAGCCTACTTTTAGCTTCTACATAACTTTAAATATTAATTCACAAAAAATAATTTTTATGCAGTTTTAATTGAATGGTTCAAAATAAAATACTAATTTATTGAAAAAAAAAAAAGTTTCAAAAAAATTATTTTATATTCCTAAAATTTGGTATAGAGGTATAAAATTGCATTCTAAATAACTTTTCTTAGTGGAATTTTTTCATATTTTGAAAAATAAAGGTACTTTATTAGTGGTGAGTTTTACAACTTTGCTTATAAAACACCCTGTAGAACACCAAATCAAGTCATGTTTGGTATACTTAATTTTACAACAAGCAGGACTCAATCCCCAAATACCATTCCAAAATTCCAAAATTTTTGGTCCATTACACCTCTTGTTACATCTATTATACAATGTCAAAATCATTTCCTACTGGGAGAAGGAGGAGATAATTCCATAACTTCCACTCAGAAGGTAACGATCCAAAGCCAACTAAAGAGAAAAATTTCAAGCATATTTCTGTCCAAGCGAGCTATTGAAAGGAGTATAAAAAACAGTGTGAAATTTGTATAAATTTTATTATCTATAACAAAAACAATGCAACTAAACGTTGAGAACGTTGATAAAAATAAGACGGTTTTGGATCACTACCTTCTGAGTGGAGGTTATGGAATCATCAGGGGGACTAGGAGTCCAGAGACTCCAGGGCCAAACCTCGAGATAACTTCTAGTTCCTTTGTTCCTTATAAGGGTTTTGTAGTTCCTGTTTTTTAAGGATAATGGTTTTGTTTAAAGCTTTTATTTGCCTAATTAACATTTGTAACATATATTTTGTTTCTGTTTATCTTACCTTCTCTGTTGTTTTATGTAGATGAAATTCAGACAGTAGGGACAAAAAAATTGTCTTTGCCTTAGAAAAGATGAAGTAGAAATGATTTTGATATATGTTGTTTAAGTCGACGCCCTGATGGAAAATGCAAGTTTTTGACTTTGTGGGAGGGGGAAGCGCGAGTCGCCATCTCGATAAAAAGTGTGAAAAATAGTTTTTTTCAAAATAATTTGGCAATGTTCGATCCTACGAGAAAAATGTTCGAGACAAAGTTAAAGAGGACAGAATTTCCCAAATTTTTATTGTAAATCTAATATGTAACGAGATACGGCGGTGGGAAAATAACGTTTTATTGTTTTTAACGTTTTTTTACATCACAGTGAGATTATATAGGGAAGCTATTTAAAATTTTAGTGCTTTTTCTTGTTATATATACATTTTCTTACGGCCACGGTGGAGTAAATTTCAAGTTTCATTCTATGTTTTTTGTAGTATGAGTTTAGTGGTGAAACAGCCATTTTAACCTCTTAAGCAGCTACACAGGAATGAAAGTTTGTGGAAGAGATCCCCGTTAAAAAATATAATACCTTAGAATTCTAAGTTCACCGGTGGAGCGCATCGGTAAGCGCAATAACATTAATGATTGGCTATTTTGAAAAACATAGCCAATCAGCGGTGAATTTAGAAAAGTGCGGATATTATGACACCATTCCGTTTCCATATGTGCGGGGGCAATTTTCAGTAGCTTATCCCACTGTGGCCTTTATTTTTCAATCTCAGTAATGAATAAAAGAACCTTGAAAAAGTAATTAAAATGTTAAATAATCTAGGCATTTCAAATTGAAAATTTTAGAGCTTACTTAAAGTAATTTTTGGTTCTTGGAGTATTTTGAATGTACCTACTGTAAATACTTTTATGTACTGGATATAAATGCAATATTGTACTGTTCAAGTTAGTAGATCTTGCGCTGAAATATTCCCTTTTTACATAGCAAAACTTTAGGTCGTTATATTTTTCGTTTTAATGCAACTTTCAGAAATTGGCTTCTATGGCTTTTTAGCATTTCAAACAAAAAACCTAGTTATTTCTTCTTCTCTGGAAATAAACGGACTCAGCGTAGACTCACAAATAATAACAATAATAACAGCAGTAGATACTAAATACTTCTACTTTTAGGTAGCGAAACACTTTTCAATATAGTCTTGTCGGGTGCAGAGTTAGTTAATTCTGCCATGCTTGTCCTCTATTTTCTCATAGAGAGCAAAGCTAAAGAAAATTTCGTTAGTTGTTTTATAGTTTTCAATTAATTTTTTTTCTAGATGGATTTGGGAAAGTCGATCGTTAGTGGCTGAAGAGAGTTGACACTGAAAGAAAGAAATTCGAATAGTGGGAAGAATAGTTATGTTTAAAGACTTTTTTAATTAATGGAAAATAAACAACACAAACATAAAAATACATTAAATGGTTAGACAACTGTCAGATATAAAGCGAGAGATGTTTGGAGTGGGTTAATTTTTGAAACCATTTGGACAGACAACCAGTCTTTCCGACATTGCTAACTACCGGAACTGATAGACAGTGACTGGATATTATTATATTTAGGTACCGTTTACAACAGGAGAAAACGTTTTACTAATAATTGTGTGTGTTTTTTTATTTTCAGTTTTAATCGAGCAGCTCTTAAAGCAACACATATCTAACAAACAAGTATTTAGGTGTTGGTGCTTAAATAAAATCTATTGGAAGCTAAAAGTAAGGGAAAAAATCAATACTGGAGTATTGTATATAGCATAGCTGTGTCTGATATTGTCCCAAATCTTAGTCCTTAAGAATTCTGTAATTTTCCAATTTCCATAACCAGTTCTTCTGACATTGCAAACTGCCGAAACTGGGCGACAGACAGTGGCTATATGGATACTTATATGTATGTTTACTACAGGGGAAACTATGTTTTGCTAATTGTAGTGTGTTTTCCGATTTTCAGTGTTTTGAGCAGCCCTAAGTAAAGAGATATGTAGCTAACAAGTATTGCTAGTGCTTAAAAAAATCAGCTGGCTAAGAGTAAACGAAAAAGTCGTCACTACTGGATGTATATAGCAATATCTGATATTGTCCCAAATCTCAGTCCTTAAAAATTCTGTAATTTTCCAATTTCCATAACGACGTTGTAAACTACCGAAACTGGGAGACAGACAATGGCTATATGGATATTTATATGTAGGTAACGTTTACTACAGGGTAAACTATATTTTACTAATTGTAGTGTGTTTTCCGATTTTCAGTGTTTTGAGCAGCCCTAAGCAATGAGATATGTAGCTAACAAGTACTATACTAGTTCTTAAAAAAAATCTGCTGAAAGCTAAAAGTTCTTCTAACATTGCAATTCACATTGCTGTCGAAACTGGGAGACAAACAGTGACTACATGGATATTTATATATAGGTAACGTTTACTACAAGGGAAACTAATGTTTTACTAATTGGTGTGTTTTCCGATTTTCAGTATTTTGAGTAGCCCTAAGCAAAGAAATATATAACTAGCAAAAAGAAAAATCTGGTAGAAGCTAAAAGTAAACGAAAAAGTCGTCACTACTGGATGTATGTAGCAATATCTGATTATATTGTCCCAAATCTCAATCCTTAAAAATTCTGTAATTTTCCAATTTCCATACCCAGTTCTTCTGACACTGCAATCTGCCGAAACTGGGAGACGGACGGTGGCTATATGAATATTTATATGTAGGTAACGTTTACTACAGGGGAAACTATGCTTTACTAATTGCAGTGTGTTTTCTGATTTTCAGTGTTTTGAGCAGCACTAAGTAACGAGTTGTCTAGCTAAAAAGTACTGCTTAAATAAAAATCTGCTGGAAGCTAAAAGTAAACGAAAAAGTCGTCACTACTGGATGTATGTAGCAATATCTGATATTGTCCCAAATCTCAATCGTTAAAAATTCTGTAATGTTCCAATTTCCATAACCAGTTCTTCTGACATTGCAAACTGCCGAAACTGGGGCACGGACGGTGGCTATATGGATATTTATATGTAGGTAACGTTTAGTACAGGGGAAACTATGCTTTACTAATTGCAGTGTGTTTTCTGATTTTCAGTGTTTTGAGCATCCCAAAGTAACGAGATATCTAGCTAAAAAATACTGCTAATGCTTAAATAAAAATCAGCTGGAAGCTAAAAGTAAACGAAAAAGTCATCACTACTGGAGTAATGTATATAGCAATGTCTGATATTGTCCCAAATCTCAGTCCTTAAAAATTCTGTAAATTTCCAATTTCCATAACCAGTTCTTCTGACATTGCAAACTGCCGAAACTGGGACACGGACGGTGGCTATATGGATATTTATATGTAGGTAACGTTTAGTACAGGGGAACTATGCTTTACTAATTGGAGTGTTTTCTGATTTTCAGTGTTTTGAGCATCTCTAAGTAACGAGATATCTAGCTAAAAAGTACTGCTAATGCTTAAATAAAAATCTGCTGGAAGCTAAAAGTAAACGAAAAAGTTGTCACTACTGGATGTATGTAGCAATATCTGATATTGTCCCAAATCTCAATCGTTAAAAATTCTGTAATTTTCCAATTTCCATAACCAGTTCTTCTGAAATTGTAAACTACCGAAACTGGGGGACAGACAGTGGCTATATGGATATTTATATGTAGTTTATAACAAGGGAAACTATATTTTACTAATTATAGTGTATTTTTCTATTTTCATTCTTGATTGAGCAGACCTGAGCAACCATTGTCCCAAATCTGTCTTTAAATTCTATAGTTTTTCAATTTCCACAACCAGTTTTCTGACATTACTAGTTGCCGAAACTGGGAGACACACAGTGACTATGAATATGTAGGTATTGTTTACAGCAGAGGAAAATGTTTTATTAATTGTTGTGTGTTTTTCTATTTTCAGTTTTGATGGGGCAGCTCAAAGCAAGATAGACATTTAGTGAATATAGACATTTTGTGAACTAATGAACTAATTTAAAAAAGCTTGTACCACCCTTCCGTAGAGTGGTGCAGGCCGGTCGTGAAATCAGAGTCTATAACCTCGACAAGTATCTTGGCAATATCTCAGTTAGTTCGGGGGTATTACAAGTGATAAGTCCTGTAACTGTAACCTCGGGATTTTCTGGGGGCTACGGAGCCCAGAAAAGCAGTTAGTAGCCTCTGATTTCCGCGTGCGAGTGATGGAGATGCAGTAGAATTGGACCCGATTACTTAACATCTCTGCACTACATTTAAGTGGTAAGTCACAGTCTTATAATTTCCACATACCATTCTTTTATACAGGAACCACGTTACATTTTGCAATTCATAAGCTTTCAAAAGCATTCAGCTGTCTATTATTTGCTACATTTCTAATCAGGGTTAAGCTGAGTTAATAAATCATTTGATTAAAATCTTGATTTTTATTAAACGAAAAAATACAAACTTTACAAGTAAAGTTTATTTGCAAAAATTAAACTTTAAAAAGCCTTGAATTTAAAAACATATTTATGAACATATAAAAATATATATTTTTCAAATCAGTACAAAATAAACGTATTAAACGTTTAAAGAGAAATACTAATTTAGATGCTTTTTCATTGCTCAATCTATCCCCAATATCTGAATGAAGAAAACATTATATCCACGTCTGCAGAAGCAACGACACAGAAAGGGAGTTATCAGATCAGTACTTTATCAATTTGTGGAATATACTTTTGAGATTTCCACTGCTGCACTACGTTAACATTTTGTATATTTCTTCTGAAAACATTATTTCTTGGAACGGATCGTATTTCGCTTCCAACTTAATTATCAAAGGTAATAACCCTGTGCCAAAAAATGGGTAAAGCAGCCTTTTTTTCTTCTACGTGCGATTTTACTTTTGTAACTTCCAAATTTTTGGAAAGTAAACACAGGATCAAAATTGATCATGTGTAGAACTATGGATAACCGGACGCAACTATTTGTGGATGTCTGTAGGTTTTCCAGATTTTTAACCTAAATTGGTCCATTTTCCTTCCTATGGACAACCACGGGTTTATCCCATCGAAGACATCCCTGGAGACAATCCCCATCAAAAGGACATCCACAGGAGCTCCTAAATCTGGAGTAACCCAGTTTAGGACATCAACAGGATGTCGTGTTTATCCTTTAAGTATGGTCACTGATTGTGCTAAGGCTGTCGAATGCTGTGTGGGCTTTACCTACTTCTTCACTATCCTATGTTGTTAACAGGTACTAGATTTTTAAGATTCTTAAGCTAGCTAGCTTAAGAAGTTTGTTTGTCTGTGTCCAATAGTGACGATATTTCATCTCTTTCTGCGCGGCTACTTGGCTACTTAGGATGGTTGACTAGTACCTAATCAGCTTTTTCTTTTGTTTCAGAATGCAGTCAGTAATCAGAGGCGTTTAAATGGTTTCAAAATGGGTACGATTAGCGAAAGGGAAAGCAGTTAAAGGTTCGTAGTTTATCAACCTTTCTAGAAAACTCTATTCTATACAGGGTGGTCCTCAAGTAATGGTCCATAGAGCAACAGCTGATTTCTAACATTAAAATATTGGGATTTAGCTAAACTTACCTTAGTCCAAAAGTTAATATTAACGGAGATACAGGGTGTTAAAGTCAATATTATATTTTTAATTTTCTCACATAACTTGATTTTTTTAGAGCCAAGTTTGCTTGAATCTAGAGTGCTGCGATTAACTTTAAATCATCATAAATGACAAAAAATAATGGAAAATTACAAATTTATTATTTTATTAAGTAGAATGCAAGCTTCATGACCATTGTCCAATGAAGTGGTTTTTTCCGGGTGTTGCCTTGGTTGTCGAATTTTACTTGACGTTTCGCCGATCATAATGTCAGCTTCTTCAGAAGCTGTTTCAGGTTTTTCACAACGATTGTAAAGAATTATAAAGTCTTTAGAATCCTGCTGAAGAAGCTGACAGTATGATCAGCAAAGCATCAAGTCTAATTCGACAACCTCGGCAACTGCAACTGCATTCTAATATTTCGAAATTAGTTTCTTGCAAGAAAGTCTTTCTTTTTTCAAATGGCACCACTCTGCAGCATTACATATTTCTTTTTGCGTTTCATTAGTTATTTTCTGTTCCAGGTAGGTTCCAAACGTGAAAGGATCTGGGTGAAAACATCGAATAAGGTAGTATTTTTGTCCTTTATTATGTGAAGTGAAAGTGATGATGAATATTTGTTTGAAGTATTATTAATGTTAGAGTAAGTATAAATGATTTGAAAACGAGTTTATAAAGTAAGTATAAATACCATATGATTTTTTGCACATTCGGGACATGCCCCTGAATAAGGATCGAGAGTTTGCCGGACGAAAATCTGGTCCCAATTTGATTAAACTAATTTTTTTAAACAAATTGCAAAAATGGCCAGCAATATATGGCAGAAACGCTAAGCATTCAAAAGAGTCAACTCAGAAGAAAATTCGGAAATCATTCTAAAAATTATCAGTTCTGTAAAAGCCTTTAACTCAGGCAGAAAAAGAACTTTGAAAGAAAACTGCGTTTTAAGGTAATCGTGTTCAATCCCTTCACTTTTTAATATATTCTTATTTCTAGGATTTTTGTGTATGCACAATATCAGTTAAGCTGGAGACTTTAAACTCTAAGCAAATAAGATGGTGTCGTGCCAAAATGATGAGTTTATGAAGCAACTTTTTTATTCCAGAAGAAAATCCGGAAATCATTCTAAAAATTATCAACTCCATAAAAGGCTTTGAACTCAAACAGATTCTATATTATTAAAAAAATTATCTTTAAAAAGAACTTTGAAAGAAAACTGTGTTTTAAGGTAATTATGTTTAATCTCTATCACTTTTTAATATATTCTTATTTCTAGGATTTTTGGGTATGCACAATATCTGTTAAGCTGGAGACTTTAAGCTCTAAGCAAATAATAAGATGGTGTCGTGCCAAAATGGTGAGTTTATGAAGCAACTTTTTTATTGCACAAGAAACATTTTTGAAATGATTTAGATGTTTTGGAATAATACAATTATGTTGGTGTAGAGTAGTGCTGCTTATAATTTGGCATTTTCGTATGTTGTTGACAGGTGCCTAATCTGTTTTTCTCTTGTTTCAGGATATATTCAGTAATCAAAGTATTCACACAGATACGTTTAAATGATTTCATAATGGGGAAGATTAGCGAAAGGAAAAGCAGTTAAAGGTAAATAGCTAATTTACCAACGTTTCTGGAAAATTCTGTATATTATATATCAACAAACCAATGAGAAACATAATATGTTGAATGAATCTAGGAAAATGGCTGATTGGACTAATTTTTTTTTTTTTGTGATATTTATATTCAAATTCCGTGGATAAAAGAACTTAAAATACATGAGTTTTGGTACTTTAGATTTTGTTACACACAAAATAGGACGCGAAAAATATCAATATTGGTAAAAAATGGCCATTTCTAAAGTTATTTGGACTATTGGGTTTCTGAATCATGAATTTCAAATCCTATATGCTGAAAAAAATTACAGAATGTGGCATACATGAATACTTATTTAGTTCGCGCACAATTAACCGTTCACAAGTAGATAAATGACTAAAAAGTGACCAAAAATAACCAAAAATGGACGTAGTTCGTTTGTGATACTTATATACTAATTCTGCGAATAAAAGGACTTAAAACAAAAAGATATTTGGTACCTTAGATTTTGTTACATACAGTGTGTCCGAGGATAGATGTAACAGGTAAGAGGTGTAATGGACCAAAAATTTTGGAATTTTGGAATGGTATTTCGGGATTGAGTCTTGCTTGTTGTAAAACTAAAGTATACCAAAAATGACTTGACTTGGTGTTCTACAGGGTGTTTTATAAGCATAATTGTAAAAATCAATATTTAAATGTTCTTCAGAAAATCTTTCAAGAAGCTGTAAATAAGTGTGCTGATGAAATAAGGTCCAATAACTCCAACGTGATAAGAAATGGCACACCACACATTCACTTTTTTATAATATTGTCTTCTACAATGAATTCTAAAATTTGGATTTTCAGAAGCCCAAAACCGACAATTCTGAGATGAAACAACACCATTGGTTGTGAATGTGGATTCATCTGAGAAAATTATGAAATGATGAAAAAATCTCTCTTCCATGATTTTTTCTTCAATGGTCAAACAAAAATCCAACCTACGGCCGTCATCTCCCTCTTCAAGCGTATGTTTATAATTTGCTTTATATGCCCTAATTTTCTTTGCCTTGTAAATTCTTTGGAGTTCATGCTTGCTAATATTAATAAGAGCTGATCTCTCTCTTAGTGGCGTCCTAGAATTTTCTATAACAGAGGCATGAGCTATAATAGCCCCAACATTGTCTTCATCATATGCTTTTATTTTTCTTTTCGTGACAAAGCAGTGTTTGGAAATTTCAAATTAAATTGTCTTACCACTTCTTTTAGCGAGTTTTCACCGCCAATTCCGTAGCATTGCACAATATAAATTTTTTCACGCACAGTGAGTACCATTTTCACTTCATTTTTTTATGCTTGGTTCGTTAATTTGAAACAGAAATTAAGGATAATATTGACTACGCTTGACAGATATGTCAATAATAAATATTGATAAATGTGTATCCACTGCTTTTCTCATAGCCTACTTTTAGCTTCTACATAAATTTAAATATTAATTCACAAAAAATAATTTCTATGCAGTTTTAATTGAATGGTTCAAAATAAAATACTAATTTATTGAAAAAATGGGAAGTTTCAAAAAAATAATTTTATATTCTTGAAATTTGGTATAAAAGTATAAAATTGCATTCTAAATAACTTTTCTTAGTGGAATTTTTTCATATTTTGAAAAATAAAGGTGCTTTATTGATTTTTACAATTTTGCTTATAAAACACCCTGTAGAACACCAAATCAAGTCATTTTTGGTATACTTTAGTTTTACAACAAGCAGGACTCAATCCCCAAATACCATTCCAAAATTCCTAAATTTTTGGTCCATTACACCTCTTGTTACATCTATCCTGGGATACACTGTATATAAAAGAGCCTAAAAATTATCAATTCCGGCCAAACAATAGTCATTTCCAGAATTATTTTGGACCTTTGGAATTCAGATTCTGCAAGTCAAAAATCGTCATAAAATATGATTTTGATGGACTTTCAAGGAGTTATATAGGAAATAACAGTGTCTAGATTCTGCCTGTATAAGGTTTTCACATTTTTTACAGGCTTTTGACAAAAATAAATAAATAAAATGTGTCAAAAATAAGCTGGATTTCAATTTTCGCAGTTCTTCATTAAAGTGCTCAGAATTACGAAAATTTTGAGCCCAAATAGATTGATTTTGGTTGAATTACAAAGGAGGAGTCTAATTTTGACCTAAAAAACTCGTAAATGCCACACTGTGCGTCGTATGGCAGGCACTCCGTGCCTGATACTTTTTAACAAATATAGGATTATGCCATTGCCTTGTATTTACATTCTTGAAATTTATTGCAAATTCACCTGCAGTTAGATAAGTTTCGTTGAAAACCAACTTAGGTTATATTTTGTTTATGTATTATAAAGCATTCAGACAGAACGGCTTCAATTTTAGGAAGACGGGTCCCATATACACGTGCCCAGAAGATTTTCAATGCTGAGGAAGCTGCTCGATTTATAACAGCTCGAGGTTCAAAATTTTCATTAGATTCAACACTCATTCTTTTTCTTAGTTTCATTTTTTATTTAAATAAACCGTGATCGACTATTTTCCATATTTCTTTTTGTGCCTAATTCGTTATTTTTTATTTCAGGTAGGTTTCGAGCGAGAACAGGATATGGGTGAAAACATCGAATACTGTACGATCTTTGCCTTTTACTAAGTAACAATGTTTTAATGCGATACAAAAATCGTTTGGCCCATTATTCTCGATCTGGTAAGTATACATGATTTCAAGACTTTATAAAGTAAGTATAAATACAGTACAGTTTTAATCATCTCATGAGTACGTCAACATGGTAGGCGAAAAGCACGTCGAGTGATAATATTGATCAAGTGTAGTGTTTCAAGTGTTTAAGTGTTTGTACATGAAAACTACTATAGATGCAACGTCACATTGAAGGTTCCAGCCTCCTCCAGGACAAGGTATAAATAATTCATTGTTTTATTAATTTGTCAAATGAACTCTTAACCTTCGTTTTAGATATCTGCATGGAAAGTAAGATACACTCTCCACTGATTTATGAAATGCTAAAAAAATGAAAAGGCAATAGGATAGAAACGTTCCGCATTCAAAATAGTCAACTTGGAAGAGAACCCGGAAATCATTCTAAAAATCATCAACACCTCCATAAAATCCTCAGAACCCAGACAGATTCTCTACTAGGTATTAATAAATTAATTGTCTTTGAAAAAGACTTTGAAGAACTGTCTATCAAGGTAATTTTGTTCAGTTCTTATGAGTTTTTAATGTATTATTAGTTTCAGGATTTCTGGGTACATAGAATTACGGTCAAGGGGGGGACATAAATTATAGAGGTATCCTCAGTTGCAGCAAGCGAGAATGAACTTATACGTCTGTTGGAGAACATTCAAACAATCAGGTCTGACTACAGTTTAAGCAGAAATTACAACAAAACAAGAATTATTAATGCAGTCCAAGCACATCAATCGGAGAGAGAACCATGTGAGGAGACCAGATGACAAGAGGCGAAGATGACGTTTTTCAAAAGATTGAATGATGTCACCAAGCAGCTATGGAGAAGATGCTGGTAGACAGTAAAGGGAAGCCTACTAGAATAGTACATGTTGAACAAAATCTCTGCCAAGACGTTTTAAACAAGGAGATAAAACACCAGTCAAAACAAAGTGCAATAAATATGGCATTACGAATATTGGCAACTGATGAAGTGCTGTGAACGGCGGTGGTGTGCCATCTCCTTCCAGGAGGACGGTATATTCAGAAGGAAACATCTACGCATGCAGATACAACATGTCTTAGACCTGAGATATGTTGTTGTATCAAGTTTCAGTTATGTTTGAAAAATTCTGCATGTCAACTGTCGGACAGGAAATGATTATGTATGCAAAAATAAAAATAAGTTTTTTAATTTTTTCAAATCACTATGAATTTTAGATCTGTCTGGAAACCAGAGAATATCTTTCGAGGATAAATGAAAAAGTACTTTGAACGAAATTTACATGTCAAGCTAATTATTATTTCTCGAAGAGGGCGACCTCCAAAACGTTGGGGTAATGTCACCAAGGAACTGATGTGAAAGAGTCTTGTTGAGGCTGTGCGCCTATCAGACAACCACGACATATGGCGTGATGTTGTCAAACGTGCTGTACAGCAAATTGGGCATTTTTTTAATGAAAAATTTGTTTGAAATAATATAATTTTTGGCATGAGGCGCTATGAACAGCGGGTGGTGGTGGGTTATAAACGTACAGGAGGGCGGTATATTCAGAAGCAAGCATCTATGAATTCGGATACAACATTTTTTGACCTAAAAAGGCGAAGAAAGAAGTAGTGTTATTTTACCAAAATTCTGTAATGTCAAAATAAAAATACATGCTTTGCCTTTATAATTTTTCTAAATAAAGTAAACTCTATCTAGTTTTAGGTAATCTTAGAACTTCCTGGAAATCCGAATATTTTACATGGAGAAAAAATTTCTTTGAAAAGTACTTTAAACGAAAATTACATATCATGCCAATCATTATTTCTCAGCCAAACTGAAATGGATATTGTGCTGAAATTTTAGTCATTTTTGAATGAAAAACTAGTGTTGTCAATTAGTGGAGTAAAAAACAGGGGAAAAGTCGCTTCCTTCTCGAGTTTTTTTTTTAATCTTAGAACAAACCTAGATATATACCATTTCGTTAAGTAGGTTGATGTTCATTAGAAATCATGAAATACGACATTTTTTAGTGGTCACGGACATTGTTATTTTTAAAAAGGTGTGAATTTTTTTTTTAATCATGTTTTTTTGAACATCTAATGCCATAACTCAAAAACGAATGGAGCTATCCACATGAACTTTTTTTTGTTATAAAACACGCACTTAAGCGCTTCTATCTGTGTATAGTATTGTTAACTAAAACATTTTTAAGTTTGTTAAAAATTTAGATAACCTTGAAAGTTCAGAAAATACGCAGTCAAATTTTCACTAAGCTACAAACTTTTTTGTTTTTGGAAATTTTGTATAACATGCTGCGAAGAAAATAAAGTCAAAAGACCAAAAAAGTTTTTGATAGCATAATTTTTATTGTGTCTTTTATAGTTTAGGTACAGTGATTTTTTTTAGAGCGCGCGAATTGCAGAAATTGAGTATTAATACGCCTGCGTCCGGTGTACTATCAACATTATTCGTTTTCGTCGAAGGTCAAATTATAAAACCGCTGCCCAAGGAATCACTACTTCCACATCCATATCTTCTATCCAAGTCTCTCAGAACGAAGAAAATTTGCATGTGGAAATAATTTTTTATGGAACTTTAGTAATATAATATTTGAAATCGTCTACCCCAAAAACCTATAAAACCATATGCCACATCGGTAGTGAGGATGAGGGTGGTGGAAGGGGGGTGGTAGTAGTGGTGGATAAAGTAAAAAAAAATTTTGAGGCCTTTGGTTCTTGTACACATACTAAATGACAATTTTATTTTTTTCGCCCCCTTGAATAATGGGGTGGGAGTTGGTAATGGGGGTGGTTAATGCCAAAAAAAAGTTTTGAGAGCTTGGCTTCTCTTATATATACTAAATACCAGTTTTATAGACTCTTACTTGCTTGATTTGCCTATTTACCTCCATTTACCCCCAACCTTTTAACGGAATAATCTAGTTCCAGATCTCGTTAAAATACATGGTACGCGTACCAAATTTCAAGTCAATATCTTAAACGGTTCCAGAGTAATCGTGCGCACAAAAAAGTTACAGACAGACCGACAGACAGAATTCTTTTTGCTCAAACTTAAAATCTCGACGTTTCATGACATTCTAAGCCTATTTGGACAATACAAATTTTCAAAAATATTTTTGTCCATACTATATTTCCACTGAATGTGGAAGTAAAATGTGTAACGATATTCTTTCTCTTATTACCACTTGTATTATATTGTAGAACGTATGGTCATTGTGCGAACTGTGCGTGGATTATCTACTTAAAAAATATTGAAGATAAATAAGCAATCTAAGTTTCATTGTAAAATGAAGTGAATTTTATGTGGCGTAGTAATAGAGGAAAACGATAAACTTGTGCACAAGCCATGGAAACAGAGTTTAGAGACTATAATTAGGAAATTAAAAAAGACTTAATTTAGGATGTTTTTTCTTTTTGTTACCTAATTTAGGCGAAAATAACACGTTTACTCAATTCACAGGTCTACAAAAAAAAATTCTGCTCCAAGGACTAAACCTATCATGCCTTAGGTATTTTTGTGTGCCGAATCCGAATTTTCAATTAAAAAAATTTTCTACCGCGTAGATTTCGAGTAAATTCCGGTTTTTATCGTCAAAATAGGATTTTTTTACAATGTTTGACGTTTGCTCGAAAGCTAAGTGGAGAATTCGGATTCAGCACACAAAAATACTTAAGGCATGATAAGTTTAGTCCTTGGAGCAGATTTTTTTTTTTTTTTTGACGACCTGTGTTATTGTGTGGATCTAGGGTAAAAATGCAATGCATGGGAGTTTCGGATAGGGACTGTGACACAGGAAATGTCGGATACAAATATTAAGATTGCCACGTGCTTTAAGAAACTGTCTTTTTATTTAGCTCCAATAATAACGCAAAAAAAAGGAAAACTCGATAGTTTACTTTTTATCAAAACACTCCAAAATTATTACTTTTCCTAAACTTCTGTTTATGGGATTTTATTAGCCCCCTAGTTGCGCAACATTTTTTCCTTGTACTATAATATTATTTTTCAATGTTTCCGAGATCCCAATACAATGCATACTCCATTTAAGATTTTTAATTCCTTTTTGCCTTCAACCTTAGTCCTTAATGTGTCACTGGAAAAAATAAGTTATCCTTTCAGATCCTAAAACGTGATAAAACAGTCCTAAACATAAAAAAATAATAATGAAAAGTTCCGTTACACACAATACATAATCATTATTATTCTTAAGTACGGCGCGCGTACGCTTCGACAATTCCTCCATACTAAAAAATTCGTAACTAGTAAACTATTGCTAATAATGAAAATATTTTTTTCTAAAAACTTTTTTAGAGTATTGACTTCATTTTCTTCACAGCATGTTACACAAAATTTTCAAAAACAAAAAAGTTCCTCGCTTAGTAAAAATTTGATGGCGTATTCTCTAAACTTTCAGGGTCATCTACGTTTTTGGCATGTTCACATTTTTTTTTTATTAGCAATCCTATGAATAGAGAGAAGCGCTTAAGTGTGTGTTTTTAACAAAAAAAAGTTCTCATCGATAGCTCAATTCATTTTTGAGATATGGCAATGGATGTACAAAAAAACATGATTTAAAAAAAAATTAAATTTTACACTTTTTTTTAAATAAGAATATCTGTGACCACTAAAAAATGTCGTATTTTGTGTTTTTATGTGTAAAATGATGTTGTTGGTAATACCCACTGTGTCTGATCTTGTTTTAAGCTCATAAAAAAAACGACACAATTTTACCTTTGTTCCGCTCATCTAAATGTGATTTTTGAGCGGTTGGTGGAGGATTATATTATCACCGCTTAGAAGGGCGGCATATTCAGAAGCAAACATGCATATATTCGGTACGTATTCATAAAAACGGCGGGGAAGGGTTATTATTATTTGTCTTTGATTTTCTTGTAAAAAAATAAGCGTGCGACAAGGATATAAAAAATTCAGTGAAATTTTGATGGAAAATCTATTCCACATATTCGTATTTGTTATATTGTCATGCTGTTGTGACGCTGAGAAATCAATCTCTTTATAATTCGAAGGAAACAGTAAGTAATGGTTTCGTATTTTGAATTATTTATAGGTTCTCCTATTAAATAGAGAACATATCTAGAAGCAGCTTAAAGAATTCTATTCTAATTCACATTTGGTGTCCGGAGAATATAACAGTGTCATTTATAAACTTCCAAATAGCTTTAATGTATACTTCGGCATTCACATGTCAAAATGGTTTGATATATGGGAATTGCATATCGCAGTAGCAAGGAATCGTTTAATGATATATGTCGTCGGTCTCTCTACAACCGTACTCTTGATACTAGTGAATTAATCAACGAAAACTTTCAGATTGTTCAATGCGAGTACGTCTAAAACGATTACAATAGACAGAATAATTGGCACAAGAAGTAATTTTCTTGTGACGTATTTTTTCCATTAGAAAATTGAAAACTAATAAGATAATTAATAATTATCAGCCTCTGTAAAGTCGAAATACCTACGACAAAAATTATTTAACCTTTTAGGCTCTTTGTAGTGATATATTTTGATAGCTCGATGCGATGTAAGCCACTTTACCAGCAAAGCTCTAGAATTTGATGTCATCAACTAGTATGATATATAGGGCTATATTTTACTCAGAGACATAGGACTTTAGCGAAGATGATATCTTCTAGTTCCGCTACGGCTACACTCCTTAACTTGTACTTTGTTATTTACTGACCATGCAATCTTATTTATAATTTATATCGATATTACTCGTTATCGCGCCCGAAACTTTAACACCGTTGTCTTCTGGTGGCCAGTGGCGTACTCAAAACAAACATTCGATAACAAAACGTAATATATATATAATTACTAAAATATTATTGAGATATCTCTGCTAAAGATCATTTATTGATTTTTTTAAAAACACTCAGATCGGTCAATTTCATTTATACAATATTTTGTAATTTAATTCACCTGCAAATCGCTTCATCTCTTCACGCTGTAATCACAACCCTGAAAATTTTAAATGGCATAATGGAGTGGTACCTCATTTAGAAAGTCTTCCTCCTTTGAATACACAACAAAAATTTTCAAATTTTATCGATTCTTTGCCATTAATTATTTTTATTTATTTGCTTTTATCATGATTAGAGAATATTTTTTAGGTATTATACAACTTACACACTTTTTTGTTTATTATGAAAATACCTAAGAATGCTAAGAATCCTATCATGTAATTCAATACTTCGTCAGTATTAGCTAGAAGAGTAGTTGTTTTGATTGGTTCTCCAATAATGAGTGTTTTAAAGTATTTACCTAACTAGTATATTAGCGTGCCCAGATTAGGGCAAGAATATACAGAAAGAAGGTATTTTCATAATAAATAAAAAAGTGTGTAAGTTGTGATTTGCATAATACCTAAATAATATTCTCTAATTTATCGATTCGTTTTCAACATATGCAAAAGCGCTTGTTCTTTATTGAGATAAAAAGTTCAGATACATGTCTGATGAATTGTTAGAAGAATGTATTCAAAACAAAAAATATTCTATGAAAGATACTTTTTTGCATTTCTTTTTTCAACCTGTTCTCATGCCAAAATTATTTCTTATCAAAGCGATAATCTTGTCAGGGCCAGATGTAGAGGGGGTATGGGGTTGTGTCACCCCCCCCCCAACTTGAAACCGATTCAACAAAACGGTCACCATTCGGCACTTTCGGCATTTGGCAATTATGTACATAAAATCATAAAAAAACTCAAAACAATGAAAACTCAATACCATAAATAATTATTACTTTTCGAGCAACCCATGTCTTGTATTTGACTTAAATCATCCTAGCTGGCAACAGCATGGCCAAATCTGCTTGTTCTAGCCTCTAGTCCTGAGCGCTGTATGTATATGAGTATATGTATATCCAGACCTATCATAATTGTCGGAAACGAAACAGGACACGTCTATTCATCAGAAATCTTCAATCAAATTTACATTTTTTTTGTACCCCAAAAATTAAATGACCATCTAATCGCGTCAATATAGAAAAGTTAAAAATCGAGCTGTTTTCTGGCAAAGGACCAATCGGAATATTTTTTTTGCAAATTAAGGTCTAAGGAACATTGATAAAAGAAAAACAGGCCGCTGGGACTTTTATAAACGAGCAATTTTAAGCAATAAGCAAATTAAGTAAATTTGTTAATTTGCTATCTCGGAAAGTATTTAAGAAAACCTACTGAAAATGTATTCGGGGGTTTTCAAGGTTTTCAAAATCTAATATTTTGAAATGAAAACTGGAAAATTCAAGATTGGCTATAACGTATAAAAACCCGATATATATATATTATTTAATATTTTTTTAAGGTAATTATTATGGTTTTAATTTAATATGTAATTTTTAAAATTGAAAATAATAGTCTTAAATTAGTAGATATTTAGTATATAATTTAAACTTTGTTTATGTGCATTTTACTTGGAAATTACAGAAGTAAAAAGTGTTTTAATATTGTAAGGAAAGAATTGTTAAAAAATTAAGTACATTTTTTTTTCATTATTTATTTCTGCACAATTATAAAAATTGTTTACTTAAAAAATATATAAATATAAATTCAATTAAACTCCATTCTTTAAAAATATTATTTTTTAAATTCATTTGACTTGTTTATAAATGAAAATATTGCCCTCTTCGTCATCATCTTCATTTCGTTCTTCTTCTTGAACATCGTCGATTTCATTATCGTAAAATAATTTATTCATATTATTGAGATAAATCTCATCTCTTCCTATTGAAAAGTTGGGTACTGATATTAAAGAGGTACTAAGGGTGTCTCTGCCGTATGTAAATCCCGGGATCAAGAAAGCGCGCTGTATTTAAAATTTGTATGCCCTTTGAACTAATTAACAGTAAAATTAATTCAGTAACGGGTAATTAAATTACCTCTATATAAAATATTTTTACTAAAAAAATTTTAGTGATTTACCCGAATATTTTAAAAAATGGTTACTTTATTTAAATAAACACCCCAATTAGAGTGAAGGGAACTTACTCATAAATCATATGTTTAGGTGCAAAATGGCATTCTAAACACTTTTTTATTCTTGTAATTTTTCTCAAAAATGTAAACTTAAATCAGAAATCTAATCTTTATACTTCATAACCGCCATTTTGGGTCAGCCATCTTGAATTTTCCAATTTGCAAATTTGTAATCAGCGATCTCAAAATTCCCCAAGTATACATTTTCAGTCGGTTTTCTCAAATAGTTTCCGAGATAGCAAATTAACAAATTTAATTGAAGACATAAGTGGATGAAGGGTTTATGTAACAACAAAGTGATTTTGAGATAATTGATCTCAACGTTTTTAAAAACCTACCAACTTCAACATTACATAGATCCTTTATAAACTCATAAATCAGATATTGTGTCTTCAATTAATTTGTTTAGTACTTAAAATTGTTTGTTTATTAATAACAAAATGAAAAAGTCCCAGCGGCCTGTTTTTTCTTTTTACCAATGTTCCTTAGACTTCAATAAACAATTTGCAAAAAAATTAGGCCGATTAATCCTTTGCCAGAAAACTTCTCAAAAAATATGTCTTGACGCGACTAATCTTATATAAAGAAAATGGAGCAAAGGAGAAGAAGTCATTCGGCATTATAACAATTTCGCACCGCCCCATAAAAACTGCTTAAAACCGGCCCTGAATCTTGCCTTTAGTTAGACCAAAATCGCAATGTCAGTTAGTTCGGAATTCTGTTTAGAAGTTTAATGGCTTACACAATTGCAGAAAGGGTCGTATCGATTTTAATGGTCTTAGGACAGTATACAGTATGTAACTGAGAAATTTGGTGTGGCCCTACGCCGACCTGGTAACCACAGTAGATGACGTGATGCTGTCAGATATGCCACACAGCAAAGGAAAGCCAACTAAAATAATGCGTAAGTCACAAAATGTCTATGAAGACGGCGTAAGGATATTTATATTATAGAACTTAATTTATATAACGAATTTAGAAGTATTTTAGGACCATCTACCAAGAGTAATATACCAAAGCTTGTCATTTTCGTTAGGTATATCGTTGATAAATAATAAAAATAAAACAGGTCCTAGGTGAGAACGCTGCGGCACACCTTTTTTACATCCATCATTTTAGATTTATATCCGTACATAATATTTTCTCTGCGGTTTACCTTTTAAATCGCTCAAGTACCTACCTTCTATACCGTATAATTCTAGTTTTAATAATGATATGTCGTGATTTACGCCATCAAAAGCCTTTTTAATGTCGTAATAGATGGAGTCTACTTGAGTACCACGTTCAAGCGTTTTTATGATAAAGTTAGAGTAAATTGGTGAGAGTAAATTTACCTTGAATAAAGCTATGTTGTTCAAGGATTATAATTTGTTAGTAAATCCGTTAGGTAAAATTTTTTCAAACAACTTTGCGTCAGTTGAGAGTGCACAGAATTTTCGATGTTATAAGCCAGACTAGGAGGCGCAAAATCGAATGAAATAATCAAAGCGTCTCTTAAATTACAACATATAACGAAAAAAGTGAGCCCCCTCAGAAGTCTGTAAGGTCAGATGGACCGGAGATATGAGATCCTGAAGTTGTTTATAAAATCGCATTTTTTTACGTTCTCGATAATCTCTCAATTTTTTGTACAAGAGACGACAAAATCGTGAGATATTATTAAAAAAATGTCTATTTTATCATTAATCATAGAACATATGACCTTTCTCAAACGAACTGAATCCAAAAAAATATTTTATGATGTAGTTGCGACCTGTATAGCGATTGAATATTGTAAACTAATAAAACAACTATCTTTTTATATATAATATAGCTTTGCCTGTGTATATAACATTTTGCCTGATATTAATTTCAAGTATTGAAGTCGTCAATGTCCATATTTTATAAAATCTCGTACTTAGAACAATCTATACTTTTGACAAAGGACAGAGTCTTGAGAAAATCCCCGTTTTCAGAGCTGTCACTTTAAATTTTCCTACATAAGGTCCTCTTAGGCGAACTGGACGTTCGAATCAGAAAAGCTTTTCCCCAAGGATAGATAAAAATGTAATGCCTTTCAATGTTCGTCTTTGTATATCCAACAAGAGCAGACTGACCTTTTCGCATAACCATATTTGAAATTAAAAATACTAGGGAAATATCTATTGACTTAAATCTATTGAGATTCTTTTATCAAGTAGCGTTATTGTTGATATTGTGTTATGTTTTCTTTAATAAGCTAGTGTTTATTGATAATAATAAGACAATTATTTTTTCTTACTGCTTGTTGGGTAGACTGAGGCTGGTTTTTAATAGTACAAACTGTCTCATACCTTAAATTGTATAAACTAACACAAAAATGTTAAATGAGGGTCCAATAATAAGAAATTAAATTGATGGCTGTTAACGTTTCGGAGAAATTCTTCTATTTCCGTTATTGAAACTTTGACTTCTAAGCACGTCAGACATGACAGTTTGTTGTTTATGTATGTCCATAGACATTAAAACATTAATAATATTTTTTCTACGACTGCTAAAAAACTACTTGTTTTCATTATTTTTAGGACGTAGAACATATGTTTATAGTAATAGTGAAAAAAAGTAAAAAGCTTGAAAAAAATAACACTATTTTATCCTTATGTACAGTCGGATTCATGAATACATTGAAAACAATTGAAGTTGTCTCACCATCTTCGATTTAACAACGTCAAATTGTGAATTTGTGTTTAAGATAATTTTGAAAGGAGCGATGACGATACAAGCCCTTATTTGGCCCCCACAACAACACTTTTTTTAAATTAATGGCGAGATTAAAAAAAATTACTATTTTTTCAAACTTCAACATTTGAAGATACGACGAAAAATTTACATTTTACGTAGTTCGAATTTTTACCATCTATAAAGATCCAAGACATGTGAAAATCACAATTTTTTTGTGCTTTTGGTTGGTTGTTTTACACCGAGCACATGAGAACACAGCAAAGATTTTTAAATATGTAGTGTGAGAACGTAAAATCTTTTACATATGTAAGAATCAAAGTGCTTCTCGCTTGTTCTTGTAGAAGAACGCACTACCGGGCGTCAAAATGACGCGACACCAATTTATTTCTCAGGGGGGCGCCAGTCGCGTATTACCCCGTTCTTCTACCTCCCAGGCGGGTTCGAGATAAGATGCACTTCGGTAGCCGAGTAATGGACCAAGGCTGCACTACCACAGATCGGAAACGACGCTCTCTCTGGACCCGAATTCCCTCGTTAGGGGTTTAGGCACCTCTTAATTTCCTGAATTTTTACATAAAAAAATCCCAACCGAAGAATTTCTCTGCGGAGGGATTAGTTTTAGTACGCGGAAACCACGTTTTGGTCTATTAATAACGGAATTTATTTCTTAAAAAACGCATAAAAAAATCCCTATCAAAAGTCCGAAAAGCAACCAGAAGGTCGAACGTTAATGCGAATTAACTCGACACATCCGGTTTTCTATACGAAAGTTCCAGGGATTATAGACCGTCAACAGGCCTCAAGATCAATTAAGAAACAATAGTTCAAAGAATCCGTTTATTTAACAGAATTGGTTATACAAAATCCTCAAGATAAGAATCGTGCCTTCCCCAATCAAGGTAGTGACTTTCAGACCATACAAGCGAGAGCGCTCACGCTAACGATCGATTAGGTAGAAAAGATTCATACATACCTTCTCAGAAGCAAAATGCGAGCTTTTAGAATCATTTCAGACTCTGGGTAAATGAATAATTAAGGCTGACTGAAATTAACTTAAAAAAGTTTTACTAAATGAATTTAGTTTCGCTAGAGACTACTTAGCTTTAAAGTTCTTGTATCGTGGAGATTCACGTACTCAAACACATTCAGAGGACTTATTACTGCGTAAGTTGAATGGCGTTCGATCAGTCCACGACTTACTAACCCTTATCACAGTCGTTCAATATTATCGATATGGCAGCTACTCACCTCCGAGCGACTTTTAGGCAAAATTGATTTTTTGGATTTTTATGCACAAGGCGTTTTCCTCTATAACTTTGTCATTTGAAAAGCCCTGTTATTGGCTTTTCTATCATTGCTTTGTCTGGACCACTCAACGCGCTCGACCAAATTGCGAGCCGCTGGGTCAATCCAAACTCTTTCTATGCGAGAAACCGGCCTTGTACATGTGCATTGATTTTTATCAATTTTTGCTTATCGGCACTACGCCGGCTTCGACAAAATCTTCTATTTTGCCTTTTGGATGCAGTGCATTGTTAAAATTTTATGCTCATACTTTAGAATTGGGCTTTCAATGACCGTACCTCAAAGGTCAATGTCTTAGGTTGAGGAATAAAAAATAAAAATTAATTTAAAGTATATTTTCGTGGTACTTTTTAAACTGACTTTGTGGTACTTTTGAAAAATCTATTTTAAGACCAATTTCGGCGTACTTTTGAAAAATCAACTCTCAAGCCAAATTTCAAGGTACTTTTGAAAAACTAATCTGCGGGTGAAATTTTGGCGTACTTTTGAAAAATCGATTTTCAAGCCAAATTTCAAGGTACTTTTGAAAAGCTAATCTGCGGGTGAAATTTTGGCGTACTTTTGAAAAATCGATTTTCAAGCCAAATTTCAAGGTACTTTTGAAAAGTTAATCTGCGGGTGAAATTTTGGCGTACTTTTGAAAAATCGATCTTCAAGCCAAATTTCAACGCAGTTTTGAAAAATTAGTCTGCAAGTGAAATTTTGGCGTACTTTCGATAAAGCGATTCCTGAGCCAAATTTTGACGCCCTTCCAAAAATATTATTTTTCAAAGTCCAATTTGTGGTACCTTTGAAAAAGTATATTATTCATAAATCTTTGTCATTATATACTTCTACTCTCATATTCTGAACCAAAAACATTTTTCCTAAGTGAAAATTCGGTGTTTCTTCGAATTTTCACCTGGTCATTTCCAACGCCTTATAGAACCCAAAACGGTCCTTATGGACTGATCTGCGCCTCTGCAGACTCCCAAAAATGTCTACAAATGAAATTTTTGCCTAAGTCGAATTTTGATTCTGTCTTCAACTTAGGACGATTTTGGAGGGTTCTACAACATTTTCAACTGAAGCCAAAAAAGGGCCTTATCGCCACTCTTCCTTTATTTGCCTAAATATGGACGGCCATAGAAAAAATATTGTATGGAACTCATGCAAAAAAGGCTCTTTATGCACGAGTTTTATACAATATTTTTTCTATAACAGTTCTCAATTTCCATATTTGGACATAAATTTAAAAATTATAGCCTAAACGTCAAAACAAATTCACAATTTGACGTTTCTAAAGAGAAGATCTTGAGACAACTTCAATTGTTTTCAATGCATACATGGATTCGGCTGTATATAAGAGTGAGATAGTAGTAAATTAGTCGATAATCAAACTGTTGTTGCTAACGCATTTAACATTTTCTTCAAAAATGCCCCACTAGATATTATTAACAAAATACCACATAAGGATAGTGAAAATGCTTGCTTTAGTAATAATATAAATTATCAGCATAGCACAATATTTTTAGAACCATATTCAGAACCAGAAATGTGTAATATCATAAGAAGTATACTGAAAAATATCAGGACATCAGGACATGACGATGTACCCTCATTTCTCATTAAAAGGGTAATGATGGAAATTAGTTTATATTGTAAACTTATCATTTTCTGCTGGAGCAGTTCCAGAAATTTTAAAAATTGAGAATGTTATTCCTGTTCATAAAAAAAACAATATACAAGAGTTACAAAATTACAGACCGGTTACCATACCTTCAGGGTTTTCAAAAATTATTGAATATTGCTTTTTAAACCGATTACTGATTTTTTTGAATAAAAATAATACACTTTCACATAACCAGCACGGATTCTTAAATAATAAATCAACTTATGCAATGCAATCGTTTTGTGAAAAGATACTAACATATATCCAAGCAGGTAAATGCCCTGTTGGTATCTTTTGTGATTTAAGCAGGGCATTTGACTGCGTCAGTCATAAAAAATTTATCTCCAAACTTTCTAAGTTTGGGGTAAGTGGCCTAGCCTTAGAAAGTTATTTGTCATGTCACAAACAGTATGTCAGTTACCAATACTATGTGCAATACAATTGATTCTGTTAAATGGAAATCTGTAGAAATTAATATGAGAGTGCTACAAGGGTCGGTATTAGGTCCCATATTATTCCTGTTATATATTGATGATCTGGATGGTTTGTGTACTTTAGCAGATTTTACTTTTTACGCAGATGACACATCTATTATACCATCAGGTAATAATGTTGATATTTTAGAGATGAAATGTAATATTTTATTGAAAAACCGTAGTAATTGGTTTAGTGAAAATTCTCTTTATTTTAATGTTGAGAAAACACAGGCATTAGTGTTTCACAATAGACAAAATAAATATGATTATTCAACCTGATAATACGTCAATATCAACAAGGATGTCCAATGTAAAATTTTTGGGTATAAATATTGACAGTTGCTTAAACTGGAAAAGCCATTGTGAATTCCTGATAGCCAAATTACATTCAGTAGTTTATCAGTTCAAAAATGTAAACAACTAAGGAATTCATATTTTGCTGAAGTTGATTCTCGGTTAAGATATGGTGTGTGTTTTCACCCTATCAAATAATGTACTTTTAGCCCAAAAGCGTGTGATAAGATAGATGTATGGTAGGCTTATCCACAAGAGAGACCTGTAAAAATACATTTAAGGACTATAACATATTGACACTTCTGTCAATTTTCATTTTTGAACTTTGTTTATTTGTCTTTAAAAACAAGAGTTTTGTTCACAAACTACATCTACACAAGGTAAATACCATTCAGAAACATGATTTTTATGTGCCCTTCAGTAAATTAAATGTCTCTGTAAATTCACCCAGTTGTCTAGGACCTAGAGTTTTTAATCACCTCCCTGTAGAAATAAAATATTGCAATAAACTTTCACTATTTAGAAAGAAACTTAAAGTATTTTTAATTGGCAAAACCTTCTACAAGCTAGAAGAATATTTTAATATGTAAAGTGCTCTATGATTTACTTCTTTTTTTTCTTCTCTCTTTTAGATATTAAGTCTGACTATTTCTATACAATACTGCATCATATTGTCATAAAAGGAAAATAAAGTTTATTATATTATTATTATTACTTTTTCTTGCTCTTTTTTCTCTTTTTCACTATTACCATGCACTTGTTGCATAAATTACTATTATGCAAAAGTGCATAAAGTGGTAATGAAGTACGAGCCGTAGGTGAGTGCGGCCAGGGCCGGCCTTTGGAGGAGGGGGGGGGGGGGGGGCGATTGGGCGCCATAAGCTTAATATACTTTTTTTTCGAGTAAAATTTATGGGGACGAAAAAATTTTGTTTTGGATTTTACCCCCCGCTCATCAATTTTGAGATGAGGGCGAAACAAATTTTTGACCTTTTAAAATTTCGCACGAGAGCTCTTGAGGAACTAAGGCCGGCCCTGAGTGCGGCAATCCCATGAGTGAAAAAAAGGCACTTTATACACGAATTTCGTATAACATTTTTTCTACGACAGTCCTCAATTTCAAATGTTACTTCTTTTTACTTTTTTTCATTATTACCATAAATATATGTTTTACGCACTAAAAATAATGAAAAAGTACAGTTTTTTCAACAGTCGTAGAAAAATTGTTTATTTAATTTTTACTTACTTCTTCTCTGAGGATCAGCAACCAGCTGGTACAGAAACCTATAGACTAATTTGACTCACATTTATCCCCATTTAACAAAATAATAGCGGATTCCTTAAGTTTTGTTTTAGTTGCGTTGCTTTCTTCTTCCAGGATTTTTGCAGGTCCCATTGGATCCTAAGATTGTTATCCCACGCGTGTTCACAAATTTTTGACTTCTGGAATTCTCCCCTTCTAGCATCATATCTGTGTTCATCAAGCCTTATGTTAAACGGTCTAGATGACTCACCTACATAATGTTTACGGCAATCACAAGGAACACTATAAATACAATTTTTGAAATACTGAACAATATTTGCCGGCTTAGTTTTTGATAAAACTGATTTTATTGTGGCGCCCGTTTGAAAATCGTTTGTACAGAAAACCTATTTTCGATTCTTCGTAATTTATCTGATAAACCATGGAATTACTGTTTAATATCTAAATGCCTGTACTATCTTGTTTTTCTTTAAATTGATTAAGTACTGAATCAATTTTTAAATTTTTTAATACCATTAGCGGAAATATTAACACCAGGAAACTTTTCGTTAAATTCTTGTTTTATGTAGCGGTCCCCCGTACCCATAATATTGTATGAAATATATTTTTTGTGAACAACGTTAATATTTTTGGCAAAAAATCCCTCTTTTAATTATAGCTGACATTAAATTATTATTTCTCATTTTCACCAAAGGTAACTGCTGTAAAACTTATGAAAGTGCTATAATTACAAGAGGAATAATGAAAGTTTTAATTACAGATTTGTCTGTTTTAAATCAACCAAATATTTTCATTCCTTTCGTACCTTTTTGCAAAATTAAATTTTTTTTTTCCGTCTGTAAGTATATCAAGTTTCCGAATCCAAGAGCACCTATCGGGGTACGGCACTGTATTAGAAGGCTTTTTTATGCAAAAGTAAGGAATAGGAGCAGTTTTATGACCCGTCTCTAGAAGGTCTATATATTTATTTTTTAGATTCTACAGACCGAAGATGTTCTTTATTTAATTTATTTAGAATTGGCTGCTACCTAATTTGATGTGTGTGGTTGTTTTATGTAAATTTTATATAGAGTAATATGAATAGGGTATATACCTATGCAAAAGAAAAAAAAATGGTTTATAATCCGCTTTTTAAAATTGATCTGTGCATAATTTTGCTTGCAAATTTTGTATAGCAACTACCAATTTTGTTAAAAACTACTAAATTTTAGATTTCCATTCAACAAAATGCAAATGATGTCGTGTAAAATTGCAAACAATTTGCAAATTTTACGCATGCACTCTGAAACATTAATTATATTTAAAAGTTGGCAAATAATCTATTATTAATTTCTAAATAACTATGTCGACTTCCATTGGCGGACAAAACTTCTTAAGGTTCCCATACAATTAGGAATTACGCAAAAACACGTATTATAATTACATCAGTTACATCCATTTAAAAAGCCCGAGCCTCCTCAATTATCAAGCAGTGATACATAATTTTTGTATATTGAATAATCGTGATTTTACTCTTCCCCTTTATATCTCCACGCTTAATTCTTAGACGTTTCTATAATCCATTTAAATAGTTTAGCAAAATTATACACTGCAGTGTTTTTTAACCTTTCAGTTCTTTTTTTACTTCTCCAGGATCATATCTATATTTATATGTAAGAAAAACAATTGACTGTCTGTTTGCTCTTATGCAAGCTAGCTTGCCCATGAAAAACTGTTAATATTTTTCTTTACACTTAATTGGTTGACATTTCAGTTTTTTCGTTGTCACTTAAAATGTTTTTGTACATTTTCTCGTTGTTTTACATAAATATATGAGTACTACAGTTTTTGAAAAACGTTGTAAGAAATGGGTCGTGATATTTTTGATCGACTATTGATACATTAATTATATTTATTATATAATTATATTATATTGATAGGTTCTTCAAAGTGTCATTTAGAATTTTTTGATATATCTTACAGCGTCTTGACACATGGTCCATAAAATTCATAAGTGGCACAATCTGTCTTGGTATTAATGGTGCATTCACCAATTTTACTTCCACATCCAGTGGAAGTATAGTAACGACAAAAAAAATGTTGAAAATTTTTATTGTTCAAATAGGCTTTAAAGGTCATGAAACGTCGAGATTTCAAGTTTGATCGAAAAAAAAATTTCTGTCTGTCGGTTTGTCTGTCGGTCTGTAAGTTTTTTGTGCGCACGTTTACTCTGGAACCGTTTGAGACGTTGATTTGAATTTGGTACACATATGTACTTTAACGAGATCTAGAACTAGATTATATTTTCATCTTGTTCCGTCAAAGGGTTGGGGAGTAAATTGGGGTAAATTTGGAGTAAATAGGTAAATCAAGCAGGTAAGAATTCGTAAAATTGATATTTAGTAGAGACAAGAGAAGCTAAGGTCTCAAAAAAAATTTTGGCATTAGCCACCCCCCATTACCACCCCCACCTCATTATTAAAGGGGATGAAAAAAAATGTGATTTAGTGTGTGTACAAGAAGGAGAAACCTCAAAATATTTTTTTACTTTATCCACCCCCCACTCCCACCCCCCACTCCCACCCCCTGTCACCACCCCCACCCCACTACCGATGTGGGGTATCGTTTTATGGGTTTTTGGGGTAGAGGATTTCAAATATTATATTATTAAAGTTCCATAAACAATTATTTCCAGATACAAAATTTTTTCGTTGTGTGACTTGGATAGAAAATCAGGATGTGGAAGTAGTGATTCCTTGGGCAGCGGTTTTTTACTTCCACATCCAGTGGAAGTATAGTAACGACAAAAAAAATGTTGAAAATTTTTATTGTTCAAATAGGCCTAAAATGTCATGAAATGTCGAGATTTTAAGTTTGAGCGAAAAAAAAATTTTGTGTCTGTAACTTTTTTTTGTGCGCACGATTACTCTGGAACCGTTGAAGATATTGACTTGAAATTTGGTACACGTATGTACTTTAACGGGATCTGGAACTAGAACTAGATTATATTTTCATCTTATTCCGTCGAAGGGTTGGGGTAAAATGGGGTAAATGGGGGGTAAGCAGTATTATAGATCTCAGTAGGTTACCTCAAGTAGTATGGATGCGCAGTGGGTTATTTTAAGTAGTATGGATGCGCAGTGGCTTTCCTCAAGTAAATGGATGCGCAGTAGGTTACCACGAGTAGTATGGATGCGCAGTGGCTTTTCCCGAGTGTAATAGATGCGCAGTAGGTTACCTCAAGTGATATGGATGCGCAGTGGGTTACTTCAAGAAGTATGAATGCACAGTGGCTTTCCTTAAGGCAATTGGATGCACAGTGGGTTACCTTGAGTAGTATGGATGCGTACTAGATTTCCTCGAAGAAAATGCTTGAAGTAGAGGCTTTACTTCTATCGTGTAGTTTACGGCACACAACGATTTTTTATATCTTTGTCATGCAATTTTCTGCGTATTACTTCCACATTCAGTTGAAGTGTATTAACGCAAAAAAATTTTTTGGAAATTTTCATTGTTTAAATAGGTTTAGAATATCATGAAACGTCAATATTTTAAGTCTGAGCAAAATAAGTTAGTCTTGCATCTTTTTGGTGCTCACGATTACTCTGGAACCGTTTAAAATATTCACTTAAAATATGGCACACCTATGTATTTTAACGAGATCTGGAACTAGATTATATTTTGATCTTATTCCGTTACAGAGTTGAAAGGTAAATTGGGGTAGATGGGGGTAAATAGGTAAATCAAGCAAGTAAGAGTCCATGAAATTGGTATTTAGTAAATATAAGAGGAGCTAAGGTCTCAAAAACGAAATTGGTATTAGCCACCCCCATTACCACCACCACCTCATTATTAAAAAATAGTGTGATTTAGTGTGTGTACAAGAGCCAAAATCATCAAGAATTTTTTTCACTTCATTCATCCCCACCACCACCCTGTCCCCATTACCGATGTGGCATATAATTTTTGGGGTACATGATTTCAAATATTATACTATTAAAGTTCCATAAACAATTATTTCCACATAGTGGAGTGCAAATATAGTATTTTGTTGTAAGATACTTGGATGTGGAAGTAGTGATTCCTTGGGCAGCGGTTTTTATAATGTCTCGTATTATGTTCTATGGTGTACTCATATTTTAATAATTTTTTAAAATTATTTGTTGAAACTGGCTTATCAGGTTATCATCTGGTTTTTATATACATCTACTGTCCAAAAAACAAATAATTCTCCATTTTCCTCCACGAAACTTCCCATTAAATCAAAACATTTTACAAAGCAATTGACAAAATATGTATGTCTATTAAAGTAATAGAAATTTTGGAAAACAACTAACTTTCGCTTGTTCATGTCAAAAATAATCCGTTAAAATCACGGTGGCTTGCAACACCTTTTAAAAATGAATGAATAAAACAGAAAGAAACCCCGTGTTAAAATAACTAATTAAATACAATTAATTATAATCTGAAATCTCTCAGCGGTTATGGTATTTTTTCCCTGTTAAAGTACTTTAAAATAGATACTCATGAAAAATTATGGTGTAACTAGTGGTGTTAAAATGAAACAACAGGTCTTAAAAACAATAATTTTGAAAATGATTATTAATTTAACAAAAATTGTTGTAAGAATTTGTAGGGAACTGTGTAATTAAAATAAATACTTGTATATTAGAAAACGATGCTCGACCAAGGGATACGCGGTATCTGCAGCAATAGAGCAGGAGTAAAGCACAGGCCATAGGGACGTTAGCGATAGCTATACGTCATCGTAGCCACAATTCCATATTTCAGGAGAATGATAGTGAGTTATTGATGAGAATGTATATATATCACGCGCCTCTTTCAGCTTCTTTCTTTCCTTTGCATTGTTTCGCCCTTCTTTGTCACTAATACCACTAAATTCTCGTGAGATTTGCACTCGACCTCCCATAGTGTCCATAATAAAGGAACTTCACAAAAGCATACAAAATTGACGAATCACCTCTTCATATTCGCGATTACTGAAAGGTGATAAAAACAGTAAAATACGTATTGCACAACCCACCGAGTGTAATTATTTTTTCGTTTAACTCGCTCTAACTCAAGAACGGAATTTAGAAGAAAATTTGTATTGTTCAAATAGGCTTAGAATGTCATGAAACGTCGAGATTTTAAGTTTGAGCAAAAAAAAATTCTGTCTGTCGGTTGGTCTGTAACTTTTTGTGCGCACGATTACTCTGAAACCGTTTAAAATTGAAATTTGGTACACGTATGTATTTTAACGATATCTGGAACTAGATTATATTTTGACCTTATTCCGTTGAAGGTTTGGGGGGTAAATTAGGGTAAATGTGAGTAAATAAGTAAATCAAGCAAGTAAGAGTCCATAAAATTGGTATTTAGTATATATAAGACAAGCTAATGTCTCAAATTTTTTTTTGGCATTACCACCCCCCATTAACAACTCCCACCTCTTTATTAAAGGGGGTGAAAAAAATAAATCTGTCATTTAGAGTGTACAAGAACCAAAGGCCTTATTTTTTTTATTTTATCCATCCCCACTACCTGTGGCATACCGTTTTATGGGTTTTTGAACGGATTTCAAATATTATATTATGTATTAAATTATTAAAGTTCCATAAACAATTATTTCCACATACAATTTTTTTTTTCATTATGAGGGACTTGAATAGAAAATTTGGATGTGGAAGTAGTGATTCCTTGGGCAGCGGTTTTTTACCATGTTATGATTATATTTCAAGGTAATGTTATAATATGAAGGTTCAATTTTAATAAGCGTAGGGAATATAATTTCTTTTCTAAGCCTACGTCGCACAGTGGCGAGAAATTCCAGTGTTCCACCCAAATTACTCTAGAGGTCGTAAATTTTGAGTTTTGAGACATTCTTTTTTTTTAAATGTTCATCATGAATTTACCTATCGATCCCTCTAGCCGGATTTTGAAATTTCATTTTTCGTTTTTTTTAATTTTTAATAGAAAATCATATTTTTACAAAAATATACTGTTTTTTCTATTAAATTTATTCTAACGGGTCGTAAATTTGAGTTTTCGTAACAAATTTTTTTTTCAAATCTTCGTCTTTTAATCAGCTATTGATCTGTCTAGATGAATTTTTAATTTAGTTGTTGACAACTGTCAAAATTACTGTCAAATATAAAAAAATACGATTTTTAGATGAATAATTCATACAATAACAGGTTGGTGTTCAGAAAAATATATATAGTGTTTTCAATGTACCTGGTTCCGAAGTTGACAGGAAAATATCTATTTCTAAATTTGGCAGCTGCCATAATTGTTGTCAAATTTCCAAAGAAGATGGAAGAGCTTATTAATTTTAAAAATACCCTGTAAATGTATAGAAAAATAGATATATATTGTTTTTGATCTGTTTGATTTAGTAATTGACAGGAAAATATAGGTTTTAAATTTGGCAGCTGTCATAATTGCTGTCAATTTTCAAAATATGGAGGTAATACCTTATTAATTTTAAAAATGCATTATAAATGTATAGAAAAATAGATATATATTGTTTTTAACCTGCCAGATTTAACAGTTGACAGGTTTTTAAATTTGGCAGCTACCATAATTTCTGTCAAATTTCAAAAAATAGAAGTTAGAGCTTATTAACTTTAAAAATACAAATTGTTTTTAATGTACCTAGTTCCGAAGTTGACAGGAAAATAGGATTTCTGAATTTGGCAGCTGTCATAATTGCTGTCTCATTTCAAAATATAGAGGTAAGAGCTTATAAATTTTTAAAACACCCTATAAATGTATAGAAAAATAGATATATATATATATATATATATATATATATATATATATATATATATATATATATATATATATATATATATATATATATATATATATATATATATATATATATATATATATATATATATATATATATATATATATATATGTTATTTTTGATCTATCTGATTTCGAAAACTGATAGGAAAATATCATTTTTAAATTTGGCAGCTGACGTAATTGCTGTCAAATTTCAAAACATGGAGGTAAGAGCTTATTAACTTTAAAAATACCTTACAAATGTATAGAAAAATTGATGTATATTATTTTTGATCTATCTGATTTCGTAAGTAATAGGAAAATATAATTTTTAAATGTGGCAGCTGCCATAATTGCTGTCAAGTTTTAAGGTGTGCAGATTAGAAGTTATTAATTTCAAAAATACCCTTTGAATGTATAGACAAATAGATATATATTATTTTTTCTCTTCCTGATTTATGAACTGACAGGAAAATATTATTTTTAAATTTGTCAGCTGCCAAATTTAGAAATCACATTTTCCTGTCAACTTCGGAACCAGGTACATTAAAAACAATCTGTATCCGTCTTGCTATATATTCACAGGGTATTTTTAAAGTTAATAAGCTCTAACTTCTATTTTTTGAAATTTGACAGCAATTATGGCAGCTGCCAAATTTAAAAAACCATATTTCCCTGTCAGCTACTACATCTGGCAGTTTAAAAACAATATATATCTATTTTTCTATACATTTATAGAGCATTTTTAAAATTAATAAGTACTGTATTTTGAAAACTGACTCTTGGAGTTCTTCATGAGTATGGGCAGAAACAGCTATTGATGTGCCATCGGCAAAAAGAACGACACAGTCAGAGCTAATTTCAAGTGGTAGGTCATTGATATATAATAAAAATATCAACGGACCTAAGACTCATCCCTGCGGAACTCCGAGGTCAATATCATGAGAATCTGATGCAGTATTATTAATACTAACGTACATTTTCCGACTGAGGAGGTAAGACATTAGCCAGTTTAAGACATTTCCTCTAAGGCCAAAACATTCCAGAACATTACTATTACTGTTTGGCATAGTTTTATTAAGCTGTCATTTTGTTCCACATCTGGTCCATTTTTCGACTATAAATAGACTATAAAAAAATTGTGACGTCTAAGCGCACTTTCGATGCCAGATTTGGATTTTGCGACTCAAATAACATAAAGGTAGATTTTTTTTGTTTTTTTTTGTTTTACTTAAACTTGATAATATGAATTGCTGATTTATTGGGTCATTAGTTTGTGGGACCGTTGGGTTATTGTTGGTTTATGGGTCATTACATATATCTTTTGAAGATTAAAGAGTACGAATGCATCGCTGAACGAGGAATTTTTCTATTAAATTTACGAACTTTGGTAAGGGGGATGTAAACCAGGCGGTCCCTTGTCTATTAAATGTTAGATAAGTAAAAGATCCCTACTCTTCTTACGAGAAGAGGTTCGGCAAAATTTCTAGACGTCGGTGATAGACCTTGGTAGCGGAAATAGGCCGACGTTAAATAAATAGATAAAAAAAATAATAATAAAAAAATATATATGAATTGCTGATTAACTGAGTCATTGAGTTATTGGGCCGTTGGGATATTGTTGGGTTATGGGTTTTATTGTTGTCTGCTATATCATTACCACATCGAAAGCATCTATTGGGGCTGTCTTCAATTTACGCCAACACTACTGCCAGTGATCTTGATATACGTAAGGTTAATACGACGAATTAATGAATTTCGAGCGTTTTTTTTCATCATAACTCATAAATTCGTCCAGGAAGGTACTATTCTGATGCCAGATTCATGTTCAGCGAGTGAAAATACACGGGAATATGCGGGTCTGGTCACTAGCCCAGGATATTTTTTTGTTTTTGTGGGCCTGTGTTATCAAAGAATCATGATGAAATTAAATTTGAAAAAAAAGGTAAGATTTTAAATAACAGAAAAATTTTTCACGGTCACGTTAGGAGCTAGCGTTGCCATCTTGAAAAATTTAATTTCTATTCATTTTGTAATCAATATAATAATGTTAACACCTTGTCCCATGAATTTGTATCTGTTATTTCTTTCTTTTGGGTGACCACTGGTTTTGTCATAAAATCAGTGGGTGCTTAACCTATTAAACAGATAGCATAAAACTGTTATGCTATCTCGGCCCAGCCACAGAATAACGATCTTCAACCTGATTGTTATAAGATCGATCCAAATAAATCGATGTTTCCTGCATGAATTTGAACATTACAATCCATATTGTTTATTTTACTTCCACATCCAGTGGAAGTATAGTAACGACAAAAAATTTTTATTGTTCAAATAGGCTTAAAATGTCATGAAACGTCGAGATTTTAAGTTTAAGCGAAAAAAATGTTCTGTCTGTCGGTCTGTCTGTAACTTTTTTTTGTGCGCACGTTTACTCTGGAACAGTTTAAGATATTGACTTGAAATTTAGTACACGTATGTACTTTAACGAGATCTGGAACAGGATTATATATGTTATTCCGGCGAAAGGTTGGGGGGTAAATTGGGGTAAATTTGGGGTAAATGGGTAAATCGAGCAGGTAAGAGTCGATAAAATTGGTATTTAGTATATACAAGAGAAGCTAGGGTCTCAAAAACATTTTTGGCATTAGCCACCCCCATTACCATCCGCACCCCCTTATTAAAGGGGATTAAAAATTGTGATTTAGTGTATGTACAAGAATCAGAAACCTCAAAATATTTTTTTACTTCATCCACCCCCACTACCACCCCCCTATCACCAGCCCCACCCCACTACCGATGTGGGGTATTGTTTTATGGGTTTTTGGGGTAGAGGATTTCAAATATTATATTATTAAATATCCATAAACAATTTTTTCCACATACAAAGTTTTTTCGTTGTGAGTGACTTGGATAGAGAATCTGGATGTGGAAGTAGTGATTCCTTGGGCAGCGGTTTTTTATAAATTCATTAGAGTATAAATAAACACACACACCACAAATCCATAGCCAAGGCTGTGCGGAAGGGGGTTACACATTTGGAAAAACGCAGACATACATCCACACCCACCGGTGTTATCAATACCGGGGCTGGGGGTCGAACCCAGAGCGCGGTAGGCAGTCGAGCGTTGTATAAAAACGTTTTTTTTTTCTTTCAATGAAACATTTAATTTGATGTATTAGATATATGCGATAAAAACGTGTATTTTCTCGTTTCATACACATTACATTTAGCGAATTGTTACTTCTCATATTATGAACGTGTATTATACGTTAATATACCAGTAAAGGAGACGTTCTGATTGAAACGTTTTATTTCAGTAATCCCTTCCACTACTGGTTGGGAATGTGTGTAGGAGTAACGCATTTTATATTTTTTATTTAAATTAAAATTTTGTAACCGAATTGTATGCGTTGATTTAAAATTCCCTTGCATTTAGTAAGTTGGAAGAACAGTTACTTTAACATTGCAAAATACGTTTCTTTTTCTTTAAGTAAAATGTTTGAATCGCCGTATTAAACATATGTATGTAGCAATAAACGTTAAACTGTTTCCTTTCACAAACGTTACCTTGTGCGAGTCGTTAAAACTCCTTACATTATAAACGTGTTTTATATGTTATTACATATTTGTGAAAAAAACATGCTTAGTAAAACGTTTTATTCCATTATTTTCTTCTAAAATGGTTAAAAATGTTTGTAGTAAATAGTAACGTATTTTAAACGTTGAAATTTTCAACCAGATGCAAACGTTGAAAATTTCAATGTAAAACGTTTAATTAACGACTACGACGTTTTAAAAACGATTATTAGACGTACGTGTGCCCATTGGGAGGTATTGTAGTAATTCTGACTATAAATGTTTGTTGGTGGATAGTGGAATTTTATTTCATAATTTTTAGCGACCTTTTCTGAAGGCGGCTGATATTTCAAATTTTCTGTCACCCTTTTTAGTGGTCTTTTTATTTACCTTCTATACAGCGAAGGAAAATATCCGTTGTTTTGAATTTTTAAGCTTTAACGTCAGGCTCGTTATTCTGAAATCTCCATATATCAAAAGCCCTGCAATTATGGCAGCCATATTGGATTCGCCAACTTGAATTCTTAAATTATAAAATCAAATTCTAAAATATCTAACTAGCAATTTTAATGCAATTCCGACGAGATTTGAGTTTATCCCCAGCGCATTCGCCAAAATTGCAAAGACGTGTGTCACTTCCACATCCAGTGGAAGTATGTATATAGTAACGACAAAAAAATTTTTTAAAAATTTTTATTGTTCAAATAGGCTTAGAATGTCACGAATCGTCGATATTTTAAGTTTGAGCGAAAAAATAATTTTCTGTCTGTCTGTCGGTCAGTCTGTAACTTTTTTTGTGCGCACGTTTACTCTGGAACCGTTTGAAATATTGACTTGAAATTTGGTACACGTATGTACTTTAACGAGATCTAGAACTAGATTATATTTTCATATTGTCCCGTCGAAGGGTTGGGGGTAAGTTGGAGTAAATTTGGGGTAAATAGGTAAATCAAGCTGGTAAGAGTCCATAAAATTGATATTTAGTATATGCAAGAGAAGCTAAGGTCTCAAAAATAATTTTGACATTAGCCACCCCCATTATCACCTCCACCCCATTATTAAAGGGGACGAAAAAAAATTTAGTGTGTGTATAAGAACCAGAAACCTCAAAATATTTTTTTACTTCATCCACCCCCACAAATCCAAAACAAATAAACAGCTATTGTGATATGAATACATTGACATTTGCACTTAATACTCGTTATTGTTATTGTTTTAATATAATACCTTGTGCAACGAAATAAAAATTCTTGGATTTCTTTTACATTATTTAATTATTTGATGTTTATTTTACTGTCACACTTAATAATATTTATGATAAATATGTTATCCTCGTTTTGACAAAAAAAGACGAAGCAATTAAAAAAACAAGAGGGTCCGTTAAGAACTGCGATCTGTAGAGTGTTTCTGTACCTACATACGTACGTTCAATCGTACGTACAGGTTGGACTAAATTAGATGGGTTTTGAGGTTTTCTCTAAAACTATGGTAGGGGAAACCAAATAAACACATAACATAGTAAAATGGAACTTAAAACCTCACTTTTATTTTTGGCATATGCGTAAAAACGAAGTTAAACTAGTATTTGGTATGTAAAAACAAACATGAAATGATTGTCACTATTCCAAAAATTCTAAACCGCGCCTTTTTGGCATATCCTTAAAAACCAAGTTAAACTAATATTTGGTATGCAAAAACAGATATGAAATAATTCACTATCCCAAAGTTCTTAAACCACGCCGCGCCTGGGGGGTCAGTTACCCGCCCCTCTTGCTTCCCTGCATACGCACATGGTCCTGGGGCGATTAGGAGATCGCGTATGATTAACAACAACACTTCTTATAATGTAAAATAATTTTGCCAAAAATAGGAAAAACTAAACTACATTAAATGTTCGAATTGCCTTCCATTGACATCTATGCATTTTTGACACCTTCTCCTTACAACACTTGTTGCATTTCCAATCATGACAGGAGTTGTTGTCCGAAACGCAGCTAGTGTTTTGTTTTCCAATTCTTCTATGTTATTAGAATAATGTTTTTTAAATAACCCCAAAGCCAAAAGTGGGGAGGGATTATATCGGAAGATCTAGCTGGCCACAAAGTAGGACCATTATTTCCTAAAAATTAAACAATATCTAAACTACTTTGTTGTTTATTAATGTTCAGTTAGCTAAATTAATTGTTAGTTATCAATTTAGTTAACTTGGCTAACTAGACATTGATAAACTAGTCCTGAGTGATATATAGATACCTATCGAGTTCTCCCCAAATTGAGAATTTTAATAATTTCGTGTTTCATTTGACGTATGACCTGGGGCGCCATTGTGTTGATAACTTAATCTTTGAAATTGTCTTACAGGCATATTGTCTACAAAGGGCTCTATTTCTTGTCGTAGAATGTTAATAAAACTTTCGGTATTCAAATTACCGTGAAAAAAATGAGGACCTATTATTTGGTATCAAACAAAACCACACCATACACCAAATCCAAACCATCCTTGGCGATTAACCGTAGCGGTTACGTGCGGATTTTCATGAGCCCAAGGTGGTTATTATGCCGATTAAAAATTCCGGCACTGCTTATATGGGCCTCGTCTGTCCATATAATTGTTCCTTCAAATCCTGCCACTTCATTGCACTGACGCAAAAACCACTGGCAAAAATCGAGACGCCTTTGAAAGTCGTTTGGTTATGGTGACGGTGACTAATCCTAATTTTGTAGGGTTTGAATTAATTTTTTTTAAGCAAAGCAACGCAATTGTTTTCGGGAATTTTCCTGTATTTCGCGAAGACGATATATTAGGATTTTCTCTTACAATCTTTAAAACAATATTTTCTACAGCTTCACTACTTGCTTTATTATATATTTTTGCTCGAAGTTTTACAAATGATCCAAACTCTTTTAAATTTTGTTGTAGCCTTTTGAATATATTTATGTCTGGAGATCTAAAAATATTGTTTTGGCGGCACTTTTGGGAGAAAGTGTTTGCTGTCTATAACTTACCTATTAAAATAAAGCTCGGAAGCTAAATTATTGGTTTTTGTTTAACTACAATAGTTTTAGAGATAACCCTAGATCCCATCTAATTTGGTCCACCCTGTACAGCAATTTTAGAATCTAATAAAAGTTTAGATTTATTTAAAAATGGACCATTTTTACAGTAGAGAGGAAAGGAAAGGTTCCTTTGATCTATTTATTTCTTATTAGAAATTTTCCAATGTTGGAGATTTTGTACACTTAGTGATATAATTCGGAAAATTTCATAGGTCATCAGGCCTCATGGTTTTGTCGGCAACATTTATATAGTGTGTCCCCCGATGGAGTTGACAAGAGGAAAAACATCTCTATTATTGGTGTGTCCCCCGATGGAGTTGACAAGAGGAAAAACATCTCTATTATTGATTTTACGACGAACAGTCATTATTTATAAACAATTCTGCTTGTCGAAAGAGTGAGTTTACCATATAAAAATCTTAGATCAGATGTACCGGGTGTTAATGAATTAAGAAAACATGAAAATGCCTCAAGAGAGAAATACCTTTATTTAATATTTTGGACATAATGTTCATAACGCAAAGTTGTTTATAATCCAAAGTAAACCCTAAATACAGATTTTGAAGTATAAATTGAGAGATGTTTTTCCTCTTGTCAACTCCATCCGGGGACACAGTATATAAGAAATAGATTCTACGAAATTTTTCAAATTTGGCACAGGTGTCCCTATTTCTTATTACCTTTTGTGATATGCAAAAGACATGAAGAGCTATAAAAAATGGACTGCAACTAAGGTGGTATTTTAAATTAATTTAAGACCTTAAAATCATTCTGTTCGATTAGTGTAAATATCCCCGTAAGTAACAATTTTTAATTTCTTTTGAAACAATTGCTGAAAGCTTAAGTAATATTTATAAAGTATAAGATAATTTGTATTAGTCCTTAATTTATTATTTTATGCAGTTGCCTGTTTTCGTGTACTTTAAGTTTTATTATTATACCAAAATCATAAATATTTATTAGAGTAGTGGTATTCAAATAATTCATTGTCATCGTTTGCGGTTGACTAATCAAAATGCTGATTCTTATTTGGTCGAACGATTTAATTGTGCCTCAGGATCTCAAGAGTTAAACTGAAAATGTAAATGAGAGATTGGGGGATGAGAGTTATATAGTTAAACTTCCCTTGACCACAAGATAGATTGATTTTGTATTTATACGGTGCTCCTTAGAATAATGTAGCGTCATTGTTACTTTCCAGTATTGAAAACGAATTCGCAAAGTAAGGGTTGCAATTTTCATTTCTCGGTTCGTTTCTACCGCACCATTCCATTCCTTTAACATTGATTTATTTTAGTGGTATCATAAAATTTACATTTTTTTATTCACTTCCTAAAGTTAATCATTTAGGCCGGCTGTCTGTACCTAACCACCTATAGGAAAGTAAATTAAATGAACCTAAATTTGTAGTCTTAATGAGGGCGCCAAGATGCAATCATCCCTAAATAATTGTGTCGTTTTTATTCAACACTAAAAAACGCTGCCTAAGGAATTACTATTTCCACATCTAGATTTTCGGTGGGGGTAGTAGTGGGGGTGGCTGATACTAAAAAAAAATTGAGGCATTAGGTTTTTGTACTTACAATAAATCACAATTTTATTTTTTTACCCCGTTTAATATTGGGGTAGGGGTGATAGTGGAGTTGCTAATGCCAAAAAAGCTTTGAGACCTTGGCTTCTCGTGCATACACTAAATCCCAATTTTATGGACTCTTACTTGCTTTACTCATCTGTTCAACGGAATACGATCAAAATATAATCTCTTTTCAGATTTCGTTATAGTACATAATGTGTACCATATTTCAAGTCAATATAATGAACATAAACTGTTCCAGGCTAATCATGCGCACATAAATAGAATAGAATAGAATCACTTTATTGAAAAATTTTACACACCTTAGTGTTTGATAAGTCAGTTACAAAATTACATATAAAAAAAATAACATAAATATAATTATTAATCTAGTCCTAATATCGTCCAATTTAAAACAACAACATAGACACAGTATATTATGACATATCAGTAATTTTACAAATAATTAAAATCTGAAATATCATAGTAGGCACTGGCTAACAGGTGATTTTATAATTTGGATTTGAAATGTTTTAGAGGCAGTTCTTTCAGAGAATCTGGGAGGGTGTTGAACAGTGTTATTCCCAAATTATTTCTTTTAAATAATTCCAGTCTTTGTTTGGGTATTCGTATATCGTTCCTTGCGCGAGTATTATAATCAATGTATTGCCTTTTTTTGTAAAGTTATTAATGTGCTCCTTTATGTGTATCAAGTTACAGTAAATTATTGCCGACGGTAACATTATAATGTTAAGTTTTCTGAACCAAGGCTTACAACTAACCATTTGGTTTACATCTACTATTGCTCTGATTGCCCTCTTTTGAACAATAAAAACTTTCTGAATGTGGGTAGATGACCCCCAATTTATTAGGCCATAAGTCATTGCACTATGAAATAGGGCATGGTATGTCATGATTGCAGCATCTGTATTAATTCTAATTCTTATTTGTCTAATCGCATGCACTTTTTGTGACAGATTGTCAATATGTGCCTGCCATGTTGATTTAGAGTCTAGAATCATACCTAGTGATTTCACTACTTCAAGGGTGGTTGTCTGGGTAGAGAACATTTGTGTGTTCGTTTTTTTCATATTTAAACAAAGTTTGTCTGCATTAAACCAATCTAGTGATTAATCTATAATGTTTGTTTTAGTTTAATCAATATTTTTGTCTCCTATATCGTCTAGTCGCTCCGCAAAAGTAGTGTCGTCGGCAAACAGAACTGAAAATAGCGGCATAACATGTGGTAGGTCATTGACATAGATCAAAAACAATAGTGGCCATAGGACGCTACCCTGCGGAACATCCTCGGGAACATCCCTCGATACAGGCAACAAACTACTGATAACACCATTGTAGAACACACACGTTAGATAAGATGACAATAAATTTAGAGCCATAATACTCTAGTTTATCTAATAAGATATCGTTAAAAACACAGTCAAATGCCTTGCTTAGATCTTGAACAATCGCTAAAGTTGATTTCTTATCTTCCAATCCCTCAGTTATAAAATTAACAAGATTAAGCACAGCATTTGATGTGTTTCTACCTTTTCTAAATCCGAACTGTTTATTTGTGAAAAGGTTATTTAACTCGAAACAATTTATAATTCTTAGAGCAATTATTTTTTTAACAATTTTTGCTTAAATGGACAGTAATGCCTGATTTAAAAAGTGGAATGACCTTGGCTATTTTTAATTTACTGAGAAATATTCCTCTCTGTAATATAAGATTTACATACAGCCGACAGACATACATTTTTTTGCTCAAACTTAAAATCTCGACATTCCAAGTCTTTTTGAATAAAAAATAATTTCAAATTTTCTTTTACCGTTACTGTACTTCTGTGATGTGGAAGTAAAATAAAAATTATTCGTGGTTTGTGAATGTTTTGAGACCGGCTTTATGTCCTTTGAGGTGTGAAAAACATGTTTCATGAACTAAGTAATAACATTGACAAATTAATTTCGAGGAGAGTTTTTACATTTTGAAGAGGTTCTAGATAGGCAATTTTTAAATAAATTCATTTTAAAAGCTTTTGTTTTCCAACACAACCAAAAATTACAAAAATCAGACATTGATATTTGTATCGACAGATTTTTCTTTTTGATTTTTATTTTCTACTATAATTAGCTTATCGGGGAAATACACAAATTAGAAAATGGCGTGTTAATATAAAAATTTTAATTTTTTGTTACTTTTGGTGTTTGCAAAGTCTTATAAGGCACCATTGCAAGCTAGATGAATACTGTGTCTGCCAATGACAGCTAATAGATACATTTCAGGTTTTACACATTTTTTGAAAAATATTCATGGTTCATCAATAAAAATTTTTGCCGGTGGCTTTGTGTCCTTCTGAAGAGGTCTAACAAGGGCGAAAGACATGTTTGAAGGGTTAACTAAGTAGACCCTTTAATTTCTGCACGTATTAAGTCGGGATTGTTGCCAAAAAGGCTGCCATCATGACTGCCTCTACTTTGGGCAAATTATCCGACTGGGCTTGCATAAATCCTCTGCCAGTCATCGTTTAATTAACATAAAGCCAGGAAACTTCACAAAACAACGAATTATTTGAGACACTAACTAAAATTAGTCCTTATTCGATTAATAAATAATATTCTTTCACGCTATCACAATGCCATTGACCTCCCATATATTTTCTAACGGATGACGTCATAAAAATTAGTTGCACTTGAAAAATTCTGAAAATTATAAAAATTTTCAAAATATGTAATAATATAAGAAGTATGGAATATAGTAAGATAAAAGTTCTAAATAATTGGTGTTCTAAAATAATAAACAGAAAAGTTACAGAAGTTTTCAAAATTTACAGAGACAAAAAAATTGAGAAAAAAATTCATGTAGCTCCAAAACGGCTGGTATTTACAAATTTTTTTACATAGTCAAAATTATTCACAATTTATTCATTAATCATATGAATCGTGTTTCAAGGTTCCAGCCATCGAAAAATAATTTCTCACCGCAGCGCCATCTCTGTGCACTGCGAAGGAACAATTCTAACTGCAGTTATTTAAGATCTTTTTTGGTATCAATTTTACGAGATAATGACCCGGGGACTTTTAGCTGAAACACCCTGTATATCTTAATACTAAAACTTATTTCGTTAGTTTCTGTGTTGTAATCGGATATTTCGTATAAAACATTTTTGACTCGATATCCCAAACAAAATTAAATTTAATATCAATTAATAGACTCAGTTTAACTAAACTTATTTTTATTATTTCTTTAAACTTGATTTATCAAAAATGTGTGTTTAGAACGTCACTGCATGTTAAACAAAGCACGGCATATGTAAGTTTGTGGACATTGACGAGAGATTTAAAACTTCCTTGAATCTAGCAGAGCTGACCTGGACGGCAGTAAATCCTAATGTAAACTGACAATTTATATTCTTCGCCATTTCCACATGTTGGAATAGATTTGTTTGAGGTAAAATGGAAAATGCAAATCAATGTTTTACTTCAACCTCTGATGGACAATTTACACACATGTCTATTTAAATTTTCAATGTGTCCCAATATTGTGTTAATTTATCGTGTGTGCCAAAGGCTGTGTCCAGAAATATTTTTCAATCCATTTTTTTCAGCTCCCTTAAAAATTTTAATATTGAGGGTTTTGGATTTTTTGCGTTATTTTAAAAGCATTATCTATATCTATCAAGTCTTCAGTTCATCTGGAAGGTGATTTCTTCTTTCCGAACAGAAGACTTTTAGCTTTATACTGGGTGTTAACTAGAGAACTATCCGAGTTTTCTTTACAATTATTTTTTATTTATTTGCTTTCATTATGATTAGAGAATATTATTTAGGTATTATGCAAATCACAACTTACACACTTTTTATTTATTATGAAATACCTACTTTCTGTATATTGTTGCCCTAATCTCGGCACGCTAATATACTAGTTAGGTAAATACTTTAAAACACTCATTATTGGAGAACTAACCAAAATAACTACTCTTCAAGCTAATACTGACAAAGCATATTGAATTACATGATAGAATTCCTAGGATTTTAAAGCAAAAAATATATTGAAAATACTTTAATCATTTATTCAAAACTCAATCATTCACAACAATTATTCAACCTTACATTCTATTTCAACTCTAGAAAAGTTGTACATGTTTTTTCAAACTCGTTAGTTCTCATCAGTAGAGTATAGAAACATTCATTCATTATTTACAAGCCTATTCTTGATTTATTTGTACAATTAATTATTTTTTATTCATTTGTTTTCATTATGATTAGAAAATATTATTTAGGTATTAAGCAAATCACAACTTACGCACTTTTTTATTTATCATAAAATTACCTAGTTTCTGTATATTGTTGCCCTAATCTGGGCATGCTAATATACTAGTTAGGTAAATATATATTAAGATATTAAATAAATTAAGAATAGGCTTGTAAATAATGAAAGAATGTTTCTATACTCTATTGATAAGAACTAACGATTTCGAAAAAACTTATACAACTTTTCTAGAGTTGAAAAAGAATGTAAGGTTCAATAATGACTGAATTTTAATAAATAATTTAAATATTTTCAATATATTTTTTTGCTTTAAAATGCTAAGAATCTTATCATATAATTCAATACTCCGTCAGTATTAGCTAAAAAGTAGTTGCTTTGATTGATTCTCCAATAATGAATATTTTAAAGTTTAACTAGTTGTTGCCTAGGATTCCAAGACTTTTTGCAAAGCTTGTGATTTTCCTGGAAGCTAATTTCGCTATGTCTTCAGACGTTAACTCAGCCTATTTTAGGTACTTTAGGATTAGTACCTTGCATTCACAAAGTATATGTTCCGTAGTCTCAGTTGCAGCTTCGCAATGTCTGCATTTGTAATCTTCTGCCATGCATGCATTTTTGAGTTGATATCTAGGGGCAATAGCCAGTTAGAAGGCCTGCGATCAGCCTTAGGTCGGACTTTTCAAGTTCGAGAAGCCTTGCGGCGTTCTTTGTTGACTAGGTTATAAACCTTTTCGCTTGTCTTTGGCCTGAAGTATTCATCCGGTAGGACTTCTTTTGTTCGTTTTCTCATTTTTGAATGTCCTCCGTTATGTGTCCCTTAATAAAAATAATAATATTTATTGGTGTATATAACAGAAATTGTTTTACACAAGTCAAATCTAGTACAAAGAAAAATTACAAGTTATGTATACAGTCAAAAGAAAGTCAAGAGAGATAAGCCACAGAACGGTTCGAGTCCAAAAATGGGGATTCAGCCCCTTTTCTTGCAAGGCTGTGAGCTAATTCATTGCCTTCTATTCCCTCATGCTCTGGCACCCACATCAAGGTGACCTTGATGATTTTTGCCAGCTGTTTCAGGGATTGTCTGCATTCCCAGGCAATTTTAGACTCGAAGGTATATTACCTGAGAGCCTTTAGTGCTACCTGCCTATCTAAAAGTATATAGATCTTTGCCCCTCAAGTGCCTCTGTGAAGGCATTCCTGGGCACACAGGTCTATAGCATAGATTTCTGCCTGGAAGGTAGTTGAGGTGTTGCCAAGGATTTTAGATAGCCTGCATTTAAGCCCCGCTACGCCCACACCAACCAATTTTGCATATTATGTCACCTCTATGGATTTTCCGAAAAACTACCAGCACAGATACACTGTCTTCTTAATATATTGTGAAAAAATTAAAGTGGCATACTCTATATTTTTCGAGAAAATAATATAACCTGCCGGCCGTGGTGTACATTATCCTGGCAGGTTTTGCATATTGCGCCCCTCCTACGAATTTTTCGAAAAAACTACCAGTACACCTGAAAAGGACACTGCCTCTTGACAGATTATGAAACAAATCAGAGTGGCACATTCTGTATATTATGTTTACGCGTTACATGTTTCACCTTTACGTTTCATTTATCTCAAAAACTTTTTTTATGAGGCCAGACTCCACCACGTCCGCGATCGTTGACCCTGGGTACGGCTGAGAGTGATATACTAATGCTTATTTTAAATAATATACAGAGAAAAATAAATGCCTTTAATTCATGATTTTTTTATTCCTGCATAAAAATGTGATATTGCCTGCAGATGACCTGTCACGATTTTCGGTCATATTTTTTTTGGACACTTGAAACAACTTTCAGCGCAACCCGATTTCTTCGCCGAATGTCATATAAGCAGTCGCCAGTATTGTTCACAAGGGCTCCAAGATGTACCATCTTATTTACTACCTCACAGCCACCTATCCTTAATATGTCTGGGTGGTTATCATTTGCTCAGTCTACAGCCTTAATTTTCGTTTTGTTAAAATTTAAACTTAGACCATAATCAGAGTATATCATCTGAAGTTTATCACTTGCTGCAACTAAAGTGTCTAAAGTTAAAAATCTTGGTGCTACTATAGCTATAGCTACTCACCGTGTCAGTCTTTTAAAGCGCACATCATATTACGTGTTCACTGTATATGTTAAGGACGAAAGTGTGAAATGCTGAAACATTGACCATTGACAAAAGTTATTTAGAATGCAACTTTATACCTCTATACCAAATTTCAGGAATATAAAATTATTTTTTTGAAACTTCCCATTTTTTGCGAATTAAGAGTTGAATTCATATTTAAAGTTGTGTAGGAGCAAATGTTAATCATCTCAAAAAGTAGGCTATTGGTAAATAAAAAATTGAATATACGAGATGTAAGAAGGTATAATGTTAATCGAACTAATTGTAAAACAAGAAACAATTACTAACAGAAGATTAATGAGGTTTAAAAATTATAACAAGTAATAAATGTCAAAAACATAACAGATTCACAAACAAATTAATTATTGACCAATACAAAACAATGTTTACAATTTTTTTATTATTCGACGTAGCTACCACCCACATCCACACACATTTCGATCCTTCGCCTGAAGTCCTTAAAACTGTTTCGAATATGATCTAACGGTATGGAGTTTACGGCATTTGTAATTCTCTGCTTCAATACTGCTACATCGTTAGGAAGTGGTTCAGCGTAAACCAACTGCTTGAGGCGACCCCATAAAAAGAAATCCAATATTGATAGGTCTGGGGATCTCGCCGGCCACTTTATCGGTCCATTCCTGGCAATCCAATTTTCTCCAAAATTTAAATTCAACCACCGATTAACCATTTCTGTGGAGTGACCAGGGCAACCATCATGTTGAAAATGAACTAAATGCATATCTCTTAAAATATTTAAATGTTCTGCAGAAAATCTTTCAAGAAGCTGTAAATAAATGTGCTGGTTTAACCTTCCCTCAATGAAATAAGGTCCAATAACTCCAACGTGATAACAAAACGGCACACCACACATTCACTTTTTTATAATATTGTCTTCTACAATGAATTCTAAAATTTGGATTTTCAGAAGCCCAAAACCGACAATTCTGAGATGAAACAACACCGTTGGTTGTGAATGTGGATTCATCTGAGAAAATTATGAAATGATGAAAAATCTCTCTTCCATGATTTTTTCTCCAATGGTCAAACAAAAATCCAACCTAAGGCCATCATCTCCCTCTTCAAGCGTATGTTTATAATTGCTTTATATGCCCTAATTTTCTTTGCCTTGTAAATTCTTTGGAGTTCAGACTTGCTAATATTAATAAGAGCTGATCTCTCTCTTAGTGGCATCCTAGGATTTTCTATAACAGAGGCATGAGCTATAATAGCCCCAACATTGTCTTCATCATATGCTTTTATTTTTCTTTTCATGTTAAGAACACTACCAGTAGCCAGAAACTTTTTAATTATTCTCATAGCCTGAGTACGTGACAAAGCAGTGTTTGGAAATTAAATTGACTTACCACTTCTCTTAGCGAGTATTCACCGCCAATTCCGTAGCATTGCACAATATAAATTTTTTCACGCACTGTGAGTACCATTTTCACTTAATTTTTTATGCTTGGTTCGTTAATTTGAAACAGAAATTAAGGATAATATTGACTACGTTTGACAGATATGTCAATAATAAATAATAAATGTGTATCCACTGCTTTTTTCATAGCCTACTTTTAGCTTCTACATAACTTTAAATATTAATTCACAAAAAATAATTTCTATGCAGTTTTAATTGAATGATTCAAAATAAAATACTAATATATTGAAAAAATGGGAAGTTTCGAAAAAATAATTTTATATTCCTGAACTTTGGTATAGAGGTATAAAATTGCATTCTAAATAACTTTTCTTAGTGGAATTTTTTCATATTTTGAAAAATAAAGGTACTTTATTAGTGGTGATTTTTACAACTTTGCTTATAAAACACACCCTGTAGAACACCAAATCAAGATATTTTTGGTATACTTTAGTTTTACAACAAGCAGGACTCAATCCCCAAATACCATTCGAAAATTCCAAAATTTTTGGTCCATTACACCTCTTGTTACATCTATCCTGGGACACACTGTATATTACCTCTGACAAGCTCAAGTCTTATATCGAAAACTCCCCAAACTATGGCTTGTCTAATGATTTCATTGACACCCGGTATCATATATTTACTGTTAGACATATGAGTAGAAAATAATTAGGTAATTAATTTTACCTACGATAAAAATGAATGTAGGCCAGAACATGCTATACCGGAATATTAATGATTTGATACGGGGCAGTAATTTTATTACTGTGGACTAACAATATTTAATATAAATTTTTGAATGATTAGTTAACGAAGTGTTATAAAACAATATATTTCTTTATGGAAAATTAAAACAGATTCAGTCAGTATCCAGTGGTGATTGAAAATGAATACGCCCCCCTGGAGGTTAAGTCTCGCATGCCCCCTGTTGTAAGTCACACAGGTTCATTATTTACCGGTCACCGGGCCCCTTTGCAAAGTCCGCCGATGGACGGGTGGACGAGCGGACGGGGTCCTCACCGCGTCCTCCAAGGCCACAAAAATAGATCGGCTCATTTAAATAGAACACTTATCCGAACTAAACGCAGCCCATGAACAATTTCATGAATTATTGATGGCTATGGGAACTGAATATTAAATTGATTTTTTTCAAACGGTCTTTTGTGTTATTAAAACATATTTCAAATTAAACTACCTAAACAAATCCATCAGTTTGCGGTCCCGCTAGTAATTAATAATATATTAATTTTGGATTATACCAGGTGTCCGGGTTTTTTCAGGACACCACAGACACATTCAAAGAAATATGTCGATTATTCATTCGTGCTCGGGGTGGTCTTAAATCGCATGTCGCAGCTACATGGCTTGATTCTCTGAAAATCATGAGATATAAAAGAAAAAAACAATTAAAAACATAACCTTGTTAATGAATATATAGTTAACACTGTTTTGCTTCTTGTCAGAAAAATATATACTATTGATGAATTTTATTTTGGGAATTCAGCAGATAACTTTCAAAGAAATCATCTATTACTTCCATATACTTACTGTTGATTCAAGTCTTATCATGCTAGTATATCAACAAGGAATCTTCCATACGATACATCTTCTCAACTTCTTTCATATAGATATAATATCTGACATTCAATATAAAAAAAATACAAGAAAACCTTTCTATCTAAAATATGTTGCTCTAATGATCATCCTCTGAAGGTACTAGAGCCAGATTATACAGTTGCAACCGAAAGGTAACAATAACTTCGAACCTGGGTAACAATGCTACTGTCTTTCAGGCAGAAATACACGCCATTGAACTTTGTACAAGGGGGATCGAACAGAAGCATCTTAGACACAGACAGCCAAGAAGTCCTTAAAGCTCTTGGCTCCTATCGTTGCAATTGTAAAACGGTCTGGAACCGCCAAAAGGCTTTAACCCGATTGGACAGAAACAACACCAAGGCAATGAAGTAGCCGATTCCTTAAGTAGGGTATCGAAATTTATCGGACCAGAACCAGTGCTTTGCTTCGTGCTTCGCATATCGTCAAGAACTGCGAAAAGAACCATATTCGCCTGGATTGAGAGGAAAATCCTCCAGTACTGGCAAAAACTAACAGGATTAGTTCATTCAGAGGAGTTTATTACATATTCTTTGAAATCAAGAACTAAAAATCATTAGAGTTAAATACGTTACACCTAAGAACTATAATTGGTCTATATACCGGGCACTGCAGACTGAATCACCGCCTACACAGACTTGGAATAGCGGATAACGCAGAATGCCAACTGTTTGGAGGAGGACGAAACGATAGAGCACGCTCTATGTACCTGTCCCACTGCAGAAAGAACAAGGTTCTCACTCTTTGGCAAGAGGACCTGGACAATATCTCATCCAATAAGGTTATCGGCTTTATTAAAAAGCTGAACTTACTGAGTGAAATATAATTAAGAGCAGGCCAAAACATACCAGATGATCGCATTGGAGGGTCTGTATATTAGTCCACTCACATATCAACCTTATCCAAGTCTGATCGTTCCTTACCTAGAGGATATTTCATCATAAACAAAAAAAACCGCTGCTCAAGGAATCACTACTTCCACATCCAGATTCTCTGTCCAAGTCACTCACAACGAAAAAACTTTGTATGTGAAAATAATTGTTTATGGAACTTTAATAATATATTTGAAATCCTCTACCCCAAAAACCCATAAAACGATACCCCACATCGGTAGTGGGGTGGGGATGGTGATAGGGGGGTGGTAGTGGGAGGTGGTTGAAGTAAAAAAATATTTTGAGGTTTCTGGTTCCTGTACATATACTAAATCACATTTTTTTTTCATCCCCTTTAATAAGGAGGTGGGGGTGGTAATGGGGGTGGCTAATGCCAAAATTTTTTTTGAGACCTTAGCTTCTCTTTTATATACTAAATACCAATTTCATGGACTCTTATCTGCTTGATTTACCCATTTACCCCAAATTTACCCCAATATACCCCCCAACCCTTCGACGGAACAAGATGAAAATATAATCTAGTTCTAGATCTCGTTAAAGTACATATTTGTACCAAATTTCAAGTCAATATCTTAAACGGTTCCAGAGTAAACGTGCGCACAAAAAAAGTTACAGACAGACAGAAATTTTTTTTTCGCTCAAACTTAAAATCTCGACGTTTCATGACATTTTAAGCCTATTTGGACAATAAAAATTTTTAAAATTTTTTTTGTCGTTACTATACTTCCACTGGACGTGGAAGTAATTTAGTACATTTCAAAGCCAAGAATTAACAAAAAGCAAAATATTATAAAACCAGAGTGCGAGTGGTACATATATTATTCGAACCGAAATTACTGGTTCAAAATAGTATGAATGATATTTTTTTTGCAAAAACTGACAGGAAATATTTACTTATTTGCCAGATACAACAAATAAGAATTACTCTTTTAAATAATAACTCTTTATTAATGATGATCGCATTGATCGAATCAAAATTACTGTTACAAAATAGTATGAATGATATTTTTTTGCAAAAACTGACAGGAAATATTTACTTATTTGCCAGATACAACAAATAAGAATTGCTCTTTTAAATAACTATTTATTAATGAAGTGCAACTTCCTGGATATCGACCGAGATAAAACATTGGTAAAAACTTTCTCTATAAAATAATAATTCTTAAATTAAAGAAAACCTCATCAAAATCGGTTCACCTGTTGAATAAATATGAAGCCACAGACAGACATACAAACATACATGTCGAACCTTATTACACCCCTCGTTGTTGGGTCGACTGATGAAAACAAAGAACTACCGCCTTTTGCTCCAATTTTCAAATATATACCCTCCATCGAATGTTGACGAGTTCAGCCTAGTAGACTTTTAATTTCTTTTTTTACTTTTTTAACGTCCTCTACCAAGGCCTATCACAGACACCACAAGACGAGCTACCTTCAACCTGGAAATTTTGCCGAACCTTTTCTCTTCAGAAGAGTAGCGATTTTTTACTTGACTCACATTTAATAGACAAGAAACAGACTGCTTTACATTCCCTTCAAAGGATGGTATATCCATTATGCAATCCTCACCTTAAAAACTAAATGTATCGAAATACGTGTATAATCAAGACGCCTCTACGCTCGCCCAACTCTCGAATATCATACATACACTGTGCTACAAAAGATCTGTTTCCTTCTGCATCATTTTTGGATAAATGCTGTTTGGTTATGTAGATTGATGAGTTTATTACCCATTTTATTTTGCCCTCGTTAATCACCGTCCTTACTACCAGCCAGTCGTCTCTGAATACCCATATCTAAGGGTTCCAGATCTATACTTTGACAGTCCTCCAGTGATAGATTAGTGTTTAGATCTAGAGAAATGAACCCTAAAAAATTTCTTTATAGTATACTCCCCTGTTTCCGTATATTCTCCTCAGCGTGCCTCTTGGAACATTTTCTCTCAATTTCACACCCTCCCCTCCCCTCCCCTACTGAGAGAACCATAAACTGGTGGTGTATCCCTAGCCCGATTGTTGAATTTAAATTTTTTCAATTTTTGGTGAAGGTGCCAATGTCAGTCCCTGTTGTATCAAATTGCTGTAAGTTTTGTCTCGATATCTCTGATGTCTGTCGAGTTCAGAGGAATACACTAACAAACAAACAACATACATGTCAAACTGTGAATCTTCTTTAATTTTTTTGTTTGACATCGCTTAAAAAAAATCAAAGCGTCTCCTTTCTGAATCTTTATTATACTATTTTATATTCGTAATTTTATATATCATGTGCGATGTCACAGTTACGTGAATAGTTAGATAATATTGTATTATTGTACGTCACGGTGAGTAACTTTTGAGATTACCCATCCTGTAGTTACTTAATTTCCAGTATAACACAGGCTGTGGTGACTAAGTTGAACTACGCACTCATAGATGTCGGGAGTTGTAGAAAATCAACATTTCAACTTTGTTTTTCGAGAACCATTGCCGGTCATGACAGAATTTTTATGTGTGAATGAAAGATTGTGTGAATATGTGTGAAAGAAATATTAAAAAAATAAAACAGATAAATGTGGGAGGGTAAGTTTTTATTTACTAATAAATAGAACTTTTTGATTTATTAAAAATCGTAAACGAAACTGTCATAACAATAACATTGATTAGGGAAATAAATAAAACTTCCGAATTAATATTTTGTGATCATCAGTAAATCTGGTGAGATTTTTAGATTCTAATTTTTATAATGGACTATACGTTTGCTAAGATAAAACATGTTTTTTTCAATATAAATGTGTTAAAATTCAACATTATATGATCGTTCGTATTTAATGTGTGTAATTGTAAATATGTACTTACTATTATTTTCATATAAAATGTTTTAGACGGAAAAAACTATATAAAAATTCTGTGTATCTTTGAAAATTTCCTGTTTTATTTAATTCAATTTAAAAAGCACGACAAATATTTGTTAGAAAAATTGTTGTGTTTATACAATCAAAAAATAAGTTATATTCTGAAAAAGATAAAAAAATACTTACAAAAATTTGCTATTCCTCCTTGTAAATTTCTTTATTAAACAATTTGGACATTAACAGCGTTGGAGCTAAGCTATAAATAAATACCCTTCTTACCCACTTATGAACAGCAAACGCACATTTTGTAATCTCAGAAAATAGAAATAGAGTTATTGGTTTAAGTTTGCTATTTTCAAATGAGACTTGTATTGGAAGGACTGGGAAGTTTTACGAAAAATAAACTCTTGACCCAGTTGCACCTTTTTGTCACAAAATTTCCTTCTGATTATTCCAAACATAATAAATTTAATACTATCTCTGACTAAATTATCATTTGCTCTGCGAATATAATTTGTGTCTGAAATTTCATTATCATAAATATTTGATTTTGAAAGTATTTGGCAAGTGGGGAGGTCTAAATGTAAGGATAAAAATATTTTTCTGCAACTTTGTTTAAATTTTTCCTCGTCATATTACAGATAAGATATAAGATGTGGTTTTAAAATTTGACAAAAAAAGTAAACATTTATTTATTTAAAGAATGATTTCTAAACAAGTTGTTGCAAAATTAGCAACCGACAAAAATTCTCTTTAATTATAATTCATTCACTAATAAAGTTAATTACACATTGCTCTCGTTTTTTTAAATAACCAGCTATAGGTTTTTAGATTTTACAAATCTATAAAATAATTAATTAGATGCTTTTGTTACGAAACAGGTAGTTTTTATCATGATAACCTATAAGATATGTGTGTGTTTCAATTATGGCTTTGGTTAAACTAATTAGCCAGATCTATGTGTAGTAATCTCGACAAATCATGTGTACTCAAAGCCCAAAATTTACATTTAACTGATTTTAATATACATTTAAAACATTTTCATAAAAGAAATATTAATAATAATTCTTAATTTACAATTTCAAGTATTTTGGTGCAAATAAACTTTTTTCCCCTCATTTCATTGCTTTAATACGTATGTTCTTAATAAAATAACTGTATCTAGGTCAACTTTTATTATATAAAATAAACGAACTTTATTACCTACAACAAAGCACTATTTACATTTTTTGTAGAAATTAATATTCAAAGAAATATTTACTAAAAAGTGCGCAAAGATGCAGTAGCGCCCCAATTTTTCCCACCCCTTACGTACGCCAAGTAGGTAGTTTACTTAATTTTTTTTTTTTTAGTAAAGTATACGTTTTTACACCTATACGTCTGTAAAGTTTAAGCCAGCTATGTATGTTATTGAAATTTATTTTTCCTGTACTAGTCCTTTTGTTTGATACCGAGAAAAAAATATTTTAGAACTGATATTTTCGTCAAATTTTGTACACAAAAACAAGATAAGTAATTTGAAAGTGTAGAATTAGCAAGAATTACACATTTTTTAGCAAGCAATGAGGAGTTTGAGTTTACTGAAGAACGCTTGCAAAACTTCAAATCCTTAATTTTTCTAAACCTCAAAAATAGAATTAATATTCATTTATCATTTGATATGGCAATAGGAGTGTAATTATTTACATGTTTTGTCGAGTCTCCTTCCTTTGCTAAAAATATTCGTGATTGTTTCGACATAGTGATTATGTAAAGTATAATTTCTACTACAGTCTACTGCCAATCAAATTTTTTATGCAGAAATTTTGTATGAATGAATAGTTTTACTTCCATTTATTATTTATTTCTTTTACAGTGTAGTTAACCAACTGTGACTACGATACGTATTAGTTTTGTGTAAATCATACAGATGTCGCCTCATGGACACATAGGTACTAAATACCAAGATCTCTGTACCAAAACAACTGACGTCTCAATTTTTGTTTATGATTTTTGAAGGAATTTTATATGCTGCCAAGGTAATACTGTGTAATATAAAACACGTCTGGGACAGTATCTATGGATGTTATTGGCAAATTGATTAGAATAATGCTTAGCCCTTAAAAATTTTAACAGAAAGTACACGCTATAAAACGGGGAGGGCAAACACTGAAAACGCTGCCAGAACCATAAAGGTCATGAAAATTAACATAAACAAAGTTGTAGGTGTTAAATTTCTGATAAATAATTTATTAGCCCTGAGGAAATTTTAAAAATTGCTTGGTGTTACTGAAACAATTCATGGTCAACTAGATGCCTTTTACAATAGGGGGCAAAATTCGGAGACGGATTTTAGTTGCAAAATATTAAAAAAAGTTTGTATAAACATGGGTGATCCCTAAAAATTGGTATACATTTGATATCTCAGGAGCTTTTTGAGATCCAGTGTTGAGACTTCATACACGATTTGGTATTAAGAAGAGTTATTTTACAGTCCTGGCACAAACAAATTTCAATCATAGGCGTATGAAGATAGAGGGAGGCTACATTTTTACATTTTCTTTCCGTATTTCTTTATCCTCTGTTTTGACAATTTGATCCTGGAATATGATTTCTTAGCTAAAATTACGTAAAAAAGATACTCTTCATAAATTGGTGTGCGACCATCCATCTGCAAGATATACCTCTCCAAACGAAACATTGTATGATGAGGAGCCTAGCTTAATAAAATTATTTTATTGATAGGTTTGGAGCTTTCAAAAAAGGTCATTAGTTATTACTTCATTTGTACACCGACCTCAATATCGATACTTGGTAGGTAATAAGTTTCAATTAACTGGACGATGGCAAAATTTTATTTCATAATTTTTAGCTACCTTTTTTGAAGGCGAGTCAGTTTAAAAAACAAAAATCACTCTTTTCAGTGGTCTCATTATTTTAGAAGGTAAAAAAATACTCATTGTTTTGAATTTTTATGCTTTAACGTCAGGCTTATTATCAGAGAATCACCATGTATCGAATTCATGTAAATCTACAAAAATACTGCAATTGCAGCCAGTCATATTGGCTGCGCCATTTTTAATTTTTAACTTTTGATATCAGATTCGGTATCAAATACTTCTATGCACCAATTTATATACGACATTTTAAATTTATATCACCAAAGCCTTTGCGACTCAAAAAAAAACATAAGCTTAAATTGATATTGCAGGGAGGAAACGTAGCTCCCCTCCCTCTGGTTTCGCACGCCTATGATTGAAATTCGTTTGGCCAATACTGCAAAATAATACTTATTAATGCTAATTCGTATACCATGTCTTATCGCAGTATCTCAATAAATAATTCTGTTTTTGGTACGTGCAATTACCTTTTCACCATATCAATGCATTAGTTATTAAAGTTTCGTGAATTATAAACCGTAGATTCGTAAAAAAAAATGCAATCGTCATTCAATTCCTGGAGCTTTAGTCTTGTAATTTTGACGTAGTCCAGTTAAAGCTCTATGTAATTGTTTATAATTATTGTTAATAACGAGACTAAATAATATTTTCTTTTGCATATTCGAAAGTATGACTACTGGTGCTACCGTTTTTTTATATATAAAAAAATAATAATTAATATATCTTTAAAAGTTACTTCATGCCAAAATTTCACAAGACTTAGTTTGGAGATAATTGAATAATAAGAAATGGCATTTGTTTTACTTTAGAGATTTGCAATTCACAATTTATGAAATATTATTTTATTACTTATGCTAAAATTTTAATACTAATCCTTAGATCTGATTTTAATACTAGACCTTAGATTTGATTGAAATACTTTACATTTGATAAAATGCCAATAAAGAGAAAGAATAATAACTGCTTTATATAGATATAGTGTGTATACCCATTTCAGCCATTATTTTGGTAACTATGATTTAATGACTAAAATTTCAATACAAAAGGGGAAATAAAACACATTACATACGACAGCTATAATTTTAATGAAGCCCAAAGGCAATACATATTTTTTACTGTACACAAGGGGTGTGAATATGCAATAACAAATGACATTTACAGAAGTGCTTAAGATACGGATATAAATATAACATCAGTTTCAAATGCAATTCTACTTTTAATAGAAAACTGAAATAATTAACTAATAATAATTGTACACGTGATACATTTTCTATTAAAATGAGTTTGCAAATACAATAATGTATCCAAAAAACAATAATTTATTCAATATAAAACACTTTCGTCAATAGATTATAACTTTTTTCGTATACATTTAGGACAATGTCAGGATCAGTAATTTGATATCCATTAACTTTAAAATGGTAGGTATATATATACATCTATACATTTACAAGCATTGTAGCGTATTTACAAAGTTATTGCACATTAAATATACATTTTTATGATTACTAAATTGTATTTGATCACCGATAGAGTGAATATTATAGAGATTACATGAACAATTGTTATTATTTTAACGATTTCAATTATTGTTTAAGCAACATGTACTTTGACAAAAGAGAGATATGAAACACTGGTAAACACTGTTCTATAGAACTATAGAACTTCTAAACAACGTGGTTGTAAATATTTTGGATTATAAAAATGAGCAATTGTATAATATTCACATTTATAGCAGTTTCGCAAAAAATCACAACTTAGAGAGATCACTAATCTACTGTATATATGTACAAATGAGTATTTTCAGACTGGCTAATTTATAATACAAAATTAAAAAATATGATCGAAGTAAGGTGCAAACCCTCATAATAAATTAAACTAAAGAAACTGGCTTTCAGGAAAATATAAACCTAATTAATCTATAATCACATATATGAAACTATTTGATAAGTATTTGATCAGATCACCACCATAACGGTATCGCGCTAAAGTCTAAAACATTATTTAATGGTCACGACACCTCAACGTCCCTTTGCGGTACATTTACATGAAGGGATTCGTTTTCTGAGTGAATATTTCTCCGCGTTCTTGATATAAATACTTTTGGACAACCCCTTACGGTACACTTAAACATTTCTGATAAATGGTGTTTTTCACAATGTTCTTTTAGTTGCGAAGTCATATTAAACGATGTTCTGCATAATCTACATGGAAGATTTCCTTCTTTATCAGGGGTAGGAAGATCTTCCTCTACACAATGTACATATTTCGGTGGCCCAGGTGACAAGTTAGTGGGAGGGGGGGATCCAGAGACTGGCGAACTAGAACTAGAGTTACGCTCCTTGTGCGTCGTTGATGCAGAAGAACCATTAAATTGGCTAAAATGGTTAAAATTTCCTAATGGAAAAGGAAGACCACCAAGTGGAGGTAATAACAAAGGTGGGTGTGGTATTCGGTCCCCATTGAGCATTAATTGATCTAGATTTGGTGGTGGCAAGTGATGGTTTTTCAGTGCTTCTTCGGCATATAGTCTCGTGAGGAAATCACCATGCAAAGCGGGATTCGCCAAACTAGCGAATGGAGATTTTTCCAAAAATAAACTAGCTGCAGATTTGTCGGATGATGTAGACAGCAATTTTCTATGTAAATTTAAATTAGCACTATGCCTATCTCTACTTCTTTTGGAAGGAAAAGCAGCGTTGCATCCATCTACATTACACTTATGCATTAGTTTTAAATGTACATTTTGGTAATGCGTCTTCACACCAAAATGATTTTGAAATATTTTACCACAAGCCGTACATCTTCTTGGATTATCTTTATCGACTGGAACGTCCATTGTACTTATAAACTGGCCATTGTCAAAATGCCCAAACAACTGATTTTGACTATTTTCGTCTGGTGACTCTCTTCCGTTACTACTGCCAGCGGAAGACGCTTGAGAACGAGCAGGGCTTGGAGGTCCACCTCCCATCATAAAACCTAGAGAAGGAAACTGTGCCGGTTGTGCTCCTAAACCTAAGTGCAAACCTCTAGCCATCAAGTCCCCAAAATGTCCATGTGAAAGGCTTTCGAGCTGTCTTAAAGGGTTTGTAGAATCAAATGATTCATCACTTTTATTACTTTCAACGGAACTTGCCGGTCTATCTTCGTGTTCTTCCTGAGTTTCCGTTTCGTGAAAGGGTTTTTCTTTTTTTAATTTATCTATCATGAATAAGGGAGCCAAACTCGTTTTAATTTCGTTGCTAATTATTTTCTCTGGTTCGTTAGCGTTTACATCTGGAGTTCTTTTGCCTAAATCTAAAGGTATTTCAGAAATATTCTCGTCATTTTTTATTTCTTTTGGTTCATGTTCTTCTGTTGCTTTCGTTTCAGTTTTCTCTTCTCTTTCATTTTTTATGTGTTCAGTTATCCTTTCAGAAAACACATCGTTGGAAGAATCACCATCACTGACATTATCTTCCATCATAGCAGGTACGGCACATCTGGTTGGATTCTGACTCTTTCGCTTTCTTTTGCTGGTTTGTACATTTATCTCGTCTTTTAGACTATGCGTATCTACCACACTCAAAGAATCCTCATTACTATCTACGTTGCTGGTTATATCTTCCTCAACATCGGATACTGACATTTTTTGTTTTTTGGTAGGCATACTAAAATCTTCAGGCTCATCTGATATTATATTACCATTTGTGGTTTCTTCTTTATTGGTTTGGTCATCCTCGTCATCACCCCCAACTACAACGATTCCATCATCGTCTTCCTCTTCTTCTTCGGATTGTTGCTGGCTTTGAGTCAGTGCGAACGCGTTGTAATCATGGAAGGAATTTTTCTCTTTCATACGCTGAATGCTTAAATCCAAAGTTTGTTTAAAATCCATCGTTGCTAGAGAATGGTACTTCATATCAGGTGGGGGAGTAAGTAAAGGAAATGGTCCGAAAGGATTTAACGGATTTAAAGCTGCAGCTGCCGCAGGTAATGATAGACCAGGTTGCGGTGGAATAAGAATTGGATGCGACTGGGAACTTCTTCCGTCGTGAGGTGAAATTTTTCTGCGAAGATGGGGAGAATGTAGCTTTGGGTTGGGATTCGCGCTGTGGCGATTTCGAGATCTTCTTGAACTAAACATCATATTACATCCTTCAACTGTGCATTTATGCATTTCACGTAAATGTACGGCAGAGAAGTGAATTTTTAAAGCACCTTTGTCGCAAAATGTCTTTAAACATACATTGCATTGTACACGCTTTTTTCCTGTAGCAGGATTGATGAACTGCGTACCCAGGTTAAGAGGTAAACTAGGTGAGCCCCATTGTCTTTTTGTGGGAGTGGACGGTTTCCTTCCCGGTAAAACCCGCGAATGCCTAGATGTTTTTAGACTATCCCTATCCCTACTTAAATTAAGAGCACTATGCGAGTTTTCATCACCATCATCGTCTTCTTCACTGTTTGTATTTCCACTTAAAATATCTGCACTGGAAGGCGATTTGCTACCGGTTGACATTCGTGTCGACATTAAACCAGGAAATGACGAAGCAACTAAACTCGCTGCTGCTAAAGAATTTACAGAAGCTGCTACCATAGCTGCGGCCGAATGACTTAAGGAAGCTGGGGGAGGTGGCGGTGGGGGCAGGCATGATGGTAGTGAGGTAGTCCTGCTTAAGTTCAACCCTACAGATTCACTTTCTGACATTCTTCGACGATCAGGGCTCACGCGACTGGGAAAAGTATGGAGGCCTGCTCCTAGTTTTCTGTAGTCGAAAGGTTGCATATTCTGCAATCGATTAAGAGGCGAAGAATTTAATGGGCTGGTGTTGATCCCTCTTGGTGGGGAATTGGAAGAAATGGGTCCGTTCGTTGTAGGCATCTTGAGAAAGTTTAGCGGGTGCTTTTGATGAGGAGACATCGTTGGTAGTCGAGTTGGGTGAAAGGCAGATGTTGGAGCGTTTGGAGGTGACGGGCGATGGTTAGGTGACATCGCCCGACGTGGGTGAGGTGAGTGCCGACGCTCAAGGCGCTCCAGTGTGGGATCCTGAAGGGCCTGTTGCGCCAAGAGCAGTTGTTGCGTTATGGCTCTTGTTTCTCCAAATCTAAGAAACTGTTGGAGGACCAGAGGTTCCTCCTCAGGACTGCAAATACTCCATCGGTCCAGAGTGCTGCCGTGTGACTGCTGAAAATATTACATATTAATCAGTAATAGATTATTTCTAAACACGTCCTAACTAATGGACGTGAATGAATAAACTAGAAAATTTTATAATAAAGTTATCGACAGGTTCATGAAAACGTGGCAGTTTGCACCTCCATGAAAATAAATAAGTGAATTGCAAGGAAACCGACATCGAATGTTTATCGAGGACGGTGTATAAAAATATACGCGCTTCGATAGCGTTCTTGTTTAGAAATGAAGCCTGCAGAATGTCTCCCGCACGTTTATAAATAAACAGGGTGCTAGTCACCTGCCCCTCTCAAGTTCAATCTATGCCAAACAAACATACGTTTCTATTACAAGAGGACGTTGCCAGGATCGCCTTTCAAACGATAATCAAACTACTATTTATATATGACATTCATTAAACTCTTGCCTGCTTGCTGTCTGTCGATATATTACGTTTACATCGAGCTAATAACTATTTACTTTGATGGATATTTACCAAAGTAATGAAGGTGACATCCTGTTGTCTTAATAATAATTAACGCGTGTATACGATACTAACATGGCATAGTCAAATCGATTACTATTTACGAATAAAACACAAAATATCAGCCACCTGTACATAAATATAATTAAGTTGTGAATATATAATATTCTTTAACGCTTCACGAGCGGCCGTCGGACGAGCATCAGACACTAGACTCACGATCATGTTTAGGGATCGGTGAGTTATGTTTTTTGAGTTATATCGCTGTGTCTCTCGTCCAACAACATTGTATTGGTTTTATTACGATTACTTAACGAATTTAGGAATAACATGCATACCAAACAATCAGTTTGTCCCCCGTTTTTTGCTAATACATTCTAAGGAATTAAAGCCACTTCTCAGATCACGTCTTAATGGGAACACTTTTTTTTGGAAACTGATCATATTTAATTTCCGTAAAATAAGTCTGGTTACTTCGTCTTAAAGATGCGTACCTAATTTGCGTTTCAAAATCCTATCTTTTGAGGTGGGATTTTTTTTAAGAATAAGGTGTAATTGAAAATACATTAAACCGGAATAAAATAATATTGAGCATAAATAATGATTACGTAGAAGTAAGAGTTTAAAATTAACAGTAATGGCGGTGTGTGAACAGAACACATAAACAGTTTGTCTTTAAAATAGTGCTTTGGAAAAAAGTTGCTATACGGTTGATTATAGCTAGCAGAATTACCGTTTAATCACAGCCCCACTTATTATTTAAGAAAGTGTATCATTAAATATCAGAATTCGACATTAGAGCATGGGGCTATTAATAAAAAGAAGAAGACCAAATGCCCATTTTTAAAATTATACCTAACTAAAAATTATTGCTTCTCGCAAAAATGATATGCAAAACACTATGTAATTTTAGTGTCTGTGATTCTGACCACTGCACGAAATAACTGGCTGAAACATTTTAAATATTAATAAGGACCAAAACGCATTCGTGCCAAGTAATTTTTTTCTACTATGCGTTTTTGGAACAACACTTATATATTACGAATAAAAATAAAAGCGTATACTATTACAAAAAAATAATTACCACTTAACGTTTGAAATTTGAAGTACCTGTGAACACTGAAAACCAAACCAGCACAATTAATATTTAAAGAGGTGAGCTCTTTGTGAATATAATTCATTATAGCTATTCTATATAAATTGCTAATTCTCATTTCCTCATAATTAAATCAATCGAACACCATAAAGTCGATATTAAAGAACGCTGTATTCAGAAAAGCGACGGTAAACGATACACAGTCTAACTGTTACAGGCCGCGCATAACCAAACGTTGCTTCATCCAATTTATGTTATGATAAGCAAAAAATCCAATTTTAAACACTTTCTATTATGTGAACGACGATGGCCACCTTTTTTTATAATGATACATTAAAACATGTGTCATCAACGGTTTTTAAATTACTCTCGGGCTTCGGAGGACTTTCAGCGTCATTATTATTGTCAATTTATTTAATAACATTACTTAAGAGTACCACGGCTTTTTAATGAAGCACTACTTGCTTTAATAGGATTATTCACTTATTTCAAACTTTGTAATCAACTCAGATAACTAATCATAATATTTCAACCGAATTTCTCATTAATTTGCGGAAGAAAAAATTGTTTCTGGAATAACAGGCTGTCTTTTTGCAAACTTGAAACAGTGACAAAAATTAGGACTAATATAAATACAATAAATACAAATTTTGCTGTGTCTTATTTAGGTGAAGTACCATTAATTACTTCTATTTATTTTTGTGTTTAAATCAATTTCGAGATCAATTTATTTGTGTTTCATATTATGCCTTAAATTCATTTACATTTAAGTTTGTTTTGATTTCTGTTTAAATTTACTGAAGAGTTTCGAGTTAAATGGAACTGATCTGTCTTGACAAACATTTCCCCGTTTATTTGAGTAATAATTTGACACTTTTACACTAAGTGCTATCTGGCGCTTAACAAAAGCATAATTTTTTTTAACACACATGTTAACAGTGTCTTTCGTATATAAGATAAATGCATTTAAATGGTTTTATTTGTTTGTTGTTTTAAAAATCGATATTTAAAAGTATGTTGTGAGATAAGGATTAAGATAAATATCATGTTGAACAATATCGTGTTTCTTTTGCTAGGATCGATTTGATAACTTTTATTATTGTAATCAGTAAATGTGATGTCTTTAAAATGCTGTTATGTAAACATCTGATCTCGGTAAATTTTGTTTACATTTATTAATGAATGACTGTTGCTAGTGCTGTCAGAATTTTATTGTTAGCTCGGCAATAAAATAATATCGAATCAATCGAGATTCAATATTTACATATTTATTTGATATCCGTGCATTTTTCTATATTAATTGAAGCGATTCGTGTACACGTGCTCCATGCATTCGCTGTTAATGTTCGCATTTGCATTGGTAGATTTGTTTTGATATTTGCGTTCCAAATACAGTGTTAACTTGACATCACAGTTCGGTTTGAGCGTGAATTTATTTAAAAAAAGTCGCATTAGCCGTTGCAGTGGTCACCGAATCACATTCCTGAATACTGATACTTTTGATTATGTAAACAATTTTTTAACGTTGCTCAGACACTGGAGCACATACATACGTGGGTAAGAGAAAACATACCTGCAGTATATATCCTCTGGCGTAGTCGTCACTTGTCCACCCAAATCCATGCAACACTTGATGCACTTGTTCTTTTTTGAGCACAGAAAACAATCGATCTAGTAGTATTTTAAGACGAATTGGTAAAGCTTGACATCCGTAAAGCACTAAACTAGCGATGTCAAATGCCGCATTGGGTTGCACCGGTTCGGGAGCACTGTTACTGAAGAGATGTCGCATACCCAACTTGTCCAGCGCTGTAACAAAAGTGGGGATAACTCAGCGTGCGCACTAAAGGCGGGGCTTCTATATTAAGGGGGGGTTGACAAGGTGGACGTACGGTGTAGGTGACGATACCCCTTTAGAGGGACATACTGTACCCCCCGTTATTCTCTGTGTTACCAATCGTTCTCTGTAGTGCACAACACCGAACGCCACAACACTACTATCTTATTTTATCTATCTTAATATAAGGATATATATGAGAAAGTGTTATTCACTTTATAATTATCTTTCGTGCACTATGGCTACGGCATAATTAATAATTAATCAAATATCTGATCCCTGATACCTGTGTTGTTTCCACTGGTTGCTTCACCTATTTTAGTATATTTCTCGTCAATCTGAACGTCATAAATATTCAGATGCTATTTTATTTCTACGTTAAAACACTTCCTCAAAAAACATGCTTATATCAAGACATAGTAGGGAGAACTGATATATAGGGAGAACCTAAATAATGCAAGTTTCTTAAGATACCTACATAGTTCATATAAGAAATACTCTTTGCATGTTGCCGATCAAGACATTCAATTATGAAGAGTATCACAGAAAGGATTCATATAGCCGAAAATCGAGTTTTTGGAGGAAGATGCAGAAGTAGAAGAAGAAAAAATGAAAGAAGAAGAGATTTCAATGGTCTTCTCAACTGAAGATAGCAGCACAGTGACCAAAACCATTGCATTTCAAGAAAATTAGTTGAATTGTAGAAAATAAGAACGGTTGAAATGTTAAGAACACTGTGAAGATAGGAACTTGTGCCTCGATTCATTTACATGTGTGACATAGGTAAGTAATTCCAAAATGTCCTCCAAACAGATATAACCAGCTATTGTTTTGTTCTCTAGAAGAGGTATTTGGAAATAAGAGAAATATAATTATATGGCACTGAATACATACCTAGTAGTAAAGTGGTGTATTGCAATATGTGAGAAAACTTTCTAGGAATTATAGTGAGGTGGTCTCATCCAAAAAAGAGACATCCGACAGGCAAATATTTAATATTTTTGGCCACAAGTTTTTCCTTAATACAATGTAGTATGTACGGTTTTAAGCGGTATTAGAGGGGGGGTTCGAAATTGTTATAAAGCGGAACTTCTTCTCCTTTGCTCCTTTATTTTCTTTAGATATGGTTAGTCGCGTCAAGATAGATATTTTCTGAGAAGTTTTCTGGCAAAGGATTGATCTGCCTAATTTTTTTTGCAAATTGTTTATTGAAGGCTAAGGTAAAAAGAAAAAACAGGGCGCTGGGACTTTTTTCATTTTGTTATTAATAAACAAATAATTTCAAGCACTAAACAAGATTAATAAAATTTGTTAATTTGCTATCTCGGAAACTATTTGAGAAAACCGACTGAAAATGTATATTCGGGGGATTTTGAGGTCGCTGATTACAATTTTGAAAATTGGAAAATTCAAGATGGCTGAGCCAAGTATAAAAATAATATTTTCTGGCTTTAGTTTACATTTTTGAGAAAAATTACAAGAATAAAAAAGTGTTTAGAATGCCATCTTGCACCTAAATATACGATTTATGAGTAACTCTCTTGACCCCAATTGGGGGTTAAACTTAGTTTATTTGAATAAAGTAGACATTTTTTTTAAATATTCGGGTAAATCACTCAAAATTTTTTTAGTAAAAATATTTTAAATGTAATGTAATTTAATTACCCGTTACTGAATTAATTTTACTGTTAAGTAGTTCAAAGGGCATACAAATTTTAAATACAGCGCGCTTTCTTGATCCCGGGATTGACATACGGTAAAGACACCCTCCTTAGTACCTCCTTAATATTAGTACCAAACTTTTCACTAGGAAGAGATGAGATTTATCTTAATAATATGTTGAATACATTATTTTACGATAATGAAATCGACGATGTTCAAGAAAAAGAAAGAAATGAAGATGAAAAACAAGAGAAGCAATATTTCAATTTATAAACAACTCAAATGAAATTGAAAAAAAATATTTTAAATAATGAAAAAAATTGTACTTTTTTAACAATTCTTTTCTTACGGTATTAAAACACTTTTTACTTTTGTAATTTCCACGTAAAATTTAAATTGTATACTAAATATTTACTATTTTAAAACCATTTTCAACTTTAAAAATTACGTATTAAATTAAAACAGTAATAATTGCCTTAAAAAAATGTTAAATAATATGTTTTAAAATATATCGCGTGTTTTCACTCTATAGCCGCCAATCTCGAATTTTCCAATTTTCACTTCAAAATCGTGATCAGCGACCTCGAAAACCCCCGAGTATACATTTTCAGTCGGTCTTCCCAAATGCTTTCCTAGATAGCAAATTAAGAAATTTACTGAATTTGTTTAGTCCTTGAAATTGCTAGTTTATTAATAGAAAAGTCCCAGCAGCTGTTTTTTTCTTTTTACCAATGTTCTTTAAACCTCAATAAACAATTTGCAAAAAAAATTATTCCGATTGGTCCTCTGCCAGAAAACATCTCAATTTTTAACTTTTCTATATTGACGCGACTAGATGGTCATTTAATTTTTGGGATACAAAAAAATGTAAATCTGATTGAAGACTTTTGATGAATCGAAGTGTTGTTTACGTTTTCAGCAATTATGACAGGACACTGTAGATATACATATACTCATATACATACAGCGCTCAGGGCCAGAGGCTAGAACAAGCAGATTTGGCCATGCTGTTGCTAGCCAGGATGATTTAAGTCAAATACAAAACAGGGATTGCTCGAAAAGTAATAATTATTTATGGTACTGAGTTTTTATTGTTTTGAATATTTTTTTAATGATTATATGGATGTCACACTCCTTAGGGTTATTCATTGTATATTGACCCCCCTTTATTTCTGTTATTATTATAAATAAAAAAAGTTTCGTATTAAAGTTGTAGGGTTGTATCTATAGTTATATTTTTAAATGCAATTAAAAAAACAATTGCTTGCATAGGTCACGTCATATAACAATGAAGGTTGTTTTTTAAATGGAAAACCCTGTATGTTTTTACATATTCTTTTAAATATTTTTTCCCTGATTTCATATGTAAAAAAAAGAAATAATAATAATAATAATAAAATAATTTAAAAATCTGGTAGACCAATTCCATGGTCGCCAAACAGCTCTGATTTATCACCTTTGAATGCATTTTTGTTGGGGTATTTAAAGGACAAAATGAATTATAACCATAAAATAGTTATAAAATATTGTTCATCTCAGGATTTTATTTTTATTCTTATAATATATCCAAACTTTTAATGTCCGATATGTCAAAAAATACTACAGCTAGACCTATCAACCTTTATATATTTGAAATCGGAGAAAAAAGATCTAAAAGAATATGTAAAAATATACAGGGTTTTCCATTTAAAAAACAACCTTCAGTGTTATATCACGTGACCTATGCAAGCAATTGTTTTTTAATTGCATTTAAAAAATATATATCTACAACCCTACAACTTTTATACGATTTTTTTTTATTTCCAATTATAACAGAAATAAAAAGGGGGGGTCAATATATGATTATTTGAACCAAAAGTACTATTACAAAATATGAAAAATGTTTTTTATGCCAAAACTGACAGAAAATATTTACTTATTTGACAGATACAGCAAATAAGAATCACTCTTTTAAAGCCCTATTTAAGACTAAGTCTGATTACGCTAGTATGCCAACAAGAAATCTCCCTTACGAGACTTGGATTAATACTATATGAAAGTGGATGGTTTCTTTGAAAGTTATCTGCAGAATAACGAAAATAAAATTTTTCAAAATTTATGTAAGCAGAAAAAAAAATATTGAGTGAACATTATTAACATTATATTTATTATATTTCTACTTATATAGATAGTCTTATAATATTAAGGAAAAAAAGTTCTGGCCAAAAATTATAAATATTTCCCAACTAGCAATATTAGTTACTGGAACGTAGGGACGGCTATTGTAGGCATTTTAAAAGCCTACAATAGTTGTCGCAATGTTTCAGTAACTAATTGTGCTAGTTATGTTCCCTATCATATGCCTGGACGAAGAGTATTACTGCCAAAACGTTGAGCTGCTGCACTAAGGAGCTGATGGGAAAAAACTTTGGTGAGGTAGTGTGCCTAACGTGGTATACAGCAAATAGATGCCAATGAGACTATAATAATGCCATGGATGTTGCAACGTCATCCGAGACATTGTGAATGAGAAGAAGATCGAATATCTGTCTCTTGGATATGGTCACTTTAATTCATATATAAATATTATAGGAACAAAAGCGGACACATTGCAAAAAGTTTTCTCCTGTTGAAATTTAAAAAAATATAAAATGAGTACTCCCTAGTTATTCAACCTAAAATCACTACAAAAAGAGTTACACATTGTTTAATTATGGCTCAGAGTCCCTCCTTTTCTACTTTTCTTACTTTGCAATTACCAATATGTCTTTAAATACTATTACCTTTTGTTAATTACATATTTGTCACTTAATAAATGATAAATACAACCAAAATTCAACCATTATTTATAAAATAAATATTTCTATGTGAAAAATACACTGCAGATCTCATTGTTTAGAATTTTCTGTGCAGTTGTGTTCATTTTAATGAAAATGAACGAAAACAAACCCAAATTATGCGTGTAAAGACTAACAAGGACCTCAAGATTATCCTGGGCTCATTAACTGAAAAGGTTCAGTGGGTATTTCTCATATACAAAAAAGACATATTTCAAATATTTCCACCCTGGCAAATAAAATCAAGATAACTTCGTATTCACAAGTTTAGAGTGTTTGCAAAAAACATATTCTGTTAAGAAAAAGCGTTGTATTAATTGAAGCTCCCGACTTAAATAAGCCAGTTTGAGCAAAATATGGAAAACATAAATTGGCTGAATTAATTAATATGTTGTAGATTTTGACTTTCTGATCAAAAACTCCCGTGGGCCCAACTCGATCCTATGTCTAGTTTCCGAGATACAGCTCAAGAAATGTACAAGAATGACCTCTTGTTCAATTAAAAAAAATCGAATTCATGATTTTTTCATACATTCTATATTGTGAACGTTCTAATTGCCCTTTATAATACTTTGCACTAAAACATTTGTTGTTTTAATGAAAATAGCGTAAAAAAATTGAAGTTTGAAAAATGTTGGAGAAGGCGCCGGGAAATCTATTTAAAAATAACAAGTAAAAAAATCGTCCCCCTTATCACGTACGGGCGTATCTGGATTTTGCATATTTTACAGGAGAGAGCAAAAACAAAAATGTGTAACATTGAATTGGCCCTATCATTTCTGTTTCGAAGTATTTTAAAATGATATCTTGGGGTTAAAACCGAAAGAATATATACTTTACACTCATTTAATAATAGTTAGTGTACCTCTATCATACTTTTATTTAAAAGACGAAATTTGCAGATACGCCTCTACGTAAAAATATATTTATTTCGTTATTAAGATACGTCCTCTAGTTCTCAGATTTCTCAGTTGCTTCGAAAAAGACTTGAAATCTTTTAAAATCATCATAATTCATTGGTATAACTCCATGCCTGTTTCACATTGCTAATCGAATTATAGAGTGAAGCTGGGCAGGAATATAGATGTTTTCTGCAGAAGAAATTGCATTGGAAATAGCACTATGAGCATTCTGCCTCCTTCTGCCTATGTGTAGTTTCGAAATATTGTAAAGATATTTCTTCCAACGATGAGAATTTACTCAAAGAATACAGCAACATTGCAGGGATACCAGTATTCTTATTTTGGCCAAAACACCCATCAGCAAATAGAGCAACTCTCATTACAGGCTGTTTGTTGCATTCTTCTAATACCTTATAAGGACAGGTTGCAATCTCGAAAGAACCATTCATTCCAGACAAAGCAGAAACATTCCCTACTAGCAAGATCGTAAATTGTCAAGTTGAAATTTTCCAATCGGCTTTTATAAAAAAATTGCGTTTTCCTTTGAGATATGCAGATATATAACTTGCTCCAAATCAACTACGCCACATAACATGCTTTTATCTTTTTGGACTTCCTCTTTACATTCAGATTTAATTTTCCTGACAGCGATTTTTTCTGCAATATGAGCATTGTACTTGTCTTCTAAACTATTTTTTACGTTTTCGTCTCCTGTTCGATAAGTTACACATAATGAACATTGACCCTTCTTGGGTGACAGGAAAGATACGTTTTTTCGCTTAAAAATTCTCCTATACAAAGAATAACTTGCCGTTTCATTAGTTCTTCCTTGACTTTCTAAAACTGCGAGGTACATGGAGTACATGTTTCTCAAAGGAAGATCTGGATGAAGATACATCCTGGATGTCTTTGCATGGCAATAATGCGATTCAACTTTGAGATATCTGTTGTTCTATTGCATTATTCAGGTTTCTCTCCGTTCCTTTGATTTCGCACTCCTTTGTCTGCCACCTCTTTGGTCTTTTTCTAAAACACCTAAATCGTTTATTTTAGATACAGCTGTTCTAGACATCTTTTCTGTGATTCCTAAAGTATTCAAAAATAGTTTCTTACACACAACAGCCCCATTATCCACCGTGAGTATGCTGCCTATGAGATTTATCTTTATTGGTAGTAGTTCTTTTTGTTCCATTAACCTCCAAATTCCGCGTCAAAAATACCCTCTGAAGATGTTAAGTCACCAATGTTATTGAAAACATCAAAAATTTTATGCCGTTGTTCGTCGTTGATTTCAAAGCAGTTTGGCAGTTATTTTCATAAATTTTGCATGTTGCTCGTGCTGTAAGTTACGCCCGAACAGTTTATCCATGCGAGTCAATATTTTGTCACGTGAACATTCGTATATCTGTTTTACGCCTTTATGTGAGAAATCATGTAGAAACTTTGGCAGATACGCCCTCGATGCATATATTGTTTGTGACGAAGCTATAAGATATACAGTTGCGCCACTTCTTGAGATGAAAAGCATAGAACCGGCGTAACTCAATTTTGCTTTTTTTGTTAGTTACGCCCATACGTGATAAGGGGGACGAAATATTCAGTCAAATTGGCTAAAACATTTTTTACATAAAGCATGTGTTTTCCTGATCAAAGAACTTCCGGAAATTGCTCCTTTGACCTTTAATACCCCATCGATAAATTAACAGACAGATACAGAATTTTACAAGAATTTATAGTTGTATCTCGTAAACTAGACATAGGATCGAGTTGGGCCCATGAGAGATTTTGATCAGAAAGTCGAAATCTACAACATATTAAAAATTCAGCCAATAGCCCAGATGACAGAGATCATTTTATAGTGAAACACACAAAAAGTTGCAAACTGAATAATTTTTTTTTTTAATGAGTTCGTGAAAGTGTATAGAATAATATCTTGAAAAGTTTACATTCCGCTCGGATGCAGAACATAAAAAAAGTGAAAAAAATTTTTTTTTTATCAATTTTTTCAAAATTTTAAAATTAAGTCAGGCTAGAAAAAAACAAAAATACAAGTGGGTAGACCATGTGTTTCTGAACAAAAAATATCCTAATAAAATTTATCGCTAAAGCCACGGTTTTTCCGGAAAAAATAGTTAAGTAACTTTGTCACTCTGCGCGGCCAGTGCACGGTTAAATGCATACTATGGAACCTCTAAAAATTCTTAGCTGTTCTATCGAGTAAAATGAAGCTTTCTTCACTTTGTGATTACACATTTTTAACATTTTTCTTAGTGACTAAGAGGATAAATAGTGAGTCTGGAGGGAAAATATATAATTATGAACGCATACACAGACACCACACGTAGCCGATGAATCGCTCACATGAATTTTTATGTGCCTTTACTGTATTGTATTTATTACAGATACACCTATCCACATTTCAGCTATATCCATTGAATTCCTTATACATTTGGTAATGTATTGGAAAAGTTCCAGAATTTATATTCAAAACAATTAAAGATATTTTCATAGTTATAAAGATAAGATTGTGACAATCGCAATTTCTTATCATGATATGATTAATCATATTCTCGAAAAAATGCATAAAAGTAAACGAATTTGTGTTTGAACATTCGAAAAGTATACATTTTTTCCGAAATAGTGATATTTTATTTTCACCAATGGGTCAATTTCTCGGCAAGTTACAGCCTCCAATATATATATTTATTATTAAGTTATCTGGAACATGAATCACTTCTCAGCCCCTATCAATATGGTTTCCGCTCTGGACGCTCAACCACGCAGAGCGTCGTAAAGATCGTGAGTGACATAGTCGAGGGTCTTGAAGAAGAGCATCATACGGCTATCACTCTGGGCCTTTGATTGTGTCTCTCACGATAAACTAATCGATAAAATGCAGTTATATGGAGTTAGAGAGTTACCTCTATCTCTTTTTAGTTCTTATTTGCAAAAGCGTCAGCAATGTGTAGTCATAGGAAATAGCATGTCAGATACTCTAGATATTAATCATGGTGTACCCCAGGGCTCTGTCCTGGGGCCACTGTTATTTCTGATCTACATTAATGACTTTCCACAATTTATGTTGCCTAGCAAATCAACTTTGTTTGCTGACGATACCACTCTCTTGTGTTCTGACCGCAACATCGCTAATCTGATCCAACTTAGCTCCGACATACAACTGCAGGCAAAAAACTGGTTCACCTTGAATAAACTAACACTCAATCAAGAAAAAACTCAGAGACTTATAATATCAACCAATAAAAATGTATCCAAAGGTGAGCACGTTAAACTCCTAGATATATATCTAGATGATAACCTTAGCTGGGTAAACCATATTGATCAGTTAAATAGAAAGCTCTCAAGCACGATCTTTCTCCTCAGGAAATTAAAAGACATTCTCGAATTCGACATCTTAAAAAACACTTATTTTTCCCTTTTCCACTCTAGACTTTCCTACGCAGTGGTCTTATGGGGTAACTCCTCCCACGCATTAAAAGTTTTCCGACAACAAAAGAAAGCTATAAGAATACTCGTTAGTGCTAAGTTTACGGAACACTGTCAACCTATTTTCATTAAACTGGGCATTATGCCCATCCCTTCACTGTTTATTTATTATAGTCTTATAGAGATTCACAGGAGTGCGTCCAGTCTCTCTGTCCAGTCTGATTACCATCAGCACAACACACGTGCTGCTGGACTTCTTAGAGTACCTTGCTACAGGTTCACTCTAAGCGCTAAAAATTCCCCCAACCTAAATTTGTATAATCATTTACCATGTCATATAAAACAACTGAACTTACTGTCCTTTAAAAAGAATATACAAAATTTCATTCTAAAGTACTGTTTTTACTCGGTTGACGAATTTTTTAAGACACCCTATGGTGCTAATCCACACTTGACTATTTAAATGCTCATATTTACAGAATGCTCTGATACTCTACATATTTTTGCATTTCATACTTATTCATATCTTCTGTGTATATCAGTGTGAAATGTTCTATACATATATATGTTTTTGTGTTTTTATAAATTTATTGTTTTTATTGAAATGTTATATTTACATATATATGTTTTTGTGTTTTATAAACTTGTAAATATTATAATTTGCTGTTCACCAGCTTTTACCCTGACTTGCTGCAAATGTTCATGTATGTACATATAGTGGTGAAATAAAGACTATCTATCTATCTATCTATCTATTTATCAAGAAAATCATCAAGCAATTAAATTAAAATGATTTGAGATGTACGTTACTATAAGTTAATAAACCATAATAATCATGAAGTGTACATACTTTTTAACAGTTCTCAATGAAGAAAGAATTTTTTTGAAGAGCTTTTATTTTCTATATTTTTTATTGTGACGATTGAGTTCGGGCGTAATAATATATATACGCATATTTTTCCCACCCATCTTTTACTTGTATTGTTTGAAACAAAAAAGCATCAGAAAGCTACAATTTCCATCTTTTAAATGAACCAACACTCACATAAATTGAACAAATTCTGATTTAGTGACATGTAATTCAGTGCGTCGGTGTCACAATCATGCGTATTCAAGCGCGTGCACGCATGGATCTCGCTCCGAGTTATAACGTTACACTTGACTACTTTTTTCCGGGAAAACCGTGGCTTTAGCGATAAATTTTGTTAGAACATTTTTTGTTCATAAATACGTGATCTATCCATCTTTATTTTTTATTTTTTTCTAGCTTGATTTAATTTCAAAATTTTGAAAAAAATGGAAGAAAAATAATTTTTTTTCACTTTTTTTTATGTTCTGCACCCGAGCGAAATGTAAACTTTTCACGATATTATTCTACACACTTTCACGAACTCATTAAAAAAAAAGTTTACACAGTTTCCAACTTTTTGTGGGTAAATACCTTCATCGACTGGGCTTTGACTGTACGCCAATTTACATAAGAAATGTGCGGGGTCCTTTGTGTGTAATTTGAACATTTCTGTTAAGCCTTGCTCCTTTTGCTTTTTGTCATAGTTAAAAAAATGGATCTCTTAAATCCAAAAAAATAAGAAATACCCGCCTAATTATATACGAATATTACAATTTAAAATTTCTCAATACATATTAATCTTTAGTACTTATCTATAAACGGTCAAAAATATCAAAAAGTTATATAGAGCATATCCAGAAAGAACCGCAATATTTTTATTTTATTCTATCCTATCCAACAGAACTCATTTGCAGAATGGACACAACTAATAATTAATATAAAAATTAAAATGGCAAATTAAATTTAAACAAAATTAAACTGTATATTAAAAATTACACAGGCACAGAAAATAAAAAAAGTGGTCTTTTTCTGGTACTCATATGTATTTCGACGTACTGAACACGAATCGGGTGTCCGTTTAGCTCCATACGTATAGGTTACCCAATGGAGTACCAGAAAAAGACCACTTTTTTTATTTTGTGTGCCTGTATTATTAATATGGACCAGAAAAGTAGCAGTGTAATACCCATGTCAAAAATTATCGGAAACTTTATCGAAAAATATATCAAAATCATTTTGATGTTTGTTATGGTAGTTTTCCATGTTATGTGACAGATAATGTTTCAAATCATTTGTACTCTGAGTAGGCAAAAAGCACTGCTGTTGTCTAGATGCAAATCATGGAAGACGAAAAGTAATTGGCTAATTCTATGATGTCGAGTATCCCGATGTAACTGAACAAACATGTTCCATCTCCTACTTTCAAGAGATATGAGGGAAAATCTGATACGAGAAACGAATGACAAAATAGATTCCATTTTAAAGGACACAATTTGCGAATACAAGAACAGGTTCCTTGATATGGTTCAAGTACAAGACGAATTTTAGCTTATCATGGAGTTTCAGCCGTATGGAATATTGGTGATGAGGACATGCATTATTTCCATAAACAACGTATTTAAAATGATCACTCGTGATGGAGTGCACAATAGGCATATCCACAAAAAAATAATATATATTAATATTAGTTAAAACCATATATTAGAGCCCCTAGTACCAAAATCACATTTTTTTAAAATTAATAAATATTTTAATTTTGTCAATTATTCGTAATAGAAATCGCCCCAACACAGCGAGGTCAAAAAACTTTCCGAAGTAGAGGCTATTAGCAAGACGTCATCTCCCTGCAGGCATGCCTCCCCGCGTGTGTAATGCGGGCCCGTTGTTTTGTATCGAAAAACTAATGTAATATTATTGATCAGCATGCTTTAGAACCTCTATGTCCAAAATTTAAAGACATTTTGACTTATGATTTTCAAATTACGGCCCCCTAAAATTATATTTTTGAAATATTAAATAACACAGTTCCACAAAAAAAAAGTTGAGACCACCGAACCAGACCCATGTATTCGTATGTATTTTCGGTCGCTGAATCCGAAATTCGTACACCTCCAAAATCTTTAGCTAGAGCCAAGAAACACCTCTGGACTGCGGTAAAAAGAATATTAAGCTACGAGAATAGTTGTTACATCCTAATCGATCGAATTATACAAATTAAAGTTAAACAGCAGCGTACATACAATAAATATGAAACACACCCCCAGTGAGGGGCGAAAACTAGCCCCCATTTATAAAAAAAATCAATCCAAAACAGTAATGACTGCTGAAAAAGCTCGAAATATCTAAGTTTTGTTAAAGTGATAAGAAACTGCATCAGATCCGACGTAATCTTCATAAACTGCCCCTATAGGGTTGAGAACAACCACCCTTAAGTTTAAAGGACACAAAACAAGAGAAAACGTAAAATCCAACAGGATTTCTATTTTGCGTAGTACTCTAAAATAGAACTAGAAACTTACGTACCATCAACGTCCTACAGATGGTGTGAAAACTACCCCCTATGTAAGATTTATCTATAAAAAGTTACAGTGACTTCTATAAAAATTCGAAACACCTGCGTTGTGTGGAAGTTAGAAGAAACTAGACTATGTTCGACGCTGTGCTTGAAAACCACCCCCATGGGGTTGCGAGATGCTACCCCCATATCCGTAGGAAGTGTGCATCACGATTTTTCCTAATCATAGCATCCATAAAAATGTAAATCCGGTTAGTCTCTCTGTTTTTCCAACATCCTACGGATATAGGGATGGCATCTCGCAACCCCGTGGAGGTGGTTTTTAAGCACAGCGTCGAACATAGTCTAGTTCCACACAACGCAGGTGTTTCGAATTTTTATAAAAGTCACTGAACTTTTTATGGATAAATCTTACATCTTACAACTTTCTCAAATTTAAATTCGACAAATCCTGGGTTGATAATAGTACAAGAAATTATATATCCCGCCAATAGAACATAACACTGAAGTTTTGGCATACCATCGAAGCGAAAGAAAAAATGAAAAATCCAAATGTTTCCCTGAAAGGGTAAGAAATGGCGTTTACCTACATTTCTGACCCTCGAAAGTCACATAGTTGATTGACATATATCCAAACCAAACCACACGTCGCAAGCTGTTTTATTCAATAAGTGCATATAACATTAGTCCATTCATTAAATTATTATTTTTCAAATTTGTGGTAAATAGTTTTTATTATAAACAATTTATAAATAGTGAAAAGGTGGCCTACAGTAGTCTTCAAGCTGCAGAAAGTTTGACCAAAATGGATCCAAAAACAGGTTCCACAGAATGTTTTCAGCATGTCTGTAGGGTAAAAAAATGCAAACCGGAAAATCCTAGCTAATTCCCTTCACAAGATATTCAATTTCTAATTACACAAACCCACAAAAAAAGTGGTGTATGTGGTGGCCCAGACCAGTGTAGCCTTATGTATTTTGATCTGCTGAATCTGAATCCCAAGTTAGAATTGTCAGAATGGCTGGGCTTACCTCAAGAAACCCCCAAAAATCCAGTTTTTCAACTTTCACACACAAATGAGTAGTTAGAAATTCTTTTTTATATGTTTATTTCATAACCTTAAACGCCATAACTTCATATCACTGTAACTTCATAACCCTAAAAATCCATAACAAAGTGAAAGGCGAAAAACCGGTTTTTACTGGTGTTTCTTGAGGTAAGAAATGAAAACCGAGCTAATCTGACAATTCTGACTTCGGATACAGATTGAAAACATTCTGTGAAACCTGTTTTTGTATCCATTTTGGTCAAACATTCTGCAGCTTGAAGACCACTGTGGGCACTATTGAAGATTGAAGATAAGGTAAAACAGTGGAGAGAATGTACGTCAAAAATTATGAAGAATGTGAAAAGTGAATGGCAACTAACTGTATTACCAGACCAAAGAAAAAATCATAAACTCACTATTTCCTTGTAAACTGCTAATCCTAGAAAAAAATTTCAAATAAACAGTTTCCTCTACCATTTATCTTCATTTATTCGCAATATTCTTCGGATATATTCCGAAAGATAACAAAATTTTCAACTTGCTATACCTATCCCTGCAAATTCTCACGTTTTATCGACATAGCCTTAGAAATAAATTCATATATTCCACACTTATTATACTCTTCGCAAAAACGAAGAGTATTGCATTTGGTCGGCACATTTCTAAAACCGGAAATATCGCTCGTAGAGAAAAAAATTTCATATCATTGTATTAGTGAACGAATTCTGAACAACTTTCAAAATGTCCGTCTGTCCGTCTCTCTGTCTGTCTGTCCGTCCGTCACGTTTTTTTTGTACGCACGATAACTTAAGAAAGAAAAGTCCGATTGTATTGAAATTTGGAAAGTAAGTTAGTGTTAGCTAGAGGAAGAACCCTATTGTTTTTGAAGAAAATCAATCAGTAAATAAGAAAGTTATTAATCATTTAATTTAAAAAAATATATTTTCTTAATTTTTGTCGCTTGCACTTAAATAGAAATCTTGCGAAATGTTATCTCTCTAATATAGGTAGATTTTTTGTTTATGCATTTTACTAACATATATTTTATAATAATATACATATCTAATGCATTGAAGTGGCTAAAGTTTTGCCTTGCAATCCAAAGATCCTGTGTTCGAATCTCAGACAGGTTGGATGTTTTCTTTTTCAATTTTTTTTCATATATTTTTTTTTCACAACAAAGGTGGTATCACAAAATTTGAGATGTCCAAAAACTAACATTATTTACAAGAAAACTGCGATGAGTATGCTATAGAATGTGTAACAATTATATAAAAAGCTCAGTAAATTGGCGAATAGTACCTACGTTTTTAGCTTGTTTAAATTTAACCTTTGTATTAACACACTTTGTTAACAAATGTGTTGTGAAAACATGGTAAAAATTAATTCATTGTTCTGTTTTAGAGTTAAAGCGAGTTAAACGCAAAAAATAATTGTTTTATTTATTCAATAGACGCCGAAAACAAAAGAAATGGTCCGTGCCGGTGTTCAATAATAATTATTGATAATAATTAAATTACTCAATGGATCATTATGAAATTCAATAGGGCTCTATTTTGATAGTAGACGATTAAAAATATCATGTAGATCCGTATGAAAATAATTTTATCAGTGAAACTGAATGCTGGCGTTGAAAAACCTTCCAAAATATAAAAAGTCATTGAGTGCTGAAATGGTATCCCCATTTCTTATGAAGAAGATTGTACATATTTTTTTGCAATATTTTCCTTGACTACTTAAAAGTTAAATAAGACACTATTAAAAGACTTAAATCAACTAGCAATAAGATCCAGTTCTCTGTTATCTCACACTAATAGGTAAATAGGATACGTCAAAGTGACCGAAACTTTTTTTCATAAATTTAAAAAATATATATTGAATTTTGTATTCATTAGAAAATAAGTTTTCTTTAATTACTTTTGTGTTTATTATCCCGGAAAAAGTTTTATAGAGTCTATAGGATTTTTTAAATTTATTTTAACACCTTGAACACTTCCAAATATTGTGGTTTCCTCTAGAATCACCCTGTATTGTAGGTTAATAGTTTTGTTAAAAACTTTTCATTCAAAAAGTATGAAAATAATAAGATTTTTTTCTAAACGCGAATGTGTGAATTTAAGAGATGCAAACTTTTAATCATAGCAGCTGCATATATTTGGCGACCCTTTATTCAAACCTGTTAGTGTTAATTTAAACGAAATTTCGACTATTGTTTATGTTTAGCAATTTAGATCTGTGAGTAACCTGGTTTTCAGAGAGGCGATAAAATTTGGAGTACCTCTAATTATTATTTCTCTATTATTGTATTTGCTTTCTATTCGTAATCTTATTTCAGATAATGTTTTTCATGCTGTCGCTTTTAAGACTACAATATAGGATTAATTGGTCATTAGGCATTGTATTTTTAATTGAAGATATAAAAACTGAGACAATTTTAGCGGTATTTTAAAGAATAATACATTTCATTATATGGTCGAGTTCACGCTTCGAATGAACCTAGTTAACATGTTCCATACTCGACAGATGGCGCTTCTCAACATTTAAATTTAAATTGCGCTAACAGTACGTACGACTTTTTAGATATTAAAAACTCACATGCAAAAAGTATCTTGCATTATGATTCTTCATTTTATCGTGGAAGCTGGGTTTATAATAATGTGGTAACTGGAACTTAGTTCATTCATATCAATATCGATTTCATGCGAAATTACACAGTTCAGAATAAATTATTGCCTAACTATTTAAAATAATTTTTTCAAACATATTCTAATTATGGTACTGTTTTAATTAAACTGCCTTTGGTCAAAGTTTCGGTTGACGTTACTTTTCACTATTCGGGAACCCGTTGTTTATTCTAGAAACAAATATCTGCTGCATGTTACCTATATCAAGAAAAAATGTTATCAGTTTTATCTGTATTCTCTTATAATTTAAATAACCATAAACAAATTGGAAAAATTAGAAAATAATTTAATTTCAGTTTACTTGTCAAGAAGTTTAGATCTAATGAGACCGTGTTTATCTCCAGGTCTCTTTGCTTAGTTGCTGTTCCATGTCTTACATTTCATGATCTTTCATTAACCACATGAGTAGAGCACAATAGGCCCAGGAGGCTGCAGTGTCCTCGGAGTGTTACAGACGACCCTGGGAGGATCGGTTTTAGTCATTAGACCCATTCTAGCGATGGGCAGTCCGTGGTTGCTTCCCCTCCTCGAAAAAAGAAAACCACAGGTTCAGAGGTGCTGAGGATACAACATGACTTACTCAATACTACTTCCCTTTTAGACCTGCCATCATTACACATATTTATCCATATTTATCATTCAGTGATGCACAGGCTAATGTAAGACTCCACGGTGATAAGGCAACAGCACGGCACTAAAAGTTATACTCGTAACTGAAGGAAGATCCCATTTTAGGGACACTATAATTCCAAACTATAACTTTCCTATCAAACAGAGAAGACTGGAGAAACGGCTCTTCAATTTCGAACTAGTCTGGTATACACAGCGGCGTAGCTATGGGGACGGGCTAAGGGGTATTCTGCCACCTCGCCCCCTTGATGTGCTGTCGATAAAAATCCGTAGTTTGTTTTTATTTGCAACTTTTCCATAAAGCCTTATAAAGGACTACTCCCTCCGCCCCAAAAAGCTTGCTACGCCACTGGGTATACGGACGGCTCCAAGACAGAATAGGGAGTCGTAGCTGAGCGGATCAAAAACAAAAATCCCTGTAAGTCTAGGAAAGTACGCCAGAGTAGCCGCAATACAATGATGTGCAAAGGAAATAATAAGGCAAAGTACTGTCAACCAGTCTGTTGTCATTTTTTCATAGTCAAGTCGATTCGAGAGTTCAGTATGCGACTAGTTGGATTCCCTTATGGACTTAGGAAGTAAGAATAAATTGACAGTCGCGTGGATACCATGACACAAGGTACACAGAGGAAATGCAGAGGCTGATGAACTGGCCAGGGAATGTGCATCTAAAACCATAGTAGGACCTGAACCCTTTTGTGGTGTAGCTGATCTATGTACACGAACATCCATTAATAAATTGGTACAAAATAAATCTCTGGAATGGTAAAAGAGTTTCCCGCACAGAGACAAGCCAAAGAGTTCATTGAAGAACGATCGACCAAAATGAAAGACCTACTACGCCAAAATGGAAATTAGGTTAATGGTGGATCTTCTAACTGTACACTACCAGCTTATTAAACATATGAGTCTAATGGGTCCGGCAGAGAACACAGCATGCAGATTCTGTTAAGAGGAAGAGAAAACCTAAGTTTATGTGCTATGCCACTGTGAAGGTCTAGCTAGACTGAGGTTCCAACTACTTGGTGGAGAAAAACAAAGGGCTCACATCTATATTAAGGGCCCTTATCAAAACTATGGAGTCGGATACGAAGACCAAGTTTGTAAGGAAAACTAGAACAAGAGCACCACAATAGATTTAGAGGGACTAGCGGTGGTCAAGGTCAATCGGCCAGATCTTCCTTTTTAATCTGATCTATTTGGTGCTAAACTACACTGCCATGCATACACTCTTCAAGCCCAAGAGTAAGGACCGAGGATCTCCTGAGAATGAACGATAAGCAGATTCGTTACGAACACCTTGATCTTCCCCAATGTTTCAAGCTTTTGGATGCTTTTGCTTCATGCCGTGTTGTAGTACATACGGGTACATACTGTGAAGTTTTCTTCAGATTTCGCAGGATGTTTTGCTTAGAATATTTAAGCATAACTATCTCATAAGGGTCTTGAATTAGGGTGATGTTTTAATTTGTTTTCTAACTGAAGAATAGTGCTCACTGCGTTCATCTGGGGAGGGGGTTGGGGCGGCGATAGAACCAGCCTCCTCAAATTTCGCGAATTTATTTAATATATCTTTATTAAAAATATTAAAACAACAAAAAAATTGACGTCTTGTCATCTAAACAGTAATTTGGATACTGCTTTGTACTGATACAGGTTATACTTCTTTTATTCTTTGGTTCATGGAAGACGGCTTGGGGGGGACCCCCCTGTCCCCCCTGGCCGCGCGCCTGCACTCGGGAAACATTTCTTAAATTTAAATGTACAAAAAAATGTCATTTAGTGCAATGCTCAATAATTTAATATTCTAGCTGGGATTAATTCATTCCTTGCCCCGTCTTTTTAAAAACAAATCGACTATAAAAAATTATTTCTGTATTAAATAGGATCCATAAAAAAAGTAGGATTATAAATATAACAAAATAACAAAGTCATAATCAATCGATTCGTATCTGTACATATTATCTCGTCGGGCTTCCGTATTTCTCTTTTAGCAGCATTTTTCAGCTGTTTCATGGGTTACGACTTACAAGCATTATGAGGGTTGTAGTAGCAAGAGTAGGTCATACGTATTTGTTGTTCTATTTTCGGCAGTAAGAAGGGCTGCCCTAGGCGACTGGAAATTAGGGTACGGTAGTTACACTGTGATATTGGAAATTTTTATCTAGGGGTTCCGGAAACAATTAGGGGTAAATTTTAAGACCCATTTCAGCGAAAATACAACGTTTACTTTTATTGTTTGATTTGTATGTGACAAACGTAATAATTTGAAAACTGAAAGAACTCGTTTTAAGTTAAATCAGTAAAATACTGTGTTTGAATAAGAACAGATCAAGTGCGAGTCGGATTCTCGCGCTGAGGTTCCCGTGCCGTAAACGATATAGATAGATCAAGGGATAATTTATTTTCCAAGATATAAATATATAATAATCGTAAATTGTAAACTAAAGTGTGCGCTATATGTATATATGTTAAAAACTTCATCGAGCTACGGAACAACAGATACAGAAATTATTCTAGAAAAGAACAATGCCAGTATGGCATAAATTAATTGAATAAATAAATAATATTATGTTTTTCAAATTCATAAAGGATATGCCCGTTTTGTGATCCATACATTATTCTAGTTGACCCCCCTGCTGTATCGCACGTCTAGCAGCATCACGTCATTTGTCGCGGTTGCCTATTACATGCAGAGTAGGTGGCAACAACTAATTTTTTTGAAAATAAATTAAAACCTTCGCTGGGATAAAACAGTCAAACTGTTCATTTTGCTAATCATAATAAAATTCGAAGCGCCAAAATTTTTCCGCTTTATTTTTCCTCATCCCGAAAAAACTTTAAATAAAAAATTTATATTTTCTAAAAGTTAGTTGTGGCATTCTCTATCATTTTATTCTAAAAATAATATTCGTGGAATTTACAAATAATACAATTATCCATATATCTGTATTACTGGAAAATAATCTCTACACCTGTCACTTTTACGCCAAAGGAACAGTTGGAGGGTGTTTTTTGACAAATGTTAAATAAGAATAAGAATTAAAATAATAATATATTTTGCTGACGTTTCGGAAGCCGAACTGTTTCCTTTGTTAAAAAATTTTTTATGTGCTGTGTATATTAAATACGCAGCTTTAGGAATATGAAATATGTCGTAGATACTTACTACTTACACAAAACTGTTGATATAGTGGATAATTTTGCTTTAAACAATGTTAAATTTGTTAAGTTGTTCTGTTAACATTTGTAGCCAGGTCGTACAAAAATTTACCAAAGATTTATTTTCATTTAATAATATCTTTGCTGATTCCTTAATTTTTCTTTTTTATCAGCCTCTTTTGTTAAAATTTTTGCCGAGTCTGTTTTTTCTATGTCCGTTCTCCAAGCATGTTCGCAAATTTTCGACTCCTGAATTTCAATTTTTCTAAGGTCATTTTTGTGTTCACCCAATCTTACACTGAATGGTCTGGATGACTTACTAACATAATGTTTTTTACACTCCCACGGGATACTGTAAAGCAGTTTTTTCAATGTTGCTTATTTGAAATATCGTCCTAACATTAAACTTATGACCTGTACGGCGCAGCTTTTCAGATAATCTGTATACGTAAGGAATTAACGCTATGTAATGTTGTTCAGATTTCTGATATACTTGACAGTTATTTTCAATATTTATGAAAGTCCTGTCAATAAAGACTTCAGGGTATTGATTGTTTATGAGAACCTCTTTGATCAAACGTTTGTCATTGTTTAATGTTTCATTATTACAAGAAATTATTTTGGCCCTAATACTCCTTTTAACACGCATCGTCTCATTGAGTGAAAATTTAAATATCTGTTGGTATGTATTGGTTTTTTATTTCAATTGTATTATTTACTATTTTAATTAAAATATCTAAAAACGTTAGTTCATTTCTACTTTCTATTTCTGATGCAAATTTAATAGAAGGTTCTTATTTGTAATTTCAAAAAAAAAATGTCTAGTTAATCGACTCTATGAGGCTAAATTGGAATGTCGTTGACACATCTCCACCAGATAACCGGTTTATATATAACAGTAATAAGCTGGAAAATTGTACAATTTGTAGATTTCGGGGATATAATTTTTTTGAGAGAGAATTCCAGAAAGAAACAATGAAAACATATTTTCGCAACAGTTCTGCTTATTTCTGAACTTTTATATGAAGTATATGAATTTTTATTATTAAATTGAATATTAATAACAATAGAAAGTTCGCTACTGTTTCCTTAAATTTCCTCATTAACGTATTTTTTTCAGACTTTTAAATCCAATACTTTAAGAAATAAAGAGAGAGAGAGAGAGACATAGTAAAAATGAATTTGTTAAGAAAAAAATTAAAGTAATTTGAATCCTTAAACTTTTAGGCGGTACCATACTTCTATGAATTATATTTTTGGGCATTGACTCCTGATACTCCTTACAGAACATCAAATTCTAACTACATGTGCAATTTCATGTTCTAACTGTATTAGTTTCAGAGATAAACCGTTGTTAAAGACTGACGGACAGACAAAATATTCATCTTTTAAGGTTTCCTCTTTCATTTTTGAGTATAGAAAGCTAAAAATCAGCTTTAATTTCTACATTTTTTTATTAAATTTTATAATTAAACTTAAAGAAGTTCGAACTAAAAGATCCAATTTTATACAAGCAGCAAATCGAGTATCACATAGTCGAAACTACACATAATGGGAATAATGTAATTATAAATCATTTAATATGATTTGTGTTCGGACCTGCACCACAAAGCATGTTCATAGTACAGGAGCCAGCGGAACTTCTAGTTGCTATATTTGTTTAAACTTATTTTTTTTTTTCGATCATATTAATATACTTTACCACAAAAAAAAGTCCTGCCACTTCGTTAGCGGGCCATAGGAACTACTGTCTTTGACGAACTACAATATTCAAGTACAACAGAAATTTACAATAAAAAAAATATGTAGTTGTAGTCGGTAAAACGATAGCAAGTATCTAAAACAATTATTGGAAAGTAAACGCATATTTCCCTCTCTCTCTGCAAAATCCTATCGTCTGAAATTTTTATTGCGAGTAGTTTATTACTTGAAATTGTTAAAAAACTTGTGCTGTCGGCCATTCGACAGAACATGGCTTTGTAGAAGCAAAAAGTCCTGTCAAGCGTTGCACAGTGGGGCGAAGCATCATTGTGCCACCCAAATCAGTCTACAGGTCGTCAAGTTAAAGTTATCAGATACTTTTTTTTAAATGTTCGTTTTAAAATTATCTATCAATCTGTCGGATTTGCGGATTTTTTATTTTTAGCTATAATTTTTTATAATTCTGATCTAAAATTGAGTTTTTACTCAAAAATATCGCTTTTTCAATTAAAATCAGTCTAAAGGTTACAAATATATAAAGATTCACACAATATTAGTTTTAAATCTTTACTTTACAAATACATAATCAATCTGCTAAAGTAGATTTTTCATTTCCTTTTTATTTTTTATATGTTTTGGAGGTACTGAATACGAAATTGTTGCTAAAAAAATATATTGTGTTAGTTGGTAGCTGCCAAAATTACTGTCAAATTTAAAAATATGCAAGGGTATCTTTCGCAATTTTGAAAATAATGTGAATTTCCTAAGAGGTATAAAGTGTTTTGAAACTCAGTAGTATCATAACTGATATTAAAATAAATGTTTTCATTTTTGGCAGCTGTTAAGAATTAATAAAAATGAAGAATCAACGATCGATCGATTATATATTTGTAAAGTGAAGGTTTAAAAAACTGTGCGAATCTTTAAATATTTGACCTGTAGACTGATTTTAATTGAAAAAAACGATATATTTAAGTAAAAATTAAATTTTAGATCAAAATTATAAAAAATTATAGCTAAAAATCAAAAATCCGGCTTCACAGATTGATAGAAAATTTCGAAACGAACATTTAAAAAAAAAAAGTTTTGATAACTTTAACCTGACGACCTGTAAATAGACTGATTTGCGTGGCACAGTGATGCTTCGCCCCCAGTGCGCGTTGGTCCGCTAGTGCGTCTACAAGAGTCGATTTTGTGGAAACAGCCTAAATAATATAACACAAAAAATAAGACATTAATTTTAAGCAGATCTTTCAAAATAGAGTTTCACTTCCTCCCGTACTGTCAGGCCACTAGTTGGATCTGATTGTAAATAATTTAATATTTAAAAAACATAAAATAGATTGATTTCGAGCTGTGTTTTTGTGCTTCAACAAATTTTGAGATCAGTTTTTAAAATAAATTTTAAATTTTTTATTTTCTAACATGCTACTAGAGAAAATACAAAGATTAGAAATCAATATTGTAATAGTCTGATTTTTAGTTTAGATATGCTATAAATTACACAGGCCCACAAAAAAAAATCTGAATATACTTTTCTTTAGTATTTTTTCCCGCTGATTACGAATCTGAAGTCAGAATGGGGGGTTAATGCTCATGTTACAGAAAAAACCCTGGGTGGTAAACTATGCATGTGGCGTGTTCGGCTAGGCTGCATGTATTTTTCTTATGTTTTTTCCCCACTGACCTCGAATCTATTGTAAGAACCCAGGGCTCATTGTCAAAATGTTGAGGAAAATATAAAAAAACCTAAAAAATCGCGTCTTTCACGGATACTATGTTTTTTTATGGATATCACGTTTTTTTCATGAATATATAGCGTGTTACGATGGCCTGCGTACACCTTTTTTGAGTAATTTTTCCCGCTGATCACAAATGTTGAGTCAAATTTGAAGGTTAGCGATGAAAATACTGAGAAGAATCAAAAAAACTGTCAAAAATCGGTTTTTTTCATGGATGTCGCGTTTTTTCATGAACGCATAGCGTGTTCCAGTGGTCTGTATATACCTTTATCGAGTAATTTTTTTCGCTGATCACTAATCTGGAGTCAAGTTTTGGGGTCAGTGATGAGAAAATACTGAGAAAAATTAAAAAACTGTCAAAAATCTGTTTTTTTCAGGATACCCAATCATTGTGCGTGATATATAGTATTTCAATTTTATATGGGTTTTCGTTTTCGAACGCGCTTATCTTCAAACGATCTATATAAGGGGTTTCTTCGTCGTTTCGTTCCTTTTGGTTTCACTTCTCTTTGTAGCATCCAGCAGTAATTTGCTCCCATTTACCCAGAAATCGACGTTCAAAGTCTTTTAAATCTTGGTGGAATCTTTCTTCTTGCTTATCGCTGAAGTTGCCGTTATTTTCTGGAAACTCATCCAGGTGTGAATCGATAAAGTGCAATTTCAAACTCATCATACAATCTAACTTTTCGTAATTCTTTATCATTTTTGATACAATGTTTCTGTAGTCTGGATCTTTGGTATTACCGAGAACTTTTGTGGACATGTCTTTAAAACTTAACCATGCCGCCTTTTCTACTTTCATTCATAGAATCAACAAATTCTTGGTCCCTAAATAAAGTTCGAATCTCAGGCCCAACGAAGATACCTTCTTTCAATTTAGCATCAGATTTGTGACTCATCAAATGACTTAAATATTTAAAGCATTGACCATTGTTAAGAGCTTTCGCAAATTGTTTCATTAGCCCAAGTTTAATGTGCAAGGGAACAATGAGATTTTAGAAGTGCTGACAAGCGGTTCATTTATAATATTCTTGGATCCAGGAACGAGAGACGTTCTGGGTTTCCACACCTCCTTTTCACAATGATTTAATCTGTCCCTGCTATCGAACATGCACAAATGACAAGGATATTTTGTGAAACCAGCTTGCTGCCCAAGTATCATGGACAAAATTTTGAAATCTCCACAAATAAGCCATTTATGATCTTCATAATTTAATTTTTTTAAGAGCATTTCCAAGTTCTCATATTCTTCTTTCAATACAGAATGTGCTAATGGTAAGGAAGCAAATTCGCTTTGAAGAGTCAATGTTCAACCTCCAGTCTTCAGGTTTATAAAGGCCAGGCTTCAATTCGTCTACAAGTCCTTTAACATTCGTGCAGTATAGTAATTAAAAAATTACTCGATAAAGGTATATGCAGACCATTGGAACACGCTATGCGTTCATGAAAAAAACGTGATATCCATAAAAAAACATAGGATCCATGAAAAACGAGATTTTTGACGGGTTTTTTTATTTTCCTCAACATCTTGACGATTAGCCCTGGGTTCTAACAATAGATTCGAGGTCAATGGGGCAAAAATACATAAGAAAAATACATGCAGACTAGCCGAACATGCCACATGCATAGTTTACCACCCAAAAAAACATAAAAAACCATAAAAAACCGCATTTCTTGACAGTTTTTCGGGTTTTCCTCTGTAATATGTACATTAACCCTCCATTCTGACTTCAGATTCGTAATCAGCGGGAAAAATACTAAAGAAAAGTATATTCAGATGTCCAGTTCAAATACTTTTTTTTGTGGGTCTGTGTTATTTTTGTTGAACTTGTGGCTAAACAATAAAAATAAATTTTCTGCTATAGGCAGATATAATATTTTTCAAATGATAGATAATTTAGAAAAAAAGTTCGAACCAATTTCACTCATAAATTGAAATTGTACGGAAGTCATACTAGATTTATTTATTTTGTTAATTTGTGCAAAAACGACATTTCAAAGCACAAAGCAGGAAAACTTCTGGTAGACTATAAGACGGTATAAATCCCTTTAAACAATTATCTAAGTATTTGTTTTCTTGCTACCTGTATAGAATTAACTTCGCAAAGTCTTTTTCAGAAAAAGGATTACAATTACACGACTGATTAAACTACTAGTTATTATTTAAAACAAGTGTAACAACCCCATTATTTGTCAATAATGTAAAGTTGAAATAAGAATTGTATTGGTTTGTTGGTGCCCTGCTAAGCAATTGTATCCTAATGTATTTAAGTTTCTTTGTCGGGCAGCCCACCCATGTCGTTTGGTTATATGCGGAATAAAACACACTTAGTTTTCTCGACATTTTTTCACTGATAGGCGCTTTGCGTTCGAATATGTTTTAATTAACTAATTAATTAATTATTGAATTCAGCGTGAATGCACATATGGAAGCGAACTGATAATACTGCCGTTTTTATCTCCGGTAGTTGGACAGCAGCTCATCTGCCGTTACCGACCGTGAACAGTATATCTAATGGTACTATATTACACTTATGTAAATGCATTAAATATATAGCGTACGTCTAAGAACCAATCACGAGCATTATAACAGTTAGAATTAGAAAGATTTACAAAAATATTTAACGTTTTTTGATATTTTTCGAAAGAGTATCATTAGCTAAGATGACAAATTGAGAAAAAAATCAATTCTTGATTTGTGAAGCAATAAACAATCCAATACAACCTAGACTAAATTTCCCATAAGAGAAGAAGTTTACCGTGGTGTACACCTCATTGAAAAATCTTATTTTTCATATATTAGTCTAGGACTATATACAGTGTGTGTAGTGGTGGGCTAGACATAGGGAGTAAAAGCGTAACATCGCGTGTGCCAGCTGGCTGAAATGAAATAACTGAGATGCTCTGGGTTGCTTCAGTGGTCTAGCGCCGACTGTATGATCTCTGCCGCCGACGGGCGGGTTTGTTGTTGCTAGGTTGTCATATCTCTCACGCTACGTGAATGTACATGCCTAATCGGCAATTATACGCACTGTATACGGGGTCTGGGATATGACATGTTGGCATTGCTGTTATGTTTTAGCAAATATTGTTCTGAGTATTTTATTTTATGTGAGTCAGACCTCCCCCCCTGACCGGTTTGGCGCTAGCCGCCTCAGAAAATATTCAATTGTGAAACAGAGTGTTGTGAGGCTTGGTGTTAGTTGAAGAGGGTATCTAAGCGATTCACATTCGATATATGCCAACATTTTTTCTCCGTGCAATTGGCAGCACTGGCGACATCAATTATGGCCAAAATTGGAACGTAGTATAACACTTTCTGACCAGGCGAAAAATTTGCGTTGTCAATGTTCATTGCTGGAAAACGATATGCCAACATTTTCTACTTGGCCATTTTCCAGATTGGATTGGAAAAATTAGGCTTTTGGCCTAAAACGCGTTAAAACTGGTGCTTTAAAAAAACATGTTGGCACCTTCTCAAACTTGCAGTTTTTGTACCAAAGAATAGTCTCTGTGAGTGCCAACATTTCTTTCAAAACTCAAAACTGCCGCTTAAAATAGAATCATGCGTGTTACTGGCCCAAGCTAGTCTAGGCCATATAAGCGTGTTTAGAGGTAATTCCATATACAGGGTGTTTCATCTAAAAGTCCCCAGGTCATTATGTCGTAAAATAATAAAGATATTTAAAATTTGTATATCTGCGGTGAGAAATTATTTTTCGATGGCTGGAACCTTGAAACACGATTCATACGATTAATGAATAAATTGTGAATAATTTTGATTATATAAAAAAATTTGTAAAATCCGGCCGTTTTGGAGCTACATTGGTGTTGTGCGGATGGCTTTGCAGCCACAGCCATATATTACGAGTATAGATAGATAGATAGGAGCTACATGATTTTTCTTCTTCATTTTTTTGTTTATGTAAATTTTTAAAACTCCTGTAACTTTTTAGTTAATAATTTTAGAACATCAGTTATTTAAAGCTTTTACCTTATTAAATGCGGTACTCCTTATATTGTTACAAATTTTGAAAATTTTTATCAATATCAAATTTTAAAAATGCATTTAAATCTGGAAATTATAAAAATTTTCAAAATATGTAATAATATAGAAGTATGGAATTTAATAAGATAAAAGTTCTAAATAATTGGTGTTCTAAAACGATAAACAGAAAAGTTACAGGAGTTTTCAAAGTTTACAGATACAAAAGAATGGAGAAAAAAATTCATGTAGCTCCAAAACGGCTGGTATTTACAAAATTTTTTATATAGTCAAAACTATTCACAATTTATTCATTAATCGTATGAATCATGCTTCAAAGTTCCAGCTATCGAAAAATAATTTCTCGCCGCAGCGCCATCTCTGTCAATTGCAAAGGAACAATTCTAACTGCAGTTATTTAAGACCTTTTTTGGTGTCAATTATCGGCGATTTACAAATTTTAAATATCTTTATTATTTTACAAGATATTGACCCGAGGACTTTTAGATGAAACACCCTGTATATGTAGACCAAGCCACTAATGGAGATTTGCCGAGAAGCATGTTTCCGACATGTACAAAATGCTTGGCTTTTCTATCTTTGTTTTCAACCGGTATTTCTTGATACGCTCACTCTCTCCAAGAACGCCTGGCTTAACTCTCCCACTACCTGAAATTTCGCTTCTGTTGCGTACGTCTTTCCTTGCCAACATAAACGATGAAAATGATAGTTGCCAAGAAGATAAAGATGAGGAGAATGATGTTCGCAGCGGCGAAGATGAAGGATCGACGGATGAATCTGATGAAGATTAATTTAGTTTTTTTATATGCATAAATACATATTTTTTTATTATTCTTTATATGATACAAAAGAGTTATTCAGATATGAAAACTATGCATTTCTTTTTTTTTTGGCTATTCAAAAAATATATTTTTTTTATACAAATTTTTTTTAGTAATTTTCCCACTTTTTTCATAAAATTTTCATATAAATAAGTTATTTTTGAATTAAACATTAAAAATAATATTACATTAAAATTATAGAGAAAATTTTTCGGTCTTGTAGTCGAACATTTAATAAAACATATAAAAGTGCATGAAAAATTCAAAAATTTGCAACGAATGTAAATTTGCAAATTAGTGTTCAAAATCAAAGGAAATGTTGTTTTTTGATAATCTGAATCTATATGCAAAATTTGGTAGATATCAGAATTCCGGTTAAGTAATAAAAGTATATTAATTTACCAAAACCGCAATTATAAAATCAGGCCTGTAGCTAGAAAACGCTTTAAGGGCGGGCCCGTAAAAAAATTTTTTGATGAGCGGGGGCAAGAAATCCAAAAACAAATTATTTTAGTCCGAAAAATTTTGATGAGCGGGGGGGGGGGAGAAATCCAAAAACAAATTTTTTTGATAAGCAGGGGGAAGGAACAAATCAATTTTTTTTTAACCCAATATCTTTCAAAATATTGCAAAGGCAGTTGAAATTGCCCCCCCCTTACGGTCGCCGTAGGTTGGGCGAAAATTATTCCAGGACGGGCATCGGCGGTCCTGGCCCCCCCCTAGCTACAGGCCTGTATAAAATTATTCGTTATTTAAAATAATTTTTGTCGGACTAGCGATACATACCAATTTTTTTGTAGGACACTATTTTATTTGGGCAGAGGATACACTAATCTATCATGTGTTATCTTTGTCCTACAGTTACTAATGAGAAATGTGTTACCGTGGAACTGACAATTTCCGAGCGTAGAACTGGAAAAAGATACCATTCAATGTGTAGGACAATGTAGCCGTTTAATTTTAAAAACATTTATTAAGCAATAGTAAAGTCAGCTGGTTAGTAATCATTTTTTGTGACCTCGTTATTTGGACATGGTGGGGGACGCTTCGATCAATTTTGTAGGACAAACTCTTTTCGTGTTTTTTATCAAATTATTTCAAAATTTAACTAAAAAACTAACTGTTAATAATAAAATTTGAACAATCATCCAATCGACATATATATCCAAACGCAACTTATATAGCTACCACTACCGAGAATTTTCGCAGAGAGAAAAGTTGGGCGTCTCGTCAAAACGAAGCTACTCACGAAAATTCAGCCTGTTAGTAACCATTAAAAAAGGGGGGCGCTGTACTGTGGAATATACCTGGAACCAACATCTATATAGGATTGTACATAGGTCGATAACCATACTGGCAACACGCATGCGATATGGTAGAACATCTGGCTTAAACCTGGATATATTGCATTAGCTTCATATCACGTAATAAAACCCACCATCACATATGCTGCCTTGGTTTTTTGGTCTAAGGCAACTCAAACATAGGCTACCAACAAGCTAAATAGGGTACAAAGATTGAATAGGCAGAAAGTCTTATTAAACTTGAATGGATATGCGAGAATGCAAGTAGCAAATATGAAAACCAACAGATTTCCATTGGATCAGAGTCAGGTGATACTAAGGGCCTCTAATAAGGTGTCATCAATACTGAAATGGAACTGCCTTGAAGAACTTTTTGGGGGAGTGAAACAGAGTCAAATAACTCTGGACGTTGGGACTTTCTGGGATAGATGTCAATGAAAAAGCTGATGAACTTGGTAGAGTACATTCTATGACCGATGATCTGTTTTGGAAATTACCAAACGCCCAACTAGAAGAGTTATTAAAGACTGGGTCAAGAATAAACACAATAGTCACTGGAGGAACATTCCAGGTAGTCGGCATAGGAAAGAATTAGTTTCAAAGAAGAGGCTGCAGTTGAGAATAATTACAAAGCTTATAACAAGACACTTTCCAAAAAACACTTGCACACAATCGAAAAATTTGATGGCGAAGCCATCACTCGCCCAGTTATAAACCTGCTTCACCTCATCAGAGCCTGCTTGGGGTATTTGCCAAGACAGATAATTGAAGAATATATACGCATCTTTTTACTAGCAGGTCCTGTTTACTCCCTAGATACACATTTAAGAAAACCTCCAGCTTTACATTGGTAGAAGAGAGACCGAGTATTTAAGAAAAAGTGTCTAATTGACCACTTTTCACGCTGAATTGTCGTTTTGTCACCCGGCGCGATAAATTATTCATAAGGCTTTTAAAATCATAAGCTGGCGTATCGGTAAGAATTTATAATATTATAAGTATTTAGGTCTGATTAATGTCATTAGATGAGTTAAGCTAATTAAAAGTATCTTATCAGCCAAAGTTCAAGACATTATTATAGACTTGTCACCACATTTTTATATGATATGTTCAACAGATGGTACTTAAAGTTTCTTTCATTATAATCCAATTTGCTTTGATACGAACGGAGAGATAAATTAATTTAAACTGAACAAATTAATTTCTGTGACAGATAAATGTAATTTAATGATTCATGTACGGTAATTACTATATACAAACATATTTTGAGAATTTTTATTGTCATTTAGAAAACGTTACATATCTGAGTAGAAATTAATTTCTTAATGCGTACACGGTGTTCCTAATTTGCTGATAAGGTCGTCAGGTGCGAATACAGTTCATATTAACATGTTTTAAAACCCTTCCTAATGAATCTACAGCATCTCCAAGATGGAATCCAAATGTTTTTTCTCTCTGTATCTCTTAGATATCAGGGTTATTATTTTATACATTTAAAAAAATATATTGTAAGTGCAGACGGTTTATCCTATGAAAAAACTTAGCGAATATCTTGAAGTAATAGGAGGCGTTAACAATGAACAAAAAAAAAAAATTGTAACGAAAAAAAATTATATTTTTTCGTGTTCGTGGCACATAAATTTGGGTAAACTGTAGATACTTGTAGATATTAGAATACTAAGGTTTAAAATGCAAGCGGTTATTCATGTTATTTAAATGAAATTTTTTTCGATAAAATATGATGCGTCGTTATATAAATTGGCGTTCCTTGATTGTCGTTAAAATTTTAGACACAATGACTTAGCGAGTAAAATGATTTAGTGGCGACAGAAATATGTGTATAGAATAAGCTACCGAATAGTTCATTAGCTGACATAGAATTTCTACCGCCTACCGTCAAACATTAATCGTACCTGCATCAGACCCTATTGAAATAAAAAGTACTACAAAAAATCTAATCAATAGTTGTCCAAATGACATTTTCCTAATATAAAATTTTTATTGAGTAGACGTCCTTTCGGCTGTTATTAAAAAAGAGCTATTCAGGCGCCGCTGCTACATTCTCTATATAAAGTATACAATGAAGAATGACATTGCAGTATGATACAATCGATAAATCTGATGACTGAGTACTGGACGACTGGACCAGCTATCTTGATCGCTTCTTAAGTGGACACACCATGTGTTTGTCCCAGATATATTTACATTATTTACGCTTTTAGCGCCGCTACAAGACGCTATTCAAAAGAACATCATTACCGATGGATATCTTGAGAAAGAAAACACATTAGCATGCCAAAACAAAGTCCCTTCATCTGCGGCATGACGCCGAGAAATTTTCAAAAACAACGCATTTACTCTCCGGAATAAAATATCTTCATTCAAACTTAATTATTCATTATTCAGGATTTATGCTTTCAAATCATTCTGTTCCTACTAAAATAACTTTTTCCTGAGGAGAAGGGGGGCTGAAACCTTCGATGACACGAGAAAACTTTTTAAATTTTAATGATAATGACAATAAGGTTAACGACACGTTGAGTATTCGAGTGTAATGTTTAAGTGTTTTGGTGATTATAAAAACCACCTCGCGTGGATTTTGGGAGTTCAGTTTCTTAAAAAACAAATACATTTTGTAACGCCAAATTTTTCGGCAACTGAGTGATTTTAAACGCGATAGAATTATATCGTTTTTATGAACTGAGTGAATTGCTTCTTCCTTTTCCGTCAGATGGGTCGATTCATCTTTGTAGTGGAATATCAATGGCAAGAGAAACTGGTTCTGGAGTGACTAAAAAGTTAAAAACGAGCTTGGATAATGTCACCTAAGACTTGCTTCCTTGTGTAACCAATTTGTAACAGCGACGCCATTCGCCAATGATGCAATAGTCAAAAGAAAATTTTGATCTTTGGACATTCTGCACCAAGATTGACGATCAATAACTTTAATTATCTATAATCTCCTTACAAAATTAAGCAACTATGAATTTGATACTATGAGTTGAGGTTGTGCAGATGACCTATTAGTTTTTTTATACTGAGTTCTCCTCTGTTGAAGAACTCCTCAAAATATTGTGCTCTCCCTGCCCTGCTCCACTACCCTGTGCCACTGATCAAGTGATACAGGTCTGAAACTGTGTAAGTATTGATGGTTTTTGGATGTCTGTGTTTGCCAGTAGATGTCATATTTTCTGACAATGCCGCGCATTTGAATATGCTATGATCTACCAGGTCGTCGTCGAATTTTCCGATTGTATGCTTTTTGACAGGAAAATGTCCTGTAAGAAGTAATGTTATAATGAGCTTTTGGTGATGCCCATTACGGTTTCTGGGCCATAGAATGTGTTGGCTGCTCCTTGCCTAGCAAATTCATCAGCTTTTTCATTGCCTTCTATTCTGGACTGTCCTAGCACAGAGTAGTTCTACTCTGCTCCGCTCACCCAGAATTTTGAACTCTTCGTAGCAGTCCCAATGTAGTCTGGATGACGCCTTGTTAGAGACTAATGCCTTTAGTGCCTCCTGACTATCTGAAGCAATGGGGATTTGCTGATTAACGTTCATAAGTATAACCAGAATTTCTGTCTGGAATACAATGGAGTGGTGGCGAGGCTTATATTCGCCCTTTCTCCATATATTCCTGCTTCAGCTCATGTCTCCGATCTCATGTTCAGTACAGGATCTGCTACTATGTTAACAGTCTCGATTCAGCTTCGTGGAGTGTCGGGTTGCTTGAATTGCATAGCCTATATGCCCCCAGTCTAGCCTAGTAGTTACTAAGAGGTAAAAATGAAAGGCCGATGTCAGACCTAGTTCAACTTGCTCTCAACTACGTTGAAGACTGGTTCTTGGAGAAAGGCTTAAAGTCAATCCAAACAAAACGCCATAGTATCGTTCACTAAAAAAAGGAAGCTCTTATTAATGGCTCCATCATTGAATGGTACGCAGACTGATCTCTCCAGTGAGCTTAAATATCTAGATGTAATCCTGGATCAAAAATTCGCTTAGAATACACAAAGGCCATCCAAAGGGTGGCCTTTTATTGCGTCATCAGACTTTTTGGGGAAACTTAAGGCTTAAACTATAAAGGATGATATTTGATGGTTGTTAGACCCATTGTTACATATGCATACTAAAAAAAATATAGGTCACAAAACAAGTGGCTAAAATTGAAACGGTTAGCTGTCTTGGAATCACAGACGCAGTGCATGCCTGTCTAATAGCAGCAATGGAAACGCCGATTGCTCGACACATTTAGCAAAAGTGGACTAAAGAATGACGTAGCTCTCAGTGCTTACAGGCTGCAATTTAATAAGAAATTGAAACCAGAAAATCTGATAGGTCATCTAACTCCACATCAGTTAAGATCGACTTTGAGCCAACTCTTGAGGTAGCAACTTCAACCGCCAGGTACGAAGGCCTGGAGGATCATAAGTGGAAGGAGGGTCATTCATCTGATACACAGATGGATCTAAGATGAACGACAGGCTCAAAATGTATGCTGTCAAATGCCCTAGGCTTTACTCCCACCATCTTCCAGACGAAAATGTATGCTATAGAATTTTTCACTCGAAAAGCCTCATGCCTTAAAAACCCTCATATAATCTAATTTATTCCAAGAATGCCAGTAATCCAACAGGCTACGACGGTTTATTCAAAGACATAATTGCATGGAAGAAAAAGCATTTTTAGTGATGACTCTAAATTCTGGTTTGTTATGGAAACCCAGATAGAAATAATCTTGTTACGCATGCAAGTAGATTAAGTATTTGTAGATATTCCCAGGCAATTTTAGATTCAAGGGTAAATTACCTTAGAGTTTCAAGTGCTGCTTTGCTATCTGAGGAAATGGATTTTTACTCGTCATATGATCTTTTTGATGCATTTTCTAGCGCACAAGTCTATATCTTTATAACTTAAAGATGGTGGAAGTAAATCAAAATGTGCGAGGCGGTAGGTAAAATATCCAAAATATATATTGTCGCGTGTTTCCTCCCTTAGGAAACTACCCCTTGCAAATTCCGTGGGTTCCAAAAATTATAACAAGAGATGTCCACTAACACACTTTATTAAATATTTACTTCACAATACTATTATTAATTTAAATACACTTTACTGACTAAAATCACAATGTTTATCACTTTGTTTATCCTTGCAGTCTTAACCTCACTTTCTATACTTTTTGAACTACTGAACTACTCGCTGAGAATGCGGTCGGTCTTTTATACCTAAAAATGACAGATCTCGATTTTTCTGTGATGACGCCACCATTCTCTAGATAATTCCAGATGTCACCAGAACTAACTTCTGGTAGGTTTCTCGAGTAGGTGCAAATACACTACATTCAGATATTCGATCTGTTGAAGTCTGTGCCTTCTTTTTAGTAACCAACATAACCTTAAATTTTAAGGGGTTGCAACATATTACACTGCCCCCTCCTTAAGCCTGAACGTCCCGGTCAGGCAATTCAGCCTCTTTCACATACTTCGCTAGTCTATCCAAGTGTACGATCTTCATCTTGGACTTTTTGTTTCGTTGAATACGATAGACGACATCATTAATTCGGATAATAACAGTATAAGGTCCTTCCCAAGGAGGTTGAAGTTTCGGTGACTTCCCTTTCTTCCGCTGTGGGTTGTACAGCCAAACCAAATCTCCTGCCTTGAACCCTTCTGAACTACCCTTACGGTCGTATCGAGCCTTCATTCGGTCACTGGCTATGGTGATTTGGTCTCTAACCAGCTCATGAACATTTCTTAGCCGTTCACTCATTTCATCCACATAGCTGTTCACAGGAAGCTGTTCTCCGCCTGGTGTTCCGAAAATCAAATCACACGGCAGTCTGATCTCATGTCCAAATACTACAGGGGCTGGTGTTTGTTTCGTAGACTCGTGGATAGCAGCTCTGTATGCCATGAGGAAGAACGGTATGTGGAGATCCCAATCGCGTTGATTCTTATGAACCACTTTAGAGAGATGTTCTTTCATGGTCTTGTTATGTCGTTCCACCATTCCATCTGATTGCGGGTGAAGGGCTGTTGTCCGTGTTTTGTGTATCTTCAATAACTTGCAGATTTGCTGAAACACCCCTGACTCAAAGTTCCTCCCTTGATCTGAGTGCAGCTCCAGGGGTACACCAAACCGACATATCAAATTATCTACCAAGACTTTGGCGACAGTGACTGCTTCTTGGTTTGGAATTGCATAGGCCTCTGGCCACTTACTAAAATAGTCCATGGCAACCAGTATGTACTTGTTCCCATCCTTGGTTACTGGGAATGGGCCGGCTATATCGATCGCGATCCTCTCGAAAGGAGCTCCGACGTTATATTGCTTCATTGCACCCCTACTTCTAGCCTGTGGTCCCTTACTGGCTACACAAATTTTGCAATTGCGACACCAAGCTTCCACATCTTGACGACTATTTACCCAATAAAATCGTTCTCGTACTTTATTCAGGGTCTTATTAACGCCGAAGTGCCCACCGGATGCTCCATTATGCACTTCCTGAAGTACTTTCGGTACTCGACACCTGGGAATCACTAGACGCATAACAACTTCCCTGCCATCCGGGCTTTCCCAAGCTCTCTTTAGCAGCCCGTTCATGACTTTAAGTGAATCCCATTGGGCCCACAAAGCCTTCAATCCAACTGCCTTATCCGAAACATCCTTTCACGCTGGTCGAATTCCTTTCTCCTTTGCTCTCAATATAGCCCCAATTTCTGTGTCATTCAGTTGTTCTTGTCTCAGGGCTTCGGTTGTCCAATCATCCGGAACCTCTATTTTAATAGTGTTGACGGCCACCGTACCCTGCAATTTCTCAACGTGGCGGCAGTGCTTGCAATCTTCCTTGCATGGTCTTCTAGATAAAGCGTATGCATTCTTATGAGATCTTCCAGGTCGATGTTCTATTTTGAAATCATACTGTTGCAACCGTTCTATCCAACGAGCCAGTTGACCTTCAGGGGTTTTCAACTGCAACAGCCATTTTAATGCAGCATGGTCGGTCCGAATCTTGAAATGTCTTCCATAAAGATATTTATGAAAATGGTCCACTGATTTACGATGGCCAGTAACTCTTTCCGGGTTACACAATAATTTCTTTCTGGTTTGGACAGCACCTTGCTGAAGTACTCGATCACTCTTTCCTGCCCATTCTGGATTTGAGACAGCACAGATCCGACCGAAGAATTGCTGGCATCAGTGTCTAAAATAAAAAGTCCTTCCCGTTGTGGGTACGCTAGCACAGGACCAGTGCATAGAGCTGCCTTCAATTTTCTCCATGCCGTTTCACATTCCGGTGTCCATTGGTACTGCACTTTCTCTTCTGTCAGCCGGTGTAATGGCTTCGCAATTTCTGCAAACCCTTCCACAAAGCGCCTATAATAAGTGCAGAGGCCAAGGAAACTCCGTACTTCATGAACGTTAGATGGTCTTGGCCAATCTCGTACAGCAGAAATTTTGTCGGGGTCTGTTTGTATTCCATCCGAAAACACCACGTGACCAAGAAATTTGACTTCTTTCTGGAATAGCAGGCACTTCTTCGGGTTCAACTTCAGATGGGCATTCCTGACTCGCCCAAATACTTCTTGAAGATTTTTCAAATGTTCTGTAAAGTCCTGTCCCATAACAAGCACGTCGTCAAGGTAAACCAGGCACGTCCTCCAGGTTAGCCCTCGCAGCACGAACTCCATCAGTCTTTCAAAGGTAGCTGGCGCATTGCAAAGTCCAAAAGGCATCACGGTAAATTGATAAAGACCACTGCCTGCTGAAAACGCTGTCTTTTCTTTATCATCAGGATGAAGCCCCACTTGCCAGTATCCACTCCTAAGGTCTAACGTGTCGTCAATTCGTGGTAATGGGTAACTGTCTTTCTTCGTGACATCGTTTAATTTTCGATAATCGACACAAAATCTTAATGTTCCATCCTTCTTGGCAACCAAAACTACTGGCGATGACCAGGGACTCGTCGACTCCTCAATGACTCCATCTTGTAGCATCTTGTCTATCATTGCCGAGGCATCTTCTTGTTTTGCTAATGGAAGCCTCCTAGGTGGTTGTCGAATAGCGGGTGAGTTGCCAGTATTTATCCGATGCTGGACTATGTCTGTTTTTGTAAGGGCCTCTGTATTCTTGGCAAATACTGAACTTTCCTTTTCTAGGAACTTGATTGCCTCCCTTCGTTCATCCTCAGATAAATGCTCCAACTGGGTACTCAGCAAGGTCAAAACTTCCTGGTCTATTTTCGTAGACGAACTTCCCTCTGTTTGTTCCTCGCACCTCGCTACCTATGTGACCGGTTCATAGGAGCCAATCGGTTTGCCTTCCTTAATTGTCACCGAATGGGAATTTAAATTAACAACTCTAATTGGGATTTTGTCTTTAGTCCGGGTTAAAGTTCTCGCCACAATAATATTGGATAGGGACTTAATCGATTCGTCATCTTCAACTAGGCCAACACGGTACCCTCCAGGATTTCCTTCTAAGGCAGCATCGATCATTTGTTCTGAATGAGCAGGAATCTTGATCGTCTGTGTTGTTAACAATCTCGCTTTTCTTGACGTTTTCTCTCCTGTTCTTCTTTGTCTTCCTGACGCCGTTTTTCCTCCTCCTGGCGCTGCTGTGCCATCATTTTTTGGAATTGTTCGAATAAGTCCTGTATTTGTTTATCGGATGCCATACTTCTTGTTGTTACGGGCATACGATGAAATTAAAATAAAATAAATTTAACTGTCACGTCAATATCGGTAATGGAACTTTCCAGAAAATCTCGAAATAGCACGAAAAAGTCTTATCCAGAGTCTTTTGTCACTATCCAGTTCAGAGAATTTAATAATCTCCACTAATGTCCAAATAGAAAAGTTCTAGAATGTCTCAAAAATGCACTTAACACTATTTTCCTGTTCGAAAATAACCCTCGAACAAATGTCCAGTAAATGAGTCCTCCGTGTTAGCACTAAACCTCGAGAATACTTCTCGAACACTCCAGCACAACTTCAGAGCTCCTCTTGTCATAAAATCCCACTTCTGACACCAATTTGTCGCGTGTTTCCTCCCTTAGGAAACTACCCCTTGCAAATTCCGTGGGTTCCAAAAATTATAACAAGAGATGTCCACTAACACACTTTATTAAATATTTACTTCACAATACTATTATTAATTTAAATACACTTTACTGACTAAAATCACAATGTTTATCACTTTGTTTATCCTTGAAGTCTTAACCTCACTTTCTATACTTTTTGAACTACTGAACTACTCGCTGAGAATGCGGTCGGTCTTTTATACCTAAAAATGACAGATCTCGATTTTTCTGTGATGACGCCACCATTCTCTAGATAATTCCAGATGTCACCAGAACTAACTTCTGGTAGGTTTCTCGAGTAGGTGCAAATACACTACATTCAGATATTCGATCTGTTGAAGTCTGTGCCTTCTTTTTAGTAACCAACATAACCTTAAATTTTAAGGGGTTGCAACATATTACAATATTTAATATACCCAAAAAAAAATGAACGGAATTAGAAATGCTTTGAAGGTGAACATTTCTTAGAAGTTGTATGACATTTGTTGAGAACGAAAAACCGCAATTTAATATCGGGATCAGTTCAGGTACCAATGGTGACAACTAAACAGATCTTACAATAATATTTTATATATTGGCTATCGTCTTTACGTCTTTTAAACAACCATGATGATTTGTTTTAAAATGTTTAAATAGGTGTCACAAAAATTTTAGTTAAGGAGAAAAAATTGCCAATTTAACCAACTATTTAATAGGCTGGATGACTAGAGGTATTTCATAAATTAGTTTCTTTTAAAGAACGATGGATACAATAGGACATTTAATCCAAAATGTGTCATATACAGTATTGTATTATATTGAAATTCTACAGTTAATAAATAATAGTGAAAGAAAAAAAAGAAAGTAGCGTTTTTTCGATTTTTATAATATTTGTTCTTAATAGATCGTTTAAAATATTACCATGGAATAATTAGAGGTGATTTATAGTCAGACTTGTATTGCCTCGGTGGAATTTATATAAATATTAAGTATTAATTAAAATTTTATTATCTTTTTTATTTAAGGAAGCTTGTAAACAATTAGCCGTTAAAAATATATTAATCAAGTTAATTTGTTATAAAAATTAATTAGATATTTTAATGAGCTAATACGAAACAAAAAGATTTTTTAAATGATCTGCGGGCACTAACAAATATAAACTTTTTAATACTTTGGCGCATCCCGCTGGGTGTATGCTCTACTCTTGCTCACCGTGCCAGCGCTTAGTTTTGCTGGTTTGCTTGTTTTGTTAATCCTGCAAGAAATCAATTTTAATTGCAGCTTCTTGTAATGCTACCTACCATTTTCAGACTGATTTGAACTTTTATTAAGTTCTGTAATAACTATACGTCTCCGTCTGTACGTGCGGAAACAACTTACAGGTCGCAATCCTTAACCGATCCACTTGTATTTCATAAAAAATCATCGAGTAGTTTAATTGTTATAAATAATTATTTAGTAGCGTCACGAGTTTTCGCGGATCATTTCCCTTGTTCTCGGCGTCTTTTGAATAAATAAAACAATTATTTTTCCTTTAACTCGCTCTATTAAAAACGGAGCAATGAATTGGTGTCAATTTTTTACCGCGTTATCACTACTTAATTAACAGAATGTGTTAATATGAAGGTAAAATTTTAATAAGAGTGGAAAATATGATTTTTTTTCGACGGTTATGTCCACAAAATGTGACAATTTGCAGGGATGAGTATAGCAAACTTTTTATTATTAATTAATAATAATAAATACCAAGTATATCAAGAAGAAATAAAGATAAAGAATGGAGGAAACTTTATTATTTGAAATTTTCTTTTCTAGGATTAGCAGTTTATGATTTTCCCTTTGGTGATTGATGGCCCGGTATTGCAATTAGTTGCTACTAATTTCCACGTTCTGTGTTATTAATAATAATAATAATAAAGAATTTATTGCCCAGCAGAATACAGAATAAGCGATATAACACAATATGTAGGACAATTTTACAAAATATAAACAAGTTTTGCATATATCCCCTTTACCATTTTACCTTGTCGTCAATCTCGTTCACCGGTAAATTTTTTATAGTAAAAAATAGTAATTTGAACAATTAACTAATGCTATACGCATTGCACTTTCAATAATTATTTGTGGGGTGTGCACTTGTATTTTTACCAACGATTCTACACTGCCGATGACAGCCAATGACAATGCAATGACTGTTAAAGAATACGTTATTTTACAATTCCACAAAGAAATTATTACCATTATGTCATAAAGGTTAAAAACTCTTTCAAGTAGTCTTATGCATTTTCAAATATTTGCAAGCCGGCAGGCTTCAGAGCCCAATTTCGACACTTCCATGTACGATGTATATTAGTATATATAAAACAAAGTTTTTATCGTTTCTTTTCTTCGTTTTCTTCTTTTTCTCCTTCTTCGTATTTACAACATCTTGGCAGGCTACTACTGTGACTCTAATTTCATCAGTCAATATCGAAGAAGTTCGTGATTAGTTTATGCTTAAACAATCTGTTCCACATAACACAATTTATTTCGGAAAACTTAGATGTTAACTACACCGATTATTCTAAAGCCTTCGACAGACCTGACCAAGGGATTTTACTTAGTAAATTTCGTATTGCAGGTCTCCCTCCCTTGTTATTAACGTTTCTCCAAAGTTACTTAAGCGATATAACACAATATGTAGAATGCCGTAGTTTCAAGTCTGTCCAAATTCAGGATATGTTTGCGGTTCCACATTGTTCCATTCTGGGCCTCCTTCTGTTCGATTTATTTATCAACGATATAGTGGAGGATTTGGATGTTGACATCTTAGTGTATGACGTTGATGCAATAAATTCAGTTACTGACTGTGAAAAGTTACAGAATAATTAATTAAAAATAAAAAAAGTGATGTGATGCAAATAGCTTCCCCCTCAATGTAGAGAAATGTAATGTGATGTCATACAATAGAAAAATATATCCCACTCTCTATGGATATAATTTAGATGATATTGCACTAGCCACTTAAAATGTCTGTCTATCCGTCCGTCACGTTTCTTGTAAGCACGATAACTTGAGAAAGAAAAGTCCGATTGAATTGAAATTTAGAAAGTAAGTTAGTGTTAGTTTTTGATGAAAATCAACCAGTAAATAAGAAAGTTATTAATCATTAAATTTTAAAAAATATATTGTCTTAATTTTTGTCGCTTGCACTTAAATAGAAAGCTTGTAAAATGTTATCTCTATAATATATATTTTTTTGTTTATGCATTTTACTAACATATATTTTACAATAATATGTCTAATGAATTGAAATATGATTCTCGAAAGATATATATTACAGACATTCAATTTTTGTAATGATCTCTGATGATCCAGTGGCTAAATTTTTGCTTTGCAATCCAAAGATCCCGTGTTCGAATCCTAGTCAGGTTAGATGTTTTTTTTTTTGAATTTTGTTTCATATATTTTTTTCACAACAAAGTTGGTATTGCAAAATTCAGGATGTCTAAAAATTAACATTATTTACAAAGAAGCTGCGAAGAGTATCCCATAGAATGAGTAACAATTATATAAAAAGCTCGGTAAATTGGCGAAGAGTACCTACGTTTTTAGCCTGTTTCATTTTGCACTAAGGGGATTATATAAGTTGCCCTTTTCGATACAATTCAAGTCTTTATGTCATGTCAGTCTGCAGATGCAGAGTTATCTGGTTTTTCTGGATTAACCATGTATTACGCAATATTATTGACCTAATTGATCATTAATATAAATACTTTCACTACTATATAGTCGAATATGAGATATAGTGATTTTATCTACAGACACTGTAGCGCAGAAGGCTAAAACGTATTGTGTGGCGAACATGCTTGGTCACTAGGGTGGCCCATCTCTATAGGGGGTGAACTTTTTTTGCGTATTTTTTAAATCTCACCCCACGAAAATATACTATTATACTAGGAATAATTTATGTCAAAGTTTCAGATAATTCGGTGAACGGTAACCCGTGCCTCATTCAGGTAGAAATTTGTAGATAAGATTTTATTACGGTAATACACTTAAATTTTACTTAAAATACAAATATCTACCTCTTTTCTCATAATGTTTTATTGGTGTAATTATTTCCTAGAAATTATTTGTTTTGGAAGTTTGGAAATATAATGCACCTACGGTAGGTTCTTATGTCAGTTTGCAATTGTGTTTTACAGTGGTGACATTATAAGTTCTAGCATACGTTCCTTTTTGAAAAAACATTTAACGATGGCTGATGTTAGATCCTTACGAAAGGATACTTTCATTTACTTAGTTGGACACTATTCGTCACAAATCATTGGCAATAAATTGCCGTCTAATAGACAAGTATTACAAGTGCTCTTTTATAACATTCGTGAAGTGAAGCTAAGTGTACATGAAAGTGCTAAATTAACAATAAAAGAGGTGTCAGTTTTTTGGGATAAAGCTCGCATTCCGACACGTCAGGATTTTCATTGTGTTAAACAACTAGATAAACTTTATGCAGAGTGGAGGAACTTACAAAAATCGGCTAAAAGGGCCAGTGCGGGAGATAAAGAAAAAAATTTCGTTGAAAAATTGGACGATATCTTTGACATTTCTCATGCAAATGCATTGGAGTTGATGAAAATAGATGAAGATAAGCAGTTTTTAATTAACCAAAGAAAAAAGGGACGTCCTGGATGTATGCATGGTATTGATTACCAACTTGCTTCTCAAGAAAAATCAGCTGAGGAGAAATTACAGAAATTATCCGAACGAATGCAACGAAGTCAACAAGAAAAAGCTAGATTAGAGGAAACAGTCACCTGTCCATCATCAAGTAGTAATTCAGCCGACAACGAAAATGAAGATGAAATAATCGAAGCCCAAGAAGAGTTGTTACAAGACCAGCCTGGCCCGTCACAGCCAAAAAAGAGGTGATTGTATGGAACATGTAACATCATCACACCAAAAATAGCCGCTGCATTTGATGCTTGCAAAATAAGCGACAGGTATGGAGTCCATATTTTGACGGCAGTAGCAGAAGCACTAGGACATGACACCACATCTTTGTCCATCAGCAGAACCACACTTCAGCGCTCTAGACAACGCATCCGTGAAGAAAGAGCTGAAATATTAAAAACTGCCTTCGGTAATTCTGAATTGCCGGCCCCAGTCATCCATTGGGATGGAAAACTTTTACCTTCTCTCACTGGAATGGGAAATATCGATAGACTTGCTATCTTAGTTACTAGTGGAGATATTGAACAACTACTTGGAGTACCAGCTTTGCCCAATTCAACTGGAAGAGAACAGACTGAAGCAGTTTATGATGTGCTTTGTGAATGGAATTTGGACGAAAAGGTAATAGCTTTGTGTTGTGATACAACAGCATCAAATATGGGTTATATAAATGGGGCAGCCACACTATTGCAACAAAAATTAGAAAAAGATATTCTATATTTTCCTTGTAGACATCATATTTTTGAAGTGGTTTTGAGAAGTGTGTTTGACACAAAAATGCCTTCCTCATCTGGTCCAAATGTGCCACTATTTTAACGTTTTAGGGAATTTTGGCCTAAAATAGATCAAAATAAACTAAAAACTGGATTTCAGGTATCAAAAATTAAACACATTTTACAACCAGTTAAAGCCGAAATTGTAAAGTTTCTAAATGCAGCTTTAACTTTGCAACAGCCTCGTGATGATTATAAAGAATTTTTAATGCTTTCTAAACTTTTTGTTGAAGAAGAGCCCACTCACACGACATTCTATCAACCAGGGGCATTTCATCATGCACGTTGGATGGCCAAAGCCATTTACTGTCTAAAAATATTTTTTTCCAAGATCAGTTCCAACTAACTAAAAAAGAAAAATAGGTATTGAAGATATATGTCTCTTTATTGTAAAGGCCTGGTTTACAGCGTCATTTGCTAGTAAAGCACCGCTTCATGACTTAGACTTTTGTAAAGAACTCATTAATTATCAAAATATTGACAAAGAAATATCTCAAGCCGCAAGTAGGAAAATAGTGAACCATTTGTGGTACCTTAATTCAGTAAATGTTGGCTTATCTTTCTTTGATGACGATATTTCAGTTACCACTAAAAGAGAAATGGTTAAAGCTTTGAATAGGAAAGCACCAAATCAAGAGGGTATTAAACGACTTAAGATTAGTAACATTACTGACGTTGAAAACAAGGAAATTCAGGACTTCATATGCGAGAACACTAAACAGTTTTTTCAAAAATTAGGTTTGTCTATGGAAGGAAAATGAAAGTTATACCCGATGTTTCAATATTGTAAACAAAATTAAAGTTGTAAATGATGCCGCTGAGAGAGGAATCAAACTTATTACTGACTATAATGAGATTTTAACAAAAAATGAAGACCAAAAACAGTTTTTACTCCAAGTTGTAAATGATTATAAATCACAGTTTCCAAATGTAAAAAAAGAAACCCTGTCGCATGCTTCGGCCTAGTGCAAAAAATATTGTTTTTATTACTATATGTCTTGTAGATTTAGGATAATATTTGGTACTATGTATGAAAAAAACGTTTCATAATAAAATACACAAAGATAAAACGAGAGTTTTATTTCAAAAACTTCTAGTCTAGTTTTCTTAGACTACGAATTTACAGTAGTATGACACATATCATAGTCACAACAGATAATGTCTTTGATATTTGTATGACTTGATTAGTCATTCTAAAGATAAATGTTGCTGATTAAAAAAAAAAAAACAATGCATCAACCAAAGAATGTAAATAATTCCATTTACTTTTATTATTGCATAATAATGCATTCTGCGGCACCCCTTGCCTTCAATTTGCCTCAATAATATTTTGAGGGGACTGTTTTGTCTTCAAATGGAACCATTTGCAGGGGTGAGAAATAAAAAATTTCGATTTCGAAAAAGATGGGCCACCCTATTGGTCACACTGTCTATTTTGTACTGGGTTTGATTTCCAGCTCCTACACTGACAACGTCAGTGGGTAATGGATGTTGTCTGGTTTTTAAAATTTATAAACCTCTTCAGGACAGGGTTTGGATAAGTGTGGTGATTTATGTTATGGTTATTATTTATTTTTCACAACCCACGGGGGTTAGAGAATTCTGTTCCTTGACATCCCCCCCCCCCATACGCCACTGCTCTGGATAAATTTATTATGATTGATATGTCTATTCTTTGATATATTTTAGGTTTCCTCAGATTACTTACTAATGAATGATTCTAGTTTCAAGTTTTTTTTAAATTTTGTAAAATATTTTTTCCGATATTAATAGCTGCAATATTTTAAAAGGGAACAATCTATTGATGCATATACACAAATCTATAGAAAGTGATTTGACGGATTCCAGTTGATTTAACAGAAAAATATAAACCTCATTTAAAGTTATGCAGCTAACCATTGGATCCTTTTCTTTGACTGATTATTAGTATGGCCAGTTAGTTTTGTGTGAATACCGTGTCGAAAGAAAAGTCTGTGGCGCTTAGATGTAATATATTTGAAGTTCTACCTGTGTGTTTCTGTAATATTAAAAGCTTTGAATAAGACGGGTATAACGACCCTTAAATAATCGAGAAGTATTATTAAATTATCCTCTATTAAGAAAAAATCCTATTTATATCTACCCTAATTTAGAAAAATTAATTGATCTATGTCATAGAACGCAATCCCTGCCTCTTCACTCTTTAAAAGCTTTCGAGCTTTCTATTTATGATAAAACGTCAGGTCATGAAAAATAGCAGTTATTAACTTTGTCACAAAGTGATTGAGACCATTAGATGGATCTTTGCATATTTATTTGTCAATCTATCAAAGGGGTCAATGGGATGTGTCGTCATGACGGAGACGCCCTTACTTGCTAGCACAGAAGGGGTGAAAATCGATCGCGTCTTAAGAGTCCGCAACTATATCCATTAAAACATTTTCTACAATTCACTAACCTGGAAGCTTTTAACTTTTCTATTTTTAGTTCCTCAAGAATACTTTGTTGTATACTCAGTTTACTCTTAATATTCCCCCTAGACATCATATTCATAATCTAAAAGTCCAAGTAAACATTAATACGAGAATGATCATATTTGTTCGCAGTAAAATAAATAAAATAATTTTTCATTGCTCTCATACTTATCTCTACTCGACTTCACTTCACCCCTCTCAAGAGCCTCTCAAAATCAACTCATTAAATATAACAACCAAATTTTTTCTTTTCGCATCGACAATTTCACGAGGTGCTAGATCTGGTGATTGTAATGTATATTTGATACATGGTCTACTTCGTTATAGTTCAAAAAATGCGGATAATGACCAAATCCAAAACGTAGTTGAAACTTTATAATTTTACATTTGAAGTTAATCGATTTGTTTCGCATCTGAGCATCTGCTGAGCATTACAGGAATGATCTTTATAAGTGATCATGTGAAACATTCTAAGCAATGACAAATTCAGGGATAAGCGGAAGGATGAAACATTTTTTTTTGTAACCCGTCGTAGCTGATGCCTTTTTTAGTCCTTTTGTTTTTGAGCACACACTAAATCCCAATTTCATTTTTTATCCCCTTTAATAATGAGATGGGGGAGGTAATGGGGGTGATAGTGGCTATGGCGGATATCAAAAAAAAATTGAGACCTTGGCTTCTCGTACAGGGTTATTCACTATAAATTGTATTTACATATACTTTTAGTTCTTTTTTCCCTGATTTCAAATATATAAGGGTTGATAGGTCTAGCTGTAATATTTCTTGACATATCGGACATTAAATATGCTAAGAACATGCATATAGGTATTTTATGGTTATTGAAGGAAGCGCAGTAATTACTCATACGCAGTAGGCTGTGACTGATGATACTATGGTAACATTGTTACTGCTTGACATTTCGTATTATTGTTTGATCAAAATGAGTTACACAGAAGCAGAAAAGTTTGATATATTTTGCCTTTATGTTAAAAATAATAAAAATAAAATAGCTGCAAGAAGAGAATATATAGCATTATCCTCAAATCGTGTAGCTCCTAGTAAAAACACATTCTTAAATACTTACCGGCATGTGAGAGAAACTGATAATTTTAACAGAAAAAAAACGTACCAATAGAGCAAACGAAAATGAAAAACGTTATATTTTGATTATCTTAATGGTAATTACTTCCACGTCCAGTGGAAGTATAGTAACGACAAAAAAATTTTTAAAAATTTTTATTGTCCAAATAGGCTTAAAATGTCATGAAACGTCGAGATTTTAAGTTTGAGCGAAAAAAAAATTTCTGTCTGTCTGTCGGTCTGTCGGTCTGTCTGTAACTTTTTTTGTGCGCACGTTAACTCTGAAACCGTTTAAGATATTGACTTGAAATTTGGTACACATATGTACTTTAACGAGATCTAGAACCAGATTATATTTTCATCTTGTTCCGTCGAAGGGTTGGGGGGTAAATTGGGGTAAATTTGGGGTAAATTGGTAAATCAAGCAGGTAAGAGTCCGTGAAATTAGAATTTAGTATATACAAGAGAAGCTGAGGTCTGAAAAAAATTTTTGGCATTAGCCACCCCCATTACCACCCCCACCTCCTTATTAAAGGGGATGAAAAAAAAAATGTGATTTAGTGCATGTACAGGGACCAGAAACCTCAAAATATTTTTTTACTTCATCCACCCCCCACTACCACCCCCCTATCACCACCCCCACCCCACTACCGATGTGGGGTATCGTTATATGGGTTTTTGGGGTAGAGGATTTCAAATATTATATTATTAAAGTTCCATAAACAAATATTTTCACATACAAAGTTTTTTCGTTGTGAGTGACTTGGATAGAGAATCTGGATGTGGAAGTAGTGATTCCTTGGGCAGCGGTTTTTCTTTACTATAATTTATTTTATCAAAATTAAAAGTCAAAAGTAAATTTAAAGTTTTTATTATCGCTTTCGTATTACTACTAGATTTACTGTAGAACAAAGCCTCTACGACCAAAAACATGTATTCTGATAGCCTTCTTGAGATGTTTGACTATGTAAAAAAACTCCAAAATTCAAAAGACTTTCAATTCAAAGAACGACTATAGGCCATATAAATTATTACCGGTACAGGAGCTTACAGAAGATCACAAGCGAAAACGGTTACAATTTTGTCAGCAAGTGCTCCAAAGACTGGATGCAAACCCTGATTTCGACGAGTTCGACAAAATATTTCACTAGTAAATATTCTGCTCTCTAAAAGCATACCTACTAACTGTGCCCATGTCAGGGTTGCTGCTGTTTAGATTGTAATGGAGATCAGCCACTAGATGGAGCCTGCCATTTTTGTTGCATGTCGTGGTTTTATCTCGTCATGTACCAAGAGTGAACAAGGGCTTCGTTCCAGCCATCTCAGACCCACCTTGCACTGACGAGAGCCAATAGCTCGAAACCGCAGTCTGCAAGTGGTGTGGAGTGGCTGGCATGAGAGCTCCACTGAGTAGGAATAAGTATTTCGGCTGGTGTCTGATGCAATCGAAACTTTAGCGTTTTGTGGCAATACATAGTAATTGCACTTTTTTTATTCCTTATATATTTAAGGAAACGTATACAGGAGTTCGACAAAATATTTCACTAGTAAATATTCTGTCTTCTAAAAGCATACCTACTAAAAAAAACCGCTGCCCAAGGAATCACTACTTCCACATCTAGACTTTTTATCGAAGTCACGCACAACGAAAAAATTTTGTATGTGGAAATAATTGTTCATGGAACTTTAATAATATAATATTTGAAATCCTCTACCCGAAAAACCCATAAAACGATTCCCCACATCGGTAGCGGGGTGGGGGTGGTTATAGGGGGTGGTAGTGGGGGTGGATGAAGTAAAAAAATATTTTGAGGTTTCTGGTTCTTGTACACACACTAAATCACAATTTTTTTTCATCCCCTTTAATGATGGGGTGGGGGTGGTAATGGGGGTGGCTAATGCCAAAATTTTTTTTGAGACCTTAGCTTCTCTTGTATATATTAAATACCAATTTTATGGATTCTTACCTGCTTGATTTACCTATTTACCCCAAATTTACCCCAATTTACCCCCAACCCTTCGACGGAACAAGATGAAAATATAATCTAGTTCTAGATCTCGTTAAACTACAAATGTGTACCAAATTTCAAGTCAATATTTCAAACGGTTCCAGAGTAAACGTGCGCACAAAAAAAGTTAGACAGACCGACAGACAGAATTTTTTTTTTGCTCAAATTTAAAATCTCGACGTTTCGTGACATTCTAAGCCTATTTGAACAATAAAAATTTAAAAAAATTTTTTTGTTACTATACTTCCACTGGATGTGGAAGTAATATACATCAAATTGAGAACCCCCTCCTTTTTCGGATAAGAATTTAAGAAATATTTGTTTACTAGTCACTGACATAAAAAGTTACTAAAAAATAGCGACACGGGTGCTTCTCGCTGCCTTTTAGTGCTGCAAATACTCCTTATGTTTGCTAAAAGATTATACGTAATGGAATAAGTTAGCTGCCTTTTTCGTATTCTACACATCAATATACCGGCGCGGTAGCTTAATCGGTTAAGGCGTATTGAGTGGCGAATATGCTGATCGACTGCCTACCGCGCTCTGGGTTCGACCTCCAGCCCCGGTATTGACAACACCGGTGGGTGTGGATGTATGTCTGCGTTTTTCCAAATGTGTAACCCCCTTCCGCACAGCCTTGGCTATGGATTTGGGGGTTGTCTACTATCTGTGGTGGGTTTATGTTATGTTAAAAATATTTACTCAAAACGATAGTTGCTTCTAAAAGCATAATTTTGTCGCAGCCCTGTGTTATTGAAGGTTATTCAAAACAATCGCCCCTTTAAGCTGATACAAGCATTGAATTAAATGGGACAATATAAAGTATTTTAGGCGAAATAGCAACATAGCCACACAAAAAAATGTTCTGTACTAGAAATCATGCAATCATTGTCCAATGTATTTTGACATGCTACAAGCGAATCTGTTGTTAACATTGCTTAATTTCTTCTCAATGTTTGTTAAATCGTGAAAAGTGACGAAAAAGCGACATTTTTCGTGATTTAGAGAAAATTTAGAGAAGTAATTTGGACTGCAGATTCGTTTGTAGGTCGACAAAATACAGAGGACAATTATGGTCAGATTAAATTGTTTACTTAGGGACTTCAGTTTTTTTTTATTGTAACAGTATAGACTTAGCTAGAATATTTGTTATAGATAAATCTCATGGAATTTCTGTCGTTCTGATGAGATCAAATAAGATAGAAACGCCCTTAATTTCGGACTTTGAAATAGTTTCATATTAAAAAGGACTAACCGTGAAAAATAAAGAATTTCATTATTATTATTATCATTGTTAGATAAGTATTTGAATTAAATGATTACATTTTATAATATAATGCAGTCCACTTTTTGTATAAAACATCTGGCCGGTGAGATGGCAAAGCGAAGAGTGAAAAGTAAAGCAAAGACAGTGTAGAGCAGAGAGTCTGAATAATGGCCAGGTCTTGTTATATTAGTCATTTTATATCGAGTCGTCCGTTGTAGGTCTCTTAATGATCTCGGTCGAGACAATGAGTTTCAAGGCATCAAGGCACATATATTATATGAGCAACTCATCGGGCCATCGGGCCCAGGTAAAGCTTTACCGTGCCGCAAACTAATTCCGCGCCGTCAGGGAGGGCGGACCGACGGACCTGCGTGCCTGTCACTTGCCACCGCCCGGCTTCGACCTCAGGACCTACACCGCCCCCGATGTGCTGTTGCGTCCTCTGTAGATGCATCAGCCTTTTACTTAGATCCCATCTCTCTAAATTCTAATTGAGATTCCTTCCCAGGCTACATCAGCTCTCTTCTCTGCCTCTCCACTCCAGTTACAGGCCTGCAGTTCCAATTATTCCAACCTCAACTCGGACTTAGGGGGCACATGTAACGAGTTGGCAATTTTTCCGATTGCAACAAGGTGTCAATTACAGATAGTACAGTCGATATTTTCTCTCGGTGGATCATTATCCCCAACGTAAATCACAGTAAAAAACGCGAAGCCAGTATACCAGGGTCTATGTAAGAGTCGCAACTTTTTTCTAAATGTTAAACATCATTTATTAAAATAAAATTTACAAGGATGCATTTTTGAACATCTGTAGGAAAAATATGAATTCATAGGGGAGCAAAATAAAGAAAATAACAATAAATTATAGACAGTACAGTCAATATTTTCTCTCACTGATTATTATCTCCAACGTAAATTACTGTAAAAAAAGCAATGCCAGTGTACGAGGGACATTTTTTGAAATGTAAAAATTGCAATTTAATATTTTTTTGTAGGTGTTAAAACCCACTTATCTGAATGGAATTTACAAGGATACTGTAGCTTGCTTAAATCTTTATCGTATACGTTTAAACGTCTATAATAAAAATATGAATTTACAGCAGAGCAAAATAATGATAACTTGGCCCAGTGATTACCGTTCCATCTAGGAAGGATTGTCAATTTTAATAGTGATTTTTTACAACGTATAGATAGTACAGGCATTTGCCTTGTTTTTTTACTTTTTATTTTATTTCGTTTTTAGGGGTGAGCGTAGATGCGTCTTCACTGTGTATGTATCTCGATACTCCAGTGAAGCAACGTGCAGCGCGGTTAGTTCTTGGATGGTGAAATGCATCTTGGGAAACACAGCGATCTCGTCCCACCTTCTCGCGTCTTGTATATCAGTGTATACGCGGACGCTATGCAATTTTAAGACGAGTACAGGCATTGGCCTTGTTTTTTTACTTTTTATTTTATTTCGTTTTTAGAGGTGAGCGTAGATGCGTCTTCACTGTGTATGTATCTCGATACTCCAGTGAAGCAACGTGCAGCGCGGTTAGTTCTTGGATGGTGAAATCCATCTTGGGAAACACAGCGATCTCGTCCCACCTTCTCGCGGCTTGTATATCAGTGTATACGCGGACGCTATGTAATTTTAAGACGAGGATTACGTAGTAGACATACCATCCTTCGGAGGGGATGTAAAGCAGGCGGTCCCTTGTCTATTAAATGTTAGGCAAGTAAAAGATCCCTACTCTTCTTATGAGAAGAGGTTCGGCAAAATTTCCAGGTTGGGGGTAGCTCGTCTCCTGGCGTCGGTGATAGGCCCTGGTAGCGGAAATAGGCCGACGTTAAATAAGTAGGTTAAAAAAAAATTGTTTTTATCACTTTCGTGATTTTACTGGACGAAAATTTAAATGGGGCCAAAATGTAGTTCTTTTTAGAGTATTTCATAATCTGCAGTTGTATGATATTGACCTGATTTGAAATTTGACAGTAGCCTCATTTCACAAAGGTATCATAAACGAATTTATATATGAGGTAATTGGCCTGGTATATCTTGTACATAATTTGTTTCCGTATTTGTGTACTTTTAGAGTGTTTTGAAATTAATACACACACAAAAATGCAGAGATGGGTCGAGGTAACTTCTCATATTTGATAAAAGTCTGTAAAAGTTATGTAAATCATATAATTGTATGCACTTATTTGGTATCAAAATGATGCTGGCATCATCACGAATCAGATTTCACCATAAAATAGACTAACAATATACCCAATGGAAAGTTAGAAGGAAAGTTTCCTAGAAACTTTCGGAGTTTTCAAAACGGAAACTTTCCAGGAATTTTCTTTTTAACTTTCCATTGGGTATATTGATAGCCTCCTTGTCACCATCCATTGCCAATCTGTTCATGAGCAGATTCTAAACAGAGATGAAGAAAGAATTCGAGTATATTCATATTATATACTTGAGATATGTGCAATACTGTTTCAGAATTAAGTAGCCATCCAACTTTACATATTAAATAAAAACCAATCAACAACTATCATTTTTAGATACAATATTAACTAGGAATAGTGAAAATAAATTGGAATTTGGTATGAAGAAATATCAGCACTCTAAGGTATATCCCTAATGAGCCCATTGTGTCCAGTTCAAAAAGGCTGGTTTCAATTCCTCAATTCATCGTCTATTAAGTTTTCCTCTGAATGAACAAAACTTTGCAAAAGAGAAAGGTTTAATTAAGGATATAGTTAGGATACCTTGTAACTTTAGTTGGTAAATTAATTAGGAAATGAAAATTTAAGGAAATCGTCCGGAACTCCTCCACCTTTCAAGGTATTTGAGAGAATTCAAAATTTGTATCATTGCCATATGAATTCCTGTTCACCCGTGGCCTAAGTTGGAATTGCTTTTAAGCAATCCTAATGATAAAATTGAATCAAACGAAAGGTCCGGGATTTAAGAAATTAGTTATAAGATTGTCTGAAGTATGTTGGGCAAACCAAACGTTCAGTTGCAATAAGATTCAAAGAGCAAATATAGAAGAACTGAAAAGTCTAATTAATTAAAAATGGAACAAATAATAGACAGCTGGGTGCTTTTGAAAACTTAGGAACCGCAAACCTATCCCAAAAAGTTCGCTTTGTTGGTAAGTTCGTCACGACTCGTCGAGCTGAGACAGAGCTTAGGCAGTGATGACAGGATCGGTTGAATTAATTTATCCATGATACAAGAACGTTCTAAGTTGTACTTTAGCTGTAATTGACGTGATTGGCAGAATGCACCTCGGGTGACAGTATTCAAGTATAGTGTTCATGAAGGACTAAAGTAGTTGTGGTTTTCAATTCCTCAAGGATTTTCTAAGTTTTTTTTGACATAATCATATATTTATTTATATTGGACGTTTTTCAAAAGTCAATACTGGAAAGAATTTCAGAGGCATTTCTTTTTTATAATGGAAAGATTAAGAATTTTGGAAAAATACTTCGACATGTATTTTCATGAATTATAAAGTTTATAACTAAACATTGTTTTAGGCGTATCTTCGATAAAAATAAAGTTCGAAAAACCGTGGTAAACTAATGATGATATAAAGCGATCAGATTTTGTATTCTATATGCAGCCAAACTCGATTCACAGTCACATGAAATGTGTGCTGATCTCTCCCTTTCTCACCAAAGCGCTTATTACGAATGCTGGAGGACAACTCATTTCCAATTCATGATATCAAGTAATTAACGTGTTACCCCACAATTTGACACATTACAAAATAACACCTACGCGTTTCGCGAATTCTCGGCCGGCAACCAAATGACTGGGATAAACAAACCAAATTGGATTGTGCACACACGGATAAAATATGTAACTGAGATTTACCTTACAACCTACTGTGATATTAAAAAGGATGTTTTAATAAACCTGTGCTGCGTGTAATATATTTTTTAACAAAATTAGGGTGTGCGGGCTCGGAGTTTACTATTGGATAGAGTCAAATATTAGTCCTGGAAGATAAGTGAATTTGCAGTCTGATGACTATACACATACGCGGAGACTAAAAAGATGGTGCAATGACTAGGGCTTAAATAAATTGTACAACTATTCACATTTTTGAAGAGGACGCTACAGTATAAAAAGTTATCAAAGATCGAACTAAAATACAAGTTGATTTAGAGAACCCGATATAGATAAGACATGATTTTACTTCCACGTCGCACAGTGGCGAGAAATGCCAGTGTTCCACCCAAATTACTCTAGAGGTCGTAAATTTTGAGTTATTGAGACATTCTTTTTTTTTAAATGTTCATCTTGAATTTACCTATCGATCCCTCTAGCCGGATTTTGAAATTTCATTTTTCATTTTTTTTAATTTTTAATAGAAAATCATATTTTTACAAAAATATACTGTTTTTTCTATTAAATTTATTCTAACGGGCCGTAAATTTGAGTTTTCGTAACAAATTTTTTTTTCAAATCTTCGTCTTTTAATCAGCTATTGATCTGTCTAGATGAATTTTTGATTTAGTTGTTGACAACTGTCAAAATTACTGTCAAATATAAAAAAAAAACGATTTTTAGATAAATAATTCATACAATAACAGGTTGGTGTTCAGAAAAATATATATAGTGTCTTCAATGTACCTTGACAGGAAAATATGTATTTCTAAATTTGGCAGCTGCCATAATTGTTGTCAAATTTCCAAAGATAGATGGAAGAGCTTATTAATTTTAAAAATACCCTGTAAATGTATAGAAAAATAGATATATTTTGTTTTTGATCCGTTTGATTTAGTAATTGACAGGAAAATATGAGTTTTAAATTTGGCAGCTGTCATAATTGCTGTCAGTTTTCAAAATACAGTACTTATTAATTTTAAAGATGCTCTATAAATGTATAGAAAAATAGATATATATTGTTTTTAAACTGCCAGATTTAGTAGCTGACAGGGAAATATGGTTTTTTAAATTTGGCAGCTGCCATAATTGCTGTCAAATTTCAAAAAATAGAAGTTAGAGCTTATTAACTTTGAAAATACCCTGTGAATATATAGCAAGACGGATACAGATTGTTTTTAATGTACCTGGTTCCGAAGTTGACAGGAAAATGTCATTTCTAAATTTGGCAGCTGCCAAATTTAAAAATAATATTTTCCTGTGAGTTCATAAATCAGGAAGAGAAAAAATAATATATATCTATTTGTCTATGCATTCAAAGGGTATTTTTGAAATTAATAACTTCTAATCTGCACACCTTAAAGCTTGACAGCAATTGTGGCAGCTGCCAAATTTAAAAATTATATTTTCCCATTACTTACGAAATCAGATAGATCAAAAATAATATACATCAATTTTTCTATACATTTGTAAGGTATTTTTAAAGTTAATAAGCTCTTACCTCCATGTTTTGAAATTCGACAGCAATTACGTCAGCTGCCAAATTTAAAAATGATATTTTCCTATCAGTTACGAAATCAGATAGATCAAAAATAACATATATCTATTTTAAGATTTGAAAAAAAAATTTGTTACGAAAACTCAAATTTACGGCCCGTTAGAATAAATTTAATAGAAAAAACAGTATATTTTTGTCAAAATATGATTTTCTATTAAAAATTAAAAAAAATGAAAAATGAAATTTCAAAATCCGGCTAGAGGGATCGATAGGTAAATTCAAGATGAACATTTAAAAAAAAAGAATGTCTCAATAACTCAAAATTTACGACCTCTAGAGTAATTTGGGTGGAACACTAGCATTTCTCGCCACTGTGCGTCGTGGAAGTATAGTAACGACAAAAAAAATTTTAAAAATTTTTATTGTCCAAATAGGCTTAAAATGTCATGAAACGTCGAGATTTTAAGTTTGAGCGAAAAAAATTTCTGTCTGTCTGTCGGTCTGTCTGTAACTTTTTTTGTGCGCACGTTTACTCTGGAACCGTTTAAGATATTGACTTGAAATTTGGTACACATATGTACTTTAACGAGATCTAGAACTAGTTGTTCCGTCGAAGGGTTGGGGGGTAAATTTGGGGTAAATAGGTCAATCAAGCAGGTAAGAGTCCATAAAATTGGTATCTAGTATATACAAGAGAAGCTAAGGTCTCAAAAAAATTTTTGGCATTAGCCACCCCCATTACCACCCCCGACCCCCTTATTAAAGGGGATGAAAGAAAATTGTGATTTAGTGTACCTATGTACAGGAACCAGAAACTTCAAAATATTTTTTTACTTCATCCATCCCCACTACCACCCCCTATCACCACCCCCCACCCCACTACCGATGTGGGGTATCGTTTTATGGGTTTTTGGGGTAGAGGATTTCAAATATTATATTATTAAAGTTCCATAAACAATTATTTTCACATACAAAGTTTTTTCGTTGTGAGTGACTTGGATAGAGAATCTGAATGTGGAAGTAGTGATTCCTTGGGCAGCGGTTTTTTGTATAACTACATTAGATATCATTTGTCAAAAAAATATATTATAATTCAAGTCGTACGCCCATGGCCGGGCTTTGAATGATTCATTGCTTTCTGCCTTTACCAAGTGGAGTATATGTTGTGAATCATATATGTGTATTTCTGTTCTGTTTAAATTTTGTTTTTATTTTTGTTTTTTGCCTGTATATAATAAGGTTTCTAATGTCAGACAGAAATGTATACTATGTATTTTGATTGTATAGCCAAAGGCTAAATAAACATATTATCTATCTATCTCTCTACAACAAGCGATATATTTTGAAATAATTGTGAATGAAGCTAATTGTTTATTTTACTCTTTTACTCGGTTAGCCGAACAAAAATGAAAGCAAAATCAAATTAGTAATTTGACCGTCACAAATTAAAAAATAAAAAGGCATTTTGCAGCGATCAAATCTTTTGTTGGTCGGTATTGTCAAAGAAGGCACCTTATGGCGTTTGACTTTAACAGGGGGTGGCCGACCCCTGCTGTCCCTAGGACTTGTGACAAACGACATTCTTACCTCATGTGTACCTGTCACCAACAATATGAAAATTCATCTTTAAGGATACTGTGATATAAAAACATCAGTGTTTGAAAGGAAGAACTTATTTTTTTAAAATACTTTTTGGTTTCAGAAACTGCAAATGGCAAATTATTTATTAATAAATCGTTTAATAGACGTACAAAGTGGTAATAATTTCCGAAATACCGCTTCGGAAATAAAATTGTCAACGATTTTAAGAGGTCTTTTAATATGCCATTAACAGTTAATAAGTTAAGAAAATGGCATATATAATGACGGTGTTCTTTTATTTTATTGGTAAAGAAGACCAAATCAGGTCTGAAGGAAAGGTAGGTAACGAAGGTTTGCTAAATTTATTTGCAGTTAACCTTCCCGCAAACGACTTATCCTGCTGTGAAAATGCTCGTAAAAATACTAACATGATTGTCCGCATAATAAAACCTTTATTACGTAAAAAGCAAAAATTATCTCCATAAAATTGGGTTTAAACTCAAAAGAACAGTGGAAGTAACTTAATTTGAGTTAATTTGAGTTTTTTCGAGCTTACAAATGCGAAAATTAGATGACAAGAAATACTTTTCTAACAAAAACGCGAATGAAAGCGAGGAAAAAATTACAATTAATAACTCAAGCACAAGGGTAGGTTCTGTAAGAAATTTTTACACCAACATGACATTATTGGCAACTTGAGTACATTGATGTAATTAAAAATGGTTTTAAGATAATAAATCCTATTTTTAATTAGGGACGTCCAATTACTACATGCGGTGTTCTTTTAACTATAGGGAACTTGTCCATTTTTTAAAAATTTCATTAAAGTGTGAGTTTATGTATAAAAACACGCTACACCGAATATCAGCTCTTAAATCACAGTACTTACTTTGCAATAAATAATTAAAGTTGAAATCCTCACGAAAAGCGCTGTGACGTCACTCCGTGAAAATTCGTCTAGCGACACCAATTCTACTTTGGCTTTGAGACTTCCGCATGTGCAATTGCGTTTCAGTTTTGTCACAGAGTAACACCTTCTAAACTAACTTACGTGTTTACTGTTGCTGCGTTTGTTCGACTTTGTGTGTTATTCATCCAGTGTTTGTTAATTTCTGTTAGAGATTACCTGTGATATTGAGAAATATGTATCATAAAGGAGGAACTGTTTGTGTTTTTCGTGGATGTTGTGTGTGCTCTGCTAGTTGTTTCTGACAAAACTAAAACGCAAATGCGCATGCGGAATTGTCAAAACTAAAGTGGAGTCGGTGTCGCTAGACGCCACTCTCTCGGTCTGACGTTTCAAGAGTAGGTAAAATCAGGCAGATTTTAATCGCTTATATTTCTGGGAGAGATTTTCAAAACATTTTTTTTTGTTGTCCATGGGGTTTTAGTTTACGATTTTGATTGTTTTAATTCAGTTTTATTTCTTGTGCAAGATCCCTATTCTTCGGGACACTGAATATCAAACATGCTATCTAATCTGTTTTTGGGAGTACACTTTTGATTTTTTTTTAAGTATTCCGCAAAGACATGACAAATATTTAAAAGTTGTATGGTTATTTTGCATGAAATCAGATTTATGTTCTAATATCAATTCTTACATTGGCTGTCAAAAAATGTCCAGCGTAATTTTAGATTGGTTACGTAAGTGCAGAAAAAAATCGGAAATGTTCATGGTGAAATTTTCAGTATTATTAGCAACATGGAAATAATTCAAAACTATTATTTCACACCCCGCTGGATGTGTGTTCTATTCTCGCTCAGCGCGCAAGCGCTCGGTTTCGCTAATAAAAGACGTGTTTAATTGGTGAATTCTGCAAAAAAGTGATTTGAATTGTAGCTTTTTGAAAAGAGAAAATTCTACTCTAAAAAAATTGTGCCATTTTCGGATTGATTTGAACTTTTTCTAAGTTCTAAAAGTGCTATTGAAAATGGCCATATGTTTCCATCAGTCTGTACGTACGATAAAATATTCTATACGTCGCAATCATTAATGGATCCACTTCATTTTTTTTTAATCGCTTCATCTGCTATCAGAATATCCTGTTGAATCGCATAATGATCGTTCGAGTAGTTTAATTATTATAAATAATTATTTAACACCCTTACGAGATTTCGCTGGCCATTTCTCTATCTTGTCGTCTTTAATATAAATGATTTAGAAAAACCACAATATATTGGTCTCAAATGTCTCAAAATGTGTTAATATGAACGCCAAATTTTAATAAATGTAGAAAATAATATGATTCTTTTGAGACTGTCGATAAAATGTGAGAATTTTCAGAGGTAAGTATAGCAAGCGGGACACTAAATAGATAACAAGTATATTGAGAAGAAATAAAGATGTAGGATGGAAGCAAATTTTTTATTTGAAACTTCCTTTTCTAGAGTTAGCAGTTTTCGAGATAATCGCATATATATGGAACGCTCTCGTGGATGAAACGAAGCAGAGAACGGTGTAAAGTTAGTAGATATTGAAGCTAAACACGTACTCGCTTTGACGTCAATGTATCAGTAGATGATTCATTCATGTCCAAAGGAGGAGGGTCCATAAGGCCGGTTTTCGGCCTAGAAGCAGAAACACAACTCGACAACATATTTCACAAGAAGACTTAGAAGAGGCAGAAGTCCAGAACCAAAAACACAAAAAGGGAGCTAAACGCTCCCTCACGACGCAATGCGGTAACGCATCTCACAAATACCTACACCTCCCATCCCACATTCCTTTACCATGCGCCATGTGGCACTCGCTGCTGGCAACAAGCATGACCTTAGTCCAACCCAGCGTGGACGTAGCAGGCTCAGCTGTATAACCCTGGGAGTGGCAGCAATGCCTACCGCACGCTGATAAATCAATCAATAAAAAAAACTGAAAAACATGTTTTTATTATTTACTATCAATAACGAATCGATTCCACCCCAAACTAAACTTTCCGCCACCCTCCCTTTGTACAAAATCAAAAATATATTTTTCGCCATACCTCCCTCGCAAGTATACTCTAATTCCATTATTTTGTCGATCGTAAGTGGCACTTTATGTACCAAATACTTGTTGCCATTGGCAACGGGCAGAGCTGGGCGAGTACATGGATACTTTACTCGTATTTTGTACTCGAGTACTAAAAATACTCTTTTTTAATTATTCGTAAGTACTTTTTGGTTTAGAAGACTTAATACTCGTATTTGCAGCACATTAAAAATTACTCGTACAAAGTATTCGTCAAAAATTATTACTTTTCACGAGTACTCAACCCCCTCTATTTCTCTGGTACAGTAGTCTCAGAGATTTAGTTTACTTTAGTGTGCAGTCATTAGTTTACCACTCAGGGCTCAGGCACTAACTAGTCAATTGTCATCTGTCGTCAGCTCAGCAGTGTATATTATATATATTTATACAGGGTGTCTCACTTTTTATTAGCATGACTTCATTAGTCGGTAAAAGACCTAATTTTGAGAATAAAAGTGTCCATAATCATTGATCCTAAGATGCTTTGTTTCTGCGACGTAGGGCATTGTATTTGTAGATACATTTTTTTTATTATTATTTTTTAAAATAACCGCTCGCAAAAAAATTCGTGATATTTCTGCGAATGACTCCTTTGAAAGCAAATAATTCAATACTGAAAACCATTGGTTGCCTATTATTACCAATTGAGAAGATACGAAGATGGAGAGATATTTACTATTCATGAAACTTAAGAAAAAATTGTCGCCGAATTGAAATTTTGCAAATATTTTCAAAAAATATTAAACAGCATTCAATTTTATTTAGAAAAGGCCCTTTTGCCAGAAATCGATAGGACGCATCGTTTTCAAGAAAAAGCGACAATACTGATTATAAGCCAAATCATGATTTTACATTGTCTTATTTATTATTTTATTTTCTTTTATTTACTTTCGGGATAACATTGAATGCCATTTCATATTTTTTGAAAATGTGTGGAAAATTTCAATTCGGCGATCATTATTTATTATTAAAATAAATCTTAAAAAAAAATCGTATCCTCTATTTTCGCCACCAGAAATATAGGATAGATAGGCGATGATTTTCAGTATTGAATTATTTGCTACGAAATACTAAGTCATTCGCAGCAATATCACAATTTTTTTTATGAGCGATTATTTACAAAAATGATAAGGAGCAACGTTTGAAGAGACTTTTATTTCAAAATGAGGTCTTCTATGAAGTTCTACTAATAAAAAGTGAGATGTCCTATGCATATGTTATAAATAATAATGTTTTTATTTTCCGTGAACCATAATGCCTAATGGTTATTTCGCTAAATTTGTTTTATTAAATAAAAGGTTTTATTTTATTTTAAACTTGACTGAGTGTCTTTTTATCTGTTCTTATCTACATAGTTAAAAAGTTCTATCTAAAGACTATGAAGAGAAAATATTAACTTATTTTAATGGTTATGGGTACTCGTACTCGTTACTCGAATTTATGATGGTTTTGCGGGTATTACTCGTGCTTATACTTTCTTATTAATAAAATACTTACGAGTATTGTACTCATAAGTAAAATGAATCGGGTACTCGTACTCGAATTTTTGCAAGTACTTTTTTTTGGTACTCGGCACAGCTCTGGCAACGGGTCGTTATTTTCCATAACGTCCCTAGGGAAATAAAGTAAATTTGGGAACATTTTCTCTTTTATATAACAAGTATTAAATGTTTTAACTTTTTTTGGAATTCTAGACAAGCCTTACTTGCTATATCCTCTATATCTGACAGTATTTTGAAAAATGTTCAAAGCTATTATAATGTGATTTAATTTATTTTGACAGTAGTTGTCATTTGAATAGAAGCCGCCTTCAAAATTTGTTTTATTGACGGTTGCCATGGATATTCCAAGCATCGCTACATTTACTATTTGCGTAACACATATGAAACTTTAACTTTTTTATTTACTGATCGATTTTCTTCAAAAACACTAACTTACCTTCCAAATTTCAATACAATCGGACTTTTCTTTCTTAAGTTATCGTGCTTACAAGAAACGTGACGGACGGACGGACGGACGGACGGACGGACATTTTGAAAGTTGTTCAGAATTCGTTCACTAACACAATAATATAAAAATTTTTTCTCTACGAGCGATATTTACGATTTTAGAAATGTGCCGATCAAATACAATATACTCTTCGTTTTTGCGACGAGTATAATAACTAAAAATGTTTTAATGACCTGCAAAAAAATCAATTGAATGCTGGTTATTTAATAGTTTAGGGGAGTATAAAAAAGGGGGGAGAGTGCGTGAAAGTTTCGTTTGGGGTGGAATCGATTCGACATTGATAGTAAATAATAAAAACATGTTTTTCAGTTTTTTTTGTTCAAAAATAAATCAGGCCAAAAATCGGCCTTATGGACCCTCCTCCTTTGTTTGACATAATAATTTATTTATTATATGATATATTAATATTAATTTGTTCAATGAAATTTACCAATTTTTTTTATTATTATGTAATTGTCTAATAACTTCGATGTTGATTTTTATTTATTTACTTTGATTATGTTATTAAATATATTCCCGCCACCGTTTTACCCTGTCTTCAATTTACAATAGTCCCAGTCATTAATTTTTATATAAAAAAATCAACCACAAATTTAAAAAATAAGAATAATTTGACCAATGAACTAATTTTTTACAATTAATTATTTTTTATTTATTTGCTTTTATCATGATTAGAGAATATTATTTAGGTATTATGCAAATCACAACTTACACACTTTTTATTTTTTATAATAAATAAAAAGTGTGTAAGTTGTGATTTGCATAATACCTAAATAATATTCTCTAATCAATGAACTAATATTATTCGCATAGCACTTATTGGATAAAACAACTTTTTGTTTTTAGCGACTATTTTTAGAGTGATGTTCCTATTTGACGAAATAGTTTCCTGTATACGTACAGACATCGTCCAGTCTTAGTCGCAAATAATTAGAAAGGTTTTACCACGGAAATACAAATGAAATCTCGATTTTGCTTTTTATAGGTGGTCATATTAACTTCCTTATTGCTCCTCCAGAGCGGAAAGTTGAGAAAAGGTTAATACTCAGCGGTTATGGGACTTAATATTTATTAGATTAAGATGTGTGTATGTACACTTTACGTTTTTTATTTTTAAGCGATAGCTTAGGAATTTCTTTATGGTGGTTCACTTTAATAGAAACTAATTCTCTAATTATAAGTGATTTGCTCACCCGTTAAATATGTCCATTAATATGGTAATAGTTAGAGAAGAACGCAAAATGGAAGATGATCCATTCACAGGATGCGTTTTTTGTGGTTATACTTCGGGTGCAGTAATTTTAAGGCTAATTAATTTCGGATGCCTTTTTATAACTTGTAACAGTTAAGTTGATACTATTTCAGATAATCTTAATCCCTTAGTGTTTTGAATAATTAAACTCAGGTAGTTCCTTCTTAGGAAAGAAAAGAACATTATATAATTTAGCATAAGGTGTTCTCTTTTATTAAAAATGAATTACCTACTGACGGTATTGTTATGTTTTTGGATGATATGTAGCAAGAGAGCAAAATAAATTGCGTGATGCATGCAATGGTACAGTGGGGTATATCAGAGCACCCGAAGATAATATAGACATGATGAAAATATTGTATTGTACGTATTAATAAAGGGTTGCCCATTAATACCAAACAATGGATAAAAATACTCTAGGGTCCCCCTTTTTAAAAGAGACCAAAATATACTTCGTGTTTGATGACAGCTAAGCTCTTCAGTCCTTTCCGGGATGTTATTCTCTATTGCTGATTCTCTATTGATCTACGATGACTATGTGAATATTAAACATGGAGGGCTTCAAAAAATAAGATGTCTTATGTATTCCCAAATACTTTATTATCCCTAAATGGAACACTTCAGTCATATATCACTCACGAAATTTATTTAATATATTATGTTTGACGTAGTCTCTGTCGTTTAAAATAAAGATCCGAAGCGCTTTATAAACAGAAATTATTTGCGTAAGAAATAGGATAGCTCAATATCAACATGTTTTTACTCATTTATCAATTTGTCAAAATCCATTCATATTATTGAAGCTTCGTATAATCCATTATGGAATATGAATATTTTGTTAACTGTTTTTGTTAATTTAAAAATTTTATAAGAAAATGTATTGGAAAGTGGAATAATTATTTGAGATAAGCCTGGTAAAAAGTATCATAAAGCGTAACAGAACAGCACCATTTTTTTTTAATGATTATTAACAAGCTGAATTTTCGTGAGTAGCTTCGATTTGACGAGACGCCCAACTTTTCTCTCTGCGAAAATTCTCGGTATATATGTCGATTGGGTGACTGTTCAAATATTATTGCTAACAGTTAGTTTCTTAGTTAAATCTTAAGATAATTTGATAAAAAAACACGAAAAAACGTTTGTCCTACAAAATTGATGGTTTGACCGAAGCGTCCCCCATCCCCAACATGTCAATTAACGAGGTCAAAAAATGATTACTAACAAGCTGATTTTTTTACTATTGCATAATAAATGTCTTTAAAATCAAATGACTACATTGTCCTACAAATTGAATGTTTTTCCAGTCCTACGCTCGGAAATTGTCAGTCCCACGGTAACACTTTTCTCATTACTAACAAACTAATTTTTGTTTGGTTCTCTTGGGAATAAAGTGTGGAACACGATTTTACTAATGTCCTACAAATAAGGTATATATTGATAAAAAATTTAAAAAAATTATTTTGAAATCTGTAACACTACTGTACTACTCAATATTTTTTTATTTTGATTAATTTTGGTTTTTGGACAATTCTGAACAAGTTTCATTAACAAAATTTTCCGATAAAAAAATGCCTAAAATGATGTTTTGATTTTTCTCGCGTACTTTGGTACCGCAGGTTTTTTTGACCTCGTTATTTGGACATGTTGGGTCAAACCATCGATTTTGTAGGACAAACATTTTTTCGTGTTTTTTATCAAGTTATTTTAAGATTTAACTAAAAAACTAACTGTTAGTAATAAAATTTGAATAAACACCCAATCGACATATATATACCCAAGCGCAGCTCATATAGCTACCACTACCGAGAATTTTCTCAGAGAGAAAAGTTGGACGTCTCGTCAAAACGAAACTACTCACGAAAATTCAGCCTGTCGGTTAATATTACAAAAAAAAAAAAAAAAGTGCTGTACTGTGGACTATAAGGCGGGTCTCGAAAAACTTGCCGATGAAGCAACCAAAGCGATAAAAGCGACGCATAAAGGTTGCCGCTACTCTCCTCGCTCCTTAGTTCTACTATATATTTCTTCAATTATAGACTCAATTTGCTCAAAAACTCTGACTTTTAATAATAATAATAAATTGTCTTTATTTCAAGTATTATATATTAATACAATACCTAGGGCGAAGTCTAGCCGAAGCTACTGTACTTAACCCTTTCTTAATTTTTTGATATCCTGTTGGATATCCCTCTGGGTCCCCCCTGGATCCCTCGTTTACCGAAGGAAGTATTATAATAATGAAAACATCGTTTTCCGAAACTTCTTCAGATCTTTATGCTTCAGATTATGTAGATTATTAAAATTAAGGTCTTTAAATTTGTCAATATTCCTGTATGTCTGTCGTGTGTTTGACTGTTGCCGTCAAATCTAAAAACATGCGATGTGGGACAATATTTTGAATGTATTTGGCACAAAGGAGAATAAACCTGCTATATATTTAGTAGGGCTAGATGCCAAGGAAGAAAACCTGATACACTTTTGACGAAAAAAAACATACCACCAAAAAGAGAAAACAACTGATAAATAAAGGGTGCCAAATGTAGAGAGGTATTTTTTGCAAATCCTAGATTACAGGATTTTTTCATTTCATTATTATTTATAGGGTCATAAAAATTGAGTTATTCAGTCTGTCTGTCGGTCTGTCTGATTGTTGGTGCAATATCTGAAAATCGATTAGACCGAATAGAATAATGTTTGGCTGGTAACTGACGCTTATTACCAAGGAAGAAAGCTGGTATATTTATAGTGAAAAAATATAAAAATAGCTCCGTCGAAACTCGACCAGGTTTGTTTAGTTATTAATGTAAAATTATGGCACCTACTATAGAGGCATCTGGCATTGAAGTTCTTCATTGACTAGTAAGATCTTCCTACCGTGCTACAATAGGGTGTATTTGGAACATGATCCAATTTCGTGTTGATAACGTTAAATACATAAATAATAAATTTATGCAAAGCACTAAAAAAAATTGATCGAGCACATACCAGAATGATTGAACCAGATTTAATGAAATTTATATAGAAATATAATAAAAGATGATTTCAAAATGTTAATTTAAAAGGTGACCGTTCTGCAGTAAGATGATTAACTTTATAATTGCTTTCTGTCTTGCGGTTTTTAATATTGTGTAATTTTTTCCTGTATATTTAAAGAGCCACAAAGATCTTTAGACTAATTGTTTATCAATCGAATGAAAGAAAAAGAAACAAATAGAGATTGTTTTATATTCAGAAAGAAGAAGAAATAAACGATTAGTTCATAAAAACTATAATAAATATCAAAGACGCTGCCATTTGTTTACAAATGTATTGCGTAAACAGAATATTAAATTGTACTCATGAATTTCCTACGGGCATAAAAATATTATAAACAAATTAAAAGTGTCGTAAATAAATAGAAAATTGTGGAATAAGTCATATTAATACTCTTTACAGTTAAGAATGCTTTAGTTTTGTTAATATGTATTAATTTCATTTGTCGAACAATTTTTATGAATTTATTTATTTATTTATTTTCATAAGCCCTCGTTTACAAAAATATTTTGCATGCGTGTTGTCAGTGCAAAGTAACAATTAAGTACTATTTTCATATATGTGCATCAAAAGCATGATAATGTATACATACACTCACATACCTACATAATATTATATCGATAAATAATACAGTAATATTACCAAGTAAATAATTTTAGCACAAGAATTCTGAATTCTGAATTAATTTTGAACATAATTAAAATAAATACTATGACGGTGGTAAACCCTAGAGAACAGAACGAATAATTTCGTAACATATTATAAGATGTCAAAGGGATAGAAATAATGGTCCTATATATTTAAGGAATGCCATGGGACAGGCGCTTTGCCATAAACTAGAGATTACCTATAATTATAGGTTAAGTGTTATTGTCCACCTTTCAAAATTAGTTTCACTTTAGGTAAAATACTACACGATTCTAAACGTTTCACAAAAACTCGTTTCAACACATTACACATGACAAGGGCGTATACGAGGGTCCCGAGCAGTGGTGTAACCAGGCTGACATTGACTTGAGGGCTTTTATTACTACTTAGTTCTTATTTAATTTTGTCAGATTCGTAAAATAAATACGGCGTAATCAAGCCAATTGAAAATCGTTGGACGAGAGCGCATGTATGAAGTTATATTCAATTAAGTTTAAATTGATAACCAGTATCGTTGTATTTCGTAATAGAAACAATAATAGTTTTTTAATTTGATGCTTAAAGTAAAGAACTGGAGTCAGATGATCTTCACAGTAATAGCGAGGACTTTTTCGAACAGTAAGATTGATTACACGTAAAGGGTTTTTTTGGCCCATCCGTGGTAAACTGTGGAAGCCATCTTATTTTACTAATTTTGTGGTGCTGAAAACGAATCCGTTACCCGTTTTGGCGAAAAATCTCGGGATCACATTAAAGAACAACCTTATTTGGGAGTCACATTGGAATTGATATTAGTCTAAATACTAAGTTTCGATAACTAAGTAGAAGAAGAAGTAAAAAAAAACAAATTCACCCGTTCAACCCTCCTCGCCATTCCCTCACCACCCTTAAGAAGGTTGTAAGTTATTATAAGGACTATATACTTATTTACATATTTAAAAAAACATTGAGTGGTTGCTATCAGAATATAATAATCTGATTACTTCTGAGTACGCTTATACGCCTCCTCATCCCCAACAGGAGTGGGTCTCACCTTTTCAGGGATATCGATCGGTTTTAATTACAAAAAAAAATCCTAATACTCAGTTGAATGTTTTTTTATCATATGATGGTGACTTGGCCAATTCAGATCACTCCTGAATATTTCTTACCCCTCTAAGGAGGGGATGTAGTGTGTCAATATCCCCTTTAAACAATGTTGCTTGATTTTTATAGTAAAAAATTATTTAGTTATTTAAATAATTTTTGTTTGCTAGACTGGGAATCTTTTTTCACTTTATGCCACCCTCAAATTCTAAACCTACCCACCAAAGGGGTGGGAGTAACTATTTTGGTACTCTCGATTAGTATTCTCCCAAATTCTCTCATTTTGTGACCACATCGACCGGAGAGGACAATATTGAACGGTTAATAGTTCAAGGAAAATCAGATCCCAAGAAGCGAAGAGGGGACGCCCTCCAAAATGTTGAAGTAATGTCACCAAGGAACTGAAGAGCTTTGGTGACGTTGTACGCCTAACATGCAACCGCGACAGATGACATGATGCTGTCAGACATGCTATACAGTAAATTGAGGCCAATTAGAATAATGCATGGATCACGAAACGTCTGGTGAGACGTTGTGAATTAGAAAAAGAAATGTTTTATGTTAATTTGTGTTTGAGATGAGGTGCCGCGAACATTGCATCATAGTAAAAAAGCTGCGGAGTTCATAGAAAATAGAAGATCACAATTTTATTTACCAAATACTTATTTGAAGAATATGAAACAGTTGCCGCTTGGAAAATTAAGCTTTAATTTTTTTCACATAAACTTTCAGCCCTCAACACATATCAGTAGGTCGTTTGCCTTTTTTATCTCTTAATAGCATTGAAATATTATGAAAATATTTAAATTATGAACTATAAAGATGTCAAAAAGCGAACGACAGAAATTCATTTTCATTTGTCGTTTCATAACTTTCAAATTTATAATATTTTGTTTGCTTATAAAAATGAACGATAATCTGGCTCATCTGACATAATTTGTTGAATGAGTAATTATTAAAAAATGAATGCGATTGAATTTTGAAGAAAATTGCCGAATTAATAATAAATTACAAGCATGAAAATCGACATCCCTGACATCCGGCCTCTGCGGAATTTCTCGTGCTATATACGCGACTGTAACTCGTACAGTAAAAATTATTGTGAACAGAATAGTAGGTTTTCACAAAATGAAATGATTTGTACACTTCTGTGCAATAAAATCCCATACACCTATTTTTTGTTATATTAAATCATTTTTTATTTATTTGTCAGTGTCAGTGTCATATTTTCGAAATGCCGAAATTAACTGAACATGAAAAAATTCTAATTCTCTGTAAAATTGAAGAGGGATGGTCTATCAGAGCAGTTGCTAACCATTATCACTTAAGTAAAAGTACCGTTATGAGTGTGAAGAAAAGGTGGGAGGAGGAAGAAAAGACGGTTCATTCCGACCGAGAAGTCTCGCTCAAGATGATGCGCTCCTTGGCTATTTGAGGGAAAATCCGTTTCAAACAGCAGTAGACGCTGTGTCCATGATAAATTTTCCAGCATCGAGGTCAACAGCTAGCCGAAGGGTAGGAAAATCGGAATTAAAATACTGTCTAAGTGCCAAGAAGACCATATTAACAGAAGAACATAAGCAACCCCGCATTTTGTTTTGTTTAAATTATGTCTATCACCCGTTGGAGTTTTGGAACAATGTTGTGTTTACCGATGAAAAATTTTTTCAGTCTTGTAATGACGGACATATTCGGGTGTACCGTCCTGCAAATACCAGGTTTCACGGACGCTACGTGTCTCCGCGGAACAAGTCCGGGCGATATATTTCCACTGGATGTGGAAGTAAAATTATCACAGGCAGACACGTGCAGAACAGCCATGCAGAAAACCACTTTTTAATGTTTTGAGCTTTCAGAATCTGGCCTTATCTCGGACGCAATTTTTCAACGTCAATTTTTACATTTGTTATAAATCGAAATCATTAAATCATTAACATTTTTCCAAATAGCTTACTTATGACATTTCACAATCAATGTCACTTTTTTATAACCTATATGATAATAAAAAATCTAAATTCCAAAAAGGCTGATTCACATCACTTAATATTAGTAAAAACTGGATTACTTGATTTTTCAAGTGTACGGGATTTTATTGCACAGAAGTGTACATCCTTGATCTGAAATAGTTATAAATAAAGCAATTTAATTGGTAATTTGCAAAATTGTTAGACTTGCGTACACGGCGTCCCGGGTTCGAATCCTGGCTAGGGTATGGATGGTATAATAGAACATAAATATTTTGTTTCGTTTGTTTGCTACATAAAATAAAAATGTTTTCTACTAGAACTACGAGCAAACAAAAAAAAATTACTTTAGACTGTTACCAAACATGACAAATTAATTTAAATAAGCTTAAAGAACCTGTGGTCGCTTTTTCAAAAATTCCTTACAATGCGGGTTATAAAGGGAATAAAGGTAAAGGGCACAATTGTATTATCCAACTAAACGGTATAATTTGGGTTATTTTGAACATTTGGCAGATCCCTTAACGATTTCCTTGAATTCTAAGGAAAAGGAATTAAAACCCGAACGTCAAATTATTTGGCAAAATTGCTAAATATGCACCTTGTTAGATGATCGTGGTTTATAAATTGTGAACACAATGATACGCTTGATTAATCAAGCATGGTGTCTGTTCCTCGTGTGTGTAATATTTATTAACAACTGTAATAAAAATATACAGGGTCACTATTCTGTAAGCCTCAAACTGTTTAACAAGATAATAAAGTCGCACTGTCATTCCTACCTGCTGCAAGAAAAGTTCTCGCCTAAAAACACAAACTTCTTACAGTATTTATATAAATAATAATTAGGGAATTAGTTGTCACACTTTCTCTTGCTTGCAATTCCTACAAAAAATAAATTGGAGTAGTTCTTGATTTTAAATTAGTTACTCTGTGTCAATTTTTAAGTGTCCGGTGATATAACTCATATTATTATTTGAAAAGCCACAGATAGAATATAAATATTTTAGCTCTCGAAGTCCCATAAAACTTTAATGTATAAACATATCACACTTATCTACTTGTTATGGAAAATATTTACGTTATACTCAAATGAGTTTGTCGCCAGACTGTGAAATGCCTTATGTATTGGTGGCAAAGTTAAATATTTCTTGCTCTTTTGCATTGGTTTTCTAACTGGACTCTTTCTGTTTGTGAATTTGAATTTTCAATATTTTGTAGATGAAAAATGTTGGCTATGCATATGCAATCCTAATGCACATTCCTAGGTAAAACCAATGACATAAGTATAGAATAAAAAAAATTATAATAATATATCTTATTCTATCGACAAAAAAATACGAAAAGTTACAGGAAAAGTAAAAAAAAATGCGTTTTGTACCCCACTTGTCGAAGGGCCTCCCGGCAGTAGGTTGATTTGGGGCCCTCTTTTGATCTAAGGAAGGTATTACAGTGGTAAGTGTATTGTTAGTCGTAAATATAGGTAAGGGAAAAAAGTAATACGTGTTTTATTTGCAAAAGTGGTTTATATTTTAAAATATAAAAATAATAAGTGTTAAATGCTGTTAAACTATTAAAAAACGTTTTAACTTATCACTGCCTGCTGCTAAAGTATCAATAATTTCATCCGTATTAATACTTCTAAACAAATCTCTCCCAGCGTGCATTAAAACAAAAGTGACCTTGATTTATTTTTTATTTTCAGTAAATTTACTGAATACCCATTCGTAGGATACTTGAATGAATATCAAAGTCATAAACGTCGATCAGTACAAAAAGAACGCAAGGTAGACAGACATTTAAAACATGTTTTCCATCTAGATCTTAATTACTAATTTGCTCTTCTTCTTCATGATATTTTCCACATTCTCTTTGTCATCTAACTGCTGTTTGCTGTAGTCTCTTCCAAACTCTGAAAGAATATCATAGTTCCAATAACACAGAACTGAATGAGTTCGGTTAACAAAATATTTCTATTGACATTCACTGTTCTGGCCCCTGGTAAAAGAGTATCTTTAAGAAAATCATCTATGGTTAAGATGGAAATCTCGTCAAATTTTTTGGGGTCAAAAAACCAGCCATCCGACACATGCTATGAAAATCTCGAACATTTTTTTTTTTTGGCGAGAGGGAAAACCCACACGGGCTGCCTATCCCAAGTAGGAATAGGTCTGAGTGTCAGCCTCCAACTGACTAAAACCCCTCCTCTTAGGGCTCGTCTGTATGGAATACTCCGAATGCACTGCAGTCTCCTGGGCTTATTGTGCTTACCCTGTTTTTTAGTTTTTAGTTTACACTTGTCCATTTTAATATTCCTGTGTCACTGACAAGGTGATACAGGTCTGAAAATGGACGAGTCTTGATGGTTTCCGGGTCTGTTTGTGTTTGCCCGTAGATATTATCCTTCTGCGGACCACTGCCTCGCAGTCATGTATATGTTCTACAGTTTCTGGTACCTTACCGCACAGTCTGCAGTTAAGGTCGCCAGCAAACTTTCCAATTAAATGCAGGTACTTCTTGACGGGAAAGTGTCCCGTCAGAAGACCAGTTATGATTCTCAGCTGAATCCTGTTCCTTGTGAGCAGTTCTTCAGTTTGTTTTGAACATGGTCCATTGATAAGTGTTTTCCCATGTCGATTTCCTGAAATATTTCTCCAGTAGTGGTTGTGTTTACTCTTGACCCAGTCTTTGATTACCCTCCTGGCTGAGCCTTTTGTGATACCCAACGCAGGTTCTGGGCCATAGAGTATATTCGCTGCTCCTTGTCTAGCAAGTTCGTCAGCTTTCTCGTTGCCCTCTATACTGGTATGTTCCGGCACCCAGAGTAGTCTTACTCTGTTCCACTCACCCAGAATTTTGAGCTCTTCGTGGTAGTCCCAAACCAGTCTGGAAGACACTTTGTTAGAGGCTAGTGCCCCAAGTGCCGCCTGACTGTCTGTTGCGATTGAGATCTGCTGGTTCACGTATCGTCGTTTAACATTATCGCGTATACACTCGAGTATAGCCAGAATTTCTGTCTGGAATACAGTGGAGTGCCGTCCAAGAGAAAGACTTATACTCTCTCTCGGCCTCACACCATGCTCCTGATTCCATCCTGGACCCGTCAGAATACCAGACCAGGCCTCTGCGTAGAACATCAGGAGTACCTGTCATCCATTCCTTCCTATCTTCAATGGTGATAGTGAAGGGCTTATTGAATGTAATTTTTGGTGTCATGTAGTCCGACCTCATGCTCAATAGAGGATTCACTACATTGTTTATTATCCTCATGTGCCCCGAGTTGCCTCCAAGAGAAGTCGGGTTCTGAGAATTTTGTAGCCTCCCATTCTGGCCTCCCCCTGAATCACAAGACTCAGTGGAGGGAGGTCTAGTAGGGTCTCCATGGCTGCTGTTGGGGTGCTTTTCATTGCACCTGTAATTCCCAGGCAGGCCAGTTTTTGCACCCGGCTCAGCCTGTTCGCTGCTGTGGTTTGAGTGACCTTAGGCCACCAAACCAAGGCTGCGTATGTGATGGTGGGTCTTATTACGCTGGTATAGAGCCAGTGCACCATACCAGGCCTAAGCCCCCATCTCTTACCATACAATCGTCTGCATGTTGCCAGTATGGCAACAGACTTATGAATTACTCTGTCCAGGTGTTGGTTCCAGGTAAGTTTAGAGTCTATAATGACTCCAAGGTACTTCCCACGACATCTGAAGTTGTGTGTCTTGGAGAACTAGAGGACCAAAAAAAAAAATTTTCGAACATACTAAAACAGGCAGTTGATTCTTATGTAAAAACATCTAACAAAAGAGGCTCGATTTGATTTGGAATTGCGAAAATGAAGAAAATTACGCTTTTTCATAATTTCTACGAAAAAAACCATTTTCAAATTTTTCACGTTCCCACTCCTCGACATCTGTCATTTAGTGTCGTAAAAACTTGATATTTTAGTATTGCAGTATTCAAACCTTCCGCTTTCCAACGGTGTATGCAAGAATAATATTTGTTGTGTGGATTGAGGTAACTTTTATTTTTCAAAATAACTGCATACTGTTAACGAGTAAGCTGTAGCTAACAAAATGACGAAATTTTTTTATTTCTGGGGCAATTTTTTTATAAAATGCATAGGAAGTGAGAAACAGGCCTTGTGACATGAACGTTGCTCTGGCGCGCGGTTCCTAACCGTATCGAGCAAGAGGTATTTTTAATTTTATTACATTTATATGTGAATAAGGAATGTATAGTTCACTACTGTTTGTTTTTTAGGATATCTAATTATAAATATTTTATAATTTAAAAAATTAATCGTTTTTGATTAACCGAATATGTATAACATGAGATCAGGTGAGAAAGTAAATTTTTGGAATCCCGTAATTTGGTGACATTAACAAAAATAGGGCGTATGTTATTGAAGATTGCTTAATAAAAGTATATAGAGTTTTTCAAATCTTTATATTTTCGCCTAGAATTCACGGGAAGTCAGAACCATTTATTTCCAAGCTAAAATATATAATAAAGAAATATCAGTTGTATATAATTGCCAATATGTGAATCCAGTTAAAACATCGTCTTTTAAATTAATATCCATTACTAAGAGACTTACGGAAAGCGCATATCGTTGTCATATTCCGAGAGTATGTTTACAAAATAGCCATTTTACCCGTCAATATAAAGGAAACAGAAGACCTGATAATATTGAAAAACTATGTGTTAATTATGTGTCTATTGCAAACCAACCACTGAAATTTGATTAACTTACGTTAAACAGTTTTGAAGATCTGCTAAGTTATATTGAAAAATGTGCCACTTTTAAGGATATTTTAATCATGCTTTTAATCTGGTATATCTCAGAAAATATGTATTCTATGTGAATAATATTTTAGTCATCGATATAACAGCTTTTTTCGTGCGGTGAATTTTTTTCATAATTTTTTATTTTAAATTTTCGGAGCCGTTGGCCAAAATCTCTTAGAAAAGTGGAATATTTTTTTATATAACTAGCAGAGGTTCAAAACTGTTCAACGTAAGTTATTCAAATTTCAGCGACTGGTTTACAATAGATACATAATGAACACATAAAAAAAATGGCACCTTTCTTTTTGAGATACTAGCTGTTAAAGTGAGGGTCTGCTGCATCGGTAAGCCAGGATTTGATGCAGTGGGTACCACCCTCACACTTATTACACTTCTATGATCACCAAACTGTTATAAACAGCGATTTTTTTTTCAAAATTTAATTCAGGCCTTAAACTACATTTCACTCGTTTATACTAGTACTTTATCTTCAATAAAAAAAACTTTTTCAATGTCGCTACTTAAAAATCCATGCGCTCACGAACGAAAATATTTTTTTTATACCAGATATTTTATCTTTGGTACAATTTTATGTATGGCAATCGGTTTACTATATTTCAAAATATATGTGTCCAAATTTTCAAGTCGAGTCAATTTTTAGTAACAAAATTATGAGATGGGAAATATAAAATATTGTATTTCCGATATATTTCATAAAAAAAGTGGAAAAGTGCGATTTTTTCTGATTTCGCAATTCACGTTTGCATTTCTTATAATATATTTTGAAGGATTTAAGAAATGTTGAGATAAGTTACTTTTCTTTTAGATAAAATATTGATAATTTTTGCTTAATTAATCTTAATTTCTTTATGTTTGCAAAGCCAACATGTTGGTCATTTTTGCACTTTTTTTATTGTAATTTTGAACAGCAATATCTTAAGCTGTATCAGTCGCACAAAGTTCGACTGGTGCAATTTTTTTTTGTTATAAAATAGACAAAAAAAGGTATTTTACACTTTCTACGAAGTATCACATTATTTTCGAGTTATAACACAAAGTGCAAAAAGTACTCATTTTGGCATTTTCAATTGCTTTACATCTATCACTGGTTTCTGCTAATCTAGGTACACTCTAAAATGCAGAGCAAATATTTCCTAATTCATTCGATTTTAAGCCTAAGAGATATATTAAAATAGCAGCTTTGTACATGTACAAGTTGTTCAAACATTTTATAAGGTATCATCTTGCAACTGACAAATCATTAAGCCATTGCAAGTCCACACTTATATAAAATTGACTGATGAGCTTTACCAGTACTGTGGTAATACTGGTGTACCTTAGGTGTACCTCGGGGGTCCAGTTTGGGCCCTATTGTTTGCAATATATAAGAACATTTTATTCGAATTTGAAATACTAGTAATAGAGATCCATCAAATAACAGAGGACAGCTTGCATTTGTTCTTAACCATTTCAATTTTACACTACCCGTTCGGAAAGTGATAAAACATAACATCACATTATTTAGACAGCCCTCAAATACAAGGTTATCCGGAAGAAGGTTACACATTTGAAAAAACGCCGACAACATCCTTACCCACCTATATTGCTAGTGTCGGAGCTGGGTATCGAACCCAGAACAAGAAAGTCAGTCTGACTAAGCGTGCTAATCACACACGTTTTAGCCGCGTTACCATGCCAGTATTTAGAGGTCTTGTACTGAGAATTGTTTTTAGATTTATTTAAGAGATATACACTAAACAGTTGTGCTTTCTTTGTTATAGTATGAGTTTAGATGTGAAATAGCTGTACATGCGCAAAAGGCGTTTGCTATATAAGTGCTTATTTTTATTTATATTTTGCAACTCAAGCTGAAAATTTTATAAAATTTCTATTATAGATATTAAACTCATGAGTATACATATGATATTAAAGTATGTTGCAGGAGAGTGGCCCTTTATTGTAGTATATTTTGTGCAATATAGTCATTGGTAAATATGGAAAGGGTAATATATTAATTACTATACTAACTCAATACTTGTACTGTACAAAAATAGTAGTTATGGGCAAAAAACTTTCTACAATATTTAATATTTAAGGATCATTAGCTTCGGAGGCGGCGTACAGTGGGAAATTATGGACTTCTTTTGGACAAAATTCGCCCGACTACTAAATTCGCAGCGAAAGCTAACATTTTTTTTTGAATTACATAGAAAGGTTTGTCGCTACAACATGGTGTTGCTACAAAGTGAAAGGTCAACGTAATTCGACAGTTTCTCCTACATCCCTGAACCGATTAAAAAAAAATTTGGTGGGCTTTTACAGACAACTTTATAGAATGGTTTTCAATAGCCTATTGAAAACTAAAGACGAAAAAAAATTTGTTGTTCTTGTGCGAAAATGTGCGTTAATTTCAATAATCTGGTATCATTATATCAAGTTGACTCTAAAAGCCTAATTTTTTCAATCGGTTCAGGGATATAGGAGAAATTGTCGAATTACGAAAACATTTTCTTAAGCACGGCACCGCCACTTTTCAATCTAGTAAATTTTGGGTACTTTTAACGTTTTTACCAAATTATTTTAAATATCATTATTACAAAATCCAATGAAATTATATATTTCTTAGGTCGATGATTACGAATACAATAGATAGTTTGACCAACATTGTACACATTTCGAGATATTGGCCATTTCTGGGTATTTTTTGATGTTTTTGTCAAATTATTTCAAATATACATATCTTTATTTCAAAACTCAACCAGAGGCGTAACTAGACGTCATGGGCCCCAGGGCAAAAAATTTTTGGGGGGCCCCCTATTATATTATTTTCTTATTATCTAATCCTAATCCGAAAAAATTTTTTTTGATCCCAACATTTTTTTGATGAGCGGGGGAAAAATCCAAAAAAAAATTTGCGGAAAAAAACAGGTGCCGGCTGGGGCCCCCTTAATCTCCCGGGGCCCCGGGGCACTGCCCCGGTTTGCCTTGCCATAGTTTCGCCTCTGAATTCAACGGATTTATACGTTTTGTGGGCCGCTGATTACTGATACAATAGACATTTTGTCCTAATAATTTCATTGAATTTTGTAATAAAAATATGTTCTATTTGATATAATTTGATAAAAACGTCAAAATGTACCCAAAATTGACTAGACTGAAAGGTTTAATAGGAATTGTTTTAAGATTTTGCAGATCAGATTTAATTTTAGTCACTTTGTAGCGGCACTATGTTCTAGCGACAACCTTTCTATCTAATAAAAAAAATGTTAGCTTTCGTTGCAAATTCAGTTGCAGGGCGAATTTTGTCCAAAGAAAGTCCATAATTGCCCGCTGTGCGGCATTGTAGAAAATTAATAATAATAAATTGTCGTGTTAAAAAATCAATTGCAAAATATATAATAATTCCCTTACATTTTAGCCAAAACTATTTTTCTCGAAGTAGTGTCTTGTACTTCTGAGTCACCCTGTATACTGTTTTAAAATTTCTTGTTGCTTGATTACAGTAATACAGATCATTTTCCACATTTATGTCCCGAAAATTCAACAGTTAACTAAATCTTCTGCGATTTATGTTTTCGCAATATAATAGAATAATTCTATTTTTTGTATCTCTGTACTAAAAGTAATCTTATTGTGTCAAAGATATAAATAGTTGTATTTCAAGCATCTCAAAATTAAACAATGGTTTATCCTAGTTTTGAACTACTCGTTCCAAATAATCCTATAATTTATCGTAGCAATAGATTGAATGCGAATCATTACAAAAAGAAGTGTACACTATATAGTAGAGATTACTACTAGATATATGGATGAACTTTTTAATTAACGGAACGTAACAGTGATTAATAGAAAATTGTGTTCAAGAAGCATACCGTCCGCAGTTCGTTTGCCGGAACAGCATTTCCCATTACGACATGTCACTGCATTGTATGCAAATTTGGGCACCAACTGTGACAATCTTCATCTTCAAAAACATTTCTCACAAACTCACTACTTACAACATCTCCCTGTCTTCATCAGATTTCTGAATATGAATGAATGTACTACACCGTATTCATGTTTTTTCTTATACACTTTATAAGACGACACCATTCACAAATTTCATTTATATCAAGGCAATTACAGAAAATGTTACCAAAGTCGCCTTCGATACTATTTTCTACAAACGATATAATTTATGTTATAAAATGTCCAAATTTACCTCAGAATATGTGGATCTTTGATAATGTTAAGGCCCTACACAGTGTGCTTGAAGGTGGAAAAATTATGATGAAAATGAGTCCAAAATCGGTTTGCGCAGGCTGATTCTACATTAAAAGTAGATTCAAAATTTATGAAATTTAAAATCATGGCTGATCCCTTTCGCGTGTTATCCACATTTTTGGATTTTAACCCTTTGCAATACAGTAACTCGTATACATCAACTTTTTCTTCGAGCACTTAGCACTTTTAGAAACAAAACTATCGTAAATAAGTTTATTATATCTTGTAAATACTTACTGAAAAATTGATTAAAAAATTTATATTTGAGGACTTTGATCTAAAAAATGAAAAGTATCCTTTAAGTATATGTACTACTTGATGCTAACAATGGTAAATTTCAGAAAATGCCTAATTATAAAGATGTCCGAGTATTAAAAAGTGTTTCATTTGATGAAGAGAGCTTAGATAACTTTAGGACAAATTTAGGAGTTTCAGGTAATCAAATGAGAAAAATAACTAATTTTGTAAGATGTAACGTAGGTAGAAAGTCTATTCCATCGTACTATACAAAGCATTTATCAGATAAATAAAGTTTTAGATAATGTATACAAACACGGTATATACGATTTTGATTGGGAAAACGACTCGAGTAAACAAAAACATCCTCGACCTGTCGTTTATGCAGACGCTGAAGAACTCCTCGATGCAGTTATTGAACATCGAAAATTGCAAGGAAATGTTATTTTTAGTAATGGAATATTGTCGAGTAAGTTTTTTTAATTAAAGAACTGTATTTACAAGATATAATAAACTTATTTACGATAGTTTTATTTCTAAAAGTGCTAAGTGCTCGAAGAAAAAGTTGATGTATACGAGTTACTGTATTGCAAAGGGTTAAAATCCAAAAATGTAGATAAAACGCGAAAGCTACGATTTTAAATTTCATAAATTTTGAATCTACTTTTAATGTAGAATCAGCCTGCGCAAACCGATTTTGGACTCATTTTCATCATAATTTTTCCACCTTCAAGCACACTGTGCCTACATAAAAAATACTTCGAGTTTTTTAGTTGTTGACAAGCGTTATGAGTAAATCAGCAATGTTTTTCTTATTACCTAGCCGTGGCAACTCTGAGCTCCGCCAATAGATGGCGTAGTGCTGCTGCCTAGGATCTACATTCATTTTATTATTATTATTTAGCATATACACATATTTGTGTAATTACGAATTTAAAGTTCAAAAATATGGTTGAAATCAAAGATTCAAATCATTAATCCATGATGTAGAAATACCAAATTGGATTGGTGAAAACCATATCTAAGTCGATTTGTCCATTATAAAGATTATATAAGGTAAAAGGCAAGTAAAAAGTCAGAAACCGAAAACCGCACCGTAATTACTATTTTTTTCTAACGGAAACCGAATTGCCGCGAATCTGTAAACCGAAACCATAACCGAGAACCGAATTGTCGCTGCCTTGACAACCGAAATCGTAAATGAAAACCAAATTGTCGCTGATATGAAAACTGAAAATGGTATACGTTATTTAACCCTAGCCGAAACTAATTTTGGTTTCGGTCCCTGATTTGTATGAGCCGATTCAGTAAAGGACCACGCACACAATACATGGGATTTCATACAGCCCGTCGATTTGGCTGAAAATTTGGTATGTTATAGTCCATAACTTCCTGATCAATAGTGCTTATGGCCACAAAACCCAAAATGTCCTAAATTTCGAGATATTGAAGGTCAAAGGTCGTATGAGCTATCACTTATTATAGCTGCCAAGTCACCTTTCAGGTGCCTCTTTGACCCTAGAAATATTACTCTGGTATAAAACTCGACGACCTTGAACATATCTATGACCTTGGCCCATGGATCATGGCCAAAGTTACCTTAAAGTGCTACACCACCCGCAGTAATATTTATCTGGCATATAAAAAATACACCTTAGAGTGTCGAAGGTCAAGGGTAACGTCAAGCTAAAAAAAACTGTCGGTACCTCTTTTTTATATGCCAGATAAATATTACTATGGTTGGTGTGGCACTTTAAGGTAACTTTGGCCATGATCCATGGGCCAAAATCATGGATCTGTTCAAGGTCGTCGAGTTTTATACCAGAGTAATATTTCTATGGTAAAAGAGGCACCTGAAGTTGACTTGGTAGCTATAATAAATGATAGCTCATACGACCTTTGACCTTCAATATCTCGAAATTTAGGACATTTTGGGCTTTGTGGCCATAAGCACTTTTGATCAGGAAGTTATGGACTATAACATACCAAGTTTGCAGCCAAATAGACGGCTGTATGAAATTCCATGTATTGTGTCCGTGGTCCTTTCTTATTTAAGTGATTTAATATAATAGATTCTACATTAGTTTGCATTTTAAAGTGTTTGTTAGTACAAGATTTTACCTAATACTATTAATATATTAGCATGTTCAGAAGTAGGACATCAATACAAATGAGAAGAAATTAGGTAATTTCTTATCAGTGCGAAAATTTTGGTTGTGTAGTACCAGAATAATATATAGGTGCTTATCTACCAAGCAATAAAATGAGAAAAATATTGTCCAGAAAGAGATGGTCTTATAAATAGTATGAATGTAATAGGTAATATCAAACATTAATATGTTTACTGAATGGAAATTTGTGTCCATTTGCTTTTCATAAATAGATTAAACAATAATTCGTACGGCTTCCTGAAGATTTTTAAAAAGAATGAGAAATCTTGGCCAGTGTTTTGTAGTTTCGTTATTGATTATTGAGTGCGAAAATTGTTTCAGTAAGTCTTTAAAATTTCACAAAATGAGTATATTAGCATGTTCTGAAGTAGAACGTGAACATAAATTTAAAAATCCAGGTAATTTCTTATCAGTATGGCAATTTCGATTGAGTTTCGCGAAATCAATTTTGTGAGTAATTTCAAGAACTATGTAATAATGATTATAAGTTGTAGCTTGGCCCTGGGTTGGCCTTTCTTCACTTCGACCATGGATCATGGCCAAAGGTCCTTTGTGAATTACTCTGCAACTAGTTGTTGTCCAGGATTCCAAGACTTTTTCCTGGGAGCTAATTTCCCTGTCTTCAGGTGTTAATTCCGCCTGTTCTAGGTACTTTAGCCTAATGCGGATTAGCACCTTCATTCACAAAGTATATGTTCCGCAGTTTCAGTTGCAACTTCACAGTATTTGCAGTTGTCATCTTCTGCCATGCCCATGTTCTCGAGATGATATCTCAAGGGGCAATGGCCAGTTAGATGGCCTGTGATCAGCCTTAGGTCGGACTTTTCAAGTTCGAGAAGCCTTGTGGCATTCTTCGTTGACTAAGTTATAAACCTTTTCGCTTGTCTTTGGCCTGGAGTATTCCTCCAGTAGGACTTATTTTGTTCCTTTTCCCATTTTAGGACCTCCTCCGTCATGTGTCCCTTAGATAAGCCACAGAACGGTTTGGGTCCAAAAAATGGAGCTTCAGCCCCTTTTCTTGTGATACTATCAGCCAATTCGTCTATTCCCTCGTGCCCTGGCATCCACATCAAGGTAACCTTGATGTTTTTTGCCAGTTGCTTCAGGAATTGTCTGCATTCCCAGGTAATTTTTGACTCAAAGGTATAGGACATGAGAACCTTTAATGCTGCCTGGCTATCTGAAAGTATATAGATCTTTGCTCTTCGAATGTCTCTATTTAGGCATTCCCGGGCACATTGATCTATAGCATAGATTTCTGACTGGAAGATGGTTGGGGGTGTTACCAATGGCTTTAGATAGCCTGAATTTAGGCCCTGCTACGCCCACACCACCTTCGTCCATCTTGGATCTATCTGTGTACCAGATGATCATAAGTTTGTAAAAAGAATAATTTTTTTGAATGAAGCTACCTTTATTTTAAATGGCCATGTTAACAGGCAAATTGTCGAGAATCTCCACTGGATGATAGAGTATCACACTTAGAACCCTCAAAAATTGAATGTGTGGTGTGGGATACTTGATGAAAAAGTTCCTTATTTCTTTGACGAGAGCCTAACCGATACGAGATATTTGTATTTTCTTCAAGACTCCCTCATCGCCGCACTGGCGACTTTATATTCAGATCCAGAAGAACCCTATTTTCCGAGAAATTACTTCTTCTTTCAACAAAATGGAGCATGCCCCCATTGTGCAGCCCCTGTTCGAGCCTATTTAAATGAAGTATTTCCGGTAATTGAGTGGCCAGCCAGATCGCCAGATCTGACGCACCTCGATTACTTGCTATGGAAATACCCTAAAAAAACGCTAATCGTCCAGTGAATGTGGAAGATTTAATGGCTATAATTCGTTAAGGAAAACGGCCTATATCACCGAAAATTATCAACGTTTAAAAAGAGTTTATTAACCGTCGTGATTATCGTGAGGTTGCGAATGGAGCGCAATTTGAGCATGTTATTTAGTTGTCTTTGAAATTTCTTCATTTCTAGTATAGTATTTTTAAATTTCAAGATAGTTTTTCCTAGAAATTTCCTCGTGCAACCTAGGTACATCGATATTTATCGTGTTGTGTGTAAAAGAATGCTCTCTTTCAAATTTTGTAAGAAAAAATGGTGGTTGTTATATAAAAAAATATTTATAATGCTTTGTGAAAACTTGTCAAAAAAATGTAAACAATATATCAAAAAAATGGTATTCTATAAGAACCTTGTGGCAATGTCTGAGCGATTTTTCCAAAAAGAATTTGTACACTTTTTCAAATTTATCCACTATTTTACGAAAACACTGTATGTAGACGTCGGATAAAAGTTATGATTTTTCTTCGTTACTAGAATTTAAAGTAAAACGGAGAAAATAACATTTTACAATAGTTTAGCATTAAAAACGTCTTATCTCTTGCAGGAATTATGAAATTATTCCGTTGTCTCTAATATTATATCATGTTCTTTATTTTACAGTTCGCGTTAATTATACTTCCTAGCACATTTTTACTATTTAAACTTCTTTTTGGCAAGTCGGAATAGCGACAGCTACAGAAAGTGGCACATTTATTTGTCATTGGACAGGGTTCGTAAACCAGCCATTGCAATGACATTTGCGTGACAATTATGACAATAGCTCATGAACAATTGAAGGTATTTAGAGTTCCCATTGGCTACCAAGATACGTGACAATAGCTACCAATGAGGGACACCGCACCGCACAATGACAAACAAAGTGTCTCTCTATTGGAGTCCTCTGCTTCCACATACAGATAAAATCAGTTCGGCTTTAGCTTTTACCTAGGCAATGTTTACCTAAAGGATGTCTGTGTCTACCTACCGACTACCGGCCTGAACAAAAGTGTCATTAAAGCTGGTTGCCAAATTATCCATTATTGACGATATTTACCAAAAAATGATTGGCAGCATAAAGGATGAACATAATATTTTTTAAAGAAAAATGCCATTCGGTTATGAGTTCACATAAGTTCTTGTATTGAATTAAATTTCATCCCCATTTTCATAGATAAAACGGACAAGGGCTTTAATCTGTATCAATGGCCCTTATACCATATTATATTTAATCCTTGTTTTCTAAGCACAAAGAATTATGGAATGCTTCTGTTCAACAGACCATATGACATTAGGAAATATTGTATCGAATTACTGAACAAATAAAAATTACTACTCATATTTATTTTTAAATTTCTAATGCTTGAATAATTTCTCACTTTCTATAGGCAATATACTAGATACAATGTTATTATATTGCCCATATATATACAAGTCTTTCATCATATTGCAATAATTAAGTTCAAGTATAAATTTAACAATTCGATGTTTTCACAAATTTTAAAATATCTGACTGGAAGGTAATACTTAATTATAATTAAAAGCACTTGAATTTCCACAACCAGTCGAGTGGTGTAAAAAAAAATTAATTTTGAATTTAAATTTTACCACACTGCGGCACATCAACGGGCGCTGATGACGTCATCGGTCGCAGTGATGGTAAAAAACTAACCTCAAAAATATATATTTTTTAAAATTACCGAGTACTATGTCGCTATTAGTAAAATTTTAGCTTGGTTCCCGTACTTTCAACTAAAATTTTGTTCAGTGTAATGTTTATGAAGTTTTAAATAGTTTGTCCTAATAATATAAAGGGCCTCTGGTAGGTTGGAAATCCAACCTATAATTAGAAGCAGCCCATTTTACTTCCACATCCAGTGGAAGTATAGTAACGACAAAAATTTTTTTTTAATTTTTATTGTTCAAATAGGCTTAGAATGTCATGAAACGTCGAGATTTCAAGTTTGAGCGAACAAAATTTCTGTCTGTCTGTCGGTTTGTAACTTTTGTGCGCACGTTTACTCTGGAACCGTTTGAGATATTGACTTGAAATTTGGTACACATATGTACTTTAACGAGATCTAGAACTAGATTTTATTTTCATCTTGTTCCATCGAAGGGTTGGGGGGTAAATTTGGAGTAAATAGGTAAATCAAGCAGGTAAGAGTTCATAAAATTGATATTTAGTATAGACAAGAGAAGCTAAGGTCTCAAAAAAAATTTTGGCATTAGCCACCCCTATTACCACCCCCACCCCATTATTAAAGGGGATGAAAAAAAATGTGATTAGTGTATGTACAAGAACCAGAAACCTCAAAATATTTTTTTACTTTATCCACCCCCTATCACCACCCCCACCCCACTACCGATGAGGGGTATCGTTTTATGGGTTTTTGGGGTAGAGGATTTCAAATATTATATTATTAAAGTTCTATAAACAATTATTACCAGATACAAAATTTTTTTGTTGTGTGACTTGGATAGAAAATCCGGATGTGGAAGTAGTGATTCCTTGAGCAGCGGTTTTTATTTATCAATAATTTTGAGACATTATTTACGCGAATTTTTGAAGTGCGAATACAAACATTAAAGACGAGAATAAACTTAAAATTTGAGGTTATGTTGATTATATTAATTCCATCGATGACGTCACCGTCAATCACAGCGCGTTTTATATCCCTTTTCAATTAGTAAAATTTTGTTGATATTTTAAATTGATAGATGATAGAATACTGTTTAAATGTTGGGAAGTGCTTTAGTGTGTCAAGTACTTCATTTTAATAATATCAAAAAAGTAAATTTGCATGTAGTAAATACATCCAATTCAACGAGAAGCAGTTTTAATTATTTCAATATTACTGAAATTAGTGCAAACCACAATTATATGAAGAATCCAAAATAGGCCATCCTGTTATACTTATTTAATATAATCAAATAGGTATACCGGGTGACTCAGCCGATAGGGACACTCTTGTAACTTTGATTTCAAATTTGGTGTAGTGATATGGGATGAAGTTTCCAATTATATGATGTAAAGAGCCAAAATGGCCGACTTCCGGTTTAGATGCAATTGACATGAAAATCAAAATTTTAAGTGGGATAACCTGAATATTTTTGCATGTTTGGATGCTGCTAGCCAAAATACATATGATCCGACCCTCAAATATTATTTTGATTTCCAAAAAATATAGATTTTTTAATTTTTAGTTTTAATCATAGAGGGCCGCGAAAATTGTTGAAAATAAGCTTGAAAATACTTTTAAAATATCATCTCTTCAGATACTAACATTAAACACGATTTATTCTTCATCAAGTTCAACCATATTGGTTTTTCAACGAAAACTATTTTTTTTTAATGGAACTCTTATGGGGCAACCTGTTATTTAATTAGATCTTTAAATTACGAAGAAAATGATATGCATAATATCTACCTTCTCCTTGTAATAAATTTATAATTAAATAAATAATAATAATAATAATAACAATAATATTTTTTTTTAATATTTTTTGAAAATCAAAATAATATTTGAGGATCAGGTCATATGTATTTGGCCAGCAGGATCCAAATATGCAAAAATATACAGGTTGCCTCATTTAAAAATTTGATTTTCATGTAAATTTCATCGAAACAGGAAGTCGGCCATTTTGGTTCTTTACATTATATAACTGGAAATTTCATCCCAGATCACTACACTAAATTTGAAAAAACCCATTCGCCCATCCAAAAGTTAAAAAGTGTCCCTATCGACTGAGCCACTTGGTATTACAGTCAGACAAACATTTTTAATATCGTCGAAAAAAAAAGTTTGGCATACATCAGATTTATAAAACGCTGAATTCAAATATCGAATACAAAATACCTGTGTCTATGTGTGTGTATATACAATGTGTCTCCGAATGGGGTACCGCACTCTTGTAGACTTTGATTTGCCCAGAAAAAGTCATTCTTTATAAACAGTTTTGCTTGTCTTAGGAAGCCAACAGTTGTCAAACTTAAGATAAATTATACAGGGCATTCTAAAAAAGTAGAAAATATGAAATCGACTTACCTCGAATAAATCGGACACCCTGTATAATTTATCTTAAGTTTAACAACCGTTTATGACAAGAAAACTTTAAATAAAGAATTTCTTTTTCTCGGCAAATCAAAATGAAAGTTTTTTAATTACGAATCTATGGCAATATTGTTGCAGATTTACATGAACTTTGATACATGAAGATTCCAGGATTCTCTGGAAACATACCCAGAACACACTGCTCAGGTACAAAGAAGGCGCAGTTGTTATTTTCTTATTTATTATAATTATTATCTTTTTAATCGATTTCACGGAGGGTGTTTAGATTAAGATATTTGTACAAGAACACATAGCTTTAGCTCCCTTTTCCCCTGTCACACGCCAATGATGTATAATCTTGCCTGAATCTAGAGCGGTGTGAAAAAATTGCAATTAAACTGCGTATTGTGATTACTGATTATGTGGTTTATAAATAATATTACTGTTAATTTACTGAATGAAAATACCTACGCATCACGTCAGAAGCGTCGTTTGTTTATCCCAAAAACAATGGCTAATAATCATAAAACTTTATTTTAAAACGGTAGTTGTACACAATTTTCACAGTCGATTTAATTATATAGAATTAATATTAAATAGAATTCTCATCTACTTGCGCAATTTTAATTTTATGTTAGGTTCATAATGACAATATATAGGTTGCTTCCTGTAAAAGCAAGTCAAGAGATACCGGATTACTTCTATTTTTTTTTAAATTTTATTTTATTTTGTGTATATTTAATAATAATATAACAAATACAAATACACTTTTGTAATCAGTATTGTATTTAAGGAAATTTATTTTTGAAAGAAAAGTAGATGGATAAGTTTGTGAAAATTTAATTTTTTTTATCAAAATTTTTATCCTTAAATATTGTGTAGAAATGTAATGCTTATTAATGAGGAAATGGTTCTGATTAATGATCAAAGTTCAGCAAAACCTGTTGATTTTTGATTATTTAAAATATATCGTCACTACTTCTGTCACTATGATCCATATAACATAATGCATAACATTTAATTCTTCAGGTAACGCCAAAGAAAAAATCCGATGGCGTTAGGTCGCAGGTCATATAGAAGTGTTTGTAGAATTCTGATATCCTTGGTTCCACTAGCAGTACGTTTTTTAGGCCTGTCCACAACCATCCCTTCTAGCCTCTAGCTCCTTCTGACAATTTCATACTTATATACTTCACTAGTAATATTTGCCTAGTCGAGGCTTTTATATGGAGGGACCCACTCATATTATTTACAAGTCACTGACTTTGTATTGTCCGACTTTGTTAAGAGCAAAAGGAGCCCGTAGTGTCAAAGGTGTCCAAGTCTGCTTTGCACTGACGAGAGCCAAAACAGAGTTCACTTCACTGGCATTTGTTGCAAGCACACTCCGTTTCTAGTAATGATGATAATATCATTTAAAACGCACATATCCTAATCGTAGAATTAGGAAACCAAGAGGAATACGACAAAATTGCATATTTCATCTACCATTTTTTTATTATTACTTCCTTAGCAATTCCATACTAGGTCCATTCCTTTGCACAAGAAGTGTAACACTAATTTTGAGTGACAGAGATAGTGTCAATATAGATGTGATAAGATAAGTTAAAGATAGACAAAATTGCACTAGTGCAGCTCAGTGCCACATTTTTAGTGCAGGAATAGACCTACTGTTTTCGAGTTGCAAAGATAGAAGCTTCTAAGAGCTTTTAGAGCTTTTAGAGGCTTTTCTTCCATCTTTTCCACACACAGTGCAGTGGTCATGCATTGCCTAAGCCTAAGATATAATTGCGTTTGTCCCCAAGCTTGAAGAGATTTGCACCTTTGGGTTGCATCTATGCATTCCAGCTCAGTTTCTTCAGGAGTTTTGGAAGGTCTGTAATCCAACAATCGTATGCCTTTAATAGGCCGGCTTCCGATCTTATTCATCTCTTCCAGAAAATGGGATGTTATAGAGTCTGTATGCTCCCCACTTGGCCTTATAGGTACTTAAAATGTTATCCAACCGTATCTAGTAATTCAGCTCTAAACTCGTTTAACACAGGAAGTGATCATAGACAAAAGTTATTATTGAGAAAGAGAACAAATTTAAAGCCAAACAAAGCAGACAGCTGACTATTAATGCTCAGACACTCAAACAAAACAGAGATAGATACCAAGAACTTCAAACACAATCACAACAAGAAGACACTAATGATATAAACAAAATAGCTATAACATCATACCGAAGGGGCGACAAAAACGGCAAAAACAACACATTCGAATAAAGACAAGATCACAAAGCAAACAAAGCAGAAAATAGAGAAAAGAAGGACCTTGTACAAGGAGGGAAAGTATGACACCCAAGAATATAGGGAGGTAAGGAGAGAAACAAGATGGATGATAAGAAAAGACCTAGAAAAACATTACGAAAGAGAAATAGAATCTGTAATAGAAGATGAGGTGTTTGAGGAACAAACTCGGAAAAAGAAAAATTATCTCTATTAAGAACAGCATGGGAGAAGAAATAAGAGATAGACACGAAACACTGAAAACAACAGAAAAGTTTTACAAAACACTATATAACACACAAATTGAAAAACCAGCTGAGGTATATCCTAAAGTGATGAACGTTGGGTCGGAAGAAATCCCTGAAATTAACGAGGATGAAATCATGCACGCCTTACAAGCTATGAAGAGAAATAAAACCGGTGAAGATAACGTCATAATAGAGATGATTGAAGAAGCTGCAGAAATAATAGTCCCAATATTTAAAATTTTATTCAACTACTGCCTAGAACAAGGAAACATCCCTAAAAGTTGGAACAATGCCTTGGTCGTAATATTATTAAAAAGAAGCGATGCAAAATTACTTCAAAACTACAGACCGATTAGCTTGCTCTCACACATTTACAAATTACTTACAAAAATCACAAATAACAATAAATGGAACCCGGATAGACAACGTCAGAGAATAAATATATATACTTGGGTCAAAAGATGACCCTGGGAAAGCAAAATAAAGATATGGAAATAGAGAGAAGGCGTTGATTGGGATGGGTAGCCTTCGGAAAATTAGCTTTCATTGTGAGAAATAAAAAGATACCTCAGCACTTGCGACCCAAAGTATTTGACCAGTGTATTCTCCCTGTCATAACCTATGGAGCTCAAACCTGGACCCTTACGAAACAAATAATAACGAAACTGGAAGTGACACAAAGGGTTATGGAAAGGACAATGATCGCTATGCCGGACACATAGCTCGCATCAAGGATAACAGATGGAACGCTAAGATGCTTCAGTGGAGACCATGGGGGGAAGAAGAAATAGAGGTCGACCAACAACTTGATGGTACGATGACATCAAGAAAGTGGCTGGACTACCATGGATAAGAGTCGCACAGGATAGGAACAGATGGAAAATGTTAAGGGAAGCCTATGCTCAATACTGGGCGCCAACGGGCTGAAGAAGAAGAAGAAAAGAAAAAGATCTAGTAATTGTTAGATGTCAAACAGCGTTTAATACTGAAGGGCATTGGTATAAATTTAATAATAACATCATTCAAAACATTTTATCTGGAGTTTTTAATAAACCATGATTCTATTTTGCTTGAAACGGGTTGAAATCAGTATTGTTAAAGTGGTACTTCAAGGTGTAAGGCGTTTTGTAGATTATTTTCTTGCTAATTATTTGCCGGATCATTTATTTTACCACAAAGATAATCCAGATTAACTGATTTCCAAATGTTTGCTGTAATTTTAAGCTGGTTTGAACCTATTTGATGTTCGCTTTGGGGATGTAATTTTTTTTATCATGCTTTTTAAAGAGGGAAGCATTATTTTACGTCGGATTTTCATTATTTCATGAAATGATTTGTTCCTAATTAATAATGAGAGAATTTTAATTAAGAACTAAATTCTTCTCAACTTTTGACTGCTTCCTAAATTCACTCGTTGGTAAAATTAATTATATAATTAATTTAGCCATAAACACATTTTGTGTATTTTTTTCAATCCTGTTTATTTCTTTTTTATTTTAAAAATTCCACAATAATTTAATTAAAACGTCAAGATACTTTAAAGCTCGGTGAACATACAAATTAACCAAAGAAAGAATTTAAAAAATCAAACATATTTCAAAATGCGTGGGAAAATGATGTTATTTACTGGAATTTATAAAAAAATTCAACTAACAAATCAGGAATTCACTATCACTTTATTTAATTAGAATATTGATAGTGTATTCAAGATTGTAGTATTACTTGTTCCATCTTTATATCGAAAATAGATAAATGTTGAATGTATTGCTTTGATAGGTTTATCACCGACAAAATTCGACTTCAATATCAGAAGATCATAATTTTCAATTTATTTTATTTGTGAATATTTTTTTCAGTAATACAAAGAGTAACTTTCGTAAGCCGACATTCAACAAAATTACTAAAATCTTATTTCCTATTAAAAAAAAGACCACCACATCTGTATTATTTTGCTTATTTTGCACATTTCTTATGTGAATTTTCGTACAGTCAATTTGGCTGAATTTTTATGCTCTTATGGGCCCAACCCGATCCTATGTCTTGTTTCCGAGATACGACTAGAAATTCTTGTAAAATTCTGTATCTTGTCGAACTTTTAATTTATTGATGGGGTATTGGAGGTCAAATAAGCAATTTCCGAAAGTTTTTCAATTAAAGTTTTTTTGATCAGGATTATGTAAAAAAATGTTTTAGCCAACTTGACCGAATGTTTTTTTCACTTGTTACTACATTTTGAAAAAAAAAATGTAGTATAGGTTTTGCATTTTTCCAGCGGACCATCGAAACCCGAAAAAAACGTCGGATCGAAATGAAAGTCATAACTATCGATTCGAGAGCGAATTTAGAAAATTCCGTCAGTCGGTCTGTCTGTTGGTCTGTCGGTCTGTCGGTCTGTCACGGCCCCCCAATCCGTTTTCGGATTTCGATGAAACTTGGGTGGTTAATGGGAGGCCTTTAGAAAACCTTAACGCTGGAAGCTCGACTCCGTTCGGAAACCGGAAGTACCCGATATAGATGTTTCAAGTTTTTCGGGAAAAATTGAATAACTCGGTAACGGGCAGTCGGATCGAGATGTTTCAAAAAAGAAATGGTGCCACTGGCAACGATCTACAGATAAGTATACTGGAGACTATGTCGAAAAATATATGAAAATTGATTTTTTTTGCAAAAAACTGGTTTTCTCGACATCGGGCTAGGAAGCGCGATAACTGTCCAGGATATTGATCGATTTCGATGAGACTTAGTGGGATCAAAATTACATGACCATAAATGAAGCCTATTGCTGGCGGTCCGAATCCGTTGACCGCAAGTATTTTTTCCAAGGCCGTGTATGATTTTCCAAAGAAATTGATAACTCCCGAACCGAAGGTCCGATTTTGATTTTCAAAAATGGCGATTGTAGGGCTCGATTAAGTCTATTAGGTGACGTTTGTGAGAAATTTGACAAAACAAAAACGAATCTACAAATCCTGGAAAACTTGATTTTTTTAATAAATTCTACAAATACCGAACAGTTTCCTAATAAAAATCGAAAATTAAGTATTCCGTCGAGCAATTTCTGTAACCAATATAAGGCACGAACCTTTTTGGACAAAAAATCTGAAATGGAGTTTTTTCGAAAAATTAAAAATAAACGAGTTATTTACAAAGATGCATGACCACGTCCGGTATATCAGAGTAGCAGTCTGCCCGAAAATAAAAAACGTCTGAAATTATTCCGCTGATCCTAAAAATATAAATAATATATAACTGTCCATAGAATTATTTAAAAAAATATTACCTAGAAATGGATAAATTCTTTGTGCGATATAGGTGCAAAAAAATAATGTAATGTTATACTTAAAATATCATCATTCATTTCATTATTTGGTTAAGTAATGGTATTAATTTAAGAATTTACTTATAATCTTTACCTGTATGATGAAATTAAAATTTGGATTGTGGAGCATTGTTTTCAATTCCTGCATTGTACTCATTGTAAAAGAAACATACGAATGCAAAACAAAACAAGCTTTACTATGAAACAGATTTTGATATCATGCCTTCTCGAAAAAGTCTCTATTTTGGTAATACACGAAATTATCTGTCCAAACCAAAAAAAAAATGAAGATCATACCGGTGAAAATTCTATCTCTATAAATATTTGACCGATTTTCATTTACTAAATAACAATATAACCGATGCCCTTTCTGTATTTCAAAATGTAGTTAGCCTTTACTTTAGTCAATGCAAAAAGAAAAAAAAAAGAAAAACATGTCAAAATGTACTGAGTCATCCTACGACCCTCTGCTGAAAATGTACTGAATCATCCCAACAGGGATAAAAAGCATATCAAAATGTAGTTTTTAGCTTGTTATGATACTCTTCGCAAAAACGAAGAGTATATTGTATTTGATCGGCACATTTCTAAAACCGTAAATATCGCTCGTAGAGAAAGCATTTTCATATCATTGTTCAACGAATTCTGAACAACTTTCAAAATATCCGTCTGTCCGTCCGTTCGTCTGCCCATCCGTCACGTTTCTTGTAAGCGCGATAACTTAAGAAAGAAAAGTCCGATTGTATTGAAGTAAGTTAGTGTTAGTTAGAGGAAGAAACCTATTGTTTTTGAAGAAAATCGATCAGTAAATAAAAAAGTTATTAATTATTTAATTAAAAAAAAAAAATTCTCTTAATTTTTGTCTCTTGTACTTAAATAGAAATCTTGCGAAATGTTATTTCCATAATATATTTTTTTTTGTTTATGAATTTTACCAATATACATATATTTCATAGAAATATATCTGAGTTGAAATATGTATGATTGCCGAAAGATATATTATCACAGACAATCAATTTTCCTAGCAATATGTGATGGTGTATAATTTTTTTCACAACAAAGATGGGTATCACAAAATTTAGGATGTCTAAAAACTAACATTATTTACAAGAAAACTGCGAAGAGTATCCTATAGAATGTGTAACAATTATATAAAAAGCTCAGTAAATTGGCGAAGAGTACGTTTTTAGCTTGTTTCTATATAGATTTCCCGGCGCCTTCCCCAACATGTTTCGAACTTTAATTTTTTTCTACGCTATTTTTATTAAAACACTAAATGTTTTAGTGCAAAATATTATAAAGGTCTACTAGAGCGTATCACAATATAAAATGTATGAGAAAAATCATGAATTCGAAATTTTTTAAATTGAACAAGAGGTCATTCTTGTACATTTCTTGAGTTATATCTCGGAAACTAGACTAGACTAGACTAGATCGAGTTGGGCCCATGAGAGTTTTTGATCAGAAAGTCAATCATATGGAAACACCTTAAGACTGACATAGCAAAACTATAAACATGAAGAATTTCTGCTGGAAACAAAAGTCAAACATTGCGGGTTTTTTTTCTTTATAAAACATAATATTCACTGATATTTGAATCTATCTTTGCTGAATAGATTCGCTGGAATTGTATAAAAATATATTGGATTAATATTATCAGCACGGTACCGCGGCGTGCTAAAGCGTGTTACTGGCGAGCACGCCGCCTGTCATACTGTCTATCCTATACTCTGTTCGATCCCTTTCTCCGGCACTGGCAATGTCGTTGGGTAATGGATTTTGTTTTTTCTACTCTGTGTGGTGTGTTCGTTTAATTTAAAAAATCTTGTTTGTTAGTATTGTATTTTTTATGCAATATTTTCTAATGCAATAAATACTGATTTTGCAATATTGAAAATTTTATATTTATGTCACGTTGTGAGTGTACTTTTTGACAATTACAGAACAAATATTGAATGGAAATAAATGACAAATATGAATTTGAAAATATTACAAAATTCGTCATGAAAAACTCTTTTAAATGATATCACTCACATAACCGATATATAGCTATATCAGATGTAAGATTTCTTCATTGTTTCTAGTAGAGCCAATAAAAAGTAAATTCAGTGAAACTTATATTACCTTGCTCAAAAGGGCCATGAATATATCTATTTATTTTTGCACGGATGCAAAACTGTACACGGAATAAAGGCAGATCCGGAATATATAGCAGTTAACCTTTATGTTGGAAATAATGTATGTAAGCGATTATGCGTGCTTAAAATCACAGATTTTAAATTAAGATTAAAGCTCATAATTAATAATGGACTCGTTAACAACGTAACGACACTATCAAGATTGCGTATGTCATTTATTAATATTTAACGAAATTAATTCCAGGCATGACAAAAGGGAATAAAATATTACCTTTATTACTTCCTGCGCATATGGCGTTTTGAAATTTTCTACCTGAGGTTCGTCGTCCATCGGCCTATTACATTGTACCCGAAGAAGAAAATATCTTAAATGTATTGTCTACATAAAGTTATTAAGTGGCCACTTTTGTTTTAAATTGACAGTCGAAAAAAATATACACAGAATTAAGAAACACAACACATGGCAGCACGAGAGCCCAAAATATAACAGTTGATGGACAATTTAACGCAATCTAATTTATGCTATTTAGTTCATCTATTCGAAAAGAGGCACTGGCGTAACTGAAATATTTTTTAAGGGGCACATACATTGTTGCGAAAACTGTCCTTAATATATCTCATTTTCAAACATTTATAACAAATAAATAATTTCAGACTACTTTTTAGCGTTCTCAGGGAAAAATTTAATCCACATTATTATTTAAGAAATACATTAACTCGATTAAAGAACGTTTAATAACAAAATAGAAATGATATCTCTAATTAAACTGTCCAAATAAATAGCAAAGAATGTACCGATATCAACCAACAGCGAGTAATCTCTCCTCCCTTTTGACATAACTGCCCCGATTCACCCTAGGCATACTCATATCACCTGATTTTTCTCCTGTAGATCGAAATAAAATACACGGAGTACCTCACGGTTCAGTGTTGAGACCGATATCTTTCATTATATATGCTAAGGATATGATGTTCCATTTTGGTCTAGATACTCGCCTTGTAGATTATTTACTTCTTTTTCCCACAGGATAGGGAACAAGAAAACAATATGATATTAAAAACTGGATACAAATTAAAACAAAAAAAAAATGTAAAGTAGTAATACAATACCATGACATAAAAGGACAAACATGTCTAAAACATTGCTATAATTATATGTTAATGCTGTCTTGCACTGTGGAATAATTACAGTACATCATGTACAAAGGAAAGGAGTTCTGCAGATGATGTGACGATAATACAATTTAATAAAACTGAAAATAATTAATAAAGTAAAAATCTCTGAAGAACTTTCAGAGGAGTGGGATCTAAGCAATTATCTGACAGGAAACGTTAATAAAACTCAAAGTCTAAAGTTGTCCTCAAGCTATGATTTTAGTAATCTTGTTAAATTAATTGGTGTAAATATACAGTGTGTCCTAGGATAGATGTAACAAGAGGTGTAATGGACCAAAAATTTTGGAATTTTGGAATGGTATTTGGGGATTGAGTCCTGCTTGTTGTAAAACTAAAGTATACCAAAAATGACTTGATTTGGTGTTCTACAGGGTGTTTTATAAGCAAAGTTGTAAAAATCACCACTAATAAAGTACCTTTATTTTTCAAAATATGAAAAAATTCCACTAAGAAAAGTTATTTAGAATGCAATTTTATACCTCTATACCAAATTTCAGGAATGTAAAATTATTTTTTTGAAACTTCCCATTTTTTCAATAAATTGGTATTTTATTCTGAACCATTCAATTAATACTGAATAGAAATTATTTTTTGTGAATTAATATTTAAAGTTATGTAGAAGCTAAAAGTAGGCTATGAGAAAAGCAGTGGATACACATTTATCATTTATTATTGACATATTTGTCAAACGTAGTCAATATTATCCTTAATTTCTGTTTCAAATTATCGAACCAAGCATAAAAAATTAAGTGAAAATGGTACTCACAGTGCGTGAAAAAATTTATATTGTGCAATGCTACGGAATTGGCGGTGAAAACTCGCTAAGAGAAGTGGTAAGCCAATTTAATTTGAAATTTCCAAACACTGCTTTGTCACGTACTCAGACTATGAGAATAATTAAAAAGTTTCTGGCTACTGGTAGTGTTCTTAACATGAAAAGAAAAATAAAAGCATATGATGAAGACAGTGTAGGGGCTATTATAGCTCATGCTTCTGTTATAGAAAATCCTACGATGCCACTAAGAGAGAGATCAGCTCTTATTAATATTAGCAAGTCTGAACTCCAAAGAATTTACAAGGCAAAGAAAATTAGGGCATATCAAGCAAATTATAAACATACGCTTGAAGAGGGAGATGATGGCCGTAGGTTGGATTTTTGTTTGACCATTGGAGAAAAAATCATGGAAGAGGGATTTTTTCATCATTTCATAATTTTCTCGGATGAATCCACATTCACAACCAATGGTGTTGTTTCATCTCAGAATTGTCGGTTTTGGGCTTCTGAAAATCCAAATTTTAGAATTCATTGTAGAAGACAATATTATAAAAAAGTGAATGTGTGGTGTGCCGTTTCTTATCACGTTGGAGTTATTGGACCTTACTTCATTGAGGGAAGGTTAAACCAGCACACTTATTTACAGCTTCTTGAAAGATTTTCTGAAGAACATTTAAATATTTTAAGAGATATGCCTTTAGTCCATTTTCAACATAATGGCTGCCCTGGCCACTCCAGGGAAATGGTTAATCGGTGGTTGAATTTAAATTTTGGAGAAAATTGGATTGCCAGGAATAGACCGATCAAGTGGCTGGCGAGATCCCCAGACCTATCAATATTGGATTTCTTTTTATGCAGTTGGTTTACGCTGAACCACTTCCTAACGATGTAGCAGTATTGAAGCAGATAATTACAAATGCCGTAAACTCCATACCGTTAGATCATATTCGAAACAGTTTTAAGGACTTCAGGCGAAGGATCGAAATGTGTTTGGGATGTGGGTGGTAGCTACGTCGAATAATAAAAAAATTGTAAACATTGTTTTGTATTGGTCAATAATTAATTTGTTTGTGAATCTGTTATGTTTTTGACATTTATTACTTGTTATAATTTTTAAACCTCATTAATCTTCTGTTAGTAATTGTTTCTTGTTTTACAATTAGTTCGATTAACATTATACCTTTTTACATCTCGTATATTCAATTTTTTATTTACCAATAGCCTACTTTTTAAAATGATTAACATTTGCTCCTACACAACTTTAAATATGAATTCAACTCTTAATTCGCAAAAATGGGAAGTTTCCAAAAAATAATTTTATATTCCTGATATTTGGTACAGAGGTATAAAATTGCATTCTAAATAACTTTTCTTGGTGGAATTTTTTCATATTTTGAAAAATAAAGGTACTTTATTAGTGGTGATTTTTACAACTTTGCTTATAAAACACCCTGTAGAACACCAAATCAAGTCATTTTTGGTATACTTTAGTTTTACAACAAGCAGGACTCAATACCCAAATACCATTCCAAAATTCCAAAATTTTTGGTTCATTACACCTCTTGTTACATCTATCCTGGGACACACTGTAGATTCCTCTTTCAATTTTTTTTACATCATGTGCTAGAACTTTCCAAAAGCGTCCCTTTACCTCTATCTATGTTATTAGAGCATACAAAAATAAAATATCTGCATATTAATTAAGAATGATTTTTCGCAGTAAAATGATGTTATTTAACTACTTCTTTTAACAATTGTATCCAAGTTATATAAAAATCTACTCTGTCTGCTTCTTTTGTTATTTTTTTCTCCTAATCCCAGTTTATACTATATCCGTTGAGTGTGTCCACAAATCTTTAATCTCTGGATTTCATTTTGCAATATTTACTGGGTTTGTTTTTCAATGCTCAGAAAGAAACAAGCTATTCATATTATTTTTTTTCATAAAAATCGCAATATTAAATTCCAAATGACCTTCTTGCCCTTAACTTTGTAGTGCAAGATAAAATTAATTTGTAAATTTGTTTCAATGTATTTTTGGTATAAGCTAGTGTCACATAATTTTTAAATATCTAGGCAACTACGGCCAAATAAATCTCATTCCAAATATGGGTATAAAAATACTGCGTGGCGTACATATTAATTTTAATATCTAAAGAAGGAAATACTTAGTAAAGAACCATGAAATGGGCCTGTTTGAAGTGGAACCAGGTATACGAAATCAGATAGTGGGTTATTAAGTGCAATAACAACCCTTATTTTAGATAAATGACTTTTTTGTTGCAAACCCATGTAAAAGGTCACTTAGACAAAGGTTATTACAAAGTGTTTTTGTTATCTTGTTCATCGAGTTTTCACACCCAGCGTTTGATGGATGAGTTGGGCCCATATCTGATGAACGTTGGTCACGACACGACACTACTTTCATGGAACTACAGATACACAATCATATGGTAGACACTGTATATCCAATATGTTTCTGATAAACCCAAATAAAACATCGAATGGTCCAACGGTCAATGTACCATTCATTGGCGGGTTGTAGATAAATTCATTTTCGATAGAGACGGATAGAGATTTTATAGGTGTGAAAAATATAATTAATTATAACTTTTTCACCTTTTTATATTTCGAAAAAACTACCAAACTGAGTTCAACTTTATTATAACAATTAAATAAAAAAGCTTTAGTGGTATAGAAATCTAGTAAAGGCGTGGGGAAAAATAAAGTATTGAATTTTGGGTAACAAAAACGCCAGATCTAAATAAAAAAAAAAGGAATATGGTTGTCATCATTTGGCAAACGACAATGGCACTCAAAAATGCCTCAGTACAATTAGAAGCGTGAAAACTATCATATTTTGCATAAACTGTGTTATTATAATTTTAGAGCAAAATGATCCAAAGGTATAAAAATACAAATACAAATGTAAGATGTTTAAATTGCAATATACAACACGACTCTCAGGTTCTAGCGAATTTTACGTAAGTTAGATGAATCATCAATTTTTCCTTAATATAAGGTATATTTAATAAGACTATTACAATACGAATTGAATTGCAACTGGGCATTACTGAATACCATAAGAAATGCGAAAATGTATAATATATCGGAACTTTAATTTAAAGCATGGCTCTCAGGTTTGAACAAACTTGACGAGAGATCAATTTCACCTCAAAATTTAAAAAAGTTATTACGAAACGAATGAGAGTTACTGCAGTCAGGCGTTGCCAACTGCAAATAACTATATTTCAACAATGAAAATAAAAAATATGTTGACTGTGTACTTATTCTTAGTGGCACCCTTTAAAAGTGATTTGTGTCGTGTTCATGTAAAATATGAATCAAATAGGTATTCGCAGTCGGGCACGCCCGACTGCAACTTCCTTCTACTCTTTATTATCTTATGATATGCATAATTTACAATATTATCACCTTTAAGCATGAAAGCTGACAGTTCAGTGTACGGTAATACACAACTGTAATAGTCTACCCTAATAAAAGTAGGAAAATGCCTCTCATTACTCATCCCTTGTACCTGTGTACTGTGCAGTCAGAGACAGTCAGTCATATTTCAACCCTCAAAGGCTTCACCTCTCGCGCGAACTCAGAGCAGTTATAAAACTCTACTATGTTAAATAAATACCTTCTTCTGATATATAAACTATATTGGTTGCACACGCAACACCTTGTATATTAATTTAAGTGATATTTGTTAATAAATAATTTAAATTGCAGACTGTAACTCAAGTCTAGATAGTTCGTGATATCCAGGATTCCGTCGTATCGCAAATACTTTCTCGTATATTTTATCATTCGAGTGTGACTTGAGGAAATGTTCTAGTCAAGTAATCCTAATGTATTTCTTTATGACCCGGTACGCATAATACTCAAAAATGATTCGTTCGTGAGATTTCCACATACGAATCGAGATATCGAGATATCGCATTTAGAGCAAGTTTGTCGGACATGGAATTGTGGCTTAGTTTCCTGAGGTGTGCATGTAAAGTGTCTAAAACAATGCCATCTGCATAGCTTTCCGTTTCCGCCAGTAGACGTGACATGCAATCGGAACTAGGGTTCTCTCAATCAAATTTATCAACTTCTTTCTCGTCCTCGCTTTGAATTTGACCCCTAATACCGACTTCTTAAAGGTTACACGCTTGTCTGGAATACCATTTCTGTTGTTACAGAGGTAATATTTATTTTTGATAAGATCTAGGAGACTACAAATCGACACCTTGACAACCTGCAATTAACTCTATAATGTTCTGTATTGTTTCAGAAATGCGTAGATAGCCACGTAGATAAAGAGCAACCAAATATCGGGGATATGACAGGCAATCTATTTTAAGGACGGACACGGCCTTTTGCATACGGACAATACAGATGAAATAAAGACTAAAATTGTCCACTCTAAATCCTCGCTACAACGACGTTAATTTCGAATAATTATTGTTATTAAATAAATAACTAGTAATTTTTGTTCTCTTGAGTTGCCAACATTTGGACTTAATTCTCAAATTAATTATTTTTATAGGAAGATAATGTAATAATCTGCTTGAAGAATCTCCAAAACACCTTGGTAGGTAAAGTAAAAAGTGTAGGAAAAATAGGAGCTAAATAATATCTAATGTATATAATTCAGCACAAAAAGTTGCAGGAGACAAAAATGATTTGAAAAATAATATGTACAGGGTTATTCATTATATTTCGACTTAACTTACCTCCTTGGTTTTTAGAGTGCTAAAGAAGGTAAATAGAAAAAGTTGTAGGGTTACAATTATATTTTTTTTGTTATGTTATGGTTGCTGATGGGAGAGCAGTTATTTCTTACTATGCAATAGGTTGTGACATTTTGTGTTATTATTTCATCAAAACACAGGAGCACGTGGCCACAAAACAACCCCGATTTAACACCTTTAGATATATGAGCTTTGATTTGAAATTTGACTGTAAGTTGGTGTTAGCTAGTGGAAGAGCCATATTGCTTTTTATTAACAATATCTATTAGTAAATAGAAAAGTTATTAATCATTTATAAAATTGGCTTCTTAATGTTTATGTTTTGTAATTGTATAAAAATCTTGTGAAATGCTGTTTCATGTCATTGTTTATTTATATAATTTATTAATATACATTTCATAACAATATATTTATATGATTTTCACATAACCACTTTTTATTATAAAAATTTACACTTTTTGAAGTAATGAATGGTGGTCTAGTGGTTATACTTTTGACTTAATATCAGAGGGTCACACACAGGTTTGATGCAGTTACTTCTTTTTTTTTAAATTTTATACCGCATCATAAAATTGAAAATGTCTAAAATTAACATTTTAGACACACAAACATGAAAATTATTTAGAATTCTATGTCTAACGCAATTATATTGAAAATTCTTCTCTACGAATGAGGCAAATTTATCGTTAAAAAAATTAATATTTTTATTGCTTTAGATATACCCTGCAGACATTTCTAGGCTTCAAGTCGCCTAACACCTGAATTGCTATTTTAAATAGGAAAAGTGGAATGTTGCACTTCCATTATTCAATGCCGTGTTGTAAAACAGTGAAGTAAACAATGTCAATCCCAAGTAACACACATGGTACCAAATCCTTTCGGTTTCGGTTTTGCTACGAAGCCTTAGTTCCAGGGGTACACCCTGGTACTAATATTGCTAATTTATTGAGTAAGGCTACTTTATATGGTTCTTTTAAAATAACTGTTACCACACCGATATAATTTATTGGAACTGTAAACACCCAAAGTCAAAGTAACATTTGAGTAGTTACTGGAACTAGGCACTAACATTTTATTGTTACTCTATAGTGGCAAAAACTATATAGTACCAGTGAATCAGTTACTGCCACCCACCAGTGCTACTAAGATGCCTAAATAAAGTAACTGGGTACATAGAGAAGCAATCTAGGTTCCAGAATAGTTCCAGTGACCATGACTTGGAACTTTAAAGTATCGCGGCATTTTAGTGGCAACATGGGTAGCGAAATAGTTCCTGTTGGTACTTTACAGTTCCAAAATAGAACCTGATACTATAGAGTCACATGAGGATAGTTGCTATTGGGTCACCAAAGTCACAGATCTTTTAGAGGTAAAATCCTCTATACTTTATGGTGGAGGGCCTAACTTTATAGTACCTTTGTTAAAATCGGCCATTATTAGTTGTTAAAATTTTTAGAAAAAAAAAAATGGTTTTAATCAAAAATAGACAACGGTTATAATAATATCTTATCATAAACTTTTACGAAAAATGATTTTGAAAGTATTCCAAATGTTTCCCTAATAAATATTAAAATTTTTTAATCTTGCCTTTTTAAATTATTTTGTCAAAGAATTTAAAAAAAAGGTTATTTTGAGGGCGCGTTGAAATTTTATCGTTTAATATGTCAACTTATATCAAAAAAATAACTTGCGTTTGAAAAAATGGCTAAAGAAGTACTTTAAACCCACACCTAAAGTACACATCTATTTGGTATAATATTATTTCACTGCGCCATTATTATAAAAGAAAAAAAGAGGTCGCTAAAAGATAAACACCATTTTAAAAAGTGATAGTGGCAGTTACTAGGCAGCCACGTAGCGGTTACTAGGCCGCCGAGTTGCGGAGTAGTACCCGTTACTAGCCCGATCCTTTATAGTAACTAAACATAGTCACATCCATAGAGGCCGGGAATACCCGAAATACTACCCGGCGACTAAAAATTTTTCCCCATTTTAGTGGCGGCTACGTAGCTGCCACGTAGCAGAGACGTGGCAGCCTATGGTAGCGGTCCATTTTATCGTGGCTTTTATAGTCGCCGATATGTTCCCGCGACTTTATGTGTATCTTGGGATGTTCTTTTCGATTATGTGGTAAAAATAAATGGCTTAATTTAGGTGATGTTAAAATAAATTTTGGGTCCTTTGATTGTTTTTCACACACTAAATCACAATTTTATTTTTTACCCCTTTAATAATGGTGTGGGGGTGGCCAAAAAAAAATACTATACGTCAACTTCACTACTTGAATGTGGAAGTAAAAATGGACCACCCAACTGCTTGTCACATACAGATATACAATGTGAATATAATTGAGGCGAGAATGTATCCTTGTGGAATCTCGCATCTAACATTCGGTAAAGTGAGATCAATTTTTTTTTCAAATACCAATGTAAATTTCTAGTATTTTAAACGCATAATTGGTGGTTGACCCAATTATTTTTAATCATTCCCATCTCCCTGCATTAATAATATTCAATTTGATCTAAAAGCATATCATGGTTAACACAGTTGAATGCCTTCAATAAGTCCCAAAAAATATGGAGGAGAGGTGGTTTAATTTAACATAATTAAGATTTTATAAGATGATTTGAGAATTAATCGTAAAATAAAAACATGGATGTGTATATTCCTAAATCTGCGACTGCTGCACAAAATTCCAATAGCACTATGTATACGTTATTTAGACTGAGTCCCCTCTACTATCGATTGCTAATATGTACAACATAAATATTTGAGCAATATCGTAAGCGTAAACTGATGATAGCTTGACATTTTGGGTATAAGTAATGCAAACGGAGGGTAGCTAGAGTCTAGAGCTACAGCTACTGCTACTAAGCTATGGCACGGCCACAATCTGCCTTAATTCGGAATATCCGTGCGGTTATTGACATAACTCGGCCTCGGTGGCCTCGGCGGGGGTTGGCAAAAACCCTTAACGGTAAGGGTTAATATGAACTCATTCGCAGTTCCCGACTAATTATCTCGGTCGAAAGATCATAATCCCTACATATAATGGCCAGTTTCAAACTTATCAAATCTACCATCATGGCTACCATTTGTGTACATTACTAAGAAACCCTTGTTAACTGTCTATTATCTAATAAAATTGCGACACTATAGACCCTCAAAATTAACAAATTTCACCCTCATAATATGCCATTACTTGTAAAATATGTTATCATTATATATAACCACAATTTACATATAGAAATACTACATATACTATGTTGCTAAAACTCATCAAGAACATAAACATTAATGTTTATTACCAAAATTTAAAAAATGTAGTGATTGTAATATATCTATTGAAAGAGTATTATGAAGAGCATTGTTACAATTTTGATAGGACATATCCTCAGACACTATGAGTTGTACAAAAATTTCACCGTTCTCGAAGAAAATTGTTTTGGGTATATATCGAATATAATTTTTTCGATTATTTCTTCACATTTAGTTATATCTTCCTTATTGTTTTCATTAGTGTTCTGTATAATTTCTTCACACGTTTATCAGCTGGAGAGACATTTTTGAAAGAAACGCGCATGAAGTTGGTTGAATTAAGAGCATTTTTTCAAATATTCTACACGAATCTGCCTGGGACTAGAATAGATGCAAGAACTAGAAGAAATTGGATTGCAATGACCAAAAATCGTTCACACCTCCATCTATGTCACCAAGTTGATATGCATTCAAGTTCACTTTAATAAGGCGACTACTGCCACTTGAATTCATATAAACTTGGTGGCATAGATAAAGGTGTGGACTACAAAATATCTACCTTGTGAAAATGAAGAAGGAAATATATACTTTTTACTTTAGTTAACTTCCTTATAAATAATATCCCACGTGCTAAAAATTATTGTTCATCTTCTTCTCCCTCCAGAATATTCTACGCCAAAACTTAAGCTGTTCATTTGAAAAATACGCTAAATAAATCTAAATTATGCCTTAAAAGCGAAAACTTTCAAAGATAAAGTGTCTCTCTAATTACCTCATTCAACATTTTGAGGTTGATTGTCCGTTAGCTTACCCCTACTGTTTGCTCTAAAATTGTCCTAATAGTAGCAGGAATGGAGTAAAGTCTCCGATTCAGATGCTTCCATAAAAAAAATCCAGTGGCGTCAAGTTTGGTGATTTTGATGGCCATTAGTTAGAGTCATGAGTTTCTATATACTGCTCTCCAAATCTCAATTATGTGATGGTGGCCCATTTAGTTGGAAGTAAATTTGTTCATATTGATTCAGTAGTAGATTTTCTAGAAAATCTTCAACCTGAGATCTTAGAAATTCCAGGTATCTATCCTCGGTCAGACATTCATGTAAAAGTATCGGGCCAATTATTCTCTTATTTTGGGTACATATTCAGAAGATTACATTCAAAGAAACCATCCGTCCTTTCCGTTGGTCCAAATCTGATCACGTTAGTCCAATAAGTCTTCCATACGAGACATCTTATCAAGTAGTATCTCTAACTTTATCTAGAGGATACTTCATTATAAATAAAAATTTGTTAGACTTCACAGCCAAAATTATTAGAAATCCAAATGAAATAGAATAGAAAATCTCGCTCATCGCATGCATGTCTTCATAAATAAAATATTCCCTTCTACTGACGTCTGATTTCGAACCACAAGAAACACAAAAAAATTGATCACCTTCTTTCATTCTCTTCTGAAATCGTCAGTAGTAGTTGACAGTAGAAATCGACAGTTTGAATAAGAATCTGATAGGATTATACAAAAAAAGGTCTTATCCTAAGTTTCTCATCTAACTTTTCTGAAGTATTTTGACGCGCAAAACACTTCAAAATAGTTAGATCAGAACCTTAGGACAACACCTTTTTTCCTTTCTACCCTCCTACTACCCCATGTATCCCCTATACATGGGGTAGTAGAGAAAAACTTATAGAATAGAAAAAATTTTTTCGTCCAAAATTGGTTTAGCATGTAAAAATACTCCAAAAAAGTTACCATGGAAACCTTAGGACATGACCTTTTTTTTTTTTTTTTTGTAGACCTGTGTTATACTGTTCGCAAATCGAAAACGAAGAGTATATTGCATTTGATCGGCACATTTCTAAAACCGTAAATATCGCTCGCAGACAAAAAAAAAACAAATTTCATATCATTGTGTTAGTGAACTTTCAAAATGTCCATCTGTCCATCCGTCCATCATGTTTCTTGTAAGCACGATAACTCAAGAAAGAAAAATCCGATTGTACTGAAATTTGGTTAGTAAGTTAGTGTTATCTAGGGGAAGAACCCTATTGTTTTTGAACAAAATCGATCGGTAAATAAAATGATTTAAATTTGAAAAAAAAATGTTTTGATTTTTATGTTTTTGTCATTGAATAGAAATCTGGTGGAATGATAATTCATTTTAATATCAAAATATTTATATATTTTACAAATATACATTTCATAATGTTATATACAACCGTAAAAATATGATTTTAGCTCGTGTCTTATAATGTAAAAATGTACATTTTTTTAGGTGTAAGGTGGTGGTGTAGTTCTTACGCTTTTGACTCGGAATCCAAGGGTCCCAGGTTCGAAACCCAAATGGGGTTTGGTATAGTTCTTTTATTTTTACTTTATTTTACACTGAGTCTTTTACCAACTAAGTTCGTACTATAAAATTAAAAATGTCTAAAACTAACATTATTTACAAAAAAATGCGAAGAGTATCCTATAGAATGTGTAACAATTATATAAAAAGTTCAATGAACAGGCGAAGAGTACGTTTTTAACTTGTTAATTTTTACACTCCTCAACTAAATTTTATTTTGATGTGGTAACAGTTGTGGTGGTTTTCCATGTTAGGTGACACTCGGTTTGAGAAATTAAAAACATTAATGGGATCAAAAGATTTTCAAGTTTTATCTATAGAATTGTGCGTTTTAAAAAATAAATAGGTATTTTCATTAAAAAAACTTGTCTAGGATGTTATTTAAAAACATTTTTAAAATTACAGTTGTACTCCTTAATCCTCCAAAATATGAGATAAGATGCCATAAAGTAATAATATATAAGCAAAAACATATTATCTACTTCAGCAAGGAACTTAGTAACCTCAATTAAAGATTAATTAAACCAGCGAATGGAAAATAAGAATATGTTTTTTTGTGAACAACCGGTGTTCAACAGCACTTGAGTCAACAGCACTAGTAATTTGGATTCTTTGTTAAAAGCTGCAAACCAGGAAGTATTTATATCCAAATAGAAATTTAAATAATATAATATCGGAATCGCTATCACCGGGAGCCACAAATAAGCAACACGCCACGCAACAATACAAAAAATTACAAATATGATGATGTAAATAAGTGTAAAGAATGCCGATACATTTTTATGAAAAATTATATATTCGATTGAAAAGAACTGTTATTGAAAAAACGTTTGCATGCATTATTGTAATTTGCTTATGGGAAAGTAAGGATCTGTCCATATTGGATTTGCACAATTGTCAATATTAAAGAGCTCCACCTACTAAATATACCCTTTTGATTGGTAAAAGAATTGCCCTTATACCGTGTGCTTGGGCACTCTACATACTCAAATAAAGGGTATATATCTATTATATGCGACCCCAATCCATGGGAACAGTCATATGACAGATGTTGAACCCCACTTGACATATATGCTTGCTTTTGCTTATACTCTTCGACCATACGTCCACTGAAAGATCTACATGTCCTGTCCAAACAATACAGAATATTACACTTAAAACGCCATTTTTAGTTAACACAATAAATTTGTTGGATGTTGGCCATGATGGAGCTTTTCAATATACACTCAATAAAAATAATAAAGAAGTACTTCAGCTCTCTCTATAACCTCTACATAAGTGCATGGCGGACAAAAAATATATCACAACGCTATGTAACATCGCGTGCCTTCTAGTGCCTGAATTACAATATTTTTTATTACCACTTAATTGTATTTATTTATCAAAATGCATAAAATATTGTGTATATGTACAGGGTCACATTTAAAAGTACTGTAAATCAAGAAAGAGAATTAGTTCCTCTCCAAACACGTTTCGTTTCTTGAATGCATATTTTCCATCACAGTTCTCAACAAATTCACCGACGTTCTTCCAATTTCATCATTTATGTAATTTTATAAATTCTGGACTCTATGTGGACTACCAACGCAATATTGAGACTTGTTTTGATTTGATTTGATTTATCAGAGTACATTCCGGGAAACATACCACCGTGTCCGGGACACCTGCACTGGGTTGGATTTGAGTCATGCTTGTTGCCAGAAGCAAGAGCTATATGACGATCCTCCCAATTATTGTTGTACACGTATAGCATGATCTCCCTATTCTTAGTTTGTTGCTGTTTAGTATTAGCGCTTTCTTCAGTAGATGTGTTAGGTCCCTTCTTTGTACATATCCTCGGTATTTCATTGTGTACATTTCATCCTTTTTATAATTGTTTTCTTTCCTACTAATGTTGATGCTTTATGTCGTTGTTTCAGTCTAATTGTTTTTGCAAGTAATTGGATGTTATCTTATTTAGCGCTTCTCGGACTTCTTCTGTTGGCTTTTATTGCGGTATGTCATCGTTGGCAGTACGATGGATATATTATGTCTTCTTGATCAGGCTCCATTTAATTCCCTCCTTTACAATTTATCATCTTTTCAGGTCGCTCGTCAAATATTATCCCAGGTATTTTAATTCATTTGTCGTTCTTAGGGAGTAGACGCTTATTTTGCATTATTATTTTTTTAGTTCATTTTCAGTCCAAGTGTGTCCAGATTAGTTTCATGTTTACTAAAGGATATCATCGGGGGGGTCTCCATATTTTCGTATTTTCGTTAAAATTTGATATTTCTTTTATTGTGCTTAGTATCAATTGATCTAGGCCAATGATGAATAGTCGGGGAATAAGGAGCATCGTTACTTAAGTCCTATATTGTTCTCTTTGGTGTCCATCGTCTGTCCGAACCATTGAATTGCAATGCCTTCATGGAGGCAGGCTTTTATTTTCCTGTTTAAGTAGGGTGGTGCCTACTCCTTTGTTGTCGTGACTGATAGTATCTGTTGCCTTCTGCAGATCTATTGCGACTATGTGTAGTTTTGTCCACTCTATCCATTTTTCTTCCAAGATTCTTCTGGTGGTGTACATAAGGTCGTCCATTTGATCTACATTTGATGAATTCTCTCTAGTTGTTTGGTGGTATTCCGATGTATTTGCCTAGTTGTGTGTTGTCAAAAATAAACCACAAAATGTTACGCCCTGGCACCTGATAGCAGATAACTGATCTTCTTTATTCAGGGAAATCGTGGTTTGGAAATTCATCAAATAAGTAGTAGTCTTATCCTTGAAACCATCCAATTGAAACTACACGTCAGTAGAACTGTGCCGAAAACGACGCAATTCTGATACTACAAATTTTTCCAGCATATGGATGGTTGACTCTACGCTGGTCTTACTGAAGTTTTTTTCCCATGCTGATGCGGTATCTTGAAAGCTGTTGATCCGTGAGTTAATGGCGTGTTGAGATATAAGATGGAAAAGACCTATAGCGAATGATGTTCAAAAGCTATCTAAATAACTGCGAATATACCCATTAGATAATAGCGCAGTTGATTGGTTTTTAAATGTTGCCATTTTCAGTTCAATTAAAAAGAGGACTATGTGAGTGTGTGTGGTACTGGTTTAATGCGTCTGGCAAATGTAGATTTATGTATCCTAAGATAAACGAGGGCAAGAAAGAAAACAGAGAAATCAGGAAAAGGGGGGTGAGAAATCTAAAAAAACACATTTTTTTGTTCCGGTTCCAAAGTTGATGATGAGCGGGGAGGGGAGAAATCCGAAAGAAACATTTTTGTGTCCAAAACGAAAATTGATTAGCCTGGGGGGGGGGGGGGGGGACGAAATATATTTTTTTAATAAGCAGAGAGTGCCAAGAGCTCGCGACGCCTAACGCGCGCTCCTTCACGCATTGTCGCCTCTAGGCTATAGCCTAGTTAGCCTTATGGGAAATCTTGCCCTTGTCGTATATCAACGCAGGGCATCGGTACCTATTGCTTCTGCTTCTTCATTGTAGTAGGAGTAGATCCGTCTTTCTTTTATTAATCTCTCTGTTTTCTGTCTTGCGCTCGTTACGATTACCATTAGTGGTTTCCACTGTTTGTGTTTTATTTTCTGTTTTTTTGTTGCTTGTCTTCTCTGGCAACTTGCCTGTCTTTGTCCTTTTCATTATGATATGTATTGTGTACAGTATAGCATTTAGCGATGCAAATGGCAAGACAAAACTTATTCTTGTTACCTTCACAATGAATGCAACTAAAATTGCGGTTATAATTTTTGTGGTACCTTAACTAACACAATTTCTAATAATGTCAATTTAAGATGGTTTAGTCGTGCTTTAATTTAAATTATTCTCTAATTATGCTATAAAGCATAACTGTAATCTATAATAAATCAGACCTAATGCTCGCGTTCACATTGTCTTCTTTATTAACGTTGAATTGTGGGAATTAATATTATTTACTCACATGCAATTTAAAAATGATACATATTCTGCTGTCATTGGTGGAATAACTGTGGACAATTAATAGTATATTTTCTAGGATTTATTAGCGATACAGAAGGAAATTTATTGGCCCTTCATAACCATGTGATATTGTTTTATGTAGTTCATTACCAGAGTCGGCTCGAAGAATTTTTCTGCTGAAGCGCATTGATGACGTCATGGCAAAATCGCTGACGAAAAAAACCTCAAATGAAAATGCATACGTGCGGAAGTGTTAAAATCGCCGCGCTACTCGAGGCAAATAAGTTGGAACTTGATATATACAGAAGGGGACCCACCAAAATAAAGCACCCTGATGGTGAGAGGCGAGGGGACTCACCAAAATAAAACATCCCCCGATGGTCAAGCATCGCTCGTTCTTTGGAGACAGTTTACTAAAATATATAGTGATTTGGCCTATCCTGGTGAATGGGCTCATCAGTAAACTTTACCAGAACTTGCTTAGATACATCTCTTAGATGCCTTAAGCTACGTTAGGTTTTTCATCTTAAAATATTCTAAATACCTCACACGGTGGCCTACAACCAAATTTAAATCAAAGTTGTGCCGCCACTCGGATTTTTTTTTGTTTACACATTTTTGAATGTATATAGAACCAGTTCCCATGATATTTAAAATTATTCATCGCAGAAACTTTTTTTTACAAGTATTTTACTATTTTTGTTAAATGACATAGCCACGGAAAAAAGTGGTCTAGCCTGCGGACCAGACCAGTGTATCCTTATGTATTTGGATCCGCTGAAACCAAATCCGAAGTCAGAATTGTCAGATTGGCTCGTTTTTCACCCCGAATCCCAAAAATGGCCTCCCCCCAAAAATGGTCTATCCGGCGGACCATACCAGCGTATCCTTATGTATTTGGACCCTCTGAAGCCGAATCCGAAGTCAGAATGTTCAGATTCGCTCGATTTTCACCCCAAAAAACACCCCCAAAACAAAAAAAAAGTTCACTAGCCAGCGGGATCAAATACATAAGGATGCACTGCTCTGGTCCGCAGGCTAGACCAGTTTTTTTTTTGGTTTGGAGGTGTTTTTTGGAGGTGAAAAACGAGCCAATCTGACAATTCTGACTTCAGATTCAGTTTCAGCCGGTCCAAATATATAAGGATACACTGGTCTGGTCCGCAGGTCAGACCACTTTTTTTTGTGTGTCTGTTTCATTAAACAAAAAAAGTAAAATACTTGTAAAAACAATTCTGCGATGAATGATTTTAAATATCGTGGAAACTGGTTCTATATTAATCCAAGAATGTGTAAAAAAAAAGAAAATTCCGAGTGGCAGAAACTTTGATTTAAATTTGGTTGTAGGCCACCGTGCTCAGGAAAGTGAAAACATTTTATTTCCGCCCTCACCCTTGAACAATTGTGCGAAGAGAGAGCGCGCAGTTCAAAATTTTAAATTTATTTTCAAGAAATTTGCCGTTTTCACGAATGTATCTGCTGATAAGCTAAAATTTTTTTTAGGTTATGTCAAAATGCTGACATGGTGGGTGAAATTTGATCATGAAGTCGATAACAGCGCCCCAAAATATATATAGATACAGTGGTATACACGCTTAAATTTTAAATTTATTTATAAACGTATTTTCGGTTTTTTGAGGTTATGTCGAAATCTTTGGGTAATAGGTCAATTCTGACTCCGGATTCGTTTTTAGTACACCAAAAACATACGGTATGGTATCTCACCTTTCAACTACAAGACTTTTTTTTGTGGACTTGTGTTATTAAACAGATTTCGAGTTCTAAGGAAATATACGGACATTGTCAATTTAGATGTTATTTTAATGAATAAATATCTACTAATAATTACATTTTAAACTATTGGTGTCCTAGTCTAACTGTAAAACGTAAATTAATAAAATATGGCGGATGCGCCAATGCTATTATGTTACATATTATGAGGCTAATTTTATACGCCCTATATATCAAACTGCTGTGAGATGTAATGAAAAACAAAAGCTTCATCCCGTGATGGTTATCTGAAGATACATAGAAATAAACTTTACATATAGGTTAAATTTTTTTTATGAAGTGAATAAAAAAAATTCAAGGTACTATTTATTTGAAGTTCTGCTCTGAAGTACTCCTTGTATGACGTATAATATCGAGCGACTAAATTTTTAAACTTCAACCCGTTAGCAAAATAAATAACAAGAACCGTTCATAATCTAGAACATGATTAATTTGGGGTTATTCGTCAGGTAAATAGTATTAATATATATTATTATAAGTAATTTTGTTTACTTGGCAATTTAATTAACAGCTATTTAATTTTTTGTGGTTAAAATTAGCATTTCTTAATTGCGCTGTAAAAAGAAAGAAGTCGTAAAACGCATTGTCGTCCTGTTTATGGTAAGATAATTGCTGTAATTCTCCTAATTTTGTTAATGAAATTCAAAATTATTCCTTTTCATGGTGACTTGATTCTTGGAGCATAAATATTAGAGATTTTATAGGGAATATATTAGTTATGGTAGACGACTGTCCTGCTCCATACTCGCAATAATTAAAGGCCGCATCCGTTATTTATACTTAATTTAAAACTCAATTTTATCTGGCCTTATAATCAGATAGCATCTTATCCACTCTAGAGTGCGTCAAAAAGAGACGGAAGAATATCGTGGAGTGTGAATTATTCAAGACGGACACATAGGTATCAGAGACCTTGCATTTGACTTAATTTAATTCAAAGATTTCCCAGCGATATCTCTAGTGTCGTTAAGGTGGTCACATAGCGAATCAGATATGGAGATTAGTCAACTATTCCAGAAACAAATGAATTTTTAATTAAGAAACAAATACATGTGCATTTTAAAGAGAACTATGAGAACAGTATTATAAAAAGAGAGGAAGTCTTGTATTTTCATTCATTGTCGTTAAACTTACATTAAATTAACAGATATATGCAAAAGAAAACATTTTAATCCACCTTGCATAACTTATTAACTAACGACCGGTTTAAATGGACAGTTAATTTAGAGTTAATTCATTAATAACTGTTATCTTTCACTCGGCGGTTATTATAAACATAAATAATAATGACATCGATTTTTCGATTTAGTTAAATCGTTCCGGTTATCACACATGATTTGCATGAGTTGTATTTATATATATTTTCAGTTTTCACTTATTGGAGGTTTCTGCCCATATGTTTCTAAAGGTTCGAATAAAGAAATCTTGAAGAGTAAGATTAACACAGATTAAAAGCAGTATGGTTCGTATAATGTATACCGATTATACCTACCTGTACCTCAGGGGTCTGTTCTTGGACCACTCTTGTTTCCTACATTCATTAATAACATAGGGTATAAGCTAGATGTCTACTTTCTAATGTGTGCAGATCAGGGCCGGTTTTAAGCAGTTTTTATGGTGGGGTGCGAAATTGTTGTAATGCCGAATGACCTATTCTCCTTTGCTCCTTTATTTCCTTTATATATGATAGTCTCATCAAGATAGATATTTTCTGATAAGTTTTCTGGCAAGGGATTAATCGGCCTAATTTTTTTTTGGAAATTGTTTATTTTATTGAAGTCTACATTTTTGAGAAAAATTACAAGAATAAAAAAGTGTTTAGAATGCCATTTTGCACCTAAATGTACGATTTATGAGTAATTCTCTTTCACTCCAATTGGGGGTTAACCTTAGTTTATTTAAATAAAGTAACCATTTTTTAAAATATTTGGGTAAATCACTCAATTTTTTTTTTTAGTAAAAATGTTTTAAATGGCTGAAATTAATCTTACTGTTAATTAGTTCAAAGGGCATACAAATTTTAAATACAGCGCGCTTTCTTTATCCCGGGATTTACATACGGTAAAGATACCCTCCTTAGTACCACCTTAATATTAATACCAAACTTTTCAATAGGAAGAGAGGAAATTAATCTCAATAATATGTTAAATACATTATTTTACGATAATAACATCGACGATGTTCAAAAAGAAGATGAGGAAGATGAAGATATTTTTATAATTTTTTTTAAGTAAGCAATTTTTATAATTGTGTAGAAATAAATAATAATAAAAAAAAACCGCTGCCCAAGGAATCACTACTTCCACATCCAGATTTTCTATCACCACCCCCACCCCACTACCGATGTGGGGTATCGTTTTATGGGTTTTTGGGGAGGATTTCAAATATTATATTATTAACTTCCATAAACAATTATTTCCACATACAAAATTTTTTCGTTGTGAGTGACTTGGATAGAAAATCCGGATGTGGAAGTAGTGATTCCTTGTACAGCGGTTTTTTTATTTTTACTAATGTCCCTTAGACCCCAACAAACAATTTGCAAACAAAATTATTCCGACTGGTCCTTTGCCAGAAAACATCTCAATTTTTTACTTTTCTATATTGACGCGACTAGATGGTCATTTAATTTTTGGGATACAAAAAAAATGTAAATCTGATTGAAGACTTTTGATGAATCGAAGTGTCCTGTTTTTCCAGCAATTATTACAGGGCGCTGTAGATATACATATACTCATATACATACAGAACTCAGGGCTAGAGGCTAGAATAAGCAGATTTGACCATGCTGTTACCAGCAGTCAAATACAAGACAGGTGTTGCTCGAAAAGTAATAATTATTTATGGTATTGAGTTTTCATTATTTTGAGTTTTTTTATGATTTCATGTACGTAATTTCAAAATGCCGAAAGTGCCGAATGGTGACCGATTTGCCGAATCGGCTTCAAAGTTGTAACACAGAGGTTGCGGTGATTAAGCCCGATCAGCCAGCTCCTCTTTTCAGTTCTGAAACTGAATCTAGTTTTGGTAACATTAGATATCTATGTCCGAATTAGTGGCTTATATTCACCTACCAGTGTACTATAGGGAGGACTAATGCATATTTACTCCGTGAAACTGCTTTGGATAATAAGTACTCGCAAGTCGATGTTCGGCAAGTCGGCTAAAGCGTATTGTGTGACGAATATGCTGGTCACACTGTCTATCGTGTAACCTCTTTCCGAATAGCCTTGGCATTGGATTTGGAAGTTATCTACTATATCTGCTTCGTTTATATTTATGTTTATATTCCTGATTCAAAGTATCTCGTACATGTCTTTGGCGGACCATATTGGAACAAAGGCTGCAGGTCTGGTATACAGATGGACAAAATAAGAAAATTAGACGTATGCTGCTCAAAATGTAGGCAACCAAAGGCTTTCTATCTGCCAGGCAGAAATGCACACCCGCATTTCTGTATGGAACCCATTTTATGCCGAAACGAGCTATTTGCAATTTATCTCATCTAATCTTATACATCTTCTAGGTCATTAAACAAAAACTACTATTTTATTGCACAGTCAGAATTTTATACTTTTAGGAACTCTACTCTAAATCAGAATTATCGTTTATTGAGTTTCAATATTTTTTGCTATAAACTCGAGTCTAAGATAGGTATAGATTCATGTGCCTTCTTCACAATATTATATTGCACAGTCAGAATTTTATACTTTTAGGAACTCTACTCTAAATCAGAATTATCGTTTATTGAGTTTCAATATTTTTTGCTATAAACTCGAGTCTAAGATAGGTATAGATTCATGTGCCTTCTTCACAATATTAAAAAAGGGCATAGCAGGATAAGCATGCAAAATCTGCCCCCCAAACAAAATTTTGTTTGTTATCACTTATTTGAAGAGGCTTAACCTAAATATGATTTTCCCAAAATTTCAAGCCTGCAGCCGCCATATTGGAAGAGTGATGGGGAGTTTTTTGATATTCGTTTTTGGCGGCTGCAGGCATGAAATTTTGGGAAAATCATATTTAGGGTAAGCCCCTTCAAATAGTTCATAACATACAAAATTTTGTTTGGGGGTAGATTTTACATGCTTATCCTGCTATGCCCTTTAATAATTTTTTTTTATTAACTTCCAAAAATGTGTATCCTCTTTATGCAGCTATTAAAGTTCGCATCCCTTGATTCTTAAAATTCTACTGTGAAAAGAGAATAACATTTGATATGGCAAACTAAGAAGTTTTATATTTCCCTGTTTCAAATGCAGAAATAAAAGGTAAATGACGTCGGTTTGTAACGCCTCCTTTAAAATTTGTTTTGTTTGTTAAGAAACTGATTAAAAAGCAACACGCAATACTATGAATAAGGAATATTAAAATAATAATCGAACAAGTGTCGAGCCTCTTGAACGTATTATGTAATTGTACTAGAATAAAGTTTTAAATGCATGCATTTCGTGTGGAATAGCTTATAGCTAACAGGAAATAATAGTGACAAAGTGTTATTTTTGCTGAACAGCTTTGCTGTCATAACAACTATTCAAATGCCATGTTAAATGCCTGGACACGAGACAAGTGACAGAATATACGTGCGAAGCTTGTCACTTGACTAGAAAATTACTTTTAAATGTTCTGAGCTATGTGCCTTGAAAGGTGTATTATATTTTATCACATGATTACTTCTCTGGATAAATGTTTATACTGTATAATTTTCAATGTATTATAATACCATTTCAAATAAATTACCAGCCATTATAGAAGAATTTGATTGTAATGCGCAGCTTTGTCAGGATTTTCAAATTTTTTAAATAGTTACCAGGAAAAAAATCTGTTTGCCGTCATGTTAGAGTTTTTGTACTAATATTGCCTACAGTAAAGAAATATTGATTTTTTGATAATTTAATAGTAAGTGCATCAAAGAAACATTTCTATATTATGCAGAGACTTGCCCATTTATAGGGGGTGGTGTGGCAGCTTACTTGCCTGCTATTGAGGATTGGCGGTATCCATGCAGGAAAAAGATGAACATCGAGAATCAATACAAAAAATATATTTATCAGATAAAAATCCCAGAACAAAAAATGTCATATACTTTACAAACGAATTATATTTGATTCATAACATTGTTAACATTTTTAAAACTTTTAAATATATACATATAACCAACGAAATCTTAATTTATTATAGGGAAAAATATAATCATTGACCTCTATAAATTGGTGACCCGATATTTGAATATTTACGGAACTATTCATTAACCACTATAAATTATTAACCACTTTGAATGCAGCTAACAAGGACTGAAAGATACTATAATATTTAATATTGACGCTGAAGAATTTACTATAAATTCGGACATTTGATTGGACATATTATCATATTAAAACCCGGATTTACAAGAACCTGGATTTCAGAACCTGGGAGAGATAATTAAAATTTTTCCCAAGAAATTTTCTCGGACCTTCCTGGAATTTACTTTTTTAGTACGGTGAGTGGAGTTGTTTTCCATTGCCTCCCTGTTATTAAAAGGAATCAGTTGATTAGTTTTACAAATGGCACATCCTACGAGTGATGATATTACACTTGGCAATTATCATCTCGGGAAAATTCCCAAATACGGTTAGCGGGCTCCTGCAAAGGGCCCTGCAGATCGTACAGAGATGGTGTAATGACCAGGGTCTTAGAGTCAACCCCTCTAAGGAAGAACTGGTAATTTTCACTAGGAGACGCAGGCTAGATGGTTTCGTCGAACCTGTACTTTATGACACGACTCTAAGGATCCCCAGGACAGTATCTGGGTGTCATCCTGGACTCTAAGCTGACCTGGAAAGATCACATACAGAAACAAATACAAAGGGCCACTGCAACCCTCTGGGTATGTAGAAGGACCTTTGGTAAAACATGGGGGTTAAACCCCAGGGTAACAATGTGGTACTATACTGTGATAGACCAATGATCACGTATGCTTCTGTTGTGTGGTGGCCTGCCGTAACCAGGCTATACATTCAACAGAAACTAACACAACTCCAAAGACTCGCCTGTTTGGGAGTCACAGGAGCAATACGCACCGCCCCCACAGCAGCTCTGGAGGTCCCTCTGGATCTCGTGCCCCTTCACTTGGTGATTGAGGCCAAGGCTCGGAAAGCGGCCTACAGGCTGAGGTGCGGTGGTCAGTGGAAAATCGGAGGAGAACAATTAGAGCACACGAGGGTCCTTTCCGACGTGATAGGGACTCACTCACTTCTGGAGGCCAGGAGTGATGATATGGTGCCTTCCTTCTCCTTCTCAGAACCCTTTGAGGTTATCATCCCCAAAAGGGAAGACTGGAACCCACTCGAGGACATACTCAGGCCTGCCGATATCGTCTGGTTTACAGACGGATCGAGGTTTGAGGAAAGTGCTGGAGCGGGGATATACGGTGAAAGGCCCAGAGCTGAACTTTCTTATGCCCTGGGCAAATTCGCCACGGTATTCCAGACCGAGATCTTTACTATTTCGTTCTGTGCACAGGAGAATATTCGAAGGAAATATTCCAACAAGCACATATATATATGTAGCGACAGTCAAGCGGCCGTCAAGGCCCTTGCATCAGTCCGGACCAAGTCAAAACTGGTTCAGAACTGTAAACAGGCACTCTGTGAACTTGAGTCATCCAACTGGGTCAAGCTTCTCTGGATGCCTGGACACAGCAATATCGAGGGTAACGAGCGGGCAGACGCTCTGGCCAGAGGGGGCTCTCAGATGCCTCTACTGGGTCCGGAGCCTGCTCTCGGCTACCCTAGATCAAGTGCCAATAAGTCAGTAGAGAACTGGACACGGTCCCAGTTCTTAGACTTCTGGGCTTTCTACCCAGGACTCCGGCAAGCGAAGCTCCTGATCTCAGGGCCCTTGCGGAAGCGAGCAGAACAAATCCTGCGACTAAACAGGACACAGGTCAGAATCGTGGTAAGTCTCTTGACTGGACACGGCTCTTTCAAAAAACACCTGCACACTATTGAGGTGGTTGATAACCTCGACTGCAGGTTCTGCGGGGACGAGGAGGAGACTTCCATCCACGTCCTTACTTCCTGCCCTAGTCTTATGAACTTGAGGTACAAACACTTTGGCATTGGTTTTCCGGTGCTGGATGAAATAAGGAATGCCCCTATAGGAAGGATTTTGGCCTTTGAGTTAGAATCCGGCCTGAAAGGGGGAATTCAATAAATTCGTAGCGGTAGCACAATGGGCCTCAAGGCCTGAGTGCGGCGACCCTTCGTCGCCCCGCTAAATGAAGAAGAAGAAGAAGAAGATGATATTACACTGGATAATACTACAGTGACATCACATAGTCAATATGTCACGAAAGTCAAACTTCCACCTTTCTGGATTTCTAAGCCGGAAATTTGGTTCACACAAGTTTAATCACAATTTGCTGTTGCCAAAATTGTTAATGACCGTAGGAAATATGATCAAATAATTGCAAGTCTACCTTTAGAGGTCATAAATAATATCTATGATATTATAATTAACCCGCCAGAGAGTAATTTATATGATAATTTATAATCTAAACTTAGGGGCGAGCGTAGAGGCGACTTCAATGTGAATGTCAGTCGATATTCCGTTGCAGCAACGTCGAGCGCGGTTAGTACTTGGATGGGTGACCCATCTTGGGAAATACAGCGTTCTCGTCCCACCTTCTAGCGACGAGGATTACGTAGTAGATATACCATCCTTCGGAGGGGATGTAAAGCAGGCGGCCCCTTGTCTATTAAATGTTAGGCAAGCAAAAGATCCCTACTCTTCTTAAGGGAAGAGGTTCGGCAAAATTTCCAGGTTGGGGGTAGCTCGTCTCCTGGCGTCGGTGATAGGCTCTGGTAGCGGAAATAGGCCGACGTTAAATAAATAGATAAAAAAAAAATCTAAACTTATTTCTCGCCTTACGTCAAGCGAGGAAAAACGTTTGGATGATTTATTGTCCGGTTCACATATGGGTGATCTAAAACCCTCCGACTTCTATCGTTCTATGTTGAACGTCGCCGGTGGTTCTAATATGGTCAGCTCATCAAGCTATGGAAACGTCGCTTACCACAGACCATATTTATCGCGATTACGGTCTCTGGTAAGACTGACATTAACAAGATTATTAGCATTGAAGATCGTATTTGGGAGTCGTGCCAAAGTTCAATGATCGCCCCAATATCTAATTCCCCTTGTAACGTGGAGCCCTCACCCTTATCAGATTTAGTAAGAACTTTCAAAAATTTGTCTGTTACTTTTCAAGATACATTAAATCAAGTTTTATAAAGGCAAGAACATTTTAATTCACAATTACTTGCTATTGAATCTAAAATTTCTAAACAGACTTCAGATCTTCCAATTTCTACTCCTTCTTGTAGCAATTGTAGAAATATGAATTATAATCAGTCTCGTCCTCATTATCGCAGTAATTCACGTAACAGATATGATGGTACCAATAATAAAGTTTGTTACTGGCACCAACTTTATCTTAATAAAGCCCGCCGCTGCGGAGGAACCTGGTGTACTTTCAATAAAAATTCTATTCTTGATAATCAAAAATGACTAGAAAATGATAATCTTTTTACAACTGACATTAATGTATCTGTCAACAATCGTATACTTTTTATATATGACAGGTCACACAACTGACGTTTTCTCATCGATACTGGGGCTGATTTATCAGTTATTCCCCGTAATCTTTTTGTTGATTTAAATAAAAATCCAGATATTATACTGACAGCTGCTAATGGTTCAATTATTCATATAGATTTTTGAAAGTTGATTTGAATTTGCGCAGATTTTATCCTTTTGCTTTTAATATTACTGATATTGATATACCTATCATTGAAGCTGATTCTTTATCACATTTTGGTTTGAGATTTAAAAAGTGCATGTTTTATTGATAAGATAACTAGTTTATCCGTTAATTGTTCACTTAGAAATGGTTCCTTATATTCCCTTAAACTCTTTACTTTAACAAATGAATACAAATAATTACTTTTGGAATTTCCCAATTTAATAAGTTCCCAAATTACAATTTGCCTGTGAAACATTCTGTTGTACATTATATTATTACAGAGGGCCATTTACCATTTTCACGACCGCGTAGATTAGATAATATAAAATTTAAAACTGTTCAAAACGAATTCAACCAAATGATAGATTTGGTAAAATATAAATTGCCTAAAATCAAAATCATAATTTTTAAAAATTTTAATAGGATTTTTCAAATAAATAAATTTATCATATTTTATTGACAAGAATATATTATTTTTATATTAGATTTTATTACTAAATTAAAATTTAAAATATTTTTAAAATTAAATTTTTAACTTGATATTTATTTATATTATTCTAAAATTTTCTACTAAAATATTTCAAATTTAAAAAATTTTAAACATTAAATTTTCTACTAAAACATTTTATTATTAAAATTTTAAATAAAAACCTTAAATACTAAAAAATTTTAACTTTTTTGGTTAATCAAAAAATCATTAATAAAATTTTTTAATAACCATTTCATTATTTTTTTTATAAATATATTTTCTTTACAAAATATTTATTTATAATAATCAAATTAATTTATAAACATAGTTTAATACAATAATAAAAAAAATAGTAATAATAATAAAAACAATAATCAAACTGTGTAATACCAGCTGATCTGACATTTCTGTTTCTTCATATGTACACTAATGTACACTAATTTGATATGTGAATAAAGATTACTATTATATTGAAGCAGCCATTTTGAATTTTTTAATTTTGATTTCATTACCTATTTAAATAAAATAGGTATTATTATAAGAAGGCAAACTTTTTTAGTATTCATAAATAAAATTATTGAAGTGAAGGCAGAAACAAGGACACTTTGCTCTCTGCCTGGAATCGTGATTCAGAAATTTTTTTGGAAGATAACTCTGTTGGACTAGAATTTTTATTTCAAATCTGGTGCACATCTAAAATAACAAGGTAGGATACTCCGTACCGAAATTCGACCATATTTAGTCATACAGGGTGATCGCCAGGGGTGTATAAACTGTCATGTGTTATATGAACTGTTTTATTATAACTTTAGAGCAAAATGATACGAAGGTTTTTAATTAAACGTACAAAAATACGAAGCTGTTGAAGGCATCGAATCTATAGTGTGGTTTCTTAGATTCAAACAAACTTTATGTAGATTAGGTGATGTTAATTGACTCAAGGTATTTTCAATAAGACTGTGAAACGCAGTCGGACGTTGCACACTGGCCCCAAACTGCAATCGGAAAGTTTTTTTTTGAAATCTTCGTTTTTTGATTGATTGCCTATTGATCTGTCAAGACAGATTTTCGATTTTTGTCCCTGATTATTCAAATTTTTTTATGAGAATTCAAACTTTTAATTTTTAAAAAATCAGGGACAAAAATTGAAAATCTGGCTTGGCAGATCGATAGGCAATTAAAAAACGAAGGTTTCAAGAAATAAACTGTCCGATTGCTTAAGTATTAAGACCTGCAGACTGATTTAAAAAAAAAAGTGACATTGGGGTCATTGTTGTCGACTTAATCTCAGTGACACCACGTAAAAGTGAATTGTGCCATATTCTAACAAAATGTTAATCAAACAGGTATTCACAATCGTCTGTGCCCGACTGCACTTTCTGTTTGTTCTCAATTGTGTTTAGTTTTAAAATTATGTCGGCGATACTAGGAAAATGGCGCAGTGTTACATATCTGTAACATTATAGGCTTGTGACATTACATTGCGTGTGACATTATAGGCTTTAGTAACCTTGTGCCTGTTATGTGGTCCCTAAGAATAGCTTCTGCAAGTAAGCTATATATAGAGGTTCATCGCAGTTCCCTTCTAAACGAAATATTGCATTGTTTGTGTAAATGTAATAATGTATCTGCATTGTACATATCGAATTTTAAACACGTTCTGCAATGTAATGGATATAATTAAATTTAAAATAAACATAGTTTACTTGATGTTAAACCCAAAACATCGTAGCCTTTGGGCAAATCAACACTGACGTTGTATCCGGCTACATCGAATGCATATGACTCCCGTCATTCAAATCCACATGATGTTTAATGAGACGGTACAATAAATCTGACGTTTTTTGGTATTGTATTGACAGCGACAAGTCCGAATTTGACTGGATCTGATTTGGAAATCATGTACATTTCAGTTTACATGTTGCAAACATATCTATTTTACTGCTATGTTAACGTATACAATACTTTAAAAATTATCTACCAATTAATATGGATTAATTAATGATAATTTGCTAAATACTAACTAGCAAATAAAGAAGACATGCTAGTACACTGTTATACGGTATATACATACGAGGAAACCTGAATTATTATAATACTTTTTAACTAGAACGTAAACGCGGAGCAGATAGATATTTAAAACAAGTTCTGATAACTTTCTTCAACCATATCCATATATGGATGACAATGCAAGATTACATCATGCTAGTATTATTAACAACGTTTGTAAATATAATGCAATTGTAACGATGTGGTATTCTCGTTGACCAAAACTAAACCCAATTGAGCATATGTAGAATGCCTCAGAAACAAGCAACAGAAGTCGTTCTAGAATGGCTAATGTCTTCGAGACTCTTTTCGGGCCGATTCTAGAAAATTGGTCTCAACTGAACCACCATGAATTAGTCAATTGTATTACCAGCATACACTGTCAGACTGTATAAATGGAGGTGGTGTATTTACACTTAAACTCTGCTTTGGTGAAAGTAAATAACACTAATTCCGACAAATGTAAAGTTGGCAAAGGTGTCAACCAGGGCTGTGTTCTGTTACCAACATATATAGTGAACAAGTGATACGACGTTTGCTGGAGGACTGGCAGGGTTCAGCAGTTCCATGCTGAACCACGGTTGCAGCAAGCAAGGATGAGCCCATACACCTGCTGTACAGGCTTTAGACAACAAACTCTGATTATGGTTACAACAAAATGAAAATTATGATTGTAGTCCGGGAAATTGATAATCACAATTAAGGATAGGTGACTGTGAGGTAGTAAACAAGATGGTGTACCTTAGAGTCCTTGTGAACAATAGTGGCAGATGCTGATACGAGAATCGGCGAAGAGTACAAATGGGAAGATCGGCAACCTGTCAGTTGAGCAAAATTTGGCGAATAGAAATATCACGAAGCGCAAAAAATCTGACGATATTCTCCATCTTTCTTCATACCTCTGAGACATGGACCGTTTGATGCACAATAATGACTGTCTAGTATCGTATTCTTCTGAACCCTCTTATTTCCTGGCCACATCAACTAGAGAGAGAACAATATGGGACGGTTGATAATTCAGGGAAAACCAAATGGCAAGAGGCAAAGAGTTGATGAGAAAAAGCTCTGATGAGGCTGTGCGCCTAACAGCCAACCGTGACAGATGACGTCAGGCGTGCAACAAACAGGGCCAACCAGAATACCAAATGTTTGCCTCAATTGGTAATAGGAACGGTCTGATGAGGTATATACACACGAGGAAACCTGAATACAATGGAGTTGTAACGATGTGGTCTTCTCGTTGACCAGAACTAAACCCAATTGAGAATATGTGCAATGCCTCAGAATAAGCAACAGAAGTCGCTATAGAACGGCTAATGTCTTCGAAACTTTTTTCGGGTCGATTTTAGAAATTGGTCTCTACTGACAATTGTCTTACCAGCATACCTATACACCATCAGGCTGTATAAATGGAGGTGGCGTATTTAAATTTAACTGTCACTTAGTAGTAGATTTCGGAATCAGTTTGATTATAGCAGAAACTTTCTGGAGATCACCAATAGAGCTTTGTAAAACTCTACCTGGCGCTGTCTGCGATTCAGGTGCTCAGGTCAAAACTTTTCGAAGGCAAATATATCTGCAACATCTACCCATTGTCACAAGAGCAGAAGGAACACAAAACAACATATGTGAAACAACCTCGAATAACAACCTAAATTATAATTGAGGTACAAAACAGGAAAAACCTGGAGATTCTGTAGGTATCAATATTGTTTTTAAATCGGAAAAGTAAGTAGAATTTCTATTCTTTACTGAAAAGATAAGAATTTTTATCTACAAAATGTCTATAAAGTAGCGAAATTTACTCTGAAAATTTAATTGGTATATAGGATATAGCCAATTTTTTTAAATACTAATACGGTATGTTGTACAATATAAAATACAATATAGAAATTTCATACATTGTTATATTTGTGGTTCTTTAACAAAAGACATTAGAAATAGTTTATTCTGCTGTTGCATATGATCATATTTTTTATACTCATAAAGCTTTAGGTACTGAAATGGTCAGAAACTATTTCGGGTTGTATTTTTATTTACTAAAAATTTATTCATAAATTGGTGTCTGTTTATCAATGAAATCCGAAAAAGATAAATACAATACACTGAATTGAAAGTGGTACTCATTGATTTCAATATAACCTTTCATTCATATGATGGAAATAATTTCCTTGTTTAACATTTTTATATAGATACAGAAGGCAAATCTGGTTAGCTCTGCATGTGAATTTCATATTTTGTTGTTTGAAAAACAGTATTTTGCTTTCGTAATAGCGTGTCGAGCATTATCGGCCTTTTTCCTTCTTGCAAAAATTCTGTATTTTGTTTAATTTCGAAACATTTATTAATATAAACAACTCTAAAAGAATGGTGTAAAGAACATCGATTAATACGATTAAATACAACAAAAAAGCTAAGCTAGTTTAAGTTAACAAAACGGTTACATTTATTTTACCCCAATAAAGATAAAGATCATGGTTTTCTCTACATTAAAACTCTAAGCGTAGATAATCAAAAGTTACACAAGATTAGTTCCCGTTCAATAAAAATAGCAGAACTGATTACTTTATTGAAATGTCAAATTCTTAGAATGTTGACAATATAAAACTGGACCTTATAAAACACATGGTATGTTAATGTATTGTTTAAAAAAAATTATATGTACCAAAGTTAATTTATTAATTTTCATCATCTAGTCAAAAAAATTTTAAAACGCCGCTTTCCTCCAATTGCAAGGTATTGTGTAAATAAAAATAGTTTTTATGTTTTCTTCACCTAATTTGGTCAACTGAGTGGCTGAAAAAGCGTTAGGAATTATTAGAAATGGTGCAACATTTTTAAGAAGGTTTTACTATCATTTTAACCGGTCTACATTCGAATGTTAATATATTGGTAATCGAGTGGTGTTGAGTGATGGATAATTACCTTTTATAAGAAAAAATAAAACAAATCCGTAACATTTCATCCATTAGCATTAAAGTTTCTGTCGACTTTCTAAATGTGATCACTTATTTTGTCCCAGGAAAAATACGTAGGTACAAATCAAATAAGTTTTTATAGTGTCCAATTCTCGGTTGTCAAGAGTCAGTGTAATAACAAAGTGGAGTTGTTTTATTTTCTATAATAATAGCAGGAGAGTTGATTGCTTTTGACGCTATCTTCGTGGTAAAAAATGACCACAAATCAACACCGTATTTATATGTATAAATTCCTTATTTCCAATTATCCTATTGTAAGTTGGTCAATAAGAAGGATGACGTAAATGAGATCAGTGACGTAACTTCTGTTCCAATAAAAAGGGCAGAATATGTAAATTCTATTTGAAGCAATATTATACATACGACTTTTTATGGAGTAGACGCAATAAAACTGACGTAAATATAATTTTGAGGAACCAAGCTTTTGTCGACGACGTATAATATAAAATGTACCTGATCAGGCGAGAAATAATTTTGACAGCAGGATTAAACACAGTTTTGATCTAAAGTAAAAAGTTCTCTGGTGTAGACGATCTATCTATTAAAGTTTTTGAAAAGTTGCCAGTATTTTAGTTCATCTCATAAATCAGTCCTTTGACACCTAAATACTCCCATTATTATTCCAATTTACAATTTTTTTTCAAATTTTAGTATGTACACTTTTTGAAATAATCAAAAAGTTATTTAAAAAAGGATATTACCATTCGTAAATTTACATAAAATACTTGCTAGAAACCAGCTTGGGTTTTAAACCAATAAAAGCACCAGCGACGCTATTTTTGCTTGTTCAGGAGAGGTTTATCATAAGAGAAATGAGGCTGTATTTTGTGATTCATCGAAAGAATTAGACTGAGTAAATATTGAAATATTGCTGCAATAACTTCAGTGCTACAGATTCAGATGGATTTAATACTGCCTTAAACACCCCACTCAAATGACAAAGAAATATTCTAATAAAGTTAAGATAAGTTGCGGAGTTCCACAGGGGTCTATTCTTAACCCTGAGGGCGAGCGTAGATGTGTCTTGACTGTGTATGTATCTCGATACACCGTGCAGCGCGGTTAGTACTTGGGTGAAATCCATATTGAGAAACATAACGATCTCGCCCCACCTTCTAGTGGCTTGTATATCAGTGTATACGCGGAAGCTATGTAATTTCAAGACGAAGATTACGTAATGGATATACCATCCTTCCAAGAGGATGTAAAGCTGGCGGTCTCTTGTCTATTAAATGTTAGGCAAGTAAAAGATCCCTACACTCTTCTTACGAGAAGAGGTTCGGTAAAATTTCCAGGTTGGGGGTAGCTCGTCTCCTGGCGTCGATGATAGGCCCTGGTAGCGGAAACAGGCCGACGGTAAACAAATAATAAAAAAAAATTCTTGACCCAGTTCTGTTTTTGCTGTATACAAATGACTTGGCAACTATCAATATTTCGGGAAGTTTTACGATTTTTGCCGATGACACCACAATTTTGTGGCATAAAAAAATGTAAGTATTACAAGAGGAAATTTGTTTCGTTATACTTGTAGACAAAAAATAGTGCAATTCAAATCTTCTGATATCATATCACTAAAACTGACGTAATATCCTTCGGTTGCAACTTGGAAGAATTTTCCCTTGGAAATCACATTCTGGAAAGTAAGTCATAAAAATTTTCTTGGATTGTACATTGACAACAAGCTAAATTTTCAAGAACATATAAGAAGCTTAAATAATAAATTAGCCTCGGTTGTGTTGCTATTCGCAGTCTAAAATATAACTATATGGTGATTTTCAACTTTAGTTTACTTCATTGAAGTATCTCAAACTCTTTTGATACGTAACTAACGAATGTGGTTCCTTTAACACGTATGACAAAGGTACGAAATTCATTAACTAGTTTATGTTCCTTGAGGTATATGAACCAAAGAGGTCCAAGATACGCTAACTGTGAAATAGTGCCACTTAACAACAAAAAAGACAGAAATTATCATTTCGTCTGGAATTTACAAAAACTTTTTTAAAAGATGATATTTGATGTCTGATATTCTTACGTGAGTGTACGATTTTCGTTCGTTGTAAAAATTACAGAGCCACACACAAAAAAAGTTCTGTACAGCGGACCAAATTATATGAATATGATGTATTTTTCAACGCTGAATCCGAATCCGTAGTCCAAAAAAGGATCTATCGTGTCAGTTTTGTTTTTTAGTCAAAAACATCCCTTAAAATGGTGTAAAATCATACAAATAAATGTAATAACTCTCAATGAAGTGTGAAAATTGGTAGATGTTTTGTAGTCAAGAGTAGAGAATATAAATTGGGGGTAGCTTTTACCACCCTTCAAGGGTAGTTTCCAGTCATATATTGGTGGTTGGAAAGAATTCACTCCATATTTGTTTACTCTGCCTAAAACTACAAAAGCCTCAAAATTTTTTTCCGTTTTGAAACCTATGAGGGGTGGGGGTAGTTTTAACCCTCCATGGGGTTGAGTCTCTACTCTTTGAGAGTAATGGCTTGTTGTCGCATCAGAGTTAAATATTTTGCTCTAAGAGATACAAAAATTTGTCCTTTGTACATGTTATTCACACTTACCTGCGTCTTTTGAGTTTTAGCGGTAGTTTTCACCCCCCATAAGGGCAGGGCACATTTCGGAATGATTTATAGAAATAACTTACTGTGGCTCGAATTTATATTCTCTACTCTCGACTACAAAACATCTGCCATTTTTCACACTTCATTAAGAGTTATTACATCATTTCTTTGATTTTACACCATTTTAAGGGATGTTCTTGACTAAAAAACAAAACTGACACGATACATCCTTTTTTGGACTACGTCGAAAAGTACATCAAATCCATATAATTTGGTCCGCTGCACAGAACTTTTTTTTCTTTGTGTGGCTGTGTTATCGATATCTATTTATATATTTTTTATTTAGTTTCCGCCCTGCTAAATAAATCTTTTCTAAAATAAACCTCTTATGGCCATAACTGTACATATACAATAAACGATGTAACGTATACCTTGCGGTACACTTTGTGAATACAAAGTTGTTACTATTTATATTAATTATGAGACGAAATCACTTAATAATTTCGAGTTTATTAAGAGTTTATTTTTATTACGATATTTGTACAAGTGAATCAAAACTAAATATTTTTCTATAAACCCTATTCAGGCTACGTCAATGACCGCGGCCAACAAATATGACGTATCATCATTCCCAATGGGTACCTACCGACAGAAGGTTCTTCTCTCCTAAGCTCCCAATAATCGTATAAAGGCGGCTTCCTTATTGGAAAGGCAATATCAAGCTTCTGTTATATAGCTGTCCCTATCAAAATACCGTTGATGGTCACTTAAAAAGTGACAAGTTAAATAAACTCTAAAACTATTTTCCTTTACGAAGAAGTAACATGGATGATTCGTTCTAATACGTAAATATTTTGAAAATAATCGACGTTTAAAAAAAAACAATCTAAATGATAGATTGAATTCTCATACACAAATAAACTAGAACCAACAAATAATATTTAGAACATTAAAAAGTAATCAATTCATGGCATTATGTTACAATTCATTTTATAGATGAAAGAAATCTAAAAAAGTGATGTGACATATAAATAAAACCGGTCAAGCACGAAGCACGAGCCGAGGGTACTATTCAACTGAAGTTGTATATACTCTTAAAAATAACTTAAAAGCTTTCCATAACCTTTATATGAAATATATAAACTTTTAGTAAAAACTTAATATTTTAAAGGTTTCAAAATCTCACATTAAATTTCGTTATTATTATACTCTTCACAAAAACGAAGAGTATATTGTATTTGATCGGCACATTTCTAAAATCGTAAATATCGCTCGTAGAGAAAAAATTTTCATATCATTGTGTTAGTGAACGAATTCTGAACAACTTTCAAAATGTCCGTCCGTCCGTCCGTCACGTTTCTTGTAAGCACGATAACTTAAGAAAGAAAAGTCCGATTGTATTGAAATTTGGAAAGAAGTGTTAGGTAGAGGAAGAACCCTATTGTTTTTGAAGAAAATCGATCAGTAAATAAAAAAGTTATTAATTATTTAATATAAAAAAAATATATTCTCGTAATTTGTGTCACTTGTACTTAAATAGAAATCTTGCTAAATGTTATCTCCATAAACTTTTGCCTTGCAATCGAAAGATCGTGTGTTCGAATCCCACACAGGTTGGATATTTTTTTTTTCATTTTTTTTTTCTTCTTATAGTTTTTTTCACAACAAAGATGGTATCACAAAATTTAGGAAGTCCAAAAACTAACATTATTTACAAGAAAACTGCGAAGAGTATCCTATAGAATGTGTAACAATTATATAAAAAGATCAGTAAATTGGCGAAGGGTACGTTTTTAGCTTGTTTTGATATTTGTTATCTGGGCGATGGTGAAAGGACCCCGCCGCACATTTATTATGTAAATTGGCCTACAGTCAAATCGGCAGAATTTTTAATATGTTGTAGATTTCGGCTTTTTGATCGAAGGCTCTCATGGGCCCAACTCGATTCTATATCTAGTTTCTGAGATACAGCTCAAGAAATGTACAATAGGCTCATTTAACATTTTTTTATTATTACATATTCTGAAAGAGCTTGGCGAGTATAGTAAGTATGCCGAAAATTAGAATTTTCTGACGTCGCCTTCATGTATAAAAAAAATATTAAAGTCGGCGCGCTTAAAAACGCTCGGGATAACCATGTAGTCGAGTTGTGACGTCAGATGGCTGAACCGCCCAGTGAACAAGGCTGTGAATGCAAGTTAGTAGAGTAAAATCTGGAAGTAAAGTCGCTTAGTTTTCGAGAAAAAAAAACCGGCGTAGAACCAAACCAGACTTAGTGGGATTCTTTAGTAAAATAATCGTGTACACGAAATCATTTTTACATTTTTTTGGTGGTCGAGAACTTTTTGATATCGGAAAAACTCAAAAAAATAGATTTTTAATGAAATATGTTTTTTAACGTCTCCACCGCTATATAAATATTTGTGCTTCAAGCTATTTTTTTTTAGATTAAAGTAGACACAATAGTGCTTCGAACAACTTCACACGTGATCCCGATTTATTTTTTTTTAAGTTGGAAAAATAATAGGAAACTCAAACTTGTTATTTTCAGTAGCGTAATTTTAGACCATCGAGAAAAAAATTTATTTATGAAAATTTGTGTATACATGCTGCGTACAAATTGAAGCCAATAGTTGAAAAAAGTTTTTAGGATAAAAATTTTTCATGTCCCGTTCATATTATTGAGTCAGCGATTTTTTTTCAACGGGCCAAAGTCATATTGTTGCGCGCTCGGCCGCAGCAAGCCTGCCGACTGCAACGATCTGACGGTCCCGGTCGGGGTGTATATAGTAGTTTAACTTATATCAATAGATACAAAACTAGTAGTGATCAAAAGCATCTAGGGTATCAATATTATTGTTCAATATTTCATATATTGTACAGTAGTATTGATCATATGTTGTTAATATTAAGAAATTGTACAATAAATATAAAATAGTCTCCTTTTAATAATAAAAAGACAGGTAGGTAGATATAAATACCTAATCTATAAATATCAATCAGTGTTACTAACTACCCACCTAATTAGTAAGTTTATTAGACATTTTTAAATGAATGAAAGTAAAAACGTACGCATAAAATGAGTTTTATTGTTGAAATAAATTTTCTATTTGGATAGATAAATATGTAGTATGTAGTTTATGTAGGCTCTACATTAATAGCATTCTAATTCGTTCATATCTGCCTCGAAATCTTTAATAATGTTGTTACAGGAACGACATTTGCACTCGTTGCAACATTTTAGGCCTTCCTTAAAACAAGCACATTTTCGATTGTCACAATTTTTATCCGAACAATGAATACTTAATGATTTTCGACAACCGCCACTTCTACGCGACTAATCTGACCAACCCTGTATGCGAGGTGTACTAATTGCGTCCCAATGTCGCATTTAGCGCTGATAAAAAATCGCTGTTGCCACACGGTACATTTTAGGAAAAAATATATTGTTTCAAAAACTTTTGTGATTATTAGGCTTTATTTTCTTCGCTGCATGTATGTAAATATTTTCAAAAATAAAAAAGTTTATCGATTGGTGAAGATTTCAATACATAAAATATATATTTTTAGTTTATCTGATTTTTAGAGAAATGAAAGTGCGAATTGTGCTCAAACCGTTTATATTGGTAAAAGCGCTACAGTGTGTGCTTTAATTTGACACAAAACAAATTTCGGTACCTTTAATAGGTACCGAAATTAATAGCGGTGGAAACAAAAAAAAAACGATTATTTAAAAATACGTTTTTTCCACTTTTTATTGATTTAAAAAGTTCGAGACCACAAAAAAATGTAGTAAAATATAATTTCATATGCCCGATGACATACTCAAAGGAACCTAACATGTTTGACCTGGTTTTACGCCAAAAAAAAAACGACACGATAGACTTACGAAATCGCTGCTCTAATATAGGTATCGGCGCACGCCAAGTGACGTCACTCTACGGACTGTTGGCCGGCCGAGCGTGTTTCTATTCAAATGCGAATATCTCTGTGGCTATTGATTCAATTGAGCTGAAATTTTTTTCTGAGGCTATTGGTTTGTTATACTTTAAAATGAGGAAGAAAAAGTAAGAAACTGCCATATCACTAAATGACCTTATTAAAAAAATTTCGAATTCATGATTTTTGTAATACATTTTATATTGTGATACGTTCTAATAGCCCTTTATAATATTTTGCACTAAAAACATTTGTTGTTTTATTAAAAATAGCGTAGAAAAAAAAATGGTTTTCAGTACTGAAAACCATCGCCTTTTATTTTCAATGGCGAAGATAGAGGGGTCTTTATGAATCCATTTATAAAAAAAATCGCCGAATTGAAATTTTGCAAATATTTTCAAAAAATATGAAAGGGCATTCAATTTTATCCAGAAAACGCCCTCCTGTCACAAATCGATAGGACGCAACGTCTTCAAGAATATATCACGCAATATTACGAATTTTTAATGAGCCATCATTTAAAAACAAATTGAAAATAAAAAAATATCTTTAAATTCAATGCCCTCTAATTCAGAAACGAACCGTTTTAGGACCCATATTTATTTGATTGATTTTGATTTGATTTACCAGAGTACGGTAGGTATTGCTGACACCTCCGGGAAACATATCGCCGATCCGGCTACATCTACGCTGGGTTGGCTTTGGGTCATGCTTGTTGTCAGCAGTGGGACCCACATGGCTCTGTTCTTTTCAAGAAAGATTGATGTAAGAAAAGAATTTAATCCATGGTCACTTGAGAATTTATTGCCTAACCATACGTGTATGACAGAGACACTTTTAAGTGCGTAAGGTGCAGTTAAAATCAGTGCTTATTTATGTAAAAAATCTGTTAGACACACTTTCCATTGGAACTAATATTGCAGTATCATAAAGCAAAACATTACACGGAATATTACAAAACATGCGTTTGTTATTAATGCAAATAAAATAAAAACTTAGCTTTGATGATCACTGCTGTTTTCCTTTTCTCGTTGTACTGATTTCTTTCTTGTCTTTATCTTTGCCAGCAAGTAAACGATGTCACTGCGCTGCATTACACTAATATTTCCTATTGTTTTAGAACCAATATTTATAAGAACTTTTATTCTCAAAATTAGACCTTCTAACGACATCCTTTATTTTTATGTATTTTCTTGTGTACCGTCATATCTGAGAGTAAATTTGAAGTGAAATGTTGGAAAAAATGTGTACGCAACATAGATATCTAGTACGTAGCTCTAATGAATTTTTATTTGCCTTCCTTAAGCTTTGCTTGTAAATAAAATAAATTACGGGATGTCTAGAAAATAAAAAAAAATTAAGGTTCTACTAAAGTTACAATACGCAAGGATAATCTGTCTCATGATCAACGTGTGAATACCAGTTTAATTGATATGTAAAGTACCGCCAGTTACCTATTATTGACAAGGAAAATAATTGCTAATTGCTAATTTGGCGACAAAAGGACGACGACGAGCAGTAAATAGGGACAAGGAACAGCAGAAAAACTGTGAGTGTAATCAAAACCTGATGGAACAAGAAAGATTTCAATATAAATCATCAAACATTACATTTAGCTTAGTGTGTAATTCTGTATTGATACGAGTCTTGCAAGGCATGCAAGGATTCCACAGAGAAACAACATACAATGCGAATGTAGATGTAAATGTAATTTAAAAATTAGAAATGAAATATTCTGGAACAAAATGACGTTTTTGTGGGTTGAACGGTCAGTTAATATTGAAATGAAAGGCTCGGGGATAGAGACAAGAAAACAAACCAAGGGTAGCAACGACGAACAAATAGCAAATGAACTGAATATTTTTCCAGTTGGAAAACACTTTCTGAATATAAAAACCGAGGTAAGCTTAATTAAAAATCGCAATCGCACAGAAAGAGTATACGTGAATACGACTGGCCTCTGCAAAACTAATTACAACTTCTGAACTTTTCAAAACCCGTGCTTATGCTTGAGAGCGGTTCCTGCTTCAGTTCTCTTCTCTATGGATAATAAACATGTATAGCAACACAAGCATCACTTGCAACTATTTAACCTAACTAAAATAAATCCAGTTAGAAATGTTTCAACTCTTCAAAAACATACTAGATATACGTCGTTATCCAGAATCTGAAAATAAATCTAGTCAGGTATTTGTTACTTTCTAAAAAAATAATAACAACGACTACGAAGAAAATTTCACGTAAATTATTGATTTATTTGGAGGTAACTTCATACTGAAGATATTTAAAATAATTATTAATTAAAAAAAAAGTTTTTAAAAACAAGCTTTTAATAGCGTTATTTAGTTAATGGTACTCTTCACTCAGCAGTGTAACCGTCCACCATATTGAATTTAGTGTGATGTCATTTTATTTTTCGTATTCTTCTCAGCAAACCCTTTCATTTGGTACCCATATCATGGAGGTGCATAAAAAATAACTGGTCCGCCATCTTTGGGAGTCCGCCATATTGGATTTAGAATGACGTCACTTAGCTAATCATGCATTGTCATCCAAACTAAACGTGTATCCAAATTTCAGCTCAATCGGTTGGGGATAACTGTTTTAAAATTCAGTAACAAGGCAAGTTAAATAAAAGCTTATAATAAAAATGTACAGGACATTTTAAATATGAAACCGTTAATTTCTTGTTAATAGCATAAAACTTAGACCTCTTAAATAATTTATTTTCTTCTTTTACTTTCACATCCAGTGGAAGTGTAGTAACGACAGAAAAAAAATTGAAAATTTTTATTGTTCAAATAGGCTTAGAATGTCATGAAGCGTCGAGATTTTAAATTTGAGAGAAAAAAAATCCGTCTGTCTATCTGTCGGTTAAGATATTGACTTGAAATTTTGTACACGTATGTATTTTAACGAGATCTGAAACTAGATTATACAGTGTGTTTCACTTGAAATGGTAACACCACAATAACTTTTTTATTTTTTTTTCCGATTTGAATCAAATTTTATTAGAGTATAGAACAAATTAGGATCTACTTAGGACTAGAAAAACATTCGCCTCCCACAAATGCAAAGCCACCTGCGGTACCAGAATATGCGGAGAAAATCAAAAAATCATATTAAGCATTTCTTTATCGGAAAATATTGTTAATGAGACTTGTTCAGAATTGTCCAACAACCTTACGTCCAAAATTTAATCAAAATTGAAAAATTACAATTTTAAAATTTTTTTAAATAATTATTTTTTAAAAAACTGTAAATTGCTTGACAACTACCTACCAGCTTGGGTTTAGTTTCAAACAAAATGGTCATACTACAGTTTTGTAAACAAAAAATCCCATTACAATCAGAGCTGGGCAAATATGTTTACAAATACCTCATAAGTATTTAAATACTAGAAAGTATTTAAATACCAAGTATTTAAATACTTCTTGCAACAAGTATTTATATTTATACTTGCAAATACTTTATCTGAAATATTTACTACTTGGTATTTGTGAAAATGATCCTAAAGTATTTATAAATACTTAAACTATTTAAATAACTGAAAAGTATTTAAATACTTCTAAAAAAGTATTTAAATCCTTTTCTGGCAGTATTTAAATACTTTCAGAAGTATTTGAATCTCAAAAGTATTTAAATAAATACAACAAATATAATCAAATACACCAGGGAGACAGACAGATACTCGTCAAGAATCAAGACATGTACCATACTATGTAGGTAAAAAACATATTGTATCATTCAGTCTTCAGTCATTCACGTCTTAATTCCCAGTAAGTTGGTTGATGAGAGCAGACATAGATAGTAAGTGTTAACTTTTAAGGTTAGGCTTTTGCAGAGTGAGAGGGAAATATGCGTTTATTTTCGGTTTATTATAAACAATTAAATAACCAAATATAGTATAATCTTTAAAACTATTTTAAATAATTGCTAGTGTTCTAACGAATACAACTATATAATTTTTTATTGTAAATTTCTGTTGTACTTGAATATCGTAGTTTGTCAATGAAAATAGTTCCTAATTTCATTATTAAAGTATGGCACAGGCCCGTAGCTAGAAAGTGCTTTCAGGTCGGGCAAATAATTTTTCAGGGGTGGCTGAGCCAAAATTTTTTTTGAAGAGCGGGGGGGAAAAAATCCAAAAGTTTTTTTTATCCGAAAAATTTTTTGATGAGCGGAAACAAGAATCTAAAAAAAAAATTCCGCAAAGATAATTAAAATTGCCCCCCTTGCAATCGTGGTAGGTCGGGCAAAAATTATTCCAGGACGGGCATAGCCCGTCCTGCCCCCCCTAGCTACAGGCCTGGTATGGCATTTAACTATATACAAAGTTTATGATAAAAACTGTATATGGTCGTATTCCTTAGAGCAATGGGGAGTATTTGAAACCAGAGCTGGGCAAATACTTTGAAAAAGTATTTAAATATTAAATACTAAATACTTTCAGAAAATTGAAAGTATTTAAATATTAAGTATTTTCAAAAGATAAAAGTATTTAAATAATAAATAACAAAAGTAATTAAATAGTTTAAACTTAGTATTTAAATACTTTCTGAATATTCAAATACTTTGATAACACTGAAATATTTTGAATCATAGTTAAGTGTAATAAAAATAGCCTTTAATGGCTAAACTTCGCCAAATTGTATTTTCTATTTTTGTAGAAATCAATAAAGATGACTTAATATTATCATTATCATTATTATTATTATATTAAATACTATTTGACTATTTGAGGTGTCAAAATTTTAGGTTTCATGACTTTCATGAACTTTTTACAATACTATTTTAACAGGTACCTACCTCTATACTTAATCAGTTCTGGTTGGGTATTGGACTTTTTCTTATCCGTAGAGCTAGACCTTTGCGTCTTCTGCAAATACCCAAATAAAGCACAGAGACTATGGCACTAGTTCAACTGTTCTCTGTCACAATCACAAAACATATACATGCAGAGTGAGAGGGAAACATGCGTTTATTTTCGGTTTATTATAAATATTTAAAAAAATCATAAATGGTATAATCCTTAAAATAGTTTCAAATACTCCCCATTGCTCTAAGGAATACAACCATATACAGTTTTTATCATAAACTTTGTATATAGTTAAATGCCATACCAGGCCTGTAGCTAGGGGGGGGGGGGGGCAGGACGGGCTATGCCCGTCCTGGAATAATTTTTGCCCGACCTACCACGATTGCAAGGGGGGCAATTTTAATTATCTTTGCGGAATTTTTTTTTTAGATTCTTGTTTCCGCTCATCAAAAAATTTTTCGGATAAAAAAAACTTTTGGATTTTTCCCCCCCGCTCTTCAAAAAAAATTTTGGCTCAGCCACCCCTGAAAAATTATTTGCCCGACCTGAAAGCACTTTCTAGCTACGGGCCTGTGCCATACTTTAATAATGAAATTAGGAACTATTTTCATTGACAAACTACGATATTCAAGTACAACAGAAATTTACAATAAAAAATTATATAGTTGTATTCGTTAGAACACTAGCAATTATTTAAAATAGTTTTAAAGATTATACTATATTTGGTTATTTAATTGTTTATAATAAACCGAAAATAAACGCATATTTCCCTCTCACTCTGCAAAAGCCTAACCTTAAAAGTTAACACTTACTATATATGTCTGCTCTCATCAACCAACTTACTGGGAATTAAGACGTGAATGACTGAAGACTGAATGATACAATGTGTTTTTTACCTACATAGTATGGTACATGTCTTGATTCTTGACGAGTATCTGTCTGTCTCCCTGGTGTATTTGATTATATTTGTTGTATTTATTTAAATACTTTTGAGATTCAAATACTTCTGAAAGTATTTAAATACTGCCAGAAAAGGATTTAAATACTTTTTTAGAAGTATTTAAATACTTTTCAGTTATTTAAATAGTTTAAGTATTTATAAATACTTTAGGATCATTTTCACAAATACCAAGTAGTAAATATTTCAGATACAGTATTTGCAAGTATAAATATAAATACTTGTTGCAAGAAGTATTTAAATACTTGGTATTTAAATACTTTCTAGTATTTAAATACTTATGAGGTATTTGCAAGTACATATTTGCCCAGCTCTGTTTGAAACTATTTTAAGGATTATACCATTTATGATTTTTTAAAATATTTATAATAAACCGAAAATAAACGCATGTTTCCCTCTCACTCTGCATGTATATGTTTTGTGATTGTGACAGAGAACAGTTGAACTAGTGCCATACTCTCTGTGCTTTATTTGGGTATTTGCAGAAGACGCAAAGGTCTAGCTCTACGTATAAGGAAAAGTCCAATACCCAACCAGAACTGATTAAGTATAGAGGTAGGTACCTGTTAAAATAGTATTGTAAGAAGTTCATGAAAGTCATGAAACCTAAAATTTTGACACCTCAAATAGTCAAATAGTATTTAATATAATAATAATAATGATAATGATAATATTAAGTCATCTTTATTGATTTCTACAAAAATAGAAAATACAATTTGGCGAAGTTTAGCCATTAAAGGCTATTTTTATTACACTTAACTATGATTCAAAATATTTCAGTGTTATCAAAGTATTTAAATATTCAGAAAGTATTTAAATACTAAGTTTAAACTATTTAATTACTTTTGTTATTTATTATTTAAATACTTTTATCTTTTGAAAATACTTAATATTTAAATACTTTCAATTTTCTGAAAGTATTTAGTATTTAATATTTAAATACTTTTTCAAAGTATTTGCCCAGCTCTGATTACAATGATATTTTCGGACGTTGACATTATTTTAATCAAAATTTCAATATATTTTTATTTTGATTAAATTTTGGACTTTTGGTTTTTAGACAATTCTGAACAAGTTTCATTAACAAAATTTTCCGATAAAAATATGCCTAATATGATTTTTTTATTTTCTTCGCATATTTTGGTACCGCAGATGGCTTTGAATTTGTAGGAGGCGAATGTTTTTCTGGTCATAAGTGGATCCTAATTTCTTCTATACTTAAGCAAAATTTGATTCAAATCGGAAAAAATGAAAAAGTTATTGGGCTGTTATCATTTCAAGTGAAACACGCTGTATTTTCATCTTATCCCGTTGAGGGGTTGGGGGTATATTGAGATAAATGGGGGTAACTAGATAAATCAAGCAGGTAAGAGTTCATAAAATTGGTATTAAGTATATACAAGAGAAGCTATAAGGTGTCAAAAAATTTTTTGGCATTAGCCACCTCCATTATCACCCACACCCCATTATTAATGGGAGAGAGAAGACCGTTCTTCAGTCCTTTCGCAGTATTTTTGCAATGTTTTGTCATTCAGAGGGGGGTATTTTCAACTCTCGGGGGTTGTTTTGGCGTCCCCTGGTCAAAATATACTCGACTCATCGATATTCCCTGTAATAACCCCGATCTATCAAGCCCTCACAAGCGTATTATGGAAAAATCAGAACAAGGTAGTAGTTTTTTTGGGAGAAAAAGTACACCACCATCATTTCCGTGGTACGATAGAACGTTGAGAGTATGTGACTAGAGCCATTTTAAACGATTCAGAAGTTTCATTTAACCCCAAATTTATGGATGAAATTGAGCAGTGAAACATATTTTTGACGTTCGGCTCAAAAACATAAGGCGTCTTTCACCTTTGGAAATTTTTTTGTGCCTTTGTAATCTAACTAATATGTCCGGTTGGTTATTTTGTTGTATTAAGTATTTCTTCTAAAGCAATTGATTTAATTTTTAATTTTAAAATAATAACATATTTTTCATCATATCGGAATAAGTTCTAATATTAAATATGAAGTACGTTACAATTGAGACTTAAAAGTCTAATAACACAGGTCTACAAAAAAAAGGTCTTGTCCTAAAGTTCTGATCTAACTTTCTGAAGTATTTTGACGCCCTGAAGCCAATTTTAGACACAAAATAGTGTCAGTTTCCCTCTACTATCCCCACCCCCTTGTATCCTCTAAAAAGGACAAAACTGATATTTTCCTTCATATGTCGACAGTTACTAAAAAATTTTTTTTATTTTGTAAAGATAACTTTACAAACATGATAATGTCGAGATTACCATAGTTTGAATCTTCCACCACCTACCACGTCTCGCTACCTTCTTAAGGAGGTAAAAACTGCATTTTCTTATATCAATCGACATTTAATGGCCAACAGATTTATTTTATTTGATGATGTCGAAATTACCAAAGGTTGAATCATTCAACCCCTACCACCTCTTACTAACCTCTCAGTGAGACAAAAACTGCATTATCAGTTTAATGACAACCGAAGATTATAAAAAAAAGTTTTTGTCTTTTGTTTTTCGATGTGCTGAAACTGATAAGTTATAAAAGATATTCATCGCGTAGATTTTTCACAAATTGCACTTAGAGTGTCTAAATATTTGTAGGCACTTTAGTATGTGTAAAGTAAAAACCTCAAAATCGAATTTTTCACAGTGCTTTATATAATTTTATATAGGAAAGTAAAATTTATTATTTAAAATAAATCCATGCGATTGATATTCACATCAATTAATCCCCAGTTTATTTTTTATTATTTCAGAAATATTTGAGTACTATTGCTTGAATAAGGATAATGAAACTAAGATGTTTTCTTTCTATTCTAAAAAGTCGCGCCACTATAATTGCGAGTGAGGAAAGATTATTATACTTTTTTACGTGCATATTCTAAATATTAACTAAAGCTTAATTGGCTGGTATTTAATGAATGGCAGATACACTTTTAATGAAATTCCGTACGGATTTTTATTAAAAAATGAAATGAAATAAGTATATCAAGGCAAATCTGTTTAAAAAATCTATATATCGATCTCCAGATTGAAAACGTGTATACTTGTGAGTACGTACGTATTCATAATTGATATAATAGCAACCCCTGGAGTAATGAGTCAGTCGGACAGGCGATGCTTATTGAATATGCCATACCGGTCCGCGGTACGAAGCCTGCGAGCTTGGCAAAATTATCAAACTTGGGGGTGGGGGCAATTCTGTTTATCCACTTTGGCTGCTCCCGTAACCCTTCATTAATATGCTTAAGGCTATAAATGTACGATCTTTGTTGTGAGGTATTTAGATTTTTCCAGAGAACTCACGTTACAGATTTATTTCAAAAGAAAACTATTTTTTGGTATGGTTTTGGTAATAGTTGCGCATACATCATAAAATTCTTGAGTTTATGAAAAAGGCTACTACACCTGTTTGATTTAATCATATAGGTATATTATAACTAGTCAAAAAAATTATCGTAGACGGTTTTTTAGATATGTAAAATAGTACGGTAGAATTGAAATTTGGAAATATCTGTCTTATAAGGTATTCGCCAGAGGTGTGTAAACTGACATATTTTCCGTAAACTGTGTTTTATTATAATATTAAAGCAAAATATTAAGGTATTTGATTAGACACACAAAGACGAGTAGAAATTGTAGTCGCATGTCTCCGATTGCAAAGGATAAAAAAAGGTATAGCCTGGCTGTGCATTTAGTCATAGTGTTAGCCAAGTTAGCCATGCCCGACTGCGACTTCTACTTGTTTTAAAATACAGCGAAAGTAAAGGATCAACAATTTGACATGTTCACCCAAGTAACAATTTAAATGCTATGTGGACTTGAATAAGTTTTGTAATAGCTTTATTGAGGATGTAAGTTTGCTAAATGGCTTTATAACGGTAGTATAGCAGGCCAACAACTCTTTCAGCCTAAGTAGTTTTATTAAGAGTTGTAACAACCTCCTGAAGGCTGAGTTTCAATACCATTTAGCATTTGTTATAAATCGAGTCTATTGGCACTTGTAAAGGTTTTATGGTGGTGGTCAGCACTACCATGATAAAATCATTTGACTTAGAAAACTAATTTACCTTAGAGACAACGTTTATAAAACCAGCATGCCTAAGAGTTTTAAAGGGGCACCTGAATATACTAATCATAAAACTACTATAAAGCTGTATTGGCTTGTATAATGCCAAATGTAACATAAAAACCATTTAGTCTGGACAAATTCCTTCATAAAACCGCAAAAGTTGCAGTTTAACAGAGAGTTATTTATAAGTAATCGTGCGATTTGGGTAGGTTATTGATGACACTGGTGTTTTGTCAACGTAAAGTGTCTGTTTTTGCCTTCTAACAAGGATTTTTGTGTTAACTGTATTCTAAATACGATATTTTTAATCTGATAGTTACTTTAAACAAGAGCCACACATTTGACTAATCAAAATAATTAAATAAATGTAAGAGGTTATCTTATTCTTCTTATTTATATCTTTTTGCTCTTTTATTCACATTCCAATGCAGTTCACTGCATCTGGGTATAAGGCCATATAGCCGACCCTTTCAGAGCAATCACAGCACAGATAAGGTAAGGAAAAAGTAATTAACAAGTGTGAGGTTATATGTAAATAAACGCCAAAAAAGTCAAATATCTTTGCAAATAGGTTTTATGGTGGTTGTGAATAAATTCAACAAATAGGCCAAATGGTGTTAGACAAGATCAATTGGTACCTATTAGATAATACCAAATGGACTTACATAAATGTAAGAAGACTTAAATTGGTTGTAATCAGTAGAAAATGCTCTTGTACGAGACCATTGTGACAATCTTAGGATCAAATACTCTTATTGTGGTATTGCCGGTAACCAACAGGTTTTATCAATAATCGCCATTTTTCTACAAAAATATCTTTGTAAATAAAAGCTGACATGTTGGAATTATTCAAATGAACAATTACTTAGTTGCAATTTTTGCAACAATTTATGGGTAATAAGGACTAAAATCATGATTATTATTACTAACGTGTGATTTAAGTTGATGTCAACAAAAAATAAACCTTTTTTTTAAAAAATGAATTTTAAAATATTTTTTAAAAAAGGTCCTCAGAACTCTTTTAAGCTTCATAAAGGTTTAATAGCGTTTTTCAAAGATATATAGTTTTATCAGAAGTTTTATTAAATAGACTTCAAGAGGTTCTGAAGATCACGATAAAATTTAAATTGTTACTTGAATATCAAACTGTTAGAGATAGATTTATGTAGTTACTATAAATCCACTATTTTTAAATAGTCGTAAAAACAACTCTATATACAGATTTTGGTGTTTGAAGGCAAACACAAAGAAATAAACTTCATGTGTTATTTTGTAATATATTAAAGAATAGCTACCGTACATCATTTTAATGGTGCATGAAAAGTATGCATATCCATTTTGTCATTTTAAAATATCAACGTTCAGAACATAACGCCACCGTTTATGGTTTTATTTGAATTATTTAATGCCGTTTAAAAATTTAATGGGTATCTTTTTCGTAACCTCACACTTTCTAAGGCCAAGTCACACACAATGAAAATAAAATGTATCACAAGAAATACTGTTCACATTTAATACGATGCTGACGCTTACTGTGGTGAGTCGTGCGTTTTTTAAAATTGGTCCTATGAAATAATGTATACAGCGTCCATTTTAAAAGTTTGCCTGATGAGTTGCGTTAGATTTCGAACGACTAGATACTCTGCTCTAATAAATTAAGGCATAATAAAGCTTACTCCCCTCTAGCTTCTATAATTGTGCTGAGCCGCGTTCCCATAATAATCTTATTGAAAATACGTTCGAACCTGAGAGACACAGTATATATTGCAGTTTCGATATCATGTACATCCTTGTATTTTTGTGTGCTTAATCAAGAACCTAGTAAAATTATAAATCATATAGAACATGATAGTTTACACGCTTCTGTCGATCACCTTACATGACGGGTATGGCCCAATTTCAGTAGGGAATATTCTACCACGCTACTTTAGATAAGTTAAACAGAAATTATCGTGTTTACACGAAACGGTCTACACACATATATACACACACACATACATACAGACTCACAAACTTGTTTATGGGATCTTTGAATTCAACATGTTATGGTGCACACTTTTTTTACACGATGATTATTAAATTTTTGCCCGCTTATAATGCTCAAATTTGATTAAAAATGTGGTTACTTATTGCACCTTAGTATTAACTTGAGTAACATCACACCTGGATTTCTGTCAAGAATATTGTTCATATGTAAAGTTTTCTGATGATTTTTAAATGTTAATAAACTGACAATTTTTCGCTAAACCAACGAAGAACACTTTATTAAAATTAAATGTATATATCTTCACACTAGCCCTCATAAAATTATAGAAATATGCCTATTGGCCACTGGAAATGATTTTTATTGTACTGTAAAACATTCATTATTAATTATATTTTCCGATACAGATGTCTATGGTATAACAGAGAAGAAACACAACCTTTATGACGGGGTCTATAAGGATTATTTTATTCGATAAAGCAGATGTTACCGGCAGATGCAACAACATAGATATTTAGACGATATGTCTAACCAAAATATTGCGATTCATGCAGCCGTCAACAAACATAGCCGCTACTAAATATCGATTAAGAACGAGGATTAGAAAAAATTAAAAATATAACCGTATTAACACATTTTCAAATCTGTGATAACTCGATTAATAATAATGTTTGGTATTATTTGTGTATTTCAAAAAAATATTTAGAATTTTGCTTTTGTCTTTGACTATTCTTATAAAAATGTGGGTTTCTTTCAAATAGGCTGTTTTTACTTCCACATCCAGTGGAAAAAAATTTTTAAAAGTTTTTATTGTTCAAATAGGCTTAGAATGTCATGAAACGTCGAGATTTTAAGTTTGAGCGAAAAAAAAATTTCTGTCTGTCTGTCTCGGTCTGTCTGTAACATTTTTTGTGCGCACGTTTACTCTGGAACCGTTTGAGATATTGACTTGAAATTTGATACACACATGTACTTTAATGAGATTTGGTACTAGATTATATTTACATCTTGTTCCATCGAAGGGTTGGGGGGTAAATTGGGGTAAATTTGGGGTAAATAGGTAAATCAAGCAGGTAAGAGTCCATAAAATTGGTATTTAATATATTTAAGAGAAGCTAAGGTTTCAAAAAAATTTGCCACCTCCATTACCACCCCCACCCCCCATTATTAAAAGGGATGAAAAAAAAATGTGATTTAGTGTGTGTACAAGAACCAGAAACTTCAAAATATTTTTTTATTTCATCCATACCCATTTCCACTCCCCTATCACCACCCCCACTCCACACTACCGATGTGGGGTATCGTTTTATGGGTTTTTGGGGTAGAGGATTTCAAATATTATATTATTAAAGTTCCATAAACAATTATTTCCACATACAAAATTTTTTCTTTGTGAGTGACTTAGATAGAAAATCTGTATGTGGAAGTAGTGATTCCTTGGGCAACAGTTTTTTTTAAATAATGTGCTGTTTATCGTACATACATATGGTTTTGGCTTTAAAATAAAACATTCTATATTTGAAATTAAATTTTACCTTTGATTTGTTTTTTAACCCAACTTATTGTCTTGTGTGGAATATTTTATTTTTGTTTTACTGGCATTGTGAATATTAAAAAAATAGTAGTAGTAATTATTCTACTTGAAAAAACGCAAGTAGTGTCTGTAAATTTTTCTGATCCTCAATTAAAATAGCATAAGTTCAAGGTTACGAGTATAAGACCCATATTTCCCTAAATTGCAAAAATAAATGAAATCATATTAAGTAGTTAACAATCTAGATGTCCAAATCCAATCACGTGTCACGTGTGTCGGTGTCAAGAATGCAATTGAGACTATAGACCTATAGTTATCCTTTGTAACTTTGGCAAGCTCTTTGAGATTATCTTATATGATATCTTATCTTTTCATACGAAATCTAAAATATCAGTTCATCAGCATGGTTTCTTAGTTGGTAGATCAACAACCACTAATCTTGTAAGTATTACCAATTATCTTGCTACATCACTAGATCAAGGTGATCAGGTTGATGTAATTTATGCTGACCTCCCCAAAGCTTTTAATAGGTATCTTATTGAAAAAATTATCAACCTTTGGACTAACCACGCACTTTATAATTTTTTTCTATTCATATCTGTCTAATAGGCTATTAAATGTACATTTTCGTGGTTTCACATCTATTCAAGTGTCGGCAACATCGGGAGTACTGCAGGGCTCAATTCTTGGACCTATACTCTTCATATTACTCATTAATGATATTTGTGAGGATAATTTACCGTTAAATATATCGAAATATAATGCCATGTCCTTCACAAGGAAAACTAATTCAATAACTTTTTCGTATAATATAGGTCGTGAAGCCAGATTACCAGATTACCAGATGTTCCGAATTCAAGGACTTGGAGGTTATCTTTGATTCTACACTAACTTTTATTCCTTAAATTAGTTACAAAATAGTTAATTACCCAATAAGAATTTGAGAAACTCAAGATGTTTCAACAATTACTTTGCTGTTTAATGCCTTTGTCAGGTCTAATCTAGAATACGCTTCAGTTGTCTGGAGCCCAAACTATAAAACTCATATTTCTAATTTAGAAAAAGTTCAGAGGAAGCATGATAAATACTTTTCTTCTAAGTCTGATGGTGTTTATTCAGCTGTTGGTACACTGCAGTCTGATTTGTTGGCTAGATTTAACTTAAATTAACTAGCGTTACGAAGAGCATACTTTGGTATACTCTTTTTACATAAACTTTTAACCAACAAAATTGACTGTCTTGAGCTATTAAATGGAATTTACTTCAATATACCCTCTTGTCAAACTCGATCGTATTTATTTTATTTAGCGACTCCTCGTGCTAATTTGTTAAAATTCTCACCTATTTACTCCACAGTTCATCCAATATCAGGCGGACTTAGATCTTTCTAACTCTAATATTTGTATTATTAGGAAATGCATTTTAGGTAATTTAGTTATATAATAGGATTGTATTTGAGACTGTCTTTATATAGAAATATATTGTTATTTTTATCATTTGGATCTTCCCTCCCTTTAATCGAATTTTTTCTGCCTGGGCAGTTGTACCTTTAAATAAATAAATAAAATTTATTGATAAATGTTGAAAAATAAGCTTCGAATTACGATGTACATAAAAAACAAATTTGTGTGCCTCTTTGCAACTGCTATTACGCCCTCTGGATTCAATTTTACAAGTTCATTTCGGGTACTACACCTATTTTTATAAAAACTATTTTTTCGAGTTCATTTTCTTAATCCTGCATAATGTCGTACATATAAACTGAGTAATAATAAAATACCAAATAATAATAAAATACCAAATAAAGACGCAGTATTTTAAATTTTACCCGAAAATGTATAGTTATCGTGTATAAAAGGAAAATCAATTTGAATTATATCTGTAGTTTTTTGCTCAAGTAAAAAAACATATGGGATTACACTTTCCATATGATACTTTACCCTCTCTGTGTTAAAGTGGATGAAATACAAACTTTTTCACCCCATTTATGTTCGCATTTTGTCATTTTTGCGGAGTAACAACACTTATGTATATGCGATATACGACGCACAGGGACAATAAAAGGGGAATTTGGCGGCTACGAGAATTTAATCCGACTATATTTCAATCCCATTTATGCTCCTGTTTAATGGTTTTTTAAAGGTTGGATTGACGCCGGACGTTTTTTAAATTAGTTTCGATTATAGGATTTGAACATTTTCAACCCTACGGTTACTAAATTATTAGTACTATTATAGTATTTACCTAAATAAATATATAAACACACAGTTCCAGTCTTTACCGCTGACAGAATGAAAAAGTGTTCCAGTTAAAAAGAAGTACGATTAATTAAACTTTGGCCTATGTGTTTTTAAATATTTTTTTGTCTCCAACAAATTCTCAATCATCTATATGTTTTCTCCTTTCAAAAGCGAAAACAAAGGATTTCTTAATAAAATGTAAATGCGCATTGATTTGTAAACATAAATTACTTGGCACGGTTCATCTAAATGAAATAAGAATGCCCTTTTTTTTTCTAATGATCGGAAAATTATTTTTTTAAAGAATTTTTCGATATATGTAAGAAATATTAAAAAATGGTAAAATACCGACAGCCACCCCCTAAAACTACCCTTTAAGCAGTAGAGTGGGTTTGACTGATGCTATGTATTTGATACATACATACATAATACACACATACAGATTTTCAAGTATTATAAAACCACTGAAAAAAAGAAAACGATATTACATTTAGGTTGATGTGTAATAATAAAAAGTGGTCCTTTTAGCGTTTTATTGAATGCTGATTTTTGTTCACAACTTGCATTTACAGGGGGCATATCAAGTCATTCCGAATAACTTTCATAAACAAAATTTTTGTATATCTCTAAGCCTACTATGATTTGTCGAAAATGGCGATTTTCTTTTTATCGCAGTAGGCCGGCGTTTTAGATCTAGGCGGCATTTATGTGTTGAATAAAGTCGTTTTATGGAGTTGTATGGCTGATAAAAATTTGAAATGAATTAGGCCACAAATAAAAAAGATACAGGAGATCCACACACACTGTATATGATACAAAAATTTAAATTTGCATTAGCATTTGGTCCACCAACAGCAACAACCGTATCTTCGTTTCTAAACATTGCCAAAAACAAAAACATATATAGGGAGTTTATCGGTTGAGCTCTTAGACTTAGGATCTTCTGGGGAAAAAATCGATAAAATCTTCTATATCTGGTATTTTGGTCAGAATTATATAAATGCTAGAAAATCGAAAACGAAACTGCATCGACCAGACCGTCAAATAAAAAATATACATTATTATCTTGATATCACAGTTGTTACAAACATGTCATGTCATGTGAAACTTTTGTGCGCATGCGTGAAAATTATATATTTTTCTAAATATTCAGCGCAGCTGTGCTTTGATATGGCAAATGGGAGTATCTGAAAAATTACAACCGTATGCTGCATTGCACGTCTGACAGCCTTACGCCATTTATCGCGACTGCCTGAAAGCCGCATGGCTTCACCATTTTTACTTCCACACCCAGTAGAAGTAGGTATAGTAACGACAAAAAAATTTTAAAAAAACTTTATTGTTCAAATAGGCTTAGAGTGTCATGAAACGTCGAGATTTTAAGTTTGAACAAAAAAAATTCTGTCTGTCTAACTGTTTTTGTGCGCACGATTACTCTGGAACCGTTTAATATATTGATTTGAAATTTGGTACATGTATGGATTTTAACGAAATCTGGAACTAGATTATATTTTGATCTTATTTTGTTGAAGAGTTAGGGAGTAAATTGGTAAATGAGGGTAAATAGGTAAATCGAGCAAGTAAGAGTCCATAAAATTGGTATTTAGTATATATAAGAGAAGCTAGGGTCTCAAAAAATGTTTGGCATTAGATACCCCCATTACCACCACCACCCATTACTGAAGGGGGTGAAAAAAAAAATAAAATTGTGATTTAGTGTGTGTACAAAAACCAAAGGCCTCAAAATATTTTTTTTACTTCATCCACCCCCACTACCAAACCCCAACCCCCCTCACTCCTACTACCGATGTGGCATATCGTTTTATAGGTTATTGGGGTACTTAGACAATTTCAAATATTATATTATTAAAGTTCTCTAAACAAATTTTTCTGATTGTGAGATTTGGATGGAAAATCTGAATGTGGAAGTAGTGACTCCTTGGGCAGCGGTTTTAGCTATGGCATTATAAATTGTGGTATAGTATAGGAAATAGCGTGCAAATTCGACGACGAGTGGCTACCGTCTGCCAGTCGGTAATCGAAGAGACCATATAAATACAAAATTTTTTTCTCTCTGGAACTTTTTAAATCGAATGATTATCGATATCCGTCTGGATAGGTAGTTAGTATATGTACTTCACATTACGCTGGCAGACGAAACTTCCGAACGGCGCGCGCGCTAACCGGAAAAAGAAACTAAATTTTTTTTTTCTTTTTCCGGTTAGCGCGCGCGCCGTTCGGAAGTTTCGTCTGCCAGCGTAATTGGGGTATGTGAAGTACATATACTAACTACTTATGCGGACACATATCGATAATCAAACGATTTAAAAATAAATGCCCCCCTCCTATCTCCCCACCATACCAAAAAGTTTCAGAGAGAAAAAGATTTTGTATTTATATGGTCTCTTCGATTACTGACTGGCAGACGGTAACCACTCGTCGTGGAATTTGCACGCCATTTCCTAGACTAGTAATTGGAATTGGTAATATGGTTATACAGAAAGCAGCCTCTCAAATTAAAATCTTTGCTTTATATTGACTCTTCTTTAAGCTGTCCAGTTTTTTAGCTATCCTAAGTGAAATAAAAAATATAACAAACGTCATAGTATCAGTTAGTATATAGGTAAATTGGCTCTTTTTGAAATTGAACTGGTTAGTTCACTATAGCCTGCAATCATTCATGTTTCAGGTAAACTATGATTTATAACTTAAAATAAATTGTTACTAAGGTTTTTAAATCTAAAAAATAATGCGGCATTTTGCCTACATTTTGTCTCTGGCTGTTATCTTCTAATCGTTTGAAGTTAGTGGTTTTCTAAAGCATATGTTGAGTAGAACTTTATAACCGTCGAATTAAGTTAAATAGGAAAGTGTCTAATTCTGACATTTTCATGGCCGTTGAAACAATATCATGAAAATTCATTGAACTAGTTAACTAAAGTAGTGAGTAGGAGTCACATTACATCGAATTTGCATCTGATTGTGTTCAAACTCGGTGCGATATTTTTCGGGTTTCACGTTTTGTGAAGTGAAAATGACGTTGCGACAGAATTTTGCATGACAAAGGACCACTTGACAGCCTTGTAAATATGTGAGGAATTATTCATGAAAGCGCGATATGGGGCGCTCAACTGACATTTGTGGTGGCGCTTCGCTACACTTTCAAAGAAAACACAGGCGTCTCTATCGGAATTTTCGAGAAGGGCACAGAAAACACGGTCAACACCGGAGGAATATATCAAGACATGCAACTTTCGTCATATCAACATTTATCAACGAGATAAAAATTGTATCATCTTTCAAGACTTAGGAATGGAAAAATGGTTTGCTATTTTCGTACAAAAGTATATAAGAAAAAGAGCAACATAGCAACTTTTGTGATAAACATATCTAATAAATTAAATCTCTACTGAACCTAGACAGAGACATTTCACAGAAAATTTAGCACTAAAAACTAGTTGTTCTCATAAGTTGGTTGCATTTAAAACGTCAAAAACCAAGCTATTGCTTTAAAATAGATCACAATTCAAACAGACTCGTATGGGAGCTACGTCATGACGAAAGTTGAGGAGAAATAGAGCTGTCCTTTTCAAAATTTGGAAATAGTGCAAACAAAAGTAAACGAAATTAGTCTCCTTAGTGGGGCCATAATTTTTCAATGCCACATTCTTAGAGCTTGGCCTTAAATAAAACTGTACTTTTTTTTACGTAAAAATGACTCCTGCATGAGATTTTCTAGTCAAAAGTGCCACTACGTTTCGTAAAAAAATATTCATCATCAGGTATAGCTCATGAGGCATCCTACACGGGCTAGCGTGATGTAATACATAAATTATTGTTTCTTAGCTTAAAAATGTTTCCTTACGAAATTGGGAGAAGATCGGTCAAGAGGTAGTTGAGATATTGCAAAAAAAAAGAAAAAAAATTACAATCTTGACACCCTATATCTTTTTCCACGGCAACACTTTACTAAAGCATGTTTGGTTATATTCTCATATTTTGATCCAAAGAATCTACCCTTGAACTATGGCCACCCTGTATAAATATGCTTATAACGAAACATCTTCGGAGATTTTTCACTTATACAAAGTGAAGGTATTAGTAACTGAAATTAACGCTGAAACTGAAATGATATAACTGATGGTAATCAAAGCTTCAAAGTTTACTGTGATATGCAATTTTTTAAAGAGAAGTGGGCCTACAAATGACCCTTGCGGTACTCCAGAGGCCATTGGCTTTCTTTGTGAATATTTGTTATTACTAGTACTATTTTGTTGTACAATTTTTTTTTCACCGCAGCAAAGAAAATCAATGTTCTATATAATTACTGACACACAGCAATTATTTACAAAAAGATTTTTTTTGTATCAATGAACTTCTGGGTCTTATTCAAATACATGTTTGTTAAAATGACATTTGTCCTGCAAGTAAGTGATGTATACAAGTCCCCTTTGGTACGCCACTTAGAAGAACTCCAGTCACATACATATGGATGGAGGCTTATCGCTATTGCAGGACCACAAAGCCTTAGTCTACTGCGATATCCCTTTGTAATTAATGTCCCACGAGATTGGTATAATATTTTTGTTGGTTTTAAAAACTGTGTAACTTAAATATTTTATGTTTTGAAACAAATTAATCCTGAGAAATTATTTTACGCGATCTTTGCCCTTAATTATTACGGTATCTGAAGAACAGCGTAGCGTGATTTTAAGGAAAAATCAATACAGGTGTCATTAAAAGTCGCTTAGTATGATCCACTAAACTCATACAAGCTTTTCTCTCTTTATGTTGTTGAAACGAATAATAAATACGGTCTAGTTTTAATTAATTTTATGACTGTAAATAAAACTGTCTAATTCAGAAAAATACTTTTGCGCCTAAACAAATATCTAGATATGATTTCTTCTAGCTTTCAAATAAGTAACCTCACCACCCGTAGAGAGCAATTTGTAGTTTGCTGGGTGCGCGCCCACTTCTCAATTTTCTTTAAAGACCGAGAGACACTTATTAACAGTAACTCTTTACAGTTCGTCACTCACAGAACAAATAAATACAACGATGATTAAATGACAGCTTTAGATACAATTTTGTTGAATATTTTGAAAAAAGTAAAAGGCAAAACTACTTTCTTTTTGTTAATTCTGTATCAGGCATATTCACGTATCACAAGTATTTAACATACTAATAACGAATTATCTGTCAAATATACATCCGTGAGTATCCTTGACGATGTGTGGGAGTGCTCCCAATTTCGATGGTGGCATTCAAAAATGTGTGTTATGGCATCGGCTTAACATCAGTGGGTTAAAAAACAACATGAATCTCACTATAATTGCAGAACATTACATCATGGTATCTACTATCGCAGTTTTTTCAAAATTTCTTTTTGCTGTTCCAAATCTGCACTAACTAAAGCATTATCTTCATCATCTTCTTGGCCAGGAACTGTTTGTATTGATTCTAGACTACCCGTAAGATGGGAACTTCTCTACAAAATCTACTCTGATAAGAACTCATCTTCAGGTTTTTAAGTGGAAAACCTCATACAGAATCCTAGTAACATTCAGAGTTTTGGATGGAAGAAAATAGGAAGTACAAAAAATCAGTTGCTTATACTATATGCAACTGCAAAACTGTTTAATTATACTTGGAAAATGGAGTTATGGAGGGTACCTATGCCATCACTTAGAAATAAAAATAAAAATGCGATGTCTTTAGAAACAATGTTATAATACTTGAAATGGCTAAACCCCCGTGAAAGTTTGTTATTGTTTAATTAGGTCTATTTTTTTCAATTTTCACTATTGATGATGATTGAGATAGATTACTGTTCATAGAAGAACGTTTAATTTTTAGTGCTGCTCCTCTCATTTGGAAACCTTAAAAGTAATGTTTGTGTGAAAATTGGAGGTCTTACTTTAAAAATGTAATGATATTTGCATCATTAAGGAGCCCACGGAAGCCTGTTTTTGTACATTTGACTGCCGACATCTAAATACAAAAACATTTTGAACCTATTCGTGTTCATGTAAGTAATAAAAAAGAAATTGCTAAGTCTGTTTATCGAAACTGTATTTTTAATGATAAAATTTAAATAGTCTTCGAAGCTTCATGTAATATACTGGGTGACAACGGATTCGTTTTACAAGGTGCCATTTAATTGTCTTTTGAGGTAGAAGCTTGAAATTTGGTTAGTAGATATTGCTAATTGGGGCTCATATTTTCCATGACAAAATAATTGAATACCACTTTCGGTTATTCCGGAAGTTGGTCTGTCAAGAATTTGAAATGGAGCCCTGTACATTTCTTATATAGTTGGAGAGATTAGAATTTCCTTTTCAACGACATAATATACGTGTTGCCATTTTTTTTCTAAATGTACTTTTTTAATTAAATTTTCCAAACGTTTAATTTGTAACAAAATGGGATACATTTTAGATATTGTTTAAAATGTCAATATTTTTCATAAATTTCTCGAAAATTTTGAACGGGAACCACTACCTATTAAATGCTAACATTAACGTGTGTCTTATGACCTACAGAAAAATTTATAATACAATGCACTTTGGTTTTAGAAAAAAAAAAAAATGAAAAACTTATAGAATAACTAGAAACGCGAAATGCATAAGATATTGTGTCCCACTAAATTAGCTAATAATTTTTATTGGTAAGTAAATTTCGCTATTTTTATATTTCATGCTTATCTGTCTTTAGTTTAAAAAAAGAGGAACTAAAAAACTAGGGTGTTTATTCCAATGGTTAATATGGGGCAGTAAAATATCTGACATAAAAAGACGTTGTAAACAAATGTATGTAAATGGAAGCCAGTTTTATCGTAAACGTCAGTTTCTTGTATTTTCATTATTAGTAACTTTGTGTTGGCAGTCTTGACAACTTTCATTAATTATTAACAGTAAGTATTAGTAATAATAGTTAGCTGAACAAATTATAATGATTTATTCAAGAGAGCATCAAATTGACATATTTCTTATTTATGGGGAGTGTCGAAAAAATTCCAGAACCGCCGAAAGAGTGTACCTGGAACACTTTCCAGGATAGGAAATGGTCAGTCTACTTGGGACTCTACGTGCCGACTGTCGGTGAACGCCTAAAATTAGGCCGATCTAAATATGAATGCATAAATAAGAGTACTGTGTACTGTACTTTCATCCTTCAATTATTGTTCCTATCTGTCTTTTCCAGATCTTTTTTGGGCTAGCTGCTCGGTGTTTCTTCTGTGGCGCGATTTTCCTTCCTTATCTGTTTTTGACCCTACTAATTCCTTTTTATAAGTCCAGTATTCCATCATAATATTATTTTTACGGATAAATCCAGGTTTACCAGTCTAGGAATGTTTAACAGCAACAATATTCGTTATTGGACCGTGGAAAATCAGAGATTAGTAAGTGAAGATGCTTTTCAGGAATATTTTGGAGTAAACGTTTGGTTGGGCATAATAGGACATAATATCATTGGTCCAAGGGCGGATCTGGACCTTGAGCTTGGGGGGGGGGGGTAACACTGAACCCAAAATTTTTTGATGAGTGAGGGGGGGATAAATCCGAAAAAAAAATCTTGGGGGGTAATTACCCCGTTACCCCCCATAAATCCGCGCCTGCATTGGTCCAATATTTTTCTATCGACCATTAAATAAAGAAATATATTTGGAATTTCTCCAAAATCAAATAGAGCCCTTTATAAAAACCTTACAGGAAACGAAAATTTGATTTTCCAATAAGATGGCACACCAGTCCATAATTCAAGAATTGTTGCAAATTATTTGAATGGACGGTTAGGTGAAAACTAGTTGGGAACGAATGAACCGGTGACCAGCAAGATCACCTGACTTGACCCTGCTGGATTTTTCAATATGGGGTTATCTAAAAGAAAAAGTGTATAGAACTCCTCCAATAGGATTCGAAGGGGTATTGAAGGCTTCTTTTGAGAGCATATACATAACCTGCTCAGAGAAAATATTAGAAGAATCAGATTGTGTCGGGAACAGGGCTGCCAAAGCATAGAACATTTAATCATAACACTTTTTTTTATCAAGTTTTTTTTTATTTATTTATTTAACGTCGGCCTATTTCCGCTACCAGGGCCTATCACCGATGCCAGGAGACGAGCTACCCCCAACCTGGAAATTTTGCCGAACCTCTTCCCTTAAGAAGAGTAGGGACCTTTTACTTACCTAACATTTAATAGACGAGGGACCGCCTGCTTTACATCCCCTCCGAAGAATAGTATATCCACTACGTAATCCTCGTCTGAAATTACGTAGCTTCCGCGTATACACTGATATACAAGCCGCTAGAAGGTGGGATGAGAACGCTGTATTTCCCAAGATGGGTCACCCATCCAAGTACTAACCGCGCTCGACGTTGCTTCAACGGAATATCGACTGACATTCACATTGAAGTCGCCTCTACGCTCGCCCTTTTTTATCAAGTTCATGTTTATTTTATTTATTTACTTAGGTAATTAGCCAATAATATTGTTTGAAATAAGAAAGATCTTTAAAAACTAAAACCGAAAACCAAAGTGCATTGTATTATAAATTTTTCTGTAGGTTATAAGACACACTTTAATGTTAGCATTTAATAGGATATTGACATTTTAAACAATATCTAAAATGTGTTAAAAGTTTAGCAAATTTAATTAAAAACCAATAAGAAAACACATTGTGTTTGTTATCCTAACAAATTGTTTGGCATCAGTTTCATTAATTACGCCTGGATGCCACCATATTACATTTAGAAAAAATGGCTCCTACGCCGCCATTTTGAAAAAAAATGGCAACATGTGATACGTCGTTGAAAAAAGAATTCTAATATCTATCCAATTATGTAAAAAATATAAAAAAATTTTAAATTCTTGACTTAGATCAATTTTCGGAAAAACCGGAAGTGGTATTGAATTGTTTTTGGAAATGGAAAATGTGAGCCCCAATGAGCAATATCTGCAAACCAAATTTCAAGCTTCTACCTTAAAAGACAATTAAGTGGCGTCTTGTAAAACGAATCCGTTGTCAGCCGGTTATATGTTCAAGTTTAAATTATAAATTAAATCGGGCGACTAAATAACAAGGCATGCGCGCATCTATCAAACGATGGTGTGGAATGTATACGACCTTGAATCTCTGTTTGCTTGTAGTGGCAGTTATGACCGAGGCGGAAGTTGACATCAAACTTGGTTCTCGAAGCTAAAGAAAGGGACTTTTTCAGCGCCTAAGATCATGCCTATGTTTCTTTTGAAATATGCAGGGTGTTGTACATTTGGATTAATTCACAGAACGAGGGACGGGGAACTTGGCTACTACTCAGGTTGACCAAGGGGGAACATTCACTTGGAAAAAGTAACCGGCAATGCAAGACTGTCCTTGTTTACATGTTGATGAATTTGTGGATAATCCTGGGCATTGATCCCCAGAAAATATAGAGGATATACGTTACGGTCATAAAACTAATATGGTAGAGCCTTGGTAGAGTATGCTTCCATAGTTTGGTAGTCGAAAGGGCTACAAGAAACGACCAATGTCAAACTCTCTGCATTAGAGACAAACATATAGCATTATTGGACATCGAATGAGCGTTTCAATAACCCAACTTTCGATTATTTCTGTCAAGCAGTGACACCATGACACCAAACTGTCATGGAAGGACCACATGGAAGCTCAAGCGAGGAAAGCCTGCGCATGTCTATGGATGTGCAAGCGTATCTTCGATCTTTAGTAGGGGATAAGTCCAAAGGCTACTTTCTGGATGTATATAACATTGCGGTACTCGTGTAGTGGCGCTCCATAATTAGGGCTCGTCTATGTCACGTTCAAAGGCTAGCTTGCCTAGGAATAATAGGATCAATCAAAACCACTCCAACGGCTGCAGTGAGACCATCCTTGGATTCACTTCCTTGCATATCGAAGTGGAACAAGAAGCTAGGAAAGCAGCATATAGACTATTAAGAGTGGAATGTGGAATGTGGCAGGACAAAGGCTGAGCCACACAAAGGCCTTGGCTCTACCTGTAAGAGACCAAGTCGTCGCTCAGTCAGAGGACAACCGCTGTCTTCAGGTCTATAAGTTCACTCTTCCATATACAGCCGTGTTCGCTAGTAGAGATGACTGAGAACGCGATAAAGTGCATCTTCTGAGTCCCGGAGGTCTGGAATGGTACCCAGACAGATCGAAGACTTAGTAGGGAACCGGTGCTGACGTACGCGTACATCGGTGCCACTTGGTAAGTAGTATAGTGCCCGTTGACATGTTACTGCTCTCACAATGGCGATTGAGAAATTGAACTGAACTATTCTCATAATTTTCCGTAATAGGGTCATTTAGTGATATGGTAGTTTCTTACTTTTTCTTCCTCATTTTAAAGTATAACAAACCAATATCCTCAGAAAAAATTTCAGCTCAATTGAATCAATAGCCACAGAGATATTCGCATTTGAATAGAAACACGCTCGGCCGGCCAACTGTCCGTAGAGTGACGTCACTTGGCGTGCGCCGATACTTATATTAGAGCAGCGATTTCGTAAGTCTATCGTGTCGTTTTTTTTTGGCGTAGAACCAGGTCAAACATGTTAGGTTCCTTTGAGTATGTCACCGGGCATATGAAATCATATTTTACATTTTTTTGTGGTCTCGAACTAAAAATCAATAAAAAGTGAAAAAAAATGTATTTTTAAAGAAAATTGTTTTTTTTTTGTTTCCACCGCCATATCTTTAAAGCTATTAAAGGTACCGAAATTTATTTTGTGTCAAATTAAAGCAGACACTGTAGCGTTTTTACCAATATAAACGGTTTGGGCACAATTCACACTTTCATTTCTCTAAAAATATTTATTTATGTATTGAAATCTTCACCAATCGATAAACTTTTTTATTTTTGAAAATATTTACATACATGCAGCGAAGAAAATAAAGCCTAATAATCACAAAAGTTTTTGAAACAATATATTTTTTCCTAAAATGTACCGTGTGGCAACAGCGATTTTTTTTATCAGCGCTAAATGCGATATTGGGACGCAATTAGTACACCTCGCATGCAGGGTTGGTCAGATTAGTCGCGTAGAAGTGGCGGTTGTCGAAAATCATTAAGTATTCATTGTTCGGATAAAAATTGTGACAATCGAAAATGTGCTTGTTTTAAGGAAGGCCTAAAATGTTGCAACGAGTGCAAATGTCGTTCCTGTAACAACATTATTAAAGATTTCGAGGCAGATATGAACGAATTAGAATGCTATTAATGTAGGGCCTACATAAACTACATGCTACATATTTATCTATCCAAATAGAAAATTTATTTCAACAATAAAACTCATTTTATGCGTACGTTTTTATTTATTATTTATATTTATTGTACAATTTCTTAATATTAACAACATATGATCAATACTACTGTACAATATATGAAATATTGAACAATAATATTGATCCCCTAGATGCTTTTGATCACTACTGGTTTTGTATCTATTGATATAAGTTAAACTACTACATACACCCCGACCGGGACCGTCAGATCGTTGCAGTCGGCAGGCTTGCTACAGCCGAGCGCGCAAGAATATGACTTTGGCCCGTTAAAAAAAAATCGCTGACTCAATACTATGAACGGGACATGAAAAATTTTTATCCTAAAAACTTTTTTCAACTTCAACAAATTTTCATAAATACATTTTTTTCTCGATTGTCTAAAATTACGCTACTGAAAATAAGTTTGAGTTTCCTATTATTTTTCCAACTTAAAAAAAATAAATCGGGTTCACGTGGGACGTTGTTCGAAGCGCTAATGTGTCTACTTTAATCTAAAAAAAAAGAATAGCTTGATAGCACAAATATTTTCAGAGATATAGCGGTGGAGACGTTAAAAAACATATTTCATTAAAAATCTATTTTTTTGAGTTTTTCCGAAATAAAAAAGTTCTCGACCACCAAAAAATGTCGTAAAAAATGATTTCGTGTACACGATTATCTTACTAAAGAATCCTGCTAAGTCTGGTTTGGTTCTACGTCGGTTTTTTTTCTCGAAAACTAAGCGACTTTACTTCCAGATTTTACTCTACTAACTTGCATTCACAGCCGTGTTCACTGGGCGGTTCAGCCATCTGACGTCACAACTCGACTACATGGTTATCCCGAGCGTTTTTAAGCGCGCCGACTTTAATAATTTTTTTATACATGAAGGCGGCGTCAGTAAATTCTGATTTTTGGCATACTTACTATACTCACCAAGCTCTTTCAGAATATGTAATAATAAAAAATTGTTGAATGAGCCTATTATCAAATTATAGGTTAAATTTGAACACTCCCTGTATATTCGGAGCGAAATATTTTTAGCCATTTTTACAGCATAATTTATAATTTGCGATGTTTTTCATAAACACAGTGTACCTTGTTATAGGTAGATTTTGTGAGGCAGATCAAGAGAGACAAGAAAAAACTGTGGCTTATTGAACGTTGTGGTGTATTATTATAGGAAATGACGGTGTTGTAAATAGCCGAAGCGGGCGATCGGACGAGCAGGAGCTTTCCGTAGCCGTAACCGCGTTACCGTACTGTAACAATCGAGTCATGTTACGATCCTATGCGTGGTTTTATAATGATTTGGGCTCCAATTTGACAGCAAATGGGATTGTCTTGAACGAGTGCGCCTCGGGATGACATTAGCCTGTCTCGATCCTACAACAAAGGCTTCCACAGCCGCCCTGTCACTGTGTAATGTATGCTAACACGTTTCCGCTAGCGGCAACGATCACTTTATGAACCTTGACGCTCTCATGGAATTTCTAAATTCGACAACTTACTACATTATCCAAATTATTCTTATGGAATTTATATCTTTGCTCCACCACATTTGTCACGCAATTCAGATACAGATCTCGAACTCAAACTCACCAGTTGTAACTTGGCGGGCTTGGGTGCAATAAACCTTCGATATAAAAAAAAGGAAACGCCGAAAGTCGGGGAGGAAATAACGTATCCTAGCTGTAAACTGATTTTTCATTCAATATTTTTGTTGTGTATTTAAATTCGTTTAATGACAATCTGATAAATTCAGTTAATCTAACCCAGGAATAAATTCATGTAACCGGTATATGGAATCAGTTTATCTATTTATTTATTTTAGAAAAAAACAAGTTTATGCGTAACCTAGTTAAATTCCTCCATATACTGTAATGAATTAATATGTTAATTAGCAACGGCATTAATAATATAGTAAGCCCGAATGAGAGTAGTTACTAAAACATTGAAATTGCACAAAACGCATTAAAAGGACATAATTTTTATTCCGATAGCTAAATCATCAATTAAAAGATATACAGGGTATTTGGTATATCAATAGAAAATTTAAAGAGGGTTACTTGGAACCTATATAACCATATACCGGGTGGTCACGAGCAATTGAATTTAAAAATTTCGTTTTCGGTACACATAAATGAGACAAAAGTGAGCTGCTTTTAGACTAACAGGAACGCAAATATCACTTCCGCTTGAACCGGAAGTGACATCAACATTTTTTCTTAAATAGAATGACTATATTTTTTTGACGGTTTCTTATTAAGCATAAAATTCTAAGTATATTTTTTTCCGATTTAAAAAATTCCAACAAGTAAATGAGATACAAACAATTTTTTATTTCTTTCAGATGAACGCGACTTAAGAAAATTACTAAGTACGCTGTGGAAATTATTCCGTACAGGTCACATTTACATTTTTTAAATGGGACCGTGCTATTTTCAAATTTTAACAGGGTAATTACCCCCCTCCCCAAGAAACTTTCATTTTAAAATTTTATTTTTTAGGATGAAAAAATTTTTTTGGATTTTTGCCCCTTGCTCTTCAACAAAATTTTTTTTTCCGATTTCTCCCCCCCCGCTCATCAAAAAAATTTTTGGTTCAGTGTTACCCCCCCCCCCCAAGTTCAAGGTCCAGATCCGCCCTTGATCAGAAATAATGATTCATAAACCTTAATTTTTTAGCCATTATTCATTTCTTAACGATATCCTTCGTAAAAATAAAAGTATTTTTAAAAGGTAAACCCAAATTAAACAATAAATAATTTAAATAAAACGTAAGAATAACAAAATTGTTTAAAACCTAAATTATAATAAACCATCATAAAAATGGTTCAAACTGTTCACCGTTTTGATCAATACGTAGAGTAGCGCGACTTATTGTTGTCTAACATTCTGTAGTTGTTGGAGTGTTATTTTTGCAATTTCGTGTCTAACTCTCTCTTCCACGTCTTGCCTTGTGGTTAGAGCAGTCGTGTAGACTCCATTTTTCAAATGCACCCAAATAAAAAAATCGACTGGAGTTAAGTCAGGAGACCTTGCAGGCCATCAGACTGGACCATGGGTCCCAATCCAACGATCTGGAAACAATTCATTTAGGTAATCCCGGTAATAGCATTGAGTGGACCAGCCCCGTCTTGTTGGAAGTAGACCCTGTCAAAATTGGTATTAGGAATTTGAATAATCTGTTTATTATTATATTTTGGAGAAATTCTAGATATCTTGGTCCATTTAGATTTTCGTCACATATTATTGGACCTATGATATGGTCGCCCAGTATACCTAACCAAACATTGAAGCCAAATCGCTCCTGAAACCGCACCTGTTTCATAATGTGAGGATTTTCAATTGCCTAATATCGAACGTTCTGATTAAATAACCCAAGGTTTGTAAATCTCGATTCATCAGAGAACAAAATGTTTTTCATAAAATTCTCATTTCTTAGTTGGCGGAACTGTAATCAATTACAAAAGATTTTTTCGTTCTAACACAGGCCCGCAAAAAAAAGTTATTTGAACTGGACATCTGAATATACTTTTCTTTAGTATTTTTTCCCGCTGATTACGAATCTGAAATCAGAATGGGGGCTTAATGCGCATATTACAGAGAAACACTGTCAAGAAATGCGGTTTTTGTGGTTGTTTGGGTGGTAAAATATGCATATCACGTTTTTTTCATAAAGACATAGCGTGTTACGATGGCCTGCGTACACCTTTTTTGAGTAATTTTTCCCGCTGATCACAAATGTTGAGTCAAATTTGAAGGTCAGTGATGAAAATACTGAGAAAAATTAAAAAAACTGTCAAAAATCGGGTTTTTCATGGATGTCGCGTTTTTTCATGAACGCATAGCGTATTCCAATGGTCTGCATATACCTTTATCGAGTAATTTTTTCCGCTGATCACGAATCTGGAGTCAAATTTTGCGGTCAGTGATGAAAACACTGAGAAAAATCAAAAAAACTCTCAAAAATCGGTTTTTTTCAGGATACCCAATCGTTGTGTGTGATATATAGTATTTCAATTTTATATGAGTTTTCGTTTTCGAACGTGCTTATCTTCAAACGATCTGTCTGGTTTCTTCGTCGTTTCATTCCTTTTGCTTTCACTTCTCTTTATAGCATCCAGCAGTAATCTGCTAACATGTTGACATCCCATTTACCCTGAAATCGACGTTCAAAGTCTTTTAAATCTTGGTGGAATCTTTCTCCTTGCTCTTCGCTGAAGTTGCCGTTACTTTCTGGAAACTCATCCAGGTGTAAATCGAGAAAGTGCAATTTCAAACTCATCATGCAACCTAACTTTTCGAAGCGGTGGGTGTTCATGATGGATTTCCCCTCCCACCCCCCTCCATGGGGTAAAAAAAAAGATTAAGTGTAAACTGTTTTTTTATTTGTTGGAGGAATAAGGTGGTAACTTTGTTTGGCATGGCAGCAGCAAAGTTGGCACTTTGTATCAGGAGAGTAGAAAAAGACCCCCAAACGAATAATTAAATTATATTTGTCAAAAAAGTGTACTTTTATTCATGGAACACATTTTATTTTTACAAAAACGGTTTTATTGTTGCAATATATTACATCTACTTCTAATTTTACTCAGTACTTTCATTACGAAAACCAATATAAAATTCAAATGCCAAATATCACGAACAACTAGGTATCTTGAAAAAATAAGATATCTGTGAAAAAAAAAACGATTTTTGACGTGTCCACAAAATTTCTCGGTAATACTAAAGATCCAGACTACAGAAACATTGTATCAAAAATGATAATGGTTATGAAAAGTTAGGTTGTATGATGAATTTGAAATTGCACTTTCAATTCACACCTGGATGAGTTTCCAGAAAATAACGGCGACTTCAGCGAAGAGCAGGGAGAAAGATTCCACCAAGATTTAAAAGACTTTGAACGTCGATTTCAGGGCAAATGGGATGTCAACATGTTAGCAGATTACTACTGGATGCTACAAAGAGAAGTGAAAAAAAAAGGAACGAAACGACGAAGAAACCCCTTACACAGATCGTTTGAAGATAAGCGCGTTTGAGAACGAAAACCCATATAAAATTGAAATACTATATATCACGCACAATGATTGGGTATTCTGAAATATAGTTTGAATTCTGATATAGTCCACTGGAACACGCTATGCGTTCATGAAAAAAACGTGATATCCATAAAAAAACATAGTATCCATGAAAAACGCGATTTTTTACGATTTAATTTTCCTCAACATTTTGACAATTAGCCCTGGATTCTAACAATAGATATGAGGTCAGTGGGGCTAAAAAACATAAGAAAAATACATGCAGCCTAGCCGAACACGCCACATGCATATTTTACCCCCCAAAAAACCATAAAAAACGCATTTTTTTGCCGTTTTTCGGGGTTTTCTCTGTAATATGCGCATTGACCCCCCATTCTGACTTCAGATTCGTAATCAGCGGGAAAAAATACTACAGAAAAGTACATTCAGATGTCCAGTTCAAATAACTTTTTTTTTTGTGGGCCTGTGTAATCATTCTCATACAAAAATTGATAACTCGTTTTCCTTGCAACGAACCAATTTAATTAATAAAAGTGTCAATTGGAGCAAACGAATTAGGAAATTTCCTATTTTAAAGATATCAGGTACATTCAACCTCATTTAGTAGTCTTTCAGTTAACTAGTCAAACAAACAAAAAAAATCATCTCGGTATCTGAAAAACTCACGAACTTATTTAATTCCTTATTTGAATACTTCGCGCTCGACTATGACGTCACAGTACACAACTCGCTGTTATTTTAGGCATAACTTACTACTTCAAACGATTAAAACGTCAGAAATATCTTAAGCTGTGTCCGGTAAGAATAACACCGAATGAACTAAACTGCCGGTCCCCGCGCCCGCTCGCTGTTGACGGAATCATGTACTGTGACGTAATCGAGCCTCAGCCCAGATGAGCGCTAACTTTTTTATTTATAGAGATAATTAAAAAAAAAATACAGATATTTTTTAGATTTTTACGACTACTTATTTATTACGAGAAAATGAGAAAAATGGAAACTTCGTAATTAAAGAAATGTCCCTCGGCACTAAAAGAATTTTTAACTCGATTTGATATTATCACGTGATTGCTTTTAAAAAAATCGTGTAAATTTTTTGTATATACACCTACTGTAAGTAATAAAGCTGTAGTAATAAAATCAAGCTTTCAAGTGTTAGGTAATAGCCATTATCCTAAATTTTTTGAAGTACCTATATACAAGGTAAGATATAGCTTAAGGCTTGTAGTTTGTAGTAAGAATGACTGATGGTCTGACGAAGCTATATAACTGTTAGCGTTTTTCAGCAATATACAATTATATGTAGCCATTATGTTTGAGAAAACCGCGTTCATAATGAGGTTTATATGGATACTACAGTTACACTATCGGTTAGGTTCATTAAATCAGCGTCAATTTCCGATGAACAATACAATTTTTAAATTAGTTTTAAGTGCATTTACTTTGTACTGGACCACTTCAAATATAGAACGAGTGGAACGTGTAACAAACATATTTCCACTTAATTTAGTTCATTATACCCATTTTATTTAATGAAATATGTACATTATAACGAGATAATAATTAATAATCATCATAGTGGAAAAATTTTTGTACAGAAATCTCTTTTATGATATGCTGAACTGCAATATCAGATTTAAATAGTCTGTGTGTATGTATGTATATGTGTTTGTGTGTGTGCGTCTATCGTTTCTTGCAAGCACTATAACCGCTGTCAGACTTAACTTACTAAAAAGTAAATTAGCATAGTATAGTACCCTATTGAAACTGGGTCATGTTCATCACACAGAGTGATCACCAGAGGCTTGTAAACTATGATGTTTTATATTAGCCATGTTTTATTATAATTTTAAAGATTTTGTTGTATACCAAATATCAGACATTCTAGAAACTTGAAATGTAACATATTAGTTGTTTTCTCCCTATGTTGACCCCGCTAAATATGAATATCACGAATATTACAGTGAATTTTGCATCGGAAGCTTGATATTCAAGATGATAGCCAATGTTCGTATCATTTATAAAAAATGCTTGTAACAAAAAAAATATAATAATGGCGAAAAAATACAAGAGATCAAATTTGTAGAGCGTGAAAAAGTACATCGAAAAGTGTATAAACCCAAAAAGTTGTACCACTCGGGAGGGTGCTACTGAATATACTCTTTTTTAAATTATTAATTTTAGGTATTTCTTTAAACTACCTAAAACCAAGATTTTTAGTATACAAAAGTAGAAAATTATGGCAAAGGTTGAAAACATTTCAGTATTTCCTTCCTTGTCTATACAATTTCCTATTGAGGTTACATTTTCTGCATTTTTTATTGCCTACAAATTTACTTATGTTTTTTTCCGTACCTTAATAATGAAATTGTAATATTTACTCGTTGAAATTATAGTCATATAGTTAGAGCGCGCTTCTCTTTTAATTTAGCCTTAAAAAATAGTGTTAAATAGTATTATTATTGCCCTGTTGGTGGAAATATCTTTAATACATCTTTTTATAACCAGTCTCTTTTTAGAAAAACTTAGTTTTGTCTTTTTCGCATATTTTTGTAGAATTTAAGGTAATAAACATGTTGAATTTTGATAAGTATTTTGAGATTCAGTTTCTTATATTATAATCATGTAGGTGGATATCAAAATATGTTTAATTATTCATATGTCCTTGAGTAAGAGTTAAAGAAAGTGTCTAGTATTCAAATTTATAGTTGAGTCATGAAGCCTAAAAATCGTCAAAACCTCTTAATTCTCAGCATTTTGATCATTTTTTTTTTAAATGTGTGTTTTTTAATATTATTCAAAATCAGAAACATCCCAAGTGGCGCAAATAATTATTTATATTGTTTAAACAATAATAATAATATTTATAAAAAAATATATTTAAAAAATTTTTTTTCGCGATATTTATAAAACATTGAGTTGTTTTTATTGAAAATTGTTTCTCACAGTCGGGATTGATAACTATTTATATTGTTTAAACAATCATAACAACTTTTACAGGAAAAAATCTATTTTTTTATGTTTCTTTTCCCGATATTCATGAAATAGTTATTTATTATACAAGGGAAAAAAGTATTAGATTTTAGCTCGAGGTTGTGTTTGTTAAAATCTAATATTTTTACCAGTGTATAATACATTATTTTTTCTGTGACGGGAAAAACGACGATTTAATATTGAAAAAACATATTATTACAATATATTAAAGTCAGAAAAACTTTGAAGTTTTAAACTGGTAGGCTGTTGTACTTAAAGCGACATTGGACCAGCGTTACCACATTTGGTAGATTTTTATTTCTTTTTAGTAGAATTTTAAGGATTTTTGTAAAGTTTGGTAGGTAAAATTTGCTGGCAGATTTCTGATAATTATTATCAGAAATCTACCAGCAAATTTTACCTACCAAACTTTTAAAAAATCCTTAAAATCCTACTAAAAAGAAATAAAGATGTGCAGATGTGCTATGATTGGTTCTTCAATGATAACTTCCTTAATTTTTAAGCCATTCAATTGCCCCAAAAATCATTTTACAGGGAACTTTAAGAGCTACAAGGCATGCAAAGTTGAACTTCTTTGAATCTTTCGTTTTTGAGATTTTTGAGTTTAAAGGGCTCGGGAAAGGTGGTCATCGCACTCAAATGCAAACTTATAAAATTGGTATTTCAATTAATTTTTATCCTAGAGAAATAAAAAAAAAACGAAATTTTCAGTAAAAAAAAAACTAAATTTTTGTACTCTAGCATATTTCACGTATCTTCTTTAGTTTTTGAATTATTGTGAAAAAATGACATTTTTTAAAGAAATTTCAAAAATCATTTCAAAAACCGATCAAACTTCTAGAACATATTGTTTAACTTAAAGTAAATTGTAAATGGATTACATTCAATTTCAATTCTTGCGGTGAAGCCATTGGTTTCATTGCTGACTTTTTCTCCGAAAAAAAAAAAAACAACTATTTTATTTTCATCATAACTCCGTTAGTTTTAATGCCAACGACTTTTACCAAAGTCATTTTAAAGACCTTTTCAAGTACTTTTAAAAATGTCTTATATATTTTCCTCCAAAAATTTTCCGTTTTTCCGTTATTTAACGTTGAAAGGATCGAATTCAGTTTTCGGCGAACAAGAAGTCACCTCCAACGAGCCATAACTCGGTTCGTATTGCATCTACAGGAATTAAAAAAAGCAATCAATTTATTACTCTACAAGCTTCATTTTGTTTATAATAATTTTTTTTATAAAAAGTATGGTTTTCGAGTTATTCGTGAAAAATCGTTCTAAAACATGCATTTTTTAGATGAAAAAATCAACATTTTCAATCACTAATAACTCAAAAAGTATTGACTCATTGAAAAAACTTCATAGAACATTTTACTTCCACGTCCAGTGGAAGTATAGTAACGACAAAAAATTTTTTAAAAATTTTTATTGTCCAAATAGGCTTAAAATGTCATGAAACGTCGAGATTTTAAGTTTGAGCGAAAAAAAAATTTCTGTCTGTCTGTCGGTCGGTCTGTCTGTCGGTCTGTCTGTCTGTGACTTTTTTTTGTGCGCACGTTTACTCTGGAACCGTTTAAGATATTGACTTGAAATTTGGTACACATATGTACTTTAACGAGATCTAGAACTAGATTATATTTTCATCTTGTTCCGTCGAAGGGTTGGGGGGTAAATTGCGGTAAATTTGGGGTAAATGGGTAAATCAAGCAGGTAAGAGTCCATGAAATTGGTATTTAGTATATATAAGAGAAGCTAAGGTCTCAAAAAAATTTTTGGCATTAGCCACCCCCATTACCACCCCCACCTCCTTATTAAAGGGGATGAAAAAAAATTGTGATTTAGTGTATGTATAGAAACCAGAAACCTCAAAATATTTTTTTACTTCATCCACCCCCCACTACCACCCCCACCCCACTACCGATGTGGGGTATCGTTTTATGGGTTTTTGGGGTAGAGGATTTCAAATATTATATTATTAAAGTTTCATAAACAATTATTTTCACATACAAAGTTTTTTCGTTGTGAGTGACTTGGATAGAGAATCTGGATGTGCAAGTAGTGATTCCTTGGGCAGCGGTTTTTTGCTTAGAATGTATTCCTCTATCGATGTCTGCGGTTATTTTGAATGTAACAATTTCCACCCCCGAGAAAACTCACATTTAAAAAAAATGATCAAAATCGGAGCTGATGCTGAGAATTAAGAAGTGAAAACCTTCATTGACTCGACTATTACTGAGTAATTAATGTTTAGAATAAAATGAATTTTGATTTGATGTGTAATTTAACGTCTTCAGTGGGGTTCAAAACTAAATTTCAAATATGACTTGTTGAGAACAATTTTTTCTTACACTGTCTTAGTCTGAAGAAAATAAATGTCGTAATAGAATTTTTGAAAACAATCGGTCAGAAATTTTGTATCCTATTATAATGTAATGCTGTGTCATTATTTATGTTTATAACTATAGGTACAGTAGATATTGCTTTGCCTTGAATAAATAAGCAATCACGATTGAAGCACCAGCAGCGTACAAAAAATTGGTGGGGGCCATTATATTATTGTGAAAAAATGTCACACATTAATAGTGATATTATGGGAGGTGACAAGACATACTCACCGTGACCTTCTAATCATATTGGCACATGTGGATTGAAACTTACCTGAAAAAAACATAAATATTAATCAGACAATAATATTCTTAATTTTCTGTGTTTAGGTATATTAAATCTGGTACATTTACAACAAAATACATTTGCAAGGAGCTATATTAATGTTTAACTTTTCGCTTGTGCTGGTCATAAATGCCACAGGCGTAGGTATTTCGCAGATCGCTGTATATGTAGAAGTTGATATAGTAATAATTTATTTTACATATTTTTATTATTATGGTTCATCGAGTATATACTACACGCAAACTTTGTCAACAAAGAAGGCGTCATCGGAAGATTATAATTAATAGATGTTTCGGTGTTCTAGGAAAATAGTTAGAGATCTGTTGAGTCAAGTAGGTCAGTAAAATAAAAGTTCAAGTGTAACTTTTAGCAGTAACTTTAGTATTAAATTTTCATTAATTTCTGGCCAAAAATTCCAGGACACAGATCATGTACCTCTAATTTCTAACAAATGTCATATTAATGTAAAGATATTCTTTTAGAAAAAACTAGTTTAAAATAAATAATCAATGAATGATGGAATGTTTTGTTTGTCATGTTTGTCAAATAAATATTTTTTAATTTGAACAGCGAAAAAATGGAAACACTTTTCTAAACATCAGGAAATAACATTTCAATTAGTTTTACGAAAGCATATCCACCTAGGTAACAAAATTTTTTATATTATTCTCAGATATCCATGTTTCTGTCAAATATAGTTAGTTGACTGATGATAACGACCGATTTACCAACTAGCGTCGTGAAAATTTAAACAAATTTATTAAGCGTTTCCATCTATTGCTATTATCCCAAATGTGAATTAGGTTGTAGGACTATATGTGATATAAATCTGGTACAAACAAAGCTAATATCAATTCGAAGTTTATATTATTATATAAAAAATGAACAAACATATTTTTGAAATTACACATTTTTTACAACCAAACTTTCCTTTATATTAATTTTTATATGCATATAATGTCAAACTTGTATAGAACAGGCAAGTTATTCTGAACTGTTTACTAAATAAAATGGGTACTTGCAGACGTTTATATAATTTGGAGATATCAAATACAGTAAAAACAAGCTAAAAACATACTCTTCGCCGGTTTACTAAACTTTTTATATTTTTTTATATAATTTTTATACATTCTATAGGATACTCTTCGCAGTTTTTTGTAAATAATGTTAGTTTTAAATATTTTTAATTTTATAGTACGAACTTAGTTGATGACTCAGTGTAAAATAAAGTAAAAATAAAAAAAAAACATACTATACCCCATGTGGGTTTCGAACTTGGGACCCTTGGATTCCGAGTCAAAAGCGTAAGAACCACCTAACACGTAAAAAAAAATGTAAAAAATGTAAATTTTTACAAAAACATAGAAATCAAAAAAAAATTTTCATATTTAAATCATTAATAATATTTTTATTTACTGATCGATTTTGTTCAAAAAAATAGGGTTCTTCCCCTAGCTAACACTAACTTAGTGTCCAAATTTCAGTTCAATCGAATTTTTCTTTCTTAAGTTGTCGTGCTTACAAGAAACGTGACGGACGGACGGACAGACGGACATTTTGAAAGTTATTCAGAATTCGTTCACTAACACAATGATATGAAAATTTTTTCTCTACGAGCGATATTTACGATTTTAGAAATGTGCCGATCAAATACAATATACTCTTCGTTTTTGCGAAGAGTATAATAATAGTAAAATGTACACTTTAGGTAAAACACCGTTCCCAACATTTCTTCGATATTGTAGATATTGTTTAACATAAGTACTGTAATTTCCTGCAAATACTGTAAGATTTTTTTTAAGTCATTATTGCATATTTTTCTACCTGAGCCATGACTAATTAAACGATTTCTTAAACGTTACATTTGCTCGAATGGTAAAATAAATGGTATAAAGGAACCAAAAAATAGTCCATTAAAAGACTGTTTTATTTAATTACTATACTATAATGTAATCAAGTCGGCAACATCAGGAGACAAAAGACTATCGTAGGCAGTGAAGTCCAGGGTAGAATTTGGATTGTGTCAAAGACCTACCAGCTGTGCTCCCCCGTGGAGCGGGACAACAACCTAGGGCATCGGCGGATCTGTTCCGACGTAACAAAAAAACAATGTCCCCATAATCGACTGTGTTCTTTTAATTGAACACTTCCAACATTTACCGAGGAAAACAATTTTATGTCTCTGATTAGAAGATTTAGTTATTATATATTATAGATCTAAAATTATAGTAATTATTTTCTTTTAACAACAGCTACCTCAATACCTTTTTAAGTTTTATTTTCAAATACTCTTATGCACTAAATTACTATCAGAAACGTCGCATTTGCCAATTTTTGGAATAAAATGTATCAGTTTGGCAACGCGCCAAGTAGCACAAGTGGAACTCATATTACTCTTAAAGCTTCTTAAATAGTATATTATGGCAACTTATAGAGCTATTTGGTTTATTGAAGATTTATTCAGCACTAAATTACTTATAAACCAATTCGGTGGAATAAGGTTGCTGGCAAAATGATCTCAGAGCAAAAATATAAAGCTACATTATGAAAGCATCTACAAGCATACATTTTTTTTTACTTCATGAAAGGCTTAGTAAATTGTTTTCTACAGATACAAACCAGGTAGATTTATAATAGATGTATAAACCTTTATATAATATTTATACAACTAGTTTTACAGCTTAGCCAATTCCCTATAGCTTAAACCTTTATATAATATTTACACAACTGGTTCTACAGCTTAGCCAATTCCCTATAGTGGCTATATAATGTAAGTTTTAAAGGCTTTTAAAGCAAGATTTTACAGCACTGTAGTGATTTATGCCAAATGCTATCTATGTTAGCCCTAATTAGGTTAATTATAAAAAAATTTTACGTGTCGTGGAATAAGTATTTTATAAAGCATTTGTACCACGAAAATTCTCTTTTGAAGCTATGCAGATGCCTTCTTCCGCCTTTATAGAACTCTTTTACGTGTATATGATACGAAGTAAATACCTTAACCTCAAAGAAGATCGTTTAGATAATTTGTGTAGCAATTTCAACGCTATAATATAGCATTAACACAACAATGGAAGACTCATTAGGTTCTATGTGTTCTATATAAAGGTTATATAAATGCTGTATAAAGCCGAAGGTCAGAGTACTTTTCTGTTAGTTAGTAATTGCCTTATAAGTGAGCTTTCTTAAAAAATATCTCTTATAAAGTAAGTAACACTTACATACAGCAAAAGTACTTTGTTAAGGATTTTAACTGTTTCTGTAGTTAGGCCAGTCATATAAGGAAAATTAGCGGAAATAACTGGGAGATTTTTGAAAATGTATGGAGAAGTTCAATTTGATTTCCCGAATAATATTGTAGATTTTTCGGGTGATGATGGCTGCGCTCCCAGTGGGGGTGGGGAGGTAGGAAAGATGCTCCAAAACGGTTTCTTGGTTGTAACTTAAGAACGAGTAGCAATAACAAAATGGAGGTTATTATGAAAAATGTACTTCTTAAAATTCTGATAAAAAAAAGGTCTTATAAACTTTTTTGTAGAACTGACAGTTTTCCCCCAAATGACCTTGGGACGTCAATTTTTTTTTTCTGGAGAAATTCGTGTTGTCAATGGAACTCACACTGGAAATGAATGAAAGATTCAATGATACCATATAATTTATGATGCTTGTAAAATTATTTTTGGCAAAAAAAATAAAATTTTTTTATATAAAACGATATATCATACGTCATATTTATCTCTAGAAAAAGTGGTTGATTTTTGAAAAATTTAATATATTTGTGAGGAGGCCATGGAAAACTATCAACAACAACACTTATAATATAAAATAATTTTGCCAAAAACTACAATAAATATTCCAATTGTCTTCCATCTATGCAGTTTTGACACCTTCTCCTTACAGCATTTATTGCATTTCAGTTCTGAGTGATATATATAGATACCCATCCAATTGAGCATTTAAATAATTTCGTGTTTCATTTGATATATGATCTAGGGCACCATCGTGTTGGTAAATTAATCGTTGAAATTGTCTTACAGGCATATTGTCTACAAAGGGCTGTATTTCTTGTCGTAGAATCTTAATAAAATTTTCGGTATTCAAATTACCGTGAAAAAAATGAGGGGACCTATTATTTGGTATCCATAATAAAACCACACCATACATCAAATCCAAATCATCCTTGACGATTAACTGTAGCGGTTACGTGCGGATTTTCATGAGCTCAATGGTGGTTATTACGCCGATAAACTTTCCAAAAATCCAAGTGCCATACTGTAAAAAAGCGTTTTGCACTAGTCCCAAAAATCTGCTTCATTACGGCAGTATGGTGACTACTTAGAACCGTCGAAACGGTATGGCATGGGGATTATCGTGAATGACTATTTGAACATGTTGAGAAAAAATAAGCCTATATAAAATAGTTTTGCAAAATTTTAAAAATTAACCTCTTTCAATTAGTATGGCGGGCTATTAGCCCCACTTGATCGGTATAGCATTTCGCTTTCGCCAAGTATCTCTTATTGACTACCGGAAAATACAAGAAACTTTATGTAAAAAATCTTTTGAAATCCGTAATTTTTCCGACAAGTTCGATTGATTGTCCTGCGATTACGCCTCGACGTCCAGCGGTCAAGCTATCGTTTCGTTTCATTAATTATGAAATTCGACCCCCGAAGGAGTGCCATACTTGTAAAAAATGACTTACACACTAAAAAAAAATTGTTCGGAGCAAACAAAAATTTTGTTGCGTATATACAAAGCAATTTCTTGATTGATGTTAATAAATTTTTGTTGCTTCAAACAATTGTTTGGAACAATTTTTTTTTAGTGTATAGACTTTTGTTATTAACTCTTAATTATACAGCGTTAAGCTTTATAAAAAGGTGGAGAAGATATTGTTAGAGTTTTTAAAAGGAAATTTGTACTACTTGTCCAATATGTTTTCAGTATTAACATAAACATTTGGAATACGTTTAAGTGAACCATAAGATAAAGTTCGTTTGCCATGCAGATTGATGGGTATAAAATTAAAACCGTGTATAGGATTTTGCAAGTTGCGGACCTCTATCGAATGTGCTGTGGTTCCGCAAGGCTCGCGTTTGAGTGTTTTATTGCTTTACATAACCTCAGTGCGAAATACTTGTATATCTGATCAATTGAGTAGCAGTACAGATTTGTACTACGTTCAAGTAGAGGAATTTTAGCGATTTTTTTAGCTCCGATACTTGTCAAATAGGCATTATACACTGTATTAAAGTTTTTTGAGTCTGGTGCCAGATAGCTCAGTATGTAAGGTAGCCAATGCTGGATAATAATGGTCTATGAGATGGATTTTTAAAAGTATTTAAAACACACTGTTTTTAATTTAAACTTAATTTTAGTACTAAAAAATGTAGTGATATTTTTTTATGATAATGATATATTAAGGCCGTGGTCGGCAATGTCTGAATGCGATTGTTACAACTTGTTTCTGTTGGTAGATCTACATATTTTTGTTATACATTTCTAAAATATAGCAAGCTACTGAAAATAATAAATGAATAAATAAATCTGTTTTACATTTTAAACAGTCTATTGGTTGTAATAAAGAAGTCATAAACAAAGGCAAGGATCAAGAACTTTGAAAATAACCGATGTAATTTGTCAAGGGAGTATTTCGATTGTGTAAAAATGTCAGGTATTTGACAGCGTTAATGTGAAAGATTCCTGTGGTTTTCGTTTCATTATGCCTCAACATGTTTTATTTTCCCTTTTCTCGTTATTAATCTAATATAATGTAGTTAATTTTACTTTTTACTACGTCTCGAAGAATTATTTCTGGTTGGAGACCAATTATGTCACTGGTCCCTTGTAAAATGTTAAGTTATTTAATAGCTATCTTTCTTTATTCCACTTAAAGGTTTTTACAGGGTCTTTTTCAGGGGGAAGCTGAATGTAAGTCTTTTATAAGCATCGAGGGTGTTTTTTATCTGGCCACTTTGTCGTTGACGTTGAGTTGACATCCACTTGTTGAATGTCCCAACTTATTTTATAAAGACTTGAAAAGAACACTCTTTCCTACATATAAAATTAAATGACTGTCAAAAAGTCTACACAGATATTCCCTTTTTTCTTTTAACTTTTACTGCCTTGCTGATTTCAGTCTGATTAGATCCAGTTGTTAAACGAACAGGTGGATATTTTGTATTTTTCTTCGCTACATTATTTTTGTTCGAACGGTCTATTAGTACATAAAATATTTATCTTTAATTTATACAGCTTACAAAAAATATCGATGCTGCCTCTTTTGTAAAAAATGTACGTTTGTAAAGATGAATTGCCAGGAAAGTGCATTATAATGTGTTAATTATTCGAAAAATTTTAGAAATTTTTATTCTTTATAAATTCCCTAAATGCTAAAAACAGTAAAAAGATATCTTGGTGGTGAAATCTTAAGACTTGGATTGTCTTTGTCTATTATATGATGTACATAAAAGATGAATAGAACTGCAAAAATTCTTAAAAAATAATATATTGAAACTATTGAACATTATTCAATAATAGTCAGACATTCTTAAAATTGGAATATACTAGGAATCAATTTTAGCTCTATCGTCTTGGTAAACCCAAATATTACGTCGACAATCTTCAGAGTTTCTTGGAATATGAAATTCTAATAATCACTTTGATTCTACATATTCAAATTTATGTACCATTTCTGCTTCGCTTTGTTTGATTCAATTACTTCCACATCCAGTGGAAGTATAGTAACGACAAAAAATTTTTTTAAAATTTTTATTGTTCAAATAGGCTTAAAATGTCATGAAACGTCGAGATTTTAAGTTTGAGCGAAAAAAATTTCTGTCGGTCTGTAACTTTTTTTGTGCGCACGTTTACTCTGGAACCGTTTTAGATATTGACTTGAAATTTGGTATATATATGTACTTTAACGAAATCTGGACCTAGATTATATTTTCATCTTGTTCCGTCTACGGGTTGGGAGGTAAATTGGGGTACATTTGGGGTAAATTGGTAAATCAAGCAGTTAAGAGTCCATAAAATTGGTATTTAGTATATACAAGAGAAACTAAGGTCTCAAAAAATTTTTTGGCATTAGCCACCCCCACTACCACCCCCACCTCATTATTAAAGGGGATGAAAAAAAATTGTGATTTATTGTATGTACAAGAACCAGAAACCTCAAAATATTTGTTTACTTTGTCCACCCCCACTACAACCCCCTATCACCACCCCCACCCCACTACCGATGTGGGGTATCGTTTTATGGGTTTTTGGGGTAGAGGATTTCAAATATAATATTATTAAAGTTCCATAAACAATTATTTCCACATACAAAGTTTTTTCGTTGTGAGTGACTTGGATAGAGAATCTGGATGTGGAATTGGTGATTCCTTGGGCAGCGGTTTTTTCGGTTTCAACGACTTCGATTTTAAGAGATCAATTATACTGTTGGAATGAGAAAAGCAGACCACTAAATTTCATCACTCTTCGAGGGTAGGGTACACCGATAGAAAGTTTTAAGGGGGTAATAAAGAGGTCATTTAGAACTTATATGGTCATATATACTCTTATACAAAGTATCACAGATTTTGAGATATTGGAGATATTTTTGTTTATTATTTGTTAGTAAATAATATTATTACACTATTGAAAGGCTTTATCTGCGTTAGATATTGTTTTTTTAATCTTCAAAGGGCACTTCCTCAAAACAATACAAAAAAGTTCGAAATGGGATTATAAAAATTTTGTATGCAAATTAAAACGGTTGGGTGCGTTTTTCTAGAATTAAATTAAAAGTTTAAAGGTCATTTTCTCAAAAATGAAATGAAATACATTCAAATAATTTTAAAAACTCCTTTGCTCTATCCCCTTTTTAATGGTTTAAGATGGAATGCTAATACATTCAATAAAAAACATATTCCGTAAACAGTAAAATTTTATTAGGTAGGAAACTAAGTTCATCGTTTGGATCTATGTCTATTATGATGTTTAGAGTTAGTGAAAGAAAAAAACAATTAAGAACAATTCAACACTTTTTATTGTTCAATGTGCGAGTCACTGTTTCTAATGCATCCACATGCTCTTCTCACTTCGGTGATGGTAACAAATTTTCCTAATGCGGTGATCAGAATCAGTTATTTCAACCTCATAAACGCTCTTTCATTCGCCCCAGACCTGAAAGTCGAGTGGCGTCAAGTCTGGAGACCTTGCTGATCGCAATATCTAAAAAGGCTGATATCTCAAAATTTGTGATATCTTTTATAATGGTATATATAGGTTCCAAATGACTTTCTCTATCACCCCCTAAAAATTTTCTATCGATGTACCAAACTCCCTGTATATAGTTTTTTCCACTTTATCTATTTCTTTTGTGGGCAAGTGAAGACGTAAAAGGGCAAAGAAAAAGGATAAGTTTGATGTAGGACTTGACAGAGCCCTGACAAGTGGCCTCATGGTTTAAGTTGCAGTATGTCATGAATTGAATGTGCATATCTACACAGGAACACAAAAACTTAAGTGGGAAGTTTTTCTCCTTCCTCCTAATTTTTGTCTTCGGAAGACTGTACATCCTCTTTAATGTTGCCTTTACCACCTCGATGATGACGGGATTTCTTTTTCCAAGAGAGTGACTACTGCTACTTGATACTCAGCTCTACCTCTACATTATCAATTGCCTAAGGCTCATATTCTTAGATATATTACGATATCTTCCCCTTCTATCCATGTGCATACCAGAAAAGCTATTTCTATTCACAATGTCTTAGTAAACGCTTTCTGGACAGGCCATAGACAATAAGCTCTGATTATGGTTTAAATAGAAAAAAATCGACTATCAGACATGCAGTCAGATAGAATCAGCACAAGCTACACTTCACAAAAACCTCCAGAGTATACATACCTGACAGAGTAAAGGAGGGACTACGGCAACTGGAAGGCATTCAAATATGTATTGGAGCAGGAGTTGCGGGGACCAGTTAGGGACAGACATTAGTCGGCACCTGGGTAATACCACAAGGGTATTCCAAATAGAAGTCACAGCTATAGAAATCTGTGCACGAGAACTGACAAATGATAGCCAAACAGCTCTTACAGCTCTCGATGCAGGAGAGATACGTTCCAAAACGGTAAAAGGTTGACTTAATTCCCTGGCGGAACAGAACAGTGTAGAACTGGAATGAACGCGAAGATACCAAGGCAATGAAGGTAAAGATAAGCTGATAAAAAGGCGCAAAGACAGCCTTGATGGGACCCAAGCCAACCTGCGGGATATCATATAATAAACACCTAATCAACATAAGGTTGAGGGACAATCCAGAGTGTAGGTTGCAGTATGTGAATGCCCAGCCTTGGTGATTGAAAAGTCTTCGTCATTCGTGACCCTGGAAAAGATAGCTAGAGCTCCCATCGACCGTACCTTGCCGTTTGGGGAGGAACTGGACTAATGAGATAACGAGACTGGGGTAAACTAAGCTTAAGCTTCACGGAGCGGTTTTGCACCACAACAAATAAAGAAAAAATGGTTTAAATGCGATTTACAACAAAATGAAAATTATAATTGTAGATCGTAGATCAAATAGTAACTACCCAGACACTTTATGTGACTCTGAGGTAATAAACAAAATGTTGTACCTTGGAGCCCTTGTGGACAATACTGGTAACTGCGAATATGAGATATGATGAAGAATACAGAAGGCAAGATCAACAACTTGCCATTTGAGCAAAATTTAGCATGGCAGAAATCAGGAAATGCAGACTTGCTAACGTTATAGTTTTCTATATGTTCCTTTACGCCTCTGAGACATGAACCGTTAGAGAATCAGATAGATGGCGTAATAGCTCGATTCTCCAAAAAATACGTCCCCAAAAGTAACTCTCCAGCACATCAACCGATAAGAGGGTAATATAAATCAGACGATAGCCCACGAGCTCATGGAAAAGACCTTTGGTGATGCTGTGTGTCTAACAGGCAACCGCGACAGATGGCGTGATGCCGTCAGACGTGCTATACAGCAAACGGGGGCCAACTAGAATAATGCATGGATCTGGCAAGATGTTATGAATAAAATCATGTTCAAAGAACATCATCAAAAAATCATATTTGCTATACAATTTTTTAGAAAAAATATAATGAGGATTGATTGATGTCGCGTCGTCGTTGTATTTTGACGCTTCAATAATCATCTCAAGTCTTCTTTAACGACATTTCAGAAAAACCGGAGAGCATCTCTAATCAAGCGGAAGCTTGAAATAAATAAGTGCCTAATAACTAAATTAAATATACGCTAAAAAGTCTCTGCTGTATCTTAATCTGATCGTAATTACACTTCTTTATGAAATTATAAATCTTGGTGGGCTGATATGTATTATTTTAATTGTTATATATTTCTTATGTAATAAAAAATAAATTACGTGACATTGACATAATTGAGCAATAACATAGTCGTGAAGTGACTTGATCAGCCTTAATTAGAAATTACAGGACAGTAGAGATGAAAACATGGTTTTATATGTAATAATTAGTTTTAACAGAATCCATTAATGTAATAAAAAATGTTGTGTTAAAAGTATTCCTTATTAAAGAAACTAGTAAACAAACTGTCGTAACATAAAAAATGTATTCACGTTCGGCAGCAAAAAAAGTATAATTTAGCCATGTCCGGGTTTGTCTTTTCCAATAAACCAAAGATCAACCAATGTCAAAGATATCAAATAGGCTGAGAGAGATACAGAATCCATTTGTCATATGTCGCTTTAGACAAAATCACAGTATTCGAACCTCGAACGACGTCAAGTTAGTCTATAATTAACTTTTGTAGTATATTACCTTCAGGCGATATTCTCAATGGCTATATAGAAAAAAAAAACGTTGGTGATTGCATCACTAGTGTCTCTATAATTAAGTTAATTAATGTAAAGTTACGTAAGGCTATGTAAGGAATCATTAATTGAACTCCATTATAATTATTTAAGTTATTGTGTCGTATTTCGTCCATAATTGTATTTTTTTCAGTGTGACACGTTCGTTAATTTACAGCTAAGATTATATTCTTAACGCGTTGTCATACCTCTTCAAGGATAAATATACCAATAGAATACACAGATGCAATTGAATGGGATTTTTTTCGAACGTGAATAATGATTGATGAGAATTTGTCATTAACAAATTTAAAAAATATGGTGATTAGATTTCTGGAAGGTCACAGCACTGACAGCGATCTCCAAAAATAGGCGTAGAAGGAATTAGTCGTATTTAAATTAACAAACCTGGAGTAATTGCTATTATTATGTCATTATATTATAAATGATCATTAAGCTCCCATACAACTTACGAAACTTTTAAACAATTTTACTTAAATGTCTACGGTAACTGTGTAATCATTTATCATTCGCATAATGAAAGTCAAATGCCTTGAGCTTCCTTAAAAACCGTTTCAGAGAAATCTGCCCTGAAAATATCTGTCGTTGTCTATCAGAATTTTCATTCTAACTCAGAACTTGTCAGCGGATATTAAGGCAACGTCTTGACAAGTATTAGCATTAATTAATTTTCTATAAATTATAAATGTTGAACTTATAATAAGTACGTATAGGGGTGGACAATACTCAACAAAATTAAAGAAATGTAACTTTAAACAATAAAGTTTAAGTGATGAAATCTAATGTCTCTGTTTCGTCGAAGGCACTACTTATTCTAAGTGTTATAAACATTTTTTTCTGTTTTCCATTCTGAAATTTTCTGCCACATGTGTTTTCTTCTAAAAAATACACAGATATAGGAATATGTTTATATTATATTCAACTTCTATACAAAAAACTGTTGATATAGTTGATGGTTTTATTTTAGACAATATTAAATTTGTTTTTCTTTTAACATTGGTTACCAGGTTGTACAGGGTTATTCATTATATATTAACCCCCGCCCCCTTTATTTATGTTATTATTGGAAATACAAAAAAATCGTACACAAGCTGTAGGGTTGTATATACATATTTTTTAAATGCAATTAAAAAAACAATTACTTGCATAGGTCACGTGACATAACAATGAAGGTTGTTTTTTAAATGGAAAACCCTGTATGTTTTTATATATTCTTTTAGATCTTTTTTCCCTGATTTCAAATATATAAGGGTTGATAGGTTTAGCTGTAATGTTTCTTGACATGTTGGACATTATATATGCTCCAAACATGCATATAGATATTTTAGAGTTATTGAAGGAAGCGCAGTAATTACTCTTACGCAGCAGGCTGTGACTGATGATACTATGACAACATTGTTACTGTTTGATATTTCGTATTATTATTTGATCAAAATGGGTTACACAGAAGCAGAAAAGTTCGATGTATTTTGCCTTTATGTTAAAAATAATAAAAATAAAAAACTTGCAAGAAGAGAATATATACCAAATTGTCCGGCTCCTAGTGAAAACACATTCTTAAATACGTACCGTCATGTGAGAGAAACTGATAATTTTAAAAGAAGGAAACGTACCAATAGAACCAACGAAAATGAAGAACGTTATATTTTGAATTTTTTTAATGGTAATTTTACTATAATTTATTTTATCAAAATTAAAAATCAAAAGTTTTTATTACCGCGTCCGTATTATTACTAGATTTACTGTAAAACAAAGCCTCTATGACTGAAAACATGTAATCTGATAGCCTTCTTGAGATGTTTCACTATGTAAAAAATTTGTTTTAGAAAATCCTGAAACTAGTTTATGGAATGCATCACGTGAACTTGGAAAAAGTTACTCCAAAATTCAAAGGACTTTAAAAAAGAATGACTATAGTAGCCCAGTCGATGAAAGTATTTACCCACAAAATTTTGCAAACTGAGTAAACTTTCTTTTAATGAGTTCGTGAAAGTGTGTAGAATAATATCCTGAAAAGTTTACTTTCGCTCGGATGCAGAACATAAAATGAAAGTGAAAAAAAATTTTTTCATCCATTTTTCCAAAATTTTGAAATTAAATCAAGCTAGAAAAAAATTAAAAATACAGATGGATAGATCACATATTTATGAACAAAAATGTTGTAACAAAATGTATTGTTAAAGCCATGGTTTTTCCGAAAAAAAATAGTCAAGTGTAACGTTATAACTCGGAGCGAGATCCATGCGTGCACGCACTTGAATACGCATGACTGTGACACCGACGTACTGAATTACATGTCACTAAATCAGAATTTGTTCAATCTATATGAGTGTTGTTTCATTTAAAAGATGGAAATTGTAGCTTTCTGATGCTTTTTTGTTTTAAAAAATACAAGCAAAGGATGGATGGGAAAAATATACTTATATATATATTATCACGCCCGAACTCGGTCGTCGCAATAAACAATATAGAAAGACATAAAAGCCCTTCAAAAAAATTCTTTCTTCATTGAGAACTGTTAAAAAGTATGTACATTTCATTATTATGGTTTATTAAGCTGTAGTAACGAGGATTAACAAAAAAAGTACATCTCAAATAAGTTTAATTTCCTTGCTTGATGATTTTTTTGATAAATATATGTATTGGAGGCTGTAACTCGTCGAGAAATTGACCCATTGGAAAAAATAAAATATCACTATTTCGGAAAAAATGTATACTTCAAACACAAAGTCGTTTATTTGTATGCATTTTTTCGAAAATATGATCAATCAGATCATGATAAGAAATTGCGATTTTCACGATCTTATCCTTACAACTATGAAAATATCTTTGATTGTTTTGAATGTAAATTCTGAAACTTTTCCAATACATTAACAAATGTATAAGGAATCCATTGGATATAGCTGAAATGTGGATAGGTATACCTGTAATGAATACAATACAGTAAAGGCACGTAAAAATTCATGCGAGCTATTGAGCGGCTATGTGTTTTGTCTGTGTATGTATTGATAATTATATATTTTCCCTCCATACTCACTATTTATCCTCCTATTCACTAATAAAAATGTTTAAAACGTGTAATCAGAAAGAAAAAAAAACTTTATTTTACTCGATAGAATAAAGAATTTTTAGAGGTTTCCATAGTATGCATTCAACCGTGCCTTAAAATAGGTTTTAAGAACGGTTTTAAAAGACCCGGGAGTTTTCAAGAGCAGAACAACGCCACTTTAATGAGTGTTATAAGAAATTTAAAAAAGGTTTTAACAACCAAGGTTTTAGTCTAGAAACTGCTTTATATTGGCATTAAGGATGTTGTCACAACAAAGTAGATTTTTCAAGGCATTTTATAAATATTCTTATAGCACCCTTATAGACAATTAATACACAAAAAATTCTTCCTTAGGAGTAAAGTGATTTTCCTTGTTCACTTGTACTGATGTCAATATCTAAAAAAAAGACATATGTGAGATTTAACACTCAGCTGTTGTTATATTTACATCAATTTTCACATAACTGGCTTCAAGTGCACTTCCAGTGACTTTTCTGTCTTGTGTATTTAACTCAACTACTAAATAAAATAACGTAAATGATATTTTTATTTTGAACAGAACATTCCGTAAACAGAAATTGAGTGGAAAGTTTATAACGATTTTGTTGTTAATATTTTCTGTCAGTAGCATAAAAAAACACATAAATAAAATGTGTTTCTAGTTCGCAATAGAACGTGTTAGTAAGACCGTTCACGTTAAAATAATAATTAAGCCACAGTTTAATTTTAACATGCAATGAATGATGGAGGCTAGGCACATGTCTTGAGAATTGTCACGATTTCAAGCATGTAGCGAGAAGCTGTTGTAAACGGCTACGCGGCTGATCTCTCCCAAATTCACCGACCTGCCGCATTATTACGTCAAATTATCAGGCTGCCTCAACGGCCTTCAACCATATCGTGAGGTTACAGCTTCGATACGAACTAAATAGCCTTATTGGTTATGCGTTTAACTGTTATTATTACCTGCATTTTTAATATTCGGCAATTATTATAAAACAAATTACAAATTACACGTACTGGGTATCCCATTTTCTTTAAATGGCACTGAAAATATCACGGATCGTTAAGTGTTCCAAATATATTCCTTCGGCTACCTCTGGCAGAACTATTTCTAAATATGTTTCCCGTGTTAGGGTAAAATTGAAAAAAATTGGCCCTACAATTTCACCTCTGAAAATTCCATACCGAATTTTAACCTATTTTCTACTGGATTTTTTAATTTCAACAACTTTTCTTTGTCATTAATTTTTTTCTCCCACGAACGTCTATTTTTCGTATTGAAACCCCTGCTGTAGAAAACGACGAATATATATTTAAGAAAATTGGGGTTTGCATCCAGTCTTTGGAGCATTTACTGACAAAATTCTAACCGTTTTCGCTTATCTTCTGTAAGCTCCTGTACCGGTAATAATGTACATATTGTACATGGCCCAGACGACAGAGAACATTTTATAGTGAAACCCACAAAAATTTGCAAACTGAATAATTTTTTTTTAACGAGTTCGTGAATGTGTATAGAATAATATCCTGAAAAGTTTACATTTCGCTCGGATGCAGAGCACAAAAAAAAGTAAAAAAAAAAAAGTTTTATCCATTTTTTCAAAATTTTGAAATTAAGTCAGGGTAGGAAAAATAAAAAAATACAGGTGGATAGACCACGTGTTTCTGAACAAAAAATATCCTAGTAAAATTTATCGCTAAAGTAACTTTGTCACTCTGCTGCATAGGGAGCGAGATATTCGCGAAAAACCATGTTTGAAACTTTGACCTTGAATATCTCGAAAAAGGGTGGGAATTCTCTACAACTTTCACATTGACCTCATGGGCATCCGATGCATAGGACGCGAGATATTTGCAAAAAACTTTGACCTTCAATATCTTGGGTAACCATGTTGGGATTTTTGTGATTTCTGTGAATTTGGATTTGGGACACGTTAAAGAACGTATATACAAGTTTTGTCCAGATTTCCTCACTTTTTTGTCTAATTTCCCTGCAGTATAGAGTCAATGTCTTTTCGACCTATTTTGCTATTTTTGTAGTTTGATTTGATTAAAACCAAAAAGTCACTTCTACCCTCTCCAGCTTTTTTCGCTGTACCGATTTTGATGATTCTTTTTTTAAATAAAGCTGTGCCATCACTAACTTTTATTTTCTTAAATTGTTATTTTTATACATAGTAGGGTGCTTAGAGGCTCATAATGTTCATCCTGCAGAGCTTTAAAAACTAAAAGCTGACAACTGGCTAAATCGACGGCTTATGTATAGGTAAACTTCCAAAAGTAGTTGTCCAAAGATTGTCCTGTGGAAAAGGTCGTTATTCAAAATTTTTGAGTTATGCTGTGCATCAGATAGCCGAGGTGCAGATCTTTCTTTGGTAAAAATTCTATAATATTTTCTATAGCCTATAAACTATTTTTTAAATGCATTATGGGAAACTGCCTGTATCTCTGTTCGACACTCGCTAAAGATGAATTAATTTTGCCGTGTTTTTACATTTCTATTACTCTGAAACTAAGCCTATAATAATAAAAAAAATTCTTTAAAAATTGAAGACCGCTGCTTTCTGACTACGAAGGTACTTTTTAAAATATTTTTACAGGTTATGATTTAAACATCAACCCAACTACAAAATCTCCGAGTGATTAGAACTACAAACCTCGAACTCCCTCCCACACCGCACTATTTCCCGCAGTCGCACGTTGCCTAAGATCTGTATAAGTCCTGTATTGTTTTTAGAGAAATGGCTGCTTGTTTATTTTAACATTGTTATTAATATTATGGCTAACGTGAATTAATTTTTAACATGCTTTTATTAGGTCCACCTGTATCTAACCATCTAAGTATCTATCTATCTATGTAATAAGGTATAAACAACTAAATTTCACCCACTTCTAATTGTTGCACCATCATGAAATTTGGAAAATATGTGTAGCTCTGATGACAATATAGTATACTCAATATTATAATATATTCAAAATGGCTACCGCCCCAAGATGGCGGATTGTCATTTTCTTTACAACCCCCTTGATATGAGTATCAATAGAAAGGGCTTGATAAGTAGAAAACAAATATGCGATCAAGACTTAAAAAATCAAAATGGCGGCGTCAACATGGCGGATAGGTTTCATCAATTATCGTCTTTTCATTTAATCTAATGATAACTTCAGCTAGAGAACAGGTTCGATGATTATTTTTTGCTTTTTGTGCAGTATTTAGAAAAGCATGTTTTTTTAGTTTTTTAAACTATTAATTTATTTATCTGTTACCTGCATGAGTTCTTAAGGGGGTATAAGTGTATTATATTTATTAATTATTTCATACATATCTACATTACATATATAATGCCTCAGTGACGAAATATGGGAAATAACATCTAGAGAAGCACTCCTCTAACGACCCCTAAAAATTTTTCTAAATTCTTGCACCCCCCCCCCCGGTCTAGGGACTCCCGTTTAAAATTATTCTTTTTTGTCATATACCTACCTTTTACTTTTCATAAAAATGCAATAATAGGTTTTAGAGTTTATGAAAATATTTTCATTACTAACTGAGATACAATTGAAATTTTGTAATTTGTTAAATTGTAAATTACAAAATTTCATTCTATTTCAGTTAATAATGAAAATATTTTCATAAACTCCAAAACCAATTGTTGCATTTTTATGAAAAGTAAAATGTATATGACAAAAAAGAATAATTTTAAACGGGAGTCCCTAGACTAGGGGGGGGGGAGGGGGGGAGATTCGCAAGAATTTTGAAAATTTTTTTCGCAAACTGCTTTTTCAAAATTTTTTAGGAGTGCTTCTCTAGATGTTATTTCCCATATTTCCTATGGGTCCCATGCGCCACAGACGAGAAAAAAATTATTAAAATTTCTAGATCCGCCACTGTAATGTCTAAATAATAATCAATCAGTCATATAATACTAATAGGGTCATTTAGTGATATGGCAGTTTCTTACTTTTTCTTCCTCAATTTAAAGTATAACAAACCAATAGCCTCAGAAAAAAAATTCAGCTCAATTGAATCAATAGCCACAGAGATATTCGCATTTGAATAGAAACACGCTCGGCCGGCCAATAGTCCGTAGAGTGACGTCACTTGGCGTGCGCCGATACCTATATTAGAGCAGCGATTTCGTAAGTCTATCGTGTCGTTTTTTTTTTTTTTGCGTAAAACCAGGTCAAACATGTTAGGTTCCTTTGAGTATATCACCGGGCATATGAAATCATATTTTACGACATTTTTTTGTAGTCTCGAACTTTTTAAATCAATAAAAAGTGAAAAAAACGCATTTTTAAATAAAATTGTTTTTTTTTGTTTCCACCGCCATATTTTTAAAACTATTAAAGGTACCGAACTTTGTTTTGTGTCAAATTAAAGCACACACTGTAGCGCTTTTACCAATATAAACGGTTTGGGCACAATTCGCACTTTCATTTCTCTAAAAATCAGATAAACTAAAAATATATATTTTATGTATTGAAATCTTCACCAATCGATAAACTTTTTTATTTTTGAAAATATTTACATACATGCACGAAGAAAATAAAGCGTAATAATCACAAAAGTTTTTGAAACAATATATTTTTTCCTAAAATGTACCGAGTGGCAACAGCGATTTTTTTGATCAGCGCTAAATGCGACATTGGGACGCAATTAATACACCTCGCATGCAGGGTTGGTCAGATTAGTCGCGTAGAAGTGGAGGTTGTCGAAAATCATTAAGTATTCATTGTTCGGATAAAAATTGTGACAATCGAAAATGTGCTTGTTTTAAGGAAGGCCTAAAATGTTGCAACGAGTGCAAATGTCGTTCCTGTAACATTATTAAAGATTTCGAGGCAGATATGAACGAATTAGAATGCTATTAATGTAGGGCCTACATAAACTACATACTACATATTTATCTATCCAAATAGAAAATTTATTTCAACAATAAAACTCATTTTATGCGTACGTTTTTACTTTCATTCATTTAAAAATGTCTAATAAACTTACTAATTAGGTGGGTAGTTAGTAACACTGATTGATATTTATAGATTAGGTATTTATATCTACCTACCTGTCTTTTTATTATTAAAAGGAGACTATTTTATATTTATTGTACAATTTCTTAATATTAACAACATATGATCAATACTACTGTACAATATATGAAATATTGAACAATATTAATAATATTGATCCCCTAGATGCTTTTGATCACTACTGGTTTTGTATCTATTGATATAAGTTAAACTACTACATACACCCCGACCGGGACGTCAGATCGTTGCAGTCGACAGGCTTGCTACAGCCGAGCGCGCAAAAATATGACTTTGGCCCGTTAAAAAAAATCGCTAACTCAATACTATGAACGGGACATGGAAACTTTTTTCAACTATTGGCTTCAATTTGTACGCAGCATGTATATACAAATTTTCATAAATAAATTTTTTTCTCGATTGTCTAAAATTACGCTACTGAAAATAACAAGTTTGAGTTTCCTATTATTTTTCCAACTTGAAAAAAAAAATAAATCGGGTTCACGTGGGACGTTGTTCGAAGCGCTATTGTGTCAACTTTAATCTAAAAAAAAAAAAATAGCTTGATAGCACAAATATTTTCAGAGATATAGCGGTGGAGACGTTAAAAAACGTATTTCGTTAAAAATCTATTTTTTTGAGTTTTTCCGAAATAAAAAAGTTCTCGACCACCAAAAAATGTAAAAAATGATTTCGTGTACACGATTATCTTACTAAAGAATCCCACTAAGTCTGGTTTGGTTCTAGGCCGGTTTTTTTTCTCTCGAAAACTAAGCGACTTTACTTCCAGATTTTACTCTACTAACTTGCATTCATAGCCGTGTTCACTGAGCGGTTCAGCCATCTGACGTCACAACTCGACTACATGGTTATCCCGAGCGTTTTTAAGCGCGCCGACTTTAATAATTTTTTTATACATGAAGGCGACGTCAGAAAATTCTAATTTTTGGCATACTTACTATACTCACCAAGCTCTTTCAGAATATGTAATAATAAAAAAATGTTAAATGAGCCTATTCGGGAATATAGGCATTTTTCAAGAAAACAAGCGGAGAATTTCAAATTAATGCCAGTTTTATTGTATTGTTTTTTTACCTTCTTACAAAAAATGCGTAAACCTTTGTGACACCTGCAATTAAATTAATTTATGTCATATATCCATAGTATAATAGTTTGAAGTTTTATAGTTAAAGATATAATCACCACAAAGTTTTACAAGACTAAGTTTAAGGCATTTAAAATTGTCCCTAAATGTGAATTATGGTATAACGCGCAATTTAAATCCAATTCAATATCCAAAAGCCTGTTAACTATATAGTTGCTGCTGTAAATCTTTGCAGTTGACACATAAATTGATAATTTACAGTGTTAAAGCAATTGAAGTAGTTTCTTCGGATAGTCATATCGAATCGGTGATGTAGACTTTTGTTTCATAATTTACTAGCATAAAAAAACTCGGTGCAATAAATGTATCATTGATTCTAAAGGTACTGATGTTTTGGTACTTCTTTCCCACTTCAAGGAACATCTAATAGTCGTTTGGGTGAAAGCTGGAAAAAACGAAGATGAACGATTTATATCAGTATATAGTTACGTCCACATCCAGTGGAAGTATATAAATTGGGCGTTATTAAAAAAAACCGCTGCCCAATAAGGAATCACTACTTCCACATCCAGATTCTCTATCCAAGTCACTCACAACGAAAAAACTTTGTATGTGAAAATAATTGTTTATGGAACTTTAATTATATAATATTTGAAATCTTCTACCCCAAAAAGCCATAAAACGATACTCCACATCGGTAGTGGGGTGGGGGTGGTGATAGGGGGGGTGCACGAAGTAAAAAAATATTTTGAGGTTTCTGGTTCCTATACATGCACTAAATCACAATTTCTTTTCATCCTCTTTAATAAGGGGGTGGGGGTGGTAATGGGGGTGGCTAATGCCATTTTTTTTTTGAGACCTTAGCTTCTCTTGTATATACTAAATACCAATTTCGTGGACTCTTACCTGCCTGATTTACCCATCTACCCTAAATTTACCCCAATTTACACCCCAACCCTTCGCAGGAACAAGATGAAAATATCATCTAGTTCTAGATCTCGTTAAAGTACATATGTGTACCAAATTTCAAGTCAATATCTTAAACGGTTCCAGAGTAAACGTACGCACAAAAAAAGTTACAGACAGACAGACAGACAGACCGACAGGCAGAAATTTTTTTTCGCTCAAACTTAAAATCTCGACGTTTTATGACATTTTAAGCCTATTTGGACAATAAAAATTTTTAAAAATTTTTTTGTCGTTACTATACTTCCACTGGACGTGGAAGTAATAGTGCTTCACGCAATCACGGGTTGTGACACCGCAAGTCAATTTTCTGGTATATGCAAAAAATTGAACTGGAAAGTCTATTTTAAATTACAAATAGTTTGGTCGTAATGGAATTGCTACCTTTAACTATACTTTCTTCAGATAAATTCACACCTTTATTTTGAAAAACCGCTGCCCAAGGAATCACTACTTTCACATCCAGATTTTCATATCGGTAAAATACTCACAAAATTCATCAGCACTTATTTTTTTTCTTTCCATCTTTTCTAATAATCTCACAGATTTCATCTTTTGCGGCAGGTGATTGATTTATATTTTTAATGGCCTAATAAACCAAAATTTTATTTTTTCAAAAAAAAATCTCTGTTCATCTTTGGCGGCTTCATTTCCAAATCAGTTAATTCAAACTTATCCAACGAAAGGTATCACCAAGACGGAGGGAGCTTCATTGCGCTATGCTGTGACTGTTCATCAGTATTTGGATGAACTTTTCCCAAGATATACTGGAGGAAGAGGTTCAAAATATGATTTGATTTATTTTTTGTAACATAATCTCATGAGATATTTAGAAAATAAAAAATTCATGGTATTCCTTTCGAAATGAGCTTTTAAGCAATGTTTCATTTGAAAAAAAAAGTTAGGCTACTCACACTCCTCCGGGTGAAGATATCCAAGTAACAGAATTTGTTCCAATTAAACTTTCCAGTCTGTATTTTAGACATGAAGTCTCAATTCGATTTTTCATCTAAATATCAATTTTTCTTCAACGTAAATGTATGTTTTTTCTCAGCACAAACTGCTCGTACTCGTGTACCAAATTTTTAGGAAAAATGGGTAATTGGACATATGTTTGGTGTGTCCATTTGACGTGCTCGAAATCATTTTAATTTTGAAATAAAAATTAATGTCATTTAAGAATTATAAATTACTAATATGTAATTATTTCAATTTCATTAAGTGCACACGTTAATACGTTTGCTCTATGGGTCGTATGTCTTTCAGGAACATAATTATGTCATGTCTATCAGTTAAAACTAAGCTATCAAGACTTTTATTTAAACTACTTGAATAACAATGCGACTGTCTTACTTCGAACAAATCTCAAATTCAATACGATGGCAATAACCAAGTGGGCGTATGGAAGTCTTATAAATTTGTTAAACAATATGCATTTTAAGCTACAATTCATACAGGAATTCTTGGGGCGTACATACAAAGGACAATATTTATATCTTCAAGTAACAAGTGAAGCGAACCATGCAGAATTTCATATAAACTTGCATTGTACACGATGTATCCGAACGCGGTCCTCTTTGAACTGAAATTCGCAACATGCTCCTCTATACCCCACTACGTAAAGCTCCCAGCCACTTATCTTTTCACATTACATGCATGATTAACTGTATTATTGTATATAGTTTTCAAAAATATTACGAAATACAGGTGCGTTCCTCAGTAATAACCTTTTGTGTGGAAGGTAACTATATTGTTCGTTTAATTTTTTACGCAAGTTAAGTATTTTTATTACTACTGTGACAGGCAAGAACGAATGACATAAAAATTACTATAAATCAAGAACAAGATATGCAAGTAGCAACAAAGTGCCCATATTTATTGTAAATATCCTAATATTTTGTTTGACTATCTGTAGCTGAACTTTTTAACGGACTTTAAAAATATAATAAAAAAATTGGAAACAATATTTTTTAGTCAATACATAAGGTGAACATTAGAATATATACGAATAAAATACTGAATAATACAAAAAGAAGATACAAAAAAAATATATTAATTAATTTAAAAATAAAAATTTCTCCCAAGTTGGTAGAAGGTATGGTATGGTGCCCAGGATTGACGAAGCATTCCCTCTTTGAATCGCCAAACTGATTCTCTATATCAGGTAGCAAGTGCTTTCCTTTTCATTTGAAATGCCGCGTATTGTATTACCTATACAATTGATAAATTTTTTTAGCCTCATCGCCTCATGGACCCAATGTTTCAACAGAACATGACAAAAAAAAGACGCGATTATAGTTCTTTATATTTACATCTCTTAGTATCTTCTCCGATGCGGGCAGCTTCTCCGGGTTTATGGGATGTGTATTTAATATAAGACGATGCCAGTGTATCACGACACGTTACATCCGCCCTTTTTCCACCACTTCTGCAACATCCTACTGGTTCAAGTACTGAAGCAATTTTCGCCGAAACCAGAGCTCTCTTCCTATACTTTTGCGGCATGATAGGCCATAATGACCAAACATGTCTACGGGTTCACCGTAAGTGCAATTGTGGGGTTCGTAAGGCAACGGCGATACGAAGATATGAGTCGTCTAAGAGAGTTCCTATTGAAGGCGATGGTAAAGTATTCAGCCAGGAGCCAGATTCTTTTTGCTGAACTGCGAGCAAACGTGCTTTTCCTTTTAGGTCTTGATTTTCAGTCAGTAGGTTGCTGAGTGTACGTAAACATACTTGCTTATCATGCTGATAAGCATGATAAATGCTGGTAATTGAATCCACGCAACTTAGACTAGACCAATTAGCTCAGGAGCTTATCAGGGCACTGAGAGATGTAAATGGGGAGAATCAAAAATAGTAATTGTGAAATTCCATTTATGGATCCCAAAAAGGCGGAGTAGCATAATGTAGTTACGTCTCGGATTCCTAGACCACCCAAAGCTACAGGTAATGTAGATTGAGGTCATGAATTTTCCTTGAAAGTACAATTACAAATTTCTTCCATTCTTCTTTTGAGACAATAGTTACAATCAATAAGATCTTCATGGGATCTCCAACAAGGGGAACAGCGTAATAAGTAGGTTAAGCGTGGAATTGCCAAAAAAAAGTTTAAATCTTTTAAACCAATGCAAAGCCTTTTGAATGTTTTATTTCTCGACTTTTAGCTCCATTCCATTAGACAAAGACAATGTGATGATTATCAGCCAAAGTTGCATCGTCCAGATACCAAATATTAAGTTCAGATTTTAGGGATGTTGTCAAAGACTGAAGTACAAGACAAAAAAGAACAGGCCCCAGTTGGCCCCCCTCCCCCTGTTGAATACTTATTTCCAAAGATATTGTTTGATTTCCGTATGATAAATATTGTAGGCCCACCATAGCACTGCTTCAGAAAGGGAAGAGAGTCTGGCATTATTTCTTGGCTCTACTGAGATGGGAGATTATAATACATAAGATATAGTTAAAGCGAAAATTTATTAGGTAAGAAACATTTATTTTAACACAAGTCAAGAATATACTGCATATTTCCTCAATACCTTGATATATCTAACAAAAAATGTCAAATTCATAATACGTAAATAATAAATAGTTTATTGAATACCAAGAAAAACATTGTTAAAGAACATATTTATGTAAACAAACAAACATTGTTACAAGAATATATTAAAGAAATTATAGAACTGTTTCTATACGGAGTGTTTTAAAAAATATTAGTCAAACTACTGATTTGGATTATCACCAGCAATGCTGTGAGAAGTTGGGTCACCGATGACGCTTTGTTGGTTGAAATTCCTATTTCCTAAGAACCTGGCAGTAAGGGATTGATAGCTCAGTTCACAACTAAATAAAATATATAAAAATAAATGCATTTCTTGTAAAATACTGTAGTCAGATTCGAATTTGTAATTAGGATTTATTAGAAAGAAGTAATAATTATAGTCACAAAACGAACACACAAGTTGACAGTATTTCTCTGTTAACCACAACAATTGTCCTTGCATGAAGCAAGGATCCTTCCCTTTTTAATATACCTCTCTAGTCACTATGGAAATTAATCATTATTGCCGCAATACCTGGCAAAAGAAATATCCAAACCAAAAACGTAACCGACGGAATATAATATAGTGTGAATATTGCCGTGGGTATAAATTAAGCAAATAACGCAATCTAGGATCAAACGTCACTACCAAAAAAACATAATAGTTTGAGTAGTTTATTTGGATTGTAACTTATTTTCGTATTTGAATATATTGCATTACTGATATTTCCATATGCCCCTGGATACCTTTTAAATGCTTCATGTTTCAAGGAAGAAAATAGTAACATTAATTAAAAGTAGATGCATTATTTTACTGATATTGTATTACTTCTTTTACTTCCACATCCAGTGGAAGTATAGTAACGATAAAAACATTTTTAAAAATTTTTAATGTTCAAATAGGATTAGAAACGTCGAGATTTTAAATTTGAGAGAAAAAAAATTCTGTCTGTCGGTCTGTCTGTAACTTTTTTTGTGCGCACTCTGAAACTGTTTAAGATATTGCCTTGAAATTTGGTACACATATGTACTTTAACGAGATCTGGAACTAGATTATATTTTCATCTTGTTCCGTCGAAGGATTTGGGGGTAAATTGGAGTAAATTTGGGGTAAATAGGTAAATCAAACAGGTAAGAGTCTATAAAATTGGTATTTAGTATATACAAGAGAAGCTAAGATCTCAAAAAAACCACCCCCATCCCCCCCCCCCCCCCAAGAAAATACATTGTTAAAGGGGATGAAAAAAAATTGTGATTTAGTGTGTATACAAGAACCAGAAACCTCAAAATATTTTTTTACTTCATCCACCCCCACTACCACCCTCTATCACCACCCCCAACCCACTACCGATGTGGGGTATCGTTTTAAGGGTTTTTGGGGTAGAGGATTTTAAATATTATATTATTGAAGTTCCATAAACAATTATTCCCACATACAAATTTTTTTCGTTGTGAGTGACTTGGATAGAAAATGGATAGAAGTTAATTTTGAAAGGACCCCGCAGAATCGTTATGGGAAACAGCTTTCAGTCAAACTCTTTGAAACTCTGGATTCTGGTTGTTCTTGATGTGAAGAACGAAAGTCCTCAAGGTCAGTAAGTCCTAAAACTCATGGTTTTGCGATATAGCCCTTTGAAGTTGGACTTTACGTGCATTCTACTGCATAGTTAAATCCTTTTGGGAAATGGATTTCGGTCAAACTCTTTGAAACTCTGAATTCTGGTAATTCTTGATATGTAGAACAACAGTTCTCAAGCGCACTAAGTCCTAAAAACTCATGGTTTTGAGATATAGCCCAGAGATATGCTGCAGAATACATGTAAAGTCCAACTTCAGAAGGCTATGTCTCAAAACTATGAGCTTTTAGGACTTAGTGCCCTCGAGAACTTTTTGTTCTACACATCAAGAACTACCAGAATCCAGAGTTTCAAAGAGTTGGACCGAAAGCCATTTCCCATAAGGATTTAACTATGCAGAAGAATGCACGTAAAGTCCAACTTCAAAGGGCTATATCTCAAAACCATGAGTTTTTAGGACTTATGACTAACAAATATGTCTGAAGTTGCATTAGTGAGCGTTTGAAGCATTCCACGATTTGTAACTGTGTTGTCTTGAAAGATTCACGAAAATAATTTTAATGCAATTTTGACGGAATTTGAATTTTTTTATCACAAAATTAAATTTTATGAAATTAAATTTTACTAACGGCTTCGCCAAATTCTCGACTAAAAAAATTGTTTCCAATCTTTGCTCACCTTAACTAGACGTAGCTTGATAAAATTAATATGAGACCACCGGCGAGCCATATGAGGTCAGGTAAAAGGAATTAATCATGACATTTGTTGAGACCTTTTTAAACCTTCAGATATTTCTTATTTCGGACAAACTACCAAAAAATACCTAAATATGTTTTTCGCGATTATAAAAGAAATGGTTCGAAATTTTAAAACAGACCTCAAATTCGTGTTCAGCGGTTCAAAATTCATGGTACATGGTATTTTGATCACTGGAAAAACATTGTATTTTTATTTTGTGTGCACCTTTTTACGCGGAGATTCTAAATAGAAGAATATTTTTTTATGTCTGAAATTCTAAATAACTTCCTTCAAAACAAAAGAAGTATTTGCCCCGAAATTGTATTAATAATGCAAAATATCTAATATTGGGAACAAGACTATTCAACCTATGAAGTTGCTAAATGTAAAACTATTTTCAAATTAATTTATAAGAAGCTTATTTGTAAACATCTAGGAATTCCTATGCACTAATTTAATTCGAAAGAAAATACATGTGTTAATTAATCCATAACAGTGTTACGCAGCATGTACCATTATAAAAAAATATTGTTAACCTGTTCGTTTTTATCTGACCGTTCGGACCAATAAGAAATGATCTACAAAACATTCTAATCTCGATCAAATAGCAAACTGAATAAAGTCTCACGTTGAGGTAATCATTCTGAACGCTTTTAATTATGATCTATTATCTTTTTATTTAAAAAAATGAAAATTTTAAATCGAATAAAGTTGCTAGCTACGACGTAGCATTAATAGTTTTTTAGTCTGAATAATTTAAATTTTTTGTTAAAAACCTAATCAGAAAGATGTTTACAATGAACATTCAGGCATTTATCTAAGCAGTTTCTGATTCCATCGTAATTGAACACGTACGTTGTTGTCAAATGAGACACATAATTATATAAATAATTATTGTTCCACGTATTTTTTATGTGAAATTAAATAACAGTTGTTGTAAACTTAATATGTGTATTGTGTATAATTTTAGATTGATATCATCGCGTATATCGTAATATTTTTTGTTATAAACATCTACCGTGGTTTCCGTAAAATTTTTCTTATGTAGGAAGTTACGATATTCTGTAATCAAGTAATCGAATGCAATAATCATTTGTCAGAGATTTCACAAGTGGAAATAAAAAAAGTAACAAAGCGTGACAACTTCAAATTCTCCTCTAATTATAGAGGAGAACAGTAAACATAATATAGTTTTATAATACGTTCAGAAACCCATAGGGGGGTCACTCCTTTTATTACCATTATTTAAAGATAAAAAATATCTTCCAATTAAAAAGCATGCCGCCGCTGACTCTATATATCAATCTATAAGAACTCAGCATGGGACGTCGTCTGTGAGACGCAGACGTAAATGTGCATTAATATTGAACACAAAAAATAAATTATGCTAAATTATACACAATATTTATATGAATTTACTCTTCTTTCTGTAACATTTTCGTTAACGCCTAATTTATAATATCCTTTTGAATATTTATTATTTCACCACGCGTGTAATATATATATAAATAAAAATTAATAATATCTTTCTTTATTTCACACGCATATACAGGGCCTCCGAAAACGTGTCGCGAATGTAAGAGGCACAGATTCATTCGGAAGATGAATCTATAAATAAGTTTTTAAATTAAGAATCTATCACATATCTCAGCTGTCAGACGCGCCATACAGCACAGGACATGTTAGAGAACTATAAATGTAAAGTTAACTTCACTGTTAATAAAGACATGTTATTATTCGTCAATCAATCATCATTAAGATAATCAACTCGAAGTAGTAGAGGGACATTTTAGAATTCCAGTTTCTTCCCAAACAATGACAATATGAGGCAGTGGCAGTGACAGTTGGCGCAGCCCAATACGCAGTTCGTTTGTAAAAATTTTTTCTGCTGGACAAGAAAGCTCAATAACATACATTCTTTTTCAATTAAATCCAAAGAACCATGTCTGGCTTGGCGGCATCCAACTTTTGGGCTGTTGGGAAAGATTGCCTTAATTTATTGAGGCACGTATGGTACCATAGGGTCTTGGTTGATACCATAAGCGTGCCTAATACGGTAGTAAAGCACCTTTAAGAGCTACGTTGTGTCTGGTAATGTAGGATGACGCTGCGTGAGCGGGACATGCCGAGAATATGTGTGTCAGAGTCTTAGGATATGTGAATTACAGGCCCTGCATGTAATTTGGACATTTTCCTTAGTATTCTCAGGTATTGATGACTTCATTCTGACACGTCTCGGTTTCCGACTTAAAGCCTACTGACTTGGGGGAAGCAAACATCAAGTCATTAGACATTCCCTGATCTGGTAAATGTTTATAAAATACAGAGTGCATCTGCTTGTCCATGCGCGCGCTGTCTCAGCAGGTTATGTTATTATTATTATCACTGTAGACTTAGCAAGCGATATATTTTTTCAACCATAGCTGGAAACTATTTACCGATCCCAGCCGCGTTTAGAATTCGCCTCTGTTGGAGCTCGTTCCAAGTTATTGGGCCCTTTAGACGACGTTAGTGATGTCTGCTCCAACAGCTTGGAGTGTAGACCCCAACAAGGGAGGCTACTAGTCCAGAGCTTTCCTTAAGGTATGCGATCTTTTGCATTCTTTGTGCGCTCGGTTGATCAGGCAGTTGTACACTCCGGCCATGACAGTTTCAAGGGTTCCTACAATTATTGGCATGACTGTGGTCTTTACATTCCACATTCTGCCAACTTATATTTGGAGGTGTTTGTACTTGCTCAACTTCTCTTTTTCCTTGAGTATCACGTTGGTGTCAAGCGGAATGGATACATCTATCAACAAAAAGGATTTCTCTTTTTTATTATGTACGACGTCTGGCGAATTTCGCTGTCAATTATCATCGGCAAGTCCCACATAACTGTGACGTCGTTGGTATTGACAGCCTTCTCGGGGGTATATTCATAATATTTTGGCGGTGCTGGTACATCGAGGTGCTTGCACATGACCAGTGAAGATATCTGGTCACTGTGTTGTGTAGGTCACAGTACTCTGGTAGTCCCAACATGTACATCCCGCCACCACGTGACTGACATGTTCTTATGCTAGGCCATACGTTCTACAGTTGTTGTCAACAGACTGCTTCAAGATCATCCTCTGGTTATACCTAGTATTTAACGCTTGCTCTCTTTTCGATGCTTGTTTTAATTTACTTCTTGGCGTCCTCGTCAGTGGTTCCGGTTTCCAGATATTCTTCTTGGATATTACACGCTTCTTTCTAATTGAAATACAATTCTTACACAGGTTTACAAAAAAAAAGTTTGTTCTGGGAATGGGACCTATCATTTCCTACGTATTTTGACACTCTGAAAACCGTATTTTGACGATAAAGACCGAGATTTACTCGAAATCTACGCGGTAAAATTTTTTTTAAATTGAAAATTCTGATTCAGCACACAAAAATACATAAGGAATGATAGGTTTGGTCCTTAGAACAGAATTTTTTTTTGTAGACCTGTGCACAGATCTACAAAAAAAAATTTCTGTTCCAACATTCCTTATGTATTTTTGTGTGCTGAATCTGAATTTTCATCTTAAAAATTTTTTTAACGCGTAAATTTCGAGTAAATCCCGGTTTTTATTATCAAAATACGTTTTTTTTGACAATTTTTGACGTTTACTCGAAATCTGCGCGGTAGAAATTTTTTTTTATTGAAAATTCGGATTCAGCATACAAAAATACTTAAGGCATGATAGGTCCCATTCCCAGATCAAAACTTTTTTTTGTAAACCTGTGTTATTATTATTATTTTCCGATTTCCCGCTGCCGGACAGGGCTTCCGTGGCCTCCGACACCATACGGTAGCCGCGCCGGCTAATTCGTTACAGCCACTCTCCACGACCTGTGGAGTTGGTGATTGTAAGCACCTGAATCATGTGCCCTAAGCAGACGAAGGGACCCCAAGATAACTGCCTTCTGCATCTGGCCTGTCAACCATTCTGCCGAATTCTGACAGGCCGGTATGATCTTCAATTCTAAGAGCAGCGAAGGCTTAATCCCTCCGACTACGCCGATTATTAGGACGACCATCCTGACCGAGTAGTCTGATGGTCGAGGAGGACTATGTTAGGCTTGTTGGCTTGAATTAGCCTGACAATCGGGAACGAGTAGTTCCAATAAATTCAGCACCTCTCGTTCTCGAGGGAATGTAAGGCAGCACTGGTGTTTGATCTACCCCGTACGAATGCCGTAGATGGTAGTATAATAGCACTCGTAAAGTCGCGTTATGGTAGTGGATGTAGGCCGAAATCGCGTATATCGGGCATGCTGAAAGCAAATGCATCAGCGATTCCGGCGCCTGATGACAGGTTCTGCAGTTGATATCAGGGACCTCTACACCCATTACGCGGCTTCGGCAGACCAAGGTGTTTATTACACCATCCTGACAGGTGACAATGAATCCCTCGGTCTCCGACTTAAGCCCAGCTGACCTTATAAAAATTTCAGCCTAGTCGATAATCATCGATATTTTCATGTTTTTATAGTTTACATCGTTCAGGGGTTTATTGACATGCTGCCTAAATAGACTCTCCTGTTCGGCAGCTTTTATTTGGGTTTTCAGACTTATTATTATTATCTAAAAGTATTGTGACTAAGAGAGAAAAATGTTGCTTTCATGAAGGTTGTACACAAAGCAAGAAAATTATATAACTATGCTACATAATTTTGTCACACAATCTTACTACCAAAAACAACAAAACATGCATGTCGCAGCCAAGTCCTGTCAACTACAGGCAGTTCACTGTATTTAAATGTCATAAATCTATTCGAATACTTTTTATATTTTTTCCTTGGATCCTGAAGGGGGCTTGCCCCTGGATATTGAACTATAGACATGAAAATTAAAATAAATAAATCACATATAAAGTAAAAAACTGCATATAATACTCTTCTTGTGTTTGATTCGTTTTAAAAAAGTATTACCTAATTAATAAAAATATAAAAGTTGGTCGAAATTTTAGATTATGATTTAATACTATGACAATATTTAAAATACTTTTTGTGTACACTGCGCTAAATTTCAGTAAATCTTTGTTATACAGCCGAAACTTTTTTATTAACCTACTAAGTTTTTGTGAGAAAATATTGTTTTGGAAATGCTTTGGCTTTCCTAATATTTGTATAAAACGGGCTTTTTGAACGTTTTGCTCTTTTTAATAAAGTGACTAACACTGCGAATTGTTGGCTGGTGAAACAATGGCTCCCTCTATCCGTAATATAAGAGAAAAGTGTATGTACACTTAGCCTTTTCGCAGTTTTAACATTTGTATTTGTGTTTATAGGCAAGAATTGTTTGAAGTAGTCTACAGCGTTCATTGTTTTAACCTACTGCACTGTTTAACCCCTTCACAGAAGGGGTAGATTCATTGTTTAAGCTTAACTTTTTTTTGTAACAGTAACAATGACGTCAAGTAAAATAGTCGACTTAAAATTTTATTTATTACACACGACCTTTATTTCATCATCACTGTGTGCCATACAAAGCGAACAATAGAATAACCGTATGTGAATAGCTTTATTTTATATTATTTTCTACCATTTTACATAATTTTATAAAAGAAAATAAAGACCAGTTTTAAAGCAAGTTAAATTGAAATTATATACTGCTACTTTGTACAACTTTTCATGTTTTATGCCCTAGGTTGTATTATGTAAGTTTTTAGAGTTTGGTATACACATATGTTTCACTACTAACTGTAGTTAGCATTTTCGTAAATCTGTCTGCATCATAATTTAGATTAAAGCGTGCATTTTTGTGGATAGCATCTGCACTGAAAATGTAGGAGTATCTTTCACAAGGGACTCGCACAAAAATATTTCACACACATACTGCGATGCTTTAGTTGAAAAAAAATCCAAACGAAAAATTTTTATCGCTGCTCAAAATGACACAAACATCATTTAGTGACTTGTAAAATGACCTAATAATATGTAAATAGAATGAAAATTGTATCATACAACAATAAGAATATGATTATTTTGGCCTAGTTGGAAGGGGCAGGTCTGATCGTTTGTTCTACAACTGCTTAACAACAGAGCCATGCTTGACGGTTTTATAGCATGTTTAAAATCTATCAACCTATGTATCTATTCTGAGCTAATGACTTGGGCGGGATGTCATTAGAGAAGCGCTATGTTCCAATACAACCCAATAATAAATATCTTTTATTCTTATCCTCAAGTAAGTAGGATCATAAAGGCAATTATCAAAAGAACTTATATAATAATTATGTTTAATGCAAAAAAATTACCCATTTACACCTACACGGCGAATTTCTCTATTTCATAAGCGAAACATTTTTGAATATTTTGGGGTTAATTTTGCGAAAGAAATACAATTTTGATGTTTGGAACAGAGTTACGGAAACAACCTGTAGATGTGCTGTATAAAATAGGGTATTTTCCATTTTTTTAAATTCAGTTTTGGTTATATATATATATATATATATATATATATATATATATATATATATATATATATATATATATATATATATATATATATATATATATATATATATATATATATATATATATATATATATATATATATATATATATATATATCAAGTAATGTTATTATTTTAGCAATTACTGCATCTATACGCAGATTTCAAATGATTTTATTTGGCGGGAAATAATTTAACCAACAGACAACTTTCGCTTAAACTGTAACTATCTTATATGAATGCCAAATTGTGTATTTTCTTTACATTATTTTACTTACAACACTTCTATTTTGCTCAGTATCTTGAAAATCAATAAATATTATATACATGTATTTAGAAGAAATTAAAAGGCATTTATGTTTATTATTTAGAAGTTATCTTGAAAATGTAAAAAAAATTCGCGGCGAGGATTATGTTGCAACATTGTATAAAAACGGCTCTCTTCCAACTTTCAACTTTGCTTGCTTGCTACCAGTTGTCAATTTTGTCATAATACAAGTGGAAGAAACAAGAAACATAGGTTAGATTTATTTGTTGTTTGTTTATGTGGCGTCTGATTTCGTTATTTTATATTTTATCAATGAACTATTAAGATGGAGTTGAATTTTGTGAAAGGAGATTCATCCAATCTGCCCAAAGTTGATTATGACATGATAGATTCTTTCTATAAACAACATTTGGATTTTTTGTCAGCAAACGTGAAAAATGTGAAAACGCAAAGGTAAACACTTCTATTTAAGTATGTAAGTACACTTATTATTAGTAAGTGTATTTTAATTAATAGTACTGTAACTAGTATGTGGCTGACTAATCGTAACAACAAAATATAAACCAACCTGAAGGAATGGGATCAGAAATATTGGAAGCTTGCCACCAAGTTCTTCGAATATCCATATTTTTCGGAACAGTTACAGAATTTTTTTCCGACGCACTTATACTTGTGTTTCCACAACTTTTTATAAAACATCTTTTCGACGACATTATCTATTATTTGTAAATAACAGCAAATACCTCGATGAAAGAAATTGAAATGCTTCAAATCAACACGACCCGTTAAAGCACATCTGTCACTTGACTATCCGTTGACATTATTGCCATGTATTGCTAAATATGTTTTTAAAAATCTAATCGGCATTAAAAATTATTTAAAATATTTAATAATTCACGCCCATTATTATTTTTTACATCACAAAATTAAAGGGCAAAGCCGGGTAAGCATGGTGTGACTGCCCCCAAGCGTCTGGCGCTTATATTTGTGCAGTAGGAAGCAATCTTGGAAAGTAGCAATTTCACAAAATATTAGCCCGAAAAAGGGACCGGTTTGGGGTGAGTAAGGGAGGGTTGATTTTAGCAAAACTATTTTTTTTCTAAGAAACGGCGCATTCAATCGTCTTGTAAAAAATATATGTTAAAGACCTAGTGAGAAAGTACTAAATAAAAAATCACGCTCAAATTCCGAAAACAGATACAGTAAAAAAAACATATATATTATTTTCAAAGTTTTTTTAGGGTAACTTATCCCTGGGGTACCAGCCTGAATTTTTTTCTGTAGCATGTCTATGGACTCACTTATGTTATATTTTTTTCCCAGTCTTGTCCGAAGATTACGCCATACTTAAAAAAAATGCCGAAATGTGCAGTGCCGTATGCATATTTTGTGGACAATTAACTCCTTGCAAGTAAAAAAGGCCAAACTGCAAAGTAAATATGGATACCTGAGTAGTGTATACATATTAGTGACTAATGATTATGGAGATGGTGAACGTTGTAAGAGAAACCAACATAAAGCTGCAACGCTGACAGTTAATTAGATGCTCAATAGAGTTGACTCTTGCGCCGCAAAAATCAGTTTATAGCCGTAATGTTAAATATCATTAAGGGTAAAACCTAAAGTCAGCGGTACTATGGAGTACCTTGTCAAAGACTGTCATTATTCACATATTACCGTCGGCGGGGATAAGAGCTTGGTTGTTAACAATTTGCAGCACTAAATCGTAGCATTACTAACCTGAGAAGGATATAGATGTTAATCTTCCTCACTGTCATCTGCAATCACTGTACTCATGCTATCCTTCTGGAACAATAGGGAGAGAACTTCTGCCGGTTTAGGTATGCTTGCTAGATATCATCCATACGAAAGGTAATACACGACAGCAGCTACATGGGAACAACATCCAACAGTTTGATACCCATTGAGTGTGCCAGTGGGAATCGAATTGTTGGATGTTGTTCCCATGTAGCTGCTGTCGTACATTATCTTTCGCAAGGACGATATCTATCAAGCATACCTAAACCGGCGGAAGTTCTTTCTCTATTGTTTCAGAAGGATAGCATGAGTGCAGTGATTGCAGATGACAGTGAGGAAGATTAACATCCATATCCATCACAGGTTAGTAATGCTACGATTTAGTGCTGCAAATTATTAACAACACATGACTGTTAAGACCAAGCTCTTATCCCCGCCGACGGTAATATCGATAGTACCGCTGACTTTAGTTTTTATCCTTAATGATATTTAACATTCCGGCCATAAACTGATTTTTGCGGCGCAAGAGAGTTAAACTCTATTGATCACCTAATTAACTGTCAGCGTTGCAGCGTTATATTGGTTTCTCTTACAACGTTCACCATTTCCATAATCACTAATCACTAGTATGTATACACTACTCAGGTATCCATATTTACTTTGCATTTTGGCCTTCTTTACGTGCAAGGGGTTAATTGTTGACAAAATATGCATACGACACTGCAAACTTCGGCATTTTTTTTAAGTATGGCGTAATCTTCGTACAAGACTGGGAAAAAAACATAACATAAGTGAGTCCCCAGACATGCTACAGAAAAAAATTCAGGCTGGTACCCCAGGGATAAGTTACCCTAAAAAAACTTTGAAAATAATATATATGTTTTTTTTACTGTATCTGTTTTCGGAATTTGAGCGTGATTTTTTATTTAGTACTTTCTCAGTAGGTCTTTAACATATATTTTTTACAAAATGATTGAATGCGCCGTTTCTTAGAAAAAAATAGTTTTGCTAAAACCAACCCTCCCTTACTCACCCCAAACCGGTCTCTTTTTCGGGCTAATATTTTGTGAAATGGCTACTTTCCAAGATTGCTTCCTACTGCACAAATATAAGCGCCAGACGCTTGGGGGCAGTTACACCATGCTTACCCGGATATGCCCTTTCCTGGATAAATATATTAAAATTGATTTAATAAATAAGCTTTATACTCCTGTATTCTTCAAATATCATTACTAGAACTAGAGAAGGAATTTCAACTTGGCAACACCACCTGTTTTGTATAAAACCATTCTATCAACAAATCCATACAGTCTACCTGCGTCATCGGCCAAACTACCTACGTCATCAATTTAAAACACCTGTTGGTCCACTTATTTTAACTTCTGTTTTCTCAAAAAAATTGATAATTATCTTCGCGGAAATCTGTATTGGAAGGCTTGTTTGTACATATTCTATGATATTATTCAATAAAAAATAATAGGAAAATACCTCATTATAGTACAAAAGTTACACCCTTTAATTTATACAGTTTTTCGAATCGGTTAATGCAATAATTGTCATCAGATAGTGACAATATTTTACATTTTCTACACAATTTAAATTTTAGTAGTGTAAGTACTTTCACACTACTTAGTTTTTACTAAAAATAAATTTTAATATTTGCAACTGATTTAATGTCTAAATAAAATTGTATGTAACCTTATATAAAATACAACTTTGTTTCCATGCACTTCAAAATATTCCTCTTTATCATTAGTTCCATGAGATAACATTCTCAATTATAAAAGAAAAAAATGGTATATTGTTAAAGCCTTGAAACTCACAATCTTCATTGACAAATGTTTTTTTTTACTATAATACTGCTCTATTTAAAGGATGGTGTTTGTCACTCGTCCATCTGAGCAGTTATTATATATACATACCATTAAATAATCAAGTCTGAAATAATTAAGCTGTCCATACCGTAGCGCATATGCTGGACAGTGAAAATTTATATGCAAAAATAGTCTTGGTGAATGACAGGGCAACTCAAACATGTTTTATTTATTTATTTGGTACAGGATTCAACAGGTAAAACCTAGAATAGCAAATTGAAAGTTATGTAATCATTTGATTACACAGTAGGGTGGGCTGAAAAACACGAAAATTTGAATTTACAGATGGCCCACTTACTAACTTATTACTATGTATCTAAAACTAATTCGGGTAGATATTTAGCCAAATCGGTGAATATCTAGCTAGCCCACCAGGGCCTTGAAAATGAAAGAAAGGGCCAATTTTTCGATTTTTAACATTTTTTAAATTGACATTTGAAATTTTTTTTGACTCTTTATTAATGCCTAAATGCGTGTAGCAAAAGTTTTTCGAATAAAATATTTTTCAGTTTTAGGGAAATTAGAAATTTTATACAGAAAACCTTATTTTCGTCGAATTCTACGTTTTAGTGACAAATTTCTAATTTCCCTGGAACTGAAAAATATTTTATTCGAAAAACTTTTGCTACACGCATTTAGGCATTAATAAAGAGTCAAAAAACATTTCAAATGTCAATTTAAAAAATGTTAAAAATCGAAAAATTGGCCCTTTCTTTCATTTTCAAGGCCCTGGTGGGCTAGCTAGATATTCACCGATTTGGCTAAAAATCTACCCGAATTAGTTTTAGATACATAGTAATAAGTTAGTAAATTAGTAAATTATATGGATTTGGTGTATTTTTCGACGCTGAATCCAAATCCGTAGTCCAAAAAAGGATCTATCGTGTCAGTTTTGTTTTTTAGTCAAAAACATCCCTTAAAATGTTGTAAAATCATAGAAATAAGGTAAAAACTCTCAATGAAGTGTGAAAAATTGTAGATGTTTTGTAGTGGAGAGTAGAGAATATAAATTCGAGCCACAGTAAGCTATTTCTATAAATTAAACTGAAATCTGCCCTTATGTGGAGTGAAAACTGCCGCTAAAACTCAAAAGACGCTGGTGACTGTAAATAACATGTGCAAAGGCTATATCTATGACTAAGAAAAGGAAAACAAAACCACGGAAAAAATATTTTGGAGATAAGAGAGAAAAATCATAAGAAAAGAAAGTATGATACAAATAGGAAAAAGAAAGGGTTGAGTCTTTACCCTTTAAGGATAATGGCTGGTTGTCACACCAAAGTTAAATATTTTGATACAAAAATTTGGCCTTTGCACATGTTATTTACACTCATCTGCGTCTTTTGGATTTTAGCGGTAGTTTTCACCCCACATAACGGCTGATTTCAGTTTAATTTATAGAAATAGCTTACTGTGGCTCGAATTTATATTCTCTGTTGGGCTATTTCTATTTGATGCCTTACATGGTAAGAGAATTTCAAATGCTTTAGCAACATTTTTATTAATACCATTGGACGGTAGTTCGAAATTTCGGATCTATCATCCTTTTTAAAGGCTACAATTATTTTTGATAATTTCCACTGAAATGAAAAATAGGGCGTTAGTGATAAGGTAAATATTGTAGTATGATGTCTAGCAAAATGGCAGCATAGTCACGTAATACGAATGCACGGATACCATCAGGCCCTCGCGTTAATTTAGGTTTAATTTTCTTTAATGCAGCCAACACTTCGTCTTCCGTAAAACATACCATATTTAAATGTGAGCTACTCTCAACAAAATTTTTCAAAATTGTGCGTGATACTTCCAGATGCAGAATTAGATTGCTGAAAAAAGTTAGTAAAAGAACTAGTAATTAGCTGAGGATTAGAGGAACTTCTTTTACAGTTAATAAATTATCAAAACGAGGACGGATCATTATTTACATTTTCCCCAATATAATTAAAATATTTTTTATAAGAGGTATCGGAATCAATTTTCGCTTTTACCTATTAAATTCATTTTGATAAGTTACATCGCCTGTTTGCCTCTATTTACTTAACGCCTTATGCTTTTTTTTAATATATTTAATTAACAGATAATCAAATCAGGGTAGATGTGTTTGTTCTCTTTGAGGTTATAGTTTGAGGTACAATGTTAATAAACATTACGTTTAATTTGTAATAAAATTGGCTACTACCTCGTGAATAGTTTCAGAATTATTTAAAAATTCCCAATCAGTTTCGGCCAATGTTTGATAAAGAACGGGATAGTTAGTGTTAACAACTATATTATAGTGGCGTTGTTTGTGTATATAACACAAAGGTCCCAGTTGTAAATGTAGCCCTTAGCAATCTGGTGATGGGCGCAAATAATAATACAGCTCATAAGATACGGCATGGTATGGCATAACATTGCACAAATATCAAAGATCCCAACCATTGACTTTGATAGTCGTTCTCCCTTTGCTGTAACATGTTACAATTATGCTGAAATTTAATCATTCGTGTAGCGATTATTTTACGCTTGGTGATCACAGAACACGTCGCGAGGAATGTCCAGACCAGAACTACGATTAATACAATGTAAATTGTTGACGATTCTACACTCAAAAATATTCATCAAAGCAAATACAGTTGATTGTTTCCCGCTTTATTGGAGAATCATGTGTGAATTTTCCTACTATCTCTGCCCCGTTTCTATGTTTGAAATGTATTTGTCTATGGAGAATCTGAGTATTCTAAATTAATTGCAACTATTTCACGAATTCGTTGAAGTTCTAGCTGGTGAAGTGAAAATCACTGGTTAAAGGAATACCGATACAGAAACAGTAGGTTTATAAAATTAGTGTTGGTACATTACCTACAAGAATGTTTCCATTTCAGAGCAATCCACAGCTTTCAAATATCTAGATAATCTCGATGTTGTTAAAATTTATTTCGGATATATTATTGCAGAAAGTTCGTGGAAATGGATAATTATTAGAAACAAGTTAAAAACGTCGTCACCAATTTACTGAGCTTTTTATATAATTGTTACACATTCTATAGGATACTCTTCGCAGTTTCTTGTAAATAATGTTAGTTTTTGGACATCCTAAATTTTGTGATACCAACTTTGTTGTGAAAAAAAATGTATGAAAAACAAATTGAAAAAAAACCTCCAACCTGCATAGGATTCGAACACGCAATCTTTGGATTGCAAGGCAAAACTTTAGCAACTGGATCACCACATATTGCTACGAAAATTGAATATCTTTCGAGATTATTTCAACTCATTAGATATATTATTATGAAATATATATTAATAAAATGCATAAACAAAAAAAAATATATTATGGAGATAATATTTCGCAAGATTTCTATTTAAGTACAAGCGACAAAAATTAAGAGAAAATATTTTTTTAAAATTAAATAATTAATAACTTCTTTATTTACTGATTGATTTTCTTCAAAAACAATAGGGTTCTTCCTCTAGCTAACACTAACTTACTTTACAAATTTAAATACAGTTGGACTTATTATACTGTTCGTTTTTGCGAAGAGTATAATAAGGCGAGATGGGTCTTTCCATAATGATTGATCCAATCTGTAACGGGTGTCACAGGCTAGTGGCTCCCCCTATATTTATTTTTTTATTTATCCATTTGTTTACGATATGAGAACATCCTGTATATTTTTACATATTTGGATTCAAGATAACATTCTGAGTATACCATGAGATTTTCGCGAATTTTTCAGTCGATGTTCAGGTTTTTTAAGCATTTTAAGACATTCGTCTAGAGTGTTTTGGAATGCCAAAATTTGTTCTACGTCAGGTAAAGTCCAAGGAAAAAATATAATGTTTCGTTTAATTTCATTAATAACTATTTACGAAACCTCCAAAATTGAACAAAGCACTTTTTTTTCGAAAATTCTTTTTTTCAAATGGGAAGGTGGCTCATAGTGTTCAATAAATTATAATTTTTTTTCTGAATTCATTGATATCCATTTCAAATCTATGCTATTTGTGTTTCTATTTTATTAAATTTATTTAAAAATAAAAAATCACTTTCAAAATATTTTTAATTGATCCTTATACTTTGCACTAGTACTTATACCTATTAAGAAACAAAATAGAAAACCAAAAGGCTATTATTCACAAAAGCTAATTATTCACATTATTAGACATATGATTTTTGCAAAAGCAACTAGCTACGTTAAGGTTCAAGAAAAATTATATTGAAAGTGATTTTATATTTTTAATTAAATTCAATAAAATAGAAAAACAAATAGTATAGATTTGAAATCTATAATTTATTGAACACTATGAGCCACCACCTTCCCATTCGAAAAAAAAAGTTTTCGATGAAAAAGTGATTTGTTCAATTTTGGAGGCTTCGTAAATAATTATTAATGAAATTAAACGAAAAATTACATTTTTTCCTTAGACTTTACCTGCCGTAGAACAAATTTTGATATTCCAAAGCACTCTAGACAAATGTCTTCAAATGCTTTGAAAAACTGAACATCGTCTCAAAAATTCACGAAAATCTCATGGTATACTGAGAATGTTGTCTTAAACCAAATATCTAAAAATATAGAGGGTGTTCCATTTAAAAATTGAAAGTTGCGGTCATTTTTCGGTAAACCGGAAATGGTCTTATACCGTTTTTTATGTAAGAAATCCATTTTTACAGGTAGTTTATGCACCCCAAATTTCAAATTAATAAGTTAAAAAATAAAGGAAATATAGGGGGGGGGCATTAGCCTGTGGCACCCGGTATATTTAAAACCCAAAACGTTTTCTTCTAATTACACAGCAGTTCCTACTTAACCAATCTGATGATCTTTTCTTTAAATTAAAATTCTTTAACTATAGATTTGTAATCACAAATTTTTATTTTTTTTTAAATTAGTATTTTCAGTGTAAGCGTGTAACAAAAAATCGAGGAAATTTGCTGCTGATTTTTATTTCAGTGCTTCTAGTTACTTCTACTTTAAGTTCGCTTTAAAATATCTAACTTTCTGCACAGCATCAGCGAGCAGCATATGCTCTGGCCAATGTGTGTTCAATGTTCGTGTCATTTTAAAATCAATCTCACGTTGCAGTGGAAACTAAGCTTTCAAGAGAGCAGGTGGAGAGGCGTCTGCGACTGGTGGGTGTTATTTCTCAGTTAGTTTAAAGTTGTTTTCTTCGCTTGCATATCACAAGATATGCAAGTTCTGGTTAATGTTGCTCTATTACTTCCACGTCCAGTGGAAGTATAGTAACGACAAAACATTTTTAAAAAATTTTTATTGTCCAAATAGGCTTAAAATGTCATGAAACGTCCAGATTTTAAGTTTGAGCGAAAAAAAATTTTCTGTCTGTCTGTCGGTCTGTCTGTCTGTAACTTTTTTTTGTGCGCACGTTTACTCTGGAACCGTTTAAGATATTGACTTGAAATTTGGTACACATATGTACTTTAACGAGATCTAGAACTAGATTATATTTTCATCTTGTTCCGTCGAAGGGTTGGGGGGTAAATTGGGGTAAATTTGGGGTAAATGGGTAAATCAAGTAGGTAAGAGTCCATGAAATTGGTATTTAGTATATACAAGAGAAGCTAAGGTCTCAAAAAAATTTTTGGCATTAGCCACCCCCATTACCACCCCCACCTCCTTATTAAAGGGGATGAAAAAAAAATGTAATTTAGTTTATGTACAGGAACCAGAAACCTCAAAATATTTTTTACTTCATCCACCCCCCACTACCACCCCCCTATCACCACCCCCAACCCACTACCGATGTGGGGTATCGTTTTATGGGTTTTTGGGGTAGAGGATTTCAAATATTATATTATTAAAGTTCCATAAACAATTATTTTCACATTCAAAGTTTTTTCGTTGTGAGTGACTTGGATAGAGAATCTGGATGTGGAAGTAGTGATTCCTTGGGCAGCGGTTTTTTTATCGATTTTGTGTTAAAAACACATATTGAACATAGTTTTAAAACGAAGTATTAAGGGTCGTTTTAAATCCAGGAAGTCATTTCTACACTTAAAGATTTACAAAAGCGTTGATACAATCATAAGTAAATTTTACTTAAATCTTCAAAGATATTGTACCAAAAACAATCTGTTAATTTAACTTTATGTATTCTATAAATATTTCCATTAAGCTGTGGTGTCAGTTAGGGAGGTATGTTAAATACAGATGTACATCCTCTACCCAATAACTGTTACGGTAACCTTGTCTTGTATTAAAAATTGTTACATATACAAAGTTAAACAGGAATATGATAAAGATCGGTACCTGTCTTTCGGTTAAAAAAGCATAAATGGAGGCCTTAAACAGTTGTGATCTTCGTATTCTACATGTCACACCAATAAAATATAACCATAAACATGGGCTAGCGCCAGCCCAGACTTCTGTCGTGAAAGCTATGTTTGTTTAATATTTATAGTTGGTCGTTTGTATGTAATTGATCGTTTACGATGATTTTTTAAATAGACTTATAACCTAAATATGTACACAGCATTTAACCATCCCAATATAATTAATATTTTGACATTCGAAGGAATTATTAGTACCCGCTCTTAACAGAAAACAAATATGTATGAAATCTACATAGCTTCTAAATAATATATACGTAATACTTATTGTTATGATCTTATACTATAGCATCTGACAGACAGACTACAAACGTGCTGTTTCAGTATTACCTAGAAGAGTAGTTGTTTTGATTGGTTCTCCAATAATAAGTATTTACCTAACTAGTATATTAGTGTGACCAGATTATTTTTTTATTTCATATTAAATAAAAAAGTGTGTAAGTTGTGATTTGCTTAATATCTAAATAATATTTTATAATCATGATGAAAGCACGAAAGCAAATAAATAAAAAATAATTGTAAAAATAAATCAAGAATTGGCTTATAAATAATGACTGAATGTTTCTATACCACTGATGAGAACTAACGAGTTCTAAAAAACTTGTACAACTTTTCTAGAGTTGAAATAGAATGTAAGGTTCAGTAACACAAGTCTACAAAAAAAAAAAAAAAGGTTTTGTTCTCATCTTTTTAGACGTATCTTGACGCGCTGAAGCCAATTTTGGGGAAAAAAAATTTCTACCATCTCATTTTTTTCTCTACCACCCATTTTATCCCCTAAAAAGGGCAAAAAGGCCTTGTCCTAAGGTTCTGATCTAACTCTTCTGAAGTATTTTGATGCGTTGAGCATTATCAGCATGTAAAAAATAAGAGATAAAAATTAAAAACTATATATAGAAAGAGAACTATTAAAAAAATAAAAGTAATGAAATTAATGGCAGTATATAAGTTAATAGCTAATTCATATTAGGACCAAACATGTATTTATTACTGCAAGCAATCCCTCATATTAGGTTTTGGTTTTTCAAGTCAATTTGAGCAATAATTTTTTGTCTGTCTAACATTACATAATCTTTAAATTCTATTTTAAACTTGTTTTTTGCCAGAGATTTTATATGTTTAGGGAGCGCATTGAAACATTTTGAGCCCAAAAATCTCCAACTACGTTGTCCTGTAATGGTATTCATTTTTGGCACATGTATCCATCCTTTAGTAGTTTGCCTAGTTTCATAAAAGGAAGTTGCCTGTGTGGAGTTTCCTACATATGATTCCAAAACACATTTTATAAAAAATAATTGTCTCAAATCTAGAAAATTACTCTCGTCGAAGAGACGGTTAGATGAATACAATTGACTTTTACCTAGCAGTATTCTTAACAACTTTTTCTGCATAATTTCTAAATCAGACATGTGACGGTTTAGAACTCCACCCCATACGATTATTCGGTAGCTCAAGTGGGATTCAACAAAGGCTGTGTACACTGATCTAAGTTGAAAAATTGGTAGGTATTTTTTAAGTTGCTTAAATCTAAATAATATGCATCTGAGTTTATGTACGACAAATTTGACATGCTCGTCCCACCTTAGGTGGAGATCTAAGGTTACACCTAGGTATTTCATACTATTTGCCTTCTGGATATGTTGTGTGTGACCAATTTTTAGAGAACTAAAATCAGGTAATCCATTTACGTATAATGAAAACGGTAATTACTTGGTTTTTAATATTTATAGTTAATAGCTTTATATCAAACCAATTCTTAAATAGTATAAGATCCTTTTCAACTTTAGTTTTTAGTGATTCCCAAGAGTTGTCCTTGTAAAAAACTGCTGTATCGTCGGCGTAAGAAAAAATTTGACCACTTGTAGGAATTTCAAAAATAGAATTAATATATATACAAATAGGACTGGACCTAAAACCGTTCCTTGAGGCACCCCAAATTCTATTTTTTTTTTTTAATTCACTGTAGGTATTATTAACATGAGCTCTTTGCTGTCTATTTTCTAGATAAATTTCTATTAATTTTAAGGCATTATTTCGGAAACCATAATTGTCTATGGTGATGAGACACTTTTTGTGGCTAACAGTGTCAAAAGCTTTTTGATGATCGAAAAAAACTGTTAGACATTTTTCTTTTTTATAAGTGTATTATATATTTCAGTAGTTAAATCATTGATTGTATCATTAGTTGATTTTTCAGGCACCATTATAGAGGAAGTAGGTAATTTCGTATTAAATAAAAAAGTGTGTAGGATAATATTTTCTAAATATAGGACTTGTTCGAATTTAGAAAAATGCATATAGATTTTGCAATTAAGTTGATGGTCTTGATAATTGACAGTCTTAAAGGTAGCAGACCGTCTTTTCTCAAGGAACTCAACACTATTCCTGTCTGTAGATTGGTCTCCATGCCGCTGGTGGTCAAAATGCAAAAGGTAGCTCTGCTAGGTTCCCTCCGTGTTTTGAAGTAGTATGAGGCTGCGTCTTAGGAGATGCCAACATCGCGCTGAGCCACCGTCACTCATTGTTTGGGACGAGGCTGGAAGACTGAAATGCCCCTACTACTTCAGGCTAATTATCGGAGAAAGATTGATAATTGACGATATTAAAAATAATATCTCGGTCACAAGAAAGTTTTTAAATGATGAAGGATAGATGTTTGAACCTTCCATCGGACGCCTTTAATATGATGAATTTTGTCCCTATATTCACTGAGCCGAATCCCAATGGCGTGCGCGAGGGATCGGTAAATATTTTCCAGCTTTTGCTGAGAAAGTGTGACGCTTTATTCGGTAATAATGATAACTAATCAGTCGTAATATCAGCTACGGGTATCGTGAAAGAATTTTTTTTTAATGTCTTATTTATATTAACGTCCCGGCGAAGTTTAGCTAATGCTGCTCTACCACTTAACCAGGACGGCGAGATGAGATACGGTCACCAATCCAACTTCGCCGATCGAGGTCCAGTCACTGAAACCGGTACCGTACCTCACCTCAAGTAATATACTTGGAACATCCTAATTTGCCTAGGGCTCCCGAAAAAAAAATTATCCAATGGCCGGTGATTGAAATTATATTTTATAATTGTTAGCGACCTTTTATAAGGTCGGTTCAATTTTTTTAAAATTTCTTTTCACCCTTTTTAGCTTCTACACGACAATATCCGTTGCTTTGAATTTTTAAGCTTTAACGTCAAGCACATTCGCAAAATTAGCTACTAAAAAATCCTGTTTCTAATTTCTGTTCACCTTACGTAAAACGTAAGTTGAAACTATCATGGGACCATCACCATCCTTTGTGGTTTGACAAAGATTTCATTGGCATCGCTTAAGCCAGTCCAGAATAATGATTGTGCAATCATAAAGAAACATACATACGAATCGAATTGTCAACTTTCATCTTTTTTTTTAATTTTAAAGAAACTTTTTCTATTGAGAACTTGAAACATTAGTGTCTGCTCCAGTACTGTTTTGATAAACTGGCTATATTTGACAATTTTTTTATTGGCATGATGTAGATAGAAGTAAATATTTAAATTTATAACTAGGTTACGAAAAAAATACCAAGTAAGTCAAGTTAAAAATTAAAACAAACCTAAAGTTGAGAAATCTACTGGTAACATTAACAAAAAGGAGTAAGTCTATAATTATTGCTCATAATAATTCAGTTCCTCGAGTTCATGTTAAAATAATAATCCTTTTCAGAAAAAGTCTGGTATTGTTTTCATGGTTAGTTAAATGTTTAATTCCTCATGTATTTTTTCTTGGAGCTCATTGCAGTTATAAGAACATACGGTTTTCATACAAATAGCCATTTTCTTATCCCGTTTTTATTATTAGTATCGCTAAATACATCAATTAAGTTTGTACATCCGTGTTTGTGTTGCAGAAGATGCCGACAATTTATCTGCCTCACTGCACAGCACACTCTATAAGCATACGACATATTTGATATAAACCATGTGTCAAACTAAAATATTATTCTTAATTTTTTATATCCGATTTTATATAAACAGTTGGATGTTTATGTAATTTCTTATTTATACAAAAGTAATAGATGTATGTGCTGCACTTTGCCCAAATAACAATTTCATTGAAGTATTTTAATATCGTCCGAATTTAACACCTATGTTTTAAAGTAGATTTAATGTCACAGAATTTAAAACAAATATATAAAAAAATTGGCTAGTTAGTGTTAAGGCAATGGCGTGCACGTCTACACAGGAGACCTGAATCAGGTCAATAAGGAACAAATCCGCATAAAAACACGTAATAGGCATGTCCACAAAATTTTAATTTCAGTTGGAATTGATAGATTTATCGGTATTATAAACTAATGTAACAATAAAAAAAAATATATTTTTATTTTGTCAGCTATTCGAAATATAAATGACCCCAATGCAGTAAGGCTAAGAAACGTTCCCAGGCAGAGGCTAGTGACATGACGTCACCTCCTTACAGGCACGCGGGCCTGTATGTGTAATGCGGGCCCGTTTTTTTTTATTGAAAGACTTATGTAATATTATAAAGACATTTTTATTTATGATCTTCGAATTACGGCCCCCTAAAATTGTATTTTTCGAATATTAAAATAATTAATAACTTTTAAACGAATTGTATTTCGAAAAAAGTCACTCTTCATTTTCTATTTAAATTCGCTTTTTTTATAACCCAGCATCATTTATACTTTCAAATTTCATAGGCCAAGAATTTTCATTGAAAACTTATCAAAAATATTAAATATCAAATAATTTATAATTTGGAAACGAATTTTTTTTCGAAGTCATTCTTCATTTTCTATTTAAAATCATTTTTCGTATCACCCACTGTCATTTATGCTTTCAAATTTGGCAATCCCTAATGCACGAATAATTTACAGGCCTGGTGCTTCAAAATGTTGTTTAAAGAACTGCTGGGCCTTATGCCACTCCCGTCACTTTAAATTTACTTCCACATCCAGTGGTATAGTAACGACAAAAAATTTTTTAAAAATTTTTATTGTTCAAATAGTCTTAAAATGTCATGAAACGTCGAGATTTTAAGTTTGAGCGAAAAAAAATTTTCTGTCCGTCTGTAACTTTTTTTGGGCGCACGTTTACTCTGGAACCGTTTAAGATATTGACTTGAAATTTGGTACACATATGTACTTTAACGAGATCTGAAACTAGATTGTATTTTCATCTTGTTCCGTCGAAGGTTTGGGGGGTAAATTGGGGTAAATGAGGTTAAATGGGGGTAAATGGGTAAATCAAGCAGGTAGGAGTCCATAAAATTGGTATTTAGTATATACAAGAGAAGCTTAGGTCTCAAAAACATTTTTGGGATTACCACCCCCACCCCATTATTAAAGGGGATGGAAAAAAATGTGATTTAGTGTATGTACAAGAACCAGAAACCTCAAAATATTTTTTTACTTCATCCACCTCCACTACCACCCCCTATCACCACCCCCACCCCATTACCGATGTGAGGTATCGTTTTATGGGGTAGAGGATTTCAAATATTATATTATTAAAGTTCCATAAACAATTATTTTTACATACAAAGTTTTTTCGTTGTGAGTGACTTGGATAGAGAATCTGGATGAAGAAGTAGTGATTTCTTGGGCAGCGATTTTTTCAACATATCCTGGAAATCCATAAAGACAAATCATCTTTGACAACAAATTCGGATTTACATAATTATATTATTAGAGGTGCTAACCTCATCAAACCTGTAAGATATATATTGACTAATTCATAGAACAATTCGTTACATATTATAATCATCTACCAAATAATAAACAGCTGCCTAAGGAATCACTACTTCCACATCCAGGTTTTCTATCACAACGAAAAAATTTTGTATGTGGAAATAATTGTTTATAGAACTTTAATAATATAAAAACAAATTAAACGATATCTCACATCGGTAGGAGGGTGGTAGTGGGGGTGAATGAGGTAAAAAATATTTTGAGGTTTTTGGTTCTGGTACACACATCAAATCATCCCCTTTAATAATGGAGTGGGGTGGTAATGGGGGTAGAAAAGCCAAAAAATTTTTTTCAGACCTTAGCTTCTCTTGTATAGGTATACTAAATACCAATTTTAAAGACTCTTATCTGCTTGATTTACCTATTTACCCCCTATTTACCCCTTATTTACCCCAATTTACCCCCCAACCCTTCGCCGGAATAGGATTAAAATATAATCTAGTTCCAGATCCCGTTAAAGTACATACGTGTACCAAATTTCAAGTCACTATCTTAAACGGTTCCAGAGTAATCGTGCGCACAAAAAAAGTTAGACAGACCGACAGACAATATAGACAGAAAATATTTTTTCGCTCAAATTATCTATCGACGAAAAAAACTTTAAAATACAAATAAAGCATTTACTGAAAAGTAAAGCATATTATTCCGTTGATGAGTACCTTAATGATAGTTTGTAGTTTTATATTTTGTAAAATTTTATTTTAATTTGTTATACCCTATATATGTATTTTATATTTGTTTGTTTATCTATTGACAATGTTATCTTAATTTTATCTGATATTTCAGATACTATTTTTTTTATTTTTGACATGTCCTATATCATGTAAATGATCTCTTGGATAAAATAAATTATTATTATTATTATTATTTAAAATCTCGACGTTTCATGACTTTCTAAGCCTATTTGAACAATAAAAATTTTCAAAATTTTTTTTGCCGTTGCTGTACTTCCACTGGATGTGGAAGTAATTAAACTAAATTTTAGCCATTTTGAAAAAGTAACTAAACATTTTTTACTTTTCCGTTGTTTTCCACGGTTGTCCTAACTTCGACGTCTTACCAGATTTTAACCCTGATACTACTGTCAGGTAAATTTTTACTTATTGTTTGTTTTACGTTTCATTTTAAAATTCTCATAATTTTAATATTCTTATATTATAAATTGTGATTTTCTCGACACAAATGTATAAAATTATGTAAACTGGTCAAATAAAAAGTTGAAGTTGGAGTTGCTGGTACTGTCAGCAAGAGCTCTAAGATGTATCTTTCTGTTTGCTATGACACATATATATGTTTGAATCACTTTCAGATGATCGGTCCACAGTCACAATCTTTGATTTGTTGTAATTTATGTTTATACCGCACGCGCACTTAGAGCTAATGGTTTGAAGGTTTGGCAATTATTTTCTTTAACTAAAAGTACAATATGTTGACATTATTTTTTACCTGTTTAGAAAACTTCAAAATAAAGATTTAATTAAATCAACCAGTTCTCGTTCCATTTCACGATGCTATCAAGATCGAGTTGTAATTATTGATTGAAGTGGCAGATATGGTTGACGTAGATTCAGTTCTGTTAGCAACGAGTATTAGATAATAGGCATATGTGTTATATATCATATACAGTAGCCGGCCTAGAACAGAGCCTTGAGGAACCCCGTGTTGAGTTTGGTTAAATCCTTGTTCACCCTAACTCGGAATTTTCTGAGGTATCTGCAATTCAGTCAAGAAGAGATCAATTTCAACAATGTTTTAACTGTTTAAGTAATATTAATTACACCGTAGAAGATTAGTGGTTTAATTTGAATATTCGCAATAAATTAATTTACTGAATGGGAATCTTAATCGAACTATCAAGAACAACGCAGAAAATATAAGAAGATATTGGTGTAACAATTATGTAAAATATTAACTCATTAATATTGTTTGAAAGTTTTTTGTGTCGATTAATAAACAGTGTCCTTAATAGTCATCTTAAAAACAAGGCAATTTAATAAACTAATGGGTAATAGAGTTGGTAACAGGGTGCGGAACAGACATAGCTAATACCCATGTTTGAACATAGATCTAGGGAAAGATACACTTCTATCTTGTCAACGACCTAAAAGGCAATTAATTTTAGCTGTGGCGAAAATTACAATAAAAACTTGTTTAAAAAATGCTTAATTATAGATTGATAGATTCTAGTATAGTAGGTAAGGTAAGAAATAGTTAAGTGTCATGAATCTTTGTGTTACGCGACGGGGGGTTGGGGCTCTTGTAGACCACGTATTGTGTCGCATACCTGCTTCGATTTATATTTTAATGTGTTTTCCCCAAAACAAATGGATGTCCATTGTCGGGCCTTTTGACTTTCAAAATGCCGAAACCATATTTATTATGTGTTATGGATGTAAAATGTCTGTGTGGTTTTATCTAAGTTAACACTTTATTATTTATTGACTTACAGAAATTTGTTTAAACACATACGCTTTGATTTACGATGTTGATTTTTATTCCTTTCTGCACATCAGGATACTATACGTATTATGTATCTACAGTTTAAGGTATTGTCACTATATTTACTTCACTTTCACTTGTAAATTGTTATTTAGGAATGGGAGAGGCTTGAGCTAGACCCACTGAATTTTATCTAGTTTGTCAACATTCTGAAATTTTCCTCTTCGTTGGGGACACCAGATTTTCTACCTAATACCATTTATTACATTAACATGTTCAGAGGTACAATGTCAGTGAAACTAAAAAAAAAACAGTAATTTCTTATGAGTATGAAAGTTTCTCTGTAAATAATGTATAGATACTTATCTGCCAAGCAATAAAATGTGAAAAATATTATGCATAGAAAAAGATAAATTTATAAATGGTATGGACTTAATAGAAACATTAATCTGTTCACCGAATGGAAATATGTGTCCATTTCTTGTTCATAAATAGATTAATCAATATAATTCGTACGGCTTCCTGATGATTTCCAAAAAAAAAAGAAAAACGAAAAATCTTGCCTAGCGTTTTGAAATTTCGTTTTTGATTACTTAACTTCTGAGCGTGAATTTAGTAAATCTCAATTTTTTTTTTTAATTTCACAAAATTAATATATTGGCATGTTAAGAATTAGAAACGTCAATATAAATTAAAAAACTAGGTAATTTCTTATCAATAGAGAATGTTTCGTTTCACTGAGCCTAAATAATTTATAGCTAAAAGAGTACGTACACTAACTAACGTAAAACAAGTAATATCCTTAAGAAAAAAAAAACATTAAAAATGTAAAATTTCGATGTTGGAAGAAAGGTTATGTACATTTATTTACTGATGTAAAACAAAAGGAAGTGATATCCCCAAAAAACCTACTAAAATGTAAAATTTTGATTGAAAGAACGGCGAAACAAACAGTCACCCTGTGTCGAGAAAACCATACAATTTTCAAACTGTAGTATATAAGTATCTATAACCAAGTAATACTCATTGGGCTAGAACCAATCACAAGAGTTCATTTTCACTACTCCACAGTTTTTGTGGAGCAATCATATAAGACGATTTAAAATTCAAAAACATCGCGTGTGCCATGACTGTTCATGCACATTTAGATTTATTTAAAAATAAAATTACTATTTTTTACTAATTTGTACAAACTTGTTGTGAAAAAATGATTTCAAACAATGATAAAATTACAGATACGAAGGATACAAGTAGTTTTATTAATAAGTAGTATTAAAAATTTCACTTTTCGTGTGGGCTCGAATTTACGATTTCTCTGGTGCAATTCACGATGTGCATCAAGTGCAATTCTCCTTCTTTCCATAATGACATCGTACGGCCCTTCAACTCATGTATTAAAAAATATCTGAACTCGAAAAGTAACACTCAATAATAAATAATAGAGAGTTATTGGAAATTTTAAATACTGCCACGCAGTATTAAGGGGCTACTTTCGCAAAAACGAAGAATATATTGCATTTGATCGGCACATTTCTAAAACAGTAAATATCGCTCGTAGAGAAAAAAAATCATACCATTATGTTAGTGAACGAATTCTGAACAACTTTCAAAATGTCGGTCTGTCCGTCTGTCCATCCGTCACGTTTCTTGTAAGCACGATAACTTAAGAAAGAAAAGTCCAATTTTATTGAAATTTGGAAAGTAAGTTAGCGTTAGCTAGAGGAAGAACCCTATTGCTTTTGAAAAAAATCAATCAGTAAATAAAAAAGGTATTAATCATTTAAATTAAGAAAAATATTGTTCTTAATTTTTGTCACTTGTACTTATTTTTTTTTTGTTTATACATTTATACATTTTACTAATATATATATATTTCATAACAATGTATCTAATCCGTTAAAATATAATTCATGAATGATATATATTACAGACATTCAATGTTTACAGTGATGTGTGATGGCCCAATTGCCAAAGCTTTTCCCTTGCAATCCAAAGGTCTTGTGTTCGAATCCCTGACATGGTAGTTGTTTTTTTCATACTTTTTTTTCACAACAAAGTTGGTATCACAAAATTTAAAATGTCCAAAAACTAACACTATTTACAAGAAAAATGTGAAGAGTATCCTATAGAAGTGTAACAATTATATAAAAAGCTCAGTAAATCGGCGAAGAGTATAATGCTTCCACTAGTTTTATTAGTGCATCACCTTTATTTCATCATCGAAATGTTAGTTATTGGAACACCTTTGTTTTACATTCCCTAACCCACAAAAGTAATAAATAACTAATTTTTTTATATATTTTTTCTACCCTTTGTGCTCTGGTACTTTGTGTTCTGTTTTGTTTAAATTCAATACGGAACAAATTAGAAAGTTTTTTCCGGTGATAATAAATAAAATGTTACTGGATGGTTTCCCATTCCTGGGGATTTATGGTTGGGTTTATAAAAATTATTTTAAACGTGCATAAATAAATCTTAATCTTGTATTTTTTTTTAATCATTTTAGGGAAGAATCGGATCAGATAGGCACTTAAAAATGGCGCCGAACGTTCTTAAATTAAAATAATAGGTACTTACAAGTTAAATATCTCAGAAACTATGACGCTAGGGTCACAAATGTTAATAAACCAAATTAATGATTATCAATTAGGATAAAATTCAATTTTATATTTTTAAAATAAAAAAGTTATAACCGTTACAATGAGCATTTTCGCGCTTGCTCTTTCTCACAATTATTATTTTCTGTAAATTTCCCTTTTTTATCCCATTAGTCCTGTTCCTCTCTAAAAGGAGAGTCTACGGTCAATGGGAGCTCTGGCTATTTCTTCCGGGGTCATGGTTGATCCCCCGAAGTATGAAAACCCCCCAGCCACCAAGGCTGGGCATTCACATATTATGTGGTGAGGAGTTTCCTCATCATCACCACACATTAGGTGTCTATTCAATGTGTAGTGTCCTGTTAAGATTCCCACTGTACATCTCAGCTGTTTTCTGCTCTGCTTTAGCAATTCGTTAGTCTTTGTCTTGGATGGCCCACCAGTGATGAACATGCGTGACTGTCTCATCCCCGGCGCCCCGGCCCAATACAAGTCATGTTTCTGACTTAATAGTTCCTTTACCATTCCTCTTGCGGTGTTTATGATATCCCACAGGATGGCTCGGGTCCCATCAAGGCTGTTTTTGCGCTTTCTTTGGCCAGCTTATCTGTTTTTTCATTGTCTTCATTGTTCTGGTGTCCTCGCGTCCACTCCAGTTGTATGCTGTTGTGTTCCACCAGTTTCGCCAGGGATTCAAGGCAGTCCTTTACCATTTTGGAACGTATCTCTACTGCATCCAGAGCTTTGAGAGCTGCTTGACTGTCAGTGATGATGCGGATTCTTTTGCCAGATTCAGACTAATGTCTGGTCCCCCGTAACACCTGCTCCAGTACTTCTTGACGTTCTTGATCCGTCAGTATACCACATGGTATCATTTAAATGAAAGTCTTCGCAGTTGCCTCGTTCCTTCCTCATCCCTATCGGGTATGTATACCCCGAAGGTCTTTATGAAGTTGTGGCTTGTGCTAATTCTATCTGACTGCATATTCAGTAGTCGATTTGTTCGTATTTGTGGGAATATTTCGGTATAGTATCCTATTCTTGGAATGGTCCCATGTCCGTTTGTTTTCAGCCTGTACGCCCCTAACAGTGTCTCACTCTCCACAACTAAATGTAGTGGAGGCAGGCAAAGTAGTGCTTCCATGGCTGCGGTGGGCGTCGTTGATATTGTTTCCGTTATACCTAGACATGCCAGTCTTTGTACTTTTCGTAGTTTTCTCATTGCCTCCCTTTTTCCGACTTTTTTTCCTTTGCCACCAGATCAGAGACGCATAGGTTATTATTGGCACTACAACCCTTTGGTACAGCCAGTGCACCATTCTTGGTTGTAGTCCTCAGTTCCTACCAATCTTCTGCTGGTCGATAAGACCCGCGTAGCTTTGGTAGTCGCTCTGTCTAGATGTGCATTGATGTTTAATTTGGTGTCCAGAATCAGTCCCAAATATTTGACTTCGTTGCTCACGTGCAATTCATTTCCCCGGAGATATAATTTTCCTAGGTTGAGTTTCCTCTTTCTTGTGCACCTTAAAGTGCAACTTTATGTTGAGTAATCGTAGAAATAGTACAGTATTCTACTCGCGTATAATAGCTATTACTCACTCGGATGAAAATGTGATCCTCTGATCATTCGCTGTTTTTGCGAAATACGTATAGTCCAATCAATTGGGGATTCCACCGAGCAGAATGCGGTTTTATTTTTTTTATTATGTGGGGGGGTCCAACATCAGTTTAAATTTGAGTTTTCGGGGTCGGAGGTGCACCCATTTGATCGCCGTCTTGAAAATTAAATTGTAAATGGTTTTGTAGAGGCTTTTTTTGTATGTAATAATATTATCTAGAACTTTTATTAAGAACTTTTTGGTGATAATTAAGAAGAAAAATAAATGAAAATTGGGGGGACGAAAAACTGTTATTGTTAATAATTTTTTTTTCTATTAAATCTTGTGAAAAAATGCATCAGGGCTGTTTTATAAAGCATTTTATAATAAATAAGTTGACCTACTATTTTTTATATTTTGATTATTTCCAAGAGTTTTGTACCGCTACAAAGGGAGGAAGGTCAAAGGTAAGTGGTATAAGGTAGAAAAAAATGATTGCTCCTTTATTTCTACTTATATACCATTTATATTGTTATATTTTAAACAATAAAAAAAAATAGCAATTTGTGTCCAAGGATGGGGTAATGCACTCTTGTAACTTTCTTATTTTTGGTTTGCCGAGAAAAAGTTATTCTTTATAAAAAGTTATGCTTGTCTTGTTTGTCTGGTGCCTCATCCGGTACCACAAATTATTATTTCCATATTTTCGCACTCCGTATTTAAACTTTTCTTCGTAATTGAAAAAACTTTATTAAATAATATTTTCAATAAAAATGTAAAAAAAAGGTAATTTGCTTAAAGTCGATTTCATATTTTCTAATTTTTAGAATACCCTGTATGATTTATTTCAAGTTTGACAACTGTGTATGGCATACAAGAGTGGGGGGATACACTGTATATTTGTTGTTAATAAAAGTTGTAGATAATATTATTATCTACATTATCTACTAGTATCTACAAATTTTTTTGTGTGCGTTGTAGTTTTTAAGATATATTAAAAAAACCATTTATACCCTTATTTTCAAGATGGCGGTCAAATGGGTGCACCCCCGACCCCGAAAACTCAAATTTAAACTTATGTTGAACCCTCCCACATGTTAAAAAAATAAAATCGTATCCTATCCAAAATGCACCTTTTTGACGCTGGATCGAGTTACTAGTACAATTACAGGCGAGTGGCCATATAAGATTGACGAAAATTGCAGCAAGATGAAATTGTAAGAGCAGACAAGAAATAATAAATAAATGAGATAAAAAGGACTAAGTTGTTTTTAGCTAATTGGAAATTGAAGCCCAACTACTTAAGTAGTTGTACAATCGACAAACGCAGCATTATATTTTACAAAAGTTCTTGGCTGTTAATTACGAATAAAACATAAAACTCTTAATTGCGTGTAATAATTAACCGATGTGATGGTTCTACATCGTTGGACTAGAATTTTTTGTCTCTCATAAGTTTCAGTGCCATCGGAACACTATTAAAGGACATAATGGGATACCCTTCATTACACTGGACCAGTTGAATAATGACCGCTTCTTTGAAATATCTCTACAGGAAATTCTAAATAAAAGTTTGACCAGGTGGCGTTTCGGAATCAGACAAAAACAAGTTATACAACCTTGTTTTAATTATTGAAAAGAGGTGTAAAAAATGTTATCCCTCAAAATCTGAGTAATGATGTCATTGGCGTATTCAAGGGGCCAAGATACTTCTTGAATGTTACCCATTTTGGTGGAATTCAGAAAAATAGATATCAATAATAAGATATTTTTCCCTCGATTTGTTTACTAAGTGTCCAATTTTTTTTTCATTCGTTTACTGTGTGATTTTGAAAAAAACTTATAATTTCATCATAAAGTGGTAATTTTTTATACTAGAAAAGGAAAAAAAAAATGATGTTGAACTGCAAGATGGGGGGAAATCGGACACAATATTCCCTGCATATTCCTGCTTCATTTTTCCAATATGCCCCAACAGAACAATGAATAGAAGAGATCTGTTAAAAATTGAGTTTTTGATAATTAGAAAGCTTTTTTTAAATTTAGATGTATGTCTTGGGGAGATAATAAATCGGTTGTTTGAACATACTCATATGGTGACACTACCACCAGAATAAAATTAGAAAATCAAAAAGTGGTTACACAAAGCAAAGTATCTCCTTTTCTCAGTAGTCTGATGAATGAACTGAGTTTTCTTTTGAAAATCAAGGATGTAGATCGATAGTATATGTGTAGAAAAGATAATATCAACTTGATGACGATAATAACACAAAATATACAACAGATTTGATTTACCAGCGTAACGTGCCTCTCCCAAAAACACACCTTCTGGTCGGCTACGTCTACGCTGAGTTGGACTGAAGGTGAAATACATGCGGCGCATGGTAAAAGAATATGAATGAGGATGAGGATGAATATGAATGTAGATTTGTGAAATGCATTACAGCATTGCGTTGTGATTTGGAGTGATTATGCGCCTCTTTTTGTGTCTCTGTTTCTAGAGTTGTTCTTCTTGTGAGTCTTCTGTTTTTATCTTTCTGATTCCGACAGCGTACTTCACTGTGTTCGTTTTATCCTCTTTTGTTATTGTTTTCCCTTCCATTAATGTTGACGTTTTCTGTGGTTGCTTTTGTCTTATTGTTTTTGCCATTAATAGAATGATGCCCCTTCGCCTTTTCTCTGACTTTTTCTCTTAGCTTTTATCATTGCAGCGTCTTTAACCCCATATGTCTTCGTTGGCAGTATGGTGATTGTATATTCTTTTGGTTAGGCTCTATGGTGGTTTATTTCCTCAATGAAAAGTAGATATTCCCTGGTAACTGTTTTAATTCTTTCTATTACAATTTCTCTCCTTTTCTGACGATTCATCAGATATGTTCTAAAGTAGGTACCTTAGTTTATTCGTCGTTATTAAGATGTAGTCGCCTATTTTGCATTCTTCTCCGACGACCGAGCTCTCACCATTACTAGACTCTTCTTAAGTTCATTTTCAGTGCAAATATGCCCAGATATGTTTCCATGTTTTCTAGGAAATTGAGAAAATCCTGCTCTTCCTTCGTGAGGATTAAAAGATGATCGGCGTATACTAGTACGATTGGGTGCTCAATGTTTCTGTTTCTTCGTTAACATTTGGAATTTCCTTTATTGTTATGTATATCACTTGTTCTTGAACCATGGAGAATCGAGGAAATAGGGTGCATGTCTGCTTGACTTCGACATTCTTCTGCTTAGCTTTTATTATCCTGTTTATTGATAGTGCGGTACTCCATTGCTGCGTAAGGTGTTGACTGTGGTGTCTTGACTGACAGTATTAAATGCCTTCTGGAGATCTATCACGAAAAGATTTTTCTTCTAGAATGCTTCTGGTGGTGTACATATTGTCGTCCCTTGATCTGCCTTTGATGAAAACTGTTTGATAGTTGATGTATTTCTCTGGTTGCTTGAGAATTGTGAGTAGTATTTGTATCCTACACTGCAAAGTGTTATTCGTCTGTAATCATCTACTTTGTGGTGAGTTGACTTTGAGGATTTAAATGGTCATGTTCTATGCCAAAGGTGTGATTTTCATCTATGTTCAGGTGATAATTTCTAGAGTATGCCCCTTTGGCCTTTCTGGTCCACAGTGCGTTAATTTACTGTTCATTTTGTTTATTCCAGGTGCAGTATTTTTTCTACCTATATCCATTACTTCTAGCAGTTGATTCTTTGATGGTGGCTTGTCCAAGTGCCAGCGGTCAGTTTCTTGTATTAATTCTCTTCGTTCTTTCTTTACGTTCACTTCTTCCTCCAATTTCTTGGTCTAATGTTGCAAATGTATCTTCTAGTAGCATATTGCTGTTTTTTCTACATTTTTTCAAATGTAAGAAGGTTTAGTTTCGTTGTTGTCCCTCTGATAGAGTGTTTCTCGGTATTAAAAACCTCTAAACTAATTAAAAACTTCTATAACTATAAAATCATTTTTTCGGAAAGTTGTCTGCTGTATTCGAAGTTATAGAGAAAAATCGATTCTGATGTTATTCTTCAGCTGGTTTCCTTTTAAGAAGGCTCATCTACGCCACTGCACAATATTTATTGAACATTCTGAGAAATCGTTTTATTGCCGGCGGCTTTTTAATTACGCTTTTGACATTTTTTCAATGAGTTTCTATTGAGGGACTAAAGTAAAATGACCCTTCAATCTATTGTGATTTTTTATATTTTCCAATAGTTAATTGGGTTGCCGCAAGTGTAAACGTTGTTTATTGACATCCTAAATGGCCCTTAAATATACCAAATATTTTACCACTTTGTATCTGTCTACTAAAAGAAAAAGTAATTAATACGATTTGATACGAATCATTTTTTAGGCACCCTTAAGTTGTTCTGTTCAGTTTTTTTTAATATATAGTTAACGGTATCCTATCAGAGCTGGGGCATTTTTTCATCGAGGTGATAGTACCAGGATTTGATCAGAGCGTAATATATTTTTTCTAGGACTATTGAATGACTTATTTATTATAGATACGTTCTTGAACAAGTAATGGAGCTCATTACTCACACTGGGTAATAATTCATTACTCAATGGGCTAGAACCAATCACAAAAGTTCATTTTCATTATTCAACAATTGTGGAGCAATCACAAAATTTAATTTAATTTAAAATTTAAAAATATCGTGTATGCCATGACTCAATTCAGTCTGTCATGTAGATTTCTTTAAATTTTAAAGTTACTATCAGGTTTTCTTACTACTTTGCAATAGTTTTTGTGAAAAAATGATTGAAGCGATGAGTAATAGAAAAAGTATAGTGTTCTATTCCCATGAAATAACTGTTACTCCCTGGGATGAATTATAACGCTCGCATATATACTATTATTTTATACCAGGATACACACACACATAGACAACAACACAACAACCATTTCCTGCGGCATTGCCATCTGTCGCAGCTGAGACTGGAACTTAGAAGAGATATAAGTAGAACGAACAGCAACTAGCCATGTTGTTTCACTCAACTAGCCTGGACTAGCCCACTGTTTCAGTCTCGATAACACATTAAAGACTCCACTAAACATCTATACCCTAGCCAGGCTTCGAACCCGGGACCACGTGGTCTTAAGCCTAAAGCGTAAGCACTGAGCCGGTTTCCACTACAACTTTTTTAAATAACTACCAAAAGTGACAATTTCTCTCAAAAATTTATAACATTTGCCAGCACCATATGATGTTCGCTATAACTCTTTAATTGAACAACAGAAATTCTCTATTGGACACAACACAATATTTGCTGTTATCTTCCAAATTTTTTCTACTTGTATTTCAAATTTTATTAGCATCTTCTTCTTATTCAGACATTATAGAAGAACCTTACACACAGCGTCTGTTGGACACGACACTAATTTATTAATTATGGGCGCCAGTCGCGTTCCCGCTTGATTGTGTGCGGTTGTTTTCACTCCCAGCCGAGTTCGCTATGTTTAAGAGACGTTTGATAAACGAGAAAAGTAAAAGCTGTACTTACCGTAGATTTCTAACTGCCTTCTCTCTCAATTTGGTTTCTTTGGTGGTACACTTTAGCTTATGACGCCCGATATTCAACTCCGACCTAACATGCGAAAACCCTCGGGGGAAAAGACTTAAAGTTAATCATTCAATCGGTAAAATGAAACAGTTCAAATAATGCCACGTATTGGTTGATCCGAAGAATACAAATGATAATATGCAATCCTACCTAAAGAAAATATGAAATATTTTAATTGAATCCCCTCCCCAAGCAGGGCAAGGACGAATACCTCTTATGGAGAGCGTGCAATAGCAATCTATTGGTAAAAATACTCACATAACTTTCTCAGAAGATTATGAAGGCACTGGTTTTGGAAATAATATAAAAATATTTTGTTTAAAAAATTTTGGGACAACTAGCTTCAAGGTTCCTTTTAGTGATTATATCATTCACAAGAATGGAGTTTAACTATATATGAGTTTATTTTGCTTTCCTGCCTCCTTTACGGTGACGTACTGGCCCCATATAGGTTTGAATTATGGTATGCACAAAGCGGTTTTCTTTATAACTTTGCCATCTTTGAATACCTGCATTTGGTTTCGCTACCACAGCTTTCTGTCGATTCTCTAACGCACTAGTCCAACTGACGAGTCGCTGGATTTTTTCTAATTTCTGTCTAATCATCGCTTACAGTCGCTACGCGCCTTTGTCACATTTTTCGGTCGCGTCTTTTCACTACGTCGCCTCATCAAAATGTTATTGTCATTCATTTGAATAATATTCACAAGGACTGTCTTCAATTTCCCTGTGTTTCGTGAAACGATAAAAATTAAAAAATATTTTGAAGATAAAATTCGGCGTACTTTCGAATTTTACGCCTTTGGACATGGTCGACGCCAAACGACGTAACAATATTTGAAATGAAACTTTGGCGTACTTTTGAATTGTGCGCCTTGTTCACTTTCGGCATACTTCTTAAAAAGGAAAAATACGTACATATACTTTTCTTCTCGTCCACAAAAATGTTTACCAAGTGAAATTTTTGGCGTTCTTTTGAATTGTTTGCCTGGCCTCCAAAATATTTACATAATGAAATTTTGGCGTACTTTTGAGTTGTTTGCCTAGCCCTTAAAATATTACCAAGTGAAATTTTTCGCCTACTTTTGAATTGGGCGCCACGCCACGCGTTGTGCCTTACGTTTCTGTGAACGTGTATGAGTCCTTTTGTGCCAGCCTTCGGTGCTGATGCCTTAAATATTTTTAGTTATGCTCTAAATTGTCTTTTAATAAATTGTTCCCAAGTCGAAGTTTTTTACTTATTCTTCGACTAAGGTCGATTCTGTGAGGTTCTATAACAACATTACGCCATCTGTCGCGGTTGCCTGATAGGCGCACAGCCTCGTTAAAGCACTTTTCCATCAGTTTCTTGGTGATATCAGCCCAACGCTTTGGAAGGCGTCCCCTTCGCCTCTTTCCATCTGGTTTTCCCTCGTTTTTATTGGCATAACATAGCATTTTTAAAAACAGTTTCTTATAGGTAATACCAACATGTTCTTCACTTCTATCAAAGAATTCAATAATTGCTATTTATGAAATGTTTTTTCAAATAATGTAAAATCTGTGTAAAGGTAAATAAGTTTGTTATTATTATCTCTTCGTCAATAACTACTCAGGTTCTGGAAAATTTTAGACAACCAAAAATAAGGACCAGATGACGCACTTAGTTTCTGGTAATTATTAATGAAGTCATTCTTAGTAGTTAAAGGTATTTATGTGAGTCAGAAACCCGTATTAACTTATATCCTGATATTCCATATCCACGAATACAAATATTGTTTTGTATTATGGGGAATAGACAAGTTGTCTCAGTTAGGTACTACTTTTAAGAACCAAAATTTTCATTCCTTGCAATAATTAACGCATTTTGTCATTATTGTCCTGCCAATAATAAAAATGTACAGAAGTTCACAATATTATTATTGACGATGGATTGACAGGAACAACATCTAAAAAAATTGATCCAAACATGCTAGAGGTATAATTACTGTTACAATCGATCACTACTCTGCAGTAAAATGTAATTTTTAAAGATTAAACTTTTCTAATGTGATATCAAGAATATTCATTTATCATTATCGTATTATAATTTGTCAAAGGACCATTTGGTTTACAGTCAAATTGGCGGAATTTTTGTAGATTTCGACTTTCTGATCAAAAGCTCTCATGGGCCGAATTCGATCCCATGTCCAGTTTCCGAGATGCAGCTCAAGAAATGTACAAGAGTGACCTCTTGTACAATTAAAAAAAATTTCGAATTCATGATTTTTTTTTCATACATTTTATATTATAATACGTTCTAATAGCCCTTTATAATATTTTGCACTAAAAACATTTGTTGTTTTAATAAAAATAGCGTAGAAAAAAAATTAAAGTTTGAAAAATGTTGGAGAAGGCGCCGGGAAATCTATATAAAAATAACAAGTAAAAAAATATTCGGTCAAATTGGCTAAAACATTTTTTAAATAAAGTATGTATTTTCCTGATCAAAAAACTTTTATTGAAAAACTTTCGAAAATTGCTCCTTTGACCTCTAATACCCCATCAGTAAATTAAAAGTTCGACAAGATTGACCAGAAAGTCGATATTACAACATATTAAAAATTCAGCCAATTTCACCGTAAGCCAATTTACATAAGAAATGCCCTTTGAAGTTTAAAATTATTCAATATTTTCTCACATGTGTGTTTTTTAACGCTAGTGGTTGATTTTTGAGGTGTACTATTTTTTTTGACCATGTAATAAATTATCTACTATCTTTAAGGCTATTCGTGGAGCGTTAAGTCATTTTTACCATGTTTAGGGAGTGTTTTTTAGCGTTAGGGGTTGATTTTGGGGGTGTACGATTTTTTTTGACCTCCGATTCGGATTCAGCGTCGAAAATTACATAGGGATACAGTTGTCTCGATAGCAGTTTCAAGAATTTTTTTTTGTGTGGCTGTGTTATCAATAAATAAATTTTTCTCGAAAACGTATCATTTTATCGTTATCAAAAAAGGATGTCTTTTTTTGAAAATCGTTTAAGAAGTTTAAAAAACTGTGAAACTCTAGGGGTAAAAAGCATTAGGGTACTCCACCCCAGACCTTCTACACAAATCTCAGTTCAGTTCAAATATTTCAATAAAAGTCACAACGGCGGAAAAAAGCCATGATAGTAATTAATGCTATCTATTAACGGTTATATGCTGCATACTAAACTTGGGTATGCTGGATTTATGAAGTGTTCGAATGTTTGTTTTAAACACCGGTTATGTGTTTTTATGTAATTATTCCAGATTCTATAACTGCCGAATAAATCAAAACCGTTGTTAAAGTCATAACATCGAATGAAAAAGGTGGGTGAGTAACCCAGCACAAGTGAACAATCGTTTTAAAAATCAATTTTACTGACAACCAAAGAAAATTTAAAATAATAGTTATAAAAAATATAAATTGAATGGTGTTCCTATAAATAAATTTCGTACGGTATCAAATTGAAATAACTATATCGAGATCAAGTTCCAGATTGAAAGTACACAAGCACACCAAGCTGCCAGTAGAGTCAATTATAAATTACATGTATACAAAGATGTGTTATGATGAATTCCGTATTCTAAAAGTCATTGCTGTGCTGTCGTTTTGTGACAGTGACATTGTTGCATAACGTCACATGCGTTCACTGTGACACATCATATAATCAAATACAAAGTCTTTATTGTACAGCTACATATAAAGAACATACTGTGAGTTTTTTCTTTGGCATGGCATATGACATACTGAGATTGCTGCTAGGAGATGACCCTGAGGAATGAATAAGTCAAATTTATTTCCATATAAAGGATCCCATACACTATAATTTATCAAGAATGCCTCCAGTAAATAACAACTATTTACATTTGGTATTGTCGCATTATACTTTCCCATAATTTGAAGGAAATTACGCTTAAATATTTAATAGCCGTAAAGGCCGTTGTTAATATGTAAAAATAAAAAAATGTCACATTTACAATGTATTTGAATTTGATTTGAAGTTAACATTTTTATACATTTTTCATAGATTACTTTGTCTGCTGTTTGCAAAATTCTATAAAGTGCATTTTTTCACGAATGGCAAGTTTGACAATGAGTGAAAAGGGGCACTTTATGCAAAAATCTTATACAGCATTTTTTTCTACAGCTCTCATCAATTTCCAAATTTTCCAAACTTAAGCGTCGACATAAACGTCTGTAATTTGAGATTTCTAAAGCAAAAACTGCAAGATAACATCAAAGCACTCTTATGATTTAAATGTACGCCAGAGTGAAATCATGTTACTTTTTTTCATGCTGTGTACTTTTTTCGCTATTACCGTAAATATATGCTCTACGCAAAAAAAATGATGAAAAAAAGTCAGTTTTTTTAACAGTTGTACAATAGTAGATTGTAATACAAGTGTGGCAAGGGCTTCATTGCAAAACGAAGAATGAAAGTAGGAACACGAGCGCAGCGTCTTTCCAAAATTTTAAATTTGCCGCCTGTCAGATTTTATTTCAAATGACATTTCCCGCAGTCATTCTGCAGTTAGAAAATTTGGCTTTGCAATTCCAATTCATGTGTAATTAATGTACATTTATAGAATATAATTGTTATTACCAGTAAGTAATATAAAATTCTTTAAGGTAAACACACTATTCTATTCCGGTGTGTGAAGAGGTAATCAAGGCGTGTGGCAAAGTGATATTTTCTACAGTCATTTTGAAGTTAGAAAATTTGACTTTCAGCACAATCGTAGAAAAATATAGTTTTTATTTCACAACTAATTGCAAAATTTCATATTTTATGAAAATTTTCATAACTGTTTTCATGACTGACATGTCTGTCTGAAGAGCTCATAACAAGGGCGAAACGTGTTTCTCTAAGAGATAGAATGATTAACCTCAAGGTGGGCCCTTTCGAGTATACAAGTTCGAGATAGGTTTTTGAAAATACATTCATTTTAGCACTATTTGTTCTCTGGCAAAACCAGATGTGGGCTGAGAGAGAGTTACAAATATTAAAAAAAACTATTTATATTTTCATTAATATAATTCCTTTTTTAATTTTTCGTGGATTAATTTTTCAAAAAATTGAAATAAAGAGTTGTCCGAACTTTGAGATATTGAAGTTTCTCTCAGTACCATACTATCTAAAATGTTTTTGATTATATCTCACAGCAACTTACCGCGTAAGTAACATTGGCACCTTCGCCAGATATTTAAATTTATAATCAGTCTAAGGAGACACCAATAGTTTAAAATATATATGTTGATAGATAGTTATTTATAATAATAACGCTTCCCAAGGAACAATTTAAAAGTCATTTGGACTTGAGGAGGTTTTAAGAAAGGTTTGTCAGGGTTAGGAAATAGATTTGTGCTTTATTGATGTTGTAGTTAGGGCCTTTTAGGCTTCAAGTATACTTGCTCTTATATGGTAAGTTTTAAAGCATTCTGTGAGACCTAATTATAAAGCTAATTTGCTTCTAGGATAATATGTATTTGTAATGGGTTTATCATACCTACATAAAATTCTCCATAAAGCTAATTAGTTTTATTAACGTCTTAAATTCCATTTAGATTTAAAGAGGCTTTAAATTATTCTTTATGGTTTTAACATATTTGCAATAAATGCATTTTAAATCCTTTTTAAAACTAGACATTTTCAATGCCTATTAGGACTTATTAAAGGCCATTACAAAACTAGACTCTTAAAACATCCTTCACAAATGTAATAATGAAACCGTTATGAAGAAAAAAAGGCCTCTATAAATCTAAAAGGCAAATTTTAATTCCATAAAACACTTTCTAAAACCCCAATAAAACATTTATTATAAAAATAATAAACAATATGTCTGACTGAAGTATCATTGATGCATGTGTATACACGTATATATAGAACACATATGCGCGCGTCACACTGTCAAATTATTTTGAGGTTAAGTTTTAAGTTCTTTTAAATCCCAAACGTTTTATTACAGATTTTATCAAGTCCATGTGATCTTTGCCAAGTGCATTTGCATTTATGTAAGGAAGGGATTATTTGTGATAGTATACAAAAAGACTAAAAGGACTTCATTTAGAGTAAATGTTCTAGGTCATTACCATTATTAGAATATATAGTTTAATGAGAGGACTGTAAAATGACAATTAAGTTTTTAGTTGGCCGGCCATGTTTTTCTTGTTATATAAAAATATTCAAGGTCAATCTCACAATTATAATTGTTAATAATTATCACTTTTTCTTTAGCAAATTAAGGCAGAATTACAAGAAACGACTGAAAATTACCGTGGGAACCGAGAATCAGCCTACTTTTTTAAATTTGCTGATTACGCGTCTATGCTTTTGTATGGATATTAAAATCATTATTATTTCTGAGGCCCCCTTATTTTTTGGGCCTTTCTTTTGTAGTTTTAACGATAAACTGCCGTTGGTTTTAATTTTTTTGTCATAGCTGATGTCTTTTTATTACCTTTTAAATCGGCCTTAGGGAGGTTATAGTGCTACTCTAGGCTTTATAAATTTCAAATTCCATTTTATCTTCAATAAGTCTGATGGTGTGTTTGAAAAATAAATGCAATAATAAAATTATTTGGATTCCTTCGTGGACATTCTTATAGCTTCTCAGTTCTAATATGGACTTATGAGAGTTTTAAAAACCAGTTTTAAGGTAGCCTTCTAGGTGTTTTCTAGAAATTCAATAAGCTAATAAAAAAGCTTCCGATGGCTTTAAAATAGGTTTTAAGTAAGCTTTTAAAACGGCCCGAACAAGGTTTTCAAGAGCGGCACTATGCCTCACTAAGGAGTTTTATGATGGAATTTAAAAAGGCCTTAACAACCTTCATAAGGGTGGCCCCTTTTAATCTACAAGTCGCTTTATGATAATATTAAGGATATTGTTACAGCAAAATAGATTTTTCAAGGCATTTTATAAATAGTTTTGTAGCACCCTTGTATATATTTAAGAAACCAAAATTGTTCCTTGGGTGTCAGTGTCGAAAATTTGTTTTCGTTGAGACATTCTAACCCATTTACTATAGGGTTGAGACTTAGTATTAGTTATTAAAACAAATAAAAAATTCGACAAGTGTTGCTCTGGGTTGAAAATAAAATAGGGCACGAACTCATGCCAATAGAACCAAGCAGTGTAAATTTAGAATATCACGAAAGTGAAGGAAGATATTAAAAATTTATCAAGTTGTTCTCCGGAAGAGAGAGAAGAAATGTGGCTAAAAATCGTAACATTTAGAGTTATTTAATATTTGGTACAATCATAAATATACAATTAATTTGAAAATCTGACAAAATGTTGTAAATAATCATTGAATCAATTCTAAATATTACAAAGTTAGACCCTCCATTCCTAGACACTTTTGGGACCATAATTTCAACATTCCCAGAAAATATAATCAGATTTTAATATGTACGTTATCCAGCTCACTGATATAATAATCGGAGTATTACTATCTCAGTTATTTGATCACGATTAGTGTGATGCAGTAAGGTACCCCTTTTTCATGGTGTGTAAAAATATGAACCGTACTGACAATCTAATTAGAAAAATAACCACTATTCTTTTTTTATAGAAACACATATTTATGGTTTAGCTTTGTGTCCTATGTTTGGCTTTTGTGATTTCCCTCCTTTTCGTGAAACTTTTTGTATTGTCTATTTTTATATACCTACCCTGAAAGGCTCCTAGAAGTTTGTATGATTTTTTCTACTGCAGCTCGTTGAAATATATTTTGTTCTTTTCTGTCTCTAGATAAAAAAGATATAATTAAGTTATTTTATTTTTAACACATTAATACATCGATTGGATGCATGGTCTCAAACCAAAGTAAAAAAAAAAATACTATTTTATGGATAGTTTTGCTTTTTTCATTTCATACGAAGACGATTGTGCAGATATTTCTGCAATTATCCTTCACTATGGAGAACACACTATTAAAAAGAAACAAATTTTAAAAAATGAACCGCGTGAAAAAAATTAAAAGTTCACCAATAAAAATTACTGACATTCATTTGAAATCGATGTAAAAATGGACAAATAATATAACAACTTTTTTTTGAAATTATATGTTCTTACAATTAATTATTTTTTTATTTATTTGCTTTTATCATGATTAAAGAATATTATTTAGGTATTAAGCAAATCACAACTCACACGCTTTTTTATTTATTATGAAAATACCTACTTTCTGTATATTGTTGCCCTAATCTGGGCACGCTAATATACTAGTTAGGTAAATACTTTAAAACGCTCATTATTGGAGAACCAATCAAAACAACTACGCTTCTAGCTAATACTAACGAAGTATTGAATTACATGATAGGATTCTTAGCATTTTAAAGCAAAAAAATATATATTGAAAATACTTAAATCATTTATTTAAATTCAGTCATTCACACTGTTTATTTAATATGGCATTATCTACTTTCTGTATATTGGTAACTTAGTCCAGTCACGTTAATATACTACTTCGGGAAACACTTTAAAACACTCATTATTGGAGAACCAATCAAAACAACTACTCTTCTAGCTAATAGTGAAGAAGTATTGAATTACATGAGAGGATTGCTGGCATTTTAAGGCAAAAAAATATATTTTTACTTTTGGATAGAAATAATAGCCGATTTTGCTAAACATATTTTTTATTAGCAGCACAAATAAGTCTAAATCTGAACTTCTGAACTAACATAATGAGAATAATACAATCACGCGATAGGAAACATACGTTCTTAGTTATCGAATTTAAATTTTAGAGTGGACATATTTAGTTCAATGAGAATCGTAATTGTAAGCTGTCAACTTTACTTTCGAATCAACATGCTATTATCGTCATATGTTCCAAATTGAGCAAAAATGTAAGGAAAACATTCGAATCGTGTATGTTGAGCTTCTTCCGCTGTATGCTAGTGAAATTTCGTGAGTAGAAACAAAAAAATATAGCTAAAACAGTACACTACTTAGAATACCCAATACGGAATGTGTGTGTATACGTTGTACGTACAGTGTTAATGTAATCATGATTGAATTGAATTGTATATATTATTTATCATTTACTAACCTGTCTATTAAAACAATTAATTATTATGTACGAATTGATGATATGAAATATAGTGGTTATTCATACGCATTGTTTCAAAAGTTTTTTGTTATAAATCAATATGCTATGATAAATATCTTATTATCTGGTTGCTGTTCAATGATGAGAGACGGAAGTTAGTGTAACATATTCTGTGAAAAATTTGTCATCTACAGAATTCATCTTTGTTCTAGGAATGTGTGATTTTTTACAATATTCTTATTATGCTAATAGTAATCACACATCAGTTGAACAGCCCATGGACAGCCCACCATACCAGGCTCTCCAAGAAATACGTCCCCCGAAGCGACTCTTCAGCATCATATCCACTCATTTTTTAGTTACATCAACCGGAGAGAAGGCAATATGGAACGGTTGATAGTTCGGTGAATACCAGATGGCAAGAGGCAAAGAAGACACCCTCCGAAACGTTGAGTTGTTATTAAAGAGTTTTGGCGAGGCTATGCACCTAACAGATAACCGTGACAGATGGCATGATGCTACCATACGTGCCACGCGGCAAAGAGAAGCCAACTAGAATAATTCGTGGAACAACAAAATGTCTGCCAATATGCTGTGAATAAAAAGATCATTTTGCAAAAAAACGTTCAAATATGCAGCGAATGTAAATTTGATGCAAAAATAACTGTTTAATATTTTCGTAGCCCTTCTAAGCTAAATTAGTTCTGACTGTGGCGAGCTTGTATTATATTTATGTATTTAAGATTTTAGACGCAGTCACAGTAGTACATGGCTTTTTAAAAGGCTTGCTGTAATTACTGTATTCAATAGTGTATTGATGTTTCAACATACAGGGTGAAAACAAACGGATATAGGACCATTTCAAGATATTTCAACAAATAGAAAAAAATCGACTACTAAACATGCAGCCAGATAGAATCAGCACAGGTCACAACTACCCGAAAACAGGGTATACATACCTGGCAGGAGAGGGGAGAGTATAAGGTAACTGCCAAGACATTCAAATGATATTATATGGTATAATGATGGATCAAAAACGTCAAGAAATACTGAAGCAGGAGTGGCGGGAGATCAACATGAGCCTATGCCATTGCCTTTCAACAAAGCAACGATGCAATTTATAAATATGTTTACATAGGTAACTGGGTTGTTTCCATAATATTTAAGTCACCTACTGTAGCTGTACTATAGTACCATTTTATCGGTTCTATCGGTAAAACACATGACATTCATGTTATAACCTTTATTGGTTTTAGGTGTCACTCGTGCTGAACATATTCTCAATATCTTATATATTGCAAGCCTTAACGTTTGCGTTTTTCCTGTTTACATAAGAATCCTGATATCCTAGATCATCTTCATGTATAATAAACTTGTTAAAAACTAATAATTAAATTAACAAAAATGTGATAGGCAGGGGGGAAATGGCGAAGAAATATTGATAAAAAAGTTTCTAAAAATAAAAAAATATTCATTGCAAATGAGATCAAATTCTGATCAATATTTGCATTAAGTGCTCGTATGCTTTTGATATAAAATAAGTGGAGTGTTCCCCAACCCACTTAGAATAAGTTTCTACACTGCAGTGATGAGGCATGATAATTTTGAAACGCAGGTATTCGTAACTGTTCTTTTTTGAAATGTGTGTGTTGATAATAAATTGTTAATATCATTATAACTTAATGTGTGTTAATAAAGGCTGTTTAATAGATTTTATTTTATAAAATTATTTTCCTTCCTCATTATTTTAAGTTATGTATTAAAATATCTTTCCGTATACCACTGCTGGTAGCATACAAATACTAGTTTACGATGAACTTTATAAGAATAGCTATTGAAATGTTATAAATACTTTAAAATGAGCTTTATTCGGAACATTTTGGAATTATGTTTTCCATGATAAAATAGGAGATATTTTTAGAATAGAGAGTAGGAGATATAAAAGTCGGAGCCCAACATAATACTCCGAAAGTTTTGTTAAGAAAGCTTTCCAGTATAAGCAAATTCCCTGAGGCAACAGCATAAAGTTTATATGAAAGAGTTGTCAGCAGCAATGTTAAGTATAATCGATAAGATCGCTAAGAAAATTTCGCAAGGCATATTTGAAAATATTTAATCATATTTTCCAACAACTTTGCTCTCAATTATTCGTTAACTTTAACTTCATTAGAAGAACGTTTTATTGCAGATCGATTTCACTATTAAATTATGGAAACCACTCATCGTTAATCTTGTCGTTTAGATACCATTTTGATAAAGTATTTAACATAGGAAGTATTTATTTTTTTGTTTGTTTTTTTAAATGTTTGTATGCTTTTACTTTTGTCATTTTTAGCAATTTAGTCAAACCTGTTTTGTTTAAATATTTCCAAACTAAATCGTCTTTGGGTTTTATCTAGTGATGGTGGTTAATGTATAGTGGCAACAGGAAATTTGTAAAAAAATGTTTTTTGAAAAATGCAACATAAATAACTTACACTATTGTAGTTACAGTTTTTTAGCTATACGAGTCTAAGATTTTTTTAACCCACATACACTATGAGAAATGAGTATTTCAAACTATATTATTTTTTACAATTTAATTAATCTCAAATTTTTACCATATAAATTATGCAATACCAGGTAGATGGCAGACTAATCATGAACTAGCCTTTCTGCAATTTTAAAACGAACAGGTAATAAACTCATACGGCTCAGATATTGCACAGATGCAGGATTTGCTATTTTTGATACTGGCAAATAATTTCATATTTTCATTGAATGAAAAAATAATCTTATTCAGGATAGGAGTTTATAATAAAAGTGATATGTTTTAAAATTGTTGGCATACATAATTATAACAATGTTTAGTGATATTTTATCACTTTCCTCAGTGTAGGATATCAGCATTCTTAAGTAAGCAGCAAACACTAGCACGTATAATATATGTAAAATATACATTCCAATGGTTTAAAACTGGTTTTGGTATAATAATTATTCATTTATGATATAACACATTGTGATTTGTGCCTTTTCATTATATATAGTGTGTTTCACTTGAAATGGTAATACCCCAATAACTTTTTTATTTTTTTTTTCCGATTCGAATCAAATTTTACTTAAGTATAGAACAAATTAGGATCTACTTATGGCCAGAAAAACATTCGCCTCCTACAATTGCAAAGACACTTGCGGAGCCAAAATATGCGGAGAAATTAAAAAAATCATATTAGGCATTTTTTTATCGGAATTTTTTTCTAATGAAACTTGTTCAGAATTGTCCAAAAACCTTATGCCCATCAGAATTAAAAAATTGAAATTTAGATTTTAAAAATAATTATTAAAAAAAACCTGTAAATTGCTTGACCACTACCTGGCAGCTTGGGTTTAATTTCAAACAAAATGGTCATGGTACAGTTTTCTAAACGAAAAAATCCATTAAAATGATATTTTCGGAGTGTTACCATTTCAAGTGAAACACGCTGTGTATTATCTATTAAATTTCCTCTAAATTTAAAAGACGTTTTAAATAAACTGTCAGTTAGGTACCTCCTATAAGTTAAATCAACATTTAGCAAAGACTTCATATATATACGGTATGTATTAATTATTTGTTTAGAATATATTGGTCATAAACCACTATTACTTTTATTTTGGTAATATCATTAACCTAAATTTTACTACAAGTTTTAATCTTTGGTATAAAATACATCAGTTATTAAATATAATAGTCCAATGAACATCAGAAAGTGTAAAATGCGTGAAATATGTTTCCAGTGGTTTAAAAATTATTTTAGAGTAAAAATTATACTCTTCGCCGATTTGTTGAACATTTTATATAATTGTTGCACATTCTATAGAATACTCCTCGCAGTTTTCTTGTAAATAACGTTAGTTTTGTACATTCTAAATTTTGTGATACCAACTTTGTTGGTGAAACACCTTAATATAAAAAAATATATTAAAAAAAAAGTTTAAAAAGAAACATCTAACCTGTCTGGGATTCGAACCCTTGGCAATACTTTAACCACTGGACCATTATACAGCTACTAAAATTGAATGCCTGTAAATTATTGAAAGAAAAGTTGGTACAATCTGAAGAAAATATCTCCGTTGTCATAAGACTTTAAAAAATATATATATTGGAAACTCTAAAAAACTAATAAACAACGGCATTCAAGACAGTTTGGATTATTATATCAAAACCAGTGAACAAATCAAACAGCTCATAAATATGTTTGTGAAACATTTATAAAATGTAATATAGTGTTAAGAAATGTATCCCTACAATACTTTTGATTAAAAAAATTAGTTTATTTAACAGAAGAGCGGTATAGGTATAATTCAAGTAGTCTGTAAAATTAAAAAATACTTTTGCCAAAATTTTAAAGGATAAATGAATTTCAAATTTAAGTTAAGAGGCAAACCAAAGTTGTTATTGATTTATAAAAGTTACAGTCTCGTACAGGAAGATGACACCACTTAGATTAGTTTTAAGTTGCTGATCTACTTTGAATCACTTTTATCATGTCAAATACTTTAGAAAGGCAGATATATTTGAAAGATGGATATCCCTAAGCATGGGCAAATTTAATCATGCTACCTGGCATGTTGGTGCTGTGATCAATAAGGCGGTTCCCCAGGGCGAGGCCTTTTCAATTGCACTGAGGTTGGGCCTCTGACCTCTGCGATTATCCCTAATGCGGATAACTTACTTGCACCAAAATGTATTTGTGAAACGTTTATCAAACGTTTATTAAATATCATAATAACTACATTTTTAGATATAGTACATGCGATTTATAAACGTTGATTTAGGCGGCCATTTGTCGCGATAATAAACGTTTCTTGACTTTGTTTCTGCAGCATGTAAAACGTTTTTTTAGACTTATTAATGTTTGCTGGGAATAGACAAAAACTGAAGTTCGTAAATGCATTGAGTATGTATCCAGCGCAAGTGAGACAAAGACAAATAAAGAGTATAACGTTAATGACAGGTGTTGATAAAAGGACAGTATATTACACGCGGAATTCTATTTTACACTCATAATTGTATTACAGAAACTAGGGTAAAATTGAATGATGTAGATCGCATTGTAGATTGTTCAAATGAAAACCATGGAAACATTTTATTAAGTGAGTGTGAGGTAGTAAACAAGACTTGAGTCAAGACCACCCTCTGTGGCTAGCTTATCTACTTTCTCGTCGCCTGTGTTGCATTTCTTGGATTGAGGCAGTTTCCCCAGGCAGTCTCTTACCACTTTAGACGTACCTATACTGCTTCCAAAGCTCTAAAAGCTTGGCTGTCAATGAAAGATCAGGATTTCTAGTGCTCTAGTCTGTTTCGTACATCTTTTCTTAGGCTTCTACGATATGAACTGAAGGGAGACAGATAGATAACGTATTGATAGTTTCGGGTTGTAAATGTAAACGTGATCATTACAAATTCTTTGTACAATACATTTCCAGAAAGTATGTCTCTTAAAATGAGGCTAGCATTGGATTCTCCCACATCCTAGCCACATCAACCGAGGAGAGGAATGGGAATGTAGGATGAAAAGGTAGTTGTCACCTAAAACTGACGGGAAAGAAACTTAATGGGAGCTACATGCCCGGAAGACAACCGGGGCAGAACGTTACGTTCAGGAAAAAGCACCATATATAATGGTATAAGATAGTTTACTTTAGCAAGGAATTTTTGCATATTCTGCGATTCGCTCTGATAGTCGTCAATACTAATTGATGGGACACATTTTATATCTTATAATGCGATCACAACTGTTAGCTTCATGTTAACTGATTCTACAACGGTTTGTTGACTATTTAATTAGGATCAATTTAAAGACAATCAATTATGTAATCCCATTTGATTCTTTCCTTAAATATTGTAAGCAGATTGAAGTCGAGTACTTCCGTGTACAGTTATCGAGCATACTCCGTTTCATTTATTGTCATAAATGGTAAAACCGTTAAGCAATAAAAAAATTTAATTTTGTAACTCGCAAGTAAGTTAATGAACAACTTTATTAGTAGTAATAGTAATAGATTACTTTACAGCGAATGCGTAGATACAGGCAATGCCACAAAATTAAATTAAATTTATAATGTATGGTTTCAATTACGCTTGGAAAGATTAGAGTAACATGTTTGAATTTATAGTACAATTATTGCCATATTGGTGGTTAATATTGTCTAATATAGGTGTAATATTAAATATACATGATTTAATATCTACTAAAATTCAGTCTTCCGAAAGGCGTAAATGTAATGTTGGCTTGTAAAGAAATATTAATTCCATTGACGTAGTCTGGGCTCTAACGCACTATTTTATGGTTTTAATTTTTTTAGTACAAGTCGGAGAAAGATATACAGCGTGTCCCATTTTGCTTGGAACACCCCTATAAAAAGTTTATTTAATGTCTGATTTAGATATATATATTTTTTTTAAATATAGATCTTTGAAAAGCGCATCTTTGTGTTATATTAAATCTTACAAAACATAATAGCGTTGTCTACTATGATTTTCTTTCGGGGCAGAAAATGGTTAAATCTTATTAGAGATTTTTTTTTATTTCAAATCTGGGTGCCCCATTGGATTCAGCAACCTCTCAAATGGGTTTGTACCAAATTTCGTGAAAAAATTCTTATTTTTGGACTTTTCTTGAGTGACACCAGTGCGTCCCATTTTGCTTGGAACCACCCCTATAAAAATTTTATTTAATGTCCGATTTAGATAATTATTTTTTTTAATATAGATCTTTGAGAAGCGCATCTTTGTGTTATATTAAATCTTACAAAACATAATAGCGTGGCCTACTATGATTTTCTTTCAGGGCAGAAAATGGCGAAATTTTATTAACAATTTTTTTATTTCAAATCTGGGTGCACCATTGGATTCAGCAAATGGGTTTGTACCAAATTTCGTCAAAAAATACCTGTTTTTAAATTTTTTCTGAGAGAAATAAAAATTCGGAAATTTCGGAATATTCAGTGTTGCATGAAATTGTGTATTTATGAAAAGAGTGCCTTGACTGAAATAACGAATTGTTCATTGTTAAAAAAACACTAATGCCCAACTTAAAAATTTTAAATTATCAAACAATTTTTATCTTTTCACGCTATATAGACTAACAAACAAATAATTAAAATGCAATGAAACAAAAAAGTGTACCTAAAAATATTACAAATACATAAATAAATAAATAGAACAATTAAATGTAGGTTGTCTCTACTAAGCCGCCTTCAATTTCTGTACATTTGCCTATCCTCTCACGATTATTACGAACGACATTTCTGAGTTCTTCCCTGGAGATTTCTTGACAAGCTAGTGTTATTCTGTCACATAGTTCTTGCCTATTTTGTGGTCGAGATTTATATACTTTGCTACCCCACAAATAAAAATCAAGGGTTGTCAAATCCGGAGGTCTTGGCGGCCAGGCTATCAATGGACTACTACGTCTAATCCATCTACTGGGAAAATTTTGGTTGAGCCACGTCCTGACAATTACTGCATGGTGTGGAGTGGCATCCATCTAGTTGGAAATATAACTGTTCTCTTCCCTGCAGGTTTTGAATCTCGTTCCAAAACTGATTTCTTAAGAACTCCAGAAAATTTAAACTGTTTAAATTTTAAATGAAATTTAAAAAAATAGGGGCCAATTAAGCGCTCGTTCAAAATACCACACCAGACATTTGTTTTTTTCTGCGCGGAAACCACACCGTTTGTGGTGAATGTAGCCTCATCGCTATAGATGTTTTTTAAAAAAAATCTGGATCATTCAAATACTCCTTTTGGACCCACAAGCAATACTCAAACCATCTTACTTCGTCACCTACTTCCAGAGTATGCAAAAATTTGGGTTTGTATGGTTTTCGGTTATGAATTTTAAGGCACCTCCAAATAGAATTGTGACATGTTTAAATTTAGAGAAGTATCGTCAAGCTTGAACGAGGGTTTTCGTCAAAATATGCCAAAACAGCGAGATCATTAAGCTACTCTGGTGGCCAGATCCTCTAGAATTTGTTTCTGAAATACTACCGGTACCATTAAAATATTTTATAATTTTTCTCTCTTGAAGATCTCACATTATCACCAACAATTGTTTATAATTTATTATTTGTGACATATTCATGATTTCTTAGTTTGTTGGGTATTTTGCCACTGTAAAAATATTTAAAAATTTTGATGAAATAAAAGAGGTTTATTTCATCAAAATTTTTAAATATTTTTACAGTGGCAAAATACCCAACAAACTAAGAAATCACCAACAACTTTAACAATCTCTATTTTTTCCTGATAAGTTAACCTTTGCGCGGGCATATTTATGATAGTAAGTAGGAATATAAATAAGCAATATCTACTCAACAACAATGAACCTTTCATTTGACAGTTATTTCAGTCAAGGCACTCTTTTTATAAACCCATCGAACACTGAATTTTTCTCGGCAATTTCTGAATTTTTATTTCTCTCAGGAAAAATTCAAAAATAGGTATTTTTTGACGAAATTTGGTACAAACCCATTTCAGAGGTTGGCGAATCCAGATTTGAAATAAAAAAATTGCCAATAAGATTTCACCATTTTCTGAAAGACCGGCTCGGTGGCGCAGTGCTTAAGGTGTTAAGCTTGCGACCACGGGGTCCCAGGTTCGAATCCTGGCTAGGGTATGGATGTGTAGTGGCGTTTTTCATGTGTTGCCGAGATGGCAGCAGTGAACTAGATTGCTGTTGTGTGAGAGACAACACAATCTAGTCGCTCTCCTCTCCTGAGTTCGAGTCTCAGCTGCGGCAGATGGCAATGTCGCAGGGAATGGGTGTTGTGATATTGTCTATGTGTGTGTGTCCGTCCTGGTTGAGTGGTAGAATAGCCTACGGCTAAACTCCGCCAGGGCATTAATATAAATAAGGCGATTCAAAAAAAAAAATCATAGTAGGCCACGCTAATATGTTTTGTAAGATTTAATATATCACAAAGATGCGCTTTTCAAAGATCTATATTAAAAAAAAAGGTTCTAAATCGGACATTAAATAAACTTTTTATAGAGGTGGTTCCAAGCAAAATGGGACACGCCGTATATGTTTCCCCGACTTTGTTAATTATAATATTTAACCTAACCTATAAAATTGAAGAGAGGTTACTGAAATTGTCCAAAATCGAAAATTGTGGTAAGACGTTTTTAGGTCCCAGGAACACGAAGGACTGATTTTTGAAAATGTCTGTGTGTACGTATCTATGTGAACATGATAACTTCGAAACTGGCGAACAAACTTTGATGTTTGGCATAAGATAACCGTACATGCACTGTTTAGGTGCAGATGAGATAACGTTTAGTGTCCTTTTGGCACATATTGTTTATTTTCCAACATTTTCTGAAGGTTACTTCTAGGGCGTACAATTTTATTATTTGATATTAACTATTTTTATTGATTTTATCATAGATAATTTTATTCAAACCATGACATTATTACAATACCACTGAATTCGCATATTAATTATATTTAATACACAAGAAAAAACATCTCAAAGTAAAAAATTACCAAACAAAAGAAAATTCATCATCAACAATGTCCTGATTCCTTTACCAATATCGCTAATTACAAAGACAAAATGAGCTGATCGTGCAAAAACATCATTTTACAATTATCAGTGTTAGATCTACTGCTATATTCTTTTAAAGTTTATGTTAAATCTTTGGCGAGACATAATACTCATAGTTCCTATTAGTTTAATATATGTATATTCTCTCTGCGGCAGTATCAGTATGGGATAGTCCAGAATTCTCAGTCGATAACGCCTGTGGCCCGCAGAGAATTAGATAAATAGTTTCAGGACCGTATTCAGATAGTCTTTAGAAATGGAACCATATTTACTGTGCTTTTAAATTTAATAGGACATCATGTTTGTCCATTTTTTAAGTAATAATTTAATTGACTTGTAGCATAAAATTATCAGCTTGTAGACAAATAACTTTTTGGACTGTTTGTATTTTTCTATTTGGAAATAAAACTTTTAAACAAAGCATTTTTATATTAGATACGAGTTATTTTTTTCACTACCACTGAAATATGAAAAGCTGTCGTTGAATTATTTGTTATCTTAATTCTCAGTCTTCATGCTTGTAACGATCGTAACTCACAAAATATGCGAGATACAAAAAAATAATACATATACTTTTTCTAGGAAAAATAAAACAATGACTAACTTTTGTTTGAATTTACTTTATCATGCATAATAATGAAACATTTTTCAAAAAAAAAACACTATTTAAAAGAGAATATGGCGTTCCACAAATGTTCTACAGTGTGTTTCACTTGATATGGTAACACCCCAATAATTTTTTTAATTTTTTTCCAATTTGAATCAAATTTTACTTAAGTATGGAACAAATTAGGATCTACTTATGACCGGAAAAAAATTCACCTCTTAGAAATGCAAAGCCAACTGCGGTACCAAAATATGCGGATAAAATCAAAAAATCATATTAGGCATATTTTTATAGGAAAATTTTGTTAATGAAACTTGTTCAGAATTGATCAAAAACCTTAAGGCAAAATTTAATCAAAATAAAAATAGAATAGAATAGAATAGAATTTATTTTAATGTTTTTTTTTTTTTTGTTTAGAAAACTGTACTCTGACTATTTTGTTTGAAATTAAACCCAAGCTGCCAGGTAGTTGTCAAGCAATTTTTTTAAATAATTACTTTTAAAATTTTAATTTTTCAATTTTTTAATTTTGATTAAATTTTGGCCATACGGTTTTTGGACAATTCTAAACAAGTTTTATTAATAAAATTTTCCGATAAAAAAATGCTTAATATGATTTTTTTATTTTCTCCGCATATTTTGGTACAGCAGGTGGTGGCTTTGCATTTGTAGGAGGCGAATGTCTTTCTGCTCATAAGATAGATCCTAATTTGTTCTATACTTAAGTAAAATTTTATTCAAATCGGAAAAAAAAATAAAAAAGTTATTGGGGTGTTACCATTTCAAGTGAAACACATTGTATAAGAATTTATTCAGAAAGAGCACTACTGTCCATAAACTACTGTCCATAAAATTCTCATATCGAATCCTTTATTATCTAGCAAAAATCCTCGACTCAGAACTTTGAAAAAAAATTTTCTAGAGAATGTCTGGAAATGCTTCTATCTTCAGAGCATCCAGTAGATTCTGAAAATGTATTAGAAGAAGAATTAAGTGAGGATGATTATATATGATATCATATATTTATAATTGCTAAAATTTTTGCATGAAAATATGGAGTGTTTATGCTCCCCTTTTCGTGTTTTTGCTTTTACAGTTTTTTTTCTCAGGAGTCTTCTATTCTCTCCGTTTCTGATTCCGTCAACGCAAATACCCTTGCGATTTCTGCTTCGTCTTGTTTGTTCATGATCCTCTCAATTGTTATCCATGAGCATCATGATCTCCCTATTACTTCCACATCCAGTGGAAGTATAGTAACGACAAAAAAAATTTGAAAATTTTTATTGTTCAAATAGGCTTAGAATGTCATGAAACGTCGAGATTTTAAGTTTGAGCGAAAAAAAAAAAATCTGTCTGTCTGTCGGTCTGTCTATCTGTCTAACTTTTTTTTTGTGCGCACGATTACTCTGGAACCATTTAAGATATTGACTTGAAATTTGGTACACATATGTACCTTAGCGGGATCTGGAACTAGATATTTTCATCTTATTCCGTTGAAGGGTTGGGGGGGTAAATTGGGGTAAATGGGGGGTAAATAGGTAAATCAAGCCGGTAAAGGTCCATAAAATTGACATTTAGTATATGCAAGGGAAGCTAAGGTCTCAAAAAATTTTTTGGCAGTAGCCACCCCCACCTCATTATTTAAGGGAATGAAAAAAAATTGTGATTTAGTGTGTGTACAAGAACCAAAAACCTCAAAATATTTTTTTTACTTCATCCACCCCCACTACCACCGCTACCGACGTGGAAGTTTTATGGGTTTTTGGGGTAGACGATTTCAAATATTATATTATTAAAGTTCCATAAGCAATTATTTTCACAGACAAAATTTTTTCGTTGTGAGAGACTTGGATAGAAATCTGGATGTAGAAGTAGTGATTCCTTGGGCAGCGGTTTTTTTAGTATGTTGCTGTTTAGGATTAGCGTTTTATTCATTTTGTTATTGTTCAGATGCACTATTTCTTCTAGCTAACCATTATTTCTAGTAGTTGATCTTTTGATGATCCTTATCTAAGGACCAGTTTCTGTGTTTACTCTGCTCATTTATTTCTTTGCGTTCCTTCCTTCTTCCATTTTCTTGGTCTATTATTGCAGTGATATGGATCTTCTCGTGCGCGTATTGTTATTTCTTCTGAAGATTTGATTTCATAGTTGTCCTAGTAGAATAATTCCTTACATGCTTTCGAATAATTTTCTGCATTTTTCTCGTAAGGGCTTCTCTATGCCTCTCTTTCTTTCAATTCTTCTATTCAAAAAATAAAAATATATTTTCCTTGGATTCTTAGCTGTCAAATATTAAAAGCATGATTTTTTAAAAATCGATCGATTACGTTTTTCACCTCCAAATATGAGAATGTCCAAATTTCCATTTTTCTATGTTTTCCGGGGACACTGGCTTATATTAAAATATTTAAATTGGAATGTTATGTCATCTGCTAGACTATTTTTCTGAACCAACAAAAATGTCTGTAAATTGGTTGTGGCATGTCGAAGTTTAAAAATAATTATGAAAATCCTGTCTTGAAGTGTTACTGCAGAAGATATTGGGAAATGTGTTTTTTATAATTAAATTTAAAAAAATATACAGTCGATTTATGAAAATCTTGTTTTTGAAATCTATTTACAAAACTATAAATATCGATTTCTTTATTTTATTCCATATATTTTGTTTTGTCTGGACCAGCGCAGAATGTGAGGTCATCTCTCGCGACTACTGCTCGTATAGCAGACGCATATAAGATATTATTATGTGTTCCGATCTTTTGTGTTTGACAATTTACTTGAGAAGATATATTACTGAATCCGTTTTTATATTCAAATGATTGGACTGAACAAAGGATCAGTATATATATGCTGGTTTGGCGCCACCACTAATGAACAATTAAAAAATAAATTGAGTACGATCCTGTCGAGTTCTGAACCATAACTCTGAGGTAGTCAGGTAACGACCAATGGCTGCGTGACGGTCACTTATGTACCGTCCAGTGCTATAAAAGTAGGCGTACCTTGTCGGAATATTTTTTTTATTTTTTTCAAAGACAAAGCTCTGATAATGTGCGTCTGATGACCTATTGTTTGTAACGCTATTTTTCAAACATTTCTTTAAATAGTTTTACATTTAAAAGATCTCTTTTATGTCTAAGCGAATTTGTTGAACTGAATAAGAAACGTCTGGAATTTTTATTTTATTAGTCTTCTATGCATAGTTAACTCGTAAATTTTTACATTGAACATTGAATATACTTTGTTGTTAATGTGCTTTTAAGAATTTCATGGATATCACTTATCGAGTAAACACACAAGCATTATGTCACTTCTAATGTTTACATGAGTCACTTTAGTACTGTGGCAGCAATTCTGTTCAATACAACCAGGTATAAGATAAAACTGTGTTTTTGCGAAAATTCCACGTGTAAATTTACCAATGATATAAACTCAAGAGGTGAAATTCGTCCATCAAAAAAGAAAATAAAAAATAAAATTGGAGTTACGGATTTTGTCATTAAGTTATATTCTAGCTATGTTGACAGTAATATACAATTACCTTATTCTCTGGGAGGTTTTTTTGAAGAAATAATGAGAAAGACGCATTCCAAAATATATTTTTATATACAACATATTTATTGCATATACATATTTTTTTCTACAACAGTAGGTACGTAAAGTATTCCTCTACAATAGATCTACAAGTACTATTTACTGCTGATTCATGAAAGACTTATATAGGGTGATCTTTTGTTCAACACATTTTTTACAATATCCCTTTATGTTGGATTTTTAATTGAACCTTCAGCGATTGGAATGCCTACAAAAAAGCAACAATTGTCCTGGAAAAAATGTGTGGACAAAAATGGAATTATATCCCAAGTTTACACACCAGGGTCCTAGGACCCATGATAAACCTACGAATCAATGATATAATGCACTAAAATACTGCAGTTGGGAGCACTAAGGCTATTAAGTACAAAGACTTGAGTTTCTGTGTGCCACGGTGCCAAAACAATCGCTTCCACAGCTGCAAGCTACTTTTAGGCCTAAAGTAGTATTATGATGAGATGACAGGGGCGAAGCCAACATGCCCGAAGGTGCGAGCGTAGAGGCGACTTTAATGTGAATATCAGTCGATATTCCGTTGAAGCAACGTCGAGCGCGGTTAGTACTTGGATGGGCTACCCATCTTGGGAAATACAGCGTTCTCGTCCCACCTTCTAGAGGCTTGTATATCAGTGTATACTCGGAAGTTACGTAATTTCAGACGAGGATTACATAATGGATATACCATCCTTCGGAGGGGATGTAAAGCAGGCGGTCCCTTGTCTATTAAATGTTAGTAAAAGATCCCTACTCTTCTTAAGGGAAGAGGTTCGGTAAAATTTCCAGGTTGGGGGTAGCTCGTCTCCTGGCGTCGGTGATAGGCCCTGGTAGCGGAAATAGGCCGACGTTAAAATAGTTAAAAAAAAAAACATGCGCGAATATTTTTTCCAGTGGCATAACGTCATCTGAGGTATAGGAATGTGTAATTGCAATAAACGTTTCGCGGTCAAGGAGCTGTGTAATAGAGTAGATTAAAATTTGCCAACTGTTACGAGTAACCTTTATTCAGGAGAAGTGTAAGAATAATTTATTATTATTATTATTACCGCCGCGCCGCCGGGCACTGCCATCGCAGCCACTGGTGTCGACATTGAATGTCACATATTCGTTCTCATTGACTTAGAATGATGGAGTGCACAAACTCGTTTCTGCGCATATTTTTTGCTGTCATCTTCTCATAGTAATACTACTCTACCACTGCTACACATATTTATCCAAGGGGAAGCTCGGTCTGTAGTGCATAGGTTAATACAAGGCTCAACACCGACAAGGCAACGGCACGAAACAGAACACCAAAAGTTATACTAAGAGCTGAAGGCAGACCCAATTTTAGGAATGCTCATGGATACTGTAGTCCCAAAGTAAAACTTTAATAAAAATTTTCAAATAAAAATACCAGACAAAGAAAACTGGAAAAACGGTTCTCCAATATCGGTCGTTCCAAGGCAGAACAAAGTATTGGGGCTGGGATTTACAGGATAAGGCTCCGATAAGTCTAGGGAAATATGCCATAGTATTCCAGTAGCCTGCAATGCAGTTGTGTGCGAAGGAAACAATAAGGCAAGGAAATGTCAACCAGTCGACAGTTCGATAGCTAAGCAGTACTAAAGACAATCGATTCCGTGAGGTACGATTCGAGACTAGTATGGAACTGCTTGAATGCCCTTATGGATTTAGAAAATCAAATTGAAGTGACCATGGTGTGGTCATTAGGACATTAGGAACACAGGGGAAAGGAAATGGCTGATGAACTGGCCGGGGAAGGTGCTTCTAAGGCCCTTGTAGGACCGGAGAACCTTTTTGCGGCATGGTTAAGCAATGCATACGAGAGTCCATTAATAAATGGGTATAAAACAAATCTCTCGATTGGTGGAAGAGATAGATAGGCCAAAGAGCTCATTCTTTCGACCAATTTTTGGAAGACCTACTACTCCAAAATAAAAGGCTATTGGTATAATGTTGGGTCTTCTAAGTGGACATTCTCAGCTTATTAGACATATGAGTAATGGATCTAAGAGATGACGGAACATGCAAATTCTGTCAAGAGCAAGAGGAAACCTGAGTCCATGTGCTATGCCACTGTGAAGCAGGACTTTTAAGAATTTAGATATGGCAGTTTTTCATTCATCGGGCAATAAATTGCAACAACTTTTAGGCAACCCAAAGGATAAAATTACATTAAACGAAAGGTGTGAGATTTGCGGACTTAGTTATAAGGATTATAATTTTAGGTACTTTGGGCAAACAGAATGTACAATTTTAACAAGACTTAATGGACATACCTTAAAAGTGGAAAAACTAAAAACAATCAGCATAGATATCAATAACTTAAGTTTAATTAGGAAATGTAAAAATAGTATGAATAGTGACAAGGGCCCTATTCCAAATAGTTCGATTTATTGGTTATTAGGTCACGGTTCGTTGAATCTAGGCAGATTTTAGGTAGGTGTGACAGAATTGGTTGAGTTCGTTCAACCATGACATTATTTTAGTATAACCATCGGAATTTTTTTAGTCATACTTTAGTTTTAATTGTCCCCAGATGATGACAACATGGTTGATGAAACGCGAGTCGAGTAATTGTGTTCAACTGTTTTGGTATTTGTGGAACTACTTTAGAAGCAGTAAGATCATGTTACTCCTATTTTGAGTATTTCTGTCACATTTCCGCAAGGGAGATATATTAGCTTGAAAATATAAACATTTTCACTCATTAATAAGCAAATATACGAAAATATGGAACAATATTCTGTTTGATTTGATTTAGTGAATACATAAATAAGTAACGAGGACCACGAAGAGAGAGGCAATCCCTGGAGAATGCTAAATTGCAGGACCTCAGGCCTGTCAGTGGATCATAGATCGAAAGGGTAAGAAGAAATATTTCATTTAACATAGTTCGTTCGTACAGCTTCGGGCAAATTGCTGGAGATATTACGTAATTATTGATTAGGCAGAGGGTAACACGAACTTCAAAAATATTCAATTTGTGACGGTGTTTATTTTTTAAATAACAGATGAGTGTAAGATACATTTGCGTTTTTAAAAGTGAACTTTCAGCTTTTTCTGAATTTGTATGTGTTTTTATTTGGTATGTTGCTGAATACTCATTTATTTCGCTTTTCGTTAAATGAAAAAAGTTACTATTTGTGGATTAAGATGAACCATTTATAGAATTAATTAATTCTAAAGCTATTTTATTTTATATAAGAATTGTTCAAATCTATCAGTGATATAGTGATATTTATACACGAGTACACGCGTGTTTATATAGCACGCGCTTGGCAATAGTTGAGTGAAAGGACACAAGGTGGTAGCATAAGGATTTAAGCTCGCAGGACTTTCAGCCTCCCAAGGGGCAGCAGGAATATAACAGGAAGTTACCGGAGCTAAAAGGCAAGGGTTAAATACTAATACAAACGAAAACCCCCCAGAATAACAATACAGACTTCCGCTCGCTTCTATGGCTCTCCCAGGAAAAAGCTGTGAATATTTATCATAATTAACAAATTTTATGTTCATTCACAAAAAGAAAAAGAGTAAGGCGAACAAAAAGTGTGATTAAAATTGCTAAAACGCCCGTCATTATCTGCTGAAAACGTTCATTAGAATTAATAAGCCATGAAACAATACTGTCATATATTATTATATATTTTCTATTTATGACACATTTAAGAGGGAGGAATTGGATAAAAAACATCAGTTACTTACCTCTCGCTTGGACTTCAAATTAACCATGTAAATTACAGCATATGAATTATTATTATAAACTTCTCAACAAAAAAAAATAATTTATGGGACAGGAAAAATTACTTTTTTTTAAACACAATATGTTCCAAGTACAATATACAAACATAAATGTCTAATTTCTTATCTCATACACTGAAAAATATCCTACATCTTACACATCTTGATAATTTAAACATATTACATATAGAGGTGGGTAGATTTGTTCTCGGTACTGACAAATCAAATAAGGCAGCGATGCAATAGAGAGCATGGAAATTAATCATATGGGGTATTTGAGGACACTCAATCTTATTACTGAGAATTTTGCGCAGAAAATTTACCCTGTTCCATAACACAGGTTTACAAAAAAAAAATCTACTCCAAGAACTAGGGTTGGAAAAAAAACTGTTTTTTTTGTTTCAAACAGTTTTTTTTTGTTTAAAACAGTGTTTTAAATTGTATATTTTGAACTGTGTTTTATACAGTTGCTTAAAACATCACATTGTGTATTAAGTATGATTTAAACATTTGTTTAAAACATCATACCATGTTTTAAAAATATTTTGTTTTAAACATGCCAACCCTGCCAAGAACTAAACCTATTATGCTTTAAGTATTTTTGTGTGCTGAATCCGAATTTTCAATTTAAAAAGAATTCCACCGCGTAGATTTTGGGTAAACGACAAAAATTGTCAAAAAAACGTATTTTGACGATAAAAATCGGGATTTACTCGAAATCTATGCGGTAAAAAAATTCTTTAAATTGAAAATTCGGATTCAGCACACAAAAATACTTAAGGCATGATAGGGAACAGACATTTTTTTTTGTAGACCTGTGCACAGGGTCCGTTCCAAGGACTAAACCTATCATGCCTTAAGTATTTTTGTGTGCTGAATCCGAATTTTCAATTTAAAAATTTTCTACCGCGTAGATTTGGAGTAAATCCCGGTTTTCATCGTGAAAATACGGTTTTTTGAAAATAAAAACCGGGATTTACTAGAAATCTACGAGGTAGAAAATTTTTTTAATTGAAAAAGGTTTGGTCCTTGGAGCAGAATTTTTTTTTATAGACCTGTGTAATATATATCTTCGTTTCTGAAAGGTAAATAAAAACTTTAAAAATTCATATCATTTTAAATTCTGTCTTCCATATAGGCATTTGATACTCTTACTTGATACTCTTAACCACGCTTTGTTACTCGCTAAATTAATATTCTTTGGTTTCACTCATAACGCTCTTAATATCATATTTACATAAAAGACAACAAAAAGTGATTGTTGGTCAGCATTTAGCGTCTGAACTGAAAGTGTTGGAAGCTGGAGTTCCTCAGGGATCAATATTAGGACCTCTTTTGTACTTAATATATACTGCAGATTTTAATAGTACAATTAAGAGTTGTGTATGCCATTTTATGCTGATGATAGCCAGCTATATAACACTTTTAAATCAGAGAACTATATGGAGGCAGCACGTAATATAAGTGATGATATCAAATGTCTGGTTGATATATCAAGTAAGCACTGCCTTACAATAAATGCAAAAAAAATCCGCAGTTACGGTTTTTGGGAACAGCAATAATAGAAAGCTTGTTTTGGATAACGTAAATTTTCTTGTCGGGCAGCAGACGCAGCATTCTACAGAAAGGTTTCAGAGATCTTTTGCTTTTTCTGTCCCTTCGTTGTATAATAGTATTCCGGGCAATCTAAAGCAGGTTTCAGTAGCGGCATTCAAATTAAAATATAAATACTTGTTGTTAAGCCAGTGACAATGCTTTCTCAATTATAGGTTAAGGTGTGTTATATATTAATTATTTCATTTGGATTAAAATTTTATAATCTTTTTTCTTTTTTCCTCTCGTGTGTAATTAGAATAATATATATTGTAGTTGTATGTGGTTGAGTGTAAGAGTAGCTGAACTCCGCCGTTTTTTTTAAATTTTGCAAATTTAAAAAAATAAAGCCAATTTATTATTACTATTATTATTGTTATTATCATTATCATTATTTTTTTTTCGGTTTCCCGCTGCCGGACAGGGCTTCCGTGTCTGACAGGTCGATATGATCTTTAATTCTGAGAGCAGCGAAGGCTTCATCCCTCCGAGTACGCCGATTATTAGGACGACCATCTTGACCGAGTAGTCTGGGTACAGCACTTGGAGCTCATACCGGAGATCACGATATTTGGTCCGTTTTTCCCCCTCCTTCAAAGCGATGTTTGTCTCAGCAGGTGCTGAGAATTCGATGACAAACATCACTTTGTTCTGATAGTCGAGGACGACTATGTCAGGCTTGTTGGCTTGAATTAGTCTGACAGTCGGGAACGAGTAGTTCCAATAAATTCGGCACCTCTCGTTCTCGACAACGGACTCAATATCTCCTGGGATGTAAGGCAGCACTGGTGTTTGATCTACCCCATACGAGTGCCGTAGATGGTAGTATAGCACTCGTAAAGCCGCGTTATGGCGGTGGATGTAGGCCGAAATCGCGTATATCGGGCATGCTGAAAGCAAATGCATCAGCGATTCCGGCGCCTGACGGCAGGTCATACAGTTGATATCAGGGACGTCTACACCCATTACGCGGCTTCGGTAGACCAAGGTGTTTATTACACCATCCTTACAGGCCTCAATGAATCCCTCGGTCTCAGACTTAAGCCCAGCTGACCTTAAAAAGGCGAATGTCAGCCTAGTCGATAAACCCAGTGTTTCTATGTTCTTATAGTACACACCGTGCATGGGTTTATCGACATGCTGCCTGAACAGATTCTCCTGTTCGGCAGCTTTTATTTGGGCTTTCAGACGATTTGGCTGAAGCTCGGTGACTGACTCTGGATCAGCACCGCGCCGGCCACCTATTATTATTATTATTATATATAATAACATAATATTCTATCTTATAAGCGTATACATACGTTAACAGGATACTGCCATTTTTAAAACTTTTGGTACTTTGGATAAGGAAGCTCAGGTTTATATAACCTTAAAAGAAATGTTTAACAGGTGTTAAGTTGCAATCAAATATTACCTCAATGTCTGAATTGGTCACACCCGCGTACATGAAGGACAAACATTGGCAGTCAAAAACAATATCGTTAATAAACATGATAAACAATAAGGGCCCCCAGGTTGAAACCCTGAGGAACACCAGATTTCGCTGATATTTCTTTGGACTGTGGTTCACAATATACTTTTCCTGTTATTCAAATACGAGTAAAATGCATAGTAAGAGAACTAGTAAAACCGCACAAACTTAATTTGCTCAAAAGTATAACATGGCCTAGTTGGTCAAACCGTTTAGGTAATTCTGTATAGACAACGTCGATCTGACGTCCACTAAATATTCTTTTTTCCAAGTGTGGTGTAATGCAGAAGAAGAAAAATAATATTTACGTTTGCAAGTTGCATTTTAATGCTCAGAGATGTAACAGGATTTCAAAAGTAGTAGTAGATACAGAGGACTCATTCCTATTATTTGAGAATAAAAATAGTTGAGGTATAGAGGTAGGGCCGTTACTTTCGATCCCGATTAAACGTTAACGGTGGGTCAAACCAATTCAGTTACCATGGAAACAATTGTACTTTCAATAATTTGGCCGACGGTTAAAGTTTAATCGGGACCGAAAGTAACGGCCCTTACTATTTTAATTTAAGCTAGGTTTAATTATCTCTAGATTATGCCATCTTAAATAGCGAAATACCCGCATTGTATTCAGTGTTTTCGTGTTTGTGGAGAGCATTGCAGTGTTATTGTTATATCATTATAATTATAATACTGTATTTAAACCCGTGCTGTATCTTTCTGGGTTCAAGTTAAAAAAAACTTTCATCTTCAAGTTTTGCTGTAAAGATGAAATGTCTCGTACGAAATGTGTCGATGAAATTTATGTTTTTGTTTGTAGAAGTAATACAATTTATATGTTGTAATCTAGACAAGTATTTAAAATAAGTCTAATCATTTTATTTGTTTTAGTTACAATAATAAAGTGAGAAATATTTAAGAAAATGTTTTCTTAAAGAAAAATATACATATTTGACATTTTAATATGAATTTAAACGGCAATTAAGAGACACTTAACGTATTAGTGGCGACACATCAGCGCCAGAAAGCATTTATTTGTTTATGACAATTTTAAGTGATTTTACGTTTTAGAGCTCTTTTAAATATTACTAAACGACTAATAAAATAGTTTAAAATATAATAAAATATTTATTACGTAAATTAAGTAACATTCTAAAGTATGGCAAAATGAATCGATACCATTTTACCAGATTTGAGAATATGTTTAGACATTTCTAAAAACTAGTGTTTCATTAATGTTCAAATCGTAGTAGGCTATAGTAAGTTGTGTAGCCAGCACGCTTAGTCATACTATTAGTCCAGTGGAATTAGCAAAAATGCACATTGTAATTCGATTCAGGCTGCCACGTGGATCAAACGATAGTTTTATTGATTACGAACATGACTGAATTGATCCACTTTTTGACCGCCGTTTGTTGTTTATTGAAAAATTCCCAAAAATCGACTTTTTTAAAGATAACTCAAAGACCTTTAATGGTAGGTTTTTCAATTTGTAGATACTGTTAGAACTTTGAAAAACGGTTAATTTGAGAGGTGTTTCATTTAAGACGCTTGAAAATTTGTTTAAATAATTGCAAAAAACCGCGAAAATTTTCGCAATGTGCAAATATTTTTCATTTTTTGACAAAAGCACTTTGGGGCTTGAAACTTTGACAAAATATGTCTTTTATTATCCCAAAATTGCCACTAAAGGACATCATTTTTTTTTTGTTGAGACTTAAATTTTATGTTTTCATTAATGGTAAATCAAATTTGCATTATTTTCAACTTCAAAATGGTGTTTAAAAAAGTGTCACATTTTGAGTTTTTTGCTAATAACTTTTAAACAAATGAAGATATTGCAATATCGTTCTCACATCTTTGTTGCTGGGGTTTTTTCACACATTTTCTAAAAAAAAGTGACTCTGTAGCCTTACTAGAAGTCGAGATAATTTTTTTTTTAATAAATTCGTAATTTGTTTATTAATAAACATTAACAGCTGAAACTTGGCGAACAACTAGTTTAATAGTCTATCTTTGTAATAGAGCTGAGGTTGGGGGAAAAATGCATTTTGCAACGATAACGATTGATTTTAAATCGGCGTCAGAATAGGAGAGAGAAGCATGAGTCATATATGTAACACGTTCATAAAATGATCAAGACGAGTTCAAATCCGTGCGTCAACAAAAAATTTACCGTTTCTCCGTCAATTATGGACCGATTTTGACGTTTTTTTTTTGTTTAATCTGGGGTAGCGTGATGAGATAATAATATCTCTCATGTCGATTTTTCCCTAATTAAACAATAATTTGTTATAAACAATTAGTTTTTTTAAAAACATTTTATTAACATCTTTATTATGTCGAAAAATAATTTTTTTTGCGAGCAATTTTCCATATAATAATTGTTTCTAACCAAAAAACAAACAATTTTCTATTAAACAGTCGGTCCGGCGGTATGTTTCCCGAGAGTAGCAGCAATACCTACCGCACGCTGGCAAACCAAATCGGTCAAATCATATTCATCGTTAAAAGTTCCAGTGTACCATTTACATTTAATTTAGTTCTAGCTTCCAAGTTCTTATCGTTCAAAAATTTGTCTTTGATCACTTTTAAAATTTCATCTACTGGAACATTAATAAAGAGACAATTTTTAACAAAACAATTACTTGTTAATAGTACATTTTTGTAGGAATGATTTTACAGTATGTGCAAAGTGTAAATAATGCACACAGCTTTAAACTCATTACATTATTGAGTTTTTTAATTTTTATTATAAAACAAATAAAAGAATATAGATATATAATCAATATAACGAGTGCGATTTAAACTTATGCAGTAGACGCAAACCATGAAGAAAGGAAATGGATTCAAAGGGCATATATAATTTGATGAGTATCCAACGAAGCGACAGCAACCGTCACTAACGTCATCTCATTACACTGTTTGCTAAGCCATTGAAGTTTGCTTAAGATTAAGAGACCTTCTAAGATTGGTCGTAATACTCCCTAGTCTTTGTCTCCAAGACAATATTATCTACACTGTTAAGTTACGTTTAAACTCGTGGAGAAGGAACCCCTTGTTTGTTTTGCTTAAGTCGACTGAAAACGATCTCGTTAAGCCAAACAATGCGTTTGTGTGCACATTTAAATACATCAAGTCTTTTTATTTAATCCAACAAAACCCTCTTAATGCGCAATTTGGATGTTGATTTCCACTTTGTTATTAATTTGATGGTTTAGATATATTTTTCGGTTAGTAATTCAAGACAAGTGTCTTAAAGCGGTGCCGAATTTGTTTCAAAGAGGTATAGCATTTTAATAATTACCACATGTGCTTGTTATCATTTTATTTTGATCAGAGGTTTTTGAGCCACACAAGTGTCTTAAAGCGGTGCCGAATTTGTTTCAAAGAGGTATAGCATTTTAATAATTACCACATGTGCTTGTTATCATTTTATTTTCATCAGAGGTTTTTGAGCCACCAGTAATTTCTCAAATGGCAACCTACTTTTTTGTTGTTTCTCTGTTTAAAATTTTACCACTTTGGACTTGTCTGGCATCAATTTTACCCTCATCGCTTACTTCAACAATAATCAAAATGGTAATTATATAATTTTTAAGCAGGCTAAAATTGACACTCGCGGAAAATACACCACCGGGGTTGGATTGTGGTCATGCTTGTTGCCAGCAGAGAGAACCACATGGCGTATGGTACAGGAATATATAGGATGACAGAGATAGGTGTTTGTGAGATCCGTTTCTGCATTTCATTGTGATTTGAAGTGTTTATGCTCTTCTATTTATGATTTTGTTTCTTGAGTTCTTCCTCTTATTAGCTTTCTATTTTCTCTATTTCTAATTTCGACAGTCTATATAATATATATACTAGCGATGTATCACTATGTATTTTCGGTCACTGTATCCGAGGTCAAAAAAAATTGTACACCCTCAAAATTATTAGCAGAGACATCCCTGGAATGAAGTAAAAAGAAGATTAAGCTACGAGAATAGTTGTTACGATAAAAAACTGCATCTGGTCAGACGTAATTTTCATAAACTGTCCCTATAGGGTTGAGAACAACCACCCTCAAGTTTAAAGGACACCAGAAAAACAATTAAAACGTTAAATCCAACAGGATTTCTATTTTCATGTATACCATGATTGGCTGAAATTGCGTACTACTCTAAAATTAGAGGGTGTGAAAACTACCCCCATTCAAGATTCAACTTGAAAAAAGCTGCAGTGACCCTCGAAAAAGTTCGAAACTCCGGAGGTTTGTAAAGGTGGTGCAGTAGTTTTGGCTCAATTATTGAAAACTACCCCAACAGCGCTGCCAAAAATCACCCCTTATCTTAAATGGCATAGAAAAAAAACAAGAAAAAAAACATTGATCTAAAAGTATTTCCATTTTAATGGATGCTATGATTGGTTAAAATTGCATAGTACTCAGAGTTAGACTCGTTAGTCACATACCACTGCTGTTATTCAATTCCACTCCCCTAGGGGGTCAAAGCTACCCCCTGTGTAAAAAACAACTATAAGAAGTTTTTATTTTATTTTATTTTTATTTTAATCGCCTTATTTATATTAATGTCCTGGCGGAGTTTAGCCGTAGGCTATTCTACCACTCAACAAGGACGGACACACACACACATAGACAATATCACAACACCCATTCCCTGCGACATTGCCATCTGCCGCAGCTGAGACTCGAACTCAGGAGAGGAGAGCGACTAGATTGTGTTGTCTCTCACACAACGGCAATCTAGTTCACTGCTACCATCTCGGCAACACATGAAAAACGCCACTACATATCCATACCCTAGCCAGGATTCGAACCTGGGACCCCGTGGTCGCAAGCTTAAGACCTTAAGCACTGCGCCACCGAGCCGGTGAAGTTACAGTGACTTCTGAAAAAACTCGAAACGTCTGCGTTTTAGTTACTTTCTCTCTGTTTTTCCAGCATCCTACGGATATAGGGGTGGCATCTCGCAACCCCGTGGGGGTGGTTTTCAAGCACAGCGTCGAACATAGTCCAGTTTCTTCTCACTTACACACAACGATGTTTCGAATTTTTATAGAAGTCACTGTAACTTTTTATAGTTAAATCTTACATTGGGGGTAGTTTTCACACCCTCTGAGGGTTGACACTGTAGGACATTGATGGTACGTAAGTTTCTGGTTCTATTACTTCCACATCCAGTGGAAGTATAGCAACGACAAAAAAAATTTTGAAAATTTGTATTGTTGAAATAGGTTTAGAATGTCATGAAACGTCGAGATTTTAAGTTTGAGTGAAAAAAAATTTTGTCTGTCTGTCGGTCTAACTTTTTTTGTGCGCACGATTACTCTGGAACCGTTGAAGATATTGACTTGAAATTTGGTACACATATGTACTTTAACGGGATCTGGAACTAGATTATATTTTCATCTTATTCCGTCGAAGGGTTGGGGGTAAATGGGGGGTAAATAGGTAAATCAAGCAGGGAAGGGTCCATAAAATTGGCATTTAGTGTATACAAGGGAAGCTAAGGTCTCAAAAAATTTTTTGGCATTAGCCACCCCCCATTACCACCCTCAACACATTACTTAAGGAAATGAAAAAAAATGTGATTTAGTGTGTGTACAGGAACCAAAAACCTCAAAATATTTTTTTTTACTTCATCCATCCCCACCCCACTACTACCGATGTGGGATATCGTTTTATGGGTTCTTGGGGTAGATGATTTCAAATATTATATTATTAAAGTTCCAAAAGCAATTATTTCCACATACAAAATTTTTTCGTTGTGAGAGACTTGGATAGAAAATCTGGATGTGGAAGTAGTTTTTTAGAGGACTACGCAATTTCAGCCAATCATAGCATCCATGAAAATAGAAATCCTGTTGGATTTTACCTTTTTCTTGTTTTTCTCGTCTCCTTTAAACTTAAAAGTGGTTGTTCTCAACCCTATAGAGGTAGTTTATGAAGATTACGTCGGACCAGATGCAGTTTCTTATCGCTTTAACAAAACTTAGGCATTTCGAGCTTTTTCAGGAGTCATTGCTCTTTTGGATCGATTTTTTATATATGGGGGTAGTTTTCACTCCTCCCTGGGGACGTGTTTCATATATATTATATGTACGCTGCTGTTTAACCTTAATTTGTATAATTCGATTAAGATGTAACAACTATTCTCGTAGCTTAATCATATTGTTACTCCATTCCAGGTTCTAGCTAATGATTCTGGGGGTGTACGATTTTTTTTTTATCTCGGATTCGGAGTCAGCGACCGAAAATACATAGAGACACATGGGTCTGGTTCGCTGGTCTGAATTTTTTTTCTGGGGCTGTGTTATAGGTTATATTTACAGTATGCAATTTGTAGTTTTAAATAAGCCAAATTTGGCAGCCTGGAAGGAGCATTTTGTAATTTTCAAAAGTACAAGGTACCATTAATAATAATAATTCTTTATTTTTGCCCAACCCTGTATATTTCATTGTAGTGAGGGTATATGATTTTCTAATACTTATACGGTTTGTAGTAAACGTTTACCTCCAAACATTTGCAACCGTATTGGTTATATGATAAAAACAAGCGAATTCAATGACTATATTAGAATTAATGAAACAACTTTTCAAATAAAACTTCCTTAAAACAATATTTACTGCGGTTGTCACTTTTGTATGAAATGAGAGTAATTAAGTTAAATTTTGCACGTAATTGAAACCCAAGAAAACTTTTTGATTGGCTTTGTAATTATGGCATCAATTTTAATTGGCAGCTTTAAGGAACGTCTCGTCGCGCAGGCAAACCCCGGTCTCGGTCTTTAGATTTACCCTTGCGTCCTTATAATTGCTGCCAGGGATTAAGTAATAGATGATTTCTAAATTATTCATTTTAATTTGGAGATCCTTTATAAATACCTGAATTATAAAATATAAAATCTCACGATAGGTTAATATGTTTATCGACTACTCGCATCATCATCATTAAGTATTATTAATTATTTTGTTTACATCAAAATGATACTAGGAGAGGCAATCCTTGCGACTTAGCTGTGATACGTAACAGTTAGCACGCCGAAAAAAAAGTTAACTTATCTCAAAACATACAATCCCCGAATGCATTTAACTATACTTTTAAACTTTCTTATTTCTAATTTTGACACAATTTCACGGTTTTCTTAATTTTTAACTGTCTCGAAATTTATATAGACATTCTGACAATGGCTAAGGACTTTCAGAAGAGGCAACGCTCTGTATAATGACTTTTTATCTCATTCGTGGACGATGTAAAAATTTTATAAATATGTGAAGCAATAAGTGGTGTTGAACCTGGGACACACTGTATATTTCTTTGACAAGAAATAGTTCCTTACATAAAACGTTTACGGACATCCTATTCCTTTATTAATAATAATCATTAACTGCTTACATGACTAATGAATATTCGTAAAACAAGCAATAGTGAAACAATGGGACAATAATATCATTTAGTTATATTTAGTAAAGATATTAATAATTGAATATTATTTTTCCAAGTAAATATGTATATTTCTATTATTTTAAATAAACAGAATTATAATTTATGATGGATATTAGCAACAGGATATCACGATCAAATGATTCAATTAATATTCTTTAAGTTTCAGGGTAATTTTTAGGTAATAATTGCATTAAGCACTATTACATCTCTGTTGAACATCGTTTAGGTGTAATCATTACGTGATATAATTCTTAATGTATCATAAAATACAAGGGATATTCTGTAATGTAATCAGTTTTGAACACGAATTAAAGACGATTTAATTTGTCCAAAGTATCATGTAACATTTTCTGTTATACTGTGAAACATAAGCTAATGAATCAAACCATATGGTTAAAGAGGTGGTAAGCAAGCTGTAATACAAAACCCAGACCTAGGAGCTTAAAATTTGGAACACAACACAAAATCCCAAAACCCAAAACATCAAAATGATACTGCAAACTTCAATATAAGAAGTAAGAGTGGAAAAAGGGTAAAAGTTGGTAGACAAGCTATAATCAAAATCTATAGGAAGCCAAAAACTGGGCTGAAAGTATTGATGAATGTAACACTAACACTCGCACACACACATGTATTTTTAACTAGCGATCACAAGAGTGGAAGTATTACTACCTCTAATATTTGTTGTAAATGTTCCGAAGTTAATCTCTGGTGCTTCTCATTGAAAATCTGTGTTGTGAGAAAGACCTTTCAACGTCGACAGATGTAATTGGTGCATACTGAACCTTTTCAAACATTCCACATTTATATCTTGTATAGAAAAGTTTATTTGCTTGCCGTTGAAAAGGTCCACTATACCTGACATGCAACACGCTGCGACAAGCAGCAATCAAAGTTGTTTTTTAAAACAGTTTCGAAATTTTTCAAGTACATTCTGATATGTTCCCTTCAAAATTCTTCCAGCAGCTTTCATATAAGAAACTCCATCGCTAATAAATAATAATAAGTTGTCCCTATATTCTGTGTACTTGTCGCTCTATAACTCTTCTCTTAAGTGCAATGCATCCTCTATAGTACTAGATCTATAGTTTCTAGTACTTTCGATGCTATCAGATGTCTGTGCAACAGCGCATTGAACAATTTTCCTCCAGTGCACAAACTAAAATATTTCCTACCTTTCAACCGCAAGCATTTGGTTTCGTCCCCGCCAACTCAGACGCATTTGTTGTTCAGTTCAAGAGTAAATTTTTCGTTTAATACTGTCATAAATATATCTATATATCTATCTAACACACTTTTGCAAAAAATAGTTTAAATATTGGATTATCTAGTTTCTTCCACGGTATATTACACCCAACCTTCATTTTCACTAAATTTCAGTTAAAAGTTCTGTGTCTGTCACTATCATTAGTATCACCACTCACGCACCTGTTATGACTGTCTGAGGAAATGTGTCTCTTAATGTTTGCTTTGACGTTGCAGGATAGCACTTTTTTACAACTTGTACAATATAGTTCCGTGTCGTCAAATTGCAACTCATTAACCCACAAGTTCACCTTATCCTTTCCCTTCCATTGTCTTTAATTTCGCACTGTTCACGTTCCTCCTTATTATTCATATAGACGTTTTATATATACTAGGTACGTATTGAGGATGTATTTATTTTCAAGAAGCAATGGACGCAAAGGTAATAGCCATGCGATACGGCTATATCTATCTGCATTGCTATTGGACACTCGACAGTAACACGCTGCGGCAAGCAGCAATCAAAGTTGATTTTAATGATGTTACCTCACCTTTAAAACAAATGCATCGCTTTTCGCGCAGTTTTTTGTAAACGTTAGATAATTTAGATTCGTTTTTAACTTTTAAAGTTGGCAAGTTTTTTCTATTTTATAGGCAGTTCTTATAATATAATAAAAGACAATTTTCTCAGTATACCATATACTAAATAAAACTAAAATATGATGTTAAATCAAGATCAGTTCTATTAATTTCCATTAATTTCACAAAATAAATGAATTTTTCCTTAGTTGATTAGTTATGCAGCAGCCCTCGTAACGTGTTTTGTGTCAGTACGTGACCCATAAGCTACCGAGTTATAGAAAATGTATAAAATGATAGTAAAGTGTTTAACCTTTGACCCCATGGTTTGTAAATGTGCAAACGTTTATCAATTAACGTTCACGATTGGCTTTAACTAAAACATGCATTCAAAGAATTTTGCAATAATTTTCACCTGTTAGGTTTTCACTTATGGTGAAGCAACAGTCAGGAGTTATGTCGTACAAAAATATAATCCACTGTTAAACAAGTGAAGCATAAACTAATTTAATTTAATTATTAGAAATTATTTAGTGAATGTAAGTTATTAGAACAGAAAGTGAGACAAACAGGCGGAAGACTCAAATTATTCTAACAAGAAGAATAAGCTATTTCATTATAATTTCTTCTTATTAATAAGAAATCACATTAAATAAATGCCATGCTATAGAGATACTTCGCGTTACGTCATAATAGATATACATCAGCTATAGCATAAAATCACAAATCTGAAGGCAGTACTTACAATTTTTTTTTTGTGAAAATGCTTCCTCTTTTAACTTACACCTAACAAAATGTCTCACTAGTCAGTACATAACAGTTTCTGGATTTCGGAGGATTCACTGGCACGGAATAATTAATTACCATATTAATTAAAAATTCTGGTATATAATTATGTAAACTGCTCTTAGAAATTAGCTGGTAAATGAATTTATTATATAAAAGTCAAGAAGCAATGAAAATAATAATAAATAAAATAATGAATTTGATATGTTTTTAGATAAGATGGGTATGTATATATAAACTAAATAGTAGGTATCGTACATACAATGTACATTTACTAAATTACTAAAAAAACAATTACAGATAAATTGTAATGTGTAAATATACCGAAAGCTATTACGGAAACGCAATTGGTTATAGTTGAGTAAACTTTAACGTGGCGGGTCCAAAGGTCGCTTCATCATATAAAGAGGAGGCATTAAAGAGGATCAGACATACGCGACTAGTTTCTCTCTCCGTCATTGCAATGGCTCTGTGCGCATCGCATATCAAATCGTACGTTTTGTTACCAACTCATACACACGCCAAGTTAGAGTTTACTCGAGTTTATCAATATTATTTTTCCTAGACGAAAATGTACACTGTTACACTTCTTATGAAAATTGAAAATATATGTATATTCTGAAGTATTTTGGTGCGGTGAAACCGAATATGACGACAACAAATGATTTTAACCACCCAGTCATCCCCTTACGTCATATTCGATTTCAGCGCACCAAAAAACCTAAAAATAAACATACTTTTTAAGTGTTTAGAACAAGTGGAATTTCAACCCCTCCTGAGACCTGTAGGGGGTGCTAGGGGGTGACTGGGTGGTTCAAATCAGTTTTTATCGTCATATTCGATTTCAACGCACCAAACCTACTTTTCAAATTTTTAGAACAAGTGGAAGTTCAATCTCCCGGGAGGGTTGTAAGGGGGTGCTAGGGGAAAATTGGATAATTAATTTTTTTTTATTGTCATATTCGGTTTCAGCGTCCCAAAATACATCGGGGTAAGTTGATCTATCCTTTGGGTTTCGACTTTTTTTTATTTTGTGTGCCTGTGTAATGAACTTCTCCAAGAAGAAACTCAGTTATTGAGGTTTGGTGAAGAGATTCTCGATAGTAATCTTGAGTCAGAAGATGATTGCCAGTAGGACTTTGAATGCAAACCTGCGATAATGATATCAGAAGTAGAGCCAGGCATAAAAACTGGTGAAGCTGCTGGTGTCGACAATATCATGGCCCAGGCGTTTACCTTGGTGAAGATTGTGAGAGACCTTTTCAGAATATGATAAAGAATATTGGAGACAGGAATCTGGCTGAAGAACCTGAACACTGGCTAGCAACAAATACTGAATTAACAACTTATCCCATAGAAAGGAGAATATTAGGTTCATATATGTCCTATGTTTAGAATAATATCGTAAAATCTTATGGCAATATCGAATATGTTACGAACAGTGGACTGTATTTTTGGAGAAAATTACTTCGGTGAATGTCGATAACACTAACACTGATAATCAACTTAGTAAAGGTGTCAGACAGGGCTGTGTTCTACCATCATTCTATCTATAGTGAACATGTGATTCAATGTCTGCTGGAGGATTAGTGGGTAGTTATAAGTGAAACTAAGAATTCTAACTTAAGATTTTCAGATAATACCACCTTAGTTGCACAAATTTAAGACAAGCTCAAAAACTCTCCAACAAGCTGACTGACATAGTAATCAAGATTTTGGAATGCTCTTGTTCACAATACCGACCACTGAGAATATGAGGATATTAAATATTCGGGGAAAGCGAACGTATAAGAGGACGCTCTCCAATACGTTGGGCTGAAGCTCATGAGAAAGAAGTTTGTTTACGCCGTACACCTTACAGGCAACCGTGACAGATGGCGCTATGCTGTTAGACGTGAAAAGAGCAAGTACATAGTACGTAGCAAACAGTACGGCAATGAATGTTTGTCTGGCCTTTAAAGTTTTAAATTCGTTAATTAAAATACACGTTGTCTTTATATATTTTTGTTACACGTGCGTTTATTTTTCTGTAATTCTCACGGAGAGATACTCGTGAACGGTTTGCAACCAGCCGTATGTCGGTGTAAATACATATGTAAAGAAATTCGCAAGATCGGGTTCTTTATGATATAAACAATCGAAGTAAATGATATCTGCATTGAAATTATATTTGCACCTGTATGTCACGTTTATTAAACGAAATGAATACGAAACACATATTTAAATAGTGAAATTATCCTAAATGATAATTAATGATAATGTAAATCAGCTTTCTTGCCTACACAAACATAATGTAATATGGTAATAAAGGTATCGCGAACTGTAATAGCAACTAAGACAAGAGTAAAGACCAACCGGTCGACAACTAATGTATTCACCATTAAAAATAAGAATTTACTTTACACTCTTAGCTAATGGATTTTTAATTACCCACAACTAAATTATCCTAGATGTGGCTTTCTGATCGAGATTCTAATTACAAGCCGTAATTAACATGGCGAACTCATGTCAATTTCAATTACACGAATATTAACAAGTTACTCGTTTTTTAACACACTATACTATTATTGCATTTAAAGGGAACGGAACGTAACAATTATAAACAAATTAAACGATACAAACATACTATTACCTAAAGCTGAAGTTAATTTTCGCGTGCTTAAAACTTTATCACTATTATGCCGACATTAAATAATAAAACTATATTATTTTCAATTCTTGCCGTGATTGACAGTCCTGATAATTATAATTTCGTCCTCATTTTCACTTACTTTATACAGGGTGTCCCACGACGAAATGTGGCGAACGATATCTCGAAAAGTAGACGTTGTAAAATTTTAAAAATTTGGTAGTAATCTAATGTCGATGAGTGCAACTCGGCTAAAATATTCTCAAAATGATGGCACTTCTGGTTATACCGGAAGTAGATGTCAACTTGCTTATTTTAAATGGGACACCCTATATATTATTACATTTTTGGATTCTACGCAAAATTCTAGGCCGATTTTGTGTATCATGTATTTTACCTAAGTTTTTATGTCAAAAATGACGTTTGCAGGCCCTAAAAGAATTATCAATTTTTCCTATAAGGAAGCCTTTATTATCTAATTTGGGTTGGATTCTTTGTTGAGAAAGACCTACTTTAATAGTGTTTTTATAATATTTTCATAAGTATTAATACAGAGTGTTCAAAAAATAAGAATAAAAATGAAATTGAGAAAACTGTCAAAAATCAATTTTTTTCAAATGGAAACCCCCGATTGTTATAATCTTATTTTATTTACCATTAAAAATAAGGGTAAGCTTGTATATGGATGTCTATTCCGGAAATTTTTAGTTTTCGAAATATTGCCAATTCAATATTTTTATATGGGGATATTGCTATGGATTTTAAGTTCAAATACTCTTAGTTGGCTATGACGGCGTTGGGTGCTAAACAAATGTATGTAGCTGTCACTTACCATTTGACAAGTATTAATTATCATGCCGGGGCGCTTAAATTATACGCACGAGGATTATTTAAATTTGTTTATAATCTATGAAGAATGTAACAAAGTTTTATCAAGAGCATGTGAAATATTTGGTAACTGATATCCAGAGAAACGAAAACCGTCTCCTAACAGTATTAAACGAATAATGGAGAATTTTAAAAATTTTTCATTTACGTATAATTTCATTAGTTTGACATTTTGACAGAACTAAGACGTCACCAAAGCACACTTTTCAATAAATACAATTTTTCCTATTCAAATACCCAATTTCAAAGAATTTTTGAGATCTATGCGGCAGTTTTCTCGAAAACGGTTGGAATTATCAAGTTCTATCAAGTGTACCTTTTTTTACGTAGAAATGATTCCTGCGTGAGATTTTCTAGTCAAAAGTGCCACTACGTTTCGTAAAAAAAAGAGAAAAATATATTCATCATTAAGTATAGCTCATGAGGCGTTCTCCATGGGCTAGCGTGATGTAATACATAAATTATTGTTTCTTACCTTAAAAAATGTTTCCTTACCAAACTGGGAGAAGATCGGTCAAGAGGTAGTTGAGATATTGCAAAAAAATATATATAATTTTGACACCCTGCATCTTAGTAAGGAGGCACATTTTATCTAAGTGTTTAAGGTTAACTCTTCATATTTTGGACTAAGGATTCTCCAGTTAGCGTATGTCCAATTATTAATGAAACACCCTGTATATTTGTTAACAAGACATGAGTCCAAATGATAGTGAGGCGCGTATAAGCGAATGGTCGGTAATGCAGTTTTTCATTTTTTTAACTATCTTCCACATTTTTCAAAAATATGAAAAACAGTTATGAATGGGCCTTGATAAATGAGTAATTTACTACGAAAAATCCAGAGTGGCCTTCTTTCTCAAAGTGCCAAAAAATTTGCATTTAAAAATTATGAAAAAAATTGGGTAAATAGTCCAACATGTAAGTAATAACTGTGAATTTTTTCGGATTTTTTCGAACAACGGTATCCGAGAAAATTTTAAAAAACGAAAATCAAGAGACCCCCCACCACTCCTCCAATATGGCGGCTGCAGTCTTGAAATTTTGGGAAAATCATACTTAGGGTAAGTCCCTTCAAATAGTTGATAACAAACAAAATTTTGTTTGGGGGCAAATTTTACATGCTTATTCTGCTATGCCCTTTCAAAGACGTACATGTGATTGCTATTTGTAAGTCTTAAAATGAGTAATCCTGCATAAAACTACACTATACATAATGTACGCAGTGACTGATACAAAAATTGTTAAATTAAAGTTACTAGAATTACTGTAATGTACGGGGAAAAATTTTGATATTTCGAATTATTAACACTTTGCGATGATGCCATAAGCACATGTTTGCCTTCCCAGAGCGAATGGGTTTAACTTGCCTCCATATGTAGCTTTATGTCATTTATGCCTACACATGTAATAATTACGTTGCCTGCTTAATAGGTATTTCCATTTAATTTTAGTTGCCACAGTGATAATTATTTTGTAACTACATTTTTAAGCCACCGAATTATGAGTTTGACTTAACCCTATTGAACTATATATATTACAATTTTCACGTGTAATTTTTGTCTTCTGTCAGTCTGTTCTCCTGTCTTTACCGCATACAGTGCCATATATGGCACGTACCAGTTTTAATCTATTTATAATGTATTGGTATTTCGGATCGTACGCTGGAGAGCATAAATTATCACATATTGAACATTTCATCGTCCTGTGTCATATTTACGCCATATTGTGCTAAATTTTGAAAGTTCCAAAATAATTTTACAATGGCCAACAGCAGCCGATGTCAGTCGTACAAGTTTTAATTCGCCTGCTGGTATTTTCTCATTATGTTAAAATTTTATTGCCAGAAAAAATATAAGTGACTGAAAGAGTTGTACTGACGATAGGTTACTGAGGTGAGGTAAGCATTTTTATGTATCAGATAATTTTTATTGTAAAAAATATCTGTGTCATATATGGCACAACATGCATTTATGACATGGATTTCTCTTGAATTATTATAACTTAAGTAACCCAGGTATTATGGATCCCAAAAGATTTTATTTAATGATATAAACCAACTATTCGAAATATACCAGAGAATAGTGAAGATGCTGATCTGCCCAATTCTGATGATGAAAATATTGTGCTGACCCCGGAATCAGATTTCGACAACAGTGAAGAATATTCTAACAATAATAATGATTACTTGGAGACGAAGGGATCCAGAGAACAGTTTGAAGTTAGTAGACTTCAAATTAGCCGTTACTGAATACCGTTGTAAAGGGGATAAACTTTTTTCTAAAACAAGAGGTCGATCTAAATCATCAATTGAAGGTGAACTCCAAGCTAAAAAACATCAGGGCCCAGCAACTGATTCCCTAATTGGAGAGGTCAGAACAGATAAGATTAACCACGGGGGGCATTGGCAAAGTCAAAGACAGAAGTGCAAGTATCCTGGGTGTACGGGAAAAAGTTTAAAAAAATGTAAGAAATGTGAAGCATACCTTTGTCTAAACAAAGATAGAAATTGTTTTTATACATTTCATAATGAATAGTATTACACAATATGTTTTAGTTGTATGTTGTGCCATATATGGCACAAACCCCATTTTTGTGTACATTTTTGAAATTTGAAATATAAATAAAAACATCATGCGATAAAGGGTTTTAAATTGTAAAAGGCTAGCTAACAATTTAAAAATTGAATTGAAACAATTGAAACAGTTATAGATAAGTCTATATTACTACAATTTACACGAGTTAGATTAACTTAAAAATTTAAAGGCACGCGTGGTATTTGCAGAAAATATTTTACAAGATAAAATATGACACATCAATGACTGCAACTGTATATAGAATCTTACAGTAATTATTTCAAATTATAATTGGACTAAGCGAATAATTTTAACGTTTTTTTGCCCGTATCTAATCTGTCTTTTCTCGAGGGTGAAAAGCTGTGTAAAATATTCGTCGAATTTTCTGGTTTAGCACCTGATCTAGTACCTAATATGAACATAAGCGTAAGCGATCACTCCAAGCGACGGATACAGGCGTCTACTAAATAATGCAAAGAAAGAGACCATATCACTCAGTCCCCCTGAGCCTCTGGCGCCCCATTCCATCCCATCGTTCTTTAACCCACCAGGCCGGACGTCGGACTCGGTCACGTATGGCATTGTCTGGCAATGTAAAAACACAGAGAACTGTAAAAGATTAATGGCATCATTTGAATTTTTCATAACGAGAGATGACCCCTTCGACATCTAAATATTACTCGTTATAATGCATCAGCCCAAACGATTTATTTATAAACCGCTGTGATATCACACTTATTTTACATGCGACGTTAGTCCTTTCTTTTCCTTCCATTTATTCTTTGTTCCTTCGCCACTTTTCTGCCTCCGCAAAATTTTCCTTTTATTGGCTATATAAAAGTTGTGGTTAACCGTATTTTATATTAATAGAAATATCAGGCGAAATTACTTGATTAATAATAAAACATAAATTTTTGTTTTTTGGCGCAAAGAGGAAATAGAAATATTTACAAGTATAGTCAAGTTGCCTATGCCTACGGGGCTTAGATTGGTGACGAGTGAAAGTTGTAGTCAGGCGTTGCCGATTTAAATATTAAAGATAAAAAAGTACTGAATATGGACTTAATCTCAGTTCCACCTCAAATAAGTGAAATGTGCACTATTCAGGCAGAAGTTTATCAAAAAGGTATTCGTACAGGTTATTTTTGGGTTTTATGATCCACTGCATAGTTGAGCAGTGTCATAACTATATATAAAAGCCGGTTAAATACATATGAACCTTGTCATTCCTCAGGGTATTGTATTGGGCCCTTAATATTTTTACTAATAAAATGATCTTCCTCGATATAGGACAACATTTTTAATTATGCGGTTTTTCGGACCAATTTAAATTATATCTGAATAATATACATTGCAGTTAACAAGTAAACTTCTACACAGATCGAAGAAGTCTGCTCCGTATACGATGTGACTGAAACTTACTTTAAAAACTATTAATTAAGCTTATCATCTAGCAACGCTTATTAAAATTCAAAACAGTTCACTGTGACCACAATTGAATTCGAATAAACTCACATTTTATATTTTTTATTGTAACTTTGGCGAGTTGACAGCATTTAGAACGTTATTTAGCCGTTTTTTGATCATTTTCTTAAAAATAATTTTTGAAAGAAATTGAACCGCCTTCAGATAAAAGGTCGCCGCACTCAGGCCTGGTGGCACATTGTGCTGCCACTACAATCTTAGGGAATTTCTCCATTCAGGCCGGATCATAACCAAAAGGCCAATATCCTTCCTATGGGGACATCCCTTATTTGCTCCAACCCTTGAAAACCAACGAAGTATTTATGTCTCAAGTTCATAAGACTGGGGCAGGAGGTTAGGATATGGATAGAAGTTTCTTCCTTATTCCTGCAGAACCTGCAGTCGGAGTTATCAGTCACCCCATCAGTATTCAGATGTTTTCTGAAAGAGCTGTGTCCAGTCAAAAGACTTACAGCGATTTTGATATGTTTCCTACTTTATCGCAGGATTTGTTCTGCTCGCTTCGCTGAGATAAGAAGCTTCGCTTTCCGCATCCTAGGTAGGAGGCCCAGAAGCCAAAGAACTGGAAATGAGTCCAGTTCTCTATTGTCTTCTTCTAATTTAATCTAGGTAACCGAAAGCCAGCTCCGGACCCAGTAGGGGCTGCTGAGAGCCCCCTCTAGTCAGAGAATCCCTCAGTGTTACTGTGTTCAGGCACAGTTGGATGAGCCAAGTTCACGAAGAGCCTGTTTACAGTTTTGAACTAGTACTGATTTATTTCTAACTAATGTGAGGGCCGCTTGACTGTCGCTACATATGTGTTTGTTAGAATATTTCTTGTGGATATTCCTCTGTATTCAGACCAAAATAGCAAAGATCTCGGTCTGGAACACCGTGGAAAATTTACCCAGGGAATAAGAAAGTTTAACCCTGCTCCAATACTTTATTTAAACCTCGATCCGTCTGTGAACCAGGCGATATCGGCAGGCTTGAGTATGTTCTCGAGTGGGTTTCAGACATCCCTTTTGGGGATGATAACCTCAAGAAGGTTCTAAGAAAGAGAAGGAAGGCACTCCTGACCTCCAGAAGTGCGTGAGCCCCTATCTCGTCGGATAGGGCCTCTGTGTGTCCCAACAGTTCTCTTTCATCCTTTCACCGACCTCTAGACCTCAGCCTGTAGGCCGCATCGGCTTCAATTACCAGGTGAAGGGGCACAAGCTTGAGAAGGACTTCCAGAGCTGTTGCACAGTCTTTGAAGTTGTGTTAGCTTTTGCTGAATATAGCCTGGTTACTGCAGGCCACCAAACACTGAAGCATAAGTAATCATTGGTCTTACTATAACAGTAACAGTATCACATTTTTACCAGAGATCCTTCTACATGTTTTACCAGAGGTCCTTTATACACCCAAAGAGTTGTAGTGATGTAGTGTCTGCTTGTATTTCTGTCTCTATTTGATCATTCCAGGTCAGTTTAGAGTCCAGAATAATACCCAGATACTTTATTGTCCTGGAGATCGTTAGAGTAGTGTCGTAGAGTACAGATTCGACAAATCCATCTAGCCTGCGTCTCCTAGTAAAAATTACCAGTTCTGCCTTAGAGAGGTTAACTCTAAGGTCCTGGTCGTTGCACTATCCCTGTATAATCTGTAGGGCCCTTTGCAAGAGCCTGCTAACCGTATTTGGGAATTTTCCCAAATGATCAACCGACAAAAGAAATATAGTGAATTTACATATAATAAAATAGCGCCACTTGAATGAGTTAAATCTCCTAATTCCTGTATTTGTATTTATCCATTTTAAACTATTAATACAATAAATTCTTGCACCAATTGAAACTTGAAGTTGATTTAAATCAAAAGAAAAACATTCTTTTGAAACATAACAGAAACCAGATGATGGCAAATTTAGATCTGTTTTCTGGGGTATCCTGTAGCCCTAAAATTTCACTGCATATGAATATTCGTTATGTGATATAATCAATTGTACATACAAATTTCAGAAGCATCCATTGGGATGTAAAATCCCTTATGTTTGATTGTCATGCCCTTTCCACTTACTCAATTTCAGATTCTGAAGAGCATTAATAAATATTTTGTTCATGTATCTTACCTATTATAAAAGTAAAATGCCATGAGACATTTAAGAGAGATTATCGAATCTAAATTGCAATTGTGAGACATACTAAGTCTTTCTGGGATTCCGTCGTCTACGCAAGGCACACGATTCTGGAATACACAGTCACTGACACTTCACATGTATTACAAACTAACAAAGCGAACAGAAGCAACAGACAGACTGACCATGTTAAATGTTTCTCTAGAGGTTAAAATGTCAGGATTTAAATTTATTGGACGATTGATGTTACTGTAGAAAACACGTAGAAAAATATTATAAACTTTCTTCAAACACAATTACTTTTTTAGTTGCATACACAAGAAAATGAAATTGTTAATAAATACGGAATATTATCTAAAATATAATAAATTTTCGTTTGTGAATCTGGAAGAGTTATTATGATGTTATCTTGACGGATGATGTTAGTTACGTAGGCGACATCAGTTCACCCTGCACGGCATTTCCTTGATATTAAGTTAAGTATCACAGTGTTATGGATTAGTTTTGCCATGATCAATGACCTATAAGTAGGGTCCAAAATTTATCTGCCAAAAATATAATTTAATAAAAGTCCCCAAGTCCAGAAGCCACAACAAAACGCCCTTATTATTATTCACTATATAGAAAGAAGAAAATCTTATTTGTAAAATCATTTCTCTTTTTTACAATTAATTATTTTTTATTTATTTATTTTCGTCATGATTAGAGAATACTATTTTGGTATTAAGCAAATCACAACTTACACACTTTTTTACCTACTTTCTGTATATTGTTGCCCTAATCTGGGCACGCTAATATACTAGTTAGGTAAATACTTTAAAACACTCATTATTGGAGAACCAATCAAAACAACTACTCTTCTAGCTAATATTGAAGAAGTATTGAATTATCTGATAGGATTCTTAGCATTTTAAACCGAGAAAATGTATTAAAAATACTTTAATCATTTATTTACATTCAGTCATTCACACTTTTTTAATTAACATGAAATTATCTACTTTCTGTATATTGGTACCTAATATACTAATTAGGTAAATACTTTAAAACAGATTACACACATTATTGGAGAACGAATCAAAACAACTACTCTTCTAGCTAATACTGACGAAGTATTGAATTACATGATAGGAGTCTTAGCATTTCGAAGCAAAAAATGTATTAAAAATACTTAAATAATTTATTTAAATTCAGTTAAAGTGCGAAAATTAAATTTCAAATTTTCGTCAGCGATTTGAATAAACCTCGTAGACCTTAAAATAGCCTGCCTTTTGTGACTCCAATTCTAACGTGTGTTGAATCGATAGATTGGATTTAATAAAAGATTAGTTAATTACCGTATGTTTACTAACCCTGATGACAGGCTACTTCAAAGAATGATAAAATCCAATTTGATTTTGTTAAATTCTTCATTAAGTTTTGATCTTGCTAACTTTTGCGTATATGCATTTTAAAGTTGTGTCTGTAGAAATATAAATATATTTTTTAGTAGTTTTTTAAACATAAATTTTGATTAAAAAGTACTTCCTCAATATTTACACATTTTCAGAGATATTTTTCTAATAGTAGATGTTCGTATACAAACACATAAATTTTAGAAAATTGTTTATGTGTATAATTATCGAGTATATTTCAAGATACGTTTACAGTTAAGGATGAATTAATGGATTTTTTATTTGGTATATATTTATAGATGCACTGTTTAATTTAATAGAGTTTAAAGTCAACTGTGAAAGCACAAATAATTTAGGAAACTATGTGTCAAGGAAAATAATCAAACGTCAAAACAATTTTCACCTAACTTAATTGAAAATATAAGCTGCGTTTCACAGGAAAATGCGCTATATCTCCATTCAAACTAGAACCTGTATTTGTGTACAGTGTGTCCATTCATATAGTGCCCACACGAGGCGTAACTTATACGTTACCGATTTCTCAGAAATCTCAATCTATGTAACAGTTTTTGCTTTGTTCAAAATGCACCAGGTGTTCCAGAGGTTTATTTTATTCCTCCTTTTCGGTTTCCCAAGCAGACAGTCTTAGTGATGGAGATTCCAGAATTGAACTTAATTCAATTTACCTTATTCACAGCGTCCTAACAGAAGTTTTATAATTTCTGCATAATTCTCGTTGACCTCTCTTTGCTGTATGACACGCTTGACAGCATCACACGATCTGTCGCAGTTACATATTAGGTGTACGACCCACCAAAGCATTTTGTGATATGATTTATAGTATATAATAATAAAAATAGAATTTGTATTGAAGATTAAATTAAAATTGTTGTCTTAGATTATTTTTACATTCAATAAAATGAGTGGTGCACTTCCAAATAAAGCATAATTTAATCCCATACTGACATAAAAAGATGGCCATAATAATCACAAATGCACAGCCGAAATTGTCGTAATGCCGTTCCCCACAGAATTCGTTTAATTATTGGTGAAATTGCGTGTTATTCTGATCCAACAGAGGGGTTGATTTATCCTGCATCTTTTACACCAGCAATTTCGACCAGAAACATGATGTTTCTAGAAATCCATATAACAATATCTGACAAAATAAAGCTACGGTTAATCGTTATAACTTAAACGTTATTGAGAACACCAAATGTATTCAAAAAATAGGGTCAGTATTTCATGTGTAATGAATTTATTTCTAATTTTTATTAAAAGAAAATTGAATAAACCAAAGAGAAAAACATATTAAATCAACTCTTATTAGTAAAAAAAATTCTGTGAAATCAGTGTTCTAAAAAATTCAGTCTCAATTTTTTGCAAAATTGTTCGCACAGAGTTTAATCCCCTAGAAAAACGTAATATTATTAAACGCTTAAATTATTTCAGTGATTTCTCTACTTATGAAAAATTGTATCATTCTTAAATCATGAAATTATTCTCTTATTACACAGCCACACAGAAGAAAAAAAACTGCTGTGCAAATGACCATTTCTATGTATTTTGGGTCGCTGAATACGAATCCGATATCGAAATTCCCCCAGCAAATCACCAGAATTTTCTAACCTCAAAAAACCACTTGAAATCGTCAATATTGTGAAAAAAGAAAAGAAACACTTATTCAAATGACTAAAATATTGTATTCCTTTGAATATGAAGTCAATGTCAGAATTCCCCTAGAAAATTACCAGAATTTTCTAACCTCAAAAAATAGCTTAAAATCTACAATATTGTAAAAAAAGAAAATAAATACCTATGAAAACGTCTAAAATATTGTATACCGTAGACGCTGAAAACCACTAAAGATCTTATTCCTTCTTTTACTATCAAAAGTTCTATGCAGTGGATTTCGCGCTCGTTTGACTCCTTCTCTTTTGACTTCTCGTTTTAATGTCCAACAAAAATTTGTCATCATACTTATATCCCATTTTCCTTGATAACGCCGCTCAATTTCCACATTGTCCTGATGGAATATTTCTCCATGATCTTCACTATAGTCCCCAAGGTTTTCAGAAAAGTAATCATTATGAGAATCTAAGAAGTGGAGCTTCAGAGTCATATTGCAACCTAGTTTACGACAGTTCTCCAGCAGATTAGTGACAATTTCTCTGTAGTTATGACTTTTTTGATTCCCAAGAAAATGTTTAGTACCAATATTGCTGCCTCACCAATCCTCAGGTTTTCTTGTTTTAAACATATGTGAGATATCATAGACCGTGAAAATTATTATAAGAAAAAGGCATGGTCGAGTAGATCTTCTCTAGATCCTGGCTCATATGACGTTCTTTTAAGTCCTCTAGTTGATTCAGAAAAAGTACTACTCCCACCACTTCACATCAAACTTGGCCTTGTGAAATAGTTTGTGAAACCTTTAAATAAGGAAGGAGAAGCAGTCAAATACATAGAACAGAAATATCCAAACGTTTCATATGCAAAGTTGAAAGAAGGAATATTTGATGGACCTCAAATACGTGCAATGCTCACAGATGAAATTTTTGTAACGAAAATGAATGATTCAGAAAAATCAGCTTTGCTTAATTTTAAAGAAGTTATTAAAAATTTTTTTGTGAATCAAAAAGTCATAACTAAGAGAAATTATCGTTAATCTGGTGGAAAACTATGGTAAGCTAGGTTGCAATATGAATCGGATGCTCCACTTCTTAGATTCTAATATTGATCACTTTCCTGAAAACCTTGAGGATTATAGTGAAGAACAGGGAGAAAGTTTCCATGAGGACACTATGGAAATGGAAAGAAGTTATCAAGAAAGATGGGATATAAATATGATGGCAGATTTTTGTTGGACGTTAAAACGAGAAGTCAAAAAAAAGGAGTCAAACGATCACGAAATCCACTGCAAGGAACTTTTGATACTAAAAGGGTTCGTTACCACAAAAAGGAATAGGATCTTTAACCCTTGGACACCCAAACTCTCTCATCGCTTTTATACTTTAAAAGGTATCTTAAATTATTACTTTAAGTGTTAAGATGTAATCGTTTGCATATGACTTCTTTCATTTTCTGGACAATATTGTAGATTTAAAGCTATTATTTTGAGGTTAGAAAATTCTGGTGGTTTGGTGGGGGAAATCTGACACCAAGTTCGTATTCAGCGTCTCAAATTAGATGGGTATACAATATTTGTGTAAGTGTTTCCTTTATTTATTCACAATATTGACGATTTTAAGCGGTTTTTTAAGGTTAGAAAATTCTGGTGATTTGCTGGGGGAATTTCGACATGGGATTTGTATTCAGCGGCCCAAGATACATAGCAATACTATATTTTGGCCGCTTGCACAGCTCTTTTTTTTCTTCTTTTGTGTGGCTGTGTTATCAATCATTATTATGATAAATCAGCCCGAAGTAGTAGGGGATTTCCAATCTGAAACAATAGCGATGAGAGGTAGTGCCTCATAGTGCCATACAGAAGAGATTTCCTTTGCTAAGCTCAATCGAGAGGGGGGGTAAAAATAAGTTGCAGAATAATAAAGCACTCTGCAGATATCAGATTTTTTCCAGATCTTATGAAAAATTTCGTTCTCCAGAATGAGAACAAGTTTTCAATGCCTCTACGTATATTAGAGTAGATTTTTAGGCTTTCCATTAACCGAATTATCAGTGCATATGAGGTAGTATCAAATACCTTAACAACAGAAGGAACAGAAAAATAACGGGTAGTAGGTGTCATCCTGACAGATACACCGGTATACAAACAAGTTGTCTTTGCAACCTCTTACTCCTCTTTTTGAACCTCTTTGTTCGTATATATTATCCCAGTCTCTGAATCCATTTCTATCAATATTGTTGTTTTAAAGTTGAATTTCTTCTCTCTTCTTTAATGTTTTTTGGCAGTGTCGTAAGGTGACACCAGATCTCAACATGAGATCATAGCGACTTACCCAAGAAATCTTCTTTAAATATGTGCTGTTCCCCGAAGTGCGGTTTTTTGCACCTCATGTATGCTTATGTCACTTGGGAGGAGTTTTTTTATAGTTCCAAGGGCTCCAGTAACTACTGGGACAACTTTTGCTCTCAAGTTCAACATTCTCTGGATCTCTATCTGTAGGTTTTTGTACTTGCTCATTTTTTCTGCATCTTTGAGTAGCACTCATTGATATGATCGGGTACAGACACATCAATGAGCGGGTAAGATCCTTCTTTTTTGTTATATACCATGAAGTCTTATCGATTTGTCCGGATTTCGCGAGCTGTTACAGTCTGTTAATAAGGTTACGACAAACTTTCTCAGCCATAGCTGGAGACTATTCACCGATCTCTTACGCGCGTTTGAAATTCGGGTCTATTGGACCTCTTTTCAGGTTTTTGGGTCCTTTGGGCGACGTTGATGAAGTCTACTCTAAATAGTGCGATATTCTGTACTTCTTGAGAGTTCGGTTGACCTGGCACATGCTGTAGACTCCAGTCATGGCCCTTCCTAACAGTACCGAGGGCTTCTATACAATCACTGGCGCGACTGCGGTTTTTGTTTCGTTTTGTTTTTTTTTTGTTTCTACCAGGAGATTTTTGTACTTGCTCAACTTCTCTGTTTCCTTGAGCATCACGTCGGTGTCATTTGGGATGAACACATCGTTCAGCAAGAATGATTTCTCTTTTACTGCCTCGTCCATTGGAGTGTGGTAACTCAAAAAAAAATTAAAAAATTTTATTGTTCAATAAGCTTGGATGTCATGATACGTCAAGATTTTAAGTTTGAGCAAAAAAAAAGGTCTGTCTGTGTCGGCCCGTCTGTCTGTAACTTTTTTGCGCACACGATTACTCCGGAACCATAGATATTGATTTGAAATTTGGTATATGTATGTATTTTAACGAGATCTGGAACTAGATTATATTTTGATATTACTTCATTGAAGTTTTGGGGGGTAAATTGGGGTAAATGGGGGGGGGGGGCAAATAGGTAAATGAAGCAAGTAAAAGTCCATAAAATTGGTATTTAGTATATATAAGAGAAGCTAAGGTCTCAAAAATTTTTTTTGCATTAGCCACCCCATTATTAAAGGGGGTGAAAAAAATGAAATTTTGATTTAGTGTGTACAAGAATCAAAGGCCTCAATTTTTTTTGCTAGCTAGCTTACTGGCTGGAATTAATAAAATATTAAACGAACTTACCTTAAGTAAAGTTTGATCTTAATTATGTGACCGCATCTTTCGAATAAAACACGTATGAAGATTGTACTATTATTATTACTTCTCTATGGGAAAGTTAGTTCAAGTTGTGCCTGATCGTTTTTACTTTTTTTAAGCAGTATGTTATTGTTTCACCTAGATAGCTAATATTAATATTGTTTGTACTATTGCCATTATTTTCTCTATCAAGCTCTTGGTACAATACAATAAATCAATGTTCCAAAATAACAAAGACAGTACTTCCATGTTTGTTTTAGAGAAAAATGTGCGATTCTGGTTAACAGTGGGCACGATCCATAAATTTTGTCACGTAATGTGTTAAAAATATAAGAGATAAATTGTGCTAAAAAAATAGCAAACATTTAATTCTTTCTGCAAAGCAAAATGACGAATGATGCCAACGTAAATATTATTGTTGGATCTATAAATAGTGGAATTGTCGTTCAAAGTAGGACTTCACAGCTAGGAATCAGATCGCTTGTGTTAACTGCTGTCGCGATTTGTTTATAAAAAGCGACATGTGTGTCTGTAGTTAGCGTCGGGGCGCTGTAAACAAATCGACGCCAAAACGATCGTCGCTTTATGACGCGAGCGACGAATGTAACTCAGGCCACCTTTACATTTTGTTTACATGTTCCGCATGTTTAAAACTAGACCGTTGACAAAATGGGTAATTGCTTTCAAAGATTATTTACACTACTTCACGTTAAAAGAAATTTAATAGAACGGAGGCGCCGGAAAAATATACTAAAATAAAAACGTTTATTACTGAAAGAATATTTATTTTCCTTGCTAAAATTTATACATTCTTTAACTTACATCTATTATTAAACGCAAACACGTATCTATATCCTTAATTAATTATTTACACCTTCGTTTATAATTTACCATCCTTATGTTTACTTTTCTGAATTGTCAAGAAAAAACAAAAGCTATAAAATCTGTTATTTCGTCTCTAAAATTTTCCTTTAACTATACATACATTTATAAAAATTGTATACAGGAGTCTTTAAGATTTATTATTTTCTAATAATATTCCATTAGTAATTTTTTTAAATTTCAGCCAGTATAATAATTTATGATTTGTATAGGTATTGTTAGCATTTCAAACACAATATAAAAAGAAATAAAGAAATGAATAGGGAAAAATATTTGTATGAATTGTCCAAAATTTGATTGTCGCCCTAATAGCACACGGTGTCCACCGGACGTCCGTTTTATCTCCATTTAATGTACTGACGTCCATGGACATAAATTGAACGACCACCGGACGTCTATAATCGGATTTACTTTGAAATTGTACGGAATGGACATCCTCTGAATGTCCATTTTATGTACGGGAAGTATGTCCATATAGGGACAGGAGATGGACGTCCATTTCGTGTCCGTTGATTTAAGACGGCATAATTACGATGTTAGTGTTATAGCATTACCCAGCAAAAACAAAAAACGTTAACAAAACTGTTTTTTTTCAATTTTACAATATTTTTATTTAATTTTAACCTTCTTTGTAAATTATTAATAATATTATTTTATACTAAACATTTATTAAATATCCAAATACTTTCTACATTTTGGAATAAATAGTTATATTAGTCTAGATCCGGCAGTTTATTTGAGCAGGTATCGAGTTCTTTTAATAAAATTAGATTAAAATTAAAGATTATTGCTAACAATCCTAAGCAAATCTAGCCGTTGCCTACTTCCAACTATAGAGTCTTTAAATAAGTAGTAGTATATAAGTTCAGTACCCGAGTGAGTTAAAGCGTTGACTTACAAATCGGGAGGTCGGCGGTTCGATCCCTACTCATTCCGATTATTTTTTTTATCATATTCCTCCCTCAGGGATGTACAAATATTGTACAACGTTGTGACATTTGGACGTCTCTCGGCTGCCCGCCGGATGTACTTTGAACCAAAAACGAACGTCGATCTGATGTCCTGTTTGTCTGTCGAGGACATCCTTCAGATATAGGATAATGTTGTGCTATTAGGACGTATATATAATGGGTGGTCCAAAATTGTCTCCCGATATTTCTGTGGCTGATAGTACAGTTAGAAATAAAAATACTCTTTTATAAAAATATATTTCCGAAAATGGATAATAATGGAGTTATACCACTTTAAAGGGGGGTAATAAATATCAGTTTAGTGACATCAACATCAGATACTAAATGAGGAAGAATAACGAAAAGCTATTCCGTCTAATCCATTTGTTTGAAAAATTTTCATTAAGGCACCTACGTAGAGCAACCGAATAATGTATGGAAGCACTATTTATTTAAAGAATAACTCTTCTATGTTGTTATTCATTTAGTATCTTATGTTCATTAAGTCAAATGACTACTTTAACCTTTTTAGTAAACGTAACCGACTTTTATACAGGGCCAGTCGAAAAGTGAGAAATTTTAAATTTGACTATTGAATAACAAACATCCTATAATGAGGTATCGGGCTAAAATATTGCACAAAGGTATTTGAGACAACTATGAATCGAATACGCTGTCCAGTTTGCCGATAAAAAATTGACGAATATTCGGTCTCGAAATTTCGACCCATTTAGAGGAGCTTAGTTGGCCTTGAAAATACGAAAATTACAAATTTTTCAAAACAGTCAAATAAAGCTCATCGAGCACTATATCATAAAAAAAAAATTAAATCTGCCAATGCGTTCCAAAATAACGGGGTGTTGCGGTATTAAATAGCATACACTGTATATTATCCCCCTTTAAAGGAAACTACTAACTTCCCTATTATTATACTCTTCGCAAAAACGAAGAGTATATTGTATTTGATCGGCACATTTCTAAAATCGTAAATATCGCTCGTAGAGAAAAAATTTTCATATCATTGTGTTAGTGAACGAATTCTGAACAACTTTCGAAATGTCCGTCTGTCCGTCCGTCCGTCCGTCCGTCCGTCCGTCCGTCCGTTCTTGTAAGCACGATAACTTAAGAAAGAAAAGTCCGATTGTATTGAAATTTGGAAGGTAAGTTAGTGTTAGCTAGAGGAAGAACCCTATTGTTTTTGAAGAAAATCGATCAGTAAATAAAAAAGTTATTAATTATTTAATTTAAAAAAAATATATTCTCTTCATTTTTGTCGCTTGTACTTAAATAGAAATCTTGCGAAATGTGGTGGTGCAGTGGCTAAAGTTTTGCCTTGCAATCCAAAGATCGTGTGTTCGAATCCCACACAGGTTGGATTTTTTTTTTTCATTTTTTTTTTTCATATAATTCTTTTCACAACAAAGATGGTATCACAAAAACTAACATTACTTACAAGAAAACTGCGAAGAGTATCCTATAGAATGTGTAACAATTATATAAAAAGCTCAGTAAATTGGCGAAGAGTACGTTTTTAGCTTGTTCATTTTTGAAAATAATTTGATATAAAAGAGTACTTTGATTTTTGGATGTGCTAGCCAGAGAAGCGTCGGAAGACAATTTTGGACCACCGTGTATATGAGAGCTTTTGCCATTTTCTATTCTGGATTATTGAAAGATCGAAAAACGTATCAAAACAATATATTATTTCGTTGTCGTATATCTTGCGCCCCCATTAAAAATTCATATGCTACTCTCCTGCACCAGGAATGCAGAATGCACGAACAATTTATTTAATTCGGTTGATTTGCAGTTATTCGCAATTTGTGTTTGAATCCGTGCCCCAACTGTCTATTCTCTGGCTAGTTTTCCAAATAATTTATTCTTGGAAAACCTAGTAAATCTCGCTAAATATCAAAGATCGGTAGAAGCAAAGGATAAGTTGAACAGAAAGTGGAACAGACGAGTGATAAATCAGGAACAGGTAGTCCTCCCGGAGGATCTGGTCTCGAAATAAGAAGAGCCGCAGTCCTTTCCCTTCAGGACCCTAAGATGGATTGAGTCACTAGCCTGTCATTGCTTCTTCCAATCTAATCTTCAAGAATGCTTAACGCCGTTTACAGAGGCGTAGTACCCGCGTTTATATAGGGCGCACAACTTACAGATATAAATCATACATAAAAACGATTTTTTAAGCAGTTTGTCTCTTCCAACAAAAAAGTAAAAGTTTTCACGTACAAGTGGTAGAGTTGTATATAATTATATGTTTTGTCTAATCACAGTTTTGTACGAAATGTATTTCAATATAGTAAGGAAAGATTATTGCCGATCTCTATTATAACCACTTGTTTTTGTAACAGTACCTAGTATTTTGGATTCTATTGGTTTATCTCATCAATTATAGATGAAGCATAATTTGATTTAAAAATTCGACCTGTGGAAGTTTGAATATACATATGCGTTGAAATAAAATAGGTTATAAATGTGACATTGACACTGTTGGTAAATTGTTTTTAAATAACATTTTTAACACACACAAATTACGTTTTTTGTTCAATCTGGAATATACCCAATATGGCCAACTATTTTACACTGCTTGACCGCTTATAGAGGTATATTTTAAGTCTCATTGGTCTTAATATATTCCTTAAAACTTAAGCTAGGGCGAGCGTAGATGCATCTTCACTGTATATGTATCTCGATACTCCAGTGAAGCAACGTGCAGCGCGGTTAGTACTTGGATGGGTGAAATCCGTCTTGGGAAACAGCGATCTAGTCCCACCTGTTACAGTCAAATGTTAGTCTTACGAGAAGAGATTCGGCAAAATTTTCAGGTTGGTAGCTCATCCCTTGGCGTCGGTAATAGGCCGACGTTAAATAAATAGATAAAGAGAAATCACTATAGCCTAATAAATCCGTTTATGCTTAAGACTGATTTATTACAGGTTTTTGCCTGCTTCATTAAAACTCTAACAAGTAGTTCTATTATGAATGTTCGACTGGAAACATAGTAATCTCAAAACGTATTAGATTTATAGGCCATCATTAGCAACCACCTTAAGATAATTTCATAGCGCCATTAAAAAACTACAACATTTCCTAAATTCTTCAATAAAACTCGAAGTTGGACTTAACAGCTATAAAGTTTTAGTGAAGGCTTGAGAAATACCATGATAAAGCAATAATAAACCAATAAAAATAAAAAGATAATTTAGTTTTAATGTAAATTCTTGAATGCCTTTTAAAAACTTTCTTCTTTCTTTAAGACAAATTTTACTACTATTTAATATATCTGGGTTATGAGATGGCCATTATAAAACACTGATAAAACCTCTTTAAGACAAAACTATTTTTGACATTTAATAAATCTGGTTTATGAGATGGCCATTATAAAACTGATAAAACCTCTTTAAGACAAAACTATTTTGAAGTGCATTTGACATTTAATGAATCTGGTTTATGAGATGGCCATTATGAAACACTGATAAAACCTCTTTAAGACAAATCTATTTTTATATGCATTTAACATTTAATAAATCTGGTTTATGAGATGGCCATTATAAAACACTGATAAAACCTCTTTAAGACAAAATTATTTTTAAATGCATTTGACATTTAATAAATCTGGTTTGTGAGATGGCCATTATAAAACTCTGATAAAACCTAAATAAGTCTAAAAGGCATTCAAATTGCTACTTAGTTATACAGTTTGCTATAAATAATGGGCTGTTGAGAACCTCGAAGCACTACAGTGTTATGTGCACTAGATACTTATATACCACAATTCGATAATGGTATGGTTCTCTCGACTAAACTTGATTGATTCATATCACTTTCTTTTGTTCTATGATTAGCCTTTCTGTCAACGCCAAAATTTACCATTTTTAATTTTTTTTATGGAGATTCATAAAAGCCCTGATGTAACACTATCTGCGCCCCTGTTTGCTACTTATTTGTTCCTGGCGGCCTATAGCGCGCTTTGTTTTTAATCAAATTCTTATTCAATTAGGATGAACAAGTTACATTTTACGATGCATTCAAGTGCATTAATTTTCTTAGGGCTGTACCGTTTTTATTTCCAAATTGGAGCATTTTACGAGATATTAATTTATTCATAATTGTCGTTTGGATGTTTATAATTTTTTAGTCATTTTGTTCTCAGCATGATTTTATAGAAAAAATGTTTTTGATATTTCCGGCACAATGTTGCATTTGAGACAGAGATGCTCAAAAATTAACGTTTTTCCTTATTTATTTAACTTATATTAATATTTTAAAAAAGAAATCATAGCTCGGGAATGTGGCTTTGATATGAGTTAAGAATACTACATAGTAAAATGTACAAAAATATTACAAAAACTAGTTAAAATCAAAAATTACTTTTAGATGATTTGTATTTTTTCATTTAAAAAAATACTCGGTTATCCAACATATATTTTAAATAAATATTGTAGGTAGGCCGTTAAAACACAAACAATACTTTTTGTTAAAGTTTTTTTTATAGCCTTAAAAATAGCTGAGAATGGAATTTTGAATATTTTGAGCCACGCGTAAAAATAGTTGGAGAAATATTTACCTCTCAAAATTTAAACAAAAGCTTTAATATTGCAGGTTTACCACCCGCTTCCAAAGCTACTGAACATCATATTATCAAGTACACGTAGTTTAATAAAAGAATCAATTCATTTAACTGTGGCTGGGAATTGAAAAACAATACACTGATTTTTGTCAATTGAACCCGATAATGTATTAATAGTTCTTTATTGCAACTGTAAAAAAAATGATTAATAAGAATTTTCCTTGTAATCACAAAAAGTTTTTATATTTGCAGACATAGCCATGGCATAAGTTGTATCATTTACACACTGTAATTATAATTTATTAAAGACGGAAATTAAGTTTAAAAAACACTTTTTATTTTTAAAAATGTGTTCCTTAAACGGAAATGTTATCGAGTGTAATACCACTAGAGGCTCGATTTAGCTGGGTATCTTCTCGCTTTTCACGAGACCTTTGAAGTTTAGAATTGGAGCGTAGCTCGATAAATTAAATAAAAGATAAATAAAAAAATTGTATCATGTAGTGATAACGATGTTTTACAAATATACATAAAATTTCTAGGTACTTTACGCCAGATTACATATATATAATTGCTACAGAATACATACATACAATGTGCTCACGGCAAAGCGGTATAATAGGTGTAAATGACAATTTTTTTTGGATTAGAAACACAATTTTTTGTATTCTGCTCTTGCTTCACCCAAAAACTATTTTTAGTATCTTGGACTTTAAAAAAATTATAGAGGGCGCTGGTAACAGCTTAAGAATAAAAATCGCATCAGGTAAAGTGCTTTTTCAGTGCGAAATATTGAAATATTTTACTAGAAAAACTTACTCAGAATTAAAAAATATGACGTACCAAATTACAGAACTAAAAACATTTTTTTTTACATTTATAAAATTTTAATTTTTTTTTAATATTATAAATGCAATGATAATTTAAATTCATTTATTCTACCCATGTTCCTCCATTTTCAGGACACATCTCAACTCTGTTTTTAAATTCTTTGTAGCTATTTTGAATGGCTTGAAGGTGAATTGAATTTATAACATTTGTAATTCTCTCTTTCACATTTACATCCGTTCTTAAATCATAGAAATAAACAATTTGCTTCAGATGACCCCATAAATAAAAATCGCAAATAGTCAAATCAGGTGATGTGGGTGGATACGGAAAGGATCCAAATCATCCAATTCATTTTTCTGCAAAATTATTATTCAGCTAATTCCTTACTATTTATGTGCTGTGGGTTTAACAACCAAGTTATGTAAATATTCATGAAAAAATGTTTCCAGTAGATTTAAATATTTATTCTGATTCAATTTACCATAAATGAAGTATGGTCCGATTATACCATTGTAAGATATTGCTCACCAAATATTAACTCTTTTAGAATATTGACTACCTGTAACAATTTTAAAATTTGGGTTTGTATCGCTCCAATAGCAGCAATTCTGACTAGACACAACACCATTGGTGGTAAAAGTTGCCTCATCAGAGAAAATGATGGAAAAACGGTCTTCTGCAAATTTTTCCCCCATTAACATACAAAAGTATAAGCGCTTATCTTCATCACCGTACTCAATATTATGTGGAAATCTTGGTTTTAATGCAAAAACTTCGTTTTCTTTGAATATTTTACAAATTAATGATTTACTTATCCCTTTATCATTAGCTCGCTTTCTTAAAGATAATTTTGGATTCTTTCTAAGAGAATCCATCGCTAATATTGTTGCTGCATCATCTTCATTGTACTGTTTCTTTGGCCTAGTCTGCTTATTATACTCTTCGCAAATACGAAAATGAAGAGTATATTACATTTGATCGGCACATTTCCAAAACTGTAAATATCACTCGCAGACCAAACATTTTCATATCATTGAGTTAGTGAACGAATTCTGAACAACTTTCAAAATGCTCGTCTGTCCGTCCGTCACGTTTCTTGTAAGCACGATAACTCGAGAAAGAAAAATCCGATTATACTGAAATTTGGATAGTAAGCTAGTGTTAGCTAGGGGAAGAACCCCATTTTTAAACAAAATCGATCAGTAAATAAAAATGTTATTAATGATTTAAATTTGAGAATTTTTTTTTGTTTTTATGTTTTTACTTTATTTTACACTGAGTCTTTTACCAAGTTCGTACTATAAAATTAAAAATGTCTAAAACTAACATTATTTACAAAAAACTGCGAAAAGTATCCTACAGAATGTGTAACAATTATATGAAAAGTTCAGTGGACAGGCGAAGAATACGTTTTTAGCTTGTTTAATCTTAGAAATGTGTTAATTGTTTTAAAATGTTAAGGCACTACAGGAGCTTGAAACTAACTTAATAATAGATTTAACTAACTAATCAAAGATAATGTGTAGTTTAATGGTAGATCTTATCTCGAACGCAGCTAATTTAAACGACATTTAATATGGAAATAACGTAATAATGGTACGGGTCTGTAATATTGGGTTTGCTCAGACATAAGTTGATGAAATTCGACTTGCAAATTTAGCGGAGGTCAGTTGCAATTTGGACATGAAATGTAGAAGGAATGAATTAACGTACAAATTCATGCCACCCTGTAAGCGTTCACCGTGTCCTTGCATGAAATGAAATCTTGATAAAACTGCATTTATATTCATTTATGTTATGCAGTTTTTTATGTAAATAAAACTAACAATTATTCGGTTATGAAGAATGACTTCCGTTGATAATGATTATTGGGGTCCTATACAAGCCTAAAACAAAAAAAAACCGTCACGCGACGATAATGAGCATTAATTAAATGATTTTAATTGTTTTGTTACAACGCGTGTTACGTTTAACTGGCTCTAATTTAAACTTGATTTTGTTTTAATTGTCAACACCAAACCAGGCTCTAACTTCCGTCTTCCATTCATCACCCTCACGTGCACGTCGTCAATAATTTACAAACTATTTTTAAACTTGTTTATAATATTGTAAAATATATTCATTCCTGGCCTACTAACTTACCCATTAAACGTACTGGCTTATTCTGTGCTACACCAAAGCCTATATCTCAGGTGCAGATACTTATTTGCCCAAATGGCAATAACGACGCAGATATTTCGATATTTCTTTGCAAATATAACTCTGCCAAATGCAAAATTTATACATTGTTAACCGACCACCCTTATGTAATTTTTTTGTTTGTTTGTATCTTTGCTCAGAACTTGCCTTCAGAGATATGGAGATGAAATTACTTCCACGTCCAGTGGAAGTATGGTAATGCAAAAAAAAAATTTGAAAATTTTTATTGTTCAAATAGGTTTAGAACATCATGAAACGTCGAGATTTTAGGTTTGAACAAAAAAAATTGTCTGTATGTCTGTCTGTAACTTTTTTGTGCGCACGATTACTCTGGACCCGTTTAAGATTGAAATTTGGTACACATATGTATTTTAACGAGATCTGAAACTAGATTATATTTTGATCTTAGTTCCTTTGAAGCGTTGAGGTAAATAGGGATAAATAGGTAATTCAAGCAATTTTTCGTGGGTCTGGTGTCATCCAGAATGTTTTTCATCAATTTGATATGTAAGGCCTATAAAGTTTATAGCCTATCTCTCAACACCGGAATTTCTAATTTTAATTTTTTTTTTTTTTTGGATATCACTTCCGTATATTTTACATTAGTAAGTACGTACCCTTTCTTTCAACATTAAAATATTGCATTTTAATGTTTTTTGGGGATATCACTTCTTTTTGTTTTACGTTAGTAAGTGTACTGTAGTGAGCAACAAAAAATAGGACAACTATTTTTTTCTAATGTAAATCTGTCTCTATTTGAATATGTAATGAGCAGCCGAAATAAAACAGTTGGCACTTTTATTTTATTTTTTATTGCAATGCTGTAGTTATTGCTATAGCAAATGATGGATGGTCAATAAAATAAGTTGCACTGCGTTGTAACATTAACAAAAATTGTGTTTAACATTTTAAAAAAGTGGAAAATAAACGGCACAATAATGGGCGAGCGTAGAGGCGACTTCAATGTGAATATCAGTCGATATTCCGTTGAAGCAACGTCGAGCGCGGTTAGTACTTGGATGGGGTCCCATCTTGGGAAATACAGCGTTTTCGTCCCACCTTCTAGCTGCTTGTATATCAGTGTATACGCGGAAGTTACGTAGTTTCAGACGAGGATTACGTAGTGGATATACCATCCTTCGGAAGGGATGTAAAGCAGGCGGTCCCTTGTCTATTAAATGTTAGGCAAGTAAAAGATCCCTACTCTTCTTAAGGGAAGAGGTTCGGCAAAATTTCCAGGTTGGGGGTAGCTCGTCTCCTGGCGTTGGTGATAGGCCCTGGTAGCGGAAATAAGCCGACGTTAAATAGTTAAAAAAAAAAAACGGCACAATAAATATAAATCCTGGATAAGGGGACAAAGGATATCCAACTTAACAGGAAACTAACTGTTAATATTTCGTTATTGCACCATTTCTATTTATAATTTCTATAAGTCTGTTTGGCATAGAATTAAATAACCTTATACAATATTCATCAGTAATAATATTTTCCCATGCATTATTTATTATTTCCAGTAATTCTTGGGCATTCCGTGATCTCACATTTAGTTTTTGGATACTTCTTACGAGTAGTCCCCATACGTCTTCCATAGGGTTAAGATCTGGACTATGACTGGGCCAGTTAAGAACATTAATGTTGTTATCTTGAAACCAGTTAGTTACGGTATGAGCAGTATAAACGGAACAATTATCTTGTTGAAATATGAATTCATAATTAGGAAATAATTGTGACACAGAAGGGAGCATAATATTGTCTAAAATCCTAATATACGTTTCACTATTAAATCGTTCCACAAAACACCAGGGCCACGTGCAGATATCCAAGCCCACATATTAACGGAAAATCTACCACTTTTGTCATTGTTAGATATATATTTCTCATCGAATCGAGTATTCGGAGGTCGGTAAACACGAATACGATCGCTGTGGGTTGATTGCAAAGTTTTTTCGTCTGTAAAAACTACATTGTTCCAAAAAGGGCATAGCAGGATAAGCATGTGTTAGGTGCCCCCGCACCAATCGGGTCGAAATTTTTAGCACAAGTTGATAGTAGTGTTAGATGAAATTTCCCAAAATGTTATTTTTGGAAAACCATTTTTACGGGAGTTATGGGGGTAAAAAGAAAAATGGAAAAAATGTTTTTTCTCGAGAACGGATAAACCGATTTTCATGAAAAAAATATATATTATGGCTTTTGATGGTGCAAATGTGGGAAAAATTATTGAGTCCATTTGTCGAAAAAAAGTGGTCAAAAAATTTTTTCAAAATAAAATAAAATTTTTCTTTAGGGGATGTTCTAAAGCCACACCCACAATTTTCTTCCAAATAAATGCTTATATGCCCCTTTAAAACATATCCAATTTTCATAGCGATCGGAAGGGTACAACATACTCAAAATTGATAATCATTGGCAGACTGCGGGCGGCGCGTAGTCTATGTAATGAAGCATTATAAGACGACTTTTTTGTAAATATTTCGTGCAAAGACGAGATTACCTTCTCCCCCTCGTTTTCTAGGGTGCTGAACACGATGCAAGTGGTGTGAGAAGTTTTTGACCGCCGCAACCCCCTGCAACTTTTTTGAAACATTTTTTCAAAATAATTTTTTTTTATGGGATGTTCTCGAAGAATGAAGACTAAGAGAAGTCTCATCAATATAGAGTAACCTGATTCGTGAGAGGCAAGAGGACTCACGCAAAAAAGTCAGCCCGAATTGTGAGAGGCAAGGGGACTCATAATAACCAAGCACCTCGACTAATGAGAGGCAAGGGAACTTAAAATAAACAAACACCCCGACTCGTGAGAGGCAAGGGGACTCACAATAAACAGGCACCTTCACTAGTGAAAGGCACTGTAACCTCCTCATAGTAGACTTTGAAAATTAGTTCTTTCGTAGGCTGACTGCAGATGTCATCATTGCAAAATCTTCAGATTTTCAAACTAGATTTTGTTTGACCCCACAGTTGACGTCAGAGAATTTTTGGGCCACACTTCTTGAAGTTTGATACTGATTTAAATGCTAGGGTTGTAATGGCCGCCAGTGACCGTAGTAGTTAGATGTAGTAATGAACCGCTAGTCTATGTAATAAATGCAGAAATAGTGTAAATATTTCTTGCCGCAACCTCCTAAAACGGCCACCCCTCTTATGGATCCTTTTATGTTTTCTATACGAATCTGGGGAGTGATTTATCAACGGGTTGTACTTGAAATAACATGGAAGATGGTTATAGAGTAAGATGAGTCCAGACAGCAGGCCAGGGGGTTAATTAAACCCTTCCGAGGAGTGGAAAATCATTTTTTATCAAATAATTCGGGTTCAAACGCGTTTCCCCCGTTTTTGCTGATCATGGGAAAAGTATTCATTTTTAGCTCCAACTCCTCTTCATTTCTCAAATGGTGAGTGAGGGGTGATTTCTGCCCGTTTGAGGGGGTTGGAGCTGAAAATGAATATTTTTCCCGTGACCAGCGACCCCGAAAATGGTATACGCATTTGAACCGAATCATTTGAAAAAAAAACTACACCCCTCGGAGGGTTTAATCAACCCCCTAGGCCTGCTGTCTGGACTCCACTTACTCTATAACCCCCTTCCATATTATTTCAAGTATAACCCGTCGATAAATCACTCCCCAAACCCGTTTATATATGAAAACATAAAGGGACCCATAAGAGGGATGGCCATTTCAGGAGGTTGCGGCGGTCAAAAACTTCTCCTACCACTTGCATCGTGTTCAGCACCCTCGAAAACGAGGGGGCGAAGGTAATCTCGTCTTTGCACGAAATATTTACAAAAAAGTCGTCTTATAATGCTTCATTACATAGACTACGCGCCGCCCGCAGTCTGCCAATGATTATCAATTTTGAGTATGTTGTACCCTTCCGATCGCTATGAAAATTGGATATGTTTTAAAGGGGCATATAAGCATTTATTTGGAAGAAAATTGTGGGTGTGGCTTTAGAACATCCCCTAAAGAAAAATTTTATTTTATTTTGAAAAAATTTTTTGACCACTTTTTTTCGACAAATGGACTGAATAATTTTTTCCCACATTTGCACCATCAAAAGCCATAACATATATTTTTTTCATAAAAATCGGTTTATCCGTTCTCGAGAAAAAAAAATTTTCCATTTTTCTTTTTACCCCCATAACTCCCGTAAAAATGGTTTTCCAAAAATAATATTTTGGAAAATTTCATCTAACACTACTATCAACTTGTGCCAAAAATTTCGACCCGATTGGTGCGGGGGCACCTAACACATGCTTATCCTGCTATGTCCTTTACATCATTTACATTCAAGCGCAAATCCTAGTCGAGCTTCTTTATGCTCAGCTTTAAGTAAGTATTTCTGTGCTGCTGCATGACAGCGTAGCTCCGATTCTCTTACTCGCCGGCGACCAGTACTACTCGATCCAGGAAAATTCGTTGTATTTACCAATTGCAAATCTTGTTGTTGAGTTGATATCCTTCGTCGCCCTGATCCAGGATTTTTACTAATCGTACCGTTTATTCGCCACTTTTTTAAAATGTTACACACCGAATTTTTGTTAATATCATAACGCAGTGCAATTTGTCTCATTGACCACCCATCTTCTGCTTTGGCAATAACTCCAGCTTTACTAAATCGCTTATATGGGGCATATTAGTTTTTGCACACTTGCAATGAATTTTGACAAATAACTGACAAAGTCACAAAAATTAAAGTGAGATACACACAACTAGATTTTAGTAAAAATAAGAGTTGTCTAATTTTTTTTTGCCCACGACAGTACATATCCGTTTAGCAATACATTATTTAGATATTCCATATTCTTCAAGAGACTTCCATATTGATAAGAAATTACCCAGTTTTACTTCGCCAATAAAAAAGTATTTTTTTTGGCGAATTTTTGGCGATTTGAAAAAAAAAGTATTAGAAATTTGGTACATCTAAAACTAAATTATATTTTAATCTTACTCCGTTGAAGGGGTGGGGGGTTAATGGGGATAAATAGGCAAAGCAAGCAATAAGAGTCTACTATACTACGTTCCAATTTTGGCCATAATTGATGTCGCTAGTGCTGCCAATTGTACGGAGAAAAATATTGGCATATATCGAATGTTGATCGCCAAGATACCCTTTTCGACTAACACCAAGCCCCAAAGTGTTATACTCTGTTCCACAATTGAATATTTTCGACTAGCGCCAAAACGGTCAGGGGGGGGAGGTCTGACTCACAAAAGATAAAATACTCCAGGCCCCATATATGTAGCTATCTCCTAGACTATTAGCCTAGCACACAGGTAACATTGCTTGTTTACATTACTAGCAAATGAAATATTTTTTGCTAAACCAGCATATTTTACTTTCCGGACTGTGTTAGTGATACAGCAGCAGTACTGTGATACTACTACCATTAGTACTGCTACTAGAAATGTTAACAGTAATTTTATTCCTAACAAAGTCGTAAAATTGTTTTGGTTTTCATATTCCGGCAAGTGCTACTTTCCAGACTGAAATCGCTTGGAAAAATTATATTTGCTACCGTTTATTACTCATTTTTACTAAATATTACTATTACTATTATTATTATCAGTATAAAACGAAATGCTCAAATATGACAACTCATCATGTAGTTCCTTGCAACATTATAATTCCGTAATCATACTCTAAATAAAAAGAAACTTAATACGAAAAACTTAACTTCAGTGTAAGAAACCCCGGTTGTAATGTAATATTACCTATTACATTCATACCATTTATAAACCTTAGTAGATAAGTATCTATAGGTAAGCGAAATTTTCACACTGATAAGAAATTACGTAGTTTTTTTTATTTATATTGACGTTCTACTTCTGAATATGCTAGTTTCAATCAAATTTCGTTGTAGTAAACTTTCTATATAATTTTTTGTTGCATCGTGATTATGGGGTATTTAGAAAGTATAATACGTAATTTAGGATGAATTATTTTACATGATTCGCATCTCCTATCAATAACAAAAATAGTAAATCCTAATTTTCGTATAGGGGACGATGGGCATAAAATATTTCCTTATTGAAAATTCGGTTCACGCATCATTCGGTCGGTACAGAAGTCATGCATACGGGATGCCAATGATATTTTAACATCGTGAAACTCAGAAACGATATATGGTGGTCAACCGCTCCAAATTGATATTCCGTAATAGTTTTCCACTTTGACGCTGACCCGCAAAATTGCTAGTCTAGTAAAATAATATGAAATAGACCATTTATGTAGATTTACTCTATTACATTTCTTAGTCATCATATGAAATAAATCCTGTTTTGTAGTTGAGATATCAATTTGTTATAAAAAACAAACAAGATTCTTTTGTATGAAAGAAATACTTCTTCTCAGGGCCGCATTCAGGTTTTTAGCCCATGTATTCAAAGATGAGGTGAGTGGGTATCATAGTACCGTTTATTTTTGAGAGATTTTGCAATAATTTTCTTTACAAAATTTAGCATATTAATAACCTTCAGCCTATATAGTCAAAATATATAAGAAAACATTTTTACGATTTCTAAATTAATTTCTAATAATCGCGAATTCAAAAGTTTACCCCCACACTGTTTCGGCCTCCGTTCATCCTCTTGACACGACTACCGACGCGGTTTTGCAGATCCGCGGAAATCACAACGCAAGCAGTTCATCTCCAGGAGTCAACAAAAGTCAAAGGGGAAACAAACAACCAAATTTTCACAAAGACAAGTGTTAGAGTAGTATTATTATGAGAAGTTGCTTGCGGAAAAAAATGCGCAGAAACAAGTTTGTATGCATCCATTATCTAAGTCAATGAAAGTGATATTCTAGGTCAAGACCAGTGTCACCGGTAGCTCGCAGTAGAACTGTGTTCGCCGACGGTGATTAAATTAAGTGATGTAACCCTGCTTTCATTGTGAAATGTCTTCATTTCTTTCGCTGTCGGGGAGCTGTGTAACCTGTGTAAATGTAGAAGAACTTATTACCCTGCGTCTGAGTGACGCAACACCAGTTTATTTATTAAGGGCGCCAGTCGCGTTTTCCCCTGTTCTTCCACTCCCAGGCGGGTTCAAGATAAGATATAACTTGATAGAATAAGTAATGGGCCAAGGCTGCACTATGTTAGATTATTAACGACGCTCTCTCTCTAATAAAAATTGGTCTTTCTCTCTGACGGAATTTCACTTATTTACCTAATGGTAATGGATTATGCCTAAAAATTTCTAAAATGTTTTCATAAAAAAATCCCTCTCGAGCGTCCGTAATGTGACCGGTATTGAGATTTCAAACTTGTGTGGTCCTGAGACGCCCAATTTACTCAATTCCGGTCTATTGAAATTAAACCCTCGAGGGATGAGACTTACAACAAGTCATATAATCAATGAAATGCAAAAGTTCAAGAATATCATTTATTAATTAAGTTTATAATAAGTATAAACTAGAGGAAGCATTATACTCTTCGCCGATTTACTGAGCTTTTTATATAATTGTTACACATTCTATAGGATACTCTTCGCATTTTTCTTGTAAATAATGTTAGTTTTTGGACATTCTAAATTTTGTGATACCAACTTTGTTGTGAAAAAAAAAATATATGAAAAAAAAAATCACGATGTGAGGGATCGAACCCGGGACCCTTGGATTGCGTGACGAAACTCTTGCCGCTACACCACCATTTCTTATTACTAAAATTGTTAATGAGTGTAATATATACCATTAGAAAATTTATTGTGATTATTAGGAAACACACATTAGTAAAATGTATTAAAAAAAAATAGTGATAGGAAATAACATTTCGCAAGGTTTCTATTTATTACAAACCATAAAAAAATGTAAAAAATATTTTTTTTAATTTTAAATTACTAATAACTTTTTTATTTACCAATCTATTTTGTTAAAAAACAATAGGGTTCTTCCTCTAGCCAACACTAAGTTACTCTCCAAATTTCAATACAATCGGATTTTTCTTTCTTGAGTTATCGTGCTTACAAGAAACGTGACGGACGGACAGACGGACGGACGGACGGACAGACGGACATTTTGAAAGTTGTTCAGAATTCTTTCACTAACATAACGATATAAAAAATTTTTCTCTACGAGCGATATTTACTGATTTAGAAATGTGCCGATCAAATACAATATACTCTTCGTTTTTGCGAAGAGTATAATAATTATGCGATATCCTATCTAATAAGTTATATAATTGAAGAGAATCGCCACCCCAAATAAGACAAGGTTTCACCACCTAGGTCGAAATTTCATTTCGTCTTCGATTTAGGTCGATTCTGGGAGGTTCTACAACACAAACACCAGAGTTGGGTGAATTTAAATCTACTAGATCATACAGCTTCTCGTCGGCGCGGCGAAAATAATTTTATTGCAATTATGCAATATTCGCACACGTTGGCTCCGCCCCGAGCATCTTCTCATAATAATACTACTCTAACTATTAATCAATTAAACAATAATTCAATTAATCATTTTTGGAAAATATTACCTCAAATGAAATGTCATGAATGTTAATAGTCCAGTACTAAGAAATAAATTAAATATGCAGGGTGTTTCAAAAAGGACAAGGGTAGATAAAGGCCTTTTTCCGCCCATCGGCCATGTTGTATGTCATTATATTTTCCGAGTACTATATGTCTTGACGAGTAATAAAAAACTGTTCTTTGGAATAGTAGATTATTCAGTGAGCGTATAATGATGGCTATTACTCGCGGGGGTGATCTTTACGGCACGAGACGAAGGCGTGTCGTAAATCATCCGAGTGGGTAATACCCATTATACACGAACTGAATACTATAATTTATCCACGACTATCTGTTTTAATCGTTTAAAACTGAAAAAATAAAGTTCATTTACAGTAAAACGTTGACGTGTTAAACGTCAAACACGAAAATATGCACGAAAACATGGAAAAATGGATTCGCCGTTTCCTTATGAAAATTGCTAGTTCCTGATTGGTCAAAGGTGCGTTAGAATGAAAACAACTAGTTTCTGGTTGGTTAAATATGTGTTAGAATCAGATTATGTTCATTATATGTTTGGTTGGAATAATGACTATCATTATTTGACAATTGTTAAATGTAGAATGCAATGATTATACGATGGTCGTGGATAAACATATTCTTATTCAATACATACCACAATATGTGGTTTTGAGCGCTGACACGTTTAAATTCGCACGCAACGTCGACACTACTACGCCTCCCGCGGAAACGATTTTGTTTTTTATACATTGAAGCGCTTGATGAAACAATATAAATTAACCATTATTTAAAAGCTTTAATGCTCAACAATGAAATGAGGTATAGTTTATCTTGTTTCATCGAGCGCATCTAACTGAAATATACATTAAAAGTTCGGAAAAAGGTCAAAAATGACTAAAAAACTGCAAACATGCCCACTTTGAAATGATATTACTATGTCCTACTGTTGTTTTTCAAATGTAAAACATATAGAAACATAAAGATCATATGTTCAACTATAAATAAATAACGCTTAATGACTTTAAGAAGAACTTTTCTTTTTTATGAAATTAGTGGGCGAAAATTATATAGCTTATCTACCCTTGTCCTTTGTTCCACCTTCTCAAAAAGGCCGAAACTTTTAAGTTTTTAAGGTCCAGCGGCCTTAAATTAAAAGTTAGGAATTTAAATAGAATATAATAAAAATATCACGAAATGCAGAAAGATTAGACTTGCTAACGCCCTAGTTTTCTCCATCTTTTTTACACCTATGAGACATGGACCGTTAGAGAAGCAGTCCGAATGCATGTTAATACTTTCGAAATGTGAGTCTGAAGACGTTTGTTCTGGACATCTCATTGCACTAATAGCTCGACTAATCAAAATATTTTTACTATTAAAATTATATTGTCTTTGAAGTATAAGTTTACTAAAAATGTGATATAGTCAACTTATTTTTTTAGTTTATACAGAAAATCGAAAATAAATCACGGCGCAGCCATGTGTTAGTTTACTTTTATTTATTATTTTTCTTAGAATTGGATTTTATACAATGTTTGTTTATTTATTGCGCCTCCTGAAATTTTGCGCCATTAACCTAACGGTGAATGCGGCCCTGCTTCTTTTGAATAAATTATTAGCTTTGTTTTATACCTGTTTGACTCAAGTAAACCAGGTATTATACCTAATTAGTCTTGATATTTTGTTGTACACACTTTATTTAAGCAATGTCTAATTGATTTCTTGCGAAAGAATTAATTCTGTTAATAGTCAGATATCAATTCCAGTATTGCTGATTATAAATCTGTTGGGAAGCTGGTCCCACTTAAATTAGGGAAATTCCAAATATTAGTTTTTACTTTATGAGTGAACATTGCAATAAAATGATATGTACAAGCTGACTTTAGAGATATCATGTGTTCAGAATTAATGAGGATTCAATTAATTATTCATAAGTTTAAAAAATATTCAAACTTTTAAATAATACCTGAATGGTACGAAATTTTCTACTTTCTCTACAACAACGGTAAGATACTTGCTGGGAGGTTTGTTTGTCTGTTTATTGAATAGATAACAAAGCCTTCAGAGTTTTGTGGCGAAATTAAAGACGTAAATAAATAAATAAATTCAGATTTATTTCCAACAGGTATAAATACCCAATTACAGGAAACGTGAACTGAAAGAGGAACAATAATACGAATTACAAAACTACAATACAAATCTAAAAATAAAAGAAATACAAAAGTGGAAAGAAAATAAAAGAAAAAACAGTATGATGGAATATATTATTATATTTTGATTATTATATGATCCATATTGACGGATTTTTTGTAACTGTATTATCCTACCTAAGCTATCATGATTAATATCAGATGTGTTGAAATTATTTTTATATTATCGAGTAACTTCGATATATTGTATACATCTCTGTATTTTTATATGCTCAATCAAAAACCTTAGTAAAATCTCACTCTAAAATTATAATTAAAGGTAGTTTATATAAAAACATGACAGCTTACACGCCTCTGGTGATTACCTCACATAACGCATGTGATCAAATTAGAATAGCGAAATCTGTTAATAGTCCAATAAATAAGCCGGAAAATGTGGAAAAGTGGTGGAACAACACCGATTTGAAAAATTCCTTTTTTCACGAGTTCCCTAGATCCCCGGGAACATTCATTAGCATTGACCTCTGAATTACCTCCGAAAATGAGAAGGTTGAGCCGGTTTGAAGTGACCCAAAAAGTAGCTGTCATAAAAAAATTTATAAAATTAATATTTCGCCTCGGAAATGGGCTCTAGGAGGTTTTTTGAGTCGCTGATCACGAATCCGAGGTCCAAATTGAGGAATTCCATATTCCAATATGGAATTTGTGCTATTTTTTTTATGAAAATCCACTTTTTCTGGCGGAAATTTAAATATAAATATTGTGCCGCGGAAGTATGCTCTAGGGGTTTTTTTGGGTCACTGATCATGATTTTGATGATATAATAATAAAATGCCCTGTATATGACCAACAACGTAGACGACTGAATATCCCAGATCAGCTACATTCATGTCTGGGCCAATCATATGAAAATCTGAAAAAAATAGTTAAATTTTTAAAAACCATAAATCTATTTTTGAAAATTTAATATATATGAACTTACCTGAAAACACTTCTCGACATGCATAATAGAAAAGCCTTAATTTTTATGACAGGATTGTAGGCCGATGCGGCTAATGACCAAGATGTCGATGCCGCGTGAAAAAAAAACAATATGAACACATTTAATTTTGACAAAAGTACCCACTGGTAACATCTAAATGTTAATAAATTCAAATGAAGCGCGACGTAAAGCATTTTAAAAGACATAATTTTGATATATTAATTCACAACCCTGACAATTTGTAAGCAGCGGGGGTCAAATATTAGGGGAAATTCCTAGTGCTAGTAAAGTGACATAGCCATCACACCGGTGGGTAACTTCGAAAAGGATTAAATATCGCCGGTTATGTAGGCCTGACTATTAAATTAAATTAAAATGTAATGTTGCGAGATGTAGGAGAATCAGTTATTAAATTACAACATGCAACTATACTGCTATTAAGGGCCTGAAGCTTAGACCCTAAACATATTAATATTCCGCTCGCTCCTTGTGTCACTGGAACGAACTAATCAATTATGTTGTGTTCAATATAAAACTGTCTTAAGGGGTTTTCTGGCATATCGTTTTCTTTGTATGATATTATTTTAAATAAATTTGCACCAAGAAAAACAAGTAAAAAATGACATTGGATGGAGTATTATATGTTATAAATTAGGCTAAACAAGTAGGATGATAGTTTTTATTAACGGACTTCATAGAATTTAAAAAAGGAGGAAGATCTCAATTCGATCCGTAGGTTTTCTTCTTTTTGTGTTTGTACAGGGTTTTTCATTATATATTACCCCCCCCCCCCTACTGCGTAAGAGTAATTACTGTGCTCCCTTCAATAACCTTAAAATACCTATATGCATGTTTGGAGTATATTTAATGTCCGATATGTCAAGAAATATTACAGCTAGACCCATCAACCTTTATATATTTGAAATCAAGGAAAAAAAGATCTAAAAGAATATGTAAAAACATACAGGGTTTCCCATTTAAAAAACAACCTTCATTGTTCTATCACCTATGGAAGCAATTGTTTTGTTTTTTTAATTGCATCTAAAAATAAATATGTTATATATATACGACCTTACAACTTATACGAAACTTTTTTTTTATTACCAATAATAACAGAAATAAAGGGGGTCAATATATAATGAATAACCCCGTACAATAATAACTTATAGATTGGCTTAAACGATTTCACCAAGCTACATTACATCTAGTATAAGGTGAGCAGTATTTGGAAACAAGATTTTTTACTCGAGAATTCGGCGCAGTCGTTAGTGATCATTTAATTTTGTGATAAGAAAATCAAATTCCGTCAGAATTGCATTAAAATTGGTTGTAATATATTGTATATAGGGTAATTAAGGAATGATTTTTATGTTTAATAGTTTTTGTAGAGAGTAAGTTTTTATTAACCCAGCTGATAGATACGCACGGCAGCGATTTCAGTATGAGTATCCACGCGTCTATGCTAGCCGTCTCAAAGGTGTATTTGTGTGTAATGAAGGGCAATAAGTTAGTACGAAGTGTTATTAATTTAATATTTGCCTGATACTAACAAAGAACATAACACTGGTAGTTAGACATTTCAAAAGTAGCTGATAACGAATCTGATGTCAAAAGTAAAAAATTTAAGATGGCGATTCCAATATAGCTGCTGCGATAATTGCAGTATTTTTGCAAATTTACATGAAATTTCAGGAATTTCAGGATTCTCAAATAACGAACCTAATGTTAAAACTTAAAAAGTCACAAATACGGATATTTTACTGTGTAGAAGGAACCACTAAAAAGCCAGTCAGACAAAAATTTCATAAGAAAGGAACTGTCATTCCATCCATCACTTTTTCGTTGTCCTTTAGATCTTTCAGAGTTCGGTAAGGAGCTTCTATCACACTTTAATTTAACATAATGTATTAATTTCAAGGAGCTGATGGAAATGAGCTTTGGTGAGAGCGCAGGCAACTGCGACAGATGGCACGATGCTGTCAGCAGTGCCACACAGCAAAGAGAGACCAACTAAAATAATACATCTTAGCAGACGTTTTGTGGTCAATATGAAGACTATTTTGATGAAGTCTAAAACGATCGATTATTATTTTTATATCGAACGTTCACGAGTTATAAACCTTATAATATATTACAGAATTAAAGTCAATTTCAAAACATTGGTAGCCAGATGAGTTTTATAAAATATAAGTTTCATTTAATATTAATGAAACAAATCAATCATTAATTATTCGTGGTTGGACAGTGCGCTTAAACTATAAAGTACACGTGAAACCAACATGGAATATGAATTATTCAAAAACGGACAACCACACTAATAATTCGGTAAATGATCTATGATCTATCTATCCTAATCAAAACTATTTCTCTGATTATTGGTTGGGTAATGTGTAGGAGCATACAAGTTATTGAATAATGGACTGTCATCTTTGAGTTATAGACAACGGTTTTGTTCGTACACAACTTAAAAAGATATAAGTAGGACAAAACTAGAATTACCTTTCGAGTTATAATAATGAATATCACTGCGAATCTGCGAATAATTTTTTATCATTAACTAGGTCTCATGCCAAAACATGTAGGATTCTTGATCATGTGATAGGCAGTTAATTTAAGGATAGGATTTTGCAGAGTGAGAGGGAAATATGCGTTTTTTTTTCGGTTTATTATAAATATTTAAAAAATCATAAATGGTATAATCTTTAAAATATTTTCAGATATTTCCCATTGCTCTAAGGAATACAACCTTATACAGTTTTTATCACAAATCTTGTACATAGTTAAATACCATACTTTAATAATGAAATTAGGAACTATTTTCATTGTCAATAAACCACAGTATTCATATTCAAGTACACAGAGTGGCCTATTTAAAAGAGGAACACCTTTCTAAAATTTTTATTTATTGTGCGATTTGAATCAAGTTTTACTCAAGTATAGAACTAGGATCTAATTATGGTCAGAAAAGCATTCGCCTCCTACAGATGCAAAGCCACCTGTGATACCAAAATATGCGGAAAAAATCAAAAAATCATATTAGGCATTTTATTATCGGAAAATTTTGTTGATGAAACTTGTTCAGAATTATCCAAAAATTTCAAGTCCAAAATTTAATCAAACCCGCCGCGGGTGATCCACACACGCAAACGGCCAACAACCACCCCCAAACGGGGTCTAACGTGTATTATAATTGTTTAGTGATCTCCCGTTTTCGAGGACGCTGAACACCGTGGTGATGGTAGAATTCCTTCCCGGGGTGACCCACCCTAGCAAATGGCCAATAACGACCTTCCAAAGAGGTGAAAGTGCGATCTCAGCATACCCCCGGGCAATGCTACGCAGGAAAAAAGCATTAAAATGTCACCTCGATCTCGTCAACAAAGTAGTCATCTTCATTTACTGTGGAGCTGAAAAAAGATGAATGTATATTTTTTGGGAAGAATAATATGTTATATAAAATATTTTTATTTAATTATAGTATATTATATAAAATATTTTTATTGAAGGGGTATTCTTTGCTATTGAGGGGGTGAACGGGTGTCGATCAATACGCGTTTGATCCCGTTTGGAGATGGTTTTTGTCCGTTTGCGGGATGGGTCACTCCAACGAGAAATGGCACCACCAAGGTGTTCAGCATCCTCCAAAATGGGGGGAGAACTACTTTCGTTACATCAGACAATAGTCGGTTTTTTCGGGTATTTTTCCGACTCACACAGTTATATTATTTTTTGTACATCTTATATGTACGTGCGACATTCTCATCGTATTTATCGAACTAGAGATACATATTTTTTTAAGTTCTGAGTACTAATTTGGTCAAATTTATAATACAAGAATCTCTGATCCTCTGTTATGACCTTTTTTAAATAAATTCATTTTCTGCTTAAAGGAGCTCTATTTGATTGGAAGCATTATATTATCTGTTATTTTAGAAAAAGGTAAGTACATCAACATTTTAGAATTTATGTTGGCTAAATGGCTACCTACTCGAAAGGCCGCTTTATGCTATCAAATAATTACTTAGAATCGTTTTTGTTGAATTTTTGTAGATATAGTAACGTTTTATTCATTTGTTCAAATATGCATTCTGTTTTTCTAAGGAATTTCACTGTGTTTCCAAAAAATACGTTGAGATGAGTTAGTTCTTCGAATATGTAGACTGCATTGTCTCTTTTAACAGCTAATGATTTATAAGGGGATTTAAAATTTTTATGATTTTTAGCACGTTAAACGCTTCTTGAATATCTGAATTTCGAAACAATGTAAGTAATTTTGCTGGTTGTGTAGTCGGCAGTTAATTTTAACGACCCTCTATAATAGTGGCGCTTGGAGCATCTGGAATAGGAGAGTATAGATACGTGGTACATTGCCCTGCCAAGTCTTCCGAAAATTTACATCGTTTTGGAAAATGGTTAGTGGTCATCTATAGTCAAATGTGCGACGAGTTGACCGGTGTCTATGCATAAGCAACGATGTCTTGGGTGCTATGGGACCCTAGGGATAAACTTACTTTGATATGTATGATATACGATATTGTCTACGTATTGAATTTTTAGATATTTATGCCTTTGTCTCGCTATCCCATACAATATTTTTCCCTACCTTTGTCTCGTGCGATCATGAGTATTTATTACATATTAAGGTATCTCATACTATACGGGATAAACGTGTATTTATATTTTAAAATATAGTTTTAGGAATTGAAACTACGGGGAACACGTTTGCATTGCAAATCCTTTTGAAAATTTACCCACAAAGTAGCCAGAAATTTATTCTATAAGCGTATTTTTTATTACAGCAGATATTTGGCTAAAGATGTATTTTGTTAGTTTTCACATTGACCAGACCTGTCTTAAGCAAACTTTCCTTAAATCGAAATTGATGATAGCTGCTAATTAGGTTCCTTTATTTGAGGAAAAGTTTTGTGAAAATATTATTATTTACAAATGATTTGATTACAATCCAAGTATATAAAGAAGTGTTAGGTTAAAATATTACTTTTAAGGGTAGGATTTTGCAGAGTGAGATTGAAATATCCGTTTATTTGCGGTTTATTATAAATATTTAAAAAATCATAAATTGTATAATCTTTAGAATAGTTTCAGATACTTCCCATTGCTCTAAGGAATACAACCATATACAGTTTCTATCATAAATTTTATATACAGTGTGTTTCACTTGAAATGGTAACACCCCAATAACTTTTTTATTTTCTTTCCGATTTGAATCAAATTTTACTTAAGTATGGAACAAATTAGGATCTACTTATGACCAGAAAAACATTCACCTCCTATAAATGCAAAGCCACCTGCGGTACCAAAATATGCGGAAAAAATAATAAAATCATATTAGGCATAGTTTTATCGGAGAATTTTGTTATATCGCAAGATTTATATTTAAGTACAAGCGACAAAAATTTTAAAAATTTTTTTTTTTAAATTAAATGATTAATAGCTTTCTTATTTATTAATTGATTTTCTTCAAAAATAGGGTTCTTCCTTTAGCTAACATTAACTTACTTTCCAAATTTCAATACAATCCGACTTTTCTTTCTTAAGTTATCGTATTTACAAGAAACGTGACGGACGGACGGACGGACGGACTTACAGACGGACATTTTGAAAGTTGTTCAGAATTCGTTCACTAACACTCTCTACGAGCGATATTTCCGGTTTTAGAAATGTGCCGATCAAATGTAAGATACTATTCGTTTTTGCGAAGAGTATAATAATATTGCAAAAAAATATCTATTTAATTTAGTTTTAAAACGCTCCCTCTGGCAACTCTGTACTGAAGTACGTTACTCTGTATTAAAAAATATGCCCTTCAAGAAAATGCAAATTTTTTCATGCTTCTCGACCATGCAAAAAATGTAAAAATATATTTTTACGATTAGCATGCTTCCTCTTGAGTATAATGAGGAAGCAATTAAAATGTTAAGGTTGCAGTATGTGAATAGTTCTAGTTTAAAAGTGTTAAATGGTAAAACTACTTACCGTGAGGAACCCAGCCGTGTTTGCATGTCTCACAGTAGCGTAGGTGGCGTTTTCCAGGTACAAAACATTCACAGCTACAATTAGGAATCGTACATCTTATTGCCTAGAAACAAGATTATAGTTAATTATTATTATCCCTTTTTATGCATACATCAACAAATTTTATTCATTCATTGGTAAAACGTTTCAAGTTTTCTTTATTCGTATTTGTATAAAAGCAAACTAAACTATTCCTAACCTAATTTCGTCTCACGAAAATTGTAATTAATGAAAATGTGCCAATGAATTAATACCCAAAAAGGAACATTGTAATTAAAATTTTTCCTTGCATAAAAAGTAATATTTTCATTAACAGAACACAAACACGAAGAGATCAGGTCTGCTTTCAGATCAGAAATCTTAGAGCGCTCTGTATGATTCAGTCCACAGTTCCCTGTTAAAGAACTATGCACTTAAATGCCACGCGGACTGTTAATACAGATACAGCAGAATGGCTTTGGCCACATCCAGTCATAGGCTAGGCAAACACTGTCTCCAGTTCTCCGGGAGTAATCTCTGAATCTATGTAGGATTGCTAACAGGACATTGCAGACTAAGCAAACACCTCAACTGGGAGTTATAGATAACCCCAAGTGTAGTCGGTGTAAATCCCTCACGAGCTTTTTTGATAAAAATTACTCTGCATTAATAGAAGTTGGATTACATTTTGATTATTGACGTAAGAAATTGCTTTTTTTCTTAAACTTCAGTGAAATCAGGTATTCTTAGTCAGGACCTTAAGAAACCCCTTTGTTCAAGATTACATCATAGTCGGTTCAAAGGTGTTAAGATAGGGGCTGCCAGAAAAACAATTTTTTTGTAATGCTCAAATAAAAAAAAATGTATTTTTTATTTTTTGTTAAGAATAATGTATTGTACTAGTTTAGCAAAAATTCTAATTCGTACATACCTACCATTTTTCTAACAAATAATCTTCAAAAAAGACCCAAGTAAGCCATGAAAACAAATGTTATTGCAAGTGTCAATTCAATTATATAATTATTTGCGTTTCTATGTAACCACCACCATCATTTCGAATACATTGCTCAATCCTCCTTCTTATATGGCGTATAACTTTTCTATTCTCAGCCGGAGTGATTTCAACACATGCCTGTCTAACTCTGATCACTAACTCTTCTTGTCTACGTGGTCCGCTCTTATACACTATATTTTTTAAACGACCCCTCAAGAAAGTGGTGTCAGGTCCGGAGACCTAGAGGGAAACTCCTGCACTTTCCATCTCCTGGAAAATTGTCTTCTAGCCAACCCCTTGCAAACGTTATAGCCGGGGCACCATCAAGTTGACAATGCAAGTCTCTTCTGACATCTTGTAGCAGATTATTATTATTATCTATTATCTCGGATATAGGCGAAATAAGATGGCTTACAGAATATCTTTCTCTTATCAAAAAGCTTTGAAAGAAGGAGGGCCTATAAGGCCGGTGTTCGGTCCATATTATTTTTGGTAACAAAATTTCGAAACATTTTTTTTTATCATATACATTTAATATCTAATCTATTCCAGCCCAAACAGAACTTCCCCCAACCCATCCCCTACATGTAACCCCATTAAATTATTATAGAACCAGTTTACATTACTACACATGCTTATATGTTTTTGAACTTAAAAATCATATTCCCTTTACATAAACCTTAAGCTCCCCCTACTATTTTACAATACCCCCAACACTCCCAACCCCCCAATGACAAGCATCGTCTCCTCCCACAACATAAACCTTTATGCTGCTCCCAGATATAAAATAGTTTTATTTACATTATTAATAAAATGCCAATACTTTATATTGCACAGAAATGTGTAAACCCATAGAACCCAAGATAATAATTTTGAATTTGAGATGTTTTACATTACTTTTTATTTTTTCTGTTGATTAATTTTGTTTTCAATTAGTTTTTTTCCTATATGTTCATTATATGAATTACTGTTTCTTTATTTGTGATTTTCATTTTTGTGTTTTCTTGTGCCAATAATGAAATTAGAAAATCACGACAATTAGCAATTTAATTTTCATTATTTGGTGTCAATATTTTATCATTTCTTGTCATTTTAAAAAAAATTAAATTAAGTTCTTCATAACAAGCTACTTAAATGTCGACAATAAAAAATAAAGATGAATATATTATATACGATTTAAAGGCCGACGACAGTAGAATTTGGTAATTTCAAAATTAGTAACGTCATTCTAGGTAGTTAAGGGTGGCGGTGTCGTGCTTAAGAAAATGATTTCCTAGTTCGGGAACTTTTCCTATATTCCTCAACCCATCAAAGGTTTATAGAGAAAACTTGATAGAATGGTGCCAGACTATTGAAATCAACAAAAAAATTTTTTTTGATTTTCGCACGAGAAAGATTTTTTTCCTTTTTTAGTTTTCAATAGCCAGTACCATTATATAAAGTTGTCTCTAAAAGCCCATCAAAAAAAATTTTGAATCGGTTCAGGGATGTAGGAGAAATTCTCGAATTACATTCACCACCAGTACACGTTTCAATTGCATGGGGATAGGATGCATAAAATTGAAATAATCATATTGAAACCCTCATTTCTAGGCATATTTCTTAATATTCCATATTCTACCTTCATTTTGGGTGTCTCTCTTCTGCCTTTTGTCGAGACTATGGTAATAATTTTGAGGAAAAATGTGGATACATGTGGTTTTTATAAAAATCTAGTACAAATATTGGGTAATAGAAATTGAAAATGTTCTAATGTAGCAAACTGACAGAATGAAATATTTTTAGTGGGAAGGTGAAATGTGAGAGGATACATAATCATTCATTGAACGCAAACTCTCCACAAACATTTATTGGATGTAGAGAAGAAAGATATTTTGTGTAACCTGGTTGTAATGGGTTATTGACAGTGAATTATATTTTAGAGTGCATATCAAAATGGCGTGCAATCGATATATTGTCGCTATTGGATGATGAGTGAAGTGAGTGTTGACAGTTCAATACTGCATTAATCCATTAATACACATCAGCCTAACGACCTAGTAGATTACATGTCAGTTGCGGGATGGGAGCTCAAAATCAGAGTAGGCGACAACGTATCAGATTTTAACCCCACCTCACAGGTCTACTATTTATAAAGCAACCTTGTTTGGAATAACCTTCTAAATTAAAGAATATGACTGTTCTGAACGCATATATATCTTTTTTCTCTGCTTACTGGCCTTAGAGAAAAAGCGTTTTGGCCAAGACGCAGTATTTTATTATTTCCTCATGAAACCGATTTATAGTCAAACGAATTTAAAATTGAATTAGCACACAGTAAACTACTACATTCATATACAGGGTGAAAAGTTTAAATAAAAACACGTCAATTTTATTCTTTCACTACATTTTAGCGGTAATATTCTTAGTTTATCTCCACCCAATATAAGGGCATATCAAGTAACATTTCTTTGCATTTTTTATTCTAAATGTTCCAAGGGGTTAAATGATAAAAAAATAAAAACTTACTTTAAGTTAAAGCTAATGTATAAGATGTTCAAAATATTCACCATATCCTTCTTTTAAACACTCTTTATTATCAAAAGAGGATCACAATACGTATTTTAGTTTCTAAGTATTCCTAGGGGTTAAGTGATAAAACAATCAAAACTTATATTTCAAGTTAAAGCTGTTTATTGCGTTATACACAGTGTGTGCCATATCTTTTTTAAACGTTCTTTATTATAAAAAGACGAATACAATGCATTTTTGTTTTCTAAATATCCCAAGGGGTTAAAGTGACCAGAAAATAAAAATTATATTTTAAGTTAAAGCTGTTTAATGTATAAGATGTTCAAAATATGCGCCATCCTTTAAACGCTCGTTATTAAAAACAGAAATATTGATCGTGTACATTTCTTATCTTGTCGAGACTTTTTTCTCGTAACTCACGAATCGTGATTTTTTCGTTCAAAATTATCTAGAGCACTTGTTTCGCAACTGATTGGGATAATTTTTTTTTAAATACTCGTTATTTAATTTCCAAAAAACGTAAGGGTTAACATTAAAACATTAGGGTTGGTGATCGAGTAATAGGGCAAATATTCTTCGGCAATTATCTTTAGTTTCAATAAGTTAATTCTAAATTTACCCGACGAGAGGTACTAGTATAAACAAGTCGGAACTTCATCGCACTATGCTGTGACCGTTCTTCAGTATTTAGTTAAAAATTTTTCGCATGGTAGGTGAATTGGAAGAAGAGGTCAATTGAGTGACCGGCAAGATCTTCGGTCCTTACTCCACTCGATTTATGTAACAAAACCGGACAATATTGAGGATTGGCAGCAACGTGTCGGTTGTAAAATCAGACAAATCTCACCGAAAATGTTACAAATATAAGGGATGGGTTTTATCACTGATTGACTTTTTGCCAATATATGGTGCACATTTTGAACATATCATGCATTAAACATGTAAGTATTTATTTTTTATCGCTTAACCCCTTGGAATATTAAAAAAAAATGTAATGTATTCCTCTCGAACCGAGCTTTCAAACCATGTATTACTCGATATGCCCCTAAGTTTGAAAAAAAAAGTTATGGGTGTTTCTATAGAAGAACTCACTACCGTGCGTCTAGATGACGAGACACCAATTTATTTATTAGAAAGCCGCGTTCTGCCCCATTCTTTCACTCCCAAGCGGGTTCGAAAATATAGCTCGATAGACAAGTAACAGGTCAAGACTGCACTATCTCAGATTATTAACGACGCTCTCTCAGGACGTGATTTCATTTATTCACTGACAATAAGAGTTTTTACGTCTTTGGATTTTTGCGATTTTTGCATAAAAAAAAATCCTTATCGAAGATTTCTCTCCGACGGGATTAAAATTTGACGTGATTGGTATCTGTTCACCTATTAATAATGGACTCTATACCTAACGATTTCAGGAAAAATCGCATAAAAAAAATCAGCTCCCGTAAGGCGACCAGAACACTGAATATCAGACTTGCGGAATCATGAGATTCCGATAAACTCAGTTGTTTTGGTCTTCTAAACGAAAACTTCAGGGATTAAGACTAGCAACAAGTTCTTACATCAATAAAATGCAATTAGTTCGAGGAATACCATTTATTTAAGAAATTTAAAACGATACAGTTATTTTCTGCAAAATGATATAATGTGAAAGAATCACGCCTCCCCAGCTAAGGCAAATTACTTTTTAACCATACAAATGAGAGCGTGCACTAACAATCGATTTGGTAGAAAAAAATTCATTCAACTTCCTCAGAATTTAAGCAAGCCTTTTAAAAAGAATTTAAAATTTTATATTTTTGGTAATTATGGCTGACTGAAAATAATATAAAAATATTTTACCAAAATATTTTGGTTCGCTTATGCTTAGCTTAAAGGTTCTATTTAACATGATTTTATCATTAACATAACGGAGTTCGACTAATACATGACTTTGCTAACGTTCGGCCAGTCTTACGATGTACTAGTCCCTATGCAGGTTCAATATAGGAAAAATGGCACTGACTCGCCTCCGAGCGACTTTTATGATGCAAAATGGATTTTTGAGTCCTTTGTGCACAAGGCGGTCTTCTCTATAACTTTATTATTTGGAAAACCCTACCATCGCTTTGTATTGATCACCCAACGCACGCATTCAAATTATGAATCGCTGGGTGAATCCAAACTTGTTTTTTACGAGAAACCGGCCTTGGGCATTTTCACTGATTTTTTACTTATAGGCGCTACGCCCCTTTGCCAGATTTTACCGTTTTTGATAGATTACATAGTTAAAATTTTATAGTCAGTCTTTCGAACAGTATATATTATGACTGTAACTCCGTGGTCAATGTCTTTGGTGTAGGAATAAAAAAGTTAAAAAGAAATTAACTTCGTAAAAATTTGGTGTTTCTTCAAATTTTTTACTTAGTTGTGCCTCATGTCTTAATGAACTCATATTGTTCCTTTTGTGTTAATTTATGGCTCTGAAGTCTCTCAGACTCTTGAAAATGTCCTTACATGAATTTTTATTTTGGCTTCGACTGTCAATTCTGGAAGGTTTTACAACATTTCCACCCCTCCTGGTGATATAAACTAAGAACATTGCCGAATTAGTTTTGTCAATGAAAAATGCATCTTAATTTAGCGACATTAGAAGATGGTTACACACAAATTGAACATATTTTCTACTTATACTCATTAGGACACGCTACGTGATTGTCAAGATTTTTTTCCGAAATATGTAGTTGACCTACGAGACTAGGAATCTTGAGTCCAGACAGCTCTGCACGAAGTTGATCAATTGATAATCAGAAGGTCTCGTGAGTAAATTAGTGTTATTGATTATTTTTTATTTCTAGCGCCCTCATTAATTTTGTAGACGTTTTATTGTTTAGTTGTAAGTATAGTGTAGTACATTAATATATCTATATTATTATTAAATATGATAATAATAACTTATAACAGCAGCACAGGATCAAACACTAACCACGGACGGCCTGTTGACAACAAGTGTAGCATATGCGGTCTGTCAAAGGAACATATCAGTCACATGGTGGGTGGTGTACTACAATAGCACGTGGCCAGACATCTCCACATATTGTGTAAGCATATTCGTTATACAAATACCGGAAAAGTATTATGAATACCCCTGAAAAAGGTGTCACTACACTCACGTGGGACGTACCGATTATAACTGGAAGGGAAATTCGCGCAAATCGGCCAGATATGATGTGTCCATCCCGAATGATACTAACGCAATGCTCAAGGAAACAGAGAAGTAGAACAAGTATAGAGATCTCCGGGCAGAAGTTTTTTTTTTTTCGTGAGCGGGAAAAAAAACAAAGCAAAATGTGAAATGCAAAGGCCACAGTCATCCCAGTAACAGGAATGGAACTGTTAAGAAGGGCCATCACCGGAGTCAACAACTGCTAAGTCAACCGAGCGTACAAGAAGTACAGAAGATCGCACTATTGGGAACATTGCATCTCTTAAGAAAAGTCCTGAATTAGGTCTCTGTGATCCCTTTTGCGGCCTGGACTCTGATCTATTGGACGCGACATCACCAACGTCGCATATAGGGTCCAACTTGGAATGTCCCACTTTAACCACAGGGGATCTGTTTAGGAAGACAATAAGGTGACGAAGATCAAACACCGAGACATCATTAAAGTTCGCACTTCTTAGTAATCCGCCACCCTTCTATAAAAACAGGCCTTCAGCCGTTCTTAAGGATAATGACACATTGCCGTACTGAGAGAGTCAATCCGACGAAACTCTAGACCACAACCACCCTGACAACCTGGTGACCAAGAATAATATTTAAAAAAGGCCACATGGCGAATTATCCCAGTCAGTCAAAAGTGTTTAAATGATGTGGGATAGACTTTCTAACGAATGGAATATATTGAATTTCCTCTTCATATCGACCGAGCCGAATCCCAGTGGCGCGCGCTAGGGATTGGTAAATATCTTCCAGCGTTTGTTGGGAAAGTATGACGCTTAATTTGATAATAATAATAATAATGGATGACTCAATGACCGCGAGGTAAGCGCACTTGGCTCTCATCCTGGCGTCTCGGGATCGGTTCCCGATCGTGGCACTGGAATATTTTCAGAAAAGGAAATGTATCCTACTATACTCGAATACTGGATGTGTGTCCCTTGTCTCGAAATATGTAGCCTCCTCCAAGGGGTGTGTTGTGTAAATTATCCCAGTCACAATATTGTGCAAATATTGGCATCTTTCCAGGCATGCGGAAATTACTCAGGTATTTGTGAACAAAAGAAGTAAAACATTTGATCGTCTATAGAGATTTTTATTGTTCAACCCGTCAATTTCTGTAGGAGTATATTTTAATATCATTAATAAACCTAGTCGATCATTCTAAAAAAAAATCCTCACTTTATACTTCCTCACCTCTTACCGATGGGTAAATAATAAAAGTAGTGATTCAAATGATCCCGTGTATAGAAACTGTTTGTACTAATCGAAAGTAGCAAATAAATGATTCTAAGTATCCAAAGTTTTAAAACTATGCGAAGAAAGATTTCCAAAGATGTAGCAGTTTAATGGTCAATCCTGAGGATTAAATTGTCCTGACTGAAGCCGGCTTTTACAACTAGTTCATTATATGAGTAATGTAGTGTTTTGGCAAAAAAATCAATTAGAAATTATTTTCGATTAGTAACGCTTTGTTTAAACTCATCTGATGCCGTGGAGGCTGTCTAAATTGGATATTTTTTTGCTTTATTTCAGTATCTAATAAAGCATTTAGTAGTGTAATTAATGTATATTAATGGTTAAGTGCTAAAGCACCTAGTACGTCCAAGATTATAAAAATGAGAAACCTGTTTTGTATCGCCGTAAAATAACTCTATTGCCAGCACAAGAACAACAATAAAAGAAAATGTAATGCAAACGCATACCTTGTAATAAAGGCAATAATCAAAATATAAACTTGAGCGGCCCTGTTTGCTTTGTTGTACGTTACAGGTGGAACTTACAATTACAAAATAAATATGTAGATCTCAAACGCCCGTATGGCACAGCTCGTTTTTCAAGTTAATTGGAATATTGACATAATTCGCAGTACGTGTAGTTCATATAACTAATGCGAAAATAAAACTTATACACCGTGTTGTTAACTATATGGCTGAGGTCGAATAACTATTCGACCTCAGCCATATAGAACCAGTATCGATGAAAGACTTTTGATATGATCGTTTTATAAAAAAAAATGTTCTATTTTTCTAGAAGTCATATTAGGCATCCAAGCATAATTAGCCTTCCTTTGTTGTATGGTACGACTAACAGCATCGCGCCATTTGTCACGGTTGTCGGATGTATGCAGTTCTTTGATAACATCAGGCCAACGTTTTAATAAAATTAGCGCAGCAAAAGTATCCATCTATTATCGAGTCTTCAATATGTTCAAAACCAAAACCTCGTTTCTGTTTTACAAGAAAGCCATAAATATGTATTGTTACATTTTTATACCCTCTTTACAGAGAGCTGTAATATACTAGAGACTTGCACAAAATATGTAAGTGAATAAGTTGGTAGTTCAGTAATAATCCGAGAGATGGCGTCGGCATTTAGAAACCATCCAGAAACTACCGAAATTTATCCAGAACGTTGTAGAATAATGTAGAGGATTCCAGAACCACTTAGCTGTATAAATAGAAGGCGAGTAGCCGCACAGGATAGTTCAGTTCAGATAGTGAGTTTAGAACAGCCCAAGTAACACATCAAGTCGCGGGAACGCATCGGCGACTATAAAAGCCACGATAAAGTGGACCGCTACCATAGGCTGCCACGTCCCTGCTATGTGGCAGCTACGTAGCCGCCACTAAAAGTGTTTCGGGTAGTCCCGGCCTCTATAGATGTGACTATGTTTAGTTACTATAAAGGATCGGGGTAGTAGCGGGTACTACTCCGCGACTCAGCGGCCTAGTAACCACTACGTGGCTGCCTAGTAACTGCCACTATCACTTTTTAAAATGGTGTTTATCTTTTAGCGACCTCTTTGTTTTTTTTCTTTTATAATAATGGCGCAGTGAAATAATATTATACCAAAAAGATGTGTACTTTAGGCGCGTGTTTAAAGTACTTCTTTAGCCATTTTTTCAAACGCAAGTTACTTTTTTGATAAAGTTGACATATTAAATGCTAAAATTTCAACGCGCCCTCAAAATAACCTTTTTTTTTTTTTGTAATTTTTTGACAAAATAATTTTAAGAAGCAAGATTAAAAAATTTAAATATTTATTAGGGAAACATTTGGAATACCTACTTTTAAAATAATTTTTCGTAAAAGTTTATGATAAGATATTAACACAACCATTGCCTACTTTTGATTAAAACCAATTTTTTTTTCTAAAAATTTTAACAACTAATAATGACCGATTTTAACAAAGGTGCTAGAAAGTTAGTCCCTCCACCATAAAGTACTACCCCAATTTACCTCTAAAAGATCTGTGACTTTGGTGACCCAATAGCAACTATCCTGATGTGACTCTATAGTATCAGATTCTATTTTGGAACTGTAAAGTACCAACTATTTCGCTACCATGTTGCCACTAAAATGTCATGATACTTTAAAGTTCCAAGTGATGGTCACTGGAACTATTCTGGAACCTAGATTGCCTCTCTATGTACCCAGTTACTTTATTTAGGCATCTTAGTGGCACCTGTGGGTGGCAGTAACTGGTTCACTGATACTATATAGTTTTTGCCACTATAGAGTAACAATAAAATGATATTGCTCTAGTTCCAGTAACTACCCAAATGTTACTTTGACTTTGGGTGTTTACAGTTCCAATAAATGGTATCGGTGTGGTAACAGTTACTTTAAAAGATCCATATAAAGTACCCAATAAAGTAGCAATATTATTACCAGGGTGTACCTCAGGAACTAAGGCTTAGTAGCAAAGCCGAAACCGAAAGGATTTGGTACCATGTATGTTACTTGGGAGATCAAGAAGAAGTAAACAAAGTGACTAAATTATTGAATTATAGTAATCAGTGTTATATTAGTAAAATAATTATTAGTTGTAATTCGTAAATTAGTGTTCAGTTTATCCTGGTGTTATAATTTCCGATCCTACAGTACAGGTTGTTTATTACGTAACATTATTAAGGTAAGTTATTGCGAAATTAATTGGATCTGAATGGATTTGCCTAAAAACTTTTTAATGAATTTCTATAATCGTACATGAAGTTTTCTACCAACTTTCTTTTAGAACTCTAAAAAATCCATTTAGTTAAAAAAAAGTATTTGGAACATGTTATAACTCGAAAAATTTAATTCATTTTTGGCCTCAAAATGTACACCTAGAGGTTACCGAAGTGGTGGTTCCAAAATTACCGAATTTAAGACCAAAATCATGCAAAATTTGTTAGTGTTAGTGTTAATACATATTTTTCTATTTCTTTTTTCTATCGTAGCTTTTTTAATACTCTTAACGGCTAATATGATGTTAAAAAAATTTAAATACGAGACAGCGGATCCAATATGGCCGAACTTAAGTCATGCCATATTCAATAAATTAAGAAAAAAATTATGCGTATAGTAAAAGCGAAAACGTTTCAAAGGTTAAGCGTTTGCTTCGAGTCCTGAATTAAAAAATTTAAGATGGGTTTTTAAAAAGAAATTTATTTTAGAGCTCCTGTCTCTAACACAACCAGATGTGGGTTGTCAGAGAATTACAGAAATTAAAAATTGATATTTTAATTAGATTTTCATTAATGGTTGAATAGATTTCGTAAATAAATTCATTTTAGAGTTTAGAGTTTCTCAAAGATTTGAAATTAATATTCTCTTAGATATATTCTTTTTTTTTGATTTTTCATACATCATTCTTTCTGTTGTTTGCGAAATTAGATAAAAAAAATATTCACCATCGAAATTTCGCCAAAATAAATGATTTTCAAACATGTGTAGCAAAAAACTAAATAGCCAAAAAAATCCCCCTGTTAGCTTTTAGCTGTAATAGTATACTTAAAAAAACTACATAAACTGTTTTTGTACGCCTCAAAAAAAAATTGTTGACAATAATTAGAAATATTTCAAAATACACAATTGTTACTAGATTCAGGTTGCTATAAAAGATGCTGTAATTGAAATAAATTAACGTGGTTGTTCCCATTTAAAAGATAACACAAAAGGAAAAAAAATGGGCTGCCCTTTTGGTCAGAACCATCTTATCCTATGTTTTTTGACATGCTGAAACCGATTCTGATATTAAAAAAAATCTATCGCATCGGTTTTTGTCTTCCACCCCTTTCATCCCCTAAGAAGGGCAAAAAAAGGTCTTGTCCTATGTTCTGTTGTAACTTTTCTGAAGTATTTTGACGCGCTGAAGCCAATTTTGGACAAAAAAAATTATATTAATACCACCCCTTTTATCCCTTAAAAGAGGCAAAAAAAAAGGTCTTGTCTTAAGGTTCTGATCTGATTTTTCTGAAGTATTTCGATGTGCTGAAGCTAATTTTGGGTAAAAAAAATGACTATCGTGTCAGTTTTCCTCTGCCTAGAAGATAAAAGGGGGTTGTAGAGGGAAACTGACACGATAGAATTTTTTTTTTCGTCCAAAATTGGCTTCATGGCGTCAAAATACTTCAGAAAAGTTATATCAGAACCTTAGGACAAGATCTTCTTTTTGCCCTTTTTAGGGGATAACAGATAAAGGTGGTAGACAAAAACTGATGCGGTAGATTTTTTTAATATCAGAATCGGTTTCAGTATGTCAAAAAACATAGCATAAGATGGTTCTGATCAAAAACGCAGATCCTTTTTTTTTGTCGGCCTGTGTAATTGAATAAACTTTATTTCACAGTAAAAAACCGCTGCCCAAGGAATCACTACTTCCACATCCGGATTTTCTATCCAAGTCACACAACGAAAAATGGAAATAATTATTTATGGAACTTTAATAATATAATATTTGAAATCTTCTACCCCAAAAACCCATAAAACGATACCCCACATCGGTAGTGGGGTGGGGGTGGTGACAGGGGGTGGGAGTGGGGGGTGGATAAAGTAAAAAAATATTTTGAGGTTTCTGGTTCTTGTACACACACTAAATCACATTTTTTTTCATCCCCTTTAATAATGGGGTTGGGGTGGTAATGGGGGTGGACAATGCCAAAATTTTTTTTGAGACCTTAGCTTCTCTTGTATATACTAAATACCAATTTTATGGACTCTTACCTGCTTGATTTACCTATTTTCCCCAAATTGACCCCAATTTACCCCCTAACCCTTCGACGGAACAAGATGAAAATGTAATCTAGTTCTAGATCTCGTTAAAGTACATATGTGTACCAAATTTCAAGTCAATATCTCAAACAGTTCCAGAGTAAACGTGCGCACAAAAAAAGTTACAGACCGACAGACCGACAGACAGAAAATTTTTTTTTGCTCAAACTTGAAATCTCGACGTTTCACGACATTCTAATCCTATTTGAACAATAAAAATTTTTTAAAAATTTTTTGTCGTTACTATCATTGTCGTTACTAGCATGATTTTGTTTGTTTAAAGATGATTGTTTATAATAAATTCGGATAAAGGCACGCTTTTTTCCAAAGAACTCTAATTTTTTTAAATTATAAATCATTTTAAGCCAAATAATAGATTTAATTTATGACATAAAAAGCTACAAAAAAGTTTAAAAACCTTTTTTATCAGAAATCAAATTGGACAGGACTAGTCTCAAATTCAAGGTAATAGGCTCTTTGCCAGTGGCGCAGTCAGAAAATTCATCTGGGGGGGCAATAGAACCGGCTTCCCCAGAGGATGAGGAAAACAAACTTTTCAGAAAATGGTTGAAAACGGATGTGTATAGATTCCTCTACTAGATAATATTGACATTAATTACAAAGCATTAATTTCAAGAGATAATTTGGATACTGCTTTTAGTCCCTTCAAATTAGTCAAAAAATCGTTGTTTTATGGAAAATCTTCCCACAGTTATGAGACCTGTAAGAAGTGAAGTATTTGGGTTGTCTAATCATGATTTTCACCCCCCGCAGTTCTAAAAAGGGGGTGGCTTTTGGGAAATATATACAATATACATATATATGAATTTTAGCGTTTTTTCGTCTTTTTCTCTATTTTGAGGAAAAACTATGCATTTTGGTGAAAAATATCAAGAGATCAAAGTTTTAGAGCATAAAAATTCCTATAAATTTTGTCTCTGCCATTTTTTTTTCGAATTCCGCTTAGTTTCGCCGCTAGAGGGCACGGAAGAAATAAATATACATATGAACTTTTGCGCCTTTTTTTAGATTTTGAGCTAAAGTTATGCATTTTTATGAAAAATTACGTGAGATCAAAGTTGTAGAACGTAAAAAAAAAAACTAGAAAACGCCTAAAGATAGTGAATTTTATGTTATGTTCTACAACTTTGATCTCATGTAATTTTTCATAAAAATGCATAATTTTGGCTCAAAATCTAAAAAAGGCGCAAAAGTCTATATCTATATTTATTTCTTTCGCGCCCTCTAGCGGCGTAACTAAGCCGAATTCGAAAAAAAAAAGTAGTTTTTCCTCAATATAGAGAAAAAGACGAAAAAACTCTAAAATTCATATATATGTATATATTTCTCAAAAACCACCCTTTTTTAGAACTGCGGGGGGTGAATATCATGTTTAGACAACCCAAATACTTCACTTTTTATAGGTCTTATAACTGTGGGAAAATTTTCTTAAATATTTCCTAATTTGAAGGGACTATTTGTACTAATAGTGATTATGTTTCTTTATTTTTTGGTACATGGAAGACGGCTTGGGGGGGGGGGGGGGGGCATGCCCCCCCCTAGCTGCGCGCCTGCTCCTTGCAAAAAATATAATTTTATTATTTTTGGAATCTTTGCCTAATGCAAAACACAGTGTGTAAAGGATTTTTTCTTATTTTTTCTTTTACAAACGGTACTCAACATTAAAGTTTGAATAAATCCGTTAGGCGCGCAAACAACGCGTGACGTCATGTAACAAGAAACGCCACAGCACTAGCGTAATTTTAATTAATTCCATTTATGGATGTTGCCCTTATACTAGCTTGACAGTGGAGCGAAATAGACCATACAAGTTTCTCCATATCTTCAAATCTAATTGAGCTATCGATCTGAATTTCTTTTTAATCAAGTACACAAACAAGCGCTTTCAATGGTCTTTTCGTTCCTGTTGATTATTGTTTAATATTTTCTTTAAACAATAATGAACTTATTACTTCGCTAAAAATGTACTCATATTTTGACTAAGCGATAAACTTTTTTATTTTTGCAACTTTTCATATACATGCAGCGAAGCAATTAAAGCCAAGATACAGAAGTTTTTGAAAAAAAAAAATTTCATTTAAGACATAGTTTTTTATTTATGAATATTTTTGTAACGCAGTAGCATATGGCATACACCCGGCAGGCGTACAGCGTAAATTATCGGATTGACCTCCTTTTTCGGTCATGTTTAAAACAATTTAAATCCTTTTAAATATGGTACAATTAAATACACACTATAATTTAATATCACACACCGAATACAACTAAATAATTTTAGGAAATAACCGCAAACTGCACGGATTATATGTCTGAATCATTGCACTCGCAGAGATATACGTCCAATATGACTGTGTTCTCGCCTCTCCCTGATATTAGTTGGTGATTTAAATATTTTCCAGTTAGAAATTATGAAAACATTTGATAATTACAAAAAGTTTTGTGGAACGTAAATATTTATTTGAACAAAACCTCTATAAGTTTAGCGTTTATTTCGGTACAGTTTTTGTCCTGAAAAATATTTTTAGTAATTTGTCCAGCGACATTTAGGGGTTATTAAACTAAGTCCACGACAATAGGATATGTAGTGGACGTAATCTTGCTTCTTTAGTCATCGTATATATCATACGTATTCCCCCAAGTCTGGGGTCCAATATAGGTGATAAAAATTCACGCTTCTTAAAATCCATGTTAAAAATATTCAAATTGGTTCTTTTTAAGACTCCTGAGGGACCCATTGAGGTTGACGCCAATTTCTCTGACATGAAACAATGAGGCGACTTACGCCATCGGGAACAAACCTTTCATCAGGGACCCTTTTACTCCTTCTCGACGTAAAAGGATAAAATTAATTTTTATCTTTTCTAAAATACAACCCCTTTTTCTCATTATACTCACCCGTTTAGCACAAATTACATCTCTAAAAAAATCTTTTTAAGCTTCTTACTTTATGATAATGTCCTAAGCAGTTTTATTATTTAGATCTACACCAGAGGCTTTTGTTAGAATAAAAACATTTTTTATATTTATTCCAGTTATTCTTTATTATGATGCATGCTTAATTGGGAAATGTGAATCGATATAGAGTAGACAGAAGTTCAGAGTGGATGAAGAAAAATTGAATATAAAAAATAGGCTTATAACCGAAAACGATACGGCTTGCCTTTTATTTCATTAATGCTACGATCATGAAATATACCGGGTGCCACAGGCTAGTGGCTCCCCCTATATTTCCTTTATTTTTTAACTTAGCCATTTGAAATTTGGGGTGCATAAACTACCTGTAAAAATGGATTTTTGGACATAAAAACGGTGTGAGATCATTTCCGGTTTACCCTGTATATTTTTACATATTTGGATTCAAGTCAACATTCTGAGTATACCATGAGATTTTCGCGAATTTTTGAGTCGAGTTCAGTTTTTTAAAGCATTTTAAGACATTCGTCTAGAGTGCTTTGGAATACCAAAATTTGTTCTACGGCAGGTAAAGTCCAAAGGAAAAATATAATTTTTCGTTTAATTTCATTAATAACTATTTACGAAGGCTCCGAAATTGAACAAATCACTTTTTCATCAAAAACTTTTTTTTTCAAATGGGAAGGTGGTGGCTCCTAGTGTTCAATAAATTATAGATTTTTTTCTGAATTCACTGATATCCATTTCAAATCTATGCTATTTGTTTTCTATTTTATTAAATTTATTTAAAAATAAAAAATCACTTTCAAAATAATTTTTATTGATCCTTATACTTTGTGCTAGTACTTATACCTAAACAATAGAGAGAACCAAAATTATTAGTTAGTATTCGCATTTCATTATTAGACATATGATTTTTGCAAAGGCAACTACGTTAAAGTTCAGGAAAAATTATACTGAAAGTGATTTTTTATTTTTAAATAAATTCAATAAAATAGAAAACCAAATTAAAGGGGGTCGGTGGCTTAGTGGGTTAGCGCGTCTAGCTTACACTCAGAGCGTACCTAGCGAAGTGGGTTCGAGCCCTACACAGCGAAAAAATTTTTCATAGGAAATTTTCCCCAAGAAATGGTTCGGATTCCACCATAAACTGTAGGGCCCCGTCTCCTTTCTCAGACAAATCTAGATCTTCTAGACTTAAGAGGGTCATTGAGGTGACATGGAAGGCGGTTAAAACACATTTTAAATAGCATAGATTTGAAATGGATATCAATGAATTCAGAAAAAAATCTATAGTTTATTGAACAGTATGAACCACCACCTTCACATTTGAAAAAAAAAAAGTTTTCGATAAAAAAGTGCTTTGTTCCATTTTTGAGGCTTCATAAATAATTATTAATGAAATTAAAGGAAAAATTATATTTTTCCCTTGGACTTTACCTGCCGTAGAACAAATTTTGGTATTCTAAAGCACTCTAGACGAATGTCTTAAAATGCTTAAAAAAACTGAACATCGACTCAAAAATTCGCACAGATCTCATGCAGAAGGTTGTCTTGAATCCAAATATGTAAAAATATACAGGGTGTTCCATTTAAAAATCGAAAGTTGCGGTCATTTCCGGGTAAACCGGAAATGGTCTCATACCGTTTTTATGTCCAAAAATCCACTTTTACAGGTAGTTTATGCACCACAAATTTCAAATGGATAAGTTAAAAAATAAGGGAAATATAGGGGGGAGCCTCTAGACTGTAGCACCCGATGGTCCAAAATTGCTCCCGATTGTGTGGCTTATAGTACATCCAAAAACAAAATCAGGTACTTTTTTTATATAAAATTATTTTTGAAAATGAATAATAAGGGCATAATGAATATCACTTTTTCTGAAATTGTTTTGAGATCATTAGAAATAAAAAATGGCATTTTGATAAACCAAGGTATTATCAAGTAATTTATGTTTACAAATCAATGCGTATTTACATTTTATTAATAACCACGAGAGATATACCGTCTTTTCAGATCTATTAAATCGCGTCTTGAAAAGTACTTAAATCGGAAGTGTCATAGTTTTATTTCCATATCCAGTGGAAGTATAGTAACGATAAAAAATTTTTGAAAATTTTTATTGTTCAAATAGGCTTAGCATGTCATGAAACGTCGAGATTTTAAGTTTGAGCGAAAAAAAAATTCTGTCTGTCTGTCGGTCTGTTGGTGTTTTATTTTTGTGCGCACGATTACTCTGGAACCGTTTAAGATATTGACATGAAATTCGGTACACGTATGTAAAGGTAGGTAAATCAAGCAGGCAAGAGATTTTTTTTGTTGCACAGGTCTACAAAAAAAAATTCTGTTTCAAAGACTAAACCTATCATGCCTTAAGTATTTTTGTCTGCTGAATTCGTATTTTCAATTTAAAAAATTTTCTTCCGCGTAGATTTCGAGTAAATTCCGGTTTTTACCGTCAAAATACGTTTTTTTGACAATTTTCAGCACACACTTACTAAGGCATGATAGGTTTAGTCCTTGGAGCAGATTTTTTTTTTATAGACCTGTGTAATGGAACAGTTGTTATTGTTGTTCGTGTATTACTCTTATAGTGCTTTGGTGAGATACATTAATTCTTAATCCCAATCTTCTAGTACTTATCGTAGGATCTTCCACAGTATTGAAGTCTGAGAAAAATGAATAATGTATAAAAAAATTGTGTGCAATGGAAATGGCATTATTCGATAGAATAAAAAAAATATATTTCAACATCAACAGTTCTTGTGGTTCTTGGACGGCGGGAATCTCTGTTTTTTCACTTGAAGACTTCTCTCGCTTATGTGTCCACTCTGTCGCTTGTCTGTATTTACAAAAAATTGCACGAGGAACGTTTCCCAAAAGTCCAAATTACGTGTGTTACCTCGGAGAACGTGTAATCGATAATGTTTAAATATTAACAATTTAACTGAAATATTGCAAAAAAACATCAGCAAAGCTTAATAAGTTACCATAAATTAAGACACATATCACTCGATTATAATAAACTTTGACTGTTTCAAGAAATGTCAAACTAATATTTCAAGCATTCTTTGTGTAAAAGTATTAGTAAAATGGTGTACAAGCACGTTGATTTGATTGATTGATTGATTGACTTACCAGCGTGCGGTAGGCATTTCTGCCACTTCCAAGGATTATACAGCTGGGCCTGCTACGTCAACGCTGGGTTGGACTAGGGTCATTTGATTTGTGAACATAAATTACTAAAGAACTGATATCTATTATCCACCATATTAACCTTCTTTGGAAATAATTTGATATAGAAAAATGCGTTTATTTTTGGACTACAGAAATATCTAGAGGCAATTTGGGATCACCGTGTATTTACGGAGTACGAAACATCCCAATTAAAAGTCGCATAGGCATAGTTGAATGCATTATTATTTCGTGCGGGGTGAGGAGTATTTAGGGAGTTAGCAGTAGACTAGGTCTAGAATAAGCTTAAGAAAAGACAAATATGGCTATTAAAAGATACAAATTGCTACGATTTGTAATTGTAAGGAAAATAAAAGAAAAACGACGCTCCTAGTAATGAATCATGTTGACACTACAATCCCGGTAAAAGCTTGGACATTATAGACCGTCGGTGTACAGCTGTGTGACACGAAACCTACCGGAAATTACGGCTATGTTCCGGATCTGCCAAGGTTGGAAAACATTTTTTTAAGATGGCGATTTTTTAATCAGGGTGAATGGGGCGCGCCTATGTTGAATTAAGACTTAGTGCCGCTTGTCACGATATGAGCAAAATTAGCTGATCAATCAATATACACAAATGTACTATTGAATCACGGATGGCATTTGTTTCGTAACGGGCATAGACAGCTGCTATGTAAAGCAAATAGTGAAGGATTGAAATCGTATGTAATTTACAGTAATTATTTGTTCATTCGAAATGCACTGAATTATAAGAAAATCGGGAAAAGTTTAACGAACAATTGAAAAAATGTTAAAAGCAGAGTGCAACAGTATTGTTTTGCGTAGCAAAAAACTGGAATTTTGCCTAAAAGATAGTTAAATAATCGACTTCCAAATAAACGTTTATACTATTTTTTCTACTCCTATACTGTACTCTAATGAGATTCATTAAGATACAAATTTTCCATTAACATACAAGTTTATAACCAATAGAAAGGCGACACCGAGCAATATTCTGTTAGTATCAACTAATGCCTTGAACATCTGACAGATCTAAAATTTATCAATTTTGACAAGTCATACTTACTGTTTACCTAACAAATTTTCAAACTTTGTACTTCTTGCAATTAAAATCAGTGAACCAATGTGATAGTGAAAGTGAAATTGAAATAATAATCCATAATATTTCCCAAGTTTAGTTTTCATAATATTTCCTAAATTGTAATATAAAATTAATACATAACAGAAATAATAAGGTGTTAATTTATGACTGATCGTAGAAAAAATAGTGTATGCAACTCAATGCCTATTAAGACACGAGCATGAGGATTATGACATGAGCCGCATTCGACGATTTTGTGTGTATTTTTTTTTCGCTAAATATTCTCAAAAAAATCATGAAACTTCGCAAAGGGAATAGTATAAAAATATCGTATGCAATTTGTGTGTAATACAAATTTTTTCCCTTATGGTATTATCGCACGACCCCCCCCCCCCCCCCTTTGGGGAAATTCAATTTCTAGTGACCTTAATATCCATCTGAACGGGTTTTTTTTTTTTTAAATTAAAGGTAATTAAATTCCCTACACATCTGTCGAGGCAAGTTTTTAAATGACTCGGTCAACTTTTATTAATGACATAATAAACTGTCAAGAAACTGTAAAAAAAATATTAAAAATGTAAATAATGAACCAATATATTCATATGAAAATTAAATTTTTTTGTCTACACATAGTACTTAAACTGTATAGTAGTAAAATCAAACTGCCAAATACATAATTTGACAGCTGACAGCTGTCAAAAAGATAAAAACACAAATAATATTAAAAAAAAAATCTCGATCCGATGGATATTAAGGTCTCTAGAGATTTTTGAACAGTAAAATTCGGAATTTCCCCACAGTGGACCCGTTGGCGAGTGCGATAAAATTTCCATTCGTGAAAATATCATTTTACACATTTGTTGCACAAATAACTATTTTTTCCTATAGAAAATGAGAAAATAGCTAATCCGTTTGTCAATTTATCAATAACAGTAATATTTGTTAACTTTTCATTAGTTCAAATATCTTTATTAATTTTAGTCAGGTAAATCTGGTGAAGAAATCATTATTTTCCGGCACTAAAACTAAAATAGAGCAAATTTTTTCGCTTAATTTATTTATAACAATCATGTTTGTTGACCATTTGTAATTTCCTATCAGTGGATACTATTTTGAAGTTTAATTAGACAGATGTCCTCACGAAATACTTGTATCTTGATAAAGAAATGAAAAGTGTCTGTTTGTTTATTTCATTTGTTAGAATAGATTTTAAGTAACGGGGGTCCTCAATATCAGCATTTAATAAAGACCGACAAAATACTATTCTTCGTACAGGGTCGCCCTGTACTGAAGTATAATGGTAAGGATGTTTCTTTTCTGTATTAATTACTGGCCAAGTCTTCCAAATTGGTAATCCAAGTTACTGTGCCCCTTTTCTAATGCTTGTTGTGGGATCTGCAGCAAGTGCGGCTAGAATATTTTCATTGTCTTCTGGGTGATGACATGCAGGTTTTTTTTTTTTATCTATTTATTTAACGTCGGCCTATTTCCGCTACCAGGGCCTATCACTAACGCCAGGAGACGAGCCACCCCCAACCTGAAAATGTTGCCGAACCTCTTCTCGTAAGAAGAGTAGGGATCTTTTACTTGTCTAACATTTAATAGACAAGGGACCGCCTGCTTTACATCCCCTCCGAAGGATTGTATATTCACTACGTAATCCTCGTCTGAAATTACATAGCTTCCGCGTATACACTGATATACAAGCCGCTAGAAGGTGGGACGAGATCGCTGTGTTTCCCAAGGTGGATTTCACCATCCAAGAACTAACCGCGCTGCACGTTGCTTCACTGGAGTATCGAGATACATACACAGTGAAGACGCATCTACGCTCGCCCCCGGGCATGCGTTCTAAAGCAGGCTTATGTTGATGTAAAGTACCTGTTTCCGTCATTTGGCGATAAGTGTTGCTGAATACACGCGGATCTGGAGTCTTTCACGTGGATGAAATAGTTCATGATGCAATCTTGCAGCAAGGTAAGCATTCCCATCTGCTTTGCCATAGTAAAAGAGTATGTCGGCATACTCTTGGTTACTAAAAGTAGCCATTGAAATTAATTACTTCCACATCCAGTGGAAGTATAGTAACGACAAAAAAATGTTTGAAAATGTTTATTATCTAAATAAGCTTAGAATGCCATGAAACGTCGAGATTTTAAATTTGAGGGAAAAAAATTTTCTGTCTGTCTGTCGGCCTGTAACTTTTTCTCTTTGTGCGCACGTTTACTCTGGAACCGTTTAAGATATTGACCTGAAATATGGTACACGTATGTACTTTAACTAGATTATATTTTCATCTTATTCCGTCGAAGGGTTAGAGGGTAAAATGGGGTAAATAGGTAAATCAAGCAGGTATGAGTCCATAAAATTGGTATTTAGTGTATACAAGAGAAGCTAAAGTTTCAAAAAATTTGTTGGCATTAACCACCCCCATTAGCACCTCTGGCCCATTATTAAAGGGTATGAAAAAAAATTGTGATTTAGTGTGTGTACAAGAACCAAAAGCCTCAAAATATTTTTTTACTACATCACCACCCCCACCCCACTACCGTGTGGGATATCGTTTTATGGGTTTTGGGGGTAGACGATTTCAAATATTATATTATTAAAGTTCTATAAACAATTATTTCTACATACAATTTTTTTTTGTTATGAGAGACTTGGATAGAAAATCTGGATGTGGAAGTAGTGATTCCTTGGGCAGCGGTTTTCTACTCAATATGTCAGAAACTTAAAACAAATTATCAGTACAAAACGACACAACATTGAGGATAGCTATAAACTTCGTTAAAAATACAAGAAATACGAAAGTGTGCGCGTTGACAGTAGTCAGTGATATTACTAACAAACAAATGACTGGTTCTGACTGTTTTTGAAACGATAGCTTTGTCTTTGTTGAAAGAACGCACATATTCAATTTTTGATTAAATGAAAATTGCCGATTGATAGTCTTTTGTGTATTTTCAGTGACTGGTAAAACTTGACGGTATGTATGATATTTCCACTTAAAGAGGATACAATAGAGAAGTTTTAAAAGTAATTGTAACATCTAGATGACTTTTTTTTAAAAATTTGTAAGACTTCGAAAATAGACACTTTTAATTACCATTACAATTTCCTTCTAATAATTTATTTACATTTTTGTTTATATGCGAAAGAAACTTTTTTTTTTTTCGTTGGAAGTTTATGTATTTCGGATAAAGAAAGAAACATTTCAGAATATCAGAAGTTAAATTTAGTACGTAATACTTAAATAGATGATGAAATATAAAAAGTACAAAATGGGCAATATATAAAAAACGTAGCATTTTTCATATAGGTATGTTTGGTCATATAGATACCAAATAACCCCCTTTTCCTCCCTGTATATCAATTTGCGTTTCAATCCAGTACAATATTGTCCAATTTAACAAAGTTTTAACCAAGTTTATACACAACTTCAGAGGAGTGTCTCGAAGCACGTCTGTGCACAACTAAACTTTTCATGAAGAATTAAGATGATTGTTTATTAAACTATTTCTATATCTTGGATGGCTCACTATGGATGAAAATGGTTTTTAGCTTTAGAAAAATCGTTTACACCAAGATAAAAAACAGTTTTGTTGAAATTAACTTCTTTGGGGTATACTTAAAAAAAAGGATCTAATCTGTTAAGAATTGTGGGTGTAGACAATTATGAACAGCAAATTTTGCATTTGCTCCAGTGTGTGTTTGCACCCCAGTTTACTATTGTGATTACTATTATAAGTGACCGGTTCTTATAATTAGAGACATAATTTTTACTGCAAAAATCCTGAGATGTACCCATAAACGCAATGTTTATGACGAACATAATTGCCTGTGCAGTAGCCACCATAAAAATTTTACTTCTAAGTGCATTTTAGTTTAAAGAATCACAAATTATGATGTATTAATAATTTATATTTTAATTACGTATTATTTTACCTCTAATTTAACCGGTTTAATATTGTATAATGCCTCGTATAGACGTCGTGACAGCAAATAGTGTATTACTAACGCAAGATCGTCATTAACGGAAAATTTACTACACTGGAAAACCGCAGTGTTTTAATGCATGCTGCTTTTACGGATGTCATCAACTTAACAAGGCTGATGTACTGCACCCTTTCTCTTCTTTAGATGGAATTTAAGGTCACATTAGGGTATAGCTAATTAATATACTAAATATAAGTCCTTTATATGGTGAAATATGCTGATAATTATTATATTACTTCATCAATTTAAAAGGATTTTTGCATTAACTCTTGTAATCTATGAATTCATTATTAACTTCTAATGCATTATATAACAATTAATATAATGGGCTCAGTGGAAGTCTCTTTAATTATAATTTCATTACAAGGTCTTAACCAAACCCTTCTACTTCTATTCATGCAACTGGCATACTTAAAGTTAAACTGAACATTTCAACGAAACTTGCAAGCGTTAATTAAATTTTGGTTACTTTTTACCATAAACTGTATAATTTAACAACGTAAAGATCTGGAGGAAATTATTGAAAAAATGTAGTAGTAATCTGTTACATTAGGGTATAATTCAAGAACCAAATCACATTCCAATATATGGTTAAGTAGTAATGCCATATCCAAGTGAATTCAAAATTACCGACAATAAATTTGCTTGCTTTTGACCAACATCAGATCCGACCACACAGGCGCGGTGTATTCAGTAGCGGGTACAAATAGGTTTAGAAAATTTCGCTTCACCAACTTTGGAACTATCTGAAAATCTTTACAAATGAAGCTTATAGTGAACAAAAGCAGAAAATGGAAAATCCCCTGTGCAGTTATTGCGTACAACCCCAAAAGGCACCCTCAAAATAGAGGGTCGCTCCACCATCTTCTAAATATTGGAACTTTTTTTTTCATAATCTATTTTCTGACTATAGAAAAAAAATGTTTCAGGAAATCCCCTGTGCAGTTACTGAGTATAACCCTAAACACATCTTCAAAATGGAGAATCGCTCCACCATCTTGGAAATATTGGAACATTTTTGTTCTTAATCTGTCCTATATTCAAGAAAAAAAATATTCCAGGAAATTTTCTTTGCATTTTTTTTAAAGACACACCCTCAAAAATGTTCTCCATCTTGAAATTAACTGTCCTATTCCGATGAAAGAGAAAATACACCCCAAAACAATAATAACTGTGAACTCAATCCGCCGACTTGGAACTAGGCACCTTCATGGCCCACAAATTGTTTTTCTTTCCGTTTCAAAAATTTTGGAAACATAAGAACCATTTATATTGGTCGAAAACTGTCGTTAATAAGAGTAATGAGAGTAATGCACTGCTGAATACGAATAGAAACAAATAGTGCGACAGTGTTATTCTAATATATGTACAAATTGTACTACAAAGTTTTGGTATATAATTATTAAAATCAAGTGAAAGAACTGTCTGAAGTAAAAGGGTAGAAATATAGGCACGCTGAGAATTGAAACAAGACACTTTATAGTGGATGGGCTCCCTACACAGATGTTAATTAAAACTTAAAACATGACAAAAATTACTGCTTTTAAATTATCTTATGAAATTAAACTTTTATTACTTCAAAACATCTTCTTTATGAAAATTCAGGAAACAATAAAACCATATAAAATATAGAGAAGTCCTGTTCATTCGACGGATAATGCTCGGGAAACGTCTTGGTTTTTCACAATGATTTTTAATATACATCTGTACCTTGATAGATCTTTTAACTTCTTATTCATTTGTTTACCCTCTCCAACAAACCGAAACACCAAAGTACAGAGTAGGAATAATTATAATAAAAAGATTAGTATATATTTAATCAACAATTACATTGATATTGTACATAAACATGAAATAAAAAGAGTCTGTGGGTGTGTTTATGTATGTTAACCGTTTTTTTCTAAACACTATAACGTCCGTTAACATAACATTTTTATTTCAGATTTGGAGTATACGTAAAATAATATAGTAGAACACTCCCTATTAAAATTGGGTCATATCCGTCATATAGGGTTATCGCCAGAGGCATGTAAATTGAAATGTTTTATATAAACTATGTTTTATAATGATTTTAGAGCAAGACGTAAGTAAGATGTTTGTTTAGAAACACAAAAATGTGGAGATATACAAAACTTCGAAACTTCAATATACAGTGTGTCTCTGAGGTTCAAAGAAACTTTACGTATTAGGTGATATTTCAAGTTTACTTTAAAATATTTATGCTTAATAAGACTATTAGGAAACGAATGAAAGTTATAGTCCTGCGTTCATGAATCGGAGAATATAAGAATTACATTACAGAAAAATTAATAAAAGTGTGTATATTCATGTAATATTAATGTCTTTTCAGTTTATGAGAGCCTGCTCTGCATTGGGTAACTCGAGTTAGTACTTTTTTGGGGCTATGAATATTATCATAAATCATAAAATTATCTGTGTGATTTTGCAAATATTTTTTATTAAGAATCGTTTTCTGGAGAATATTAATTATAGGCAATCATTTACGAAGCAAATATATTGTCTAAATGTTAGTTGTGGCATTTTCTTAATTTGTCTCTGTTTCTTATTGGGATGCTCTGCCACATGTATTTTCTTCTAAACAATGTCGTGAAATCTACAAAATACTACAATTAACCAGTATTTTACTGGAAAATAACCTCTACGCCTGTGACTTTTACGTCAAAGGACCAGTTAAAGGGTGGTTTTTGACAAATAATGAATAAGAACAAAAATATAAAAATGACGTATTTTGCTGACGTTTCGGAAAACGAATCTGTTTCCTTTCTCAAAGCGTATTATAAATGTATTATAAATATTAAATACAAACCCCTGTGCTTGTTGTAGAACTCTCCAAAATCGTCCTAAGTTGAAGACATAATCAAAATTCGACTTAGGCAAAAATTTCATTTAAAGACATTTTTAAGAGTCTGCAGAGGCACAGATCAGTCCATAAGGACCGTTTTGGGTTCTACAAGGCGTTGGAAATGACCAGGTGAAAATTCGAAGAAACACCGAATTTTCACTTAGGAAAAATGTTTTTGGTTCAGGATATGAGAGATTTACGAATAATATACTTTTTCAAAGGTACCACAAATTGGACTTTGAAAAATAATATTTTTGAAAGGGCGTCAAAGTTTGGCTCAAGAATCGATTTATCGAAAGTACGCCAAAATTTCACTTGCAGACTAATTTTTCAAAACTGCGTTGAAGTTTGGCTTGAAAATCGATTTTTCAAAAGTACGCCAAAATTTCACCCGCAGATTAACTTTTCAAAAATAACTTGAAATTTGGCTTGAAAATCGATTTTTCAAAAGTACGCCAATATTTCACCCGCAGATTAGTTTTCCAAAAGTACCTTGAACTTTGGCTCGAAAATCGATTTTTCAAAAGTACGCTAAAATTGGTCTTAAAATAGATTTTTCAAAAGTACCACAAAGTCAGTCAGTTTAAAAAGTACCACGAAAATATACTTTAAAATATTTTTTTATTTTTTATTCCTCCACCAAAGACATTGACCTTTGAGGTACGGTCATTGAAAGCCCAATTCTAAAGTATGAGCATAAAATTTTAGCGATGCACTGCATCCGAAAGGCAAAATAGAAGATTTTGACAAAGCCGGCGTAGTGCCGATAAGCAAAAATTGATAAAAATCAATGCACATGTACAAGGCCGGTTTCTCGCATGGAAAGAGTTTGGATTGACTCAGCGGCTCGCAATTTGGTCGAGCGCGTTGAGTAGTCCAGACAAAGCAATGGTAGAAAAGCCAATAACAGGGCTTTTCAAATGACAAAGTTATAGAGGAAAACGCCTTGTGCATAAAAAACCAAAAATTCAATTTTGCCTAAAAGTCGCTCGAAGGTGAGTCGCTGCCAAATCGATAATATTGAACGACTGTGATAAGGGTTAGTAAGTCGTGGACTGATCGAACGCCACTCAACTTACGCAGTAATAAGTCCTCTGAATGTGTTTGAGTACGTGAATCTCCACGATACAAGAACTTTAAAGCTAAGTAGTCTCTAGCGAAACTAAATTCTTTTAGTAAAACTTTTTTAAGTTAATTTCAGTCAGCCTTAATTATTCATTTACCCAGAGTCTGAAATGATTCTAAAAGCTCGCATTTTGCTTCTGAGAAGGTATGTATGAATCTTTTCTACCTAGTCGATCGTTAGCGTGAGCGCTCTCGCTTGTATGGTCTGAAAGTCACTACCTTGATTGGGGAAGGCACGATTCTTATCTTGAGAATTTTGTATAACCAATTCTGTTAAATAAACGGATTCTTTGAACTATTGTTTCTTAATTGATCTTGAGGCCTGTTGACGGTCTATAATTCCTGGAACTTTCGTATAGAAAACCGGATGTATCGAGTTAATTCGCTTTAACGTTCGACCTTCTGGTTGCTTTACGGAGGTTTGATAGGGATTTTTTTATGCGTTTTTTGAGAAATAAATTCCGTTATTAATAGACCAAAACGTGATTTCCGCGTACCAAAACTAATCCCTCCGCAGAGAAATTCTTCGGTTGGGATTTTTTTATGCAAAAATTCAGGAAATTAAGAGGTGCCTAAACCCCTAACGAGGGAATTCGGGTCCAGAGATAGCGTCGTTTCCGATCTGTGGTAGTGCAGCCTTGGTCCATTACTCGGCTACCGAAGTGCATCTTATCTCGAACCCGCCTGGGAGGTAGAAGAACGGGGTAATACGCGACTGGCGCTCCTTGAGAAATAAATTGGTGTCGCGTCATTTTGACGCCCGGTAGTGCGTTCTTCTACATGCTCACCCAATCTAACACTGAATGGTCTGGATGACTCACCCACATAATGTTTATTACACTCACATGGAATACTATAAATGCAGTTTTTTGAATTTTGCTCATGATTTAGTGGTTTTGTTTTTGTTAAAAATAGATCTCATGGTCGATTTGCTAGATAATTTTTTATAAAATATAAATAAGAACCCTCTATTAAATTTACATTAGCAGTAGAAAATAGAAATTAACTACTTTTTTAGATGTTTTAATTAAAAGAGTAAATAACACAGTTGAAGCAAGCGTTTATAGAAAACCAACACACACCAACAGGTATTTGAATTTTAACTCAAATCAGTCGATGCATGTTAAAAAGGGTGTCATAAAATACTTATATGATAGGGCTAAAATAATTTCTTCTAATGATGAAATATTAGACAATGAGAAACGCTTTATAAAAGAGGTTCTTATAAACCATCAATACCCTGAATCTTTTGTTGATAGAACTTTCACATATATAGAAAATAATAATCATGTACGACAAAAACCTGAGCAACGGTACACAACGTTAATTCCTTATGTATACGGATTATCTGAAAAGCTACGCCGTATAGGCAATAGATTTGATATTAGAACGATATTTCAAACGGGCAATACATTGATATCTATTTTAACAAAAACAAAACCGCGAAATGAGCGAAATTCAAAAAACTGCATTTATAGTATTCCGTGTGAGTGTAGTAAACATTATGTGGGTGAGTCATCCAGACCATTCGGTGTTAGATTGGGTGAGCAGAGGGGTTACATTAGGAAGAATGAGATTAGCAAGAAAAGAAAAATTAAAGAAGCGGCTATAATACTATTGAATGAGGATAAATGGGTGTCGAATTGTTCTGTAGATGTTTGCACAACCTGACTGCCGATGTTAAAAGAAGAACTTAACAAACTCAACATTGTTTAAAATAAAACGATCAACTAGATATATCAACAGTTCTGTGTAATCAGTAAGTATCTATGAATATAACAAATATATTCTTAAAGCTGTGTATATTTATAATACGCTTTGAGACAGGAAACACATTCGTTTTCCGAAACGTCAGCAAAATACGTCATTTTTATATTTTTGTTCTTAATCGTTATTTGTCAAAACCACCCTCTAACTGATCCTTTGACGTAAAAGTCACAGGCGTAGAGGTTATTTTCCAGTAAAATACTGGTTAATTGTATTATTTTGTAAATTTCACGACATTGTTTAGAAGAAAATATATGTGACAGAGCATCCCAATAAGAAACAGAGAGAAGCAAATATATTAGTAGCAAATTTTAGTGACAATTTTTAGTTACAGATTTTCTTCTAAAGCAGTAATCCATTTTAATAAATTGAACTGTATTAATTTCTAAACTTCACTTCTAAAACTGATTTCTTTGTCACTAAAACATGCCGTGAGACTTGTTCATACAAACAGCAAAAACCCAATTTGATATATTTTTTATTATTTAATATTTAGCTTCCGCCCACTAACGTTTAGTACTTAAATCATGGCTTTATTAAACCTCTGTCAGAATAGATTTTAAATTCCCAGTTTCAGGTTCTGCACGAGATATTTTAATATCATACAGTAAGAAGAATGCAAAAATTAATTCAGATATCTGCGAGCGTATATTCGATGAAAACCACTGGTGGAAGTTTATTAAATATTGCATTATTTTCGCGAAACTGTGGTATGTTTCCAAACCTTGCAACGAATTCCAACTCGTACTGATATTCGACAAATCTGCCCGTTTCAACATTGGTTAATGAATATTAAATGATCAGGGCTGTAGCATATATATTCAGTTGTGTTATAATTTTGACTAATATATATTTCAACAAAGCGAATTATTGTCTATCTAAATATTAGCTGTGGTTTTTCTCTTTTTCTTTCTGGGATTCATATGTATATTTTCACATGTATATTTTCTTCCAAAAATAATGTCCGAAAAATATACAAAATAATACAATTATTCAGTATATTACTGAAAAATAACCTCTACGCCTGTGACTTTTTCCGTCAAAGGTATAGTTAGAGGGTGTTTTTTGACAAATAATATGAATAAGAATAAAAATATAAAAGTAACGTGTTTTTCCCAACATTTCTGAAACCGAATCTGTTTCCTTTCTCAAACAGAGCATGATATTTATAAAAAATCAACGAAATTGGCAAAATAAATAACAGACTAAATAGAGGGAATTACATACATTTATAGAAAATATCTGTCAAAATTTTTATTTTTAAAATAGGTTTTAAGAGCATAAATACCTATATAAATTTTAAGATGCTATATAATCGTTTTTAAATATTGTTTTGTATAAAAACGTATGATTCTTTCTTGGTCGTTACGGGTAAGGAACGTACAGTAAGTAGATATTTTTTATACAATGCATGGATAAAAAATGAAACATTGTCTTAAGTGAGAAGTGATCTGTCAAGAAAAGGAACATGTATTTTTTGTCAATAACAAATCATCATTATGTGTAGAATAGATGAAAACATAGAACCATTACTCTTAATGTCATGATTTGAAATCAACTTGCTCCTTTTTTGTTCGTTGAGTGCACTTTTTCATAGCATGACTCTACAAAATTTTACTAATGTAGTACTTTCTACATGTTATCGTTATTTTGATCTTATATTTCTGTAACCTTTATGTTAAATTTGCAGATGACAACTACTAACATGTACTATATTAATTAGAAAATATATAGGGTGATTGAAATATGGTTCAAACCTTAATTTAAAAAAATATACGTATCACAAAGGGAAAGTTGCATGATTTTTTTTTTATAAAGAAAATCGACAAAACATCAAAAAAAAATTATAAAAATGTAACATTTACAATTTTTTTGATATTAATACAGCGAGAAAAAGAAATTCTTCGGTGAAGAATTTGGATATTTCAAAACGGCAGCTATTTGGCGCAGTAACTGTGACGTTGTCTGTCATGATTCCCCAAAAACGTCGCCGCGATTGCCGTCAACCATCAGTAAACATCAAAAAAATGATATTTTTGAATCGCTCCTGCCGGGCCGGAATGTCGCCATGCAATTTACGATGAGGAGTAGATTTCTGTTTTGACATCAAACGGCCATCTCGCTGGTGCATTTCGAAAAATATGAACGTTTTAAGATTGCATGTTTTTGCCCGACTCTCGGCTACGAAATGCATGTTTTTTTTTTACTATTTTTCACCGATGTCTCCGAAATGATAAGAGCTAGCTCGAAATAAAAAAATTCGTGACGAGTCCGTTTCATTACGAATCTTTTGGTTCCATTAGAATTTTGATATTTTTTTCGTTTTGGAGATATTACTTGAAATGTCGCTGATGTATGGCAAAAAATCGGACATTTTTGCTTAAAACTTAGGTAACTCCCTTACCCTAGCCTACTAGACCAAGAAAATACTCTAACGAATTTAAATAGAACTAAATTTGCTAAAAATATTTTTCTTATGTTTTGTCTTACGTCAAAAATGAGGGAACTAGAAGGGGCGAGAGTGGGGACTTTTTCGGTAATTAACTGAAACCGATCTGGAAAAAAGGTTTTTTTTAAAATTTACATGCATCTTCTAGGAAAACGTGAAATTTCTTCCATTTTCTCGAATATCTCGATAATTATCAGTTTTTTCGAAAAATTTGTAGACGCCAATATTAAAGAGAATCGATTCAGCCCCCCAACATGTTTTTTTGTTTCTCTAGCAGAAAATATTACAGTTTTGACCGAAAAAATGCGCATTCTTATTCTATTAATAAATAATACGCTATCACAATGCCGGCTCTAAGGGCATATTTATTAGCCCCACTTAAACGGGTATAATTCCCTTACTATCCACTTTCGGAAATAATTGTATATAAGAGAGTACCTTTATTTTTTTATATACTATCAGTCAGAGAGACACCAGGACATAATTTTGAACCACCGTGTATAATTTTTTTTTCTTAAATTTGTGATATGCCACCGTAAAATTCCCTGTCAAAATTGTGCTGTTATGCAGGTTTCCTAATACTATACAGGTCATGTTTCAAGGATAACTGTGTTTTGTTATTAACGTAGAGCAAGATCTAATGCTCATTGTTAGAGAGTATACAATGTATATTAGTGGTAAGTAACATATACTTTTTAAGGTTATTCATGACATGCCTATGTTCCTTGCCCTACTTTTATGCTGCCAGTAAAATCACCCTGTACATATCTATAACAGCCATTTGAGTGGTTCGCAGCTGTACAAGAACGGCAGTCTTTGATCAAGAACGCAAGTTGACGCTGTGTTGTAACGGCACCATAAAGATGTTGAGATGTCAACCAGGTATGTTTATGATGGCGCGGTTCACCGACATTATTGACCCCGCTTGTATATACGTACCATTTACCATTTCCTCACACCAGATTTGCTCAGATGAATCTAGTGGATTAAATCGATTTTGCAATTTCATATAGACGTAAATACTTCTTAATAGCAGTTTGTCGAAATAGATTAATTGTAACCGAGCAATTTGTAATCAACCAAACGACGCTACGATAGCTAATGCACAGACACAGTTCAATGTACGAACTCAATATATTCTATATGTCCATTCATCAATGGGCTCATTTAACATATTTTTTTTTTATTACATTTTCCAAAAGATCTCTTAGTTTTAGAGCGAAATGCAAAAAAACTATAGTCCTTAAAATTAATCGAGAACATCGACGCTACGTGACGTCATTCAATCCTAGTTGCATTTTCATTCCCCTCCTTTTGGCACTTATATGCTCTGTTAAAATACTCCGATCGTCTCCAAATCACCATAATCAAGTACATCTCTGGCAGATTAGGTAAATCTGTTTTAAACAGCCGTAAACGCAACTTCGAAACAGACTTTCGGATTGAATGACGTCAGGAGATTGAGCGCCTCGGTTCATGTTTAAAGCAGCATTTCTGAAATTGCTTATCGGATCGACCTCAAATTTCCAGTGTTATTATTCAACGATTACTTTGCATAAACATACTATACAGTTAAATATGAAATTTGAATAAATGACCCCATTAAAAATTTGATAAATAATTCTAGTATTTTTTATGCTAGTGACAATCTACGATATAATTTTGATGTTCATAAAATATGGATTTGATTCCTACAATTTTAATGTGAACCGGCTCGGTGGCGCATTGCTTAAGGTGTTAGGCTTGCGACCACGAGGTCCCGGGTTCGAATCCTGGCTAGGGTATGGACATGTAGTGGCGTTTTTCACGTGTTACCGAGATGGTAGCAGTGGGTTGTGTGAGAGACAACACAGTCTAGTCGCTCTCCTCTCCTGAGTTCGAGTCTCAGCTGCGGCAGATGGCAATATCGCAGGGAATGGGTTTTGTGATGTTGTCTATGTGTGTCCGTCCGTCCTGGTTGAGTGGTAGAATAGCTAAACTCCGCCAGGACATTAATAAAAATAAGACGATAATAAAATTCTATGTGAATCGTATTGGAAATTTTGTCCGTGTCTTGTATTATAATTGTGGTACCTAGTTTAGTGGATTAAATACATACAATCATCCTTTTGAAAGGCTGAAATAACTTTGGAAAATTTACAGCATAGTCGATTTGGAGGACTTCTCACGATAGTGAGAAGATTAATTTTGAAATGATTATCTTTAATGCAGTCAATACTTCGTCTTCTGAAAACAGAGAACAGACTGACTATATTTATATGGGAGCGTGAGAATTATTGCTACCAGGTACAGTGTCTTGGTCCATCATACCACCGATCCGTAGATAAGGTTCGATTCAAAGTCAGTTTAAACTTCAAGAGCCTTCAGGTTTTTCTGGGTTTATACTTCAGTTAGAGTTTCGGTTGCGATTAAAAGTTCTGTTCGTGTTCTCAGGTTTTAGAGATTTCCACAAGGGATCTAGATCTTCACCATTTCGTGTACTGGCTAGTCGAATTTATATCGAAAGACTGGATCATCAGTTATGATGGGCAGACGTTTTTGTATTTATGTTCAACACATTTTCAACTTCAGTGGGATGGCACATAAGCAACTGAAGCACTTAGTAACAGTCAGCACCCACAGAGCTCTATTTATGGTCTACACTTGATTCCGAAATAACCACATATACACCACCAGATTTGACACCTTTACAATTATGCTATGATATTTAAAATATGTTTTATTACATTAGCAACATTACATATATTGCCACAAAGATTTGTAAAACCTTAGGATTTATCATCAGAAACAGCCGTAACATTCTATTTAAAAAGTATTTTATTATTGTGTCATACTGATTTAAAATTTCACACCGATTTAATTACTTCCACATCCAGTGGAAGTATAGTAACGACAAAAATTTTTTTTTAATTTTTATTGTTCAAATAGACTTTGAATGTCATGAAACGTCGAGATTTTAAGTTTGTCTGTAACTTTTCTTGTGCGCACGTTTACTCTGGAACCGTTTGAGATATTGACTTGAAATTTGGTACTTTAACGAGATCTAGAACTAGATTATATTTTCATCTTGTTCCGTCGAAGGGTTGGGGGGTAAATTGGGGTAAATTTGGGGAAAATAGGTAAATCAAGCAGGTAAGAGTCCATAAAATTAGTATTTAGTATATACAAGAGAAGCTGAGGTCTCAAAGAAAATTTTGGCATTAGCCACCTCCATTACCACCCCCACCCCATTATTAAAGGGGATGATAAAAAATTGTGATTTAGGGTGTGTACAAGAACCAGAAACCTCAAAATGTTTTTTTACTTTATCCACCCCCACCCACCTACCGATGTGGGGTATCGTTTTATGGGATTTTTGGGGTAAAGGATTTCAAATATTGTATTATTAAAGTTCCATAAACAATTATTTCCACATACAAAATGTTTTCGTTGTGAGTGACTTAGATAAAAAATCTGGATGTGGAAGTAGTGATTCCTTGGGCAGCGGTTTTTTCTCAAAATATAACAAAATCATTTAATATGTTAATCAAGAATTTTGAGTTATATGGAAATATTAGGTAATAATAATAATAATAATAATAGTAATAATAATAATAATAATAATAATAATAATAATAATAATAATAATAATGTTTATTTACTTAGGTTTACATGATACAGAAAAAACATACAAAAAAAATTTTTATTATATAAGCAAATAAAACGTATAATCACAGAAGTAGATAGTAATCTACTTGTATGTGATGGGGGGAGGGGGGGGGGGTGAGGTGGCAAAGAAATATATGTATACGTATATAAAAATCAATGCAATTAGTATTGGGTAAGTTTAATAATCGTAATAATTTATTATATTATCGCCATTAGTAATTATGAATATTTAATTTAATTTTGTCCAATTAGGTAAGCTTGTCTGTTTAGGTATATGTCTTATATCGATTTGTTTTTTATATAAGTATTTTTTAGTTTATAATATCATGTATTATACTTCTAGGCATTTCTAGAATCCATTTTTTGGTTTTCTGTTTGAATTTTCCGAAACTATCTATATCTTTAAATTCATTCGGTATAATCTGATATAATCTAGCTGCGAGGTAACTGAAGTTCCTTTGACCAATGGCCTTGTGGCTTCTCGGCACCTGGCAACCGCTCTGCTTCCATCTCGTTTCATGAACATGCGATATTTTCTGTATTTTAATTTTATTTTTAAATATGTTTTTGAGAATAGTGAAACAGAACAATTGTCTAATGTCAAAAACTCCACTGTGTTTAAATATTGTATTACTAGGGTAAGTAAGGTTTTTACCATATATTATTTTCAGTATCCATTTTTGCAGAGCATTTAGATTATTCAGGTGGCAGTCGCTAACTCCTCCCCACCCCATAATGCCGTATGACAAATGAGATTGTACTAATGCATAGTAGAGGGTTTTAAGGTGAGCTGTATCTAAGAAATTTTTTAGGTATTTAAATCTGGACAGTAGACCTTTAATTTTTTGTGTGATATGCTTTGTTTGTAGCTTCCATCTCAGATGTCTGTCAATAATGATCCCAAGGTGCTTTATGGAATTAGCTTCTGGTATATTTATATCTTGGTCAACATTTAATGGTCCCATATTTGGCAAATTATTGGCGTATGAGGTAAAGGGTAAATAATACGTTTTTCGCAGTTTAAAGTGAGTGTGTATAATTGAAACCATTTTTTAATTACTCTAAAATCATTTTCTGCCAGATTCTTTAACTCTTTCCAGGAATTTGCCTCGAATATAATGGCTGTGTCATCTGCAAAAGATAATATGGTACCTGATATATTTAGTGACAATAAACTGTTGATGTAAATTGTAAATAATAGAGGACCCAATACCGTGCCTTGAGGGACACCGTACTTAACTGTTCTATCATCACTTATGGCGTTATCAATTTTTACATATTGCGTTCTATCGGATAAATAACTTTCCAGAAGATCTAAAACTTTACCTCTTAACCCATAGGAGTTTAATTTGCATAAGAGCCTTTTATGACATACCGTATCGAAGGCTTTAGCGAGATCCACGAATATACATAAAGATGGTTTGTTCGTGTCCAAGCTGTCATAAATATGGGAAGTTAAAAAGCATACAGCGTCCTCCGTAGACTTTCCCTCTCTAAAGCCGAATTGCTAGATATTAAATTAAATTTATTTAGAAAGTGTAATATTCTGTTTTTCAATATTTTTTCTATTATTTTGGCTATGTTAGAGATGAGGGAAACTGGTCGGTAATTTATTATTTGAGTTTTATCGCCACCTTTATGCAATGGTTTGATAACTCCAACTTTAAGTAATTTTGGAAAACACCCTGCATCAAAACACTTATTTATTATAAAAGTAAGCGGAGCAGCTATTTCATTAGATATTTCTTTAAGTGCTTCGGCTCGCAAGTTGTCTAACCCCGGCGATTTTTTTAAAGTTTTTTATTTCCTTTTTTACCTCTATTTCATTTGTAGGATAAAGATACATGGTGTTCTCCAAGATTTCCTGTTTCTCGCTAAAACCTTCTGGTGTTGCTATTTTCTTGGCATATGTTTCCCCTAAATCACTGTAATGATTATTAAAATTATTTGCAATACTCGTTTTATTAGTTATTAATCTGTCACCTACTATTACTTTGTTTATCTCTGTTTTCTGTTTGGTACGGTTACAAATTTTATTTACAGTATCCCATAAGTTTTTTGAATTGTTTTTATCTTTGTTTATTAAAGACCTATAATAATTAATTTTTGTATTTTTTATAAGTTTAGTAAGTTTGTTTTTATAGGTTTTATATTGAATTTTCAGTATTTTGTCATTTGGATTTCTTAATATATTCTGGTACATTTCGTTTTTAGTATTGATAGATTTTATTAAGCCTGTAGTCATCCATTTCTTCCTTTTTCTTTGCTTGTTATTAATCTTGATTGTTTTAGAATTTTTTTTTATATTTATTTTTAATTTTTTAACAAAAATGTCGACCATCGTATCTATATTATTTTCATTGTAGATTTCTTCCCAGTTTTCTTGCTGTAAATCCATTTTTGAATTTTTGTAATTAACAAATTTTTTTGAATTATTATTATTTAGATTCACCTCATAAGTTATTTCTTGTTCTAGATGAAAAATTATTATTATGGGATAATGGTCTGTTATATTTTATTTAAAGATAATGGGTGTTATATCATTCTCTTTATCATTTATAAAATTACTTTTTACAAAAAAATGATCGAGACATGCCTGTTGGTTATTTTGTACTCGAGTATAGTCATTTATATAAGAAGTAAATCCATTCGTACTTAATATGTTGAGATATTCTTCGGCGTAATCAATCTGAGATAAAATGTTTATGTTTATATCACCAACAAGACAGTTATAAAACAAATATGTAAGAAGAAACGTTATACAAAGGATTGCTATTGTCTTTTTATTTCGGGTGTTGATTTCAATGTCTCCCACTTCTGTATTAAAATCACGGCCACAGGTTTTCTGCGAGTTTTTCGTACTTTTACCGAGTTTTCGTTATATTCCCCGCGGAAACACAAGTAGAATCGTATTGATTAGTGCGGCGGGCTTTTCCCTAATTAACCAATTGACGTACTTGCTGTAGTCTATCTACAAATCGAATATTTTTTCTCCCTTTTTAAACACATGTAGTCGTAAGTTTCCTTTAACCAAAAATATAATCAATAAGTTTCTTTCAAGTGACAAATTCGAATAGCACCAATAGTATGAACTCACTTAGTTTTAAGAAATGCCGTGACAACTTCAAATATAATTTCGATAAAGAGTAAGAAGAACGCTATTTTCATTGTTTTTTTTCTTTCAGTTATCGAAATTGAATTGTAAATTAACTGATTTTTAGCTCTGAAGATATGTTGTATCGATGATGTGTCGAATAATGAATAAAAATGAGCCCAAACTACATGCGCTTTCAAAAAAACATGAATATAATTCCAGCAAAACTAATCTTACTCCACTTTCCTGTGTCATATTTTACCGAGTTCTATTTTTTTATTCGCAGACGAGGTTTCGGATTTTACACTACATAGCTAAATGAACTACCACTTGTACTTTAAGGATGATTAATAAGATGTGATAAATCCGGTAATCCAATGGCCGATGTATTTGAAGAGGACATTTTAATGTGTTTGTATTATAATTTCGCAGAAAGTGCTATCGGTGAGTGGGTTTTAGAAAGGGTTCGCAGTTCGCAAGCTGTCTTCAGGCCATTTATAAACATCTTGCCTGTCGACATGCAAATCATACAGCGGACCCTGGATTTTGATTGATCTATTCATAAGATTGATTATATTGCGACCGCGCACATTGTCTATTATATATCTAAAAGTGTGCTCTACTCTTTCCTGAACTGCTATCCTGTAAAGTAATTTATTTTTAGAGAAATTACTTAAAATATATTCACAAGCAAAGTCAATAACACATGTTGTTTATCTTGCTAGTCGAATTTTCTATTATATTACACAAAACACTTTATTCTCGATATGAAACATACAAATTCTTACATCAGAAGTTGCAGATTAGCTAAAATAATTCCACTCGAGAATAAATTTTGTTCTTACTGAAAATATTTGAGCTTTTAACCACTGTCAATTATCTATGTATGGTAATAAATTGAAAATGCATGTAATTTGTCGATTAGAATATAAAATAAACCACTGGAGAGGCTAATTCCATGATTTTAAACGTACAACCAATATTACAAGAGATTATTAATTTAAACAAAATGAAATAACGAAGTTATTTTTTGCTAAAATTGTATAATGTGAACAAAATTAAAATTTCGTTAGGTTGATAACTTCTGGAATTACTATTTTGTAGGTATTAGGTATATTATGCTTAAGAGCAATGAAGAAGAAAAAGAATATTGTTCTCACTCCGGTTGGTGTGACCAAAAAATGAGTGGATTCGAGAGAATACAATGCTGGAGAGTCGCTATGTGGAAGGTACTTCTTGAAGAGTTCAGTTGTTGTTGTGGAGGGCCCAAAAAGGAATTAATAACAACCATTTCCAGACCCATATCTCAATACGCCGCGAGCCGTTTGTCTGCTTCTCTAGTAAAGAAAGATTAAGGTTACAACTAGGGTGTTAGCAATTCTCTGGTTTCCTTCGAACTACCAACCTCCCCAAACTCTCCTTCCTACTTAATTTGTAACTTTCGAATTTTTCCCATTAGTTTCACGGCATGGCAAAATTCAGGTTTCCATAACATTTAGATGTTAGTTTTTGGTTCCGGTCAAAAATACATTCTGCATTCTTCTTCTCATTCAACTTTTGTGACCCAACATCAGCCTATCTGATTTTCCCTGAACTATCAACCATTATGTATTGCCTTCTCTCCAGTTGATGTAGCCAAGAAAGGAGGAGGGCCTATAAGGCCGGTTTTCGGTCCTTTTTATTTTTGGTTAAAAAATCTCGTATATATATTCAATATCTAATCTATTCCACCCCAAACAGAACTTCCCCCAACCCATCCCCTCCATGCAACCCTATTAAATTATTATAGAACCAGTTTACATTAGCACACATGCTTAGATGTTTTTTAACTCGAAAATCATATTTCCTTCGATTAAACTGCACTCTAAGCTCCCCCTACTACTATACAATACCCCAAACCCCCCAAACCCCAAAAACGAGGTAATCTGACAATTCTGACTTCGGATTCGGTTTCAGCCGGTCCAAATACATAAATAACTAACAGAAAACAATATCGTGTATACCATGGTGTTAGGTTTTCAAAGTTTCAGCTACGACAGGACTCCCCCAAGGCTCAAATTCAAGTCCACTCTTTTTCATTTATTTGTCAGCGATACAGTAGGCGACAATGTCACCGTCTCTAAAACTCTTTTGTTATGTTACATGTGTTGCTTTGAACTACAAAATAATACTGATCGTATTTATACGTGGTGTGTGATAAAAAATTACCTCTAAATGAAGCAAAATGTAATTCCATGACATTTATAACAAAACAAAATCAATCAGATTCTATTACAAATTGTTCAATCATATGTTTTTGTATTCTAACACTTTTTGTAATTTAGTTAGGTCAAATCTCTCAGCCAAAATAGAACTAAAATGTAAAGGAGGGGTATTGATAAGCTAAAGAAAATTGACCCCAATATATGACAAAAAATTTAACTATATATTTTTTTTATATTTCTCATTATTTTAGTAAAATACAGGACACTAACTTAACGCTACAATAAATTAAAAGTAAAAATTACTACGTTTTCTTCACGATTAATATATTCTTACTTTATTAACCAATCAAAATGTACACTTTCAAAAAAATCTACCAATAGGATTTGTTTAAAGTGAGAAATACGGCTATCGATAAGTGGAAAAAATCGAGAAAAATGTATGTTACTTTTTTCGTAGTAGCCATGTGTCAAACTAAAAAAGTCATTGAAATTATTAAAATCTGATATTTCACGTTTTCATCTTGATTTCTGTACACAAAATGAATGAAAAAAAGCGATTTGGTGATGTTTCACAAGAAGATATTAACAAAGCTATGAATGAAAGTGTCTCAGTTAAAAAGAGAAACACTAAAAATTCTATATGGAAACAATTTAAAGCTTTTTGCAAATAGAATTATTCCCTCGAAAAAAATGCGACTACTATGATGAACTTGCAAATATTTTGACTGACGGGTTATAACATGATAAAAAACATTAGAACATGTTTTTATTTTTTATTATAAATCGTTATTTTTAAAACATTAAATAAACAATTTTGTTGTTTTAATAATTATTTTAGATAATATTTTTTAATCACGAGGTTGCTTTTCTACTTGGGTAAATTCTTTTTGAGTGACTCAAACCTGTTTTCCATGAAAATTATGCTCGAATTAAGGGACATAAGAAAAATCGCTCCACTTCGTGTAGCGATTTTTCCATGCCCTTAATTCTCGAATAATTTTCATGGGAAAATAGGTTTTTGTCCAAAAAAAATTTACCCGGTAAAAAATCGGTTGTATTAATACCCGAGAAAAATCGACAAACAGGTCAAAATGACTTTCTTTGGAAAATTGTACCCTTTTTTACTATATCGAGTTTTTTTAGACATGAGCGCATTTTTTTAGCATGGTGACTTTTTTACATGTTGTTCTTTAGACGTCAACAAATATAAAAATACATAAATTAAACTGATAAAAAAATGCTCTCATGTCTAAAAAAACTCGATATAGTAAAAAAAGGGTAGAATTTTCCAAAAAAAAACCATTTCGACCTCAGTTTGCCGATTTTTCTCGTGAATAAAACGTAGTCATTTTTACTTTTAATTTATTGTAGCGTTAAGTTAGTGTCCTGTATTTTACTAAAATAATGAGAAATAAAAAAAAATATAGTTAAATTTTTTGTCATATTGGGGTCAATTTTCTTAGCTTATCGACACCCCTCCTTTAGTTAGTCGAATTTAATAATAATAATAAGTTTCTCTGGTGATAGTTAATAAGACGAAACGTAAGAAAATGTGATCATTTTCATATATAGTAGCCGAGAAATTCCAGGATATACATCAAGTTAATTTGATATCAAGAGTCAAGAAAATAAAAGTAACTAACTAAAATACATCTTTGTTTGCAAGACAATGTATAAACCATGATTATATTAATATATAATAAATAAATATATACGTCATTTTGACATTAAAAATTGGTGTTCGTTAGTCTATATTGCGTATCATGAGAATCACTCACTAAATTATTTATTTATTAACGACGAAATCGGTGGCATTGTGGCTTGTATAGATCAATATGTGAAACGGTTATTGTTAAGAGGATTTGTTATTACACAAACATCTAAATAAACCAAGTCAAGTTTAATGATATATAAACATTGTTATTTAAAATGAAATATTGTACGTATGGGTATACGTTAACAAGCTTTATGTTAAAGAATATACCCTTTGTTCAAAACCGCACTCGAACAACAGGTCATAAATACTGCAGATAGTAGTAAACTATACCCATTGACACCTAAAATAAAATTGGTGTCCTAAAGAATATTCGACATACTCCACAGAACCGTACTCGTTACTTGTTTATATTTTTTTCAAGAGTTGACCTAAACGTGTTCCCGAAAACTGATCGTTTTTGAGAAAGTGCCGCTGTCAACCATACTTCAACGGAGTTTATTTGTTTTATTTGAACCTGCGTGATTTTATGTGATACTTTAATTTACATATTTAACTAAATTTCGTGTGTTTGTAACTGAAAAATGATTTATTCAGGTAGTATACTGTTCACCCAGATTACACAGCCCCACAAAAAAAAAAGTTCTGTACCAGAGACGTGAATACATAGATTTTGTGTATTTCTTTACGCTGACTCCGAATCCGCAGCCAAAAATATGGGTTACCCAGGTAGTTTTTTAGTAAAACGCAAAAACATCCCCTAAAATAGAGTGATACGTTAAAGTGGATGGTATATTTAAAAGAGTGCTTTAACTGAAACAATTGATAAAAGAATGTTTAATTGTCAGTTTGTGTAGGTTTACCTATTTAGACTTCTGCTTGTAATAATAATTATTGCGCGCAAGGGTTGTGTATGTGTAAATTAAAACATTAATTTCTCTAAAGGTGCTGACATTAATCGGGGGTCGATTTTGATATCTTATATTAAATTCTCGAACTGATTCTCTTGATGATCTCACATTATCAATACAATTTTGATAATATCTAGATAATTCAACTTTTTCGCGGCAATAATTATTATTGCAATCAGTATGTATGTGTAAATTAAAACATTAATTTCTCTAAAGGTGCTGACATTAATCGGGGGTCGATTTTGATATCTTATATTAAATTCTCGAACTGATTCTCTTGATGATCTCACATTATCAATACAATTTTGATAATATCTAGATAATTCAACTTTTTCGCGGCAATAATTATTATTGCAATCAGTATGTATGTGTAAATTAAAACATTAATTTCTCTAAAGGTGCTGACATTAATCGGCAGTCGATTTTGATATCTTATATTAAATTCTCGAACTGATTCTCTTGATGATCTCACATTATCAATACAATTTTCATAATATCTAGATAATTCAACTTTTTCGCGGCAATAATTATTATTGCAATCAGAGAGTAAGAAAGTAAAACCTGCACATATTGACAAATACACAATCCTGTGCGACAGTGAATTTTCATTGGTAATTTCAGAATTCTTACTTCTTAAGGGAATAATCCAAAAATAGGTATTTTTCCACGAAATTTGGTACAAGCCCATTTGAGGGGTTGTCGAATACAGTGGAGTACTCAGATTTAAAATTAAAAAATCGCTAATAAGATTATTTCCCACCCCGAAAAAAGACCGCAGTAAACCGAGCTTTTATGTTTTATAAAATTTAATGTACCACAAGAATGCACTTTTCAGAGAGCTGGTTCCAAACAAAATGAAACACACTACTGTCTCTCAATAAGAATTCAAAAATGAATTCTTTCACGAAATTTGGTACAAACCCATTTGAGAGGTTGCCTAATCCAGTGGCGTCCTCAAATTTGAAATAAAAAAATCGCTAATAAGATTTCTTCATTTTCCGCCCCGAAAAAAGACCGCAGTAGGCCGAGCTTTTATGTTTTGTTAATTATTAATCAAATTAACATGGTCATTGTCCAAGAAAATATCACAGGATACATTTTGTTTAGTTTTAACAATCGTCATTTTATTTCCAATATACAGGGCTACTATTTTAATTGGCAAATCACTGGTATACATTATGAACGAAAGAGGTTCCAGAATGTTTCCTTGCGGTATACCTTTACTAATGAGGAAATTTGTGAATGTCTAGCATATTCACAATTTAGAAGTAATGCAATAGATAATTAGCAAAGCATTTTAGTACTGTTGACAAGTCATTTTGCTAAAGATCATGTTTATTGATTAGTAAACATACATCCAGTGAATATTCAGCCGTATAAATTCTGCAGTCTTTTGTAAATTTATATATTATTTGTCGATGATTAGCAGATACCCACAGTTAATCAGCATAAACTTTGAGTATCTGCTGATTACTGAATGGAAATAAAAATATTTACAAGAGATTGAAAAATATATAAGTTTGAATTTAAATATAACATTTTTAAATTGAAAAGGAGATCCTTTGGTTTTTGGATGCTGTTTGGATATGGGAAGCAGCTCTATTTTAAATCCTGCTTCATCGTCTGAAGTTCAATAGTTTGAAAACCGATGAATGTGTCAATACTGTATCACAAAATGTTATACTTGTACTTCTCAACCTTGAACTAGGCATTTATTTTCAGTTGGAAAGAAAAAACACTTCGCGGGTAGCAAAATGTTTCAACTCAATATAGTTACTCTTTTTAACTATTTTGGAAAGAAAGGTTCTAGTTCGCCAAGTACTGTGAGTCATTCAGAGATACGTTGGAATATGATTTTATTCTCCCACAGTTCTTCCTTTGAGATTCGTTAGAGGTTCTGTTTGAATAAATAAATAGGGAGGAAACTACTTTATAAAAGTAAAAAGGTAATAATTTCATTTATGCACAGTTCGGTTCTGTTAAGTTATAAAGAACAGGTTATGAGTTGCCACTGCATCCTTTGATTTGTGGTTGGTAATGTTACGCCCCCTCTAAGTTTCTCAAAAGGTTGTATGACATTAAAGAATGAATATTACTAAAACAGCAAATTACTAAAGCCCCATTCGAAATTAACTGAAGCAATAATAATAATTAGTATAAGGTGGTCACTTTTTAAGAATAAAACGAATCAGCTATTGTAAAGTTATACAAAAATAATATAATCCAAACATACAAGACTAAAATATTAATTACAAAACGTACGTCTTCGATTGTTTTTGACTCGTGCATCGTTTGTAGCATTATAGTTAAAAACGTAAATAAAAAATATTGAGAAAACATAATCGATAAATTAAGAGAATTTTTCTTACGTCATTTTTTAATGAAAGTAACTACTTTTTTAAGAAATCGTAAAAAGTGCCGTCTGGTTACCGAACGCACTGCGCAGGGTAAAATGCAAAAAAAGTTAACTTACTTCATTTGGAGAATGCTGATTTTTGATGTGGCGATGGCTTAAATAATAACAAAAAAATATTGCTGGACAATTTGCTCGGAACTTGAGGGCTATCAGACGTACCAGTAGTAGTTACATGATTGTTTTTTTTAACCTTTGGAACCCTCATAACACTAATATACAATTGCCAGATGAAAATCGCAGAACTAACACCTTGCCAAAAGTAAGCAAAATTTATCGTCATTTATGACATTTAACACAGCAAAACGATTATTTACTTTTTCAATCTTTGAAGGTGAATGATGAAATTTGTGGAAATTTTTGGCGACAATTTCTTTTTCAAAAAACCGCTGCCCAAGGAATAACTACTTCCACATCCAGATTTTCTATCCAAGTTTCTGACAACGAAAAAATTTTGTATGTGGAAATAATTGTTTATGATACTTATATAATATTTGAAATCGTCGAAACGATATCCCACATCGGTAGTGGGTTGGGGGTAGTAGTAGGGGTGGATGGAGAAAATTCTTGTACACACACTAAATCACATTTTTTTTTACTCCTTTTGATAATGGGGGTTGGCTAATGCCAAATAATTTTTTGAGAGTTTAGCTTCTGTTATATATATCAAATACAAATTTTATGGGGTCTTACTTTCATGATTTACCTACGGGTGATAAATACCCTTCAACGGAATAAGATCAAAATATAATCTAGTTCCAGAGTGCGTGTCACCTTTTAAATTCCCGATGAAATAAATTTCACCATCTAGTTCCCTATGCTGACCAGCGGTAAGAAATGTATATGTTTACACAGGAAACCTAATCTACATGTATTTTTACCTACTTTTTTTTAGATTTTATAAAACTACTATACTGTAGATTTTATAAAACTACCGTACATACAACAAATCAATTCAATCAAAATGCAGTATGCTCAAGAAAAATGACGAACCAAAGTGCGAAATGTGCCAGACGAAACTAACAGTGAAACATATTTTAATAGAGTGCCCCCAATACCACTTACAAAGGTTCAACAGACAAATCCCGGCAGATCTAAGCATAATTTTAGATAATAGATGGGAAGTAAAGAACTTAATATCATTTCTGTCAGATATCAATGTAAAAACAAAAATATTTTTGCATTATGGTATAGTGTAATTAGATGTATAATTATATTTTTTACTATAGCTCGCGATATTTGTCAAATAAAAAAAAAGTATGCGACAGGTAATAAGTCTGTAAATGTGGAGTTAGTAAAATACAAGACTGGCGTAGAAGGCGTTCAGAATCAACGTCGGGAAATACATAACTATGAAATGACACGAGGAACTTTGAACAGGCAATTTGTGGCAGCAACAACTTTGCTGCGACTTATAAGTGACGCTACAGTCTCATTCGGTGCTTTGTAATAAATATAACTTTAAAGTTATACATTTGCAGTTCTCGTTACTATCATGAAGTAGAAATTGGTTTCAAGTTATATTTCTCAGTGAAAATGACTTCAGAGTGATTTTTTCTAAAATGCGCCATTTTGATGGGCAAAACTTATGACGCTATTATTACAAAACATGGACCATAATTTCACAAATGACATAAAAATTTAATCTTTACTAATAATAATAATATACATTTGCTGTCCCTAGTCTACCATATTCATTTGGAATACTGAAATATTCAGACCTGGAAGAACTGGATAGAATGACGTGCACTACGCTTACAAACTTTAGGATACACCACCCAAAAAGTGCAATTGAACGACTATATATGGCACGCACGCAAGGAGGAAGGGGTCTAATCAATATCCAGAAGATGTGCATAATCCAGGAGAAGAACATGCGATCGTTTTTCTATAATTCTGACAAGGTTTTCATTAGGAAAATTGTCGAATGTGATAACAGGTATTCACCACTAAACCTCAAAGATCGACAGCACGCTGTCGTGATTTGTGCAAATGAAACATCGTGGCAAGATAAGATACTTCACGGGAAGTATCCCAAGGCTTTAAACAGTCCAGAGGTTGACAAAGATTCCTCATTAATATGGCTGAAGGAAGGAAGGCTACACCTGGAGACAGAGGGATTTATAACAGCCATTTAGGACAGGATTATCCGTACCAGATACTATTAAAAACATATCCTGCAAGCCCCCGAAGTAAACGATATTTGCAGGAAGTGCAATGCACCGGGCGAAACCATTGAACATATTATTGGAGGCCACCGGAATGTACTTGGGTAAACACAACGAGGTGGCAAAAATCATACACAGGGAGTTAGCGCTGAAACTCAGGCTCCTTACCAACCCGCCGCCCTTCTATAAATACACAGATCAAGTTGTTCTTGAAAATGAAGAAACAGTACTATACTGGGATAGACCAGTCCAGTCTGACAGAACTCTAGACCACAACCGCCATGACAAAAATAAGGAAAAAAGGCCATCATTATAGACAATGGATGCTCCCTAACAAACAACCTGCAGAAGACGGAGATGGAAAAGATAAATAAATACCAAAATTTGGTTATCGAGCTACGACACGTATGGAGAATAAAGAAGGTGCGAACTATCCCGGTCATAATATCGCCTACAGGTGTAGTGACAAAGAGGATCTTGAAATATGTGGAGCAACTTAACTTACCCAACACCCACGTAAAGGTTTTTCAGAGGACGGTGATTCTCCAGACATGTCACATCACGAGAAAGTTTTTAAATGATAAAGGATAGACATTTGAACCGTTCATCGGACTAATGGGATATGATGAATTTCATCCCCATTGACCGAGCCGAATCCCAACGGCGCGCGCGGGGGATCGGTGAATTTTTTCTAGCTTCGGCTGAGAAAGTGTGTCGCTTAATTCTATAATAATATTAATAATAATAATACCAATACCAACGATGTCACAATTACGGGGTACCTGACGATTATAACAGACAGAGAAATTAACTCAAATCGACCAGACATCGCCATACACAATAAAAAGGAGAAGTTCTGTTGGCTGATCGATGTATCCATCCCGATTGACATAAATACAATGCTCAAGGAAACAGAGAAATGGACCATATATAAAGACCTCCAAATAGAAGTTAGCAGAATGTGGAATGCAAAGACCACAGTCGTGCCAGTGATTGTAGGAGCCTTTTGAACTGTCAAAAAGGGCCATGACTGGAATCTACAATAACTGCCTGGTCAAGCGAGCGCACAAGAAATGCAGAAGATCGCACTATTGGGAACAGCGCATATTATAAGGAAAGTCGTAAAGGAGTCTGTGATCCCTTGTTGGGATCTGGGCTCTGAGCTGTTGGAGCAGGCGTCACCAACGTCGCCGATAGCCTGGAACGGGCTCTAACAGAGCCGAATCTCAATCGCGCGTAATGGATTGGTGAATAATTTTCAGCTACGGCTAAGAAAGTGTGCCGTGCTAAGTCTATAATAATACATTTCTGCACCAAATATAAACTAATGGATAAAAATTGGTTTCAAGTTCCAAAGAACAAAAAAATAGCTTTCAGCATCTAAGATGTCATATTAAAAAGGAGCGTGGTCAGACTCGGATATTTTGTCATTATGTTTGACAATAAAATTGCACTCGTTTTAAGTTTTGCATTCTAATATTATTCTTCTAGTATTCTATTGAGTTGATAAGTTAGGGAAATGAACAAGAATCATGTAAAATGAAGCATAAGTATTATAAAATCAGGGGCAAGACAAAGCAGGCAACATTGGGGAGTAGAAAAGGTCTCTGAAAGTCACGGCTTCCACCTCACGACGTCGCCGCTACGTACCCACAGCGTCGTTCGAATGTATCCGGACAAGTTTCGGAAAGTGGCCGGAACATTGCGATCACCCAAATATTATTCCCCATATTGGTTATACGCACGTAATGGGATCCTTCCTAGTATGTTCACTAGTGGAAAAACACTTTAAAGTGCCTAACAATAGTCATCGCTACGTTCCAGCAACTAATTTTGTTAATTGGGAAATTTGTAGCTTGCCGAAACAAGTTAGTCAGTTATCTTGATTTAAATGTTGATCGGTTGTTACAATTAGGGGAATAAGAAATGACCAATTTTTTTTATTGCTTGACTGATTTATACTTTTGTTTAAAACCAGAATTTGCTATGGAGAATTCTCATTTGTACATCCACGTACAAAATAGATTATTTGATTGTGATTTCACTCCCAAAATATATTGTGTGATCACTGTGGTGTGTAAAGAACGTATAAATGAGGTAATAGTAGATATATGTTAAAAAGTATTATTATCCTTAGCATGTACTATCTCAACCTGCGACCTTGGATTTATACTTTACTACTAATTCAATATTTTTACCGAAATAATGTTTTAACGAAGAACGAAACAAAAACAATCGATTAACTTACTTATAGAAGAAAGTTTATACATAAGTTTATAAATATTATATAAATGTCAATTTATAAACAAACAATGAGTCGGACTTTATAATATATTTATAAAAGTAGTATTAGATGGGATATTGGTCATAAAGAATTCCATTAGTTGGGCGATTTAGCTGTCCGAACTGCGTCGCCACAAAGTCCTGCATTAAAGACGATTCATGTCACATTTAAATGGAGAATTTTTACCACCTGCTTGTCAAAAATAAGTTCATTTTAGACCGATACAATTAGTATTTAGTAATTTGCAACTGATTATGTCTACCTTGTTTCACAAATAAACGCCGGCTTTTAACCATGCAATAGAGAGAAAAAAGATGCCGATATAAAAAAAAACGTCAAAAATAAATTTTCATAAGTGTGTCTTAAATATGGGAGTGTAAAAATTGCTGTATATCCATTTTTCATGAACGGTTTTCTATTTACTTTTGTAGAGGAAATGTAGCAACTTTTATAAAAGTGCCAATGGGTTTTCGATTATACCATAGAATATTAATTTGTTTCGTTCGTGTAAAATGCTAGTTTTTTATGTATGTGGCTAAAGAACATAAGAAGAAACGGTACGAATTAAGTGGTATTAAGAACAAAGACGTAGGTTTTAATTTCTATCCTCTCATACACGACATAAATATTACTGTGACAGTATCAACGAAAACAATTATAATTAATGCAAAGGTGCTTTAATTCTCCGAAAAATATTCCCAAAGTGGAATAACCTTCCAAGTTAAATACAAATGTCTAGGTTGAAACTTCTCCGAAGTGTTTGTCTGCATTTTGAGTGTCATGGCAAAAAGCATAGTTGAAAAGTTGTATTTATGTGGAATTATAATAAACTGAGACAAACTTCATTTGCGTGTTAATAAAGTGACATGTAGAAAGGTTAGCGTTTATGGAAAAGAAATTACTAGTTATCGTGAGCACCTCAACTATTATGATTATGAAAGACGTATATCGTTATAATCTCAGTAAAAAATATTTCGAGTATTGGAAAGACCAACTGTCATTCTTCCTGCTCAGGTCATAATGTTTCGTTTTATCGCAAGAATATCTACATGTAAGTCAGTATATCAACATAAATAAAGTGTATCTAGATTTGCATGGACCAATTCGAGGTGAAAGGCAATTAAAAATGACAAAACAAGTCACTTTTTGTGCTGAAAACAATGTAATATTTCGTAAAAAGTATAGAATACTTTTTTCTCTATTTTAAAGCGAAAAAAATGAATACTTGCTGAACTTTGTACGATTAATCCAACCTGAGATATTGCAGTTCAAAGATAGGGTAAAGAAGTGCCAAAATGCCAAAAAGCTCCTACTTGTTCCAAATTGGCTCTGCAAACTTATCTGCAAAATCAAAGTTAAACTACAGCGAATAACGAAGAAAATGAATACCAATAGAAGTCAGTAAGATCAGATGGACTGGAGATATTAGGTCCTGAAGTAGGGCATAAAATCGCTATTTTTCTCATTTTCGGTAATCTCTCATTTTTTTTTGCAAATTAATCGACAAAGTAACGATATTTTTCTCTATTCTTATTGGGATGCTCTGCCACATGTATCCTTCTAAACAATGTCTGAAATCTACAAAATAATACAATTAACCAGTATTTTACTGGAAAATAACCTCTACGCCTGTGACTTTTACGTCAAAGGTCAGTTAGAGGGTGGTTTTGACAAATAATGAATAAGAACAAAAATATAAAAATGACGTATTTTGCTGACGTTTCGGAAAACGAATCTGTTTCCTTTCTCAAAGCGTATTATAATGTTTGTGGGCTGTGTATATTAAATACACAGCTTTAAGAATATATTTGTTATATTCAGTATCCATAGATACTTACTGCTTACACAGAACTGTTGATATATCTAATTGATAGTTTTATTTTAAACAATGTTGAGTTTGTTAAGTTCTTCTTTTAACATCGGCAGCCAGGTTGTGCAAACATCTACAGAACAATTCGACACGCATTTATCCTCATTCAATAGTATTATAGCCGCTTCTTTAAGTTTTCTTTTCTTGCTATCTGTCTCTTTTGTTAAAATTTTTGCCGAGTCCCAGTTTATTCTATGTCCGTTCTCCCAAGCGTATTCGCAAATCTTCGATTTCTGAATCTCATTTTTTCTAATGTAACCCTTGTGCTCACCCAATCTAACACTGAATGGTCTGGATGACTCACCCACATAATGTTTATTACACTCACACGGAATACTATAAATGCAGTTTTTTGAATTTTACTCATGATTTAGCGGTTTTGTTTTTGTTAAAATAGATCTCAATGTATTGCCCGTTTGAAATATCGTCCTAATATCAAATCTATTGCCAATACGGCGTAGCTTTTCAGATAATCCGTGTACATAAGGAATTAACGTCGTGTACCGTTGTTCAGGTTTTTGTCGTACATGATTAATATTTTCTATATATAGAAGAATACATGTGGCAGAGCATCCCAATAAGAATAAAGAAAAATTAAGAAAATGCCACAACCAACGTTTAGACAATATTTAAAGTAACGATATATTATTACAAAATTGTTTATTTTATACTTAATAATAACACATATCGACTTAGTATGTAGTAGTAGTTGACAAGCATTCATCAATTAGCGGCCTATTACTTTGTGACACTCTTGAAGTATTTCGAATCATTACCACGTTTGACAGTCACCACCTCAGCTTTGATATTTTCTAAAATTTCATTAGTTGTCATAGTTTCATTATCTTATCATTTCTTCCTAGAGATAGCTACTAATCTTCTTGAACAACTCCATCGTCCTCGTTAGTATCATAAAATAGTGTTGATTATATCATTCATACTGACCGATGACAAAGTCTTTTTTAATCGAGTTTTCTGAAGTTGTGTTTACCATCTTTCACTAGCTTTATGCTGTGTTCCAGAAGTTCCTGATTTTCTTCTTTTTAAATCTTTTTCTTCGATGCTTCCTTCTTAGATAATTTTATCACTCTATCTATGAGCACTGATTAGATTAGCTTAGTATAAAAAGGAAAAACTGACTGATTAACCTTGACCACCACAACCGTCTATCTAATGTGGCGCTACTAGTTTTCCTTAGAGCTCCTTATCTAGCTGTGTCTTTTGTATCGGACTATACAGCCTTGATAATAGTCCCTTAGTATAGTTATCACTTTTTTGTTTTCTTCGCCAAGTAGTTGGAATCTCAGTCTAGCTCGATCTTCACGGTGGCATAGCACGTGGACTGAGATGTCTTCTTCCTCTTGACAGAATCTGCATGTTGCGACTCATAAGTCGATTGAGCCAACAGTGTCCAGATAGAAGACCACTATTATCCCAATGGTCTTTCTATTTTGGCGTAGCAGGTCTTCCCTAAATTTGCTCGATCGTTGTTGAATGAACTCTTTGGCCTCTCTATGCCATCGAAAACTCCTTCACCATTCCAGGAACCTATTTTGCACTCATTTGCACCAATCAATGGACGCTATAAAAAAGGTTCGGGTCCTACCATGGGCCTTAGACACGCCTTCCTTGGCCAGTTCACCAGCCTTTTCATTTCTTTGTGTCCTGATACCCACGCCACGTCCACTTTTTTGTGCTCCTTAGGTCCATAAGGGCATTTAATCATTCTACTACTAGCTTCGAATCGACCCGCATGAAAGCGTTTATTACCAGTGATGGAACTTTCTTCTCCGAATGTAAATCAATTTGCATGAATTTTCTTTTTGTATAATTTTGTATTTTTCCTTTCATAAACTACATGACAAAGGCATAGGAAATTAAGACTGAATACTTTAGAATACAGTAATTGTTGCATGGGCAATGGTATTATCTTGCGATATGTTGGACCAAAAGGAAGAAAAATCTTAATATTTTTCTTTGCAGTCTTTTATCATTTACCTTTCCATTTTACAACTAATTCAGCAAGGTTTTAAAAAGTACATACTAAAAAATGTGAACAGAACAACTATTCTATTTTATTTTCTTTATTTCAATTTATTATCTATTAAAATTATTAACCATAACCATGACACTTCTAACACCACGTATATTTGCCAGTGAGGAAAATATTCCTGTTACGATTAGTCCTTACTATTTATTCAATACCGTATATCAATCTAGTGTGTGTGAAATTAAATTGTGCTATAAAAATTACCCTTGTATTAGTCAGCTGAAACATTGTATCGTACCCAACTAAACGATTATTTCTTAATCGTGATTCTAATTCAGTTTATAAAAATTTTAAATGAGAAGTTGCTAATATCTTGTGAGCTATATCAATAGCTGTAATTAGAGATAAGAACCAGTTAAATGGAAAATTAAACGTAATTTTAGACATGCCAAGATTTCATTGTCAAAGTTTATTATTGAAAATACACACTATATTTATTACATTTATTATCAGCTAGTACACCTGAACAGCTTACAAAGTTTCTCATGATATCTCATTATACATCTAAAATGTGATCGTGATAAATAGTATAAAATTAAGGGTTAAAACACATACACTATAGCACTAGGTTCTAAGTTATATGAATAGAAGTGAATAATAAAGATATATTTTATAAAATATTTAAAAAAATTTTAAATATATCGATTAGTAAAAGTTAAACATACATTTTACTGCTATTAGAATTGATGTCTTCTATTAATTCTTCACAAATTACTTGTATTTATAAGAAGCCTAATGCACCGCAAGGCAAGCGTCAGTGGACTGCACTTACATTAAGTAACTTTTAATAACTGGATGATGCTGATTTGTGATCAACCAAAATAGGTTCTTGTCCTTTGTGCCTCGAACTCTGGTTTTCTGGTTTCACTACACACAATTTTTTCCCACCCCACTGCATATCTTACGAGTATATCTGATAGGAATGTGGTCTAGAGGCAGGCATGCACGCAAAGAAAGTTTTTACCAAAACTTCACAGATATGATGAGAGATATGAGATATGATTTTGATGATAGTTTTGCAATACAGCATTTCTCTCTTTCAGTACCAATCATTTTCAGCTATAAGGTCCCAAGGGCGTTGATAATACGAAATAATTTTATCACAGTTTCCGAAAGCACGTTGCGAAGTGACTGTGAAGTGACTATGGCAGTCACTTCACAGTGTCTATACTGGAATTTGGTGGTATTTCATCAGTTAACGGATTTGGTTGATTTGCCACTATCCAGTTAACAGGATATGCAGTATAATAGATAAGTTACGTGCCAGATGAATGTGAATAATATCCAAAATAGTTCTCTCAGTGCGTAAAGTATAATCGCTCCAAGTCAAGGGAAAAGTACTGTACTCGAGGATATCTACCGAATTCCTGACTAATAGCCATTTAGGTAATCCAATATGCGACTGCTTGAATGCCTTTATGGGCTTAGGGTAGCATGACCATGACGTCAGTATCAGGACACAAGGAAAAAACGAAAAATGAAAAGACTGATGAACTACCCAGGGATGGTGCGTCTAAGGGCTCAGTAGCACCCGAACCCTTTCGCGGTGTGGCTAAGCCTACACACGAGCATCAATTAATACATTGGTACAAAATAAATCTCTGAAATGGAGGAAGAGTTTCCTGCGACAGAGACAGGCCAAAGAGTCCATTAAAGAATCTTTGACCTTTACGGAAGACCTACTACGCCAAAATAGAAAGGCCATTAGGATAATGGTGGGTCTTTGAATAGGACACTGTCGTCTTAATATGAACTCTCAGTCCAAGTGATATGTCATTGTGAAGGTCTGGCTAGACTAAGTTTCCAACTACCTGGCAAGGAAAAACCTATTCCGAGGAATCCTTATCTAGGCTATGATGTCTAATACAAAGGACAAAGCTGAATAAGAAGCTGTAAGGAACATTAGAACAGTCGCGCCACAATCCACAGAAGGTCGCGCTGGTTAAGGCCAATCAGCGGGGGGGTTAATAACCTGTAAGTAACAGTAGATTCCGACCCGGGCGGCTGTGTTTAAAGGGGAAATTATCGCACGAATTTTTCCGCGCAAGAAGCCAAGTTATTCCTCGAACGGGCTGGCAGCTGGCGCTGTCTTCCTTCCAGTAAGGGTAGTGTGAAATTAGGTTTGTTCCAACACTACCACCGAACCAGTTTGGGAATCGTCGAGTACATGTGCAAAGTGAATGTAGCGTTCGTACATTCACTTTGCGCATGTACTGGATGATTCTCAAACTGGTTCGGTGCTGTGTTGGGACAAACCTATTGACTACTAGGTTTTTCGAGTTAGATGACTTTTACAGCTGGAAAAACTTTTTAGGTTTAATTAAAATTGTGTTAATCATAATAAGAAACAAGCTAAAAACGTACTCTTCGCCAATTTACTGAGCTTTTTATATATAATTGTTACACATTCTATAGGATACTCTTCGCAGTTTTCTTGTAAATAATGTTAGTTTTTGGACATCCTAAATTTTGTGATACCATCTTTGTTGTGAAAAAAATTATATGATAAAAAAATATCCAACCTGTGTGTGATTCGAACACGGGACCTTTGGATTGCAACGCAAAGCTTTAGCCGCTGCGCCACCAGCTATTGCGCTCAAAGAAAATGATAGGTAAATTCAACCAAAAAGAGCATATGAAATCGCGCCTATCTAGTTTCATAGTTAAATCAATCAGAAAAGAATAGTCATACAACTTTATTTGTTTTCGTAAACAAATAGTAGTTTAATAATCATATCTTCTTGTAACAAATTAAATAGTACAATGACATTTTTTTATGTTCACTAACCATTTTCAATTTGGTCTACAATTAAATAGTACAACGACTTTGTTTTTTGTTCACCAACTAATTTTTGGGTTGATCTACACTTTATTGTATGATGAAATTTTTTTTTGGTTAGCCAAAATCTCAGTATTGAGACATCAGACCACCTAAACCAAATATTAGAGATCGTTTATAAGATCCATCCAAATATATCGATAATCCCTGAGAGAATTTGAACAATGCAATCATGTTATTAATTTTCTATAAATTCATAAGAGTATAAGATAATGCATGATTGATTATTGTTAGTGATTTGTATGTGGCGTCATCTGGGAATAATTTCTGTAATAGACTACGTGGTAAGCAAGCAAATTTTATAGTAATTCTTTTAGAACTTCTAGAAGACGACAATAATATTGGTTTGTCTACCAAGTACAATAATACAGCGAACTAATACTGGGTTAGAATTACAATTCGATAATAGTTAAAAATAAAATATACTATTATCTAGTTTAATTTGACAGAATTCAACAAAATAATAGTCAGACGAACAAAATAATAGTCTTATTCATCTATTTTTTAAGTTAATGTTTGTTTTGTTGTACGACAACTTTTTATTAATTAAAATAACAATCACCTCTTGTTTAAAAATACCATCAATATAGTTTGGTTTAACAAAATTAACGATATTGTTAGTTAACCATTTTTTTTTGTTGAATTTACCCATACTATTTCTTTGAGTGTCAGTTCGAATATTCCTTCACTCTAAATCCCGTACTCAGTATTTTTTCGGCAGAGGCAGCAGCTATTTCTCGAGCTGTAGAATGGGCGATCTCTAAACAATATAACCAAGTCGTCATTTGCACTGATTCTCAATCAGTTTTAAAAAAGTTAAATAATTTTCCTGGAGCTAACTGCATTTACCCGAACCATTTTATTATAAATATCATTTAAAAAATTGGCTATGGCATCGACTCAAAATATCAAATTTCATTTTTTGTGGGTAAAATCCCATTCAAATATAACAGGAAATAACAAAGCTGATAATATAGCAAGGCACACCAACGCTGCTATGGCTGAAAAGGAAACTTCTATAGTTTCCTCTGATTTCTATCCTGTCGTCAAGAAAAAACTCTTAGAAAAATGGAACTTCCAATGGCAAGAATATGGAAAACTGTCCAACACGTATTATTTTAAAATCCATCCTAGTATCCCGTCTTCACAATGGTTTAAAAATTGTTACCTTAGTAGAAAAACTATTTCGACTATTAGCAGAATTAAACTTAACCATGGCAGATTCCCCGCCCATTTGCATAAAATCGGAATACGAGAAGACCCACTCTGCCTCTGCGGCCAATTTGGAGATATTAATCACTTAATTTTCAATTGCCCTTTAACGGATATAAACTCTAAAATCCTTATCAGATATCTGAATGAAAATGGGTTTCCTTCACCTATATGGTTACCACATCTCTTAAGCCTCTCTAAACTTAACTGTATGAAAAATCTTTCCTCCTTTTTTATTAATTGTAATATAGATATCTAGCTAATCCCCTATAAAACCTTTGTTTTTCTCCTACTGTTTATTAACCAATCTTAACCGTGGTCCACCTTGTACGTTTATAAAAATGCCCTGAAAGACCCCTGGGCGAGAAGCGTGTCCTCCTCGTCTAATTCCCTATTACCAATCCTGAGTGAGTGAGTATGAATGATGTTTCAGTTGTGTGTAGGAATAGTGAAATTTTTTTTTTGTTGTATCATATATTATAATAATCGGTCATAATAATTTTATCTATATCTATTATTTGTTAATTACTTTTTACTTAAAAAACTATACATTTTTTAATATGTTCGTGGCCAAAACACTGTGTATGTAAGGCCATATTTAGAAGGAAAAAAAAAAATTTCTTTGAGTGTGCTACAAAAACTGATTGTCTGTGATATATATATATATCTTTCGACAATCATACATAGGTATTTCAGCTCGTACTTCTATGAAATATATATTAGTAAAATTCATAAACAAAAAAAAATATATTATGGAAATAATATTCCGCAAGATTTCCATTTTAGTACAAGCGACAAAAATTAAGAGAACTTTTTTTTCAATTAAATAATTAATAACTTTTTTATTTACTGATAGATTTTCTTCAAAAACAATAGGGTTCTTCCTCTAGCTAACACTAACTTACTTTCTAAATTTCAGTACAATCGGATTTTTCTTTATCAAGTTATCGTGCTTACAAGAAACGTGACGGACGGACAGACGGGCGGACAGACGGACATTTTGAAAGTTGTTCAGAATTCGTTCACTAACACAATGATATGAAAATTTTTTCTCTACGAGCGATATTTACGATTTTAGAAATGTGCCGATCAAATACAATATACTCTTCGTTTTTGCGAAGAGTAAAATAATGCCAACTTTTTTTACGAAAAGCTCGCTCACTATGGTATTTAATGTGGTTAAACTACCAGTGTGTTAGTGTCACATCACCAATTTAATATTCAAGTATTTGTTTTCCTTTAAAGTAAAGCAAAATATAACGTGCGCACTCCTTCACGTTTTATTAATTACTGGTTTACAATTTCTGAAAATTTGATTTAAAGTAATTATACCTTTAAAAATGATATATAGAACCGGTATTTTTTATAGGAATATCTATAATCCAATAAATTATAACATCTGACTATTTGCCAAAGGCGAATTAAAAAAATCCAATCAAATCCAATTTAATTTATAATTCAAAGCTTTAATTTATTCATATTCTCTAATAAAAACATACTGAAATTAAATGGGGTCACATTGAAAAACAATAAATGTGTTATTGGTAATGTCATATTTCCTCGAAAACCTACTGTGCCATATCAATAAAATCAAAGTAAATAATAACTTTGATACCTTTAATAGAATAGAATTTAAATAATACGTGACATTACCTGCCTATACAAAAGCATACTTCAGAAATAATTAATTATAATTTTCATTAGAAAGAATCGACTTTCGGAGTGTCAAAATATTCTGCAACAAAAGGTAGTTGACGTCTACTCACTGTTAACAATGACAGGCACTTCAAATTTTATCAAATGACTTTTAAATTTTGCTATTCACTAACGCAATTTGGAAATAATTCCATTCAAAAGGTACTCAATAAGTATAAAACACCGTCCTAATGTCATCGTTTCGAATATTTTAAACGAAATAGTTTAAAATAACTGTCAATTTGCCTTAAGGTGTGAAAGTGTTAGTAAGTAACAGCCTACAAAGTATTAATAATAATAATAGTAATAATAATAATATTTTATTTACATTCAAGATACGTATAAAAACATAGCATACTTTGTACGAAAATGTAACTGAACATATTGGATGTAAATACCAGGTTACCACGCTTAAGTTTTGGATAAAATTTGATTTCATGAGTCATTTTGCAATTTCACATCTATAGCCCAGACGACAGAGAACATTTTATAGTGAAACTTACAAAAACTTGCAAAATACATCATTTTTTTTTATTGAGTTCGTGAAAGTATATAGAATATCCTGAAAAGTTTACATTCCGCTCGGATGCATAACATAAAAAAAAGTGAAAAAACATTTTTTTTCATACATTTTTTCAAAATGTTGAAATTAAGTCAGGGTAGGACAAAATAAAAAATACAGGTGGATAGACCACGTGTTTGTGAACAAAAAATGTAATAAAATGTATCGCTAAAGCCACCGTATTCCTGGAAAAAATAGTGAAGTAACTCTGTCACTCTGCGTGGCCAAGCGCACGGTTAAATGCATACTATGGAACCTCTAAAAATTCTTAGCAGTTCTAACGAGTAAAATAAAGCTTTTTTCTCTTCCTGATTTCACATTTTTAACATTTTTCTTAGTGAATAGGAGGATAAATAGTGAGTATGGAGGGAAAATATATAATTATGAACGCATACACAGACACCACACATAGCCGCTGAATCGCTTGCATGAATTTTTACGTACCTTTACTGTATTGTATTTATTACTCATTTCAGCTATATTCAATGGATTACTTATACATTTGTTAATGTACCGGAAAAGTTCCAGAATTTATATTCAAAACAATCAAAGATATTTTCATAGTTATATGGATAAGATCGTGAAAATCGCAATTACTTATCCATGATCTGATTGATCATATTTTCGAAAAAATGCATACAAGTAAACGAATTTGTGTTTGATCATTCGAAAAGTATACATTTTTTTCGATCCATCCTTTGCCTGTATTGTTTAAAAAAAAGCATCAGAAAGGTACAATTTTCATCTTTTAAATTAACCAACACTCATATAGATTGAACAAATTCTGATTTAGTGACATATAATTATAATTCAGTGCGTCGGTGTCACAGTCATGCGTATTCAAGCGCGCGCACGCATGGATCTCGCTCCGAGTTATAACATTACACTTGACTTTTTTTCCAGGAAAACCGTGGCTTTAGTGATAAATTTTGTTAGGACATTTCTTGTTCATAAATACGCGATCTATCCATCTGTATTTCTTATTACTTCCACATCCAGTGGAAGTATAGTAACGACAAAAAAATTTTTAAAAATTGTTATTGTTAAATAGGCTTAGAATGTCATGAAACGTTGAGATTTTAAATTTGAGAGAAAAAAATTTCTGTCTGTCGGTCTGTAACTTTTTTGTGCGCACGTTTACTCTGGAACCGTTTGAGATATTGACTTGAAATTTGGTACACATACGAGACTTTAACGAGATCTAGAACTAGATTATATTTTCATCTTGTTCCGTCCAAGGGTTGGGGGGTAAATTGGGGTAAATTTGGGGTAAATAGGTAAATCAAGCGGGTAAGAGTCCATAAAATTGGTATTTAGTATATATAAGAGAAGCCAAGGTCTTAAAAAATATTTTGGCATTAGCCACCATTATTTAAGGGGATGAAAAAAAATTATGATTTAGTATGTGTACAAGAACCAGAAACCTAAAAATGTTTTTTACTTCATCCTCCCCCACCCCACTACCGATGTGGGGTATCGTTTTATGGGTTTTTGGGGTAGAGGATTTCAAATATTATATTATTAAAGTTCCATGAACAATTATTTCCACATACAAATTTCTTTAGTTGTGAGTGACTTGGATAGAAAATCTGGATGTGGAAGTAGTGATTCCTTGGGCAGCGGTTTTCTCTTAGCTTGACTTAATTTCAAAATTTTGAAAAAAATGGATGAAAACATTTTTTTTCACTGCAACTAAGTAAATAGGTATTATATTTATGAATAACCATAATTATTGATTACTCTCTATTCTAAATATTATAATATTGTACCTTATTTTAAAATTGAGGAAAAATAACAGCGTATAGGGTTGCAGTTACTTAAGTGATAATCTGATAATTTTGTTTGCAAAACATTTTTGTCCGAGAATTATCAAAATATAATGATTGATATGTGTGAATATAATTTCTCTATGGTACAATTGATAGTATTTTGTAAACTCACTGACGTTTTTATACATAAGCCTTATTTACTATTAACATTCTTAAGAGAAGAATGTTTAAAAAAACTTTACACTTTAATTAAGTAGGTATACCACTATTAAAATGATGTTCTGCGGCTTAAAATCGAGGCCATACCTAGTATATTTTCTTAATGAAGATATTTCATTTTGGTTTTCCTCAGTGATCAAGAAAACTCAGATATGTTCTTTATATATACTATATAGAGTGTTTTACAAGTAATAGTACCTAGTGAAAATCATCCAATAAATTATTTTTATTTACGAATCGATTTGCAAATTTACCTCCTAAAATTTAATCTGTTAGATTATTATTTTTCGCTTTTAATGACATTTTGCAACCAATAAGACTAATGTTTAAAATAGTTTTCATGTAAAAAAATTATTTACCCTTTTATGTCTATATTATTAACTAGGAGTGTTTTACTAAAGCATATTTGACCCACAGGAAGCTCTCTTGAACTTTGTGCTGATGTCACCAAAGCGTGATGCTGTCATACGTACTAGACATTAAAAACAGGCCAACTAATAATTTATGAATCACAAAACGTCTGCCAAGATGTTGTGAATAAGAAGATTAAGATTCGGCAAAATCTGCATATTTTGCTCTCTAGAATGTACACTACAGCTGAACTATGTATCATTACCTATTAAATATCCATATTAAATATTAACTGTAACGAATTATTTGAAAATGCCCAAAATTAATATGCCTGACATACTTACTAATGGTCACCTTGAATTTTAATACGATATTTGGGTTACCGTCGAAAAAACAATGGAATTAGATATTTACGCGACAAAAAACTCAAAAAGATAATAATGTAATGCTTGTTGAGTACATTCGGCAAGTGAATCAACATAATTGTGTACTTATAAACCTGTCAATAAGAAAAATTTTTGCTAAGAATTTTCATACCTGTATATTTAGATCATTTACAGTTAATAATTAAGTGGAAGTTTCGAGTTGCTAAACAATGTGAAATATTCGGTAGATTATGTGAAATACTTATAAACTTTCTCTCATTACAACTAAGTATTATACCAAGTCAGTGAATGAGGAAAAAAATATTGCAGCAGGGGAAAATGTAAGTATTGTACATTTGAAGGTATAAAATTTTAAATGCAACAATAATTGTTAGAAACTGCTATTAAACACATAAGTTTATGTATAAACAGGTTTGTAAACAAATTAAAATTAATTAGTCAAATTAAAATAAGCTCCACCTAGAACCGCCTCTTACTAGAAAACCTATATCGTTATTTGCTATTTTATTTATTGCTAGTAATTAGATTTACATAAGTTCATTGGTTTTAAAATCTTACAACCCTGCTTCGTCAACAATATTACACACATTTAGCTTTAACAATATACATGTGCAGTAGAAAATACAACACCCAATTATACATACACATATTGGGACTATATGTGTATATATATGCCAAGATAACATATTTAGCAGTGAAATGACACCGGTGTTACTACGCCTACAAAAAATTAATGATCAGTGAATTACTAGACAAGAACACCAAGACTAAAATATACATTACCTTAATTAGATCTGTAGTAACATGGATTGGGGACCTGGACCTTGACAAAAATAGATGACGAACCACTTCAAAAACTCGAGAGAAAACTACTACGAAAGATATATGGGCCAATCCAGAGCGCTGATGGAACATGAATAATCCGAATGAATGCAGAATTGACGCAATTATATGAAGGAACTGACATTATTAAACATATAAGGAGTCAAAGATTGACATGGCTGGGACATGTCAATAGAATGGAAAATTCAAGAACAACGAAGAAAATATATAAGTGGAAACCTAGGACCTAGGAAGGTCCAGGATGAGATGGTTGGACGATGTCGAAGATGATCAAAGAGTCATGAATATTTGAGGTTGAAGGAGAAAAGCTCAAGAGAGAGCAGAATGGAAGATAATAGCCAGAGAGGCAAAGACCCACCAAGAGAAGAAAATAACATATTTATTACAACTTCATGCTCTCTATAATTCTAATTAATTAATATATTTCCTCTGGTAAGATCTCATCCCAGGTCAATTGGAATAAGTTACTCTAAATTTTTTGGAAACCAAAGGTAAAACATCCGTATTGCACCTATCATACCCTTCATAGAAGAAATATCAGGTAAGATACTCATAAGGTGGAGCAAAGCAAAACGTTCTAAGATTTGAACAATATGACCTTGAACATTTGGAATCTGCCTCATCGGCCCTAAAGATAACTTGTTATCATAATATATGTGTGTCATCACATACCATCTTCTAGTAAGAGAAAAACAACCACCTTGCATCAATAATTAATTTCTGAATTTCAGAAACGGCCTAGCCTATAATTCGTGTCTTCTAAATTGTGAATTTATGAAAGACAAAGAAAGAGTTTATTTTTCTTTCAACGAATTATTAACGCTTCAATTTGTTCAAGGTGTATGTAGGTACCTATGTGAGCATGCTTTGGGTAAAAATAGATTTATTCCCAAAACTAAGGTAATTTTAACTTTCAGTATCCGTATAGAAAACACTTTGTCTTTTACCGATCAAATTTAATGGAAAATAAACTGTCTGTTATTTTATATAAAATATTTTATCATAAATCTATTTTTAATTCACGTTTATTTGAACTAATGATGGGATATAATTAAAGTGTGGAGCAAAAATTCCAATATTAATAAATAACGAATAGAAGTTGCAGTTGAACGTTGTTCGTACCAAATAGTATTCCCCCTTTCTTTTTTTTATTATTTCTTTGAGGGTGTTTAGTCACTTTGCATATTTTCCACCAAGCATATAATTAGGTTTTGTGATGATGAACCATTGGTATGGAGGTTTTTCGAAAAATTAGAAGGTTTCTGTCCCAGAAGGAAAATAGAAAATACACCAAGGATGTACCTGAATAACATTTTAAAGCAAAATTGATATACCAGCTAATTTATGTCAAATTTGTTGAAACCTGATCAACACACAGTATTTTACATTTTTATATCCTGTATATCTTCAAATTTTTGTGCGCTTAATCAGTAACATTTTGTCACAAAATTATAATAAGACGTAGTATATATGACACGCCTCCGGCAATCACCCTGTATGACAAATATGGCCCCATTTTATTAGGTAGTATGTTATTTTGAAATAAAAAAAATAGGTCTAACAGAAGTTATCGTGTTATGAAACGGATTTTTGCACAAAAGAAATGTTCTACCGTAATTATTAAAAAAAATTGTCCTGTTTATTAAATGAAATAGTCATAATAAATATTGGCTCTCGCTTTGTGAGAGTCGTCCTTGTCACTTGTTTTATTAGCAACCCATGATTTGTGTTATATGCCACTTAACGATGGGACACGTAAAAAAATCGATTATACCTCGGCCATTGTTAATTACCTCCTATTATTAGGTGATGCTACAAGTGCCCTTTTGAAAAATTCGAATAGGTTTGTACCAGGCACCACATTATAGTGGTTTACTGTGACAAATTCTGTTTAATAGTTTGTCTCTTCTATTAACACTCGCTTCTGTTTAAGCGGTACTCAAAAAACCTTTTATTTCTATTTGTTTTAGTCTGGTTTGTCATATTTGTGTCTCTAATATAATTAGATACTTTTAAACACTGTAAACAATTACGCTGTTTGACACTTTTAGCATTATTTTTGTCTAATTTTGTAGGCTTTTGTTAGGAGATATGTTGAAATCGACTGCTGTGATTTTTCAATGAAAATAATGGACCGGAAAGCTACTGGGATATCCATTTTTTCATATTTACGTGAAATAATTGCACAATCCACATATTTCAATTTTTCCTAGAATTATTAAAACGACACTTAAGTCATTTAGAATAACTAGATATATCATCGTCAAAGTAAATTTAAATCTATTAGTGTTTGTACACAGTGTTCTTTAAAGCGTGAGTTGACTTTTTGTGTCCAAAGATAGTCGATTAAATACGATATATTTCTAAAGAATACGACCCCCATTAAGTATATAATTCGTTTAAATTGTCATCTAAAAAAGCTGAGATGTCCCAGCGGCAAGTATTTAAATTGAAAATGAAGTGACACTGCCGTATATTATTTCTTAAGTATACGTTGAGGTGTACACCTTTTTCTGCACCATCATGGGAAGGTCCAGAGGCACGAAGATCTGTCCTAATCAAGGGGATGACTGAGCTAAATCCTTTATCGATACGTTGTCACTGCCCGTTTTTGATGGCTTTTGAAACACTAAGAACCGACCATAGACGTACCAAGAAATTGGTACCTAATAGAAAAGCCGAACAGGTATTTGCATAGATTATTGAATTATTATTTTCTCTTCCTTGACATAGCCTACAATGCAATAACACTTACTCTACTTAATCTAAAACATCAAGAGGCTAAAAAAACAGTAATATATTACCAGATCAGACAGTGTGTAGAGCAAAAAAAAGGGAGGATATCCGTACAAGAAATTTTCTTTGTATAAAATGAAGTAATGTAATAATCATTAACTAAAATTTTGCATATCGTCGCCGTTATGGCCGCCATGTTGGAAAAATGGCGGGCAAAATAAGGTATTCTCGATTATCTCCTTTTCTGCTAATTTTAGGCTAAAATTAGTTATTACCAATATTGTAGGAAGAGAAATACTTTACTTCATAGCAGCACACAGTGGGGCAGGAGACCCGAAAATCTGGCCAAAAATTTGAAACTTGGCTAATGATCCAAAAATAGGTTAAAGTTTATAGAAAAATTATTTAATAAAATCATTTCTCAAAAAAGGGTGGGTTATAGGGGATGGAAAAATTATATCAACAGAAAATTACGCAATTTTGTATTTTTATGTATTCTGTAATGCTAGTGATGGGAAAATATTTTACAAAATCTAACTCATAAAGGTTTTATAAGTATCGAAAAAAACATTCGGATATAATAATTATACTTGTGAAAAAGCGTTTCAGGCTAGAAATAATTTCAATTTTAAAAGTGAATGGCAAAATAGGGGCATAAATTTCAAACGTAATATATTTATTTAATAAATAAAGAGTACACCCATTTAAAAAAATGTCTTGGTCGCACTTGGAACCAAACTAAATGTTTCATTATTACTAAGAACAATTAACATTTTTCGTTGACGACTTTAAATTGGCATTTACAAAAATATTACTGTTTATCACAAAATTATAAGTACTAGAAAATGTAATACACATCTGAACTTGAAACCTCCATAGCAGAAAACTCGAATTTTAATACAGTAATAAACAAATAAACGAACACAAAGATCTAGTAAAACTTTAAAATTCACAACGCACTATCTGCACTACTAGGTTTTGACTGATGTGGGCGCTGAAATGAATCATGTAATGGCCAATTGCGATTCATTTTATTATTTGCAAAGGTGTAGGCTACACGTAGCTCAAAAGACTTTTTTCTGATTTTTGGCCACGTTTTTAGCTTTGTTGCCTCACTGTGCGTCATGACAAAATTATGCTTTTAGTGTTTACTCGCTAGTAAATTTATCCTAAATTTTGATTTAAGGTGGAAAATCTGTAATTAAATACTCCAAGTGTATTTTAGTGACGAAATGTGCATCATGCCGCTGCCAAGAATAAATAAATAATCTGACGTCACTACCTGTCGACTATGAATATCGTGACGTCAAACTCGTTTTATTACGTATGTAAAATTGTACTGTTTCAAATTCAATTTTATATCAAATTCAACATATTTCAATGGAATTAATAATCAAAACTGTTATCATAACAAAGAGATAATCTGATATTCCCAACTTTGTAATTTCCAGAATTTTAAATTTCACATTTTAGTACAATCTTCTAATTGATATTAGGCATCTAATTCCTTATTATCTTCCACTGATGAAAGTACCCTCTCGCGGAAATACAACATTTAAATGGAGCTTGGAATAAATAGTTCCCTTGGAAAAAAATCTGCCTCTGTCTATGACACCAGCTGTCGTTCATAACTTCAAATTAATAAAATTAAAGTCGACCTTCACAAAAAATACATTTATTTTTCGAAGTCATCAATACATAATAAAAATGGAATATTTTCTATGCTATTCAATTAACACTGAAAATTACATAGTAGAGATATCTGCGGTGTTATTGTGTTTGATCTCATTCTATTATATCTGATATAGAGAAATGCAAATAGCTTTTGCATATTTGACTGTATACTTTACGTTATTGTTATATATTATATTATAAGTCCACTAAAATTATTAGAATAACATTACGTGCTTTGTCAAGTCTTTAAGGAAAAATATATTAAATTCACCTTATAAAAATTTGGTTAAATCTGAGCAATTGCAAACACATAAGAGATACCTAGCCGAAATATTAAACACAGACCGTGCATATCAAATATCAGAAGGTTCCAATTAGCAAGTAACCGAGGCAACGAACGCTGGGTGAATTATTGTGGATATTCAGTCACGACAAATCGTTACAGTTTTTTAAAGGTGATTTAAAATATGCAGATGTTCACATAATTTGCCGTGTAATATATTGGGCTCATTTTCAAGAGACAAAAGAACAATGGAAAAAGAAAAAACTGTTGGGGCATGTCTATGAGTTTTTAGGACTAGCACTGGTTCGATTCCGAGGTCTCAATCTGCCTATTCCCTAGATCAATCCATGGTCCGTCTTTAAGGTCTCAATCTGCCTACCCCTTGGAGAGTAATTTATTTTAGCATATCTATGATTGAGATCTGTTAATGTGGTAATATCTTATAAGGGGATTTTAAAGTCTAAAAAATAGATTTTTAATATTTGAAAACTGGACCAACACATCGTCATATGATCCATCACATTTATTTGTTACTACATGTATCTAGAAATATCACTAGAAATGGGACAGTGTAGTGAAGTCTTCCTTTTTGATAAAGACGACCAACCGTAGATTCGCCAAAATATCAAATTCCTATAAAAAGCATAGTCGGTATGGAAAACCGGATAAACTTAATCAACACAGTTTTATAAATAAATATTTTGGTTTAATTAATTGGTTATCATTTTTATATCGGAAATATATTAACACTCTGTTGCCGAGAAGTATCTTTTATTTCAAAAATAATTTGGTCTAACAATTCTTACTTGAATATTTTCATATAATTTTGGACTTTGGATTTATTATTTTGCTATTGGTATATGATTTATGAAAGCTACCTTGTCGATACTACTTCATATTTTGATAATATTGTTAAATCCCTATTTAATTTTCGAAGGGCTGAAATGTGGGGAAAATTTTTACGAAAGCAAAGAGTCACATTATAAAAATTTTACTCTTAAAAGTTAGACTTCTGACTTATAATATACTTAAAAAGAATGAAAACTTTTTTATAGACGGCCTTATTTTAGGAAAATTGAACATTACAAAAAAATGTCAACGAGTCTTACATTTCTCGGAGTAGATGGCAGATGGGCTCATTTCATGAATTTCATTTAGTAGTTGTTACTTCTTGTGGATAAAGTTTTACTTAAAAATAGGCGATATTGAAAATTTCAAATGAGTTCCATATGCGGTTTTCGAAATATACGACTTTTAAAGAGGGAATTTAAAGCGCGGTGCGACTAACATCGTGACGTCACTTAATAGGAAACGAAACCGTCGCCGTCGCGCAATATATAAACGGTCATGCATTCCGCTTAGTGATGGGTAAAAGCAGTTATTTTTAATAACGGTTTAAACTGCGACTGCTATTTTGAAATAACAGTATAAAATAACAGTTTAAAATTAACAGATCGCCGAGAAGTACTGGCATGCGCATACCGCAGCGCGCAGTTTGCAAATGTTTTTTCAGAGACGTTATTTTATACATCATGCTGTCCTGTTTCAACAACTCGTTAGTTTTTAAAATTTAATAACATTCTGTCAAATTGCCAATTTGAAAAAGCATAATAGTGCAATTTGCAAAACTTTGCTGGAAGTATCTTTTGCGATTTATCGAACGCATTCGGTTGTCTGCAGCATGATGTCCTGGTTAATGAAGTTAAAAAATATGGACTAAAGTTCCTCAAGGTTCCATACTTGGGCCCCTATTAGTTATAATATATGTTGACGATTTATCTAATCGTATGAATGCCACTTCACTAGTATTGTTCGCTGAGGGTGTTGTAGAACTCTCCAAAATCGTCCTAAGTTGAAGACAGAATCAAAATTCGACTTAGGCAAAAATTTCATTTAAGGACATTTTTAAGAGTCTGCAGAGGCACAGATCAGTCCATAACGACCGATTAGGGTTCTATAAGGCGTTAGAAATGACCAGGTGAAAATTCGAAGAACACCGAACTTTCACTTAGGAAAATATGTTTTGGTTCAGGATATGAGAGCAAAAGTATATAATGACAAAGATTTATGAATAATATACTTTTTCAAAGGTACCACAAATTGGACTTAGAAAAATAATATTTTTAAAAAGTGTGTCGAAATTTGGCTTGAAAATTAATTTATCAAAAGTACGCCGAAATTTCACTTGCAGATAATTTTTCAAAACTGCGTCGTATTTGGCCTGAAAATTGATTTTTCAAAAGTACGCCAAAGCAAGTTTAAAAAGTACCACGAAAATATTAAAATATTTTTCATTTTTATTCCTCCACCAAAGACATTGACCTTTGAGATACGGTCATTGAATGCCCCGTTCTAATGTATGAGCATAAAACTTTAGCGATGCATTGCATCCAAAAGGCAAAATAGACGATTTTGACAAAGCCGGCGTAGTGCCGATAAGCAAAAATTTATAAAAATCAATGCACATGCACAAGGCCGGTTTCTCGCATAGAGAGAGTTTGGATTAACTCAGCGGCTCGCAATTTGGTCGAGCGCGTTGAGTGGTTCAGACAAAGCAATGGTAGGAAAGCCAATAGCAGGGCTTTCCAAATGACAAAGTTATAGAGGAAAACGCCTTGTGCATAAAAAACCAAAAATTCAATTTTGCCTAAAAGTCGCTCGAAGGTGGGTTGCTGCCATATCGATAATATTGAACAACTGCATAGGGGCAAGTAAATTGTGGACTGACTGAACGCCATCAAACTTATGCAGTCATAAGTCCTCACGAATGTGTTTGAGTACGTGAACCGCCACGATACAAGAACTTTAAAGCTATGTAGTCTCTAGCGAAACTAAACTCATTTAGTAAAACTTTTTTAAGTTAAAATCAGTCAGTAATTATGAAACTACAAATAGTCTCACACTTCTCTAAAAAGTTCGCATTTTGATTCTGAGAAGGTATGCATGAATCTTTTCTACCTAATCGATCGTTAGCGTAAGCGCTCTCGCTTGTATGGTCTGAAACCTTGATTGGGGAAGGCACGATTCTTATCTTGAGAATTTTGTGTAACCATTTCTGGTAAAGGTGTAGAGTCCGCTATTAACAGCCAAAAACGTGGATACCACGTACAAAATTAATCCCTCCGCAGAGAAATTCTTCAGTTGGGATTTTTTTATGTAAAAATCCAGAATTTCAAAAGGTACCTAAACCCCTAACGAGGGAATTCATGTCCAGAGAGAGCGTCGTTACCGATCTGTGGTAGTGCCGCCTTGGTCCATTATTCGACTATCTTCAGTGCATTTTATCTCGAACCCGCCTGGGAGGCAGAAGAACGGGGTAGCACGCGACTGGCGCCCCCTGAGAAATAAATTGGTGTCGCGTCATTTTGACGCCCGGTAGTGCGTTCTTCTACAAGGGCACCACTAAAATTAATATAAATAACAACGTAAATAATTTATTGCAGGGATGCAGTTCTCACAATTGAAAGTTTCTGACTGGTTCGCAGCAAATAAATTATGACAATCCCGACAATGTAAAATCTTTAAGAGTAATCATGGATCCCCATCTACGTTGCTATGAACATGCTGATTACTTATGTGTTAAATTTTCTAAAGTTGTCTATTTGATAAGAAATTTAATGCCCGAATTGCCTGAAAATATAAAAACAGTTCATTTTTCTTTATTTCAAAATGTATTTATTCTCTTATGTTGTGCTTACCCAGAGACACTCTTCTTATTTATACAGAATATTCTCACTGCAGAGGAGTGTTATTAGAATAACGACACGATTGACGTTTAGGTAAGATGTAAAGCAAAGATTTATAGAGTTGAATATTCTAACAGTTCCTAGTATATAATAATTAGGAGAATATAATTTCCTACCGCGCGTGGTTTAGTTTTTCCAAAAATTATTTTGATTAGTTTAATTACGTACGATGTTGGTTTTAGCGGTGGCAAATTTTTCAACATTGAACAGTATAAAAATGCATTCTACTTACGGTGCAAATGGTTGGAGGTTGATATTGTCTTCTTTCTTCTCTTTCAGTTTTTTCTAAAGATGCTGACGATGTAAAAGTAGCTTCATTAACTGTTTTGTTTGGTTTCAGTACACAATTAGCCGTTAAAGTACGTGTCGCCAGGTGGTCGTTATTTGCAAGTGTGGTCATCATCATTGATTTTAGTAGGAAGAACCATGATGCTACATGTCCACTAAAAAAAAAAATTCAATATAGTATACGTGGTAACGTTGTATTTTTTTAGTAAATTTTAACATTCGTCTTTACTGTTTATTTTTCGTAATGTTTATTTGTCATTTGCAAGTGGAATAAAATTGTGCTTTGGACTTTCAAAATTTTACAGTCTTATTTACTACTTTTGATATTTCAATTTTAGTGAGCAATTTTGTAATGCCTCTTTATTATCTGTGTAATAATTCTGAACGGGATAACAAATATCAAAGTAAATTCTATTAATATACATAAAATCTTCTTGGGTATTTTTATACACAACTAATGGAATCACTCCACACATTATCGAAATTATTTTAGTGACATATTTCACTACCACGTGCCAAATAATAAAGCATACACGTACATGCAGTAATTTTATCAAGGCTGTAATTAAACACATATTATGCTAATATAAAAAAGTTTTCATTTATAGAAGTTAAGTTTTACAAATTTCTTTACCGCTAAAATTGTGAAGATAATTCGTTGGATAAACTAAAATGTTTTTAGAATTTTTAAGCGACGTATTAATCATTAACAACTTCTTAAACCTCCCCTTATGCTGCGCTAATGTAGTGGGTGTAAAAATAAATGGTTTATGTTACGATTGCCGCTCATACATGTCATGTTTTACGCCCCTCGATAAGCACATGCCATGTGACATTATGTTTTAAAGACAAAACATTAACACGTAAGTGCTCCTGGTATACTGAGTTAATCAGACATGTGCATCAAGTTAAAGTATTATATATTTTCCGATTGCTTCTTAATGGAATGAAAATTCCATTTATTTTTAAATTATTATTTCATTGAACTTCCATTTGTGGCGAAAACTCGTTATTAAATCCTAAATTCATTTTAAACTATAAGAAAAAAAATATAGAACATTAGAAGTTGAGAAAGAAGTAACAATTAGTTGGAAGTATTCCTAAAAGGTGTTGGATTTTAGGTTGTGAATAACACAGGTCTACAAAAAAAAAAGGTCTTATCCTAAGGTTCTAATTATACTCTTCGCAAAAACGAAGAGTATATTGTATTTGATCGACACATTTCTAAAATCGTAAATATCGCTCGTAGAGAAAAAATTTTCATATCATTGTTAGTGAACGAATTCTGAACAACTTTCAAAATGTCCGTCCGTTCGTCCGTCACGTTTCTTGTAAGCACGATAACTCAAGAAAGAAAAATCCGATTGTACTGAAACTTGGATAGTAAATTAGTGTTAGCTAGAGGAAGAACCCTATTGTTTTTGAATAACATCGATCGGTAAATAAAAATGTTATTAATGATTTAAATTTGAAAAAAAAATTTTGATTTTTAATGTTTTTGTAATTGAATAGAAATCTGGTGAAATGATATTTCATTTTAATATCTAAATATTTATATATTTTATAAATATACATTTCATAATGTAATATGCAACCGTGAAAATATGATTTTAGCTCGTGTCTTATAATGTAAAAATTTACATTTTTTTACGTGTAAGGTGGTGGTGTAGTTCTTACGATTTTGACTCGGAATACAACAAAAAACTGCGAAGAGTATCTTATAGAATGTGTAACAGTTATATAAAAAGTTCAGTGAACAGGCGAAGAGTACGTTTTTAGCTTGTTTAACTTTTCTGAAGTATTTTGTCGCGCTGAATCCAATTTTGGACAAAAATGTTTTTTCTATCGGTTTCTGAGTTTCTCTCTTTTTCTTCCTCATCCCCTAAAAAGGGCAAAAAAAAGTCTTCTCCTAAGGTGCTCATCTAACCTTTCTGAAGTAATTTGACGCGCTGAAACTAATTTTGGACAAAAAAAATAGGGGATGAGGGGGGGTGGTGGTAGAGGGAAACTGACATGATATAATTATTTTTTTTTGTCTAAAATTGGCAGCGCATCAAAATATTTCAGAAAAGTTATATCAGAACTTTAGGACACAACCTTGTTTTGTCCTTTTTATGGGATAAAAGGGGTGGTAGAGGAAAAATGAGAAAATTGGCTTCAGCTCGTCAGGATACTTCTAAAAAGTTAGATGAGAACCTTAGGACAAGACCTTTTTTCTGAAGATCTGCGTTATTAGTTAATGCTAAATAATGCGAAGGACATAGTTTTTAAACTAACCGAGTTGTTTAGGAAATCTAGAAAATTGGAGAAAAAGGCATATTTTTGTAAAAGCTGAGAAAAACATGAAAATAAATATGTTTTTATTTCTCACTCAGCATCTCGTGAGCTATTAGACATATTGCTCTCAAATTTTATGAATATGTTCTTTTGGTATTCTTTTTTTTTTTTCTGTGTATGAAGCAAAACTACTTTACCAAGTCCTTCTTTTATAAAAAATGTAAAAACTAGTACATGCCGTGCAAAAATACGAAAAAGCATTGTAAGATATAGTAAGCGAGAAACTTTTTTATTATTTTAGATAGAAGGGTGGTATAGCGACAAAACGTGAAGTTTAAAGGTCAAATAAGTTTTTGAAGCCGATATTTCTTTTTGTTGCTGTTTAATTTAACTGCAAAAGTTTGATTCATTTAAAAAATAAAATTGGCAAAATGTGCCACACAGTGGGTATTTATATTTCAGTTCATTAGCTTGTCTATGAATTCCTGTGTTAGTCGCACAAAGGCACATCTTTATATTGGCAGTGTAAATAAACATTTTTGCTATTATTCTTAAAGAAAGTATTTCAGTCTTTTTTTTTATTAGACACTCGCTTGTAGAATCCCCGCCACTAAAAAGTGTTTATTTTGTAATTATATGCCCAATTTTATTGAATAAAAATCCGTTTTTGTATAAGACGCCACTTTTAAAGAATCATAAACCTCCCTCGTTACATTTTGTACCGTCGCGGCACTGTCTTTTTGACACATAATGCATTGTCTGCAATTTATTTTCTCGAATCGAATAGTATAAAATACATTTAAAAAACTTACTTTCATCTTCCAAGATTTAAACGACTCATAATATTTACTGTAAAACACTGTTTCGCTTTACAAAATAAGTTAATAAAAAAGGAAAAAAGATATACGTTGACTCTCTGTGTTAGCAGTAACATTACAAGTTTTGTTCGGGTTTTTTATGAAAAATATATTGTCCGAAAAGAACTTTTCGTTTAGGGAAAATGTGGACCCCCCCTTCCCCTTGTCGATTTCGAGACCATACATCCCCAAGTAAATAATAATAATAATATAATAATAATAATAATATAATAATAATTGTTTATTAGCTACTAAGTATTTGTACAGAGAAAAGAAAAGTACACAATAGATTCAATTAACAAGCAAATAAACTAAGGTAACCCGCAAAGCCAGGGCTGTCCGCGTATTTCTATGTAATACAGAAAAAAACAGCTCCAAAAAACCGACTCAGCGGGTATCAAGTTTCTTAGATGCATATTATTTTGGTTATCGGTTAACGGATTATTTATATAAATAGAAAACAAAAAGTGTATTTTCTTTTCCCTTAGCGCTAAAAGTGATTTAAATGGTATGTAATATTCAAGCGATAAACTCGTGATATACGAAAGAGTCTGGAATAACCTAGACATTGTGACGGTCTAAAAACAAATAGCTGCTTTCAAGTTGATTGGATTGGTTTTTCGCTTTACGAATTTTCTACCTTTAGGTATAGGGTTTTATGCTCCGGACAGCGGCGGATCATCACGTTTTATAAAGACGAACTCCTCTCGGTTATTCACAGTTTAGCTTGTACATTTGACTAAGTTGTACAGAGTGCTACTGTAGTCCATGCCAATAATTTAGAAACAGTAGATGGGGGAAAATGATAACAAGACGACATAAAGGAATGTTTCCTTACGACCCTTCATTATTAAATCTGGGTTTTTATTATTTTTCCATACCAAGCAGGTTCAAACGAAACCCCGCTGTTCTTGTATTACCTCTATTTTGACCAAGGCGAATATTAAAATCTTTTTTTATTTTCTAGTGAGCGTTTGCATATGTAAAAGTATTTGTATATGGATGCGGAAGTGTTTAATTGGGCTACATAATTAAGTCCATTTATCTAGATAGTCAGAAAAGAACTCTCATTCAGAAGTGACATCCCAAATTTTTAGAGACAGCATCTTCGAACTTTAAATGAGAAAGTTAAATTTTCTGTTTTTCTTTCTATCTTACCACATGTATAATTCAATTATCCAGCATATTGCTGCAATAAATTCTAACGAGAAGATATGGCTACCAATTGAATTGCCTGAATTTAACGATAACAAAATTAGAACGAAAATAATGAAATGCTGCCTGAATTTAAACGACTCAATTTTGGCAAATTGGCATATTTTTAATATTAGTAAAAATTGCCCACCAATTCCTAGGATAATTGCATCTTTTCTCAAATGTAGTAATGTACAAATGCAGTACGATCTTGTACAAATTAATAGGGACAAATAAAATACATTTTGTTGAAAAATACAAATGTGTAAGCCCCAATACACCCGTCAAGCTTTCTGGGATTGTTTCACTACTGCTGGATTTCTGACATTACAATCAATTGGAGACATAATAAATAATTCCAAATTCTTAGAGGCGTTGTGCAGAAAATTGTTACCAGCGTCGAGAGAATAGTACCATAATGAAAATGGAACTATTCAACAATACCTTGCATCGTCTCACCAACAGATCACTGCAATAGGATGGCCTAACAACTCACCGGATTTTTATCCTATAGAAAATTTGTGGTATCCGAGAACAATGTTCAATCGAGAACTTCATAGCTATATCCAATGTACACATTACTAAATTATCCAAGGAATAATTTTGATTTTGCTCCTTGAATTTAAAGAAAACGTTTAGGTTCTGTAACTGACCAATAATTAATTATGATATTTAATTTTTCAGCGTTTAGGTAATGTCAATTTGGAGTGTCCTGTGTCTGAATACCACCTACCTCATTCTCCTCTTTGGTCAGTAGAGCCGCCTCCCAGCCTACTTTATCCAGGAGATGTCTTCGGTGATTTAGGATTCAGGACGCTTTACGGTTTCTGTATAGATAATATAAAAACAAAAACATTATCTATATATTTTAATTATGTTTCATTCTCTAATACTAAAATCCAACTATCAGTTGACCATTAAATGTTGCAGAAGTTATCAAAAATGGCTAATTATACACAGCTGTATATGATTAATAGTTGTTTAATGATATTACGGCCTCTAAATATCAGATTAATATTATATTATTTGCAAAGAAGCTATAGATTACATCGTAGGAAATATCCATTTTGCTAATTTTTGCTAATATATATTATCAAGTAACGTTAAATTCATAACTCTGTCAGATTTATTGAACTAATAAGTATAAAACGATCCAATGCGATATCCCATTATCATCTGAAACATAAACAAGTAGTTATAAATACTTAAGTACCCAGCTAAACAAATACGGAAACTTGGAAATTTGAAATACCGGAATGAATTATTTAGCATCATTTTACGGATATAAATCAGAAAGGGATGGAAGTCCAAAAATTAAATAGTCCTTGGTTTATTATTAGATATATTTTTAAAAAGGTGAAAATCTTCACTAGATGAAATACTAAGAACGACCGAAATAACGTTGGTGAATCATATAACGAAGGGAAATAAGATATCTTATTTGACTACAAATATGAAACTCTTCTGTTTGTAACTGTTTAAAAAAAACAACAGCCTAGAAATTATTGCAAACAATTTCTGAAATTAACTGAGCTTTTTTAAAAAAAGTCATCTCGCGCTGTAGTTTTTCGAACTCTAGGAGCATTTCACCATGCAAGAAAATGGCAAAAGCCTTTTATAGTCTAAAATGATTCTATTTTGCGATGAACTTAAACTTATAGTGAATTGTCCGACCATTTGGTAAAATTATGTGTTTACATCTTTACATCGTTTTTATGAATTTGGCCGAATATATAGGTATTTTATTGACCTAAACCTTTTGAGACCTCTAGCTATATTAGAATAAATTCAAAAACATGCTTTCAAATGTATCCGCAAGGGAATACAAAATATTACGAATGAATTCGTTCATTATCGAAAGGGGAACATTTACCTTAAAATCTCCTTTACTTTTGAATTCAAATAAAAAATCAATTAGTATATTTTAGAATTCCCAATGGAACGTACGCGGAGGTCACATTTATTTGTACTGACCCTTTGGATACATATTGCGAGTTATTATAAATACAAGGAGGTTATCTCGCATGCTTAGCTGTGAATTATTGCATATAAAAACAAGTATTCCATTTCAAGCACATCTATAACGTCTGTTACTCAAGAACGTAGCAATCACGAAAATAACTGAAGATGATCGATCAGTCTCAATTGTAACCAGAAGCTTATATTCGAAACACTGCCAAGCCTATTTGGTAATTTGTTGCAATCGAAACTTTAGCGTTTTGTGGCAATGCATATTTATTGCACTTAACGCGGCCAGGGTTGTAATTTGTAATCCAGCGCTCGGCGGGGCATTAATCCGGAGAACAGCAGTTGGTTGCAGTCTGGTTTATATTTCTTATATATTTAAGGAAATGTATAGAGGAGTTCGGCAAAATATTACACTAGTAAACTATTTGATGATGTCAAATTATTAATATAATTTGTCTGTTTTTGTGAAGTTAGTTTAATGAAATAAAGGTTGCAATTATTTTGAAGTGTGGCATTATTCTAAGAACACATACATCGTATTGTAATACCATATTGCCGTTATACCTATTTACTTAAAATCGTTATTTTACTAAAATCGAATGGTGTTTGCATTTTATGTTCCAGTTATAACAAAACAGCAACAAATAACAAATATTAGCCCAGACGACAGAGAACATTTTATAGTCAAACCTAGAAAAACAAATTTTTTTTAGCGAGTTCGTGAAAGTGTATGGAATAATATCCTGAAAAGTTTACATTCCGCTCGGATACAGAACATAACAAAAAAGTGAAAAAACATTTTTTTTCATCCATTTTTTCAAAACTTTTGAATTAAGTCAGGGTAGGAAAAACAAAAAATACAAGTGGATAGACTACGTGTTTCTGAACAAGAAATGTCCTAATAAAATTTATCGCTAAAGCCACGGTATTCCTGGAAAAAAATAGTGAAATAACTCTGTCACTCTGCGCGGCCAAGCGCACAGTTAAATGCATACTACGGAACCTCTAAAAATTCTTAGCAGTTCTAACGAGAAAAATAAAGCTTTTTTCTCTTTCTGATTACACATTTTTACCATATTTTTTAGTGAATAAGAGGATAAATAGTGAGTATGGAGGGAAAATATATAATTATGAACGCATACACAGACACCACACATAGCCGCTGAATCGCTCGCATGAATTTTTAAGTGCCTTTACTGTATTGTATTTATTACAGGTACACCCTATCCACATTTCAGCTATATCCAATGGATTTCTTATACATTTGTTAATGTATTGGAGAAGTTCCAGAATTTATATTCAAAAAATCAAAGATATTTTCATAGTTATAAGGATAAGATCGCGAAAATCGCAATTTCTTATCATGATCTGAATAATCATATTTTCTAAAAAATGCATATAAGTAAACGAATTTGTGTTTGAACATTCGAAAAGTATACATTTTTTCCAAAATAGTGATATTTTATTTTTTCCAATGGGTCAATTTATCGCCTCCAATATATATGTATATATTTATCAAGAAAATCATCAAGCAAGGAAACTAAAATGATTTGAGATGTACTTTTTTTGAATCCACGTTACTAAAACTTAATGAACCATAATTAATCATGAAGTGTACATACTTTTTAACAGTTTTCAATGTAAAAAGAATTTTTTTGAAGGGCTTTTATTTTTTCTTTCTATATTTTTTATTGCGACGATGAGTTCGGGGGTGGTAATCAGAGCTGGGCAAATACTTTGAAAAAGTATTTAAATATTAAATACTAAATACTTTCAGAAAATTGAAAGTATTTAAATATTAAGTATTTTCAAAAGATAAAAGTATTTAAATAATAAATAACAAAAGTAATTAAATAGTTTAAACTTAGTATTTAAATACTTTCTGAATATTTAAATATTTTGAAGCATAGTCAAGTGTAAAAATAGCCTATAATGGCTAAACTTCGCCAAATTGTATTTTTTATTTTTGTAGAAATTAATGAAGACTTATTATTATCATTATTACTATTATATTAAATACTATTTGACTATTTGAGATGTCAGAATTTTAGGTTTCATGACTTTCACGAACTTTTACAACGTTATTTTAATATCTCTATACTTAATCAGTTCTAGTTGGGTATTGGACTTTTACTTGTCCGTAGAGCTAGACCTTTCCGTCTTCTGCAAATACCCAAATAAAGCACAGAGACTATGGCGGCCCTACAATACCACTATTCTGTTCTACTGTTCTCTGTCACAATAAAAATACATATCCATTAACAGTTAACACTTACTGTCTGTGTCTGCTCTCAACCGACTTTCTAGGAATTAAGATGTGAATGACTGAATATGTATTTATTAACTACATAGTATAGTACATGTCTTGATTCTTCTGAAATACATCAGGGAGACCCTGATATATTTGATTATATTTGTTGTATTTATTTAAATACTTAGAGGGTATTCAAATATTTCTGAAAGTATTTAAATACTGTCAGAAAAGGATTTAAATACTTTTTCAGAAGTATTTAAATACTTCCCAGTCATTTAAATAGTTTAAGTATTTATAAATACTTTGACAAATACTAAGTAGTAAATATTTCAGATAAAGTATTTGCAAGTATAAATACAAATACTTGCTGCAAGAAGTATTTAAATACTCGGTATTTAAATACTTATGAGGTATTTGTTAGTACATATTTGCCCAGCTCTGGTGGTAATATATATAGCTATATTTTTCCCATCCATCCTTTACTTGTATTGTTTAAAATAAAAAAGCATCAGAAAGCTACAATTTCCGTCTTTTAAATGAACCAACCCTCATATAGATTGAACAAATTCTGATTTAGTGACATGTAATTCAGTGCGTTGGTGTCACAGTCATGCGTATTCAAGCGCGCGCCGGCATGTATCTCGCTCCGAGTTACAACGTTACACTTGACTATTTTTTTCCGGGAAAACCGTGGCTTTAGCGATAAATTTTGTTAGGATATTTTTTGTTCATAAATACGTGGTCTATCTTCATCTGTCTTTTTTATTTTTCCTAGCTTGATTTAATTTCAAAATTTTGAAAAAATGGATAAAAAAAATTTTTTTTTACTTTTTTTTTGTTCTGCATCCGAGCGAAATGTAAACATTTCAGGATATTATTCTATGCACTTTCTCGAACTTATTAAAAAATATATTATTCATTTTGCAAATTTTTGTAGGTAAATCCCTTAATCGACTGGGCTATATGCAGTGTTCCAGAATAAGGTTAAAATAACTAAAAAGTGTATAGTACGCCCCCTTAGGGAACGCCGAAAACTGTTTTCTCATTTTGACATTGTATAGAAATTAAAATATTTTGCAGTCTGATTTTTAAAATAGCATATGTATAAATCTAAATAAAATGGTTTTATTGGAGATTTGTGTCAGTACATCAAGGGGTGAACAGTTTTAAGGTCATTATAATAATGGTGGAGAGAATAAAATGATTGAAGACTGTGATCTGAAAATGCTGGTCTGTCCGTTTCATAGGGATGAATAAGTACATCCTTCGTCAGTTGTTAAACTCAATTATTGATCAAATATGGCGCAGTTCCCACCCTACAATCTCTATTAACCCTTTTGCGTTTAGGGGTTTAATAATTATGTACCAACCCCCATATTAGGTCCTCAGTATAACAGGCCTATTATATTTATGCTTATGCGAAAATACCACTTTTATTGTTACCCCATTGTATTCTGATTCACTTTTCGAGAAATCTGCTTTGATATTTCTTTTCTTAATCGATTTCTTTTCAATTTTCGCTTCTCTCATGTCAACACTAACGAGTTTTAATGTGACTTTCGAAGAACTCTTTTCTTTCATTAATATACTTATAACGAAATAAAATACAATTCAATAAATACTAAATTGTTCATTTTGTTCAGTCGATATACGGCGTACTATAAAATATCTTACTACTAGATATATTTAAATTAAGGAATTTACACTAGTAAAAATGCTGACAATTGCCATCTATATGTACAATAGTGTTGCAATGTTAAAAATTAAGGAAACACGAGCGGTAATAGGCAAGCTTTGAGAGAAACCATGGTAAAGTGGAGAATATCAGCCTAAAGCAGGAAATCAAATTGCGTAAATGATCCTTTAGGTATACTACACATTATTTGTGTTAAAACTTTCCGTGTTAAATATGGTTTTGCACCTCAAACACTTCTAAAGTGTATCAATTTAGGTAATAATGTTTTCAACCCATTCAAAAGATAAAATGCCTACAAAATGTGATTAAAAATTCTTCTTCTTATTCACACCATCTTGGTAGACTATTATTTTATGGTGCATGCATTTTTCTAGTTGACCACCCTTTGCTGTACGGCACGTCCGGCAGCATCACGCCATCTGTTACGATCACCTGTTATCCTTGGTAACAACAGACCAACGTTTTGAAGGATGTCCTCTTCGTGTCTTTCCATCTGAATTATCAACCGCCGTACTATATCGTCCTCTATCCGGTTGATATGGCTTGGAGAATCAATCTGTTCTAATGACCCGTCCAAGGAATTTGCAGCAAACATTTCCAAAACCACTTTACTAAAGCATCAATATGCCATTTGTCTGCCTCCATGTGGTCTATGTCACAGACATGTAAAGAATTGTGTACACAGCTAGAGTGTTAATTGATCTGATCTTTGTGCGTCCCGTCATGCCAGCTGTATTCTTCTTATCAGAGTAGATTATGGGCCCAGAATAAATTGGTAAACTTTTTAAGGATAATGCTGTTGGAAGAATCATTTTGGGAGCACTACTAAAAGGATACAAGTAATTTTTAACTATATTAATTGGTTTTTATATTTTATATCTTATATTTTATGTGAATTTTAATGACAAAACCGATACTGTTTCTGTAACAAGATTTATGGTGAATAAATTTATTCTATTCTATTCTATTCTATTCTATTCTATTCTATCCTTTTCTAATTAATTTTTAGGCATGCAAGGATTGAAACAAAATACATTTGTGAAAAATCGTTTATAATAAGAGGTAAAACGTCTGGCCAGCTTCTGTGTTTCATACATCCATGAGTATAAACTTGCTCTGCTAACAATTCTTCGTCGAATACCATTCGCAGCTGTCGGTATTCCACAATGGTTTCTAGGTATACCATATATTTTATTACCTCACAATCATCTATCCCTTATGTGTCTGGGTGATTTTCATTTGCTCAATCTACAATTAAGATTTCAATTTTTTATAATTTACACTTAGTCCATAACCAGATCTCCGATGGTTATATAGCAGGTATATGAGCTCATGACTCGCTTGCTGCATCTAACGTGGTATCGTCTACAAATCTCTAGTTAGAAACCTTAATTCTTTCTGTAGCTACTACACCTTGCTAATTCTTCTGCAAATGTCCCATCAAATATTCACTATAGATGTTAAAGAGAATTCGTGACAGACCACAGCCCCGTTTGACGCATTCTCCAGCTTTAAGGTTAGTATTTCTAATCAAATAATATTCCAGGAAAATCTGTTGTTATAATTTTATCATTGGTACATTTAGGAAGACGGTTCTTTATCTGGGTTGGATTTAGACCATGCTTGTTGTTTTTGCTTTTATAGTCCTCCTTCTGAGTCTTGTTTCCTCCGTTTCTGATTCCTGCAGAGCATATATCATTGCAATTTCTTGATGGTATTAATTTTTTTCCTTGCTGTTCTTTCCCAGTGTGCTTGGTCCTTTCCTAGTTTCTTCATGATCCTCTCGGTTGTTGTTATCGGGTAGCATGATCTCCCTATTTTTATTTATTTATTTATTTATTTATTTACATACACGAACCCTACAGAATTTACATTCCATTTACAGCCGGGATAATACAAATTGTTTACAAATAAGGCTTACAGACGTAAGCTTATAATATATGTAGAATATAATAGAAGTACAATTATTATATTATGTATAACCTAGAACTAAACTCTACTCTAACTAATAATTATTATTACTAAGTTAATATAATTATATATAAACACAAACTACGAGAAACTTAATTTAATTTGGCTTAATCGAGTGTTGAAAATGTCAACATCGTTTTCTATGGTTTGGTAATTTCGGCAGATATTATATAATGGGGAAAACATTGAGGTATTCGTGTGGGTATTAGGAAGGTAAAACAGTAACGTAGATCTGGTTGGCCTGGTAAGTGCTCTAAATTTGATTTGTTCAAGTAATTCTGGACAGTCAATCATGTTGTTTAGAAGCTTGTATAAGAATATTACGCTTTGTACGCTACTTCATAGAGCTGTACATGAAACGATTCAGTAGTGAAGAATGGTCATATCCTATAGGCGGATACTGGTGATCGTTTGTAATTGCCAAGAATTTTAAAAACCGCCTTTGAATTCCTTTAATATCGTTACTCTGAGCATGGTAGTGAGGGTTCCATACTACGCTTGCGTATTCTAGTCTAGGTCGTACCAGGGTATTATATACTGTTTTTAAGGTATCTATGTTTTGAAAATCACGAGCATTGCGTATTATAAAACCTAGCATTTTAAATGATGATGTCACTATGTTATTGGTGTGTTCTCTAAAGGATAGTTGCGAGTCAAATGTTACACCTAGGTCTTTAAGACTGTCTTGGTGTGCCAGATTAACCCTATTAATAGTATAATCAAATTGCAATTTGTTTATTTTTCTTGTGAATGAGACTACATTACATTTGTTTATGTTTAAATTTATCGCACCATTCGTGAATTAAGTTTAAATCCGCCTGTAGCTTATTGCAATCAGATAAACTATTGACCCTGAAATATATTTTCAAGTCATATTTTCAGCATATAAGAGAGATGGATAATGGAGGTCAATGACGATGTCGTTTATGAATATATTAAACAATAAGGGTCCTAAAACCGACCCTTGAGGAACGCCTGACTGAGATATAAACTCGATAGACCTATGACCCTGATATTGCACAAACTGGCTTCTATTTAGAAGATAGGATTCAAAAAAGTTTATTAACTTGGGGTTAAATCCAAAAGAAACCAATTTTGTTAGGAGAACCATGGTCAAGCCTATCGAAAGCTTTAGAAAAATCCATGTAAATGACATCGACTTGATCACCGCTGTCCATAGTTTCGGCTAAGTATTGTGTTATGCAAAGTAAGTTTGTCGTTGTTGATCTCTGTGAGACGAAACCATGTTGGTTGTTGCTTATACTTCGATGAACTTGCGGATATAGTGTGCTGTGCACAATTTCAAATAACTTATTAAAATTATTTATAATTGTCATAGGGCGATAATTTTGTATATCAGATTTACTGTCTTTTTATGAATTGGGCAAATTTTGGATATTTTCCATTTATCAGGATATACGCCAGTTTGCAAGGACAGGTTAAAGATATGTGCTAAAGGTGCAGCTAATATACCAGAGCAATCCTTTAAGAAGAAAGTTGGTAAGCCATCGGGTCCGGCAGTAAATTTTGGTTTAACTTTTTTGAATGCAGTAATTACATCCTTCTCCATTATAACTGGAATTGTTATATTAATATTATCACCAAAATCTGTAAAGAAGTTTATATTCCGACTTGAGGGGATAGCACTGAGCTAAAAAAGTCAGCAAATGAGTTGGCTATGTCTTCAAGATTGTCCACGATTTTGTCATTATTAGTGAAGGTACTAGGTATTGAGCTGGACTTCTTTTTATTGTTGTTGTTCAGTATTAGTGCTTTCTTCAGTAGTGTTAGATCGCTTCTTTGGATATGTCCCCAATACTTCATTGCGAATGTTTCTGTCCTTTTTTGTAATTGTTTTTCCTCCTATTAATGTTGATGTTTTATGTTGTTGCTTTAACCTTATTATTTTTGTCGGTAGTTGGATGATGTCCCTTGCAGCTCTTCTCAGACTTATGTTCTTGACTTTTGTCGTCGCCGCATTTCTAACTCCATATATCATCATTTGCAGTATGATGGCTATGTATATTTCTTGATCAGGCTCCATGGTGGTTTATTTTTCTCGAAGAAGGAAGACGATTTTCTCAGTTGATACAGTATTACTTATATAAATAATTTCCATTTTTCTCTTACTCTTTCTGTTAATTTTAGTTAACATTACACGCTGTGGTGCAGGACTGGAGAGCCTGATGTTTATTGGTAGCCGAAGAACTTTAAAAAAGTACTTTTCTAATCGATTGGTGGACATATACGTCGTTTTGAAATGCCTTCCTTCCAACTATAATTAAGATCATTGGAAGTATTTTAAATAGTTGTTACTTGATTTTAAAAGAGAAAAGAAATTAGCTCAGTGGAAGTCACTTAACGAACTCGATACTCGATGCCTTTTGAATATCTAGATAGAATAGATATAAACATGCACTCAAAGAAAATGATAGATAAATTCAACCAAAAAGAGCATATGAAATCGCGCCTATCTAGTTTCATAGTTAAATCAATCAGAAAAGAATAGTCATACAACTTTATTTGTTTTCGTAAACAAATAGTAGTTTAATAATCATATCTTCTTGTAACAAATTAAATAGTACAATGACATTTTTTTATGTTCACTAACCATTTTCAATTTGGTCTACAATTAAATAGTACAACGACTTTGTTTTTTGTTCACCAACTAATTTGTAGGTTGATCTACACTTTATTGTATGATGAAGTTTTTTTTGGTTAGCCAAAATCTCAGTATTGAGACATCAGACCACCCAAACCAAAGATTAGAGATCGTTTATAAGATCCATCCAAATATATCGATGATCCCTGAGAGAATTTGAATATTGCAATCATGTTATTAATTTTCTATAAATTCATAAGAGTATAAGATAATGCATAATTGATTATTGTCAGTGATTTGTATGTGGCGTCATCTGGGAATAATTTCTCTAATAGACTACGTGGTAAGCAAGCAAATTTTATGTTAATTCTTTTAGAACTTCTAGAAGACGACAATAATATTGGTTTGTCTACCAAGTACAATAATACAGCGAACTAATACTGGGTTAGAATAGGGAACTTGCCCAAAAAATAAAATTGAATTAAAATACTCAAAATCGTAAACCAACATCATTAAAAACCCTATAGACAACAAAAAATAAAATTAAAGAAAATTCCTCCAGAAATATAAGCGATTTAAATCTGCCGGATTTTATCCATTCCTGAAACGTGACGTCAGAGGGTGGAAGTCGGATGACGGCGTCAAGAGACACCGGTTCTGCTTTCGCATGCTCATTTGTCAGAAACAACTAGAAGCGAACACAACCTAACCTCAAATTCATTGGAAAAACATCTTCAATATTCTGAAATGTCACAAAATGCTACTTTTGATTCGTTCGTGCAGAGCCTAATTTTCGAATTTCGCCGTGAAATTTACGATCAGGTTTATCTGGCAGCCTTCCTCTTTACGTCGCGACATCGTACGGCCGTCTCAATGGTGTTTTTCGAAAAATATGAACGTGTCCAGATTGCATGTTTTTGCAATTTTTTCGGCTCCGAAATGTAAGCTGTTTTTTGCTATTTTTTGCAGATATCTCCGAAACAGTGGGAGTTAGCTCGAAATAATAAATAAGGTTAAACGAGTATTTTCCACTGCGAATCTTTTGCTATCACCAAACTTTTGATTTTTTTTTTCGTTTCCGAGATAACTACAAAAATGTCGGCCACATACGGCAAAAAATCGCAAATTTTGAGCTTCTACACTTGGCAACTTTTTAATCTTTGCTCCTACGCGAAAACACTACTCTAGCTAATTTAAACATAATTAAATTTGCTAAAACTCTCTTTTATTTTTTGAATTCCGACAAAAATTAAGGAATTAGAGGGGGCGGGATTTGGGACTTTTTTTTTTTCGGTAAAATTTCTCCATTTTGTCACCGTAATTAATCGATAATTAATTGAAATCGATCTCATTTACGATGTTCACGTAATATCATGTACTATTTTGACGCTCCGTTAATCTCGGCCCTTCGAAATAAAGGTTTCTGAGAAAAATTATTTTTTTAAGATTTACATACACTCTATAGGAAAACGTGTAATTTCCTACATTTCCTCGAATATCTCGATAATTATCGTTTTTTTCGAAAAATTTGTAGACAGCTTATGTAAAGAGAATTAAGCTTTCCGACACTTTTTTATTTTTTCTTTAACATAAAAAACGAAAGACTTATGACCGAATATGCGGACGTCTCAAAGCCAACCGCCGCCCAGTCTATTAATTAGGGTGAATGGCTAAAGTACGCCATCTGTTGGACACCACGCGATATCAGTTTTCACCCGGTGACGTCACAGTGCTTTTCGTGAGGAGTGGCGATGATTTCAACTTTAACCATTTTTTTTTGTTACTTTGAGTGTGGTGAATATTTTTTAATAAAATGGTGATTATGTTTGAATTTCTTTTGTGCAAAAAAATAATATTGTGTGGGGGATAAGAAATAATGTTACCTGCGAAATTAGCCAGACATATTATAATCATTTCGTGTGCCTTAAATTCGATAGAGATAAACTCGTAAACATAAGAATGAAATAGAGTTCTCAATTTTGTTGTACATGGAGTCATGAGTTTAAATGCCTGCCGCACAAGTAATTTGAAATGTCAGTACAGCGGAGAGTCTATTCCGGGTCAAGGAGTAGTTTTTGATTAGTCCGAATAAATAACTGATAAAATCATGTAGTTATTAATCGATGTGAGATGAAGTTGAGGTAAAGGAAAATATATAATAATAAACATGTGTAGTAACATTGAAAGTGTCGTAATACTTCGGCCTGTTTATAAACCGTTACACATAACAGAATGCATGTGTGGCATGTTGATTTTATTGTGTTTGTCATATAATTAAGCTGTAACAAGCGACAAGCACTGCTTTTATTTGCCTATTTGAGTAATTCCTAACATGCCCAGAGAAAGGAGGAGTTTTATGACAGAAAATTGTCATTTTATCATTAAGGCCTTATCAGTTTTTATCTAAGTACGTACTGGAACATGTTGTACAACCGAGCCCCGCCCACATTACGACCATCGTCTACATTCTCGCTAATGTGCCCTTTCTGATACAGATCTCGGTCCATTAAAATACAAATGCTTATTTTGTTAATGCGTTTGATCATTGATGAACTGTCATGCCATCAACTGCTATAAGGAAGGAATTTATCGTCCAGCGGTGGGCATCCGATATTTCAACTTTGTGTAAATGTTACTTTACCGCTCGTAACTTTTAAGCAGGTTGGGATAAAGTTTCTTTAGATAAAAAAAATACATTTGCCCAACAGACTAAGATGATCCAAACGGATCGGCACATACACGTTGAACACTAGTATCTAAAAAATAATTAAAAATTCCCTGTAAATTTTGTAGAACCAAAATTGAAAATATTATAAAAAATGTTCGTTGTTATTTTCTGGTACCATGCATATTCAGACAATTTTCAGCTTTATAATATCACTGAATATTTTTAAGCTATATAATGTAGAACGATTCATAGTTCAGGAAAAACCAGAACAATAGGTGAAAAAGACGTCCTTTAAAACCTTGAAAGAACTAGCTGATGGGAAAAGCTTTGGTGAAGTTGTGCTCCTAACGGGCAACCACGACAGGTGGCGTAATGCCGTCAGCTATACAGCAAACGAAGCTTTCTTATATACAGATAAAGTCAGCCAAGTACGTACACGTACGCATTGGTAAATAGACATTTCATATTCACGGGTGCGAAGCAGATTGAATGCGCAACAATACAAAGGAATTTAAATAGTGGAGGGGCTCGACTTGTGGTCGGTTGTCCATTTATTTCGCATGTAAACCCGGCATGATGTACGAACTTGCTTGCCGCTATCTATATACATTTTTCCCCTTATATGAAAATGTTATGCAAGAATTATCATATGTATTTAATGATTGAGAGTAAAATTTTATTTCATTATAATTTTATTACATATTCTACACCCCACCCCGCTGGGTGTGGACTCTATTCGCACTAAACGCGCCAGCGCTTAGTTTGGCTAACAAACGTTATTTTTTTAATTGGTCAATGCTGTAAGGAGTCGTACGTACGTATGCACAGAAATACTCTACAGATCGAAAACCTTAATAGATTCATTTGAATTTTTTTAATCGCTTCGTCTTTCATAATGATTCGTCGAGTAGGTTATTTATTATAAATAATTATTTAACTCTTTCAGGGGTAAAGAATCTGGGTTAAATAAAGTCCCAGAGGGGCATGACTTTTTATCCAATTATGCTACATGCACGTAGTTTTTCATACCTGGGAAAAACGAACTCCTCCTTTTGATAGATATGTCACAAAATTTAAAAAACGTTGTTTTTAAAGAAGCAGGGTCTGAATATGGTTTATAAAACTAACAGTACCTTAAGTTCGTATATGAAAAACAATAGAGATAGAAACAAAAAAGAAGATATGTCGGCAGTATATAAGCTTGCTTGCGGAACTTTCCCTAAGATATATGTTGGACAGACAAGGAGAAAATTTAAAATACGTGTAGAAGAACATAAAAATACTTCCTTTCATTTGCTAACCATTTATTATTAGATAAACACTATTTCAACGGTAGATTTGATATCCCTCATACAGCTAATTGCTTGAGAGCTTAGAAATGAATAGATAAAAAATTGAATGTTTTAGTTACAATTTAACAGACGTAAATAATTCACCTCTTGTAGACTTATTTTAATTCCATTTTCTAGTAATATACTATTAATTTAGGTTAGGCTACAGAATAAATTTTTTCTCAGGTCATAAACTTATAAGTATGTAAGGTCCAGTAATTTTAATTGTAAGTAGTCTTGTATTGACATCTGAAGAAGCTAATGTTTCACGAAACAATTGTCATGTTGAAAATTTAAAAATATTTCAGTATTTTATTTCTTAAATCACAGTGTTGTCATGAATTTTCTCTAGGTAAAGGACAAATCTTTCAATTCTTTCAATCATCCAATGTAATTTTGTCAATTTGTTTCATTTAAATCTCCATCAAAAAAATTAGTTATTATTGTTATTGATATTATTATTTGCTTGAGTGGTACGTATTGTAGACCACTGTCCAACTAGATGTAATTCATTCCTGGTACAATTTATGTACCGGCGTCCTTGAAACATTTAATAGCGTCACGAGTTTTCGTGGATCATTTTTCTCGTTTTCGACATCAAAATTATTTTTTCGTTTAACTTGCTCTAACTCGAAAACAACAGTTAATTGGTCTCAAATTTTTACCGTATTACCAATATTTGTTTAAAAAAATTTACTAAAATGAAGTTCAAATAGAAAATATGAATTTTTTCCTCTCTGTGTCGATAAAATGTGCGATTTTGCAGGAGTAAGTACAGCAAGCGGGAAATTTTTTATCTTTGGAAATAGATACTAAGTATATTGAGAAGAAATAAAGGTAAATGGTGTAGGCAACTTTTCTATTTGAAACTTTTTCCAGAATTAGCAGTTTTCGAGAAAATCGCATGTGAGTTTATGATTTCCTCTTTGGTGATTGGTGGCCCGGTACGACAACTAGTTAAAAAAAAACAGTAATAATTTTACCAATAAACTAATGTTGTACGCATAGCAGTCATTGGATCAAACAACTTACGGGGTGTACATTTTTGGTCACCAACGATTTTTACTTTCGTGCGACCATAGGAATGAAAAAATCGAATTCGAGATTTCGACGGATTTGGACTTTTCATGGTCCCAAGACACCGAAAAAGCGAGTTTTAGATGTCTCTTCGCTTGTTCATCTGTATGAGTCCTGATTAACACCGTTTGATGGATCGAAAACGATTACCGTTTTCTATCGTTCCAACTAACGAGCTATACAGATACATGAGCGAGAAATCAATGGTGAAATCGTGCTATTTATCAAATTATTTTTAATATATTTTCTATTAACGGTCGGCTAAGGCGTGGCAAATATGCTGGTCGTACTGTATATAGTGTACTGGGTTCGAGCCCCCCCCCCAGCTCCGACACTGACAATGACGGTGGGGATGGATGTATGTCTGCATTTTTCCAAATATGTAACTCCTTTCCGGACAGCCTTGGTTTTGGATTTGGGGACTGTCTACTATGTGTTGTGTTTATTTTACATTAAGCCATAGCAGAATTATTTTTTGAATTCCGAGTGGCACCTCGAAATTCCGACTTAAATCTCGTAAATTTTGCTGTAGTTTCGAGATCAAAGTCGGATTTCTGGGATTAAAATTGAAATTCTGAGATTTAAATCGGAATTATGTGACTGAATTCGGAATATGAAAAATTCAGTGGTCCTTGTACGCCTTCATAATTGTTTGTTGTTTTTAATTAATTTTCTATTTAAATTTACACATTGTGGCAACTTGTAAAAGTTTGTCGCTCGCTTAATTTGTTATATTTGGTGTGATTACAGAAGAAACACGAGTAAGTATTTAATTTAACTAAATTTGTATGGCGTTAATGCTGGAGTAACAGTTTAAAACCCGTATATAGCAGTAGATTAATTTTCTCGTCCCCTTTTAAACAATTTTATTGGATGATGGATATTTAATTTAGATAATGCGACCCGTGGCCAATTGTCATGCAATAAACTAAGTATAGAAATTTATAGTTTTAGGTATTGACTGGCCGCTCGGTTTTAGATGTGTTTTATGTAAATTTGGAGGGTGCTCAGGCAAACTATTCGTAAGTAAATTTGTTTTAGGATAATTTGAAAAGACCAGTGGCGAGTGCAAATGGTTTTACTTATGAACTTTTGTTGTTTTTGTTTTCTTTCTAAATGTAAGCAAACGGTATTCTCGTTTACCTGTTCTATGTTTGTTTAAAGCATCATATACGTGCTTAAGGCTTATGAACTTTAAAGCATTTTTTGTACCAGGAAAGTTGATAATTTTCCAATTTTATATTACAATATTAAAATTGTTTTAGTATACAGGGTGCGCCACTTAAAACTCCGCAGACTTGTAACTTTTTTATTTTTGAAGCGATGACCATGTTGGGCACATCAAATTGTAGACATTCTTAAAACCTTTAAACATGCGTACAGAGTGATTTAAAAAAATTTTTTTTGAAAAAATTGTTAAGAAAGGAACCTTAATTTCTTTGAATATTTTTTTACCTCACCCTGTACATGAACTGTGGTAATGTTTTCTTATAAAGATTTTAATTAGCTTTAATTTATGTTATTGAAATTTAAAAAAATAAAAAACTAAAATTTTGCAATTTTTTATTTAGTACATTTTAATATAAGTTTATTTTTAAAAATATTTATTTATTTTGTTTCTTGTTGCTATTTTGTTGCATTGAATATTGTTTGTGATATGTCTTTTACAAATAAAGCATAAAATTATTATTTACATTCTTTCCAAAGTTATTTTTAAAAAAATCTGTTTGGAATCAGAAAGAGTGTTTTTAATTTATTTCTCTAAAACCAAAAAGAATTTCGAATATGGCGTAATAACATAAATTGAAACTAATTAAAACCTTTATAAGAAAACATTAACGCAGTTCATGTATAGGTGAGGTAAAAAATATTCAAGGAAATTAAGTTTTATTTCTTAACAATTTTTTCAAAAAATTTTTTTTTAAATCACTCTGTACACGTGTTTAAATGCCTTAAAAATATCCACAATTTGATGTGCTCAACATGGTCGTCGCTTAAAAGATAAGAAAGTTACAAGAGATATAAGTGGCGCACCCTGCTTACAGGGTGTCGCACTTAAAACTCTTTTCTTGAAAATTGAAATTTGAGTTTGAAAGACATTCACTGGTATAACAAAAATATCAATGACTACAGTTTTGAGTAAAAAAACGGTCTTTTTACATGTTGAGGTAGATGGTGTTGTGATGCAAAGTAATTGTTCCAGTGGCGCAGCTAGAAAATTCATCTGGAGGGGGGGGCGGGGGGGGGGGCGGGGGGGCAATAGAACCGGCCTACCCTGAGGTTGAGGAAAATTTTTCAGAAAATGGTTGAAAACGGATGTGTACAGATTCCTCTACTAGATAATATTGGCATTAATTACAAAATATTAATTTCAAGAGATAATTTGGATACTGCTTTTAGTCCCTTCAAATTAGTCAAAAATTGCTGTTTTCTGGCAAATCTTCCCACAATTATGAGACCTATAAGAAGTGAAGTATTTGGGTTGTCTAATCATGATTTTCACCCCCCACAGTTCTAAAAAAGGGTGGTTTTTCAGAAATATATACATATTATACATATATATGAATTTTAGCGTTTTCTCGTCTTTTTCTCTATTTTGAGGAAAAACTATGCATTTTGGTGAAAAATATCAAGAGAGCAAAGTTGTAGAGCATAAAATTTCCTATAAGTTTTGTCTCTATCATTTTTTTTTTCGAATTCCTCTTAGTTTCGCCGCTAGAGGGCACGGAAGAAATAAATATACATATGGACTTTTGCTCCTTTCTTTAGATTTTGAGTCAAAATTATGCATTTTTGTGAAAAATTATGTGAGAACAAACTTGTAGAACATAAAATATATATATTTTTTGGAAAAAAAAACAGAAAACACCTAAAGACAGTGAATTTTATGTTCTACAACTTTGATCTCATGTAATTTTTCATAAAAATGAATAATTTTGTCTATATGTATATTTATTTCTTTCGCGCCCTTTAGCGGCGAAACTAAGCGCAATTCGAAAAAAAAAAGGTAGAATTTATAGGAAATTTTATGCTCTACTACTTTGCTCTCTTGATATTTTTCACCAAAATGCATAGTTTTTCCCCAATATAGAGAAAAGGACGAAAAAACGCTAAAATTTATATATTATATATGTATACATATATTATATATGTAATACTTAGCTTTTTACAGGTCTCATAACTGTGGGAAAATTTTCTTAAATATTTCCTAATTTGAAGAGACTATTTGTACTAATAGTGATTATGCTTCTTTATTTTTTGGTACATGGAAGACGGCTTGGGGGGGGGAGGGGGCATGGCCCCCTTCCCTGGCTGCGCGCCTGAATTGTTCGATCTCTAAAATCTTGAAAAGAGGTGCATGTGATGCAGCATTATATTCCAAACAACTTTTATGATATGCACATTTTCGAGAAATTACTGGTTTACGAGATATTTGGACTTCAATATATTTTTTTTAAGTTACAAAAATCTCCGTACATTCTAGACGATAAGTCCGATAAGTAGTTGGGGTTTACGGTCTCGAAATCGACAACGTGGATTCAACTAAAGCATATCCAAAAACGAAAACCAGATCCATATGTAAAGATGTAAAGATGTAAAGATAAACATGAAAACATGTATTTTATCTCTCAATCAATCCTGCTTGCTATTCGAGATATTGAACACGGTATTCTTTCAACCTTGTCCTTAGCTATAGTCATACCAAAAGTTCTTGCAACGAACCCTTTTATTATTATTAAAGTTGGAAGGGTGGTGCGTCGAAGTAAAGTGGGACTTAAAGTTCAAAGAAATCTTTATTCGAAAAATAATTTTTTACAAGCTTTTATTTAACTTGTTTTGTGTGTTAGTTAGGATGTTTAGTTCAAATCTTTCAAGTAAATTTTGAACCACCTTAACAACGTTCAATTGAGCTGAAGTTTTGCATACACATGTACTTCTGATGACTACAATATTATGGTACCAATGGTACAATAGGTATTGTGGAACCCAACAACAATATAATGGAACCCCTTCGAGACGCGACGTCCAATTGAGCTGAAATTTTATATACACGTGTAGTTCTGATGACAATACAATATTATGGTATCATAATAATTATGGTACAATGTTATGGAATCCAACAATAATATAATGGAACCTTGGGCTCGTTGAATTTGTCTCGATGAGTACTCTCATCCTAGGTGGTACTCAGGGTCTAATGATGGAGCCGGAAGGTGGTTCATGCATTATCAGAAATGCATAGGTTAAGCCGTAACTAAAAATTTAAAAACAAAATTATATGTAAAAAGAAGAGTCTAATAATAAGGCGAGACTGATGAGGGAAGTTCAATAGGGAAGAATACAAAATAGACGAGCGCTCCCTAAGAATGACAAACAAATTGAAGAGGAGAAAAACGGCTTACAGACACAAAGATGAAATATTATGGAATTAAAAATGAGGCAACAAAGACCAACAGAAAAAGTCTGCGGAGAGCTACTAGAAAAAACAACAAGAATAAAGCAACTACATAAAACTTCAACATAAATAACAGGAAGAATAATTACAAAAATGATATAAACGTACAGAATCAGAAACAAGGGAAACAGGAGACTCAGATGAAGAACTCTAAATAGCAGCAATCTCTACCGTATGCTGGTCAATCAATCAATCAAATTTTTACTCAGAAGAATTTTTAAACATTATATAAATATGATATTTCTATAGCATGTAATTTATATGTTCTTATAAAATAGTTATATAATATAATAATTATATAATTTAGCAAAACCACAAAGTGTTAATGTAGTTAACGAATTTTGCGCCCGTCAATTTACGAAAAAATATATTAAGAATTTGGAAAAAATGACGTGATATCCACGGATATCTCGTCATGTATTTTTCATTTTAATAGTTTATCTTTCTTATAAATGGTTGTCCAGGTATAACACATGGATATGGTAATCCCAAAATACTTATTTGTCTGAAAATCTGCAGTTCTGAAACGAATCTCTGATATGATGCATTTGTAAATTATATAAGAAAAATCGTTCTGTATGCTTCATTTGATTAGTCTGGATTATTATAAACTCATCAGTAATACTCTATTGTGTATTTTTGTGTATACTGTACTACAAACAACCTGCTCGAACTTTAATAAGGCTTATATTAAGCATATTCATGGAGGTTTAGTGTATTTTATCCACATCCCTCGTTAAATGTCAAACTTTCCCTTCTATTTCGGTATCGTGTTTAATAAACCCTTTTAGTCACCATATGCTGATTTCATTATGGGGGAATCAAATCCAAAATAGATTCACATTCACATTTTTTCATAAAATAATCGATTGTAATAAAAAAATCAAATAAATAAATTATATAAGTTTGTTGTAAATCTCTAAAATCAGCGTAAGCCAAAGACGCTGATACATAAAATTCTTTTAAATCGAAAATGGCTCCACAAATTGACCTTAATCTTTATCGACATAATTATATAATATATCAAAAAATCTTAATGAACTCTACACGTGCTTGGTCAAAGGATTTTGATTTAATGAAATAATTATACAGGCCCAAAAAAAAGAATGTGCTGGGGTATTGACCATACCTATCCCTTGTATTTTGAGCCGTTGAACACGAATCTGACCTTAGTTTTTCCTCAACACGTCAGGTTTTTTTTAACACTAAAAAAGTCTTTTGGATTTTTAATATTGTCTTAAACAGCTCATTTAAATCAGACTCCAAAAGTGGGCCAACTTTAACCTAATAATATTCTGATACTTCAGTATTGACCACATAACTCAAAGGAAACCGTAAAACCCCATAACTCCTCAACCCCTCATCCTCATCCCCATAATCCATGGAATCCGATGAAATCAGTGGTGAATCTTAATTGGAGAGTTAATAAGATTGTGAGTACTTATCATGCATCCACAACATCATGGATATTTCAAGAATCCGAGAACACAATCTCATGGCTTCTCCTGTTTAGATTCTTCACATTTTTCTATTATATTCCCAGAATTATGCAGTTATGGGTTTTCGGAGTTACTGGGTTAAATAGTAGAAGGGTTTGCTGCTGAAGCGCTACAGGCTTATTTGGTAACGATCAATGTATCTAATCGTATCAGTTTCATATGACCAAATCAAAATGAGGCCTAAATCATGTTCGGCTACCATAATTGTCTGCACATTTTCAATTTTGCTTCAATCGGACAATTTCTAGAGAAGTTCAACATGGCGAATTCAAGATGGCGACCAAACATCAAAATCTAATATGGCCTATAACCTTCTCGACAAAATACAAACATACGCGTCAAACTTATAACACCCCCCTTTGGGGGTCCGGGGTTAACAAGGTAACAAGTTTCTAAGGGCACAATTTAATTGATTCCCCAATCGAGAGTCTCCTATTTTTTTTTATCGAATCCTCAGTGTTATGAAGTTATGAGGATACATACGTTGAAGACCTATGGCATCATAGGGTGCTTGATTCTAATATCCCAATGACACAAATTTTCCTACTTAGAATCTCCATTTTTCAGTATTCTAGTACAGACAACTTTTTCTTTCGTGGGCCTGTGTTATTTCGCAAAAACGAAGAGTATATTGTATTTGATCGGCACATTTCTAAAATCGTAAATACCGCTCGTAGAGAAACAATTTTCATATCATTGTGTTAGTGAACGAATTCTAAACAACTTTCAAAATGTCCGTCTGTCCGTCCGTCCGTCCGTCACGTTTCTTGTATAAGCACGATAACTCAAAAAAGAAAAATCCGATTGTACTGAAATTTGGACAGTAAGTTAGTGTTAGCTAGTGGAAGAACCCTACTGTTTTTGAACAAAATCGATTAGTAAATAAAAATGTTATTAATGATTTAAATTTGAGAATTTTTTTGATTTTTATGTTTTTGTAAAAATTTACATTTTTTTACATGATAGGTAGTTCTTACGCTTTTGACTCGGAATCCGAGGGTCCCAGGTTCGAAACCCACATGTGGTATGGTATAGTTTTTTTAATTTTTACCTTTTTTTACACTGAGTTTTTCACCAACTAAGTTCGTACTATAAAATTAAAAATATCCAAAACTAACATTATTTACAAAAAACTGCGAAGAGTATCCTATAGAATGTGTAACAGTTACATAAAAAGTTTAGAAAACCGGCGTAGAGTACGTTTTTAGCTTGTATTTTGTATCTAATGGATAGTAATTGTACGTCAGCACTCCAAAACTCAACGTATATGATAGGCTAATAACTAATTTAGATTTATATATGTTTTTAACATAGTCTTAAGTTTTTATAAAATGAACTAGTTTTAAATAATGTTCAGTTATTAATTAATTTTCTATTTTTTGTCTCTCAATTCAGCATGACTGCATTCAAAACTTATCCTGTCCCAGTTGATTTTCCAGCTGTTAAACCAGAAGAGAATCACATTATTAAAATTACACGAAAGGCATATAGAGAGATTAAATATATTTCTAGAACTGCGTTAATTGAGTAGATCATTTTGAGTGTTGGGTGGTTTATTCTTCCTCACTTACCTTATGTTTATACATCCACATGCTATTCATACGCTTGAAAAATTTGTTCCGGATTTAACCCTAAATTTTCCGAGCTATTTGTGTAGTTTACTTTTTTATCAGAAATTATTCGTTTATTCATTACGTATTTCCTATATCGTGCTGGTGTAGATAGAATGATGCTGCATCATTCTAAAAGGATCCGCTAGTATTGAATCGACACTGTCTATTTAGCATAGGGAGTGTTATATTTGAATAAATACATCAGTTTAGTAGTAGGTTTAAAGGTACCCATTGTTATAAGATAAGTGCTACCTAAAAGTAGCGTATAATAAGTTTATTTAATGTATAATGTCGTAGGCGATTATTGAATCGAAGTAATAAAGGCGAATCTACATGAATAATTTTATAGTTGGGTGTTCCGTTCTTTATTTACCACAAAAGAGTAAATACTTCTGTCTTATATCGATCAAATCAGTCATAATTTATTTATCAACAAAGAATAAACGTGATAGTGAGGTAAAATGCACATATTTAAAACACTTTTAATTCAACCATCAAATACTTCTTAGGTAAGGTAGAATTTCTTGAAATGATCGTCCGTAAAACTGATTTGTTGAGTTAAGGTACAATCAATTACCTATATGAATTAGAAAAAAACAACCCTCTTACCCTTGCGAGCTATGAGCCTGTTTGTTTGTCTGAACTTCAGTTCGATGATCAAATCCACAGACTCCACACCGGTTAGGTTTGACTTCGAGCAAACTTTTAAAGTGGTAGTTTCTGATCGTCAGGTATGGAGGTCTGGAAGACTTGAAAGAGGGTTGCTCATCTGATACACAGATGGATCTAGGATGGACGAGAGAGTAGGTACCGGGGTATGACCCAAAGTCTAGGCTAATAAAAGCTTTAAGTCACTCTTCCATCATTTTTCAGGCGGAAACTTACGCCGTAGATCTTTATGCTTGAGAGCATAAAAAAAGGAACAGGAGGAGCAAGAATTTATATAGTTCTGCACTAAGTTCATTTACTTTTGAGTCCACAATTGCCTGGGAATATCTATAAACAATTAAGCAACTGGCGAGGAACAGCAAGGTTACCTTGATGGTACGGGCATGAAGGGATAAAAGGAAATTAAGTTGCAGACGACCTTTCAAGACAAGGCGTCATTCATCGCTATTTGCAAAAAAGAGCAAAAGAGTTACTGGATCTCAGCAAATCATAATTAACTAGTACACATTGCACAGAACATTGCCCATTGAGATACCATCTCAAGAACGCTGTGGATGAAATGTGTTGCTTTTGTATGGAACTAACTGAGACTGCGGAACACATACTTCGCTCCTGTAAGGTCCTGGTCCGCCAACGCTTGGGTCAGGTAGTTTTGACACCTGCCGACGTGGATAATATGGACCCCAGGAAAATCTTTAGAACCCTGGGATTGGAGGTTTACTTCTGCGGTGGTCAGGGGAGGCTATTAGCCGTTGGGATCTGCATGTGAGGACCCTGCAGGATCGTTATGCGATGGCTCCTGGCGAATGGGATACTTTGCTTAACGCTCCTACCTGTAATTGGTATTCACAAAAAGTATTTTTAGGTCGAGGTGACGGAGGCGCTTCAAGTTATAAAACCCATTCACAGTCTAATCTGATATATGTAGTCCCTATTCCCTGTGGAGGATCCAATTTCAACGTTCCTAAGTATATATCATGTTAAAATAACCATATATTATAACTTAAAAAATGATTCATATTGAATTTGAATACTGGGAATTCAAGTTTTAAAATACTTGGTTTATTTAACCTTATTTACATAAGGCAGCGTTAAATCTATTTATATTTCTCTAATCACTTTTTTCTTGATTAACTATTTTTTACGGAAAGAACTTATTAACTTAATCAATGTCACTCTTAACATATGTTTACTGTTGCACTTGTGATTGTAACATATTGCAATTTTCTTATCTGGTGACCTTGTCGACGACTAAAGTCTGTCCCAGATCGAATTTTCATTAAAAACTTGATAAAGCATTGAATACACGGAGACACCGTAAATTTTGTACCAGAGCTTAAAATCGTTGAAATACATACACCGAGATTCAAATTTTCAGTATGTCATTAGGGTGCAACCATAACGTTTGGTTTTTGATCTGAGATTATCGTGTACGGTGGTATTTCAATTGAAAATTAATCACTTTAGTGTTGACAAGGAGAGTTTAGATACCTACATCAGGTGTTCAAAATGTTGAAATTCCTATGTTAGAAGCTTGAAAGTGGAAATAATCCTAGTTGCAGTATTCATGGTAGAAGTATTTTTCTGATCCGCGAATACTTATTCTCCATAGGACTCATATGAGATAATCATGCATAAGTTTGATGGGCAGAAGATTAGCTAATTTATAGAATCCTCTAAAGATCCTGGCGACTAACAGCTAGGATTAGGTGATGCCCAGAGAAATGTCATTATAAACTGCTTCACTTTCGTAATTCCCTTTCATCCAAATTCTTCCGATAAACTGGCAAGATTCGGAGTCAAAGATCCTTGTCGAGACACTGGAGTTTGAGCGGCTGTTGCAGACTTTGTGACGGGATCGAACAAACGAAAGTCATTTACTCTGACTCTAAATCAACTAGCTGGAGTTACGATAGAAGTTGATAGAAGTTCACGAATACCTGCCTAAGATATGGAAGTCATGAAGGACTACTCCATGTACCACAGTAATGTGGAACTAGCTTAACATTTTTTGCTACAGTATGAGACGTTTGGGAGGTTGATGGACGCTCAGAGGTGTAGATGACTACCTCGAATAGAGAAACATTCTGACCTTAAATAGAAAATAAGAGTGGTTTTCGGAGGGGGCAGGTGATTTAGAGGCAGGTAAAAAGCTTTGGTCAGGTCGTAAGTCTAAAATTCTGCGGTAGCTGGCGTGATGTCAGCCGTACCATACAGCAAATGGGAGCCAACTGAAATAATGCATGGATCATAGCATGTCTGTCAAGACGTGAATAAGAAGATACTTCCAATTTCCTTTAATCATTCGAAATAAATTTTGTTCGCACACTATAACTTTTTCTTAGTGTGTATATTACATTTAAATTTGCTTAGACCATGCTTCACAGCTTTCTTTGAACTGTTTGGTATATGACATTGTCTCAACTAATTTGATAATTATGAAAGTACCGATTAGATACAATATTTTTCACGTTTGAGGTTATCGAAGATGTTGAAAATAGTTCTTACGTAGTTTATGCAACTTAAATGTTAAGTTATCAAATTAAGCAAAATTAAAAAAATTATTGTACATGGTATATACTACACTAAGTCAATTTATATCTCAAACAGTTTGGTTTTACCAAATAATTACCAATACCTTGTTATAACTAATTGCGAGCAATTTAGGAAATTTTGTGAATCCAACATACTTTAAAATATGTAATTACACATTAAAATCGTTTGAAATCCATTTCATATAATTTTGTAGCATATAACGGGCATGAAACATATGTAAATAAAATTATTAAATTGAAATTTGGGTTGAGGTTAATATATTTGTGGGAAATATAACATGAACATTTGGTTTTGAAAATTATAACAATTTTACACCGTTACAAATAGCACCAATAAACAACTATTACTTGGTACAGGAAACATGTTATTTTAAATCATCCACCACCCTTTATCAGGTAATATATTCGGTAACAGAGTTTTATTATATAAAATGTGCAATGTATACAGGGTCATTCACGGAAAGCGGGTATTAGACGTTTCTTGGGATCTGTCGAGTTTAGAAATTTAAAAATAGGTATGAGGGGGTTTTTAGATATGGCGGATCCAACGAAAATATTTTCATGCTTGTGCTCCTTCCGCTTATACCGGATGTAGCACCTAACTTTGTTATTTTAAATGGAACATCCTGTATTTTATTGCATATTTCGATTCCTCATAAAATTTTAGCTTAGGTTTATGTACCATGATATACTCTTAAACATACCGGTTTTCGAGATAATTAATATTTTTGGAGATTTTTTACGGTTCCCACCCTTCGGAAAAAAAATCAATATCTTCTATCATGTAGCCGATTAGGAAATTTTCTTTTCAAACTCTTACAATTATCCCATGACCTAACTAAAAGTTCTCTTATGTTTTCACAATATCATACAGAGTATTTTATTTTCACAGTCGAACATTGTTTTAGTTTAAACGTCAAAAAGTCATTTTTTTCAAATGGAATCCCCTGTATATTTTCACAGAATCTAATAGAGGATTGAATTCTGCATCGATTGATGTTACCATTCCCTGTACCTATCTGTCTTTGTTTTCTTATTATGGACGAATATTTGTTAAACGTATAAACAAAATCAGCACTGTTTGTTAGTAGGCAATACAAGTCATAACTTGGTTCCTTTTTTATCATAAACAAGAATAATCATGTAGATAATTGATAATCATTTGTTTATTATCAAGATGACAGCTTCAAAAACGAGAGATTAGATTTATAACAAATACTTTGGGACAAAAATTTACAAAATCAAGGAACACTTTGAATAAAAATATTGAATGCAGCAACTGTTCAAAATGCTCTCCACTTGCACTTACAGTGGCTTGGCTAATTCATGGGGATTTGTTAAAATGTAGCCCGTTCTCTGTTCTTTGGATCTTCTTTGGTAGTAGCAGGGGTGGCATAAACAATATTTTTAATACCCCAAAGGTCCAAAGTCTAAGGAGGTCAAATCAGGGGACCTTGCTGGCCATCTCCAAGGTAGCCAAACCACCTATCTTCGAACGTCGCTACTAATTCGTCATAAACTTCCCGTGGACCGCAACCATTCATTTGAAAATACATAGAATTATAAATATTTAGGGGCAAATTATCAATAAAAGTTACTGTTCGCAAAATCTTCGCATATTTATTGCTATTTAAATTCTCCATATCATACTATCAAAAATGTTGTTTATGCCACCACGGCTACTACCAAAGAAGATCCAAAGAAGAGAATAGGGACTGCATTTCAGTAAATAAATACCCACGAAATTTGCCGAGCCATTGTAAGTGCCGTAAATTCCAGGATATTGGCTTGTTTGGAGCAGAATGGAGAGCATTTTGAACAGTTGCTGCATTAAATATTTATATTCAGTGTTCATTAATTTTGTAAATTTTTGTGCCAAAGTATTTGTTATAAATCTAATCTCTCGTTTTTGAAACTGTCAAAAACAAATGATTATCAATTATCTACATGATTATTCTCGTTTATGATAAAAAAAGGAACCGAGTTATGACTTGTATTGCCTACTAACAAACAGTGCTGATTTTGTTTGTACGTTTTACAAATATTCGTTCATAATAAGAAAACAAAGAGAGATAGGTATAAGGAATGGTAATATCAATCGATGCAGAATTCAATCCTCTATTAGATTCTGTGAAAATATACAGGGGGTTCCATTTGAAAAAAATGACTTATTGACGTTTGAACTAAAACAATGTTCGACTGTGAAAATAAAATACTCTGTATGATATTGTGAAAACATAAGAGAACTTTTAGTTAGGTCATAGGATACTTGTAAGAGTTTGAAAAGAAAATTTCCTAATCGGCTACATGATAGAAGATATTGATTTTTTTTCCGAAGGGTGGGAACCGTCAAAAATCTCTAAAAATATTAATTATCTCGAAAACCGGAATGTTTAAGAGTATGTTATGGTACATAAACCTAAGCTAAAATTTTATGAGGAATCGAAATATGCAATAAAATACAGGGTGTTCCATTTAAAATAACAAAGTTAGGTGCTACATCCGGTATAAGCGGAAGTAGCACAAGCATGAAAATATTTTCGTTGAATCCGCCATATCTAAAAACCCCCTAATACCAATTTTCAAATTTCTAAACTCGACAGATCCCGAGAAACGTCTAATACCCGCTTTCCGTGAATGACCCTGTATGATCTCTATTCTACTCTACTTCTAACTTTTTCAAAAATTAAATAAGTAGGTAACAACAAACTTAATGTTTCTAAATGTAATGTTTAAAAAATCCTGGCAAACCGTGCTCTCGTCTACTTCCATGACAATTAACTTAAGTGTGTTCGTTTGAAAGTTGTTTTGAACATTGCATGGTTAAGATCTACCCTGGATTATATTTTTTGGTCTTTTATATGTGGGTCACACGATGGTACCTACACAATATGGCCCCCGGTGGCTGTAGCAACATAGACGAGTTGCCCTGTCCAATGACCAGGTGCAGGCCAAATTGTATAATAAGTACAGGCCGACAATAAATTACTGGCTGAACTGGAGTATATATTTTGAGACAGTACCGTATTTAACTATTTCATTGCCTAAAAAAAGATTCCTAATTTTTAAAACCCTCAGTCAGAGGCTTTAAAAAATATATTAAGTTTATTTTATATTTGCTTCCATTAATTTTTTTTTTTAAATTTTGACATGGCATTACCAAATGTCTACGAAAAGATAAGCAAAGTTAGAGGTGGTTAGTACTCCAGAGAAATGCAGCGATCTCGCTCCACCTTCTAGCGGCTTGTATATCAGCGTATAAGCGAAAGCTATGCTATTTTAGGCGAGGAATGCGTAGTGAATATACCATCTCTCGGAGGAGATGTAACGCAGTAGGTTCTTTGTGAAATAGATGTTTTTGCGAGGAGAGGTTCGGCAAAATTTCCAAGTTGGGATAGCTTGTCTCCTGACGTTGCGACGTTAAATAAATTATTAAAAAACTGCTGAGTTGGTGTTTATCGAATTGGCTGTTTTGGAAATATGCACGATTTTATAGAACATGGAAGTAATTTATGGTACTCTGTACCGGTATTTATACTTAAAATGAGCTTTATATATTGACAAACCAGTAATCGGTGACTCATGTACACATTTTTGCACTTTTGCCGATTTACTTTTACTAAGTATAGTAACGATAAAAAATTTTTTGAAAATTTTTATTGTTCAAATAGGCTTAGAATGTCATGAAACGTCGAAATTTTAAGTTTGAGCGAAAAAAATATTTTTGTCTGTCGGTTTGTCTCGGTCTGTAATTTTTTTGTGCGCATGCTTACTCTGGAACCGTTTAAGATATTAACTTGAAATTCGGTACACGTATGAATTTTAACTGGATCTGGAAGTAGATTATATTTTCATCTTGTTCCGTCGAAGGGTTGGGGGGTAAATTGGGGTAAATAGGGGATAAATTGGTAAATCAAGTAGGTAAGAGTCCATAAAATTGGCATTTAGTATATACAAGAGAAGCTAAGACCTCAAAAATTGTTTTGGCATTAGCCACCCCCATCCCATTATTAAAGGGGATGAAAAAAATGTGATTTAGTGTGTGTAGAAGAACCAAAAACCTCAAAATGTTTTTTTACTTCATCCACCCCCACTATCGTCCCCTGTCGTAAGTGCACTACTGATGTGGGATATCGTTTCATGGATTTTTGGGTTAGACGATTTCCAATATTATATTATTAAAGTTCATAAATAATTAATTGCACATATAAAATTTTTTCGTTATGAGAGACTTGTATAGAAAATCTGGATGTGGAAGTAGTGATTCCTTGGCGAGCGGTTTTCTCTGATGTTTTATATTACATAATATATGCGTACATGCATATTCCTATTTTTGCAATTTTTAAACCCCCCTCCTGATCCTTTCACTGCTGATAAATACTTTTTTGAGTGTTATTTAATTTTTTTAAGGCGATACCTGCACTATATATCTGATAGTAATTGGTGACTACAGCATTATTTTACTTTATTCTATTAGCTTCTTACTTTTAATGACATAAATTAGAGCGCCAAATATGTGTGTTATAATCAACTCTAGCCGGTTCTGATCAGCATGTCTTTCTTTTATACCTGCTATAAGATATGGTTATTTGATTCTATGCTCCCATAGGCAACTTATATTTTGACTACATATGAATTATTATCTTATCTTCGATAAAAATGTACATCATATTATTAATTTTCACAAGCGTCGTATCATAGAGAAAAAAGGGACGACTCGACTCCTCTATCACAAGAAACTGTATAATGTGAACATAATTGGTGATGATATTCTTTTGTAAAATATAATGAGCATTTGCAACTTCTTTACTACTGTTTACTGTTAAATTTTTTTTAACAAAGACAGAAAATTCTGATATTTTGCAAAAGGCTTTATTTATTTGGTGCTTTTCAGTTTCATTATTTTTAGAATTTCCGTTTTTGCATCACTTGTTATAGTTATTTATTTACCAAGGGTCGTAAGTGCACTTTTTTAGTCGAGATTACAGTTTGCAATCTGAGGCCCGTATTGCCGAGGTTTGCAAGTATTCGCGACCAAAATATTATATTTTTCGTCATGAATCATTAAACTAGAAAAAAAACTAGTGGAAAACTGTAATTATTTGAGTAATATTTCATATTTTCTAAGCAAATAGTAAAGGTAGCGATGGAATATCCATTGCAACCGTCAATAAAATAATTTTAGGACGCGGCTTCTATTCAAATGACAACCTCTGTCAAGATAAAATAATGTCCGATATAGAAGGTATAGCAAGAAGGGCTTGTCTGGATTTACTTCCAAAAATGTTAAAACAGTTTAATTCAATACTTGTTATATAAAAGAGACAATTTTCCCAAATTTACTTTATTTCCCTAGGAACGTCATGAAAAATAACGATCCGTTATTTGGTAAGTATTTGGCACATAAAGCGTCATTTATGATCCAAAAAACAATGGAATTAGAGTATACTTACGAGGTAGGTATGACAAATATATAAAAAAATAGAAATAATTCTCTCGATTGAACTTCATCCATCCAATCCAGACCACCGAATAGAAGACAACATAAAATCACTCATTTCTTCTATATGGATGATCTGAAGTTATATGCATAGAGTTATCTACAGGTATCCTTAGACACCAGATTAATACATACATTATCGATCTGGGTGACTTTGGATTTGAGCAGGTGTGTCAACTTTCACATAGTCATAGAAAAATGGTTTGGAGTAAACAAGGACATGGAACAGGGGATCATTATAAAACATCTTAGTGTGGAAAAGTCTTGGAAATTCGTAGGTGTCTCCCAAAGAGGCCTTCAAGACACAAACCTAGTGTAAGAAACTTTCTGTAATAGATACAAAGTGCCAGTTAGACGCAACTCTTTGGCAAGCACAACATCTTTGCGACAATTATGTTGGCCGTCCCTACTCATTTGGACAGTAGATAGAGAAACTAGGGAGGGGGAAGTTTTATTAGTTTGGAATGTCAGTATTATTTTGTGTTAAATTATTTTAGCATTTAGAATAGAGAGAAGTCAAGGGTCAATTAAGTTTTGTAATCTTTTTTGTAGAAAGATTATTATCCGTATTTATTTCAAAAAATAGCAGTTACTATAGAAGAAAGAGTTGCTACAGTCAGATCTAACAAGTCTATTAGGTTTCATTTTGGCGAGTTTATATTTATTTTAAAAAATAATACTGTGCGCTCAACTAACCATAACTGATCTCCTTCGACAGGAATCATCGCATTGCCAGTCAGAAATCACGCACAGTCTGCAGACCTTATTCGTGTGAAGAAGCCCTAAGAGTACCAATATTATGTCTCACCACACAAATTGTTTATATACCACCGCGGTAGCGCAGTGGGTTAAAGTGTGTTGTGTGACGAGCATACTTGGTCATACCGTCTATCGTGTACTGGCAATGACGAAGCGTAAGGGATGTTGTCTGGGTTTTCCAAATGTTTAACCCCCTTCCAGACAGCCTTGGCTTCGGATCTGGAGGCTTTTTAATATCTTTGGTGTGTTTATATTTATATGATATATGGTCATATGTCGAAGTAAAAATCTAACCGATATTGACGAAATTCGCAATATTTCGAAATGCCAAAAAATACGTTACTCTACCACTAGTCTTGTACGATATAACATAACTGTTTAAACACACTTATTATTTATCATAATTCTCTACAGCACAGTTTTTCACTCTGTACCAAATGAATTGGCTACGCCTCTGCTAACGATCTATTGCCTCGTATGCTCCATTGAAAAAGTTCTAATATTTTACGTATTGCCTATTAATTATCTCCGTAATTAATTAGATAAGTTGTTATAATCGTACATCAGATTGTTAAAATGATAAAATATTTTATTTAAAAATACATAAACTCGTTATAATGCTGAAAAATAATTCATTGAAACATGACGGAATTAATATTATACCTATTAGTAATGAATAGTTGATTAAAATCAATTCAAATAAATCTTCACGCGAAACGATTTACCTATTTGTTTCATGCAATTAAACACTCTTGATAGTATACCCAAAAAATGAGTTGATCGATACAAGGCAATTTAAAATGTATAGTTAAATATTTCTCATGCAAAAATATGAGTAATATTCCTCAGAGAAAAAGTAGGTAATCGTGATTGATTTGTCGATTTTAATACATCAAAAACTTAATGTACCAGCGTCTCAAGAGCAATCACAATGAATGAGCTCAAGTCAGGCCAGGTCAGTGAAACTCTGGACTATCTACTAGAAATAAGTTATGTCTTATTCTTTCCATAATTTCTCAAACAAGTAGTTACAGACACGGCAAACAAGGATGAGCTCATATACTTGCGGGATAAGCTTCAAACCATAAGCCCTGAGTACGGTTTAAGTATAAGTTATAACAAAACGAATAATATAATTGTTGACAAGATGGTGTACCTTGGAGTTCTTATGAAAAATACTAGCTACTGCGCAGATGAGATTCAGCGAACAATACAGATGACAGGATCGGGAACTTGCCAGTTGAGCAAAATTTGACGTGACAAAAATATCACGAAACGCAGAAAAATCAGATTTGCTTCTAGTTTTCTCCATCTTTCTTTACGCCTTCAGGACATGGACATTTAGGAAAGCAGAGAGATGGCGTACTTATGTTTTCCAGATGAGGGCCTGCATACAGTTGTAACGAATTCCCTGGACAGCTCATGCCCCTAGTAAGCAATCGCCACAGATGGCATGATGCTGTTAAACGTGGTGTACATCAAAGTGAGGACAAGTAGAATAATGCATGGATAACAGAACGTCAGTCAAGATGTTGTGAATAAGAAGAAGAAAAATTGCTCAGAAGAGTCAGGTGTTAGACGATATTATTTCTTACTCTTAGGTATTGACCATACTGAACCACCTCCTAGTAGGCTTCAAATATATACAGTTTTTTTAGAAAAAAAGTTTAGTGAATGGACATCTACCTGTACAGCCCCGGGGATTCTGGTCTATAGTTATGTCAGCAACATCAAGTGTTCCCCAAGGTACAGCGCTAGGACCTTTGCTATTTAACATTTTTGTAAATGTTATACTCATTGGCATATGATAAAATGTTACTTTAGAATGACGACCTAAAAATTTACACACTAATGCAGAAGACCATGCTGGCTTGCAAATTATCAGGTGCAACACAAATAACTTACAGTTAACAACTTAAAATTTGTCTACTTAATTAACAATGAAGGAGTTGAAGTAGTTATTTCAAAGACCTCGGAGTTCTATTTGATTCATAGTTGTTTTTGGTTAACTATATCAATGAAATTACTTCCCGATTTTGAAATTCTCACATATACGAACATAGCATGACACCTGAAGAGTTAGGGGAGTAGTTCCGAAACATTGATTTTGAAAGCTGCTATTTTTTGATTACAGTTCTTGTTGATGACCATTTAAAAAAATTAATACATAGACAGGTTTACGTAAATAAAATTTACGAAACCCTGATAATAGAGCAGTACTTGTCAAAAATGGCATACGAATTTATCTTAGTCATAATAAGTAGAAATAATGTATATCCATTATTTCTGCATTTGGTTAACACCGAGAAAACAAAAATGTAATGATTTATTTAACTCATGTTATCTGTTTGAAAAATACTTGCAAGCTTTGAAATTTAATTAGTGTGGTCCTCAATGAAAATAGAGGTTAGTGGCATGTCTATAAAAAATGTCAAGTATCCTGAAGGTATAAAAATATCTGCTGCGCATGTACCTCGATGAACATTGTTTAAGTCGTGGTTGATTTTATCAAAAACGAAAAGTCCATAATTATACTGGTATAGAACATATGACAATCGTGACCACAGACCTGTTAAACCGCAATGTAGGAAAAAGGGCATTAACTGTATTGTCCGTGACTGGTTTCAAAATGGTTCGACACATGTCTGATAAACAATTAGTATGAAAATATTTCGTGACAAATTCGATAAAGTCGATTGTGTGAACAAAAGTGAATGCCTAATACTAGTAAATCTTGGGCGATTGTGATCCTTAACGAGGATAAAGAACGACATACGGCCTGATATGTTGACAAGAGAACGATTCCAATTTTTAAGTAATTCTTTACAATCGACATGCGATAGATGGAGGGCATTAGCGTCCATAAGGAGGGTGCAAGAATTAGAAACGACTCCTACAAATTCCTTATAGGCAATTTTAATACAGGGTGTGACAATTTTTTCCTCTCAATTTACTTTTGCAACGTGTTTTTGATTTGCAATTTTTTCAAATTTTGTCGAAAATTGTACATTATACATACGTCGTCTAACTGATTTATTTTGCCATGAAATTGTATATTAGACAATTACCAGTTCAAAGTGTTTTAGTATTGATAATAATGTAGATAACTAACTAAAAATTGTAGTAATATATATTGTTTAAATGTTGGTTGTGGCATTTTCTTACCAATATTATTGTCACATAATTTGTTAGAATGGACTACTTAACAAATATATAGAAGATTTTGCCTCTCACAAAAAGTTAACAAATCTAAAATAAAATACTAAAGATCATGGAATAAATTCCGCGTGGAGAGGAAGTATAGTGACGGTAAAAAAAACTGATTTCTTTTTTGTTCAAATGGGCTTGGAATGTCATGAATCGTCGAGATTTTAAAATTGAGAGAAAAAAATCTCTTTGTCGGCCTGCCTGTATTTTTTTAAGCGCACACGATTACTCTTTAACGATTTTTGATATTGACTTGAAATTTAGTACATTTACGTGTTATAATAAGATCTGTAATAATATTTACCCCCCATCCATTCAAAGGGATGGCTAGGAAACAATTGACTTATTAAAAAATATCCGTTTTTTTTAAGTATAGCAGTGAAAGTTCATTTTTTAAATAAACTTATGTTTTTATAAATTTTTGAAAAAATCATGTTTTTTCGAAAAAAGTGTAAGAACAAGAAATCTGCTTTCAGCTGATTTGCAGCGGACCTAACATAGCCGCGGCTTGCTATGTCCGCTGACTCGCATGGTGAGGGAACTATACTGAATTTTCTAAATTCTAGATTGGTCTGAAAGTTGAGGTTGTTTGAAGGCCAGGGCTGCGAGGGAAATTTTTGTGACTAGATTTTTCCAGTCGAAGGGAATGTGCTCTTTAAAAGGAACCGGTTTTCAGCCAGTTTAAACTGTCCCTGACGTAGCCACGGTTCTCTTAGTCAGCTAATATGTATGGCGCGTGCGATACTCTGGAATTTGCGAATTTAATCTCGATTTTTGACTCCGTTATGATCAGGGAAACCACCAGTCCATCAGTAAAAACACTGATTCACATAACAAGAACTGTCTTATTTTTTGTTTAATCTTGCAAATTATTACTTAGGAGGTGAGAGAAGCTTAATATCCCGTGTTGTGGATGCTTCAAAGCACTCTTAATTATTTTTCCTTATTTGCCTGAAATATCAATAAACTCAGTAAAACACTTAATTTACCCAGATCACTCTTGAAAGAATTAGCAATTTTACGTCATTTTTAACCTCCGTCTGTGGGATCTAGATACTCATGTTCACATGAGCTTTCCTAATAAATATCATCCATTGGAAAAGTTGCAAAACCTTCTTACCGGCGCGGTAGCTCAATTGGTTAAGGCGTATTGAGTGGCGAATATGCTGATCGACTGCCTACCGCGCTCTGGGTTCGACCCCCAGCCCCGGTATTGGCAACACCTGTGGGTGTGGATGTATGTCTGCGTTTTACAAATGTGTAACCCCCTTCCGCACAGCCTTGGATATGGATTTGGGGGTTGTCTACTATCTGTGGTGTGTTTTTTTTCTTTCGATATTTTTCATGTAAAAGTTTATTTGCATGAAAAACTCATCACTTTGCAAAAATGACGTAGTCAACCAAGCGATTACTACACCTTGCATTTAGACAAGGCGACAACCTCGCATTCGTATGAAAAAAATTTCCCATACGATTTTTTTGTATATTCACATTCGGGACATGCCCCTGAATAATGATCATGATTTTGCCGGAAGAAAATCTGGTCCCAATTTTTTTAAACTAACTTTTTTATATAAATTGCAAAAATTCTTTTCTTTGGCCCGAATGAAGTTAAGTTTTTTTGGTCATTCTAAACAAAAAAGGTCTCTTGTCATTTTTTCGTAAAATTGACCGTTTACGACTTATAAAAAACAATATTAAAAAATACATTTTTTGAGTTGAACAAAATTTTTGTATAATCTTTGAACATCTATTAACAAAATCCTGAAGAGTAAGTGCAGATTATTTTATTCTAAAGCTTAAATTTTTAATTGTTAAATAGACGTTTTTGTGTTTTTTCAAACATTGAATTGTTTATAAGTCGGAAACGGTCAACTTTACGAAAAAATAACAAGAGACCTTTTTTGTTCAGAATGACCAAAAAAAACCCAAAAAGGACCAAAAAAGGGATTTTTGCAACTTATATAAAAAAAGTTAATTGAAAAAAATTGGGACCAGATTTTCGTCCGGCAAACTCTTGATCCTTATTCAGGGGCATGTCCCGAACGTGAATATGCAAAAAAATCGTATGGGAAATTTTTTTCATATGAATACGAGGTTTTCGCTTTGTCTAATTCCTGCCACTAAATTCTTTGTGTCTGTTCGATCACAAACTTTAACTTAAGGTGATGAAATGAAATGCTCTCAGTCTCGAATGCAATAAATTTTCTCTGCCCTACATTTTTGCTACTGGGTACTTGAAGCATTATTAGATCAACCTAACATATTACAATAATCTTGAGTTTTAAAATGAAACGCACATAGTTCCTTGTGCATCGTATAGAAACCTCAACCTTGAGAGATGCACTTAGTGTGTCTGTATCTGACGGCTGCTTCCACATATAGACTCATAGTACAATCAGGGTCGCCAGTGGTATAAAATGAATTCGAAACACCTTTCCTGCTTCCGGTTTCCTTCTGGTCTTCATCTTTCTTTCCTATTCTCAAGTGTCTATTTCCACACTTTTGAGATAGTCCTTCTTGGTTCTGCAACACTCGTATCACAGTCATTATTGTTTCTCAATATTGACTATGACTGCAGTCTGAACGCCCGTTCTGATACAAAATGTCTTCATTTCTTACTCAGTCGAATATCATAGTTTTGCAGAATCTTCTGTACGTCGTTTCAGTGATGTTGATTTTACCTCTTAAACTTTTTAGGTTCAAGCCTTAGCCTCACATACAACTATAATTTCTAAAAAGGTGCTAAATACTCTCTTTTTTAGTATCTAGTCATTTTGTCGTTTTATAGAACTGGATGTAATTATCTTCTTCCCTCTTCCAATTTTATTTTGAATATCTTGATCACGTTTTTGGTTTTAAGATTTTGTACCACTATGCATCTTCTTCTAAAAATAATATCCAAGAGAGCTACACCACAATGGATTTGCCAATTAGAAGGCAGTATATATGTGGTAGAAAATCACAAATAGGCAAAAACAAAAATTAAGTGAACATTTAGAGAATTTCCCAAGTATAGGTTGTATTTAGATATTTTTCCGTATATTGTGTTATATCTGTGTGTGCCATTAAGTCCCGCCCTTGCTGTTACCATATACTATGCCTCTCCAATCTCCAAATCCCATTTCTTCAATTTGCTGAGCATGTCTTCGTCTATGATAATCTGGCAAATAATGGACTGTATATTACACGTATCTTTGTTGCTGAAATTTTCTGGAAAATCTAAAAGAACGCCCCTGGCGGCATAGCGTGCTCCGGCTTGCGATAGACAACAGCTTTGTCCTGAACACGACTAGCGTGAAAGATTACATTATATAACGAGAACCTATTACTAATCAAACGAATGTTTGTTTTCTCAACAGTCCAATGTGTGTCGCCCTGAATACGGCCCCGTAACACGCACCACCTCGTCAGGTAGCAGATTATCCTGGTTATAAAACATATTTTATCTCTTCATTAACACTCCCCCTGATACCGAGCAAAAAAATATTTCTTTTATAAAATATTTTTATATATTTTCTTCAGTTCGTATTTCCTATTTTATAACATATCTCAGTTATAATTATTTGAAAGGCAATACGAAGCACTTCCAGGTGGAAATTTTATGTACTGTACTCTCTGTATCTTATATCAGATTCTGGTATTGGGACGAATTTGGAAAGGGAAATGATAAATCAATCATTTGGTGTGTCTGCATACAACAATGTTGTATAAAAACCGCAAAACAAAAAAATTCCTCAGCTGCCAATGCCGATTACTTGTTACGGTAGTAGCATTTTATTTTAGTGTTTCATTTAATTTTGGCAGATATTAAGTAGGTAAAACTAATAATTTCCTTGACTTGAAGTATCGAGTAAAGTGTCGATTTTTAAACAAGTTTGCCGAGGGCAATTTTTTGTAATACCATAGATGTTACATCGCTCGAGTTGAGAATCACCGTCTGCATATATTAAGGCAGCATTTTAATGTAACTTACACTGATGATTTATTTACGGGCGCTATTTAATCATCCTCTATTTAGGCACGTTTAATGCTAATTCACTTAAATTTATTACCGTTGAAATTGGCGATTATCGCACGTCGCTTTACTCAGTTTTGTTATTTATTGGGGCTCCATTCTCTTGCCACATATCACAAAATATATGTATCTAATATCAAAAGAAAGTTCAACGCTGTTCGTCCACAAGTGCTCCAAAATTGAAAACCGCGCAAAAATAAAGTTTTTATATTGCGCGGTACAGAAAATAACGCATTGTATGTTCAAAAATCACTTTATCAGTTTTTAGTAAAGCAATTTTGCTCTATATAATAGTAGCCCAGTCATTCCATTCAATATTTTACCTAAACCCAGAGAAAAATATTGGGAGCTAATTTTTGGTACCGTCCCCGAAGAGACTTCCTTTCTCCTTCCTTTTTTTCACCCCAAATATGCGCATTTTTATATTCTTTCTATTTTCTCGAAAACGATTGATTTAAAAAAAATCATAAAAGTACTTTTTTTATAGCAGACAAAATTTCATTCCCAACAATGTAACACAACTTATATTTTTTTCCATAACCGTCCCAGAGCCGTTAATCGTTAAAAAAATGAATGGATATAAAAATAAACCAATAAAAAAACAATTCTTTTCTGCATCATGCATCCTCGCAGGCATTTTCCTCAGAAACTGTTAAAAAAAAACTGTTCCAAATAAAAAAAAATTTGAAATAAAAAAGTAGCCCCCATCCTTTATCATTATTTCTTCTGGATATACTTGGTTTTATTTCGAAAGATAAAAAAGTTTCCCACTTGCCATATGTATGTACAGCCGCAAATTTTTACATTTTATCGACATAGCCACAGGAAGAAATTCATATTTTCTACACTTATTGAAATTTAACGTTCATATTAATACATTTTATTAACGAATCTATATTAATAACAAGGTAAAAATTTGAGACTAATTCATCGTTCCATGCATTAGTTAGAGCGGGTTAAACGAAGAATTAAGTACTACGCCGAGAACGTAAGAAATTTTTACTCCCTAAAGTATAGTTCATCTCAAACTTATAGCAACATGAGGCCCAGTGTTTCAATGCAAAGTTAAGCACTTTATCCTACAAATAAATTAGCTGGAAGGTTAGAATATGAAGTTGCAATATTAAAGTGTTTAATAAAAGCATATTCTAAACTTCTAGCTAATTTATTTGTAGGATAAAGTGCTTAACTTTGCATTGAAACACTGGGCCTCATGTTGCTATAAGTTTGAGAAGAACTGTACTTCCAATTATTTAAAAACCGCTACTAAAGAAATCACTACTTCCATATCCAGATTTTCTACCCAAGTCTCTCACAATGAAAAAAAAATTGATACTATATTTGCACTCCACTATACGGAAATAATTGTTTATGTAACTTTAATAATATAATATTTGAAATCGTCCACCCCAAAAACCCATAAAACGATATGCCATAGTGTAGTGGGGACGAAGGTGGTGGTAGTGGAGTGGATGAAGTGAAAAGAATTGTTGAGACTTTTGGCTCTATACACACACTAAAAAATCACAAAATCACCCCCTTTAATAACGGTGGTAATGGGGGTGGCTAATGCCAAAAAATAGTTTGAGACTTTAGCTTCTTATATACTAAATACCAATTTTATGGACTATTTACCTCCATTTACCAATTTAAAGGATTCGTATCATCACTTACAGCCAAGCAGTTCTCAAAGCTCTGGACGCAGTGGAAATACGTTCGAAAACGGTAAAAGATTGCCTTAATTCCCTGGCGAAACTGGCAGAACACAATAGGGTACAACTGGAGTGGACGTAATGGAAAGGCAGATAAGCTGGCCCAACAAGGCGCAAAAAAACCTACTTGATGGGACTCGAGCCAACCTGCGGGATACCCGCAAGAGGAATAGTAAAAGACCTGGGGTTCCAGGGATGAGACAGTCGTGTATGTTCATCAAAGACCAACGAATTGCTAAAGCTGAGCAAAGACCAGCTGGTGGGCATCCTAACACACTGAATAGCCAACACCATCACTACGTGAATGCCCAGCCTTGATGTCTGGAAGACCTTCATGCTTCGGAGGACCATTCGTGGCCCCGGAAGAAATAGCCAGAGCTACCATCGCCTTTTGGAGAGGAACGGGAGTAAGGGGAAAACGAGACTATGTGGTACAATAAACGTCAGTACGGCGGGGTTTTGACACCGCAATGAAGAAAAACCATCATTTTGCCCCACGTCCCATGATTTTTTTGACCACGTCAACCGGAGAGAAGGTTAGTCTGATGTTACAAAGAAATGAACCGATTCAGTTACTCGGGATTACTGAGTTCGAATCCTAGCTAGAGCAGCGCTTTGATGTATTACCAAGACGATGGCAATGGTCTAAACCGCGGTTGAGTGAGACAAAACGTTTAGTTGCTGTCCCTCCTGAGTTCGAGTCTCTGCTGCGGTAGATGGCAATGCAGCAGGAAATGGTTGTTGTTAAAAAACTAATGGGAAAGGTATTTGTGGAGGTTTTACGCCTAGCAGACAACCGCAGCAGATGCTGTTATGCTAGGAGACATCTCATATAATAAACAAAAACCAATTCATGGGACCGAAGAAGTCTGTCAAGGCGTTGTGACCGAAAACATGAATGTTACAGTATTTCTTTACGCCGATCAATGGTCCATTATTTCGAAATCTATTAAATGTACGAAAAAAGTGTAAAAAGATGTAATTTTATGACCTTTTTCCTTGATTAATTCTTCAACAAAATTTTTAAAAAAATCTAACTGGTGCTACACGTTTGAGAACGCCGTAATGCAATTGATGAGTACTATTAATGTCACATTTACATGGCAAATTTCTGTATGTTATTAACGAATATTTTGTTCTGTATTTTGCTGCGCCTACGACGCCATTGTCAGAAGTGGTATGGTTATTGTTACTTCATGTTCATATTTCTAACATTACTCTTGACTTCTCAAGTGTTGTGTCCCATACTTTATAATATCTATATTATAATAATTAATTAATGAATCTCATACTTTATTTAGTAGTCTCGATTATACCTAATTAATTTTCATCTTACATTCATTCTACAGGTATAATAAAATATGATATTACAGTAATTACATGAAAAGCTCTCATCGAAATAAACATGAACTAGCATTTAAATGCTTATTACGTTTTTAAACCGGTGTCATTAGTTGTTAGTGCACTATTTAATCATTGAGATTTTGCTGTAATGGTAAATGTGAGGCTATTCAATTTACGTCGAGTATCATTTTCAATTTCTTTGAGTAGTTGTTAAAACGAACAGAAATTAAAGCAACCAATAATGACCACACGAATTGATTCAATCGTTTAAATCATTACACACTATTTTCAAAACACGAATACGGTTCGACAATACTCTATTTTTTGCATTTAATTCCTCTTGCTTTTCCTCAAGACATGACCTAATCCAGGAATATTTAAATCGCTTTATATTTTATGAAACTGTTGTTATTATTCATAGATGCTCAATATTCTACAAATACCTACATTGAAGAGGCTAGTGATAAGTTCTATTCCAAATTGAACTCAATATTTCTTAATACTGTACCTTAATCTAAAACTTCAAAAAGAACATATCCACCATGGTTTTATGATGCGTTAATTAAGCCTATTAAAGAAAAGCATAAGGCGTTAAGTAAATACAAGCAAACAGGTATCAGAATAAATTTAAAAGTTAAGGCGAAAAGTGAAAATGATTCCAATAATTCTTATAAAATGTATTTTAATCATATTTATAAAATAGTAGTTTGTGCAACAAGAGTGGTATGATATCCATATCGCACGATAAAGAAGTTTGAGCACGACGCCGTAGGCGCAGTGCTTCAAATCTTTTGAGTGCGATATGGATAATGCACTCGAGTTGTACAGTATACTTTTTCTACGACCAGCTTAAAAAAACTACAAAATTTATTAAACATTAATATATTACACAAATACACACTGACAGTACACACTGACAGTCACTTTGGCAGCTTACTCACTAATTTGATTTTAAAACGAATAGTTGTCTATGTACTTAATACACGAACTGTGATTGGTCGGTTTCATTTCATATCCATCCTAGAACTGATAAGAAATATATTCGTTCAGTTAACTGAAATTGCCTACTTATCCATTCTACAGACTGTACAGAAAACAGCAAATTTACATAAGGGAGTAGAAAAATATAGTTAATGATCCATCCTCGTTTTGGAAATTTATTAATTATAAAAGAAGTTCCTCTGTTCTATTCTCGCAATAATGAATGTCTACCTAATCCTTAACTATTTATTTACTAATTCTCTTGCTTACTTTTAACAGCAATTTTATTCTTAAACTGAAAATATCACGTATAATTTTGAAAATTTTGTTAAACGTAGTTCACATTTAAATATAGCTTGTTTTACAGAAGACGAAGTATTGACTAGATTAAACAAAATTAAACCTAAATTAGCCTCTGGGCTTTATGGTATCCCCGCATTCGGATTAGGTGACTGTGTTGCTTTTTATGCTAAACCCCTTACTACATTATTTAAATTATCACTGAATTTACAAATTTCCATTGCAGTGGGGAAGCTATCAAAAATTATTCAAGTTTTTAGAAAGGATGATAGATCCGAAATTTCTAACTATCATCCGATAATACTAATAAATAATTTTGCTAAAGCATTTGAAATTCCTTTACACCATTTAATCTTTAACCATGTAAGGCATCAAATATCAATAGCTCAGCACGGATTATCAACGGCTGTTCAACAGTTACCAATTTAATTAACATTACAGTTTATTTCTGATTCTATTGATAAAGGTGTACAAACAGACATTTATATCGACTTTTTAAAGGTCTTCAATAGACTAAACCACGATATCCTCCTAGAAAAATTAGAATTGTATGGCTTCTCGGATAACCGCATTGCTTTTTTACTGATAGAAAGCAATATGTTTTCTATCAAGGTGTTAGATTTTTCGAGGTTTTAGCTACGTCAGGATTCCTCAAAAGTTCAATACAAAATTTGGAAAGGACAGACGGGATCTATCCTGCTATCTAAGTTTTCCCTAGATCGTCTAGAATACCGTAGATACCGATCACATTCTATTTTCTTTTACAAAATTTTATATAACTTCAACTGTGGAAATATTTTAAATCCTAGGGCTTCATCCGGGCACTACAATTTATTTTGCTTGCCATTTTCAAGAACAAATATTAGGAATTTTGTTGTATACAGCAAATGTAGATATTTCAGACATGCAGTCATTAATTTTTAGGGGTGACTTTATGTCAAGAAATATTTAAAAATGTCCTATAAACATGGGTCCGCATATCCCAATTAGGGGAGCTACGACATTCTGAAGTAAACCAAGAAAAAAAATGACATCAAATATCAACAATTTAAGGAAAAATGGCGGTCAGTTACATAATAAAAAGTCAACTTTATAGGTTGGGTATGCATATGTTTCTTTAGGTTCATATTTCTCGAATACTGTTGGTCCTACGATGTTACAACGAGATAAGCTTTCTTTTATATTTTTAACCAAGGAATCATATTCCAATGAAACAATCACAAAATACAAATAAAAATGTTTGGAGGGTACACATATCCGAAGCAATAAGCATTAACTCTATTACTGAAAGTGACATCTCGCAAGCAATTAAAAAGCTAAAGAATAAAATGACCGCTGGTATAAATGCTTTGTGGTTAGGGACTGTGCTGCTGGGTTTGTAACTCCACTGTATACCATTCTTAACTTGATCTTTACTGCGTCCAAGTTGCCTGATATCTGGAAAATTACTAAAATATGTCCCATACTGAAAACTGGTAATCCATCTTCCATAATTAATTAAGTGCCATCGCCATTTTGTGCAATTTCGCTAAAGTTACGTAGAAATAATTTTGTATACCAATATCTACAGTGCAGTCAAACCATTCATATCACATGTTCAGCATGGCTTCATGACGCAAAGATCAATAGTAGCTAATCTTGCATGTATTACCCAGTTCATATCCGAAAACTTGGACGCGGGGGGGACAAGTAGATGTTATATACACAGATGGCAAAAAAGCATTTGATGAGATAGATCACTATTTATTATTATTCAAGCTAAAAGCCTTCGGATTCTTAGATACCTTGATACTTGTTTCCTAGGGAACAATTCGTGGAACACGGTGGTCACAGGTCTGAAATTACTTAGCTACGTCAGGCGTTCCACAGGGCTCAAACCTGTGACCTTTGATGTTTTTAATTTTTATAAATGTTATAACGCCACATCACGAGAAAGTTTTTGAACGATGATGGATAGACATCTAACCATCCAACGGACTAATGGGATATGGTGAATTTTATCCCCATTAAGCGAGCCGAATCCCAACGGCGCGCGCGAGGGATCGGTGAATTTTTTCCAGCTTCGGCTGAGAAAGTGTGTCGCTTAATTCGATAATAGTAATAATTTATTTATCTAGTCGATCATATACATGATATAGGACAAGTCAAAAAATATCTGAAGTATCAGATTAAATATAATTGTACAGTGTCAATATATAAAAAAACAAATAAAATAATAAAAAATATTAAGATATACAGCACATAGATACAAATTAAAATTAACTTATACAAAATTTAAAGATCATCATTCAGGAACTCGTTAATAGAATAGTACACTTTGGTTTTCAATAAATGCTTTATTTTTATTTTAAAATGTTTCTCGTCAATAGACTTGTACGAATTCGGTAGTTTATTGTACACTTTAATTGCTAGATATTTTGGGCTATGTTCATATAATGTTAGCCTGTGATACTTAATTTCTAGGGTGTGAATTTTTCGAGCGCTATATGAATGATTTACATTAATAGTATTATTGTTTAATTGTGATCTGGCATATATCAAGAATCAAGAGACCAAATAAGAATAAACGGGGTAGCGTAAGTATTTCACATTTTTTGTAAATATCTCTACAGCTGGCTCGCCTGGTCACTCCCGCTATTAAACGCACAGCTCTCTTGTGCAATCTAAAAACTCTCAACATATCAGGTGAAGAACCCCAAGCAATAGTTAACTCGAAATATGCGTAACAGTATGTAATTAATACTGATTTACTAATTATCCACTGTAACTGACTTATACAATAACATATTGGAGATATTTTTTTTTACAAATTTCGTTTATATGTACAGACCAAGTACAGTTCTCACTAATGTGCAACCCCAAAAATTTCGTGTATGGTACTTGTCGAATGGATCCTTCATTAGATTTTACTAAGAGGCTCTAGTTAACATTAATTTTACTTGTATTAAAGTGAATAAATATGGAAATATGATGTTGTTTTCGGTAATCCAATCGTGAGCACTGCCTAATTGTTCGTTTGCTTTTGAAATTAAATCAGCAGTTCTTTGGGCAGTGATAAGTAAAGAAGTATCAGCAAAAAGAATGGAATTTGTACTACAAAAATTGTTAACATAAATTATGTACGGTAGTGGTCCCAGGACAGACCCTTGTGGCACACCTACTGTAAGTTCTATTTGAATAGATTTGATGTTCTCTACTTGTACATAATATTTTCTACCATGCAAATAACTCCTAAATCTTTCTAGTGATACACCTCGGATGCCATAATTCTCTAATTTCTGCAAAAGTGAATTGTGATCAACTAGATCAAACGCTTTACTAAAAATATCCCTAACCATTTGTTTTTATTGTCTAAGTTGTCAAGAATTTAGAGACAGCTGTAGTAGTGGAGCGACCTCTCCGAAAACCAACTTGATTATTATTAAATAAATCGTATTTATCAAAAAAACTGGTCTCAAAATCTATGCAAGTATAAACAATTATAACGACTGTACTAATTTACAAACTGTGTGGTGTTTCAACAATTTCCTTAAGCTAAATATTGTTAAATGCAAGATAATGACATTTACTCGTAGGCCAAACTCCATAAAATTTGATTATCATATTAACAATTTTTGTTGTTCCGAATTTAAGGATCTCGTTGTTATATTTGACGGTCAGCTAAGTTTCTCTAACTCCCATCTTTACAGGAAATTTTATAAATATTTTTTGTCATAGAATTACCCCAAAAACTTAATGACTGCATACCTGAAACATCCTAACTTAAATTTGTTCTTGTTGATTGACTATTAACCTCATTTTAGTGTACTTCTTATGTTCACTTTAGGTTTTGTATATTAAAAATGTGTTTTATTAGTTTAATTCAGTTTACTTTGGTTTAGTTTATTAGTTTAATTCAGATATATGAATAATATTTATATACATTTTTTGGTGATATTGAATTACTTGGTATTCTCCTATTCTGGGTTTTACCTGTTGGTACCTGGTGTACCAAATAAATAAATTTCATATCAATAATGTTGAAAACGTTGAATTCCGTATTACTAATATTGATTGAAATGACAAAATAAAAAAATTATTAGTTGTTTGGTTACTATTATACGTAATCATTACTGACGCAAAAGAAAAAACGTGGCCCGAATCTATAACGAATTTGTTGCTGCGTGATCTGATCAGGCCCTCTGGCTAACGAAAAGGTTAATTGTAATATTATATTTCGATTCGGGCTTATGTAAATTTGATTAGTAACAGCCTCCATTACCATATGTGGAAAATTTGTTTGGTGCGCTCTTGAAAGCAGAAATTAAAACGACGCCATACTTTGAACTATTTATATTTTCAGCCATGGAAATCAATTTCGTTTGAGTGTACATAATAAGAATTTGTTGGCCAGTTTTCATGGTAGTTTAGTAATTCGTAATGATTTCTTGATCTTAGCTGGATCTGGTCATAGGAGGGACAAGCTCCTCCACCTGCCCCCCACGGGTCGCTCATGATTAATCGAGAATTGCGTGCTGAGAAACATACGCGGTCCTGCAATTACGAGAACTTGCTCAACGCCATCATAAACACAGCTTTATCGTGTTATCCTTTTTTTACTTTGAGGTTACTTATTATCTAAATTTTTAATTAATTATTTAGCATCAAATGCGGTGCCCCTATATCATTCCTAGTACACGTAACAAGATACAGAGTTATTAATGTTATTCGTGTTGATCATGTGGTATGACACTGAGCGACGCTTCGGTTTCTGTACCTTAATTAACTCATTTTTAGTTCACGTCTATTTGTTCGTGCCATATCTCATTCAAGATGCATTCGAGATGCATTCGTATCTATGCAAGCAGCACGGACGTATTTATAAAATGTATCGTAAACAACCAGAAATTTATTAAATATTTTATAATTATACAAAAATCTAACGATAATACCTAATCTTATGTCTAGAATCTAGATTAATCTGAGTAAAGGAGATGAAGCCCTACAGTCTATTGTGGAATCCGAACCACTTCTTGGAGATAATTTGCAATGAAAAATAGTTTTGCGTCGTGTGCAGCTCGACCTACTACGCTAGGAACACCCAAAGTGATGCTAACTGCTGAGCTACAGATTTTGTGCCTATATACTAACTTAAGAAACTGCCATCTAGTCATGTCATTCCATTATGGCAAAAAATCTATAATTATTAATTCAACTGGATAAGTTCGTTTCCTATTATCAGTTTATATCTTGTGCGTCATGTCTGGAAAGTTCTCCCATTGCTCTTCCACAATGGACTTTAATAGAAGATTGGGTGAAATTTTTTCTATGCAACAATGGATTGTTATCATACAAAATCTAGAGAAGAATGTAGTCAAGATAGCATGGTGGAGGCCGTTAATTATGGAGAAGGACGTTATAATATCAGAAGGAAGATTTTTGGGGGTCGGTAGCTCAGTAGTTAGCGCATCTACCTAGCGAAGAGAGTTCGAGCCCCACACAACGAAAAAATTTTTCATAAGAAATTTCCCCAAGAAGTGGTTCAGATTCCGCTATAAACTGTAGAGCCCCATCTCCTTTACTCAAACAAATATAGGTCTCCTAGACTTAAGAGTCATTAAGGTGACATGGAGGGTGGTCAAAACACATTTTTTAAAACAAATTTTGTATATGTAGCTCGAATGGGACCTCTATATCTCCAAAAACCTGATACCTACCACGAATTGACCAACAAGAAGCCCAAATTTAAATCCCATGGAATATCGTATCATTGTAGGAGAGGAATTGATTAGGAGGAGGCCAAAAGTGAACATCAGTACCAGAAGTGTCAAAGCGCTTTTCCCATCTAACGTTTTGTGTGACGAGCATGCTTGGTCACGCTGTTTCTCCCTTCGAGCATATAAGGGAAAATATTTTACAACAATGCGTATGGTTTGTTCTCAACACATATGGGCGAGGGACGCGAGAGGCGTAGTAAACACTGTAGTAAATACCCACAAAACACAATAAAAAACGAAAGTAAACAATACGAAAATGATACTAAACGCCATATTAGAAAGGATCCCCTATGGGATGAGATCATTATTTTGCACCAGCCAATTAATCGGGGAATAATAATTTGCTTGTTTACAGTTGTAGCTCGAACAAACAAATAGCTGTTTGGCGACCTCTATTTTCCCCTATATTCTCGAAGGTTTCTCCCGTACTGAGTTCGATCTGCGGCTCCGATACTGGCAATATCAGTGGGTAATGGATGTTATCTGGGTTTTTCTAATGTGTAAACTACTTATCTTTGGATTTGAGAGTTTAGAAATAATATGTGGTGGTATACGTGAAGAAAAATAAGATAAAAACTAAATTTAAAGAATAGCCATGAGATCAGTGGTTCCTAGTTAGAAAAGATACAGAAATCTCTGGACTGTCTATGATTTTTTTTGACTGACATTGTCAGTTATTTGTCAAAATTCATTGCAAGTGTGCAAAAACTAATATGCCCCATATAAGCGATTTAGTTAAAGCTGGAGTTATTGCTAAAGCAGAAGATGGATGGTCAATGAGACAAATTGCGCTGCGTTATAATATTAACAAAAATTCGGTGTGTAACATTTTAAAAAAGGGAATAAATGGTACAATTAGTAGAAATCCTGGATCAGGGCGACGAAGGATATCAACTCAACAACAAGATTTCCAATTGGTAAATACATTAGTAGAAAATCCATTTTACTCAGTTATTCAGGCTGCTGAAGGAACGAATTTTCCTGGATCAAGTAGTATTGGTCGCCAGCGAGTAAGAGAATCGGAGCTACGCTGTCATCCAGCAGCACAGAAATACTTACTTACCTAAAGCTGAGCATAAAGAAGCTCGACTAGGATTTGCGCTTGAATTTTTAGTGCATGATGTAAATTTTTGGAACAATGTAGTTTTTACAGACGAAAAAACTTTCCAGTCAACACACAGCGGTCGTATTCTTGTTTACCAACCTCCGAATACTCGATTCGATGAAAAATATATATCTAACAATGACAAAAGTGGTAGATTTTCCTTTAATATGTGGGCTTGGATATCTGCACGTGGTTCTGGTGTTTTGTGGCATATCGAGGAACGATTTAATAGTGAAACGTATATTAGGATTCTAGACAATATTATGCTCCCTTCTGTGTCACAATTATTTCTTAACAATGAATTCATATTTCAACAAGATAATTGTTCCGTTCATACTGCTCATACCGTAACTAACTGGTTTCAAGATAACAACATCAATGTTCTTAACTGGCCCAGTCATAGTCCAGATCTTAACCCTATGGAAGACATATACTCGTAAGAAGTATCCAAAAACTAAATGTGAGTCCACGGAATGCCCAAGAATTACTGGAAATAATAAATAATGCATGGGAAAATATTATTACTGATGATTATTGTATAAGGTTATTTAATTCTATGCCAAACAGACTTATAGAAGTTATAAATAGAAATGGTGCAATAACGAAATATTAATAGTTAGTTTCTTGTTAAGTTGGATATCCTTTGTCCCCTGATCCAGGATTTATAGTTATTGTGTCTCCACTTCTCCACTTTTTAAAATGTTAAACACCAATCTGTTAATAATGTTATAACGCAGTGCAACTTGTCTCATTGACCATCCATTATTTGCTATAGCAATAACTACAGCATTACTATAAAAAATAAAATTTTTACTTTTGTGCTAACTGTTTTATTTCTGTTACTTATTACATATTCAAATAGAGACAGATTTACATTAGAAAAAAAATAGTTATATAGTCCTATTTTTTTTGCTCATGACAGTACCACTCCATATTTAGTTAAAAATTACCTACCATTGACATGGTTCAAAGGAAAAAATATATAATTTTATTTCATAATTTTTAGCTGCCTTTTTGAACTCAGTTCAATTTTTTTTAAATTTTATATTCAGTTGTTTAGTTGTTGCTAAATTTGATTAGCAATGTGATTGAAAGATGCTCACAAATTATTGTTAGAGAGTTGAGAGGGTACAAAAGATAAAGAATGCAAAATATTGCATCTGGAAGTTGATCTTGATTTGTTTGCATTAACTTAATAATACTGCCAATTTTTCACAAGCAAAATAATCTCCCATTTTCATAATGTTTCAATGGTATGCCCAGGTTCTGTTATAGCTACTATTTTTTTTGTACTTCGTGTATCCGTATTAAGCCTCATCAACAAGATAACCAAGCATTACACTACCTATTCTTTTTCATCATAACAACATGAATGTCAAATACATATTCCGAAACTACCAATACACAATGTTTGGACTTGTTAAGAATGACCATAAATTTATTGAGGTAAGAAACCAGGTTACTCTGTTCTTCCCGTATTGCAACAATGCCTACAAAATTATGCCGACGCGACGGGTCAGGCTTACTAGGGAATATTACCAATTGTTAATCAACATATTTACTAAATTACCACCACTTCCTGCTCTATGTCATCATCGCCTAAGAAGACAGTACCTAAAGCAAACACCTCAACCCTAATATTCTGTAGCATCAAGAGAACTCGAGATGCTTATACCACCGCGTTGCCCTGAGGTGACCGCCTTGTCTGGCCTTATAGGTAACCAGATCCTGAATATCTTCTAGCCCGACTGTTCAATACGATTACACTAATCTACCTCTATGTTTAAAATAGTGTTTTGCTGAGAGTTATGCTATTCACATTGTAAATGTGAGCACTAAGGGAGAACGCTTCATAACGCGATAAATGAGCTTCCCTTGAGTGCATAAATTATACATAGGTATTTATGGTTTTTACATACGCACATATCGGCAGAAAATTTAGTGTATCTTAGCCTCATTCCAAGCAACACAGTTTCGTATAATAAACGCATTAAAATCGTTCAAATTTTCTCAATATACGTTACATGTACGTGAAAATGTCCGCGCGATAAACGTATACTGCTGGTATATGATAAACTATTAAACAAATTAAAAAATTAAAACTGTGAAAATCAATTAAAAAAATTGATTTGGCATGAGACATTATATTGAAATTATATTTGAAATATTAGTTATACTGTAGCATCGAATACATGGCTTTTTTAAATATCATTATAACTGTATAGGTTTCGTTATTTAAAATCAGCAAAAATGTAATTTTCAATTAGAATTTAAGGACGTGATAAATATTACGTATAGAAATGCTTATTGTATATACCAAATATATACTTATACCAAAAATATACCGAATATATGTATAATACCACCATAAATATACTAATGTATGTGGCTTGGGATGCGTCAATGTAGTGCATATTGATACAATAATGGCAATTAAACATATGAGTAAAATTATAGTAATGCTAAACACTTGTGAATGGTAACAGTTAAAATAAGATAGGGATTTTCTATTTTTACCTCCGACGTTTAACGCGTCTGTTTGTCTGTGTGTCGTTTTTTGTGAATGATAAAGCGCTTTCCCGAGAAGGTTCTTTAACCCCATTGACATCGAAGCAGCTGCAATTAATTGAAAATCAGTTTTTCCGTTAGTGATTTGAAAATTTTAAATTTTGTTTTATGCACAGTTGTTATTCTTCTTCTAGCGGGACGACGAAAGGTCGCCCCACCCAGGCCTTGTGGCCCATTGTGCCTCAGATGTTATTAGTCCCTTGAAAATACGTTTCGAAGTATAATATTGCCACAAAGGTAGTTTTTCTTCAATACTCATAGGGATATGTACATAGTACGTTCTTTCTTAGCATTAATCTGTCAAAGTTTGTCACAGAAGTAATAAATCAATCTGTATTATTCATTCAAAAAAGAAGCATGGTTACTGAAAAATTTGAAAATCAAATTTTAAAGCCTACTGAATCCATGAAAGAGAACTTAAAGAATCAGTCTGTTCGTATACACGCTCTTTTTTGGATTTCTTAGGGAATATAATAATAGAAGCCTCAAAAAACCTAAATAAGGAGTAAATACTGAAATTTTCTTACAGAACTGACTACTGAAAATGCTTCAAATGTTTGTTAACCGCCTTCGAGGTCACCTAATGACTCTCTGAAACTAAAAAAATTATTTTTTTTTGAGTAAAAACCTTAATTGAAAAAAAATTGTTATTATTACCGTTTTGAGAGGATTTCGAAAGCTCTATGTAACAAAGTAATAGAATTTAGGACATGAGGTGTAAAATTTAAGGTCTTCTTCAGTTTGTAACTTGTTAAAAAAATTCAAGACAAGACAAGAAATTGCATATTCTTCATATATACTGTTGGTCTAATTCTGATTACGCTAGTATACTAGCGTGTTGAGAATTAAATCAACAGTATATATGAAGAATTTCTTGTTTTTTGATATTAAATATTAGATAAAATGTGTGAAAGTTATAGGTTAAGCAGAAATAAAAGATTACTCTTAAATACTAGATGGGACTCTAGGGCTTATATAAGGAAGCGAATCTTTTGTGTGTCAAATAGATTAAATAAATATTCCAGTGTCAAAAAATATTTTCAAATTATTTTGTAATAATAATTGTATTTTTCTGTTTATTTTTGGTGGGTTGAAATTTTTCGACAGTAGAAGGGAATGTATATTTAAAAAAACATGTGAAGAGCGAAATTTTGTGTTCTTTTTATTTGTCTTTTTAATAATTCTTAACTTTGAAATGCAACAAACGATTTATTTGTGATTTGTTTTATCACACGATGAAGTGTCCTCTAGGTAGGGCTAGAGAAACTACTATATTTTTTTGATAGTGGAAATCTTTTGAATTTTTTTCCAGAAAATAATAAATTATTACATTTTCAGTGATGTTATGATTTGCTTTATTCCTATTAGCGTAACCTTAAATAGATCAACAGTATATATGAAGAATAGGAAATTTTGGTGTTTTTTTAATTAGATATTGGGTGTATGAAAGTTGCCTGCTAAATAGCCAAAATAGCATTTCACTAATTATGAGCGCAGGAATAAAATAAATTATTCTTAAATACTAAAAAATGTTTCAAATTATTTTGTTTTATCCATCGATATTTCACAATCTGTTAAGTATAAACATATAATTATTTGAACATTTATTGAAAAAAAAAATTGTTAAAATGTAAATTTATATATTGAATTTTTGAATTTTATTTGTGTGTGTTCACAAAAACGTAAACTCAAATATTGTCAAGTAATAACTATATTTTGTGATGTTTATTTGTAGTGAAGTTTAGTAAATTATATATAGCTATTTATAATTAGTTTAACTAGTGGGAGATTATTAAGAGGGTGGATTTTTACAAAAAAATTTGTCATTTTGGCGGGAACCGTAATTAAGCTACCGCTTGTGCCATCTATAAATAAAAGAACGTACCTGACAATATCTGAAATGTTTCATTTTATAATATTTTTGAGCGTTACGTGTAGAAAGTAAATCAATTTTGTTCACATAAATAGATACCTTATTTTCAATAAGTATAGCTATTGTCATCATAATAACCTTATAAATAGACATATTTATAATGAAAATGGGCAATATTTTTTTTCAATTAAATCAACCTGTTGATTGCAAACTACCAAGCACAATTTCAATTTATTGGTCAATATACTAAGCAATTGATTATGTTTTGTAAAAAAAATCACATTCTACGAACCCGCTTTAAAAATAATTTTAAGTAGCAAAGATGCAGGTTATTTTTAGACTTACATTTAAATGAGTCGTACCTATACTAAAGAAAAGAAATTCGGTAACTACATCCCAGTATCGCCTCCAAAATTAAAATCATGTTTAAAGTCACTGTGAAACCAACCGAAAAAAATACACTCATTATTCACAAAATTGGCGCGAAAGTTTGCACAAAATATATAATTATGTTAAGTCAAGGTTTCTAGAATGGAATAATGTGGCAATAATGTGCATAATAGTGTTGTTTTAGCCCGAACACATGCTTTTCGCTTTGATTGATTCGTGGACTAGCTTTAGCTTGCGAGTCGTTCAAGCCAGCTCAGTGGTAATCCGGAGTACTAAACATTGTAGATGCTCCCCCTCCGGTTAATTCGAATACAACCGAAGATGCTCGGTTAACAACGATATTTTTAAATATGCTTAATATCTTAATTACTGCTTAAAATGTTTAACAGATTTTTATAGGTAAATTCGATTAAATCACAGATTAGAGGTGGCACGGGCTCTTTGATGTCTCCGAGCTGCATAGCTTACAAATTTTGTCACTAGGGAATGTCGATGCGCGTGTTTCTAGACTGACGACGGGCATCCCGTTCTCCTTGTTCGCTATCAAAATTAAGTGAGAAGAAATAGTCGGGGTTCGGACGCTCCAAAAACATTAATTAAAAAAATGTATTGGCAGTTGTGAGTAGTCGATAGAAGTTCACGAATTTTGTGAAAACGATATGGGGTTCTGACGTTCTTTAATAGAGATAATGTGTTAATTTGAATTCTATTATTGGTAAAATACATATGAAAATTTGTGCATCTCGTTTTACTGAGGTAAAAGCAGTTTGATTGTTAATGAATAACTAATCATTTTCCCTCGATAGAAAAATAATATTCGAGCTTACAATTTATTTTAGATACTGTCATGTATAGTATCAAATAGTCATACATGTTTTGTAGAGGTAAACAATTTTTTAAATATATATGAATAAAATCTTTGAATAGACTGGCATACCTTAAGTAATTTTGGCAACGTCAACTTTTTAAATTCAACAATAATACCTTGATTAAATTTAAAATAACATTATTTATTTACAATTTTGCAATTTATCAGAAAAACATATGTAATAACAGGAAGAGCGAAATATTGGTACTAAAGATAGTAGGTAAAGAAAAAAGACTCCAAAAAACAATTGTATACTGATAGTGTAAGATGGTTGAATTACTAGTGAATATTATTGTAAAACATATCTGACATTCAATCCAGAGGTCAGTTCAACCGGCCTTGGCAATTTTAGAGAAACGGCCCAATCAAGCATGGAACTAGAACCTCAAATTTGAGTGGACTAGGAAAGAATTTTTTTTTTGATGGTCCAAGGAGAAAAAATGCGAAAATTTTGTATTGTTCAAGGTCAAACGCTCTAAAATGAAAAGTTAGAAATTCGACTAGCAAAAAGATTTTCTTCGAAAAATAGGTTTCGTTCAACGAATTTTCCTTTTTTTCATGTAATTGCAAAAATGATTCAAAGTTTGAAAGTACTAACACGTAGTCTGACTTAACCACGGTCTGAAACAGACTGCTACTGTCTTGGTAATATTTTTAAAAAGCCACTAAACGTCCATACACTATATTAACATTGAAAAACAAAGAACGAAATAAAAATTTTAAACATTTTAACAGTATAACAATAAATAATAATCAATAATAATTATGACTAATATTGTCTACATAAACACTTCTAAACATCAAAAAAAAAACAAAACAAAAATAATTCTAAAGTTTCAGAAAGAAAAAGAATGAAGACCCCTTAATACATCAGAACTTTCTTAAACAAACTTGCAGAATTTGGAACGAACATGCAAAATTAGGTTATTAGGTTAATAACTTTTTATAAATGACATCTGGCATTTATGATAGTAGCAGCCTGAAAATCACATCTGAGACTTATTTCGTTCTAAGGAGGGAAAAGAGCTGCAGTTTAAATTTTTTGGCCGTCATGTTTTTTTATCCGCCGGAACAAATGCCTATTTATCTCGGACCGGCCCTGTCCGGCCTCAGAGCCACTGGCCCGATGGGCATTTGCCGGTTTGCCCCCCTGTCCCATTCACCCCCGATTCAATCGAAGCCTAAGTGATGTAGTCAACAAAATTCAGAAAATCGTTTTGAATCTTTCTTTAACAAAATTTATCATATAACAGTGTCAATTATTGAAAAAAATGCACGAAATTTTAGAAATCTTCTATGTCACTAATTAAAATTAAGAACAACAATGGCCCCAAGATGGGACCTTGAGGAACACCTGATGTTACGCCAATTACTTGAGATATAAACAAGAAAGAACTGTGGTAATTTCGTTGTAAAACATTTTTTAGTCCAAAACATTTTTCTCGACAGTAGCTTCCTATTTGTTTCTCTCATTCCCATATTTCAGCAGGTAATTCATCAAGGTGATTAGGAAACAATTCAGATGAACGTTTATAAAGTTTAATTATTAAAATAGTTTACTGCGTTAAAGTAAATAAAGTTTTGTCTAAAAATTTGTGTAGTCATTTTCCTATCCTGTAATACAGTTCTCTGTTCTGTGTGTGTATTGTGTGTGTGTACATGTTCATAAAACAATTATATATCAATAGATCATTCCGCTACGAGTACGTAGGCTTCGGCTCACTCAAATTTGATTACAGGTCGATTATAATCCAATGAACATAATCGATTACACTGATTTTCAAGTTATGTGCCTTTAGGCTAAACATTTAGCTGCTAAATACTTCGTATGCATATATTTTACTCTATTAAAATCACATTATACGTAATTGAAAAACTAAATAACTGGATTATTTATTTTACTCTGATAAAACAGGAATATGGATAATTGAATCAATCTTGCATGGGTTGGACGGGGATTATAAAGAAGGCGACAGCTGAGAACGTCGGTAATACTGAAAGTATTACAACGCAGAGAAAAATAATAGCAATATTTATATAATATACCCCATAACAAATAAATGCAGGTATAATAGCTCATTGTATATTTGCTCTCGATCAACAATACATCTAATCACAATGTAATGTTATTAATATTTTTTTCTAATTCTGTTTTCCGGAGCATTATGAGATATATGGTGGCGAAACATAATCAGTTGATGTCATTTTTGGGAAATATAAATCCTAACAAGTTTCTTTATATTTGATACAATATAGCGTAAGAGAGAATACGGTAGCAACGTCGTTGAAGGAAGCAGAGTAACTTTGTTATCAAATGTATTACAAGTTAAAATGTTGAAAATGTTTTTTACAGTCTTCCAGGTTACCTCATTGACCCTCTTAAGTCTAGGAGATCTAGATTTGTCTGAGTAAAGAAGTCGAGGTGCTATAGTCTATAGTGGAATTCGAACCACTTCGTGGAGATAATTTAATATGCACAGCTAGGCACGCTAACCACCGAACTACCAAAACCCTACAGCAGTTATTTCCTTAAAATTGATATCTTTACTTATAAGTAGAGAGTCAATCTGATGTTCCCTGAACTATCAACCGTTTTAGATTGTCCTCTCTCAGGTTTATGTGGCCAAAGAATAAGAGGTAGAATACAATGCTAGATAGTAGCTTTTGAGGATGTATTTCTTGGAGAATCGAACTATTAGTACGATGGGCTGTCCAAGGAATTCGTCCAGTCACACATCTCGAAAGCATCAACATGTACGCCGTTTGTCTGCTTCCTTAATGATTCATGTCTCAGATAAAGGGTAAAGAATGATGGGGAAAACTTGGGCGTTAGCAAGTGCTTTAAGTGATATTTCTATCATGTCAAATTTTGCTTAACTGGCAATCGCCTATCTTGCCATCTGTATTATCCACACGGGTTTCAAGGTATACCTCACATTCACCTATCCTTAAGGTGTATATGTAGTTATCATCTGCTTGGTCTACAATCATAATTTTCTTTTTGATGTAATTTACACTTAGACCATAATCAGAGCTTACTATCTGAAACCTGTTCAACAGATGTGCTCATCTTCGCTTGCGGCAACTAAGGTGGTCACATTGACTTTTATATAGATTCTGTTGGAACCAGATTTCCCCACGAAGTGTCCAAACATAATCTTTGAAGTTGTTCAATATCACGAAGTAGGTAAAAATTGTGATGAAGAGTGCGAACGCGAAATAAAGAACATGATAATGTAGATCCTAAAATTTGGATAGTCCATGTTAAGATCATTCCGTTAATTCTAGTGCGTGGTAAATAACGCATCAAGTAACAAAGTATTTCAGTTCTAAGGTAGAATTATGACTCGACAAGAAATTATACAATGTGGTACTAGCAGTATTCTGAGGATGCTGACCAGGCGTTTGCTAGCCCACCGAAAATTAAACCGAAATCCGCCCTTATGGGGGTGAAAACTACCGCTAAAACTCAAAAGGTGCAGGTAAGTGTCAATAACATGTACAAAGGCCAAATTTTTTAATCTCTTAGTGCAAAATATTTGACTCTGCTGCGAAAACCAGCCATTACTCTCAAAGGGTAGATACTCAACTCCATAGGGTTAAGTCTCTAATGAAGGGTTAAAACTACCCCCCTCATAGGTTTCAAAACGGGAAAGAAAATTCACGCTTTTATAGTTTTAGGCAGAGTGAACAAATATGGAGTAAATTCGTTCCAACCCTTAAAGGGTGGTAAGAGCTACCCCTACGCTCAAATGTTACATGTGGGTGCTATTAAAATCCGGAAAGGGTCAAATACTTGCAGCTCATTGTGCCAAATCTGGTACAACAACCACCCAATCTTTTTAATAAGATTTAAAATTACCCCTGTGGGGGGGGGGGGTATAAAAACTACCCCACATATGGACCGAAATAGATAGACGGAAATTTAGTTAATTTAGTTATATAGCTTACATAGATAGAAATAAATGGTCACTGAAGAGATATACCCTATATCTATGACTAAAAAAGGGAAAAGAAAACCACGGAAAAGATATTTTGAAGATAAGAGAGAAAAATCATAAGAAAGGAAAGTATTTGGATTGATGGTCGAAAGTATGATATAAATAGGAAAAAGATTAGCTTTACCCAGATTAAAAGATAGATAAGTTGAGTTAAGATAAACAGTTGAATAAGCAGGTATGGTAAATTAAATAAAACAAACTGGCAAGGGCGGATCTGGACCTTGAGTTTGGGGGGGGGGGGGAAACACTGAACCCAAAATTTTTTGATGAGCGGGGGGGAGAAATCCGAAAGAAAAATTTTTTCGTCCCACAAAAATTGATAATTTACAGAATCTGGGGGGGGGTAATTACCCCATTACCCCCCCCCCCAAAATCCGCGCCTGCAAACTGATTAATGCTTAATGTATGAATTTACTCAATATTTGTCTACCCTGCCTAAAACTACAAATGCCTGAATTTTTGTTCCAGGATATTGGAAGTAATGAAATCCGTCCGCCTGCGGGGGAAGTTTTTACAGAACCTTTTTTTTTTGCGCGTGGCTGTGTTATGTAAAAAGGGTAATAAAGGAAATAATTGAGTAGTTAAAGAAAACTGTTATACAAGATTCAATGTATCGAAAAATCAAACCTTTGGAAACATCCCAAGAGTTTCTTGACTTGACGGATTTACTTTTCTAACCTCGGTATTTATTAATTCGAGTTTTGCATATAGCGAAAATATAAAAGTTGCTAAATGATTGATAAAATTTCATGATTATGTAAGGACCATTTTTCTGTGATATTTTTAGACGAATTCATCGAAATTCTGTTATCATCTTGTAAGCTCGACTGATATACTTGTAAACACATGATAATGCTCTATGGTTCATTAAAAAAATAGTTCTGTAAATGCTATGTTAAGGTCATGATTAAATTTATGTATCGTCATTTTCCTATTAATCACAATTTTCTCAAAAGCATATCAGAACATATAGGACTGCTATCTCCGGTTATATAAGAGAAAATGACACTTTCATTAATAAACAAGTATGATAATTTATTATTTCGTAATGTAACGCTTTAAAAAAATTTTCTAGATATACTGTTTTGATAAAACAATCTTAAAACACTCCTCATATTTTCTTAAATATATGAATTGATTTCTTTGACACGCTCTTAATTCCTTAACCCACTCTGTAACCATCCAAATAAATAACATAAACTTATGAGAATCAATTGCATTTTAGAAGGTAAAAACTGTTGAGAAATTAACTTTGTGGGGTCTGAGAAACTTACCATTTAAACTAGTGGCGAAAGCGTGCACGCTGGCGCTTCAGGCATTTTCCGATAGGGGCGCCGATTCGACATCAAGTCTTGCATACTACGTGTGACCGTTCGTGGCTGACACAGGACACTGAGAGGTCAAGGGTCGTCTGGACGCCGGGCGTGTCACAGCGTCGCGACGGCCTATGGTCCCCTTGACGGAACGCATGCGCCACCATTGGGACAAGTGACAGTCGTTCTTGCAGTGACAATTCTCCCTGACTCCGCCTTCATGCGCTCTTTATGAATACATACAGTAATTCCACAAGTCTAGTTTACGCAATAAATGTCTCTATATCATTTCTTAGCTGCATCTTTTAGTTTATGCAGAGTTTTGTAGGCTTATTGCCAAAATTTCTTTGAACACAAGCTTTAGTAAGCACAGAAAGAAATATATAAGAAGATTTCAGGGTGGATTTAATTAAACTAAACTAAGAAAACATATTAAAAAAACTAGCAACATACAGTGTGTTTCCAGATAAACGCATGATTAGGTGAAATAGTCTGAAAATATATGAGTTGAATTTTCATTTTTTGGGATTCCGCCCTGCTTGGATATAAACTATTTTTTATTTTCGAAAAATCGAGTATGCCTTGAAAATTTACAAAAAAGTTATTTTACCACTAGTTAAGTGCTTTTTGTGTAGGAGATTCGACAAAATGTTATTAAGAAAAATTGCTCAGTAAGTAAAACTGAGAAAGGCAGCATAATTTCAAAGCCCTCGGCCTACTTTGATATTTTGTATTGTTTCTTAATTTTTTTAAGGGAGTAGGTACCTTCCATGTTGCAGATATTGACGAATTTCTTAAGATATGTTGTTCATATTTATAAATTATGCATAAAATTTCAAAAGTATCAGTTTACTTTCATCAGTTTATGAGACATTTAAATATTTTTTTTAGAAATAAGACTATTAAAAGAACAACACAAACATTTCACTTTGTTTAAAATTTCAACATCTAATTTATTTCCAAACTAAAATGACAATATTCACATCATTTGTAATAACTATCTATTCAATAGGTCCGCTGCCTTTATCCGCACAATCCTCTATACGTTTCCGAAATGCAGTGAAAGCTGCTCTTATCTCCTCATGGGAAAATAATTCATAGAATCTCTAATTCAACTATTCATTATTTGGAATCCTATTCAAATATACTATTTTATCCGACCTCAAAGTAAAAATCCATGATTGTTAGATCCGGAGATCTTGGCGTCTAAGAAATGGGATCAGCATTGGCTGCTAAAATGTGAAAAACATCTTCGTTCATATTGCGTATTGCACCGTTCAATAACACAGGTAAAATAGTGTCAATAACGCTGATAAAAAACCGCTGCCCAAGGAATCACTACTTCCACATCCAATTCTCTATCCAAGTCACTTACAACGAAAAAACTTTATATGTGGAAATAATTGTTTATGGAACTTTAATAATATAGTATTTGAAATCCTCTACCCCAAAAACCCATAAAACGATACCCCACATCGGTAGTGGGGTGGGGGTTGTGATAGGGGGGTGGTAGTGGGGGTGGATGAAGTAAAAAAATGTTTTGAGGTTTCTGGTTCTTGTACATACACTAAATCATAATTTTTTTTCATCCCCTTTAATATGGGGGTGGGGGTTTGTAATGGGGGGTGGCTAATGTGAAAAATTTTTTTGAGACCTTAGCTTTTCTTGTATATACTAAATGCCAATTTTATGGACTCTTACCTGCTTGATTTACCCATTTACCCCAAATTTACCCCAATTTACCCCCCAACCCTTCGACGGAACAAGATGAAAATATAATCTAGTTCTAGATCTCGTTAAAGTACATATGTGTACCAAATTTCAAGTCAATATCTCAAATGGTTCCAGAGTAAACGTGCGCACAAAAAAAAAGTTACAGACAGACAGACAGACAGACAGACAGACAGACCGACAGACAGACAGACCGACAGACAGACAGACAGACAGAAATTTTTTTTTCGCTCAAACTTAAAATCTCGACGTTTCATGATATTTTAAGCCTATTTGAACAATAAAAATTTTTAAAAATTTTTTTGTCGTTACTATACTTCCACTGGATGTGGAAGTAAAATGGCACACCAGTTATTAGCTTTTTGTAAATTCTGCCACCAACGAAAATTGTGTGATGAAGTTACACCATTTAGTTGTGAAAGACGATTCATCTGAAAAAATAATATTTTCGAGATTCATCCCGTTCTTCTAACGTGTGAAGAATTTTGACTTTTGACTTTATATGATTTTACCTTCTTTGTTTTATAAATGCTTTGCAAATACGATTTACACGTACCGCTTTCTAAATGACACCAATGGCTGTTTGCATAGTAAATCTATTGGCAACACAGTAACTACGTGATCTTCATCAAAGTTCTTCTTTTTTGTTATATCATGAACACTGAATTATGTAAATCCTTTCTTGTAGCGCAGAACATAAATTTTGTAATATTTCACAGTGATATCTTCAAAATTTGAGAATTGAGATCAATTTTAGAACACAGAAAATGCTACGACAATAATTGTTAACTTTTTTTGACAAATATCAAAACGTTATTTTATTCTTATTTTCAAACTTCCATAGCACACTATGCGTCAACATGGAAAGTACCCTACTTCTTTAAAAAAAAGGTAAGAAATAAGACAAAATATCAAAGTAGACAGAATTGAAATTTTGCATTCATTCTCAGTCTTACTTTCTGAAAAACTGTTCATAGTAACTTTTGTCGAATCTCCTATAGAAAAAGCATTTTATTGTGGAAAAATTAACTTTTTTGTAAATTTCCGAGGTATACTTGATTTTTCAAAACTAACATTATGGCACAAATTAGTTTCTATCCCAGCAGGGCTGAACCCCAGAAGATAAAATTTTAACTCAAATATTTTCAGACTATTTCACCTATTTCATGCGTCGATCCCGGGACACACTGTATATTTCAGTATGTAAAGAAAACAACAAACTATTTTAAATATGATAATCTAGTATTCTCTATCGGTTTATGTCAAAATAAATTTAATTTTAAAACAAACATACATTTCCAAAGTTTAGGAACAAAAATATAGAGGCAGATGATTTATATTTCATCAAAAAATATGTACTGAGTAATACATTCCTCTTGCAATTTTTAGAAAAATATTTATTACATGAAATATTTAAATTGTTACAGATAGGGAGTTTTGTCACCAAGCAATGTAATGTTAAAATAGATATAGAACCTCATATTTATCTTTAATGTTATTCAACATTTGTAGACAGAGAGGTGAGATTTGGTATAGTCTTCTTAATATCGATTTCTAGTTTCATCCGCTTGTATTAAAAGTAACTGGAACAAGAATTTGTTGTTTTCTTTGTATCTTGATATTCTTGATTCATACTCTCCCGGGGATGGCCGATAACGTATATACTTTGCCTCTACTTCTTTATTAGCCAACTTTCTTTAGACATATCTTGGATAAGAGTAAAATATTAACGAAATACTAACGAAAGGTGTGCACAGAGTAGCTCAGTATTAAAAATTCAATGATTATCACCATAACTATTAGACATAAAATTCAGTATTTTGCTTAAATATTTTAATAACAATTTTGACTATCTTTTTTTAATTATGCAATATGCCCATCGGAATGTATCTTTACTATTATCAGTGTTTCTGTAATTTTAATACTATTTGCAAATATCAAATCATAAATAAAATATGAAAATATTTTGCTCTAAATTACCTAAGCAATTTGTTGTGTTGTAAGAAAAATTCAAATGTATTTACACAACAATTCTATAGTTCTTGGTTCCTCCTACCTGCTGAAACAAAGAGAAAGGTCATACAGGCCACATACTGCTAAATGCGATTGCTTGATATTGTAACTTTGGTGCAGTGTTGCCAAAGTTCCCGAAAGAAAATCGTAATACCTTATATATTTATATATCTCTTAAAAAGTAATAATTATCTGTAAATGTCTTTTTTTTTATGGCATTCAGAAACACAAGCAGGTCTCATCAGCCAGTTTTAGGATCATAAGTCTTATTCGTACTGGTATATCTTTTGTACACCTATAATACATACTATTTCTTTATTTGCTTTGTACCAGAAACACAGGATCACACGGCTGAAATTAAAGATTAAGGAAGGGACAAGATATTACATTCAGACAGAGTAAGAAGCAGAAAGATCAAAGAACGTAATAATTAGAAATAATCATTTTGCATTTTGTCTTTCGTAGTATACTGCTACAATATACAGAAAGCAGGTAATTTCAAAATAAATAAAAAGTGTGTAAGTTGTGATTTGCTTAATACTTAAATTATATTCTCTAATCACGATAAAAGCAAATAAATGAAAAATAGTTAATTGTTAAATTTTGTACTTTTAAATAAGGCCAAAATAGTAAAGAAAAATTTTAATGAACATACACAGTTACCTTCTACCAAAAATTAAATTCCCCTAATTTCCTTATTATCTGAACTTATTTATTATCTTAACTTGTTTATTATCTATTCAAAAAATGAAATATATTTATTCCGTTCATTAATTTCTCCTGCATATTTTCATGTTTCCTGCTGTGATATTGCTATCTTTGACTGGAAATGATATAAATCCTGCCACGCAGGAATTGGCATCGACATGGCAACGCCGGTTCGAAGTCACAGCTTCGTAGACAGATGAGAGTATTGAATCAGAATCTGCTGGCAATGCCTGCAGAGGGCACCAAGAAGTGGGTATCAGAGGCGTATTCTGGTGACATTCAGTGACCGCCCCGCGCTTGCGCTTCAAGTTTTGGTGACATCCCCTCTATCTCGGTGACAACATGACAGGCGTACCCACCTGTGTCATTGGTCCCAATGTCATCCAATACACTTTCTACTAATCGCTATATACAATAGTAATTTGAAAATTTTATTTGTAATATACGTGCGTTATACAGAGTGTTTGGTTTATAGTCTTCAGTTTGCTACATTTAGACGAATTGATCTATGGGGGAGTGGCAAAGGCTATAATTCTCTTGTTTTACTTTTTCGACGAAATGAAATGTAATTAATTTGGAAATATCAATCTGGGAATTATATTTCAAATCTGCCTATAATTTAACAAATTAATAATAACGTTTTTTTATTAAATCACTACTTCCTTGAATATTTGATTTTTATTTATTTTTTCAGTGGCGTCGACTCAATATTTTTAGGTAGTAACTTTCAATAAGTATTTATTGGTTCTAGTAAAGTAAAAAATCATTGTTTGGTATGAGTAACTTTTTTTAATTAAGGTAAATTTGCCACAAACACACTGAGCTACACTCTGAGCTCGTTTCGCCAACAAGGTTGCCATCTTCTGGTGATTAACCTTCAAATAACTTACGCATGCTAAGAAACTGAAACATTTTCAGAGAAAAGTCTACCTTTAAACACTAAATGGATTACAAAAAAGGTGCAGCTGAAATAACTGTTCCCGCAACACATTTTCATGTAAAAACTTTTTATAAAATATTTGTTGTCGACAGTAGTAAAGTAAATGTGAAAGGTGCGCATTCTACCCATTTAATTAACATATTCTTATTCAAAACGTCGTGGCGGGCGTCTTGTGATCCATGAATTATTCTAATTGGCCTCTTAACTGTATGGCATGTCTAACAACATCACGCCATCTGTCGTGGTTACTTGCTAGGCGCACAGCCTCGCCAAATCTTTTTGCTATTAGCTCGTTGGTGACATCAACCCAACCTCTAGGAGGACATCCGCTTCGACGTATTTCTGAAAAAATCGAGCTATTGGCTCGATGGGCTGTCCAAGAAATTCGTAACCAACGTCTCCATACCCTCGACAGCATCAATACGTCGTCCAACTGGCTCGATACCGATCCATGTCTCAGAGGCGTAAAGAAAGATGGAGAATAATTAATATTAATGAATAATTTAAAATTTCTGTGTATATAAATATTTAAACTCCAAATGTGTCTCAAAATGTCACTAGATAATTTAGTGCCTACAGTTAGTTAACGCATGTTTCGAATTACGAACAAGAAATGTGTCAAAAAAAATATTCTAGGTATTTTTACTTCCACATCCAGTGGAAGTGTAACAACAAAATTTTTAAAAATTTTTATTGTTCAAATAGGCTTAGAATGTCATGAAACGTCGAGATTTTAAATTTGAGCGAGAAAAAATTTCTGTCTGTCGGTCTGTAACTTTTCTTGTGCGCACGTTTACTCTGGAACCAAGGTCTCAAAAAAAAATTTGGCATTAGCCACCCCCATTACCACCCTCACCCCATTATTAAAGGGGATGAAAAAAAATTGTGATTTAGAGTGTGTACAAGAACCAGAAACCTCAAAATATTTTTTTACTTCATCCACCCCCACTCCACTACCGATGTGGATTATCGTTTTATGGGTTTTTGTGGTAGAGGATTTCAAATATTATATTATTAAAGTTCCATAAACAACTATTTCCACATACAAAGTTTTTTCGTTGTGAGTGACTTGGATAGAAAATCTGGATGTGGAAGTAGTGATTCCTTGGGCAGCGGTTTTATCTATTTAGTTATTGCGTTGTTGTGCTTTACAAACTTCAGTTTTTTTAAGTAACTTGTCAGTTTCTTAGTATGTATAGGTACTTTTCATTAGAGTTCGAGAATTTGGAGTCGAGATGGAACATTCTCTTCTTCAAAATTTCTTCATAGATGACGTGATCTGTATATGTAATAATGGCACCTCCGGCAGATTCTCGAAAAAAAAAAAATATATACGTTCTGTGCAATATGTATAGGATACGAAATAGTTTAAATGCCAAAATGTTTTTAAATATTCATTGGTATTTCTCATTTCCTTCACTATGTGGAAACTAAGTTATAGGCTAAAAAAGTTAAAATAATTTTTCTACAATATTTTACTGACTGCAAAAAATAGAAAAGTAAGAAATTATTCACACTCGGTTTTACAAATATTTGTCTAGGTGTCACTCGAAGTTAACTGAAAAAGTGGAGACCTTCTCACCTAATTTCAAGTAGAAGCTGACGTACAAATTAAAAATTTTGAAATTTCTCCACTTCAAAATTGATATTAGAAAAAATAGGTTCAGTTTCTTATTACCTTCCCCTAATATGCAGATTGGTATTTGTAAAACTGAGTAAAATCTTACTTAATAATTGATAGTAACTTTTATTTTTGCTATGCAGTTTCTTAAAAACTTGTGTGGAGTGTGCATGAAATGTTTAGTTAATTGTCGTTCGTAAAAGAGTTTCATTTACATCATCCCAGAAAATTATATTTTGACAACTTTTTTAACTACATAACATAAACAATGTTGCTTATTTTTCATTTTATACGAATCAAAAATACATTTAAATAATAATTGCATTTAGTTTGAGCTAAAATATTTATACTACATTAACAATATTATTAATCCGTGCCTTATCCTTACGATCTGTTTTGCATCGCATTTTCTAAATAAAATTATGGAATATTTTAACAGTAGTGAACAATTATTTATAAAACAGTAATTCTCGGATTGTGTGTGTTCTTTTGCGTTATCTAAGATATAAAATGACATAAAAATACTGGCAAAGCTAGCATAAGGCAAATTTGTGATTCCTTAAATTCTTCAAATTATTAGCCTTATTTTCATAAAGCCTACTTGCTTATGCTGTTTGTTACATTTATGAAACGTCTCTCTTTGTAGGTGGAATATAATTCTTCATATTTTGCAACCCTTTCCATATCTAGTACGTTATAAGACATTCAAAAATTTGAATCATTTTATAAATTCCAGGATTTTCTTGAATTGTTTATCTTTTTCGAATACGTTGAATACCACCATATCATGTACAAATTATTCATTTTTGTTGCTGTTATCCATATTATTAAAAATTATCTGAGAGTAACTTTACTTGTGATGCTAAAGTCTATAGAATTTGTTTATTTCACCCTCCACTTTCTCGTCTTTCCATACATTAATAGTGAGCTCACTATGTTCATTATTTATACAAATAAATTATAATTGACATAGGAAATTTGTAGGAATCACACTCCTACGATGAATAAACTAAACAAAAATGAATTTTTTTGATAAGCCAGTACTACAACCAAAGTTAAATATTATTTTCACGTTCTTTTACCCTTATCTCTGAAATGTAGGTCAGTACATTCCCCTATATATGACACGCTCCTCTTGTTTGGCCCAGTTTTATGGTGCCTGCGTTAGGGAATAAATGTATAAATGCCTTGATCATGTTGCCAGTGTCGGCAACCAACAACATTATCTGCCTATAGAATACAAGTACGCAGAATTCTATTCAGAAATATATGTTGATTATTCTATTATATTGTCAATATATAATTATGTAGGATTTAATGTTAAGCATCAATTTTAGTTGGAATTGAAATAGTGTTATTGAAAGTAGACGTAGACGTATATTTATTGTTTGATGGAAAAAAATAGAATACATTTTTAAATAATTTCCCCGATTTATAGAACTGAGTATGTGCACGTGATTTAAAAGTTTTATCAGTATCTGTCACCGCTAAAAGCTATTGAAGAGTAATAAATCTGCTAAATTACATAAATAGAAATTTCTGGACTTGTTTTTAAGCATACTAAGGTAAGTTTATCTCATATAGTCAAAATCTTAGTGTATTATGAAACATATTTATTTAAAATACTTACAGTCCGGTTAAAAACTTTATCAAAACCGGTACATTTGCCTAAAACGTCGATTCTGACCCCAGTTCATGCAGTTAAGAACTGCTCTCGTTAAAAAAGCTCATATTATAAGGTCACACACAGGCTGATAAAAAAAATCCACACTAACAAGAAAGTTACCTATACTGTTTAAAGAGAATAAAATATTATTCTCAATTCTGGCGAAGGCGCTGACGTTAATCAGTTGATTTTAGAGGCATACAAGTGGTGTCATGTACTGAGGACCAGACCACAAAACAACCCTTATTTGGGTGCCATAAAATGAAGATTCTCATTTTCCCAACCAAAAGTCATTTAAATAATCAACGAATTTTTTAATATAAAAAACAATATTTCCTGGATAGTGATATGCACATCCTACACCCCAACCCTAAAACTGTGAGAAATATTCGGGGGTGAAAAATATTCATATGAACTGACTAAATCACCTTATTATGATAAAAAAACATCAAACTGGGTGATTAGGGATTTCTCTTGCAATTAAAACCAACAAAAACTCTGAAAAGACAAAATCTACTACCTTAATTGGTGGGAATGAGCGTAAGAGTATTCAGAAGTAATCACATTATAACCTGATAATAGCCATTTAACAAAGAGTTTTGTTTTTTTTTAAATAAATAAATAACCGCGGGGCTGAAGGACTGCGGTCAATGGCCTTTTGTTAATCAATAAATCACGTTTATTATTATTATTATTATAAATAACCGCATATTAGATATTGTAATTTACATCGTTCTCGTGGGTGGTGAACAGTGAGGGAAACGAGGGGGAGGAGGAGGGGTGAATTTAGAATGTTTGCTTCTTTTTCTGCTTAACTAACAAAACTGAGTATTTTGAAAGAATTTCCTGCACTAAAGAATAACTTTTTGTTGCAAGTTCTAATATCAATTTCAATGCCACCCCCAAATAAGGGTTGTTTTTTACTGTCTTCCCGATCTTTTTAGCCAATTCGGATGACAGATTCGTATTCAACTTTCCAAAATTATTAAAAAAAAAAATGGTCTCCATACTTTACCACTAATGGGCCAAAAGAACCCCTTTTTTAAACGTTAAAATGTTATAATGTTAAATGTTGGCCCATCCGTGGTAAAATGTGGAAACCATCTTTTTTTATTAATTTTGAGGTGCTGAATATGAATCTGTTCATCCAAGTTGGCTAAAAACATCGGGAAGACGGTAAAAAACAACTCTTATTTGGGGGTGGCATTGAAATCGATATTAGAACTTCCAACAAAACAAACAAAACAAAAGTTATTCTTTAGTGCAGGAAATTCTTTTAATATACTCAGATTCGTTAGGTAAGAAGAAAAAGAAGCTTACATTCTAATTCTTATTACTTAGTTTTCTATTTTTTTATTCCCTAAGAGGCCCATATACAGGGTGATTCACGTAAAACTCTCCAGGCAGTTTCTGTGGTAACTAAAACAAATATCCAAATTCTATAAAAGCAAGTCGTTAGATATACGGTGACCAGAAATCCTGGAATTATGCAATGTGAATAAGTGAACATTTTTTTTTTTATTTCATTTCTCTTTTCACTCTCCAATTATCTGATTGCGGAACGTATCGTATATTTAGAAAAATAAATAAAATTAATCTGCAGTATAAAAGGGCAATACTTAGAATGTAACTGACGCTATAGATAAGTAATACAGGGTGATTTCGAGAATTAATGCAATTGGTCAATTAAAAAACTTTAGAAAGCTGAAATACTCTAAGGATATACTAGAACAATAAAAGCAAACATCAGTAAAATTTACCAATATATAGTGATTACTTACACCATACTTATTATACAGGTACTCATTATATGCTCTTATCATCAATTTTATTATCACGGGGGGCACTTTTATTGGGTATTGTCGATCTCGCCGCTTCAACCCTTAAGCAGTGGCAGGACCCGCCGCTAAAATTTTAAATTGCAAAGAGGGTCAAGTAGTACATCATTTTAAAACCCGTTAAATTCTGGTTACAATGGTATCTTACTTTTTTTTGAACTAATAACACAGTACCTACAGCTAAAAAATATGTAAAATTTCGGAATAATCTGATATGTAAAGACAATTTTTCTTTATGGGTTATTATTGTAGTAAAAGGTTTCGTCTTCAGTTTCTATATGGTCCGAATACTTAATCTTACCCTCTAGAGGTGAAAACCACCCCTAAATTTAAATAATCAATATTTGAAAAAGTACTTATTTTTAAAATGTAGCATAATCATGTTTTAGGGATCGCTGATTACGAATTTGAGGTCAAAATTTAAAAATTCAAAATGGCGGCTCCAATATAGCGGATGGAATTTTTTTCTAAAACAAAAAAATTGAGCATCTAGGTGATGATTTTAAAATAACGAAAAACAGCATTTTTTGAAAAAAAATCAGTTAGTGGGCAATTACAATAACAAAATGGCAATGTTTTGTTTAAAAAAAATGTGATAACGCACACTGTATCGGCCATAACTTCTTTATTTTTTGTGATGTAGTAACAAGCAAAAAATCCTTTTAAAGACTGATTACTCGTCTTTAATTTTGTTCCACAGAATTTCTGATGAAAGTGTCAGTTTCTAAGATATTTAACGTTTAAACCAAGTACTTCATCCTATAAACTGTCGGGTGAAATTTATAAACTTAATATCTTCGAAACTATCAATCCTACACAAATTTATAAAAAAAAAACAAATTCATTCTCAATTTGTAAGCATCGTTTTTGGTATCCACTATTTTTTCGCTGAAACTCATATTTATTGAGATATTTGCAAAGAAAAAAAAAGTTACGTATATTCTAAAATCCCTTTACAGTTGAAAATGCATTTTTCTTTGTAAAGCAAGCGCTGTAAATGGACGAAAAAAATTGAGCATCTAGATCATACTATATATTAACGAAAAACAGAATATGGCAATAAGTAATTACTGACTACTTACATTAACAAAATGGCGACGTTTTTATTTTAAAAAACTTGAGCCATTGCTTCCGTTATAACTTTTTCGTTTTTTTATCTTATAGGCATAATAAAAAAATCATTTGAAAGCCTAATTAATAGACTTTCAGTTTGATTATTAGTATTTTTAAGGTAAGTGCCATAATTTCCAAGATTTTTAATATTTAAACTAAATACTTCGTCTTATATCGAAATCATTAATTCTGCAGAAATTAAAAACAAGGAATCTCATCCTCAATTTAGCAACTTTTTTATTTCCCTATAGCATGTTTTCTCTCAATGGAATACCTTCCGAGTTATTTGACGAAAACCTATTTGAAATACCTCTTTTTCAAGCTAAAAAGCCTATTTTCAAGTCGTTATAACTTAAAGACTATCAATTTATATGAAAAATTGCATAGTACCTTCTTTTCTCAAAAGTTGATTCCCTTAAAGCCGCCATGTTTGAAAATCCACGATTTAAATAGGTTCTCGATTATTTCCTTTCCTGTTACTTCTACTCTAAAAGTATTTACCTAACTAGTAAATTAGCGTGCCCAGATTAGGGCAACAATATACAGAAAGTATAATTGCATATAATAAATAGAAAAGTTGTGATTTGCTTAATACCTAAATAATATTTTCTAATCATGATGAAAACAAATAAATAAAAAATTATTAATTGTGCTTAATAACTTAAAGTTTTTGTTTAAGCATATGTTTAGTTAGAGAAACCATTTGTATTGTATTCAGCCTGTTTTCATACTTCCATATTGTGTTTAAAGACCATTTTATTTAAAATTAGCTTAAAAATAAATCCTATATTAGTTTATTAAAATAAATAATTAACCAGGATGTAATATGCCATGTTTTATTAAGCCCATAACAAAGGCATAATAAATTTTGTGGTATATGCATAGTAGCTAATATAAACTAAACTTTTATCCTCTATTTTAGCCTGTGTTCCAGAGTTATATATAAATTCAAACTTCTATACTTTATCTTCGTGTCTATGAAACTTTCGGTACATTGTTTTAAAGTCAGAGATGTGGGATATATGTTGCATAAATGGAATTTTTTTCTTTGTACATTTCGTGACAAAATATGTGTGTATGTAATTCAAAAGAATGATTGTGCTGGCGAAAAACCTGTAAATCAGATATACTGGAAATAATAATTCTAGCTAGCATTATAGTGAAAAATAAGCAATGAAGATGTAGAGTTATTTCTATAGTTTTATATTGTTAGATAAAAGTACTAAGTACCAAGAATTTTTTTAAAGTTAAGTTTAATTCATCTCTAGTATTTAAGGAAAGGATTTTGCAGAGTGAGAGGGAAATATGCATTTATTTTCGGTGTATTATAAATATTTTATCTTTTGTTTCTGCTTACATAATTGTTGAAAAATATTATTTTGGGTATTCAGCAGATAACTTTAAAAGAAACCATCCGTCTGATCACGCAAGTTTACCAACAAAAAATCTTCCCTACGAGACATCTTATCAACTTTTTAATAATAATAAAAACAAGCTAAAAACGTACTCTTCGCCGGTGTACTAAACTTTTTATATAATTGTTACACATTCTATAGGATACCCTTCGCAGTTTTTTGTAAATAATGTTAGTTTTAGACATTTTTAATTTTATAGTACGAACTTAGTGAAAGACTCAGTGTAAAATAAAGTAAAAATAAAAAAAACTATACCATACCCCATGTGGGTTTCGAACCTGGGACCTTTGGATTCCAAGTCAAAAACGTAAGAACTACCTAACACGTAAAAAAATGTAAAAAATGTAAATATTTACAAAAACATAAAAATCAAAAAAAAAAAAATCTCAAATTTATATCATTAATAACATTTTTATTTATCGATCGATTTTATTGAAAACCAATAGGTTTCTTCCCCTAGCTAACACTAATTTACCGACCAAATTTCAGTACAATCGTATTTTTCTTTCTCGAGTAATCGTGCTTATAAGAAACGTGACGGACGGACGGACATTTTGAAAGTTGTTCAGAATTCGTTCACTAACACAATGATATGAAGATTTTTTTGTCAGCGCGCGATATTTACAATAGGTTGCAAATAATATATAGAAAAGTACGTTATCTATTTACTAGCTTATTTTAAGTCTATACGTATAAGAATTACTGTAAAATAATTACAAGTCTTTGTATCCTAACTCAGCATAACTGATAAAAATTATTTTTTAATAAAACAATACAATACTTAGTGAAAACATTATATTTTTCATAGTATTTTATTTCCTTTGGCATAGCATTAAATATTTGAATTCCTTTACAGAACAAAGATTTTGATTCTATTAAGTTATCATACCTCTCCACTACCATATCCTTTACACTACGAGTGTTGTAACTGTGAATGTTTCTAACAAAACTTATTTTATCACATAAATATCTTGGAGGTGTACCATTTTTTACTTTAAATATCAATTGCATTGACTTCAAAACCATACGTTGTCTAACATTTTAAAAATTTAAAACATTCAGCATTGTGTCAATAGGATATATTGATTACATTTTAAAATTATTCTCAAGGCTTTATTTTGCATCTTTTCTAACTTTTGAATTTCATTGTTATTCAAATATAATTGTAGATTTGCACAATATTCAAAATGTGGAGCCATTATAGATTTATATTCTAAGATTTTTGAAAACATTGGCGTCGCTGATAGGCCCTGATAGCGGAAATAGGCCGACGTTAAATAAATAGATTAAAAAAATATATTAATATTATTTAATACAATATCTTTTCTAACTTGTTGCTGATTTAGTATACGTTTTTTGCCCAGAATCATATATTTACATTTATCCGTGTTTATCTTTAGGTTGGTATTATATAACCAATTAAATATATCATTTAAATCTTGATTAATAATATCAATAAGCTCATTTACATTCTAGCCATATAAGTAAATTAATGCGCAAATGAATGTTCATTGCAATTTTTTTATTGATTTCACTATGTCATTTATAAACAGCACAAATAATAAAGGCCCCAACACTGATCCTTGTGTTACACCGAAGTCGTTCTTTATTGCACTAGATACACTACTCCTATATTTTGTTTTTGTCTTCTTCCTGTTAAATAAGATTCAATTCATATAAGTACAATTCCTCCAAAACACATTTTTGCTAACTTTGATATTAATAACTTTCGATTTACCGTTTCTAATGCACATTTAAAGTCTACAAAAACTGCAACTATGATTTGATTTTTACCTATTGTCTTAACCAATCCGATATGATGAACGGAAGTGCTGATTCACAAGAATGACCTTCTCTCCATGCAGTGAGTAGTCAGTTCTTCTTTTACTGCCAGCTCCAAATTTTTTCCATATATTGGCAGTGTATTAACAGTCTAAATCAAATTAAATGTTTATTTATGAAGTGTTTCCAGGTGGGGCTAGAGACACTACATGACAAGATATCTCGTAAGGGAGATTTCTTATTACCATACTAGCATGATCTAACTTAGGTCAACAGTATATGGAAAGAACAGATGGTATCTTTCAAAATTATCTATCTGCTGTATACCCATAATTAGATTTTTCATGTGTCCTACTTCTGAGAAACCCAACGGAGCCGATATTCATTTTTATTTTCAACTAAATGGAACATTGGTCTTAGAAAACAACTTTTATACCTTATTTTTATGAAAACAGTTTAGCAAGCTCTCGATTTATGATACATAAAGTCAGATTTGTTATAATCCCCAAATACGCTTTTCCACGCGTGTATGGATAATGTAGAATTTTTAGTAAGAAAAATACATAGTTATTTCAATTACTTCTATTAGTGGGAAGCTGAGTTGCAATAAAATTTAGTACTGATCTATAAATTAAGTAAGTGAAAGTACGAATTGACATAATTAACTTCTGAATGATTTAGATAAAATTATAATGTCAAAACACTTACGAAAATAGTCGTGGAATAGATAGCTCAAGCAAGAGAGAAAAAAATCTTCCATCAAATCGACTACGAAGCATCAAACAATGACGGGTATTATTTGTGGCAGCTTCTTGGAGATTGCCTCTGAAAGAGTTTTAATGTAATACATTATATCTTTATAATCTCTTTATTTGAGTTTGTTGAACTTTCTTTAAATAATAGCTCTTGGAGCGCTATGATATTATTTGATTTGTGTAATTTTCGAAATATGCTTTGCAGTAATTTAATAAACATTATGAACAGTCTGATAAACAGTCATAATACGTTAAATAATGTTAAATAACATAGGCTAAACTATGCACATGATAAATTGTTTAACTACATTGACTTTTAAACGTTGTTCCATATTCAGAACAATCCCTTTATTTAAACTGATGGATCTAACCGAAAATATGATTTAAGTGGCCTTAAAACATTTTCAAATAATTCGCCGGTTTTCCGCACTACAGACTATAAATTAGTACTTTTTCTTACGCGTCAGTTTTGAGTTATTGCTTTAAGTAATACAAGGATGGTCGTTATTTGCCCGATTTATTTAACGTTATGGATGGATACTTATATTGTTAAATTCATCTATAAAACCCTTAGATATGTGCTGCCTTACTGTCACCAGTGGGATTTCTAAGAACAAAACACATTCGAGGTGAGTACTTATTGCTATAGCAGTGCTTCTAATCTATTCACATTTCATTGATTGGTCAACACAATAAAACACATCTATAGCACCACCACAAATATTAAATAACCCCCAAATGAAAAGCTAAGCCTGTCCGGAAACGCAGACACACAGCCAATACCCAGCAACATTCCCAGTGTCGAAGCTAGGGATTGCACCCAGCGTACAATGGACAGTCCGACCAAGTATGTTATCCACACATTTTCTCTCCCATATTTTTCCTTTACAAAGGAAGAATTTGCCCGAATAGTGTCAGTTTTTAACTCTCAAATAGAGAAGAAAAGGACATCGTATATAAATAGACTCACTTCATCTAGAATCAAAACAGAAATTCTACTAAAATTATGAACTCAATTAACACAAGAAGTACAAGAGTGGAGTTGTAAGGGAAATAATGAGGCAGAAAACCAGTCAATTGCCATTGCCATGCAGGTCTATTCAAGACTAGTATGGCATTATATAAATTTAAATACCTTTACAGACCTGGGAAGTCAGAATAAAGTGATCGTGCCATGGGTACCAAAATACGAGGGACACCTCCCTAGCAGAATTCGAACCCTTTTGCGGTGACATTAAGGCATGCATACGATCATCTATTCATAAATGGGTACACAATAAATCTCTACAGTGGTGGAAGAATTTCCCACGATAGAGACAGGCCAAAAAGTTCATTAAAGAACGATCAGCCAAATTCACAGAACACCTACTACGTCAAGATAGAAAGGCCATTAGGATAATAGTGGGTCTTCTAACTGAACACTGTAGGCTTAATAGACATATGACTCTGATGGGTCTGGCAGAGGATGCAACATGCAGATTCTGTCAAGAGGAACCTCAGTACTTGTGTTATGCCATCGCGGAGACCTAGCCAGACTGAGATTCCAACTACTTGGCGATGAGAAACCAAGGGCAGATAGCTATAGTAAGAAGCCCCATCAAGGCTTTGGAGTTTGATACAAGAGACAAAGCTGGATGAGGAGCTCTAAGTAAAAATTAGATTAGGAGTGTTATAATAGACCCACAGGGTCGCGGTGATCAAGGCCAGTCAAGTCCCATTAGCTAGCACCTCTCTTCAAATCTTCAAACTTGCACTCAAGAAGCTCCTGCATTTACCAAATTTATATTATGGTTGTTCTTACTACAGTCCAAAATGATTTGGAAATTACTGAGCTGATCGATAGCTTTAAAGTTATTTCTTAAATCATGAAACAACCTTAGATAGCTGCTGAAATTCTAACTGAAATACTAACTTTGAAAATCCTGTAGTCTCAAGATATCAACACTGCTTTGCAACCGAAAATGATTAACAGACTTATGCGGAGAATTCAAAGTCTTTGTCAAAGAGAACAGAATTCTTATATACAAGAAGTCACATGCCGATCTTAATAATAGCAAGATCGTTTTCGGTTTAAATGTATGTGTAAGGATAATTATACATATATTTAGGCCCAAAACAAAGGCAACCAAAGGCTCTATCAGTATTCTGACAGGTATCAGATTATTGCGGTTTAGTGCCAGTACTGCGAAAAGTTTTTCGAAAGTGACCAACAACTTATTGAGAAGGCTATTACTTGTCTAAGTACCTTTGTTTCGTAAACTACAGTCATGATTTTGGCAATGTGGAATAGAACAAACTGTGGGTTACATTATTGAAGATGGGAATATCCAGATATCTAGCCTTTATTACTCGAACTATATAAACAAAACTGACAACAACAACAACAACAACAACAGTAACTGCAGAACGCGGCAGACAGGGCTTTGTTCTGTCATTAATTTTTTTTAACGTCTGTAGTAAACACGTAATGTGGGTGAAGTAGCTATAGACTGAACTAAGATTTCTAACTTGAGATTTGCAGTTGGGTCCACTTTTGTTACAGCAAGCGAGGGTGAGTTCATACTGCTGAACAACCCTCAAAAAACAAATATTTTTTAAGTGTAAACTACAACACAACAAAAATTATGATTGTAGACGGAGCAAATCGACTCTCCCAACGAAAACTATAGTAACTCAATTTCAGTGTGATTAAATGTTTAAATGGTGTCCTTAAGAATCGAAGAATTGTAACAACTTACTATACAGTTCACGATGTATCATTGATTGTCTATAATTCACAGAAAGTAGCAATAATTTTCTAAGGAAATCTTACATCTATATCGATTTTTCGACTATTGTAACTTAAACTCGAATTTTATGAGTTACTATAGTTTTCGTTGGAAGAGTCGAAATGAAAACTACCCGGATACGTTAAAGAGAATAATATAGAGTTTAGGGACAACCAGATGGCAAAAGACGAAGAAAACTTTCTGCCAACAGTTGGACTGTCACCAAGGATTTGATGGGAAAGAGTTTCAACGACGCCGTGTGTCTAGGCAATCGTAACAAATGACGTGATGTTGTCAGATGTACGGGAGGAGGCCAACTAGAATGGATTACAAAATGTCTTAAGACGTTGTATATATGAAGAAGACATCAGTTAAGGATTGTATATATGCATTCTAGATCAGACCTAGTAAACTACGATGGTTCTTATTCAAAGCAATTTTAGAGGTTGTTTTTATGTTTTTAAGGGTTAAATAGAATTTTACCCAGCCTTTTGATACCACGAAGGCGTATTTTTATTAATTTTGAGCCTTTTCTGACCATTTTATCTGGGTCTTATGCGTTTCGCGATGGGGGCCAAAAATCAGCTATTTTTAATATTGTCCTTTGTTAGTTGAGTTTTTCGATAATGGCATATTTTACTTATCAATGAACTGATAAATGAATTATGCAGCATTGTAAAATGTTTCCCAGGCCGACTCAAAATTAATTGGCAATAAGAAATTCCTTCTACTAATATTGTCTAATGTTTATCTGAGTGTATGCTTTCTTCAGTCATTTGGCCTCTGCGTCTCAGAGATGCAGATCTGTCGTTAATTGCCTTCGCGAAACATATCCAGTAGACTTTATCTTTTTATTAATTGGAAACTTTGTTTTTTATGTTGTTATTACAAATGTTAACTGTCATAACATGGAAGTGACCAACGTATTTACCAACTTAATGGTTGTCTATGGAGTAATAAAACAAAACATTGACGGTTTGTGACGATGTTTAAGTTATCATTGCCATTCCCTGAATAAGTGTCAGCACTCAAGTAGAGGACCGCCTTTCACCCAAACCGATATACAGAAGTCGTGCTTTAATATGACTCACCTAGTAATCACAGCAATTTAAAATAATTAAAAATTACCTAATAGCTGACAATATTCAAAGCAACAACATTAATTTGCAGCATCAACTTCCTTGACATCCCACAAACTAAATTCCTTTACTCATGTTTTGGTCACAAATCTTTATCATTAGGTAACTATAATATTTCATAAGTTTTTTGTAGTCATTAAAGATATTCAATAGGATTAAGATCGGAGCCTCAGGCGTACCTTAATGTTCGTTGCCTTTGAAGCTTCAACTTGATTCATATTTCTAGTATAGAAGTCGGCTTGCTAAAATGTCAAGGTTCTATGTCTATACGGTGTAATTTTTTATATATGTACTTCGCGTAGTTTTATATAATATACTTGTCATTATTAAAAATTAAAAATTTAATAAGTTAAAGATATTTTGGGCAGAGTCTGAGATATATACGAGTTAATGTCTATTACCTTCTTGTAACAATTCTTTGTTTACAATTTTTAATTCAAGCTGTTGAATTGTTTAAATACTCAGTTTCAACTTTATTTGGCAATGGCTTATATTAGCAGGTTTAAATTTGTTAGGTATTTTTTAAGGTTATGGCGCGCATTTCTTATTCGAATTTAAAAATTTGTTAGTGTACTGAATACTTTGAAACTTACATATGTGTCTGTGTTGCAAAACATTAACGATTTTTTTTCACAGTTCTTTATAATGAAAGGCACTTAATTGAATAAAAATTTGTAAATTATTATTGACACTATAAACACAATTTCATATTCAAAAGTCAAATGGCCCCACTTTCAGAAGTGTATATTTTTTGTTAGGATAATCTTGATGTTTTCAATTGCGCGCGAAAGTTGACGACAACCAGTGACATTCTTTTGGGATGCTGTAAACGCGGCAGTCTCGCTACCACTGAGGCCGTGGTTTGTCGCACTGTCACAGAAGGCGTAATGCTTTCACTTGTCGTTGCGCATCGTTTACGTATGGGCAGGATAACAATCCCTAATGCAATTTTCTTCTGCTGTTTTTTAACACAATCTAAAAGAAAATCAAATAACAGTTGTGGGGCATAGTTAGGAAATATATTACAGTAAAGTTCGATACCTAATTGTGTCGTTACCAGTATGTTTTCAAACTTCTCTCTGTATGTAGATCGGCCCTCACCTGTGTAAGGCAGTGGGTCTTGATCGATAAAATATCATAAGGTAAACAGTTCTCTATCAGATTACTTTCTTACGATAACTCATTCATTGATACATTGTGTAATTATTGCTTTGAAATCGTTGACTTTCTAAGTATAATAAATGTCAAGTTAAATAATTCAAAACGTATATGAAGTATTGGAAGCCAAAAATTATGTAATGGGAGTTTTCTTTGCTTTTGGCACTTTAGATTTGTCTTTTGTTTCTCACAAATTAAATAGGCTAGGCATTAGAGATAATCTAATATGTGGATTGTATCGTACTTCATTGATAGGAAAATCAGAAAACTCTCTTTCATATGAACAGGAGCTAAACATTGGAACACCCCAGGGTAGTATGCTGGGTCCTCTGATATTCCTGTTATATGTAAATGATTTACCACAGCACATAAATTCTGCAAATGTTTACATGTATGCTGATTGTTTATAGTTCGAAACAGTTATCATGACAAAACGGATTTTTAATATAAATTTATATAGCTATTCTATATCACCTCAACCAGAAATAAAGTTTCTGGGAACTCTAATTGATGCACATCTTAGCTTTACAAGTCAGTTGAAACATTTAAGTAACAAATTGGGACCATCCTATTTTTCGCCATCTCAAATTTAAGAAATAGTTTGGACAAAAAATCGCTCTTAAATTATACTCTACTATACTCTCAAAATTTCCTATGCCATAAATATCATATGGAAAAATACAGGCATGCAAAGAGTATTCATAATTTAAAAAAGATACATAAGAGCAATGATTAATTTAGGATATACAGATGTATATATACCTTTAAAAGAAGAAAAATCTTAACTATAGCATCTATATATCTCTATAAGTTGTTAATTTACATACATATAAATAAAAATAGACTAAAAACGTATGTTCACCATTATAAAACTCGCAACAAAGACGAGAAATAAATAATAGATATAACCTATAAATAGTCCCCATTGTGTGCAGCGAGTTATTTATTTAATAAATTGCTTCCTAATATACAAAATTGCAAGCCAATAAAAAAGTTCGAACAAAAACTAAGAACGTTATTAGTTGAAAATTGCTCTCATTCACTGGAAGAGTTTTGGAACTCTCTAGCTGCGAGGTGTCATCTGCAAATCTTAGTTACTCCCATAGCTACTCCATCCTGTTATTTCTCCTGAACACAGCCCTGTCTGACACCTTTGCGATCTTTATAATTCTCGGAGTTAGTGTTGTCTACTTTACCAAAGCAGTTTTCTTCATCATATATTCGGCTAATTATAAAGATCAGAATTTTCGGTGTGTCCATACAAACCACATGCAGTTTGTCCCATTGCACGTACATACTTTGTTATAAAATCCCATTTCTAAACGTTTGTAGCACGAAAACTGTGGTTACTTCATAATCTTATTTTTAATGAAAAACGCAGTTTCAATATCATCGTGATTGAATTTCTATGTGTATTGGTATAGAGGCTTGTAAAGACGACAAATAATTTTTATTGCGTTTATGTGTCGAACCCCAAAACTATCAATTAGCACGGCATGTTATAGTACCTTCGGTGTCTGTAGATGGCTAGTAATCTAAAAAACGTCCACGTAGTAATGTCCAATATGCCAGGAATCGAAAAATAATTACCTTTTCAAGTTTTTAAGCAAAATGTATTATAAAAGAAAGTGTTATATCATCGCAGCTACTTATATTTCTTTGTTGTGTGTTTTACTAGGCTTTTTAAATACACAAATGGCACCTACCATGACCAAACGGCTTAAAAATTATCACCTTTATGAAAGGTATAATGTATTGTTAAACTGAAGAGAGGAACACTAGGCGTGAAAATTAAAATTCTTTTAAAGAGATATATTGACATTGTTAAGTACCATTATAAGGATAGAGGCATGTATATCTCCGCAGGTAAAAATTTCCGACCAAATTAAAAATATGACGTTTTACGTGATGTTGTACTTTAATTGTTCCACAAAATATACGGCACATCAGGCGACATAAGGAGCAAAACTAAAATTGTATTTGAAAAGTCGCGAAAAAAAAATAATAGGTTTGAACTCCTTTTTAAATGTTCCTTGATTATTTGCTGTACAAATTTTATGGAATGTTTGCTCTAAATGGAACCGACAGAAATTAGTTGACAATTAATTATTTTGTAGTCTGTTGCAAAATTCACAACACTTATATACAGGGTTGCCCCAGAATAATTGCAAAAGATTTTCTTCTTTACAATATTTTAGGAGACATTTTTTGGTTAGCCTTGATATTTTCTTGTGGTACCAGTGACGTACTTCTGGATATTGAAGTTATTATTAATAAAATTATTAAAAAAACTAGAACCCCTCAGATTAATTGGAATTTGAAATTTTATTTAGAATATTCAGTAGAATTTACATAAAAATTGCGTTTTGGTTTCTTGTACGATAAGCCTTAAAACTTTCGAAAAAAGATAAGGAGAAATAGTATATTATTCAACGAGGGTAATGTAGGTAATAACTCACGCAGATGAAGTTTACAGCCCGAGCCGTAGGCGAGTGCTGTAATTCATCAAGTGAGTTATTACCATTACCGCAAGTTGAATACTATACTTTATCTACGATTATAACAATAAATATTAAATTGAGAAAATTTTGTGTTTACTCAGTTTGTTTATTAATAAAATTAACTGTAAAATTTAATTTTTGTATGTACTTTTATATTTGTTCTGCGATTTTTTGGGTAATGAATTATGTATTTGCATCATTAGCTACTTGTCTTCATTCTGGTGGTGTACATATTAGTTCATCATCACTAACCGAATTCATCATTTTTGGCACAATTCTTACTTAACTTGATTTAAAAATGTAGAAATTATTCAAACACGATAAATCACCTTCCTCCCCTCAATAATAATGGACCGAGCTATTTCACCCTATCGGAAAAGAATTTCTCTCGGACAGCGCCACCTTTTGTCAAGCGTTACGACGATTGGACAGGCTAGGCATGAAGATAAAGGTGATTGGCTCTGTACCTAGTGATTTATTATAACTCACTCATTATAACTTACGCTATTTGTTTATGGATATTATTAATTGTTCAAAAGCAGTTCATTAATTAGTATATAACCTAATAAGACACAGTTCACTAAGCATACTCACCCCACAACATGCTCCGACCTCGGTTTTGTTTCGAGTGTGACAGTGCATAAAGTCTGTGTGATTTTTATTCTCAGTACTGTTTAAAATAATGAACAGGAAAAATTTCCAATGCAGTACTGACAGACAAACATTGGAATAATTATTCGTACGGATGAAAATTTACCAAAAGCTATGCGATAATCTACCCCATATTTGCAAGCCTTCTTCAACGTCTACAAGAAATAGGAAATTTGTAAAATGGAACCAGTTTGAACTCCACAAATGGAGAAACCAAAATCCTCCACAGATTTTTTAAGCCTATATATCGGGGCTGGGTGATTATTTATGACTGATTTATGACTTGATATTTTCTTCAAATACTTTCATTTTTTTCTTTTTAATTAAATATTTTCTTTTTGACTCATTGAGATTTTTGAATCATTAAAAAAATAATCTTTCATTTCAATGGTTTGGTTGCCTTCGTATTTTTATCAAAACAGCTTGTTGTTTAATAAAAAGAAAGGTACAATTTCTGGTGTAGATTTTACTGATAATGCTTTTAAAAAACCGCTGCCCAAGGAATCACTACTTCCACATCCAGATTCTCTATCCGAGTCACTCACAACGAAAAAACTTTGTATGTGAAAATAATTGTTTATGGAACTTTAATAATATAATTAGAGAATGGGTTTTTGGGGTAGAGGATTTCAAATATTTTAATAATATAATATTTGAAATCCTCTACCCCAAAAACCCATAAAACGATACCCCACATCGGTAGTGGGGTGGGGGTGGTGATAGGGGGTTGGTAGTGGGGGGTGGATGAAGTAAAAAAATATTTTGAGGTTTCTGGTTCCTGTACATGCACTAAATCACATTTTTTTTTCATCCCCTTTAATAAGGAGGTGGGGGTGGTAATAGGGGTGGCTAATGCCAAAAATTTTTTTGAGACCTCAGCTTCTCTTGTATATACTAAATACCAATTTCATGGACTTCTACCTGCTTGATTTACCCATTTACCCCAAATTTACCCCAATTTACCCCCCAACCCTTCGACGGAACAAGATGAAAATATAATCTAGTTCTAGATCTCGTTAAAGTACATATGTGTACCAAATTTCAAGTCAATATCTTAAACGGTTTCAGAGTAAACGTGCGCACAAAAAAAAGTTACAGACAGACAGACAGACCGACAGACCGACAGACAGACCGACAGACAGACAGAAATTTTTTTTTCGCTCAAACTTAAAATCTCGACGTTTCATGACATTTTAAGCCTATTTGGACAATAAAAATTTTTAAAAATTTTTTTGTCGTTACTATACTTCCACTAGACGTGGAAGTAAAATCAAGTTTTGAATGATGTCTATTTTTTAACAAAAGTTGAACTTCATTGAACATGTCTAATGCCAATAAAAATTTAATGTTAACCCAGATAGTCTCCTAATGCATTGTAAAAGTTGCTGCCTAAGGAATTACTACTTCCACATTCGAATTTCCCTCCAAGTCTCTACACAATAAACACTGGCATGTATAAAATACGTAAAATATTTGTTCCAATGGTTTAAAAATGGTTTTGGTGTAATAATTATACGTTTATGATATACCACATTATGATTTTGCGTCTTTATTATATACATGATCTACTAAATTTCCACTAAAGATAGAAAATCCTGATTTAAAATACGTTTTAAATAAACTGTCAATATAGGTACATACGACAATATATGTTGATCATAGACCACTAATAAATGTATTTCTTTTATTTTTATTTTGGTAATATCATTAACCTAAATTTTATTACAAGTTTTAATCTTTGTTATAATATACATTGTTCATTAACTATAACAGTCTAATAAACATCAGAAGGTATAAAATTCCTGAAATATATTAGTGGTTTAAAAATGATTTTAGTATAATAACTAGAGTAAGTTTTGTGGTACCAACTTTGTTAGTGAATCACTCGTTAGTATAAAAAAATATATATAAAAAAAAAGTAAAAAAATATCCAACCTGTGTGGGATTCGAACACACGACCCTTGGATTGCGAGGCAAAACTTGAGCCACTGGATCATCACACAACTACAGAAATTAAATACCTGCAAACTGTTGAAAGAAAAGTTGATGCAATCTGTAGGAAATATCTCAGTTAGTCATGAGGCTCTAAAAAAATTAATAAGCAGCGGCATTCAAGACAGTTTGGATTATTATATTAAAACCAGTGAACGAATCAAACAGCTTATAACTCTATTTGTTAAACATTTATAAAATGTATTATACAGTGTAAAAAAATGTATTCCTACAATACTTTTAATTGAAAAAAATGAAGTTTACTTAACAGAAGAACGAACGGTGAAAGTAAATTTCAAATTTAAGTTGAGGCAAACCAAAGTTGTTATTAATTTACAAAAGCATAGTCTCATACAGAAAGATGGCACCACTTAGATTAGTTTTAAGTTGCTGATCTACTTTGAATCACTTTTATCATGTCAAATACTTTAGAAAGGCACATATATATAAAACATGGATAGCTCTAAGCATGGGCAATTCTAACCACGCTACCTGGCATGGTGGTGCTGTGATCAATAAGGTGGTTCCCCAAGGCGAGGCCTTTTCAATTGCACTGAGGTTGGGCCTCTGACCTCCGCGATTATCCCCAATGCCGATAACTCTTTTACGTTGTAATATACTCTATAAACTGCTTCACAGAGATTTCTTTCGTTAAAATTTTTAGAAAATGGCAAAATACCCAATAGAGGGTAAAAACTGTATATATGAGCTTTTTGTATTAGAATAATATAATGTATAATATAATAATAAATAATAATTTATGCTGTCATTTTAGAAAACTTTGTATATAAGACCGATTTGAAATTATGAAAAATACATTTAATACTTTCATAGTAAAGTTGGCGTGTCTGTAAGATTCCGCGTTAAATAAAAAATAAAATTGTGATCTTGTCTTTTATGAAACAAATAAATGAAAGGTCAAAATAAAAAAGAAATTCCACAATTAAAATGTTTGCCTTCTCTATATGTATTAATTAAATAAATCCAACCCGACAAGTAGTTTAATGACTGGATGTGACAAGAAAATGTTTGTCATCATGTAAAACAATTTCGTTTTTCCTTCACGATTGCCGGCAATTCATCTAACGGGCGACAAGACTTAATGGCGGGACATAAGCGGGTGCTTTTTCCACTAATGATGGTGTCAATCGTTTTAAGCGGCTTGAAGATTAGGGATCTTACGGGTGGACGACTAAACATCTTCGTCATCTGTTATTCTAACACATCAAAACAATCAAATTAGTCTGGTTTCGTGCTCAGTCTTCGTTTAATGGATTTATTGGTTTTTATGTCATACTTCTAATTTGATTGTTTAATTAATTTTCTGGATGTTTAACATATTCTGTACATTGTAAATAATTAAAACTTGTAAGTTAACTTAACTATTCCATGTTTTAAGTAGTTTGGGGAGTTTGTCTTAACATGGTAATAAATGTTATTGAAATATTGGGCAACTTATGTACTGTTTTCGTGTTTACTGTCCCACATAATACATTTTATCTAAAATTGTTTATACTGTTTTGCTATACTAATGGTATTTTATATAAAGGAGGGTTAAACTTAAAGTTAATTATTCAATCAAGAATAAGGCAAGGATTCAAATAACCATTTATTTTACATGTGTTCAATTGATATAAACGTAAATATTGGTAAATCTCCTATCTAATTATACATAAGAACTATGAGATCTGCATATCAAGCATGGCAAGAATGGACACATCCCATGGAGAATGTTTAATGATTTCTACATCCAATAGGAGAGTTGGAGTGTCAATCGACTGGTACAAAAAGATTCAATGATTTGTTACTAAAATATGAAATAATTTTTACTTTTTTGGTTTAGTGACTGACGGAAATTATATATTCACAATGATAATTTTGGTTCGCTTGTGGCTAGTTCCTAAAGCTGATTTTATCACTCACTAATAATCATACTTACATCAGTAAAGTCATTGCTAAAGGTGGTATAAAATACAAGGGTCTAAGAATGGACCCTTGTGGTGACATTGAGAATTTAAAAATTGTAATCCATTTTATATTGTGTCAATACTCACGAGCTGCCACTGTCCGTTTTATTTTAAAGACCTGCAACATCGATTTATTACGAAAAAGCCATCATATACATGATGAAATATAATTGAATTTTCCTCTAAAGCTAAATATCCTCTAGCAATAAAAATAGATGAATAATATCTATCACTTACTTTGTAACAACTATAATTTCACAGATTAAAATTTTTCATGCGGTATTGTCAAGTTTCAAACAAGTTGATAGGTGTGAAATTCTTATACTGTGCTATAATCTGGTTTCTCGAGGTGGATGTCACAGAGCCGTATGCTGTCATAAAAACCTAATATAATAAAATGCCAAAGAAGGTGAAGAACCGCAATTAACATTTCTCTCTAATTGATATATTTTATAACGTAGCATTAAAATCGGTATTGGCTTACTCGCTCTTCGTAAAAGTGAATCTTCAATTAAGACTATAATTGTGATATAAGAGCTAATATAATTTTGGAATTTTTGCTACAGCTGTATTAAAATTAAATAGAATCACAGTAGCATGTTTTTAAATTCCTTTATGTTCGATGACAGAAAAATCATATTTACGTTATTTTAAGAAGTTGTTTTATTATGTTCGACATTAGATACTCTTTTGTTCCAGGCGAAAAACCTATTATGAAATTGGAAAAGAAATTTTAGCCTGTCAGAAATATCACAAAACACACAAATGTCAGACTTGCTAACTCCCTAGCTTTCTCCATCTTTCTTTATGCCTCTGAGATATGGACCGTTAGGGAGACAGACAGACAGACGGCAAATTGATGCATTCGGGAAGTGGACATAGAGACGTCTTGAGGTGCTCATTACACCAGCAACACGATTCTTCAAGAAATAAGTCTTCCAAAGCTACTTTCCAGCATCATATTCTCCTGAATTCTCTGTTTTTTTTGCCATATCATCCGGAGAGGACAATATAGGAATATTGATAGATCAGAGAAAACCAGATGGCAAGAGGCGAAGAAGAATCCCTCCAGTCACCGGTTTTCCGGAAAAAAAATTTTTTTTATCAAAATGAATTGGTCATTAAAAGACTTTCATTTTGATATCAAATATGTTGGTATTCATAACATAAAGGATTTAATATTATTTTTCTTTATTTAGTTCTAACCTAACTTTTAGTCTATAGAGCAGCGATTTCTTAAGTCTATCGTATCGTTTTTTTTTTTGACGTAGAACCAGTTCAAACATATTAGGTTCCTTTGAGTATGTCACCGGGCATATGAAATCATATTTTACGACATTTTTTTGTGGTCTCGAACTTTTTAAATCAATAAAAAGTGAAAAAAATGTATTTTTAAAGAAAATTGTTTTTTTTTGTTTCCACCGCCATATCTTTAAAACTATTAAAGATACCGAAATTTGTTTTGTGTCAAATTAAAGCACACACTGTAGCGCTTTTACCAATATAAACGGTTTGGGCACAATTCGCACTTTCATTTTTCTAAAAATCAAATAAACTAAAAATACATATTTTGTGTATTGAAATTTTCACCAATCGATAAACTTTTTTATTTTTGAAAATATTTGCATACATGCAGCGAAGAAAATAAAGCCTAATAATCACAAAAGTTTTTGAAAAAATATGTTTTTGCCTAAAGTGTACCGTTTGGCAACAGCGATTTTTTTTATCAACGCTAAACGCGACATTGGGACGCAATTAATACACCTCGCATGCAGGTTGGTCAGATTAGTCGCGTAGAAATAGCGTTAGTTGAATCTAGATTAATATATGGCATTCTAGGTTGGGGTGGAGTTGCTTACTGTCATCTAAAAAATTAGATATCATTCAGAAAAATGTGCCACCCCCTTTCAGGGGGTGGCACTTAAAAAAAATATATATTTATTGGAGCTGAAATAGAATCAAATTTTAAGAAGAAAAGGTTCCGTGCAATTTTTCACATAAATTGATAGTTTTTAAGTTATAACGACTTCAAAATTGCGATTTTAGCTTAAAATAAAAGCTTTTAAAAAAGGTATTTTCAAACGGCTTTCGTCAAGTATCTCGAAAAGTATTACTTTATCGAAAAAATGTTATAGACCAATTACAGAAAGCACCCTACAAATTGGGAATTAATTATATTTTTTGTTTATTGATGTAGGATTAATAATTTCGAAAATATTTAAGTTTATATTTGGTATCCAAGGGTTTCGAAATTACCTTTAAAGTTTAAAATGCATTTTTTTCTAAAGCAAGTGCTTTAAATGAACAAAAAAGAATTTGAGCATTTAGGTAATGCTACATTTTAACGAAAAACTGTATTTGAGATAATTTTTTTAGATTATTGGCTAATTAGAGTAACAAAACGAGTAAAAAATAATTTGAAAGCGCAATTAATTGTCTTTAATTTCCTTTCTTAGCATGCGTCACAATTTCTGAGGTATTTAACATTTAAACTGCATTTTTCGTCTTATGAACGTTCGGATGCCATTTGTAAACTCATATCTCCGAAACTATTAAATCTATGTAAATAAATAAACAAGCGAAATTCATTATTATTAGTTTATGAGCTTTATTTTTGATGTCTACACATTTTTGAACAAAACTAATATTTATTGAGATATTTGGAATAGGAAAAAAAAATACGTTTTATCGAAAATACCTTTATAGTTTAAACTGTATTTTTTCTAAAGCAAGTGCTGTATACGAACCAAAAAATTTGAGCATCTACGTCATGCTGTATATTAATGAGAAACCGTGTTTGAAATTAATTTTTTTTTTAATTACTGGCTAATTACAGTAACAAAATGGCGACGTTGTTATTAAAATAATGTGTAGACGGACATTGCTTCGGTCATAACTTCTTTGTTTTTTTGCTACATAAACAAATAAAAAAATAGTTAAGAGCTTAATTAATAACCTATTATTGTGTATTAGTATCCTTGGCGTAGGTGTCACAGTTTCTGAGATATTTAACTCTCACTCTAAATAGTTATCTTACGAACACTTATGCCAAATGTAAACTTAAATACCTCCGAAATTATTAATCCTACATCAATAAACAAAAAATATAATTAATTCCCAGTTTGTACTTTCTGTAATTGGTCTATAACGTTTTTTCGATAAAGTAATACTTTTTGAGATACTTGACGAAAGCCGTTTAGAAATACCTTTTTTTAAGCTAAAATCGCAATTTTGAAGTCGTTATAACTTAAAAACTTCAATTTATGTGAAAAATTGCATAGAACCTTTTCTTCTTAAAATATGATTGTACTTCATATATTTTTTAAGTGCCGCCCCCTCAAAGGGGGTGGCATCCACCCCCTATAAATTAACAAGCCCCCGCTCAATATATAAACTTTTCTGTGAAACATTTACTATTATACTGCCAAAAATGAACGAAATCCGTTCAATATGACATTACTTCGAAGTTTTTTTTACCTCTAGGTACTGTACTACTACCACCTACCTGTCTTTTTATTATTAAAAGGTGACTATTTAATATTTATTATACAATTTCTTAATATTAACAACATATGATCAATACTACTGTACAATATATGAAATATTGAACAATAATATTGATCCCCTAGATCTTTTGATCACTACTGGTTTTATACCTATTGATATAATTACTACATATACCCCGACCGGAACCGTCAGATCGTTGCAGTCGGTAGGCTTGCTACAGCCGAGCGCGTAAGAATATGACTTTGGCCCGTTAAAAAAAAAATCGCTTACTCAATACTATCAACGGGACTTGAAAAATTTTTATCCTAAAAACTTTTTTCAACTATTGGCTTCAATTTGTACGCAGCATGTATATACAAATTTTCATAAATAAACTTTTTTCTCGATTGCCTAAAATTACGTTACTGAAAATAACAAGTTTGAGTTTCCTATTATTTTACCAACTTAAAAAAAAATAAATCGGGTTCACGTGGGACGTTGTTCGAAGCGCTATTGTGTCTACTTTAATCTAAAAAAAAAATAGCTTGATAGCACAAATATTTTCAGAGATATAGCGGTGGAGACGTTAAAAAACATATTTCATTAAAAATCTATTTTTTTGAGTTTTTCCGAAATAAAAAAGTTCTCGACCACCGAAAAATGTCGTAAAAAACGATTTCGTGTACACGATTATCTTACTAAAGAATCCCACTAAGTCTGGTTTGGTTCTACGCCGGTTTTTTTTTTCTCGAAAACTAAGCGACTTTACTTCCAGATTTTACTCTACTACTAAAAGTTAGGTTAAAATTGGCGGCAAATTAAAAAATGGGAAAAACCGTTTTTTTTTCATTTTAACTTTCCCAGGTAAAAAAACATTCTTGGAAAAATGTCTAACCTAACCTAACTTTTAGTGTAAAAGTTAGGTTAAAATTGACGGCAAAAAAAATGGGAAAAAATCAGGTTTTTTCATTCTAACTCTCCCAGGAAAAAAACTATTTTTGGGAAAATTTCTAACCAAATCTAACTTTTAGTCTAAGTCTATGTTAGGTTAAAATTGGCGGTCAATTCCAAAACGGGAAAGAAACGGGTTTTTCATTTTCACCTTCCCAGGAAAGAAACCATTTTTGGGAAAATTCCCGACGAGGTAAAAAACCCATTGCCATCTCTACTAATAACGCTTGCCAGTAATATAATGCTGTATATTCTTCAATCCAGACTAAAGGACGCTGTACCAGAGAGCAAATACTGAATTTGGGAAAGCAAAAGAATTACGTGCCCACGTATCTTTGTTTCGTAGACTACCATAAGACTTTTACAATGTGGAGTGGGGCAAACTGTGGACTGTATTATTGGAGATGGGGACACCCAAATATCTGGTATTTATTTTCTGCCGACTGTATGAAGAAAACTCTGCTGTGATGAAAGTAAACAACACTAACTCCGATAAATGTAAAGCCGGCAAAGGCATCTGCTCAATCCCCTTTAACATCTATAGTGAACACGTAATGCGGGAGGTGCTGGAGGACTGGCATGGTGGAATCGCTATAGGCGAAACCAAGATATCTAACTTAAGATTTGCAGATGATACCACATTAGTTGCAGTAAGCGAGGATGGGCTCATACACTTGTTGGTACATTAAGAAAAAGATGTTGGCATCCGCAGAGACTATTCTTTGGTACAGAAACTACAAGTTTGAGAAGGTGCCAACATTTTTTTTTTTTTGAAAAGCACCAGTTTTGGCCAAAAGTCCAATTTTTTGGCCAAATTTTGGAAAACGGGCAAGCAGAAAATGTTGACATATGGTTTTCCAGCAATGAGCATTGACAACGAAAATTTTCCGTCTGGTCAGAAAGTGTTATACTACAATTTTGGCCATAATTGATGTCGCCAGTGCTGCCAACTGCACGGAGAAAAAATGTTGACAGGCAAGATACCCTCTTCAACTAGCACCAAGCCCCCACGGTCATTAAACTATAACGGTTACTTCATCCAGTAGCTTCTAGACGAAGGAGCGCGCAGGGGGGAACTTGGGTCTAGCGCCTACGTCATGTAGCCACCGATATCTTTGTCTCTATCTTTTGCATGGGAATAGGATATCTGTCTCTCTTGCACGCTTTATTTGTTTAATTATTCAGATCAAGGTCAAAGTCTAGGTAGATCCAGAGCCGGCACTAGTTGCCGGGTGTCGTGTTTTCAATTTGTCTGGCATACTACAACGACAGTGTGTTTATTTTTATATTGTTTGTCGCACGCCGCACTGTCACTGTCCGGTGTAATAAACTAGTTTGCTGTCGTCCCAGTGTATACTATTCGTTTATATCAGTGTTTATTAATTGAGTGAGTAGCAAAATGTCTAGTGCCGGCCCTGGCTCGGTCTAGAGGCTACGTCATTTTCGGTTACCCCCCCGCGCTCCTTCGTCTAAAAGCTGCTAGATGATGCAACCGTATAGTTTACTGACCGTGCCAAGCCCCAAAGTATTATACTCCGTTCCACAATTGAATATTTTCTGGGGCGGTTAGCGCCAAAACGGGCAGGTGGGGAGGTCTGACTCACATAAGATTAAATACTCAGAAAAATATTTGCTAAAACATAACAGCAATGCCAACATGTTCTATCCCAGGCCCCATAAATCGAGTTATCTCCTAGACTATAATATTCAAGAAATTTTGTCAAATCTGAAAAATTATTTAAAAATTTTTACTTTTAATTATTTTAGAATACATTAATGACATTGCTCCTAAAAAACATAACATTCCATATGTTATGTTTTTTAGGAGCAAAATTTTCTCATTTAGTAAATAAATAAAACAAATTAAAAAAATTGTATCATTATTTAAATATACCCTAAATATAAAAACCGCTACCCAAGGAATCCCTACTTCCACATCCAGATTTTCTATCCAAGTCACTCACCACGAAAAAAATTTGTATGTGGAAATAATTGTTTATGGAACTTTAATAATATAATATTTGAAATCCTCTACCTCAAAAACCCATAAAACGATACTCACATCGGTAGTGGGGTGGGGGTGGTGATAGGGGGTGGTAGTGGGGGTGGATGAAGTAAAAAATATTTTGAGGTTTCTGGTTCTTGTACACACATTAAATCATATTTTTTTTTCATCACCTTTAATAATAGGGTGGGGGTGGTAATGGGGGTGGCTAATGCAAAAATTTTTTTGAGACCTTAGCTTCTTTTGTATATACTAAATACCAATTTTATGGGCTCTTACCTACTTGATTTACGTATTTACCTCAAATTTACCCCAATTTATCCCCCACCCTTCGACGGAACAAGATGAAAATATAATCTAATTCTAGATCTCGTTAAAGTACATATGTGTACCAAATTTCAAGTCAATATCTCAAACGGTTCCAGAGTAAACGTGCGCACAAAAAAAATAAGCCTATTTGAACAATAAAAATTTTTAAAAAATTTTTTGTCGTTACTATACTTCCACTGGATGTGGAAGTAAAAATATGTCAATGTACAGAAATATCTACACATAAAGATTGATTTAGATAAAAATAAAAAATTTAAAATACTTGAAGTAGTTAAATGTACTTGTAAGTGTTTTACTTTTAAACAGTACTTGATACTTGATACAACAAGAAAATACTTGAAGTGTTTAAATGTACTTGTTAGAATTAAATGACTAATTGAAGTAGTACAAGTACTACTTACACCCAAAATTGCAAGTGCTAACTCGAAGTATTTGATACTTGAAGTATTCTGCTTTTTGAGAAGTAATTGATACTTGATGCACCAACTAACTATTTGGTACTTGATACTTGAAGTAGTTTAAATGAGTACTTTGCCCATCTCTGCTTCTCATGTACGGGTATTGCATGTGTCAATCGATTAGCAAAAGTGTGCATCTAATCCAGAAAGAATAACAATTTCAATGTAACTCACGCACAAAATAGTCTTTTACGCATCTTGCACTGTTTAATTATTGCTTCACAATGCTTCTTCTGCATAAGCGGTTAATGTATTAGTAAATATCGAAAACTTGTATGTTTGGTCTTGAAAATGTATGATTCTTTATCAGCGTGCGCTAAAATGTAAATCTAGGCAACCAACGTTGGTTACAGGTTGCTTGGTGGTTACATAGCTAGGATAAATTGTCAAAGTTTTCGTACCGAGACTTGTTTCACCATGTAGAAGTACTTTTCTCCACAGGTATAATAGTCACGGGTACAATAACAAATAATATACCTATGTTTATTTTTTATGTCGTGACATGTTTTCAATATTAATAGTTCTAGAATATTACTAATATTACCGCAGATAAGCATTATCAATAAAATCTGGAATGTATGATTAGTATATATTTGTTACCGATACTGTTGAAGGTGGGTTTGATATTAGCAAATGTAAATATCAAGGCTTTGAGGTTTTCATGTACATTTATATAGTAGTAATCTAAAAGAAAGGAAGTAGGTACATAATATTTAATTAAATAGACGACACACTATATTTTTTTAAGTGTACCAAACAACATAGTCCATTTAAAATTGTAACGTAATAATTTTTTTAATAAATAGTGGCTTAGGTTACTTTAGGATTGCCATATTCAAGAGGGGGAATGTTTATTGATTTTGTTCTTAACATACAGGGTGTCCTGGCACTATGGGGCAATGCTTCGGGAACGTATAGTTTGGGTCAAAATAACTCTAAAAGTACCTATAATTTTTTTTTCTTAGGACAACCCCCCCCCCCCCCCACGGAGATATTCAAGAATGTTTTTTGCCTGTTACTTCCAAACCGTTCTATCGATTTTAATAAAATTTGGACTGTGCACATATTAAATGAGTATCTTTATTCCAGAAATATGGCGCCCTTCGTATCTTGTCTAGGAAGCCAGGGCCCTAATGCTTTTTACCCCTAAATTTTGACATAAATTAATTTTTGAAAATTAAGGTCACATTTTTAAATTTCCTAAACAATTTTCTAAAAAAAGATATTCTCGTTTGACATCGATAAAGCGATCCGTTTTTGAGAAAAAATAATTTTACTAATAAGTGACAAAAGCTGACATTTCGTCAACATATAACTACATACTACAACTACAACACACACATAACTACAATAACTACATAACTAAAATAAATGTTCGATGTGAGCACCCTGTACAAGAATACATTCTCGTAAGCGAGATAAGTTGGATTGCTTAACCTGAAATAGCATTTCAGGGTTATTCCGAATGGCTTCACATTGGGTAGTGATTCTTTGTAACATCACTTCCCTTGTTTGTACCAGTAAAATTTTGAGATTACCCCAAAAGAAACAATCTAATGGGTTTAAATCAGGAGAACGAGGAGGCCACGGTATTGGACCTCCTCGGCCAATCCATCGGTGGGTGAATTTTTGATCTAAATATTCCCTGACTATGATGCTGAAATGAGGATGAGCTCCATCAGGCATGTACGTCATGTTTCTTATAGTGCTAATGGCACATCTTCCAATAAACCATGTAGATTTTCTTGTAGAAACCTTAAGTAATTTTCCCCATTTAACCGATTTTCCAAAGCAAATGGCTCTATTAAATAATTTCCAATTATTCCTTGGAATTGTCGTTGGTGATGAGTTTTAATAATTGCATGGGGATTCTCATCGTTCCAACTATGTAGATAGTGAGAATTTATTACATCATCCCTGCGAAATCCTGCTTCATGCGTGAACAAAACACTACCAATAAACTTGCGGTCTTGCTGTTGCTTTTGCAGGAACCAATTAGCATACTGAACTCGAGCAGGGTAATCGCCCGGAGACATTGCATGAACTTTCTGGATGTGGAAAGGATTGAGAAGCTGTTCTTTCAAAATTCTGTGAACCACCGACTTCGAAGTGTTAAATTGCGCTGAGAGCTTCCTGACGCTTATGAATGAGTCTTCGACAACAGCATCTAATACGCTTCTTCTAGTACAACTTTACGAACAGTTCTAAGACCACCTTCACCTCCTCGTTTCGGTTCCACGCTCCCTAAAAATTAATGGGATTATTTTTTTAAATAATTATTTATTCCTTTTTTTATTGCTAAGATGGATATCTACCTGTTTCTCTCGTACTCAACGATTTATTCGTTCAAAAGTTTTCCTATTTGGAAAACTCTGTTAGGAAAGTGTTCCCCATAAAGCCGTCTGGCTTCCGAATCATTACCGGCAGCAAGTCCGTACATAAGTTGCATGTCGGTATATTCACCAGATGAAAAATTTGCCATGTCAATAAACTACTATCACAGAACTACTTACATCTTACTTATTACTTGCTACTCAAATTTGACGTTTAAATTTATTCAATTGTTTTCTCACAGGTATCATGCGGTATTTTATATTACTAGTATTCCTTAGTCCCTTATCAGTAAAAGCATTTTTTCTCAAAGACTGATCGCTTTATCGATGTCAAACAAGAATATCTTTTTTTAGAAAATTGTTTAAGGGATTTAAAAATGTGACCTTAATTTTCAAAAATTTATTTATGTCAAAATTTAGGGGTAAAAAGCATTGGCTTCCTAGACAAGATACGAAGGGCGCCATATTTCTGGAATAAAGATACTCATTTAGTATGTACACAGTCCAAATTTTATTAAAATCGATAGAACGGTTTGGAAGTAAGAGGCAAAAAACCTTCTTGAATATGTAACCTTTAAAGGATAATATCTCTGTAAGGGGGCGCCCTAAGAAAAAAAATTATAGGTACTTTTAGTGTTATTTTGACCCAAACTATACGTTCCCGAAGTATTGTCCCATAGTGCCAGGACACACTGTATATGTTACCAACAACCCATAAAAAACAGGTACCTAATCGATCACTACATCCACATCCAGATTTCCTCTCTAAGTTTCTTCCAAAGAAAAAAATGTTGGCTATATGGAAATAATTATTCATAGAACTTTAATAATATAATATTTAAAATCGTCTACTCCAAAAACCGATAAAAACATATCCCACATCGGCAGTGGGGGTGAAAATTAAGGAAGTTATAAATAAGATGAAGACAACCACAGGCGCGTAGCGAAGGGGGTATGGGGGGGTACGTTGTACGTTACCCCCCAACTTTGGCAAAAGTTGGATAAAAGTTGGAAATTTGAGACGCAAGTTGGCAATTTTTATTGAAAGGTTTTTTTACGCCCCTGGACAACCAAAGCAAAATAACAAACGAAAAATTATTAGTTTCTAGGAAGAACGAACTCAATACGTGAAACTAAAATTCTAACTTAATAATAAAAAAAAATTATCTGCACGTATTCTAACACTTTCTTATACAGTACCGCAACCCATTACAGTACCCATTATTTTGGAACGGATTATTTATTATTATTTTTTTGATATATCGTTCTCGATGAGCTTTATTTGATGTTTTGAAAAATTTGTAATTATCATATTTTTAAGGCCTACTAAGCTCATCTAAATTGGTCGACTTTTCGAGATCAACTATCAGGCAATTTTTTATCGGCAAATTGGGTAGCGTATTCGATTCGCATTTGTCTCGTATACCAATCGGGCCAATCGAAAAGTGAGAAATTTTAAATTCTGCTATTGAATAACAAACACTCTACATGAGGTATCAAGTTAAAATTTTGTATAGAGGTATTTGAAACAACTGCGAATCGAATACACTATCCAATTTGCCGATAAAGAATTGCTCAATAGTCGATCTCGAAATTTCGACCCATTTAGAGGGTTTTAGTAGGCTGTGAAAATACGAAAATTACAAATTTTTCAAAACAGTCAAATAAAGCTCATCGAGCTCTATATTTCAAAAAAAAAAAAATCTTTTTAAAACTTCATAAAAAACCGCTGCCCAAGGAATATAGAATAAAGTAAAAAAATATTTTGAGGTTTCTGGTTCTTGTACACACACTAAATCACATTTTTTTCATCCCGTTTAATAATGGGGTGGGGGTGGTAATGGGGGTGGCTAATGCCAAATTTTTTTTTGAGACCTTAGCTTCTCTTGTCTATACTAAATATCAATTTTATGAACTCTTACCTGCTTGATTTACCTATTTACTCCAAATTTACCCCAATTTACCCCCCAACCCTTCAACGGAACAAGATGAAAATATACTAGTTCTAGATCTCATTAAAGTACATATGTGTACCAAATTTCAAGTCAATATCTCAAACGGTTCCAGAGTAAAAGTGCGCACAAAAAAAGTTACACACCGACAGACCGACAGACAGACAGAAATTTTTTTTCGCTCAAACTTGAAATCTCGCCGTTTCATGACATTCTAAGCCTATTTGAACAATAAAAGTTTTTAAAAATTTGTTTATCGTTACTATACTTCCACTGGATGTGGAAGTAATTTAGAAAGGAGAAGGTACTCAGTCGACCCGTGTGCTTTTTATGTGGGTACAACCATTATTTAGAGATTCGCTTAAGCGAGCTCCATGAAATCTTCTCAAACTGTAAGGTATGGCTCGGGCGGTGGTCCTAAAGAAACGTCAAGCAACAAGATTTTTTAAATCGAAATATTTGAGAATATGGCGAAGTCGCCGGTGCTAATTTAATTTCATAAAATTCAATCTTGTGATAATAAAATTCAAATTTCCTAGAAATTGAAATTGGTAATTAGGCATTTTAGACGTAGTTGATAATGAATATGATGTCAAAAGTTGAGAATTTAAAATGATGAAAACTAGTTACCATAAATGCAATATTTTTGTAAATTTACTTGAAATTTGATGCATCTAGTGATTTCAGGATTCTCGGATAACGAACGTAATGTAAAAGCTCAAAAATACACAACGACGGGTATTTTACTGTGTAGAAGCTCAGTAAAGAAGTCACTAAAAAGGGTGAGAAACATTTTTGGAAAAAAAATTGAACCGCCTTCAAAAAAGATACTTAAATCGATATTGAGGTCGCTGTAAAAATGAAGAAACAACAAAATCAAATGTAATTTTTACCGAGGCGTTTCAATTTTTTTTTCAAAAATTTATATCAGTCAACCAGGTTTTTATGAACTGTGCTATCTTAGGCTAAGAGATACCTTGTGTCACCATCTGTACACGGTGTCCGGAGAGTAGAAAAAAATGAACTGTAAATTCCTTAGCCAAAATGAAGGATTGTTCTTGATACATTATTCAAAAAACAGTTTTAAATTTTTTACTCAAAATATAAAATTTCAAAAAAAGAAATACTTGGTGCATCTACTACGCTTACTGAAAGGTATCTTGTGATTTTCTCCCTCCTTCTGAGTGCTACACAATGGGGTGGAATAGGCAACCACTAATATCTTTTTATATTTTTAAAACCCATTCATTGTACATTTCAGGAAAAAATATTTTTTGATTCCCTGTGGTTAATTTAAAATATTTGTTTCTCTTGAAAAATGTTGTGCACTAACCATTTTCTAGAGCAAAATCCATGTAATTGATTTAATTTCAGTCATTAATGAACAAAAGTTTGGGTTAAGAAATCTACAGTAAATTGTTTTCTACACTGTTTCTGTACACCGTGTATATAATATACATACTTTGTATCATAGTACCAATCAGTATGTAGTTCTTTGATAGTAAAAAAAATAATTGAAATAATGAACTTTAGTCTGAATGTTGCCTTAATTTTCTGATTTATAATTCACAAATGCATGTATAACTGAACTACAGAAAAATTGGTAGTATAGACAGTGTAATATATCATTTATATTAATATATTTTAGATAACAATTTGATAATTATTACGCAATTTATTATTGTAAACGGATTTTACTTTATTTATTTATTAGTGTTAATACTACAGTGCTGTATTATTTATTAGTATGAATAATATCACGATTATCCAAAAAGTGAGAGTATAATAATAAATACAGATTACAATAATCGCGATAGCATTGAATTGTGAAAAAATTGCCACCTTGATAGTGTCACGAAGAACTTTTGTTATTAAATAGCTTTTAGATCATCAAACACCTGCATATAATAATTAATAAATTAATATTTAACAGTTTTTAATTAACCTGACAATGGAAATAAAGAAAAAAACTATTTAAATTCTATTCACAGAATAAGAACTATTTAAAAGGCGTATATTTTCATTCTCTCATAGTCCCAAGGATTAAAGAATCGGTGATCACCAATATCGGTTTCACAATAACATTAATAACTTTTTAATTAATACAGTGTCTATTAAAAACTTCCCGCCCTTATTATTTGTGAATCAATAAATTAGCGGTATAGTTGGGGATTTACGATCTCGAAATAGACAGGGGGGAGGGGGGTAGTTGGTTGACTAACGCGTATACAAAAACGAAAAGCAGAGTCTTATGTAAAATTTCTTGCTGGATTCGAATTTCGAGTGCGCCAATTCATTCGGAATTGCGAAATTGGAAAAAAGTATATATTTACAAAATTTACAAAAAACATGAAAATATGTGTAGCAAATATGGTTTACATTTTAACAACGTATTCTTTCAACCTTTTCCTTAGCTACAATCAAACGAAAGGTTCCAGAACATGTCGAGCAAAAGTTCTAAAGTGCACCGTAAAATAGAACATGCAAGAAACTTTTTTATTAGTAAAGTTAGAAGGATGCTGCATCGAAGAAAATCGGGGGTTAACGTTTAAAGAAATCTTTTTATTTGATGTAGTATGTAGTACTGTAGTTTTTCCACATTAGAACTGGTAACAGAGCGTAGACTGTAACATTGGTATTAATGTGGTTGTTGCGGCTATTACAGTAAGGTGACCATTCGTCCGGGGTTAGGAAGGACAGTTCCGTTTTTCGAGGTACTGTCCCGCAAAGTGAACCATTCCGCAAAAGTCCTGCATTGATTGTAAACGCCTCCACGCTCGCCAAGTTAAAAAAAAATCAGGTTTTCAACCTTGTTAAAAAGATTAGGTGGTTGTCGTACCAGATTTATATATTTGGCACAATGAACTACAAGTATTTGACTATTTTCGAATTTTAATAGCACCCTGTAACCCTTGAGCATAGGAGTAGCTCTTACCACCCTTTCAGGGAAGTCTCTAGTCATGTATTGGTGGTTGGAATTAATTTACTCCATATTAGTTCACCCTGCCTGATTTTTTCCCCCCGTTTTGAAACCTATGAGGGATGGGGGTAGTTTGAACCCTTCATAGGATTGAGTCTCTACCCTTTGAGAGTGATGGCTGGTTGTCGCATCAGAGTCAAATATTGTGCACTAAGAGATACAAAAATTTGGCCTTTGTACATGTTATTTACACTCACCTGCGTCTTTTGAGTTTTTGCGGTAGTTTGCACCCCCCCCATAAGGGCGGATTTCGGTTTAATTTATAGAAATAGCTTACTGTCGCTCGAATTTACATTCTCTACTCTCTACTCCAAAACATCTACCATTTTTCACACTTCATTAAGAGTTTTTACATTATTTCTATGATTTTACACCATTTTAAGGGATGTTTTTGACCAAAAAACAAAATTGACACCATGGGTTTTTTTTGACCACGGATTCGGATTCAGCGTCGAAAAATACACCATATCCATATAATTTGGTCCGCTGCACAGAACTTTTTTTTTTGTGTGTGTGGCTGTGTAATTAATAATGAAATTTACACAAAATAATTTGTGTGCGTTTTCAATAAATTAATTCTTTGCGAAGCAACAATTATTCCGTCTCCAATGTAACCTATGTATATCGCGAGCAGGCATAGTTAAGTCACTGATATTAAGCGGAACTCCGTGTTGCAGGCATGGAATATTTTAACAAGTCTTTTGCGGCTAAACTAAACAGCAACAAAAAGATATATCGATTCCAAAAACTTCCTTGACCTTTCAATTTCTGTTTTTGTCTCTATACCACCCTACTATCTTTAATGCAATGCCTTTTCGTATTTTTGCACATGTACTGGTTTATAATTATTTGTATAAAAAAAAGATGAACTGGTAAAGTAACTTCACACAGTAAACAAAAAGAATACCAGAGGAACATATTCATAAAATTTGAGAATAATATCTCTAATAGCGTACAAAATACTGAGTGAGAAATAAAAAATATTTTTTTTCATGTTTTTCCAGCTTATAGCATATTTTTGACACCTTTATAACTTTTTTATTTTGTTTCCGATTTTTCTTCATTTTAAGTGAGTCACGCTCTGTATTTAAGAAAATGTATAGATTTCGACAAAATATTACGTTCATAAATACGTCAAGTGTTTTAAAATAAAGATTGTTTTGTGGCTGTGATTTATTAGCAGATCACGGTAAACCGTCTTGATGAAAACATTTCAGAAACATAATTTATTTATTTATTAATTATCGATTTTCGCTGGCGAATATCTCGGAAACTATATACAACACATAGAAAGAAAATGAATATAGACATTCTTGTAGGAAATTTAATATAATTTAATTTGGCATAGAAAAATTTTTCCGGTGCGACGCATCGTTTCCGAGTTATAAGCGAAAAATCGAAAAATGGAACCTTTCCACCCCATTTCCCCCTGAAGCGGCACGGCTAGGGGCGGGGACTTTTAGTATATTTACTTCCTAACTATCCTCAACATATTCCTGAAGAGGAAAATTAGGCCCCCCTTCATATCCTCTACAACTCATTCATTGACTGAACTATTTCTTCTCAAATTTCATAATTCCAAATTAATTCGCGGACTCGAAATTCCTAGCAAGCATTAGATTTCCTACTATAATATATTTACAGTATATAATTAATTAATGTTCTCCTCTCTGATACATAAATGTTCTTGTTAATGCATAAGTACTCGTATATAGGTTTGTTAAATAGTATGTAATATAATTAGCAAGATATTTTGTTAATTTGCACTATTTATAATCTGTACGGTATGATAACGCTTGAACGGTCAGTAGTTGAAGTATACTCATTGTTCAGGAACTGCGTTGTAAAGAAAAAAGTTAAATGCAAACCGGTATACAAATTCAATTTAACAAATTATTTCATAAAGTTTACCCAATAAATAATACATAACAAAGTTATGTACCAGCTACAATGTTAATATAGCTATAACAAAGTGTGCATACTTTCCTGGATGAATGGAATAATTTGATGCTGGCTATATGGTTTCCGCAAACGTGATAATTCTTGAAAACGCTCGGGACAGGGTCAGGCGGAATTTGATTTATTTATACTTGTATTTCAATACATAGCTAACAACCTTTCATGTGATGAAGATAGGGCCGGCTCAACATCTTTTCGACCCATAATATTCATAACATTTATTTTTATTCCATTTATATTTTTTTCGGGCTTCTGTGAATAGATATAAATTCTTATCTAAAAGATATCTAAAGGAACTCCATTCTTCATTTTCCTGTTTTTAGAGGGTACCCTCGCAGTTTATCCTTGTTTGTCACATTTAGTCAAATTTCCGACACATCAGCAACCCTTCCAATAGACACATACACACACTCACAAAAATTGCCTGGGACGATCCCCCTTCATATCTTTACTGTTGGTCCTGTTCCTATGTTTCATCATCTGAGCTTATTCTTTCTCCACAGATGTTAAATTTCTCCTTATCGCCCAAAGTTTGACTGATGGATGTCCCTTCTTTTTTGTTCTGATTAGAATTTCTCTCAACACCGAAATGTTACATTTTGAAGTTTTTTGGGAATATCACGTCTTTTAACATTGGAAATGTTAATGTTCGTATATGGGGCCAGAGTTGCGAGTTTTATCCAAGGCCGCTGACACGAAAGTGTCGAGGTCAGATGACGTAATAGTGTGATACGCAGCGTTCGAGTGGTAACAGCTGGATAGTCTAAGAGCCATGGATTCTAATAGTCATTTATGTTATAAGGATCATAATGACAATCATTATGGTACTAGCCGTGAATATATTTAGGCGAGGCGCTAGCCGAGCCTGATAACATGGTGTGTACCAAATTTCATACAAAATTTTATCTTCTAGCACATTTTGACACTGAAAATGATGTCTATAATTAAGTCATTTTGACACGTCAGAAGATAAATTATTATTATGTTTCATATATGGTGTTATCATTTCCAATGGCTCCGATAGTTGCAAGGATTGCGAAATTTGTGAATTTTTATTTTTACGTTAGCAAGTGTGCCTTTATAATAATCACATAAGTATACAAATCTAATTATGAGATTGTCAAATTCGAAAACTCGACCGAAAACATATCTTCATTAAAAATTACCGAAAATATCGGTATTGGTTTAATTTTGATACAGCCTGGTTAATACGAGATTTATATTATTATTATTATTTTAGTTTATAAAAGCCAGTCACCCTTTATACTCTGTGGCTCCGACACTCACAGAGGGGAGCTGGTAGTACCGGCAGCCACTCCCCACGTCCGTGGGGTGAGTGACTACTGGGTCCGAGAATCGTGTGCCCTGAGTAGACGTAATGAGCCGAGGATAATGGCCTTCTGCATCCTGCCGGCTAAGATCTCTGCTGAATTTCGGCATGCCGGTATGATCTTTGGTTCTGAATGGGTATAGACCCATGACACGACTTCGATAGACGAGTGTGTTGAATACACCATCCTGGCACGCCATTATGAATCCCTCGGTCTCAGACTTCAGCCCGGCTGACCTTAAGAAAGCAAAGGTCAGCCTTTCGGATAAGCCGCGGTCTTCTATATTTTTATAGAAGACTCCGTGCAATGGCTTATCCGAGTGTAGCTGCAGAAATAGATAAATTTCAGCAGCTTTGACTTGGGCTTTTTGCCAAGCAGGTTTCAACTCGGTGACAGAGTCGTGATTAACCCGCTCAGCGTCGAAGACCAGACCGAGTTCATCGGCGGCTCTGCGTGTTGCCTTAAACAAAAAGGCTCCTACCCCTGCACTTTCATGGTCTCGGACCATGCAGAGGAGGGGATCCGAACTCCTTATGACCTTACAGGCTCCACCCAGAACCATCCTGTTATGGAGACTCTCCAAACTCAGGAGTCCACGGCCTCCCCGATGTCGTGGGAGATATAACCGTGGAACGGATGATTTAGGGTGTAAACTCCTATAGAAATGCATCTTTTTTCGGGTTCCTACATCGAGTTGTCGCAGCTCCTCTTGATTCCATTTAATTACTCCAAAGGAGTAGAGGAGGATCGGAACGGCAAGCATATTGGTAGCAGACACCTTGTTCTTCCCCGACAGTTCTGAAGACCAGATCTGTCGAAGTCGGTGCTGATACTTGCCGCGGAGAGCGTTTTTTACTACACTCACTTCTTGGGTGGAGCGTTGCTCGACACCCAAGTAAGTGTACGACTCTCCGGCATCTAGATGATGTAAGATGCTTCCGTCCACAAGCTGCGCATCTTCTCCGTAGTCACCGCATCGTTCTCTCTTGAGGTGGACTAGTGCACACTTGTCCAACCCAAATTCCATGCCGACAGCCTGCGTGTACTCCTGTACCACCCTGAGGGACTGGCGTAAATCCCTCTCTCCGGAGGCATAAAGTTTAAGGTCATCCATGTAAAACAGATGGGTGACCTTATGCCTTCTGTCGCCGGGGGTACCGCAGTTGTATCCACGGGTATTCCGAAGCGAAACGGATAATGGTAGTACTGAGATGCAAAACAGAAGGGGGCTTAGGGAATCTCCCTGAAATACTCCCCTTCTGAACAATACCGGCTCTGTCTGGACTCTGCTATTACCCGATGTTATGGTAAAGCGAGTCCTCCAGAGCGGCATGAGTTCTTCGATACATCTCACTACGGAACCGGGCACCGCAAGACATCTGAGCAAGTGGACAATAAGCTCATGGGATGTCATATCAAATGCCTTGCGGTAGTCGATCCAGGCCATAGGGAGGTTACGGTTATACTGCACGGAGTCCTGCGTGATACATCTGTCGATCAGCAGGTTCTCCTTGCAGCCAGCGACACCTCTCTTTGACCCTCGTTGCTCATATACCCGTTCGTAAACCCGTTCAACTTCTTGGAGCACCCGCATGTACAAGATGCGTGTAAACAACTTGTAGCATGCGTTTAAGCAAGTTATCGGCCGGTAATTTATTATTATTATTATTATTATTATTATATGTATATGAGACAATTTTTTTTTGATTTAACAATGTAGGTTGATTGAATTAATACAGTTACTAAGCTCTTGTTGATTTAACCAAACATTGTTTATTTCTACAATACGATTTGAATGAAAATAAAATTTTTTGCTTTGCAACAACATAGTTTTATTGATTTTACAACGAATTTTAACGTCTTTTTAAGAAATTATTTTGTTGAATCAACAAACATTATTTGTAATCAACAAAACTTTTCTCTGAGTGTATTTTACTATTTATTCCTGATATTACTTCCCAGGGCCGCCGACAGGGGGGGATAAATCCCTGGGGCCCTGGTACCCGCAGATAGGCTAGGCATTCAGTTGTGCACATTTGGCGATCTTAAAAAAAACAAAATTGTGTGAATATTTCAATTTCAATGAATTTTAATTTTTTTTAATTTCTTGGGACTACTGTGCGGGAACCCACCAGTGAATTTGGTACCAGGGCCCATGATTTTATGTGGGGGCATGGATAATAAGCAGCCCCGGGGCCCGGGAAAGCTGTCGGCGGTCCTGTTACTTTCACGTCCACGTAATAGAGTGAAGTATAGTAATGGTAAAACAAATTCGGTCTGTTTGTCGATCTGTCTAACTTTTTTGTGTGCACGATTACTCTGGAACTGATACTGGATACTGATTTGAAATTTGGTACATCTATATATTATAATGAGATCTGGAACTAGATTATATTTTGATCTTATTCCGTTGAAGAGTTGGGGGGTAAATTGAGGTAAATCGATAAACCAAGCAAGAGTCCATGAAATTGGAATTTAGTGTCTATACGAGAAGCCAAGGTCTGAAACCTTTTTTAACCTCAGCCACCCCCACTACCGATGGCATATCATTTAATGGGTTTTTGGAGTAGATGATTTCAAATATTATATTATCAAAGTTCTGTAAATAATTATTTCCACATGGTGAAATGCAAATATTATATCAAACTTTTTGTAAGACTTGAATAGGAAATCTAGATGTGGAAGTGGTGATTCCTTAGGCAGCGGTTTTTTGAGTGAAGCCACAATTTATTCAATAAGGGCTTAAAATAAGTGAGTTTATTTTACTTTTATTTTCAGTTGGTATTTATTTGTTATCTGTAATAAATTCTGACTAACTTCCAATGATGGTAATTACCAGAAACCAATGATACTCTACAGCAATATTCGAGGAACCATCAATATGATCTAGATAAATTACAATATGTAAAAATGATTCAGTTTTAAGAATAGTGTTAATCAATTCTCTTTCACTAAATCCAACCATATATTTCCTTAGGTAAGAAAAGCAAATCATCTAATTTCCCAATTTACTTTTTTCCCCCCAATTTTGTGAGACCTTACTTTCTCTTATATATATTATATACCAGTTTTATGGACTCTTACTTGCTTGATTTACTTATTTACCCCCATTTACCCCAACTTACCCCCGAACCCTTGAACGGAATAAAATGAAAATATAATCTAGTTCCAGATCTCGTTAAAATACATACTTGTACTAAATTTCAAGTCAATATTTTTAACGGTTCCGTAATAATCATGCGTACAAAAAAAGTCAGACGGAATTTTTTTGCTCAAACTTAAAATCTCGACGTTTCATGACATTATAAGCCTATTTGAACAATAGATACTTTCAAATTTTTTTACTACATTGGATGTAGAAGTAATTAAACAAAGAAATAGTGTTACTAATAGTAACATTATTTCTTACAAATAAAAGAGGTACTTTTGATGATATTTTAGCGACAATATCTGAGTTGCCAATTGTACAGACACCGTAATTTTTGGGTAATTGTATTTGCGAGTGTAACGAGATGAATAATAACTAGAGAACTTGAAGTAAGTACTGTTAATGTATAACTTTCTCTGTAATTAATTAATTAATTTGCTCAAATACGGCACTATCAAAATTCGCATAGTTAACGTACATATAAAACGTGCTGACCCAGTGACTTAGAACTTTTTATGTAAAAATATAACTGATAGAGCCGGTCCTGAGTGAGAGGAAGAGGATTGTTCTCAGTTAACAGTTAATTTCGAGATGCAGAACCGGGATATAAATATATCTCGGGATGCCGCAGGATATTTGGCTCTGCCCAACCCGCCAACCGAGTGTGCGACGGGTGGACGGGTGGATGGTCACGACTGACAAACCAGTTAATCATAATAATAATAATAGTTAGGGTTCTAATGACCAAAATACGCATACATTTATTTACATATGTAATTCGCATTTTCATACAGCTATGGGACAAAAACACACAAATTGATTTATTACTTAACTTGATTTGGACAACACTCTCGACTTCGATTTTATAACTGATCTATTTCCTGCAAACGATAGAATTCACATTATGGAATATCTTAATTTACCTTGAAATACGTTAATTTTTAAGAATGTCCGCACTTTGAGGCGCTATATTAAAAATATTTCGAGTCTTAAGTTGTTGAAGCGTGTTATGGGTAAATCAACAATGTTCTTCTTATCACCTACCCGCGTTAACTCGAAGAGTCGCCACTAGATGGCGTAGTGCTGCTGCCTACTTTCTACATTCATTTCTATGTTATTGAATACTTCCACGCATTTGTACACGCCGATTCACTGTTCGGTACAGTTTTTATTTAATGCGGTTTAATGTGATAGATTCTACAATAAGTTGTATTTTAAAGTGTTTGTTAGTAAAAGATTTTTTAGCTAATACTATTAATTATATTAGCATGCTCAGAAAAAGAATGTCTAAAGTCTGTTCGCTGATAGAGTCTCGGTCTGACGTCACGAACGTCTGAACTAAGATGCCGTAGGCTCGTTGGTGTTTTCGAATGCATAGTGGCGTCGCTTTGTTTTATATTTTACTTGATGTATTTAAAGGAAATTGAATTATAAGCATATATAATACATTTATTGGAAATTTATAGTAATTTAAGTTAAATAAAAATGTGGTAGAGCAAATATACAAAATAAATACACTTAAATAATTGCAGCTAAATCTTTTTTATTCATTAATAGAATTTTATCAAATAAGTGTATGTAATCTTAAAACTTGGATGACATGGATGACTTGGATGACATCAATCACTGGATCGTTCAGTGCCATCATAATTTACGTGCAACCACCTTATTAATGCAAGAACTAATCAAAAACAGTATTCCGTTGCACAATGTAGCACATCACTGTGTTTCCTTATAGTCAGGAATGAATTTTCTAAAACATACTGAACGTAAAATTTGATCAGGTATTTTAGTTTAGCTGTTGTCTCCTTATGTGGACATCCTTTGTGGGTTAACTCATTTACCGTTGCCTACCTTGTTTTGTTTAGAAAAAAGGGTCGCCATGAACGGCACCTTGGCGTAAAGTGTGTGTCCCTGTTTATTATCCTTTGTTATTGTTTTTTTTGGGTCTTGTGTTAGATAGGATACAATAATAAATTTTCGTGGCTGGGTGGGCGCAGCTTAAAGCCAACTAATTGGAAATAAAAAAAAATCTTAAAATAAAAATATATACTTAAAACTAATTATGCCTATATAAAACAAATATGGTGTAATACTATTTACAAATTCCCCAAACAAGTTCTATTGGGTTGAACTGACAGTGATATGGTGGAAGCCACAGTACCTCATGTCCATGCTCTCTAATTAAATTGTCGACAACATAGTGTTGCTGTGTTCTGTTAGCTCCAGCTATTTGCAGCAATTCGGCTTTACATGCGGTATCACTGAAATCTATGTTTTTGGTCTTTAACCAGGTTTGTATTTTTTCTTTCGTTCAAGATCGGGTTGGTTGTATTTCTTCAACCCGATAGTGGTACTTAGCATTATCTAAAACAATAATGCTTGGATTTTGTAACCCCGGCAAAAGTTTCTCTGTCAGCCACTTTTCAAAATTTTCAGAGTTCATGTCATGGTAATCTGCTGACTTATTTTTGGTGGACAAAACTAAACTCGCATCTTCAGCAAAGCCATGAATAGAACCTGCGTGTACAACTATAAATCTTTTACCTTCTGTAGCTGTACGACGCCTTTTCGATGTACTGGAATCATATTGACAAGAACGTTTTAATCCTCCTCTGCTAAAGATCCAAGTTTCGTCTAAGAACACTACATCTTTGAGGTCATTACTTTTCAAATTTTTTACGTATTTGCGTAAAAACTCTAGCCGTTTTAGATAAATGTGTGGTCTTTCACACAGTACTTTTCTATTGTTATCTCTTTTAAAGGAATTTTTTAATCACTTTATGTAAACTAATACGGCCAATATCAGTTATTGCTCTAGATTTTAACTCTTGTAAAAGGATAGTCAATTAAATATGTTTATAATCAAACACCACATCGTAAATAACATTTTTTCTTTTATATTTTACAGCAACGTGTAACTCTGTTTTGGACTTTTAAATTGGGCAGTCCACATAGAGCTATATGTGCCGACTGTCGGTGAAGGTCTAAAATAAGCCGATCTAGATATGAAAGCACAAATAAGAATACTGTGTACTGTACTTTCAATCTTCAGTTTTTATTCCTACCTGTCCTTTCCAGATCCTTTTTGTTGCTACGCTACGCTGATGAGGAACAGTAATTCCGAAACACGTGTCCGTAGCTGTTTCGTGTTTCCTCTTTGGGGCTGTATGGCACTATTTCCCTCACTATTTGTTTTTGATCCTACTGATTCCCTTCTATTTTATTGGTATATATTACAGTAATTAACAAGCTAAAAACGTACTCTTCGCCTGTTCACTGAACTTTTTATATAATTATTACGCATTCTATAGGATACTCTTCGCAGTTTTTCGTAAATAATGTTAGTTTTAGACATTTTTAATTTTATAGTACGAACTTAGTTGGTAAAAGACTCAGTGTAAAATAAAGTAAAAATAAAAAAAACATACCAAACCCCATTTGGGTTTCGAACCCGGGACCCTTGAATTCCGAGTCAATTTCTACACCACCACCTTACACGTAAAAAATGTAAATTTTTACATTATAACACACGAGCTAAAATCATATTTTCACGGTTGTATAGTACATTATGAAATGTATATTTGTAAAATATATAAATATTTAAATATTAAAATGAAATATCATTCCACCAGATTTCTATTCAATTACAAAAACATAAAAATCAAAAAATTTTTTTTTCAAATTTAAATCATTAATAACATTTTTATATACCGATCGATTTTGTTCAAAAACAATAGGGTTTTTTCCTCTAGCTAACACTAACTTACTATCCTAATTTCAATACAATCGGATTTTTCTTTCTTGAGTTATCGTGCTTACAAGAAACGTGACGGACGGACAGACGGACATTTTGAAAGTTATTCGGAATTCGTTCACTAACACAATGATATGAAAATTTTTTGTCTGCGAGAGATATTTACGGTTTTAGAAATGTGCCGATCAAATACAATATACTCTTCGTTTTCGTATTTGCGAAGAGTTTATTAATGTGCAACACAAGTGCATTTTGTGAATGTGTCCATTAGGGTGGGTCGAAAAGCATGAAAATTTGAAATTGCAAATGACGTAGTTCATAATTTGTTACTATGTATCTAAAACTAATTCGGCTAAATTTTTAGCCAAATCGGTTAATATCTAGCCGACCCCCCTCCTCCCACGGTCTTGAAAATGAAGGAAAACGCCGATTTTTCGATTTTTAACATTTTTCAAATTGACGTTTTAAATTTTTTTATGACTTTTTATTAATGTCTAAACGTGTGTAGCAAAAGTTTTCCGAATAAAATATTTTTTACTTCCATGTAAATTAGAAATTTGTCACTAAAAACCAGAATTTGATGAAAATAAGGTTTTTTTGTACAACATTCCTAATTTCTCTGGAACTGAAAAATATTTTATTCGGAAAACTTTTGCCACCCACGTTTAGACATTAAAAAAGAGTCATAAACCGATTTGGTTAAAAATTTAACCGAATTAGTTTTAGATACATAGCAACAAATTATGAACTATATCATTTGCAAATTCAAGTTTTCATGAAGTGTCCATGTGAATATAAAAATTTTATTCTGGCATAAGTTTGTTGCAGTAACAACTTTATATGTTCTTTGAACCACATATTTTGATCTAAAAAATCACCAAGATTTTTGCGTCATTTTTAGAAATCTCTTCTATTTTTCGAACCGAACCGAAATGCAACCATCTTCTTCGGATACTTTTTTGAATTATGCTTCTTGTAAATAAATGTTCTCACACATTGGCTTTGTGATTCGTAAATTATTCTAAAAGGCACATCTTTCCTTCTCGATAAATTGTCGCAAATTTAGAATTTGCTTTATAGTACTCAGTCCTTTTACAACGCCTGCTTACTGAGGTACTTGTCAAGACAGTCTGGACTGAAGAATATAGTCACACCTTTACCTACAATATATGTTCATAACTTGGTTATAGTAATTAGTTTGAGACAAGTGCCGAGCATTCATACATTTGTGGACTTTCAAAACCTAACTATAAAACAATTTTCTAGAACTGCGTCTATATTGCAAATTTGCTACACCTTCATCTATCCAATAAGATTTGTATAGATAAGGTGAGGTACTCCTTTTACGATAATCATGCGTGAAATGTTTAACCTCACTGTAAGTAAATAATTCTTAAAAACGTACTTCTATGAACAGCAATAATTATCTGGTAGGAAAACCACTTATGTTGCCAATTACTTTCAGTTTGTTTTAAACAACACATTTTTAGTTTGTCTCGCATGTTTTATTCTTAATATGAATATAATTTTTTACTCATTTTGCATTCCATTACAAATAACATTTACAGCTATATTGTACACGTACGCTATGTAATACCGACTAATAATATGTGTTGCATTTTACTAAAAACGTATATCTATTTTCTCTTTATATTCAAATTTAGAATACATTGAAACTTATTATTTCGGTGATTTTCCTAATGTTATTTGTTTACTTAACCGCTGTCAGGTCACCACAATAACCTTCTTAACGTCCCCTAACATACGGAGTTCGCAAAAGTGACGATTGATCCTAATTTTTGGTCAATCGCTTAATTTAGTTATGAATTAGTACCAATTTAATTTAATATCGTAAATTTGTAAACACCCTGTATATACTGGTTTGCATCAAAATATTGATGACCTGATTATGTTCACTCTAATAGAGAACATCAAGAAAGGTTTCAATTACGTATCAACTCTGATACTAGAACTACATACTACTAAAATATTCGATATGCAGCAAATTGATTAGAACATTCTGTGGGTTTAGAACGACCGAGTTTTCATCTACGAGCAATTATATTAATATTTGGATTTTGCATCGTTCTGAAGTCGACATTTTCTATGTACTTGCAGAATGTGTTGGTAATTCTTATATCAAGTGGAAATATTCTATAAGGCTGGATAATGTTCCTTGAGGTGTCCTGCGATGACAATTAACCCCAAGACGAGTATGACAGGACACGCAATCCCGTGATCAGACTCACGATTTTCACGAAACCACACCTCTCCGCTCCTTTTCATGTTTTCTATCATTTCCACGCTTTCAAATTATTTTAGAATTATCTGCACAAAGAATCGGTTTCTTTTTTATTTGCGATTTGGACATATGGCTGAAATACATTGATAACTTTCTGAGTATTATTTATTTGAAATATTTCATTTAAGATAAGGAAATAAGATATATGCTAAAGGACTGTATAGGCGAAAATTAATCGACATTATTCTAGGAGAGTTAATCCGTTTTTCTAACAGGTTCTCATATATCTCGTAGGATTTTTCTTTCCTCTACTTATAATTTAATTAAGCTTTTCGTTAATTACTTTGAAAAGCATTATTTTAGTTATTTAGGGAATATTAATTATTTTATAACAATTTACGTATTTTTCTAAGAAACTATTGGCTTGCGGTACTTACTTATTCATACCTATTTAATCAACTAGGTATTTATAACCGCACAAAAAATAATCATCTTAAAAAAATTGTACAAAAGCCCATTTCATAGCAAACTGAACTCAAACATCAAATAAATAGTGTCTTTGTGTGTATATTGTTTCTTGTAAATACGATAACTTCTGCGAGTCTTAAAATGTTTGTTTAAAAGTTACAGTTATGTACAATGTCATGGTAGGATGAAAACTGGGGAATATCCGTTACAAAAGATGATCACCAGAGGCATCTAAACTCTCATGTTTTATGTAAACTATGTTATATTATAATTTTAGAGCAAAATAATACTAAAGTTTCTGATTAAGCAACACATAAATATGAAGATATATAAGATACGAAAACTGTAATCTCTTATGTTCGAAAATACGTTGCGTAGATTAAGGAGATGTCAACTTCACTTTAAAATTTCAATCAATGGCCCTTTCCCTTAATTTCAAATATTTAAGGGTTGATAGGTCTAGCTGTAATATTTTTTGACATATCGTACATTAAAAGTTTGATATTTAATAATAAAAATAAAATGAGGTTGAACAATATTTTATAATTATTTCATCGTTATGTAATTCACTTTGTCCTTTAAATACACCCACAAAAATACATCCAAAGGTGTGAAATCAGGGCTGTTTGGTGGCCATGAAATTGGTCTACCGAATTTTAACATTTTTTTATAATTATTTTTTTATATTTTTTAAATCAGGGAAAAAGATCTAAAAGAATATGTAAGAATATTCAGGGTTTTTCATTTAAAAAACAACCTTAGTTCAGGAATTCCTGAACTATATTTTTGAATATTTTTCTGTTATTAATAATTCTCTCTATTTAATAGTTTCAGACTAATGGATTAAATTCCACTTTGAAAAACTTTTAGCAGTACTTTTTTGACCAAATTAATATTTTGGAAAACTTGGAACATCGTTGTTACCTTTTTTTTCCAATGTTAACTTTTCGAAATTTTTTAATACAAATAGCTTAAAAAGAATTTCATTGAGAGATTTGTATCAAAAATTTCGAAAAAACATAAACACATCACATATAGTAGACAATCCCCAATCCAAAGCCAAGGCTGTCAAAGTTAACATTAAAAAAAAGACAACAACTTTCCTGCAAGAAATTGGGCATTTTTTCCCAAAATATATATTTGGTCAAAAAAGTTATTCAAAGTGGATTTTAATCCATTGCTTAGACTGAAACTATTAAAAAGAGAGACTAATTAATAACAAAAAAAATATTTAAAAATATAGTTCAGGAATTATGCGTAAAAAAGTGGAAAATTTTTATTTTCAAAATAGAAAAACCAAATTTGATATCTGGATATAACTTCGCATTATAAGCAACTTCTTTAAACAGCATTTTTCGAGATCTTCAAAAATAAAGGTAGTTTACTTTTCTGACAATTTCAAAAAAATTAGTTTTCAGACCTAAGCGTCAGGACTAACACACATTTATGCAGACACTTTTTCGTTTGAGGACATGCACTAACTTTTATCAAAAATAAAATTTTTCAGAAAGTCAATAACAACAAAGTTTGACACATGGTGCAGAGTTTTTGGCGGACACTGTACAACCCTACAACTTTTATACGAAACCTTTTTTCTATTTCCAATAATAACAGAAATAAAGGGGGCAATATATAATGATATACTACTATAAGATACAAAACTAGGGAAATACTAAACAGGAATTTCAGAAAAAGAATGTTTTCTTTTTAAATTTTGCAAATAGCAGAAAGAATAACGTATGAAAAATCAAAGAAGATAATAATGTATCTAAGAGAATATTAATTTCAAATCTTTACATTATTTTGATAGCCTACTTCTGGTTATGCTACAAATAAGAAACTCTATAATGGATTAATTTATAAAATATTTATCTATTCAATCAATAATGGAAATCTAATTAAAATATCAAATTTTAATCTTGGTAATTCTCTGACAATCTATAAAATGCATAAAGCTGTTTTTTTTTAAATAATATTACGTCACTTATTTTAAACGTTAATAGTGCAGATATTTGGATTAGGTTTGATATATGCAAACAAACATCAAATATATCTACCTTTTTGCGAAAATAATGTCGGTTATTCAAGATTAAAATTTTTCAAATAAAAAATAGAGCTCTTTTATATTTATTTATTTTTTTGTTTTGTTTTGACTTGTAGTCCATCGGTTGGATGGACTATAAGTGATTTATTATAGAATGATGAACATCGATCATTAGATAAAGCAATTTAGGAGTGAGATACTACTAATTGCTACTTTTGCTATATTTATTTAGTTAAAATCTACTTCTTGTATGCGTAAACTTTATTGAATGATACTGAGGAATATTTTATCGAATTATTATTTAAAAAAATCTGTAACTGTTTTATGACCTTCCGCACACCGAGTATAGTCTATACGTAAAATTACTAAAGAGGCAAATCTTAAGTTATTTACTAGTGACCCTGAATGTTTAAATGAAAATTGTGGTGTGACCTTTTCAAAAATATTTCCATATTTCAAAATATAATACCGGAATTTATTAGACACAAATTAGATCTGCAATGAAGATTTATAATCCATGGACAGTACAGATCTTATGCAGCATGAAGATACCTGTACAATTGGTCTAGCATCAGAAACACACTCTAGTAATGTAATAAATTTCAAAATAACATCGTGTCCCAATTATTTTCTCGCACCGTTGGTTTGACGCATATATTAAGACGGATCGAGTCGCAATTATTTGTAATTGTCTTATATGGATCCACAGGGCCGTACTCCAAAATCCAAGAAGAATCGATGACAATTCTGAGTTTAGATACGCGTTTTAAAACTTATAGTCCAGTACACGCATTTATTAAAATATTTCTACGTGGATCGAATCATCACAGGGCCATATAAAATGGGTCGGATAAGCAGAAGCTTTTGGACAAATTAGGCGTAGATTGATAAATAGGAAAAGAAATGTATTCCTCGAGTATTAGCCCCTTGTTGTCACTAATAACCCTAACACCTTAATAAATATAATTTTTCCTGTTATGTTTTATCTTTGTACATCGTGAGATAATTATTAGGAAAAAAAATGAGAATATAGATATCAGTCAAATACACTTTAGGAAAAAATTGGACAGATTTTGCAACCCCAATCGAATTAAAAAATAAAAGTAATTTAAAAAAATAATTTATTCATTAAAATAAATGATTCGTGGACACAATATTTTTACCAAAGATACACTGCTATTAGTTGTTTATTGCTGACTTTTTTTGAAAATTTTTAGAAGCGGTGTGCCATAATTAAAAAAAATAATAAAAACTATTATAAGCTATTATACTTCATGTGGTTTATGCAACTCTATTCAACTCTCTCCTTTAGTTCCTATTCCTATTCCTATTCCTGATACCCCTTTAAACCCTTCGCTGAAATTCCTTAACATAGAAATTAGGCACATTGTGCAACAACATGTTTTTATATACTTGACTTTTTTGAATAGGGTTTTTATTGATTTTCCCTATACAATCTATGACAAAATAACAAAAGTTCTAGTCGTCTCATTTTCATAATTCAACATCTTGAATAAAATGCAAACTTGCTAATTGTCTCCATTTTTATCATGTTTGGAAGCATTTCTGCCACAACACCTGGCCGCTGCGTGACATCGCGCGGTTCTAGCGTTGTTGTAAGGTAGCTTTTTCATATATTGTTAAAACTAATAAAATAAATGCAATACCTTTTTGACATATACAATAAAATTAAATAAAATAAAAAATATTTAAATTGGTAACAAAAATTGGTTTATGAGACTAGTAGCCTTTAACCATTATTAAACGTGGTGTCATCTGCCCATAATTATTATTCAATGTCCCGAAGGTTAGTGCAGGGTGATCACCCATTAGGAAATAGACTTAACTTAAGAATATTTATATAATATGTTGAAGTATGCTATTTATAAGATCAACTTGGGCTATGTAATTCGTATCGAGGTTAGGCAGTGAATGACAATCCACAAACATTCCTTGCCGCCTAGCTGAGCTGCCAAATCTCTCTCGCGTCAGCACTCAGCATCTCATAGATGTCCTTGATCATTGACAATGGCTACATTCAACTATGCTGCTCTTCAGGACTTTCCTCGATCTGGTGATCTTCGCCATCCTATGGAAAACAACAAATTGATTACTCAGAGAAACACTTGACAACAGCAATTAGTTATCTTTCGGCACTACTGAAACTTTTAGTTTCATTTTTAGTTATTATACTCTTCGCAAAAACGAAGAGTATATTACATTTGATCGGCACATTTCTAAAACCGTAAATATCGCTCGTAGAGAAAAAAATTTCATATCATTGTGTTAGTGAACGAATTCTGAACAACTTTCAAAATGTCCGACTGTCCGTCCGTCACGTTTCTTGTAAGCACGATAACTTAAAAAAGAAAAGTCCGATTATATTAAAATTTGGAATGTAAGTTAGTGTTAGCTAGAGGAAGAATCTTATTGTTTTTAAAGAAAATCAATCGGTAGATAAGAAAGTTACTAATCATTTAATTTAAAAAAATATATTCTCTTAATTTTTTTTCGCTTGCACTTAAATAGAAATCTTGCGAAATATTATCTCTATAATATATTTGTTTTTTGATTATAGATTATGGTATCACAAAATTTAAAATGTCCAATAACTAATATTATTTACAAGAAAACTGGGAAGAGTATCCTATAGAATATGTAACAATTATATAAAAAGCTCAGTAAATTGACGAAGAGTAGGTTTTTAGCTTGTTATATAATGATATATTTAATATTCAATAAAGAATAAGAAATTATGAATACCACAAATAAACAAGCCAAAAACGTCGCCAATTTACTGAGATTTTTATATAATTGTTACACATTCTATAAGATATTCTTCGCAGTTTTCTTGTAAATAATGTTAGTTTTTCGACATTCTAAATTTTGTGATACCAACTTTGTTGTGAAAAACAATTGAAAAAAAAACATCCATTCTCATTCGTTCACTAACACAATGATATGAAAATTTTTTTGTCCACGAGCGATATTTACGGTTTTAGAAATATACCGATTAAATGCAATATACTCTTCGTTTTTTGCGAAGAGTATAATAATGTATATTAGTTGTTTTATATTTGTTAAAACGGGACCAAATTAACCTGCAAATTCGCTAACGTCGTAAAAACTTTTGGTAAACTTTGTTTCTTTCAATTTTGATTCAAAATATATCGAGCTTTTTTTTTATGTGTCCTTGGGAGTACCGCAAGGATCGGTACTTGGGCCCTTACTCTTCATATTATATGTGAACGATCTACCAAATCACATAAAAAGCGGCACAGTAACCATGTTTGCTGACGATACAACCATAACAGTGACAGATTCTGATACTGACACTTTAGGTAATAAAATTACAGATATACTAGATGCATTTACTGCATGGTGCGATCATAACAAACTGATCTTGAATACTCCAAAACAACCTACATTAATTTTTATAATAGAAAACCCTGTACTTTGCAGAACTTCAACTTTTGCAATCAAAGTAAATTTCTGGGAGTTGTTTTGGATGCAGATCTATCCTGGAGATCCCAAATCGATATTGTATGCAAGAAGTTGAATCAAGCCTATTTTGCAACTATGCAAATGAAAAATGTATTAGATAAAACGGGATTATTAAATATTCACTATTCACTTGCATACTCACATATAAGTTTTAGTATTTTGTACTGGGGTTCAGCTGCGGAAAGGGACAGGGTTTTTATCTGTCAAAAGAAAATTATTCGTTTGATGTCTAACTTGAAACCGGGTTAAAGTTGTTTTCAAAGCTTTAAAAGTAATAAAATACTCACCACCCCCTCAATTTATATTTATAAGTGTGTCTGCTTTGTAAAAAGAAATTTACATTTTTTGAAAACTATCTCCTCCAATCATAATTATAACACAAGGAGTAAGAGTCTGGAGTTACCACCGCATAAATCTACATTATTCGAAAAATCACCATCTTACGCATGTATCAAATTATACAATTCTTTGTCTGAAGAGATAAAAATCACACAAAACTATAATTCATTTAAATCAAAAGTTAAAAGTATTTTCGTAGAGGGTACCTTTTATAATGTCGACATGTTTTTAAATACATAGCTTTCTTGTTTGTGTAATTTTTTATTATTTATTTCTAAATTATAATTTATGTATTTCTAAACTATTGCGACTTATCCTATTTCATGTTTGTGATAGAAGGGACTAATAAAGTATTATTATTATTATTATATTATTATGAACTCAAAAATACTTATATAATCTAATTAGTTGTGCTGCGCAACTGTTAAATAAATATGTATGTCAGTGACTGAAACTTCTGCATTTAAAATATTGATGAGTACAAATCTGGCAAAATAAAAGGACGTCAATCGTCGCACAGTGATGCCTAGGAAACTGATTTTGAAGTCCCGCCGAAGCGTGGATTGTAACAGCGCTCAGTCTCGGTGTATAGTTACTTTCTTATCTGCGCACCAGCCACCGACCTATACAGTCCATCTAGTGGACACGGACAGGTGGACATTCTGACATTCTTAGATGAGCTTGGCGGAACCTTCATTTTCATTTACTAATCATTAATCAACACACGCAATTTACAATAACGCCACTTAAGAAAAACTACTCCTTTGTTAATTATACTTCCTGCAAGACTAATTGCAATAATAATTGCCGTTCTATTTCCTTTTATGCAGTGGCTTTTACAAGAAAACTGTTGAAAAGTGACGGTAAGTGTAATCATTTTTATTCAGAATTACAATTATGTAATATATTACTTACTTCATTATTCACCATGCACACAGCTTGTCCGAATTTCCATATTCACTATAAAGATCTTGTTCACAAAGATATTTATCGGCTAAAAATATATCATACCGATATAAATTAAAATTAATTAAGAACATAATACAAATTAAGGACGTATATATCAACTTTTCACCGAAGACCTCATCTCTTAGTTGTTTATCCCCAATAAGAGTAAAAACTATTCACTCATCGATGTATTATTAAATAAATTGTATGTAATCTTTAAATATTTATTTTATGAAGCAACGTAATTGAATGATTGAATAATATACGAAGAATCGGAAAGCTGAGAAAAAAGTAAACTGAATTCAGAGCTGGTCAAAGTACTCATTTAAACTACTTCAAGTACTTTACTTGAAGTAGTTTCACCATATACTTTGCACATAAAACTACTTCAAGTACTTGATACTTGAAGTAGTACTTTGCCCAGCTCTGGCTGAATTAAAAAAAAAACGTCCATCTAGCCACTCCTGAAGCTGAGAGAAAGAGAAATGAAATAAACTGTCCAAGTATGAGGCTCGCAGTGAAGGGGGGAGGGGGATCTGGCGTTTAGCACCGCGTCAGTGCGGGCGCTAACGCAATTTCCTCGATTTTTTTTCCATGGCCCATTTATATACAGTGTGTCCCCCGGAAAATTCTGCTTGTCGAAAAAATTAATTTACCATATAAAAATCTTAGATCAGATGTACCGGGTGTTAATAAACTAAGAAAACATCAAAATGCCTCAAGAGAGAAGTAGCTTTATTTATTATTTTGGACAAAATGTTTATAAAACAAAATTGTTTATAATCCAAAATAAAGCCTAAATACAAATTATGAAGTCTAAATTTTGACTTTTATGTTTTTATGTAGAATTTATTAATATGAATAACAATTCAAATTAAGAAACAGTGTGCTGTCGATAATATTGAACTGACAAACGTCATTGTGACATTGTGTAGAATATTACTATCTTACATCTGCATTTAGTAGTGTTCTGTTGATCATTTAAAACATGTTTACTAAACAAGAAAGAATTTATTTGATCAAATGTTATGGGATTGGAGATATCTCTTATCGATATGCAATTAACCTTTTCTACCAAAAGTTCCCTAGCACAGCGGTATCGAGCCAATCATTGCGCAAACTTGTAAAAAAAATCAATAAAACTGGATCTGTATTGGATGTCAAAAAATCCAAGAAAAAGTACAATGAAGACGATGCGGCAACACTTTTGGCAATAAATTCAGTAATAGAAAACCCGAAATTATCTTTACGGAAACGCTCACAAAGACTTGTTGTAAGTAAAAGTCATTTACAGAGAATTTATATTGAAAAGTTCGACCGTTTAAGCCAAGGTTCAGACATACACTTGAAAATGGAGATGAAGAGAAGCGATTGGATTTTTGTTTATGAGTCGGTGAGAATTACCTCGTAGATAGAAGTTTTCACAGAATGTTTTTTTTTTTACTGACGAAGCAACATTTTGTACCAATGGTCACGTTTCATCGTAAAACAGTCGTTATTGGGCTTTTCCAAACAGTGTCATTCACAAACGAAGTCAACGTTATAAAAAAGTGAATGTATAGTGTGATCGAATCGTTGGTCCATTTTCTTAGAAGAAAATTTAAATCAGCATGTTTATTTGGACCTTTTGGAAAACTTTGTATTGCCATTTACTATAAACACTCTGCAACCGGAAGTAAGGCGTAACATTTTTTGGAAGCAAAACGGTTGCCCAGCTCATTCCTCAGTTTTGGTACGGCAGTGGTTGACAGATCACTTCGGAGCCAGATGGATGGAAAGATATGCTCCAATTAATTTTTCTGCAAGCCCACCAATGGATTTTTTTCTGTGGGGTGTTTTAAAACAGAAAGTTTAAGCATGATCGAGAAATACTAAAAGCACGAATACAAGACGCGGTGAATGAAGTGAATGAAGGTTTATGGTGACTTTATTAAAAGGATGGAGAGATGTGTTAAGGTTGGAGGAGGCTATGTAGAATAAATTGTTTTTCCACAATCGTTGAAGTTAATGTTATTATGTTATATTAATGTTTGAAAAAAAATGTAAGTGGACATAAATGTAAAAGTTAAAATTTAGACATCATAATTTGTATTTAGGCTTTATTTTGGATTATAAACAACTTTGTTTTATAAACATTTGGTCCAAAATAATAAATAAATGTACTTCTCTCTTGAGGCATTTTGATGTTTTCTTAATTTATTAACACCCGGTACATCTGATCTAAGATTTTTATATAGTAAATTCATTTTTTCGACAAGCAGAATTTTTTTATAAAGAATGACTTTTCGTCGTAAAATCAATAATAGAGATGTTTTTCCTCTTGTCAACTCCATTCGGGGACACACTGTTATATACTTATATAGATATGGTATTTTTTGTAAGAGATAACACACACTCTGAGAAATACTCAGTTAAAGTAAAAATATTTTCAAATTTCGCCGTAATCGCAAAAAACGTGAATTCTTCATATCTCGGCTCCAAAACATCGGAGCACATTTTTTTTTTAATTCTTGTTTTTTTTTATGACAATGAAATGCTGTTGGTTGCAACAAATTTTATGCAAAATCCACTGAGATATTTACATTTGTTAAGTTGCGGAATTGATTTTTTGCGTAAAAATGTCTCAAATTAAATTATTTTTTCAATATTCTTTTTAATTATGTAAATGTACGTCAAATACAATGTATTTACCTAAACAGTACTGTAAAGTATTAATTTTATCTTTTAATATAACAGTTTGATTTTTTTTCTATAAATTAATTGCAAAAAAAAAATTAATATTTTGCAACGGGACAAAGTGCATTTATTAAGGGTAAGAATACGTACTATTTTTGATAACATCGTTAACATAGATTTTATATTTGTCTCTACAATACTTCAAAGTTCGAGGATCGAAAAATTCAATTTTTTCAGTTTTTTGCCATAAAATGTTATTAACAATCAACGATTTGCATACCTACCTTATAGGGGAGCTCATGTCGAAGAAATTGACGGGTCGAACGTTTTTTTACGACCTTTAGAAGCGAACATATAAGGAAAAAACTAAGTTGTAAAATTCATTTTGTTTACAAAAAGATAAATAACAATTAAAGCCGTCATTTTGAGTGGTCATCACTATTTTTTTCGGTTTCCTGAGGAAATTCTGTAGGGGGTAGACTAATTTTTCGCTAGCCCCAAAACTTTCCGAAACACTTTCCTAATATCACCGGACTATTAATAAAATGTTATAAATGCACGTTGATTTGTAAGCCTAAATTTAGAACGGCTCGGTTTATCCAAATGCAATAAAAATACCTTTTTTATTTCTAATCATCTGAAAATTTAAACCACTACTACTACCTACTACTACTACTACTACTACTACTGCTATGTAAACTGGTGTGTAGATGGACTATATCTAAATTCAAAGTACGAATTTTAAATTTTAAGACGGTCGGAAGATCCTGCAGAAAAACATATTTATTGTTCCATAATATCTATTTTCAGAAATAATTTTATATAAAAGAGTGCCTTTTTCTTTGGATGTACTCAGCCACAGAAATACTGGGAGACAATTTTGGACCACCGCGTATAGTATTGTGTCCTTACGCATTCTTCAGGCACTCATTTAGCAAAAAAGGACTTCAAAAAACTTATCAATACTTTAATGACATGTCTCTGATACGATAAAATTAGAGAAAAGAGGCTTCGATGTGTTTTGTAGTTTCCATGTTCAACAGTTTTTAATTAACAAATCGAGATCACGATATATGTAACAGAAACATTTATTTCCATTCGATAATAGTTTTTATCAGAGTAAATTTAAGAGAATTAATAGGATTGCTGGTGATTGGTAGTGCGTGATACAGCCACGACAATAGCAGTGGCGCTTCAATCCATCACTGCGGAGCGCTAATGACACGCTAAACACACGCAACTCCAGTTTTTCCTTCCCCCCGCTCCCCTCCACTCTTCTTGCCCCTTTTAGCCCTGAAAAACGTCCAGGGCTAGTAATTAATGTATTCGCGAACTGGCGGCCTGTGAAAACGTACTCAACAAGATGAAAGCCTCATTTCATTACCATTAAAGTAAGGTTCCACTTAGACATCGAAACCCCCACTATTGCACTGCGAAAAATTCTATTTTGATCTTTTACTTTTTTTTTTTTTGAAGCCATATCATGTTTGATTTTCCCTAGAACTTATTAAGGAAACAGTTCCTACTACTTGCAGCGAATTGAAAAATTAAAGGAAAATTTCTTGTTGCAAGCGGGCACTGTCGATTGTGATTGAAGGGCACTTCCAAGGAATTCCTGATTGTTCCAGTAGGTAACGCATATGCCAATAGGGATTGCAGAATCAGTTTGAAACGTGAAACAAGGCAACAAAGCTATTTTTCACTAAGTTAACAGTTTCAATTAATGTGCTTAAATCTCTTTGTCTGGTAAACGCTAGTAAACTAATCATTTTTCAAAATAATTTTTATTGATCCTTATACTTTGCACTAGTACTTATAATTATTAAGAAACAAAAGAGAGAACCAAAAGGCTATTATTCACAAAAAGGTAGTTATTCACATTTCATTATTGGACATATGATTTTTGCAAACAAAGGCAACTACGTTAAAGTTCAAGAAAAATTATATTGAAAGTGATTTTTTATCTTTAAATAAATTCAATAAAACAGAAAAACAAACAGCATAGATTTGAAATTGATATCATTGAGTTCAGAAAAAAATATATATTTTATTGAACAATATAAGCCACCACCTTCCCATTTGAAAAAAAAAAGTTTTCGATAAAAAAGTGGTTTATTCAATTTTGGAGGCTTCGTAAACAGTTATTAATGAAATTAAACGAAAAATTATATTTTTCTCTTGGACTTTACCGGGTGTAAATGAATAGTGGTCCACCCCTGTAACTTCCTTGTTTTTAAAGATATCTGGATGAAATTTTGTATGGTGAAATTAGGTAACTTTTTGAGACCTATCCGCCATATTTATCACTTCCGGTTTCACTGGAAATGGCCCCAACAGTCTTTTCTAAAGGGACCACTCTGTATGTTTTTACATTTTTTAAATAAAGATCACATTTTTTGAACGACAATCTTTCTTAAGAAAAATTGTCATTCCTGCCGGTAACGATTACATATTACGGAACTTTTGGTACCGTTTAACCCCAACTAAGTAGAGCTTTCTGAATATCCGGGTGGCCCATATCATAAAATTTTTAAAAAATGGTCATTTTGAATAATGTGATTTTAATGAGTTTACAGCACCCTGTATGATGTATTATTGGACATATTGACGTTTTCGTATTTTTTATATGAATTACATTGGAACAAAAATAATTTTAACATATTCGCAGCCATCTAGATTGACAATTAAAATTCGAATTATTTTTCGTGCAACACTGTATAAATTGTTCAAAATAGTATAAATGTATCCAAAATGTGATCATTATTTCAAAAATGTAAAAACATACAGGTTGGTCCATTTAGAAAGGTTATTGGGGCCATTTCCGGTGAAACCGGAAGTGATAAATATGGCGGATAGGTCTCAAGAAGTTGGAAATCTTACCTAATTTCACACCTAATTACCCACCACTATTCGTTTACACCCGGTACACGATACCAATTTTTCTTGGGATTAGGGTTCGTTAAGAAAAAATAAATATGTATTTTACGTTTCGGCTAGAGGCCCTTGGCCTTCATCAAAATTTTTTTAATTAAATAGTGACAAAAATATTACAATCAGAAACAATTTTTTTTGAGGTTAACAATTTTGTGTACAAAAAATTTTTTTAATAAGAAATCTTACCTAGGCAGCATGACTTCGTGGCATGATATTCCCTTATGTTTTTTCTTTTTTTTTAATAAGTTTCATGGCTATGGTTTTCTTGAAAATGTTATAGATTAATTTAATGATTTTTATGAAAGGAATTTCTTCTGCACAATTGTTTGGCCATGGCCAGGCGGAACAACACTTCGCAAAAGTTGAAGGAGACAAACTTTCCTACATTTTTACTTCCACATCCAGTGGAAGTATAGTAAAGACAAAATACTTTTTTAAAATTTTTATTGTTCAAATAGGCTTAAAATGACATGAGACGTCGAGATTTTAAGTTTGAGCGAAAAAAATTTGTCTGTCTGTCTGTCGGTCTGTCTGTAACTTTCTTTGTGCGCACGTTTACTCTGGAACCGTTTGAGATATTGACTTGAAATATGGTACACATATGTACTTTAACGAGATCTAGAACTAGATTATATTTTCATCTTGTTCCGTCGAAGGGTTGGGGGGTAAATTTGGGGTGAATGGGTAATTCAAGCAGGTAAGAGTCGATAAAATTGGTATTTAGTATATACAAGAGAAGCTAGGATCTCTAAAAATGTTTGGCAATAGCCACCCCCATTACCACCCCCACCCCCTTATTAAAGGGGATGAAAAAAAATTGTGATTTAGTATATGTACAAGAACCAGAAACCTCAAAATATTTTTTTGCTTCATCCACCCCTACTACCACCCCCCTATCACCACCCCTACCCCACTACCGATGTGGGGTATCGTTTTATGGATTTTTGGGGTAGAGGATTTCAAACATTATATTATTAAAGTTCCATAAACAATTATTTCCACATACAAAGTTTTTTCGTTGTGCGTGACTTGGGTAGAGATTCTGGATGTGGAAGTAGTGATTTCTTGGGCAGCGGTTTTTGTATATACGTTTTTACTGTAAGTCTAATGTTTAAAGAGATACAGCGTCAGAAAGATGGATTTAAGAAGAAAAATTTTTTTTATTAAATAAAGTACGTTTACAACATAACATATTTTATATTATTCATATTATTTTAATAAAGATCTACTTGTATTGAAACTAAAATATCAAATTAATGGGATAGTATTACAGTGGCTTACCTCGAAAATAGGAAAAAAATTATTAAATTTAATGACAGTTATTCAGAAGAAATTAGTAGTAGTAGTACTGTTGTTTTACTAGACAATCAGGCCGGGATGGCCCATTTTGCTCTAGGGATCTACAATTTAACGTGGACTCCAAACCACGGTCCTCGACCACCAACTTTGACCCACCCTGGTCCCGTTCCACCACCTTTTTAAGGCGGCGCATTAGCCCGAGGTTCCCGGGCCTCCTGGACCAGCTACCGCCTGTCAAGTTGGTTCACTAGCCCTAGGACTGTCTCTGTTGGTAGCCTATCGACTATTAGATGAGACCATCATCCAAGTGCCCGACTCGCACAGCGTTGCTCTACCTCGCTGATCGAGCGACGGAACTTAAGCCGGTGATCGTACCTCATCCCCTCAGAAGAAATTAAAACCTGTTTTTTTAGCACACATCTTTAAAATTTTATATGAAGAACCCACCTTTATTTCCGATAAGGAATTGGTAGTTAAATTTTTGCACGACATTACGGGACACCTTGTATATACATACAAGTGAAGGAAAAAGAAAATAATTGTAAAAAAAAATTAGAATATTTCTTGGAACTACCTAGATAGCGGTAAGCTTAATAAAAATAACACAAACGTTTTAGAGGACAACCGGCACGAAACCTAACTACCTAACTAATTGATAGTTAATGTTCTTGTTATAAATACTAGGTTAGTCTGCATATTTATTATTTTATTTACTTTTAAGACAATAACATATAATCATACAGGTAGTTCGGAATTTCCATTAATTTTTATCATTGTCGGTGGACCACTGGAAAGGTGATTTACACCCCCCACACCCCCCCTCCCCAAAGAAAACGCCACTGTCTAAAATAATATATACACATTTTTTGAACACAAAATAATAATAGGCATGTTTTGTCGGAAAAATATGACGCTAACTGAATTTAGAATATGAGATTCACAACTGATAATTCATACTTTGAACCGAATTTTCTATATCACCCTGTATAGCTAGGTCGGTCCAATTGAACAAAATGCTCTCTTTTGACAGCCCCAGCAACATACTAAAATTTTAAGAAATTCTGTCGGTGTTTGAAAACCCCCTTAGAGGTGTGAGATGTCCTTTGAAAAAAATTCATTCTCCTGTTCAAGAGTTACAAGAGTGCCCCTATCGGCTGAGCCACTCGGTATAACCCAATAAGAATAATGTGATTTTGCTTCACTTTCGAGCTACCCTTATGAAGATATCCGTATACTCGTTAACAATAATTTTGGTAAAAATTAAAAATTAACCATTCGGCATTAATGACTCTTTTCTATGTAATGTTGAAAACCGTCTTTTCAACAACTGAAGTCCGTTGTGAAAGTACTTCCAAAATGAAAACAATTTTTTTATAATTTCAGTTTTAAGTGCAGTTTAAAGTCTATTTTTCTAGTAGTTTCCAAATGTTAGATTGAAAACCTTCGATTTTTTGTGTAGTTTAAAAAAGTTTCTATTTATTAATTATATAATTTTTTACTAGCATAAATACTATCCTTTCAAAAAATTTTCTAATATATTTTAATCTTGCCGACTATTAGAGGAAGTAAATGGGTCAACGTCACGTCGCCCACAAACATCATATTCTGCTTCGCGAATTCTCTTTAACAAATATTGAAAATTCAGGATTACCTAAACTAAAATTGTTATAGTTAGGTGAACTAAAATCTCTGTTTAAACAGCATCTCGCTTCAGTTAAAGGTAATGTTTGATCTTGGACCATTAAGACTGAGTTTGCATTTAATTCTAAGAAGTATTCTAGAAATCAGTGGCATTGAAAAATAAACAAATATTCAAGTCGTTTCTTATTTTATTATGTCATTAAGACAAATAAAATTAATAAAGCAGTTTACGCACGAGACGTAATTTTTCACATTTTTTACTTAGTTAGTGTGACTTTAATTCCATTGTAACATAGTAAACTTTTCTTGCATCCTGCAAAAAAAATGGGTAAAGAAATCACATAAACTGTTAGTGTCTACATCAAGTTTTCCACTCCATTTGACAAACGTTGGTCCCTGCCTAAGAGTAATCTGAGGTTCCGGGCTCCGGGAATCAGGGTTCCGGGATGACCATTAGCCAGTGGCGTATCCTGTAAGAATGAAAAGGTCAGATGTACTGTCTTAATACTTGATGTTATTGTATTCATTAATTACATAGTCACTGAAGCGGATAATTACAATATTGTAAAAAGAATAAACTAAATTAAACTCAGCAAAACGTCGCTTGCCAAATGTATGGATGAGGATATTTATAACAAAAATAATAACTTACTACCAGTGCGTCTAAGCAGATCTATAACGTTTAGTTAATAAATTCATAACTATAAAACTAAAAATAATAATTATAATTTGCTAACATCCTAGATTTGTCCAAGTTTCTTTATGCCTCTGACTCATGGATCATTAGGGAAGCAGACAGACGTCGTATTAATACCTTCTAGATGTGGATCTGGAGACGTTTGCTAGGAATTCTCTGGACAGCAGAATAACTCGATTCTCCCCGAAAGCGACTCTCCAGCATCATGTTCTCCAGAATCCTCTCATTTCTTGACCACATCAGCCGAAGAGAGGACAGTGTAGAACGATTGATAGTTCAGGGAAAGCCAGATGGCAAGAAACTGATGTGAAGGCGCTTGGGTGAGACTGTGCGAATAACAAGCAACCACAACAGATGGTGTGATGCCGTCGGACGTGCCGTACAGCAAACAGAGACCAACTAGAATAATGTATGGATCAAAAAATGTCTGATAAGCATTTGTGAATAAGAAGAAGAAATATGAAAACTTTTATATACATGGAAAAAAAAATAAGAAATCTATTTCACAAAAATCTTCAACATATCAACAAATGCTCATAGTCTTTGTTAAATGGGGAACTTGCCCATTTTTTTTTTTATTTCATTAAAGTGTGTATTTATGTATAAAAACACGCCACACCGAATATCATCTCTTAAATCGCAGTACTTACTTTGTAACAAATAATTAAAGTTGAAATCCTCGCCACTCCTCACGAAAAGCATTGTGACGTCACCGGGTGAAAACTAGTCTCGCGTGGTATTCAACAGATGGCGTTACTTTAGCCATTCACCCTAATTAATAGACTGAGCGGCGGTTGGCTTTGAGACGTCCGCATATTCGGTCATAAGTCTTTTGTTTTTTATGTTAAAGAAAAAATAAAAAAAGTTTCGGAAAGCTCAATTAATTCTCTTTACATAAGCTATCTACAAATTTTTCGAAAACACCGATAATTATCGAGATATTCGAGGAAATGTAGGAAATTACACGTTTCCCTATAGAGTGTATGTAAATCTTAAAAAAATAATTTTTCTGAGAAGCCTTTGTTTCGACGGGCCGAGATTAACGGAGCGTCAAAATAGTACATGATATTAAGTGAACATCGTAAATGAGATCGATTTCAGTTAATTGCCGATTAATTACGGTGACAAAATGGAGAAATTTTATCGAAAAAAAAAAAGTCCCAAATCCCGTCCCCTCTAATTCCTTAATTTTTGTCGGAATTCAAAAAATAAAAAAAGGAGTTTTAGAAAATTTAATTATGTTTAAATTAGTTAGAGTAGTGTTTTGGCGTAGGAGCCAAAATTAAAAAGTTTCCAACTGTAGAAGCTTAAAATTTGCGATTTTTTGCCGTACGTGGCCGACATTTCTGTAGTTATCTCCGAAACGAAAAAAAAAATCAAAAGTCTGGTGATAGCAAAAAATTCGTAATGGAAAATACTCGTTTGACCTTGTTTTTTATTTCGAGCTAACTCCCACCGTTTCGGAGATATCTGCGAAAAATAGCAAAAAACAGCTTACATTTTGGAGCCGAAAAAATTGCAAAAACATGCAATCTTGACACGTTCATATTTTTCGAAAAACACCATTGGTACGGCCGTACGATGTCGCGACGTAAAGAGGAAGTCTTCCAGATAAACCTGATCGTAAATTGCACGGCGAAATTCGAAAATTCGGCTCGACACGAACGAATCAAAAGTGACATTTTGTGACATTTCAAAATATTGAAGATGTTTTTCCAACGAATTTTAGGTTAGATTGTGTTCACTGCTAGTTGTTTCTGACAAATGAGCATGCGAAAGCAGAATCGGTGTTGCTTGACGCCGACTTTCACCCTCTGACGTCACGTTTCAGAAGTGGGTAAAATCCGGCAGATTTTAATCGCTTATATTTCTGGAGGAATTTTTTTTTTTAATTTTTTGTTGTCTATGGGGTTTTTAATGATGTTAGTTTACGATTTTGAGTATTTTAATTCAATTTTATTTTTTGGGCAAGTTCCCTATTAACAGAAACATATAACATTTACTTTAAATCCAACGTATTTATTTCATTCTTAAACATTTTTATTTAGTAATACTTAGTTCTTTTAACATCTGAACTGTTTTTTGTGTATGCATGTAATTGAAGTATTTATATTCTGCATTACCCCCAGAAATCATAAAACGATATGCCACATCAGTAGTGGGGATGGGGGTGGTGGTAGATGAAGTAAAGAAGAAATTGGGGTCTTTGGTTCTTGTATACACACTAAATCACAATTTTATTTTTTTCAGTAATCGTGCGCACAAAAAAAGTTACAGACAGACCGACCGATAAATTTTTTTTTTGCTCAATCTTAAATATTTCATGACATTCTAAGCCTATTTGAATAATAAAAATTTCCAAAATTATTTTTGTCGTGGCTATACTTCCACTGAACGTGGAAGTAATAAGTTCAAATTAATGTAAAAATTTTAAGTATGTAATAACGACTTTATAATTTTTTTTCCATCATTTTCTAATTATTTAATGATATATTGTTTTGCCGAAGATACAACATAGGGGTTTTCGAAGTACGCCACTGCCATTAGCATCCGTGTGTATTGAACCAGTTTGATGAATGGTTTCTATCATCTATCAAAGACAAATCACAAATATGTACGCTTGTCTGGCTTCGAAATGTGTTTGGAAAAGCAAACCGTGTTATTTTATTTAATTGAAAATATGACAAACAATTTTACAGTTATTGCTTATTTTCATTAATAAAAGTTGCGGAGATCGACAGGGGCGTCGAAAACAAACTTTCAGGTTAGAATGGAAGATAAATTGAGCTCGTGGAATTTTATGCGGTTTAGATAAATATAAAGTGCTCCTTTCTCATCCACGAGCTTAAAAATAATTTAGAAAGTTGATCAGCGAAGCTGTAGACATCAAAATCAAATTATTAATTGCCAACTTTGTGTTGCGCGTAGGTTCCATATTATCTACTAAATTTAGTATTTCTTATTAATTCATTTATTAACTATAGGCCCCAAAAACCTTAAAGTTTGGGTAAATATATTTTATAACAACTGTAAAAAAATACCATAACATTATCTGTTATGGCGGCTGCGCCAGTATTAGCATAGGTGTGCTTAAAGTTTGACATAATAGTTTCACAAAACAATTTCTAATATATTGCTACATAGTTGGCACTCAATAACCGTAAATAGAGGGAGGATAGCCAGTTCCCTATGCTGCAACGTTCGCTACTTGCCGGCAAAGCTGTGACGTCACCTCGAGACCTAAATCCTTTGTTTACGTTTCTGACGGCATTGCCTCTCTGTGTTTGGTGGTTTGATAATTAAGTTTTGTCTACTTTTTTACTGGTTTTTCTTCGTAAATCTCTTATATACATCTTCATGTGTGTTTAATACGTTCCTTTAAGTTATAAGAACATTCGTGATTAGTGAAACTGTGTGCAGGAACAAAGACATACTATTGCTTGCACTATTTTCGACCTTTATAGGATTTAAAAGACATTAATAGTGTTCTATGGTGATTTTGTGTATATTAAAGAAGCTTAATAATTCATGTATTAGACTTACATATTGTTATTATTCAGACAGAAGAACGAGACTTGCAAAATGAATTACTAGGTAAAAATACGTTTTTTTTTATTTACTGTTCTTGGTTTGCGCTGTGAATCAATGAAATGTTATAAATTTCAATTTTAGGTGGATAATACTCAACTGTTGCTTTAATTTGAACGACTTACAGAAATCACACCAATTGATTAATATAGATTTATACGCAAGTTTTATCTTTCATGGTAATCACTTGTTGAAGATCAGTCCTAGTAAATCCTGTGCAGTATTATTCTATAGTAAATGTGTAAAAAATCGGTAAAACCAAATGTGCACACCCTACAAGTTGGTTTATCCAATAAATGCTATGCGTATAATGTTAGTTCATTGGTCAAATTATAATTATACTCTACACAAATACGAATATGAAGAAAATATCGCATTTGATTGGTATATTTCTAAAACTGTAGGGAAAAAAATCATATCATTATTTAGTGAATGAATTCAAAATATCCGTCTGTTGTCCACAGATAACTTAAGAAAGGAAAGACCAATTGTATTGAAATTTGACAGTAAGTTAGTGTTAGCTGAAAGAAGACTCATGCTGTTTTTAAACAAAATCGATCTGTAAACAAGCTAAAAACGTCCTCTTCGTCGGTTTACTAAACTGTTTATATAATTGTTACACATTCTATAGCATACTCTTCGCAGTTTTTTGTAAATAATGTTAGTTTAAGACATTTTTAATTTTATAGCACGAAGTTAGTTCGTGAAAGACTCAGTGTAAAATAAAATAAAAATAAAAATCTATACCATATCCCACGTGGGTTTCGAACCTGGGACCCTTGGATTCCGAGTCAAAAGCATAAGAACTACACCACCACCTAACACCTAAAAAAATGTAAATTTTTACAAAAACAAAAATCAAAAAAAAAATTCTCAAATTTAAAGCATTAATAACATTTTTGTTTACTGATCGATTTTGTTCAAAAACAATAGAGTTCTTTCTCTAGCTAACACTAACTTATTGTCCAAATTTCAGTACAATCGGTAATTTTTCTTTCTCGAGTTATCGTGCTTACAAGAAACGTGACGGACGGACAGACGGATAAACGAACATTTTGAAAGTTCACTAACACATATGATATGAAAATTTTTTTGTCTGCGAGCGATATTTACAGTTTTAGAAATGTTCCGATCAAATGCAATATAGTCTTCGTTTTCGTATTTGCGAAGAGTATAATAAAAAAAGTCATTATTTTTTTTTAATTGGCTTCCCTTTTTCTGTTTTGCGATTGAATAAAATCTTGTCAAATGTTATTTCGTGTCTTTATTCACTTATTTATATATGTTACTAAGATACATTTCTCGATAATATAACATCCAACCGTCGAGATTTCATTTTCACCTTGATAGACTATATTATAAAAATTTACGTTCAATAAATTGGTGCTTTGGTAGTGGTTTACACAGTTGCTACACTTTTGACCCGAAATCGAAGGGTGGTTGGTTCGAGACACAAATATTTTAGTTCCTTTTTTTTTCACTTTATTTTATACTGACCAACTAAGTTGCCATCATGATGGTGATCCGTCAATCTCGGCCCATCTTCTAGCGGCTTGTATATCAGCATATATGTAGAAGATATGTAATCTGAGGCGACGATTACGTAGTGGATGTACTATCCTTCGGAGGGGATGTAAAGCAGTCGTTCCTTCTGTATTAAATATTAGGCATTTCCAGGTTGGAGTTAACGCTGGAGTTAAGATAGGCCTTGGTAGCGCAAATAGGCCAAAGTTAACTTAAAAAAAAAAGTTGGCATCATGTATTTAAAAATGTCTAAAACTATCATTATTTATAAAAAACTGCGAAGAGTATCCTATAAAATGTACAACAATTATAAAGAAAGTTCAATAAATCAGACGAGGGGCACAATGTTTACTATGGTTACTTTTGAAATTTGTGGATAAATTTTTGTTATAAATAGTCGTGTCACGACACGAGAGCTCCTTTAATTAGGAGTAAGTCTTTCGACCGGTGTTTGTTGCAATCGAATTAACAGCGTTTGGTGGTAATATGTAATATGCAATTCGTTACAGTCTGATTATTTCCTTATTTTTAGAATAAGGATGTATAGAGGGTTGTTTCAGAAAGAAATTACGTTTAGTAAATCTCTAGAAGCATACTTTTGAACTATATGCATGACCCATCTCAGGCTAACTAGTTCGATTGCAGTGGACAGCGACCGCTAAATGGCGCCTTCTATTTTTTCTGCATCTTGCAGTCTTAAAGATTGCGAACGTGTACCAAGTCATCGGATATCTCGCACTAATTGGCGCAACCCCTGTACACACGATACAATAGGGTCATTTCCTTCAACAAAATTTACTAAATATTGTTATATGATCAAAAAGTATATTAAAGATAAATTGTATATATCGTATTAAAAAAAGTTCTAATTACATGCAAGAACAAATTGGTTTTGAAAATAAGAAGGCGGTAAATGATGACGTATATAATGAGAAATCAATTCTGGAGAATTTTCATGTTTTCATTTATCATGTTGGTGGTAGCGCTCTGTTGATTTGTTTACGTTTACATTGTGTGTTTAATATTTGTTTATAATGGAACCTAATTTTGTGAAAGGTACTTCAGGAAAATTTACCCATAGTGGATTTTTATATGGTATACGAGTTTAATGTAGACAATGTGAACTATTCAAGTGCCGAATCCCGAAATGTTAAAAATTTGAGGTTAGTATTTTTTTAAAATACAATGACGCACATCGATACTAACACTAACAGCTACATATAATATTCTTTAATGTACTAGTCCAGTCAACGGAGTGCTAAAATGACCAAAAGCGCTAATTTGAGTGCTAATGGAATTTGATAAAACCTTGTGCAATGTGTTTGTAATGACGTTAATGAAAAAATTGAAAAAATGATTAGAGTAGTAAAAGACCGGAATAGGTAGAAAACACACCTTTTATCACGGATTCCGTAACTTGTAGAATTAGGTCAAAAATTAAAGAGAAACAATAAATTTACCTTTTTTTGGACCAAAATAATATGTTTTTACCCTTGTGAATTTTTTCGAGAAATGCATATTTTTGGAGATACGGCCACTCGAAAATTCCTAAAAGTGGTGGAGGGGATATGTAAAAGTTGAAAAAAAATCTGGAAAAATTCAGGTGAATGTAGCATCGAAATACTTTTTTTATTTGCAACTTTCTGTAAAGTGCGTTTTCACCGAGTTATTCCGGAAAAACATGAAAAACTACCCCTTTCTTTGAAATTGTAGCGCTTTAAAAATATGTAATTTAAAAATTTGAATTTGAATTTGATTCAGACGTATGCATTGAGTCCTTCCAAACATTTTTTGTCTCTTGGAATTTTTTTGTAACTTGCTAATTTTCCGAATTACAGGCAGTTTTTCACGATAACTAATGTACTATATTTTTTCCACATACAAAAAAAAATTAAAATTTAAAAATTATATTGAACTTTTAAAAATGGTATAACTATATAGGTTTCATATTTTTTTATAATAATATATAAATCACGTTCATTTTTCGAATTTTCATGTATTTTTTGTGCAATAAATGTAGTAGAGTGAAAAACTGCCTATAACTGGGAAAATTGGCAAGTTACAAAAAAATTCCAAGAGACAAAAAATGTTTAGAATACCCCAAGGCGTCTTTTTCAAATTTTTTAATTACATATTTTTAAAGTGCTCAATTTCAAAGAGGGGGGTAGTTTTTCATGTTTTTCCGGAATAACTCGGTGAAAACGCATTTTACAGAAAAGTTGCAAATGAAAAAAGTCTCTTATTTCGATAACACATTCACCTGAATTTTTTCAGATTTTTTTTCAACTTTTACATTTCCCCTCCCCCCACTTTTAGGAATTTTGGACTGGCCATATCTCCAAAAATATGCAATTTTCAAAAAAATTCACAAGAGTAAAAACGTCTTATTTTGGGCCAAAAAAGGTAAATTTATTGTTTCTCTTCCATTTTTGACCTAATTCTATAAGTTACGAAACATCATTTCCTACTCTGATTTTTTTTCAACTCTTTTATTAACGACATTACAAACACATTGCACAAGGTTTCATCAAAATCCATTCATTAACACTCAAATTAGGACTCCCCGTTGACTGGACTATATGCTAACAGCAAATAAGCAAAGCAAACGACGCCCGTCGATTATTCCTTTATCTACCTGCGCATGTTCTCACATCTGACGTGGCGATGGGCGCGAATTCAAAATTTCTTAATGTAAATAATTAATTTCACTATTAAAATGACTTTAGATTGTAAAATAAAAAAATACGGGTCAAATAAAATTTAATAAAGTACTTGAATATAAAATTTTTAAAAAAATGGTCAACGACCCTATTTGCTGTATGTCGGAATCCCAACTCGGTAGATTGGAAGATTGCCCTGCCAACTCGTAAAATTAATAAAACAATCGTTCCAATTAATCTACACACGAGCCAACTGGCAGGGATTCCAGCAGATCGTATCCAACCGATTGTATCGTGTGTATACTCTTTTAAACATTTTTTCAGCAAAATCAAATAAATAACATTTCTCAATAATTCGATGGATTTTCATAATTAATTAGCCTCCTTTACGTTACACTGCTTTGTCTAAAGTGTAAGGAAAAATAACCTTGACTAAAAAACATTTAAATATTTATTACAAAGTGTACGCCTTATGCTCGTGCAATAAAAATACAAATATTACTCATCGCGATATAACTGGAATGACATAAAAATGTTCCCATGTAAAAGTTGGTTGTAACTTAAGCATTTCATTAGATCTCGTCTGCAAAGTAAGTCTATTTTTAATGCAATTGGCTGTAATTGCAAACTGTAATGGACATCTTCAACTGCCATGGTGAGCGTGAATGTCGGAAGCTGCAAGTGGCGGCAATCAAAGCTATAATCTCAACACCATCGTTATTTTCCTCAACGAGAGTTATTCTTCTCGTCTATTCTGATGTTATAGCGCAAGTTGAAACGGCCTGGCACCACTTTAATGTGTATGTGGTCTTCAGAATGTAATATGCATATACGCGTAGCAGATATCCACTTAAACGTTATATTTTTTCTCGTGTATGTCACGATCAGAGGCCAGTCACGATCAACTTCAATGATGGGACCTCGAAGGAAACGCCTCGAGACCCGGTAATACCACAAGCTAATAACTGCAGGCAATGGTCACTTCGAACTCAATCAGAAAATGTGCGATGTGTGTTGCAGCGAAACGATGCAATATTACATACCTCGCTGGATGCAAGAGTTAGTCGAAGAACGAGTCCCCTGAATTCGACACATGCTATGCACTCTCGGATATACAAAAACAGACTTATGTAAAAATACCTCGCAAAACAAATTTTGGAGGTTGCGCTTTGATTTGGAATTGCGAAATTGTAAAAAATTGCACTTACTCATTTTTTTTAAGAAAAATAGTATTTTCACGTTTTTTGTACCCCTCTGCATCTGTCATTTGTTGTCGTAAGAACTTGATATTTTAGTGTTACAATGTTCAAGCCTTTCGCTTTCCAACGGTGTATGCAAAAATATTTGTTATGATGTGACTGAAAAATAAATAAATACACAGCCATACGAAAAAAAAGTTCTGTGCAGCCGAATCCGTAGTCCAAAAAAGAATCTATAGTGTCAGTTTTGTTTTTTAGTAAAAACATTCCTTAAAATGTTCTAAAATCATAGAAATAATGCAATAACTCTTAATGAAGTGTGAAAAATTGTAGATGTTTTGTAGTCGAGAGTAGAGAATATAAATTCGAGCCACAGTAAGCTATTTCTATAAATTAATCCGAAATCCGCCCTTATGGGGGGTGAAAACTACCGCTAAAACTCAGAAGATGCAGGTGAGTGTGAATAACATGCACAAAGGCCAATTTTTTTTATCTCTTAGTGCAAAATGTTTGACTCGACAACCAGCCATTACTCTCAAAGTGTAGAGACTCAACCCTATGGAGGGTTAAAACTATTCCCACCCTTCATAGGTTTCAAAACGGGAAAAAAAATTCAGGCTTTTATAGTTTTAGGCAGGGTGCACAAATCACCAACCACCAATACATGTCTAAAGACTACCCTTAAAGGGTGGTCAAATGTTACATATGGGTGCTATCAGGGCTGTAGCGAAGGGGGGGGTATGGAACTTTGCCAGACCTGGCAAAAGTTGGAAATTTGAGATGTAATTTATATTGAAAATTTTTTTTTTAGATTTTCTTCCCCGCTCTCCCCTGCTCATCAATATTTATTTCGGCGGAACTTGGCAAAAGTTGGGTAATAGTTGAAAATTTGAGATGCAAGTTGGCAATTTCTATTGAATTTTTTTTTTAGAATTTCTGCCCCCGCTCATCACTTTTTATTTTGGGTGAAAGTTGGAAATTTGAGACGTAAGTTGGCAATTTGTATTGAAAAATTTGTTTTTCCAGAATTTCTCCAACCCCGCTCATCAATTTTTTTTGAGGAATTATTATTTAATTATTTACAAGTTGGCTTTTCAGTTTATGAAGTTGGCAAATTTGGAAAAATTACTCCCCAAAAAAGTTTGTTCGCTACGGTTTTGGGTGCTATTAAAATTCTCAAAGGGTCAAAGGGTCAAATAATTGTGCCAAATAAATAAATCTGGTACAACAACTACCTAATCTTTTTAATAAGGTTGAAAATCACCCCTATTGTGGGGGGTAAAAACTACACCTACATACGGACGGAAATAGAAAGACGGAAATTTAGTTAATTCAGGTATATAGCTTACATAGGTAGAAAAAATGGTCACTGAAGAGATGTAGCCTATATCTATGACTAAAAAAAAAGAAAAGAAAACCACGGAAAAGACATTTTGAAGATAAGGGAGAAAAATCATTTGGATTGATGGTCGAAAGTATGATATAAATAGGAAAAAAATAGCTTTACACAGATTAAAAGATAGATAAGTTGATAAATGTTAAGATAAACAGTTGAATAAGCGCAGGTATGGTATAATAAATAAAACACAACTGGTTAATGCTTAATGTATGAATTTGCTCCATATTTGTCTATCCTGCCTAAAACTACAAATGCCTGAATTTTTGTTCCAGGATATTGGAAGTAGTGAAATCCGTCCATCTCAATTTCAATAGCACCTATATGCATCATTTGAGCATTGAGCATAGGGGTAGCTCTTACCAAGGGTAGACTCTAGTCATGTGTCGGTGGTTGGAACGAATTCACTCCATATTTGTTTACCTTGCCTAAAACTACAAAAGCCTCAATTTTTTTTCCCGTTTTGAAACCTAGGTGGGGGAAGTTTTAACCCTACATAGGGTTGAGTCTCTCCCCTTTGAGAGTAATGATTGGTTTTCACACCAGTCAAATATTTTGCACTAAGACAATTTGGCCTTTGTACATGTTATTCACACTCACGTCTTTTGAGTTTTAGTCGTAGTTTTCACCCCCCCATAAGGGCGGATTTCGGTTTAACTTATAGAAATAGCTTACTGTGGCTCGAATTTATATTTTCTAATCTCGACTACAAAACATTTACGATTTTTCACACTTCATTAAGAGTTATTACATTATTTCTACGATTTTACACCATTTTAAGGGATGTTTTTGACTAATAAACAAAATTAATACGATAGATCTTTTTTTGGACCACGGATTCGAATTCAGCATCGAAACATACATTAAATCCATATAATTTGGTCCGCTACACAGATCTTTTTTTTGGGTGGCTGTGTTATCGAATAATAAAAATGTATTTACTGTATACCTGTGTAGAATTTCATTAAGTAATATACGACTCAAATGCGTTGATCCCTTACAGAGTTAAATATATTGAACACGTACTTTTACCACGAATATCTCGAAACGGGGAACCTGATAAAATTGAAAAATAATTGTGTTTATTATGTGTCTACCAATCATTGAAATTTGAACAACTTAAGTTGAGAAGTTTATTTTAGGCATCGATATAACCCAGCCTGTTTCATACAGTGAAATTTTTTATAGTTTTTTTATTTTAAAATTTCAGAGTTATTTTCCAAAACGTTACTCTATATTCTTCTATATAACTTAGCACATCTTTAGAAACGTTCAACGTAAGTAATTAAAATTTCAGTGAGAGATTTGCAGTTGGCATGTCATGAACACATAATTTTTTCAATGTGTTCTTCTTCTCCGTTTTTGAGATGTTAGCTGTTAAAGTGGGCTCTTGCTGCATCGGTATCCCTAGATTTAGTGCAGCGCGTACAACGCTCAAATACAGTGTCAGAAAATGTTTCATTTGGGTCGGCAATGAAAGCAAGCGAGAGCGAAGCAACTAGGCTATTCTTTTTTATCGTATAACACATCCTACTCGTGCCACCTGCTTTCCCCACCACATGTGCGTGGGCAGCTACTGCGGGAAATGTAAAGAATTATTTGACTCGTTTTGAAAGTAAAACGGGTTTCAGTTACTAAAGCATGTAATAATATTACCTATACTGAACAGAGCCAACTATATCCTTCCTGTGAATAAATGGTACTGAAATTTTTAATAGCAATGATGTACGTGTTTTCTTGATAGCGCGTCATTATTTGCTCCCTCTACTAGAGCACTGGTACACGGCTTTATTGTAGGCGGTCTGTCAAGCCGTTGAAACTATGCCTGCCACCCAAATCCAAAATCTTCCGATACTGTATATAATAAATACTTCTATGACCACCAACCTGTTAGAAAAAAAAACATTTTTATTCACTTAAAAAATTAATTCAGTCCTTAAACTGTATTCCTCTCATTTATACTAGTACTCTCTCTACTGAGAAATCCATGTGATCTCGAATGAAAATATTTTTTTGTACCAGATATTTTATCTTTGGAAGAATTTTATGTATGACAATCGATTCATGTTTCAGAATACATGTGTCTAAACTTTTAAGCAGTCAAAGACTAGAAATGAAGTTATGCGATGAGAAACTTAAAAAACAATATTTCCAAGGAATTTTATAAAAAGTGCAAAAGTGTGATTTTTTCCGATTTTGCAATTCCGAGTCATGCTGCGGCCTCCGTGATCGAATGGGCATTTAGCATTTTTTTTAAATTCACATTTCGAAAGTACACCTTGTAGTTAGTAAATGTGCAAGATATTACATTTTTTTTTCAATTCCTTCCTCAAAATAAATAATGAAAATGGCAAGCATACGGCAAGCAACAGACGTGCATACACCGCATGACTCATAAAACCAGTCGAGCAAGTGCTGTGACATCATCCGCGCCGTCGGACGTTTCAAATATGTTACGAATTGGAAATCAAATATTACAGTTAATATTAACGCTAGCGGCCTAATTTTTTCACTATATACATAAAGGGTTCAATACTTACGGAACATGCAAAAATAAATTGTAAACTAAATATCACTAAATGTGCCCATTCTGCTGGTAATTGTACATAAGAATATGACTTCAGTTTTGTATGCTCGTGAATTGCACAGGACACTTTTATTTTGCATGTTTCGATGGTCTGTCCTCTGACTAAAACAATTATGTGAAACTTTTAAATATCTCAGAAAAATTGTAGTTTCTAAATAATAATTACTAAATATTACTTATTCTCGCATCTCATAGTGTCAGTATGAATCAAGTAATCAGTACACAAAAATCAATTAGATGTATTATCTTAGATCTATGGCACTTTAGATCGTAGAGATAGCTTGAAGTTGAAGTTGTCGATTGCAAAATAACTGCCTCGATCTGTTCTATGATTACATAAGGTGGCAGTAATCATTCGTGCGAATGGCCGGTGAAATTTCTCTGCTAGTGGGAAAACACTATTTTGACAAACTTTTTAAAAAGAAAGAGTGCATAGAAAATTGCAATTTTCATTATCTTGAATGTTTTCTTAAATGAAACTTCTAAATATAATATTACCCTTACTAACTTATAAACGGTTTACTTAATGTACCGGGTGGGCAACAGATACATTCGAGACCATCGCAATTGGATAACTTTTTTTAGCCAACTACATATCTAAACTTTAGTAAAAATGACTCTTTTGCATGCCTCTACGCATCGTCGCATGCTGTCAATTAGACATCTAATGCTATCTGTTGAAACAGTACATCGAGCATGAAAGATAAAGCTACTGATCTAACACATCATTGATATAGGACTGAACTTTTATAATAGATGGCGCCACTAAATATTACATCAGGAACCAGCCCCAAATAACGTTGTACAGGGCGGACCAAATTAGATGGGATGGCAGATAGACAAAAAACAATATAGGTGTCCTGAGCTCGATTTTCGAGAAACAAACAAGCGATCGTGACGTGATCTTTCTTGACTACCGGGCTACAGTGCGTTTTTGGAAAATTGGCATTTTTGGATGACCTTTATATCACAATTACCAAGTGTCGAATCGAAAATCAAGTAACACATTCTTGAGGCACTTTTGAGTAGAATCCGTTGCTGATAAGAAGAAAATTATGCATGCCTCAGTTTTCGAGATATAGACTTAACTGATGTATTTTTAAATGAAACAACCTATAAATTATTTCATTATTCGATCACAACTTAAATTAGCTATCCAACGATTTATCATATGTCATATTTATCTCTAGAAAAAGTGGTTAATTTTCGAAAAATTTTATATATGTGTGTGAGGAAGTCATGGAAAATTATTAGCAACAACACTTATAATATAAAATAATTTCGCCAAAAATAGAAAAAACTAAACTACAATAAATGTTCGAATGGGGCACTTGCCCATTTTTTTTTTTATTTCATTGAAGTGTGTGTTTATGTATAAAAACACGCCACATCGAATATCAGCTCTTAAAATCGCGGTACTTACTTTGCAATAAATAATTAAAGTTGAAATCCTCGCCACTCCTCACGAAAAGCACTGTGACGTCAGATTGAGGAAACTAGTCTCGCGTAGAGTCCCACAGATGGCGTGCTTTAGCCTAGCGGTACGTCTTCACCCTAATTAATAGACTGGGCGGCGGTTGGCTTTGAGACGTCCGCATATTCGGTCATTAAGTCTTTTGTTTTTTATGTTAGAGAAAAAATTAAAAAAGTATTGGAAAGCTCAACCAATTCTCTTTACATAAACCATCTACAAATTTTTCTAAAAAAAAAAACGATAATTATCGAGATATTCGAGGAAATGTAGGAAATTACACGTTTTTCTACAGAGAGTATGTAAATCTTAAAAAAACAATTTTTCTCAGATATCTTTCTTTCGAAGGGCCGAGATTAACGGAGCGTCAAAATAGTACATGATATTAAGTGAACATCGTATAGAAGATCGATTTCAGTTAATTACCGATTAATTACGGTGACAAAATGGAGAAATTTTACCGAAAAAAAAAAAAGTCCCAAATCCCGTCCCCTCTAATTCCTTCATTTTTGTCGGAATTCAAAAAATAGAAAAAAGTGTTTTAGCAAATTTAATTCTATTTAAATTAGCTAGAGTAGTATTTTGTCGTAGGAGCCAAGATTAAAAAGTTGCCAACTGTAGAAGCTCAAGATTTGCGATTTTTTGCCGTACATGGCCGACATTTCAGTGGTTATTTCCGAAACGAAAAAAACTTTCAAAATTCTGATGGTAGCAGAAGATTCGTAGTGGAAAATACTCGTACAGCTTACATTTCAGAGCTGAAAAAATTGCAAAAACATGCAATATTGACTGATCGTAAATTGCACGGCGAAATTCGAAAATTCGGCTCGGCACGAACGAATGAAGAGTAGCATTTTGTGACATTTCAGAATATTGAAGATGTTTTTCCAACCAATACTTTTAAATTTAAGTTAGGTTGTGTTCACTGCTGGTTGTTTCTGACAAATGCGCATGTGCATGCGGAATTTTCAAAGCCAAAGCAGAATCAGTGCCGCTTGATGCCGTCATCCGATTTTCTCCATCTGACGTTATAGCGACTCATTCACTCGCAAGCGAGAAGTTCCTATGGAGTTGAGAAAAACAAAAGAAGAAACAATCGATAACAAAAAACAATAATATATTTTATATACACACAAATTCAAATATTTAAAAAGATGTATTTAATAATTCGAATATACGTATATTTACATTAAACTTATTTTATTATAGCATTATTGCTATAAATTTGGTGACCCCGACATACACATAACCTTCGTGATGGGATCTATGTAATCAAATTAATTAAAAGAAAGAGCAAAATTATTTCTACTCTCGAAGCTAGAAGAATATTCAGACATAATTACCCGAAGACCATCTCTAAGAATATAAAATATAAATCAACTCCAAGAATATAAAATATTAACCAACTCCAAGAATATAAGGACTAAACAAACTCATTGAAAGAAGTTTAAAAGCAAAAGAAATGCTTAAAACTTTTATTATATAGACACCTAAAATTTTATTAAATTTATTGATACAATTTGGCACACATCCACATTCCTGATTTAGAACCACTTTTATCAACGACTTCAAGAAGATGTTCAATATACTACATACCACTATACATTGAATCCAGATGATGCATATCTTTTAACGAAGAGAAGGATACACAGAAAATTCACTGATAAATTTTGAACTGATGTTCCTCTACTTTAGGGTCATTTCCTACTCCCAATTGAAGTTGAACATTACAAGTACTGTCATTTGCTTGGTAAGTGAGTTAACATACATTTCCCTTTTTCTCTGAGAAAATCATCAATCAACCAATTATGCCAACCCCGTTATCAGATTTAGTTACGACTGTCAAAAATTTTTCAATTACTTTCCAAGATTCAATAAACAGCTCTCTGTACGGGCTCCGATCTAGGCACCGGCACTCGATCAGCGATGTTAAGCAACGTTGGTCGCGTCCAGCGCTTGGAATGGTGACCCAAGTTCTCGCTGGAGATCTCAGTCCATATGCTGAGCTGTAAAAGTCTGACTGGACTGAGGCGGCTCGGCGAGAGAAAGACAGAGGCTGATAACCGTGCCTGGGGGCCCTTATCAACAGACTCGAAGTCTAGGAAGACCATGTTTGGATGGGGAGCCCTGAGGCACACAAAAAAAAGGAGTACTACAATAGACCTTATAGGTCGCAGTGGGGGAAGGCCAATCGCCCGCTCCTTCAGAGTAAAAAAAAGAGTAATCTAAGATTCAATAAACCAAGTCTTACAAAGAGAAGAACTTTTTAATTCTCGATTAAATTCTTTACAATCTAAGCTACCTAATCAATCTTTCGAGCCTCAACTTTCTACTTCTTTCTGTAATAATTGTAGGAGTACAAACAGTTCACAAACTCATACCACTAATCGCAATCGTTCACCCAGCCGTAATAATGTTTCCAATAAATTTGATCGTACTAATAATACTATTTGTTACTACCATCAACTTTACGGTACCAAAGCTTATCGTTGTGGTGGTGAATGGTGCAAATTTAATAAAAGTTGTAAACAATTAAAATGTCGACGTTTCATGACATTCTAAGCCTATTTGAACAATAAAAATTTTTTAAAATTTTTTTGACGTCTACTTCCATTGGATGTGGAAGTAAAATTTTAAAAACTTTTATTGTTCAAATAGGCTTAGAATGTCATGAAACGTCGAGATTTTAAATTTGAGTGAAAAAAAATTCAGTCTGTCTGTCTGTCAGTCTTTCTGAAACTTTTTTTTGTGCGCACGTTTACTCTGGAACCGTTTAAGATATTGACTTGGAAGTTGGTACGCGTATGTATTTTAACAAGATCTGGAGCTAGATTATATTTTCATCTTGTTCCGTCCAAGGGTTGGGGGGTAAATTGGGGTAAATGAGGGTAAATAGATAAATGAAGCAGGTAAGAGTAAAAAAAAATGATATTTAGTATATACAAGAGAAACTAAGGTCTCAAGAAATTTTTGGCATTAGCCACCCCCATTACCACGCCCACCCCATTATTAAAGGGGATGAGAAAAGATTATGATTTAGTGTGTGTACTGTGTACAAAAACCAAAAACCTTAAAATATTTTTTTACTTCATCCACCCCCCACTACCCCCTATCACCACCACCACCCCACTACCGATGTGGGGTTATCATTTTATGGGTTTTTGGGGTAGAGGATTACTAATATTATATTATTAAAGTCCCATAAACAATTATTTCCACATACAAAATTTTTTCGTTGTGAGAGACTTGGATAGAAAATCTGGATGTGGAAGTAGTGATTCCTTGGGCAGCGTTTTTTTTTTCTTATCAGCAGCGGATTCTACTCAAAAAAGTGCCTTAAAATGTGTTACTCGATTTTCAAATATAGATAAGCTTAATAGAAAATAATAATGGGATCATTTAAGAATGTTGTTTATTGCGTATTTTGATAATTTATGTTTCAACTTGTGGATTTACAAATTGGTGTTATCAGCATATGAAACTTGTAAAGAATTAAATTTCTTAAGGTACCTAGCCAAGTCATTAAAAAATAGTATAAATAAAGTCGGACTTAAAATGGACCCTTGTGGTACCCCTATATCAATATTTGCTAAGTCTGATTTGAACTCGTTAAGTTGCACCCTTTGCTGTCTATGTGTGAGATAAGATTCAAACCATTTTAAACAGATTCCACGTGTCCCATGTCATTCAAGTTTAGGTAATAATTAAGTTTCTGATTTTGCCATCTGTCATCTTTATTCTTCGTTGAAATTAAATTAAAAACGGTAGGTTACGCAACTTCCTGTATCCCCAAAAGACCATTTACTGGAGGGGGCTATCTGGATATACATATTAGAAATTTGAAATGTTTCGGAGTTAAACCGAGAATATTTAAGAAACAGTTGGTAAAAACTAATTTAATATTCGAAGATATTTTTAATAATATATAGTAATTAAAGGGAGATATAATGAATAGGGATAGAACTCTATAAGTGTTTGTAAAGTGGCGGCATTTTCCGTCAATCTCGTGCTTCTAAATTATATATGTACACAAATCATACGTGTATATTGATTTGTTAAAGTAACAATTTATATTTAACAGTTTCGTTTCTGTCAATCATAAAGTATGTTCGTAAGTACGAGCAGATGCAATTTTGCATATACCTCCTAGTTACTAAAGGATAAATAATAATAATTTATATTGTTTAGAATACACTAGTGTGGAAAATACACCTAATCTGTCATTTATCAAACGAATTCCAGTTACGAAGCTAACATATCTGCAGGCGACGAAATGAAATATGTCGTACTGCGGCATAGTTGTTCAGCCACATTCAATAAAGATTTCCAACGTTTGGCAACTGCGTCCTTATAAATGGACTACTCTTATAAGCTGTCTAGGGTCGACAAATACAAGGATTGCCCATTTTTTCCTTGTTGACAGATGTACGCGTTTAATAGCTCGGAAAACTCTTGTCACTTTTTTCATACAAAACCAGATACACAATTTTCTCTTGTTAGATCCAATCTAATTTTATCGCTACATTTCCCTTAAACCTAGTCTGGCCAACTTATTTAATGATCTGCGAATTTACTATAAATGTCTCTAACGACATAATGTCTCTATTTGTTCAACAATTCTCTACAGAATACACACCTACAGCTCGTTAAGTTTGGCACGTTATCAATGATTTTTAACGAATTTGTAAACAATGAAAAAAATGTATGGAGATCTTTATTTACTTATTTTTTTAATAATGCACTACCAACAGAGCATTCCAGTTACAGGGCAGAAAATATACGTACTTACAAAAATATAAGAAGGAACTGTAGAAACAAAAAAATGGAAAGTAAACAGATAAAAACAATGATACATTGCAGTGAAAGATATCAAACTGGTCTTGGAGATTATTCTAGTTCTTACACATTTTGTACAATGCAATTGCGAGAATTTCTGAATGTTAGTTATGCAGGTAGGCAGATGGAATAAAAGTTTTACTTAGAATCTGGTCTAGGTGCTCGAAAATTTAGTAAACATAATATAGCAAAACAATCTATTATATTATGTTTTAAAAAGAAATATTTGTTGCGATATAGTCTCCAGACTCAAAATGCTTAAAAGTGCAGTCTGAGGAAAACCACTAGCAGGATAGACACCATTTTTATTGTGACTTAAGGTTTTTAAGAAACTCCTGTGAATTGTCTCTATGTTTGTATGTGTATGTATAATGAGGAGACTAAATAATTGACGAATGTTCCAATTTGGATAGAATAAATAATTGATACCGTGCGTGTAGCCGAACGCTAGGCATAGGGAGTAAAATTACAACATCGCGCGTGCCAGCTGGCTGAAATGAAATAACAGACTGGAATGCTCCGCTCGACGGAAGAATTTACGGCAGCTATGTTGTCATATCTATCGCGCTACGTGGATGTACATTGTACATGCCTAATGGGAAATTACACGCACGGTATAATAGTTTCACTGTCTAATGTCGTTGAAATCATGAGAACACCGCATTATGAATCCTAAAACCTTTATCGGTGATGGTGTTTATATGACAATTAAAGGTTAGTGTACTGTTCAATATTACACCGAGATCACGGAATATTGATGTAGTCGGGGAGCCCTCCCTAGGTGTACGTGCCCCCCCCCACCGACCCTTGGGGACAATGTTTTTCATAAAGATTAAAGTCTAAGGAACAATTTAAGACATGTCCCCCAAAAAAAACTGGCTGTACTTTGAAAATGGCGGCCATATGTTGAAAAAAACTGTTGCCAATATAGTTTTTGTCATATAACACAAAAACTAAAAAAGATGGACAAAAACTTTTTCCACAAAAAACAACGTGCATACAATTTTCTACAATTTTGTTTCTATACAATATTTTGATAGGAGTTACCATTTTCCAGATAAATGAGTCCAAAATTAAGAAAACATGGAAATTCATTTATCGGTAAATCACTTAGAGGAAAAAACTGTGACAATTATTGTAAGGCGTATAATATAACTTTATATTATTAACATAACAAAAAATAAAATAAACTGAAAAAAGTTAATAATAATAATAATATTATAATTTGTGGACATTTATCTCGAAAACGGCAACAGTGGTGTCTGGAAAATGGTAACTCCTATCCAAATATTGTATAGGAACAAAATTGTAGGAAATTTTATGCACTTTGCTTTTTGTGCAGAAAGTTTTTCTCCATCTTTTTTAGTTTTCGTGTTAAATGACAAAAAACAATATTTGCAATTTTCTTTTAAACGGACGCCATTTTGAAAGTAGAGCCAGTTTTTTTTTGGGACATGTCTTAAATTATTCCTTGGGCTTTAGTCTTTATGAAAAAGATTGTCCCCAAGGATTTGGGGGTGCACGGACACTTAGGGTGGGCTCCCGTAGTATTACGCTTTATATTATATTTTATATTTTATTTTAAAAGTTGAATCATTTATCTGGAAACTCCTATCCAAATATTGTATAGGAACAAAATTGTAGGAAATTTTATGCACTTTGTTCTTTGTGCAGAAAGTTTTTCTCCATCTTTTTTAGTTTTTGTGTTAAATCACAAAAATAATATTTGCAAATTTTTGTTTTTTTAACGGACGCCATTTTGAAAGTACAGCCAATTTTTTTTTTTGGGGACATGTCCAAAATTGTTCCATAGGCTTTAATATTTATGAAAAGCCTTGTCCCCAAGGGTCGGAGGGGGGGGTGCACGGGCACTTAGGGCGGGCTCCCGTAGTAATGGAATTGTAAGCACCGAATCTTCTAAACAATTATTAATTCGACAAATTGATGTTTATTAGTAAAAGTTAGACCATTGAATTGCCTTATGTTCACCTGTAGTTTGTTTAATTTACATCATTCGTTGATTTTATTTACTTGCTTATTGTATTATTGTATTCTATAACTTAATATCATCTGCGTTTAAGAGACAATTGACACCCAATTCTACTGTAATGCCATTAATGAAAATATTGGAGCATAATGGACCCAATAAAGCTAATACAGAACCCTGGGGTACACCTGAAGTAGATAAAAATTCTGCTAACCATTTTTCACATTTTGGTGGTGTGTCTGTTTTCAAGGTATGATTTCAAAAATAACAAATTTCTTGAGAAACTAAATTGTTGAAATTTTGAACATAAAATAGAAAAATGCACAAGTTCTTTTGTTAAAAAACTTTTGCGAAAATCATGTCAAATTTAATTTTTTAAGCAGCCTCAAAAATTTTTAAAAATTTAATTCAAATTTAATTCAACCCGTATGTACTGTTTTTTAAGTTTGTACCTTTAAAATTGTTAAAAATTATGAAATACTAATAATTGAACCTTTTTAACTAATATCCATAGTGAGGGCGTTGCAAAAATGAACAAATAACGAATTTAAACATATTTTTACCTTAATTTTCCATATTTTTTCAACCTCTTTTTTTAATAAGTGGTGAAAATTTAATTTGAAATATCCTGTACCATCCCTTAGCACGATTTCCATTCCTTGCAGGACAAAATTTTAATGATTCAATTCATGTTTTATTTCCCAGTACAGTTAAACAAATACATTTGCTACCCTAATAAAATGTGATGGCATGCTTTCAGTTGGCTCAACTAATTGATGCTCTAATACTCCTTAAAGGATGACTTTTTTATAAAATAACGCCGAGCAATTAAGCTCATTTTTCTCTTGTTGTAATACGGGATTTAAAAATGTAATCCTTTCCCCACAGCCACTTATTTAATACCACTTCTGTCAGATTTATGCGAGTTCTTTTTTGAGTATCACAACAATTTGACGCAGACACTGAAATGAAGTACCAAAAAAATTATATTATTTGCACTTGGTAGTCACCGATGTTTGTTTGATTATTAATTATCTGTTATACTCCTGTCAACACGCAATAATGGTTCATGTTTCAGCTGTATATTCCAATAATAATAATAATAATAATGCTTTTATTGATGAACAAATTACAGACAGCAGTATGTAACTTAATTAAATAATAACAGTATATAAATGTTCATCAAAAAGGTAGAGTTCAAAATTTCTGTTCGAAAACAGAATTTTGCGCTTCGGCTCAACCAAATCTAAAAACCGCTGCCCAAGGAATCACTACTTCCACATCCGGATTTTCTATCCAAGTCACACATCGAAAAAATTTTGTATCTGGAAATAATTATTTATGGAACATTAATAATATAATATTTGAAATCCTCTACCCCAAAAACCCATAAAACGATACCCCACATCGGTAGTGGGGTGGGGGTGGTGACAGGGGGTGGCAGTGGGGGAGGATAAAAAAATATTTTGAGGTTTCTGGTTCTTGTACACACACTAAATCAGATTTTTTTTTCATCCCCTTTAATAATGGGGTGGGGTGGTAATGGAGGTGGCCAATGCCAAATTTTTTTTTGAGACCTTAGCTTCTCTTGTATATACTAAATACCAATTGGACTCTTACCTGCTTGATTTACCTATTTTCCCCAAATTTACCCCAATTTACCCCCCAACCCTTCGACGGAACAAGATGAAAATATAATCTAGTTCTAGATCTCATTAAAGTACATATGCGTACCAAATTTCAAGTCAATATCTCAAACGGTTCCAGAGTAAACGTGCGCACAAAAAAAGTTACAGACCGACAGACAGAAATATTTTTTTTCGCTCAAACTTGAAATCTCGACGTTTCATGACATTCTAAGCCTATTTGAACAATAAAAATTTTTAAAAATTTTTTTGTCGTTACTATACTTCCACTGGATGTGGAAGTAATATAAAAAACCGCTGCCCAAGGAATCACTACTTCCACATCCAGATTATCTATCCAAGTCACTCACAACGAAAAAACTGTGTATGTGGAAAAAATTGTTTATGGAACTTTAATAATATAATATTTGAAATTCTCTACCCCAAAAACCCATAAAACGATACCCCACATCGGTAGTGGGGTGGGGGTGGTGATAGGGGGGTGGTAGTGGGTAGTGGGGGTGGATGAAGTAAAAAAATATTTTGAGGTTTCTGGTTCTTGTACATACACTAAATCACATTTTTTTTTCATACCCATTAATAGGGGGGGGGGGGGGTGGTAATGGGGGTGGCTAATGCCAAAAATTTTTTTGAGACCTTAACTTCTCTTGCATATACTAAATACCAATTTTATGGACCCCTACCTGCTTGATTTACCCATTTACCCCAAATTTACCCCAATTTACCCCCCAACCCTTCGTCGGAGCAACATGAAAATATAATCTAGTTCCAGATTTCGTTAAAGTACATACGTGTACCAAATTTCAAGTCAATATCTTAAACGGTTCCAGAGTAAACGTGCGCACAAAAAAAAGTTACAGACAGACAGACAGACCGACAGACAGACCGACAGACAGACCGACAGACAGAAATTTTTTTTTCGCTCGAACTTAAAATCTCGACGTTTTCTGACATTTTAAGCCTATTTGAACAATAAAAATTTTAAAAAATTTTTTTGTCGTTACTATACTTCCACTGGATGTGGAAGTAAAATTGAACATCTGCTAGTAATTTGTATTGTTAGAACTTTTTGGTTTATTGTGTTTTAATATTTTTACTTCCACATCCTGTGGAATTATAGCAACGCAAAAAAAAAATTAAATTTTCTTACTGATCAGATAGGCTTGGAATGTTATAAAACATCGAGATTTAATTCACGAATACTCTGAAATTGTTTAAGATAATGACTTAAAATTTGGTATACATATGTATTTAACGAGATTCTATAACTAGAATATATTTTGATCTTATTCCGCTGAATTAGGGGGTGAATTTGGGTAAATGGTGGTAAATAGGTAAAACAAGCAAGAGTTCATAAAATTTATATTTGACACGTGCTGCGACGTGTGCTGAGGACAGGCAGAGTGGAGTAACTAGCTAAGATTTCTAATTTGTCCTAATTTGTGTCCTGATACTAGAATAATAAATTTGGGTATTGAAAAACAATTATACAATATTTTTTAACATTTCGTCGAGAATAGCCAGTGTATGAAACTCGTCTTGAGAAGATGTTTCAAACGATCTGTGCAGGGTTCTTTTCACAATTCATCGTAGAAATAAAATGTAATCCTAAATTCTGCAAAATCCTGTATGCACAGCTATTTGCTAATATACCTAAGCGTGTTTTAAATAGTGCTGCTTAATTATTGATATTCGTGCATACTCATCGTAGAAAAAAAAATGTAATCCTAAATTCTGCAAAACCCTGTATGAACAGCTATTTGCTAATATACCTAAGAGTGTTTTAAATAGTGCTGCTTAATTATTGATATTCGTGCATACGTATATGTTCTCTTTGTATTAATATCATTCAATGTAACAGAAAGTAAATTTTCAAGGAAAAGAATAAGACACATTACCATTATTGTATACATTATTACAATTATTTCATTGATTATAACGACAGAACTAGTATCATCTGTTTAAAAAATACGTAAGGTTACGCCTTTCATAATTGTAATTTGTAGAAAATGTCACGGCCTAAAGTTCACGCCAAGTTCGCGTTTTGTAGAATAGCAACTCGACTTCTGATTCAGACCACAGAGGCACTCGTTACTGCATCTGACCTTGATAGAATTTATTAATTATTGTAATTATTATTCATATTGAAGTGTTCTTCATTTGCGTTGTTTTATATTCTACTTCATTGCGATACCTGCTATGATATAAACATGCAATAAAAAGATGTACTGCGTGGACACTAAAATTGTATCTTAGTATTTTTTAAACTGTTTTTACTTTTCTAAATATAAATGCGTAAATCAAAGAAACCTTTGTAATTGAGAGGAAATGCCAATGAACGATTTAAAACAATTAGGCTTAAATTATGCTTGAATACTGCTCAATCAACTTTACGTGGTGTCATTGAGTTTAAGTATACATGTAATATTTTTCTTGTTGTTCAAATAAGTATTCGCAGTGAGAAACATCCTACATCCACTTATTTCGTAATAGACTTATAATAAATACCGCTGCCCAAGGAATCACTACTTCCACATCCAGATTTTCTATCCAAGTCTCTCGCAACGAAAGAATTTTGTATACGGAAATAATTGTTTATGGAACTTTAATAATATAATATTCAAAATAGTCTACCCCAAAAACCCATAAAACGATATCCCACATTTTTGGTTCTTGTACACACACTAAATCAGAATTTTTTTTCACCCCCTTTAATAATGAGGTGCGGGTGGTAATGGGAGTGGCTAACGTCAAAACAATTTTTGAGACCTTAGCTTCTCTTGTGTTAACTAAATACCAATTTTATGGACTATTACCTGTTCGATTTACCTATTTACCCCCATTTACTCCAATTTACCTCCAACCCTTCGACGGAATAAGATGAAAATATAATCTAGTTCCAGATCCCGTTAAAGTACATACGTGTACCAAATTTCATGTCAATATCTTAAACGGTTCCAGAGTAATCGTGCGCACAAAAAAGTTACAGACCGACAGACAGACAAATTTTTTTTTTCTCAAACTTAAAATCTCGAAGTTTCATGACGTTCTACGCTTATTTGAACAATAAAAAATTTCTTTTTTTTTTTTGTCTTTACTATACTTCCACTGGGTGTGGAAGTAAAATACCTTCAAATGGCATTTTATGGTACAACTGATATATGACCTAATCCTTCGAATTTGAGAGACACAGTGTATATCGATAACTTGTACATCTTCGTACTTCCCTTTGGGTGACCACGCAGTATATTTATCTATTCACTAACAGAATACATGATTTCCTTCCTTAGCACTATTGTCAACTACACTTTAACTATTATTTTCCTCCGTCGTTTTCATAATTGACTATTTTTTAGGGTGACCACTCTGTAAATGTTCACTAAAAGTATAGCAAGTTTTTCCTTTGGCAATAATCTCAACTACATGCCAAATATTATTCTCCTCCATCACGTCTTTCATTATTTTTTTTAGAGTGTCCCTGTAAATTTTTCACTAAGAGTATATCTCATATCTTCGTTGGCAATAGCGTCAACTATAGTCTTATTAAAAATATCTCAATAATGTTTTAAACAAAAATTAACGAATATGACCTAATGTAAGTAAAGTTCGTTCGAATCTGATGGACACTGTATATTGCAGTTTCAATATCTTGTACATCTTTGCATTTTTGTGTGCTTAGTCAAAAATCTTAGTAATATTTTGCTCTAAAATTGTAATAAAACACAGTTTATATTAATTATGATAGTTTACACGCCTCTAGTGATCACCCTCTATAACTGATATGGACCAATTTCAATAGTAAGTATTCTACCATGCTATTTTGCATACACGCCAAATTTGAAACATAAAATTTAAGTTTAAAATAAATTATGGTATTGACAAGGAATGGTCTACACACATACATGCATACAGACACACAGATATTTTTATTTGAATTCATTCAGTTCATACAAAATATTTTTTTCTACGATGAATTTTAAAAAATGTTGTCCGGTTATGATATACCTATCTGATTATATGAAATGGGTATAATAAGCAACCTGTATATTTGTAGCAGTAATAATGTAATGATTAATATTACCCCATGATCAATTGAGTTGTTCCTGTATATTCTTATAGCTTATTACTTCTCTCCAGCTAATGTTTAACCTAGACTCTTTTATCCCTTGATTTTTATATCAATCCATAAAAAAACTACCACAAAGTTATTGATAAGTCCAGGAAAAAGCATCAGCTAATATGAGAAGCATATGTTAAATTCGAGTGTCCATTTGCTTAATTGAAATATTTGGCTTTCATTGGTCTATTGAAAAGTCGAATTCTCGTTGAATGAACTGAAATTCTGCTCTTTTTACGTAGGAGGGTGTATGTGTTCACTTTATCTGGTAGGTCTCTTTACTGATGGCCAAATATATGGTAGCCTTATTACACTGAGAAACATGTTTCACACTCTCTGGAAATGACATATTTGCTGCTTTATTCAATTGCAACACTGCAATCATATCGTACAAAAAACCGCTGCCCAAGGAATCACTACTTTCACATCCAGATTTGCTTTCACAAAAAAAAATTGTATGTGGAAATAATTGTTTATGGAACTTTAATAATATAACATTTGAAATCGTCCAGAAACCCATAAAACGATATCCCACATCGGTAGTGGGGGGTGGTAGTGGGGTGGATGAAATAAAAAAAATATTCTGAGGCCTTTGGTTTTTATACATACACTGAATCACAATTTTTTTTTCACCGCCTTTTATAACGGGGTTGGGGTAATAATGGTGGTGGCTAATGCCAATTTTTTTTTTGAGACATTAGGTTCTATTTACCCCCATTAACTTTAATTTACTCTCCCAACCCTTCAACGGAATAAGATGAAAATATAATCTAGTTCCAGATTTCGTTAAAATACGTACGTGTACCAAATTTCAAGTCAATATCTTAAGCGGTTCCAGAGTAATCGTGCACATAAAGAAAGTTACAGACAGACAGACAGACCGACGGACAGAACGGTAGACAGAAATTGTTTCGCTCAAACTTAAAATCTCGACGTTTCATGACATTCTAAGCCTACTTGAACAATACATTTTTTTTTAATTTTTTTTGTCGTTACTATACTTCCACTGGATGTGGAAGTAATTTAAGGTTTTTTAAACATTATTTTTAAATGCTGACCTAAATGCCAGATGTGTTTTCACCCAGGCGGCCCTGGTTCAAATCTGTGTCGAAAATGAAGACGAAGAAGTTTTTATTATGATTTTGATGATTATGATGTTTTAGCTTTTTTGATCTTGAAACACAAGCCAAGTCCACTTTCACTACCTCCACTAGATAGAGTCCCTTAAGAAGTTGCCGACTTGTTACATTTCACATTGATAAGGACTGGGATTACCCAAGACTTAAGTACGCAACTGTATGTTCTTGGACAAACGAAATCTAAGGGTTTGTGAAATGTGTCATGTGCTATCAGTTGCGAACCAAATGATAGTGCCTTCGTGCTAGAGAGACATTTATATTGATAGAGTTTGTAATATTTCTATTTTCTTTTTTTTTTTAATACCCACAAAATCGTCGATAACCAGGAATTCATTCTCTATCTGTAATAAAAGAACATCTCATATTTCTTTGAGCATACAGAAGACTTACCTGAATCTTTTCTACTTGAATAATTTTATGAAGAAATGTATCAGTCTGTCAGCTAATAAATTATTTTGTTTTCTCTGTGTACGTATTTAAGAGTATACCTTTTTATTTGACTTTATTCAGATCCAGTAAATTACATATCAGAGCATTAAACTAATACGTAAGTTAGTCCAACTCGCTAATTTTTATGTATCACTAAATTTCAATGACACATTTACCCTCTCTCATGTCCTATGTTGATTAAACGTTATGCCTCTTCGACTTTAGGTATGTGCGGTGAATTCGTAGCTAAGGGGAATATTTATATATGCAAGCATTGTTCACAGAAAATAATATTTAAGACATTTTGGAACTCACTTTTTAAGTGGTAGTTTTGTCAATTGACCACATATAGACAGTTTTAAAACTTTCCTTACAGTTTTTTAATATTATTATAAATAACTTATTAAATTTAAGTACTCATTTTAGTGAATACAATAAGATTTGAGTCAGTAATGCATATTTAATAAAATCTCGTGTTATAGTGTAACGGGTGATTGTGTCAATCTACTCAAAGCTTCCGTCCAATCAGGGAAATTGTTTAATTTCCGGTGTGCATGAGCTTAGAACAATGCTCACGGTACCTCGTTACTCGTCACTGCAGCTTGCATTGCGTGATCTGCAAAGAAAAAATTTACATGTGCAGCTATCAACTGTTATTAAAATACCTTATATTAAAATCTGTAATATGCATACAGCTTCATATAATTAAAAAATATTTTTTAATTGATAATTTGTATATGTATTGCAGATGAAGGCATTATGGAACAGCTCTATTGGTAAGATTTTCTTGATGGAAAACATCGGGCGAATTAGAATACACTATAGGAAAAAAGTAATTAGGAATATTTCATTTGATAATATAATTTAATTACTTCCACATCTAGTGGAAGTATAGTAACGAAAAAAAATTTTAAAAAATTTTACTTCCACGTCCAGTGGAAGTATAGTAACGACAAAAAAAAATTAAAAAATTTTTATTGTTCAAATAGGCTTAGAATGTCATGAAACGTCGAGATTTTAAGTTTGAGTGAAAAAAATAATTTCTGTATGTCGGTCTGTCCGTAACTTTTTTTGTGCGCACGTTTACTCTGGAACCGTTTAAGATATTGACTTGAAATTTGTTACACGTATGTATTTAACGAGATCTGGAACTAGATTATATTTTTGTCTTGTTCCTTCGAAGGGTTGGGGGATAAATTGGGGTAAATGGGGGTAAATAGGTAAATGAAGCAGGTAAGAGTCCATAAAATTGGTATTTAGCATATACAAGAGAAGCTAAGGTCTCAAAAAATTTTTTGACATTAGCCACCCCCATTACCACCCCCACCCCATTATTAAAGGGATGAGAAAATATTATGATTTAGTGTGTGTACTGTGAACAAGAACCAAAAACTTCAAAATATTTTTTTACTTCATCAACAAAATATTTCAGTTCATTTTTAAGTGACGCTGGCAGAAAAAATGTTCTATAGGAAGTTGACCAACTATCAGAAAATATATATATTCTTCCTGAGCTTAAGGTATTCGATTTTTCGGATCTGTTAACTTCACTGTTGTACTTCTTTTTAACTGGAAGGAATCAATACGTAGAACACCGTGGCTTAAATCTTATCAATTCCTAGCTACGTCTGCAGTGCCCCAAGGCTCAATATGGGGACCTCTATTATGTATCTTATTTATTAGTGATATAGTCACCTATGTTAACGTCAACTCTCTGCTATGTGCTGATGATATGAAATTGTTTTGTACTGTTGATTCAGATGAGGACTGTGAGCTACTTCAAAATAATTTAAATGATGTAAATGATTGGTGCATTCGAAATAATCTGCCCTTAAACATCGCCAAATATAAAGTTTTGTGTTTCAGCAGGAAGATTTTCACATCACAAGTAAACGTTGAAGTTCTCGCCTTTGTATTTTGTTTAGTTCTGATGTAGTTTTAGTTCGTTGGTTTATTTCTTTTGGTCTTTGGTTTTTATTGCCTCTACATGTATCTTATCACCCTCAGTAAATACTAGTTTTATAGTGGTTTTATTAAGGTTGCGAGTTCATATTGGAGGTTTGTAATTGGTTGCGAAATTTTGCAGTGTGTAAAATTACGAAAAGGTCGAAGATCCTTAGGTTTTATAAAGTGGTAACGGAAACTTTCCATCACCAACTTATATCACTTATATTAATGGTTACTATATGTTATACAATGAGTTTTGATAAGTTGCAGTTACCAATTTATAAAACTAATAGTATTTAATTCTTATATAAGTGTTTACTGTGATAAATATGAAACTTACTGTCACCATAGTAGTAGCGGTTATCTTTATAAAACCTGGGGATAACTTGTGTTTAATAACACTGCAATATAACCTCAATCAATGTTTATGTTATGTTAATTTTCAAGTTTGTAACTACGGTTACTCTCAAGAAATCGTTGGTAATGTACAGAAACATCCCGGTACCAAATTTATTGTCGGCTAGTATTCATATAGTTAATATACATTATTATATAGAGATGTTTGTGATGCGCTTTGGTGTATAGTAAAATGTGGAAAAACTAAATTGAAAATGGAATGGACTATGCGCCAACTGGCGGGAACTTGGAAGTTATATAAAGAGCGTTGCGGTGAGGGCTCTTACTTATCATCACTCGTAATGCGCAGCGTTACCATAAGTTATGTGATATCACTTCTAGTCACTGTGAATACTCTAAATTTTTTTTATAAAAGTAATATAACAACACCTCCTCAAATGTACATAGAGGTTGTGGCGTATTTATAAGCATACTAAAAGTTACATATTGGTTTTATAGTGTCGCTTGGCTCTTTTAAATATATCCGGCATATTTTCCATGCATCTTTGGACACCATATTGGTATTGTTGAGAAAAAAGTAGAATAAAAGATTCAAAATACAATGTGCACAGCATAGTTTTTTTTTCAGGAATCGATTTTTTTACGAAAAGTGATAATTTCACAAACAGGTTAAAATATTTTTTCTATTGAAAATCTAACATATTTGTTACATTAGAGATGTCCTAATTTTTTAGACTTAACAAATGCAAATTATACCGTACAGAAAGAATTGCAGTCAAATTTTGGCTATTTCAAATGTGCGAGAGTCTCATTAATATCAGTATATTTTGAATTAGGTATATTCCATAAAAGAAAGAACTCAAGTTTTATCACAATCTACAAGAGGTTATTAAGTCTATATAATAAAACTGTTCGTAAAACTGTTTATACTAAATAACCTCTTAAAAGCTACAATAAACCTGGCATAAAACCATAAAAGACCTTTTATAAAGGTTATAAATATCCTCCTTAAAACTATCAATAAAACCAACAGTACTTTAGAACCCAAATCTGGAAGACGTTTTCAAGTCTACCATAAAACCTTTTATAAAATCGTCTTAAAACCGTTAGTACTTGCAATTAAATTTTAAGCCTGCTTTGAGAACATCATAAATAATTGTATTGTGTTAATAATTTTTTGTCGAAAACTTGTTGCACTTAAACTGTCTAAATCAGAAAATGTCGCCAAGTAATAAAATGTGTGTGACTCGATTGAAATATTTGCCTGTGCTAACGTTTTAAAATTTGATATTAATAAACAACCTAGTATCAAAAAATTGTCAACGCATATCACTTTATTGATAAAGTATATCAAAAAACTTTTAAAAAAATCACGCACCTTTCATTTGTCAGCTTATTAGTTATTATTTACAATTAATAAAAAAAAAATAGTAACCCTAGTTTTAGCTTACTCAGTATAATTTTGGGCTTTTTAGAGGTTTATATGACATATTACACATTTTAGATAGTTGCAGGCTAAATGTAAACAGTAAGAATAAGAAAAATATAACCAAACACTGTTGGCCCAACTTTGTTCAAACATGTCTGCCATAGTTAACATGAAAAAAGCGTGGCTGAAAAATTAATAAAACTGTTTATTTTAATAGAATACCCTATTAAGAGTTTGTGGCTTTAGGAAATATTTTTATAAAACAAAAGGTTTTGTTAAATTCTAATTGCTCCACTTTATTACTATTTTAAAGCCTGTACGACCTTTCCCAGCCTTACTACTCTTCTTTAAAACCCTTAAGATTTATCTCTGACAATCTCTAATCCAAATGTACTTAGCTTAGATAACATAACCTAAAAAAACATTATTTATTTCGTGTGTTTTGAGTATTCGATCACAAAATGGCGTTTACTATGCGTTATATGCCCCCTCTTTCAAAGTTTGAAGTCGTAAGTGAGGGAATCAAAGGATTTATAAGTGCTTTATAAAAACTAAAAAATTTTAACATAGCTTAATAAAGCTACCAAAAAACTATTAGGTTTTAAGGAACCTTTACCAATTATTGTTAAAAGCAAATAGTATTTATGATAACATATATTAAAGGTAAGTCTACTTATGAGTTGTTTTATTGGTTAATCGTAAGGAGTACTTAAAAACCATATTTTAGAATTCCCATAAAACCTAAAGATTTATAGATGTCTACCACAAAACTTAAAATATTTAAAACCCACTATAAAACTTAATGCGTTTATTGTGGTTTTGAATAATGCAGCTATTAAGTGGCTATAAAACCAATAGGTCTTAAAGAGCAAAGAGATTTAACAAATTGCTTTAAAGATAACTTAAAGGCCTTTTTTAATACAAATTATCTGCAGATAAATTGTATGCATAAAAGAAATAATAAAACCCAGTTCGGTTTATTTACCTACTTAAATCTGTGATAAAACCCGATAAATATTTGTTGGGATTTAAATTGTTACTTGGGAAGACTTCTCGTTAAAAGAAAAATATGTTATTATGTTACCACTATAGTTTACCATCAACATCTAAACAGAAACATATAGAGGATAGTGACAAGAGCAAACGGACAAGCAGGAAATCTAATAAAGTCATACGGTTGCCTAAAGATTGTTTATAAAGGCTTCGGAAAAACTTATTACTTGATCAAAAGGCATCTTAGGCTTATAAGAGGTCTATAAGAAGTTATATAAAGGTAACAGTTACATCTGAAAGTTACATAAAGTCACCAAACAGTGGTAATGACAACCCTTATACAGAAATGAATAAGTAAATAAATATTCGCGTATATTCAATGGAATTCACTTTAATTCTTTGAGCATGTTACTAATTATATCAGCATCCAGGAAACTATATCTAATTTTTATTAAATATGGTGTGAAGTACTTCAGGTCATAGACGAGTGTTCCAAAGTTAAGCATTAATGACGAATAGTTTATAAACATAAATAAGCGCATTGTACGTTGCTGAGTGAAAATGAATCTTATCATCGAACTCTCGCACTTCGTGTTGTTAGTAGAACGCCTTCTCCAACTAGCAATCGGACGTAGGAGGAAAATATGGAAAGACGAAATGGCAAATTTTCGAAATCCGTGCTGGGCGGCGGGTCAGCGGTGAAGCGTATCCTAATGGTCTATAGCTAGGCCAGGCAAGGCAACGAGGCGCGCTGATGACCAGAAGACATTTAGAGCGGTTGACGGAAGAAGTATATCACTTCGGCGGGCGTATACCGTCGTAAGTCGAGTTATGGTACCCCTGGGTTAGTTCAAGTCTACTGACCCTATCCGTGTTCCTATCTATCAACTTTATTACCCGAGGGTCATTGGTGTGGCATCTCCTATTGTTTATATGATTTTTCAATTTTATTCATTCTTCATGTTCGATGAATGCGTTAAAGCTAGAGGAATAAATTGGTTTCTACAACCGTTATTTAACTGCTATTGTGTATATAATATTTAATAATATTACCAATTAGTGTATTATTATTAGTTATAGAAATCAAGGGTAATTTTTTTGCCTCGAGGACGTTGCAGAGATTCCACACAGGAATGCGAATGTTTTCCATGTAATTTTATTAGTGGCATTTTTTACGGTCCATAATTAAAATATTTTAACATTCACCTTATAAAATGAAATATGTAAATAATAAACTTACTCACTTTAAGATCAGATACAGGATATTTTAATCCACAGACAACTTATACCATCATGCGTCGGGTAAAGGTCTGCCTCCAAAAAAACATTAAAAATGTTAAATTTCTGTGTCGAGAAAAAGGCTAATCGTACAACGAAAAGAAGTGATATCAATCACTATTTATAGATCCGCTTAAGCGATTTCTACAAAATCTTCTCAAATTATAAGGTATGGCTATATTTAGAATAAGGTGAGCATCGTCGCAATAAAAAATATAGAAAATAATTCTTTATTGAGAACTGTTAAAAAGTATGTATAGTGCAGCGAAAAAGAGGTAAAATTGTGTCGTTTTTTTTATCCGCTTAGAACAAGATCAGACACAGTAGGTATTATCGATAGCATCATTTTACACATAAAAACACGAAATACGACATTTTTTAGTGGTCACAGATATTCTTATTTAAAAAAAGTGTAAAACTTAATTTTTTTTTAAATTATGTTTTTTTGTACATCTACTGCCATATCTCAAAAATTCAATCTCAAAAATTGAGCTATCGATGTGAACTTTTTTTTGTTATAAAACACACACTTAAGCGCTTCTTTCTATACATAGGATTGCTAATAAAAAAAAATGTGAACATGCCAAAAACGTAGATGACCCTGAAAGTTTAGAGAATACGCCATCAAATTTTCACTAAGCGAGGAACTTTTTTGTTTTTGAAAATTTTGTGTAACATGCTATGAAGAAAATGACGTTAATAGACTAAAAAAGTTTTTAGAAAAAAAAAAATTTCATTATTAGCAATAGTTTGCTAGTTACGAATTTTTTAGTATGGAGGAATTGTCGAAGCGTACGCGCGCGGCACTTAAGAATAATAATGATTATGTATTGTGTGTAACGGAACTTTTCATTATTTTTTTTATGTTTAGGACTGTTTTATCACGTTTTAGGATCTGAAAGGATAACTTATTTTTTCCAGTGGCGCATTAAGGACTAAGGTTGAAGGCAAAAAGGAATCACAAATCTTAAATAGAGTATCTGGGATAAAAATGCATTGCATTGGGATCTCGGAAACGGTAAAAAATAATATTATAGTAAATGGAAAAAAAGTTGCGCAACTAGGGGCTAATAAAATTCCATAAACATAAGTTAGGAAAAGTAATAATTTTGGAGTGTTTTGATAAAAAGTAAACTATCGAGTTTTCCTTTTTTTGCGTTATTATTGGAGCTAAATAGAAAAGACAGTTTCTTAAAGCACTTTTTTTGAACGTGGCAATCTTAATATTTGTATCCGACATTTCCTGTGTCAGAGTCCCTATCCGAAACTCCCATGCATTGCATTTTTACCCTAGATCCACACAATAATTGAGTAAACGTGTTATTTTCGCCTAAATTAGGTAATAAAAAATAAAAAAATATCCTAAATTAAGTCTCTTTTAATTTCCGCAGCCCCAATTATAGAAACCCTGTTTCCATGGCTTGTGCACAAGTTTATCGTTCTCCTCTATTACTACGCCACATAAAATCCACTCCATTTTACAATGAAACTTAGATTGCTTTTTTATCTTAAATATTTTTTTAGCAGATAATCCACGCACAATTCGCACAATGGCCATATGTTCTACAATATAATACAAGTGGTAATAAGGGAAAGAATATCGTTACACATTTTACTTCCACATCCAGTGTAAGTATAGTATCGACAAAAATATTTTTGAAAATTTTTATTGTCCAAATAGGCTTAGAATGTCATGAAACGCTCGAGTTTGAGCAAAAAAAAATTCTGTCTGTCGGTCTGTCTGTAACTTTTTTGTGCGCACGATTACTCCGGAACCGTTCAAGATATTGACTTGAAATTTAGTACACGTACCTATGTATTTTAACGAGATCTGGAACTAGATTATTCCGTTAAAGGGTTGGGGAGTAAATGGGGGTAAATAGGCAAATCAAGCAAGTAAGAGTATATAATATTGGTATTTAGTATATATAAAAGAAGCATAAGGTCTCAAAATTTTGTTGGCATTAACCACCTCCATTACCAACTCCCACCCCATTATTCAAGGGGGCGAAAAAAATAAAATTGTCATTTAGAGTGAGTACAAGAACCAAAAGCTTCAATTTTTTTTTTACTTTATCCACCACTACTACCACCCCCCTTCCACCACCTTAAGCCCCACTACCGATGTGGCATATCGTTTTATAGGTTTTTGAGGATTTCAAATATTTTATTATTAAAGTTCCATAAACAATTATTTCCACATTCAAATTTGTTTCGTTGTGAGAGACTTGGATAGAAGATCTGGATGTGGAAGTAGTGATTCCTTGGGCAGCGGTTTTATAATTTGACCTTCGACGAAAACGAATAACGTTGATCGTACACCGCCCTGAGCCTGAGACTAGTTAGTTTTAGTGGACGCGGGCGTATTAATACTCAATTTCTGCAATTCGCGCGTTCCAAGAAAATCACTGTACCTAAACTATCAAAGACACAATAAAAATTATGCTAACAAAAACTTTTTTGGTCTTTTGGCTTTATTTTCTTCGCAGCATGTTATACAAAATTTCCAAAAACAAAAAAGTTTGTAGCTTAGTGAAAATTTGACTGCGTATTTTCTGAACTTTCAAGGTTATCTAAGTTTTTAACATGCTTAAAAATGTTTTAATTAACAATACTATACACAGATAGAAGCGCTTAAGTGTGTGTTTTATAATAAAAAAAGTTCATGTGGATATCTCCATTCGTTTTTGAGATATGGCATTAGATGTTCAAAAAAACATGATTAAAAAAAAAACAAAGTTTCACATCTTTTTAAAAATAACAATGTCCGTGACCACTAAAAAATGTCGTATTTCATGATTTCTAATGAACATCGACCTACTTAACGAAATGGTATATGTCTCAGTTTGTTCTAAGATCAAAAAAAAAAACTCGAGAAGGAAGCGACTTTTCCCCTGTTTTTTACTCCACTAGTACACTTCATGACTATTATGGTTTATTAAGTTGTAGTAACGTGGATTCAAAAAAAGTACATCTCAAATCATTTTAATTTCCTTGCTTGATGATTTTTTTTATAAATATATATATTGGATGCTGTGAGTTGTCGAGAACATAACCTACTGGAAAAATAAAATATCACTATTTCGGAAAAAATGTATACTTTTCGAATGTTCAAACACAAATTCGTTTACTTGTATGCATTTTTTTCAAAAATACGATCAATCCCATCATGGTCAGAAATAGCCATTTTCACGATCTTATCCTTATAACTCTCGATAGTTTTGAATATACATCCTGGAATTCATTGGATATAGTTGAAATGTGAATAGGTGGATGTATATTTCATGTACTTATAATTGAATTGATTTATGGTTTCTTTTTAAATTTTTTTTTACTTTTTTTCTGTATATTTTTTACCATTTTAGTTTTTTTTGTTGTTATTTTTTTTGTTTTTTTGTCTTTTTTTTTATACGGAAGTTAACGAGGAAAGAAATGAATGCGTCAAGGGTTCCTTCATGATGACTTAAGACGTTACTGACTAGACTAGACTAGAATGGGAAAACACATAGGAAAAAGAAATGTGGAACGCTTCACGATTTTGCGTGTCATCCTTGCGCAGGGGCCATGCTAATCTTCTCTGTATCGTTCCAATTTTAGTATATGTACCGTCGAAGCGAGTACATAATTATATATTTTCCCTCCATACTCACTATTTATCCTCCTATTCACTAAGAAAAATGTTAAAAATGTGTAATCAGAAAGAGAAAAAAAGCTTTATTTTACTAGTTAGAACTGCTAAGAATTTTTAGAGGTTCCATAGTATGCATTTAACCGTACGCTTGGCCGCACAGAGTGATAAAGTTACTTCACTATTTTTTTTGCAGCAATACCGTGGCCTTAGCGATAAATTTTATTAGGACATTTTTTGTTCAGAAACACGTGGTCAATCCACCTGTATTTTTTATTTTTTCCTATCCTGACTTAATTTGAAAATTTTGAAAAAATGGATGGAAGAAAGTAATTATTTTACTTTTTTTTATATTCTGCATCCGAGCGGAATGTAAACTTTTCAGGATATTATTTAATACACTTTACGAACTCATTAAGAAAAAAAAATCATTTTGCAAGTTTTTGGAGATTTTGCTATAAAATTTCCTCTATTGTCTGGAGTAATGTCAAAAGATGAGAATTCAAAATGACAAAAACAATTTGGCTCCGATAAATTTTTGAAGATTTGTGATTTCATTAATGTTAAAGCTTAAAAATTCACAATGACGGGTATTTTACTGTCTAGAAGGTAAATAAAGAAGCCACAGAAAGGGGTGAAAAAAATTGAACCTTCTTTAAAAAAGATACCTAAAAATTATAAAATAAAATTTTACTGTCGCCCAGTTAACTGAGCCTTATTACTTGATTTATCTTCTCAAAAAACGGAGATATCGCCTGTTAACTTAATTCTGGGACACCCGCTATACATTATTTAGGTATTACTCAAGCGAAACTTCCATCCGTATAAGAATTTACATCTTAATTATATTGATGTTCTACTTTTAATTTTTTTAGATTAAAAAAAATATTGAAACTTGAAATTGAATGATGAAAACCGAGACTCCAAAAATATTGGCCAAGATTTTTCATTGTTTTTGTAAATCTTCAGAGAGTCGTACGAATTGAATTGACTAATCTATTTTGAAAAAAAAATGAACCCAGACTATTCAGTGAACAGATTACACAGGCCCACAAAAAAAGTGGTGTGTGCTGGGGTACTGACTATACCTATCCCTTGTATTTCGAGCCGCTGAACACTAACCTGACCTTCGTTTTACCCCACACGTCAAGATCTTCCTTTAATACGAAAAAAAGTTTGTTGGATATAGTAATATTGCTCATTTAAATCAGACTCCAAAACTAATTCAACTTTAAAACTTCGACCTAATAATGCTGACCTTTCATCTTGAACCGTTCATTTGTTATAAACAAATTAAGGTTCTTTTTTTTCTCTGATTTTAAATTTTGTTTCGTGAAAAGTGTAGTATGTCGTATATAGAATTCACCATTTTTTTAAATTTCGATATTTTAAATATTGTTTAAACAATCAAAATAATTTGTTTATCAGCTAATAGCTAGTTCTTAATTGAATTTTTGGCCAACAGACCTCATGCAATCAATAAATATTGATACTACTTACCAGTTTTATATGGTCCTGGCCAAGAACATATATTTTTTATTTGTTTATATAGATGTTCAAAAAAACCGCCTTATAAACAAATGAATATCTCCGCGGTGGAACATCGTAAGGCAATGAGTTTTTTGGCATTCAAACAGGTCTCGAAACGATAACCGGAACCGGAAATATCATATCATCATTTCTCTCTCTCTTTTTTGTTTAATTTTATTTTAAAAAATCAATAATTCGCTGAAGAGTGTAATATTTAGATCTATAGTTTATATCCTTCGTGATGTGAATTATTTATAACATATCTGCTCTTGTGATTTGTTTTTACTTGGCACCTGCTTTGTAATGTTCTATTGGACCAACAAATGACGGTAAAACCTTAAGGGAATTAAGTTTATTATAAACCACAAAAGCTTGTTCATTCATTAACCACCATTAGCGTGATGTGATCTTAATATTAGAAGTAGATAGATTTCGTGAATAGATTTTTAACGTGCTCACATCGCAAGCACATAGAATCTACCTTTTTACATCTATTTCAAAAGATGGTGCTGCGAGTAGGGTTGCTCATCTACTATATCTCATTGTTTTTATCAGACCTGGATACAAAACTACGATGATAAAAAATTAATAAAATCGCAGTTTTTATTATCCACTTGACATTGAAGTTAATGAAAACGTATGTGAAATTTAATTTAATATACCAAACTTTGATAGTTTCAACACTAGTCTTATACTATTTCGTGTTCTAAATTTGATGTTTGAAAATGTATTTAGATTGATATAGTCTTATTTAGTCGTGACACTTCTTTGACACTTTAAAGAGGCTATTTATCAAAATGTATCACAGGGAGAATAAACAATCCAAAAGGCCGCAGTGCACCGTATATAAGTTAAAATTTACTCGAAGTACGGTACGATATAGGGTGTGGGGTTAAATTGGATAAACGTTTAGGAGCGCCGGAAAATTTAAATGGGGGTTTATAAAAATATACGACGACAGGCACATAACTTATTTAAAATGTCAGCTACGAAAATTAATTCAGGTCCTAGCTCTAATACGATGTTATTAAAGCTTTGCCTGTTTTTCTTTACGTCAGAAACAGTGTTGCATTATAAATTATTTTACATATTTATTATACATTCTTATATATACAGTACACACAATACTTATTATTTCTTGGTAATACTTATAATTCAATCATCATGATCGTTGCTTACGCAAAATCGTTATATATCCAACACTTTCTTTATATTATTACCATTTCTTGTTTTAAATATGCAATGACATCTGCTCATTACACGCACTGGAATAATTTCCCACCCACTGAATACGCATTTATAGTGTGAGACACAAAGAAGCATAAATATAGAATTTATGTTATAAAATGGCTTAATTTAATTTTTTAAAACATGAATATCTTTAATAATATTCGCACTTTGGCGCCCTGCATTAAAAATTTTTCGATGATGCACATTATGGGCTATTGTTCAATGTTCTTCTTATTACCTAGACGCGGAAACTTGGAGCGCCATCGCTAGATGGGGTAGTGTTTTTTGCCTGCTATCAACAGTGATTTTTTTTGTTGTTATTTAATACTTCACGCATTTGTATAAACCGGTTTTCTATTCAGTAGTTTCTATTTGGTGTGGTTTAATGTGATAGATTCTGCAATAATTTGTGTTTTAAATTGATTGTTAGTAAATGACTTTTTACCTAATACTATTAATTATTATATTAACACGTTCAGAAATAAAGTGTCAATATCTCTCATGACGAAAAAATTTTTTATGTGGAAATAATTGTTTATAGAACTCTATTAATATAATATTTGAAATCGTCTACCCCAAAAACCTATAAAGCAATATCCCACACGGTAGTGGGGTGGGGGTGGTGATAGGGGGTGGTAGTGGGGGTGGATGAAGTAAAAAAATATTTTAAGGCTTTGGGTTCTTATACACACACTAAATCACAATTTTTTTTCGTCCCCTTTAATAATGGGGTGGTAATGAGGGTGGCTAATGTCAAAAATTTTTTTGAAATCTTAGCTTCTCTTGTATACACTAAATACCAATTTTATGGACTCTTACCTGCTTGATTTACCTGTTTACTCCCCATTTACCCCATTTTACCCCCCAACCCTTCGACGAAATAAGATGAAAATATAATCTAGTTCCAGATCCCATTAAAGTTGTTTCTTTTGTTGATGGGTCTCGCTCCATTATTAGACATTTTTTGAAATTTATTTCCAGCCCAGATGTGTCCAAATCTTTTTTCCCTCAGTGCTTCTTTTAGTTTTTCGTTTATATTCCCCGTCGGCCGTTGTTCGCCTGTGGCCTTCATCTTTTTTAGCTGTTCGTACTTGTTATTTTTTTCCCTTCTTGTCGGGCTCATAGGTGATCTGTCCCTTTTTAACGTTTTTCTTGCTGCAATTTTTATTTTTGCGCCCATTGATGTCCAGTCTAATTCTTCTCCTGTCAGTTGGTTTTCTATTTCTTCACCGTATTTCTTCCGAAAGTCTTCGTGCTGTAGTAGAGAAATATTCCAAGTACTGTGTAGTGTCTTGTTGTTTCCTTGACTTGTTTTTCCTTCTTTTATTTCCAGTTTTCCGTATAGAATTTTGTGGTCTGTATTGATTTCTGCTGCCCTTTTTGCTTTAACGTTCTTGATCCTTTCTCTTATCTCTCTGCTTACCAGGATATGATCTACTTGTGAGGTTGATCTTCCATTGGTCCAGGGTCAATGCAGGTTTGGCTTTTGGTCCATGTGTTTCTTATTGTTAGGTCAAACATGTGTGCTAGATTTTTCAGCGCATTTCCGTTTTCATTTGACCATGTGTGGAGTAATGTTTTTCCTATGATGCTTTTATCCTCCTCCGTCTGATCGTCTTTTCCTATATGCGCGTTGAAGCCTCCTGGTATTATGATGGGCATTTTTCTTTTTTCGTTTCTTCTGGTTTCTTGAGTTAGCTGCCTGAATACCCTTCCTGCTCTCTTGTCTGAGGGTACGTGGACTCCTATCATGCAGATGTTCTCCTTTTCATTTTGTATGATTGCCGTGACTATGTTTTCGTTTATATTTTCCGTCCTTATTTCGATGGGCCTCTCCCGTCTGGTTACCCATGCAACTCCTCTGCTGGTCTTTTCTTGCCCCCCCCCCCCCCGCTTAGTTGCCATTTGTAATTTTGTGTGATTGCTGTTCCGTCTATCATGTGTGTTTCTTGTATACATGCAACGTCGATGTTTTCTGCTTGCAAGGCCTCGTCGATTTTTTCCCTTTTAGCTCTTTGTATGCATCCTCTGACGTTCCATGTTGCCAGAGTTATCCGATCATCTGGTGCTTCCTGACTGTGTCCCTCTTCCGTTCTTTGCGATATTTGGAACCTGTTGATATTCGTCGTTTCCTCCCATTCTGGGCGGGGGGTTATAGCTATGCTTGGGGGGGTTTGTTTTTTCTAATCGTTCTAGTTTGTTTCTTTTCTGCCTAGTGATTACGCTGTCGTAGTGATTTCTGTTGTTTCCCTGCTTCCTGTACACGATCTCAATTGTCATGTTGTCGTCTTCTTGTTGGTTGTTGGGGTGAAAAGTTATGATTTCGCCTTCCTCTTGGTGTATTATTATTGTCCTCCTCTTCAAGTTTGCTGTTGCTGCTATCGTCTCCTGCCCACCCCAGAAACCATCTTTTCTCAGGTCTCCGATGAACGCCTCTATTTTTCCTTTGTTGGTGCTGTGTTGATTGTAACGGGGTTCCAGTTCGTTGATGGATGCTAGCATGAACGGGGTGAAATAATCTATGTTGTTTTGTATATAGTCCGCTACTTGTTTCCGTAGATTTTTGATAGCGTTGGTGTGTGCCGGGGTTGTTATGTTTTCTCCTTCTAACTGATGGCTTATTGCTCCATATAGACAGTTTCCGTCGCCGTCGATTTTTTGTACCAGTAATTGGTGTGTCTTCGTTCTTACGTTCTGTAGTGGATACATTGTTTTTGTGTTTTCTGGAGAGTTGTTATTTCTTGCTTACTTTTGCTTATTCTTGACCTAAATTTTTTAATAAAATAAAATTCCTTAACCTTACCAGAGCCGTACCAGATGTGGAGTGTAAACAGTCAGTATGTTTTTAAAGCATGCATGAGAATTTTCTAGATATTAATGGCTCTGAAACCAGGATTGGCAGCAATTTTATCCAAAATTTTTGTTATTTTTTAATTAATTTAATTAGGCGCGATGTACTGTTACTCTGATGGTACGCCCCTGGGGTTTAGTCATATATGTATAGCTGAAAGAGAAATTGTTTATTGACTTATCTAATTTATTGCCCGACTTGTTTATGAAATTCTTTAAGTTGTCTACAAAATGTGACTGGTTTATAAGTGGTAATTGGACACTTAGCTTTGATTTATGGTACCCTTTCTGGTCCGTCCCTTCGTCGAAACCTCGATCTGTCAGCTTTTCTCACTGCACAACACTGAAGAATTTAATCACGTATTTATTAATTATTGATTATTGGCACTTATCACTTAATTGTTGTTTTGTTGGCACCACCACCGTATGTAGAATTTTTTACTCAATAATTAGATTAATTTTGACCTATTTAGGCCAGCTTATTACCGGCTTTTTTCACGATTTACACTCCGTTTGTAAAAAGCGTCTATTCGCTCTCAAGTACGAGCTTGGACCAAATATTGTTGTCAAGATGTACTGTTCAAAAATAAAATTACCTTGTTTGTTGTTTTTCCATTTAAATTTCTCAATTTAAAGTAATTTCCGGTAAAATCGGAAGTGCTATTAAAAAAATCCCACCAGTAAATAATACTCTTATAGTAGGCAAAAGAATTATTAAGATTAAAAGAGTTACAGCAAAAATAAATAACACTTAAAAACTAGACAGTTTTTGGAATAAGAACAATTTCGTTTAAATTTAATTCCTAATCGAATGGCATATGTTTCAGACCTTCTTTGATCGAAAAATATTTTTAAACTGCAGCACCATCTCTGGTGATAATGCTATAATTGTAAATTGTACTTCTTGAAGAAGGCATTAACCATAGAAATCCATTACCGTTTACAGAATAAAAATATATTTCTTAGTTTCCGAAATATCGGCTGTGGAAATGTTAACTGAAACGCACTGTATGTTTCGGTCCTTTATATCAAATAAGTCTCGCATTCGGCAACATATAGATGCAATTTTTAATCATAGTTTCTATTCAAAAATCAAAGTAAGAACGTAACTTGACCGGGATGCTTTTCAATTTTAGAACTTGCCCAAAATTCAATTAATATTCTCGTCTGCGGGATTTCTGAAAAGCTATTATGGCTGTGAGAAAACTATAGTGCTTAATACTGATTTCCACGTAAGTGCGTTCGATAGTAGAATAGGACCGTGATTGCCTGATGTTCATCAAGACACTTTTTCCCCCAACCTACAAAAGCACTCTTTGCCGTTCCAGATTACAACTCCAACAATTAATAGAAAGACGCCTAAGTCTGACAAGAATTCTAAACAAACCACTACTGTTTTAAACATACCAATAGGGGCCAGTAAGAACATTTTTTCAATAGAACGAATATATCTTTTGAGAATTTGTAATTCGTTTGAATATAGGTAATGTAGGTATGCTTATATTTTTGTGTATCTGCTGTGTTGAATTTTAAAATAACAAAAAACGTTCAAGTGCAAATCAGACTCAAACGTAGAGAGTTCCAGCTGTAAAAAATATATGTAGGTATATACGTATAGCAACGACTAGAATTGTAAACTGTCTTAAAAATAACCTAAAATCTTTTAAGGGATCACATAGTCAAATGTTTGCAAATTCCGCTAATCATTATAAAATTCGAAGGGTCAAACGGATACCTGATGTGCATTCAGCATGTCGAAATACATGCGGGTACCAGAAAAAGACCACTTTTTTATTTTGTGATTATTTTGGGGGTGGTATTGAAATTGATATTAGAACTTGCAACAAAAAGTCATTCTTTAGTGCAGGAAATTCTTTCAAAATACTCGGTTCGTTAGGTAAGGAAGAAAAGAAGCAAAAATTCTAAATTCCTCCCCCTCCCTCGTTTCCCTCACCCTTCACCACCCATAAGAACGGTGTAAGTTACAATATCTAATACGGTGTGTCCCCGGATGGAGTTGACAAGAGGAAATACATCTCTATTATTGATTTTACGACGAAAAGTCATTCTTTATAAAAAATTCTGCTTGTCGAAAAAATGAATTTACCATATAAAAATCTTAGATCAGAAGTACCGGGTGTTAACAAATTAAGAAAACATCAAAATACCTCAAGAGAGAAGTACCTTCATTTATTATTTTGGACAAAATGTTTATAAAACAAAGTTGTTTATAATCCAAAATAAAGCCTAAATACAAATTATGAAGTCTGTATTTTGACTTTTATGTTTTTATTGTGTTTATCTTTTTATGTTGAATTTATTAATATGAATAAGAATTCAAATTAAGAAACAGAGTGTGCTGTCGATAATATTGAACTGACAAACGTCATTGTGACATTGTGTAGAATATTACTTACTATCTTATATCTGCATTTATTAGTGTTCTGTTGATCATTTAAAAAATATTTACCAAACAAGAAATCATGTATTTGATCAAATGTTATGGGACTGGAGACGTCTCTAATTGATATGCAATTAACCTTTTCCACCAAAAGTTCCCTAACACAGCGGTATCGCGCCAATCATGGCGCAAACTTGTAAAAAAAAATTCAATGAAACTGGATCTGTATTGGATGTCAAAAAACCCAAGAAAAAGTACAATGAAGACGATGCGGCAACACTTTTGGCAATTAATTCAGTAATAGAACGGAAACGCTCAAAAAGACTGGAAGTAAGTAAAAGTCATTTACAGAGAATTTATATGGAAAACAAAGTTCGACCGTTTAAGCCAAGGTTCAGACATACACTTGAAAATGGAGATGAAGAGAAGCGATTGGATTTTTGTTTATGGGTCGGTGAGAATTACTTCGTAGATAGAAGTTTTCACAGAATATATTTTTTTTTACTGGAGAAGCAACATTTTGTACCAATGGCCACGTTTCATCACAAAACAGTCGTTTTTGGGCTTTTAAAAATCCAAACAATGTCATTCACAAACGAAGTCAACGTTATAAAGAAGTGAATGTATGGTGTGGGATTTTTTATGATCGAATCGTTGGTCCATAGTTCTTAGAAGAAAATTTAAATCAGCATGTTTATTTGGACCTTTTGGAAAACTTTGTATTGTCATTTGTAAACACTATGCAACCGGAAATAAGGCGTAACATTTTTTGGCAGCAAGACGGTTGCCCAGCTCATTCCTCACTTTTGGTACGGCAGTGGTTGACAGATCACTTCGGAGCCAGATGGATGGGAAGATATGCTCCAATTAATTTTTCTGCAAGATCACCAGACCTTACACCAATGGATTTTTTCTGTGGGGTGTTTTAAAACAGAAAGTTTATGCAGATGACCTGCCACATGATCGAGAAACACTAAAAGCACGACTACAACACGCGGTGAATGAAGTGAATGTACCCTCAAACATTCGTAAGGTCTATGGTGAATTTATTAAAAGGATGGAGAAATGTGTTGGGGTTGGAGGAGGCTATGTAGAAGTAAATTGTTTTCCCACAATCGTTGAAGTTAATGTTATTATGTTATATTAATGTTTGAAAAAAAATGTAAGTTGACATAAATGTAAAAGTCAAAATTTATACTTCATAATTTGTATTTAGGCTTTATTTTGGATTATAAACAACTTTGCTTTATAAACATTTTGTCCAAAATAATAAATAGAGGTACTTCTCTCTTGAGGCATTTTGATGTTTTCTTAATTTATTAACACCCGGTACTTCTGATCTAAGATTTTTATATGGTAAATTCATTTTTTCGACAAGCAGAATTTTTTTTAAAGAACGACTTTTCGTCGCAAAATCAATAATAGAGATGTTTTTCCTCTTGTCAACTCCATCCGGGGACACACTGTATACGGTTACTTAGTTATTTTTAAAAAACAATGCTGTGGCCATTATCAGGTTATAAATAATGTGATTACTTCTGAATACTCTTACACCCATCCCCACCAATTGAGGTGGTGGATTTTATCTTTATAGATTTTATTGGTTTTAACTGGAAAAAAATCACCCAGTTTAATGTTTTTTTATCATAATAAGGTGATTTAGCCAATTCAGATGAATATTTCTCACACTTTTGGGGTTGGGGTGTACGGTGTTCATATCACTATCCAGAAAATATTACTTGTTTTTTATATGAAAAAATTCTTTAACTATTTAAATGACTTTTGACAAGGATGGTTGAAGGGTTGAATTTGTTTTTTTTTACTTCTTTTTCTACTGAGTTATCGAAACTTAGCAATTCCAATGTCACCCCCAAATAAGGGTTGTTTTTTAATGTGTTCCCGAGATTTCTCGCCAAAACGGGTGACGGATTCGTTTTCAGCACCCCAAAACACGGATGGGCGAAAAAAGCCCCTTTTTAACATTGTTCTTTAAAAAATAATAACTTGGGCAGTGATCAATTATAGCACATATTGAATAAAACAACTTCTGTGCACCTTTGGTTTTACCAACTAAAAGTATATCAGGTGCCTTTTGCGACAATATTGCCAACTACTTGTCAAGTATTATTTTTCCTCGTCAAATAGTTTTTTTTTAGTTATATTGCCAACAGACAGACAGGCAGGCAAACCAATCGTTTTCTATTTTTTAGTGTATTTTTGATAAAGGCGTGTAATCAAATTTTTTTATATGTTTTCGTTCTCTTGTAGATATCCCTTCAATAATTTATTGGAAACTTTGTACAAAGATTAGCTGTTTTTATAAAGTTTTACTATGAACACTTCCTGATACTTCATGAATTGAATACTACTTGTAGTAACTTTATAAAAAGTCTTCATGTACATAAAGCCAAAAAAACAGAGGGAACGGTGATAGATTCCTAAACATACTATCATTGCTATGTTTATATTTAGAAATGGAATGGACTGTATTTAAGTAAAGCTTCCTCTTTTTTCTTTTATATTATTCGGAGCTAGTTTCAGCTGAATACGAAATTAATGAAAACAAGGTCAGTCCCCAGGAAGATCTAAAATCTCGTGGTATTTATTAGTATCATCAGAGTGACAGACAAAACAAAAAGAAAACACAATAAGATGGTGAGTGTTGGTCGTCGTTTCTCAAAGTAGCACTAGACTAGAAATCAATACTCAATTATCGGTGCTTGATAAGACAGAGCACCGTTGTTGATGGCCCACTAATGCCACATGCTGGTCGTTAGCCACCCTGCCACCACACATACTTCTATTTCCCTGTCTTTTCTCTTTTCAGACACCACCGTCTTTCTTTATTAACTCGGTCTTCGGTCCTATATTACGTACATACAATACAACCAACACTCGCAACATTCATAGTCGTTATTTACGAGGGAGGGCTTCTAAATAAAGTGCTTAAGTATAATAGGCGGCTTTCCAAACAAAACTTGTATTATTCCAAAAATTAGTAAGACTGCAAAAATTATATTCGAAAAAGGTAAAATTTAAATGAAAGTTAAGGATATACACGGTGGTCCAAAATTGTACTCCTGTGGCAGATACATCCAGAAATAAAGGTACTCTTTTATAATTATTTTAGAAAATAAGACAATACACACCACAGGTAATAGACGGGAAAAAGATGTTTGACTGAAATGGCGACGAAAGCGGGTTGCGCCGAAAGTTTAGGAATTGCTTCAAGTGTCCAAAAAAACATAAACGAAAATCAGGACAGATCGTCTGCAAGTATTATCACATTTTTATGCAGGAATAAAAAATCACTAATTATAGGCATTTGTTTTTCTCTTTATATTATATAAAATAAGCATTATTAGTATACCGCTCTCAGATGTACGCAGGGCCAATTGTGGACGTGGTGGTATTTTGGCCCCATAAGAAAACAATTACAGTATTTAAGATAAATAAAAGATAAAGGTGAAACATGTAACGCATGTAATGAATCCTGGCAGTTTTGCATATTGCGTCCCCGCTACGGATTTTTCGAAAAAATTACCAGCACAGCTGAAAAGGACCTTCTTAACTAATTGTGGAGGAATCAAAGTGGCACACTCTGTAGTTTTCGAAAGAAAAAATATAGTCTGCCAGCGCTGTGTCCCCTGTCTTGACAAATTTTGCATATTTTATCACCTCTACGGATTTTTCAAAAAACTACCAGCACAGCTGAAAAGAACACTACTTACTTAATATACTGTGAAAAAATCAGAGTGGCCTGATATTTGCTATTTTATATAAAACTAGTTGATGCCCGCGACTTCGCTCACGTGGAAGACTTCTTGCACGAGGAATTAAGAACATTGACATACTAACTTATGCCTATAAAAAAGAACTATATACTCACTGAGTACTCCTATAGTTCTCAGGAAATGCACTCGAGGGAACCCACTGCGCATTAATTGCACTCAAGGAAAGCTTTTGCGCATCCATTGTATTCGGGAAAACCCACTTCGCATCCATTGTACTCGAGGAAACCCACTGCGCATCCATAGTACTCGGAGGAACCCACTGCACATCCATTGCATTCTAGGAAACCCACTGCGCATCCATTGTACTCGAGGAAACCCACTACGCATCGCAATTTGATGATGATTCATTATTCTATGTTTGTGTTAGAGCGAGTTAAACGAAAAAATTATTATTTAATCGACAATAAAGTACATGGGCGGGTATGCGTCAAATTTCATGCTTAAAATAATATCTCTCCCTGTTCACCAGTTCGGGGGGGTGTCTTTTTGAAAACCGTCGAATACGTGTCTCTTTATTTCCTCAAAAGAGCCCATTGCTGGAATATCATGTTTCTGACTTACGCGATTTTAGAGATATGGGTACCCTTTGGACCATCTACCACCCCGGTTTCAACCGCCTTAAAATATAAATTTTATATTTTAAATTTAGATTTAACCCGTCTGGACACGTTTACATAGCATCAGTCAGACCCTTTCTTCTGTTTGAGGGGTAGCCTTAGAGAGCGGCTGTCAGTATTTTACCTCAAACTTTTCTATTTTTACATGTTTCTAAAAATTCTTAAAAAAAATAATTTTCAGATTATTGCATTTCGATAAATCGAGCCATTCCTAAGTAATCAATCTATTTCAGCAACGTTTTTCTGCCACTGTACTGTTTGGGACAATATTTTCAATAATAGGTTACTACTTACATAGATGACACATTATCAGAATTTAAATGCCGATAGTTTAGTACATCTCCCAGTATATGGTATATATAAAGAGCGCAAGCAATGATGTATCTCTATCACTTCAAGTTCGGAATATGTTTTGTTCCTGTGACAAAATCAATCAAATTGATAGCATCTAAGTTGGAAAAAAAAACATCGTAAGGATTTATCTCATGATAATCGTAGCAAGTTTACTTTACGTTATGAACTCATTTATCATTCACAGTAATTATATTCTCGATCAAGCAATCGCTTATAATGAGGAATAGATTTTTGCAGTTTGGGATTTTCTGAAAAGTGATGTAGAGAAGTTTATATTTTGATTTGTATTAATGTAACTAGTAAATTGTTAGTTTCAAATACTTGTTGAAAATGCAACTTAGTCGATTACGACATAATAACTATTCGATTTTCAACCTTATTAAAAAGATTGGGTGGTTGTCGTACCAGATTTATATATTTGGCACAATGAGCTACAAGTATTTGACCTTTTCTGAATTTTAATAGCACCCATATGTAACATTTGAGCATGGCGGTAGCTCTTACCACCCTTTAAGGGTAGTCTCTAGTTGGTGGTTGGAATGAATTTACTCCATATTTGTTCACCCTGCCTAAAACTGCAAAAGCTTGATTTTTTCCCGTTTTGAAACCTATGGGTTGAGGGTAGTTTTAACTCTCCACAGGGTTGAGTTTTTACCCTTTAAGAGTAATGGCTGGTTGTCGCACCAAAATCAAATATTTTGCACTAAGAGATACAAAAATTTGGCCTTTGTACCTACATGTTATTCACGTCTTTTGAGTTTTAGCGGTAGTTTTCATCCCCCATAAGGGCGGATTTCGTTTTAATTTATAGGGATAACTTACTGTGGCTCGAATTTATATTCTCTACTCCGACTACAAAACATCTACCATTTTTCACACTTCATTAAGAGTTATTACATTATTTCTATGATTTTACACCATTTTAAGGGATGTTTTTGACTAAAAAACAAAACTGACATGATAGATCTCTTGACTACGGATTCGGATTCAGCGTCGAAAAATACACCAAATCCATATAATTTGGTCCGCTGCAACTTTTTTTTTGTGTGGCTGCGTAATTGATGAGCAGGAAAAAATTTTTTTGCCATAATCTCTGGCGGGCCCCCATTGCGGATCCCTCGAAAGCCAACGGGCCCTCGCGCTTAATAATTGATGAGCGGGTGGGGAGAAATTTGAAAAAAAAAATTGCCAAAATCTCTGGCGGGGCCCCTCGGAAGCCCGGGCCCCTAAACTCAGTACCCAATAGACCCCCATACGGGGGACCTGACATGTAACAATAACGTTCCTAATGACGCTATAGCTGTGTATGAGTTTGTTACGAAATCCCTAGGATATCGATTAGAAAAATGGCTTACCATCTAAACATGAGAAGGTTTAATGTACTCAGAACTTTTACATCTTGGCGATCCATAGTTTTTAAAACAAATGAAATCTTACCATTTTCCCACACAATAGAAGCACCACCACACTAGTCCTTACGAATGATACTCTGTTGCATATCGAGGAGTCATTACCATGCGATGGTGACGATGACGTTCAATTCACAGAACCAGACGAAGAGACATTTAATATTAACGAACTTGGGCCATCGAAATGAAGTAAACGAACATCAATTGAATAGGCTATTTTCGCTGTGGATTAGGCCTTCTGGAGATACCACATTAAGAAAAATGCAAGGTGGTGTGGAGATGAGATAAATGAAATGAGAAAAAAAGTCGAATAGTGGCGAAGAATTAATAAATATCAATCAGATAATAGAATTATTAATAATTGTCATCCGCTCTCGTGAAACACTTGACATTGTTAATATTTAGCAACATTATAGCTTTTAATCTATTATTCATAGAAATAAATAAAACGTTTTTTACAATTTGTCCATGGTTCATCCTTAGTGACAGAAAAAAAAATTGCTTTTTTAAATTTTCTGAATAGATCCATTTTTATAATTACGAATTACATTTTTTTTATCGTAGTTCGACGTAATGGTTAGGCAAATTGATCCCGGTAAAATTTGCAATTTGCTTATTACCTCCTTTCAAGATATTCTACATCAAAATTTACATTATTAGTTTCACGTGGCCATCACTTTATGAGTGTTATAACTCCTTAATTTTAATGAATCGAAACTAGGTTTATATAATATTTATATTAATAAATTAGACTGCAACAACATTTATTCATTAATAGATCATAGGTTATATTTCCAATTAGTATACCACCCTTAATTCCTACCCCAGTCTATTTACAGATACGAAGGAAGATATAAAATGTGAGTTATTTGTGTAGAACTGAAAACGGACCATTATTGTAGGCAATTACAACTCGTTACAAGATGAAGACAATAGATAACGGCGAAACCACTAACCCAGAGACAATTTAAATCTACTGTGGACAACCGAGGGGGGTCAGGACAGGCCAAAGGTCACGCCATCGCCCACTAAATCTGCTGCACGACGTATAGCGACAGCCAAAAGGATGGTTACCCAGCATGCAACGCTATACGTCTTTGTTTCAGAAACGTACTATTTCAGTTTCAGTACACCTCTTTCAAAAACTTCGCACTTTTCTATAAACACCCTTACTTCATTTTTGTAGCGGTAACTTTTTTAATATTATACCATATATTAATGGGATAACAAATAAAACGCTTAACGTAGTTGAAAGAGAAATAAAAGACAACGTTCAATATTAAGTATAAGATGGCAATAGTGATAGGAGAGAAACATCTGTTCAACCCTTTCACGTTCTTCTAGTTGAGTTCAGTCAGTGTAGTATGGTATGGATCCCTCGAAAGAATGACACCTAATGAATCGGCTGTCATTCAATCAATATAATTAGATTGTTCCCGGGAAGGGTTATGTGTCCAGAATATCTCCAGTATTAAGAACATAATGAAATAATGTATTGTTTGTATACACAAGGGTATACTTCAATATTGTAACAATATTATTTGAGGCCCATCATTTTTATCGTAAAGGTGTTACTGGGCGTTATTTCTCGTTTTATAGATATATATATATATATATATAGAAATTATATTTGATAAATCTTTCGTGCAATTATTTTAATTCTCAGTATTTTTTGTAAAGGTTGTTTTCATGGTTTGCTAGAACCCTTTGACCGTGTTCACATACACTGCAATCATGATTAATTTAACAGTTTAACACAGATTGCATCAAACTGGGTCAAGTAGGCACAATATATACATTGTGCCCCACTTAAGGACTAGCCACCCCCGTAAAATTTTTACTTATTAACCGATTTTTATGTTTTTTTTTTAATATATACTCAGAACCACGTGCGAAATATTGAGAAGTACTATTAGGGATTTTTTTTTCAAAATATTGGAACGGATTTAGGACCACCTATATACCTATTGTACCAATTTTTGTCGTGATAGTAATACAGGGTGTCCCAAAACATTAAAAATAAGTACTTCTCAATATTTCACACTTAAACAATGGTCGTAGTTGGCCGTGGCTCTGAGTTCCGAAATTAATAGAACATGTTTCTGATGCCTTTTTGCGAGATCTACATATAAAAAAAATATTAATATATTGAAAACTCATAATATTTCATTCAAATTTATTCAGAATGTTTTCCCTGTGGTACCTCAAGGTACAGATCTGGGGCCACTTCTATTTCTCATATTAATCATCGATATAACAGATGTTCGAAATTAATGTTTGCTGATGATTTTAAAAATTTACAAATCTACTAACTAGAGAACGCTCCATGATGATATTACAGCCATCTTAAATTGGTGTACAGTACAAAGCAGTATCTAAATTATCCCTTGAAATAAATATTTTGTAATTAATGCCAATATCATCTAATAGAGGAATCTACATACACATCCGTTTTCAACCATTTTCTGAAAAATTTTCCTCATCCTTTGGGGAGGCCGGTTCTATTGGCCCCCTCCAGATGAATTTTCTGCGCCACTGATAGTAATTTGCTCATTAATGCTGTGTATATAGAAGAAATTCAAAGATTGATTATATAAAAAATAATTTTAATAATAATTGTGCATGACTTTCATTTGGTCTAAAAAGTTATCTTTATGTGTTAGATGAAATCATCTGATGGAGTTGTATAGCTGATAAAAATTTTAAATGAATTGGGCCACAAATAAAAAAGATACAGAGAAGTGAAACGAACACTTTTTTTTGTAAATATTCCGATTTTTACAAAATTTTCCAGGGGGGGGCAAATCTAGTGATTCCGAACAACTTTCATTAACAAAATTTGTGTCTATCTCTAAGCCTACTATGATTTCTCGAAAATTGCGATTTTTTTTTATTGCAGTAGGCCGGAGTTTTAGATCTAGGCGGTATTTATATGTGAGTAAAGTGATCTTATGGAGTTGTATGGCTGATAAAAATTTGTAATGAATTGGGCCACAAATAAAAAAGATACAGGGGTGTCTTCACGAGAAGTGAAACGTACTGTAGGACAAACTTAAGACGTGTAAGCAGATCTGAGGAAATTAAGGATTTAGTTATTTTTTTGATAGCCAATTAACATTCAAAACTAAGATAAATTTAATTGCGTTAATATAAGATAGGTGAGCCCATCGAAATTAGACGATTTTAGACAATTTTGATTTTTTCACCCCCTTTACACAGGTCGACAAAAAAAAAATTCTGCTCCAAGGTCTAAACCTATCATGCCTTAAGTATTTTTGTGTGCTGAATCCGAATTTTCAATCAAAAAAAATTTCTACCGCTTAGATTTCGAGTAAACGTCAAAAATTGTAAAAAAACCGTATTTTGACGATGAAAACCGGGATTTACTCAAAATCTCCACTCGGTAAAAAAATTTTTAAGTTGAAAATTCGAATTCAGCACACAAAAATACATAAGGAATGGTAGGTTTAGTCTTTGGAACAGAAATTTTTTTTTGCAGATCTGCGCACAGGTCTACAAAAAAAAATTTCTGTTCCAAGGACTAAAACTATCAGTTCTCATGTATTTTTGTGTGCTGAATCCAAATTTTCAATTTAAAAAAATTTTTACCGCGTAGATTTCGAGTAAATCCCGGTTTTTATCGTCAAAATACGGTTTTCTGACAATAAAAACCGGGATTTACTCGAAGTCTACGCAGTAGAAAATTTTTTTGATTGAAAATTCGGATTCAGCAAAAATACTTAAGGCATGATAGGTTTAGTCCTTGGAGCAGAATTTTTTTTTTTTGTCGACCTGTGCGCACAAAAAAGTCTTAGACAGAACGACAGACCGACAGACTTACTAAACGACAGACAGACAGACAGGAGTTTTTGGTTTGCTCAAACTATTCTAAGTTTATTTGAACAATCAATTTATTTCTTTTGTGTTACAATACCTCCACTGGATGTGGCAGTAATTAGATTATGACACAATCTTAAGGTACTCTTATTATGGTGTGTCCCATAAGTAATATTGAGTCAGTTCAGAGAAAGTTGGTAAAGTAGGTTTTTTTAACGAAGTTAGTTTTTACCAGCCGAATGAAACTAGTACATCCATAATGTTTAAATGTTAGTTGGAGCATTCTCAAAATTTTTCGGCTTTTATTTCCGGAATTCACTGTACTTTCTTCTAAAAATAACGTCCGTAAACTTCCATCTACCTAGACTCGCACCCCGTTGAAAATAAACTTTTATTTTGATAATGAAAAGACAAATATCATGGCACAATCTCCAGATTGTATAATGGGCAATGATTTTAATCAAACTGACCTCCTTTTTTCAAGCGCGTGATGCTGTCAGACGTGCAATACAGTAAAGAGAGGCCAACTACAAGACGTCTGTGAAGATGTTGTGAATATGAATAGGTTTTATTTAATTTTTTTATATATTTGTTATTTCGTGTAATTGACTATGTACCTGTTGGAAAACCCAAATTTGTATTATTATTATTTTAAACGTAAATCAGTAAGGACGTTAAAGCTCATCAAATACCAAGGCAATGTGTAGATTTCGTAATATTTTCAGATATTGGTATTAAGTTATAAAAAAAAGTTAAAAACGTGGTAAACATTTAGTGAATTTTAAGTAAACCCTCCTTTGAAGATAGTCAGTAGGTATGTCGAGAACATGCCATGAAACATTACCTAACCTAAATACGAAATATCGTAATGGATATTTCTGATATAACAGAAAATTAAAGGATCTCAAAGAAACAATTTATTACTTTAATTAAAGAACTTAATTGAATAAAATTCTGTTAATTAAATTTGAAAATATTCTGTAAAGTTCATTATTAGGTACATTCTAAAATACTTTTAGAATACCTTGACCCTTTGCCACTTGAGTCTTGAATTGTTTAGATATAGAAATGAAAAACCACGTGGTAATATTTGTTTAGAGTAAATTGAAGTGAGAAGTGAACAAGCAAAGTATCAGTAGGAAGAGGTGGAGCAGATGTTAAATGCCAATAACAGGGGCAAAAGTAAAAGCAACAACGGTATGCAAACGAATGCGGGAAGAATGTAACGACTGAGAGACACGTTCGGTGATAGATGACTCCCACCAGACAACGTTTAAACGTAGTTTTAATTAAATCTTGTAATTGTTTGAAACGCAACTATCCCGTCGACGAAAGCTACACAACGACACTGCTAAAAAACCGCTAAGTGTCTGAAAGTACGTGACTGAGCGACTGTCGTGATTCAATAAAATAAATGGGCTTTGCTGATAACTCCTTGTCTTGACTGATGAGTACACAAAATATGTCGAAAACCTACTTCTTCTCTCAAACACTCCGTAAGCTTAAAACTGGAACAATTTCTTGTAATGGAATAACATGAGTCGGTCTGGAAATCGTAACATTTTAGGTTGTATGGGCCGAATTTTAAAAAATAAAAAATCAAGCAGGCACGATTGCAGGGGGAGGACCAGTGTGCACCTATATTATATTGTTGCCATCCCGTGACTCCCTGATCTCAAAAACTCATCATTTGTTATAATTTTATCGTTTGAATCAAGACTGTCAAATACAGGGTGTCCCACTTAAAACTCCCGGCGCCATTTCCTCGATAACCATAGCGATATTTGAATTCTGTAAAAAGTATTTACTAGAATATATAAATGACTTCAGTTTTGAGTAAAAATGGTTATTTTATACATTGAGGTATAGATGGAAATTTTTCGATCCTAGGAACGATGAAATGAGTTGCATGAGATGGAGAATTATATTCTGAGCACCTTTTTTGCCTAAAATCTTGACGTTTCATGACATTCTAAGCCTATGTGAATAATAAAAAAAATTAACATTTTTTTCACCGTTACTACTCTCACTCCACGTGGAAAACATTTTAAAGTAAAACTGATATATAACCTAATCTACGTAAATTTCGTTAGAATGTGAGAAACACAGTGCATATTTTGCAGTTTCGATGTATTGTATATCCTTTTATTTTCTTTTGGGTGGCCATGCTGTACATTTTCTTATTCACTAGAAGTATATCAAGTTTTCTTCCTTGGCAATATTGTCATCTACACGAATATTATTTTCCTCGGTAATATTTTTTCATTATTATTTCTAGTGTCCACTCTGTAAATTTTTACTACAAGTATATCCCATTTTTTCAATGGCAATAGCGTTATCTGCCAAATATATTTCCTTATCAAATAGTTTTATAGACCGACACACAGACACTTACAGTGATGGAATTGAAAGACTTTAATTTTTTTAATTGAAAGACTTTAAGTATGAAAATTTGCAATACAAAAGAAGTTTATCACTTTCAATAAGCATTCGCAGTGGATAATGAACTTTCATTCGTATCCTAATAGTTTCTTAAAGGTACCTCAATAAAATTTTAAAGCTAAATTGATATATCTCTTAATCAACTTAAAATTCATTCGGATCATATATTGCAGTTTCGGAATCTTGTACCTCGTATTTTTGTGTGCCTGGTCAAGAATCTTGTAACATTTTACTCCAAAATTGTAATAAAATATAGTTTAAATATAAAATGACCGTTTTGAAGCCTCTAGAAATCATCTTGTATGACGAATATGGTTTGATTTCAATAGAGAGTATTCTAGAATGCTACTCTGCATGTGTTCCAAATTTGAAATAAAACATTTTAGGTCTAACCGAATTTTTTATGTTTAATAAATATTTTCATTCGGTAACGCAAAACTGAAACTTTTATTCGTTTCGTAAGTTTTATTAAACATAGTTCAGTAGTACTTTACAGTTACATTGATATATCTTTAGTAACAGTTTGCTCTAAAATTATAATAAATCACATTTTGTATGAAAACTAGCTGATGCACGCGACTTCGTTCACGTGGAAGACTTCTACGCGTGGAATTAAGAACATTGACTAACTAATGCCTATAAAGAGTACTACATACTCACTGAGTACTCCTATAGTACTTAGGAAGTACAATCGAGGAACCCACTGCGCATCCATAGTGCTCGGGTAAACCTAACGCGCATCCATAGTACTCGTGGAAACCCACTGCACATCCATTGTACTCGAAGAAACCCACTGCGCATCCATAGTACTCGGGAAAACCCATTGCGCATCCATTGTACTCGAGGAAATCCACTGCGCATCCATAGTACTCGGGGAAACCCACTGCGCATCCCAATTTGATAACAATACATTATTTCATTTTTGTGTTAGGGCGAGATAAACGAAAAAATAATTATTTTAATATAAAAAACCGCTGCCCAAGGAATCACTACTTCCACATCCAGATTCTCTATCCAAGTCACTCACAACGAAAAAACTTTATATGTGAAAATAATTGTTTATGGAACTTTAATAATATAATATTTGAAATCCTCTACCCCAAAAACCCATAAAACGATACCCCACATCGGTAGTGGGGTGGGGGATGGTGATAGGGGGTGATAGTGGGGGGTGGATGAAGTAAAAAAATATTTTGAGGTTTCTGGTTCATGTACATACACTAAATCACAATTTTTTTTCATCCCCTTTAATAAGGGGGTGGTGGTGGTAATGGGGGTGGCTAATGCCAAACATTTTTTTGAGACCTTAGCTTCTCTTGTATATACTAAATACCAATATTATGGACTCTTACCTGCTTGATTGACCTATTTACCCCAAATTTACCCCAATTTACCCCCCAACCCTTCGACGGAACAAGATGAAAATATAATCTAGTTCTAGATCTCGTTAAAGTACATATGTGTACCAAATTTCAAGTCAATATCTTAAACGGTTCCAGAGTAAACGTGCGCACAAAAAAAAGTTACAGACAGACAGACAGACAGACCGGCAGACAGACCGACAGACAGACCGACAGACAGACCGACAGACAGACCGACAGACAGACAGAAATTTTTTTTTCGCTCAAACTTAAAATCTCGACGTTTCATGACATTTTAAGCCTATTTGGACAATAAAAATTTAAAAAATTTTTTTTGTCGTTACTATGCTTCCACTGGACGTGGAAGTAATAAAGCACATGGGCGGGTATGTGTCAAATGTCATGCTTAAAAACACCCCTCTCCCTGTTCACCCGTTCGGGGGGGTCTCTTTTTGAAAACCGTCGAATACGTGTTTACTTATTTTCTCAGAAGAGCTCGTCGCTGGAATATCACGTTTCTGACTTACGCGATTTCAGAGATACGGGCACCCTTTAGACCATCTACCACCGTTTTCAAAAAGTGAAAATCGAAATTTTGTCTTACTCGTGTCTAATAGATTCCAATAAAGAGTATTTTTGCCAAATTTCACGCTTCTTGGTCTAACCGTTTCCTCCCCTCTTCGTTCACCCTTTCGGGGATCTCTTTTTGAAAACCGTCGAATACGTGTCTTCTTATTTCCTCAGAAGAGTAAACCGCTCGAATAATCACGTTTCTGACTTACGCGATTTCAAAAATACGGGTGCGCTTTAAACCATCCTACAACCCCCGGTTTCACCCCTTCAGAAAGTGAAAATCGAAATTTCGTCTTACATGTATCTAATAGATTTCAACAAAAAATATTTCTGCCATATTTCACACATCTAGGACTAACCGTTTCCGAAAAATCCTAAAATTTCAACCCCCCTTTTCACCCTCTTGGGGGTTGAATTTCGATTTTCTTAGTGGTTGCCTACGTCATTCGAGAAACCTCTATGCAAAATTTGAAGTTTCTAGACCCAGCGGTTATGGCGATCACTGTGTATGATAGATGTAACCTAATTTCAATATATAGTTTCCTACCATGCTATTTTACAAATATTCCAATTCTTAAATGGTTAAGTATAACAGAAGTTATCGTGTTTAATAGGTGTTGGTATTCGGTAGCACCCGACTGCAACTTTCATTAGTTTCATATTATAAAAAATACCTCAGAAGCGTTCTAAAGTAAAATTGATATATCTCTTAATCTACGTAAAGTTCTTTCGCAGCCAGGACACACTGTATATTATACAGTTTACGTCATCGTATTTTTGTGTGCTTCATCAAAAACCTTAGCAATATTTTGCTTTAAAATAATAATATAACACAGTTTATATAAAATATGATAGTTTACACGCCCCTGGCGATCGCCCTGTATAACAGATATAGCCCAATTTCAATAAGAGGCATTTTACCACGTTATTTTATATACATGCCACACGTATATACACATACATATTTGATTTAGTCAAATAGGTATAAAAATCACCTGATATAAAGGTAAACAAATATTTTTTTAATATAGGGCACTGTGCAATACATTTCAGGGCCAATATTTTTTTCTAAGACTTATTACCCCACTTCAAGCGTTTGCAATATAAATATGCATTTAAAGGAAATATCATAATACATTTGATTTTAGGATTTTTTCTTCATACGATAATATATTATTATTAGATACCTACACCAGTGCTCGAAGATGTTTTAGAAAATTTGATATAATGGGAACGATATGCTCGTATAATTCCCATAACTTAAATATTAAAGATCGCCAAAGCGCTTTGTTTACATGGCTGCAAAAACTCAGTAGCTGTCACCAGGGCTAGCCAAAACAAAACACTGTCGCTTATCAGTATCGATGAATTTCAATTGCCCGTAAAGTGTTGTCAGTTACATATGTGTATGTTTACTAAAGTACAATAAATAAACAATGGTTAGAAGTGTAATTTTGTTTACTGTTACTGTTTTTAGTGTACTTATAAAAAGTTGGAAGATATTTGGACACAGTCAACGTAAGTGATTAAACTTTTATATTACATTTTGCTCAAGGCCATGGGATTTTCTTAACGAATAACAAAAGCGGTAGTGATTACCTATATGATGGGCGATATGTTTTACAAAGATAGCAATAAATTAAAAGGGTGGAGTTTCGTATTAACAATCACTGCTGTTCAATAACAATTTTTATGAGTATCAAATAACCTTTTATATTCAACAGGACTGAACATTCGAATGTGACGTAATAAAATTTATAAAATTTAAAGATCAACCGATTGCTCAGGCTATACCTGTACAACTTTCAATTATAAGTACTATTTATTACAAGTTAACTCCGTTAAAATTAAATATTTCTTATATTGTACGACTGTTTAATTTATGCATAGACGGGGAAAACAAGGCTTCCTTAAATTGTGACGTATAAGGCCTGAAATAAATAGTAAATTTGATAGAGAAAAGTTGAAAAAAACTGTTTTTTTTACTTCGAACTTCTAGTGACTACCTATTTCAGTTGAATTTAGATATTGCTATTCATTATATACCCCCCTCCCCCCATATCAAATCTGTTCAGTCAGACCTAATCCTGAAAATCAACGCTTTTTTCTACATATCTGAAACGGAAGGAAAAATGTCGGAAAAATTAATATTTAGTTATTTTAATTTATTTATTGTTATTACTTCCACATCCAGTGGAAGTATAGTAACGGCAAAAAAAATTTTGAACATTTTTATTGTTCAAATAGGCTTAGAATGTCATGAAACGTCGAGATTTTAAGTTTGAGCGAAAAAAAAATGTCTGTCTGTCTGTCTGTGTCTGTCGGTCCGTAACTTTTTTTTTGTGCGCAAGATTACTCTGGAACCGTTTAAAATATTGACTTGAAATTTGGTACACTTGTATATTTTAACGTGAACTGGAACTACATTATATTTTCGTCTTATTCCGTTGAAGGGTTGGGGGGATAATTGGGGTAAAATAGATAAATCAAGCAGTTAAGAGTCCATAAAATTGATATTTGGTATATACCAGAGAAGCTGTAAGTTCTCAAAAATTTTTTTGGCATTAGTCACCCCCATTACCACCACCATTAATAAAGGGGGTAAAAATAAATTGTGATTTACAAGAACCAAAAACCTCAAAATATTTTTTTACTTCATCCACCCCCACTACCACCCCCCTATCGCCACCCCCACCCCACTACCGATGTGGGATATCGTTTTATGGGTTTTTGGGGTAGACGATCTCAAATTATTATTAACGTTGCATAAACAACAACATTTCTTCGTTGTGAGAGACTTGGATGGAAAATCTGGATGTGAGAGTAGTGATTCCTTGGGCAACGGTTTTCTTTAGTCCTCATCAGTAGTTTTAATGGTTCAGGGTGACTTATTTCATAACTTATTGTGGTGGCACAAACAAACTGGCGTTTGAAAATCGTAGTGCATTCATTTACCACTAAATTTTTTTTATGAAATCATTTGAATCACAAACATTAAGGGAGTGAATTGTTTATATTTTTGCCATATCCGCATGAAAAATACTTATTATTGTCTATGAAAGTAATTACTTTTACTTCCACATCCAGTGGAAGTATAGTAACGACAAAAAAAAATTAAAAAAATTTTATTGTTCAAATAGGCTTAGAATGTCATGAAACGTCGAGATTTTAAATTTGAGCAAAAGAATTCTGTCTGTCGGTCTGTCTGTCTGTAACTTTTTTTTATGCGCACGATTACTCTGAAACCGTTGAAGATATTGACTTGTTTGGTACACTATGTATTTTAACGAGATCTGGAACTAGATTGTATTTTGATCTTATTCTGTTGAAGGGTTGGGGGGTAAATTGGTAAATCGAGCAAGTAAGAGTCTATAAAATTGGTATTTAGTATATATATAATAGAAGCTAAGGTCTCAAAATTTTTTTTGAGAATACCTACCCCCATTACCACCCTCACTCTTTATTGAAGAGGGTGAAAAAAATAAAATTGTGATTTAGTGTGTGTACAAGAACCAAGGGCCTCAATTTTTTTTACTACATCCACCCCCACTACCATCCCCAACCCTCACCCCCACTCCCACTACCGATGTAGCATATTGTTTTATGGATTTTTGGGGTGGACGATTTCAAATATTATATTATAAAAGTTCCCTAAACAATTTTTTCTCATTGTGAGATTTGGATGGAAACTCTGGATGTGGAAGTAGTGATTTCTTGGACAGTGGTTTTAATTTATAGAATTGTCTAATGTCTATAATTATTACACTAAGTGCTGTAATATGTCTTCATATATGTAAACATATCGTTATTCAAGTAATTTTGACGAGCAAAAGGAACATAATTTGTATAAATAGTAACTTTTGAAATTATAGGTATATTATTATTATAATTGTTTAAACTTGTAAACATCAAGTAATGAATCTCTGATAGGTATACTGTTTCCTGTTGATTATGATACGTCAACATGCACGGTTTTATAATTGGGTTCACGATTAATGTATTGTTCTGTAAATAATAATTTTAATTTCTATCATTTTCATTCCAACGTTGGGCTGATGGAAAGAACTTTAAGTTAGGCTATGCGCCCAACAGGCAATCGCGGCAGATGCCGTGATGCCGTCAATCGTGCTATACCACAAACGGGCGCCAACTAGAATAATTCGTGGATCACAAGATGTCTAGAAAGACGTTCGGAATAAGATCATTTTCATAGAAATTGAAATATTTCTATTTTCCTACTAATTTACATAATAATGAAATACCATTAAATGTATATCAAATAAACTTTTAGAAAAAAAAAAATAGTTTCAGTAAACGATTTAACCTACAAATTTCGTATGAAAAAAAGGTGTTTTTCCTAATTTGTTTTAGACAATTATTTTTAAACAAATAAAATGTTGCAAACTGTTCTAAATAAAATGTATTAAATTATTTTATAAATGCGACCAACTGCATTCATTTATTACTTCCACATTCAGTGGAGGTATAGTATCGACAAAACATTTTTTATTGTTCAAATAGGTTTAGTGTCATGAAACGTCGAGATTTTAAGTTTGAGCAAAAAAAAATTCTGTCTGTCTGTCTGTAACTATTTGTGCGCACGATTACTCTGGAACCGTTTAAGAAATTGACTTGAAATTTGATACACGTATGTATTTTACCGAGATATGGAACTAGATTATATTCTGATCTTATTCCGGTGAAGGGTTGGGGGGTAAATTGAGGTAAATGGGTAGATAGGTAAATCAAGCAAGTAAGAGGCCATATAATTGGTATTCAGTATACATAAGAGAAGCTAAGGTGTCAAAATTTTTTTTGGCATTAGCCACTCTCATTACCACCCCCACCCCATTATTAAAGGGGGCGAAAAAAATAAAATTGTCATTTAGTGTGTGTACAAGGACCAAAGGCCTCAAAAATTTCTTTTACTTTACCACTACCGATGTGGCATATCGTTTTATGGGTTTTGGGGGTAGACAATTTTAAATATTATATTGTTAAAGTTCCATAAACAATTATTTCCACATACAAAATTTTTTCGTTGTGAGAAACTTGGATGGAAAATCTGGATGTGAAAGTAATGACTCCTTGGGCAGCGGTTTGTTTTATTAAATTTCTTTAATAAACATTTGAATGCGGTCGAATTTTGAAAATAAAGATTGAAATTAAATAATTAAATAATAAATAATTTTTAACATGCAAAAAACTAAAATTAACATTGCTTCCACATCCACGTAGTGATGGAAGATAAAAAAAATTGATTTTTTTTTTGTTCAGATAAACTTAGAATTCATGAGACGTCGATATTTTAAGTTTGAACAAAAAAAAAATCTGTCTGTTATTCTGTCTAACTTTTATTTATGCGCACGATTATTATGGAATCGTTTATGATATTGACTTGAAATTTGATACACCTGTGAATTATAACGAGATCTGGAACTAGATTATGTTTTGATCTTAATTCTGCTGAAGTGTTGGGAGGTAAATGGGGTAAAGCAAGCAAGTAATAAGAGTCCACAAAATAGAGATTTAGTGTATGCACGAGAAGCTAAAGTCTCAAAATTTTTTTGGCATCACCTATTTGAAAAAAAAAATTTTAATTTTTTTTCCGATGGGCTTAGAATGTCACGCATCGTTGATACTTTAAGTTTGCAAAAAGAGACTTGGATAGGAAATCTGAATACGGAAGTGTTGATTCCTTAGACAGCGGTTCTTTTCAGTATTTTTTTATCTATGTGATCGCGAAGGGAGTTTTTTGAGTGTCTGTACTCTGAGAAATACGTTTCAAAAATTACCTGTTTTAAATTTTATATAATTTTGTCAAATGTTTTCTTTTGCAAATATCTTCAATAATATGTATTTTAGAGTTATAATTCTCAGACACTAATTGAAGCTGATAAAATTATCTTTAATTTCATTTTCGGTTTGTCGCAATGCCTAAAAAGTAACCCATCTCATTTTGAACTTTTAATATGTATATCTTGATACACCAACCCAGACTTAAAAAAATAATCAAAGGAGTTGTTTAGCTGACCATTAATCATCTAAAATGGACTTTAAATTTTCAAAAACCAAGCTCACCTTCGAGCACCCAAAAAGAAATGAAAACCTCTAATAGGATGCAACTATTTTTGTGTTTTGTGTTTATACGTGTGTATGTATCCACAATATCCTCAAAGCCCAGCTACTGACAAAAATTTACTATTCTATGAATTGTAGCATTTAAAGATGTTTAAAACTCAAATGATGACATTAAGCTAAGCAATTTTTCCATGTCAATAAACATTGAAATAATGAATACATTAAAATAAAAAAAAATTAATTATTTGCATAATTGGTTCTTTGCATTATCAGTGAATTATAATAATATAATAATAATTTATTTACCAAAAAAATAAAAGTTATTTATCAAAAAGAACTAAAAAAAAATTATAATGCTATAATGCAGAAAAAATAAATATTCTAATGTGGTAAATAAATGGTGAGTAGCAGAGATGGTACGACACAAAACAAATTTTGTCTGTGTTTTCTTATACCATGTTAAACATATATTTTCGTTGTACTGTTTATTTTTGTAAATATTGTAATGAATTAATAATGTCTATTCTATATCGTTCTGGTTCGTAAAATGATTCTTCTGTATGCTAAAACTGAACTAAAACTTCTGTCAAATTTAAACTAGAATACTTTACGAGTCGATGTGATCGAGTTTAAACATAAATAGTAAGAATACGAAACCGAAATTAGAACCGAAATCATAAATTCCTCATTGAACCGAACCGATATTCGATTTCGGTTTATGTTCGTTCCGTGTACAATAAAAGCAAACGCGAATAAATAGTCCAATCAAATATAGGTCGACACATCAAAATTTTGAGGTAAATACTTGAATTTTTCATATAGTTACTTTGAAGTATTTGAACACGATTAATGAAAGAATTTTTTTTCAACCCCCGAGAAGGGGTGAGAAAAAATATAATAAAGTGTTTTTTCAAAATTACTCAAAATGTGTAAAAGCTAGTAAAAAAAGTTTCAAATAAAAATTGTAAAGCATGAAATTTTACATAAAAATGATTTCTTGACTCTTTTTGGTATTATTAAAATTAACAGAGTTAGGGTGGTTAGAAGTTAAGGGATGATATGTACAACTTTAAAAAAATCATAGCGTGCTGAAAAGTTAATGAATTTATTTTTTTTTCTATTTACTCAGAAAAATATTGTTTCGTAGCTTCTGCGTTGCCTTCAAGACGAGCATGCGTCACATCTATATCTCAATTTCTTTTCAGTTATCGTGACGTCACAAGAGCAGTGTCGTAGGTTTGGAAAAAATTTAAACAGGTAAATAAATTCATACCTGCCTGAAAATGATGGGTAAAAAAAATTCAAAAGCAAATGTTCAATATATTAAATTATGAACAGAATGGTATATAAAAAAAGTCGTTTCACCGTTCAATGTGGTTTTAATTGAAAATAAAAAAATTAAAATTGTTATAAATTTTTTATTAACAATTTAAAAAAAATCCTGAAACGAAAGTTTATATTTTTCTGAGTAAATAGAAAAAAAAATTAAATTCATTAACTTTTCAGCACGCTATGATGTTTCAAAGTTGTACATATCATCCCTTAAATTCTAAAGACCCTAACTCTGTTAATTTTAATAATACCAAAAAAAGTCAAGAGATCATTTTTATGTAAAATTTCATGCTTTACAATTTTTGTTTGAAACTTTCTTTACTAGCTTTTACACATTTTGAGTAATTTCGAAAAAACACTATATTATCTTTTTTCTCACCCCTTCTCGGGGGTTGAAAAAAAAATTCTATCATTAAGCGTGTTCAAATATTTCAAAGTAACTTATATCAAAAATTCAAGTATTTACCTCAAAATTTTGATTTGTCGACCTATTTGATTGGACTATAAAACATTTTATATAGCAATATATCTAAACACTTAACGCTTGCAATGGCTGTGGCAGGCGAACACTATATCGTAAGATCGTTTAAATTTTAATGTCACGTAAACACAATGTACAGTAAGGGACAATTAATTGGAAGAAGAGTAATTTCCCTTCAGTGATGTCTTATGTCCAGCAAAACTAATTATTCCATTTCGCAACGAACATGGACGTGCGAGTGGGAAGAAACAAAAACCTAATTACAGAAACGAGCGACCTGATGACAACACATTATTGCGACGTCCTCTAGGACTCGTCAACACTCCTGCCCGCTCCTGCTGCAAACTATACTTTCTTTCTCACGCTCCCGACACTAAATTACAAATGAGAACACGTAAACTTTATCCTAGTCATCTGGAAATAAATTTCTTTCCTCCAGTCTTTTTATGTTATTTTTGTGCCTTTGTTTAGACGTTATTATAATTAGTTTGGTTAAGATACTCTCAAACTTTGCTGTTGCAGAACAGATTTTATAATCGAGGATCACTTACTAATTTAAAAACCAGCAGACTTCTGCAGTCGGGCGTGGCCGGCCGCAAATAACTTAATAAACATTTTAAAACCTAATCTATGTAAAGTTCTTCAAATCTGAGAAATGTTACATTGCAGTTTCTGTATACGTCTTTGTGTTTCTGTATGCTTAATACAAATCTTCATAAAATTTTGCTCTAAAATTGAAACAAAATATAGTTCATATAAAGTACCCTGATCACCCTGTATACCATTTTCAATAGGTAGTATTCTACGATACTATTTTGTACAACGTGGTATATCATGATATGCGGAAAATAAAAAAGTGTACTAGTCTTCAATGTGGGAAAGTCCCTGCAAAGTTTTGTGCTCCGAGGTAATTTAGTATATTAAAAAGGGTTAAAACTTGCAAAGATACTTTACTGTTACGCATCTGTGGTCAGTAATAGGGCGACGAACTTACTTGTGAAAGAACATATCGGAGATGTTTACATTTCCTTAATTGGCATAAAAAGTGAAGCTGGCAAGTGCGGTCAAAGTGCCGCATTTTTTGCTTTCGGTCGAACAATCAGGACAGCGGCAGGTACAAGGCACCTCTATGACAGATATGGCCCATTTTCAATAGGAAATATTCTACTATACCATTTTACATATTTTCCAAATTTGATATAAATATTTTGGATTTGAGGGTTATCGTGTTTACTCAGTGTTGGTAGTCGGCAAAGCCCAACTGTAACATTAATTCTTTCCTAATAGTCATAAAAATACCTTAATGCTATTTTAAAGGAAAATTGAAATATCACCCAATCCATGTAATTTGTTCAAACCTGAGAGACATGCATTTTAGAGTTGTAATTTCAATATCTTGTACATCTTCGTATTTTTGTATTTTATCACAAACCATAGTAACATTTTGCTCTAAAATTATAATAAAGTGTAGTTTATATAAAACATGATACTTTATGTATCTCTCAGGTTGCTCTATTGACGAATATGGCCCAATGGGGGTATTTTATCATGCTATTTTATTTGTGTTCCAAAATAGGAGGGCCTATAAGGCCGGTTTTTGGCCCTTTTTATTTTTGGTAAAAAAATTTTGAACATTTTTTTATCATACATATTCAATATCTAATCTACCCCAAACAGATTCCCCCGCCCCCCATGTATCACCTTTAAGTTATTAAAGAACCAGTTTACATGCTTAGATGTTTTCGAACCTGAAAATCATATTTCCTTTGAACAAACTGCACCCTAAGCTCCCCCTACTACTATACAACACCCCAACACCCGCAATCTCTAACGACAAGCACCCTCTCCCCACTCTAAAATAAACCTTTATGCTCTTACCAGGTATAAAATAGTTTTAAAAAGATTTTCTATTTACATTTTTAATGAAATGTCAATTCCTCTTATCACACACAGATATTTTTTATTCGATATTTGAGTTCAGCGAGTTATGAAACAGATTTCTATATAAACTTTTTTTCTACGATATCTAATTAAAAATTTTGTCTGGTTATAAATGGGTAAACCAAATGGGTGTAATAAAATTCAGGTTACCGGTGTTATTTTCTAACAAGTGTTAATTCCTTATTTCGCTGTTATGTACATCCCCTACTAATACATAAATTGAGAACATAAAATCCACATGGCTTTCCTCCCTAAAAAATCAATCCTTGTACCTCGTGTTTTGTCAATTACTGTGACATGCTACAATAATTCTCAGCCCCGGAACATTCAGAAGCTCTATAAAAGGTCTAATATATTGATATAGTATTTAGATGCCTATAAAAAATGCCGCAAAGTGTTTCATAATGTATTTGAGCGAGTCCTCTGCTTTCACATACAGGGAGGCCGAAATAATGCGAATATTTTTTACCTGTTCTTGCAGTTCATCTTAATACAAGATATAAGCGTTTACCTTATACGGTACTGTAACCCATTACTATTTTGATCGTATTACAAGGCTTGTATAGTTATTTAAGTATGTTTTATTTTATTTTCTCTCTGGTTGGATTCTTGTCAGGTCGATGTATTGTGAAACGAATAGACCTCATATATAACTTGCATCTCATATCCGATTTTGGTTCGATTTAACCCCTCTTCAAGGGACACATATATCACCTATGGCTTGAATTTACCAGATGATCGAAAAGAAGTGATTCCACAAGGAGCGGATGATTTAGAATAGATGTATCTATCCGTCATAAAATTCAAATCAGGAGACATAGTAGCCATCTAACTGTTTTAAATGAACTTCAGTTAAAATCAATGAGCAAACCCATAGACTCCACACCGGTTAGATTTGAGTTCGAGTGAACCTTTCAAGTGACAATTTCTGACCGCCAGGTATGGAGCTCTGGAAGACCTCAACTTGAAATAGGGTCACTCATTTAATACACAAATTTGACTGAGATAGATGAGGGAGTCGATGCTGGTGTATATGGCCCAAAATGTGGGCTGTCAAAGGCTTTAGGTTATGCTCCCGCCATTTCTAGGGGGAAATTTATGCCACAGATCTGTGCGCTCGAGAATGTATAAAAAGCACACTAGAAGCAAAAATTTATATACTTTGAGACAGCCAGCCCACACTTAAAGCTCTAAGTTCCTTTACTTTTGACTGACTTTTGTCAAAAATTGCTTGGGAATGTCTAGAAACTGTAAAGCAACTAGCAAAGAACAACAAGGTGGGTGTCAGGGCATGAAGGAATAAAAGGAAATAATCGCATGAAATTGCAGAAATGTGTCTCTTTTGTATGCAAGGAGCTAAGACCACGGAACATACACTTATCTATGCAATGTCCTGGTCCGCCAAAGGCTACAGTACTTGGAACAAGTAGTTTTGACACCTGCCAAAGTGGAACAGGTGGTTTCCAGAAAAACCCTAGTATTCTTTAGAATCCTGAGATTGGATGGGTACATACAAGGTTGCGGTAGTAGGCGACTGCTGACCGTTGGGAAATGCATGCAGCGATCCTTGTGAACTGGCTCCACGCGGTCGGAGGCGATGGCTTAACGCTACTGGATGGGATTTATAGATCAAAAGAGTATTCACAGATCACTTTAGTTGGAGGTGAACAGAGACCTATACGATCCTTTTTCTTATCCACAACGTCTTAGCGGACGTTTTTTAATCAATGAATCATTCTAGTTGGCTTCTCTTTACTGTATGGTACGTCTGACAGAATCGCACTATCTGTCGAGGTTGCCTGCTAGGCCCTATACGATTCACTCGCAATCTAATCTAATCTATTGATTTTTAAATGAAACAACCTGTATATTTTTCTATTTTTGAAATTTAGAGGTCATTTTGCATATAAGTGTGTAAATTTCATGACTCTTTCCGCCATTTTGAATTTTTTCAGCCAATTTTAATTTTCAATTTAATGTTCTGTGACCAATCAGAAATTGACTAACCAGGACGTGTTGTGATACATCGTTAGATTGATATTGAAAAATTACAATTAGTCGTAGTATAAAAGTGATATAGCTTCATTTGAAAATTTTGAGTAATTTCGAAAAAGTGATTTTATCAACTTTTGACCTGCCTGTGATATAAGTTAATAACAAAAAAATTCAATACGTATTTTTTTTTCAATTATTTATGAATATTGGAACAATTTCTAATGTCAAAATGTCGTTTTGGTAACATGTGACACACGCCTAGTTTCATCTCGATCCGTTACGAAATAAGAAAATGGAGGGTAGAGTGATCTCGTTGACACCCGGTATAGTGTGACTACTCATTTTTTTTTTATAAATCAAGGTTCTTTCTTAATGTAACTCGCTATAAAATCTATGATATTTATTTTTCTTAGAAACCATTACCTACATGTGATATAATATATATAGTATTTCAGTGCAATGTTCATATGTACTGTGTAGAGTTGGAGAAGCGCGTGTATTCCAGTAATTTAATTTGGAACTTAAAGTGTCACTTTTATGTGTCACCCTATATTACGGGAAATGTTTGGTGTAAGAGAAGTTGCTCTCAATCATGGCTATTTTCCCCCAGTCGCGCATTTGGCGGTTAAAAGATTCCATCATTTCGATCACTGTGGCACTCCGGAGGGCCGTCCCAGTCACCGGTGAACGATATCTATGACCTTAGCTTAGGTGCCCTGAATAGACAAGTAGCTGTACTAGACATTTAGACAACTAATATATATCACCTTGGACTTCCAATAAGACACTATTAAATTTTGGAAAAAATAACGTATTAATTTAATAATTGAATTCAAACAAAGGGCAACTAATCCAGGGTTTTTAGTACTAAAATACTAAATTTAAGTTTTTTGTCGGTAAAAAAAATTTTAAGACACAATGTGTCTTATATGATCTAAATATTGTCTAAATGTTGGTTGTGGCATTTTCTTAATTCTTCTGTTTTTCTTACTTAGCATTGTTTAAAATGAAACTATCAACTATATCAACAAAACCACTGCCCAAGGAATCACTACTTCCACATCCAGATTTTCTATCCAAGTCTCTCATAATGAAAAAAAATTGTATGTGGAAATAATTGTTTATGGAACTTTAATAACATAATATTTGAATTTGTCTGCCCAAAAAACCCATAAACAATATGCCACATCGGTAGTGGGAGTGGTGGTGGTGGAAGGGGGTGATAGTGGGGGTAGATGAAGTAAAAACAATTTTTGAGATCTTTGGATCTTGTACACACACTAAATTACAATTTTATTTTTTTCACCCCCTTTAATAAAGAGGTGGGGGTAGTCATGGGAGTGGCTAATGCCAAACAATTTTTTGAGACCTTAGCTTCTCTTATATACACTAAATACCCATTTTATGGACTCTTACTTGCTTGATTTACCTATTTACCACAATTTACCTCAACCGTTCAACTGATTAAGATCAAAATATAATCTAGTTCCAGATCTCGTTAGAATACATATGTGTACCAAATTTCAAGTCAATATCTTAAACGGTTCCAGAGTAATCGTGCGCACAAAAAAAGTTAGACAGACCGACCGACAGACCTTTCATGACATTATAAGCCTATTTGAACAATAAAAATTTTCATTTTTTTTGCATCACTATACTTCCACGTCCAGTGGATTCTGTCTAAGCTGTAAGTATCTATTGATCTGAAATATAACAAATGTATTCTTAAAACTGTGTATTTATTATACACAGCACATAGAAGATTTCGTAATTCAGCTTTGAGAAAGGAAACAGATTTGGTTTCTGAAACGTCAGCACAATATATTTGTTTTTATATTTTTGTTCTTATTCATTTGTCAAAAAAAAAACGCCCTCTAACTCTTCCTTTAACGTGAAAGTTACAGACGTAGAGGTTATTTTGCAGATTTCCCGGACATTGTTTTTAGAAGAAAATACGTGTTCCAATAAGAAAAACAGAAAAATTTTATAGTTTAAAATAAACAAATGTTCTTTATTATCACAGACTTTGCAAGTATCACAATAATTTTGAAAATATGTCCTTAATATACTTAAAAGCTGTTATATTCTGTGAAAAAATAAAGTTATAAGTCGTTGGGCGTCTCTAGAATAGACTTCGAATATTAATTTATGTTATCAAAAATCGACTTGCGTCTAATCTTGATCGTGGTATATAAAATATTGCACATACCCTGTATATTAATAAATAGTTCCTAAAGATAGCAGTAGGTAATCAGTTAAGTTTATCAAGTTTCCACGTCCAGTGTTAGTCCCCTTCAATCTAAGACAATATAACAACCCTTCCCAGCTGTCACTTGTCAACGAGGAATGCTTGAACTGCACGGACTTCTTGGATCTTAAATGCTGTCAACTTGGACAATATCAAGAATGTGACACTATGAAGGAACGGTTCGGATCTTTAATATTTTAAATATCAAGTCGGCATGATGTGCTCTTGACACCGAAAAGGTAGAATATGAATGTGATGCATTTCATTTTAATTATAAATGATATCAAAATTTAGATATACAATGTTTTTTCACAACTTACGTAGGTATCTATACGTGGTATTTATTTCTAATAGTAAAAATATACTTTTATTCATTTCCTTATGTCATGTAACCATTATCTTTTTTTTCGAGGAAAATATTGATTATTGTCTAGTTCTCTTCCAATTAACTTTTGGAGAAAGGCAAGTGATATCAAATTATCCAGAATACAATATTGCAGATTTTTTTTAGAACAAAAGACATTTAGAGCTGGAGCCCACGTTAGAACTTTTAGGCATGAATAATCACCGATTGTTAAGTAAAGTATGTTTATTAATTACGTTAATGCATCCTAAAGAGAAAAGTTTCAAATAAAAAAGTTGCCTCCATTCTTTATCTTTTTTTTTTTCGATATACTTCGTATCTATTTCGAAAAATAAAAAAAATGTCCGCTTGTTATATTTAACCCTTCAATTCTCACATTTTATCCACATAACCTCAGAAAAAAATAATGTTTTCTGCGCTTATTAAAATTTGACCTTTGGATTAACATATTTTGGATACAAATATGTAGTAACATATTTAAGACCAATTCATTATTCCGTTTTGGAGTTAAAGTAATTTTTTTTAAATTATTTTGGTGGCGCCGCGCCGATCGACTGTTATACGATGACGTAATTATGAGCTCCTTAGAAATTTCAAAAATATTTAAATCTTCTAATGTCTAACTTCAAAACTACTTCGTTTAATTAGACAAAATAAAATATAGTGTACTCTTCGTAATCTATGGCCTATTATTAATGTATATTAACCCTTTTCTACTACTATTAAAAAAACTGTACTTTTTTTTAGTGCGTAAAACATGTGTTTATGGTAATAGTGAAAAAAGTAAAAAGCATTAAAAAAGGTAACATTGTGTCACTAGTACCAGTTTATGCACACACCATAATAGTAATGTATTTAACAAGTGCATAAAGTGGTACTTTTTTTTATGAATGGGAAGTTTGACGGTAACCTCATGAGTGAAAAGAAAAACACTTTATGCGTGAGTTTCACATAATATTTTTTCTACGACAGTTCTCAATTTCCATATTTAAACAAATAAACTTAAAAATCGCTGCCCAAGGAATCACTACTTCCACATCCAAGTCTCTTACAACAAAATACTATATTTGCACTCCACTATGTGGAAATAATTGTTTATGGAACTTTAATGGTATAATATTTGAAATCATGTACCCCAAAACCCCATAAAATTATATGCCACATCTGTAATAGAGGTGGGGGTGAATGAAGTGAAAAAAATTCTTGATGACTTTGACTCTTGTACACACACTAAATCACACTATTTTTTCACCACCTTTAATAATAGGGTGGGGGCGGTAATAGGGATGGCTAATGCCATTTTTTTTGAGGCCTTAGCTCCTCTTATATTTACTAAATACCAATTTCATGGACTCTTACTTGCTTGATTTACCTATTTACCCCCATTTACCTCAATTTACCCTTCAACTCTGCAACGGAATAAGATGAAAATATAATCTAGTTCCAGATCTCGTTAAAAAACATACGTGTGCCATATTTTAAGTGAATATCTTAAACGGTTCCAGAGTAATCGTGAGCGATACAAGACTAACATACACACCGACGCAACAGACAAATTTATTTTGCTCAGACTTAAAATATTGACGTTTCTTGATATTATAAGCCTATTTATACAATGAAAATTTCCAAAAATTTTTTTTGCGTTAATATACTTCAACTGAATGTCGAACTAATACGCAGAAAATGGCAAGACAAAGATATCAAAAATCGTCGTGTGCCGTAAACTACACGAGAGAAGTAAAGCCTCTACTACAAGCATTTTCTTCGAGGAAACCTACTATGCATCCATACTACTCAAGGTAACCCACTGTGCATCCAATTTACTCGAGTAAAGCCACTGCGCATTCATACTTCTTGAAGTAACCCACTCGCATCCATTTTACTCGAGGAAACCCAGTGCGCATCCATACTACTTGAGGTAACCTACTATAATACTCGAAAAAGTCACTGAGTATCCAAATATTCGAGGAAAGCCACTGCGCATCCATAATACTCGGGGAAACCTACTGCGCATCCATAGTAGTCGAGGAAAGCCACTGCGCATTCATACTAATCAAGGTAACTTTAACAACATAATATTTGAAATCGTCTACCTCAAAAACATATAAAGGGGCGAGCGTAGAGGCGACTTCAATGTGAATATCAGTCGATATTCCGTTGAAGCAACGTCGAGCGCGGTTAGTACTTGGATGGGCTCCCATCTTGGGAAATACAGCGTTCTCGTCCCACCTTCTAGAGGCTTGTATATCAGTGTATACTCGGAAGTTACGTAATTTCAGACGAGGATTACGTAGTGGATATACCATCCTTCGGAGGGGATGTAAAGCAGGCGGTCCCTTGTCTATTAAATGTTAGGCAAGTAAAAGATCCCTACTCTAAAGGTTCCCTAGAGGTTCGGCAAAATTTCCAGGTTGGGGGTAGCTCGTCTCCTGGCGTCGGTGATAGGCCCGGGTAGCGGAAATAGGCCGACGTTAAACAGTTAAAAAAAAACATATAAAACGATATGCTACATCGGTAGTGGGGGTGGCGGTGGTGGTAGAGGGTTGGTAGTGGGGGTGGATGAAGTAAAAAAATATTTTGAAGCTCTTGGTTCTTGTACACACACTAAATCACAATTTTTTTTTCATCCCATTTAATAAGGGGGTGGGGGTGGTAATGGGGGTGGCTAATGCCAAAAATTTTTTTTAGACCTTAGCTTCTCTTTTGTATACTAAATACCCATTTTATGGACTCTTACTTGTTTGATTTACCCATTTACCCGAAATTTACCCCAATTTACCCCCCAACCCTTCGATGGAACAAGGTGAAAATATAATCTAGTTCTAGATCTCGTTAAAGTACATATGTGTACCAAATTTCAAGTCAATATCTTAAACGGTTCCAGAGTAAACGTGCGCACAAAAAAAAAGTTACAGACAGGCCGACAGACAGACAGACCGACAGACAGAAATTTTTTTTTTCGCTCAAACTTAAACTCTCGACGTTTCATGACATTTTAAGCCTATTTGAACAATAAAAATTTTTAAAAATTTTTTTGTCCTTACTATACTTCCACTCAATGTGGAAGTAAAAAACCGCTGCCCAAGGAATCACTACTTCCACATCCAGATTTTTTATCCAAGTCACTCACAACGAAAAAATTTTGTATGTGGAAATAATTATTTAAGGAACTTTAATAATATAATATTTGAAATCCTCTACCCCAAAAACCCATAAAACGATACCCCACATCGGTAGCGGGGTGGGGGTGGTGATGGGGGGTGGTAGTGGGGGTGGATGAAGTAAAAAAATATTTTGAGGTTTCTGGTTCTTGTACACACACTACATCACATTTTTTTTCATCCCCTTTAATAATAGGGTGGGGGTGGTAATGGGGGTGGCTAATGTAAAAAATTTTTTTGAGACCTTAGATTCTTTTGTATATACTAAATACCAATTTTATGGACTGTTACCTGCTTGATTTACCTATTTACCCCAAATTTACCCCAATTTACCCCCCAACCCTTCGACGGAACAAGATGAAAATAATCTAGTTCTAGATCTCGTTAAAGTACATATGTGTACCAAATTTCAAGTCAATATCTCAAACGGTTCCAGAGTAAACGTGCGCACAAAAAAAAGTTACAGACCGACAGACCGACAGACAGAAATTTTTTTCTCGCTCAAACTTAAAATCTCGACGTTTCGTGACATTCTAAGCCTATTTGAACAATAAAAATTTTTAAAATTTTTTTTGTCGTTACTATACTTCCACTGGACGTGGAAATAATTAACTGAAACGTCAATACATACATTCATAATATGACATTTGTAAAGCGAAAACGTGAGACAAATTCAATTGTTTTCAATGCACTCGTGGATCCGGCTATGCATAAGAGTGAAATAATGTTACTTTTTTAACACTTTTTATTTTTTTTCACCATAAACATGTGTTTTACGCACTGAAAATTATGAAAAATGTTTTTTTGACAGTCGTAGAAAAATTACTGTTTGTATTCCGTTTTTCCCAATAATGGTATAAAATGATACAAAATATTTAATGGTTTGCAGAGCAAATACAAAGTACTTTTTCTGAATCATGAACTCGAAGAAGCACTAACTCAAAAGCGGTCGTGCAGGCATGTTAATATAAATATCGACATGATAAATGTATGTGATCTTCAAGTTAATTATGAATGCATACAATTTGTTAACTAAGTCAAGATATGCAAGATTCTCAGATGAGACCGGTAAATCGGATCCGCAAATCAGCAGGCTATTTACATTCGTTGCGAAAATGAAATATTCCAGGATTGTGGGTATGAAAAACACCCGTCTGTCTGTTTGCTATTAGTAAATGATTTATCTTTACGCCTGAGGCAAGATCTCATGAAAAACAATTACGACAATTTTACGTAATAAAGAACATTTGTATTATCTGCTGATATTTCAACCTAAAGAAGTGATTTTGATTATCTCATAGTACGTGGTCTGTTTCTTAAATATATAGAACCGTCAGTTTATTACAATACGTTTAATAAATGAGTTACTCTCGGACGGTCGTGATTTAGGTAAAGTAAATAGAGTATATACAACTGACTGGGCTGACATACAACTAGTTAAGTTAATTAAACTGCTAGCTAAATGACTTCTTAAGCAATTAGCCCTAGGTGTACTATGTCTAGTTAATTTACGATTCATGATAATTCAAACGAGGCCATAAATGGCATAAGCCATTTTGATGAACCCTTAATCTAACGAGACTTTATGTTTCCCAAAATATATTAGTCCACAGTACAGCGCCCCTTTTTTTAATGATTGCTAACAAGCTGAATTTTCGTGAGTAGCTTCGTTTTGACGAGACGCCCAACTTTTCCCTCTGCGAAAATCTCGGTAGTGGTAGCTAATAAACTGCGCTTGGGTGTATATATGTCGATTGGGTGAAATTTTATTACTAACAGTTAGTTTTTTAGTTACATCTTGAAATAATTTGATAAAAAACACGAAAAAATGTTTGTCCTACAAAATCGATGGTTTGACCGAAGCGTCCCCCACCCTCAACATGTCCAAATAACGAGGTCACAAAAAATGATTACTAGCCAGCTGATCTTTTACTATTGCTTAATAAATGTTTTTAAAATTAAATGGCCACATTGTCCTACAAATTGAATGGTATGTTTTTCGAGTCCTACGCTCGGAAATTGTCAGTTCCACACTCTTCTCAGTACTAACTGTAGGATAAAGATAACACATGATAGGTTAATGTATTATCTGCCCAAATAAAATAGTGTCCTACAAAAAAATTGGTATGTATCGCTAGTCCGACAAAAATTATTTTAAATAACGAATTATTCTATGATTGCGGTTTTGGTAAATTAATATACTTTTATTACTTAAGCGGAATTCTGATATCTACCAAATTTTGTACATGGATTCAAATGATCAAAAGACAACATTTCCCTTGATTTTAAACCCCGTGTTGCAAATTTACATTCGTTGCAAATTTTTGAAATTTTCATGCAATTTTACGTGTTTTATTAAATGTTCGACTACAAGAGCGAAAAATTTTCTTTATAATTCTAATGTAATATTATTTTTAGTGTTTAACTGTTTGTTTAATTCAAAAATAACATATTGCATCTGAAAAGTTTATGAAAAAAGAGGGAACATTATTAAAAAAAAAAAATGTATAAAAAAAATATCTTTTTTGAATAGCCAAAAAATATGCATATGTTTGAATATAATAAAAAAATGTATATTTATGCATATGCATATTCTAATTTAAGCGGCAGTTTTGAAATTTTTTCTTTCCTTAACTGTGTGTGTCCGCGCGCACGCACATACACACATGTACATCCTTCTATATACTTATTTAATCTTTTATATAATAAAATATTCAACATCCAGTAGTGTTACAAATTTCACAATATGTTTTTTAAATTTTTTATCAATGTACATATACCACTTTTTTTATACGGCATTAGTAAATCGTGTTCCACTCTTTATTCCCAAGAGAAAAAACTGAAAATTAGGTTGTTAGTTATGAGAAAAATGTTACCGTGGAACTGACAATTTCCGAGCGTAAAACTGGAAAAACATACCATTCAATTTGTAGGACAATATGGCCATTTAATTTTAAAAACATTTATTAAGCAATAGTAAAAAGATCAGCTGTTAGTAATCATTTTTTGTGACCTCGTTATTTGGACATGTTGAGGTGTGGGGGGGCGCTTCGGTCAAACCATCGATTTTGTAGGACAAACGTTTTTTCGTGTTTTTTATCAAATTATCTCAAGATTTAACTAAAAAACTAATTGTTAGTAATAAAAATTGAACAATCACCCAATCGACATATACAGTGTGTCCCCGGATTGTGTTTGCGATAGGTGTAATATACCAAAAAAAAAATTAGTACGGATTTCATTTTCTACAGTCTCAGTCTGCTTGACGTAAAATGGATTTTTTCCGAATTTCAGTTAAAATGGGATCTAACTCCCGGAGTTAATCTAAGAAGAAAGTAAAAGAAAATAAACCATTGCAGATAAACTGGTCTTTCTGTTAATTTTACGGAAAAATTCTAGTTGGATAAAATATTTGGCATTGAAAGTTAGAGCCACACGCCAATTTGCATTGCATTTGAACAAAAAAAAAAATACTACTTAAAGTAAATAACTTTTTATTTTTTAACACAATTAACAATTTCAACGAATTCAACTAAAAACCTATTCAAATAGTACCCCACCTAAATTACTACATAATTCCACCCTTCTTCCAATTCTTTGTACCTTCTTCTAATTACTTCAAGAGGTATTCTTATTATTATTATTAATATTATTTTTTGTTCAAATGCAATGAAAGTTGGCATATGGCTCTAACTTTCAATGCAAAATATTTTATCCAAATAGAATTTTTCCAAAAAGTCCAGATTTATTTTCTTTTACTTTCTTCTTAGATTAACTCCGCGAGTTAGATCCCATTTTAATTGTAATTTGGTAAAAATCCATTTTACGTCAAGCAGACCGAGACTGCAGAAAATGAAAGCCGTTCTAATTTCTTTTTGGTATATTATACCTATCGCAAACACAATCCGGAGACACACTGTATATACAGCCAAGCGCAGTTTATTAGCTACCACTACCAAGAATTTTCGCAGAGAGAAAAGTTGGGCGTCTCGTCAAAACGAAGCTACTCACGAAAATTCAGCCTGTTAGTAATCATTTAAAAAAAGGGCGCTGTACTGCGGACTATATACGTTAACAATTGATTCTTATGTAGAAACATCTCACAAAACATATTTTGAGGTCACGATTTAATTTGGATTGCGAAATTGAAAAAAATTGCACTTTTTCATTTTTTTTAGCAATAATTCTATTTTCATATTTTTCGAGTTACCACCCTCCGTATCTGTCATCTACTGCCATAAAAACTTGTATTTTAGTATAATAATTCGTTTTCCAACGATGTGTGCAAAAATAATATTTGTCAGACATATCAAATGTCTGAAGAATACATAAATATTAACGGAATTGCCATTGTATGTGTAAATAATATATTTTTATTATACTCCTGTCTTCGTAAAAATGATACCTTATACATTCAGTTACTTTATAGAAAATACTGTATTTGAAATCAATTTGGAAGTCAATTTGGGGATCCATAGCTTGACCATTTATTCAGCTGATTTTCGGGACGAGAGTTCAAATGTAAATGTAGAATTAAAAAATGGACATCCGACTGAAATTTAGCTCTAAAGTAAGGAATTATCCAAGGCACAGCAATGCGTCAGGAGGGTTTGTATAAGGGGAACAAATAGGTATAAGAGATCATTGCATAGCAGGGTTGGTAATTGGTATAGTCTGTGTCTGTATATTACTCACTGTGTGTAATTACCCTGGAGCTGTATAAGCGACATGTCCTCGCCTGCAAAGGGCGTCTTACGGTCCTTCATCGGCTTCTTAGTCCTAAATCAACCTCCAGGACATTCTAAACTACTTCTTGTATAAACCCCACACCGCTTCCGGCTACTACTCAATTTACTCATGCCCAATTTCACTTCTCTGTTTTGTTATCTGTTTAGATTTTCATTGCCAGGCATTTATCATATATCCTAGACGAATATTCAATTATATAAATATAGGATTCAAATCTTGGGTATTTGGTTCATTAATGTAAAATGTGTATTTAAACTACAAACATTCATTAGCAAACGTTTTCAAATCGGGTTTATTGTTGTATTCACATTTGACGCAGTTTTTTTTCAGGTATTTGAATAGAGAGAGAGGAATACTTTTTGTCCAGTCATAATACTCCTGCAAATTACACTATGGGGTTTATCAATTACGTATATTTTTACGAACTTCCTAAATAGGTTTTTGGATGAGATATGTTTAAGTGTTATTGGTAGATAGATGGCTGTAAATAATTTCTTGTAAAACTGGAAGATGTATGGCTAAGTTAATATTATTTGCTTGGCGAGTGTTGCAGCAACCTTCTTCATATCAAACTCATCTTTTCTCTTTCATTCATAAAAATGGATATTACAGTTAGTATCTGAAGTCTCTTAAGCAGACTTTACACATATATTTTATTGCAAGCTTTTGCAAAATAAGTACACCATTCAATAATTGTTGACTGCACAATCCCCAAAATGGAATACCGTATCTTAGATGTGAGTTTGCTTGGAGAAAAGTAAGCCGTCCTTTCCGTGGAGTGTTTCAATTCGATAGAAATTGTGCGAATAGCATGACATCCCGAGGCTAATTTATTATTTAGGTTCTTATATATTCTTGAACATTTAATCAAAAAACCTTGAGTGAGTTTTGTTTTCCAGAATGTGATATCCAAGGAAAGTTTTTCCAAGTTGCAATCGAAGATTATAACGTTATTTTTAACGATGTTAAATGTAAGCAGATTTAACGCACCATTTTTTATCTAAACAGATATAGAAACAAAGGGTCTCGCCGGTTAAGTATATCGAATTGGGCCAGGCGATTCATTGGGCTATTCATTCACATGAATGTTGTTTATGACTAGGAATGACCAATAAAATATATAATAAACCTCTATCCCCTATATTACCAGACGTTGATATAGAATAACTTTATATTTTACATTTTTTTTACATTACCATTACGTCATTTAGTGTATAAAAAAAATAATTCAATTTTTGAGGGTGCTGTTTTTATAACCCGTTGAGTGACACCTACCAAAAAAATCTATATTATTTAACACTGACATAACTATCGTGTGTAAAAATTACTGCAAGGTCAGATTGGTGGAAGGTGCTTAAAAAAACCTAGGTAATGAACAATAACACAAGCACACAAAAAAAATGTGTGGGAAGACCTAGACCTAGACCACTGAATTCCTACTCATTTGGATACTAATAATCAAAAAAATATACTACTTTTAGCTTGGCTCTCATTTTTTTTGCTTAACAAATATTGATTTCAGTGAATATTATTTAGGTATTATGCAAATCACAACTTACACACTTTTTTATTTATTATGAAAGTACCTATTTTCTGTATATTGTGACCCTAATCTGGGCACGCTAATATACTAGTCAGGTAAATACTTTAAAACACTCATTATTGGAGAATCAATCAAAACTACTCTTCTACCTAATACTGACGAAGTATTGAATTACATGATAGGATTCTTAGCATTTTAAAGCATAAAATATATTGAAAATACTTAAATCATGTATTCAAATTTAGTAATTCATACCTTTTTGCTTTAAAATGCTAAGAATCTTATCATGTAATTCAATACTTCATCAGTATTAGCTAGAAGAGTAGTTGTTTCGACTGATTTTCCAATAATGAGTGTTAGTATATTAGCATGCCCAGATTAGGGCAACAATATACAGAAAGTAGGTGTTTTCATAATAAATAAAAAAAGTGTGTAAGTTGTGATTTGCATAATACCTAATTAATATTCTCTAATCATGATAAAAGCAAATAAATAAAAAATAATTAATTGTAAAAATATTGATTTTATTAGACAATATGGTTAGGCCATTTTAATCAATCCTCAGGAAAGAACACTAGTGAAAAATGTTTCAGACAAAAGTTGTTCTGTTCAGAGGGAGACCTCTTTTCGGTAGAACAGTATTCCACACCCCACCCCTGATGAGCGGGGGGGGGGGCTAACTTTGGAATATTTAATGGCGCCCTATGTTTTTTATCGCGTATCCTGATTCTACGAAAGAAATTAGATAAATTTTGTACCAACATGTTTTACCCCCCCCCCCCCCCTAGCCTGATGACCAGGGATGGGGATAACTTTTGAATTTTCAAAAACCTGGAGAGGAACATCCCTGAACTAGGGCATTTTTAGGAAAAATGTTTCAAACAAAGGTTATTTAGTTCAGAGAGGGACATATTTTGTTTGAAACGTTTTTCCTAAAGCTGCCCTAGTTCAAAGCTTTTTGCATGCAAGTTTTTGAAAATTCGAAAGTTACACCCCCATCCTCGCTGATCAGGGTGGAGGGGCAGAAAAAAATCTTTGGTACAAAAGTCTCGCAATTTTTTTCGTAGAATGAGAATACGTGATCAAAAATGGAGAGTGCCATCAAAAGATAGCTCCACTCCCCCGCTCATCAGGGGTGGGGGGTAGAAAACTGTTCTGCCCGAAAGATGTTCCCTCTGAACTGAACAACTTTCATCTGAAACATTTTTCGCTAGTGTCCCTTTCTGAGGAGATATTACTGTGGATTAATTAAAATGGCCTAAGCATATTGTCTAATAAAATCAATATTTCAAAATAATTGAGAGTCAAGTTAAAGGTAGTAGTATATTTCTTCGATTATTAGCTTCCAAATGAGTAGGAATTAAGTGGTCTAGGTCTTCACACTTAATGTTTTTTTTGTGTGTGCCTGTGTTCATTACCTAGATTTATATTTTTAAGCATCTTCCACCAATCTGACCTTGAAGTAATTTTTACACACGATATCTATGTTAAATAATATAGATTTATTTGGGAGGTGTCACTCAAGGGGTGGATATAGAAACAGCACCCTCAAAAATTAAATTATTATTTTTTATATACTAACTGACGTAATGGGAATGTAAAAAAATAGGAAATATAAAACTATCTTATATCTACGTTTCCTATTAATTTCAATTATCTTCAATAGAGAATATTATTTAGGTATTATGTAATCACAACTTACCTAAATAATATTATCTAATCATGATAAAAGCAAATAAATAAAAAATAATTAATTGTAAAAAATATATCTTCAATAGTTTTGAAGAAAACTAATTTTAAAGTTATAACTCTGGTAAGATAGGGGATAGAGGTTTATTTTATATTTTATTGAGCATTCCTAATCATAAGCCATATTCATGTGAATGAATAGCCCTACAAGCCGCTGGGCCCAATTCCATACACTTAACCGGCGCGACCCTTTCCTCACGTAATATCTTCAAACTCATTATGCTACAAAATGGTGGTGTCATCGGTAAAAAGCGTAAAACTTCCCGATATATTTATAGCTGCCAAGTCATTTATATGTAGCATAAAGCGAACTGGGCCAGGAACAGACCCGCGGGGAATTCCGAAACCTATCATGGCTTTATTAGAGTGTTTCGCCGAAGATTTTATCAATTGACTGCGGTCCTTAAGGTCGAATTAAATCCAGACAAATGAGGTATCTGTGCATTCATAACATCGAAGCTTCTGCAGCAATATTTCATGATTTACGCATTGAAATACTTTTGATAAATTATAAAATACAATTGTAACAGCTTAAGCCTCATTTCTGTTATGATAATTTTTTTATTTGTGTAAAACCCAAACTGGTTACTATTAAGTATTTTGTGTAAATTTAAAAGAGCTAATATCCTTTTTTTAACTAACTTTTCTATTATTTTAGAAAATGTACAGAAAAAAATTGGACGAAAGTGGAATAACAACACAAGTTTGTAGGCAGGAAGGGAATGTATCGACTTAAAAAGGATTGATTTATAAGATGAACTAAAATCTGGTATGTTTTCCAAACTTTTACACATATATCATACATACCCAAATAGTATATACCCTAATTTTGCTCGAATGCACCATAAATAATTTTAATGTGGTGTCACTGAGATTAAGTCAATATATTTTTTATTATTATTATTCAAACAGGTATTCGCAGACAGCAACGTTCGACTGCAACTTTCACCAGTTTATATTTTAAAGTAATTTTGATATCTCACCTAATATATGTAAAGTTCGTTGGGATCTGAAACACGCACCGTTATTACCGTTTTGATATCTTCTTTATTTTCCTATTTTTATCCGGTTGATCAAATACATTTTACTTCAAAACTATAACAAAACATAGCTTAAGCATATAAAACACAACAATGTACAAGCTTCTGGTGATTACCCTGTATGACGGATTTTACTGGTATTTATGTGCGTACCAAATTTTTTATAAAAAATTTAAGTTGTGTTTACAAGAAATGGTCTACACACAGGTATTTCCATCTTAAATCACTTCTTTGAATGCTTATCAATAGTATTTAATTGTAGGATACTGTAAATAGGGATAGGCGTTCTCAAAGAGTTTCGCGTGAGTGTACGACAACAACCATACAATTACGACACTAATTTATATTTGTTGCATTACATTACAAGATAGTCCATGTATAGAATAAATGTCACCGATTTTTTTTGCAATAAAGAGGTACTTATATGTAAACATGGGTGTTATATCGTTGAGAAAGGTTAAAGGGGAAGCAACTAGTGTGCTATAGGACACATTCTTACGCATTATGTTTCAAGAGAAGTGAAACTATTTAAAGTTTGTGTGAGGAAATTTTCTTTTATTAACCTTTAGTTCCAAAATCTAAGTATTAAATAATTAACTTGTTGACGTTGTCGATATTTTGAAGCTGGAGATAATAATTTAATAGTTTTTTATTTATTTAGTCATTCATGATCTGTCAAATGAAACAAAAGATATCTGAATATGAAAATGTGGTTTTGTCGAAACGTCGTGTCAGAAAAATGACAATTGTTAAAATCAAAATACTGAACTAAATAAGTTTTTTTTCTTTAAACATTGAGTGGTTTTTTAATTCGAATTTAAATCTCATCTGATGAAATATCAAAGTATGTCTAACAATTCAACGTGATTTATATTTTCAAGAAATTTATATAAATTATAAAACCAAAGTAGGGAATTTACTTAATAAGTCGCCGACTTCGGTTATTTATCAGGTTCGTCGTCGTACAAATTACATTTTACTACAATTACCAAGCGAGGCAAGACAGAAAACGAAGTACGTAGCTGTAAAATATTACTAATTAACGACTTTCAGGACTTTCGCTATTTCACTCTGATACAGTACCGTACTAATATCGTTAAATTCTCATAAATATATGAAACTTACTATAATAAAGAACATAAAGACGTCTTTTGTTCAACATTATACTTGTCGTCATTAAGTTACCGGGATATTCAATAATACCCGTTTGGTTACTGTAAAATCTAAATACACACTTCGACATATACTGACTAGTGCCATATATTTCATTTTTTAATTTCAACTGAAGTTTAGAAAAAACATAAAAAAAAATAATTTTCGTCCTAATTTAAAATGTTTATTGTATCCGTGACCGAGATACTTAACGTGAATAGATTTCTAGCAACTGGTTTGATTTGGAAACGTTAAAAATGGTAAAACAGGTAATTTTCTTCATTTTTACCGTTATGCCTCGAAAACAGTGTAATATTTTGTAAAAAGTATACATTATTTTCCCTCTATTTTATAACGAAAAAAATGGTCTCCTATTGAACTTTGTACGACTAATACAACCTGAATAATTGCTGTTCAATGTTAAGGTAAAAAAAGTGAAAATTAGTTATTTATGCAACAAGTGCGTAAAGTAGAAAACAGGTGCTTCACGCACGATTTGTATAGAATATTTTTTCTAAGACCGAAACTGTTACCAACAAATATGTGTATACATAAAATATAAGCAATCTACTTTACGCCCTGGTGTGTAAAGTGTTTTACGCACTAGTGCGTAAAATGAAATAATCAAAAAGCAAGGTAGTTAGTAGGTATGCTTTTAGAGGGCAGAATATTTACTAGTGAAATATTTTTGTCGAACTCCTCTATACGTTTCCTTAAATATATAAGGAAAAAAAAACCAGATTTATAAAACCACGACATGCAACAAAAATGGCAGGCTCCATCTAGCGGCTGATGTCCATTACAATCGAAACAGCAGTAGCTCTAACATCGGCACAGTTAGTAGGTATGTTTTTAGAGGGCAGAATATTTACTACCCAAGGAATAATTTAAAAGTCATTTGGACTTGAGGAGGTTTTAAGAAAGGTTTGTCAGGGTTAGGAAATAGTTTTGTGTTTTATTGATGTTGTAGCTAAGGCCTTTTAGGCTTCAAGTATACTTGCTCCTATGCGGTAAATTTTAAAGCATTCTGTAAGACCTAATTATAAAGCTAATTTGCTTCTAGGATTATATGTATTGGTAATGGGTTTATCATAACTACATAAAACTCTCCATAAAGTTAATTAGTTTTATTAACGTCTTAAATTCCATTTAGATTTAAAGAGGCTTTAAATTATTCTTTATGTTTTTGACATATTTGCAATAAATGCATTTTAAATCCTTTTTAAAACTAGACATTTTCAATGCCTATTGGTACTTATTAGGCCATTATAAAACTAGACTCTTAAAACATCCTTGACAAATATTGTGATGAAACCGTTATGAAGAAAAAAAGGTCTCTATAAATCTAAAAGGGCAAATTTTAATTCCATAAAACACTTTCTAAAACCTCAATAAAACATGTATTATAAAAATAATAAATAATATGTATATTTAGAACACATACGCGCGCGTCACACTGTCAAATTATTTTGAGGTTAAGTTTTAAGTTTTTTGTATCAAATGTCAACGCGGTTCGTCTTGGAGGCGGTTCTTTTAAATCTCAAACGTTTTATTACAGCTTTTATCAAGTCCAGTTGATCTTCGCCAAGTGCATTTGCATTTATGTAAGAAGGGGATTATTTCTGATAGTATTCAAAGAGACTAAAAGGACTTCATTTAGAGTAAATGTTCTAGGTCATTACCATTATTAGAATATATAGTTTAATGAGAGGACTGTAAAATGATAATTAGGCTTTTAGTTGGCCGGACATGTTTTTCTTGTTACATAAAAATATTCAAGGTCAATCTCACAATTATAATTATTAATAATTATCACTTTTTCTTTAGCAAATTAAGGTAGAATTACAAGAAACTACTGAAAATTACCGTGTGAACCGAGAAGCAGCCTACTTTTTAAATTTGCTGATTACGCGTCTATGCAAATTTTGTATTAATATTAAATTCATTACTATTTCTGAGGCGCCCTTGTTTTTTGAGCCTTTCTTTTGTAGTTTTAACGATAAACTGTCGTTGGTTTTAATTTTTTTGTCAACCCTGATGTTTTTTTATTACCTTTTAAATGGCCTTAGAGAGTTTATAAATTTCAAATTCCATTTTATCTTCAATAAGCCTGATGGTGTATTTGCTTGAATCAGTTTAGAAAAAATAAATGCAATAATAAAATGATTTGAATTCCTTCGTGGACATTCTTATAGCTCCCCAGTTCTAATATGGACTTATAAGAGTTTTAAGGTAGTCTTCTAGGTGTTTTCTAGAACTGCAGGAAGCTAATAAAAAAGCTTCCGACAGCTTTAAAATAGGTCTTAAGAAAGGTTTTAAAACGGCCCAAACAAGGTTTTCAAGAGCAGCACTATGCCTCACTACTGAGTTTTATGATGGAATTTAAAAAGGCCTTAACAGCCTTCATAAGGGTGGGCCCTTTTAGTCTACAAGTCGCTTTATGATGGTATTAAAGTTATTACTATAACAAAATAGATTTTTCAAGGCATTTTATAAATAGTTTTATAGTACCCTTGTATATATTTAAGAAACCGAAATTGTTCCGTGGGTAGTGAAATATTTTTGTCAAACTCCTTTATACGTTTCCTTAAATATATAAGAAATAAAAAACCAGACTGCAACCAACAGGTATTTTATTGCCCCGCCGTGAGCTGAATTGCAAATTACAAACCTGGCCTCGTTAAGTGCAATAACTGTGTATCGACACAAAACACTAAAGTTTCGATTGCATCAGACACCAGCCAATAGACTTATTCCTAATCAAAGGAGCTCTCGTGCCAGCCACTCTACACCACTTGATGGAGCCTGCCATTTTGTTGCATGGTTTTATAAATCTCGTCATGTACCAAGAGTGAACAAGTGCCTCGTTCCAGCCATCTCAGACCTACCTTGCACTGACGAGAGCCAATAGCGCTAAACTGCAGTCTGCAATACATAATAATACTATCTATATTTAAATACACTATATTTAATACACTGTATTTAAAACTTGCTAAAAGCAATTGCAAGAAATTTTATTAAAGTTATGAACACATTACATAAATGCGTGGCTTAATGAGAACATTAGTTCTAGCCTGTGATATCCTGCTTTGAATTCTGCGTAGGTACCAGAAATTAAATGCTAGAAGAGGTCAGGACAGTCGATGTTGTTAAGCTCTAAATTATATAAAAAGTTTATGCAAAAACAGTAGTCTTTGTTCAAGACTACTGAAATTTTTTATTTAGTAAAGAATTATCTATACCTTTAAGGAAAACAGCCATCTAATTTAAATGTAAGAAATATATTTTAAAAACTTTCTTTGTATAGTGTCAGTATAATTCTTGAGTGGCATAATGCGGATGCCATAGTAAACTGCAATAATTCAATTTAGACATAATTATTATAAAATACTGCCACGAGTTAATTCCTCGGTTATATCGTTAATAAAGAGCACAAATAAAAGTGGTCTCAAATTCGACCCTTGTCGAACACCGGAGCACAAGCAATAAAATAAGATTTGTATCCGTTATTACTGGCGGCACTATTCTCAGTAAGGAGTTTTATGATGGAATTTAAAAAGGCTTTGACAACCTTCATAAGGGTGGGCCCTTTTAGTCTACAAGTCGCTTTATGATGGTATTAAGGATATTATTACTGCAAAATGGATTTTTCAAGGCACTTGATAAATACTTTTATAGCACCCTTGTATATATTTAAGAAACCAAAATTGTTCCTTGGGACATTCTCATATTTCTGGTCCATACAGACTTCTATTGGGGCTCATATTTTTGCTATATAAATAGGTTAAGGGACACTTTGGTTTCTTTCTGAATCATAATGTCCCTAAGTTTGCAAAGCCAATGTGCAAAAAGCAGGCAAAAATCCTGCTTCCTCTTTACACTAACTTTGAACCACAATATCTCAGGTTGTATTAGTGGTAGGTAATGAAAACTTTAAGCTGTTATTAGGTTATATGTATTAAAAATACAGATATTACAGAAAAAATTGATATCCAAATTTGTCAAATCTTTAATTGTTCTCTGTTAACTCTTCTAACTATACGGGGAGATCCGGCCCTGTAGGGACAAACTAATCCACATTAAACTTCTTGCAAACTCATTCTTTAACAACACTAACTTTTTAATGCCTTTTGTACATTATTACGGAGCTGTTGGGATTGATACACCTACCAAGTTTTACTTTTTATTTTTTTAACGCTAATTAAAATGGCATATTATTTTTTACAACCTCATTACCAGTTGAATCCTTAATAACAAACTGGGTTTTTATGTTCTCATTAAAGGGTGACATCGTCACTAAAAGGTATTTAGATGCATTATAAAAATGGGAGATGACTTGGGGCACGGTTATGCGCTATTAAATGATTGTTAGCAACTTTTCTGCATTTTAAAATCTAGTAAAAATTAATCAACTCATGTAAGCATATTCTACCATTATCAAATACCTCTTTTCTGTGAGGTTTAATATTAATTAGGTAAGTTGTGGTGGAGTTAGATAAGAAAAATATATATTTTTTTAAATGTTGGCCGAAGGAAATTTTGGCAACTTAATAGGAGAGAATAAATAGAAATTTATTGCCACAAATAGTAAAGATTTTTAAAATTTTATTGAATAAAGTAAATATTATTTTGTTGTTACTATATATCATAGCCATTAAATTACACGTTGTCTCATATCATTCGCATACTAAACCCAAATACACATAAATTTAGAACGGTTGATGGTCATAAAACTGTGTTTAGGTGTTATTAAAATCAGCAGTAAAGAAGAATGTTTGTTATTGTTTTTGTAAAATAGTGAAGGGACATAAACTGCGGCATAAGGCGTATATTACGATCAGAGACATCAATATCTAAAATTAAAAAAATAATTTTTCAGCTATCACAGCTTATATGCCTAAAAGTAAAAGTCTGTGGAAAGTATTTTCAATATCTTGGCTATCTGTTGAAAGACAGAGAAAAGTGACATTTTATGATCAAATAAAAACAAGGAAAATGCATATTTTGAGACACTTATATATGAAACGATAGCCCACAATATTCCTCTTTTATATATCATCTTATGTAAGAAACATTTATGAAATATTTTTTTAGTAAACCCCCACAAAGAATCTATTTAGATGCGATACTGAAATACAATGATGTGTGCTTTAAAAAAATAAACCAGTAAGCGTTTCACAATGGACAAATCAATGACATTTAATACACGAACGTCTGCATTTTATAAACATAAACTAAGATCCAGAAATAAAATACATCTGGTCTATGTCAGTACTGTGTGTCGCATTTACTGTAAGGTATGTACTCTAAATAAACCAGAAACATTTATGTTGTAAAACATCCTATATTTATTGACCATATATCAGTTATCAGTGGACAAACGTTTATTTTATATGGCTGAAATTGTCCCTTTACGTTTTTCAGGAAATTATGGTTAGATGCTTCATGACTGTAATACTGTAATACGGTATGTTTAAGTTGACGTTACAATCTAAAATCAAATTGTTTAAAAAGCTGCGTTGAAGATTTATCGATTGACCTGATAATTTACCAGATTTGGTTTAACTATCTCAATATTTCGAGGTATTTTAAGACAATAATCTTTTTCTACTACTGTCTATATAAACTTTGCAAGCCTAGCAACACGGGCGATAACGAAAGTAAACATTCGAGTTACCTGGTTGCAAAGACATTGCTAGCTACGAAAGTAGAACTTTCGTGGCCAGGACAGAGAAATTAAAAAAAAACAAATTTTAGCGCTTCATAAATTTGCATATACCTTGCTTTGGATTTCTGGGGTAAAGCGAGGCACAAGCAATATTGGTTGCTTCTTGTATCATTTTCATCGTGACCAGTTTATTTTACTTTGAAACCACCAGAAATTAAAATATTTAACATAACCTCAATGACAGATAGTAATTGTTTCGTTGGCATGGAAACAATTTTCACAGTCAGCCTCCTAAACTATAAAATTTATTAAAAACGTCAAATAATTTCATGAAATAATTAGTTTTGAATTATTAAATCCCATATCTTTCGGTAGTAGATACAATATAATACATTACACGATACGAAAGCCCTTTTAGGTGTTCGATGTTTTTTGAAAGGTCACAGCTTTGCCTCGATCATTCAAAAATCACCTCACACCTAAAAGTAAACTTTCGCATCTAGTAATGTAAATAGCTATATCGATATAATACATAATAATTTTTTGCATACATGTTGTGTGCGCTAGATACTTATGTGTAAACTTGACTGATTAATATAATTTCTTTTTATTCTACGATTAGCTTTCTCTCAGCACCAAAATTTTATATTTTTAAGTTTTTTTGGGATTTTGGCGTTTGTGTTAGGATTCGGCCTCAGTGGGGGAATTCACTAAAGTAGCGAATACACAATGAGCCACAAGACTTGAGGACGATGACCTTTCGTCGCCCCAGTTAAAAAGGAAGAAGAAGAACATGCTAATGTATTAATTTTATGAAATTAAAGAAAATTTAAAAAACTTACTAAAACAACTTTACGCTCAGGTTAGAAATTGAATAATCAAAAACGAAACATATCACATTTATACCATATATAAGCTTATCTTTTTCTTAGACATAATATTTTTCTCATTTTATTGCTTTGTAGATAAGTGTATCTATACTTTAGATATTAAGCAAGCGAACATTATATACCGATAAGATATTACCTAGTGTTTTTATTTATATTAACGTTCTCCTTCTGAACATGCTAAGAAAACTAATAGTATTTGACAAAAAATATTTACTAACAAACACTTTAAAATTCAAGTTACTTAGAATCTATCACATTAAACCACATTAAGGAAAAACTGCACTGAAAAATGAACCAGCTTGTACATACAAATAAGTATAACAATAAAACGAATGTAGATAATAGACGACCACACTACGCCATCTAGTGGCTGCACTTTGAGTTGCCACGTCCAGATAATAAGAAGAACATGCTGATTTACAAATAACGCGATTCAACTACTAAATAATTCGAGACATTTTTAATATAGCCCCTTAAAGTGTTAATATTGTCAACACACGTGATTTTTTTTCGATATTGCATGTTGCAAAATGTATTCGCTTGGAAACATTTTCCTTGCTCTAAGCTTAATACACTTTTTCACCGTCAAATAAGTACCTATAAAATGTAATTTCATTTATATAGTACATTTATAAAAGCCGTCGGATTGAAAAAATCGACGCACAGGCAAATAATTTATTCCTAAGGTAATTATAATGTCAGTTGTAAATTTATGCGTCCCAATAAACAATTCGAATGGCCAGGACATCCTGCTGTAATATTACTAGTCTCCGACACTCTCAGATTTAGTGCTCATTCCTCTTGCGATATCTGTAACCTATTACGTTCTTATACACTCATGTTACGTAAAAGTAACACACCTAGAGGTACACTTTGGTTTGAAAAATAAACTAACAAATTTTATGATTCCCAGTGGCGGATTAGAATGTTCTTTGTAAGTTATTTTATATTTACACATATACGCAGGACTACCGGGGAATTGAAATACAACACAGTTTCGTGGAAGTAAAAAAAAATAAAAGAGATTTTTTAAAACATGTGAAACTCAGAGACTCCACATTCATATCTTGTTAGAAAAGCCTACTTCCTTGCTGTTGGAAAGGTCCACTATACTTGACATCGTAGAATATCCGGGATTGTTTCGAACTTTTGTTTGACTTTCTCACTAATGTTTCCTGATGATTGAAAAATCTACTGTCGAAGAACGAATACAATATTCATTTCATCAACTATAGTAAATTTTGTCTTTTCTCGATTAGATTTAATGGCCAGAAGAATTTGTGAAAAATTTCCGTGCATGAATTTCAAATTTTCTTGAGAAGTTAGGTTCATAAATGACGATGACCTCAAGCTATTTACCTCGATTAGGTCAATAAGCGATTGTGATAAATTACAGCAAGATCTCACAAAAATGAATAATTGATGTTATACTATTAAGTAACCGTTAAATATATCGAAATATAATGCCATGCCTGCCCTTCACAAGGAAAACTAATACAATAACTTTTTCGTTTAATATAGGTAGTGAAGCCATTACCAGATGTTTCGAATTCAAGGACTCGGGTGTTATCTTTGATTCTACACTAACTTTTATTCCTCATATTAATTACATTGTAGCTAATTCCAATAAGAATCTGGGTTTTATTATGAGAAACTCAGGGCACTTTAAAGATGTTTCAACAATTACTTTGCTGTTTAATGCCTTCGTCAGGTCTAAACTAGAATATGCTTCAGTTGTCTGGAGCTCAAACAATGAAACTCATATTTCTAACTTAGAAAAAGCTAAATGCAAATGCATGCTAAATACCTTTCTTATAAGTCTGATGGTGTTTATCCAGCTGTTGGTACACTGCAATTTGAATTGTTGGCTAGATTTAACTTAAATGAACTAGTGCTACGACGAACATACTTTGCTGTACTCTTTTTACATACATTTTTAACAAACAAAATTGACTGTTCTGAGCTATTAAATGAATGTTACTTCAAATGCGATCGTATTCTTTCTTTTATTTACCGACTCCTTGTACTAATTTATTAAAATTCTTACCTATTTACTCTATGTGCTCACAGTTTTCTCAATATCAGACTTAGATCTTTTTAGCTATAGTATTTGTAATTTTAGGAAATGCATTTTAGGTAATTAAGTTATATAATAGGATTCTATTTGAGATTATCTTTATATATAGATATATTGTTGGGGGCTATTTCGGCGATGTTAGTGATGTCTGCTTCAACAGCTCAGAGTTCAGACCCCAACAAAGAATCACAGAGAGTTCTAGTAGAGAACTTTTCTTAAAATATGCGCGGTTCCCAGTAGTGCGAATTTCTCTACTTCTTTGGGGTTCGGTTAACCTGGCAGTTGTAGACTCCGTTGATGGCCCTTCCTAACAGTTACAAGGGCTCCTACAATTATTTTCATGACTGTGGTCTTTGCATTTCGCATTCTGCTAACTTCTATTTGGAGGTCTTTGTACTTGCTCAACTACTCTGATTCCTCGAGCATCACGTTTGTGTCATTCGGGATGGCTACATCGATCAGCCAACAGAATTTCTCCTTTTTATTATGTATTACGATGCCTAGTCGATTCGCGCGAATTTCGCTGTCAGTTATAATCGGAAAGTCCCACATAATTTTGACGTCGTTGATATTGACAACCTTCTGAGGGGTATATTCATAATATTTCTACGGTACTGGTATATTGAAGTGTTTGCGAATGGTCCAGTGGATATATCTGGTCACTCTGTTGGGTCGGTGAGTGTACTCCGATATTTCGATGATGCTAGCATACTACATATCGCCACCATGTGACTGACATGTTCTTCTGCTAGGCTGCACATCTTATACTTGCTGTCAATAGGCTGCTTCAAGACCATCCGTGGTGTTTGTTGTTTAGTGCTTCGTCCTGTGTTGCTAGGTTTCCCCCTTCAAGCCCTAGCCGTTAAACCACTTCATAGACGCCTTTTTGTTAACTACTGGCCGATCAAGAGCGTCGGCTTTGTGGAGTGTGCTTCTATTTTTCTCTTTTAGTGGTTTTAGTTTTTTTTCTTGGCGTCCTCGTCACTGGTTCGGTTTCTAGGTATTCTTCCTGTATTTTATGCGTTTCCTATTGGATGGAATACATTTTGTCGATAACCCAACTTTGTATCTTGCTATGACTTGGACTAGCATTTTAAAGTTTATGCCAATTTATAGCATGTACAGTAAATATAACAGTATTAGGATGGTCCTTATTTTGCGACATTTGCCAATTATTTTAAAAATGAATTATACAAAATTTTAACTTGATCGGATAACGCTAACCCGTGCCTCAAGGCAATTAAAATTCACTATCAGACGCAATTTTCATCAATAGTTTTTTCTTACAATTTTTTCGGCCTCACCACCTAAAGTGGTTCCAATTGTTTAAAAAATGAAGTATATACAATTTTAACTCTATCGGATAATGCAAACCCATGCCACAAGGCCATTAAAAATCCCTATCCCCATCACCTATTTTCAAAACTCGTTACCGGTTGATCATATCCAAATTTTCTACATTTTTAATAGAATGAAACTTTCATTTTCTAAACCTTCGTTTATTTGTATTTTTCTCGTACAATTAATACTTTTCGAAATAATGGAGTTTTGATTGGCGTAAACAGGTACTAGAACATTCATATTCTCGCTATTGACGTCTTAGGGGATGCTTTAGATTCCATGAATTATTCGAATTGGCTTTTCAATAATACCTTACAATCGAAATTTTGTACTACTGGTCATATAAAATGTGCCTCTCAAATTTTCATAGTGTAATTTTGGCTTTAAACATTATTTGCTCGTTTTCTACGTCGTTTCCAAATGACCTCAAACTGATCTCAAATTTGTATTGCTTGAAATAAAAAAAAATCTGTTTCAGGATATTTACATCAAATCTAACTCTGAAGTATTACGCACAAACACGCACACCATAAACGTACACCATATATAACTAGACAACTCCCAATGTATTGGAATCTTGAAAAAAAAACATTATCTATATAATTATTATACCTATTCGATTTAATGATTTCGATACATTATAACCGGATTTTTTTTTAAATATCTTAAAAAAAATTCTTGTATACTTATAAATCCATTTCATAACAGGCTAAACTCAAACATCAATAAAGCATGTCTGTGTGTTTGTATTTATGTATGTGTGATTTCTGTCTTGTTGTTCCCATCTTGTAAATGATCTGATACCATTAGAAGATGTGAATAAAATAGATTAAAATCAAAATAAAATTGATTTGGTCAAGGATAGTAATACAACCATTTCTTCCTTCCTTCACAAGTAATACTTTTGCAGGAAAGTTATATATTAAGGTAAATATTGTCTAGCAGTATATCATTGCTAGTAAAATATTGTATTGTTGGTATATTAGTTTATATTGAAACTTAATTTTCAAGATATTCAACTAGAATATTTCGCGACCTAATAATGACTGTTAACCCTCAAAAAATACTACATTCTCGTAATGTGGGCATTTAACAACTGATCTGTGTTTTGAAAGGGGAGTTCTCGGTGATTAATATTATTATGATAGCGAGCCGGAGGAGTTTATGTAGCGATTGATTTTTTACGTAGGCTTCGTTACGAAACATTGTACATGGTAGTGACAGTTTGGCATGCATCGAGGGAATGGCTATCTGAAAGGGTTAGGAAGATAAAGGGCGACTGTAAATGAGTTAGCTGCCGGTTCCTATAGCCTCTGGTCACTTTCATTAACCAGCCACTTGACAAATGATAATTGGTAAAGCTATTGGTCACTCTGTTCGCTGTCACTTACCTCCAGTTCCTCATTTACCAAGTCTATTTAGTAGATACTGTGGAATGGCGTTTACTAATTGCCAATGATTTATATTGTTTATACAATGAAATATCACTATTTTAATTATCCATTTATGGTTGAATGGAAATACTTTCTTCAACATATTAATCACAGCGAGCATGTATTACACGTTTACTTTCTTCATTCCATAATTCTCTAAGTATGTCATTCAATGTCGCTTTGATCTCGTACCTTACTAGAAAGGTTTGAAGTTATGCTTTTTATAAATACAGGCCGTCCAGGGATTTGATGTCAATTGTTCACCTAAGGTCAAGACAGTACCTGTACATTATATAAAAAATTGTCCTGTCGCTTCGTCTACAGAATTTTAAAATAAAAGTAAAACCCCAACGTCCACAGTTTTTACACTTTCGAAGGCTAATATACAGGGTGTCCCTGGATTGGGTCACCCTATACCACAAATGCAACTAAATTTTTTGACAGAAAGTCACTCTATATAAAAAATATTTACTTGTTAAAAAATGACAATGTTTAAATTTTCGTTGTCCTGGAAAACCGATATTATGTAGAGAGGACATTTATATCTTCAAAGAAAAGAAATGTTTTTATTGTGAAAAATTCGATAAAGCTAGCCCCAGGTTTTGATAATAGAAATTATGAATTTGCCGCCAATAGAATTAAATAGTTTGCAAATACATATCCACCTATCAAGGTGGAAGGTAATAAGACAATTTAAAATGGGTGTAAAAATAAATTAGTAGTAAAAAAACTTTTTTAATAAAAAGCTTTTATTTGAATGAAAATAAACTTTGAAGTAAATCAAACACATCATTTTGTTACATTATAAAATTTTATATGATATAAAAGCTTATCGCGAGAATTAATCTTGACACAGGTAATTTTGAATTTGATTTATAAGAAATACATAGGTAGGTACTTAGTACCCCCGAGTAACAAGTTTCAGCCATAATCTTCAAATTTTGAATTTTTTACATCCGCCATATTGGATCCGGAATTCAGGAATTTTCGGATTCGGACTTCAGATTCGTAATCAGCGACCCCAAAAACCCGTGGTAACAAAATTTAGACCAAACCGTTGAATAGCAAAATATGTGACTCAAAGGGGTAAGAAATACCTAGGTCTGCAGAGGTGGTTTCAAGCCCCTTAAAAATAAGATTATATTATATTTTTTAAGTATATTGTCTATCAACCTAGATTTGTATATTTGGAATTACAAACCACGAGGCTATGGCTTTTCACATTGTTTTGCACTATAACATTCGTTATTTGATCTCAGGAGTGGAATTAACCCCCTCGTAGGGGTGGGTATGGATTTAATTTGCATATATTTCTTTCTAATACTCGAAATCTTATTTTAAAATGTTTTCTCAAAGTATTTACAAATTGTTGCATTTCATTATTAAGCTTTACCGTATCACTCTATTTTAGGGGATGTTTTTGCGTTTTACTAAAAAACTACCTGGGTAACCCATATTTTTGGCTGCGGATTCGGATTCAGCATGAAAAAATACACAAAATCTATGTATTCACGTCTATGGTACAGAACTTTTTTTTGTGGGGCTGTGTTAGAATAAAACCCTCTTAAATTTTATAATGATCCGCAGGGCCCCCGCAAGGGGGGGTCAGTAGATACCGTGGTGCCGGGACCCGGTCACCTTAGGGGCCCGGTTAGACCAGTAAAATTTTTTCACTACCCCCCCTCTTCAACTATTAAGCGCGGGGGCATGCCAAAGATCTTGACAATAAATTGTTTTTAAATTTCTGCCCCCAGCTCATCAATTATTAAACGCGAGGGGCCCGCCAGAGATCTCTTGACAAAAAAATTCAAATTTCTCCCCTCTCGCTTGTCAATTATTAAGCGCGGGGACCCACCAGAGATCTTGACAATTTTTTTTTTTTCAAATTTCTTTCCCCCGCTCATCAATTATTAAGCGCGGGGGTCCGCCAGAGATCTTCCCAAAAAAATTTTTTTCACATTTCTCCCCCCTCTGCTCATCAATTATTAGGTGCAAGGGCCCGCCAGTGGATTTGATACCGGGGCCCATGATTTGATGTGGGGGGGCTGATGATCCGTCAAGTAGTTTAAATATAAATAATTATTTAACACCGTCACGAGTTTCCGTGGTGCATTTCTTTCATTTTCGGTGTCTATTGGATAAATAAAACAGTTAATTTTTCCGTTTAACTCACTCTAAATTAAACTATGAATTGGTCTCAAACTTTTATTACGTTATCACTGCATATTTGTTAACAAAAATTGTTAAAATGAAGGTCATCAAGCTTTAATAAGAGTAGAAAATATGATTCTTTTTCTAAGGCTGTGTAGGTAAAATGTGAAAATTTGCACCAGCAAATATAGCATGCGGCAAAATTTTCTATTTTTCGAAATAGACGTGAACTATATCGAGAAGAACTGAGGAAAAAGGATGGACGTATCTTTCTTTTATTTGAATTTTTATTTCTATGATTAGCAGTTTTCGATAAAACTGTATATGAGAAAATTGTTGGTCTGGTACCACAATTAGTTGCTAAAGATTTTATCATTATTTTGGATGACAGTTTTTACTTTTTGGAGGCATTTCAATTTTGTAAAAATTTTGTAAATAGTTATGTGCAGTGTCTAAATAATATAACTAAAGAATCATTCCATAGTGATTTCGTAATAAACAAATGAATTGCAGTGCAACTGTTTGGTAAAAAAGTAAATAAAAATTTATTTGTCTCTGGGGCTAGTTTAAAAGCTAAGAGGAAGTTAATTGATTTGGGATAAAAAGGTGAGTAACTTTGATCCTGCTTCTCGTCAACTTTAGATTGCTTCTCTAAGTTTATCTAGTGAACACACATGTCGCTGCTGTACGTCAATCTATACTTTTGAAGCGATTAAATACGTACTAGAGCTATTTTAGTCCAGTAACACATTTTATGATTGATTTTTTTAGAAATCCTCTCTGATGGTTTGAATAATATGAGACAGGAACTTGTACGGACTGAGTCTTAATATATTGCTATATTTTCTTTTAAATGATTCACAAAACAATTGCGAACATCCAGATCTTGGACATTATTGAAAATTTCAATAACAATAATAATAAAAGAAAAAAGCATTCAATAACATTAGCAAACTTTTAAAATCTACAAGCAAAAGTAAATTGCTTTATAGAAATTATATTTAATTTTGTTCTGTATAATCGACTTATACTGTCTCCCTCTCGAAAAGCTCGTGCAGTCATGCCAAATAATATATCACTTTGATACTGATACTTATAAATTGCTCTTTTGAAATATTCAAATGAAAAACGTTTAAAGGTAGCATATCTAGATTGTGTCGATGTGACAAGGAGCTGATAGGATGTAGTTGTAGTGAAAGAGTACGCCTAACAGACAACCGCAATGCCGTGTACTGTCAAACGTGTCATGCAGGAAAAGAAGGCCAGCTAGATAACGTATGAATCAGAAAACATTGTCCCAATGTATTGTCCCCTACTACTATATATAACTAACTATATAACAAACATTCCGCTTTTATGGTTATAGAAAACTTTAACTACCAAAGCGAGAAGTTGAGACCCTTGAAGCGTGTCAGTTTTACGAGCTCTAGAATGTTATATACCACAACTTGATAACTGCGGTTCTCTAGGCTAGACATGACTAATTGTTATCACTTCTTTGTGTATTGGATATTATTTAAGATTCACGTATACCAAGATAATAAGCCATTTTGTAACATAAATTCTGTCGTTTGTAGAAAATAGGGCAGATATAAAATCGAAGACAGGCGACGTCGTAGCATTTGCTGCCTTGATAAATAAAACAAGTATTTTTCCATTTATAACTCGTTCTAAGTCAAAAACGAAACAATGCATTCGTCTCTATGTTACCACTACATATTTGTTAACAAATTGTGTTAACATGAAGGTTAAATTTTAATAAGTGTAGAAAATATTAATTTTTTGTAAGGTTATGTTGATAAAGTGCAAGAATTTGCTGGGAGAAATCTAGCAAATAGGGAAATTTTGTCTTTTGAAATAGATACCAAGCTCCGATCAAATAACTTATCTCTAGATTTATAATGTGTATTAGTTTGTTTGTTACTGAAATAGTCACAGTCTAGGGCACTTGAGTTGTAAACATCCCATCAGTTCCTTATTGGCTAGTCGATCTATTCGTAACGTTTCGGACATGATCGGTTCAGTTCGATTATCGTAATCTCCGTTTGATGTGTTTGCCACTAAAACAGTTTAAGAAAAAGTAAATCGGTCGTTTCATATCATAAGTAAGTATGAACTTCATAGTCGTAACATAATGGGGTTCTGTTTACAGTTGCAATAAGGTGAATAGCAATTAAATTTTAGCAATTAAATTTTAACGCGTACTATCTACGCATGATATTTGTTAAATCCGCGGTTATGGACCTAGAGGTTATGACAATTTAACTGATAACACAGGTCTACAAAAAAAAAGGGTCTTGTCCCAAGGTTCTCATCATCTTTTTAGAAATATCTTGACGCGCTGAAGCCAATTTTGGGGAAAAAAATTCTACCATGTCATTTTTTCTCTACCACCCCTTTTACTCCCTAAAAAGAGCAAAAAAAGTCTTGTCCTAACTTTTCTGAAGTATTTTGATGCGCTGAAGCCGATTTTAGACAAAAAAAAATTATATCGTGTCAGTTTCCCTCTTTTATCCCCTAGAAAAGGCAAAAATGAGGTCTTGCTTGTCTCAAGGTTCTGATCAAACTTTTTCAAAGTATTTTGACGCACTGAAGCCAATTTTAGACAAAATATTTTTTTCACCCCTTTTGTCCTCTAAAAAGGGGTGAAAAAAAAAGGTCTTGTCTGAAGGTTCTAACCTAACTTTTCTGAAGTATTTTGATGCGCTGAAGCCAATTTTGGTAGAGGGAAACTGAGCCGAGAGAAATTTTTTTTTGTCCAAAATTGACTTCAGCGCATCAAAATACTTCAGAAAAGTTACATCAGAACCTTAGGACAAGACCTTTTTTTTTTTGTAGACCTGAGTAATTATTACATAAAATGGGTACAATATTGCCGTTATTTTAATAAATACGTATTTTTTTTCTGGGATAAACTTCAATGCATGGAAATTACACAGAAATAAAAATGTTTTTATCACACAACACATTATGTGCGCGCTATGTTGATTTCATTGCTATTACTTCCACATCCAGTGGAAGTATAGGAACGCAAAAATAAAAAATAAATTCTTACTGTTGGGTGGGGTGGGGTATTTATTGAGTTAAATGGGGGTAAATAGGTAAATCAAGGAAGTAACAGTCCATAAAATTGGTATTTAGTATATATAAGAGAAGCTAAGGTCTCAAAATATTTTTGGCATTTCCTACCCCATTATTAAAGGGTGTGAAAAAAAATAAAAATGTGATTTAGTGTGTGTACAAGAACCAAAGACCTCAAAAATTTTTTACTTCACCCAGACAATCTTGACATTGAATTTGAGGCTTGTCTAATTTGTGGTAAGTTTATTAAATATGCCATTCAATAGTGCTGAAATCCATGACCAACATTCAAATAAAAAATATTAACAATTTAGCCATGTAAATATGTATAATATTTATCCTCTAATTATATGTAAAGTTTCAGAAAGAATAGAGAAATGTAATTTTTATGAATGATGGGACATTTTATAGATTTATAACAATAGACATATTTCAAAGTTTAGGCTAATTCAATTAGAAATAAATCATCTTACTGTAATACTGCATGCCTACATCACATTGTTGTATAAAGAGCAGGTAACGCAGGAATTGAAATAATTCATTTTTATGAAAATATTTACCGTTCTACATATACCCGCCACTATTGCTTATGGGATGTTATGTTTATGTTCCTTTTTTATGGACATAATGTGAATATGTTAGGAGCAAACAAGGTATGTACTGAAGAGATAGTACAGTACCTAGAGATAAAAAATATGCAAAACTTCAGAATAATGTCATATTGAACGGATTTTGTTCATTTTTGGCAGTATAATAGTAAATACTTCACAGAAATGTTTCTATATTGTGCGGGGGCTTGCTAATTTATAGGGGGTGGATGCCACCTCCTCTCAGGGGGTGGCACTTAAAAAATATATGTATTCATTGGAGCTGAATTAGAATCAAATTTTAAGAAGAAAAGGTTCTATGCAATTTTTCACATAAATTGATAGTTTTTAAGTTATAACGACTTCAAAATTGCGATTTTATCTTAAAAAAAAGGTATTTCCACACGGCTTTCGTCATGTATCTCGAAAAGTGTTACTTTATCGAAAAAATGTTACAGACCAATTACAGAAAGTACAAACTGGGAATTAATTATATTTTTTTGTTTATTGATGTAGGATTAATAATTTCGAAGATATTTAAGTTTACATTTGGCATCCAAGTGTCCATAAGATAATTATTTAGAGTTAAATATCTCAGAAACTGTGACACCTACATCAAGGATGGTAATAGGTAGAATAATCGGTTATTAATTAATCTTTCAACTGTTTTTTTATTTGTTTCTGTAGCATAAAAAACAAAGTAGTTATGACCGAAGCAATGTGCGTCTACACATTTTTTTAATAACAACGTCGCCATTTTGTTACTGCAATTAGCCAGTAATTAAAAAAAAGGAATTTTAAATACTGTTTCTCATTAATATATAGCATGACGTAGATGCTCAAAGTTTTTGGTTTGCACTTGCTTTAGAAAAAAATACAGTTTGAACTATAAAGGTATTTTCGATAAAACGTAATTTATTTTCCTTCTCCAAATATCTCAATAAATATTAGTTTTACTGAAAAATGGGTAGAGACCAAAAATAAAGCTCATAAACTGATAATTAATTTCGCTTGTTTATTTATTAACATAGATTTAATAGTTTCGGAGATATGAAAGTTTACAAATGGCCTCCGAACGTTTATATGACGAAAAATGCAGTTTAAATGTTAAATATCTCAGAAATTGTGACATCTACGTCACGCATGCTAAGAAATGAAATTAAAGACAATTAATTGCGCTTTCAAATTATTTTTTACTCGTTCCTGTAGCATAAGAAATAAAGAAGTTATTACGGAAAAATGTGCGTATTTATATTTTTTTATATAAAAAGGTCGCCATTTTGTTACTCTAATTAGCCAGTAATTTAAAAAAATTATCTCAAATACAGTTTTTCGTTGTAGCATTATCTAGATGCTCAATTTTTTTTTGCTCATTTAAAGCACTTGCTTTGGAACTTGCATTTGCATTTGCACTTGCATTTTAAACTTTAAAGGTAATTTCGAAACACTTGGATACCAAATATAAACTTAAATATCTCCGAAATTATTAATCCTACATCAATAAACAAAAAATATAATTAATTTTCTGTTTGTACTTTCTGTAATTGGTCTGTAACATTTTTTCGATAAAGTAATACTTTTCGAGATACTTGACGAAAGCCGTTTGGAAATACCTTTTTTTAAAGCTAAAATCGCAATTTTGAAGTCGTTATAACTTAAAAACTATCAATTTATGTGAAAAATTGCATAGAACCTTTTCTTCTTAAAATTTGATTCTATTTCAGCTCCAGTAAATATATATATTTTTTAAGTGCCACCCCCTATAAATTAGCAAGCCCCCGCACGATATAGAAACTTTTCTGTGAAGTATTTACTATAATACTGCCAAAAATGAACGAAATCCGTTAAATATGACATTATTCCGAAGTTAAAACCTCTAGTTACTGTACTAAGATAGCTGGCATGTATCTAGGAATAAGTTCTTTATCGGAGATACCAAGTATATTGGGAATAAATAAAGGTAAAGAGTGGGGGAAACTTTTTTATTTGAAAGTTTTTTTCTAGAATTAGCAGTGTTCGAGAAAATCGCATGTGAGTTTATAATTCCCTCCTTGGTAATTGATGAGCCGGTACTGTAATTAGTTAGTACTAGATTTCCATGGTTTTCATCATTAAGCAAACATTGCAGATACTTTCTCCACCTTGCCTTAAATATCCAATTGTGCCCCTCCTTCACTGTTGCTAAATTTTTTAAACCAAAAAATTAATCACAAATTTTATAAACAATAATACCTTGACCAGTGAACTTATGTTATACCCATGGTACTTACTGGATAAAATAACTACAGTGTGTGTACTTTGGGTTGATTAGTGTCAGATTTCTTAGAATATACTTGAAAGTATTTTAAAATTCGCCAAAGTGTTCTGGAACTTCTACCAAATACTTTGTTGTTGCTGCTTGGCCACTAAAATGAATGTGAACAGCATTTGTTACTCTAATATTGCAGACTTTATTGTAATATATTTTTTGTAAAACATAATGCGGTACTTGCTTTACAAAAAATTAAAGCATATTAGTTCGGAAGTAAATATCGTTTATACTTGGCGAGTGCTGTTTAATGTTGTGCCGTATTATATTTTCTATATCTATCGGAAGCGAAGGTTTAAAATAGAACTAAACTGTATCCCCTTGTGGACCCCCCGTACTACACATTCAAAACAAACCGCAACAAAGGCTTTGTTAATTCTAATAATATTGACAATAATTCTGCTGTTTATAAAACACCAACTGAAGTGGTGGCATATCGATAAATCGCTTAAAATACATTTTATAAATAGAACTACTTAATACACACATTACATTTAGAGATGCAGATTATTAAGTTAAAATTGTCTACCGAAATAAAAATAAAAATATACGTAGGATAAATGACAAGAAATACGACCTTTTTGTACATATCTTGTTATAAAATGTCTCTTAAGTATGGTAGTAACCTTATTATACGTATCATAAATATAAGGAATTATTTTGGATGTGTCAGTATGATCCATATTCATGACATTTTTTAAAAAATAAGTAAACGTTTTTCTATAAACACGAGTTTATTAAAATTGCGCAAAAAAAAAGAAAGAGATTAAAAATAAGTGACTGTATTTTTTGAGTCGCCCCGTATAAGATATACGAAATTCATGGCATAGTAGAGGATATCTGCTTTATGAGAGAGAATCTGCTTTATGATATATATTTCGGTTGGTGGTTTAGTTTAAAGGAGCGTATTGCGGTCTTCAGGCGAATTCAGAAATTACACTGCGCGACCCTGCTTATTATTTAATTGCATATTAAATTATTAGGGTTTATGTCAAATTTGGGGCTATTATTACTTGCCTGGAGGTAAATTTGCAGACAACTGTTCACAAACTATTTAATTCATTAAGATTCATCCAACTAATATGGTGTTTCTACGGGATGGACACCTTAACATTTCTCATCAGTTCTCCCTCTACCTTAGTAAGCATCTGATTTCTAAGTCTAAAAACGTGTATTTACCGCGATTTTGTCTTAATAAGTTATAGAAAATCAGGGTCAGGATAATCCTACTGTACTCAGTGATGCACTAATTAATATTAATAAAATTATATAAAAAAAGTATTTTTAAGAAAAAGCTTTTATCTGAAAAAACTACTAAAAGGTAAAAATAATTTTTTTTAAATTCATACACATGGAAACCAAAAGATTTGGGGGCGGTCATATAGTGATATTGCAAAGTTACTTTGCTCAATTGACCACCCCCAAAGCTTTTGGTTTCCATGTGTATGAATTTAAAAAAAAAAATTTTTACTTTTTAGTAGTTTTTTCAGATAAAAGCTTTTTCTAAAAAATACCTTTTTTATATAATTTTATTTTTTACTTTTTAGTCCACTTATTTTACAAACAGACAGACAAAACCCTTTCATTTGCCACCGCCTTCCACCCCTCCCCTCTCCCGTCTTCTCACCCCTCTAACACTACTTCCCACTTCTTCCCTCTTTCCACCACTTCCCCTGCCCTTCCCCATCTCTCTCCACCTCTTTCCACCCTATTCCCACCTTTTCCCACCTCTTCCCGCCCTTTCCCACCTCTTCCCACCCCTTCCTCACCTCTTCCCACCGCTTCCCCACCGCTTTCCCACCTCTTCCCCACTTCTTCCCCACTTCTTCCCACCTATTCCCCACTTCTTCCCACCTCTTCCCATCCCTTTCCCACTTCTTCCCACCTCTTTCTACCCCTTCCCCACCTCTCCCACGTCCGCCATATTGAATTTAGAATGACGTCACACACTTTATCGTATTTTATTCATCAAACCCTTTCATTTGACACCCATATCAACGGGGTTGTGACTAAAAAGCCGATCCGCCATCTTGGGACGTCCTCCATATTGGATTTAGAATGACGTCACATTGTTTATCGTATTTTACTCGTCAAACCCTTTCATTTGATACCCATATCAGGGGGGTTATGACTAAAAAGCCGATCCGCCATCTTGGGACGTCCGCCATATTGGATTTAGACCGATAATGGCTATACTGTGTTGCATTGTCACCGGACTTATACACGTGTGCCAAATTTCAAAGCTCTAGCTTAATTAGAACTAGTCGAAATTCCGCTTGCAAGATTTGACCTAAACCAACAAACAAACATACAAACAAACATTGCAAGTTAAATAAAAGCTTTTAAAAACAACAAGAACGTCAATGAAACTACATTTTGTTGAGCTCACTCAAAAATTAAATTAATCAAGAGTACGTAGTTGTGTATTCGTCTATTTTAATGTTTTGTACAAGGAAAGGCAATGTGTACTACTTTTTTTTAGATTTTAACGGTTTCCAAATATTAGAAAAAGATCCTTATGTATATGTGTGTGTTTCTTGTCAATATGATAACTTCTGTTAGACTTAAAATTATTATTTAAAATTTGGGATAAATGTAAATTAGCATGGTAGAATACTGCTTATTGAAATTGGGCCATATATGTCATATAGGATGATCACCAGAGGCGTGTAAACATCTATGACATAAACTATATTTTATTATAATTTTAGAGCAGAATGTTAGCATTCAATATTGGAAATACTGTCTAAGTACTAGTTGTGATATTCTCTTAATTTTTCTGTCTTTATTACTATTACAGTAGTAGTACAAAGGAACAGTTAGAGGACGTTTTTTGACAAATGATGAATAACAACAAAACTATGATAAAAAAACCGCTGCCCAAAGAATCACTACTTCCACATCCAGATTTTCCATCCGTCTCTCACTACATAAAAATTTTGTATGTGGAAATAATTGTTTATGGAACTTTAATAATATAATATTTGAAATCGTCTACCCCAGAAATCCATAAAACGATATCTCATATCGGTAGTGGGATGGGGGCGGTAGTGGGGGTGGATGAAGTAAAAAACTATTTTGAGGTTTTTGGTTCTTGTACACACACCCTAAATCAGATTTTTTTTCACCGCCCTCAATAATGGGGGTGGTAATGAGGGTGGCTAATGCCTAAAAAATTTTCTGAGATCTTTATAGCTTCTCTTGTATGTACCAAATACCAATTTTACTTGCTTGATTTATCTATTTGCTTCCATTTACCACAATTTACCCCTCCCAATCCTTTAACGAAATAAGATGAAAATATAATCTAGTTCCAGATCACGTTAAAATACATACGTGTACCAAATTTCAAGTCAACATGTTAAATGGTTCCAGAGTAATCGTGCGCACAAAAATAGTTACAGACAGACAGAATTTTTTTTCGCTCAAATTTAAAATCTCGACGTTTCATGACATTCTAAGCCTACTTGAAAAATAAAAATTTTCAATTTTTTAAGTAGTTACTATACCTTCCACTGGATGTGGAAGTTATTGTGTATTTTGCTGACGTTTCGAAAACCTCTGTTCCCTTTCTCAAAGTTTTATTACAAAATCTTTTATGCGCGGTGCATATTAAATACAATGGTTACCAATGATAAAAGAAGAGCTTAGCAAACTTAACATTTAGACAAGGCGAAAACCTCGCCTTGGTATGAAAAAAATTTCCCATTCGATTTTTTTGCATATTCACGTTCGGAACGTGCCCCTGATTAAGGATCAAGAGTTTGTCGTACGAAAATCTGGTCCCAATTTATTTAAACTAATTTTTTTTAAAAACAAATTGAAAAAAATCACTTTTTTGACCCGAATGTATATATTTTTTTTAGGTTTTTTTGGTCATTTTAAACAAAAAAAGTCTCTTGTCATTTTTTCGTAAAGTTGACTGTTTCCGACTTATAAACAATTTAATGTTTGAAAAAACGCAAAAATGATAATTTTCAAGGTTGAAACACAATATTAAAAAATAGATTTTTTGAGTCATTCGGGCCAAAGAAAGCAATTTTTGCAATATGTTTAAAAAAAAATTAGTTTAAACAAATCGGGACCAAGATTTTCGTCCGGCAAACTCTTGATCCTTGTTCAGGGGCATGTCCCGAACGTGAATATGCAAAAATATCGAATGGGAAAATTTTTTCATACGAAGGCGAGGTTTGCGCCTTGTCTAATTGTTTAAAATAAAACTATCAATTATGTATTATACAGCTTTGATAACTATAATACCGGAAAGTGACATATAACGCTCCCAAAACCAAATGGAAATGGTCACATTAACGAAAACATTTTCAGAAAAACAATTTTTGAGTTTGACGCATTTTGTTCTATGTGGTGACTTTTAGAATTATTTAAACACTTTTCTACTACCTTTGGGAACTGGGTTATTATTAACAGATATATTTTAAACAATTAGCCTGCGAAATGATCGTAATTTCATATTCTGGTGAATGCGCCAGTGTCAGACCTACATGCCTCATATGAATTTTGTACGAAATTGCTATAAGATATAACAAGAAACATTTTAGATTAAAATCTAATTGACCTACAATAAGTTTCATCTCGACATTTCCAAGGAAATTTATACAGAATCAAATTTTACATTCAAGTCAATTTGAAAACCTTTTGTTTTTAATTTTTTGAAGTTGGTTAAAAATCCATTCCACTGGCCCATCAGATAAGATGATTGTTGTAACAGTTCAAGCAATTACTACAAATATTTTCGACATTCAATAAATGCTGCCTCTGAATGAAAAAAGCGTAAGAAAAAACAACTTCACTTCTCAAGTAACGCCGATAAAATAATAAATTTTATAAACACCAAATATAAAAACTGCCACAAATTCCCGAATAGTTAAACACTTGGAACCGTGGTACGCATTCCAAGCATCCACTTTAAGGAAAATTAAAATTTTCTAGATGTTGATAATGGCTCAGTGTAAAGAATCGGCAATTTTTCTAGGGAGAATCAGTGTTATAGATCACAGTTGTCACAAGCCGTTAATACGTGAGCCGAAAGCGGAGAAATAGGTGGGTGGATTTCCCGTGACAGTCATCCATCTTTAGAGACACTCCCGACCGCTTAGGCCGGCTCCTTATCACGCTCCTAGCATTCTTATCACGGCCCGCCACCTAAAGCCCTCTCTTATCGCGACCTCCTTCTTGCCACTTGCCACATTTTCGGATCGCATATGCACCCACTACGACTTTATATGTCCCCATATCCACTGGGAACACATTAAGACAAATGTCTAACTGCTACGGCCACCTTTAAAATAATATTGAATTCTTAAATGCACGTATTTTGCTGCTAATGCCTCTCAAAGGGTGGTATTTTACCCCAGTATTGTATTTAGGAGAGGTGCTTAACTAGTAAAAAAGTTTGATGTTGACTGTCAATAAACAAAAATAAATAAATAAATAAAGATTATACACGTATGTTTTGACTTCCCAAGTAACAATTTAAATTCCTTTTAGGTTTATTTAGGTTTTATCAGTGCTTTATAATGACCACCTCATAAACCGGTGATTTATGCCAGATATAATAAATGTCAAATGCACTTAAAGACAGTCTTGTCTTAAAGAAAGTTTTAAAAAGGCTTTCAAGAATTTACATTAAAACTGAATTATCTTGTAGTCTTTATTGGTTTATGACTAACATATCAAGGTATTTGTCAAGCCTTCAATAAAGGTCTCTAGTTGTTAAGTCCAACTTATAGTCTATGGCCCTCGGGAAAAAAGAACGCCATTTGACGATACAAGCAGACCACTTGGCGCAGGTGTTAAGGATGATATTTTAATCGATTTGGCCCGAGACTAGTAACAATTTTTCCCTTAGGACTCGAGATTCCGCCAATTTCTCAAAATGGCCGCCGAAAAATCACCAAAATTTATATCTGCACAAGATAGGCGTGATTATATTCATTATCATATAATTCGGGTGTGGTGAATTAAAAAAAAAAAGATTTTAAAGCTTTATGACCTTGTTTGACCTTGAAATAATTTATTTAAAAGTAACAAATGTCATATTGCATCATTTTCTTTCAAAAACATAAACATAACCAAGCATACAAAATTAAGTGAAAATGATACTCACAGTGCGTGAAAAAAATTATATTGTGCAATGCTACGGAATTGGCGGTGAAAACTCGTTAAGAGAAGTGGTAAGCCAATTTAATTTGAAATTTCCAAACACTGCTTTGTCACGTACTCAGGCTATGAGAATAATTAAAAAGTTTCTGGCTACTGGTAGTGTTCTTAACATGAAAAGAAAAATAAAAGCATTTGATGAAGACAATGTTGGGGCTATTATAGCTCATGCCTCTGTTATAGAAAATCCTAGGATGCCACTAAGAGAGAGATCAGCTCTTATTAACATTAGCAAGTCTGAACTCCAAAGAATTTACAAGGCAAAGAAAATTAGGGCATATAAAGCAAATTATAAACATACGCTTGAAGAGGGAGATGACGACCGTAGGTTGGATTTTTGTTTGACCATTGGAGAAAAAATCATGGAAGAGAGATTTTTTCATCATTTCATAATTTTCTCAGATGAATCCACATTCACAACCAATGGTGTTGTTTCATCTCAGAATTGTCGGTTTTGGGCTTCTGAAAATCCAAATTTTAGAATTCATTGTAGAAGACAATATTATAAAAAAGTGAATGTATGGTGTGCCGTTTCTTATCACGTTGGAGTTATTGGACCTTATTTCATTGAGGGAAGGTTAAATCAGCACACTTATTTACAGCTTTTTGAAAGATTTTCTGAAGAACAGTTCAATATTTTAAGAGATATGCCTTTAGTTCATTTTCAACATGATGGTTGCCCTGGCCACTCCACATAAATGGTTAATCGCTGGTTGAATTTAAATTTTGGAGAAAATTGGATTGCCAGGAATGGACCGATCAAGTGGCCGGCGAGATCCCCAGACCTATCGATATTGGATTTCTTTTTATGCCTCAAGCAGTTGTTTTACGCTGAATCACTTCCTAACGATGTAGCAGTATTGAAGCAGAGAATTACAAATGCCGTAAACTCCATACCGTTAGATCATATTCGAAACAGTTTTAAGGAATTCAGGCGAAGTATCGAAATGTGTGTGAATGTAAACATTGTTTTGTATTGGTCAATAATTAATTTGTTTGTGAATCTGTTGTTTTTGACATTTAATACTTGTTATAGTTTTTAAACCTCATTAATCTTCTGTTAATAATTGTTTCTTGTTTTACGATCAGTTCGATTCTTACATCTCGTATATTCAATTTTTTATTTACCAATAGCCTACTTTTTGAGATGATTAACATTTGCTCCTACACAACTTTAAATATGAATTCAACTCTTAATTCGCAAAAAATGGGAAGTTTCAAAAAAATAATTTTATATTCCTGAAATTTGGTATAAAGGTATAAAATTGCATTCTAAATAACTTTTCTTAGTGGAATTCTGTCATATTTTGAAAAATAAAGGTACTTTATTAGTGGTGATTTTTACAACTTTGCTTATAAAACACCCTGTGGAACACCAAATCAAGTCATTTTTGATATATTTTAGTTTTACAACAAGCAGGACTCAATCCCCAAATACCATTCCAAAATTCCAAAATTTTTGGTCCATTACACCTCTTATTACATCTATCCTGGGACACACTGTATAAGCAAAAAAAAAATCAAAATTTTTTTGAAAAGAAACGTGTTTTTAACCGACTTTTTTTTATAAAGAATCATCTTTCTTCTATTTATAGCGTTGTTTACGACCACTTGAATTTGACAAAAATTTTAAAAGAAAAAACAAATATTTTATAATTATTGTGATGGATTATTGTGACGGAAATGCAGATTTGGGGCTGTTGGGGGTTGTTCTTGAGGCAATTTAAATAAATCAGGTCACGTAGACCACTTATGTAAGAAATTAGCTAGTGCCAAGTTTTTACTTAGGCGAGTAAAAAAGGTTTTAATTTCTGATGTGTTAATAACTTCTTATCCCTCTCACTCATTCTGAGCATAATGATGTACCATACTTGGTACGTTACAGTTGTTTAATAGTTACAAATAAGATATGTTGAAGAATCAATGCAAAAAATAACTATGCACCATATTAATAAATTTAAGAGATTATGCTAACGTATGTCCACTGGATGTTCAGCTGGACACCTCCGGCTTCCACATAAGCTTCCAAGGGTCACATCAATGCTCATGTGCAGGTTGCTCTAAGCGTAGCTGGTGTTACTCTACGGCAAGCCTCACGAATCCGATTAATAATAATAATAATAATCCTCCAAACATACCTTGTATGGTATATCATTATGCTCAAGGAGACATGGCGATACGTGTCAGGCTATAGCTATACAGAGTGCCATTTGAAAAAAAAAATTATTTCTTAGGAATTGCAAGAGGCAACACTGTTCCAGAGGTCTTACCAGATGGAGTTTTTCATGCTATTTGCAGGTTTTTAAATTATATTTTTATCTTTTCAAATAATGGATATATCACCTGTTAACTTGATTCTGGTATACATTATACTTTTTAATCTAGATATCGAAAAAAATATTTCTTAGGGGGAAAATTATTCGAATAAATTGAAAAATACTGAGCGCACTTTCAAGCGACTTTAATCAAATTCACGCAAGCGCTCAGCAGACTAGATTTACATGAAAATGGAGGGCTCAATGTAAAAAAGTGTCTGTGCCAAAATTTGAAGCATGTTTAGTTTTGTTATTTTGTATGTTTCAAGATACAGACCCTGGAAAATCATCGTTTTTAAACAAAAAATGTGTACCCGACTTCTGAAACTCTACGTTTCAATACCAACTACGATTTTAATGCATAAGTTATCTACAAACTTAATTTTTTTTATGGATATATGTCGCTTAGAAAATGTCAAAATAGGAAGATCCAATTTAAACGACCTATATCTCATTTAGATTAAATCTTCCTGTTTTACAGCTTGCCAAGGTCTTAAAATAAAATAATAAACAATTTTTTATGATTGACAATCCTGCTATGTAAAGCCGTATAAAAAAAATCAAGACTTTACGCTAACAATATACGATCACTATAATTATTATGATGTATTTCCTGTAATGTATCCCTCACACTCAATGCGAAACACGTAATGACGTTAAAAACTGAGTAATATTTGAAAATTCTATAAATGTGAATTACTGACACCCGAAAATGCAAGGGGACAGAGATCTGTGATGATTCACCGCCAAGGGAATTCAAACCTACAGGACTGTCACTTTCAAATTGCTTATACCCTACACCTTCCACCCCAAACTGTGTCATATTTATGTCATTTATTTATTTGAAATGCTAAGCTCATGAAGCAAATACATACATCGAAGTTCATACTACAAAATGCAAGTTGTGAATTACAATAATAATCAATGAATTAGAAGTATAGTTTTTACAATATTCGATAATTTGGACGTCACATAAGATATTGTCTAATAAAAAAATAAAGGCAGAAGGAGCGTTAAGGCGATGTAAAACCTTAAAGTGATTAATAACAAAAAGGAAGATCCTGTGAACGTGTTTTAAAGCTTCCGGTACAACTCGGGGGATTTGTTGAGACTTGGGGACCTAAAAAGCCAAAGGCCACCGCAGGCAACAAGTATGGGGAGAAGGAGAATCGCTTTGACATTCGCATCCCATTATAAACAGGGAGCGAAATTAAATTAGCGCTTTATACCCGGAAAAAACTCGAAAGGCGAGGTGAACTAGGGATTCTTGTTTTTTCTCCAGGGCCGTAGTATAAGAATAGTTGCAAATCTAAGAAGTTGTATGTGTAATTGTGTAGATTACAGCACAACTCGCCTCGCCTATTAAACAGTTTAAGTAGGTCAATTAACTCTTCAAAGATGTTTTTGATTAATTTGCTGAATTTTTTTTAGTTTAGTCATAGAATCAAAAATTGTTTTTTTATTTTTTAAAATTTCAGAAGTTGCCAGCAAGGGTTGTTTTGCACAGGTTTAACAGAACTGACAGTATTGGCTTGCGATGTGCAAGGTATCAAAAATGTACAATAAAATACATTTTTTTTCTATAAGTCTCATTCAAATAATAATAAATTTATTTACATGAATATTAAAAAAGCATTTTAACATGTCACATATTTCGGCATTGAATTAACTCTTGCTTCGAGTAAACCTGTAAGAAAAAACAATATAAAAATAACCCAAACATCAAAATAATTATTAAATGCTAATAAATTTAATTGCAGCTAGTACAACATTTTGTACGATTTAGATTGGATTAATGGGAAACTGTTATTAATCATTTCCGTTTTTAATATTTTTATTTGTACATTTTGTTAAACCCTTCTTATTATTCACAACGTCTTGGCATCACGCCATTTGGCACGGCTGCCTGTTAGGTGCACAGCCTCACCCTCTTTCTTTCCAGCAAAGCATGAAAACGGCGTTTGTCTGCTCTCCTTTTATAATTACGTGCTTAGTTCTAATTAATAAATATGGCTCTGAAGAACCTTCGATATTACCTCGTTAAAAAAATTCTATTTTGCAGAAGATTTTTGTATTCCTTCAAATAACGAAGATATCTAGCTTAGACATATTCCGCGTTTTGGAAATGTTCGGTCATAACTCTTAAAGTAGGCCATGGATTTCAAATACCTTTAAACCATTTTGTATATAAATGGTTGCAATTAGCTATAGGGAAGTATTTACAAAAAATATTCGTTTTTAATATCATCACATCGATGAAAAATATAGAGGGTGTTCCATTTGAAAAAATTGAGAAAATTCAATTTAAAAAGTTCTTAATTGAAAAATAATTTTTGACCACCCTGTACATTTTTAGAAATTAAAAATGATTCAAAAACATTAATTAGATGTCTCGTAACTAGCACTCACATAAGTTTTTCTCAAAGCCCGTAATTGTGACTTTGGTGATTTTTTCAATATGCAGCTGCAGATAGCATTATTTCAACAAAAAAATTCATTACATCCAAGTGGTTGGGAGATAGTCAATAATAATATAGGAATGAATGGAGTCTAGAAAGAGGCTTGAAAAAATATACTGATATACATAGCATTCCATTTAAAAAAAGTCACTTGATCCTGTAATTTCGTCTTGGCTCGCCCTGTATATTTAACAAAAAATAATATGGTGAAATTTAATTATTAATTATTTTATTATTATTATTATTATTATTATTATTTAATTATTGCTCTATAACATCTAATAATGATTCTTATTTATCAGTTATGAAAAATCGGGTCTAATTTAGTTCGACCTATAAGACTATATCTCAGTATTCTCAGTATTGAAATTCAGACATTATTAGACAGGATTATTTCTTAGAATATTTTTCCCTTGATTATTTATTTTTGGCTATTTTTAAACCGATTTGGAATAGTTGCTAACGCCCTTGTTTTGTCCATATTTCTTTATGCCTCTGAGACATGGATCGCTAGGGAAGCAAACGGACGGTATATTGATGCTTTCCAGATGGTCTGGAAACGTTTATTCGAATTCTCTGAGCAGCCCACCGTACCAACAGCTCGATTATTCAAGAAATACGTTCTACAAAACGAATCCTCTTACTTGTTGATGAGACCAACATGAAGGAGAACAATATAAAATGGTTAATAATTCAGGGAAAACGAGATGCCAAAAGGCTCTTAAACCTTGAACTGGTGTTGCAAATGAGCTGCTAACAAGCAACCGCGACATGTAACGTGATGCTGTCAGACGTGCCATACAGCAAAGAGAGTCCAACTAGAAATCACAAAACGACTGGTAAGGTCAACGTCTTACCAGTCGTTTTGAATGAGAACGAGAAAAAAAATAGTTGTACTCGAGCGGTAATCAAGTATGGCCAGCATGAGTATATGATAATAATTTTTGGAGGTTTTTTGAAAAATATTAGGACCTTCCTTTACAGTAAGACCAGAATAAGATAATACTTACTAATGAGAAATTATGTTCATTACGGCCCTGAAAATTTTTTACCCTTATGTTTGTATAAGAAACTTAATCCAGAGCAGACGTATCACCACTTCTTAATATTCCAAGCGAGCGAGACACAAGCAATGTTAATTTGACGTTGAAACATCATAAAAAAGTTTAAGATTGGCGTTTATAAATCATAAAAAGTTTATTTGACTATTTAGCTTTAGGTGATAAAAAATAATATAACTTATAGAAGGTTATAAATCAGTTACTGCAACTACGTGGAGGGATGTCTAATTCTTCCTATAAAATAAATTACTCACTGTCTTTTATACCATCTATATTAGATACGGTTTAATATTAGATAATGAAGCAACACCTTAGACAAATCATATTTATTTACTGCTGCAGTTTCGAAATTTGGCTGACTTAATTTAATTTTGTATTCTCATTTTCCCGCTATCGTTCTAAAATATTAACGCGGAACTAGACTATTTAATATTTGAAAACAAAAGCAGGAAAATGGTTCATAAGTTTCTGTTCCAACAGTCAATGCTTTTAAGCAGGAATAATTGGAGCAGCAGGAATTGCCGGCTGGATTATAGAAGTGTATATTTGTGCCTCTCAGGTAAACTAGAGAGAAGTGCGAGGCGAGAGGGGTGCGGTTGGTGGCCGGTGGCCAGTTTATGTTATGATGTGAAACGAGGATCAACGGGCAATAATTAATCGGTTCCCTGAAGAACGGTAGACAAAGGGAAGCGGCCGACCGGCCAAGGAGGCCTCCTGAGATCCCGGCTTCGAGAGGTGGGTGAAGGGTGGATGTCGGTGCTTGGTAGGGAATCCCAACTGGGAACCGAATAGCTCACGGTCAAACTAAGAGCCAGCCACTTAATGTGACGCTCGGGACTCTCGACGTTGCTTCTGCCTTCTGTTGCCGATGCCGAGATGCCCCACGTCCGACACAGACGTTACTCAGCATCTACAATCCATGAAACTTCAATCTCGACTACTTCCTGGTCCTGATGGATTATCCCCTCGACCGGATAATTCGAGTATTGCCTAATTCCAACATCCAATTTTTAAAACCATTTAAAATATTCCGCTACCAATACCGATACTTACTACGCAGGAATGTTATATAAAATATTCTTCAAGATCAGTTCCTGATGTATAATCGTCATTATATTTCCCAAGTAACAATTTAAGTTTTATCACAATCTACAAGAGGTTATTAAGTCTATATAATAAAACTGATCGTAAAACTGTTTATACTAGATAACCTCTTAAAAGCTACAATAAACCCGGCATAAAACCAAAAAAGAACTTTTATAAAGGTTAGAAATATCTTCCTTAAAACTATCAATAAAACCAACAGTACTTTAGAACCCAAATCTGCAAGATGTTTTCAAGTCTACCATAAAACCTTTTATAAAATCTTCTTAAAACCGTTAGTACTTGCAATCAAATTTTAAGCCTGCTTTGCGAACATCATAGATAATTCCTTGTCGAAAACTTGTTGCATTTAAACTGTCTAAATCAGAAAATGTCGCCAAGTAATAACATATGTCTGCCTCGATTGAAATATCTGTATGTGGTAACGTTTTAAAATTTGATATTACTTCCACATCCAGTGGAAGTTAGTAACGACAAAAAAAATTTTAAAAATTTTTATTGTTCAAATAGGCTTAAACTGTCTTGAAACGTCGAGATTTTAAGTTTGAGCGAAAAAAAAAATTCTGTCTGTCTGTCGGTCTGTCTGTAACTTTTTTTGTGCGCACCGTTACTCTGGAACTGTTTAAGATATTGACTTGAAATTTGGTACACATACGTACTTTAACGAGATCTGGAACTAGATTATATTTTCATCTTGTTCAAGCAGGTAAGAGTCCATAAAATTGGTATTTAGTATCTACAAGAGAAGCTAAGGTCCCAAAAAAATTTTTGGCATTAGCCACCCCCATTACCACCCCCACCCCATTATTAAAGGGGATGAAAAAAAATGCGATTTAGTGTATGTACAAGAACCAGAAACCTCAAAATATTTTTTTACTTCATCCACCCCCACTACCACCCCTTCATCTTACTCAGTATGATTTTAGGCCTTTTAGGGGTTTATATGACATATTAACACATTTTAGATAGTTGCAGGCTAAATATAAATAGTAAGAATAAGAAAAATTTAACTGAACACTATTGCTCCAACTTTGTTCAAATATGTTTGCCATAGTTAACAGAAAAAAACATGGCTGAAAAATTAATAAAACCGTTTATTTTTATAGAATACCCTATTAAGAGTTTGTGGCTTTAGGAAGTATTTTTATAAATCAAAAGGTTTCGTTAAATTCCAGTTGCTCAACTTTATTACTATTTTAAAGCCTGTAAGACTTTACCCAGCCTTACTACTATTCTTTAAAACCCTCAAGATTTGTCTCTGACAATCTAATCCAAATGTACTTAACTTAGATAACATAACCTAAAAAACATTATTTATTTCGTGTGTTGTTGAGTGTGCGATCACAAAATGGCGTTTACTATGCGTTATATGCCCCCTCTCTCAAAATTTAAAGGCGTACGTGGGGGAACCAAAGGATTTATAAGTGCTTTATAAAAACCAAAAAATTTTAACGTAGCTTAATAAAGCTACCAAAAAAACTATTAGGTTTTAAGGAACCTTTACCAGTTATCGTTAAAATCAAATAGTATTTATGATAACATATATTAAGGGTAAGACTACTTAAGAGTTATTAGTTTTATTGCTTGATCATAAGAAGTACTTAAAGACCATATTTTAAAACTCCCATAAAACCTAAAGATTTATAGATGTCTACCACAAAACTTAAAATATTTAAAATCCACTATAAAACTTAATGAGTTTATTGTGGTTTTAAATAATGCAGCAATTAAGTGGCTATAAAACCAATAGGTCTTAAAGAGTAAAGAGGTTTAACAAATTGCTTTAAAGATAACTTGGAGGCCTTTTTTTAAGTACATATTTTCTGCAGATAAACTGGTATGCAGAAAAGAAATAATAAAATCCAGTTCGGTTTATTTACCTTCTTAAATTTGTGATAAAACCCGATACATACTTGGCATTTAAATTGTTACTTGGGTTATAAGATTTGCGGTTCATTCAGACAATTGCAATAATTTTTCGTGCAGAATTTATGTAAAATTAGTTTATAAGGGTACACTTTTTATGAGGAATCTAATGGTGTTCAAAAATACCGCACTGAAAAAAATTCCTATAACAATTTTTCAAATAAACGAAGTAGACGTCTTTTCACGAAAAATTGAGGACATGATTTGATGTCTGTGCTTCTAACTAGAAGTTTTTTTATGCATTTGTGAGTTTTACATTCAATAAGTAAACATGGGTGACTATTCAAATAAAGAACGTGCTGTTATCCATTTTTATTATGAAAATACCAATGGAAACGCAATATTAATAATAATAATAACGCCAACGTAATGCTCAAGGAGACAGAGAAGTTAAGTAAGTACAAAGGCCTCCAAATATAAGCTAACAGAATGTGAAATGCAAAGACCACAATCGTGCCAGTGATTGTATAGAAGCCCTCGGTGCTGTTAAGAAGGGCCATGATGGGAGTCTACAACAACTGCCAGGTCAACCGAGTGCACAAGAAGTGCAGAGGAACACATTATTTGGGAACAGGTTATACTTTAAGGGAAGTCCTGGAGTAAAAGCCTCTGTGATCCCTTATTGGGGTCTGGACATCAGCTCCGAATCCTTAAAGAGTATTTACGGATGCTGCATAAACAGGAGATTTCAAATAATCCCAAAGAAAATAATCCAAGACATTCAGATCTGGTAAGCCAGCTTCGATCTATGTACAATTCAAAATATTGGGTTCTTTAGTAACTGTGGATTGTGTAACATAACTGCTAAAAAGGTTTCCTTGCACATAGCCAATGTCACATGAGTGAATTTTGTTTTATCTTCTCTGATTTTTTCATTTCTGGGTAGCGGGTAGGATATCTCTTAAGAACCAACTTGGGAGACAATCCTACTTCAGGAGAATGAGCGCCCCTGCCCACGCAAGCTCGAGGTTCACCCTGACCTAGTGAGTGGAAACTTGCTTATGCCGCCAGATGTGCTATTGAACAAGCGGAGGCCAACTACAATAATTTTCATGAATCACAAAACGTCTGGCAAAACGTTGCGAATAAGAAGAGATTTGCCATCTTTTCAACTGTCGCTAAATTTTGTTTAGATGTGGTTGTAAGTGTGATAATTGAATGTATAAAATAAGTAGCTCCATATCGTCAGAGAACGTTACAATGAACGAGGCATAGGGGCCCTAGTATATTTCCTTGTGGTACTCCAGATTCTCCAGATACGCGTTTTAAGACAAAGTGTTTGTTTGTGAGAAATTATTTTAATACTGATACTAATAAGATTATTCGTTATTAAGAGTGGTGTCAATCTTATAAGAAAGAGTTTCTCAAATACTTTTAATAGAGTGGATCGAGAGGGAAAAAAATTTACGTCGTTTAGAAAAAAATATTTCGCATTCGGCAACTCTAAACCACAACTTTTAATTTTATCTATGGTTATAGTTGTATCATTTATACAGGTAATAATACCAACTTTTCTGTTTTTCACTGCTTTCTGTTACACATAAAAGTAAATATTTAGTCAACATATTTAAATTTTTTGTTCTGAATCTTTTGGTATGAATATGTTTAAAATGATATTGAAGGAAATAATTTTATTGCCAACCCTGAACTCCTGAAATGATGTGATTTTAAATCTCCACGGCGAAGCTTTTAGACATATAGAAGGGACTGTTATGAAGCCCAAAGATGCGTCATAATTTTAGTAACCGGCGCCAGAGGGACACTAAGTTGGGACCTGATTCATGCCCCCTTAACCATCCATAATTCGGACCGTCTACCTCTGGTTATGTCTTAACTTGGCAAGATGTGATAAATACCAACAAGGTTAGCTCTATGGCCATTGCACAACACGTACAACTGCACATTGCTCCCATGTGGCCTTCGTACAATGTCTTGTCTTGTATGCATTTGAGTTAGTTTAATTGATTCGTTCACTGTGTAACAATTTATTTATTACAATTGTTTTCTATTCGACAAGACTAAATAATTATTACTTATTTTTATTGGTACGATCCATTATTTGTTTATTTAAATTTTCGTCAATATCAAAGGTGAGAGTCTAAATAATAGTCTAGCAGTCATCCTGCAATGGCATAAGAGGTCGCTACTTTACAATAATTAATTTGCCAAAATAGTAGGAGAAAACTTAAGGGTACAAAGTGTCGCTTTAAAAATATAATTCTGTAATCTACAATTGAGGCTTAGTCTACAAAAATATAATTTGGGCAAATTATTTAATACGTAAAGATGTAAATGAAGCAACCATATTTTTTGCATATACACTGTGTGAACAAATTAACCAAAATACGGAATATATTGAACTAAAAAAAGAGTGAACTACAGATGTTGAAATGTCGCTTCTTAATATGGCACTTTAGCTTATTTATTTATTTATCTAACACTGTAATAGGTCTTGTACTTAGACATCTTTTAATTACTTTTGTAGAAAATCTCTCTCGAGCTTTCGCCATCCGATTGGTGTATTGAATCACAGACTTGCGGGGTCAGGAGACACCCGATATTCAATTCCGACCTAACACACAAAAGCTCCCGAGGGAAAAGACTTAAAGTTAATCATTCAGTAAAATGCAGCTGTTCAAATAATAGCCTTTATTGGTTAAATCCAATATAAATACAAATGATATTATGCCATATCCTATCTAAATAAAATATGAACATTTTAATTGAATCGCCTCCCCAAGCAGGGCAAGGACGACCGCCTCTTGTAGAGACCGTTTATCATATAGTGGAGAGCGTGCAATAGCAATCGATTAGGTAAAAAGATTCACACAACTTCCTCAGAAGTTTATAAAGTCACTTTGGTTTTGGGACTGACTGAAAATAATATAAACATATTTTACTTTAAAAATTTTAGGACACTAGTGGTTAGCTTTAAGGTGCCCTTTAGTCACTACATCATTCACAAGAACTGTGTTCAACTATATGGGTTTATTTTGCTTTCCTGTCTCCTTTACGGCTACGTGCCGGCCTCATATAGGTTCAATATAGGGTATGTGACATAACCTCGCTTTCAGCCGACTTTTTTGCAGATGACCTTTTTATCTTACTTATGCACAAGGCGGTCTTCTCTATAATTTTGCCATCTGTAAAGACCTGCATTTGGTTTGGCACAGCTATCTGTCGATTCTCCAACGCACTCGTCCAACTGACGAGTCGCTGGATGAATCTAAATTTGTTTTATTCTAGAAATCGACCTTGTCCATTTTACTAATTTTTGTCTAATAATTGCATATACAGTGTGTGTAGTGGCGGGCTGGGCATAGGGAGTAAGAATTGCAACATCGCGTGTGCCAGCTGGCTGAAATGAAATAACTGAGAACGGGGATGCTTTAGTGGTCTAGCGCCGACTCTTTAATCTATGCCGCCGATGGGCGAGTTTGCTGTTACCTGGGTTGTCATATCTCTCGCGCTACGTGGAAGTACATGCCTAGTCCGCAATTACACGCACTGTAGACGCTACGCGTCTTTGTCACATTTTTCGGTCTCGCCTTTTCAATACGTCGCCTCATCAAAATTTTATTGTCATTCTTTTGAATGATATCTACAGTGACTGTCTTCAATTTCATCATGTTTCGTGAAGCGATAAATAAGTTAGAAATATTCCAACTTTGGCGTACTTTTGAAAAAGTATAATATATTTTTTCCTCTACCAAAAATATACTTTCATTTTTAGGACACTTTTCCGTGACCATAATATACTTTTACTCTTACGGCGTGGACATAAAACACATTTTTCTAAGTGAAAATTCGGTGCTTCTTTGAATTTTCACTTGGTTGTGCCTTACGTTTGGACAAACGTGTACTAGTCCTTTTGTGCCAAGCTTCAACTCGAATGCCGTTAAATGTGGTGAGTAATGCTCTAAATTGTCTTTTTATTTATGCTTTGACTTAGGTAAATTCTGGCAGGTTCTACTACAATAATACGTGAAAAATGCCTTTGAATGTACATATCCTAGCCAGGATTCAAATCCGGGACTCCGTGATCTCCAACCTAACGCGTAAGCACTAAGGCACTGAATCGGTGCATAATAAAACATAGTTTATGTGACAGTACACGTCTCTAGCGATCACCTTGTAGGACAAACATAGCCCAATTTCCATAAGAGACTGTTTTATATATAAATCCAAACTTGTATCCCAAATATGTATCAAATTTTCAGTCTAATAGAAGTTATCGTGTCTACACAATTTTTTTGTACGATGAGTATTCAAAATCTCGGTATAATGATTGAACGAAATAGGTGTGATAAATAAAGTTAAAGGAACGACACTCAACAGTTTTCCAATAAAAATTGTACTCTGTCGCGTTCAAAATTATAATCATGAAGCAAGTAATCACTTTGCTTCTTCTTCTTCCTTGACAATATCAGTGGACGACGATTTTACTAACATCATTAGAAGGACGGTGCGTTTGTGTAGAGTTATAGAGACGTATATTGCTTTTTTTATATATTTATCTGGAATTTATTCATAAATCAATATATGTCGTGATTATATAATTTTTCTTCTCTATATTAAAAAAAAATAATAATAATCATACTTAATTTACCCGTAATTAGGCCTTCAACATACCCCTTTGGCGTACTAATCTACTCTCCACCTTGCAATCATTAGCATTCATTGAAAATGTAGACTATCTGAAAATACGCCTTGTATCAATTTATTAGCTGCGAATTTCCTTATTTATTGACATGGCCTCGTATTTTATCACCACCGGCCAATGATTATATGCAAATGGTGGCCGAGTAATGAGCGTCTAATTTTTCATTTTACCAGTAGCCAGTAGCGGACAGCCACAAAAGGCGAAGTGAATCATTAAACAAAAAAAAGTTGACTTGCGTGATTCGAATTCATGTCAGATTATTATCATATTACAATATTCAATAACCAAATACTTGCCTGCGCCATCGGTTAAATTACCGATGTTGAAGTTTTTTAAATAATATGGCAGAAAGTATTTTTATGTTGTGTTTTAATGGCAATAAAGTATAGGCATGTACGTGAGTATACATGGGAAGCTTTTTATCAAAAAAGAAGAAGTTTTAGTGCGCACTATTCTGGATGTTCTAGTATAGTTCGTGAATGTCTCAACCTTAAGAAACACTCTTATATTTGTTATGAATAGAAGGGAATATTGTCATTTTTAGTCGACTTTTAAAAATCTTGAAATGGATGAGGTTCTCAGTTCGACCCGTGTGTATGTTTTTTTATATATATATGTTCAATAGTTATTCTAAATTGGCTTAAGCGATTATTTGGTATAATGTAGCTTATGACTCGGCGGCTAGTTTCATCAAGCTGCGTCTAATGTAAAGCAATAATTGGAAACAAGTTTTTTTAAAATTTTTGCAAATGAGCCAGTAATAATAATAATATTTTTACAAACTATAGGTATTATTGCTCGGGGTGGTCCAATTATAGTTCTTTCATCAAGCGACGGTCAAGGCACAGTTGGTGGACCTTTCAAAAACTAGTCGAATTTAAAATTTGGTCAGATTGCATTGAAATTGGCAGTTAGGTATTTTCGGAGTGGCAAATACCTAATATGTTGTTAAAAGTTAAAAATTCAAAAAAAACAACAATAGACAAAAAAAAGCGTCTACGAAGTGGTTGAACGGTGCGGGCTCCAACGGGGAAACGGAAACTTAATAATAGCAGCGCAGGACTAAGCCCTAAATACTAGACACTGCCAGAGGATGAACCTGAAACAGCAAATGTAGAATGTGCAGCCTAGCAAAAGAACATGTCAGTCACGTGGTGAAGGGATGTACTAATTTTATCGTGATCTTCAGAACCTCTTGAAGTCTATTTAATAAAACTTCTGATAAAACTATATATCTTTGACAAACGCTATTAAACTTTTATAAAGCTTGTATAAAGATAAGGGGGACCATTCCTAAAAGAGTTCTGAGGACCTTTTTTAAAAGACATTGTAAAACCAATTGGTTTTATTCTAAACAACCTCTATAACGTTCTAAAATTATTCATAAAAACAACAATAAATCCTCAAATCATAATTTTGGCCTTAAGGGACTATCTACAAACCGTTGTTTAAACTATTATAAAACCATTTCGTAAAGTCATCATAAAACTAAAATGCTTTAGAACTACACTTAAAAAATCTATTTGCTCTGTTAATATGGTTATTTTTAATAAAAACGTTTTATGCTTGCCATCATATTAAAACTAAGTTGGCAATGTTGATAAATTAGTCGCGTGTTGGTAATGGATATTATAATAAGCATTTGCTGTTGTTCAGTTTTCAGTTGGTCTCTCTATTCTGGTTAAAATTATCAAGTTCAGTAGGTACTCACCGTGAGTGAAAATTTAGCTGCACATTAAATTGTACTGATGATATCACAACTAGTAGGTCGAATAATACGGACGCCCTTGAAAAATATTGAAAATTTTGGAAATTTTAAAAAATATTTTAAAATAAATTTTTTTAAAAAAGGTTTATTTTTTGTTGACATCAACTTAAACCACACGTTAGTAATAATAATCATGATTTTAGTCCTTATTACCCATAAATTGTTGCAAAAATTGCAACTAGGTAATTGTTCATTTGAATAATTGCAACATGACAGCTTTTGTTTACAAAGATATTTTTGTAGAAAAATGAGGATTTTCGATTAAAACCTGTTAGTTGCAGGCAATACCACAATAAGAGTATTTCATTCTAAGATTGTCACAATGCTCTCGTACAAGAGCATTTGCTACTAATTAAAACCAATTTAAGTCTTATTACATTCATGTAAGTCCATTTGGTATTGTCTAATACCAATTGTTCTTGTTTAACACCATTTGACCTATATTAAGATTTGTTGGATTTATTCACAACCACCATAAAACCTATTGCCCAAAGATATTTGACTTTTTTGGCGTTTATTTACATATAACCTCACACTTGTTTATTACTTTTTCCTTACCTTAGCTATGCTGTGATTGCTCTGAAAGGGTCGGCTATAAGCCCTTATACCCGGAGGCAGTGAACTGCACTGGAATGTGAAGAGCAAAAAGATATAAACAAGAAGAAGATAACCTCTCACATTTACTTGATTATTTTGATTAGTCAAATGTGTCAAACAATATGGTATTCAGAATACAGTTAACACAAAACTCCTTGTTATAAAAGGCAAAAACAGACACTTGATGTTGACAAAAAAACAGTGTCATTAATAACCTACCTAAATCGCGCTATTACTTATAAATAACTCTCTGTCAAATGCAACAAAACTATTCCATAATAAAATATATTTCCATATTTAATTTCTTGTGGTACTTCTTCACACAAAAGTAATTAAAAATTAACCTAAAATAAGTAAAATCTATTTATCCACCTGTCAAACTCCAACTTTTGCGGTTTTATGAAGGAATTTGTCCAAACTAAATGGTTTTTATGTTGCATTTAACATTATACACAAGCCAATATAGCTTTATAGCAGTTTTATGATTAATATATTCAGGTGCTCTTTTAAAACTCTTAGGCATACTGGTTTTATGAACGTTGTCTCTGAGGTAAATTGGTTTCCTAGGCCAAATGATTTTATCAAGGTAGTGCTGACCATCACCATAAAACCTTTACAAGTGCCAATACACTCAATTTAAAGCAAATGCTAAATGGTATTGAAACTCAGCCTCCAGGAGGTTATTACAACTCTTAATAAAACTACTTAGGCTGAAAGAGTTGTTGGCCTGCTATACTACCGTTATAAAGCCATTTAGCAAACTTACATCCTCAATGAAGCTATCACAAAACTTATTCAAGTCCACATAGCATTTAAATTGTTACTTGGGCCAAAACAACTTAGTGGCCAGATATCTCCACTAGATCATATGCAAGCCAACATTCACAATAGCCACAAACATATTATCAATACGCAAAAAGAGCTATGACTGCAGTCTACAATAGCTTCCTGGTCAACTGAGTGCAGAGTCAACAAGTGCAGAAGATGGCACTATTGGCGAATATTTTAAGGAAAATCCTTGAACAGGAGTCTCTTGTTGAGGCCCTGACTCTGGGTTGTTGTAGCAGGCATCACGATCATCGCCAAAAGGGCCCAAAAATCTGAAACGGGGTTCGACAGAAACGAATTCCAGTGGCATGCGCGAGGGATCGATGAATGATTTCCAGCTGCCGCATGCCGCCGCGAAAGTGTGTTACTTAAGTCAATAATAATAACAATAATTCTCCACTGAAAGCCAAAAGTGACTTTTTCCGGAGGGGGCTACATATTTCGACACAGGGTACACATGTCCAGTGTCAGAATTTATTACAATTAATTTCTCCTTAAAAAAGTCAAGACCGATAGTGAAGGGTGCTTACTTCCTAACCACGGAGTTATTATATACATATTGAAATTTACATTATTATGACTATTATTATTTTTATCATTACTTATGTTCCTTCCCTCAAAAATCTTCATCTCGGTTGCAAATAAGATTGTAAAGGAATACGTTAAAAAGTGGCTAACTTTGGCCTAAGCTGGGCAAAGAAAAATGAACGTGGTTTTTGATAGCATTTTTCCCGTAAAATGCGATGATGTATTCGGTTTTGCGAAAAAATAGCTTGAAAATGTAGAAAAGTTAAGAAAATGCTTGAGAATTTACAAAGCCCTGTTTGAGATATGCACAAGTTAAACTTTTAAGATACATTATATTTTACTTTAGATTATGGTGGTTTCTATTAGTATTTTTCTCATAGAATATGATTCTCTACTTCGCTTTGCCGAAAAATGTCAGGAAAATGCGGAAAAATTAAGAGAATGTCCAAAAAATTACAAACTCGAGTCTGTAATGTTCAAAATTTAAACTGTTTCTTGTAGTATTTTTCGAGTAGGGTACGAGGGTTAACTCTTTTTTGCGGGAAAATGTTGGGGAAAGCGTAAAAATTAAGAAGATGCTTGAAAACTCACAAAATCTAGCATAAGGTAATCAGAATTTTAACCTTTTAAGATGCAGAGTATATAACCAAAAATTTTAGGTGGTTTTTCATAGTATTTTTCCCTTGGAATACGATGATGTACTCTGTTCTGCATTAAAATGTCGGAAAAATAGAGAAAAACGAAATATATTAGGAATCAACTTTAAAAACTTGAAATTTTAGTGGTTTCTCTTGCTTATTCAGTGAAAAGAGAAGGTTAACACAGCTATGCGGGAAATCCCCGGAAAAATTAAAAAGTGCATAAAAACTTACAATATATAGCCTTAATAGATTTCATTTATGTTTATTGCAAGCTAGATATTGAGTTTTTATTCATTTTCTTGGTTTAACCAGATTTTCGAGGGATTTTTCCGTATAGCTGAGTGAATCTCCTCATTTAACTGGATAATTACTACGAGATAAAACCATTATAATCCCAAGTTAGTAATGTTGGTTCTTAATATGTCTCACTTGGGAAAGAAAAAGTTTCAACCTTATTTCTTTTATGTATATTTACGTACAGTTAGATACGACTTTGATTAAAAAACCGCTGCCCAAGTAATCACTACTTCCACATCCAGATTCTTTTCCAAGTCACTCACAACGAAAAAATTTTTGTATGTGAAAATAATTGTTTATGGAACTTTAATAATATAATATTTGAAATCCTCTACCCCAAGAACCCATAAAACGATACCCCACATCGGTAGCGGGGTGGGGGTGGTGATAAGGGGTGGTAGTGGGGGTAGATGAAGTAAAAAAATATTTTGAGGTTTCTGGTTCTTGTACACTAAATTACAATTTTTTTTCATCCCCTTTAATAATGGGGTGGGGGTGGTAAGGGGGGTGGCTAATGCCAAAATTTTTTTTGAGACCTTAGCTTCTCTTGTATATACTAAATACCAATTTTATGGACTCTTACCTGCTTGATTTACCTATTTTCCCCAAATTTACCCCAATTTACCCCCCAACCCTTCGACGGAACAAGATGAAAATATAATCTAGTTCTAGATCTCGTTAAAGTACATATGTGTACCAAATTTCAAGTCAATATCTCAAACGGTTCCAGAGTAAACGTGCACACAAGAAAAGTTACAGACAGACAGACCGACAGACAGACAGAAATTTTTTTTTGGCTTAAACTTAAAATCTCGACGTTTCGTGACATTCTAAGCCTATTTGAACAATAAAAATTTTTAAAAATTTTTTTGTCGTTACTATATTCCACTGGATGTGGAAGTAAAATTAGGTAGTAGGTAACAAATAATAAAGTTATATTGAACGATGTCCCGAAAAGCAAGAAACAAGAAAAAACATTTTGTGATATTACAGGCTCGAATTCGTGAACTTTTAAGCATTTTCTTAAGTTTTACTTCCACATCCAGTGGAAGTATAGTAACGACAAAAAAAATTTTTAAAAATTTTTATTGTTTAAATAGGCTTAAAATGTCATGAAACGTCGAGATTTTAAGTTTGAGCGAAAAAAAAAAAATTCTGTCTGTCTGTCGGTCTGTCTGTAACTTTTTTTGTGCGCACGATTACTCTGGAACCGTTTAAGATATTGACTTGAAATTTGGTACACATATGTACTTCAACGAGATCTGGAACTAGATTATATTGTCATCTTGTTCCGTCGAAGGGTTGGGGGGTAAATTGGGGTAAATTTCGAGTAAATGGGTAAATCAGGCAGGTAATAGTCCATAAAATTGGTATTTAGTATATACAAGAGAAGCTAAGGTCTCAAAAAAATGTTTGGCATTAGCCACCCCCATTACCACCCCCACCCCATTATTAAAGGGGATGAAAAAAATTGTGATTTAGTGTACATACAAGAACCAAAAACCTCAAAATATTTTTTTACTTCATCCACCCCCACTACCACCCCCCTATCACCACCCCCACCCTATTACCGATGTGGGTATCGTTTTATGGATTTTTGGGGTAGAGGATTTCAAAATTATATTATTAAAGTTCCATAAACAATTATTTCTACATACAAAGTTTATTCGTTGTGAGAGACTTGGATAGAAAATCTGGATGTGGAAGTAGTGATTCCTTGGGCAGCGGTTTTCCGCATTTTTCGGCAAAGCAAAGTAGAGCATCATATTCTATGAGAAAAATACTAAAGAAAATCACCATAATTTAGAATAAAATATTATAGATCTTAAAAAATTAACTTGTGAATATCTCAGACAGGACTTTGTAAATTCTCAAGCATTTTCTTAACTTTTTTTCTCTACGGGAAAAATGCTATCAAGATCCGTGTTCATTTTCCGTTGCCCAGCTTAGGCCAAACCAATTTTTTAACATCCTCCTTTACAATGCCATTATTAACAACAATTGACATGTCTTTTTAACTATTGAACCTGTAAATTTTAGAAGGATTTAACTACAAAACTTTTTTGTGAAGTGTTTTGGAACTCCCGGTATAGTCTATATAAATGAACAAGAGAAACAAAATATTACCGGCTCCAGAATTTTTCTGTTTTATCAAAAATGTTATAATTATTAGTATCAGGTCGAGACGTGCACCTTTTGGTAAATATCTAATAAAATAATGTTCGAGATGGCTTCACAAATATAGTGAACCGTATAAAGGAACGAATTTAGGGCAGAGCGAGGGAAAACTGAAAAGTAGGGTCAAGAGATCTTGTATCAGTACAAACGTAGCTACGTGTTAGGAGATGTTGGGTGACTGAGGGTTTGGATGGACGTCTGCTCACTCGTCTACGTGATGGACATACTGACATACGACAGCGGAAAGCAGTTCCAACTCCTATTCCGGTATAACCTTATCATCAATTCACCAAAACTTCCCCTTCATACTTAATTGATTCTATACATCTCAGATATTCTATAGTCGTCATATGTTATTGCCACTACAATTTCCAGATCAATAAACGTACATGTAGTTACATACTCATATATTGTACATACCTTAGTGTGTCATCTGTGCCTTTTTCTTTCCGGAGCGTGAAAAAATATCTTTATTACACGATTACAGGAAGCACGTGTACAATGCCGTACAAGCACAACATTATTTATTTAATTGATATCAATTTTTTATAGACACAAAATAAATTTAAATTTGAACATTTTCTTATTATGTTCTATTTCAGTAAGTGTACGTACAGTTATATCTAGTTATATCTATACTTTGTTGGGGTATTACTTAAGCGAAACTTCCATAATTTTCACTCAACAACTCCAAAACGTTGGAGATTTTTCATTCGTTTTGGAAATCTTTTTGGATACTGTACGAATTACATCGATTAACCTATTTATGAAAAAATGGACACAAATTTCTTTCACGCCACTTATGGGCCTATTTTTACTTCCACATCCAGTGGAAGTATAGTAACGACAAAAAAATTTTAAAAAATTTTTATTGTTCAAATAGGCTTAAAATGTCATGAAACGTCGAGATTTTAAGTTTGAGCGAAAAAAAAATTCTGTCTGTCGGTCTGTCTGTCTAACTTTTTTTGTGCTCTGGAACACTTGAAATTTGGTACACATATGTACTTTAACGAGATCTGGAACTAAATTATATTTTCATCTTGTTCCGTCGAAGGGTTGGGGTAAATTTGGGGTAAATGGGTAAATCAAGTCCATAAAATTGGTATTTAGTATATACAAGAGAAGCTAAGGTCTCAAAAAAATTTTTGGCATTAGCCACCCCCATTACCACCCTCACCTCCTTTTTAAAGGGGATGAAAAAAAAATGTGATTTAGTGTATGTGCAAGAAGCAGAAACCTCAAAATATTTTTTTACTTCATCCACCCCCACTACCACCCCCCTATCACCACCCCCACCGCACTACCGATGTGGGGTCTCGTTTTATGGGTTTTTGGGGTAGAGGATTTCAAATATTATATTGTTCCATGAACAATTATTTCTACATACATACACATTTTCGTTGTGAGTGACTTGAATAGAGAATCTGGATGTGGAAGTAGTGATTCCTTGGGCAGCGGTTTTTCTAGATATAACGTTTTTCTCATTTTATTGCTTGGTAAATAAGTATTTGTAGATTATTTAGGTATTACGCAAGCGAAACATACTAATAAGAAAATACCTACTTTTTAAAATTTATATATTTTTATTGAACATGCTATAATAATTTTATGAAGTTTAAAGAAATGTTAAGACTAAGTAAAACAATGTTCACGCTGATGTTAGAAATTGAATAATCAGAAACGAGACTCCAAGATTTTTCATTATTTTTGGAAATCTTCAGAAGAGCTTGTGAATTACATTGATTAATCTATTTATGAAAAAAGGGACACAGATTTCCAGTTAGTGAATAGATTAATGTTTGATATTACCTATTATCTTCATATCATTTATGAGCCCATCTTTTTTAGGCACAATATCTCTCCCATTTTATTGCTGATAGATAAGTGTCTATATAGCCCAGAGAATATTTTATAGTGATACCCACAACTTGCAAACTGAATAATTTTTTTTTAACGAGTTCGTGAAAGTGTATAGAATAATGTCCTCAAAAGTTTACATTCCGCTCGTATGCAGAACATAAAAAAAAGTGAAAAAAAATTTTTTCATCCATTTCTTCAACATTTTTGAATTAAGTCAGGGTAGAAAAAACCGTGGATAGACCACATGTTTCTGAACAGAAAATGTCCAGTGGCGGCTGGTGAAATATCATTTTTTTTTCTCGTCTGTGGCGCATGGGATCCATACGAAATATGGGAAATAACATTTAGAGAAGCACTTTCCTAAAAAATTTTGAAAAAGCAGTTTGCGAAAAAATTTTTGAAAATTCGGTAACCTCCCCTGGGTCTAGGGACTCCTGTTTATTTTTATTTTTTTTTTGGCATATGCATTTGACTTTTCATAAAAATACAACAATAGATTTTGGAGTTTATGAAAATATTTTAATTACTAACTGAGATACAACGAATTGAAATATTGTAATTTGTTAAATTGTAAATTACAAAATTTCAGTTCATTGTATTTCAGTTAGTAATGAAAATATTTTCACAAACTCCAAAATCTATTGTTGTATTTTTATGAAAAGTCAAATGCATATGACAAAAAAAAATAAAAATAAACAGGAGTCCCTAGACCCAGGGGAGGCTAACGAATTTTTAAAAAATTTTTCGCAAACTGCTTTTTCAAAATTTTTTAGGGGGTCATTAGAGAAGTGCTTCTCTAGATGTTATTTCCCATATTTTGTATGGGTTCCATGCGCCACAGACGAGAAAAAAAATATTGAAATTTCACCAGCCGCCACTGAAAATGTCCTAATAAAATTTATCGCTAAAGCCACGGTTTTCCCGGAAGAAAATAGTGAAGTAACTTTGTCACTCTGCGCCGACAAGCGCACGGTTAAATGCATTCTACGGAACCTCTAAAAGTTCTTAGCAGTTCTAACGACTAAAATAAATCTTTTTTCTCTCTCTGATTACACATCTTTAACATTTTTCTTAATGAATAGGAGGATAAATGGTGAGTCTGGAGGGAAAAATATATAATATTATGAACGCATACGCAGACACCACACATAGCCGCTGAATCACTCACATGAATTTTTACGTGCCTTTACAGTATTGTATTTATTACAGGTACACCTATCCACATTTCAGATATATCCAATAGATTCCTTATACATTTGTTAATGTATTGGAAAAGTTCCAGAGTTTATATTCAAAACAATCAAAGATATTTTCATAGTTATAAGGATTAGATCGTGAAAATCGCAATTTCTTATCATGATTAATCATATTTTTGAAAAAATGCATACAAGTAAACGAATTTGTGTTTGAACATTCGAAAAGTATACATTTTTTCCGAAATAGTATTTTATTTTTTCCAATGGATCAATTTCTCGGCAAGTTACAGCCTCCAATATATATATTTATCAAGAAAATCATCAAGCAAGGAAATTAAAATGATTTGAGATGTACTTTTTTTGAATCCACGTTACTACAACTTAATAAACCATAATAATCATGAAGTGTACGTACTTTTTAACAGTTCTCAATGAATAATGAATTTTTTTGAAGGGCTTTTATTTGTTTCTATATTTTTTATTGCGACGATTGAGTTCGGGCGTGATAATATATATAAGTATATTTTTCCCATTCATCCTTTGCTTGTATTGTTTAAAACAAAAAGCATCACAAAGCTACAATTTCCATCTTTTAAATGAACCAAACTCATATGGATTAAACAAATTCTGATTTAGTGACATGTAATTCGGTGCGTCGGTGTCACAGTCATGCGTATTCAAGCGCACGCACGCTTGAATCTCCCTCCGAGTTATAACGTTACACTTGACTATTTTTTTCCGGGAGAACCGTCGCTTTAGCGATAAATTTTGTTAGGACATTTGTTGTTCATAAATACGTGATCTATCCATCTGTATTTTTATTTTACCCTAGCTTGACTTAATTTCAAAATTTTGAAAAAATGGGTGAAAATATTTTTTTTTCACTTTTTTTTTATGTTCTGCAACCGAGCGAAGTGTAAACTTTTCAGGATATTATTCTATACACTTTCATGAATTTATTTAAAAAAATTATTCAGTTTGCAAATTTTTGTGGGTAAATACCTTCATCGACTGGGCTAATACTTTATTATGTGTTACGCAAACGAAAATCTCATGCTGATAGGAAATTGACATTTTTTTTTTATATTGGCGTTCCACTTCTGAACACACTGATATAATCAACCGTATTAGGTAGAAGATCTTTATTGACAAACACATTAAAGTACAAATCATTGTAAAATCAATCACATTAAACCACATCAAATAGAAACTGTACTGAACAACCGGCTTATACAAATGCATGTGCCAAATAACAATAAAATGAATGTAGATAGGAGGCAGCAGCACTACGCCATCTAGCGGCGGCGCTACGAGTTGCCGCAGCTAGGTAATAAGAAGAACATTATCACGTGTCAATAACTAAAAACCTCGAAATATTTTTAAAGTAGTGGCGCAAAGTGCTGATATTATTAAGGATTTATGTAATCCAAGATAAATTATGACGAAAATATTTTCTTTTGTAGGAAACAGAGCAAATATAAAATCGAAGAGGGGCGGCTTTGGTAACATTTGCTGTAATATACGCCGTGTTTCCCTAAAATCGGCGGCCTTGATAACCACGTTATTATGTGATTTAGCAAAATTTTCTGCAATTTTGACTCGGTGAAAATGTCAACTAAACATTCCCTTTGCTATCCTGCCACTAAGGGCACATCCGGTATACGGAAATAACGGCTTTTGGATCAGTGCGCACGTGCAGCATCTTTTACACTCCGGAATCAAGCTAAGTATGTTGCGTCTTCTGACTTTTATCTTCGTCGATAAATTATTTATAAGGTCCATAGAACGCGACAGCTTTTATAGCAACGTAATGAAACGTCGAACGTGGTACCAGTTGCACTAAGACGTTGTTATAAAGGTATTTGCGCTTTATATAGATAGGGAAGAGTGGGGTAGTGGGGTTAAAATTGTAGAAGATACTTCTACTACTCTTATGCTGCTAATGAAAATTTTAATTCAAATTTATTTTGTTTTGTATACAAAGTTAGTGTAAATTTATAATTGGGGAAAACAAGAAACAATATACCTTCCTTTTATTGATAAAATATTTTTTCTACGACTATTGAATAATTCATTTATTATAGATATGTTTTTGAACAAGTAATTGGTCTCATTGCTCACAGCCGTGAGTAATAATTCATTACTCGCAGGGCTAGAACCAATCACAAGAGTTTATTTTCATTATTCAACAGTTGTGGAGCAATCTCAAAAGACGATTTAAAGTTCAAAAATTCAATTCAATCTGTGATGCAAATGTCAATATATCTCATAGACATCTAGATTTCTTTACATTTTAAAATTACTATCAAGTTTTACTTCCACATCCAGCGGAAGTATAGTACTTAACGACAAAAAAATTTTTGAAAATTTTTATTGTTCAAATAGGCTTAGAATATCATGAAACGTCGAGATTTTAAGTTTGAGCGAAAAAGAAATTCTGTCTGTCTGTTGGTCTATCTGTCTTTTATTTGTGCGCACGATTACTCTGGAACCGTTTAAGATATTGACTTGAAATTTGGTACACATGTTGTACTTTAACGGGTTCGATGGTTATTTTTTGCTTTTTAGTGCAGTATTTGTAAAAGCGTGTTTTTTTACTTTTTTATTAATTCTTATCTTTGAAATGTAACAAATGTTTATTTGTGATGAAGTATCCCCTGGATAGGGCTAGATATACTACTTTGATAAGTTACCTCTTAAGGGAGATTTCTTATTACTTTTAGTATTTTCTTATTTTTTCATAATTAATGTTAGATATTAGGATGTCTCTTAGGGGAGATTTCTTGTTGGTATACTAGCGTAGTCAGTCTTGAATCAACAGTATATGGAAACAATGGATGGTTTCTTTGAGAGTTATCTGCTGAACACCCAAACTAACATTTTTCAATAATTATGTAAGATATTATTTTTAAAACGTTTAGGTAGTATAATATACATACATTTTTGGTAAATATTCGTCGTGTTATAAATAAACTGCTATATATTTGTCTTTAAAAGGAAGGTATCTTAAGTATGTATACTTAAATAATAATGCACTTAAAAGTTGCATTGTTTTATTATTTATATATTTATTGTTCTTACAACTATAAATATTACAGTACCATACAAATATAATGGGAGAAATAAAATCAAAATAAAAGTAAACAAATTGTCAGTATCTTCTCACTGTTTAATTGGGAGTAGTGTTGTATACAATTTATATTTCCTTGATGTTTTTCTCCATACAGAAAAACAGCTATTGGAAGGGATCGAAGTAGAGTGGTTCTATAATTAATAGAATTAAGATTTGCTCTTTTGTGGTATTGACGATACGTTGCCTTATTTTGTGACTAGAATTCTCAAGGGCTTCATATCTGATTCTGATAATCACAGAACGAATATAAGGGTATTATCAAACTGCAGATATGCTTTTTAAATATTAATCTAATGATTTGTCGTATCCGCATTACACATACATTAGATTTCTTTTCTTAATTCGTCATTATAAAAATAAAAATAAATGGAAAACAAAAAATGAACCAATCATATACAAACTCAGGCTTGTAATTTAATGTATATGGAAATCGTGTTTGGTCAAAATTATTCGTTCTGGAAAATACTGTAGTTCACGTTGTCCTGATCAAAAGTTCTTTTAGGCACAAGCCTCAAAAATAAACAGTTTCTAGCACAGAAGGAGTTATATGCCGGCATGTCACGCAAATTATCAATCAAGTTAATAATTCAGAGAGCATGTCTATCCACCAATGGGTCTATATCTTCTCCGGACCGAAATTAATTTTTTAGAAAAACACGGACTCCCTGTTTTTATGTGTTGTAAGAGAAATTCCTCTATTGAAAATAAAGCCAAATATTTCTATGAACATGTGTACCCAAAGACTCAGCATGAATAATACAAAGCGTTAAATGTTTTTTGCTTTTTTAAATGGCGAATTCGAATATCTAATCCAAATTTGGTATGGTTCTTCTTCTTATTCACAACGTCTTGACATACATCTTCTGATCCATGCATTTTACTAGTTGGCCACCCTTTACTGTACGCCACGTCGCACGGCATCCCGCTACCTGTGTCAGAACAAAACCGAAACACAATTTTTAAATTAAATTAGGTAAGTGTTGCCCACATATACACTATTTGAAAGGAATACCATCGTATTATTTTAACAGGTTTCAGTTTTACAAGAACTGATCTTAGCCTTCGGATACTATTTATTACCATTATTGCGTGGAGTAAAAAAAATATGAACCCCTTTTTTGCCCTCTATAGTGTACACCCTTGATTGCGAAGTCAAGAGTTACATAATTATTTTTGTTTTATGTGTCATTACAAACAAAATACGACTTTAAATTATACCGCAAGTAATAAAATAAAAATACACACTAACAGCTGTGAACTCATGGTGGCCATTTGGTTGTCTTAAACGTATTACACCAAAAAATATATACGTTATGCTCATAGGCAAAAAGTCATTAAACTCGCGATTTATAAATGACATAAAATAATATAAGCATAATTGGCAATAGTTTTTCTCATTCACAGTTATGTTTAGGAGATTAAAATAACAAAAATATGTATACAAGTTGCAGTGGTGTAAATACATAGGTTCGTGTGCCAATATGGATAAATGAAATAATATATTTTATATAAATTAAACAAGGTATTTAATTATATTCGCAAAACAAGAACAAATATTCAAAACGTTAGCAATTGTGAACCCACAAGAAATCACAGTAAATTTTCTGCAATTATGCTATGGGCTCTACAACGATGTAATTTCCATTCTGAATTTCGGCTACCGCAAAATTAATTCTTAGACTAAAATCTTCTCTCAATAGCATGAATTTTTCACTTTAAAGACCCCATAGATGAAAATCTAGTAGGTTTAAATAAGGAATCTCGGCGGCTAATTTATTGACCTTCTTAATTGAATCCATTGGTTATTTAAATTATTATTTAACCATTAGTTACTTCTCTTGTACTGTTTGAGGGTACTCCATCATGCTGGTACTAGGTCTAAATATTTCTACACGATTTTATTGAATTGGGCCAAAGGCAACGCAAATAGTCCATTTCGGATATGGGTATAGTAATTCAAATGTAATTAACACAGGTTTACAAAAAAAAGGTCTTGTCCTAAGCTAACTTTTCTGAAGTATTTTGATGCGCTGAAGTCAATTTTGGACACAAATTTTTTTTCTATCGTGTTAATTTTCCTCTACCACACCCTTCTAAGGGGATTAAAGGGGGTGTCAGAGGGAAACTGACACGATAGAAAAATGTAATACCTTAGAAAAGTTAGATCAGAATCTTAGGAAAAACAAGACCTAAGTTACCTCTTTTAGGAAATAAAAGAGGGTGGTAGAGGGAAACTGACGCAATAGAAAAAAAAATTGTGTCCAAAATTTGTTTCAGCGTGTTGAAATACTTCAGAAAAGTTAAATCAAAACCTTAGGACAAGACCTTTTTTTTGTAAATCTGTGTAATTAAACTCGTACACATTTTTGTATATAAAAAAATATGATTTCAGTTCAACACACGACATATGAAACACCTTGTATATATGTTACTTTATCTGTATTATTATTTTTTTATCATGTTATAATAACATGTTCGCGAAGTTTGTCAAATATTTAGACGATCAATGACAAAACCTAAATATACTAATGTGTTTATTTTACAACCAGGTGCATAATGAATTAGTTTATCAGAAATGTAGGAAACTTAATAACAAAACGTGCGACAAACAAAGATAAGGGGTTAATATTTGTTTTCGAAGAGTGGCAAATTTAATGAATTTCGTCTCGTATGATGTAATACTATTGCTTTATGTACAGAGGGATAGTAATATATAAACCAGGAACACCCACATAATCACGTGGGTATTTTTTTGTGAACGCTCTCTTTTGTAACAAAATATTGGATAAAATTTTTAAAAATTTCTCGAGCTCATTGCCCAAAGGTAGCATATCTAAATTGTGGTAGTATGTAACATATATAATCATATTATGTAGACTGATCCTTGCCTATCTGTAACTATTTCAATTTCACTACTTTTATTTTCGAATTCATAAATCGTTATCCAGACTCTTACAAATTAATCAAACAGAAAATTCTTCAGGGAAAAATGACATGTAAAGGTTGTAATATAGCACATACCGCGATAAATTATATAAACTTACGTATAAATCATGTAAGCACATATCAAACACACTCGCTTTGGGAAGCTAAAATGTACTTACGATGATCCGTCACTAAGACACATTTCGTGACTAATTCGGCAAATGAAAACGATCCATTATCCAATTTACATTACAATTCTTAGCACTTATTTAAACACCTTTCAGAGAGTACTCTCTGCTTAACTAAACAGCTTTATCTTCTCAAATTAGAAATAAGAAATAAATGGGTAAATAACCGGGAAGAATTAAATGGGTAAATAAATACCGATTAAGGCGTATTGAGTGGCAAATATGCAAACCAGATCGACTGTCTATCGTGTTCTGGGTTCGAGCCCCAGCCCCGGTACTGACAATACCGGTGGGTATATGGATGTATGTATGTATGTGTAACCCCTTCCGGACAGCATTGGCTTTGGTTTTGGGAGTTGTTTACTATATGTGGTGTGTTTATGTTATGTTTATGTTTAATGAATCACAACTGGTTACTATCTAGAAATTAAAACGATATACTGCACAATGTATCTTTCACTGGTAATCCTTATTTAACATTTCAGAGAGTACGCTCGGCCTAACTAAACAGCTTTAACGCCATTTGAAGACTTCTCAATTTAAAAATAAGGATTTAATAGTATATAAATGTAATCTAATAATAATAATATTAATAATAATAATTCTTGTATCATTTTCACTGTCGTACATTCTAAAAATAGGCGAATACAGATCGAGCTGCACCTTCTAACTGGATTTTTATTAACTTGTTCTGATATGGGCGTGATTACTGTTTATGAACAAATAATACGTTTACGGACGGGAGGTTGATCAAGTGAACTAGTTCTCACTGTCTTTTCGGGTCGTAGGTTTGAACAGTGCACGAATAACTCTTTAGCAAAAAAAATATATTATGGAAATAACATTTCACAAGATTTCTATTTACGTACAAGCGACAAAAATTAAGACAATATTTTTTTTAAATTAAATCATTAATAACTTTTTTATTTACTGATCGATTTTCTTCAAAAACAAACGGGTTCTTCTTCTAGCTAACCCTAACTTATTTTCCAAATTTCAATACAATCGGACTTTTTTTTTCTTAAGTTATCGTGCTTACAAGAAACGTGACGGACGGACGGACAGACGGACATTCGAGAGTTGTTCAGAATTCGTTCACTAACACAATGATATGAATATTTTCTCTACAATCGATATTTACGATTTTAGAAATGTGCCGATCAAATACAATATACTCTTCGTTTTTGCGAAGAGTATAATAACTGGTTAACTGGTATTTACCGATAATTTTTAGAATTAATGATTAGGGTGGCGAAAATGGAAACTGTTTTTTTTTCATGTACAAAATTATCTAAATTTAACAAAAAATATTTTTATATACGTATTTAATATAATGAACAAACAAAAGGTTTTTTCTCAAAAGGGAAAAATATAAATGAAATACATTAAATAAAAAAATATTCTGTAAATAACAAAAATATCAACTTAAATAACAAAAGTTATAAACATAAACTCAAATAGGACATCTACTGAATACCTAATCTAAGAATACAATAATTTTTAAAAAAATATCCCATTAAAAGGGTTAGTTTTTCAAAGCTGCATCTGTTAGTCGTCTGATATTTGTGCAGAGAATACCACCAGCTGAAGATGCTGTTCCTTAATCGATATTGGTAGGTTGATGAGTTAATAAGAATTGGTAATAACATAATTCTAAATGTTTTCCACGGGTATTTGCGGCAGTGAAATTTCCTGTCGCAAGATATTGTCAATGTCTCTCTTGTATTTCTTAGGGCTTGGTGTCTGGTGGAGTTTTACTTTTTATAATATTATTTATTGTTAAAACTGCTCAGTGTTGGGACAGTCACTCTGTATTTAGTAAATACTAGTCACTAATATAAATAGAAACGTTGAATACGTGACATATCGTAAGTTCAGAATTTACCGAAATAACCGGTAAAAAATTAAAATAACCGGTAATTAGCATCATGCGTGTTTTGTCTGATTAACCGGTTAACTGGTTAACCGGCTAACCGGTATTGCAAACTCTAGCCAAAAGTAATACAATCTATGTAAATTGGATAGTTTATTATCGGGATTTAATCGCATAATAAATTATCAATTTACTAGGCAACTGGGATCTCGGAAAAATTGTACCCATAAAATTCTAAGCACTAGTAATATTAGACACGATAAATAATTACCACTGCCTTTATAAATTCTTAAAAAGTGAACAGTGAACCAATTCCTTGTGACTCCTAGTTGTAAATGTACTTTTTTCGTTCCGTTTGCATAACAGAAATAGCCACTCTTTTCTTAATCCCAGCGCATCCACCAAAAAAAAACTCCCGTCAAATCGATTAATTTTATGAACACATCCTCAATTAATTTAAATGAAATGGTTTATTGAAGTTCCTGGATTCTACCACAATCTAGTGAACTTAATTTGTCTTAGTACCAAAAAAGTTTTGGCAACTACCTTCGAATCTAAATCTATCGAAGGGCATACCAATAAATTATTTATTTTTTAAGAGTAATCACACATTGTTGGATATATTTACATACGGGATGACCCTTACTATTCTGGCTACGGGCCTGGACATAATTTAGATTAGAATAATCATTATAGCAAACCACAGAGGTATAGTTTTGTTGTTGGGTTCCCAACGCAATATAAATTCGAATAATAACAGCGGCATATATTTTGACATCATTATATTGTGGTCACGTTTCGTATAGTAGCCGGTGTTGATCACGATGTTCGAATGACAACCTGTACAACTACAGTACAATACGAGTTATATTCAGGGACGCAGCGATGGGATAATTTCGAAACGTAAGAAAAATTACCGCAGTCAAATATTTATTCATTTACTGTCTTGTCTAATTTTTAAAGAGATGTTGCAACCAGAAAGGATTACGATTGTATTTTGTCGTTGTTGCTAAAGACTGGTCTTAAAATTGAGTTAAATGTACGTTGCAATTTTTAGTTTAGAACGAGAGTTTAATATCATACATAAAGATTCTCTTAGGACCCAATATCAGAGTAAATCTATAGAAATAAATGAATATTGTATTTCCTAGTTCATAATTCTCACGTCAACTGGATTTGTCTGAAAGTAAGATGATTTTCATTTGAAGAAAGGGTCTTATGGCAAAGCCATTCCGTATATATCTTTCGTTCTTTTTGACCGGGGAGAAAAATATTTGCCTATCCTGATTCATGAACGGAGTGGTTTACTTGAGCTATTTTGTTAGAATAAAGAACTCTATCTGATAATTCTCTTCTGTTTCCTCCTGTTTTCAACAAGTAAGTGATGCACGACGCCACTGTGTTATATCGACGATGAGACATGCCACTATGGCAATATGGCTATAAGGCCACCATCCGCCACGTTAAATCTGCAATTACCTCACCTGTCATTACTAGTAGATAGTCACGTATTCGAGCGAACTGTAATGAACTTTCTGGAAGTTGACCGTTGGATTTCATCAAATTGTTTTATTGACAACGGTAGCAGTTGCTTCACTGCAATCACCGCTGTTCTCTTTTTAAATATCCAATACAGTTTAATGTCGCATTCTAAAAATATCACCGTAAGAAATTAATTTCTCTCGGTATTATTTTCAATTTGGGCACTTAGGATCTAGATTAACAGAGGATAATAAATATTTAGTCTTATTTTGTTCATTCTGATGTTTTTAAGTTAGGTGGAAAAATGCTTTATTGAACCTCAAACAAATACGGACCTTTATTGTTTTAGTATATTTCATAACCTCTTTATGTATTCACGTGAAGAAGAACGCAACCTTTGATGTGGTAATTACTAACAGCCAGCTCCATAAGTGCAAAATCGTCTATTAATGTTCATGAACAGTAAAGCAACTGGCAATGAACAGCAAGGTTACCTTGATGTGGGTGTCAGGCCATGAAGGAATTAAAGGAAATGAGTTTGTAGATGACCTTGCCAGACAAGAAGAATGGCTCTCGTTTGATGAACAATGATTTCTTCGTTCATCAAATTGGAGCCATTCTGTGGGATAGCAAAATGTACAATGGAGGAGGTAAGAAAATGGAAGGATGAAAACAAATCCTCCTGCTGGAATCTAACTATAGGTCAAAGACAAGCGAAAAACACCATAAGCTATTCACAAAAAAAAGCAAACGAGAATTAAGGCTAATAACAGGCCTTTTCACAGGATGTTGTCTATTGAGATACTATATTGGGCAATGCTGAGGATGAAATGTGTCTTTTTGTATGGAAGCATTGTGACTGCTGCCCAAATACTTTGCTTAAATAAGGTCCTTTGCTTTATTAAAATCAATCAGATTTGTTTTAAAACCCTACACTCAAAGAAATAGTATGGGTAAATTCAACAAAAAAAAATGGTTAACTAACAATATCGTTAATTTTGTTAAACCAGACTATATTGATGGTATTTTTAAACAAGAGGTGATTGTTATTTTAATTAATAAAAAGTTGTCGTACAACAAAACAAACATTAACTTAAAAAATAGATGAATAAGACTATTATTTTGTTCGTCTGACTATTATTTTGTTGAATTCTGTCAAATTAAACTAGATAATAGTATATTTTATTTTTAACTATTATCGAATTGTAATTCTAACCCAGTATTAGTTCGCTGTATTATGGTACTTGGTAGACAAACCAATATTATTGTCGTCTTCTAGAAGTTCTAAAAGAATTACCATAAAATTTGCTTGCTTACCACGTAGTCTATTACAGAAATTATTCCCAGATGACGCCACATACAAATCACTGACAATAATCAATCATGCATTATCTTATACTCTTATGAATTTATAGAAAATTAATAACATGATTGCAATGTTCAAATTCTCTCAGGGATCATCGATATATTTGGATGGATCTTATAAACGATCTCTAATCTTTGGTTTGGGTGGTCTGATGTCTCAATACTGAGATTTTGGCTAACCAAAAAAAACTTCATCATACAATAAAGTGTAGATCAACAAAAAACAAAGTCGTTGTACTATTTAATTGTAGACCAAATTGAAAATGGTTAGTGAACATAAAAAAATGTCATTGTACTATTTAATTTGTTACAAGAAGATATGATTATTAAACTACTATTTGTTTACGAAAACAAATAAAGTTGTATGACTATTCTTTTCTGATTGATTTAACTATGAAACTAGATAGGCGCGATTTCATATGCTCTTTTTGGTTGAATTTACCTATCATTTTATTTGAGTGTATTAATGCTCAAAAAATCATCAATATTGTTCTTGCAATGTAAATAAGAAATTGACTGGTTTAGACGAAGTACCCATTTTTTTAATAAAAAAATTAATCGTAGACATTTCTGAACCACTTTCTGAGATAATAAATAGTTGTTTTTCAGAAGGAATATTTCCCAATAAATTAAAAATTAATAAAACTATTCCCATATATAAAAAAGGCCATAAACAAAATGTTGAAAATTACCGCGGCATATCAATCCCACCGTGTTTCTGTAAGATTATTGAGAAGACCATTTATAATAGAATGATTTCATTTTTTACTAAACATAAAATAATTAAAGATTGTCAATTCGGCTTTCTGAGAGTACACAGGCTATTTATCACTCATTATCAAAAACTATTACAGCACTTGATTTAAATTTAAAGGTAGCTTGCCTCTACTTCGATATGTCAAGAGCCTTCGATACCATTAATTATGCAATTTTGTTAGACAAGTTGGACTGTTTTAGTATACGGGGCACATGTAACAAACTACTTCAGTCATATCTTACTGATAGATTTCAAGTCACTGCTGTAACAACTTTTAAGAATGGAACACTTCAAACATTTTTTCACATAAAGTTCATGTATTACAAGGAGTGCCTCAAGGATCTATACTTGGGCCTCTATTGTTTATACTGTATACAAATGACTTAAAAGATCACGTCAACATAGATACTTCCTGTATGATAACTGAAGAATCCGTAGAGGCTTGTGTAAATAAACTTACTATAATATCTTCAAGTATTGCTAAGTATTGTGGCTCGAATGGCTCGAACCTAAATGGAAGTAAAACTACCCTTGTTATGTTTTCTCCAAGTACTGACCTTGATTATTCGTTGTACGTCCAATTAAATGGTTTCTCCATTAAACAAACGGGCAATGTGAAATTTCTTGGCAACGTCGAGCGCGGTTAGTACTTGGATGGGGTCCCATCTTGGGAAATACAGCGTTCTCGTCCCAGCTTCTAGCGGCTTGTATATCAGTGTATACGCGGAAGTTACGTAATTTCAGACGAGGATTACGTAGTGGATATACCATCCTTCGGAGGGGATGTAAAGCAGGCGGTCCCTTATCTATTAAATGTTAGGCAAGTAAAAGATCCCTACTCTTCTTAAGGGAAGAGGTTCGGCAAAATTTCCAGGTTGGGGGTAGCTCGTCTCCTGGAGTCGGTGATAGGCCCTGGTAGCGGAAATAGGCCGACGTTAAATAGTTAAAAAAAAAATTCTTGGCATAACGCTAGATAGTAGGTTAAACTGGGAATCTTATACTAATACATTGATATCAAGATTAAATTCGTCCTGTTATCTAATACCTTTTATGAGAAATCAGTTTTCAATAGACAGTCTAAGAATATTTTATTTTTCATGTGTGCAAAGTATTTTAGAATATGCGATAATATTCTGGGGTTCATCCCTATATTAGCAGAAAGTATTTATTAACCAAAAACGCATAATTAGATGCATGATGAATGCCTTTAAACCTTAAGAATTGAAAATACTTTCCATCCCTTTCCTGTATACATACAAATTAGTCTTGTTCCTTAAGCAAAATCCTGCTGAGTTTAGAAGAAACAACGATATATATCGAGTAATGACAACAAGGCATGGGCCTGATCTCAGAATACTAATTCACAGTTTTTATGAAAAAGGTCCATATTATAACGCTATTAAGGCTTACAATGCCCTGCCAAGTGAATTAAAATCCATAAATAATACTAATTTATTTAAAAAACAACTTAAATTGTATTTATTTGAGAATGCATTTTATTCTTTTAGTGATTTTTTAAATACATAAAAAAATTATATTTGTTAATTATATTATAGGCAGTAGTTTAACGTAACTACTCTTTTACATTTTTAGTTTTAGGCAAATTTTAGTTGTATGCTTTTTTTCCTTTTGCTTGCTCTATATTTCACATATTTTCATACATTTTATTTTATTGTAAATTTTAAATATTTGATTATTTTGACAATGCTAATGTCTTTCTTTTTGCAATATCTACAGCAATAAAGTTTATTCTGTTCTATTCTATTCCTGGTCCGCCAAAGGCTACACTTGGAAGAGATATTTTTGACACCTGCCGAAGTTGAAAAAATCACCAGGAAAATTCTAAAATTCTTTAGAATCCTGGAATTGGACTGGTACAAATTTGGTCTACTCCTGCGGTGGGCTGACTGTTGGTATGCGTGCGGTAATCCTGCAGGATCGTTGTGCGTTAGCCTCTGGGGTCGGGGACCTTTGCTTCATGCTGCGGGAATGGACCTATAGATCAAAGGGTATTCACAAAAAATATTTTGGGTCAAGGTGAATAGAGGCGTTTCATGTCTAAATGACCCATTTACAATCTAATCCTATCTAACCCATGCGTGACTTTAGTTGGCCCTGCTTTGCTGTGTGATCCGTCAGACATCTATTCATCTATCATGGTTAAAGCTCTTGCCCATCAACACCTTGGTAACATCAGCCCAAAGGGTTGGAAGGCGTCCTCTTCATTGGTTTCTTCTAAACCATTAAGTGTTGTCATCTTCGTGATGTGGCCAAAAAGGAATAGGATGCGGAAGAATTCGATACCTTATAGTCGTTTTGGAGGACGCATTACTGAAATCCTTAATTAAGCTAGAATTAGGTTTGAATGTAGAAGGAATCATGTTTTCTGTTTATAAAAGGTCCTTGCTACTATTGTGATCTTCATAGAAATTTTTTAGACAAGAATTGTCTTTTCTACTTAAAATGTCTTGACATTTTGATCCAAAATCAATGTTGACGCCTAGATTTTGCTGGTTTGTATCACAGTTAATATTTTAGCTGTTATCCTACATATATTACTCTATTATTTGTATCTTTGCAATCCATAAAAGCCTCTGTGTCTTTATTTATTATCTACTATTTGCGAATATTTTAATTTTGCAGTTTTGCAATTTCTCTGAGAGCGACACTGCCTTACCAATAGTTCGGCATTTGATGATGTCTACTTTTTAAAATAATCCCAGCAATTTGAAAACAGTGATTGTATATTATTTTTCAAACTCATGACTATTGGAACTTCGAAAAAACTTTTCTAATGTAGATAAAATTCAATAAGCAGCCAACAAAACATTAAATAAGTACTTTTCAAAATAGTTTAAGCTTTCATTTTGGACCTCAGTGTATGTATAATTAGCAACATATTGGTTATTATGTTCAAAATACATCTAAACATTTATAATCACCAGCTTGATTAATGTACTATATTTGTTGATTAATATTCTTTTATGTATATTTTGCATATAGGTGGTTATTATTTATGATTTATCCTTTCAAATATATTATTCATGATTGTCTTTGAAATTAGATTTCGTCGTCAGCATGTTAATAAATAATAATTATTTTTGTAGGATTATTTATCAATGTGTTGGTAGGAACATTCATTCATTGTTGATTTAATTATACAAAGAATACGAATTTTGAAGCATTAACTTCAAAACAGCAGTAATGATTTTATTTAACATTCTCACTGCACAAAAAACAGAAGAACATTTTAAAACACACGCTCTTAGTAGCGGACAGAACTTTCGTATTATATTTTAAAAAGTCACAGTTTTATTTTTGATAACGAGACAGCCTGAATATACCATCCTTGCAAAAAAAAATCTAAAACTGTCTACATAAAAATTTGGAGCCAGAATTCAGAAACCAATTCGCCACATTAACTATATCGGCAACTGCTGAAATAATTATAATATTTTAACGATTAATTTCCACAAGTCACCGCAATATTGTTTGCTAACGATAGCTCCGTCCATCGGGTAAATTGGTTCAACATGACTTGTGTTTTCCAGAATCTCGTAGCAAAATGTGTTTATGATGACGTCCCCATTGTTTTCTAGCTTACGCCAACGCAATCGGTGACAACCGCTTTCAATTCTGATTGATTTCTGTCATTCACAGATACTGCCGATTGACGATTGTGCAGGATTTCATCCCTTTGTGGCTTTTGTAATAAGGGATAGTATAAGTATAAGTTACAAAGTTTTGAACGAATCGCGTGCATTGCCAAAAGCTAAAACTTAGGGACCTTTTTAACTAGCTATTTAGGTATACTCCTCACAAATACAAAACACATTTGATCGATACATTTCTAAAACAGTAAATGTCGCTTGTATAGAAGAAAAATTCATATCATTGTGTTAGTGAACGAATTCTGAACAATTTTCAATACGTCGGTCTGTCTGTCTATTTGTCTATCTGTATGTTTGTCTGTCTGCCCGTCCGTCTAACTATCTGGTCCATTGTTTATCGGTCACATTTTTTATAGGTACGGTGACTTAAGAAAGAACAGCTCGATTATGTTGAAATTTCTACAGTAAGTTACCGTTAGCTAGAGGAACAATCCTTTTGGGTTTTAACAAAATCGACCAGTTTTGTATTTTTACAATTAAGTATATCTTACACTCCCAAAATTTGAACATAACGATATGGGATGTGAGACACCTTGTATATTGTACAACAATAGGGTAATCACACTTGGGAAATTTGATAACGTCCTTTGAATATGTTAAAATTTTTACAAAAAAGAATACATTTACCAAATATCACTTCTCTATCCTAATAATTTCTGAGATATGGCTACTTGAAGAATTCGTGCCACTAGCAAAATTTGTAGTGACGTACTAGTTTAGGATTCAAATTTGATTGGTTTTACTCAAGCTCTGTAGGAGTGGTGACCTCATTCGAGGAGAAATTTCAAATTTATTTCTTGAAAGCAGCATTGCCAATATTCACCCATTTCAGTGGTATTAAAGATATTTCTAAACAAGCTAAAAACGTACTCTTCGCCAATTTACTGAGCTTTTTATATAATTGTTACACATTCTATAGCATACTCATCGCAGTTTTCTTGTAAATAATGTTAGTTTTTGGACATCCTAAATTTTCTGATACCAACTTTTTTGTGAGAAAAAATATATGAAAAAAAAAAATGTAAAAAAAACATCCAACCTGTCTGGGATTCGAACATATGATCTTTGGATTGCAAGGCAAAACTTTAACCACTAGACCATCATACATTGCCATGAAAATTGAATGTTTGCAGTATATATCTTTAGAGAATCATATTTCAAGGCATTGGATATATTATTATGAAACATTTATTAGTAAAATGTATAAACAAACAAAAAATTATAGAGATAACATTTTGCAAGATTTCTATTTAAGTACAAGCGACAAAAATTAAGGAAATATTTTTTTAAAATTAAATGATTAATAACTTTCTTATTTACTGATTGATTTTCGTCAAAAATATGGGGTTCTTCCTCTAGCTAACACTAACTTACTTCCCAAATTTCAATACAATCGGACTTTTCTTTCTTAAGTTATTGTGCTTATAAGAAACGTGATGGACGGATAGACGGACATTTTGAAAGTTATTCAGAATTCGTTCACTAACACAATGATCAAGGAACAATTTAAAAGTCATTTGGACTTGAGGAGGTTTTAAGAATGGTTTGTCAAGGTTAGGAAATAGTCTTGTGCTTTATTGATGTTGTAGTTAAGGCCTTTTAGGCTTTAAGTATACTTGCTCTTATATGGTAAGTTTTAAAGGATTCTGTAAGACCCAATTATAAAGCTAATTTGCTTCTAGGATAATATGTATTTGTAATGGGTTTATCATACCTACATAAATCTCTCCATAAAGCTAATTAGTTTTATTAACGTCTTAAATTCCATTTAGATTTAAAGAGGCTTTAACTTATTCTTTATGGTTTTAACATATTTGCAATAAATGTATTTTAAATCCTTTTTAAAACTGGACATTTTCAATGCCAATTAGTACTTATTAAAGGCCATTACAAAACTAGACTCTTAAAACATCCTTGACAAATGTGATGAAACCGTTATGAAGAAAAAAAGTCTCTATAAATCTAAAAGGCAAATTTTAATTCCATAAAACACTTTCTAAAACTTCAATAAAACATTTATTATAAAAATAATAAACAGTGTGTTTGCCTGAAGTGTCGTTAATGCATGTATGTACACGTATATTTAGAACACATACGCGCGCGTCACACTGTCAAATTATTTTGAGGCTAAGTTTTAAGTTTTTTGTATCGAATGTCAACGAGGTTCGTATTGGAGGCGGTTTTTTTAAATCCCAAACGTTTTATTACAGCTTTTATCAAGTCCATGGGATCTTCGCCAAGTTCGTTTGCATTTATGTAAGGAAGGGATTATTTGTGATAGTATACAAAAGGACTTCATATTGAGTAAATGTTCTAGGTCATTACCATTATTAGAATATTTAGTTTAATGAGGGGACTGTAAAATGACAATTAGGTTTTTAGTTGGCCGGCTATGTTTTTCTTGTTATATAAAAATATTCAAGGTCAATCTCACAATTATAATTATTAATAATTATCACTTTTTCTTTTGCAAATTAAGGTAGAATTACAAGAAACGACTGAAAATTACCGTGGGAACCGAGAAGCAGCTACTTTTCTAAATTTGCTGATTACGCGTCTATGCAAATTTTGTATGGATATTAAAATCATTATTATTTCTGAGGCGTCCTTATTTTTTGGGCCTTTCTTTTGTAATTTTAACGATAAACTGCCGTTGGTTTTAATTTTTTTGTCATACCTGATTTATTTTTATTACCTTTTAACTCGGCCTTAGATAGGTTATAGTGCCACTCTACGCTTTATAAATTAATTTCAAATTCCATTTTATCTTCAATAAGTCTGATGGTGTGTTTGCCAAAATCAGTTTAGAAAAAAAAAATGCAATAGTAAAATTATTTGGATTCCTTCATCGACATTCTTATAGCTTCTCAGTTCTAATATGGTCTTATAAGAGTTTTAAAAAACAGTTTTAAGGTAGCCTTCTAGGTGTTTTCTAGAAATGCAGGAAGCTAATAAAAAAGCTTCCGACAGCTTTAAAATAGGTTTTAAGAGAGGTTTTAAAAAGGCCCGAACAAGGTTTTCAAGAGCGGCGCTATGCCTCACTTAGGAGTTTTATGATGGAATGGAATTTAAAAAGCCCTTAACAACCTTCATAAGGGTGGGCCCTTTTAGTTTACAAGTCGCTTTATGATGGTATTAAGGATATTGTTCCAGCAAAATAGATTAAAGATAAATAAATATAACATAAAATACCCTTCTTCTTGTTCGCAACTTGGCACACGTTCTGTAATCCATGCATTATTCTAGTTGACCTCACTTCGCTGTATGACACGCTTGACAACATCACTGTCTCTGTCGCGGTTCCTTACTACTAGTAAGGAACCGCGACAGAGACAGTGATGTAGTAAGTTACTAGCCAGATGGCCTTGCAACATCAGTCGTTTTGGAGGGTGTCTCCTTTGTCTTTTGCTATATGGTTTATCGGCCGTGCTATATTGTCCCCTCTCTGGTTAATATAGCAAAAAAATGAAATTCATGTTAAGACAATGGTGGAGTCTCTTTGGGGGGGAGTATTTCTTTCAAAATAGAGCTGTTGGTGAGATGATAGACTCATATCTACAGGTCTTTTAAAAATACAATGCTACAAAAATTGAAATTGCTGCATAAGGATTTTTCCTGATAAAATTAAATAACAGATTTTTATTTAGATATTTCTATTTCCCAATATTATCTCTTTGCCTATGTCAATGAAAAATAATAAATGGGTAGGAGCTTACATAAAGATTGATTTTCGACTAAATTATTCTAGATTGCTGCTATCTACAAATAAAAATATGTTTTGATATTAGTTAACATAGTACTATGCCAGTAATATAGGTGTCATCATTTATCGCAAGTGGTTGTATAGACATCTTTCACAAGCTGACTACTTCCCACGGGGTGTAATGAAGACCATCGCTCACGTGTCATTTGGAATTGCTTGTCACATCTGGCTTCGGTGACTATAAGTGGCCGAATATTAACTAAGGAACTGATTGTCGGCTTTAAATTTTTTTTAAGGAATGCAGATTGAATATACGTAAAGACAAAAAGTAGTTTTAACCTCAGTGGACTTTATTTGAAGAAAAAAATAGACATTGTTTATGCAAATAGGAATCTTTGTCTTTTGCATGCGTATCTAAAATATATTTTTTCCAGTAACAGCAGTACTGTTTCTTAATTATTAGAATAAATTCCAAATAAAATATTCTCATCATAAATATAATTAGTTTGTACTGCCACTATTTGTTACTGTCAATAAATTATTTATAATATGTATATTACATAACTTATTAAAGAAAAATACGTTGCCATTCCTAGAAAATGCTACTAGATAACGAGTTTGTTAATGTTACATCTTTAATCGTATTATGTAACTAAGGCAAATAATAATACAATAATAAATAATTGTCAATACACCTATTAATAATTGTTTTATTATTCTAGATAAGACATTGTTAAATTTCCATGGAATGTGTTTACGTAAAGTAAATCAAGCTAAACTTTACGGTAAAATACACAAATTTGAATTAGAATCGTATATCATCTGTCTAAAATAAATAAAACGTGTCAAATGGTCCATTGTGAATAATATTTATAGTTTCATTGGTCCAGTGGTGGAACAGAATGTAATGTTTACAGTTTTCGCGAAAACATGATTAAATCATTTCTGCAAATACTAATGACGAGTTGAACCTTTCTTTACCCAATGGCAGGACATGCCAACTTAGTTAAACAGTTCAAATTCAAATAATAGTTAGATTTCACAATTTTCTGTTTTAACAAAAGTGCTAATATTCATAAAACAAGTTAAAAAAAAAAAAAGATTTTTAGTTATAAGCATTTTAGTACTTTTTGTTAGATCGAGGCTAGAAAACCACACCTGGCAATGGGGCTAGCAGCAGTGACGTCAGTAATGCATGACCTGGATCTTATTCTTGACTTGAGAGAGTAGAATTAGTAAGAAAAAGGAAAGAGAAAGAAATAGGAAACATAATGAAATAAAAAGAGAAAAGGTCCAGAGCGAGCGCTCTATTTCAATATCATCATAGAGAGTTTGTTTATTACGCGATAGGGTAGAATCGTAGGCAACACGTTATTTTATTTTGTCTACTTATTAAAATGTCTTCAAGAAAGTGGTGTTTTGTGCAAGGGGGTAAAATACAACGTATACAGTACCTGATATAATATTTGTGTCGATACAAATGAGTATTTAAAATTAGCTTATTTTTTACAATTCTTTAGAAATGACGAGAAATGTTTGGTTTATTAGGGATATACCGATTTTAGGGAAGAATGTTAAGAAGGAGAAATTGATTATTATTATTATTATTTTGGAAGATCTGGAACTAGACTATATTTTAATCTTATTCTGTTCAAGGGTTGGGAGTAAATGTAAGCAAGTAAAAGTCCAAAAAATTGGGATATAGTGTATGTACAAAAGGCCAAGGTCTCAAAGTTTTTTTTCATCAGCCACCCTCACTATCACCCCCATTACTACCTCCCCATTATGAAAGGGGTTGAGAAAAATAAAACATTGTGATTTAGTGTGTATACAAGAACCAAAGACCTCAAAATTCTATTTGGCTTCAGCCACCTCATGCCACCCCCATTACCACCCCTACCGCATTATTAAAGGGGGTGAAAATGAAATTCTGATTTAGTGTGTGCACAAAAACCAAAGACTTAAACATTTTTTTGGTATCAGGCACTCCCACTACCACCCACGCGAAAATTTGAATGTGGAAGTAGTGATTTCTTAGGCAACGGTTTTTTAAAATTATTCATATGGAGAGAGAAGGGTCAATAAACACATGAGTCAAAAAGTGGATATAACGCATTTAATATTCAACTTTGGTTCTCATTGATTTAATTAAGGAGAAATTAACAAGAAAGTATATTGAAGTGGCATATCATTTTATTGGTTTCTGGGAAAGACGATTTCAAATATTATATTATTAAAGTTCTATGCACAATTATTCCCATATTTGCAAATATAGTATCATCTTTTTTCGTTGTAAGTGACTTGGATAGGAAACCTGGATGTGGAAGTAGTGATTCCTTAGGCAGAGGATTTTTTATATTTTTTTTGCGAAAACTCTATGAGAAAAACTAAAAAATATTTTTTCGTAGTAAATTTTCTCAGCTCTAAGATGGTATAGTGCATTATTGACTTAAAGATTTTTTTTTTGGAGTTTAAATTTAATCATTTTTTTATGTATAAACATGTAAAATTTTAATTTCCATGTACAAAAAACAAATAAAACGAATTGAAAGTAATTTTATCAACTTTAACTCTGCAGCAACCTCTTCTTTAAAATCAGTATTTCACGGGATATTTACTTGCTCGCGTGATTTTATGTCAATTTTCCGGGAGAAACCAATAATGACATATTGTTAGTTTTTCGATTAGGTTAGTAATGTAGAAAGTTTGAACAAAACCTTTAGAAGCGTTTTTAAGAAAATCAATCTTCTTATTTTTTATTCTGTGACTACCGTAAATTTTTAGGGTAGATGAAAAATAAAAATAAACGTCTGGAGATATTTGTAACAGGACTCTAGATATCAAATATGAACGATATCGTTCAAAATTATGGACTGTTTTTATTATTAAGCATATGTTTGTAACTGTCTTTCCGATTCAAAACTTGTGATGGAATTTTATCGCACTTCCTATTATTCTATCAAGCTGAAATTTTGCACGCTTGTATAAGTCCTTTGACAATGCAATGCTATTGGAAAAAAATAGAAATCAAAATGGCGGCGCAAAGATGGCGGACCATTTTTTTCATTTATGATCCGATACGACTGAAAATCAATATCTGGGGATTTTCGGGGACGCGGATTACGATTTCAAAAATTGAAAAATTAGAAGGTTTTCAGGGACGCGGATTACAAATTATCGGTCATTGAGTGTTAATATAAAATAAAATAATTGAGACATAACTAGAAATTTAAAAATAAAATGGGAAGGCTCTGTTAGTCACATATTTAAAACTCATAATAAGAAATTATGTTTTATATTTTTTGTTCGGTTTGAACCTTCCACGTCTTGCTGAGCTACGCCGATGTACGAATTCGATTCTATTTCCGATTTACTTAATGTCACAGACGTCGCCATGTGATGTCGTTCTTGTGACCAGTCAACAGTCAACGCTAACGGGTCAAACACATAGAAGATGTTTTTACTTTTAACTTAATGGATTGCCACCCACCTACAAGTTCAGTTTTAGAATATGTAACCGCAATAATGGCAATAATTCCGAGGAAAACTGTCGTTTACTATAAACAAGAATATCTTTTACACACTAGATTTATAGGTCAGTTATTGTATGATGGATGCCTTACTAGCTAAGGAAGTCGAATAACTTTATGGTATGAGTTCTATCACTGTAACTTACAAGGTGGTCCGTGTACGAGGCAACTTGAAAATTTAACACCAAACTGTATTTTTTACTTCTACATTCAGTCGAAGTATAGTAACGACAATTTAATAATGTATCATATTTTTGTTAAAGATATCAGACATCTATGTCAATGTTTCAAGTGAGTAGAATTTACAGTTACTTCTTGTAAACAAGCTGAAATGCCAGTAAATATTATATGCTATGTTTCATAAAACTACGGAAGGTTATAATAAATATATTTTTCAGCTTCTGGATATTTTTGGGTCACAGTTTTCACCCAGTCCGCTTTAAATCCGACATTCTAAGGAACTGATGTTAAAATGTCAGTTATACCTATAAAACACGAATATTCCTTATTTTACTTCCACATCCAGTGGAAGTATAGTAGGGACAAAAAATTTTTTAAAAATGTTTATTGCTCAAATGGGCTTAGAATATCATGAAACGTCGAGATTTTAAGTTTGAGCGAAAAAATGTCTGTCTATCGGTCTGTCTGTAACTTTTTTTGTGCGCACGATTACTCTGGAACCGTTTAAGATATTGACTTGGAATTTGGTACACGTATGTACTTTAACGGGATTTGGAACTAGATTATAATTTCATCTTATTCCCTCGAAGGGTTGAGGGTAAATTGGGGTAAATGGGGGTAAATAGGTAAATCAAGCAAGTAAGAGTTCATAAAACTGGTATTTAGTATGTACAAGAGAAGCTAAGGTCTGGGGGCTTTAGCCACTCCTATTACCACCCCCACCCTATTATTAGGGGGATGAAAAAAATTGTGATTTAGTACAATAACCAAAACTTCAAAATATTTTTTTACTTCATCCACCCCCACTATCATCACCCCCACCCCACTACCGATGTGGGATATCGTTTTATGGGTTTTTGTGGTAGAGGATTTCAAATATTATATTATTAAAGTTCCATAAACAATTATTACCACATATAAAATTTTTTCGTCGTGAGAGACTTGGATAGAAAATCTGGATGTGGAAGTAGTGATTCCTTGTGCAGCGGTTCTTTTAATGAACTTTTATGAACTAAATATTTGTTCGATGCCTAACAGGTGTTCGGAAACATTCAAGAAAGATTTTTAAAGTCGTGTTATTTTCGAATTTAAATTTCAAAATATATAATCGAATACGTTCAACAAAATTACGTTTTACTTAAAACTTGAAGGGAACATCAATTACAAATTATGTACAATGTTATATTGCATCATTAATTAGTAATTATCGAATAGATAATAAAAGTAAAAACTGCGTTATCTTAATGTGATCTTTGTGAATGGTCCACAGTCACAGTAAATGAACAAGCAGGAATTAACACGGAGGGAAGATCGTAATGAGATTTACTACGTCCAACTCCAATAAAAAAACTTTGCTGCTTAAGAACGAGTAGGTATCACCAGAAGTACTGTATGAAAACTCGTTTTGTTGTTCTTATTGTACATTTTCTTCGTATTGACGATATCACGATTTTTTTTTTGGAATATAATAAACGCATATTTGCATCATATAATTTCAATGATATTTTCTCTATATTTATATTAATTTTAGATTAGTTTTGTATGCGTTTTGATTTTCAATAACTCCATTCAATCCATTTTTACCCCCGAAACTTTGACATAAATATATTTTGTAACTTGAGGTGACATTTTCAAATGTCTAAATGTCTGATTTTATAAAAAAAGCACTCTTCTTTGATACAGATAAACCAATCTGTTTTAGAGAAAACATGATTCTATTGGTAGTGTATTGATGGTAATTTTTGTACACAAAGACAGTATAATTAATTTCAAAATTCAGAATTGTAAATTTAAATGCAATGAAAAGTTTGAATTTTACTCAGAAAACTTGTGTATTATGAAGAGAAAAATGTATTTTCGAGATCAAAGGTAAGGAATCCTAGTAATGAACAAACAGAGAATTAAAAACTGCATGTGAAACGATAATTGAATGAGTAGAAAGAAGTAGTAAAGTGTGGCCTACTGCGAATACCTATTTGATAAACATTTTGCTCGAATACAACATAATTCACTTTTACGTTATGAGATTAAGTACAACCACCAATATCTTATCTATATAATAATAATAATAATACTCTTTATTCAGTAATGAACATGAAAAGGCGAAGTTCAGCTTAGTACAGCACAGACGCTGTAAAAGCTGTTCTTCCACTTAACCCATAATATACTAATTACTTCCACATCCAGTGGAAGTATAATACTGACAATTTTTTTTTTTAAATCTTTATTATTCAAATAGGCTTAGAATGTCATGAAACGTCGAGATTTTAAGTTTGAGCAAAAAGAAAAATTCTGTCTGTCGTTATGTCTGTCTAACTTTTTTGTGCGCACGATTACTCTGGAACCGTTTAATATATTGACTTGAAATTTGATACACGTATGTATTTTGACGAGTTCTGGATCTAGATTATATTTTCATCTTATTCCGTTGAAGGATTGGGGGGTAAATGGGAGTAAATAGGTGAGTCAAGCAGGGAAGAGTCCATAAAATTGGTATTTAGTATATACAAGAGAAGCAATGTCTCAAAAACATTTTTAGCATTAGCCACCCCCCTAGTATAAAAGGGGATGGGAAAAAAATGTGATTTCCATCTCCACTGGTAGTGGAGATGGATGAAGTAAAAAAAAACATTCTGAGTCCTTTGGTTTTGATTTTCTTTGGTTCTTGCTCTATCACTCCCCCACCCCACTACTGATGAGGGATATATTTCAAATTTATATTATTAAAGTGCCATAAACAATTATTTTCACGTATAAAATGTTTTCGTTGTGAGAGACTTGGGTCCCGAAATTCCTCGAAAATGTGAATGCTGGTAGTAACTTCAAAGGTGTGCCTCCAAAGAATATTTTCTGGGATACATTTTTAAACATTCCCACCCCGTTGAATCCTGACGGTGTCATTCTAGTATATTTTTATTTTTCAAATAGGTATTCACAGTCGGCGACGCCCGACTACAACTTTCATTCGTACCATAATATTCTTATTAATAACATTTTGAAGTATGCTTGATATATCACATAATCTAAAGTTCAATCGAACCTGTATATTGCAGTTTAGATATCTTGTTTTCTGACGATCACCCTGTATGATAGATATGGCACAATAGAGAGTATTCCACCATACTATTTTACATATATTTCAAATTTTAAATACAAATTTTAAATCTAACAGAAATTATCGTGTTTAAGTAGATATTCGCACTCAATAACGCCTGACTGCAACGTCTTAGGGTTCTATTAAGCTTTTTCATGCTGTCATATCATGTATACATATATATACAGTTTATAATAAACTTATTGAAGATACTTCAATGACATTTTAAAGCAAAACTGATATATTACTTATTCCACATAAAGTTCGTTGGAGATACACTGTATATTGCAGTTTCAATATCCTACATATCTTCGTATCGCGTGCTTAATCAAAGAACTTGGTGAAATTTTCCTCTAATCTTATCATAAAACATAGTTTATATAAAATATGATAGTTTACACGCCCCTGGCTATCACCCTGTATGGCTCATATGTTCCAATTTCATTGGGTGTTCTAACAGCATTTTCCATGTTCCAAGTTTGACAAAAAAATGGGTCTGTCAGAAGTTATCGTGTTTATAAGAAACATTTTTTTTCTAGAATCATTATTAATTTGTGTCCGGTGATAATATATCTGTTTGATTAAATCACATGGGTTTAACAATATTTAAATGCGTGAGTTATCCATTTTTTTTTCGTCGCAAACTTTTATTGGCCTAAATATGGTCGAGACATTTTGAGTAGGTATCTGCAAAAAAATGGCGAAGGCATATTTATATGGAACAGCTAAAAGTAGTAGTAAAGTTAAATAGAAATGTGTGAACAGACCACGCTGGTCGCAGCCTGATGAAGTAGCGTCCATTATCGGACCAGTGATGTGTTTTGAACGAGACTATTGTTGCAGCAGCTTTATGGGCCCTAAACAAAAACGTCATTACTGATGTTGGTACAGGGTGGACTAGAAATCAGGCGCTTTTTCTGCAAAACATTTTCTTGTAATAATTTAATACAGCCTTTAAATGTGTAAATGCAAGTGTAAATGTATACAGGGTGGTCCATAAATAAAGATACTTTTTTATATAATATTATTTCCGAAAATGGATAATGAGGGAGTTATATCCCTTTTCTGCAATACCTTCCGACAGCTTTAAAATACAAAATTTATATTTTAAATTTAAATATAGCCCTTCTGGACACCAGTTTATATATTACCACTCAAACGCTCTCTTCTTCATTTACACCATTTCATTAAGAAATCCTTTTACACACATAACAGTCCCACAAAAGAAAGGTCGTGATCTGAATGACTGACCATGGTATTCCTATGTATTTTTCGACGCTGAATCCGAATCCGAGGTCAAAAAAATTCGTATATCCTTAAATTTATGTGCAGAGCCAAAAATATCCCTTAAAGAGGGGTAAAGTTATGAATATCAGTATCATTATGGAAAGAGTATGAATCGGCACTTTGCAGCCCTAGTGCTCTCATGTATTATTGCCAAGGGCGTAACAACCCCCTCCCTCTCGAAGGGGTTGGTACGCCTTCTTACACCCCTTCTATATGCTTCCGGATATAGATCTGCGTCATGAAAGCTTCTAGCTTACAAGCTCTTGAGAATGCAAGGGAAACATGGTGGAATGGTGGAGGGTGAGGTGTGCAGAACAGCCCTCAACTGCTTTGCTTGTACCCGTAAGGGATGGAAATCACCCCCAAATTCACAAGAAGTATTCGATTTGATTCGATTCGATTTCTCCAATTTGGGGCACCTATGTTCCTGGCATCCACCAATACACCATCAGTCCACCTACGCTTGGGTATGCCCTGTTTTCTACTTCCCACTAGTTCAGCAGTAAAAACCCGCTCTATCAAATTATTTTCTTGGGCTCGCGCCACGTGTCCTGCCAAACGCGGAGTTTTATTTCAGTCACTATATCTTTCTCATTGAAATTATTTCTATACATATTATACAACTCATAATTGTATCTGCGTCTCCACACCCCGTTCTCACAGACTGCTCCAAAAATCTTACGAAGTACTTTCCTTTCGAAAATGAATAACGAGGTCTTATAGGGGTTAACCAGTGTGCCTAAATAGACAAATTCCCTGACTTTCAAAGGTTTCCTCTTCGATAGAAAGGTTCTCCTCGACATTTCCTGCTCTGGAGCGTGAAGTTGTGGGCATAAATTTTGTTTTGTTTTGATTTATCTGCAGGCCCATCCTCTCTGCCGTTGCTATTAAATCAGAGATGGTTTCCTTAGCCTCACTTCTGGTTCTGGTTTAATAACCATGCAGATGATTTCGATATAATATATCGACATCATCTGCATATGCCAAAGATTGTTCCTCTACCATCTAGATTTGCGTCACGAATAATTTTTCCCAGAGCTATATTAAAATGTTAACACACCAGCGCGTCCTCTTGTCTTAATCCTTTATGTGATTCAAATGATGTCGACCTGTCATTTTGTAATTTTACTGCCGATGAGATCTTTGCCATGGTCATTTTTATTTGGCATATCAGTTTTTTTGGTATCTCAAATTCATTAATTCCCAAGGAACAATTTAAAAGTCATTTGGACTTGAGGGGGTTTTAAGAAAGGTTTGTCAGGGTTAGGAAATAGTCATGTGCTTTATTGATGTTGTAGTTAAGGCCTTTTAGGCTTCAAGTATACTTGCTCTTAATAGTAAGTTTTAAAGCATTCTGTAAGACCTAATTATAAAGCTAATTTGATTCTAGGATAATATGTATTTGTAATGGATTTATCATAACCTACATAAAACTCTCCATAAAGCTAATTAGTTTTACGAATGTCTTAAATTCCATTTAGATTTAAAGAGGCTTTAAATTATTCTTTATGGTTTTAACATATTTGCAATAAATGCATTTTAAATCCTTTTTAAAACTAGACATTTTCAATGCCTATTAGTACTTATTGAAGGCCATTACAAAACTAGACTCTTAAAACACCCTCCATAAATGTTGTGATGAAACCGTTATGAAGAAAAAAAGGCCTCTATAAATCTAAAAGGCAAATTTTAATTCCATAAAACACTTTCCAAAACCTCAATTAAACATTTATTATAAAAATAATAAACAATATGTCTGCCTCAAGTGTCGTTGATGCATGTGTGTGTGTGTGTGTGTGTGTGTGTGTGTGTGTTAATTAAAAGCATTTCACGATTTACTGATGTGTAATTAAGTCTTTTTTGGAAAGGTGGAAGAAAATAAAAAAAAGTGGCTATTTTAAAAGGATTGTTAAAACACACACACATACAAATTATTTTGAGGTTAAGTTGTCAACGTCCCAAACGTTTTATTACAGCTTTTATCAAGTCCATGTGATCTTCGCCAAGTGCATTTGCATTTTTGTAAGGAAAGGATTATTTGTGATAGTATACAAAAAGACTAAAAGGGCTTCATTTAGAGTAAATGTTCTAGGTCATTACCATTATTAGAATATATAGTTTAATGAGAGGACCAGTGTTGCCAGATCAAAATTTTTGAAAGTTATCAGACGACGCTTTAAAAAGTTACTAAGTCTTACTAAAATTTCACTAGATTTGAAATTAAAGCTCTTATCTTTAATTTTCAAAAGTTGCAGTGTTTGTAGGACACGTAATCACAGCATAGATAGCTTTCTATGCTGTGACGTAATTTTCTTGAGCTCTCTAAGCACAGCATAGCTTTGAGCGTCCTCTATCTGATTATTTCGTTGCCAGACTTCGTACTCTGTATTGTATTATATGGTTTGTAACTAGAAAGTACTGTTTGTTTACGAGACGCTAGAGGGCAGCGAGCCCAGGCTATTCGATTGTAGCGATTCACGGTCAATAAACTATACGGTTACCTCAATTAGCAGCTTTTAGACGAGAGAGACGCGCGGAGCGGGGAATCGAATGAAAGATATTCTGTTAGGGTCTACAGCCTATGTCAGCTGTAGACACTACAGGCATCTTTGTCTGTGTCTTTTGCACGGAAATCAGATATGTCTGTCTCTTTCATTCGATTCCCCGCTCCGCGCATCTCTCGTCTAAAAGCTGCTGATCGAGGTAACCGTAGAGTTTACTGACCATAGTAGCGATTAACGTGAACAGTTTTGTATTAAATAGATCGCAACTCGAATTTAATGTTTGTCTACCTACCGGTAGAGGGCAATAAATTGGATGATTCAAAAATCATTAAAAATTGGCATTTTCATAAAAGTTTTCACTAAATCACTAGATTTTAAAAAAATCACCAGATCTAGTGAAATTTCACTAGATCTGGCAACACTGGAGAGGACTGTAAAATGACAATTAGGTTTTTAGTTGGCCGGCCATGTTTTTCTTGTTATATAAAAATATTCAAGGTCAATCTCACAATTATAATTATCAATAATTATCACTTTTTCGTTAGCAAATTAAGGTAGAATTACAATAAAGACTGAAAATTACCGTGGGAACCGAGAAGCAGCCCACTTTTTTAAATTTGCTGATTACGTGTGTCTATGCAAATTTTGTATGGATATTAAAATCATTATTATTTTTGAAGGGCTCTTGTTTTTTGGGCCTTTCTTATGTAGTTTTAACGATAAACTGCCGTTGGTTTTAATTTTTTTGTCATACCTGATGGCTTTTTATTACCTTTTAAATCGGCCCTAGAGAAGTTATAGTGCTCTACGCTTTATACATTTCAAATTCCATTTTATCTTCAATAAGTCTGATGGTGTGTTTGCTTAAATCAGTTTAGAAAAAATAAATGCAATAATAGAATTATTTGGATTCCTTCGTGGACATTCTTATAGCTTCTCAGTTCTAATATGGACTTATCAGAGTTTTAAAAACCAGTTTTAAGGTAGCCTTCTAGGTGTTTTCTAGAAATGCAGGAAGCTAATAGAAAACCTTCTGACAGCATTAAAATATGTTTTAAGAAAGGTTTTAAAACGGCCCGAACAAGGTTTTCAAGAGCAGCACTATGCCTCACTAAGGAGTTTTATGATGGAATTTAAAAAGGCCTTAACAACCTTCATAAGGGTGGGCCCTTTTAGTCTACAAGTCGCTTTATGATGGTATTAAGGACATTGTTACAGCAAAATAGATTTTTCAAGGCATTTTATAAATAGTTTTATAGCACCCTTGTATACATTTAAGAAACTAAAATTGTTCCTTGGGTTGCTTGGTAGAGGTCCGGTCTTATGATATTGTCACAGGCTGCTTTGAACTAGATAAAGAGGTGGTACATATCGATGTTAAATTCTTGTTCCTTTTTGATGACTTGTCGTAGCCAGAAAAATCTGATTGATGGTTGAACGGTCGGGTCTGAACCCTGCTTGGTATTCTCCAAGACGTGTCTCCGTATATGGTTTTAATCTCTCGCATAGAATATTTGACAGGATCTTGTAGATAGTGTATTGGTACCATTGAACAGAGAGAAAAAAATCGATCACGAATATACAGTGCTACAGAATGATGCAGGCATTTTACAGGGTATTCCACGTTCCTTAAAAAGAAGATTTAGATTGTTCATTACCGAAAATATAGGACATTTCGAAAAATTTGTATAATTGATAATTAGCAATTTTATGTTTAATTTAATTGTTTCATATACTTAACATTTTAAAGCTTCCTTTGTGTAAGGACTTCTTAATAAAATATTGTAGATGCAGGTTGATTTGTAAACGTATATTACCATTTTTCTATAAGAATTTTTATAAATATGACAAATAAAAAAAAGTAAGGGGGTAAGACACTGACACCCGCGCCCCTTAATCAGAGGAGCGGGTTTTATTGAAAATATTGCAGAAAAACTGATTAATCATCTGTTATCCTTACTATCTTTTTCCGGGAATAATTTTATTTAAAAGAGTCAGAGTTTGTTCTTGGATGTACGATTAGCCACAGAAATATCGGGAAACAAGGCATAATATATTTCTATATGCTTTCTTCAAGTATATAAATTATTAAGTATATTTGTTTACCATAAATTATTTTCCTCACCATTTAAAGAAGTTTTCTGTGCCACCCAGTACTTCGGTTTCTTTTCCCCTCTACACGAAACTAGCTCTGTGAGTGACCGATGCGGTGGTTACAGCAGATTTTATTTTTCAGCCTGTGTCCCCAAACTACTAATTATTGTTTGCCGTCTTTGCAGATACATGAACTTTTAATGGGAGAAGAAATAGCCTTTTTATAAAATAAATCTTTTATGATTATGAGTAAACCACGTTGTTGGTGGGTGCAAGCTGAAAATTTAACTTTAGGCTCCTTAAGAATATGTTGCCACTTTCTCTTCGTTTAATATCAAACTGTAAGTACCACGTTAAAAATGTATTTCTTATCATGAAACAACAAATTATCGAAATGAGGGACATATATAAATTTAAAGTCATAATCAAGTACTGAGTAAGTTTGTCGTTGTATATAAAAATAACGAAAAAAGTGATGTTCCAACCATCGGAAAGTAATCAAAAGGATGGAAGTTAATTATTGCTGCAGTAATATCCATTACTTTGTATGAGCTTACAATGGAGCAATCGGCTTTTAGTAAAATAAAAAACCATTAGATTAATAATGGTTAACTATCCTTAACATAAATGATATATAAATGACTGAAATCAGGTGCTGGTCAGCTGGTCACGACTAATGAAGCGTTATATAATAACCAGACAAACACGGGCTTCAGTCGAAGCCATGAGAACAAAATGAAACTTCGTCCTGTATCTTCACTTTGCCGATGAAGAAAGTCATTAAAAAATCATTTGACTAATGAAACAAATGATTGATACTTTATTATGGACGTACGAACAGACATTCTTTGGCCTCTTTTCTTCGGTACACAGTGGCATGCGAACTACAGCAACTCATTTGAACATGTCGAGAGATAAAAAACGTTTCTAAATAGCAATTGTGGTTGCAATGAATACAGATTTATGATTGGGTAGCTTACAAATCGTAATCGTTTAAAAATGGTGTTGTCATTATAATAATCTAACTGTTGAAATCAAGGCGACCGGTATAGGTCGCCGCGCCATGTTGAGAGAAACACGGGTGTGTAATTACAGCACATGCTGCATTATTTTCTACAAACGTAGAATTTGTTATAATTTATCTTGAAATAAGTAAATCTTTAATAATATTCGCACTTTGAGGTGCAACATCCAAAATATTTCGAGTTTTTCACTTGTTGACGCACGGTATGATCTTCTTATTACCTAACCACGGCAATTCGGAGCATTGCTGCTAGATGGCGTAGGCTGTTGCCTACTATCTGCATTCAATTTATTGTTATCTAATGTTTAAATTCATTTGTTTAAACCAGATTATTGTTCAGTACAGTATTTAAGTGGTTTAATCTGATAGGTTGTACAATAATTTGTATCTAAATAAACGTTTCACTTGCACAATCCCTAAATAATGAGCAGATACGTATCTACCTGGCACAAAATGAGAAACATACTGTGTCTAGAAAAATATAGACTTATGAATGGTATGAATGTAATGGGTAATATCAAACATTAATCTGCCCACCGAATGGAAATTTACGTTCCATTTTTTTTTCATAAATAGACTAATTAATGTAATTCGTATGGCTCCCAGAAGATTTCCAAAATGAATGAAAAATCGGTCAACATTTTGGAGTTTCGTTTTTGATTGTTCAATTTCTAACCTGAGCATGAAAGTTGTTTTAGTGAGTCTTTACATTCTTTTTTAATTTCATAAAATCAATATATTAACATGTTCAGAGTAGAACGTCAGAATAAATTAAAAACTAGGTAATTTCTTATCAGTACGGAAGTTTTGCCTAACTAATACTTAAATAATATATAGATATAAGGGTATGTACACTTATTAACGTAAAACAAAAAGAAGTGATATCGCAAAAAGCATTAAATATGTTAAATTTCGGTGAGAAAGGCCAATCGTAGGACAAAAAGAAGTAATATCAATCAGTTAAGCTTTGTCGAGCGAACCACAAATTGTGTTATATAGGCATCTAGTGCACATAACATTGACGAGCTTCGATGCTTTCAACATCCCGTTTTTGGTTAAAATTTTTTATAACCCAGAGGAGGGAAATATTCTTTCAACTATTACACTGTAGTTAGCATAAACTGTTTCAACTAATATTAATTTTAAATATAACGATAATTCACAATGTAGAAGTGTTTTCTAAACGTTACGACGGCAAGAAGCGATTTTGTGTAAAGGCACAAAGTTTACCTAACGTTGATTACTTCCACATCCAGTGGAAGTATAAGAACGGCAAATAAAAGTTTGAAAATTTGTATTGTTCAGATAGGCTTAGAATGTCACGAAACGTCGATATTTCAAGTTTGAGCGAAAAAAATTCTGTCTGTCTGTAACTTTTTTTCGTGCGCACGATTACTCTGGAACCATTTAAGATATTGACTTGAAAGAACAATGTTAAAAAAAGCCCATCCGTGGTAAAGTGTGAAAACCATCTTTTTTTTTTACTAATTTTGAAAACGCATCCGTCATCTGTTTTGGCGAAAAATCTCGGGAAGACATTAAAAAACAACCCTTATTTGGGGGTGACATTGGAATTGATAGTCTAAATACTAAGTTTCGATAACTAAATAGAACAAGAAGTAAAAAAAAAACAAATTCACCCCTTCAACCCTCCTCCCCATTCCCTCACCACCAAGAAGGCAGCTACTATGACTACTATATTTAAAAAAAAAAACAGAACACCTCATTGAGTGGTTTCTATCAGAATATAACAATCTGATTACTTCTGAGTACACTCATAAGCCTCCTCACCCTTAACAGGGGTTGGTCTCACCTTCTCAGGGATATTGATTGGTATTCATTACAAAAAAAATCTTAATACTCAGTTCGATGTTTTTTTATCATATTAAGGTGACTTGGCCAAATCAGATCACTCCTGAATATTTCTTACTCCTCTAAGGAGTAGGTTGTCAATACCCCCTTTAAAAAATGTTGCTTTATTTTGATAGTAAAAAATTATTTAGTTATTTAAATAATTTTTGTCTGTTAGAATGGGAATTTTTTTCATTTTTCATAAAGTGAAGATTCTCATTTTCTCAATCAAAAGTCATTTAAATAATTAAAGAATTTTTTAAAATAAAAAACAAGTCATATTTTCTGGATAGTAATATGCACACCGTACACCCCAAAAGTGTGAGAAATATTTAGGGGTAGAAATATTTATTTGAATTGACTAAGTCACCTTACTATGATAAAAAAACATCAAACTGGGTAGTTAGGGATTTCTTTTGCAATAATTAAAACCAATAAAAACTCTAAAACAATAAAATCCACCACCTTAATTGGTGGGGATGGGTGTAAGAGTATTCAGAAGAACATAATTACATTATAATCTGATAATAGTCATTTAACGAGGCGTTTCTTTTTTAATAAATAAATAACCGTATATTAGGGGTGTATTATTGTTATGGGTGGTGGAGGGTGAGGGAAACGAGGGGAAAGGAGGGGGGTGAATTTAGAATTTTTTCTTCCTTTTCTAATTACTTAAAGAAACTGAGCAATTTGAAAGAATTTCCTGTACTAAAAAATAACTTTTTGTTGCAAGTTCTAATATATCAATTTCAATGCCACCTCCCAAAGGGTTGCTTTTTTACTGTCTTCCCGATGTTTTTAGCCAATTCGGATGATAGATTCATATTCAGCACCCCAAAATTAGTAAAAAAAGATGATTTCCACACTTTATCATACGGTTGGGCCAAAAAAGCCCTTTCTTTAACATTGTTCTTTGGTATACGTATGTATTTTAAAGTGATGTGGAACTAGATTATATTTTCATCTTATTCCGTTGAAGGGTTGAGGGGTAAATTGGGGTAAATGGGCGTAAATAGATAAATCAAGTAGGCAGGAGTCCATAAAATTGGTATTTAGAGAAGAGAAGCTATAATATTATATATTATAAGGTCTCAAAAAAAAATTTTGGAATTAGTCACTTCCATTATTAAAGGGGATGAAATAAAAAACCTCAAAACATTTTTTTACTTCATCCGCCCCCACTACCACAAACTTATAACCACTCCCACCCAACTACCGATGTGGGATATCGTTTTATGGGTTTTGCCTTAACAAATGGAGAGTAGATTTCCGCATGGCGGCTGTGCGTGTGTCTGTGTGTCTTTCTGTGTATCTGTGTGTGTGCCTCTCGGTGTCTCTGTGAGTCTTTGCATGTCTGCCTGTGGATTTTTTTTTATTCACGATGACTTCTGCAAAAATCGAACGATATATATTTTTTAATGTTCGTCTCAATGAGAACTCCAGACCAGTTGATTTTGGTGCCGGTTAGATTAACGGTTTGGAGAATATGGGAAATTTTACAGAACAAAAGAGTCAGTTCCCATGCCGATTTTTAGATTATTCCTTCCATGATTGTCCATAACACTGTCTAAAATAACTCTTCGTGAAACTGAGAATACTTTACGCCACTGGTTGGTAAGACGGCAGTGTCGGTAACTAGTTTTGTCTGTTTGTGGAGTCTGGACAAGGCAACCATTAATAAAACAGTGGGATTCTGTATTAAACGGCTTCTTGCCTATTTGATCGTGCACGTTATATTATGGTGTGCTCTTTATACAAATAAATCAATTGACGTATTATTGCTAAATAATAACGTGATCTAGAGAACGGATCTAGATACAAATTATTCACGTACACCTGCGCTAATGCCACGGTGCATATTTCCACAAAAAATCTGTAAAATATGGCTGACATTCATAACTTTATTTTAAACATGAACATCCATATGTTCCGGAGTAAAATACTTTGTCGATATATAGATTATTATCTGACCCATAAATTTTAGACTTTTCAAAAGAAAATCTTACTCCGACAGAACTTGCAGCAAGATATATCGATTTTAGCTTTTAAACTGAAAATAAATGTAAAAATGGTAGGGCTCGTATTTCATAATTTTAGATTATTTTTATCCTAACCGGTAAAAACGTTTTTATGTGCTAATGCTAAATCAGAAATTTCAACCCTCTTCAGGATGATGCAAACAAAAAATGAAGCAAATATGTTTTCTTTATACATATACTATAAGTTTTATATAATAGTCTTATTTGTTTCTATTTATATAAATTTTCCTTGTTATTATTATGACTTCTCGCATGGGTTCAACAGGTTCAAGTATGGAAAATATTTGTACTATTGTTATCTATTCTATGATTATTATCAAAAGCATTCTGGACTACATAAGACTTTTCAGTTCTTCCACATCTGAGATATATACTTCTTCAGTCTATTTGAAATTGGACGTTTTGTTTGTCCAATATACTTCAAATTACAATTCTTACAGCTGATATACATTCTCGACCAAAAACAATTAATTAATCGTTTCGAAAGATGTGGAAGTAATAGGTCTCATCGATTTTTCGGATTTATGGGCAATAGGGTGGTCCAACAATGACTTAATTTTTTATAGAGGGTCTCGATCCCCTAATTTGTTTCCAAATCCGAATAAAGTAAGTACGTATTTTTTGGTTTTTCAAAATTTTGATTTCAAATGGTGCGTATGGAGACCTGAACTTTTCCATAGAAAAAAATCACTTTTTGGGATTCTTTGAATAATTGTTCAGGGTTAGGGAAAATCTTGCATTGAACTTATAGGACTTGGAGAGGACTATCCAACGAAGAATTTGATGTATATACATATGGGTTTGTCGCCCCTAAGACACCTCCAGGGTGCTCGTTATATCAAAAAATATAATTCTTCATGGAATTAACCCTTTTCAGCACTTTCTTTTTGTTTTTTCTTAAAAAAATATTACTATTGGTCTAGTGAAATATTTATCAAATTTATCAAAATGACATCAATTTATTTTCAAATATTTTCCAATTTTTTAAACAATCAAACATTATTTATTTTCAACTTTTTTTCTAATTATGCTAGAAGAGTCAGCTTTCCTTGCAATAGACCCATAACATTTTTTCTTACTTATATTATCTAATAAACCCTCATTTATTTAAACAAGTCATCTTTTCATCAAATTATGCTAGAGAAGTCACCTTTCTTTGTAATAGAATTATAATGAAATTTGTATATTCATCAATTTTATGTTTTTCATATAATTTAACAAACCATAATTTATTTAAACAAAGTAAATTTGTTTAAATAAATGAGGGTTTATTAGATAATATAGGTAAGATGACATGGGTCTATTACAAAGAGAGCTGACTTTTCTAGCATAAGTTGAAAATAAATAATAATTGATTGTTTCAACATTTGGAAAATATTTGGAAATAAATTGATGTCATTTAACAATAATAAATTGCCACTCCGATCTTAGACACATTTTCGAGAAAACAAAAATTTAAACAAATGGAATTTGCTTAAATAAATGAGAATTGACTAAAAAATGTTGATAAACAGGCCACTAGACAAATAGTAATAAATTTTGAAGAAAATACGAGAATAAAGTGCTCAAAATGATCAATTCCATGGAGAATTTACATTTTTTAATTTGAGGGTAGTTTTCGGGGCACGGTGGAGTTGTGTTAGGGACGACCAACCCATATGTTTATACATCACATTCTTCGTTGGATAGTCCTCCCCAAGTCCTATAGGTTTAGTGCAAGATTTTCCCTAACCTTCAACAATTATTCAAAAAATCCCAAAAAATGATTTTTCCCCATGCATTTTAAACAGGAAACTTCAGGTCTCCATAGACACCATTTAAAATTAAAATTTTTAAAAACCAAAAAATACATACTTCCTTTTTTCGAATTTGGAAACAATCTTGGGGGGGGATCGAGACCCTCTATAAAAAATTAAGTCATTTTTGGACTACCCAGGGCAATCAGTCTAGTTCATGGTAATCATCTACCAAAAATTGAATTAGATGCGATTTTTTTACTACCAATTCATTGTGCTTACAATAATTTTGTATCCACGAAAGAAATTCAGTTAAAATCTGAAGTCACTTTACAATAGCAGATATGACTGTTATTATTATTATTATTATTATTATTATTAATTCCGATCCTTCCATACTTGTGATTTTTACTCATATCAGTCCATGTGTCTACCTTTGCTATACGTAACTGTAATACATGTTTTTTCCAAACGTTTATCCTGTGACAGGGAACAAATTTATATTATTCACTACTCAATCAAATTTTCCATCAATTCTGTTTTAATAATAGAGAGAATTCTTCTTTACTTACGAAGCACTTGAGGTAAAATAGGCGAGTGCCGTTCCATTCAATAAAATTCAAAACGGAATATTGAATTTCTTTTCCTATAATTGAATAATTGGTCCATTAAGTTGCTATTGCTATTGGGGTCTTAGCTTATTCAGATTTATTAAGAAATATCTATTTCACTTATTATTCAGTTTTATTTCGATGCAACTATTTAATAACTGCAGCATTTTTAGACTATTGATATTATTTATCAAGTTATCATGTTATCACACCCAGTTGGGTGTGTATGTCCTATTCTCGGCCTTCTCGGTATTCTTAATTATTATAATTAATTTTTCTGTGTTTCTTATTAGGATGCTCTGCCACATGTATTTTCTCTTAAACGATGTCCGTGAAATCTACAAAATAATACAATTATACAGTATTTTACTGGGAAAATAACTTCTACGCCTGTGACTTTTACGTCAAAGGAGGAGTTGAGGGCGTTTTTGACAAATAATTAGTAAGAACAAAATTATAAAAATAACGTTCGGGCAAAAATTGCTTTAGAAAAGCAATGTAAAATTAGAGATAATTTAAGTACAGAAGAGAAACAATCTGTATCTTCCTTATACAGTGATGAACATATTAAAATTTTGCCAGTAGACAAAGGTGATGCCAGATAAAAATGTATATGATACTAAAGTCATGGCGTTAATCAACGAAGGACCTTACTCAATCACCATTGAGCAAAGATCCCACAAAATCAATTGAGAGCAAAATTTATAGAACTTTATTCAAGTACAAAAATGAATTTAATGACTTTGAACGAAGGAAGCTCACACCTCATCGTACAAGCCATCTCATTTTTATGGCTTACCAAAAATACATAAGTAAAATATTCTTTTAAGACCTATTGTTAGTTCCATTAACTCGCCATGCCATACTTTGGCAAAATTTTTACTTAATATTCTTAATCCGTTATCTGGAAATACCGACTCGTATATTATTAAAAATAGTGGACATTTTATAAAAAAAGATTTATGAAAACAATATTTATAATACACATCTTATGGTTAGTTTTGATGTAGTTAGCCTCTTTACTAATGTCCCAATAGATAAAACTTTAAAAATAATCAAGGACGAATTCTTGAATGATAATAATTTGGAATCTAGAACTAAATTAACTGTTAATAGGATAATGGAACTATTAACAATGTCGAATGAGGCGAGCGTAGAGGCGACTTCAATGTGAAGGTCAGTCGATATTCCGTTGAAGCAACGTCTAGCGCGGTTAGTACTTGGATGGGTGACCCATCTTGGGAAATACAGCGTTCTCGTCCCACCTTCTAGCTGCTTGTATATCAGTGTATACGCGGAAGTTACGTAATTTCAGACGAGGATTACGTAATGGATATACCATCCTTCGGAGGGGATGTAAAGCAGGCGGTCCCTTGTCTATTAAATGTTAGGCAAGTAAAAGATCCCTACTCTTCTTAAGGGAAGAGGTTCGGCAAAATTTCCAGGTTGGGGGTAGCTCGTCTCCTGGCGTCGGTGATAGGCCCTGGTAGCGGAAATAGGCCGACGTTAAATAAATATATAAAAAAAAACAATGTCAACAATTTGTCAAAAACGCCCTCTAACTGCTTCTTTGACGTAAAAGTCGTAGGCGTAGAGGTTACTTTCCAGTGAAATACTGGATGATTGTATCATTTTGTAGATTTCACGGACATTGTTTAGAAAAATTAAGAAAATGCCATAACCAATATTTAGACATTATGAATAATTATTTAACACACTCTAACTCAAGAACAGAACAACTAATTGGTCTCACATTTTTACCATTATCATCACATATATTTTTTAAAAATGTGTTAATATGAAGGTCAAATTTTAATACGTGCAAATATGAATTCTTTTCTAAGGATATGTCGATAAACTCTAAGGATTTGCAGATAAACTTTTTCGTCTTTCCAAATAGATAGCAAGTATATCGAGATGAAATTAAGATAAAGGGTGGAGGTGACTTTATTTGAAACTTTTTTTTAGGATTAGCAGTTTTCGGTAAAACTCTATGAGTGATTGTTGACCTGGTACCACAATTAGTTGCCGCAAGATTTCCATTAGCCCAGTCGATGAAGGTATTTACCCACAAAATTTTGCAAACTAAGTAAACTTTTTTTTAATGAGTTCGTGAAAGTATATAGAACAATATCCTGAAAAGTTTACGTTTCGCTCGGTTGCAGAACATAAAAAAAAGTGAAAAAAATTTTTTTTTTTTCATCCGTTTTTTCAACATTTTGAAATTAAATCAAGCTAGAAAAAAATAAAAAATACAGATGGATAGATCACGTATTTATGAACAAAAAATGTCCTAACAAAATTTATCGTTAAAGCCATGGTTTTCCCGGAAAATATAGCCAAGTGTAACGGTATAACTCGGGGCGAGATCCATGCGTGCACGCAAAAAAATTTTTTTTTTTTCACTTTTTTATGTTCTATATCCGAGCGAAATGTAAACTTTCCAGGATATTATTCTATGCACTTTCACGAACTCATTAAAAAAAAAATTAATCAGTTTGCAAATGTTGTGGATTTCACTATAAAATGTTCTCTGTCGTCTGGGGTACATGATCTTCGTCATAAAATAAGTTTTGCAGATATTCTCTCCGTTTTTCCTTGTCTTCAATCTTCAATAGTGCCATTTCTTCACTGTTGGTGAATAGTTTATAACAACAGATTTAAAAAACAATTAGAATAAACATCATTACATCACACCTTTCGACCGATTTATTGATATATTAATATAATTGAGCAGTTTTTTTTTGTCAAAACGCAACATGTCCAAAATTTTAAATTTTTATATATAGTTGTTTTGCACTGGTCCACATACTTTTTTATAAAATGTTTTGCTTCAGTGCGCTACATATTATCATACAAATGACTATTCTATTATTATTTGATTGATTGATTATGATTGATTATGATTTTCGAATCAAAATGAAACAAATCCATAGCTATTTGTGTGTTTTTTAAATAAAATGCTTATCAGAGATTTTTCAAATATATACAGATTTTGCCATATCCCACACTATTTACCGACAAAAAAATTATATATAACAAATGTGACAAAAATGTGAAAAATAAAATTTGCAGTTTTCTTGCAAGTATATTTTTTGAAGAAAAGCTCCTTAATTGTTGCACATTTAATAGGATGCTCTTCGAGGTTTTTTTTTAATTAATATCTAAAATATCTAAGCTGCAATATACTGTGCATCTTTCAGGTTCGAGCGATCTTTACGTAGCTTATCTTAAAATGTCATTAAAAGGTATTACAATACTAATAGAATTTGAAGTCGGGGCGTTGCCAAATACAATACAAATACTTATATGTAGCATAGTAGAATACCCTTACTGAAATTGAGTCATATCCGTTATACAGGGTGATCGCCAGAGGAGTGTAAACTTTATTGCTATATGTAAACTATGTTTTGTTAGAATTTTAAAGCCAAATGTTCTGAGGTTTTCAATTAAGCACAGAAAATATGATACCGCATAAAACACTGGAATACATTCTGTCTATCACATAAAGTTTGCTCAACAAACTTCATTAAATATTGCAATGTAAGAAAATATCGATGAATGATACGTGCAAAAAATGGTTCCTCTATTAAATTAGATATTTACTTTTTTTCAGCAATAATTATTATGTTTCAATTACCACTTTTAATAAAAAAATAAGTGTTAGAGGAACGGAATCAAGAATCTATTTCATTCCTCCCATTTATTAAAGACTAGTAATACAGCAACATAACATACCCATTAACAATAACAATAACTGTAATAACAAAGTTGCGTATCAATTATGCACATAGTAACAAGATAACAACAAAATATCAACAGAATAATTCTACTAAAAACAAAAATGCAGATATTGTCATAAAATAAGAATTATAATTATATTTTATGTCCAAAATTTCCTTCTTAGCTTCAGTACATCGATATTTTCTAAAATCTCATATTGCATTATTTAGTGGAATTTATATCCAAGGCTGCAAAAGTGTGGCAAAAAAATGAATAAAGCTATTTTGTTCAGTATTTTATGTACTTTTCGAATTTAATGTTGAATTTATACTGGGTATTGTTTTCTTGAAGAACAACAAAAACATTTTTTTTTTCAAGTCCGGACCCGGGTATTTTGTGTATGTGATTCAGTACTTATTCGGGATCACTAGTGTATTATATGTGCCAAATATGAACTTCAGTTTCTTCACAAAGTAACAACCAAAAGAAATTTTGGCAAAAATATATAAAACACCCTGTATTTTAGCAAAGAGGGCCCAATTAGCTTTTTCTATCGATGATTATGATTACCCACGGTGTCCTCCATTTGCCATTAAAGCATGTCCGTTTCCTCGTGAAACACCCTGTATACACACATATGGCACATCTACGCGAATTGACATAAATTCCGGTAACAGCCTGTATATGCAGGAACTTCGGAGAAACCTTTTTGTAGTCGGAAAATTGTTTTATCCATTTTCCTGAATTAATTACATTTGTTTCTTCCTTACTGATATTACTTTTGTAATTAATGGTACCAAATACAGATAACAGCGAGTTTATTAACCAAAATTTTTTTTTCAGTAACAATAATATTAAAAGTAGTATTTTGTTTGTACACAAGTATTTCGTAATTGATAAAAATATTTGAAGGTTGTGCAGTAATGGTTCGAAATAAAAGCAATTTATTCTGACGTAAAATTTCTAATCTATCTTCCTACCCTAAGTCAAGTTACTTCTAATTAAAGCCCATTGCTTAACAAGGGCTGTATATCTTGGGAATTATCAATTTATACGTCCACATCTGCGACAATTTTAATTTTTTGTCATTAAAATCTCATTTTGCGGCAATTTATTTTACTAATTAATTCAAAAAATTAACCGCAAGGGCTGTACGACTTAAATTATGATGTTACATTAATTCAGAGACTAATAAAACATCTTCTTAGCGTCTGTTTTATTTAAATTATAATTTATTTAAAGGCTTTTTTATTAATTTCAACTTTAGGTTCATGATTGATTAACAATACGATCAGATTTGAAGTTTGGAATTTACTTTTTTTTATAAAAAGAATGTGAGGGCCAACTCGCTTATTCATCACATACGTCATATATCGAATCACGTCGATTTTAACGAAGAAATAAAAATTATGAGATATTACCATAGATGAAAAAAGTGACAAATGTATGCATATTTGACGTAAAAGTAATTTCGTAGCGTAAACATCACATTAATTATTACTTGGCATACTTATTCAATTTTTTTAGTTCCTAATAAATATAAATTAATATACAAGATGTTCGTTATTCTTCTTTTAAATTTTTTTTTGAAAATAGAGTTGAACCACACTCAAAAAGGTCTCTAAATTATAAAATAAAATTTTACCGTCGCGCAGTGGCACGATTCGTGATTTCTTTCGTTCAACATTATCTAGAGCACTTGTTTCGCAACCGATTGGGATATATTTTTTTTTTAAATACTCGTTATTTAATTTCCAAAAAACATAAGAGAGCCGATTTTTTAATTATGCTAACCAAAATTATTGAACTTAGCCAAAATGGCCCTTTCTTACTTAAATCTTTATAAAACTTACAAATAAAAACTTTTTTCTTATCCAATTTACATGAATCTTGATACTCGGGGGTTTTTGAGGTCGCTGATTACGAATCTGATATCCAAATTGTCATAAACTAACCTGCAAGATGGCGGAATCAATGGCGGCTATAAAATGCTAAAAAATTATGAAAAGTGAAATAATTTTGTTAAAGTTTATGCCGAGAAGTTTTCAATATTTCTGATAAGTACTTTTAAGTTAACATAGACTAAATTTTAAGTTCCAGGAAGAAATTGAAGATGACGAATCCAATATGGCAGCAATGCAGCAAGATGATAAAGCTATTCCTAAGAATTATTAAAATATTTTAAAAGGAACAAATTTTCTGAAATTTTCAAATATATCCAATATGGATAGATCAATTTATAATTGGACATCTTGTTTGCCCGATATACTTCAAAGTAGAATCCTTACAGCTGAAATGGTACATATTGGATTAAAGGCAATTAATCACTTCCAAAGTGAAAAAAAACCGCTGCCCAAGGATCCAGATTTTCTATCCAAGTCATTCACAACGAACAAATTTTGTATGTGGAAATAATTGTTTATGGAACTTTAATAATACAATATTTGAAATCCTCTACCCCAAAAACCCATAAAACGATACCCCACATCGGTAGTGGAGTGGGGGTGGTGATAGGGAGGTGGTAGTAGGTGGATGAAGTAAATATGTTTGAGATTTCTGGTCCTTGTACACACACTAAATTACTTTTTTTTTTCATCCCCTTTAATAATGGGGTGGGGGTGATAATGGTGGTGGTAATGGGGGTGGTTATTGCCAAAAATTTTTTTGAAACCTTAGCTTTTCTTGTATTTACTAAATACCAATTTTATGGACTCTTACCTGCTTGATTTACCTATTTACCCCAAATTTACCCCAATTTACCCCCCATCCCTTCGACAGAACAAGATGAATATATAATCTGATTCCAGATCTCATTAAAGTACATATATGTACCAAATTTCAAGTCAATATCTTAAATGGTTCCAGAGTAAACGTGCGCACAAAAAAGTTACAGACAGACAGAACATTTTTTTTCGCTCAAATTTAGAATCTCGACGTTTCATGACATTCTAAGCCTATTTGAACAATAAAAATGTTTAAATTTTTTTTTGTCGTTTCTGATGTGGAAGTAATAACATCAACTCTGCTTATGGTCCCTACTTTAGATAATTTCAAATTTTATGTTATAGCATTTATAGTTTAAATGTTATGTGGTTATAGACAGACGGGCGAACGCAAGCGAGAGCAATTGAGTGTTATGGAATAAAGAAAAATTTAAACAAAACACACATGATTCGATATCAACACGAATTTTAACACCAAACCTACTTGGACTTGATAGTTTTGCTTGTTACTGGCAGAATGCTGCTAATAAACTCAAAATATATAGCACGCAATATTGATTTTCTTGCAAAGTCTGGATAATTGAATAAAAGGTCGTTGGTTATTCCAGATACAAAGGATTATGGTAGCTGTCAATTACAAAATCAAATATAGCTAATTTTGAAATGTATTTAATATTTAATTCTGTGCTGGCTAATCCCGCAAGATAAGCAAAGAAAGGGGGAGAGAAGGGGATAGAGGACAGCGGCAATTTTGAAGTGTCCCCTCAACAAGGGTGATGTATTAGACATGTTTCCTCCAGGGCCCGAATCGCGTGCTGTTAAATCGACCAGAAAATTACAAATATTTAAACCTGTTGTCTGAACTTAATCGTTTTCGTTTTATATTCTTCTAAAAATTTCTAACAAAGACGATCACTGAAACTGTTTCGTAGACGAATTATAACAGTGCCGATGAATGTATGTCAATATTAACTAGTTATATTAAAACATCTAGATCTAGATAGTGTTATTTATCAGTGATATAAATTAAAACAAATATGATTTTGATACAGTTTTTGTGTTAAGAATTATTATCATTAGTAATAAAACACTTGAAATGTAACATTTCAAATTCATTTTTCGAACAAATAAGATGCAAATTACAGCATACACGAATTTTGAAACGGATATTATTTGAAAAACAAACGACACCCTAAAAGGCAGTTATTACAGAATGATATATAGATTGACAAATAGCAAACATTTTCCTTAGTCATGCTTTACAAATTACAACACCCACGTTTTCTAACAGCGCTGAAATATAATTTGCCAATTCGCATCTAGATTTTATCCTTTGCAAGATTTACTTCAAGGATTTACCTATTCCGGCATAAAGGGTTTACTTCGGTTACTACAAATTACAATTTATTGTTGAAATATGTGTATAAACTTATTGAAGTATTCAAGACCTTCCTATTGCTGTTGTTGATGTAATATTACTTTATGGAATTCAGAAATCATAGTTTTATATACGGTGGTCCAAAATTGTCTATTTTTTTTTTTCATCCTTTTCAGTGGCCTCTTTATTTAGTAGCTTCTACACAGTAAAATACCCGTCGTTGTGCCTTTTTAAGCTTTAAATTCGCAACTTCGCCAAATTATCGAATATTCTCGTAATTCCAAAATTCACACTCTTGATCAAATGCTTTGATGGGATACATTCATTCTTGAATCTAATCTGCTATTATTTACCGTAGGATCCTCCATTACAGCATCTAATATTTCTTCTTCAACGTCAACAGTTGGACAGATAGCATATTTTTTTTTCTCCCCAGAGAAAGGGTAAATGAATTATTGCAAAAAAATGCAACAAAATCTAGTAACCTACCATAAATTAAGGTAAATGTTTTTTGATTATGTTTCTTGATAAAAAGTTAATAAGACATAAACTTGCGAATAATAGTGTACATATTCGTTGTTTAATCATAATTTTAGGCTTTAAAAATATATTTTAAGGAGGATATTATAGGTATAGAATTTGTTGATGCAAATTTATTAGTTTTGATAGCACTGTGCAGCGAATCTATTTGAATTAAACATTATAGGCAAACATGCTGACAGTTGCAGAATGGTCTAATCGACTGAAAATTGCCACTGCCAGTAATTAATTATTAATATCAATACATCATACTGAGGAATTGTTATTTAGAGTATGCTGCAACTAATAGAGTATTTTAAATTTGATGGCGAGGTAATTCAGTATAATTCAAACCATACATTATCATGTTAATGAGCAGAAGTTGCAGTCGGTTTAATTAACTTTTTGTATCAACAGCGCACAATTCACCCTACATACAACTTATTATTTTTATAGTTCAAATAGCTATTTCCATACATTTCCTAATAGTCTTATTATAAATAAGCCTTCCATATCCTTAACACATGTTTTTCTGAATATTGCTAAAAAAGGTGAAAAATTAATTAAATATAGTTTATTATTAATCAAGGCGAACATTTTGATAAGTAAGTAGTGTAATATGCTAAATGGAAATGTTACAATAACACTAAGCACTGTATTACAACCGTACACACATTTTTAATAATCATCAGAAATCCATTTCACAACATGCTGAACTCAAATACCAAATAAAAATTTGCAGTATATATACAGTGTATCCCATTTTGCTTGGAACCGTCCCCATAAAAAGTTTGTTTTAGGTCCGGCTTGGATCGATTTTTTTTAAACGTAGCTCTCTGAAAACTACATTCCTGTGATATAGTAAATTTTATAAAACAAAAAGTTTGACCTGCTTTTGTTTTTGTGTGTGGAAAATGATGAAATCTTATTAGCATTTTAATTTCAAATCTGAGTACACCACTGGATTCGGCAATATGGCTTTGTATCAAATTTCATGAAAAAATATGTATTTTTGGATTTTTTCAGAAAGAAATAAAAATTTTGAAATTGCCAATGAAACTCCACTGGTGTGGCCGCACCTTTAGCTTTTATTGGTTTTTGTAATTATTTCAGTAATTTTTAATTTTGATAATAGGGGACACTACCGCACCGATAGAAATTAATTTAACTATTCATTCATTCGTTTTAAGAAAGTCGAGAGTATAGTATAGATAGTAAGGTACGTTAGAATCGCGACACGTGCGAGGAACTAGTTATTTGTAAATTTTGTTTTTACCCTTTGGCATAGGCCAATATAGTATTTTACCTAATTCGTTAAGGTGTCAAGTGCATAGAATATCAGAATCCCTACTTCCATTTCCACCTTTCTATTCCCCGTCTCTGATATTCGAAGCAGGGGTCAAAAGGAGCGGAGCTGCCGAATTGGGGTAAGTGAAAACTTACAATAAATTATATCTACTACTTAATATTGTAAATCTAGACAGTCCACTCATAAAGCGTATGTGGTCGCTACACCATCCACTGTTACACGGGATCGTGTATTTAAAAGAGTGCTTTGGCTAAAACAACTGCCAAAGGAATGTTTAATTGTCAATTGGTGTAGTTTTTACTTAATTTAATTTCTGATTGCAATATTGGCTTCTAGATAACATTTTCTTTCACAATTCAGGTAGGGTTTGATTGAACTGCAGGAAAAAGTTTTTCAGCTTAGTCTCGTTTCTTGTTCTAAAAAAGTTTATTTTATGTTTTGTTCCACTAAACTTTCTCTTTGGCTTTGAAAACATTCCAGACACGTTTATCCGTTTTACGTTCATGTAGGCCTTATTTTGTCGTTTTTATAAGTAAATATTTTTAAAAATCTTAAAGGAAGTATAGAGAGTTAGCTCAGGACTGGAGAAAATAACAGTTGGTTGTCTAACATCTTGTTCTCACATCAGTTTACAGTAGTGTTAAACAATTTGCGAGGAAATTCTCTATAATTAAGAATAATTGTTAATTACAAAGTCGAATATGCACTTGACAACACGTTAATTAACAACTTCGCTTGTTAGTAATGAGATAGCAGGGCTCTTAAAGGTCGACATTTAACGGTAGACACATGAAAATTATAATTAAATTTAAAGGTGTGACTCAGAAATGCGTATTTCACTTTATTGGTAACAAAGTAACAAACTTTCATTAGACATTATATAAATAAACTATTTGTTATATACCCAACTGCAGCACTGTTTAAAAGAAGATCCCATATATTAACTAGTTTTATAAAACACGAGTTGATAATATTTTGTTGATATCCATTCAACACGGGGATCAGAGGCAAATCATGGTTTTCTGCGATTCGTGAACTCATTTCCACTGAGTATATGTATGATAAATGCAATCTATTAAATGAATTCAGTCTCTTCAGACTCTTAGACGTCTATAAGATAAAAAATAGTAACTTGAAACCACGTCTTTCATTCACAATTTTAGTTTGATGATTTTACTTTACAATAGTTCCTATACTATATAAACTAAAACTGCTAATTTAAACAGTTTGACGGTATAATAGATAGCGTCAAGTTGTCAATATTTCGTAATTTATGCAGTCGAATGCTTTCTATAAATCGAAAAATACAGCATCAATAGCCTCAACATCATTTCTCTTATGATAAATCTCCTCTAAAAAGCAAAAATAATGTCGCTGGTACTTTTATGGGTTTGAAACCCAAACTAGTTACTATTAAATACGAAAATTTGAGAGTTCATCAGTACTACCTCCTTTGTAATTTGGAAAAACAACGAAAGTTTTTAGGCAAGAGAATGTACCGGTCTCAAAGGACTGATTTATGAGTTCAACTAAAATATTTCATGCTATCTGGCATATTTTCAAAAACTTTAAGAAATAGTTTTTCTCTATTTCTTATTGGGATGCTCTGCCACATTTATTTTCTTCTAAATAATGTCGTAAAATCTACAAAATAATACAATTATCAAGTATTTTACTGAAAAACAACCTCTACGCCTGTGACTTTTACGTCAAAGGATCAGTTAGAGGGTGGTTTTTAACAAATAATGAATAAGAACAAAAATATAAAAATGACGGAAAACGAATCTGTTTCCTTTCTCAAAGCATATTATAAATGTTTGTGTGCTGTGTATATTAAACACACAGCTTTAAGAATATATTTGATATATTCAGTATCCATAGATACTTACTGCTTACACAGAACTGTTGTTATATCTAGTTGATAGTTTTATTTTAAACAGTGTTGAGTTTGTTAAGTTCTTCTTTTAACATCGGCAGCCAAGTTGTACAAACATCTACGGAACAATTCGACACGCATTTATCTTCATTCAGTAGTATTATAGCCGCTTCTTTAATTTTTCTTTTCTTGCTATCTATCTTGTTAAAATTTTTGCCGAGTCCCAGTTTATTCTATGTCCGTTCTCCCAAGCGTGTTCGCAAATCTTAGATTTCTGAATCTCATTCTTCCTAATGTAACCCCTGTGCTCACCCAATCTAACACTGAATGGTCTGGATGACTCACCCACATAATGTTTATTACACTCACACGGAATACTATAAATGCAGTTTTTTGAATTTTGCTCATGGTTTAGCGGTTTTGTTTTTGTTAAAATAGATCTCAATGTATTGCCCGTTTGAAATATCGTCCTAATATCAAACTATTGCCTATACAACGTAGCTTTTCAGATAATCCGTATGCATAAGGAATTAACGTTGAGTACCGTTGTTTAGGTTTTTGTCGTACATGATTATTATTTTCTATATATGTGAAAGTTCTATCAACAAAGGCTTCAGGGTATTGATTGTTTATAAGAACCTCTTTTATAAAGCATTTCTCTTTGTCTAATATTTCATCATTAGAAGAAATTATTTTGGCCCCATCATATAAGCATTTTATGACACCCTTTTTAACATGCATCGACTGATTTGAGTTAAAATTCAAATACCTGTTGGTGTTTGTTGGTTTTCTATAAACGCTTGTTTCAACTGTATTATTTACTCTTTTAACTAAAACGTCTAAAAATGGTAGTTCATTTCTGTTTTCTACTTCTAATGTAAATTTAATAGAGGGTTCTTTATTATTTATGTTTTCTAAAAAATTATCTAGCAAATCGATTCCATGGGGCCAAATTGCAAATATATCGTCAACATACATGTGGCAGAGCAACCCAATAAGAAACAGAAAAATTAAGAAAACGCCATAACCAACATTTAGACAATATTTAAGAAATAGATCGACTACATCAGAGAATTTAAATTGTTAAACGAGTCATTGTATAAAAATGTTTTTCACTTTTGCATTCGGAACGTTCATCAACCAAGATGACAATCAGCCGGTAATCAAAATTAAAAAATATAGCCTAAAAAACTGACTTATTTGGAAAATTACGAAGGGTGTGCAATGTGCAAGAATTGTAAAAAAAAAACAATAAATCGGCGGAAAGATTGAAGGGGTCTACACATGATCCAGCAGCAGGGACCCGACATTGTCGGTACGCTTTGAAGATAATTGGAATTCCAGCGGACCAGTTCACTTTTACGAATGAGTTCAAAGCATGCCGACATGGCTGGGTCCCTGCCGCTGGATCGTGTGTGTAGACCTCTTAACACAGTTAACAATTAACACTCAGTTAATTATTTAGTGATTGTTTGATACTGGCACAGTTCTTTTTTCTTTAGTTAATTTTACAGTTATAGCTTTCATCGAGTTTTGCCTTAACTCTTCGATCATTAAAGGCTATTGTTTATTAAACATATCATGTGTAACTTTTTGTGCTGTAGATATTTTGAATAGAATATTGTGTGGTAAAAAAAATCGTATCTCATTTCAGTTACAACTTGTGATTGTGTGATTAAGTGTAATTTATCAAAAGATTTGTTTATATATTGAAATGTTTCGTAACTAGTCAACAAAAATATCAGTCACCTTTCAAGCGATGATGAATGATTCATATTTTGTTTGAATATGTCAAAGGTTTATTAAAAATATATTTGTTTTTAACCTTCAGAACACTCACATTGGGAAAAGGCGACTGAAACTCGATAAAATATGTGCATTTTTTTAATTCAGCCAGCAAAAACTTAAATATAGGTAATTATTATGAGCAATCTATTTTAAAACTAATGATTGAGAAATTGAGTATATTTGTAAATCAAATCTTCTATATATAGAATATTGTATAGAATAATAAATAATAGAATAAACTCCTTAGAATGATGCCAATGAGCATAAAAACTGAAAATGTATTTAGTGAAAAATCTTATTTCTGGCCGTTTTAAGTTGGGCTTTCCGGAGGGTTTCTTTCAGTGCAATCTAACATACATAAAGTCAGATTGGAATATGCCTTTTCCTTTAGTCAAAAAGGTATAAAAAGCTTAATAAGCTTCTTTAACTTTAGTAAGCAAAGGCAAAAACATTTCAACTTGAGCTTTTGGCAGTGTCTGTCTGGTCAATAAAAATAATCAGCAAATGAAGCATAGAGTCACAAAGCAAGCATGCCAACGGGTCCTTTGAACTTAGAATTAATCTAAATCTCCCTTGTACCACTGCGCTTTGGGAATGTCACCCCATTTGTTTGACAGTAACCGCTCTAAAAATATTATTTAAATAAGGACAGTTTAGAATGAATTAAAGCATTCATTGATATTCATGCTAAATACTAATGCAAATATACGAGTGGACGTTGGATATTTGTTTGGGGAAACAAATCTTGATATAATAGTCAGTCTCGGGTTTCGTTGAAGCACTTCTGCAACACTTAAGAATTGTTAGTTGACTGAAGGCACTGTTTACACTTTATAAGCAACTACAGGGTGTTCTATTAGGGACGGACCAGGAAGTATAATTAAGAATTTAAATACATACGTTAATAAATTAGTGCTTTTGTAAAGTAGTGGATATATTTGGTAAAATTGTGCAATTTTACTTCCACGTCCAGTGGAAGTATAGTAACGACAAATTTTTATTGTTTAGATAGGCTTAGAATGTCATGAAACGTCGAGATTTTAAGTTTGAGCGAAAAAAAAAATTCTGTTTGTCTGTCGGTCTGTAACTTTTTTGTGCGCACGTTTACTCTGGAACCGTTTGAAATATTGACTTGAAATTTGGTACACATATGTACTTTAACGAGATCTAGAAGTAGATTATATTTTCATTTTGTTCCGTCGAAGGGTTGGGGGGTAAATTGGGGTAAATTTGGGGTAAATAGATAAATCAAGCAGGTAAGAGTTCATAAAATTGGTATTTAGTATATACAAGAGAAGCTAAGGTCTCAAAAAAAATTTTGGCATTAGTCACCTCCATTACCACCCCAACCCCATTATTAAAGGGGATGAAAAAAATTGTGATTTAGTTTATCCACCCCCACTACCACCCTCTATCACCACCCCCACCCCACTAACGATATGGGTTTTTGGGGTAGAGGATTTCAAATATTATTTTATTAAAGTTCCATAAACAATTATTTCCACATACAAAATTTTTCGTTGTGAGTGACTTGGATAGAAAATCTGGATGTGGAAGTAGTGATTCCTTGGGCAGCAGTTTTTTGGCAAGTCTTCACAAGCTAGGACGTCATCAGTATATTTTTTTTAAACTTATGATATTTAGAAAAATACTTGAATACTTAACACTCCCAACACACTGCTCGCGCAAATTGCACTTGAAAGTGATAGTCAACTAAACATCAGAATTTGTCTATTCAAGAAAAAAATAAAAAAACATTCTAACGAGGACTATATCAGCTTTTTAACACCAAAAGCATAAAAACAACATCAGTCATCTTGGCTACTGTCAGGCTGCGAATTCGAACATTTAGTTTATTTGATTTTATTCATTTTACGAAATTACTATATATGTGTGTATGCCGTTTCTTGTAAACACAGTAACTTCTGTTAGACAATAGTATATTATTCAGCGAACGTGTAATGATGGTTATTACTCAAGAGGATGACGTGTAATAGCTATTATACACGAGTAGAATATAAAATTTTTCCTACGACTACTCAACAGGAAGTTGAGGTAAATTTGTCTAAAATAATAACTGTAACAAATAGCGAGATTTTTTTTTGGAAAAATGCGAAGACGCACACTGTATCGGCCATAACTTGTTCATTTTTAAACAGAAGAAAAAATTAAAAATAAAGGCTTTTAGCTTCATCGATAATAATCTTAAATTTGTTTTTTTTACATTTTTGGTGCATGCACCATAGTTTCTGAGATATTTAACTTTTAAAAAGGTATATTAACTTAAAAAAGTTTGACGCCATTTTAAACCTCCATATCTCCGAAAAAACAAAAAGTTACGGAGATTTTAAAAATAGAAAATGTTTCCTCAGTTTATGAACTTTTCATTGGAGATTTTTATTTTTAGCTATGATACCTTTCGGTTTATTCGACAAAAACCGTGTTGAGGCGCCCGTTTTCGCAATCTGCAAAGAAGGCGAAACATGAAGCCTTTAAATGTTCAGATCTTTTTTAATATACAGATAACGGCAGCCAAGTACACATACGAATTTATGGGTAACTAGACATTTTATATTTACGGGTGCGAAGCAGAATGAATGCGCAACGATACAAAGGAATTTAAATGGTGGGGTTGCTCATTTATTTCGCATATAAACCCGGCCCGATGTACGTACTTGCCTGCCGTTAAAGGTATGAGTTGAAGGGCCATACCATGTCATTATGGAAAGAAGAAGATTTGCATTTGATGCACATCGTGAATTGCACTGGCGAAATAGAAAATTCGAGCCTACAGAAGCCTACGTAAAGTGACATTTTTTGACTTTCGGCGACAGATTAAATTGGCACACACGATGTTTTTGAATTTTTAATCGACTTTTGTGATTGTTCCACAAAAACTGTTGAGTAATGAATATGCAGTTTTGTAATTGGTCCTAACCCATTGAGTGATGAATTATTACCCACGGCCGTAAGTAATGAGTCCTATTACTTGTTCAAAAAAGTATAGACGATTAACACGTATTATAACATAACGGAAACCGTGTCACGTCCACTGTAACTGTAATTATATTTTCCAAAGTCATGTGACCCATATATGATTCACGCGAAACACTGTATACAATAAATCAAATTTATATGTAGATTTTCGCCACGTCCTGTGGGCCATATATGGGTCACACTCATATAGACTAACATATTGGCCTGTACTTAAGAGTCCATATAATAATAAGTTTCTGTATTTCCTAGTCCGGGAGAAATGCGCCGCTTAAAACAATATGTAACGCGTGACCCACATACGGTTCATGGACTCTGCAAACCCAGAGTCCGTGACCCATCTGCGGGTCACGTGACAGTCAACGTGTTAATGAATTACATTATTCATTAGTCGTAGAAAAAAAAATACAGTTCGCCATATATTTGTCAATATGCCGAATATATTGTCTTAAGTGGACTAAAAAATTATTAACGTTTTTACTAATTAAATATTGGGAAAGTGTGGTATGGTTGGAGTAATAGTGTTACAAATATTGTTAAAGTTATTATTAATATGATTCGTATTTCCTGCGTATATTAGTGCAACAGATTTGTAAAAACATGAGGACTGACAGCGATATAGGGGAGGATGGTAAAGAAATTGTGGCAGGCCCAAGTACGGGTCTAATCTATTTTTAAATTTTTTGTAGGTTATCTAATAAAAGTGCACATTGAATCTTAGTGATAAATTGCCTTTAAGGGGTTGCAAAGTTTTTCTGTAAAAAGCAGTTGTGGCAAAGTAATTAGTCATTTATGAATCCAGTAATTGCACATAAAAAGATAAATAGACGCTCCCCCTTAATGGGCAGCCCTAATGCTCGAATACGGTCCTTACATCAACCTTGTCTTAAGGATCTTTAAAAACTTGGTCGTGAACATGTTGTATTTTTGAACAAGGGGTTTTTAAGGTACTAAATTAGTCAACGGATCTGTTGTAGCCGTAAATTTAGATGCAAATGAGGATTATATTAATCTTGATTATGAAATTGAAAAGTTTGCTTGCATTAAATACAGAAACTGCTGCTTAAAATTAATTAAATATGTTTTTTACACGTTGCCCACCGTTCGATACCCGCTTCTTTGCATTTATAAGTAAGCCATGCTAGACAATATTTATGAACTGAACCATGCAAACGATTTTGAGTCAGTGAGCACTAAAATAATTATTAAGAAATGTATTTTTAAATATCTGCATAAAAATTTATTTGTGACTTATTTATGTTACTATTGGAACAAGACATCTTCCGAAACATTAAAATAGTGGTACAGTTAATTTCAGAGATATAAGAAAAATAATTTGGGAAATATCTATTTTTTATTATGTTGTGTTGATAGTGTGCATTTCTTATCCAGTGATATTTTGTCCCAACTTCTTGCAGAAGCCTCTTCTGCCTTTTGTTGGTTTCATAAGTTATTTGTAAGTAAGTTTACAAGCTTTGTAATGGTAGTTCAAAAACGGTTATTCCACAGAAGCTCTCGAGATTCTAATGATGATCGGGTATGGTGAAACGTGAGGATCTCAAACTGAGGTTGCTTAATTATTTGCACAAAAACATCCAGATATACCACGTACTAGCCTACAATTAATAAAATGAGGTAAAATACCGGGAGTTGCGTCACGTGAGGCTTGTGCCTAGACAACAACAACTGATTGTTGGAGACGATATTAAGTTGAATGCATTGCTAACTAACTATTTAAGTGAATCCAGTGGCTTCAACTTGGTAACTGGCCCGCGACAACAGTATAATTATACTACTGCCGTAAAAAGATATATCAGTTGACTAAGGATGATCCTAATCATGAAATTGAATTAGCCAAAAAGTGATGGACTTTAATAGCGGTAACCAAGTATTTCTGGAATAAATACTGGCAAGATTTCTCAAATGTTAAGACTTAAAAGGAGACACAAATAAAATAGAAAAGAATACATATACATATAATACATTGACAAAAAAAATACTACATCAATTTATGTTTATTTGGATTGAGGTTGTCATAATCATCCACAGAGTAAGCGTTGAGGCAAAATATTCTTTATCCACCACTATCGTCGTACATTGTAATTGACGAATATTGATGGTCATAATTCCAACCTTGCGTATAATTAACATAATCTCATTATAACACACGCTTGACCAATCGGGAAATAGCACTTTTCATAACCAACGGGCAAATCCATTATTTCCAAGGGAGAGTCCATATTTTCGTGTTTGACGTCTAAAACGTCAAAGAAAGTTTTACTGTGAACTAACTCATTATACACTCGCTAAATAATATACTATTATAGTATTTTTGAAGTGATTTAAATGTAACCATTTTATGTTATTTGGGAATATATTATAAATTTTTGGATTCAAAGAGATTTTGGCAGATTTTTTTTTACCTAAAACGAGGCGACCTTAACAAATTGGCAGATCTTGTGTTACAGTTGTGAAAATTACTGATATTCTTGTGAATTTCAACTAAAGAATAAAAAATGTATAAAGATTTATCATTGATTGACCTTTTCCCAAGGAAGATATGATGCATATTTTGAATATCTTACACATTTTATTTTTACAAACCTGAGCAGATCCAAAGATCCTTTCGGTCCACATTTAGGATTCCCTAGAAAACACCAGTGCTCTCCATAAAGGAGAGAGCATTCCTTCGGCTGCACAAACTGCCTTCAGAGGTACCTATACCTTGACTTTCCTATTGGCGCAAGTAGCATAGCATATGAGTGATGGTTCAATCCTCCACTCCACACATCCGATAAGTATTATCATCCATCTATCTCATTGTATGCAGATGCTTATTCAGAGGACAGTGTCTTGTTATCAGCCCTACCATCCATTTCAATCGTTCTCTATCGAGCCCAAGCAGCTACTTTACGGTAGTCAGTCAAAGGCCGCTTTATATGGAGTCTTGACTGTTTGATTCCGCAGGTCTGAGCCCAACAGATGTTAAAAGGGAAATTATCGAATCGTTTCTTCTGTCGCCAAATGGTCTGCTTCTTCGTCGCCCTCCACCCAACTATGTCCGGGCACCCATATCAACATATCAGTTTAACTGAGTTCTGTTCGCACAGATCAGTCAGAATGTTTCGACAGCTTAGAGGTCACCTCGTTTGATGCGAGAGCCTCTGGCCACTGTCGCTACATAGTAAATGTGCTTATCGACGCAACCTCCTCTTGGATACTTACCAAGTGGCGCCGAGCCCTAGTTTGCATCCGTATATGGCCGGTATGTGGAATACTGAACATGTAGAAAAAGAAGACAAGGTAGCAGTTAACAGCAAACGGGAGTTACACCACAGATAAGCAAAACCTGAACAGTTTTTCGCATATTTTAGTAATTTCTACCTTAAATTTAACCCATTTTCCATAATTTGTTATAGACTGAGAGACTCCAGTCGTCTTCTGACTAAGCGATGACCTGGTCTTTTATAGGTAAAGCCAGAGTCTTTGTGTGTCCCCTTGCATTCCACATTCCACTGTTAAATAGTCTATTTGCTGTTTTCCTGGCTTCCAGTTCCACTTCAACATGCAAGGGTGGTCTCCATTGCAGCCGTTGGAGTGGTCCTGATTGCTTCTATTATTTGTAAGCAAGCTAGCCTTAACTTTACATATGTGAGTCCCAATTATGTATGTAGCGTTCCTGGGAGCGCCACCACACGAGTTTCACATACGTTACGAGAGGTTTCACCATGACGGTGTACGTCCAGTGAGTAGTCTTTGGACTATTCCTCACTTAAGACTGCGCGTCCACAGAGATACGCAGGCTTTCCTCATTTGAGCATTCAAACGATTGTCTGTTGATATGCCATAACATTAAAAAAAATAGTTAGAGGTGGTTAGTAAGTAAGTAAAAGTGCCGTGATTTAGGATTTTTTACAGAAATAGTGTATATCCAAGTTAATAATAACAATAATAATAATAGTGTCTTTATTTCGATTTCAGATACATTTACAAAATTAATTTTGCTTAAAAGAAGTGGCGAAGTTCAACATAGCTGCTCTTCCAATTAACCACTTCGAGCTGTACATAATGTTAAGGTATTATAATTACATGTGTGTAAAAATCACAATAAAAAAAATAGAGCTAAGGAAAATATAGGAAAAAAAAAACCTGTAGGTAACATATTAATTATTTCTAGTATCTAAGTTGCAGGCCTTGACTTGTATTCGAAATGATTCTAAACTAGTTAGAGCTTTAAGGGCCGGAGGTAGCCGATTAAATATTTTTCCAGTGTTGTAGCTAAAGGATCTTACAAAAAGAGAGGTATTGTGTTGAGAAAGAGTATATAAAGAGTCGTTTCTAGTTGGGCGGTCATATATGGCACTTGTTTTCATTAATTTATCACGTAGATATTTGGGAGTTTTCGACATGTCTACCTTGTAAACAAGACAAGCCATGTGAACTTTGAACCGCTCATCCAGGTTCAACCATTTTTATCAGAAATATGATCATATTTTCTATGTTTTGTAGTCTTTGAAGGCTTACTTTATCTTTACTTAATAGCGCTGGCCAGTACACTACATCGCAATACGAGAGGTAACCAAGAATGAATGAATCACATAGCTCTAATTTAACGTCGGTTGTAAGTTTATCTCTGTGCATATATAATACTTTAAGTTTACTGTAGGATTTCCGGATGATGTGGCTCACATGACTTTGAAACCTTAGATTATCATCAAGATATATTCCCAAATTCTTACAATGGTTAGAAGGTGTTAAAGTGACTCCATTTAAATTTATGATAACATTTGGGTTATTCAGAAGCGTGTCTCTGTGCCTACCAAATACTAAGAGTTGTGTTTTAGATTCATTTAGAATCAGACCATGGGTTTTTGATATATATGACAAATGGTGGCTAAGTTCTTGTTAATTTTATTTATTTGAAGCAATAGCTGCCTCATTTCACGAAAAATTAAAAAATATCTGAAAATCATCAGCGTATGTGAGCTACAGCGCTTCAAAAATTTAGAAAAATAGAGTAAATGGAGAAAAGTAGTGGACCTAACACACTACCCTGTGAAACGCCCTTTTTGACATAAATTTTATCAGACCGCACACCGTCTATAACCACTCTTTGACTTCTGTTACCTAGGTAGTTAGAAAAAAATTGTTACGTTGTTGTGTTACGTTAATTTATTCCAGTTAAACTTCCCACACTGTATATCTGAGTTGCGGTATAGATTTTTGGTGTAAACGGTATTCTCATTTACACGACTAATAAGCGTTGCAATTAGAATACTGAAATAAATAAAAGTAACATCTGCGTTTGTCAACCGTCTAGGTAATTTTGTGGTTGTTTTTGTGAAGTTTGAAATTATGAGAGGAATTTAAGGGGTTGACCGTCGGCCGGCGGCTATTTCTTGGTCTGGCTGAGATTATTTGACATCGGTAGCGGCAAGGATGCGGTTACTTATTACAGAGAATACTCAGTGCCAAAGGGCGTTACTCTCCTTTGTCAGGGATGTATTATCAAATAAATCATCTTCATAATTCCATTTTAGATGACTATAACTAACGTGGTGTATGATTAAGCCCGCGACGCAAAATTAGATTTAGAAAATAGATCAATTATCATTTTAGTTTTTTTGTGTTACAGGGTGTGACTGAATCCACCACAGAATGGTTTTTACAGTGTTATGCTGCTCCAAGACGGGATCGGGTGAGGTAATTAAAATTAATGTGGAATTATTTTTGGGTCAGTCAGAATTCGAGATCAGTGTCTCGTGGACAGTAAATATACAAGTGCTTTGGAAAAGTAGTGGTTACATTCGACAGAAAATGTGTTTTTGGAAAAAGCAATGACATCATCAATATTTTTTTTAAATGACAACCCCATTTTTGTTATTAAATTTAAAAAATCGCTCTTTTTTACATACAGTACTGTAAATATTAATGTAGGTTGCATGAGGAAATGCTTCTCTTTAAACTTAAAAGTACAAACTTTCCTAGAAATTAAAACTCTTTTTGAATGTTATCGATATGCGCCGCGCCGTGTCCCATATTCGAATTCTTCTTTATAAATCTTCCACATTCACGGGGCGGTTCACGGGGTGGTAAGGTATTTCCATAGAAAGTTAATTTTTTGCACTGCTTACAAAAAATTAAGCTGATCTTCCTGCAGTGATGGTTGGCCAGATTTAGGAAGATCGCGAACATGCCCAAATATCCTTGCTTGCCATGTTTTGGCTAATAAGATGCCGATCAGGAAGAGTTGCATTAAAAAATTGAACTGCTTCTGTTTGGGTGCGCATCCTGTCACCAAAACTAATCAAGCAAATAATTTCAATTTTTTCACATTCGGTTAATTTCATAATTTTTATAAAAATAATTAATACTCCAATACACGGCTCGCGCAAATTATACGTGAAAGTGATGGTCAAACAAACATCGAAATTTGTACATTTAAGAAAAAAACTTTAAAAACATGCCAACGAGAGCATTAAAGAAAAACCTCGGTGCTCTTATCTTAGCTGCTAATAGAGCGCCATTCGAACATTTAATTTAGTTGTTTTACTTCCACATCCAGTGGAAGTATAGTAACGACAAACAATTTTTTTTTAATTTTTATTGTTCAAATAGGCTTAGAATGTCATGAAACGTCGAGATTTCAAGTTTGAGGGAAAAAAAAATTTCTGTCTGTTTGTAACTTTTTTTGTGCGCACGTTTGCTCTGGAACCGTTTAAGATATTGACTTGAAATTTGGTACACATATGTACTTAGGGAATGAAAAAAAAATGTGATTCAGTGTGTGTACAAGAACCAGAAACCAATATATTTTTTTACTTCATCCACCCCCACCCCACTACCGATGTGGGGTATCGTTTTATAGGTTTTTTGGGGCAGAGGATTTCAAATATTATATTATTAAAGTTTCATAAGCAATTATTTCCACATACAAAATTTTTTCATTGTGAGTGACTTGGATAGAAAATCTGGTTGTGGAAGTAGTGATTCCTTGGGCAGCGGTTTTTAAAATGTCTTCATTTCTGGTATTTTTTAATTTCAAAATAATTTTTTTTTTCAATTTTTATAGAATCTATATACTATACGAAAACACTAAATTTTTATTAAAATAGCCTTGAATGTAAAATATTACGTTCAAAGCATATTTAACTTTTTGATGTTTGGTACTACCATATCAAAAACATTATACAGGGTAGCTTAAAAGTATGGGAACAGCAGGATAACTTGAAAAATACTAATCCTAGAAAAAAACCTTTAAATACAAAAGTTGAAGGAAATTTCCCTGGCTATCTGACGGTGACCTTGGAGTTGACCTTGGTCATGACTTTCAAGGTTATTTGAAGCTCAAGTCGATTTTTTAAAATGGAACCCTACTTTTAACCCCGAAAATGAAACGAGCGGAAAATTTTACGAACATTTTTTTTCTAAACTCTTTACAGTACTCTTGAAATTCAATTTTGTAACTAAATGGACTGCAACAGCGAATATTAGATCCGAGATTACACCAGAAATGATAAGAAGTACAATTGATAATTTATATATCGGTCTAGCTTACTGTCAAACTATCAATGCCGAACATTTTGAACATATGGTGTAATAATAAGACAAGTACGGGCACAGCAGGATAACCTGAAAAATACAAATCCTAGAGAAAAACTTTAAATGCAAAAGTTGTAGGAAATTTCCCTCGATATCTGACGGTGACCTTGGTTTTGACCTTAACCATGACCTTCAAGGTCATTTGAAGGTCAAGTCGATTTTTTCAAATGGAACCCCCTACTTTTAACCCCGGAAATGAAATTTTACGTTCAGATATGACCTTCGGTACCTACGAAATTGAAGTTCAAGAGTGAAGTAAAGATGACCTTTAGAGGTCAATTTTGTAAGTGCTGAAGGTCATATCGGAACGTAAAATTTTCCGCTCGTTTCATTTCCGGGGTTAAAAGTAAGGGGTTCCAGTCAACTTCAAGGTCACCGTCAGATATCCAGGGAAAGTTCCTACAACTTTTGTGTTTAAAGTTTTTTCTAGGATTTGTATTTTTCAAGTTATCCTGCTGTTCCCATACTTTTATAGGCTAGCCTGTATGGAAATATTGAAAAACTTTCTTTTGTATTCCATTGTAATTGTAATTTAAATATTTTAGAAAAGTGCAAGTTTTTGAGAAAAATCTTTTATAAAGTGCTTCATTAGCATTAAATGTAAATAACATGTATGTAATTGATTCGCATAGTAACTACCATGGCAATTGTATGTTTCTTATATTTGAACATATATAATATATATAGTAACACATTATAAGCTTGATTATACAAAATATTTTCAAATAGATTTGGTGACCCTGATTTTTCTGTACGGACGCTCATGCTAGATGCTGCTTCTTTGACCTTCTCTTTCAGGGTGTAGTTCCTTTCACAATCACCAAGTCAACTTCACGTAGTAAAATAATTTTTCATCATTTATTAAGTAATCAATTAATTTAATTAGTCACTTCTTTATTAATATAAAACTTTAAATGTATGTTATTATTTAATGTCATTTGAAACGAATATTCAATACGAATTTGACACACCTTTTGTTTTTCATAAAATTCTATAATTTGATCATTTGTTCCAAGAAGTTACTATTTTCTAGTTTGATTTAGATCAAATAGATATATCATAAATTGACCACATTTTTAATAATCGCAGAAAAAAATACTACAGAATTCTGTTTCTTAACACGCTGAATATCAAATAAAAAAGCTCATAGGTGTTTGTGCATAGACCATTTCTTGTAAACTCGATAATTATTGTTAAGCATTAGAAATCTAAAATAGCATATTAGAATACTCCCTAGTGAAATTGAGCCATATCCGTCATACAGGGTGATCGCCAGAGTCATGTAAACTGTCACGTTTCGTATGAACTGTATTTAGAGCAAAGATGAAAATATGCAGGATATAGAAACTGCAATATGCAATGTGTGTTACAGGTTTGAACGGATTTTATGTGGATTTAATGATATAATTCTGCTCTAAAATATTATTACAGGATATTTAATGGGACTGCGGGCTGCAAATACATATTAAATATGATAACTTCTGTTAGACTTAAAATTTTTGTTTTAAAATTTAAACATATGGTAGAATACACCATATTGAATTTGAGGCATGCCCTGCATGTAGAGTGATCGTCAGAGGTGTGTAAACTCTCATGTTTTATAAAAACTATATTTTATTATAATTTTTGGAGCAAACTGTTACTATACTTTCGACCTATGTTAATTATTGTTAAGATCCTGTTCTTTAAGCTGCGGTACCCTGATGAGGAACAGTAATTCCGAAATACGTGTCCGTAACAGTTTCGTTGTTTCTTCTTTGGGATATATGACGAGATTTCCTTTTTTGTTTTTGTCATAATAATTTTCTAAAACAAGTTCTAATTACAATGATTATTTTTAATGAAAATTGTATCCTACTCTTCTCCTCTGCTCTACCTCCCGGCAAAATTTCTGTAATCTCTGTAGCGAAAATATTTACATGTTTCACGTTGATATTGATACTAAAATTTTTAAAATGAAGCTACCAGTGAAAACTTTTGGTAAACACGCCACTGCTATGAAGTAACATTTTTTTCTGCTTCCGCATAGTGCTGCGAAATAACTAAAATTAATTTCATACCGTATCTCATATTTGTTTAAACAAAATGTATTCGTGATGGGCGCTTAAAAGTAATAAGATATTTTTTATAAAATCGTGATTTCGTAGATTTTACTCTGTCAAAATCAAACGAGTAACATTGAAGAGGAGGAAATGTACAAGAACAAGTTGACAGCATATTCCTTACTATCGATTATCGCACGTTGATTGCGAAGTAATATTAAAACTATAAATAAACAAATTTCATTACATCATTTTAAAAGTTGCTTTGACATAGTTACTAATTATTTCAAATATGTAGCTTTAATCACCGACATGTATCACGATTATCACCGTCACGAAATATATTAATTTGTTCTTATAGACGAGATTACGTTACATATTAAAATTAATTGATGTTAAATGTACAATTTACATATTATCATTTCACTATAAAACCACCACTCCACCCTACTTACACTTGCAAGGTTCACCTGGTATTACTGCACAGTTTTCAAAAGTCGGGCTAGGCAAATTAACCAATATGAAATACTGATGGAATGGCAGCCATAAAGAAATCAACAGGCTCATTTAAGATTTTTTATTAATTGTATATTTTGAAAATGTATGTTTCAAATAGCAGTTATATAAAAAAATCAGAGTTCTGTCACAATAGCTTTTCACTCAAAGGAGGGGATAAGCTAAGAAAATTGACCCCAATATATGACAAAAAATATAACTATATATTTTTTTTAATTTCTCATTACGTTTTCTTCACGAGAAAAATCGACAAACTGAGGTCAAAATGGCTTTCTTTGGAAAATTGTACCCTTTTTTACTATATCGAATTTTTTTAGACATGAGCGCATTTTTTTAGCATGGTGATTTTTTACATGTTGTTCTTTAGACGTCAACAAATATAAAAATACAAAAATTAAACTGCTTAAAAAATGCGCTCATGTCTAAAAAAACTCGATATAGTAAAAAAAGGGTAAAATTTTCCAAAAAAAGCCATTTCGACCTCAGTTTGTCGATTTTCCTCGTGAAGAAAACGTCATTTTTACTTTTAATTTATTGTAGCGTTGAGTTAATGTCCTGTATTTTACTAAAATAATGAGAAATATAAAAAAAATATAGTTAAATTTTTTGTCATATTGGGGTCAATTTTCTTAGCTTATCCCTCCTTTAGTACCAATATAACGCTGAGCGAATCGGGGTGTGGCCAACGTGACGTCACATCAAGTGATCCACAGTTGACAGCAACGATGGTAATACGTGCGATGTTGTAAAGATGTTGTAAAGATGACTTTAAAAAAGTAAGCTTATTAAAATTGTGATATAGTTGTTCAGAGTTAGCTTTTTCTCTTGTGGCTGGCTGTATGGCCTCGGCCTTTATGCAAAAAAAAAGAGTTAGCTTTATATGTAGTGATTCCTTAGGCAGCGGTTTTATTAATACGTCTATGGTGTGTACTAGATTTTTGTGTATACGGAAACCAAACTGACTTTTTTTCCACTGCTTTATATATATTAAAATCAGTTGCATAAAATTTGCCTAGCTGCTTTCTCTCTCCTTTTAGAGATTTATTCTTTAAGAAACGTTCTGTGTACCATATAATACTGACATACTGACAGTTTAAAAAAGTGAAACACCTATGTGTTGCTAGTTATATTAGGGAGGGAATATTCTTTACTCTCAAAACTACGCTTAAAATGTCAAAGTTGTATTACATATATTTTGTAATTTTAACTTACACATATAATGTTATAATGAATTACTAATCTTACTTCATTCTGAAAATCCGGATTCATATATCGATAAAGGCATTTTACAGTCGATGACGTAAGTACATGATTTTTCTTAGAATGCTGTTCCGTTATTCTTATTTGTAACAACCAATAATACACATTCTTAAACATGTTTTAAAAACAATTTTAATCACTGATAATGACATTCACTATTTTTAAATGAAGGAGTTTCATGAGCTTTCACTTCAAATCCTTAAAGACTTGTTTAGCTACAATATAAGTTAAAGGATTGTTTTCGAATCAATCAAATAAAGATAAAAATTAGAGATGACTTTATATGAGTGGGTTACTAGTTTTATTTGTAGAATAGCAAAATCCTGTAATCGTACACGCCATGAAGTTAAATTATATTTTGATTAGGTAGTTTTTTTTAACTACGAATATATGCCAGTCGTGAACAGAAATGAAAATGTTCTCCAGGGCTAAGATGTATTAATTTCTACTTTCAGAATAATAATCTTTAAGAATAGGACTTTGCAGAGTGAGAGGGAAATATGCGTTCGTTTTCGGTTTGGTACAAATATTTAAAAAATCATAATATGATCTTTAAAATAGTTTCAAGTACTTCACGTTGCTCTAAGGAATATATCCATACACAGTGTTTATCATAAATTTTGTATATAGATAGTTAAATGCCATGCTCTAATAGTGAAATTAGGAACTATTTTCATTGGCAAACTAGATTATTCAAGTAGAATAGAAATTCACAATAAAGAATATAGTAGTTGTATTCGTTGGAACAATAGCAAGTATCTAAAACAGTTTTAAAGATTCTACTATATATGTTTTTTTAAATATTTATAATAAACCTAAAATCAACGCATATTTCTCTCTCACTCTGCAAAACTCTATCCTTAAGCAACTACTAATCAACCATCCTAAGTTGGCAAGTAGCCACGCAGAAAGAGAAGAAATATCGTCACTGTTGGACACAGACAAACAAGTTTCTTAAGCTAGCTAGCTTAAGAAGCTTAAAAATCTTGTTTCTCTCTGTCCAAGAGTGACGATATTTCTTCTCTCTCTGCGCGGCTACTTGCCAACTTAGGATGGTTGACTAGTATAACAAATAATTGTTATACTAAATAGAAAAGTTTCAGCCAAATTCACGGAAAGCCATTTTCCATAAGAAGTTCTTTCCATCAGGCTTCTTTTGGAGTACTGATTTTTTGTGCATTTGTTTTTTAATTGAGGAATCAATTGAATATCTTAATTTATCGTTAGTTTCGAGGGGAAATAAATAATATACATAACAAGTCGCAACAAATAATTCTGAACTATTTTTATTAGTGAATTGTCTAAAAATAATTTGTAGATATAAAATTTTTGGCACAGGATAAATTGCTTAAACTTATTGTAATTCACTATTTAAACAAGATCCTGCAAATGAAGATAATTGGGAAAATTGTCTCAATAATACAAGAAAAAATGTTTAATATATCTGTTTTACTTCCACATCCAGTGGAAGTATAGTAACGACAAAAAGATTTAAAAAAATTTTTATTGTTCAAATAGGCTTAGAATGTCATGAAACGTCGAGATTTTAAGTTTGAGCAAAAAAAAAATTTCTGTCTGTCTGTCGGTCTGTCTGTAACTTTTTTTTTGTGCGCACCTTTATTCTGGAACCGTTTGAGATATTGACTTGAAATTTGGTACACGTATGTACCTAAACGAGATCTAGAACCAGATTGTATTTTCATCTTATACCGTCGAAGGGTTGGGGGTAAATAGGGGTAAATTTGAGGTAAATAGGTAAATCAAGCAGGTACGAGTTCATAAAATTGGTGTTTTTGTATATACAAAAGAGGCTAAGGTCTCAAAAAAAATTTTGGCATTAGCCACCCCCATTACCGTCCCCATCCCATTATTAAAGGGGATGAAAAAAAATGTGATTTAGTATGTGTACAAGAACCAGAAACCTTAAAATATTTTTTTACTTTATCCACCCCCATTACCACCACCTCCACCCCACTACCGATGTGGGGTATCGTTTTATGAGTTTTTGGGGTAGAGGATTTCAAATATTATATTATTAAAGTTCCATAAACAATTATTTCCACATACAAATTTTTTTCGTTGTGAGTGACTTGGATAGAAAATCTGGATGTGGAAGTAGTGATTCCTTCGGCAGCGGTTTTTAAACTTTTAATGATATTTGCTGAAGTGGGTGCGAAAGTTTGATTATAGTAAGAAATCATTTTACCCAGTGCAGATACGAGACAAGTTCAAAGACCACATTAGCATTTCCATTGACCATATGCCATTGCCCAAGTGCATTCTTATATGTGTAATTATATCAAGAATTCTATTAAATCATTTGACTTTTTGATTCATAGAAAGTGCAGCATTGAGCATAATTAAGATAGGAACTAAAATATTTTTAATATTTTGTGTCCTTATATATAATATCAAAATTATGAAATCGAACTCTCCTAATTCGATTCCGTACTTTCTTCAAATCACCATATATCTAGTTAACTGTTTACACAGTATATCAGAAATTTTTAATTACAGATGGTCACGCAGCTGGCGGAAAAAGGAATTCTAATCTCCACTCTCAAGGTCATAGAGGCAGGTTGGCCTAGCAGAGAAGAGTGGGAGGAAGGAAGAATTAGTTTTCAGCTGGACTCCTTGGTGAACTTCACAGATGGTTCCTCTCTAGCAGATAGATAGTCATCGGACAAGAAGATTAAACTGGTTACAGAGTGGGAGCAGGAAGACTTTAGTCATAATATAATTAGACAATCCCCAAAACCAAAACCAGGATATATACAATGCGACTAAGCGTGCCGCCACACAAACTGTTTTAGCTAACTGAGCTACCGTACCGGTTGAGGTTCAGGTCACTGTAAAATTATCTATCGCTGATAGAAGTTGAAGTAGACCCTACATGCCCAAAGTGTGTATGAGTGTGTGGGCAGACATACTCGCTCACATGATTAGAAAAGTTTTAATCACCTAACAATGACAACATATAGTTGACGAAACGCATATCAACTGGCAGTAATCGACTGTAATTTTCACGTGTTTTGGTCTTTGTGGAAACCACATCAGATACAGCGTCACACCGGTTTCAGGTCCCTCCAAGAAACAGAATTATGTCTTGGTATGTAATAAATTATTTTCTACTATGTTATTGTATTTTATTTGTACATTTTTTGAACTTGTTTTGCCTATTTATTTATTTCATAGATTCCAAAGAGGGAAACTCCGGATACACGATTGACTGAAGCTGATGGGCAACTTGTTTTTATATATGAGTTGTCCTTTGACTTTGGACCCTCGTGCTATCCTGAATTATTCATCGTATGGTCATAAACATATCTGCTGCATTCTTCAAACACAAATAAAATTATAACTGTATTTTAATAAAATTTACTAGACTGAATTTTTGCAATTTTTTCTTTAGTTTCTAAGTTTATTTATTTTATTATATTCTGAAAAAAATAGTTCCAGAATTTTTCCATAGATGGAGCCACATATATTTTACACACCAATGACTGGCCTAAGATACCCTAGGGAAAGATACCCACAAGGGTGGGGAAGGGTTGGGATCATATAGCAGACGACGTTCGCTTCCCTTACTGTCTTTTAGAATTTGCAAATTTCTCTTTTAGTTCTCATTCTTGTTATATTTGGAGAAAAAATAGTTCCAACATTTTTCACTAGATGGAGTCACATATATTTTACACACCAATGACTGCCCTAAGATACCCTAGGGAAAGATACCCACAAGGGTGGGGAAGGGTTGGGATCATATAGCGGACGACGTTCGCTTCCCTTACTGTCTTTTAAAATTTGCAAATTTCTCTTTTAGTTCTCATTCTTGTTATATTTGGAGAAAAAATAGTTCCAACATTTTTCACTAGATGGAGTCACATATATTTTACACACCAATGACTGCCCTAAGATACCCTAGGGAATGATACCCACAAGGGTGGGGAAGGGTTGGGATCATATAGCGGACGACGTTCGCTTCCCTTACTGTCTTTTAAAATTTGCAAATTTCTCTTTTAGTTCTCATTCTTGTTATATTTGGAGAAAAAATAGTTCCAACATTTTTCACTAGATGGAGCCACATATATTTTACACACCAATGCCTGCCCTAAGATACCCTAGGGAATGATACCCACAAGGGTGGGGAAGGGTTGGGATCATATAGCGGACGACGTTCGCTTCCCTTACTGTCTTTTAGAATTTTGCAAATTTCTCTTTTAGTTCTCATTCTTGTTATATTTGGAGAAAAAATAGTTCCAACATTTTTCACTAGATGGAGCCACATATATTTTACACACCAATGCCTGCCCTAAGATACCCTAGGGAAAGATACCCACAAGGGTGGGGAAGGGTTGGGATCATATAGCGGACGACGTTCGCTTCCCCTACTGTCTTTTAGAATTTTGCAAATTTCTCTTTTAGTTCTCATTCTTGTTATATTTGGAGAAAAAATAGTTCCAACATTTTTCACTAGATGGAGCCACATATATTTTACACACCAATGCCTGTCCTAAAATACCCTAGGGAAAGATACCCACAAGGGTGGGGAAGGGTTGGGATCATATAGCGGACGACGTTCACTTCTCCTACTGTCTTAGAATTTTTACAATTTTCTCTTTTAGTTTCTAAGATGGAGTTTATATTTTATAATAGCTAGTATTTTTATATTGTTAATAAGTGTTTATTATTATGAAATATTTTGAGAAATAGAGAAATATACCCCCCCTTATTGCAATAAAATTACTGTATAATTTAGTCAATTCATGAGTACTGTATACTTTTCAATAGATATTTGTAGGTGTCACGTAAGTGGCGCCATCTATTAAAAAATATTGGAATTATTTTTTCTCCACTAGAAACATCAAAACCGACAAATTCGTCTCGTGAAATAAAAGATATTTCTGTTTTTTCAATCTAAATTTAAGAGGGCAGTTTCTAATTTGAAAAAAACGGAACTAACAAGTTTGTTTAGTCAAACAACAAACTTCGAAATTTACAAAATGTAATTTTTAAAATGGTTAATATGTTTTCCTCATTTGGTTTGCCAACTCTACTGAGTATTTATCTTACCCTAATACATCCAGACCCGAGATCAGTCAGTGAATTATTTGTACTGACATCTATTGAGGAATATTGGAATCGACAAATTCATCTTGTCGAAATTTAAATTCAAGTAGATAGTTTTTTGTTTCAAATTTTGCAGTAAATATAGCTATAATTCCGAACAGAAATCTTAGAGGCACAAATAACTTATAGCCACTTCGAGTGGCTATAAGTTATTGGCGCACTCTTGGTAAAGGTAACCCTAAACTTCTTATTCAGAACATTAGCATGTTTTTTTTTGAATATTTTATGTATACTTAACTCAGTAAATGAAGTGTCAGTAAGATATAAAGTATGGAGGTCACTTACCTTCATAATTTTGTTTAGATATTTGTCGGCAAGTTGTAAAAATTTGCATCCCGCCATCTATTGGTAAAAATTTGATCTCATATTTTTCTTATAATAAATAGTATGGTGGAAGGATTATTTTAAAAGAGCACGAAGGTCTGAAGTCAATAGACAACTCAATTTATAAAAACAAGTTGCCCAATAACTTCAGTCAGTCGTGTCTTAAGTTCCTTTACACCAGGCTGTCTATAAACTGGAAGAGGCTCGGACTGGAAACCATTCTGCTACCGGACAACTTCTTTGACCGGCCCCAGCGTCAGTCATCTCTTGCAAGTGCAAAAAAAAAGCAACATAATTTTTATATTATATACTGGGTGTCAACAAGATCACTTTCCGGTCGCCATTAGTTTATTACTTCCACATCCAGTGGAAGTATAGTAACGACAACAAAATTTTTAAAAATTTTTATTGTTCAAATAGGCTTAGTCGAGATTTTAAGTTTGAGCGAAAAAAAAAATTCTGTCTGTCGGTCTGTCAATAGGTAAATCAAGGAGGTAAGAGGCCATCAAATTGGTATTTAGTATATACAAGAGAAGCTAAGGTCTCAAAAAAAATTTTGGCATTAGCCACCCCCACCCCATTATTAAAAGGGATGAGAAAAAAATTGTGATTTAGTGTGTGTATAAGAACCAGAAACCTCAAAATATTTTTTTATTTCATCCACCCCCTTACACCACCACCACCCCACTACCGATGTGGGGTATCGTTTTATGGGTTTTTGGGGTAGAGGATTGTCGGTCTGTCTGTCTGTAACTTTTTTTGTGCGCACGATTACTCTGGAATCGTTTAAGATATTGACTTGAAATTTGGTACACATGTGTATTTTAGCGAGATCTGGAACAAGATTTTATTTTCATCTGGTTCCGTCGAAGGGTTGGGGGTAAATTGGGGTAAATTAGGGGTAAATAGGTAAATCAAGCTGGTAAAAGTTCATCAAATTGGTATTTAGTATACACAAGGGAAGTTCCATAAACAATTATTTCCACATACAACATTTTTTCGTTGTGAGTGACTGATAGAAAATCTGGATGTGGAAGTAGTGATGCCTTGGGCAGTGTTTTTTTTTAACGGATCTAGATGAAACCAGGCACGTGGTCACGTGTTACCAAAATAATAGTTTTTTATCCATCTGATAATCTGACAGTTTCCTAAGACTTCCGGTTTCACCGGAAGCGATCCCTGCTATTGATTTTTAAATGGGACACCCTGTATATTATTCCATCCTTGGAATTTAGAGACCATTCTGCAGATGAATATGCTAATTTTATTACCCTTTCCGCCATTTTGCATTTTTTGCAGCAAAGTTTTCAAGCTGATGTGCCGTGACCACCCAGAAATTGTTCTAATATTAATAAATAACACAGCCACGCAAAAAAAGTGGCTGGCCTGCAGACCAGACCAGTGTATCCTTATGTATTTGGACCCGCTGAAACCGAATCCGAAGTCGGAATTGTCAGATTGCTTTTTTTTTTCACCTTTGACCACAAAAAACACCTCTCCCAAAAAGTGGTCTGGCCTGCGGACCATAGCCAGTGTATCCTCATGTATTTTGACTCTCTGAAGCCGAATCCGAAGTCAGAATTGTCAGATCGCTCGTTTTTCACCCCTAACCGCAAAAATCACCCCCTCCCCCAAAAAAAGTGGTCTGGCCTGTGGACCAGATCAGTGTATCCTTATGTATTTGGACCCGCTGAAACCAAATCCAAAGTCAGAATTGTCAGATTGGTTCGTTTTTCACCCCTAACCACAAAAAAACACCCACCCCAAAAATGGTCTGTCTGGAGGACCATACCAGTGGCAGTATATCCTTAGTATTTGGTAAGGAAACACTGGTCTGATCCACTTTTCTTTGTTCTGGGGATGCTTCTTGGGGTTAGAGATGAAAAACGACCGAATCTGACAATTCTGACTTCTGATTCGGTTTCAGAGGGTCCAAATACATAAGAATACACTGGTATGGTCCGCAGGCCAGACCACTTTTGGGGGGAGGGGATGTTTTTTTGGAGTTGGGGGTGAAAAAAGAAGTAATCTGACAATTCTAACGAGTCGGTTTCAGCGGGTTCAAATACATAAAGATACACTGATATGGTCCGCAGGCCAGACTACTTTCTTTTTGTTTTGGGGGGTGTTTTTTGGGATATAGGGGTGAAAAACAAGCGAATCTAACAATTCTGACTTTGGATTCGGTTTCGGAGGGTCAAAATACATAAGGATCCACTGGTATGGTCCGCAGTCCAGACCACTTTTTGGGGGTTGTTTTTTTGGGATCAGGGGTGAAAAAGGAAATAAAAAATTTGACAATTCTGACTTCGGATTCGGTTTCAGCGGGTCCAAATACATCAGGATGGATACCTGGTCTGGTCCGCAGGCCAGACCACTTTCTTTTTGTGTGGCCGTGTAATTAGAGAAAAATACGTATTGAATTTTGTTGTTGTTAATCCGTGTCAGAGAGGTCGAAAGTTGATAAAATCACTATTTCGAGAGTTCTCAAAGTTTTGAAATGTAAGATACATCACTTTTATACTACAGCTAAATCCTGTACCAAAAACGATATATTGTAACATATTCTGGAGGGCACACAGATTGAAAATTACAATTGCTGTAAAAAATTCAGAAAGGCGGAAAGTCATAAAATGAACACAATCATATACAGAATGCCCTTTAGATTCCAGAAATGGAAAAGTATATAGGGTGTCCGATTTAAAAATCAAAAGTAGGGATCACTTACGGTGAATCCGGAAGTCGTAGAAACTTGACAGATAGATAAGGAAAAGTGTCATTTTGGTAACGTATGACACGTGCCTAGTTTCATCTCGATCCGTTAAAAAATAAAGAAACGGCAGCCGGAAAGTGATCTCTTTGACCCCCCGCTATTTTGTATGAGAAGTGGCAAAAATGTTTAAAAAAGAATTATTTATTAATTAGACAACAGAACAAAACTATAAAATAAATAATGAAATAACAAACAACTGGAAAACCATCATAACAGAACAATGCTATAAAATAAATATATAATAATAACAAGCTAAAAACATATACTCTTCGCCGATTTACTGATTTTTATATAACTGTTACACATTCAATAGGATACTCTACGCAGTTTTCTTGTAAATAATGTTGTAGCTGTAATGAAGTAGGTTCAATAACAATAGAAAATTACCAGAAATTATCTTTGTAAAACAGAATAATGCAAGAAGGTGTGTCCCTGTCCCTTATGTAGATAGTTTAGATTCGAAGTCCCTGAACTATATCTGAACAATTTGCTGTAAAATAAAACAAGTTATCGAAAGATCATTTGGTAAATACGCAATGTGAGGTAAGGTTCTAGTGTCGTGATGACCTAGATCGTATTCTAGCAAAGTACCTGGGCGGGACTCTGTAGTCCGTGCAGTATTTAACAGGCAAAAATTAATACACAGCTAATTTATTATCGCACTAGAGTAGATTTCACAACAACCTGACTGCCATTAGAAATAACTATGTGAACGTGGATGATCGTGTGAACTTCTTGTTGTGAAATTGCGAGTATCTATACCCAACGTGTGTGTCCTAATTGTTCACATAACATTGGGAATCGGCCTGGACAATAATCATTGAGGTTAACAAACACTGCTGTTCTAATTTCTTAGTAGAGATCTCGACTACCACTGGAATTATGATTAAATGTTACACTCGATTCAAACAATGAAATGTTAGAATATCAAATATAGTTTTTTTTTACAATTAAGTCGTGTTTGTAAAAAAAAACATTTTATAAAATTTAGAGATTTGAGGTAGCTCGTTTGTTAGAAATAAAAGGAAATTAATAAAATAAGGATTCTTATTATTGTTCAATTGTTACAATAACTGTTCGAAATTTCTACCATGTGCTCTAAACATAACCGGAATAGCCGGATAAAATTTCTATTAATTAGTCGAAACTCCCGTTCGTTATAATTTTAAACACATTGGACCTCATTGCGTTCAAATCTCTTCCACTGTGCTCTTCTCTTGTATACTTTCGGAAACAACACTGCCATTTATGCAAAAAAGTGCAAAAAGTTCAAAAAACCATACGAGTAACCCGATATGTTATACCATGTTAAAATATGCATTAAATGGACAACTTCTCTGACAGTTGGTTTACTTTCTATACTACATTTTTTTTCTGTCAGTGTCACTTAAATATTAACTAACATTTTTGCTGAACAAAAAGTGTTCACAAAACCATTTTTTTTAATTGACAGAAGATAACAGAATTCATGAAAATGCTATAATTGAAAGCGTACCCCCACTTGAAACCCACTAAAGATAGAAAAGAACCGAACAACATATATATTTTTTTAATTAATTTTCAGTGAACATGCTAGGTTGTTTCAGGAAAAAATACAAAAAATTGAAATAACTTTTGAGACGAAGAATTTGTACTGTAAATGTATGTGGTTCTAATAAGTTGAAATAATAGAAAAAAAGCCACACTCTTTTTGATACTGGTGGTGATATGGAAAATGTTGGAAAATTTTTAAGCGTCACTAAAGTTACCCTCATTATACTCTTCGCAAAAACGAAGAGTATATTGTATTTGATCGGCACATTTCTAAAACAGTAAATATCGCTCGGAGAGAAAAAAATTTCATATCATTATGTTAGTGAACTTTCAAAATGTCCGTCTGTCCGTCCGTCACGTTTCTTGTAAGCACAATAACTTAAGAAAGAAAGTCGGATTGTATTGAAATTTGGAAAGTAAGTTAGCGTTAGCTAGAGGAAGAACACTATTGTTTTTTAAAAAATCAATCAGTAAATAAAAAAGTTATTAATCATTTAAATTAAAAAAAAAAACGTTTTCTTAATTTTTGTCACTGTACTTAAATTGAAATCTATAATTTTTTGTTGTTTATACATTTTACTAATATATATATTTCATAATAATATATCTAATTCGTTGTAGTATAATACTCGAATGATATACAGGGTGTCCCTCTTAAAACTCCCGGAGCCATTTTGTCGATAACCAAAAGCGATATTTGAATTCTGCAAAAGGTATCTACTAGAATATATAAATGATTTCAGTTTTGAGTAAAAATGGTTATTTTGCACATTGAGATATAGATAGCGATGCAAAGAAATTTTTCGATTCTAGGAACGATTAAATGAGTTGCATGAGACGGAGGAATGTATTCTGAGCAACTTTTATGATCAGAACAATTTTCGAAAAATTCAGTGAACTTCAATATAATTTTTTTGAATATAAAAATCCTCATAACTTTTTTAAAATGCATCTTAGACAATAAGTCCTTTGGGACATTTTTCATAGTGAATCGGGCTCATTTAGATGGCAATGAAACATTTATTTCAAAACACAATTATTTTTTTTTCAGGTAAAACAAAGGTGGGGCTGCAACTGCTATTTGGAAATTAAAGACATTTTTGTTTATTGTGTATTGTCTAATTTTTGCGTCATGTTTATGTTGTATGTTCTACTAAATTTTACACTATAAATTGTAGACATGAAAATGAAATGGGATTTTTGTTACTTGAAAAATTACATTGAAGTTGAAATATCTCGAAAACCAATGATTTTTCGAAAATTATTCATATTAAAAAAGTTGCTTAGAATATAATTTTCCATCTCATGCAACTCATTTCATCGTTCCTAGAATCGAAAAATGACTTTACATCGCAACGCCATCTATACCTTAATGTGTAATATAACCATTTTTACTCAAAACTGAAGTCATTTATATATTCTAGTAGATACCTTTTACAGAATTCAAATATCGCTTTTGGTTATCGAGAAAATGGCCCCGGGAGTTTTAAGTGGGACACCCTGTATATTCCAGACATCCAATTTTTGTAGCAATGTGTGATGGTACAATGCCTAAAGTTTTGTCTTGCAATTCAAAGGTCTTGTGTTCGAATCCTAGACAGGGTGCTTGTTTTTTTTATTTTTTTTTTCATATATATTTTTCTTTCACAACGAAGTTGGTATCACAAAATTTAGAATGTCCAAAAACTAACATTATTTACAAGAAAACTGCGAAGAGTATCCTATAGAATGTGTAACAATTATATAAAAAGCTCAGTAAATCGGCGAAAAGTATAATGCTTCCACTAGTTTCATTCATTTCTCTAACTAGAGACACTAATTTCAATTTAGCTATTAATGATTACATTACATTATATTACATTACAAATCGAGAGATTTGGAAAAACTCGCATATTACTAAAACTCCCATGTTCAGGGCCGGATTTACGTTTGAGAGGCCCCTGGGCACTTCTTATGTGGGGGCCCCTTGTAATGCGGCCAATTTTAACAGAATTAAAATATAAAAATGTCAGTGGCGTAACTAGACGTCATGGGACCCCAGGGCAAGAAATTATTGAGGGCCCCTTATTAAATTATTTTCTTAATACCTAATCCTAATCCGAAAAAAAATTTTTTTTGGTCCCAACATTTTTTGATGAGCGGGCACACCTCTCCTCAACAATTTTAAGTCTCATCAAAATGGTGACTCAAAATTTTCATGGTATCTTTTCAAGGACATCAAAAATAGTCAAGTACAACTTTGCAGAAAATCCCATCTGCTGCTTTTCTCAAGATATCGACAAAAACGTTATTTTTCAATAAAAAAACTCCGAATTTGCGAATTATATGCGTATATCCATATATTTATCGATAATATTTATGTTTAAATATGTACTTACACTTCGTATACGTATGTCTAGGTATGTATATATACATGTAGGGATATATGTATATGGTTATTTCCACAAAACTCTCCATTCCAGGACGTGATTCGTAATTTTACTTCCAACTGACTAATTTTTCTTACTTTTTCTTTCAGAATAGAAAGTACAACTTTATCTTTTACTTTTTCGGGCATTACCATACTTTGTAAATTATCCACCAAAACATTTTCTTTATTGCAATCATGACTTTACCAACTTCTCCCCAACAAATTTTACAGATTTTGATGTCTTTCTTCTTCTCAGAGCTTTCAGAAACGGTTGAGAATTAAAGCTTTTTTCAGTGCTCGAGGCTGCATAAAGACCATTGTCCGCATTTATCTCGATTTCGAATTTTCGTTCCTGGAAAGGACAGTTTTGTGGAAATAACCATATACACATATCCCTACATGTATATAAATATACCTGGATATACGAAAACGAAGTGCAAGTACATATTTGAACATAAATATTATCGATAAATATATGAATATATGCATATAATTCGCAAATTCGGAGTTTTTTATTGAAAAATGACGTTTTTGTCGATATCTTGAGAAGAGCAGCAGGTGGGATTTTCTGCAAAGTTGTACTTGACTATTTCTGATATCCTTTTTGAAAAGATACCATGGAAATTTTGAGTCACCATTTTGATGAGAGTTAAAATTGTTGAGGAGAGGTGTGCGGGGGGAAAAATTTTTTTTACAATTTAGAAATATTTTTTGTACATTTCCTCGGGGCCCCAATTACGTGGGGACCCTGGGCACGTGCCCATGTTGATTTTCACTGATATTGAATGACAAACAAATTTAACTGACCACCTATTACTGATTTTGTTCACACAGGACTGTGTTCCACCAGAAATAATAAATTTAATTAAATACGATTCTAAACGTAATGCAAAACACTAAAATGCACAGTGAATCAGTAAAGACGTACAGACATGTGAGTGCAAGAGCCATGAGGATAATTGTCAAAATGTACCTAACTTAGATATATTGTTTTTGCTTCTTTTATATTACTTATGTATTATTATACTCTTCGCAAAAACGAAGAGTATATTGTATTGGATCAGCACATTTCTAAAATCGTGAAGATCGCTCGTAGAAAAAAATGTTCATATTGTGTTACTGAACGAATTCTGAACAACTTCCAAAATGCCCGTCTGCCCGTCCGTCCGTCACGTTTCTGGTAAGCACGATAACTTAAGAAAGAAAAGTCCGATTGTATTGAAATTTGGAAAGTAAATTAGCGTTAGCCAGAGGAAGAACCTTATTGTTTTTGAAGAAAATCGATCAGTAAATAAAGAAGTTATTAATTATTTAATTTAAAAAAAATATTTTCTCTTAATTTTTGTCGCTTGTACTTAAATAGAAATCTTGCGAAATATTATCTCCATAATATATATTTTTTTGTTTATGCATTTTACTAATACATATTTCATAAAAATATATCTAATGAGTTGAAATATTGTCGATTGTCGAAAGATATATATCACAGACAATCAATTTTCGTAACAATGTGTGATGGTGCAGTGGCTAAAGTTTTGCCTTGCAATCCAAAGATCGTGTGTTCGAATCCCACACAGGTTGGATATTTTTTCTTTCATTTTTTTTTCATATAATTTTTTTCGCAACAAAGATGATACCACAAAATTTAGGATGTCCAAAAACTAATATTATTTATAAGAAAACTGCTAAGAGTATCCTATAGAATGTGTAACAATTATATAAAAAGCTCAGTAAATTGGCGAAGAGTACCTTTTTAGCTTGTTTTTTATTACTTAGCAATTAAAGGACCATAAAAACAAAGTATCTTTAGTTTCATTTAAGTCACCAGAAGCATTTTTGGACAACTGTAAATATATACCACAATGGAGATAGAACTGGTAATAATTATTATTTCAGGAATAATTTTCCTGGGATTATCAGCTTCAGAGTTATTTGCAAACAATTTAAGAGGTTGTCCAACAAAATTACCTTATTCAAAAATATATCGTTAAAGATAAGAAAATCGATATATACAGGAATGAAACTAGTAGGTTATCGACTACTTTTTCACTTCAGCATTTCATCATGCAAAAGTTAGAATATTTATTTGGTCTGCTGCAATCCATAGCCCTTTTATGCGCCCATGTGAGACGCTGACATTTTCTTAAAGCCTACCTATGTGACACGCAAATAAAAACAGTATACATTGCACTATATAATAACTAGCGGCAATATATGTTTTGGTATTTACCATCGAAGTGGGCATGGGCGATCAAGCATCGAGCACCGTGTGAACTGGTGAAAGTGCGAGATGACAGTACAGATCCAACGCAGTACGTGGATACTACATATGCTTGGATAATCATAGCGATTATACCAGAGGCTCTGCAGTAAATTGCAATCCTATACGGATTCGATTTTTTGCTACTTATGGTGATTGCATTCCGAAGAATTTACGAAGCGTTAAATAATAATAATAATATTGTTCATACATACATAATCTACTAACTTATTGTGTATGCTATAATGAAAGGACACTCATAAGAACGTTTAATTATTAACTGGTATTGTTTTCAATAATTAGTTATATATGTAATCCTGTTCATTACGTAGCAAAATGGCGAAAATGAAATTTTCCATTCTCATTAAACGGTCTTTTAAAACTGCACAAATTTTAGGCATTTTTAAAAAATTATAGCCTGGTCTTATTTTATTAATTTTGAAATAATACAATTAAAATCTTATTTATATTTTTTTACAATTTCTATAAAATTTACTAACAATAAAGAAAATCAGAATTAAATTCTGCACAATATGAAAAAAACTCTTGCAGAGTAAAGAGTGGACCAAATATTATGCGTGACTCACCCCAATAAACGCTCTGTAGTGCTTCAATTAACTACAATTTGATATAAATTTAGGTTTGTAACGTTTCTAAATTGTGTACCAAATTGGAGCCTTGTAAGTCAAACAATTTTCAAAATATATTTGAGAGCTTAGTAAGGGGTACGTAAAAAATACAAAAATGAAATTTCGCCATACCCCAAAGAAGAAATGATTTGGCCATACGAGTTCTAAAAATCACAGCTAGAGATTAAGATTTTTTATTTGACTTACAAGCGTGTTCGCTGCCACTCCCCGGAAACACACCGCTGGGCCAGCTGTATCTACGCTGGGTTGGATTTGAGTCATGCTTGTTGTTAGCATAGAGCCACAAGACGCTTGGTACATGAGTCTGATTTGATCTAATTTTGATGGCCTGTTGATTAAGAGACTCTCAGGCAACTTCCATTAATAAATAATTTTTTGACAAAATGAAATTGATAAATATCTCGTTATTATGGAGATACAACAAATACTTTATTTCTAATTTTTTTTTTATTTTGAATGCCTTATTTATGTTAACGTCGCGCATCGTGGGGAAGTTTATCTAATGCTACTCCACCACTTAACCAGGACGGCGAGATGCGATAAATGAGATTTAATAATAAAAGCTATAAAACAAATGAATGTTGAAACAAAAAAATAGTTACAAATATATTTTCTGATAAAATGTAACGTTATATTAAAACAAGCTAAAAACGTACTCTTCGGCAATTTATTGAGATTTTTATATAATTGTTATACATTCTATAGGATACTCTTCGCAGTTTTCTTGTAAATAATATTAGTTTTTGGACATCCTAAATTGTGTGATACCAACTTTGTTGTGAAAAAAAAATATGAAAAAGAAATTGAAAAAAAAAACATCCAACCTGTCTAAGATTCGAACACGTGAACTTTGGATTGCAAGCAAGCAAACAAAATTGATTAACAGTCATATATAATATGCGCCCCCCCGAAACCTGTCCCGGAGCTAGCCAGACAACCACGGCGCCTAGCAAAACTTTTGTCACTGTACCATCAGATATTATTATAAAAATTGAATGTCCGTGGTATATATCTTCCGAGAATCGTATTTCAAGGCATTAGATATATTATTATGAAATATATATTAGTAAAATGTATAAATAAAAAAAATATTATCTACATATAATAAATTAAGAACATAATTATTTTTAAATTAAATAATTAATAGCTTTCTTATTTACTGATTCATTTTTTTCAAAAACAATAAGGTTCTTCCTCTGGCCAACATTAACTTACTTTCCAAATTTCAATACAATCAGATTTTTCTTTCTTAGGTTATCGTTTACAAGAAACGTGATGGACGGACAGACGGACAGTTTGAAAGTTGTCCAGAATTCGTTCACTAACACAATGATATGAAAATTTTTTCCCTACGAGCGATATTTACGATTTTAGAAATGTGCCGGTCAAATGAAATATACCATTCGTTTTTGCGAAGAGTATAATAACATTATTAACCGATATTCTGAAAATACATGAAATTCTTGTTACTCCTAGCGGAACACCATCTACTTATGACATAAGGTTCCAAAGCACGTATTTGTATCCCCACAAATGAGGGGGATTTAAGTTTCTAAGCAACATGATGTGCTTCAATTTTAATCTTTAATTTAACCAACAGTTTAAATTTAAAAACCGCTGCTCAAGGAATCACTACCTACTTCCACATCCAGATTTTCTATCCAAGTTACTCACAACGAAAAAATTTTGTACGTGGAAATAATTGTTTATGGAACATTAATAATATAATATTTGAAATCCTATACCCCAAAAACGATACCCCACATCGGAAGTGGGGTGGTGATAGAGGGGTGGTAGGGGGGTGGATGAAGTAAAAAAATATTTTGAGGTTTCTGGTTCTTGTACACACACTAAATCACATTTTTTTTTCATCCCCTTTAATAATGGGTAATGGGGGTGGCTAATGCCAAAAATTTTTTTGCTACCTTAGCTTCTCTTGTATATACTAACTATCAATTTTATGGACTCTTACCTGCTTGATTTACCTATTTACCCAAAATTTACCCCAATTTACCCCCCAACCCTTCAACGGAACAAGATGAAAATATAATTTAATTCCAGACCTCGTTAAAGTACATATATGTACCAAATTTCAAGTCAATACCTCAAACGGTTCCAGAGTAAACGTGCGCACAAAAAAAGTTGCAGACCGACAGACAGACAGAAAATTTTTTCGCTCAAACTTAAATCTAAAAGCTTATTTGAACAATAACAATTTTTTAATTTTTTTTGTCGTTACTATACTTCCATTGGATGTGGAAGTAAAAGTAAGATACCGTTGTAAAGAAAATTTAACGGATTTAAGAACTATGAGCTACTTAACGCCCATTGCTATTTAAAATTTTAGGCATAGGTCCTACCATCGCTTAAGGGTTGAAATGGAATACCCAACGCCCAATAAAAATGTCTTTCTTGATAATAAAATCGACGCGTTGAGCATTTTTTCGAAAAAACGATCATACAAGTAAAGAAACACGTATTTCATTGTGGGCCATAGTATAGATAAATATGTTTCAAATAATAATTTAATAATCTTCTAAAATAATTTGGGGGGCTAATTATAACTGTAAGCTTACACTTCATTGTTAAATTATATCTATATAATGTAACAAGGTATTATTTTCACTACTTACATTAGTTTTAAACATGCCAATTTCCAAGTCAATATGCCATACCTTTCTGAATTTATTGTGCACAAATGTATTCGTTATACACCCACAATTAGACAGGTGGTAACTAACATGTCAAGAATATGTCATGAATATGTGTAACCTAATATTATTATGTTTCAGAATCTTTGTTGAAATTTTTTACAATATAAGTTTTATGTGTAAAATGTCAGAGGCAATACAAATACACATTCTTAACCACCCAAAAATTCTCCATATTTCATATAATTATGATTACCGATATACCGACCAGCACGAATAAAATAAACAAGACATTCAAATGCTAAATGTTTAAAAAGGGAGCACGGCCAAGAAATATATTAGTTGTATCTATTATATGTTCAGAAATAGAAAAAAGGTAAAACAAGAGAAAAATTTCTATTTGTTATAACGTACTTGTACGTTTTCAGTGTTGATGTGAAGTTGCTTGAGATAAATTAGTATTTATTTGTAGTTGACATATATTTACGATTTTGTTTTGTTGAAAGCAATGGAAATGCTGATAGTTACAATGAAGTTATGCAAATTTATATGGCATCTGCCCCTCCCAAAATTTTTTCGGAAACGCTCGCGTTTCCATGTTTTAAATAAAATTGATAACCTTTCTCACTTGAAACATTTAGAAGGTGATAAAAACGTCACATTAAAAAACATTTGTCAACATTCCTTGATAAAGATAAATTCAAACATATCTGACAATTTTTAGTTAAAACAGGCATATTTCTTCATGAAATATTTCTCTAAAATGTCACTGACGTATTACGATATAACTGAACAGCAAAGCGTTGCATACTTTGGTGGCATAGTTTAATTTGCAACTCGGTAGCTTCTATGCCGACAAAGCGAACAAGAAATCTTCTGTGGATATTAATTAAATACTATTGCTTCGCTTTATGCCTTTTCTTACCTCTTCTAAGAAACTACAAGGAAATTGTCAATAAACCACAAGATAATTCAGGAAGGCTCTTTCCAATGTAAAGAAGTTCGCACAAAACGACTGAAAAAAAATTGTGCACAAATAAAACCAGATGCAACATATAATGTTCCACTTTTTACACGAAATATCAATATTTATTATACCTGACGAGGTCAAGTGCATTTTATAGAATAACAAATCTTCATATTCTGATTTTTGGAGTGTTATGACAACTGTCAACATTTCAACCATTGAAAAGATATACTTTTCCGAGGCATGTTTGCTTTTTTAACAGTCTCAAATAAGATTTGTATGAAATTTGCAATTATGGTGAATGCGCCAGTGTCAGAAAATTCAAATTTCGTCGGAATTGAATTAAAATTGGTAGTTTGATATTTTATTAGTACGTGACACCTAATCTGATGTTACTAGTTGAAAATTCAAAATTTCAGGATTCTTTGCTATCAAGTCTGACGATAAATCTTAAAATTCAATATTGCGTATATTTTCTTTTACTGGGCAGAAGCTAAACAAGCTAAAAACGTACTTTTCGCCTGTTCACTGAACTTTTTATATAATTGTTACACATTCTATTAGATACTCTTCGCAGTTGTTTGTAATGTTAGTTTTAGACATCTTTAATTTTATAGTACGAACTTAGTTGGTCAGTGTAAAATAAAGTAAAAATAAAAAAATATATACCATACCCCATTTGTGTTTCGAACCCGGGACCCTTGGATTCCGAGTCAAAAGCGTAAGAACTACACCACCACCTTACACGTAAAAAAATGTAAATTTTTACATTATAAGGCACGAGCTAAAATCATATTTTCACGGTTGTGTATTACATTATGAAATGTATATTTGTAAAATATATAAATATTTAGATGTTAAAATGAAATATTATTCCACCAGGTTTCTATTCAATTACAAAAACATAAAAATCAAAAAAAAAATGTTTCAAATTGAAATCATTAATAACATTTTTATTTACCGATTGATTTTGTTCTTCCTCTAGCTAACACTAACTTATTATCCAAATTTCAGTACAACCGGATTTTTTCTTCTTGAGTTATCGTGCTTACAAGAAACGTGACGGACGGACGGACAGACGAACATACGGACAGACGAGTGGGCAGGCGGACATTTTGAAAGTCGTTCAGAATTCGTTCATTATCACAACGATATGAAATTTTTTTGTCTGAGAGCAGTATTTACGGTTTTAGAAAGGTGCCCATCAAATGCAATATACTCTTCGTTTTCGTATGTGCGAAGAGTATAATAATAAGTAAGTCGATAAAAAGGGAAAAGAATATTTGAAAAAAAAATCGACTGCTGCCTAGGTTGCCCGCCTTTGATTTTGTATTTGTTCTACTTCTACAAACGATAGATTTAATTTGTCTGTCATTCGGTGAGACCGTTTGTCTGTCCGTCTGCCTCTCCGTCCATCATGTCTCTTCTAGGCTAAATAACTTAAAAGAAAAAATGGCTGATTTTATTGAAACTTTGACAATAAATTAGTGTTAGCTAGAGGACGAACCTCAACGTTTTTGAAAAATATCAGTCAGTAAATAAAAAGGTTATGAAACATTTTGTGAAAAAAGTGCACGTGAAGAGTGTTGCAACACCTTTGATAAGATTCTATAAACACAAAGATACTGCATAGTACATTGACCAAAGTTTCGACAGTCAAGATGGTATCATCGGCAGATCGTTAAAATTGCAAGTATGGCACTTAAACCAACAATCTTATCAAAGATTACAACACTATTCACATGTACTTTTTTCATAAAATTTTTCATAACCTTTTTATTTACTTACAGATATTTTTCAAAAATGCTGAGGTTCTTCCTCTAGTTAATATTAATGTATTGTCCAAATTGAATAAAATCGAACTTTTCTCTTTTAAGTTATTTAGATTAAAAGAGACATGACGAACGGAGAGGCAGACGGACAGACGAATGGACTGACAGAAAGACGGAAATTTTAAAAGTTGTTGCGACAACACAATGATATGGTTTTTTTTCTCTACGAGAGATATTTACGATCTTTTAAATGTGTCGATGAAATGCAATATGCATACCCTTTGCTTTCGTATTTTCGAAGAGTATAATAATAGATACGAAAAAAATGCATATAACATTTCTTGTAGAGAATTTTATGAGCTTTATTTTTTGTATAAAGATAATTTCGATGTCGCTAATAGGCTGAGAGATATAAGCAAAAAACTGAAACGGAGCGTCATTTTTCCAAGATGGGGAGCGAGCGCAAGAGATAGAACTGAGGACTTTTAGTATGTTAGACAGTGGGGCGGGGCCTTGATGAACATCTCGGCCAAGTTTCAAAACTCAGTTTTTTCCCACTAATTTTCCCTATTTAACTGGAGTGTTCTGTCAATACCGAATTTTAACATTTTTTAATGTTGCCCACTTAATTGAACTTTTTACCTAATAGCGATATTTAGGTCGATGCAAAAGTAAATAAACAACGAATTCAAACCGATTTTTAATATTAGATAAAAGGTGAAATTTTATTTAGTAATCTTCGGCGACCTATTTTGAAGGCAGTTCGATTTTTTCAAAAATAAAAAAAATATATATATGCAATTTTTAATACCTAAGACAATTACATTAAATGTATAAAACAGCAGGGTTCTATTTTGAAAATTAATGTGTGTCGTGCAAAAGCAATCATCAAGGCATCGTGGGTTATAAAATATGAAACAAAAATCAAACGTTTACGTAACTTCGTGCATGCTCCTCGTACTATAAAGTAGTTATACGATCGAAAATAAAAGTATTTCAATAAATCATCGTGATTTTGTTTTTAAGATATGATCACCTGCGGCGCGCAAACAAAAAGTTAGATTTGACAGCTGCTTACTAAAATTCGTTTGGACGTACATAGGCAATTCATAATATCCACTATACTTAGAACTTAGCTTTCTCCTATGTCTTCCTGGTCAGAACACACTTGAAATTAAATGGCTAAAACAATGCTCCATTAAATTATTATTGAAACGACATGAACGAACATACTTTCAAACATTTCGTTTTCATTTTCCAAACTGGACTCCCACTTCAATAACATGCCACACACGCTATTTTTGCTTTCAACTACTCGTTTTGACTCCTAATAAAAGTGAAGGATATCGACAGCCAATGCGAAATTTCAATGTCTTTTAGTACTAATTTTGTCACAACAGGGATGATCACTTTTTAATTGTAATGAAAGTCGGTAGGTGACAGGAATAGCATTAGCAATATGTACTTCTCATTTAAACGAATGCAGATATTTCTTTCTATATTTTTGTGAAAAATACTTCTTAAAAAATAAATCATATATGAAATGTGAGCACTATTATTGAACATTTTGTGAACTTACCCCCTGCCTCCCAATATTGTGCACAAAAGAAAGGGCAATGCAGTTCCTTCTTTTGCTTAGTGAGATTATATGAAACATATCTAATAAAAGTGCATTGTCAGTCCCTCGCGGAGGATAAAAACCATTTAATTTAAAACACAGAAACTTAAGAAATTCTATATTCTAGTTTGGATCGAATATATGTAAAATACAATAATATTAAGCTTTCAACATTTGAGAAACAGCTTCAATTTCTAACAAAGAACCCGAATAACTTAGAAGCTGATTTGGTCATTTGATTAATATCGTTAGAGAAACTGACAGTTGGATATAACACCGAGATCCTTAAATTCGGAACAACATTCGAGAAGAAAATTGTTAATATAATAATCAAATTTTATGGAGTTTTGCCTACGAGTAAATGTCACTATCTTGCATTTAGCAATATTTAGCTTAAGGAAATTGTTGAAATACCACACAGAAACGTTACTGATTTCAATTTGTGAATTAGCACAATCGTTATAATTGTTTACACTTGTATAGATTTTGAGATCATCTGCAAAAAGTAATTGGTGGCAATTGATTGTTGACATTATATCATTTATAAAAATTAAAAACATCAAAGGTCCCAAGTTTGAGCCTTGTAGAACACCTGATGGAGCTAAGTAATTCCGAGACCTGTGACAACCGTGTTCTACGAATTGTTAGCTATAAAACAAGCAGGACGTAAAAAGCAAGATCAAGGTATCAGAATCCGAAGGTTTTTAGCTTAGATAATAATAAATAGTGATCTCTCTGATCAAATGCTTTTTGCATATCTGTGTATATAACATCTACTTGTCCCTCCGCGTCCAAGTTTTCGGATATGAACTGGGTAATACAGGCAAGATTACCCAAGGAACAATTTTGGTTTCTTAAATATATACAAGGGTGCTATAAAACTATTTATAAAATGCCTTGAAAAATCTATTTTGCTGTAACAATATCCTTAATATGATCATAAAGCGACTTGTAGACTAAAAGGGTCCACCCTTATGAAAGTTGTTAAGGCCCTTTTTAAATTCCATCATATAACTCCTTAGTGAGGCATAGTGTCGTTCTTGAAAACCTTGTTCGGGCCGTTTTAAAACCTTCCTTAAAACCTATTTTAAAGCTGTCGGAAGCTTTTTTATTAGCTTCCTGCATTTCTAGAAAACACCTAGAAGACTACCTTACTTACTAGTTTTTAAAACTCTCATAAGTCCATATTACAACTGAGAAGCCATAAGAATATCCACGAAGGAATCCAAATAATTTTATTATTGCATTTATTTTTTCTAAACTGATTTAAGCAAACACCATCAGACTTATTGAAGATAAAATGGAATTTGAAATTTATAAAGCGCATAGTGGCACTATAACCTCTCTAAGGCCGATTTAAAAGGTAATAAAGAGACATCAGGTATGACAAAAAAATTAAAGCCAACGGCAGTTTATCGTTAAAACTACAAAAGAAAAAAACAAGAAAACTCAGAAATAATAATGATTTTAATATTTATACAAAATCAGCAAATTTAAAAAAGTAGGCTGCTTCTCGGTTTCCACGGTAATTACTTCCACGTCCAGTGGAAGTATAGTAACGACAAAAAAATTTAAAAAAATTTTTATTGACCAAATAGGCTTAAAATGTCATGAAACGTCGAGATTTTAAGTTTGAGCGAAAACACATTTTCTGTCTCTCTGTCGGTCTGTCTGTCGGTCTGTCTGTCGGTCTGTCTGTCGGTCTGTCTGTCGGTCTGTCTGTCTGTCTGTCTGTAACTTTTTTTTGTGCGCACGTTTACTCTGTAACCGTTTAAGATATTGACTTGAAATTTGGTACACATATGTACTTTAACGAGATCTAGAACTAGATTATATTTTCATCTTGTTCCGTCGAAGGATTGGGGTGTAAATTGGGGTAAATTTGGGGTAAATGGGTAAATCAAGCAGGTAAGAGTCCACGAAATTGGTATTTAGTATATACAAGAGAAGCTAAGGTCTCAAAAAAAATTGGCATTAGCCACCCCCATTACCACCCCCACCCCCTTATTAAAGGGGATGAAAAAAAATTGTGATTAAGTGTATGTACAGGGACCAGAAACCTCAAAATATTTTTTTACTTCATCCACCCCCCACTACCACCACCCCCACCCCACTACCGATGTGGGGTATCGTTTTATGGGTTTTGGGGGTAGAGGATTTCAAATATTATATTATTAAAGTTCCATAAACAATTATTTTCACATACAAAGTTTTTTCTTTGTGAGTGACTTGGATAGAGAATCTGGATGTGGAAGTAGGGATTCCTTGGGCAGCGGTTTTTTCAGTCGTTTCTTGTAATTCTACCTTAATTTGCTAAAGAAAAAGTGATAATTATTAATAATTATAATTGTGCGATTGACCCTGAATATTTTTATATAACAAGAAAAACATGGCCGGCCAACTAAAAACCTAATTGTCATTTTACAGTCCTCTCATTAAATTATATATTCTAATAATGGTAATGACCTAGAACATTTACTCCAAATGAAGTCCTTTTAGTCTTTTTGTATAGTATCACAAATAATCCCTTACTTACATAAATGCAAATGCACTTGGCGAAGATCACATGGACTTGATAAAAGCTATAATAAAACCTTTGGAATTTAAAAGAACCGCCTCCAAGACGAACCGCGTTGACATTTGATACAAAAAACTTAAAACTTAACCTCAAAATAATTTGTGTGTGTGTGTGTGTTTTAACAGTCCTTCTAAAATTGCCACTCTTTTTTATTTTCTTCCACCTTTCCAAAAAAGACATAATTACACATCAATAGGTAGTGAAATGCTTTTAATTAACACACACACACATGCATCAACGACACTTCAGGCAGACATATTGTTTATTATTTTTATAATAAATGTTTTATTGAGGTTTTAGAAAGTGTTCTATGGAATTAAAATTTGCCTTTTAGATTTATAGACGCCTTTTTTTCTTTATAACGGTTTCATCACAACATTTGTCAAGGATGTTTTAAGAGTCTAGTTTTGTGATGGCCGTTAATATGTACTAATAGGCATTGAAAATATCTAGTTTTAAAAAAGATTTAAAATGCATTTATTGCAAATATGTTAAAACCATAAAGAATAATTTAAAGCCTCTTTAAATCTAAATGGAATTTAGGACGTTAATAAAACTAATTAGATTTATGGAGAGTTTTATACAGGTATGATAAACCCATTACAAATATATATTATCCTAGAAGCAAATTAGCTTTATAATTAGTTCTTACAGAATGTTTTAAAACTTACCATATAAGAGCAAGAATACTTGAAGCCTAAAAGGCCTTAACTACAACATCAATAAAGCACAAGACTGTTTTCTAACCCTGACAAACCTTTCTTAAAACCTCCTCAACTCCAAATGAGTTTTAAATTGTTCCTTGGTGTACTGTTGATCTTTGTGTCATGAAGCCATGCTGAGCATACTATATGAATGATTTGACTACACTGTAAATATTGGTATACAAAATGATTTCTATAACTTTGGCGAAATTGCACATGCAATTGCATGCACTGCAATTGCGATGGTTCTGTAATTAATTATGGAAGATGGATCACCAGTTTTAAGTATGGGATATATTTTAGTAATTTTCCAGATATTAGGAAACTTGGACGCAGTAAGCATCAAGTTAAAAATGGTATACAGTGGAGTTACACACAGCAGCACAGTCTCTGACCACGCCATCTATACACAGAACTATTTAAATGGTTGATATCAACAGTTCTGTGTAAATAGAAAGTATGAATATTGCCGTCACTCTAACAGACAACTGTAGTCAATTTTGATGTCTACATGAAATGAGGGTGGTTAATTTAGATGGTTAGAACTTTCCAATGTCGAAAGATACTTAACCTATAGGCTAAAACAAAATTTTGAATTTTTGCTAAATTTCGCATTGCCACCCTGTTAATCTTAAATATACCTATAAATTCTAGTTTGAAACTAACGTATGATATAAATAATACCGAACAAAACAAGTTATTTTGCAGGTACATCGTGCACATATAAATTACAATAGAAACATATTCACGTAGAGGCGTTCTTCAACGAATTGTTGGGAATCATATCCACCCACAACAGCTATTATAGCAGCCGTTAGTCGTGTCTTTAGATGATACCAAAGTCGCCACCACTTTAGCGGCAAGTCGTTAACTTCAAATGCTCGAACGGCTCTAGTTTTTCTTTGTCCTTTTTATTTCGATTCTCTGGTGCCCGTGTTCTTGACAAGCTTCCGAGGACGCAGTAAATTTTATACTTTAATAACGGAAAATAATCATTTAACTGTGCAGTGTGCATTAAAACAAGCATAAGGAAAGTATTTACTTAAAATTCTTCCCATTAACAAAGAACCTTTTACGTACCTAGCTAGGTAAGATACTAAATTAGCATAGAGATACCGATAAAGTTATGCGTCTAATTTGCCATAAGTTGTCCTCAAACCGAAGACATATATGACGTTAACAGATAAGAAAACACACACATGCGCACTATAAATACTTGTAACGACCACTTTCATGACCGATTAAAGATTTGACGACACCGGTCATAAGATCAGCTATCTTATAAACAAAAGGATTCCTTGACCGACTGTCCTCTTGAACGGCAGAAAACACTACAACGGCTGTGACAAAGCTCTTCGTACTCACGACAGAGTTACTGTAATTTTTTTTCTATTGTACAGATTGTTAGAAAAATAAACAACTGTAAAATAAGAGAGTTAATTAACACCCACATAGATCTTTTAAAATACGAGAGATGTTAAATAGAAAAACGTTACATTCTAAAAAAATTGATAAAATTCTAGAACTAGTATGCTGTAGACAGTGTAGATGTAAAGACAATTCACCTAAGTTCATACCATAGATTACACAGGCATACGAAAAAAATTCAAACCTAAAGGCCAGACCATCATATCTGTTTGTATTTTGATTAGGGTTTGCAATACCGGTTAGCCGGTTAACCGGTTAACCGGACAAAAACACATGATGATAATTACCGGTTATTTACATTTTTACCGGTTATTTCGGTAAATTCTGAGCTTACGATATGTCACGTATTCAACGTTTCTATTTATATCAGTGACTAGTATTTACTAAATACAGAGTGACTGTCCCAACACTGAGTACTTTTAACAATAAACTAGTGGAAGCATTATACTCTTAGCCGATTTATTGAGTTTTTATATAATTGTTACACATTCTGTAGGATACTCTTCGCATTTTTTCTTGTAAATAATGTTAGTTTTTGAGTATTCTAAATTTTGTGATACTAACTGTTGTGAAAAAAATATATGAAAAAAAATGAAAAAAAAAACACCTGCCAGGGATTTGAACCTAAGACCTTTGGATTGTAAGGCAAAATTTTGGCCACTTGGCCATCAAACTTCACTAGAACAGTTGAATGTCAGTAATATATATCATTCCAGAATTGTATTTCAACGGATTAGAAATATTATTATGAAATATATGTATATTAGTAAAATGTATAAACAAAAAAAGTAACGCTAATTTACTTTCCAAATTTCAAGAGTATAATAATATTATAAAAAGTAAACCCGAAACACCAAGCCCTAAGAAATACAAGTAAGAGAGACATTGACAATATCTTGCTACAGGAAATTGAATATTTCACTGCCGCAAATATCCGTGGAAAACATTTAGAAGTATGTTATTACCAATTCTTATTAACTTATCGACTTACCAGTATCGATCGAGGAAGGGCATTATCAACTGGTGGTATTCTATTTCTGTGCACAAATATCTGACGACTAACAGATGCAGCTTTGAAAAACTAACCCTTTTAACGGGATATCATTTTAAAAATTATTGTATTTTTAGATTAGGTATTCAGTAAATGCCCTATTTGAGTTTATGTTTACAATTTTTGTTATTTAAGTTAATATTTTTGTTATTTACAGAATATTTATTTATTTAATGTATTTCATTTATATTTTTTTCTTTTGATAAAAAACCTTTTGTTTGTTCATTATATTAATTATACATAAATAAAAAGGTTTTTTGTTAAATTTAGATAATTTTGTACATGGAAAAAAAAACAATTTCCATTTTCGCCACCCTAATCATTCATTCTAAAAATTACCGGTAAATACCGGTTAACCGATTATTTACAGTTTTATTTACCGATTTACCGGTTATTAAAATTTCCGGTAAATTGCAAACCCTAATTTTGAAATGCTTGGGGTTGAAAGGATGAAATATTATTAAAATCTAATGTTATTTTGAGGTGCTGAAAACACCTTAAAATTTTGGAAAAACCTGCTTGCAAATAATCTTCATCTTTTTATTTTTTGTGTAAAAATTTAGCTTGGGTATAAAAAACCATTCAAATACTCTTGCCAATCTCTAAAAAAAAAAACTCAGTTTTGTATTAAAAAGCTATGAGTTGCGGCAAGGCTGCTAAATTTTTGGCATTTTAACCCTTTAATGTAATTACTTAATTAATTAATTAATGCAGCTTAAAAAATAAATTAAATTAAAAAAATAAATTATGATGTGTTTACGTATGCTAAGTGGCAACTTTTGCACACCTAAGCTTTTTGAAAATAATTTTTTCTTCACTCCACCCCAATGTTCATGGAGTCAAAAGAAGATTTTTTTGTATAAAATTGATAAAATCAGAAAATACTGCACTTCTGTTGCCTTCTTCGATCCCCATCATATTTTACGCCCTGAAACCACCCCCAATTAAGGCGTTTCAATGCTATTTTGGACAACAACGTTGAAAAATGGCTACAAAGTGAACAAAAGAATTGTTTTGTCAACAGACGACGGAATTTGCGGAAACTATACTACTGTGTTTTGGTTTTCTCTCTCCTTTGTGTCTTTCTTCCGACACTCCTGGAATTAAACAAGAGAATATTTTCTTCGAAATAATAACACGTGAAAATACTGAAGTTCTGTCGCAAATTCATCCGGAAATTGAGGGTTCTTTTGTTATTTTTTTTTTTGCATTTGTTTCGTCCGAAATAAACCAACACAGCAGCAATAAGAAAAAGATAGAGGCGTTCATCGGTTGTCTGAGAAATGATAGATTTTGGGGTGGACAGGAGACGATTGCAGCAACGGCGAATCTAAAGAACAGGGCAATAATAATAAGGCCTATAACATTCAACCAGAAGAAATCAGATCCTATGTTAGGAGACATATACGCACATATAGAAAAAGATAACCAGCTGGAAGATGATAAAATATTATCGGAAAAACCTTACTTCACACGTGGTCTAACGAAAATTAAAAATTGCACTTATTTTTGACTTAACAATAAAAACCCCGTGGAGAAAAGTCAAGTTGGAGCAATGGAAGCTCAATTTTACAAATAGATCATACTCTGGTAGACAGGGAGAAAAGAAAACGGATCAAGAACCAAGCGCGGATTTATGGAGGGGGGTAACGTGGTAATTACCCCCCCCCCCCCAAGATTCTGCAAACCACCAACTTTCGTTTTAAAATTTAATTATTTTTATTATTTTATTTTATATTTTTGAATACTATTGTATTTACAGAGGCGTAACTATGGTCCCAGCCGGCCCATGGGGGCCCGTTTCTCCTCTCCTGCTCATCAAAAAAAATTTGGGACGCAAAATTTTTTTTATTGTTTGTGATCCCCCCCCCGGCTCATCAATTTCAATTTTCGAGGAAAAACATTTTTGTTATTTTCAGCACGCGGCTGTGTTACCACCAATCTCAACAAAGTATAAAGATATGGGGAACCCATAATACGAAAAGACGTAGAGGAAATAACGAAACACCATACGATTCCCGAAATATATCCCTACTATAGCACGAAGCCTTTTAGAAAAACACCGTGAAGAAATAAACAAACAACTAACAGAAGAGGAGCTAGACTGAGCATCAATGAATTTAAAAGGGGAGAAGTCATTATTTTTAGAAGAAAATACACGTTACAAAGAATCCCAGTAAGGAAAACAGAAAATATTTAAACATTTTACATAAAATATAAACAAAACTGTATCATCAAATCAATAAGCACAGCTCAAAATAATCAAACCATTGTATATACAGTATGTGCTATTTACCGCAACACCCCGTTATTTTGGAACGCGTTGGCCGATTTAACATTTTTTTTTTTGGGATATACTGCTTGATGAGCTTTATTTGACTGTTTTCAAAAATTTGTAATTTTCATATTTTCAAGGCCTACTAAGCTCCTCTAAGTGTTCGAAATTTCGAGAGCGACTATTAGGCAATTTTTTATCGGCAAATTGGATAGTGTATTCGATTCGCAGTTGTCTGGAATACCTCTATACAAAATTTTAGTTCGATAGGGTGTTTCTTATTCAATAGCCAAATTTAAAATTTTTCACTTTTCGACTGGCCCTGTATAAAAGTCGGTTAGGTTTGCCAAAAAGGTAAAGGAGTCATTCGACTTAAGGAACATCAGACACTAAATGAGGAAGAAAAAAGAAAAGTTATTCTTTAAACAAATAGTGCCTCTACACAGTATTCGATTGCTGTACGGTGTACGTAGAAGCTTTAATGAAAATTTGTCAAACAAATGGATTGGATGGAATAGCTTTATTTTTTCTTCCTTATTTAGTGACATCAACATCAGATACTAAATGAGGAAGAAAAAAAGAAAAACTATTCCGTCTAATTTGTTTGAAACATTTTCAGGCACCTACGTACAGCAACCGAATAATGTATAGAAGCACTATTTATTTAAAAAATAACTTTTCTTTCTTCTCTTTTTTATACAGGGCCAGTCGAAAAGTGAGACATTTTAAATTTGGCTATTGAATAACAAACAGCCTATATGAGGTATCGAGCTATTTGAAACAACTGCGAATGGAATACGCTATCCAATTTGACGATAAAAAGTTGTCTAATAGTCGATCTCGAAATTTCGACCCAATTCCTTTTATCATATATATTCAATATCTAATCTATTCTACCCTAAACAGAACTTCCCCCAACGTTCCCCCCTTAAATTATTAAAGAAACAGTTTACATTAGTACACATGCTTAGATGTTTTTAAACTTGAAAATCATATTTCCTTTGAACAAACTGCACCCTAAGCTCCCCTACTACTATACAACACCCCCAACGACAAGCACTCTCTTCCCCCATTAACATAAGTCTTTAGGCTCCTACCAGATATAAAATAGTTTTAAAAGGATTTTTGCACTATTAATAAAATGTCAATTTTAAGGCGTTTGTTATACTTTTTTTTTATCGGCAGAAAGATATAACCTTGCGACCGTTTTACTCCCTCTCCCTACGACCAACGCAACAAAAATACGAATAAAGATAGTCAAGCTCCAAGTTTCGAAAAAATCAGACAAAAGTACATATACTGTAAGGGGGAAGGGGGGGGGGGGGGGAATAAGAAGAATTGGCATGTTATTAATAATGTGCATAAAAAATACTTTTAAAACTATTTTATATCTGGTAGCAGCATAACGGTTTATGTTGTGGAGGGAGAGGGCGCTTGTCATTGAGGGTTGGGGTGTTCAGGTATTGTATAGTATTAGGGGGAGCTTAGGGTGAAGTGTGTTCAAAGGAAATATAATTTTCAAGTTCAAAAACATCTAATTTTCGAAATATTTTGACCAAAAATAAAAAGAACCGAAAACCGGCCTTATAGGCCCTCCTCCTTACATATCGTTGGTTGCTCAATAACTCTAATCAAGCATAGAAATGTATACTGGGTGTATTCTAATAACGTCATACATTCAACATGGTTTTCTCCGTATGAATACAGGCAAGAGCCAAGTGTGCCCATTTTAAAATAAAAAAACCGCTGCCCAAGGAATCACTACTTCCACTTCCAGATTTTCTCTCCAAGTGTCTCACAACGAAAACATTTTGTATATGGAAATAATTGTTTATGGAACTTTAATAATATAATATTTGAAATCCTCTACCCCAAAAACCCATAAAATGATACCCACATCGGTAGTGGGATTGGGGGTGGTGATAGCGGGGTGGTAGTGGGGGTGGATGAAGTAAAAAAATATTTTGAGGTTTTTGGTTCTTGTAAACACACTAAATCACATTTTTTTTTCATCCCCCTTTAATAATGGGGTGGGGGTGGTAATGGGGTGGCTAATGCCAAAAAATTTTTTGAGACCTTAGCTTCTCTTATATATACTAAATACCAATTTTATGGACTCTTCTTCATGACATTCTAAGCCTATTTGAACAATAAAATTTTTAATTTTTTTTTTTGTCGTTACTATACTTCCACTGGATGTGGAAGAAAATTCTTCGGACATCAATTACTTACATTACTTTTAATGTCATTTATTCAATCAAATTATCTTCCCAGTTTCTAATCAAAAGCTATGCCTCTGTCTATACACTTCTTGAGCAAACCTGAAAAGAAGAGCAGTTTTCAGTCTTAGTCTGAATTTTTTAATTTATATTAGAGTATGTACATTTTTAATTGTCCCTGATATAGCCATATTAAGGATTCTGTACCTAAAAGTTTAATTTTTAGTTGATAATAACTTTTACTGATTTTGTATTAACGTTGGGCTTGATAAGCCCCCTGTATACGTAATGACTTTGTTCACAGTTGTAAAACAAAAGCAAATAGTGTTATAGAAAAGAGTTAAAAGCTTCACGACATGGATGTTGAATTGAAATATGTAGATCTGGCAATCTTTATAGACTCCTCACGCTTGTATTGTGTCACTAAACATTGTCACGGAAATATCTTCCGTACCACGATCTAACCTATTTAACATGCATCAACACTAAAAACAAGGTTAATTACTAATCCCATAACATTTAACGGGGGTTACACCCTAACACATTCATGAAATTCTTATTCACACTTTCATAGATAATATCCTCAAATAAATATTTATAGTAGCTCTTTACATAAAGATTTCTTTATGCCTCTACGATAATTACACAAATAAATAGTAGAGGTACAGGGTTCGCTCATTCAGTTTCAGCAACTCTTTATTACTTTCAGTTTTGCATTTAATCTACCAGAAATACTCAATAAAGCATAGTTTTCATTGAACAAATTTATGTACCTGTGGTTTGTATTAATTGCTGCAACTTGATTGATCGATTGATTGATTGATTTACTAGCGTACAGTAGGAATTGCTGCCACTCCCAGGGTTATACAGCTGTACCTGCTAAGTCCACGCTGGGTTGGGCTAAGGTCTAATCTTCGTATGAAATATGTGTTGTGTCTTGATATGGAGTGTTTATGCTTCTTTGAATCTTCTTTTTTGAGTCTTCTGATTCCTCGGTTTCCGGTGCTGGGTTGGATTTGGGTCATGCTTGTTGTCAGCAGTGAGAGCTACATGACGCATGGTACAGGAGTGGGGATGGGCAGTGTAGGTGTGTTTTTGCTCTTTGTGCTCTTCTTTTTGTATTTCTGCTTCTACAAATTTTCTTCTTTCTGAGTCTTCTGATTCGTCCGTTTTGATTCTGGTAGAATATATATCGCTGGTTTTTTCCCCTCGCTTTTCTTTCCCAGTTTGTTTATGATCCTCTCGATTGTTGTTTTTCACGTGTAACATGGTCTACCTATTACTTCCACACCAGTGGAAGTATAGTAACGACAAAAAATTTTTTAAAAATTTTTATTGTTCAATTAGGCTTAGAATGTCATGAAACATCGAGATTTCAAGTTTGAGCGAAAAAAAATTTCTGTCTGTCGGTCTTGTCTGTCGGTCTGTAACTTTTTTTGTGCGCATGTTTACTCTGGAACCGTTTGAGATATTGACTTGAAATTTGGTACACATACGTACTTTAACGAGTTCTAGAACTAGATTATATTTTCATCTTGTTCCGTCGAAGGGTTGGGGGGTAAATTGGGGTAAATTTGGAGTAAATAGGTAAATCAAGCAGGTAAGAGTTCATAAAATTGATATTTAGTATAGACAAGAGAAGCTAAGGTCTCAAAAAAAATTTTGGCGTTAGCCACCCCCATTACCACCCCCACCCCATTATTAAGAGGGATGAAAAAAAATGTGATTTAGTGTGTGTACAAGAACCAGAAACCTCAAAATATTTTTTTACTTTATCCACCAACTTTTACGAGTATCCATTGATAAAGCACGTCTGGTCGTCTCGCCGTCAAGATGACAAGTCCAATGCGTTGCCGCATTGTGTTCGTTATTTTATGTTTATGCTCCCCTTTTTGTGTTTCTGCTTCTACAGATTTTCTTCTGTTGGGAAATTGTTTTCAACGGTACTATGTGCAATATGACTATGAAAATAGTACACACAATAAAACTAGTTTTGCGAGTCTTCAATTTTTTTTTAAACTGTGCTAGTTAGGAATTTATAGTTCATGACTCAGCACATATTTCACACGAAGATTCAGAAGATGCAGATACCCAGAACCAAAAACACAAAAAAGGGAACTTAAACTCTCCCTCACGACACAATGCGGTAACGAATCTCATAAATACCTACGCCTCCCATCCCTTATACCTTTACCATACGCCATATGGCTCTCGCTGCTGGCAACAAGCATGACCTTAGTCCAACCCAGCGTGGACGTAGCAGGCCTAGCTGTATAACCCTGGGAGTGGCAGCAATGCCTACCGCACGCTGGTAAATCAATCAATCAATCAATCAATCAATCAGCAGTACACTGTTTACTACAAGTAGTGCAATGCGGTACAATAAAAAAAACTGCCTCATTCATACAGGTAGATTATGTTCAATTTTAATGTTTTTCGACGAATATGTTATCGGGAAAATAATATAATCGTCTAGGTTTAAGCCGACAATATGAATGTACGAATTTATAAAAAAATATATGTAAAAACAAATAGAACAAAAGAAAATCCAACATGAGAAAAATACAAAATAGAATCGTCAGGATAATTTCTAAAATCAGTACCAATAGACAAATTAAATCTAAAGTCCATAAATTCACAAAATTATTCGAAACAGTTGAAACTCGCATCTGTTTGAATTCTACCATATCAAAGTCATCTAAAAAAATTACAACTTATTTTTAAAAGTCAAAAAATGCCTGACAATTTGATTGATTGAGAATGCCATAACTAACATATAGCACGCAACAATATGTTTAAATATTATGTACTCCCAATTTAACTGGCGATAAATAATAATTAATACTTAGATCACACCTACAGTTAAATATTTTCCCGGAATACGCCACTGAGCCTAATCTTAATTAGAAAGTAGCATCTTTTTATCTGAATTTTATTTTACACCTAATATCTAACTAATTAAATTGAATGGATAGGTATTTCACATGGACTACTGCAAAGACGTCGTGGTTAGCGTGAAAGAATGTTAACATAGTATTTTTCAAGTATATTCTAGCTGCAGACCGTACTCTTAAACGCGATCACTGGTAAATTCAAGTTATAATTAGAGTATAAATAATTAGAGGCCAAAACACGAGCACACTTTTCTACAATAATTTTAATCTCACGGTTTGTACTGTGTGCAGTCAATTCTTACATCACCTGCAATTAACAGATACCTACGATGCGACCCAATCTTATTTAAAATGTATACTGTATGCCGTTTGACATGCAACACGCCGGTTTTTATTGGAACTTTAAAATTATCGGCCAAAAACTTGTTTCCTTAAAAAGCTAAAAGTTCCTACGTAGAAATCAAGTAGGCATTTTTTATGAAGCGTATATGACGTGACACCAAAGAATGACATTAAAATAATTATTGGTTACATGAACGCCAAAATCTGAAAACAGCAGGAGTATTGGGAAATAATAGGCAAACAGCCTGTATCACGAAACGAATCAATATGGGACAATGGTAATGGATTTTGCATCCAGCAAAAACATGATGGAAAGCTCAACATGTTTCTATCATAGTGATAAATCTAGCAAAATTAAAATATGGTCAAACCCAGAAGCTATTTATGCAATGACATAATCTGATTCTCTTAATATTTTCTCTGAGCAGGTTTTGTAAATGCTCTCGAGAGATGCCTTCAATACATTCTAATCCCGTTTTTCAAAACTTCTAATGTTGGTGAAGGAGTTCTATGCACTTTTTCTTTTAGATAACCCCATATTGAAAAATTCAGCGGTGTCAAGTTAGGTGATCTTGCTGGCCACTGGATTTGTTCACTAGTTCCCAACCAGTTTCAACCAAACCGTCCATTCAAACAATTTGCAACAATTCTTCAGTTATGGGCTGGTGCGCCATCTTGTTGGAAAATTACATTTTCGTTTTCCTGCAAGTTATTTATAAAAGGCTCTATTTGATTTTGGAGAAATTCCAAATACATGTCTCCATTTAATGGTCGATAGAAAAATATTGGAACAAACGTTTAGTCCAAAATGTTCCTGAAAAGCACCTTCTCTTACTAATCTCTGATTCTCCACAGCCCAATAATGAGCATTGTTTCCTAGATTGGTGAACCTGGATTCATCCGTAAAAATAATATTATGATGGAATACTCTAGACTTAGGTTTAAATTATCTAAAAACCAATTGCAGTAATTAAGTCTTTTTTGGAAGTCATTTTCATATAGGTTATGGTGAATTAAATGATTTAAATCCGTGTTTCTTTACAATTTTCCTGGCATTTTCTCGAAGTATTGCATTGCATATATAATTCGTGAATGGAAGCAGTGCGATCATATTCGATATACGCTGGGACGTTTATTTCAACTTCTTCGCTTACAATGAAACGTTCACTATTGTTAACATTAATATCGCCATTATTTTCATTTTTTAGATGCTGCAACAGCCAAGGGTAATATACATGTGAAGGAGCATCACGATCTGAAAAGCATTTCTGGTATACTCTTTCAGCGTTTATGGCATTTTTTCGACACTCTCCATAAATAAGGAGCATGTCAATTTGATGCCTTCTTGAATAAACCATTATAATTTTTTCAGCTAACTATTATTACTAGCACTTACTGGTAATAACATAGGCCCACAAAAACAAAAATTATCCTGGGCTAGTCACCAGACCCTCATATTCGAATTTATGAGTTATGATGGAGAAAAGCTCGAAATTCATTAATTCGTGGTATTAACCTTACATATTTCAAGATCATTGGTAGCAGCATTGGCGTAATACACATTTTCGAGGTGGTAATGAGACAATAAGACTCATAACCCAACAATAACCCAATGACCCAATCAATGAGCAATTCATATTACGAAAGTTTGTAAATTTAAAAGAAAAATGTCTCATTCAGTGATGCTTTTATCTTCAAAATATATACGTAATGATCCATAAACCAACAATAACCTAACTGTCCAACATATCAATGACCCAATAAATCAGCAATTTATATTACCAAAGTTCGTAAACTTAAAGCAAGAATTTCTTACATTCGGCAATGCTTTCGTACTCTTTTATCTTCAAATGACCTGCCTAATGGGTTTCTTTTCCTGTTTTTTTTTCTTTGACAACGATTCCCTCATTATCCAGTAAAAGTCAGCCACCATATTGATCTACCTTGATACCGTCTTTCCATTTCATTAATATCTTGATGAAATCGTTCGCCTTGTTCTTCACTGTAATCTCCTAAGTTTTCAGGAAAGTAGTCAATGTGTGAATGAAGGAAATGCAATTTCAAATTTATCAGACAGCCCATTTTTTGGTAATTCTGTATCGTGTTGGCTACTATATTTCTGTACCTTCCACTTTTTTTGTTACTAAAAATTGTTCCCCAACTTCTTTGAAACTAACACACGCAGCTTTTTGATGTCAATCATTTGAGTATGAATTTGTGGTCCATCAAATATTCCTACCTTATGAGTTAAACCGCTGTGACACTAATTATTTTGTTATTATAAAGTACTGTGAAATGAATAAAAAATATGTTCTTACTTTACTAAAGATGTTTGCCTCATTATAATCTAGCCGGTTATTACCAATACTAACTTAATAAGTACGACGTGTCTTTTCTTATTGTCTTGTGTGAGGCTATATGGAAGATAACATAAAAGCAAATTAAATAACGTCAAATAAGTTTAATACTCAGCATCCATGAGTCTTAATTTAAAAGACGTTACCTCGGCGCTACATATTATATATGGGCATATATACGACAGTTTTAGAAGCCACCCCTGCGGTTTTATGTAGAAAATGAGGTAATAATGACAGCGCCTTGGTCCCATGCATTTTATATTAACAAGGGCGTCTCCAGTTAAAAGTTTTTTACGACTCAGTGATTTCGCCCAACTTTCACCGATTTCATATTAGCTAAAGACCCTATAAATTTTAATTTTACTTAGGGCTTGTCTCTTTCCAGTTTTAAGAAAATGTATTTTGCAAATTACTGCTGGCTGCTGCTGACGACGGTAAAAGGTTTGTCACATTTTTTTTACAATTTGGTTGTAAAGACGTGACTACAATTAATTCTTGTGGAAGGCGAACAAAAGTCCTGAATTTTATTCTGTTGCGTTGTCAGAAATCATGGAGTGGGAAAATAGACGTATTCAGGATTGAAATACGTAGAAAAAATAGTTTAGTCCATACAACAAGTTTTTACTAAATTGGATGATTTTCCAATTCAGTCTTTCTTAGACCTAGATAGTATTAATTCATTTAGAACCGCTTTATCATTGCAGGATCAAATTAGAGTATTAACTAACTCCAGGATAATTTTAACTTCAGGTCAAAGTGAGTGTTAAACTCGCATCGTTTTATCCGCTGTATTTTAAGATGAGTATAAGGAGACTCTAGAATAACCTGAGGTTGGTAACGCTTTCTACAGAGTTGCCAGCTTTAGGTTGATTGTGATTGACCGAAAAATGACTGAGTTCTCATTGACATTACTAAGCTAAAAGCATGTTTGTTTTTGTCGAAAAATCACCTGACAGGGATGAGCAACAACAATTATAGTATGAACTAGAATATTTTCTGGGCCATAGTTATATTACTTCCACATCCAGTGGAAGTATAGTAACGACAAAAAAATTTTAAAAAATTTTTATTGTTCAAATAGGCTTAGAATGTCACGAAACGTCGAGATTTTAAGTTTGAACGAAAAAAAAATTTCTGTCTGTCGGTCTGTCTGTCTGTCGGTCTGTCTGTCTGTCTGTCTGTCGGTCTGTCTGTAACTTTTTTTGTGCACACGTTTACTCTGGAACCGTTTGAAATATTGACTTGAAATTTGGTACACATATGTACTTTAATGAGATCTAGAACTAGATTATATTTTTATCTTGTTCCGTCGAAGAGTTGGGGGTAAATTGGGGTATATTTGGGGAAAATAGGTAAATCAAGCAGGTAAGAGTCCATAAAATTGGTATTTAGTATATACAAGAGAAGCTAAGGTCCCAAAAAAAATTTTGGCATTAGCCACCCCCATTACCACCCCCACCCCATTATTAAAGGGGATGAAAAAAAATTGTGACTTAGTGTGTGTACAAGAACCAGAAACCTCAAAATATTTTTTTACTTCATCCACCCCCACCCCGCTACCGATGTGGGGTATCGTTTTATGGGTTTATATTATATTATATTATTAAAGTTCCATAAACAATTATTTCCACATACAAATTTTTTTCGTTGTGAGTGACTTGGATAAAAAATTTGGATGTGGAAGTAGTGATTCCTTGGGCAGCGGTTTTTTTATTTTAAGAAAATGAGTGAAATCCCAACAAGGGTAGGCAGAGGCTTTTCATCGGCAAAGCGATTGTTATTAATTAAAATAGCAAATAAACATAAACACCTCGTAGAATAAAAAAAATGCTGCTATCTTGGAGGGACAAAGAAGCTTCTTGGCACAAAATTAAGATTTGCTGACATTTATGCAATCTACAATCTGCTCAATGTTAAAAGCAATTGACTTTTTGGTGAAACTGAATGATTTCTACAATAAAATAAAATAGACTTCTATATTTGTTTTTTAGCTACATTAGAACACTTTTTTACCGATGGGTTGGAAACTTGAAACAATGCCTCGATTTGTTCAAAAGTAAATATTACTGTGGACTTCCTAATTTAGGCAAACTTTGACTTTTCATCCAACTGCCAGCAATAAACATAACACTTTTAGGTTAACCTCGGGCTAACAGGCATAACCTCCACCTCCACCTTGAAACTCGAGCTAAATTATCTCTGACTTTAACCCAAGGTTTCTTTTACCCTGGATTACAACAACCACTTTATCCTGGAGTTAGCGTTTAACCCCTGGACGAGCTAACCTAACCCTGCATTGATTAACCAGCCCTGTTTGAAAAGTTCTACTTTTCAACAACATATCTAATATTAGATATTAGTCTCCTGATTTTGATTTGTCCACCCTGTACGTTATATAATAAAATTACGGTTTATCGCGACAAGACTATTAATTTAAAATGCTATTTCAACGATATGCTAAACTTGTTGATACTTTCATCTAAACTCCAGTGTGGTTTTATTTTTATCGCAGATTTCATGAAGATATGAATTGATTGAATTAATTAAAATAAAATTACCTGACCAGCAGCGGTGACATCGTTTGTCGGTCTAAAAAGTGAATACTCTTTAAATGAAAGGTAGTTTACGATACCTATTACCAACGTAACTGATAGCTAAAAAGAGAATATCAGTTCAGCGTGTGTTGTACTTATTACATCTTTTTGTAGATATTACATGATATAATCCTCGGCGGTTTTGGACATACTAATTAATTTTCCATCACAGTAACATTCCGTGAATAGAAGTAAGTGTAATCATTGAGCAGATTTCTATTGCTCCGGCTGATATCGAAGAAATACGAAAGCTACTTTAGTGCTGTACTAAATCTATTTTATACATTCTTCCTGGCGAGGAGTCCCTAATCGAGGAACTTGTGGCCCCATTTAAACAAAATCACTTCCACTTTTAAAGAAGCAGTTTAATTTTTTGAGTCCGTAAAAAAATACAACTGATTTTTTCAAAAAATAACTAATTGTATTGGTTAGATAACAACAATAGTTTATTTACCAGTACAAATACTTCCCCAGGTATAAATAATAATTTTAAAATCCATTTATTACATCACCATTTGTGCATATTTGTAATCACAGCAACCGTTGTCTGTTTTCATACTTTAATCACAACTTTGTAATGTTTATGGTGTTCCTGACATTTTTCCTTATAAAAAGTTTGTTGGTTATAAAAATACTATTGTGTTCATATGTTTACTTTCAAATGGATTGTTTTCTAGCAGGTGGGTTTGAGACAGCTTTCTTAATACAAATACTGTACATTAATCTCTTGTTTTGAAAATTTATTGAAAGTTAAAATAGAAAATGGTAGCTCGCTGATTAACCTTGACCAACGCGACCTAGTTTTTCTTAAAGCTCCTTATCCAGCTTTGTCCTTTGTATCAGACTCGAAAGCCTTGATAAGGGCCCCTTAATATAGCTATTAGGCCTTGAATTTTCTTCACAATGTGCTTGCAATCCCAATCTAGCTAGAACTTCACAATGGCATATCATCAGACTATTTGCTGTTTCCAGTCTACTCTGTCTAGAATTTTGATTTGAAATGCTTTACTGAAGTTACACGTTGGAACAAGAGTATCCACGACCATTCCTTAAATGGGATATGCTTTCAGATCTAGGTCTAAAAAGACTTCCAATGCAGCTGTATAGAACAAGCAAGCGAGCCTTTTTTCGCCACTTAATAGCCTTATTGCTCTCAACTGAGTGTTTCAGTCCACCGTGATGTATAGGTTATCATGGATCTTATGACCCTGGTGTATAACCAAAGGATCATCTTGGGATTTAACTCCAGACTTTGTCCACGCATCTATCTGCACCTTCCCAGGACAGTTGTTGCATTCTCTGTGACTTTTTGGATGTAGGTATTCCATGTAGTTTTGGTCTAAAATTACTTATCCCCCGAACCATTCTGTTGTGTAGAGAGGTTTAGGTTAGAATTTTTTTTGTCTGTTGATATAGAGCTTAAGTATAGTATATGTACTTTTGTCTGATTTTTCAGAACTTAGAGCTTAACTATATTCCTTCGTATTTTTGTTGCTTTGGACGTAGGAAGAGGGAATAAAGCGCAAGGTTATATCTTTCTGTCGAGAAAAAAATTATAAGAAAAGTCTTCGTTATACCATTTTCAAGCTTGTAGCAGTATGATAATGGCGGGAATGGTTCGGGAGAATGGGTGTTGGGGTAAGAGGAATTGAGATTTTATATGTAAATAAAAAATCCTTTTAAAACTATTTTATACCTGGTAAGAGCATACAGGTTTATGTTAGTGAGGCGAGAGGGTACTTGTAGTTGGGGGTTGGTGGTGTTGTATAGTAGTAGGGGGAGCTTGGGGTGCAGTTTGTTCAAAGGAAGTTCAAAAACATCAAATCATGTGTACTAATATAAACTGGTTCTTTAATAATTTAAGGGGGATACATGGATGGGGGAGGGTTGGGGGAAGTTCTGTTTGGGGTGGAATACATTAGATATTGAATATACAATATGACAATTTTTCGAAATTTTTTGACCAAAAATAAAAAGGGCCGAAAACCGACCTTATAAGGCATTTCATCACGACTAAATTATTAGAATCCACAGAGAGGAAGGCCTAGAGATATTTTATTTTGATATACTTGTAGAACAGAAATTAAAGAAAGTTAACCTGTTGCCAAAACGTGCAATATTGTAAAACAGTTTGTTCAACAGTTAATATACCCTCTAAAAAATTAGAAAACGTTTTCAAAAAAGTTATATTGCAAAACTGCATTTCACTGTCAAATATTGTATTGATTTTAATAAGATCAATACAGGGTGCGCCACTTAAAAGTCCCCGGGCTTGTAACTTTTTTATTTTTGAAGCGATAACCACATCAAATTGTTTTTAAATTGTTTTTAAAAATATTTATTTCTTTTGTTTTTTGTTGCTGTTTTGTTACGTTGGGGATTGTTTGTGATATGTCTTTTACAAATAAAGCATAAAATTATTATTTACATTTTTTCAGTTATTTAAAAAAAAATCAGTTTGAAATCGGAAGGAGGGTTTTTAGTTTCTTTCTCTAAAACCAAAAAGAATTTCGAATATGACGTAATAACATAAATTGAAGCTGATTAAAACCTTTATAAGAAAACATTAACGCAGTTCATGTACAGGATGAGGTAAAAAAATATTCAAGGAAATTAAATTTTCTTTCTTAACAATCTTTTCAAAAAAATGTTTTTAAATCACTCTCTACACATGTTTAAATGTATTAAAAATATCTATAATTTGATGTGACCAACATGGTCGTCGCTTAAAAAATAAGAAAGTTACAAGCCCGGGGACTTTTAAGTGGCGGACCCTGTATACTGTTACCCACTTTAGCAAATGAAATAATGCAAACAGAAATATTCAAAAATCGATTTTTTAACAGTATTTTGACGTTAAAAAAAATTCGTGATCGACAGTTATTCAAATGGGATCATTTCAATAACATTTTAATGCATCTGTAATTTTATCAGATTTGGAAGTGTTTTGGCGCCTCGAGAAATTAGCTCAAACCTTTTTTTAAATCTAAAAAGTATTCACAAACACCATAACTACCCTGTAACAGGAAGGAAACTAAGAACTGGAAATAATTGGGTAATTCAAACAACAGGCGTTTATTTCATGTAAAATAAATTTAGATTTTTCAGTATAGTTTCTATGAAATTTAAGAAAAAAAGCAGTACGTCGATGGCCGTTCTGTGATTGGGTGATTTAGTATTCTTTGTATTTAGCAAATAGAGTATAGTCAATCGAAATTTACTAATCTATATTCAAATAAAAACATACATTTTGAAAATGTTTTTACCATTATTGAACATATTCTTAGAATTGCGTCAGACTTAAGATTTCGGACAAACTCTCTTTAAATAAATTTTAGATTCATTTCGACTACATAATAATATTAGCAATATATGTTGAAGATATAATCGGCGAAGCAGAAATGCAACTAACTATTTTCATTATGTTTTTTTGATTCCTTAATAAATGTATCGATTATAAAAAGTCGAAATAGAAAGCCTGGTAATTCTTATCACGGATTTGTTTCGTTTCAATCTTGAATTGCAATAATTTGTAGCGTATCAGCCGCAGTATGTATGTGGTGGGCCTCTAGCTAGTTGCTGTCAAAGCAATAAGAACTGACTAGGACTGTTCGGACTGTGTACTTGTAGTCACCTTTCACCCACATGCGAGTCGCCATCACCATCGCATGTCATACCTTGCCAGGCCAGAAACTGAATGCGCATTATGAGAACGACTGATCATGATCACCTCGCGGCACTACCATCACTCATAGCCTCATGTGTCTCAAAAATGCACCACGCGGCAACAGCAACGGCAAATGCTTCTTCTTACAGGTACTCTCCTTCTGAGATTAAGTCCACTGATAATCGTTTCAATGCACATGTGCGGAACATATTATAATGTCGTAGTATTTGACCTTTAGATGACCATAACTGTTTCGGTTTCACCTTATTTGAACAGTAAATACGCCCCTGAACGTTACATTCTTCAACCCACATTCCAGCACTTTTTCTAAAATCATTATTTTCTTTTCTAATAATTACTATTGATTATTTATGTTTTGTCTATTTTATGCAGTGAAAGGGCTGAAGTTTAAGATTAACTTTCGATATGTGTAAAACTACAATTTCAGTAGAAAATTCCACGCACAAAATTGAAGTATTTTTTTCTCAACTACACCAACAAAAAGGGTAGAAGATACACTATTTCAATAACACTTTGATCGAGTACGACACGATTTACTTTTACGCGGGTAAATAGTCAATATATTATTATACCTACTCTTCGCAAAAACGAAGAGCATATTGTATTTGATCGGCACATTTCTAAAATCGTAAATATCACTGGTAGAGAAAAAAATATCATATCATTGTATTAGTGAACGAATTCTGAACAACTTTCAAAATGTCCGTCGGTCCGTTCGTCCGTCCGTCACGTTTCTTGTAAGCACGATAACTTAAGAAAGAAAAGTCCGATTGTATTGAAATTTGGCAAGTAAGTTAGTGTTCGCTAGGAGAAGAACCCTATTGTTTTTTTAAGAAAATCGATCAGTAAATAAAAAAGTTATTAATTATTTAATTAAAAAAAATATATATTCTCTTAATCTTTGTCGCTTGTACTTAAATAAAAATCGAAATGTTATCTCCATAATATATATTTTTTTGTTTATGCATTTTACTAATATACAGTGTGTTTCAGTTAACATTCCCACAGCAGATATTTCGGAAACTAAGAAATGTATTTGTATTCTGTAAACGGTAATGGATTTCTATGGTTAATGCCTTCTTCAAGAAGTACAATTTACTATTATAACATTATCACCAGAGATGGCGCTGCAGTTTAAAAATATTTTTCGATCAAGGAAGGTCTGAAACATATGCCATTCGATTAAGAATTAAATTTTAAATAAAATTGTTCTTATTCCAAAAAGTCAGATCCACAGTAGTTTTTTAATTATTTTAATTTTCTTTTTTAATTTTTGAGTGTTATTTATTTTTTTTAATTGCTGTAACTTTTTTAATCTTGATATTCCGATGTAGGTTCTTAATAATTTTTTTGCCCACTATAAGAGAATTATTATTTACTGCACTAGTTTTGTAAATACTTATGAAAAATATCCCAATAACATTTTTAAAATCGAAATCTATCGAACCGTTTCGATATCTTATACATCTCCGTATTTTTGTCTGCTTAATCAAAAATCTTAGATTTTGTTGTCTCGATAATGTTCGATTTAACAAAAGCATTTGACACTGTAAATGGTTCTTTCCTAGAACATAAATTATATAGTACATAAAAAATAGGACCCTAAAGGTACAACTTAACGACGCATACTCAAATACTTATGACGTCATGTGTGGAGTGCCGCAAGGATCTGCTTTAGGGCCTCTACTTTTTATGTTATATATAGGAGATCTACTTCGTATACCATTACACCACACTTCCAATTATAAACATTCTCCGCAATACAATTGTATTGTGCTTTTCAATGGTCTCCCTGACGAAATATGCAAAACTACAAAAAAATGCAAGACATTCTACTCAAAGGTGGTTTCTATAGTATTCAGGACTTTTTAAATAGAGAATCTGTGGCCTTATAGGACTTTAAAGACTTAAATTGAATCTGTCATACATAGTTTTTTGTAATTTTAGTGTTATCTCTTTATTACATTTTTCTTTACTTGTGTGTATGTCATATTATCCCCGTTGTTTGTGTAGATACTTTACTCGATATATCATATAATATATATTTAAATTATATTATGTATTACTGTTAGTTTATGAATGACTTGCCATAAATACAACTGTACCTGAAATGGTCAATAAAAATATTATTATTATTATTAGCATAACTTTGCTCTAAATGTATAGTAAAATACAGTTGACATAAAACATGACAGTTTGTACGCCTTTGGCGATCACCTTTTATGACGGATAAGGACCAATTTTAACAAGGAATATTCTACCATGCTATTTCATGAACATGCTGAATTTGAATTAAAAATATTAAGTCAAACTGAAGTTACTGTGTTTACAAGAAATGGTCTACGCAAAATTTTGGTCCGGCGATATTGTTAAAAAACCAAGGAAAATCTATCCATCCCCATAAAGGCAAAATATTTAATTAGAAAAATTTCTCACCATGAAACAGTTCACAGTTTTTTTTGGAACTACCAAAAATCAACTAAGAAAATAATTTTTACACATCAGAAGATGTATGGCATTAAAAGTAAAAAAGTTAAAGGGAGCCGAATTAAGAGAAAAACATTTTTACTAAAAAAAATAGAAATACAAAAAGTTTTGTGCTAATCGATTGCCACGATCGCATGTAGTTGCGATAACGTCAGATAGGTTATTTACCAATTTTATTATTGTATATATGGTTGAACTGTATTTACAATAAATGGTATTACCAAACTTTCTTGGTTTGAATGATTTACTTTAAATATATTCTCTCAGGCGTCTTCGTGTTTTGGGTCGACAACTGATACTGTAAGGATTCTCATTAGATCCTTAAGTTTATTATTCAGGACATTGATTGAGTCACGAAGGTTAATGGGAGATGTTCTATAAAAGTGGTTAAAAATTAAGAAGTGTTTAAAGTTTAAGCGATGTTTTACATAAATAAAATAGAATTATTGGAAGGGAGCAGGAGAGAAGCAGCACTATTTCTTATCTCGTCTATTATCTTTGGTGGTGGTGATTAAACAGAACCCCCCTGAGAGTGGATAAACTATCTTGAATAGAACAGGAGCGACTTGGTGCCCATCAAATAAAATAAATTCAGTCAGTTCTTCAGACAAATTTTAAGAGGTTCATCTGCAATAACATAGTGAAGTACTGTTTAATTATTAATTAATTTTTCTGTTTTCTTTCTGAGATTTTGTACCACATGTATTCTCTTAAACAAGGTACTTATACATGTTCAATATTCCGAAGATTTTGTTGATAAAACTTTCATAAATATTGAAAATGAGAATCAGGTACGACAAAAACCTGAATATCGTCACACAACCTTAATTACTTTTATATACGGATTATCTAAAAAACTACGCCGTGCGTATAGGTGATATTGGATGTTAGGACGTGTGTGTGTAACAAACATTATGAGAATGAGTCATCCAAACCATTTAATATAAGATTGGGTGAACACAAAAATTACATTAGAAAGAATGATATTCAGAAAAAATTATGTACATAGAGACCGAAGAGACGAATCGAATCGTGCAAATCGTAGCTCGGTATCTCTCTCGGTTTTCGGGTTATCGACGTTAGTAATAATTCTTTTTGTTAAAAACGAAAGTGAGAAGGATAATAATAGCTCGTATTCATTTTATTGATCATTGAATAGGACCAAAATACAGCGAAAGCAAATGCAGAGTATTTTTATTGTAATTCTATCTAAGTGTAACAGAAAATTTGGAGACCCTTTGTACACACACTAAATCACAAATTTTGTTCCCATTGATAATAGGGTAGGAGTTGTAACGGGAAAGACGATGTAAAATATAAAATTTGAGGCCTTGGCTCATCGTACATGCACTAAATCCCAATTTTATGGACTCTTGCTTGCTTTACCCATATGTTGTCATATGTAGTAGAATTCGTTAATTTTTGGCAACTTAATAGTAAATGCATCAAAGAAAAATTTCTATATTATGCAGGGGCTTGCTTTATAGGGGGTGGATGCCACTCCTTTTCAAGGAGCATCTAAATAAAACAAAAATTTAAATTTTTTCTAATTTCCGCAGTTTTGGAGATCTGGAAGTACAAAGATGACGTCCGAATGTTTATAAGATGCAGTATTCTACTTTAAATGTTAAAGATCTCAGAAATTATGGTATTTACGTCAAAAATTACAACGATCAAATAGAAAGCCTATTGATTAGGCTTTCAAATTATTTTCTTAAATATTTCTATAGCATAAAAAACAAATAAGTTATGACAGAAACGATGTGTTTCTTTACATTCTTTAAATAGAAACGTCGCCATTTTGCAAGTGTAAGTAGTCAGTCTTATAAAAAAATATATTCATTAATATACAGCATGGCTTAAATGCTATTTTTCGTCCGTTTACAGCACTTGCTTTAAAAAATAATTGAATTTTAAACTAACTAAGGTATTATCGAAAAAACTTAAAATTTTTGTTTCTTTGCAAATGTTTCAATAAATATTACTTTCAGCGAAAAAATGGTGGACAATACTTAGTGGACATAAAAATAAAATTTATAAACTGAGAATGAATTGCTTTTTTTTGTAGGATTACTAACTTCGGAGATATTTAAGTTTATGGATGGCATCCGAACATTTATAGGATGAAGTATTTAGTTTAAATGTTGAATATCTTAAGAAGTTAATCTTTAAAATGGTTTTTTCTTTGTTTCTGTATCTTTATAAAGAAGTTATGGCCGAAACAACATGAATTTTCTGATTTTTTGAACAATATGTCGCCATTTTGTTATTGTTATTGTCCAGCAATTATTATTCTTTTAAATACTGTTTTTCATTAACACATAGCCCCAGTTAGATGCTAAATTCCTTTGTCCGTTTGAAACACTTCTTTTAGAAAAAATGTTCGGCCGCCATATTTTCAATTTCTGAAGATATTGACCTAAAATTTGGTACACATATGTACTTTAACGAGATCTAGAACTAGATTATATTTTCATCTTGTTCCGCCGAAGGGTTGGGGGTAATTTGGGGTAAATTTGGAGTAAATAGGTAAATCAAGCAGCTAAGATTCTATAAAATTGGTTTTAGTATATACAAGAGAAGCTAGGGTCTCAAAAAAAATTTACCATTACCACCCCCACCCCATTATTAAAGGGGATAAAAAAAATTGTGATTTAGTGTGTGCACAAGAACCAGAAACCTCAAAATATTTTTTTACTTCATCCATGGTGAAAAAATTATCTTATCTTATCTGATTTTTACTACAATAATAACTCATAGAGAATAATTACACAGGGACACAAAATAAAAAAAGTTGTTTGTTTCTGGGACTCCATTGGATAACCTCCATGAACACGAATCAGGTGTGCATTTAGCTTCATCATCCATCAATTTTTTTAAGGGTTTTTTTATGAGGTTCTTTAGGTTTTTCGTGATTTCCCAAAAAGTGGTGGGTGGTGCAGCTAATCGGGCACCTGATTCGTGTTCAGCACGTCGAAATACATAGGGGTTACCCAATGGAGACCCAAAAACAGACCATTTTTTTGGGGGGTGGGGGGGGCTGTGCACTTCTTTTGGGGGGTGGGAAGGTATGCACGAAAAAGTGGTCTGTTTCTGGGGCTCCCTATGTACTTCGGCGTGGTGAGCATGAATCAGGTGATCCTTTAACTCCATCACCTACCATGGGCGCAACCAGGGGGGGGAGCCATGGGGCCCACCCCCCCCTCCCCCCCAAGCCGTCTTCCATGAACCAAAAAATAAAAAAGCAGTACAAAGCAGTATCTAAATTATCCCTTGAAATAAATATTTTGTAATTAATGCCAATATTATCTAATATCTACATACACATTCGTTTTCAACCATTTTCCTCATCCTCTGGGGAGGCCGGTTCTATTACCCCCCCCCCCCTCCAGATGAATTTTCTGGCTGCGCCACTGTCACCTACCACACTCAAAGAAAATGATAGGTGAATTCAACCAAAAAGAGCATATGAAATCGCGCCTATCTAGTCTCATAGTTAAATCAATCAGAAAAGAATAGTCATACAACAACTTTGTTTTCGTAAACAAATAGTAGTTCATATCTTCTTATAGAACAATAAATTAAATAGTACAATGACATTTTTTATGTTCACTAACCATTTTTAATTTGGTCTACAATTAAATAGTACAACGACTTTGTTTTTTGTTCACCAACTAATTTTTAGGTTCATCTACACTTTATTGTATGATGAAGTTTTTTTTGGTTGGCCAAAATCTCAGTATTGAGACACCAGACGACACAAACCAAAGATTAGAGATCGTTTATAAGATCCATCCAAATATATCGATGATCCCTGAGAGAATTTGAACATTGCAATCATGTTATTAATTTTCTATAAATTCATAAGAGTATAAGATAATGCATGATTGATTATTGCCAGTGATTTGTATGTGGCGTCATCTAGGAACAATTTCTGTAATAGACTACGTGGTAAGCAAGCAAATTTTATGGTAATTCCCTTTTAGAACTTCTAGAAGACAACAATAATATTGGTTTGTCTACAAAGTACAATAATACAGCGAACTAAAACTGGGTTAGAATTACAATTCGATAATGCTTAAAAATAAAGTCTACTATTTATTTAGTTTCATTTGTCAAAATTCAACAAATTATTAGTAAGATGAATAAATTATAGTCTTATGCACCTATTTTTTAAGTTAACGTTTATTTTGTTGTGTGACAATCACCTTTTGTTTAAAAACACTATTAAATATACTTCAATTTAACAAAATGAACAATGTATATACTATTTTTTTGATTGATTTAACCCATACTATTTGCAAACAAAAGCGCTGATGCGACTTCTGAATTCATCAAAGTGGATGGCAGAACGATGTTATGTTTATGTAAACAGAACTGCGGGTTAACTCTACAATAATATTGGTTTATCTGTCAACTATAATAGTAGAGCAAACTGCTACTGGGTTTACAATTACAATTCGACAATAGTTAAAAATAAAATATACTATTATCTAGTTTAATTTGACAGAATTCAACAAAATAATAGTCAGACGAAAAAAATAATAGTCTTATTCATCTATTTTTTAAGTTAATGTTTGTTTCGATGTACGACAACTTTTTATTAATTAAAATAACAATCACCTTTTGTTTAAAAATACCATCAATATAATTTAGTTTAACAAAATTAACGATATTGTTAGTTAACCATTTTTTTTTGTTGAATTTACCCATACTATTTCTTTGAGTGCAACCTCATTAAAAAAATTCGTGGGTGATGGAGCTAAACTGACACCTTATTCGTGTTCAGCACGTCGAAATACATGTTACATATGCGATCATTCCAAAATTTGACCTTATTTTTTGCCTCTAGGTACTGTACTGTAATAAATGTAGGCTTTATCGTGTTATGTTTTGAATTTTTTTTATTCTTTTAATTTTTGGATTTATCGTAACGCCCATGAACAAATTATAGGAGATATTCATTATTATTACGAGCTATGAAACATTTCATTAAACAGTATTTAAATGAATGGATAAATGATAAAAATTAAGTTATCTCGATTTAAGCTGAGGGTGTGAACGCTACACCCATAGTGTTGCGTTTTGAGGTGCGAGTACATAAAAATCGGTTTTAAATAAGTACCTACTTGCAATAAATTGCAACTTTCCTTTGTTATTAATGTCGAGCACGTGTCCGGAAAGTTGCTGAAGAAAACAGTATTTAAACGTTTATAAAATACAACAGTCCCAAAATAAAAATTACCTAAAATTTTAACAACAGTGATCATATAATAATAACAATAATTATAAGAAATAATAAAAAGAACCATTTTGGTCCCTATCATTAGTTTCCAACAATGCGGACTATTATCACATACAATTGTGGCTGTGATTTTAAGGCCATTAATCATTTTGTCAAAATTTAATTGCTTCTAAAGACTATTCGACTCAAATGAAATAGGGACATGGCATTAAGTTTTGGGGGCATTTTTTAACTGCCTAATTATACGGGTAGCTTTAAAAACAGGTTTATGTTGCCACGTTCAAATCAAATTTATTTTACATTAGTTTATATATTGTAGCATTTTAGATTTTACTATAATAACAGAGAATTATATAAATATTCTAAACGCATCTCTCTATAATTATAAGAAATATATTAAGATATTCTGTAAAGCTGGAAATGCACAAAGCGTTTACAAATTCAAATGCACAGGAAATATTCAGATTATATACATACGTACCTTTTGGTAAAAGGGTTATGAAAATAATAATTACCTTGTCACAGATTTTACATTAGATATTTGAAAAATCAACTTATAACAAAGATTTCATAATATAATGATCCATATTTTACCTCCATAATCACGTAGTGCGGTGGAAGTATAGCAACGGTAAAAAGAAAATGATTTTTTTTTATTCAAATGAGCTTAGATTGTTATGAAACGACGAGAGTAAAAAAAATCTCTGTCGGTTTGTGTGTCTGTAATTTTCTTTTGTGCGCACGATTATTCTAAAACAGTTTATGATATTAACTTGAAATTTTGTACCCTATGTATTATAACGAGATCTTGAACTATATTTTGGTTTTATTCCCTTGAAGGGTTGGGGGTAAATGAGGGTAAAGCAAGCAAGTGTCGATAAAATTGGGATTTAGTGTATGTGCGAGAACCCAAGGTAGTTGACATCAGTCACCTCCATTATCACCCCATCCCCATTACTAAAGTGGGTAAAAATCAAAATGTGATTTAGTGTGTGTGCAAGAACCGAAGGCCAAGTTTTTTTTTCATCGGCCACCCCCCACTAATACTGGGGTGGGGATGGTGTAGATTTCTTCGGCAGCAGTTTTTTCTACTGACGAGTATTTTCACCAACCAAGCTGGCATCATAAAATTACATTAACATTATTTACAAAAAAATTGAGAAGAGTATTGCATACAATTTGTAAAAATCATATAAAAAGTTCAATAAACCGGCCGAGGAGTATATGTTTACTTTAGTTTCTATCTCAAATCAACCAAAAAGTCTGGAAAATTTATGATAATGTTGAACTAAAATTTAATCACTCAATGTTTCGTACAATTTTAGTCTGAATATGTTCAAAAAGTATTTCCGAAACGTTGACTCACATACACACACTTTTCGTGTTTGCAGATCCATGTAAAATTTACCGAGTAATTTTGTTCTAAAATTTTGTATTCAAATAATCTTATATAAAAATATATCACCTTATATTACTTCCACATCCAGTGGAAGCATAGTAACGACAAAAAAATTTTTAAAAATTTTTATTGTTCAGATAGGCTTAGAATGTCATGAAACGTCGAGATTTTAAGTTTAAGCGAAAAAAAAAAATTTCTGTCTGTCGGTCTGCCTGTCTGTAACTTTTTTTGTGTGCACGTTTACTCTGGAACCGTTTGAGATATTGACTTGAAATTTGGTACACATATGTACTTTAACGAGATCTAGAACTAGATTATATTTTCATCTTGCTCCGTCGAAGGGTTGGGGAGTAAATTGGGGTAAATAGGTAAATCAAGCAGGTAAGAGTCAATAAAATTGGTATTTAGTATATACAAGAGAAGCTAAGGTCTCAAAAAAAATTTTGACATTAGCCACCCCCCTCCCATTATTAAAGGGGATGAAAAAAATATGTGATTTAATGTGGGTACAAGAACTAGAAACCTCAAAATATTTTTTTACTTCATCCACCCCCACTACCACCCCCTATCACCACCCCCACTCCTACTGATGTGGGGTATCGTTTTATGGGTTTTTGGGGTAGAGGATTTCAAATATTATATTATTAAAGTTCCATAAACAATTATTTCCATATACGAAATTTTTTCGTTGTGAGTGACTTGGATAGAAAATCTGGATGTGGAAGTAGTGATTCCTTGGGCAGCGGTTTTTTTCTATCTATGTAAGCTATATACCTAAATTAACTAAATTTTCGTTTATATATTTCCGTCCGTATGTCGGTGTAGTTTTTATACATAAACACTCAAGGTGTTGCAAAACGAATTTATGTTTGGATATTTTTCTGTCAGACTTTTTTTTTCTTATTATTGTAAGTAAGTGCAGGTTTCGGGTCGCCCCTGTTTTGTTTGGTTAAATTGATATTATAATAAAATAAAGTTAATTTCCCCCAAGGCGATTATAACACAAAGTATTAGCAAGACATAATACAGCTGGTTGTCTCCTCCATTTTTAATAAATATTATCTAGAAGCACTTTGATCTACATATAAGAGTACAGAGTTTGTTTTAATTAAAAGTTGGTGCATAACGTTGACTTTGTGCGCCAAGCCAGAGGCTGGAATTCATAATTATATCGCCTTTGAGGATATTCTTTATACTCGTTGACTTAGAGCTCACCACAGCTTGTAAATTAAAATATTACAACAAAGAAGCAACGTGGAATATCTTTCAAAAATTACGGATATGTAATTAAAATGTCCGCGGCAAAAGGATATGCAAATAAATATCATTTTCCTAATCGATGTAAGCACATAAAGCTAAAAAAATATTGTTCACATTTATTAACACCATTTTGGGTATTGAATACAAAGCACAAAAAGAAAAATGTTCAATAACAGGTTAGTTGGCAGTTCTGATTACTTTGTTCTTTTGTCGAGGCTTTCTCCAGCATTGCTTGCTTTGCGTCTGTATTAGAATTTTCTATCATTTAGGAGTCAAACAAGGATGCCCCCTCGACTATTCACCATGGTCCTAGACCAAGTGATACAAAGCACAATAATGATACACCAAATTTTAATGAACATTGAGAACTCCGAGAAGGGCAGGATATTCTCCACTTCCTAGGAAGTACGAAATCGATCTGAACACAACTGAATTAAAAAAAAAAACGTCTAATAATAGTGCGAGAACCGTCAACAAAAGAGAGTTCTGTCAGTAGATAAGAATGCAAAAAAGGTGACTACTCCCTAAGAATGACGATCAAATTGAAATACTTAGGAAAGTATCTGCCGAAACAATTGAAAAGGAAAGAACATGTAAAGGAGAAAATTAAAACGACGTACAAGGAAAATTGTGAAAAATAAACCATCATGGAGCCTGATCAAAAAAAGGATATACATAGCCATCATGCTGCAAACGATGACATAAGGAGGGGCAACAACAAAAGCCAACAGAATAAGTCTGAGAAGAGTTGCAAGAGACATCATCTAACTACTCGCAAAAACAATAAGACTGAAGCAACGATATAAAACGTCAACATTAATATTAAAGAAAACAATTACAAAAAGGATAAAAGCGTACGCAATAAGTACTGGGCACACGTCCAAAGAAGAGGCCCAACACATCTACTGATGAAAGTACTAAGAATAAACAGCAACAAATTAGAAATAGGGAGACCATGCTACAAGTGGGTAATAGCAATTCAGAGGATCATGCACAAATCAGGAAAGGACCAAACACACTGGAAAAGAACAGCAAGGGAAGAAAACTAATACTATAAGGAAATTAAAATGTTATATGCTCTGTCGAAATTTGAAAGGGGGGAAAATAGAAGACACAGAAGATCTCTGGTATAAAAAATACAAGAGGAGCATAAATACTCCATATCACGACCCAAGGCGGCAACACATCTCACAAATGCATACACTTCTCATCCGACACTGCTGTACCATGCGTCATGTGGCTCTCTCTTCTGGCATGGCCCTAACTCAACCCAATGTAGACGGTGGTGGTGGTATGCCTCTAAGGAGTGGGAACAATGCCTACCGTACGGTGGTAAATAAAAAAATCATGAAACAATGGTATAGACTTCGCGAGGGCAGATATTGCAACCAGTTCCGACTTCTATTCTATAACTCATTTTGTGGCATTGCAAAATGGGTTGAGAAAAACGTTGCAATCGAATCAAACTCCTTGGAATTTTAGTAGAATAGACATTCGACAAAAAACCGCACCAAGAACCCTTGGCTGCCAAATAATCGTCAAAAATTCGTCAATATTTTATCAATCAAATTTTCCCCTGTGTTAATTTGTGACATTAAACACATTTTTTCAAATATTTTAGCATTCGCTGAACTGACTTTGCTCAGCTAAGCTAAATGCTTGCAAATACAAAAAAAATGAAATAACGCACCACTACCTTGTTCTATTTTTGCGATATCAAAAGTGAAAAATTTTGCGCATACACACACATATATTCATTAGAGACAATTTCCAGGGTATCAAAATGCGATGATCTGTGCGAAGTTAAAAAACTGTTTTAAAACCGCCAAAACGATACAATTTCTAAGTGCCTTGACATCATTTTTGAGTGCTGATATAACCCTTACATGAGCCAATTATTAAAAAATATTATTTATGGACATTATCATTCAACAACACCTGAACAAAGATGCTTTGCAGAAATGGATACTTTACAAATTGATTAGTATTTATGCAAGTAGTGCCATCTTCCCGACTAAATTGTAACGAGCTATTGTACAAGCAGCATAATAAGTAGAATTCTGTGAGAGATTATTCTATATCAAAGAGCTTTGTGTACAGGTTGTCCATACATGCATATTATTGATTATATGTAGTAATTTCTACATCAAAATTAAAATTTATAAACATTTATCAACCAGAAAACAAGAGTACTGCAAAACATACATATGATCCAATTTTACGTCATATTTAATCAATCTGTTATATTAAAAATGTATGAAACTGGGAACTGTTACTCTAAAATTGCAGCTATTTAAATCCCGTTTTAAATTCGTCGATTCTTCTTATTAACTGCCTACTTCAATATAAGATTTCCTTAAAAAAGAATCCGACTCGTCATATATTGACAAACATATTTACAACAGTTTTGCTCGAAAATTGTTCAACCAGCGTGAAAGGAAAATTGTCAATGTGACAAAATTAATATAAAATTTTATTACTGATCTCTACAAATTAGGCCCTTACATATTTCATGATAAAGCTTGAATGATACGCTAGATAAAATTGAGTTTAGTTCAAAGCAACGTGATTAAATTTAAATAATTTATTAACAAGAAAGAGGGCTGTAGAGGGGTCCGTAACAAATTAAAAAGAGACAACTGGGCTTAAAGCGATTGGCTGTCTTACACCACCCTTGTCCGATCTGGTGACATACTAATTATAAGATAAACGGCTGAGTTGTCACCTTTTATCTACAGACAATTTTTCAAACTCGCTTGAGATTTGATAAACACTATCAGTGGGTTAAGAAAAATGGAAATTCACATACAGTGTGTGCTTTCGTAAGGTAAATTTTTAAAAAAAAAAGTATCTTGAAATTTAAAAATACTAACATTACTAGAAATGAAGAAACAGAAACAACTAAATCAAACGTTCAAATTGCACTTCATTCGCAGCCCGACAATAGCCAGGATGGTTCTTTGGCTCTTTGAGCATTGTCAATAGCTTCCGGCGATATGCGCCATATTTTTTTATTAATTCTTCCCTAGATATATCTCACATTCACTGGGTGGTTCACATATACTTTGCTTTTAAGGTATCCCCATAGAAAGTAATCGAGGAGCGTCGGATCTGGCAATACAGCTGGCCACTTAATTACCCCTTCTCCCACACAGCATTCGATAGCCTTAGGACAACCAATGGCCATACTTAGAGGATAAGAAAGACATCCTGTGGACGTCCTAAATTGGGTTACTCCAGATTTAGGACCTCCTGTGAATATCTCTTTGAGATTAATTGGGATTTTCCATGGTTGTCTTCAATGGGATATCCCATGGTTGTTCATAGGAAGGAAAAGGGACCAATTTAGGTTCAAATATGGACAACTTACAGATGTCCACAATAGGATAGACCATGGTTGTTCATAGGAAGAAAAAGGGACCAATTTAGGTTAAAATCTGAACAGCCTACAGACATCCACACATCCGGTTATCCATAGTATCTACACAGGATCAAAATTGATCCTGTGTAAAATCGTGATTGCTGTAGACAACAATTTAAAATTCTGGGTATACTCAACCAACTTCCTTGCGTAATAAATGAATATCATATTGCAAAAAAGTAAACTCTCATAAAAGTGGCACGTGCAAGATATGTGCATTTCCTGCATAGTACATAAACTACACAACCTGTAGTTTCAGGCTTACTAAGTGAGTATCGGAACAGAAGTAATTTGCAACTTGCAAGGAAAGCCATCTACCATATTTGGGACCTACATTAGCCCAACAAGTTGACCATGATGGTGTGGCGATCAGTTCACTTGCTGGGTAAATATAAGTCACCAACCCCAGGCTCAAGTAACCAAGGATCCAGGAAACAAAAATATAATACAATAACAAATTTAACAAAAATTATAATTTTAAAATTTGAATACAAATATTTTGAAACCCTTTTCGAATCTTATTTAATAGCATTACACCGCTATAGATGACCTTCTGTTATCTATATAGGTTTTATATAGGGCATCAATAACCCTAAAGGCTATCCTATAGATATCCGTATAGGTTATTCAGTGCATATCCTTATTCTGGCTGTTATTAGGACCAAACGATAATCACTGAACTTCCTATTGATATCCCTAATGAACAATCCATTTATCGGATATACGGGATCATTTTAGGATGTACCAGGGTCATTCTGTGTTGTGTGGGCTTCTTATCCAACGATCTGGACATACCTTATATAAATAGCCTCGGGCAGGGGTTGCGTAATGGGAACGTACTCTCTTTTGTCGAGAGAAGAAGTCGGTTCTCGTATGATTGGGTTCTTCTGGATCTCGATACAAAGTTACCAGTGGGGGGATGAGTGTGTCTTGAAAAAAATGCAAATATCTCGCACCGGTTAGGGACTCGTCAAAGAAATAAGGAATTCTTCCATCAACTATCCGAAACCACATATTCAATTTTTGGGGATTCTGAGTGTTCAGAGTGTTCTGCAGCCCCATGACTACAATTCTGCCTATTGACCATTTAAAATAAAGGTATAATTGCATAATTCCTTCAGTTATTCGCAGAATTGATTTCGCCGCTCAAAATTGTCTTCAAACAATTCATGAACAAGGCATATCTTATAAGGACGGTACTTTGCCTTTTTGACTACTTTGTGGACAGTGGCAGTGGCCATATTAGAATTAGAAGTAATATTCTAAAACGTGGAATGAGGACTTTCTTGCACTGTCAAAACATTAAACTGATCTTTTGGTGATGGCCGACCAGATTTAGGAAGATCCCAAAATTGCCTAAGTTCCCCGAATCTACTACTCTGCTTACCATGCCTTATATAATTAGGTTGCTGATCAGGGTGAGTTGTATTGAACGATTCAACTACTTCTGTTTGGGTGCGCATAAGTAATCAAGGAAATAATTTCTTTCACGTTCGATTAATTTCATGATTTTTAGAAAAACGATTAATATCTAACACTCCAAACAAAGTGATAGTCAAGCAAACATCGGAATTTGTACATTTAAGAAGAAAAATAAAGAGACATTCTACCAAGTATGATTTTAGCTAATTATTACCAAAAGCATTAAAAAAAAAAAAACTTAAGTCGTCTTGGCTACGGTGAGGCTGCGAATGGAGTGCAATTCGAACATTTAATTTTATTGTTTTTGATATTTATGCATTTTTATTCAAGTTATTTTTAAATTTCTAGATAATTTTCTCTTACAACCTACATCGGTATGTACCATATTGCATGTAAAAAAACGCGCACTTTTAAATTCCGTAACAAAAAATGGGAATTGTCACTGCAAGCAAAACGATTACAAAGTAAACAAACGACTTATCAAATTACTTTTTTATGAAGAGTAGTTGTAATCGAACTTATCACAAAAATTATAATTGTAGACATTTGTATGGTATCATCGAACGAGTAATCAACTATTAGCGATCTATTCATATTTGTGAAGAACAGTTTTCACCTTCCCACCCATAAAAAGGGGAGGTTACTGCTATTGGTCCAAAAAATCCAAAATTGATGATAAAACCAGATCTTACAAAACGAAACAAAAGAGAAATTCGCTATATTAAAATCAACATTTCAATGATCCAAATTTTACTTTGACTTAAAGTTTCCACTCTGACTTGTATTTGCCTTGTCTCTATGAAATATCTGTTAAAAGTTTCCTGCAAAATTACGACTTTAAAGTGATGTCGTAAACAAGTCAAAACTCTCTCACGTATTTTACCTCATATTTTAGCATAAATTCAAACAAATTTATTGCCTTACGTTAATACCAGACGACTAAAACATTTTGACAAAAGACGTACATCTTTTATAGCACGGAAACATACACTGTCAGTGTATTTGGAATTAAAAGACGGATTTTGGATGCATGTAGAAAATTTTACCGTCATTTCTCGCTTTTCCTTCTTTGTTATAAACAATGATAAAAATATTGAAACAGCGCTAATAGATAAAGAAATTCCTCTAGCAGCATTTATAGAGATTGGAAGAGCGTAAAAATCACAACTAATATCTAATGTGTCTTTAACATACAGGGTGTCTCACCAGGGACTGCATCGATCGATATAGGGAAAAGTACTCAGCAGAAAATTTTGAAAACTTAGGGAGCTAGTAAAGGCAGTGTGATCAATCCAACTAAAATAATTACAAGCATCTAGCACTTCCGGTTATACCGGAAGTCGATACCAACTTGCTTATTTTAAATGGAACACCCTAGGGTTTTCGAAAAGAGCATAAAATTCTGGGTCAAAAATATATTGGATACGCTATGCCTAAACCCAGCCGTTTCAGAGTTATTTGACATTGAAAAAAAAATTTGACAGGTGTGATACTTTACAGTAACCTTTATAACTTTCTTTGTGTAAAAGATACTCATTTGCTTTTTGGCTTGTAAAAAGAACACAAGGAGAGCTGCATTCTACAATAATAGTATACCAAGTGTTCCATTTTTAACGTTACATTTTGTAAACTTCAAACCGCGAAAACTTGTTTAGGTCAAACGGAACACCCTATATTTTTTTACATCAAGTTATGTAAAATTAAGTTCCTTTTTATCTGATATAAGCATTGTGGGGGTTTAAGTTACAACTTTTTGAAATATTTGCGATTTTTTTAGAAATTCAAGAATTGTTAGTAAACATTTTATCAAATTAGCCATGATTAGAAAAAATCATCAGTCATTCTCTTATGTCAAAAATATGCCACCGCGTTTAAATTACACCCACGAAGACTTGAATTTGTTTATTACTTACGGAGATTGTGATAATAGTGGAGTTGATTTAGTCAAGAAAATAGCGAGGTTAGGAAATTAAGATGGATGCAGACCCTGCGGAAATTGTTTGTCATGACGAGTATAACAAAACTCCAAAATGGGGTGGAACCGTGTTGTTTTGGCCGAAAATGGGTTTATTGGACATTTTAAGGGTCGAAATTTGCAGTTTTAATTTTATTTTGACCACTTAAACAATTAGTTAACGAACGAAAATGGTATCCTTTTATTCTCAATATTAAAGGAAGCTCTAGTTTAAATATGGTGAAGATTAGACCACTCTCCCTCCTGATATATATATATATATATATGAAAATAATTGAAAAAAGTAAATTTCGGCTATCTTGATCAGATCTCAACCGATTTGGTTGAAATTTAGAATAGAAGTAGTCTTTATCACAAAAAAACTGTTTACCAGATTTTAGCCAAAAATATTTAATAGTTTGGCTGAAATTGCAGTTTCAGTTAAATTTTCTGAAAGTTTCAAATTGAAATATCTCCGGACCTAAATATCGGACCGAATTTTGCTTTGTGGCAAAAGGTAGGTTATTTTATGTATTTCTACATGATATAAATCAAGATTCACTTTTTTTGCATTCGGTCGTTTTTTAGTAATTTGCACTAGATATACACCGGGTGCCACAGGCTAGTGGCTCCCCCCTATATTTCCTTTATTTTTTAACTTATCCATTTGAAATTTGGGGTACATAAACTACCTGTAAAAATGTATTTTTGGACATAGAAAACGGTATGAGACCATTTCCGGTTTACCCGGAAATGACAGCAACTTTCGATTTTTAAACGGAACACCCTGTATATTTTTAAATATTTTGATTCAAGACAGAATTCTGAGTATACCATAAGATTTTTGTGAATTTTTGAGTCGATGTTCAGTTTTTTAAGCATTTTAAGACATTCGTCTAGAGTGCTCTGAAATACCAAAATTTGTTCTCCAAGGGAAAAATAATTTTCCGTGAAACGAACAATTATATTTTTTGACATAAAAGAATGATGACATTATTGTTTCTAATCATGGTAATTTGACAAAATTTTTACTAACATTTCTTGAATTTCTAAGAAAATCGCAAATATTTCAAAAAGTTGCTTATATCAGATAAAAAGGAATTTAATTCTACATAACTTGGTGTAAAAAAATATAGGGTGTTCCATTTGACCTAAACAAGTTTACGCGGTTTGAAGTTTAAAAAATGTAACGTCAAAAATGGAACACTTGGTATACTATTATTGAATATAATTGAATTGTATAGTGCAGCTCCCCTTATATTCTTTCTACGTGCCGAAAAGCAAATGAGTATCTTTTATACGAAGAAAGTTATAAATGTTATTGTAAACCATTACACCTGTCAAAATTTTTTTTTAAATGTCAAATACCTCTGAAACGGCTGAGTTTTATGCTTTTTCGAAAACCCTAAAATATATAGTTTGTTCCATTTAAAATAAGCAAGTTGATATCGACTTCCGGTATAACCGGAAGTGCCAGATGTTTGTAATTATTTTAGTTGGATTGATCACACTGCCATTAGTAGTTCCGTAAATTTTCAAAATTTTCTGTTGCATACTTTTCCCTATATCGATCGATGCAGTTCCTGGTCTGACACCCTGTATACTTTAAAATGTTCAATAATTTACTAAAAGTAATTTAAAACGGAATGAAAAAGTGTTACTGACTTGAAAATATAAACATATAACGTCCCTAATTTTACGTGATGTGTTTGATTTACGTTGAGGTGTGAAATATGAACTACAAAACAGACATTTATATTCGGGAAGACAAAAGAGAAATGTGAATAAGATAAAGGTCCCAGCTGTTGAAACATTCAAAAATTATGAATGCAATTTAATTTAGCGCAAACACACATAAAACATATTTGTAATTTTACTGGTGTCTATGTAATAGTAACACTCGACTGGAGAAGAAGAAGATAGGTACGTATTTTATAATTTCCTTGGGGATATACGGACGAATAACAAAGGCAAAATTTGCTAGATGTCACTACTAGTACGCTTTTTAATCACATTCTCTAAATTTATTATTTATGGTACATATTCCGTAATTCCTTTTTATTTGATTTTTAAATTCTACACTGTGCCTTCTGGAAATTCCCTTTTTATTTATTCACTTTGTTCTGCGGACTAATTTGTTCTTTTTATAATTTATCGCCTTTTTATGCAGAATATTATTTTCAAAACGGAAAAAACAATATAAACGAAAATAAATTACCTACTCTCGGGCGCGTCACTACCATACTTTAATTATGGGCGCTCGTAAAATTAGTAATTCAAAATATCCAAGCTATAATAAAAATCACGGTGTCAGTTTTATTGATATCTAAGCCAAATAATAATCTAGGTCATAAACTGAGTCTTTATAAATACTAATATAACCAATTAATATTTCAATTATTGAAAAATATGAAAAAGTATTTTCAGTTCCCTTGCGATAATTTCTTGAAGTGAAATAGAAGATAGATTCTAAATATATATTTTTTTCAATATTGAACCTTATGAAAAAAGTAGATATTATTACCATGTTTGCACTATAATTAACAATACGGGTTTGATGCAAACGCTGTTTCGTTTTCTAACTCATATTTATACAACCGCCGTCAGTCAGGTCTGTCAAAATTCTGGATCTCCAGCTCAACAGATTTTGTCGGGTGTTCCGCAAGGATCCATTCTGGGACCACTGTTGTTTATAATCTACACAGCCGATATCTTTAACCCAATTAATCATTGTCACCTTCAGTCATAATAATAATAATAATAATAATAATCTTTATTGTCCAGTAAGTCATGTACATGGATTGGAGTCGTCAAGGGTATGATACATTAATTGGTATAAAACATTAGTTGTTGTATAGTATAGTGCTGATATATATGCTGATAACACTCAATTTCTCTTTGCCTTTAATCTATCAGATGGCGAGTTTGCCAACACCTTGTCGAACAATGATATAAATTCTATTTGCAGTTATTCTAAGAGGCATAATTTGAAAATTAATCCGATGAAGACGGTTGCATAATCCGTAGCCTTACCCGTGTTGTGAAAATATAAGAATGCCTTGATAGGCCACTAGGCGAGAAGTGTGGGTCCCTGTTACTTCCCCAAAAAATGAAATGTAAAAAAAACTTTTTTAAAAACAAGCTTTTATTATTTAGGTATACTAAAACGAAAAAAATAAAAATAAAAAAATTAATTGTCTTAAAAGCTTCTCGCGTGCGTTGTTTTTTGACAGAGATTGTAAGTACCTAAGTAAATTTTTTTTTCTATTCACGCTACCAGCTTTTAAGACAATTCTTTTTTTTATTTTTATTTTTTTCGTTTTAGTACACTTAAATAACAAAAGCTTGTTTTTAAAAAAGTTTTTTTTACATTTAATTTTATTTTTAAATTTTTAGCTACGCCTTAATTAATTTTATATATTCATTGCGTCGTTCCTATCTTATATAAAACTTATAGTTTAAACCGGATCCTTCGCCATTTCTTAGAATGCAACGTATGAGCGAATACACTATACGATCAAATTATAGTGTTAAAACTAAAAAATTTTGTCCGCCACATTGAATTTAATGTGACGTCATTTTATTTTCGTATTCTTCTCAGTAAACCCTTTCATTTGATACCCATATCATTGGGGTGCATAAAAAATAACTGGTCCGCCATCTTTGGGAGTCAGCCATATTCGATTTAGAATTATGTCACTTAGCTAACCATGCATTGTCATCAAAACTAAACGTGTATGCAAAATTTCAGCTCAATCGGTTGGGGGATAACTGTTTTAAAATTGACTTGAGATTTGAACTAAACAAACAAACTAACATACAAACGTTGCAAGTTAAATAAAAGGTTGCAAAGACAAAAAATAGATAGTTGCACTTCTGTTCAGTTTGAAAGATAGAACAGAATTTCTAAAAACGGAACTCAACCCAGTTGTGAATGGTATAAATATTAAATTTTCGAAAAAGATGTGTTTTTTTAGATCAAAATTTACGGTTCAAAGAACATATAAAATGATTACTGCAAAAAACTGAAGACTGAAATTTTTATTTTCAAATAGACAAATTCTATAAAATGCAGAAAAAAATGTGTGAATTACTTGTGCTGCCCACCTGCAACAGTTGTTCAACCCCCTTCTGGTACTGAGGCTCTCTGGTATCGATTGAATGGCAGGGACTGCATCCTCAACCGGTTCATTCGGTGGATCTTCGGCCACCTCATTCACCGGCTAAGGAGCAGTTCTCACGTAGCCTCTGCGACGAAGGTGGGATACACAATCACGCAGGTTTTGTAGCGTGAAGGCGTTGTGCTCCGGTTGCCTTGCACACCACAAAACATGCGTTCGCCCCATGTATCCCCTTCGTGTGGGCTCACTGCTTTCATAGCACTGCATCAGGCCATCTCTCAGTTCATCTGTCCACTCAAAGCGTCCTTGTTCATCGCGGTCGTCAACATTGGGCTGTCGATCTTGTTGGGCCCCACCACCTTGCCCTTGACCCCTATCCGCACGGGGTCGATCGTGAGGGCCCTGTCTTCGGCCAATTGGAACCGGAGTTTTGGGCTTGTGGGTGGTTAGCCCAGCAAGCCCACGACCGACACCAGAGGGGAGAATGCTTTCCCCTCCCGAATGCGCTAGGGCTGCCGGTTCGGTTTTGCATCCCCAGCTGGAGTAAGTGGTGGCGCTACTCACCAAAGGCTAGATGGATGACGGTTAGCCCCTCCTGCTTATTTATTAAATTATTATTATTATTTTGTGAAGCCAGTTGCCCTTCTCTCTGTCTCCAATGTCAGAGAGGGTACGCTGGTAGTACCAGAGACCACTCCCTACGCCGTAGAGTCGGTGTAATCACTGGGTCCGCGAATCGTGTGCTCTGAGCAGGCGTAACGAACTAAGAATAACGGTCTTATGCATTTTTCCGGCTAAGATTTCCGCCGAGTTTCGGCATGCAGGTATCGTCTTCAGTTCCGAAAGCAGTGTATGCCTCATCCCACCGAGAGTTCCTATAATCAATACCACTGGCTGAACGGTATGGTCTGGATTAGAGTCTGCGGAGTTCGAAGAGAAGATCTCGATATTTAGTCCGTCTTTCCTCCTCTTTCAAAATAATGTTTGTTTCCGCTATTACTATTATTATTATCATAGACTTAACGGCGGCACACTTTCTCAACCGCAGCTGGAAACTATTCTTATTATTATTATTATTATTATCATTATTATTATTATTATTACATAAGTATAAAAACAATAAAAAAAATTGTACAGTGTAACTCGGACTGACACATCGAGATTACCAATATTGTAAAGAAAATTGAAGAAATCAAAAAAAATAATCGTACGAAAAAAAAACCGCTACCCAAGGAATCACTACTTCCACATCCAGATTTTCTATCCAAGTCACTCACAATGACAAAATTTTGTATGTGGAAATAATTGTTTATGAAACTTTAATGACATAATATTTGAAATCCTCTACCCCAAAAACCCATAAAACGATACCCCACATCAGTAGTGGAATGGGGGTGGTGGTAGGGGGGTGGTAGTTGGGGTGGATGAAGTAAAAACAATATTTTGAGGTTTCTGGTTCTTGTACACACACTAAATCATATTTTTTTTCGTCCCCTTTAACACGTTGAAGGCCGGTGGTACACACGTGTGTGCCATTGTGTACAATAGAAAAAATAAGAGAACCATGGAATATTTTAAAAGTTCATATACAGTGTGTTTCACTTCTCGTGAAGACACCCCTGTATCTTTTTTATTTGTTGCCGAATTAATTTCAAATTTTTATCAGCCATACAAGTCCATAAGGTGACTTTATTCAACACATAAATGCCGTCTAAATCTAAAACGCCGGCCTACTGCGATAAAAAGAAAATGTCAATTTTCGAGAAATCATCAAGTAGGCTTAGAGATAGACAAAAATTTTGTTAACAAAAGTTGTTCAGAATCACTTGATATGCCCCCCTGTAAAATTTTGTGAAAATCGGAATATTTTCAAAAAATAATTTTTTGTTTCACTTCTCGTGAAGACACCCCTGTATCTTTTTTATTTGTGGCCGAATTAATTTCAAATTTTTATCAGCCATACAAGTCCATAAAGTGACTTTATTCAATACATAAATGCCGTTTAAATCTAAAACGCCGGCCTACTGCGATAAAAAGAAAATGTCAATTTTCGAGAAATCATAGTAGGCTTAGAGATAGACAAAAATTTTGTTAACAAAAGTTGTTCGGAATCACTTGATATGCCCCCCTGTAAAATTTTGTGAAAATTGGAATATTTTCAAAAAAAAAATTTTTGTTTCACTTCTCGTGAAGACACCCCTGTATCTTTTTTATTTGTGGCCGAATTAATTTCAAATTTTTATCAGCCATACAAGTCCATAAAGTGACTTTAATCAATACATAAATGCCGTTTAAATCTAAAACGCCGGCATACTGCGATAAAAAGAAAATGTCAATTTTCGAGAAATCATAGTAGGCTTAGAGATAGACAAAAATTTTGTTAACAAAAGTTGTTCGGAATCACTTGATATGCCCCCCTGTAAAATTTTGTGAAAATCAGAATATTTTCAAAAAAAAAATTTTTGTTTCACTTCTCGTGAAGACACCCCTGTATCTTTTTTATTTGTGGCCGGATTAATTTCAAATTTTTGTCAGCCATACAACTCCATAAGGTGACTTTATTCAACACATAAATGCCGTCTAAATCTAAAACGCCTGCCTACTGCGATAAAAAGAAAATGTTAATTTTCGAGAAATCATAGTAGGCTTAGAGATAGACAAAAATTTTGTTAATGAAAGTTGTTCAGGATCACTTCATACGCCCCATGTCGTCTAAATCTAAAATGCCGGCCTTAGAATAATTAAAATTAAAATCTAATTACTTTAATGAGTTTTAACATCTGTCAACAATATGTAGGTTGGTAGGATGCTGTCATATAACGAATTCTTTTTGAATTAAATTGGTGGCCCTGAAAAGGGCCGTTGTTTTTACAGAGAAGACTACTAATAATGAATGATAATATTGTCGGAAAAAAAAATACAGATAAAGCAAAAGCCGCAGTGTTAGAATAGTTCAAAAATAAAAGAAGTTAATGGTTTTTTTTTACTTATTTATTATATTGCGCCCCTTTCCACTAACCCACCCTCAAGTGTAATACACTTCTCAATCCGTTTTCTGTTATTTTTTACAACTCTTCGCAGTTCTTGAGCTGTAACTTCTAAACATGCTTGCCTTATCCTCTCACAAAGCTGCTCTATATTTTGAGGTCTGGTCATATAAACTTTGTTTTTAATGTGACCCCAAAAATAAAAATCCATTGGAGTGAGATCAGGTGATCTGGGTGGCCAATGTATTAAAGGGCTATTTCGTCCTATCCATCTTTGGGGAAAATGTTCATTCATCCATGCTCTCACTACTACGGAATTGTGGATAGATGCTCCGTCGAGTTGAAAATACAATTGTTCCAAAGGAAAATCAACAATTGCATTCCAAAGATCATTATTTAAAAATTCTAGCAAATTTAACGCATTTATATTTTGAAAAAAGAAAAACGGCCCTATTATTGTTTCGTTAAAAATTCCGCACACACATTTACTTTCTGGGAATATTGCCTTTTACAATTTATTATCCAATCAGGATTTTCTACTGCCCAGAACCTAGAGTTTTGTGATGACACTACCCCGTTGGTGGAGAAAGTTGCCTCGTCCGTGAAAATTACTTTCTTCAAGAAGTCTCTATTGTTTAAATAATTACCTTGGATCCATAAACAATATTCTAATCTTCTCTCTTCATCACCTTCCTCCAAGGTATGTAAAAATTTTGGTTTAAACGGTTGTAGCTTATGGCGTTTTAAACTCCACAGAAAATAACAACAATCACTTCTGTCATGAAAGCAATGACGAAATAAATAAAACAATACATATTGACAGTTAATTTCACGGCACTCTTTACATTCAACGCAATAAAACCGTCCATGTTCCTAAATTTCTGAGCCGATAAGGAGGAAGGATATGATGGAGAGTTACTCCTCCAGAAGAGAGATAACAAAAAGAAAAAAAGAAAAGATATTACATTCAACTTGATATGTAAAAATAAAAAGCCCTTTTAGTGTTTTATTGAATGCTGATTTTTGTTCACAACTTTCATTTGTTGGAAAAAGTTCTCTTTATGTGTTCTCTTTTTTTGAAAATATTCCGATTTTCATAAAATTTTACAGAGGGGCATATGAAGTGATCCTGAACAACTTTTATTAACAAAATTTTTGTCTATCTCTAAGCCTACTATGATTTCTCGAAAATTAACATTTTATTTTTATCGCAGTAGGCAGGGGTTTTAGATTTAGACGGCATTTATGTATTGAATAAAGTCACCTTATGGATTTGTTTGGCTGATAAAAATTTGAAATTAATTCGGCCACAAATAAAAAAGATATAGGGGTGTCTTCACGAGAAGTGAAACAAAATTTTTTTTTTTGAAAATATTCCGATTTTCACAAAATTTTACAGGGGGACATATCAAGTGATTCCGAACTACTTTTGTTAACAAAATTTTTGTCTATCTCTAAGCCTACTATGATTTCTCGAAAATTAACATTTTCTTTTTATCACAGTAGGCCGGCGTTTTAGATTTAGACGGCATTTATGTGTTGAATAAAGTCACCTTATGGACTTGTATGGCTGATAAAAATTTGAAATTAATTCGGCCACAAATAAAAAAGATACAGGGGTGTCTTCACGAGAAGTGAAACAAAAAATTTTTTTTTGAAAATATTCCGATTTTCACAAAATTTTACAGGGGGACATATCAAGTGATTCTGAACAACTTTTGTTAACAAAATTTTTGTCTATCTCTAAGCCTACTATGATTTCTCGAAAATTAACATTTTATTTTTATCGCAGTAGGCCGGCGTTTTAGATTTAGACGGCATTTATGTATTGAATAAAGTCACCTTATGGATTTGTTTGGCTGATAAAAATTTGAAATTAATTCGGCCACAAATAAAAAAGATACAGGGGTGTCTTCATGAGAAGTGAAACAAAATTTTTTTTTTTGAACATATTCCGATTTTCACAAAATTTTACAGGGGGACATATCAAGTGATTCCGAACTACTTTTGTTAACAAAATTTTTGTCTATCTCTAAGCCTACTATGATTTCTCGAAAATTAACATTTTCTTTTTATCACAGTAGGCCGGCGTTTTAGATTTAGACGGCATTTATGTATTGAATAAAGTCACCTTATGGACTTGTATGGCTGATAAAAATTTGAAATTAATTCGGCCACAAATAAAAAAGATACAGGGGTGTCTTCACGAGAAGCGAAACAAAAAATTTTTTTTTGAAAATATTCCGATTTTCACAAAATTTTACAGGGTAACATATCAAGTGATTCCGAACAACTTTTGTTAACAAAATTTTTGTCTATTTCTAAGCCTACTATGATTTCTCGAAAATTGATATTTTCTTTTTATCGCAGTAGGCCGGCGTTTTAGATTTAGACGGCATTTATATGTTGAATAAAGTCACCTTATGGACTTGTATGGCTGATAAAAATTTGAAATTAATCCGGCCACAAATAAAAAAGATACAGGGGTGTCTTCACGAGAAGTGAAACAAAAAATTTTTTTTTGAAAATATTCCGATTTTCACAATATTTTACAGGGGGACATATCAAGTGATTCCGAACAACTTTTGTTAACAAAATTTTTGTCTATCTCTAAGCCTACTATGATTTCTCGAAAATTGACATTTTCTTTTTATCGCAGTAGGCCGGCGTTTTAGATTTAGACGGCATTTATATGTTGAATAAAGTCACCTTATGGACTTACATGGCTGATAAAAATTTGAAATTAATTCGGCAACAAATAAAAAAGATACAGGGGTGTCTTCACGAGAAGTGAAACACACTGTATATCGGCCACTGACATTGACACTATAAGTTTGGTCGGTAGTGAGTGTTAATAATGAGGTGGGGTGGGGGGTAATGGGGGTGGCTAATGCCAAACTTTTTTTTGAGACCTTAGCTTCTCTTGTATATACTATATACCAATTTTGTGGACACTTACCTGCTTGATTTACCTATTTACCCCAAATATACCCCAATTTACCCCCCAACCCTTCAACGGAACAAGATGAAAATATAATCCAGTTCCAGATCTCGTAAAAGTACATATGTACCAAATTTCAAATCAATATCTTAAACGGTTCCAGAATAAACGTGCGCACAAAAAAAAGTTACAGACAGACAGACCGACAGACAGAAATTTTTTTTCACTCAAACTTAAAATCTCCACGTTTCATGAACAATAAAAATTTTAAAAATTTTTTTTGTCGTTACTATACTTCCACTGGATGTGGAAGTAAAATAACCCTTTAAATTTTATAATGATTAAAAACTTACATTTTAAGCTAAACGCTGTTAAATCTATAAAATTGTCAAATGATGCACTATATCTTTCTTCGCAAAAAGCCAACCAATGAAAAAATCTATACGTTACATCCTTTGGCATTTTCGGTAAGATTTTCCACTCGTGAAATATTCCCATAAAAAGAAATTGAGTGGAGTAAGGTCCGGAGATCTTGCCGGTCATTCAGTTGAACTTCTTTTATAATCCACCTATTTGAGATTTCGCCTGGATAGCGAATTAAGAGTCAAATACAAATATACAGTGTGTGTTATTTAAAACCGCAATAACCCGTTATTTTGGAACGCGTTGATCGATTTTAATTTTTTTTTTGGGATATAGTGCTCGATGAGCTTTATTTGACTGTTTTGAAAAATGTGTAATTTTCATATTTTCAAGGCCTACTAAGTTCCTCTAAATGGGTCGAAATTTCGATATCGACTATTAGGCGGTGCCCTTCCAATGGCCCTAAATACAATACAATACAATAAAAGACAATAAAAGTGTTTGTTTGAAAGTTACAGTTTGAAAAATTTTCATTAAGGCACCTACGTACAGCAACTGAATAATGTATAGAAGCAATATTTATTTAAAGAATAACTTTTCTCTTTCTTCCTTATTTAGTGTCTGATGTTCCTTAAGTCGAATGACTACTTTACCTTTTTAGTAAACCTAACCGACTTTTATACAGGGCTAGTCGAAAAGTGAGAAATTTTAAATTTGGCTATTGAATAACAAACACCCTATATGAGATATCGAGCTAAAATTTTGTATAGAGGCATTTGAGACAACTACGAATTGAATACGCCATCCAATTTGCTGATAAAAAATTGCCTAATAGTCGATCTCGAAATTTCGACACATTTAGAAGAGCTTAGTAGGCCTTGAAAATATGAAAATTACAAATTTTTCGAAACAGTCAAATAAAGCTCATCGAGCACTATATCAAAAAAATCGGTCAACGCGTTCTTAAATAGCACACACTGTATAAAAAAATGTTGGGTGTTCCATTTAAACAATTCTAGTATTAGCTCTCCACCGCTTTGTGAAACACCCTGTAGATTTTAAAATAATTTTAAACTATGCGACTCTAAATGTCCCACAATTTTTATCTCAGATATTTTTTCAAATTTTAAATGCTTGAGGAAATACTGACCGTCCACATACGACTATACATTATTTGGAGGTTTTTATTTTGATATATATGTAGTTCCAAAATCTATTCAGGATGATCTATACATTATTATAATATCGTACTAGTTCCACATCTACGTGTTTGAAACGTTACCGATTTAAAAGTTATTCACGTAATATTCCTTCCTATATGAACTCTAGAACAAGTTCAACAATGTACTTCCGCAACACTTTACGTCCTTTCTTTGGCACTTAAAAACAAACATAATAACAAAATCACATCACAGAAAGTGTTTGAGAACTGATTTGAGGTTATTAAACAGCACTGTGTAAGTACGATTCACTTTTCTTATACAGGTATACGTAATTTCTTTTAGGAATGTTCCGTTTTTATGCAATTTAATGATAATGAATCGCTAAAACTTGTGGGGCATTTTATCTATAGACTATTAGCAATGACTATATAGATAAAAAACATTTTAAACTAAAGACCGCAAAAAGAATGAATTTTCGAGAAAAAATTCCTAAACCAGCTACACTAAAACTGCGTCTGCTATGTGTGTGAGCAAAATATGGTAGTTTTAATTTCCCATGGTATATATTAAAATGAAACTTCTGTCTTTTTTAACGCATATTTTTAAATGATATTAATAATAATATATTAATTCGTTAAAGGACCCCGCACTTTTTCTTATATAAAAATGGTTCTCGGTTAAATTTTCTGAATGTTTAGTATATTATAGAACTCAATCTCCGGATTAAACATGGGCCCAATCTAATCCTATAACTAGTTTTTGGTATACAGGGTGTTAAATTTAAAAAACGGCTATTTTTATAAAATATATTCATGGCAATTGAAGGATTCGATAAATTTTTTTTTTTTCGCGAATATCATTCCTGTAACGTCAGATAATAAATTGTGATAAAAATATGCGCTTATACAGGGTGAGCCACCAATAACACGAAGTGAATTTTTAAAATCGATGTGTTTATGCTGAAACAACAAAATTTTGAGAAAATTATTTTTGAAATGAAATGTACTGTTTCATAAGTACCGAAATTCCCAATGTGTATATTTTGTACAGGGCAAGCCAAAAATATGGAAACACGTGTGACTCATTCTAATAAGACACCCTGTATATTTTAATATATATTGATAGTCCATTGACAGCTGATTCCAAATATATATCATTTTAGAGGGTGATATAAAAGATAAAACACGTCCTGTAATTCAGAATTTCGTCGGTTAATTTCCGTAATTCTTTCAAATTGTGTTTATTGTATATACGTTAATAGAGTACCAAAAATTCAAAATCTTACTACGACTAGTTCTCGAGATTTAAAGCGAAACATTTCACCATGTGTGTATTTACTTTCACATAAAAATGCCGGCCATGGAAACCAATGGTTCATAGAATAAGTGTAATCGTCCATAATATTTATTGATGAAGGTCTGCAGTCCTCTTCTAATAGAGCTCCTTAATGTTATACCATCATCATAGAATAAACAGGTTTTTTTCATTATTAGTTTTTGCTATCAAGAACGTTCATTATGTGTTTTAAACAGCCCTGTTGGAAAAAGACACTATTAGTTTTATATAACTTATTTAGTAAAATTTTAACATCAATTTTTGATAATAATTTGGACAAAAAAATACATAGTATCTGCGTCCATAGGTTGCAGGTTTTCTGCTAGTTTCATCATATTCAGTGTTATTCATTGATTTCTTAAAATCGATATTTTGGCTACTAAGAATATAGTACAGTGGATTAGGCCTAACGGGGATACCACTATAAAAACGCGCCGGGAACTCTACCCCTGTGGTGATGAGGAAACGAGTTTACTCTTTGAATTACTTCTAAGTTACTTGCATATTGTAGTTTATTAAATCTGCAACACAAGAATACCTATAGCAGTGGTAAGGCGCGTTTGAACGCATCCAGTAATTTAGTCGAGTAGAGAGACGGTCGAGTAATTTAGTAATTGCTTTCCATTAAATTACTCGACTAAAACACGCTGTCCGCATTGGTCGAGTACTAAATTACTAAACGACTCGACTAAATTACTGGATGCGTGCAAACGCGCCTTTAGTGGAAACCGAGTTTAATGCCGTCTCGTCCGATATACCCTCCATTTTCTGAGGCACATTGTTACAGTGCCTTGTATACTATAGTCATTTTACTTATAGTCGGTATGTTAAAGTTTATTTCATATTTACATCACTTTCCACTATTTAACCGAAACCTCGTATTCGGTGATGATTAGATATAAACAAGCTTTATTCCTTAGGCTTATGTACCTACATGGTAAATTCGCTTTACATCTCGAGAACTAGTTGTAGTAAAATTTTGAATTTTTGGTACTCTATTAACGTACACACAATAAACACAATTTGAAAGAATTACAGAAATTAACCGACGAAATTCTGAATTACAGAACGATTTAAAAAAAAAAAGGTTTTCGGCATATTTCTTGTGTTTTATCTTTTGTATCACCTTGTGGACCTCTCTAAAATTATATATATTTCGAATCAGCTGTCAATGGACAATCAATATATATTAAAATATACAGGGCCTCTTATTAGAATGAGTCACACGTGTTTCCATATTTTTGACTCGCCCTGTATAAAATGAATTATGAACAGTACATTTCATTTCAAAAATGATTTTCTCAAAGTTTTGTTGTTTCAGCATAAACATATCGATTTTAAAAATTCACTTCGTGTTATTGGTAGCTCACCCTGTATATAAGCGCATTTATCACAATATATTATCTGACGTTACAGGAATGATATTCGCGAAAAAAAAATTAATCGAATCCTTCAATTGCCATGAATATATTTTATAAAAATAGCCACTTTTTAACTTTAACACCTTGTATCTCAAAAACTAGTCATAGGATTAGATTGGGCCCATGTTACTTTTAATCAGGAGATCGAGATCTATAACATACTAAAAATTTAGGAAATTTAACCGAGAACCATTTTATATAAGAAAAAGTGCGGGGTCCTTTGTGTGGGTAACACATTTTATTTCCATGGCTCCTTGAAATTTATAAACGGCATATAAAAATACTCTCTCTTATGTAAAGAATGTTTTTTGTTAACAATAGTGTCTTAATAATAATAAACCGACACGGCAGCGCAGCGGGCTAAAGCGTGTTGTGTGACGAGCACGCTTGGTCACGCTGTCTATCGTACACTAGGTTCGATCTCTATCTCCAACACTGGCAATATCGGTGGGCATTGGATGTTATCTGAATGTTATCCAATGTGTAAGCCGTTTCCGAGCAGGTTTGGCTTTGGATTTGGGAGTTATCTAGTATGTGTTTCGGTGTATTTCAACGCAAAAACCGGATTGGCAATTTCCCCGAGGTGCACATTGAGAAAACTTTGGTCAGACGAGCGCGGAGGAGGAAACAAAACAAATTGCTCTAAACAAATCTCTCTCGTTGATTCCAAGAGTCAGGACGTGTTGTCGAAAATCAGTCACTGTTGAGGGTGACGAGACTTTCTGCATAGGTATCCACAAATGACAAGTCCATTTGAAACTATAAAAAACCGTTGCCCAAGGAATCACTATTTCCACATCCAGATTTTTCGTCCAACTCTCTCAAAACGAAAAAAATTTGTATATGGAAATAATTATTTATAGAACCTAGTAATATAATATTTGAAATCGTCTACCCCAAAAACCTATAAAACGATATCCGATATTGGTTGAGGAGTGGGTTATAAGGGTGGATGAAGTAAAAAAATATTTTGAGGTTTTTGGTTCTTGTACACACACTAAATCATAATTTGTTTTCGCCCCCTTTAATAATGGGGAGGGGGTAGTAATGGGAAAATATTTTTTGAGACCTTATAGCTTCTCTTGTATATACTATATACCAATTTTATTGACTCTTACCTGCTTGATTTATCTATTTACACCCATTTACCCCCATTTACCCCAATTTACCTCTAACCCTTCAAAGGAATGAGATGAAAATATAATCTAGTTCCAGATCACATTATAATACATACGTGTACCAAATTTCAATTCAATATCTTGAACGGTTCCGAAGTAATCGTGCGCACAAAAAAAGTTACAGACAGACCGACAGATAGACCGACAGAAAGAATTTTTTCGCTCAAACTTAAATTCTCGACGTTTCATGACATTCTAAGCCTATTTGAATAATAAAAATTTTCAAAAATTTTTTTGTCGTTACTATCTTCCACTGGACGTGGAAGTAATTGAATTTTTCAATAATCGTAGAGGTCTCGCTTGAGTACATTTTCATGGATGATTGTGGGGAAAAAAACCGTTGCCCAAAGAATCACTACTTCCACATCCAGTTTTTCTATCCAAGTCTCTCACAACGAAAAAAATTTTGTACGCGGAAATAATTGTTTATGGAACTTTAATAATATAATATTTAAAATCGTCTACCCCAAAAACCCATAAAACGATATGCCACATCGATAGTGGGGATGGGGGTGGTAGTGGGGTGGATGAAGTAAAAAAATGTTGAGACCTTTGGTTCTTTTACGTATACTAAATCACAATTTTTTTTTACCCCCTTTTATAATGGGGTGAGGGTAGTAATAGGGGTGGCTAATGCAAAAATTTTTTTTGAGACATTAGCTTCTCTTTTATATTCTAAATAACAATTTTATGGATATCTGCTTGATTTACCTATTTACCGCCATTTACCATCCCTTCAACGGAATACATTAAAATACATACGTGTACCAAATTTCAAGTCAATATCTTAAACGGTTCCAGGCTAATCGTGCACACAATAAAAGTTACAGACAGACCGACAGAATTTTTTTTGCTCAAACTTAAAATCTCGACGTTTCATGACATTCTAAGCCTATTTGAAAAATAAAAATTAAAAAAAAAAAATTGTCGTTACTGGATGTGGAAGTAATTGAGTGCAGTAATTTCCCCTTGTTTCTGCAATTTCACATCATTAGAAGCATGCCACACGGATCTAAAGATATGACGAACCATAGACATGATATTCGTTATTAGTAGTATTTTACTTCCACGTCCAGTGGAAGTATAGTAAGGACAAAAAAAAATGTTTGAAAATTTTTATTGTTAATTGGCTTAGAATGTCCTGAAATGTTGAGATTTTAAGTGTGAGAGAAAAAAAATATCTGTCTGTCGGTCTGTAACTTTTCTTGTGCGTGATTACTCTGGAACCGTTTAAGATATTGACTTAAAAGGTACACGTATATATTTTTGACGTGATCTGGTACTAGATTATATTTTCGTCTTATTCCGTTGAAGAGTTGGGCGGTAAATTAGTGTAAATGGGGGTAAATAGATAAATCAAGCAGGCAAGAGTTCATAAAATTGTTATATAGTATATAGAAGAGAAGCTATAAGGTCTAAAAAAATTTTTGGCATTAGCCACCCCCATTACCACCCCCACCCCATTATTAAACGGGGCGAAAAAGAAAATTATTTCGAACCGAACCAAGAACCTCAAAATATTTGTTTACTTTATCCACCCCCATTACCACCCCCCTATCACTACCCCCACCCTTCTACCGATGTGGGATATCGTTTTATGGGTTTTTGGGGTAGACAATTTCAAATATTATATTATTAAAGTTCCATAAACAATAATTTCCACATACAAAATTTTTTCGTTGTGAGAGACTTGGATGGAAAATCTGGATGTGGAAGTAATGAGTCCTTGGGCAGCGGTTTTTTTATTAAACTTTGTTATTTATTTATTGTACAGCATGGAAAACGGAGAGAAAACACTGGCACACGAAGCAAGATGTGTTTAGGCCATTTAGACCATTTAAATGGGGATGTATAGAAGAATAACTTAAAGCTCAGTGAACTAGAATAAAATACAAAAAAGCACACACGCACTTGTGGAATAAGAAGCCTTATCGAGATAAAAGTTTGAATTTATTATTATTAGTAGAAAATAATACAAGGTAGATACGTGTATGCAAATTTTATCACAAGGTAATTTATACGAAAATATATAGACAGAGGCAAATATAAATTTATAGTCAGTGGTTTTGTCACAAAATAATCTATGTAAAACTGTAAGTAACATGGGTAATACATTTATATTAAGGCGAGGCTCTATCGCATTTTTACACTAATTAAGAGGGTGCTCTAATTGAAATATATACCAATGATAGGATAGGATAGCAGAGCACCATCTTCTCAGTCCATTAAAACGTCCTTATATCAATGTCGTTAAATAAAGTTTCATTTTACCCGGTTTGCTTAGAGGTTTGTGCTTTTAAAGAAACTTTATATTCACAAATTGTACCTGTATAATTAATTATTATTATTTCTTCAAAAAAATCTGTAAATATAATAGATTTAAATACTGGAAGAAATCGATTTTTAAAATTTGAACAAAAAAAAATACCCAAGTTTGTATATTTATTAACGTAATGATTATATCAGAAAATTTTTGCTAGATAATGAAATTTTTAATTTCAATTTTTTCATTGCTCAATACAGTTTTTATTTAATGTGATAAATTCTACAATAATTTGTATAAGATTTTTTAGCTAATATTTATTCAGAAGTAGAACGTCAACCATTTTTTAGATTCTATTCATTCCTATATTATTATTGACTATCTCCCAACCACTTGGATGTAATGAATTTTTTTTGTTGGAATAATGCCACCTGCAGATGCATATTGAAAAAATCACCAGTCACAATGATGGGTTTTAAGAAAAATGTATGTGAATGCTAGTTGTGAGTTATCTACTTAAGGTTTTTGAATCATTTTCACTTCCTAAAAATGTACAGGGTGGCCAAAAATTATTTTTTAATTAAGACATTTTTAAATTGAATTTTCTCAATTTTTTCAAATGGAACACTCTGTATATTTCTCGACGATGTGATGTAGAAATGAAAGACAAACATTTTTTGTAAGTATTTCCCTATGGTAAATTGCAACCATTTTCGTCTTATTGAGCAATAAGTGCGAAATTCAAGAATAAACAATGGGTTAACACACGTCTTTATGCAATTTTGAAATGTGGCCAGAACATGTAATAGGGCCACATTTCTCTAGTGATACATTGACTGGAGCTATTTATCTTAATTTTCTGGAAACCTATCTGCCACAACTATTGGTGAATCCTCCTGAAAGGATTCGAGGCGGTTTCAGCAAGATGGTGCTGCACCATATTATTTAAATGCAGTGAGAGACTACTTGAATAATACCTACCCACTTCACTGGATTGGAAGAAATTGACCCACTAAATGGCCTGCTAGATCCCCAGATCTCACAAAAATTGATTTCTTTTTATAAGGAAATTATTTATAAGATCACACCAACAACAGTACAAAATATGAAAGAAAGAATAAAAACAGCTTTTAGATCTATCCCACCGGTAATTTTAGGAACAGTAGAAACCTCATTTCAAAAGCGCATAGAGATGTGTGTCAATCAAAATGGGCAACATGCAGAGCATTTATTGCTCAATAAAACGAAAATGGATGCAATTAGCTATAGGGAAGTACTTATCAAAAATGTTCGTTTTTTATTTCTACATCACATCGTTGTAAAATATACAGGATGTTTTATTTGAAAAAATTGAGAAAATTCAATCCAAAATTTTCTTAACTGAAAAATAATTTTTGGCCACCCTATACATTTTTAGGACGTAAATGTGATAAAAACATTAACTAGCATCCACATAAGTTTTTCTTAAAATCTATAATTGTGACTTTGGTGATTTTTTCAATATGTATCTGCAGATGGCATTATTTCAACAAAAAAATTCATTACATCCAAGTGGTTGGGAGATAATCAATAATAATATAGGAGTGAATAGAGTTTAGAGAGAGGCTCAAAAAAATGTACTGATATACATAGCATTCCATTTAAAAAAAAGGCACTTGATCCTGTAATTTCATCTTGGCTCGCCCTGTATATTCGAAAATAATTTCCGGTTATAAACTTTTTTATCTAGTTTATTCGTTTTTTTTTTTTAATTTCTAGCTATCGTAGAATTCGAGGGAATGAAGGAAAAAAATATTTTAAGCTTTTTGGTTCTTGTACACAATACACACACTAAATCATAATCTTTTCTCATCCCCTTTAATAATGGGGTGGGGGTGGTGATGGAGGTGGCTAATGCCAAAAATTTTTTTGAGACCTTAGCTTCTCTTGTATATACTAAATACCAATTTTATGGACTCTTACCTACTTCATTTACCTATTTACCTTCATTTACCCCAATTTACCCCCCAACCCTTCCACGGATCAAGATGAAAATATAATCTAGTTCTAGATCTGGTTAAAATATATACGTGTACCAAATTTCAAGTCAATATCTTAAACGGTTCCAGAGTAAACGTACGCACAAAAAAAAAGTTACAGACCGACAGACAGAGCGACAGACAGAAAATTTTTTTTCACTCAAACTTAAAATCTCGACGTTTCATGACATTCTAAGCCTATTTGAACAATAAAAATTTTTAAAAATTTTTTTGTCGTTACTATACTTCCACTGGACGTGGAAGTAAAACCGTGCGATGACTATCTTATTTTTCTTATTATTCAACAAGGAATTGAAAATAAAATTTAATATTAATCAAGATTAAAATTACACATACCAATTACAATTGTCACTACACCTTTTAGTTTTGCAGGTACACTGTATAAGATGGCAGGTGTTAAAAAGGCAATAAAAACTAATCAATCATCATTAAAACTGTTACATTTAGTACGGATAAAAAGCAAAGTTGAATTTGGAACCAGACCTAATTATAGCTCAGTTGCAACTCTTTGTTGCCCATACTCGCCACAATTACTGTTGTTTTAGGCCATTAATCATTTAAAATTTTCCTGACCTTAAATCATTTTATTAGGTATACTCAATGGAACACTTCTATTTTTATTTGAACAGGGTGTCTGACACCCGAACAATATTTAGTGATTTTACAAAATGGCAAAAAAGTTGTAAAAAGATATTTAAAATCTCGGATAATATAAAATTTTACCTAAATGTACAGTCGGGACTGTTTTAAAATCCTGCTGCTTTTACTCTTACAGTAGGATTATAGTCGCCTTATGAGTTTATGAAACCTTTACGAACAAGTGTATTAAAACCCTCTGTTAGTTGTGTATCAAACAAATATATGAATTTCAGACCATATTCATTTGCAATTTACGGTATACAATATTTGCTGCTACTCTGTTAAAAGTTGTAACAAAACTCGATTTTCAACACTACATTATCAGACATATCAAGAACAGTCTAAAAGTAGATTTAAGTTACTGATACATCTAGAGGGGTAGATAGGATGACCATAGTACTTCAATTCAGACTGAAAACTTATCCTAATAGAGGTATGAAAATGAAAGGGGAAACGCCACATCCTACTAAAGTTTCCACTGATGTCAGTAGAGAGATTACGAAAAACCCTAAAAGACGAATTTATTCACACATAGATATACGCAAGATATACGTAACATATTTATGCCAAATCAGAAAGACGGATTTGGTTTTGTAGTAAATCTAAAAAATAAACTTCTGTAAAAGTTATCCCGACTCTTGTAAATAAAATGTTTTATGCACACAGAATGGTATGTCAACTACCATGTTTTCAAAACAAATAATTGAATGTAATTAGTAAACGACAATAAATTACAATTAATACAGAAAAATATTATAATTTCAGCATATTAAGTTGCAGTTATTAATTCAGCAAAACATAAAATTGTTTTCAATTTTCTCAAATACCGAATCAAAAATGTGGCTGTATGTGTGTATGCGTATATGTACTTGTGTTGATGTCTTGTAGGCACGATAACTTCTTAGAGACTCAACATTCTCATCTCAAATTTGGCACGTATGTAAAATAGCATGGTAGAATACTCCCTATTGAAATTGGATCATATTCGTCTAACAGGGTAATCGCCAGATACGTGTAAACTATGATGTTTTTTAAAAACTGTATTATATTATAATTATTATCGAACAAATTGTCGCTAAGATTTCTGATTAAGCCCACAAAAGTACGAAGTTACACAAGATAAAAAGACTGCAATATACTTTATTTCGCAGGTTCGAACCAACTTTATACTACATATTCGTTATACGGTGTAATAGTGAGAGGCGTGTTAATAATCAGGTTTGATATATACCATATTTTATGATAATTTATAGCAAAGAACAATGTTAAAAAATGGCTTTTTTGGCCCATCCGTGGTAAAGTGTGGGAGCCATCTTTTTTTACTAATTTTGGGGAGTTGAAAACGAATCCGTCGCCCGTTTTGGCGAAAAATCTCGGAAACACATTAAAAAACGACCCTTGTTTGGGGGTGGCATTGGAATTGATATTAAAATTTGCCACTAGAATTAGAACTACAAGAAGTTATTCTCTTGCAAGAAATTCTCCTAAAATACTAAGTTTCGATAACTAAGTAGAAAAAGAAGTAAAAAAACCAAATTCAACCCTTCAACCGTCCTCGCCAAAGTCATTTAAACAATTAAAGAATTTTTTAATATAAAAAACAATTAATATTTTCTTGATAGTGATATACAGGAAATTCTTTCAAAATACTCAGTTTCGTTAGGTCAGTAGAAAAGGAAGCAAAAATTCGAAATTCACCCCCCTCCCCCTCGTTTCCCTCACCCTTCACCACCCAAAAGAACGGTGTAAGTTACAGTATCTACTATACTGTTATTTATTTATTTTTAAAAGAAACCACGACTCCTCGTTAAATGTCTATAATGGGATTACTTCTGAATACTCTTACACCCATTCCCACCAACTAAGGTGGTGGATTTTATCTTTTTAGAGTTTTTATTGATTTTAATTGCAAAAGAAATCCATAACTATCCAGTTTGATGTTTTTTTTATCATAATAAGGTGATTTAGTCAATTCAGATGAATATTTTCCACCCCTTGATGTTTCTCACGCTTTTGGGGTTGGGGTGTATGGTGTGCATACTGTGCATATCACTGTCCAGAAAATATTACTTGTTTTTTATATTTAAAAATTCTTTAATTATTTAAATGACTTTTGGCGAGGAGGGCTGAAGGAGTGAATTTGGTTATTTTACTTTTTTTCCACTTCCCAGTAAGAACACCATAGTTAAAAAAACGTTAAAATAACGTTGCTTTGCTTGAAATAACGTTAATGGTTAAAAAACGTTTTTTTTAACGCCTTTTCAACTGAACGTTTTTTAATCGTTAACGTAACAGCACAAAATAACCTAAGGTGTTAAAATTACTATTAAGAAACGTTAAACTAATATGTTGAGTTAACGTTTATCTTTAACGTCCTATAAACGACAAAAATTCTCTAAAAATAAATTGTCTGTGAAATTCCAGCGTGATTTTCACATTAACATATTACTATTTAACAATTAAATTTTTTACGTGTTTTTAATGTTAGACATGAAAGATAAATACACCATGTGTTAAAAATAAACGTTACTGTAACGTTCAAAGTTATGTGTTTATCAACGTTTGTTTTAAACGTTTTAATTTCGTAAAATTTTACTGAATATATGGTTATAAACAACATATAAAAAAACGTTTTCTTTATACGAGTTTTGAACGTAAGATATTAACGAAAAATAAATCGTGCCTTAAGACATAACGTTATTTTAACGTATTCAGTGAATTATTAAATAACTTATATTTTTAACTTCCTAAAAACGACAAAAATTCACCAAAAATAAATTGTCTGTGAAATTCCAGCGTGATTTTCACGTTAACATATTACTATTTAACAATTAAATTTTTTGCGTGTTTTTAATGTTAGACATGAATGATAAATACACCATGTGTTAAAAATAAACGTTACTGTAACGTTCAAAGTTATGTGTTTATCAACGTTTGTTTTAAACGTTTTAATTGCATAAAATTTTACTGAATATATGGTTATAAACAACATATAAAAAACGTTTTCTTTATACGAGTATTAACGGAAAATGAATCATGCTTTAATACATAACGTTATTTTAACGTATTCAGTGAATTATTAAATAACGTATATTTTTAATGTCCTAAAAACGACAAAAATTGACCAAAAATAAATTATTATTATTATTATTTAGATTTTCATTTATTTTGAAATTTTATAAACAATTACCATAAACCTGTAAAAATTGTTTATATTTTTAGATTTGTAAGAACCTGAGCGGTTTATGTTATACTTAGCAGGCGTGGAAAACAAAAAATGATAGTTGAAAAATGGTTGTCGCTGACACTGTTTAACTAACATATTAGTTCTTTGATAAACGAGTAAAAGTTATCGAAACTTAATATTTTAAGAGAATTTCCTGCAGCTCTAATTCTAGTGGCAAGTTCTAATATCAATTCCAATGTCACCCCCAAATAAGGGTTGTTTTATAATGTGTAAAACGGGTGACGGATTCGTTTCCAGCACCCCAAAAGTAGTAAAAAAAAACCGCTGCTCAAGGAATCACTACTTCCACATCCAGATTTTCCATCCAAGTCACTCACAACGAAAAAATTTTGTATATGGAAATAATTGTTTATAGAACTTTAATAATATAATATTTGAAATCCTCTACCCCAAAAACGCATAAAACGATACCCCACATCGGTAGAGGGGTGGGGGTAGTATAGGGGGGTGGATTAAGTAAAATAATATTTTGAGGTTTCACAATCACAATTTTTTTTCACCCCCTTTAATAATGGGGTGGAGGTGGTAATGGGGGTGGCTAATGCCAAAAATTTTTTTGGGACCTTAGCTTCCCTTGTATATACTAAATACCAATTTCATGGACTCTTACCTGCTTGATTTACCCATTTACCCCAAATTTACCCCAATTTACCCCCCAACCCTTCGACGGAACAAGATGAAAATATAATCTAGTTCCAGATCTCGTTAAAGTACATATGTGTACCAAATTTCAAGTCGATATCTCAAACGGTTCCAGAGTAAACGTGCGCACAAAAAAAAAGTTACAGACAGACAGACAGAAATTTTTTTTTTCGCTCAAACTTAAAATCTCGACATTTCATGACATTTTAAGACTATTTGAACAATAAAAATTTTAAAAAACTTTTTGTCATTACTATACTTCCACTGGATGTGAAGTAATATGGTTTCCACACTTCACCACGGATGGGCCAAATAGCCCTTTTTTAAAAATTGTTCTTTAATTTTTCGTTTAAGTTTTCACTTCCTTCGGTTACCAAGAGGAAGCATTTTTTTCTTTGTTGGATTTGGATGGCTCCATTCAGCTACGATGTTTTTTATAATAATAAAAACAACAATACTTTTTTTTATTGAATGTATAACAGCAAACTTAAATAAATATAATCTAACCTACAAAATTGTAATCGTGAAAGAGCGCTTTCTGAGATTTCTTTGGATTTTTACGTATGTAGATTACGATTAAAAGCTTAAATTTTAAGCTTTTCAATTACATTATTGTGTCTGACGTCCGTCCGTCTGTTGGTGCTATATTTATAAAACTATTTGATGAAGAGAAATAATATTTGTTAGGTAGTTGACGCAATTTCCAAATTATGGTCACCCTAAGAAAATGGTAAATTGAGAAAACGACGGAGGAAAATAATATTTGTGGAGTTGACAATACTGTTGAAGAAGGAAATCATATATACTGTTTGTGAATAGAAAAATATACAGCATGGTCAACCAACAGAAAATACGAGGATATACGAGATATCAAAACCTTAAAATATATACTCTGTCTCTAAGATTTGAACGAACTTTCCGTAGATTTCACCAGAGTAACTTTTCCTAGGCAGCATAATTAAACGAGCTGCGTGGTTCAATTTTTCTACATAGAGGTACGCCTTCTTTGACTTGTAGGAAATAAAGTTTTGTATAAGTGTGTTTCTGGCCATTTTTTTCATAATTTTACTAATCGTTCACTGTGCATGCCAATAAAACTTCTTGCACATTTGAAGAAGAAACAGATTTTTTTTCAGTGACGGTTTACCTGATTTTGGATTTCTCTACAACTTTGGAAAGGAAATTCCAGAGTAAATAAAAACAGATATAGTTGGGAAGCCCTATATGTTATTTCTACGGTATTTGTTTATTAATAACTTGTTCTCGCAAAATAAAAATCCCAAGAAAAACTATACGTTTCAAGAATTAAGGAAACGACCAGATAAGTAGCATTTAAATAAACAGTATTAAAATAAGCCATAAAAAATATTTATATTCCAGTTATATATAATAATTTTTTTTATCGAAACTGGTATAATGAACTCTTGTGTACGTATTGAGTATACGTATAAGTTCGTACAATCCGCAGTGGCTATCATATATTTACTATATAGAAATAAACATTTTTCACTAATAAACAGATACATAGAATTAATTAAAATGTATTCATTTGAATTATTTAACAGCGAGTTGTCAACATTTACACAGAATTTATGAATCAAAATAATAATAATGTACGCAATTATACCGTTGTAAATACATATTAAATTACTAATTAGGTATAACATTATCACAAAACTCGTCTAATGTCTGGAACGAATCCATATCAACGTTTTGTCACAATTATCATCATTTCCTGAGCCTACAATATTATTTCAGAGGTACCGAACATGTTGATTCACAACAGGAAAAATATAGTAAGTAAATAAATAAGTATACAAGATTAAAAGTTGTTAAAACGCATTTTCAAATGTTTTTTTCAAATAAACTATTGAGAAAATATGCATAGATATTTTTAAAATTATAGATACATATAGAAAAATAAAAAGGTGACAGATGCATTAAGTTTTAAGCAATGAAATTGAAATAACGTCAGGGTTTTATGAAATTAACTGTAAGTTTTGTAATTAAAAGTATACGAGTTTGAATAAAGAGCGCTGTGAATGAGCAATTTTCTCGAAACATCGTTGACTCTCACTATAATAATAAAGTGATTGAGAGAGAATTGAGAAGTGCCGACAATAAATGCAGTCTACAAGATTGTGAGTAGAGAGCTTTAAGGAGGCAAACATAAAGCGTTGCACTGTGTGACCTCAGTAAAGCCTTCGACTGTGTTCAACATAATCTTTTAGTGGAAAAAAGTTTTTATGGAATGAAGAGAACACCACTATCTCTCCTTGAGTTTTACCTGCAAAATAGACAGCAATGCGTTTCAGTAAGTAATAAAAAATCTAACTATAGATCAGTAGCACATGGTGTGCCCCAGGGCTCTGTTCTGGGGCCACTGCTATTTATTATTTATGTCAACGATTTATTCTATTACTTGTTCCCTAGTCAAATCATTATGTTTGCTGATGACGCTACCCTACGCGATTCAGATAAATGCCTTGCAAATCTACATGAAACAATATGTAAAATTGAAAGTCGTGCTGAACTGTGGTATAACTCCAATATGCTAAAACTACATCGTGATAAAATTCAAAAACTATTTTTTTCACAAATAACAACATTACAAAAGGGGACAACGTCAAACTTTTAGACGTGGTCCTTGATGATACTTTAACCTGGTAGTCTCATATTGGCTAGTTACCAAAACCACCTAGATACCCTCTTACTAAATCGGTTAAAAACTCTCTTAATTTAAAACTGTACAATAGGTTGCCTGAACAGATAAAAAACTTAACTATAAATAAATTCAAGAAAATTATTAGGACCCATGTTCTTACATACTGTTTTTATTCTGTTGATGAATTCATGGGCACCGAACTTGATATCAACTTATATACTGTTAATATGGTGGATACAGATTTTAAATCATTTTAAATCTTTTTTTATCTATTATATATTATGAGCTAGTGCCCATTGTGTAAACTGCGGCTAGTGTTCTTACTAATGCATCTGAAATAATTCAATATTTTTTAATTGTTACTGACTGTAAATGTAGTAGTTGTCTATTTGCTTCTATGTAATTTACATTTTTCTTTGTATTAAAAAAAATTTTTTAGTATGTGCCTATTTTAAAAATGTTTTGCCTAGTAAACTATGTTTTTAAGCTTACTCAACTGAAATGTCAGTATTGTATTGACTTGCTACAAATGTATATGTATATAATGTAGTCAAATAAACATCTATCTATCTATAATCTGCAAATTTCAAGTTGAAAATATTAGTTACTATTATAGTTACTCCACCATTCCAGTTCTTCAACAAACGTCGCATCATGTGTTCACTGTAGATGTTAATAGTAGTTAAATAGGATTGGTGACAGTGCCACGTCCCTATCTAACGCCAACTTTACATTTATCAGAGTTAGTATTGTTTACTTTCAGCAAAGTTTCTTGCAATAATATAACCCATAGTTTCTCCCATTCCACATTGTCAAAAGCTTTATGGTAGTCCACGAAACTAAGGTACATAGTCATGAAATATTTTCTTCCCTTCTCGATAAGCTGAGGCAAATTCAGTATTTGCTCTCTAGTATCGCGTCCTTTAAGAAAATCTTCTTATTCAGGAGGTATTTGCCAAGACAGATAATGCTGAGTTCTGGATTGAAGAATGCATAACATTTTTTATTGGCCTGTGATAATAACTCCAACAACCTGTAGTTATCACAGACATCTGTTACTCCCTTCTTATGTTTTTGTACAAAAACAGATTTCTACCTATTATATTTTTTGACATATCCTCCCAAGGAATTTAAAAGTCATTTGGACTTGAGGAGGTTTTAAGAAAGGTTTGTCAGGGTTAGGAAATAGTCTTGTGCTTTTTTGATGTTGCAGTTAAGGCCTTTTAGGCTTCAATATACTTGCTCTTATATTTTTAAAACTAGACAATTTCAATGCCTATTAGTACTTAATAAAGTACTTATTAAAGGCCATTACAAAACTAGACTCTTAAAACATCCTTGACAAATGTTGTGATGAAACCGTTACGATGAAAAAAAGGCCTCTGTAAATCTAAAAGGCAAATTTTAATTCCATAAAACACTTTCTAAAACCTCAATAAAACATTTATTATAAAATAATAAACAATATGTCTGCCTTAAGTCTTGTTGATGCATGTGTGTGTGTTAATTAAAAGCATTTCACACTGTCAAATTATTTTGAAGTTAAGTTTTAAGTTTTTTGTATCAAATGTCAACGCGGTTCGTCTTGGAGGCGGTTCTTTTAAATCCCAAACGTTTTATTACAGCAAAAAGACTAAAAGGACCATTCAATGTACTAAAAGGACTTCATTTAGAGTAAATGTTCTAGGTCATTACTATTATTAGAATATATAATTTAATGAGAGGACTGTAAAATGACAATTAGGTTTTAGTTGGCCGGTCGTATTTTTCGTGTTATATAAAAATATTCGAGGTCAATCTCACAATTATAATTATTAATAATTATCATTTTTTCTTTAGCAAATTAAGGTAGAATTACAAGAAACGACTGAAATTTACCGTGGGAACCGAGAAGCAGCCTACTTTTTTAAATTTGCTGATTACGCGTCTATGCAAATTTTGTATGGATATTAAAATCATTATTGTTTCTGAGGCGCTATTGTTTCTTGGACATTTCTTTTGTAGTTTTAACGATAAACTGCCGTTGGTTTTAATTTTTTTGTCATATCTGATGTCTTTTTATTACCTTTTAAATCGGCCTTAGAGAGGTTATAGTGCCACTCTACGCTTTATAAATTTCAAATTCCATTTTATCTTCAATAAGTCTGATGGTGTGTTTGCTTAAATCAGTTTAGAAAAAATAAATGGAATAATAAAATTATTGGGATTCCTTCGTGGACATTCTTATAGCTTCTCAGTTCTAATATGGACTTATAAGAGTGTTAAAAACCGTTTTCTAGAAATTCAGGAAGGTAATAAAAAAGCTTCCAACAGCTTTAAAATAGGTTTTAAGAAAGGTTTTAAAACGGACCGAACAAGGTTTTCAAGAGCAGCACTATGCCTTACTAAGGAGTTTTATGATGGAATTTAAAAAAGCATTAACAACCTTCATAAGGGTGGGCCCTTTTAGTCTACAAGTCGTTTTATGATGGTATTAAGGAAATTGTCGCAGCAAAATAGATTTTTCAAAGCATTTTATAAATAGTTTTATAGCACCCTTATATATATTTAAGAAACCAAAATTGTTCCTTGGGCTGTGAAGTAGTCTCATTCCATCTTCAACAACTAACTTAAGCACCTCGACCCTGATATTGTCGACCCCAGCTGCTTTGACAGATTTTTGTAGAACTGCCTTCACTTCTGATTTCAATATTGAAAGTTCGTATTCGTAGTCCTGCTGTTAGTTATCTTCTACCTCAAGATTGTCATTGTCATTGTCATTATCGAATCTGATCCATGTATGTATAAAACTCATAATTTATTTGTTTATTTACTATTACTAGTAAGTGATTTGCTAAGGACTAGTATTTTGTGTAACACATACTACGTCTATTAAACTGCGTATGGCGATATCTCAATACTTCTATTATTATTATTACTTTTATTATATAGCAAAAACTCGTTCCATTGTAAACATATTTTATTTGTTGTGCATACTCAAATGAAGCAAATCATAAAAAATGTTCGTTACCGCTGAATATAAAAATCTTCCCTAACAAAACATGCATGATCTCTGGGGATGAAATATTATATCAAAGACAAACTTGTACTAGGCAATAGTTGTCACTAACGTTAATTTGAACAAATTTTAAAAAGTCCCAAGTGTATAAAAACCACATGTTATAAATGGATGCCTGATTACAAGCAGACTCAATTATATCCAAAATAGAGAGTCAAATTGTTGATTGATATTTTCATTTTCACGTGCTGCTAGGAATTAATTGTATTGTGGTGTTTGTGTTCGTTGTTGTATTCGAGTAGTGTGCAATTTTTTTTGGATTAACTGGGGTGAGTACAATCAACATTTTTACATTAAAATTAGACGTGTAAATTCTTTGTCCGAATTTGAATAAAAAGCTCCCTTATCTCTTTAATACTTTCACATATTTTTCTATATTTGTCAAAATACGTAATCTCGGGTATGGGCTATATTACTTAATTGTAATAATTCTAAAATATAACAGATCTATAACGTTATTTTTTTTTTCTGTATCTTAGTAAATTCGGTGTCCGGCGTTCAGAAACCTACCGATACAATGAAATTCGTTGAGCATTTAAAAACAACAAAAAGTTTTATAAAATTTTTCCAATGTCTCTTTAAAGAAACAATTTTTATTTGTATTTTTTTTTTAAATAACCAATTTTTGTAATTTTAAAAATGCTGCAAATAATTAATTACTGCAAATTTTAAGTGAAAGTCACTTCTTAGCAAAATATAAGCATGTCTTTTAGTGAAAATGGAAAATACAGGGATATGAAGCAATATTGCGGAATCGTACAATTTGGATCAAAATAACACTACAAGTACCTATAATTTTTTTTATATGGCCTCCTAAGCTCCATGAAAACGAAAAACACAGACTGTAAAGAATATTTTCATTTTTTATCTAAATAGGTTAATCTCAAGTTCACTCTAAATAATATTGTTCAACTAATCGAACTTATCAAAGTATTTATTTTTAACAACATTAAAGAATTTGAATGCGTTAAGATAACTTTTTATTTTACAATTAAATGTAAAAAACTGCACACTTCTGTAATCTGTTGTTGATCCTAAATATGTCATGTTATAAAAGCCAACCATATATTTTAGCAGAGATGTTATAGGTATCTTGAAACCGACTCGACGAGACGAAAGATAAGAACTAGATTAACAGTTCCGGTTCCTTCGCAAACGATCATATCTTTGTTTTTCAAGTGCATCTTGCAGCTTTACATTATCTACAATTTATTATTTTGATATAATTCATTTTATTAATTTTTATTTGTATTTACATAATTAACTCTTTGTGCTTGAACTAGAATAAAATAAAATTTTAAAAGCAAAATTAAAATATTTATATCACTTAGGTACATTCTGTGAATTTTACGCTATTAAAAGTAGATTTGGAAGACTTTTATTATGTTCAAATAACCTCAGTAAAAGGATAAGCATGTAAAATCTGCTCCCTAACAAAATATTGTTTGTTATCAACAATTTGAAGGGGCTTACCCTAAATATGATTTTCCCAAAATTTCAAGCCTGTAGCCGCCATATTGGAGGAGTGGTGGGGGTTTTTGATTTTCGTTTTTAAAATTTTCTCAGATACCGTTGTACGAAAAAATCCGAAAAAATTCACAGTTGTTACTTACATGTTGGACAATTTGCCCAATTTTTTTCATAATTTTTAAATGCAAATTTCGTATGCAAAAAAAATTTGCAAATTTTTGCACAGAATTTTTTGACACTTTAAGAAAGAAGGCCGCTCTGGACTTTTCATCGGAAATTACTCATTTATCAAGGCCTATTCTCAAATTTTTTTCATATTTTTAAAAAATGTGGAAGATGTTTAAAAAACTAAAAACTGCCTTACCGACCATTCTCTTATACGCGCCTCACTATCATTTGGACTCATGTCTTGTTAACAAATATACAGGGTGTTTCATTAATAATTGGACATACGCTAACTGGAGAATCTTTAGTCCAAAATATGAAGATTTAACCTTGCAATATCTCAACTAGCTCTTGACCGAACTTCTCCCAATTTGGTAAGAAAACATTTTTTAAGCTAAGAAACAATAATTTATGTATTACATCACGCTAGCCCGTGGAGGGCGCCTCATGAGCTATACCTGATGATGAATATTTTTTCTTTTTTTTACGAAACGTAGTGACACTTTTGACTAGAAAATCTCATGCAGGAATTATTTCTACGTAAAAAAGGTACACTTGATAGAACTTGATAATTCCAACCGTTTTTGAGAAAACTGTCGCATAGATCTCAAAAATTCTTTGAAAATAATTTGAAAAGGAAAAATTGTATTTATTGAAAAGTATGAGGTCTTAGTTCTGTCATTTATGTGTAATATTATTAGTTTGACGTTTTTTGCAACATGTAAGTAACGACTGTGATTTTTTCGGATTTTTTCGTACAACGGTATCCGAGAAAATTTTAAAAAACGAAAATAAAAAAATACCCCACTACTCCTCCAATATGGCGGCTGCAGGCTTGAAATTTTGGGAAAATCAAATTTAAGATAAGCCCTTTCAAATAGTTGACAACAAAACAAAATTCTGTTTGGGGGCAGATTTTACATGCTTATCCTGCTATGTCCTTTGGCTCTAGTTACTGAAAAGTCCTAGCAATTCATGTTATATACACGGTGGTCTAAAATTATCTCCCTATTTTAAATTTAGATATAGCCTATCTGGACACCAGTTTACATGATACCTATCAGTCGAACCCAATCTTCTGCTTAAACGGTAGCATTAGAGGGCGGCTGTCAGTATTTTACCCTAACTTTTTTATTTTTTGTGTACTTTTAAAAATTCTTGTAAAAAAAGTAATGCTCATATTATTGGAAATAAAAAAGAGAACGGCTCAATTTATGGAAGTACAATTATTTCCATAAACTAAAAAATTTATGTTTACAAATCAACGTTCAATAACATTTTATTAAAAAATCATTTTGCAAAAAATGATTTGGTGTATGAAGTACATAAAACAATTGAATTAAATTTTTACAATGAATTATTTTTTATTTATTTGCTTTCATCTGAATTTAAATAAATTATTTAAGTATTTTCGAACAAGGAATGAGGAAGAAAAAAAAAGTTATTCTTTAAATAAATAATGCTTCTATACATTATTCGGTTGCTGTACGTAGGTGCCTTAATGAAAATTTTTCAAACAAATGGATTAGACGGCCTAGCTTTTCTTTTTTTTTCCTTATTTAATATCTGATGTTGATGTCACTAAAAAGGGGAAAAAAAAAGAAAAGCTAGGCCGTCTACATTTGTTTGAAAAATTTTCACTAAGGCACCTACGTTCAGCAACACAATAATATATAGTATTTGATGTTCTTTAACTTACTTTACTTTTTTAGTAAACCTAACCGATTTTTATGCAGGTCGAGTCGAGAAGAGAGAAATTTTAAATTTGGCTACTGAATAACAAACACCCTATATGAGGTATCGAGCTAAAATTTTATATAGAGGTATTCGAGACAACTGCGAATCAAATGCGCTATCAATTTGCCGATAAAAAATTGCCTAATAGTCGATCTCGAAATTTCGACACATTTAGTAAGCTTTCAAAATATGAAAATTACAAATTTTTAAAAACAGTCAAATAAAGCTCATTGAGCACTATATCTCAAAGAAAGAAATTTTTAAATCGGCCAACGCGTTCCAAAATAACGGTATTAAATATCACGCACTGTATATGATGGCCGAATTTGATAAGGAGAAATAGGAACATTATAAATTGCACATATATCAAGATTTAATTCTCTAAATTTAATAAGAGTTTTAAAGCTTGCGGGGAATGTATACAATTTTTCATTTACATTTTTGTTCCAGATGTAATAATGCCTCCTGGAGATATGGTTGAATTCGCGTTAGAAGCCAACATTCTGGAAAATTCTACCGAGATGTGTTCCCTGCTCGATTTCTTGCCTTTTGATGATATAGAATCCTCAAATTGTCATAGCTACCAGGATTCGTGCTACAGTGAAAACAGTGAGAAAAGGGACTCTGCATTAAACGGAGACGATAAATTTTTGGACAGTATAATAAAAGGTTTATTAACCAGCGACGATTGCTCCCAAGTTAACGAGAGCCAGAGAGATATGTTGGAAAAGACATTTTTAGAAATTGACGAACTTCATCTGTTTGACTCAAACTCTAGTTTTGACAACAGCATTTCAGTATTAGGTGTAGATTTGAATTTATACCCAAATGAGAACATTATAGAAAATTTTATAAACAGTGACCTGGATCATATTTTCAATGATTCTGGAAATGAGCTGGATTTAGAACTATCCACGAAAGTAAACGACATATTTGCAACTTCTTTCGACTGCAATCTGTTAGTTGATAACAACAACCAACAGGTAGATAGTGCTGCAGAACCTACCGCCATAATAAATATGTTTCCTCACATGAACGATGAAAGAAACCGAAGACGAAGGAACTTGCTTTATGAAAACACCTGCAGGTTTACCAAGGAAAATTCACGTACGTTTGATCTGAAATCGACTTTCAATTGTAGAAAAAACGATGCGTTTCTAAGCCACGACTATGCCCAGAAAAAGGACGATGAAAAATATTTTACTTGTCCCATTTCTAACTGCGAAAAAGTTTACGCCAAGTCGTCACATCTCAAAGCTCATTTACGGAGGCACTCAGGAGAAAAACCTTTCGTGTGCAACTGGCAAAATTGTACCTGGAGGTTCTCTAGGTCTGACGAGCTGGCAAGGCATAAAAGATCGCACTCCGGTATCAAACCTTATAAATGCGAACTTTGCGAAAAGGCGTTTGCGAGATCGGATCACCTTTCGAAGCACAGAAAAGTTCATAAGAAGAAAATGTCTCAGTGTGGGAGTTATTACATAAAAAAGAGAACAAGGCCTAATTGATGTTATTTAACTTTCAAAATGGAAAATAATTTCAGTATATTTAATAGAGTGTAGTTAGGTTTAAATTTATATTTGTAGTTTTTTGATTTTTGTAAGTCAGTCCGACATTCGGATATGTTTAATATAATGGTAACAATAAATAAATGTCCCCTGATATATAATTGCTTATTACGTAGGTATATTTAATTTGATGCGACCCTTCCTATATTTATTAATCAAGTCGTAAGCCATGCAGTAGATAAAGTGAGAAAAAAGAAATAGATAATAAATATAGATCTTGCTTTCTATAATTACCAGGAAATTTTGGCCTACTTAAAAATTGTCTTTGGTATAAGATAAGCTACACAGATAAACTATCTGTCTAAATTCGAGAGGATGGCTAAGGCTGCTTGGCCATTCGCACAAGCTACACAGATAAAAATAATGTTTTGTATCAAGAATCCATTATTTCAGATATACACAAAGAAATTAAATTCTTCATATAAAACAAATACTTTTGTGGCAAGAAATAAAAAACTTATCGTAAGCAAATTATTCTAGAAACAAAAGTATTTGTTTCATAAGAAGAAGTTATTTATTTGCGTATATACAGGGTGCGCCACCTAAAACTCCCCAGACTTGTAACTTTTTTATTTTTGAAGCGATGATCATGTTGGGCACATCAAATTGTAGACATTTTTAAAGCTTTTAAACAAGCATACAGAGTGATTTAAAAAATTTTTTTTTGAAAAAATTGTTAAGAAAGGAAACTTAATTCCTTTGAATATTTTTTTACCTCACCTTGTACATGAAATATGTTAATGTTTTTTTATAATGGTTTTAATTAGCTTAATTTATCTTATTAAAAAAAAAATATAAAAAACAAAAATTTTACAAATTAAGTTTTCTTTCTTAACAATTTTTTCAAATTTTTTTTTTTTAATCACTCTGTACACATGCCTTAAAAATATCTACAATTTGATGTGCCCAACATGGTCGTCGCTTAAAAAATAAGAAAGTTACAAGCCTGGGGAGTTTTAAGTGGCGCACCCTGTTTATGAAACAAAGGATTCCTGATTCTAAACATTATTTTTATCTGTGTAAGAAACGTATAAAATAATTACCACATAAATACATATGTAATAAATATGTGCCATAATGGAAAAATTAGTAAAGTGTTTTTTTTGCGAGTTTAAGGTAAGTTTGTATGTTAAATTACCGTATGGCATTTGGCATTTTGGTTAATTTTGACATAAAGAACCTATAAAATAATTGACATACAAGTACATCTAGGATAAATACTTGTCATACAGGAAAAATAGGTAAAAATATGTTTTTTTTTCGACAGTTAAGGTATGTTGGTATGTTAAATTATTGTATGACATTTGATTTTTTAGTTCATATTGATATAAGGAACATATAAAATAATTACCATACAAAAACCGCTGCCCAAGGAATCACTACTTCCACATCCAGATTCTCTATCCAAGTCACTCACAACGAAAAAACTTTGTATGTGGAAATAATTGCTTATGGAACTTTAATAATATAATATTTGAAATCCTCTACCCCAAAAACCCATAAAAAGATACCCCACATCATTAGTGGGGTGGGGGTGGTGATAGGGGAGTGGTAGTGGGGGTGGATGAAGTAAAAAAATATTTTAAGGTTTCTGGTTCTTGTACATACACTAAATCACATTTTTTGTCATCCCCTTTAATAAGAGGGTGGTGGTGGTAATGGGGGTGGCTAATGCCAAAAATTTTTTTGAGACCTTTGCTTCTCTTGTATATACTAAATACCAATTTTATGGACTCTTACTTGCTTGATTTACCCATTTACCCAAATTTACCCCCCAACCTTTCGTCGGAACAACATGAAAATATAATTTAGTTCTAGAACTCGTTAAGGTACATACGTGTACCAAATTTCAAGTCAACATTTTAAACGGTTCCAGAGTAAACGTGCGCACAAAAAAAAGTTACAGACAGACCGACAGACAGACAGAAATTTTTTTTCGCTCAAACTTAAAATCTCGACGTTTCATGACATTTTAAGCCTATTTGAACAATAAAAATGTTTAAAAATTTTTTTGTCGTTACTATACTTCCACTGGATGTGGAAGTAATAGTACTTATCTAATCTAAGTATAGTTCAACGAATATTTTGTAAAAATTGTGTCACCTTGTGTTTATTATATTTTAAAGTGACCATATCTGAATCTTGCTAATGCGGGACTAAATTGAAAAAAATTCAAGTTTCAAAATTGATAAGTGGGGGGGGGGGATTTGGTGAGCGTGTGGGAGGGGGCGAAAATTTAAAACCAATGCGGGACTTTTGCAGAACGGTTCACTTTACGGGACAGCACCTGGAAAAACGGGACTGTTTCGCATAATCCGGACACGAATGGTCACTTATATTATCATGCTCCTGTGTATACATTTTAAAAATCTGATTTACTTCTATCATCTGAAACAGTTAGACAACCAAAAATACACTATGCATACGTATTTGTTATGGGTACAATCGATATGTTTAGACACCATAAACTATTGATTTCTTTGTATATACTATCTGAAACAATCATTTTAGAGTTTTATTAGACATTACCACTCTCCGATAGATGTCTAAGGTTACCCTTTGCAGGTAACTAATAAAATTACGATCCATAATTTTCTCTGTATTGGAAGCATGTACTACAAACTTATATTGCAATTTTTTTTGAAATTCAACAAAGATAGTAACCTAAACAGCCAAAATAATTATTAATTGTTGTACCATATTTTCACGTAAGTATATAATTTGGAGATTTGGACAATAACGAAGGTCGGTAAGCTCACATTACCATGTTTATTTGACCATTTTAAAATTTCTGGTAAACATTTTTTGCCAACAAGTTAGGAATATTCACAGTTTTCTATTTATTTTGATTTTCACGAACAGTAGCGAATGGAACTCTAAAAATTAAATACAAAATATCCGAATGTAAAGCTAGATGGTAGGAGAACCTCAACAGTAGATGGCAGTGGGGGACAAAACCTAGCACCTATTCGGAATTCTTTATATATATGCAACTAGTTCACTTCTATTTGACATGTTGGGTTGCATATAAGACGCGAATATTTATAAGATATCCTGTGTTATGCAACCAAGTTTTCAGACATACGGCATCGATGGTTGCATATACATCTTCAGTCAAATATAAACATAGAGATCATTATAGTCAGGGTCCAATAACACAAAATCGCTCTTCGGACAAGATAAACATTTTTCAACTTCAGATTTGCAAAAAGGGTTATATAGAACACCAGAAATGACTTGTCAGATTCTTATCAGATCTTGCATAACTTCTTAAATGATAAGAAAAGAGATGAAATGGTAATTCCTAAAAAAACGTTTTTTAATACATAACATGTCCTGTAAAAAAACTATGATTGCTATCCATCCAATTTTTTCTACAATATACACTAAAAACATAAGCGCTTGGATGAGACTCGATGGCATTGTTTAAATGTTTTTAGTTTCTTTGGAAAAAAAATATGAAATCTATAACTATAAAATACTGTACTTACATCCAGTGGAAGTATAGTAACGACAAAAAAAAATTTGAAAAATTTTATTGTTCAAATAGGCTTAGAATGTCATGAAACGTCGAGATTTTAAGTTTGAGAGAAAAAAATTTCTGTCTGTCTGTCGGTCTGTAACTGTTTTTTGTGCGCACGTTTACTCTGGAACCGTTTGAGGTATTAACTTGAAATTTGGTACACATATGTACTTTAACGAGATCTAGAACTAGATTTCATCTTGTTCCGTTGAAGGGTGGGGGTAAATTGGGGTAAATTTGGAGTAAATAGGTAAGTCAAGCAGGTAAGAGTCCATAAAATTGGTATTTAGTATATACAAGAGAAGCTAAAGTCTCAAAAAAAATTTTGGCATTAGCCAGGGGATGAAAAAAAATGTGTTTTAGTGTGTGCACAAGAACCAGAAACTTCAAAATATTTTTTTACTTCCACCCCCTATCACCACCGCTACCCCACTACCGATGTGGGGTATCATTTTATGGGTTTTTGTGGTAGAGGATTTCAAATATTATATTATTAAAGTTCCATAAACAATTATTTCGACATACAAATTTTTTTCTTGTGAGTGACTTGGATAGAAAATCTGGATGTGGAATTTGTGATTCCTTGGGCAGTGGTTTTTTGTATGAAATATAATTTCGCTATCCCCAATGGTTAGCGAGATATAAGGGAAAAAAATGAATCGGTGCACCATTTCTCCAAGATGGCGGCTCGAGTGCAGCAGAGAGGACTTTTAGTCTGTTTAATAGTACACATTAACGAACATCTTTGTCAAGTTTCCCTCCAATTCTCCCCATTTGACCAGAATACAAAGGTATGTAGGCATGCAATATCCTTGTATCAATGCGGTGACTGTCTGCTTCCCTCACGTACCTGTCTCAGAGACGAAAAAGAAAAAAAAAGAGAAAATAGGGCATTAGTAATTCATGTAAGTTTTAAATTTGAAATAAAAATTTTGAATCTAACGGAAATGATCGTGTTTACAAGAAATCGTCTATACACACGTACACACAGACATTTTTTATTGGATATTTGAATTCAACGTGTTAAGAAACATGTTCCTGAGCATTTTCTTGTATACGAAGATTAGCAAAAATTTTTGTCTGATTGTAATACCTTTTTGCTTAAATTAAATAGGTATTAATTATTATACCTATTTGGAACGAGTATCTACAAGTTGGCTGCGACTGTTACAGTCGGTGGAGGATTGGGCCGGTGGGACACCGGACAAATGCTCGGTGGGCCGCCAGCATTGCAAGAGAAATGGCGCTGCTATTTTAATTTTTGTCGAAAAAACCTTTAGATGTGGGCCGGTGATGGAAAGACAAATCCGCCCCTGTTTAAAGTAATTATAGTAAGGATTCTTAAATGAAAGTGAAATCTTCAGAAATATTATCAGCTATAATATCCCAAGGACATTGATAATATGAAATAATTTTATCAGTTTCCGAAAGCACTTGCTTTTTAATATCCCGACGCCGTAGGCGGAGGAATATTACCTAAAAGCAAAGTGCTTGAGGAAGTTGTGATAAAATTATGAGCTATTTATCAATGTTTAAGGGGCATTCTCATAGAAAATTTTTTGCAATTTATTTTATTTATTTCTATCTAATTCATAATTTCTGGTGCCGCAAAGTCTATAAATGTATTCCAGATGTACTTTTTACTTTTAATTGTATTACATGGCGTGTTTTCATCTATTATTATATTCACCAAGTTGTTATTTACAGTGTTAATATAATAGTATATTATTCAATGAGCGGTAATGTAGGTGTAATAACTCACGCAGATGAAGTTATCAAGTGAGTTATTACCATTACCGCAAGTTGAATATTATCTACGATTACAGCAATAAAAATTAAATTGTGAAAATTGTTTAAATGACTCAATTTGTTCATTAATAAAAACGGCAACGTCTACCAACCTTTCAGCGGAGGTAGAATGTGATTTTTAATCGAAATAGTGCATACATTGCTTGTAGACAAAAAATCAGCTTTGTAGATTAATATTCCCCAGCGGAAAATGCAAAACTTATCCGCGAACTGCAATAGCCCGGAGCGCATATTCGGTCATAAGTCTTTTGTTTTTTATGTTAGAGAAAAAATTAAAAAGGTGTCGGAAAGTTCAATCAATTCTCTTTACGTAAGCTGTCTGTAAATTTTTCGAAAAAAACGATAATTATCGAGATATTCGAGGAAATGTAGGAAATTACACGTTTTCCTATAGAGTGTATGTAAATCTTAAAAAAATAATTTTTCTCAGAAACTTTTGTTTCGAAGGGCCAAGATTAACGGAGCGTCAAAGTATTACATGATATTAAGTGAACATCGTATATGAGATCGATTTCAGTTAATTAAAGATTAATTACGGTGACAAAATGGAGAAATTTTTACAGAAAAAAAAAAGTCCCGAATCCTGCCCCCTCTAATTCCTTCATTTTTGCCGGAATTCAAAAAACAAAAAAAAGGGTTTTAGCAAATTTAACTCTATTTAAATTAGCTAGAGTAGTCTTTTGGCGTAGGAGCCAAGATTAAAAAGTTGCCAACCGTAGAAGCTCAAAATTTGCGATTTTTTGCCGTACATGGCCGATATTTCAGTAGTTATCTTTGAAACGAAAAAAAAAATCAAAATTCTAATGGTAGCAAAAAGATTCGTAGTGAAAAATACTCGTTTGACTTTATTTTTTATTTCGTGCCAACTCCCACCGTTTCGGAGAAATCTGCAAAAAATAGCAAAAAACAGCTTGCATTTCGGCGCAGAAAAAATTGTAAAAAACATGCAACCTTGACACCTTCATATTTTTCGAAAAACACCATTGGGACAGCCGTACGATGTCGCTACGTATAAAGGAAGTCTTCCAGATAAACCTGATCGTAAATTGCACGGCGAAATTCGAAAATTCATCTCGGCACGAACGAATCAAAAGTGACATTTTGTGACATTTCAGAAAAACGATATCTCTTTTTGCAACATTATTTAGTTTTTTACTCATTTTTGCCGGATACTATTAATTGTTCAAAAGCAGTTCATTAATTAGTATATAACCTAATAAGAGTAGATAAAATAAATTATTGAACTGTCAAACTGGATGATATAAAGGGACATCAGTGAAATGTTGTTCTGATTGGTTGTCTCCACACACGTGATTAGAAATGAGCGAATTTAATAGGATTCCTATTTGAGCAAAAAATTTTCACTGAAATGTTTTCAAGGGATCCCCGAATAGCAAACTGTTATCAGTACCTCGATAGCCTAGTTGGTTAAGGCGTTGATCTACAAACCCGAGGTCGGTGGTTCAATCCCAACTTGATGATCTCTGTTTTTATTTCATTTAATATCAAACAGAAACCTCGAAGTGGACGTATATTAAATGAAACTGACTGATTAAAGTTCCAAATTGATGAGTGCGAAAGTACGATAGTCCTCTTACTAGGGGCGAGCGAACATATTAGACGGATCGGTAATACCTGTGTGCAAAGCAGGTAGTTCTGTTGTTTGAAGTATGTACGCATCGTACGGTCGTCTCGTCATTGGAACTAGTAATCATGTCTACAAACAGAGCAAAGCCAACCTGAGGATTCACATCGCATTTCGGTGAATGGATCGTCAACGCTACTTGGGGTATGCAACATTTTGCTTTTAAACGTAAAAATTTATTTCAATAAATGCATATTTTGTTTTCGTATGTGGTTTTTGAAGAAATAAATCCAAAAAATCAGGAAATAATTTTTTTTCTCTGTAATTTTTGTATTGGCATGTATCTTGAATAATATTAATTCTGAAATAAAAATATTTGTATTTCAGATTTTGTGTCTTAAAGGGCTATTTTGGTTAATTCCCAATACTTTTTCAAGAATGTAAATAATTAAGCGCCTTACCGTAACCTGAATTTTCAAATTACTTCCACATCCAGTGAAAGTATAGTAACGACAAAAAAATGTTGAAAATTTTTATTGTTCAAATAGTCTTAGAATGTCATGAAACGTCGAGTTTTTAAGTTTGATGGAAAAAAAATTCTGTCTGTCTGTAACTTTTTGTGCGCACGATTTCTTGGAACCGGATTATATTTTCATCTTATTCCGTTGAAGGGTTGGGGGAGTAAATTGTAAACTGTGGGGTTTTGTTTTCTTACCTTCTTGAAGAGTACCGCCTTGCTCTTCTCGGCGTTGACGGCTACCTTCCATCTGTTGCACCAGTCCTCTAGGAGGGTGGCCGCCTCCTGGAGGTTTCTGGTGGCTAGCCTGGCACTCCAGGATCTGGCAGTCAGGGCTGTGTCATCGGCGTAGAGGGCCATGGAGGTCCTCTCCGTCCGGGGTAGATCGGATGTGAAGATGGAGAACAAGTGGGGGGACAGCACTGAGCCTTGGGGGACTCCTGCCTCCATTGTTCTGTACGTGGACACCCTGTCCACGATCTTCACCCTCATCTGTCTCCTGTGGAGGTACGATCTCACTAGCTTGACGAGTGCAATGGGGTAACCCATACTCATCATTTTGGCTAGGAGACCGTCGTGCCAGACCCTGTCGAAGGCTTTGGCAACGTCCAGGAACAGCGCTGCCGTGACCTGTCGTTGGTTGAACCCCTTCGTGACCTCCTCGGTGAGGCGGAGCACTTGGAGTTCGGTGGAGTGCCCTGTCCTGAAGGCGAACTGCTCGTCTGGGAGGACTTCCAGCTCTTCTGTCTTCTCGGCTATCCTCTTGAGTATGACTCGTTCGGCTACCTTACTCATCGCTGGGAGTAGACTGATTGGCCTGTAAGAGGAAGGAAACATTAGGTTCTTACCTGGCTTTGGGATGACTATGACGTCGGCCTTTTTCCACCTGGAAGGGAAGTGTCTCAACCTCAACATTGCGTTGATGATGTTGACCATCGCCGCTACTCCTTTCCGGGGCAGCTTCTTGAGGGCGATGTTCCCAATGCCATCACATCCTGGAGCTTTCCTGGGTTTTAGGCTCCTTAGGATCTCCTTGACCTCCTCGGGGGTGGTCGGGGGATGTGGTCTTCATCTGGCAGACGGTTCATCCTACGTACCCTGCGCCTCACGTCGTCCTCCCAGTCCTCGTCCTCATCATCGAGTTGGTTTTCCCTACACTGCAGTTCCAAGCTGTCGGCAAAAGCCTCGGCTTTTTCCTGGCGAGTGTGGACAACACCATTCTCTCCGTGGATCGGGGGCATGGGAGTCCGCCGGTTTCGCAGGGCCCGTTGGGTGGTCCAGATGCTCCTGTCCTGCGTGTCCAGTTATTCCAGGTGGCGTTGCCATTTAGCATGTAAACCCGGCCCGATATGTGTATGTTGGCCTGCCGTTATCTGTATAAGCGATTTTATGTAGGAATCTCGAAATGTTCACAAATTGTGTTATTTATACAAGCTTATAGGAAACAGTGGCCTTAGAAACACGTAGAAAGTAGTTTAATTGCCCCGACTTTTATTTCTGGTCAAAATCAAACCTCCGAAAATGGATATTTCTAAACTTTTTAATAAAAACTGTTATAAAGAATCGAAGAGAAGTGCGGTTTGTTTTACTTTTTTTGTGTACTATTAACATGAGTATAACTCCATATGGTTTAGTCTCTTTCCACATGACGATACACATCTATTCGGGTAACAAAATGCAATTAGATGCGGCTAAAAACTAAATATTTTACATTTCTTCAAGATCGGTTTACCAATAACGGAGATTTGAGGAAGAGGACTACTGGGAATAGGGTATATTTGCTAGCAGGTTTAGCCTACCCTTATATGAAAAAGTATGTTATTTCCAACCGTTTTTCAATAAGTTCTTTTATTTTTCGTTTTTTTATACTAACCAAAATAATTTATTGTTATTAAACAATGTCTTGTTATTATTTCTCTGATAAACAAAAAATCTGTATTAGTGGCAACCGCCCAACAATTCAAATTATTTGCAATATGACTGGGGTAATGACAAAAAACTATTCACGATTTACTTTTGAATGCTTAGTTCAACACAATATTTTATTTAGAAAAAGAGCAGTGTTGAACTGGGCCAGCGGGCAATCGGACAAATGACCGGTGGGCCAACACTGAGTCAATGAGAAATTTTTATAACCTACAATGCTACATTCAATGTGCCATTTTGTGTCGATTGAATCGAATAAACGAATTAGGTACTTGTGAATTTGTACTATTTTTACGTACAAAAATTAGTAGAAGGCCACTGTATCCAAACAAACATTGTATTTACGCGATCCGTGTGAATCCCCTCCCATAGAAAAATTTTGAATTTTTATATTTAATTGTTTAGTTTGATTTATTTTAGATACTTTCGCTCAAAAGCCTTGGTGCGGCCCTGACTAGGTATTTATGGTATGTTTTTATGGCCTTTTTTATGTGTATTAATAATATGGACACTATTATACATTATTTTTTTCTTATTGCTCTTGTTGTGTAAATAGGTACTGTATAGATACAGAATTTGTAATTACTATTAATTTTATTGCTTTATCTTTAATAAATTGATTCTCTCTGTGGTGCAATAGATAATTTTTGACGTCAAATGAGTTCGAGTAAAAATCTTTCAGGCAACTGATGTTCATTTTCTCAATTTTCGTATCGACAAAAACCAAATACCAATTGAAAAGAGGGGCCACAGATATGATTTGCTAGGGGGGACATTTAGATTCAATCCGACACTGCTAAAGGGCCAAACATTTAGAGACCTGAGAAAACTGAATATTATCATGAAAATAATCAACTGTTCTAATGATTGTGTCCTTAGCAATCATAGTAACAACATACTTACCAATAACATCTAGCAAACCGTTGACACACAATCACACAAAGAAGAGTGGGTCCAGCATCAATTCTGAGGAACACCAAGTATGACATTCTTTTCGCTTGAAGACCTGGAAAAGAGAATTCACTAGGAGGTGTCAGTATGTAGGTAATTGCAGAAATATTTTAAATAAAAATATACAGTTCCATTTGAAAATATTGAGTTATGACAGTTTAAATATATACAGGATGTTTCATTAATAATTAGACATACGCTAACCTTAGTCCAAAATATGAAGATTTAACCTGAAACATTTAGATAAAATGTGCCTACTTACTGAGATACAGGGTGTCAGAGTTGTAATTTTTTTTCTTTTTTTGCAATATCTCATAACTACCTCTTGACCGATCTTCTCCCAATTTGGTAAGGAAATATTTTTTAATCTAAGAAACAATATGATGATGAATATAAATGTTTGCCAAATTTCCCTCTATTTCTATCATAAACAAATCATTTAAATATATATATTTAACAATATAGGTCCTAAAGCAGTACCTTGTGGGAGACCATATTCGCTGTATATAAGTGTTTGCGATACATGTGTATGTCTGTCTATTAGTTAAATAATTTTGCATTAATTTATACGGCGTACCTTTAAAACCGATATTATCTAATACATTCAGCAGTTGGATATGACTAACTCTATCGAAAGAAGCCTTTGACGTCAACAAAGATGCATATTGCCGGCTTTCTTTTATCAATAGATTGATTTATTTTTGAAATCACAGGTGCAACTTCAGCCTGTGTTGATCTATGTGCTGAACTATTTTCTCTAAAACCAAATTGTTTTTCCGAGAGAACTAAAACTAAACTAAATTTATTTAAGTAATCCATAACACGCCTTTTTAGAATCTTCTCAAAAACATTCGCTACATTTGAGATTAGAGATATTGGTCTATATGGCGATATTCAGTTTGTTTGTATTTACTATATAAATACCAATACTTTGTAAAGTTTCAGCCTCCAAATTATCATTACCTAGAGCTTTCTTATTTTTTAATGAATTAATTTTTTGTTGTCTATCAGGATATCGTTCGGCATAAGGTGTCTAGCGCTACGGCATTTTTTCTACATCCCCCATAAATAATTAACATGTCCACTTTTTCATCTCTTGTTAGTGGAGCGAAAAATAGGTAAAATTGTGTCGTTTTTTTTTATGAGTTTAGAACAAGATCAGACTCAGTGGGTATTACCAACAACATCATTTTACATATAAAAACACAAAATACGACATTTTTTAGTGGTCACAGATATTCTTATTTAAAAAAAAAAAAGTGTAAAATTTAATTTTTTTTTAAATCATGTTTTTTTGTACATCCATTGCCATATCTCAAAAATTAATTGAGCTATCGATGTGAACTTTTTTTTGTTATAAAACATAAAACACACACTTCTCTCTATTCATAGAATTGCTAATAAAAAAAAATGTAAACATGCCAAAAACGTAGATGACCCTGAAAGTTTAGAGAATACGCCATCAAATTTTCACTAAGCGAGGAAATTTTTTGTTTTTGAAAATTTTGTCACATGCTGTGAAGAAAATGAAGTCAATAGACTAAAAAAGTTTTTAGAAAAAAAATATTTTCATTATTAGCAGTAGTTTGCTAGTTACGAATTTTTTAGTATGGAGGAATTGCCGAAGCGTACGCGCGCCATACTTAGAATAATAATGATTATGTATTGTGTGTAACGGAATTTTTCATTATTATTTTTTTATGTTTAGGACTGTTTTATCACGTTTTAGGATCTGAAAGGATAACTTATTTTTTCCAGTGACACATTAAGGACTAGAGTTTGAAGGCAAAAAGGAATTAAAAATCTTAAATGGAGTATGCATTGCATTGGGATTTCGGAAACGGTGAAAAATAATATTATAGTAAAATGGAAAAAATGTTGCGCAACTAGGGGGTTAATAAAATCCCATAAACAGAAGTTTAGGAAAAGTAACAATTTTGGAGTGTTTTGATAAAAAGTAAACTATCGAGTTTTCCTTTTTTGCGTTATTATTGGAGCTAAATAAAAAAAGACACTTTCTTAAAGCAAGTGGCAATCTTAATATTTGTATCCGACATTTCCTCTGTCAGAGTCCCTATCCGAAACTCCCATGCATTGCATTTTTACCCTAGATCCACACAATAACACAGGTCGACAAAAAAAAATCTACTCCAAGGACTAAATCTATCATGCCTTAAGTATTTTTGTATGCTGAATCCGAATTTTCCACTTAGATTTTCGAGCAAACATTATCAAAAAATCGTATTTTGACGATAAAAACCGGGATTTACTCGAAATCTACGCGGTAAAAAAAAATTTTAAATTGAAAATTCGGATTCAGCACAAAAAAATACATAAGGAATGATAAGTTTAGTCCTTGGAACAGAACTTTTTTCTTGTAGATCTGTGGCACAGGTGCACTTTGTACACAGGTCTACAAAAAAAGAAATTCTGTTCCAATGACTAAATCTATCATTTCTTATGTATTTTTGTATGCTGAATCCGAATTTTCAATTAAAAAAAAATTTTTACCGCGTAGATTTCGAGTAAATCCCGGTTTTTATCGTCAAAATACGGTTTTTTTGACAATAAAAACCGGAATTTACTCGAAATCTACGCGGTAGAAAATTTTTTTAATTGAAAATTCGGATTCAGCACACAAAAATACTTAAGGCATGATAGGTTTAGTCCTCGGAGAAGAATTTTTTTTTTTGTAGACCTGTGAATTGAGTAAACGTGTTATTTTCGCCTAAATTAGGTAACAAAAAAGAAAAAAAACATCCTAAATTAAGTCTTTTAATTTCCTAATTATAGTCTCTAAACTCTGTTTCCATGGCTTGTGCACAAGTTTATCGTTTTCCTCTATTACTACGCCACATAAAATTCATTCCATTTTACAATGAAACTTAGATTGCTTATTTATCTTAAATATTTTTTAAGTAGATAATCCACGCACAATTCGCACAATGACCATACGTTCTACAATACAATACAAGTGGTAATAAGAGAAAGAATATCGTTACACATTTTACTTCCACATTCAGTGGAAATATAGTATGGACAAAAATATTTTTGAAAATTTGTATTATCCAAATAGGCTTAGAATGTCATGAAACATCGAGATTTTAAGTTTGAGCAAAAAAAATTCTGTCTGTCGGTCTGTCTGTAACTTTTTTGTGCGCACGATTACTCTGGAACCGTTTAAGTTACTGACTTGAAATTTGGTACACGTACCATGTATTTTAACGAGATCTGGAACTAGATTATTCCGTGAAAGGGTTGGGGGTAAATGGAGGTAAATAGACAAATCAAGCAAGTAAGAGTTCATAAAACTGGTATTTAGTATATATAAGAGAAGCTAAGCTCTCAAAAATTTTTTTTTGGCATTAACCACCCACATTACCAACTCCCACCCCATTATTCAAGGGGGCGAAAAAAATAAAATTGTCATTTAGTGTGTGTACAAGAACCAAAGGCCTCAATTTTTTTTTTACTTTATCCACCACTACTACTACCCCCTTCCACCACCCTCAGCCTCACCACCGATGTGGCATATCGTTTTATAGGTTTTTGGGGTAGACGATTTCAAATATTATATTATTAAAGTTCCATAAAAAATGATTTCCACATTCAAATTTTTTTCGTTCTGAGAGACTTGGATAGAAGATCTGGATGTGGAAGTAGTGATTCCTTGGGCAGCGGTTTTATAATTTGACCTTCGACGAAAACGAATAACGTTGATAGTACACCGCCCTGAGACTAGTTAGTTTTAGTGGACGCGGGCGTATTAATATTCAATTTCTGCAATTCGCGCGCTCTAAAAAAAAATCACTGTACCTAAACTGTAAAAGACACAATAAAATTTATGCTATCAAAAACTTTTTTGGTCTTTTGGCTTTATTTTCTTCGCAGCATGTTATACAAAATTTCCAAAAACAAAAAAGTTTGTAGCTTAGTGAAAATTTGACTGCGTATTTTCTGAACTTTCAAGGTTATCTAAGTTTTTAACAAACTTAAAAATGTTTTAGTTAACAATACAATACACAGATAGAAGCGCTTAAAGTGTGTTTTATAACAAAAAAAAGTTCATGTGCATAGCTCTATTCGTTTTTGAGTTATGGCATTAGATGTTCAAAAAAACATGATTTAAAAAAAAAAACACCTTTTTAAAAATAACAATGTCCGTGACCACTAAAAAATGTCGTATTTCATGATTTCTAATGAACATCGACCTACTTAACGAAATGGTATATATCTAGGTTTGTTCTAAGATTAAAAAAAAAAAACTCGAGAAGGAAGCGACTTTTCCCGTGTTTTTTACTCCACTATGTATAAATTTGCGGCATTTTGAACACAATTAACAAGAATTTTAAACAATTTTTAAAGACACAATAAAAACACCGGTAAACCAACAAATGTTTGACAAGCAAAATATTTCATTGTTTTCAAAGCCACCCTAGTTACTTCTTAACATTTAATTAGAACAAAATTGCATTTTCTTATTTTCTTTTAGCAGTAATTTTGTTTGTATTTATCGCACATTTTATTACGACATATGAATAAATTCCTCATTAATAGTACTAATAAATGGTACTACGGTACCAATATGGTTCCATGTGAAAAAATTGGGTTTTGCCCCAAAAACCATTTTGATGAACTTTATTTGCTCATAAATCACGTAATTTAGTATTTTTGACGGGATTTCGATTTTTCTAGCATTACACGGGTCGTTTAGAATAAATCGGAACCATCATGGTACACTTAAATGGAAAACTAAAAATTGTATTATAAAAAATATTGACGTTTGAAATGTCACAGAATATTCCATTTAAAAATCGAAAGTTAGTGTCACTTCCGGCGAAACCGGAAGTGAAAAAAAAATCACTTGTATGTCAAAAAGTGCTGTTTATTATGTATATAGGATATCCCAAATTTCAATCATCTTCAAAACTAAAGGAGAAAAGGGGGTGTACCATGATCCTGTCGCACCCGGTAGATTGAAGGGAATTATTTTTTTTTAACTAAAGAATAAAACAAGGGTTATAATGTCAACAATACTTTGAGAATTTTAAGCAGAAACCATGCGAAACCTGCAGCTAAAAGTTGTGTACTTCTCGTATCTGTAGAACAGAAGTTTAACAATTTTTTTTTCAATCATCACTTAAAATTAAGACTCCATACCATGTATAGCTATAGATTGTCTCTTAGGTATCATAAATAGAAATCTTACGAAGAACACGTACAAAAATATTGATTTGCATGTTTATATAAACAGTAATCGTCGATTGCTTCTTGAGTCCAATCTATCGAGAGCGAATCTTCTGAAAAATATATATCAATCAAAGACTATAACAGAAAGCCGATACAATTGTCATGGTTTTTAAGTAACAATCTACATCTGATAAATAATCTCAATATTTCTGGTAGAGCTTGTGAGAATTCGTAGTAAACCACGAGAAAATTCAGGATATAACAAATCATGGTTAAATGTGGCAACTATACTTTAAATTTTGCGGTTTATAGGGAATTATAATTAATTGAAAATCGATATTATTTCAGGATATGCCTACGACAACGTGATTACACGATAATGTAATTTGCAGCCGATACCATCGTCAGTCATAATTTAAAGTGGTAAAAATAATTAAAAAGTTTCCCGGATAAATTGAAAAGAAAACTAAATTAACCTGTAAGTATTTCTTTTAATATGATAAATTGATAAGTGGCTAAATTGAATTCTCAAATATGCCTTAATGAAGTTCATCTCATTTTGAATACTGCTGTTAAATAAGATTCATCTATTATTGTATGCAGTACGATCAGTGGCGGTCTGGCTAGGTCGGCTAGTCGGCAAATGCCGACTGGGCCCTAGGGTCACGCCTAATGAGGGGCCATTTTGGGACGAAAAATTTGAAAAAATTTGTTTCGGATGTCTCCTCTTGTTCATCAAAATAATTTTGGGACGACGTTTATATACATGCGAAGCAAAAATATTCAAATCGCTGACGAACTGAGTTTGAATGTTTATTGTAAAATGCCGACGAAGCCCTAGACACCCAGACCGCCACTGAGTACGATGAAGTGTGATCTTCATACTTTAACACGTGGTTTATTATACAAAAGGGAAGAAACAAGTCACATACAATAGGTGCCGAATTACTTCCACGTCCAGTGGAAGTACGGGTGCCCGCTGTATAAGTATAAATATTTTGCAGGATGACATGTTGATCCAAAAGAAGTGAAAAACCCTCATAATTTTTTTTTCTAACTCGAACCTATTTTTTGATTAAAAATTTATTAAAAATAGGCAATGTTTTCAGTTTAGACAGCAGAACTAAGTATACACGGAAGACGGAAGAGACAAGGTTTTCGCACTAATTGTCGTATCAATAACTCAACTCAATAAAAAATAAAAATGACAATAGAATAGAGATCAATGAAATTCAATCAGATAATGGATAATTGTAGACTTTAAGGATATTGCAAATGACTTAAATAATTTTTTTGTCGATGCTCCAAGCAGTTTAAGTAATAATTTAAAAGATAATAAACGAATACAAGAATGTACATTTAGTCAAAACAATCAAAATAATACTAAACCTCCAACAATGATTCTAACTCCTGTGGATGAAATACTTGTGTTTAATATCATATCCAACTTAAAAAATTCAAACTCGACAGGAATTGATGATATCAGTACTAACATTGTAAAGTCATGTAAAAATTATTTATTGAAACCTTTGGTATATTTAATTAATATGTCTCTTTCTCATGGTGTTTTTCCAGAAGTTTTAAAGATAGCCAAGGTTACACCGATATATAAAAAGGGAGATAAAAACCCATTGCATTATTCTCAATTATCTCTAAAATATTGGAAAAGGCAATTTATATTAATATTTATTATTTTCTCGATCAACATAACATTTTAAATTGTAAACAGCATGGTTTTAGGAAAGGCAAATCGACAACTTCGTCCATTTATGACTTCTTGGAAGTACTATATAAAAATTTAGACGAAAATAAAAAAACTATTGGAATATTTATGGATTTAAGTAAGGCCTTTGATCTTGTTGATCATACCCTGCTTATTAAAAATATTAAAATATATGGCCTTAGAGATAACATTGGTAAGCTATTGACCTCATATCTGTCAGGACGCAAGCAACTCGTTGAAATTAAAAAAGTTAAATCGGAAACACTTGAAATCACTTGTGGGGTGCCGCAGGGGTCAGTCTTAGGGCCTTTGTTGTTTCTCCTATTTGTTAATGACTTGCCCTGTATAGATGAGTTCAATAACTTAGTAATGTTTGCTGACGATAACAGCTACCTTTTTTGTGAAAATACGACAGACTCAAATTTGTTATTTTTGAATAAAAACAAAACAGTTTTTATTAATTTCACTCCCAGGAACAAAACTATTAATGAAAGTTATTTAATACAAACTGATATCAAAAGTATTGAGCAAGTCACAGAAACAACATTTTTTGATTTATTTATTGAAAACAGCCTTAGCTGGGAAGTACATGTTGATAATCTGTGTAAGAAACTATCTTCTGTATGTTTCGCTCTATATAGATTAAGTCAAGTTAGTAGTGTAAATGTCATGTTATCGTATTATTATGCTGGCATGTACTCTAGAATATGATATGGTATTTTATTTTGCTTACAAAAAAAGGCAGAACAATTGCCGGTGTATCCAGATTTACGTCATGTAGAGATATATTTAAAGAACATAATATATTAACTGTACCTTGTATATATATTCTAGAAGTTTTGCTATTTGTTAAACAAAATATGGGCAAATTTTGTACCAAAAATAGCTATCACGAATATAATACTAGAAAAGGGACAAATTTGTGCTTGCCAAAACACCATTTGACAACTTATGAAAATAGTCCAAGTTATATAGGCATTAAAATTTTTAATAAATTACCGGATAATATTAAGATACATGATAATTTTATACATTTTAAAAATACTGTTAAACACTTTCTAATTTCAAACTGTTTTTATAGTGTTGCTGAATACTTAGAAATAAGAAACTTTTTATAGTCTTGCATATGTACCTGTGTATAATTCAATGTGTATGTATTGTTCGTAGAAGTATGTTCACGTATAATGTATGCGTATGTGTGTATATATGTATATATACATATTTATTTATTACTTCCACATCCAGTGGAAGTATAGTAACGACAAAAAATTTTTTAAAAATTTGTATTGTTCAAATAGGTTTAGAATGTCACGAAACGTCGAGATTTTAAGTTTGAGCGAAAAAAAAATTTCTGTCTGTCGGTCTGCCTGTAACTTTTTTTGTGCGCACGTTTACTCTGGAACCGTTTGAGATATTGACTTGAAATTTGGTACACACATGTACTTTAACGAGATCTAGAACTAGATTATATTTTCATCTTGTTCCGTCGAAGGGTTGGGGAATAAATTGGGTTAAATTTGGGGAAAATAGGTAAAGCAAGCAGGCAAGAGTTCATAAAATCGATATTTAGTATAGAAAAGAGAAGCTAAAGTGTCAAAAAAAATTTTGGCATTAGCCACCCCCATTACCACCCCCACCCTATTATTAAAGGGGATGAAAAAAAATGTGATTTAGTGTGTGTACAAGAACCTCAAAATATTTTTTTACTTTATCCACCTGTTATATTTGTTATTCTGGTGGGAGAGTTTATTATTTGAGTTAAGTTGAATTCATCAAGTACTGAATATAAATTTCTGACATTTATAGAACTAAAATTATACAGATTAAAATTGAGTGCAAATTATATTATCGGATATAGCTGTAATTAAACTAAGAGCTTCTTCGAATTCCGACACAAAAAAATCTTAGTCTCGAGATGGCGGCCTATAGATGACACCAACAGCATATTTTTCTTTTTTTAATTTTAAATTTACCCATAACTGTTCGATTTAGTTGCTTGTAGTTATTAATGAACTACAAAATATTTCTTTCGCGTAAATACATAAACCACCACCTCTAGCCCCACGGTCTAACCTGTCGTATCAATCAATCTATCAATAACATGCTGCATGCTGCAGCGGCATTACCAAAATAAAGTCATGTTTAAATATTAACAATTAAAATGTAATATCATAAATAATGCAGCAACAAAGTCTAGTAAGTTACCATAAATTAAGACAAGCCTCACTTGATTATAATAAAGTTGATTGTTTTGAGAAATGTCAAACCAATATAAACATTATTTTACTGAAAATTGTGATATTAATGCCAGCTTCAATACTAGATAGATGAATACCATTTGTCTCTGTCAGATCTAACAAATAATTCTACTTATTCTACCTATCCCATATCACATTTCTAAGTGTAAGTGGAAGCGTAAATCTGGTATCTTTTAAGAATTAAAAATTCAGGATATTATTAAGAAAATCGTACGTTAAAATAAATTTCTTCCCATCCCTACATTTCCCTGGCAAATTATACAGCACCTATTTAATATTAATAATACGCAATGTTCTTTTATTCCAGTAAAAATAGTTTTTGGCCTTTGAAATATTACTCATTTTTATTAAGTAATATATTCTTATAAAAATTCATACATCAAAGCTTTACTTTATGCATAATTAAAATATGGATCCTTTGTGAAATTTAACTGAAAATATATTTTATCATTCAAAAACTAACGAAAAAGGCACTTTGAAGATTATCTTAACGAAGACCTACTCTACATTCAATGTCAATATCATATAGTGAAGCTAATATAATTTTAATAACCTGAATTGAATCAGCGGTTGGCTTTTTGTAAAACATTATCGGAATATTCCGCAGTAAAGAAAATTTGCTTTTTAATGCTGGCACGTGTTCGGCCTCTGACAATATTTCAAGAGCAAACGATTGGGGATTACTGTAGAATATCAGCTTTGTTATTTCATACAATATTTGATATAAAGAGTTTCAATTAGAGTGATTACTAACAATACTTATTAGACCATCATTAAATTCTGTATAAAAGTTGATCCTACTTCGTAGAATACATGGTTCTTTCAATTTCAAGAATCTGCAGAAAGTATTATCATTAGCTACAAAATATAAGCCATGCAGCACAATAGTATTTAACCTTCAATTGAATACAATTCAGAGAAGTAGAATTTATTGAGGTAAGAGAAACTTTAATGAGTTGAAAAATAATGGCACTAAAGATATTTATGATTAGTCCAGTCGATGAAGGTATTTACCAGCGGCGGCTGGTGAAATATCAATATTTTTTCTCGTCTATGGCGCATGGGACCCCTACGAAATTTGGGAAATAACATCTAGAGAAGCACTTCTCTAATCACCCCTAAAAAATTTTGAAAAAGCAGTTTGCGAAAAATTTTTTGAAAATTCGTTAGCCTCCCCTGGGTCTAGGAGCTTCTGTTTATTTTTATTTTTTTTTGTCATATGCATTTGACTTTCCATAAAAATACAACAGATTTTGGAGTTTATGAAAATATTTTCATTACTAACTGAGATACAACGAATTGAAATATTGTAATTTGTTAAATTGTAAATTACAAAATTTCAGTTCATTGTAGTGAAGCTGATGGTGGTGGAAGGGGGGTGGTAGTAGTGGTGGATAAAGTAAAAAAAATTTGAGGCCTTTGGTTCTTGTACACACACTAAATGACAATTTTATTTTTTTCGCCCCCTTGAATAATGGGGTGGGAGTTGGTAATGAAGGTAATGCCAAAAAAAAAATGTTGAGGGCTTAGCTTCTCTTATATATACTAAATACCAGTTTTATGGACTCTTACTTGCTTACTTTGCCTATTTACCTCCATTTACCCCCAACCCTTTAACGGAATAATCTAGTTCCAGATCTCGTTAAAATACATGGTACGTGTACCAAATTTCAAGTCAATATCATAAACGGTTCCAGAGTAATCGTGCGCACAAAAAAGTTACAGACATACCGACAGACAGAATTTTTTTTGCTCAAACTTAAAATATCGACGTTTCATGACATTCTAAGCATATATGGACAATAAAAATTTTAAAAAATATTTTTGTCCATACTATATTTCCACTGAATGTGGAAGTAAAATGTGTAGCGATATTCTTTCTCTTAACATAAACCACACCACAGATAGTAGACAACCCCCAAATCCAAAGCCAAGGCTGTCCGGAAGGGGGTTACACATTCGGAAAAACGCAGACATACATCCACACCCACCGGTGTTGTCAATACCGGGGCTGGGGGTCGAACCCAGAGCGCGGTAGCGAGTCGATCAGCGTATTCGCCACTCAATACGCCTTAACCGATTGAGCTACCGTGCAGGTTATTACCACATATATTATATTGTAGAACGTATGGTCATTGTGCGAATTGTGCGTGAATTATCTACTTAAAAAATATTTAAGATAAATAAGCAATCTAAGTTTCATTGTAAAATGGAGTGAATTTTATGTGGCGTAGTAATAGAGGAAAACGATAAACTTGTGCACAAGCCATGGAAACAGAGTTTAGAGACTATAATTAGGAAATTAAAAAAGACTTAATTTAGGATGTTTTTTTCTTTTTTGTTACCTAATTTAGGCGAAAATAACACGTTTACTCAATTCACAGGTCTACAACAAAAAAAAAATTCTGCTCCAAGGACTAAACCTATCATGCCTTAAGTATTTTTATGTGCTGAATCCAAATTTTCAATTAAAAAAAATTTCTACCCCGTAGATTTCGAGTAAATTCCGGTTTTTATTGTCAAAAAACCGTATTTTGACGATAAAAACCGGAATTCACTCGAAATCTACGCGGTAAATTTTTTTTTAATTGAAAATTCGGATTCAGCATACAAAAATACATAAGGAATGATAGATTTAGTCATTGGAACAGAATTTCTTTTTTTGTGGACCTGTGTACAAAGTGCGCCTGTGCCACAGATCTACAAGAAAAAAGTTCTGTTCCAAGGACTAAACTTATCATTCCTTATGTATTTTTGTGTGCTGAATCCGAATTTTCAATTTAAATTTTTTTTTACCGCGTAGATTTCGGGTAAATCCCGGTTTTTATCGTCAAAATACGATTTTTTGACAATGTTTGACGTTTGCTCGAAATCTACGTGGAAAATTCGGATTCAGCACACAAAAATACTTAAGGCATCATAGGTTTAGTCCTTGGAGCAGAATTTTTTTTTGTCGACCTGTGTTATTGTGTGGATCTAGGGTAAAAATGGAATGCATGGGAGTTTCGGATAGGGACTCTGACACAGGAAATGTCGGATACAAATATTAAGATTGCCACGTGCTTTAAGAAACTGTCTTTTTTATTTAGCTCCAATAATAACGCAAAAAAAGGAAAACTCGATAGTTTACTTTTTATTATTATTACTTTTCCTAAACTTCTGTTTATGGGATTTTATTAGCCCCCTAGTTGCGCAACATTTTTTCCATTTTACTATAATATTATTTTTCACCGTTTCCGAGATCCCAATGCAATGCATACTCCATTTAAGATTTTTAATTCCTTTTTGCTTTCAACCTTAGTCCTTAATGTGTCACTGGAAAAAATAAGTTATCCTTTCAGATCCTAAAACGTGATAAAACAGTCCTAAACATAAAAAAATAATAATGAAAAGTTCCGTTACACACAATACATAATCATTATTATTCTTAAGTACGGCGCGCGTACGCTTCAACAATTCCTCCATACTAAAAATTCGTAACTAGCAAACTATTGCTAATAATGAAAATATTTTTTTTCTAAAACCTTTTTTAGTCTATTGACTTCATTTTCTTCACAGCATGTTACACAAAATTTTCAAAAACAAAAAAGTTCCTCGCTTAGTGAAAATTTGATGGCGTATTCTCTAAACTTTCAGGGTCATCTACGTTTTTGGCATGTTCACATTTTTTTTTTATTAGCAATCCTATGAATAGAGAGAAGCGCTTAAGTGTGTGTTTTATAACAAAAAAAAAGTTCACATCGATAGCTCAATTCATTTTTGAGATATGGCAATGGATGTACAAAAAAACATGATTTAAAATTTTTTTTTAAATTTTACACTTTTTTTTAAATAAGAATATCTGTGACCACTAAAAAATGTCGTATTTTATGTTTTTATGTGTAAAATGATGTTGTTGGTAATACCCACTGTGTCTGATCTTGTTCTAAGCTCATAAAAAAAAACGACACAATTTTACCTCTTTTTCGCTCCTCTATATATATAAAGCTCAAACACAAATTCGTTTACTTGTATGCATTTTTCCGAAAATATGATCAATCAGATCATGATAAGAAATTGCGATTTTCACGATGTTATCCTTATAACTATAAAAACATCTTTGATTGTTTTGAATATAAATTCTGGAACTTTTCCAATACATTAACAAATGTATAAGGAAGTCATTGGATATAGCTGAAATGTGGATAGGTGTACCTGTAATAAATACAATGCAGTAAAGGTACGTAAAAATTGATGCGAGCGATTCAGCGGCTATGTGTGGTGTCTGTGTATGCGTTCATAATTATATATTTTCCCTCCATACTCACTATTTATCCTCCTAATCACTGAGAAAAATGTTAAAAATGTGTAATCAGAAAGAGAAAAAAGCTTTATTTTACTTGCTAGAACTGCCAAGGTTCCATAGTATGCATTTAACCGTGCGCTTGGCCGCGCAGAGTGAGTTTTTTCACTTTTTTTTATGTTCTGCATGCGAGCGCATGCAAACTTTTCAGGATATTATTCTATACACTTTCACGAACTCGTTAAAAACAAAATTATTCATATTACAAGTTTTTGTAGGTTTCACTTTAAAATCATCTGGGCTAGAATTATAGAACAATTAAAACGTCAAGGATATTCTAATTATACCCTTAACAAAACCCTTTAACATATGTATTAGAGAAGGTACACATCCAGACTGCTTTGAAATTGCTAAAATCATACAAATATATAAAAGGTTCAGCAGACGACCCAGTAAACTACCCACCTATATCATTATTACCAATAATTTTAAAAATATTCGAAATTCTTCTGGAAAAATAAATATGTGAATACTTTGAAGAAAACGCCCTATTAATTGATGATCAGTTTGGTTTCAGAAAAAATTGTTTCAAGATACCTAGCTATTTTAAAATATAATAATAATATCATGGTTGAATTCGAATTGTCGATATTGTATTTTTCACGATATTTCATTACATAGGGGCGGCTGCATAAAATCCTACCTGTAACGATAAAAGCCAGTTAAACGAACAAAAAGACGGGGTTTCTTAGACATTTGCAAAAGGTTGGTATTTTCGAAACTAAAGGAGAAAAGGGGGAGTGTACCATGATCCTGTTACACCCGGTATAGCGCCAAGAGACAGACAGATACATAGACAGATTGATGGAATTGAAAGACCTTAATTTTCTTAATCTACATAGTTACTATTACAATACTTTCCTTCGGTAAGCGAGAGAAGTAAAAACCCACTTTTTTCTAAAATCATATTAAAATATACCAGTTGTCTCTGACGATCACTTTGTTTGACGGATATGATCCAATTTTTGTAGCGAGTACTCTACCATGCTATTTTACTTATGTTCCAAATTTGAAAAGAAATCCTAAGCCTAAAAGAAGTCATTGCATTTGATAAGCAATTGCAATCTGCAAAGCCCAACTGCAACTTTCAATCATTTGTAATAGTCTTACTAATAAATAGTGTTTTTATTGATAAAAATAACTCGGTAACAGTTTAAACTAAAATTGATATATGAACGAACTTTAGGTAGAAAGTTCATTCGAATCTGAGAGACACACTGAATATTGCAATTTTGATATCTTGTACAGATTTGTATTTTTATGTGGTTAGTTAATAATCTTAATAGGTAATATGTTGCTAGAAAATTATAACGAATTATAGTTTATATAAAACATGACTGTTACAAGTCTCTGTCTACCATCTTGTGTGGTGTATATGACCCCATTTCAAAGTGAATATTGTACAGTGCTATTTTACCAAATTTGAATTAAATATGTCAGGCCTAGCAAGTTATCATGTATAGGCATTCTCTTTCGGCAACGGCTAATAGCTTTATTAAAAATATTTCAATAACATGCTTAAAATAAATTAATATATTTCCTACTCTATGTAAAATTTGTTCGAACCAGATAGACACTCTGTATATTGCTGTTCTGATAACTTCACCATATTTGTATTTTTGTGTATTTTTGCTCTAAAATTATAATGAAACCATTTTAATATGGAAATGAGAGTTTATGCAGCTCTGGAAATCGCCCTGTATAACGGATATGGCCCAATTTTAATGACTTAACAGTTGACATTCAATATTCATTATTTTATTATTTGTTACTTAGTTCATATTAGTTAACTGTCAAAGAGTTTAAGTAATTATGTCAGTTTTATTTGTCTTCCCAGCGCATTCGCCATTTATTAGAATAATGTAAAATTGTGCAATGTTTTAAAAATAAAACTGTTTCTATAACTTTAATGACCTGGCTTTAAAAATCTGCGATGTGTGGAATTGTTTTATTAAAATATTTGACATTTAAGTTAAATCTTAAAATTTAAAACAGGTTTATATAAACAATACTGTCTGATTTGTTTTTAAAGTCAGTAAGATCTTGTTAAGACTGATTTAAACATAAACATAAAGACACCACATCTAGTAGACAACCCCCAAATATAATGCCAAGACTGGCCGGAAGGCATACATATATATAGAAAAACGCAGACATACGTCTACAGGGTGTAACAGGATCATGGTACACTCACCTTTTCTCCTTTAGTTTTGAAGATGATTGAAATTTGAGGATATCCTATATACATAATAAGCGGAACTTTTTGACTTACAAGTGATTTTTTTTCAATACAGTCTCGCCAGAAGTGACACTAACTTTCGATTTTTAAATGGAACACCCTGTATATTATTGCATTTTTGTATTCTGCATAATTTTCTGAATCTAACGATACCAAATAGGTGGACATTTCAAACGTCAATATTTTTTATATTATAATTTTTAGTTTTCCTTAGTTTTCCATTTAGGTGTGCCATGACGATTCCGATTTATTCTAAATGACTCGTGTAATGCTAGAACAATCGATAACCCGCCAAAAATACTAAATTACGTGATTTATGAGTAAATAAAGTTCATCAAAATGGTTTTTGGGGCAAAACTCAATTTTTTCAAATGGAACCATATTGGTATCGTGGTACCATTTATTAGTATTGTTAATAAGAAATTTATTCATATGTCGTATTAAAATGTGCGATAAATAAAAACAAAAAGGAAATAAGAAAATACAATTTTGTTCTAATTAAATGTTAAGAAGTAACTGACTAAGGTGGCTTTGAAAACAATGAAATATTTAGCTTGTCAAACATTTGTTGGTTTACCTGTGTTTTATTGTGTCTTTAAAAATTGTTTAAAATTCCTGTTAATTGTGTTCAAAATGCCGCAAATTTATACAAAATTGTATTTTCTTATTTTCTTTTAGCTGTAATTTTGTTTTTATTTATCTCACATTTTAATACGACATATGAATAAATTCCTTATTAACAACTAATTAACTAATAAATGGTACCACGATACCAATATGGTTCGCTCCATTTGAAAAAATTGAGTTTTGTCCCAAAAACCATTTTGATAATAATAATAATAATAATAATAATAATAATAATAATAAAGCTTTATTTTCATGAGATTCGCTTACACAAGTATAGAATATTGTCAATAAAAACAAATATAAAATCGCTTTATCAGCAGTAAAGGACTTAAAATATACAAAAATAAAATAACCACATATACAAGTGAGTAAAATACATGTTAAAAATTAATTATTAAAATCAGCAGTAAAATATTCAGTGACAGAGTAGAAATAAACCTTATTAATAAATTCCTTACAGCGGCCTTAAATTCATTTAATCTTTCAAGATTTATAATATTAGCAGGGAGCTTATTAAAAAGTTTTATACCCATTATAGTGGGGCCATTAGCAACCAGAGACAATCGATGATACGGAATACTTATGTTAAAATTCATCCTAAGCCTATAACGAGAACTTCCATCTCGAGCCTGTATGAAATTCTCTGGATTAGATTTCACAAAAACTAATGAGTTAAATATATATAGGGAAGATACGGTTAGTATATTTAATTGCTTAAATAGTCCTCTACAAGATGCAGTGATAGGTCTAAATAACATCGTGCGAATAATTTTTTTCTGCATTATCAAGATTTCATTTACTCTAGAGCAATTTCCCCAGCATATAATACCATAGTTAATAGACGAGTGTATATGTGCAAAATAATATGACTTCAAAATGTCTAGGTTAACTTTACTTCTCATTTGCCATAATACGAAGCAATGTGTAGCTAATTTTTTCAACAAAAAATCAATTTCAATGCTCCAGGTTAAATGGGCGTCAAGATGTAATCCTAAAAACTTAACACAGTTATTTTGCTGAATGCTTATATTATCAGTTTTTACAAGAAGACTTTGGTTGATTTCTTTAGCGGAAAACAACAATAATTCGGTTTTTGAATTATTTAATGATAAACCATTTTTAGAACAAAATGTTGTCATATTATTTACAGCAACATTTGCATATAAGCTTAGTTCAGCCATACTTGGTGCAGAGATAGCAGTAGATGTGTCATCAGCAAATAGAGACACAAATGCATGATCAAAATGATCAACAATGTCGTTTATGAAAATTATAAAGAGCAATGGTCCCAGCACACTCCCTTGCGGGACGCCCATGGTGACCAAGCTAGTATCGGATTCATAAACAACACCGCTACTCCTTATAACAACTTCCTGTGTCCTATTCATCAAATATGACTTCAGCCAGTTCAAAGCAGCATTTTTTATTCCATACTTATCTAGTTTCATTAACAGCAACTCCAGAAAAATATGCATGCAGTATTATTTTTTGCGTCGATGTTATTTAAAATAAAATTATATAATGACAGAACAGCATGCTGGGTAGAAAGGCCTCCCCTAAAGCCAAATTGCTTCCCAGTTAGTACATTTTCATCTTTTAAATAAACTATAACTATAATTTGATATTAAATTTGTGTCACCTTTTTTGTGGATCGGTATTATCAGAGATTTTTTTAATATAGTGGGAAATATGCCTTCTTGAAATGAGAGATTTATTAGTAAAGTAAGGGGTTCAATTATATAATCAGCGACTTTAGCTAATAATGAGTTAGGAATACCATCAGAGCCGGCAGAGTGCTTTGAAGAAATGGATATAATTAATTTATGGACTTCTTCATAGGTTATAGGTGATAAATTAAAAGTTGAATCTTTAGCAATCATATTATTTAAAGAATTATTAACCGACATATTTTCAGTTAAGGTTTGAATAGAATTAAAAAATAATCATTAAAAGCGCAAACCGCTGCCTGAGGATCAGAAATTTCGCGACCATCAGTATCAAAAAGTGATGGTGGAAGTGATTTTTTCTTCTTAAGATTACTTTCGTTGTTGATTATTTGCCATGCTGTTTTAGATTTATTATGGGAGGATGAGAATAGAGATTCATAATAGCCGTTTTTTGCTTCCAAAATATGTTTTTGATGGTTTTTCTTTAGAATATTGTATCGAATTAATAATTCATGATCATTTGTTAATTTAAAGGTTATAAATATTTCCCTTACTAATTTACCTTGTTCCATGGTTTTTGAGGTATAGATTTCCTGTTTTTAATTTTTTCCAGAGGAAAGGCTTATGTCTAGGAGCTCCATAAAGATGTTAGAAAAAGCTTCAAATTTCACATCACAGTTGTCACTGGCGGCCAAAAAGTCCCACTTTTCTTTAGATAACAATAATTTAAAATGATTTAAGTTTTTATCCCCATTAAAAAACCTTTTAAATACTGGTTTGTCCTCATTTGAGGTGGATGTTAAAAAGTTAAAATTTATATATTGCATAAAATGGTCTGAAATGTCTGTGTAAATTATTTGAGGATTTAACAAATTAACGTCAGCATTTGAAGATATATTATCTATGGTAGTTTTAGAATTATTTTGAATTCTGGTAAATTCATTAATACATTTTTTTCATACCAAACGATAAAAATAAATTTATTAAATCGTTAGCATTTTTAAATTTGCAGCTTTCATTCAAATTTACATTAAAATCCCCACCAATAAATTGTAGGGGTTCCCGGTTTGACAAGTTTAATGAGAAATTTTTTTGTCGATAAAAATTTGAAAGTCAGCTGCAGGTGCTCTGTAAATACAACCTATTAAGAAACTATTATTATTAATGATTAATTCAATCACTGCATATTCGAAAATTGATTTAACTTTTTTAATACAGGAGTTTTTTGTTTTAAATTTTAAATTACTTAATATAAATATAGCCACACCGCCTCCTTTCGTCGAACTTCTAGAGTAATATGAACTTTATTTGCTCATAAATCACGTAATTTAATATTTTTGACGGGATTTCGATTTATCTAGTATTACACGGGTCATTTAGAATAAATCGGAACCATGACACACTTAAATGGAAAATTAAAATTATATTATAAAAAATATTGACGTTTGAAATGTCACTTATTTAGTATCGTTGGATAATTATGCAGAATTCAAAAATGCAATAATATACTATAATATATTTAAAAATCGAAAGTTAGTGTCACTCCGGCGAAACCGGAACTCACTTGTATGTCAAAAAGTGCCGTTTATTATGTATATAGGATATCCCAAATTTCAATCAATTATCTTTAAAGCTAAAGGAGAAAGGTCCTGTTATACACACCGACATTGTCATTTGTACGGCCAGCATATTTGCCACACAATACGTCTTAGCCGACTGGATTACCATGCTGTTTTTTTATGTACTTGCAATTTAACCCAATCATTAACCTAAAGAACTAAGAAAGGAAGCTAATTTTAATGTACAGATTTAAGAAAACTAATTTTTTTAAAATATTTCATTTACACGACAAACGGTTTCACAAACAAATAAAAAAAACCGCTGCCCAAGGAATCACTACTTCCACATCCAGATTCTCTATCCAAGTCACTCACAACGAAAAAACTTTGTATGTGAAAATAATTGTTTATGGAACTTTAATAATTTAATATTTGAAATCCTCTACCCCAAAAACCCATAAAACGATACCCCACATCGGCAGTGGGGTGGGGGTGGTGATAGGGGGGTGGTAGTGGGGGGTGGATGAAGTAAAAATATATTTTGAGGTTTCTGATTCCTGTACATACACTAAATCACATTTTTTTTTCATCCCCTTTAATGAGGTGGGGGTGGTAATGGGGGTGGCTATTGCCAAAAATTTTTTTGAGACCTCAGCTTCTCTTGTATATACTAAATACCAATTTCATGGACTCTTACCTGCTTGATTTACCCATGTACCCCAAATTTACCCCAATTTACCCCCCAACCCTTCGAGGGAACAAGATGAAAATATAATCTAGTTCTAAATCTCGTTAAAGTACATAAGTGTACCAAATTTCAAGTCAATATCTTAAACGGTTCCAGAGTAAACGTGCGCACAAAAAAAAGTTACAGACAGACCGACAGACAGACAGACCGACAAACAGACCGACAAACAGACCGACAGACAGACAGAAATTTTTTTTTCGCTCAAACTTAAAATCTCGACGTTTCATGACATTTTAAGCCTATTTGGACAATACAAATTTTTAAAAAATTTTTTGTCGTTACTATACTTCCACTGGACGTGTAAGTAATAGGCTCCTCCAGAAATGTTCTATTAGAGACACTTTTCTCGTTTTATAAAGTTATAAAGAATGTGCTAAAATTTACAGCCATACCTGTAAACTATGATATGGGACAAGAGGTGTCATTAAATGTCGAATAATTTGGCACATTAACATAAGGGTAAATATTTCCACGAAGAGACAAAATAAAACCCTTTTCCCTTTCATGAAGTTAATAACATAGCAAAAGAAGAATGCATTATTATTTTTAGGTGTCTTTTATCAAACGAGAACGTAGCACCACCTATAATTTTGGCTAAAATATGTTTCTAGATAATGAACAAAGGCTCTGGTATTTCCAGCTCGTAGAACTTCAATCAGTGCTGCCTTGGAACTAAGCTCGTTAGGACGGGTAAGGAGAGATATGTTTGATATTTCGTAGTAAAAACTGTAATTTTAAACAAGAATGCGTATATCTACTGCACAAATATTTATTCATATGTTTTCCATTACCATATTTATATTATACCAAATAAAATATATTCCACTATAATTCTAAGCGAGTCAGTACAGAGTTGTTTAATAATCAAATAACTGAACTGATCCAAATGTTATTTATAATAAGATAGCCTAAATACTTAGCTGTTGTGGTAAAAAGATGTAAAAAGGGCCAGAAGGTAATCTTAATTTTTTTGTTCAAATTTTAATCCCTTCTTGCCTAGAACGAATAAAATGTTCCCTGTTCAAGTTTCTGAAGGAATTCGTGGTGTTGCGATTTTTATTCAAACCAAGCATATAGCTATGAATTGAATATAAAAAGCTTTCAAAGCAGATTTGTATATAAATAAGACTCTTTTTTATTTAAATGCTTGTTAGTAAGTTACAAATTTTAATATTTGAAGTTAAAAAATGCCGAAGGTAAATATAAGCTCATTTATTTAACGTTATGATCTTAAAGTTCATTCAAAAGTAATTCTAATACTCCATCTAGAGAAAAATATCCGTATATAATGAGGAATTTCTATAAATAAACTTCTACTTGCCTTCTTGTGTAGATGAGCTGTACAAATTACAGCTCACGTAAATTGAGGATTATGGTACATACCGGAATAGCGGGCTTAATCCACCTTTTTATACACGTTTTATTTGTACTAAGAAGTTATTAAAACTGAAGACGACGGTATCTCCAGCGAATTAATTATATCCGACCTACCTATACGTAGAATAAAACGATAGGATTATTGATTATTTAGTGTAACAATAAAATTCACAAGGAGTAGCTATATCAATTTCACGTGTGGTCAGAAAACACAGGAAGAGGAACTATTGATCTGATCAAAACTCTTTGGGAAACTACGCTCAGAAGAAAATAGTTTGGTAGAAAATCCAGATGAGCACATATAAGTTTTATTTGGCGCCTTTACATACAGCTCATACTCATTTTGTGGCAAGTAAAAAAAACACAATGTGTAAAATACATACTTACATACTTAAAGTTATAAAACTATACAAAATATAACATAAAACAGACTGATAACCTGACAGTAATATCTGGGTTAAAATATTACAAGACGAAGTTGGGAGGAGTGTCCGTAAATTCAACAACCGAATAAAAACAATGAAGAATTAATAAATATTTAGTTATTTTTTGAAACTATTAAAATTTAGCTGTCTAAGATTGCTTGATTGATGATTATGAAAACTAGTATATGTGAAGAATTAGAATTTCTTGTGAAAGAAAATATGTTTTTGTCAATTTAATTCAAGATACGTTGGTAAAAAGTTGTGTCGCTTTTTGAATGAGGCTTGACAATGATCTCCTACACCTGGTAATGATCCTTATAGAAAGAAATAAGAAATTATTAACGCCTCCGAATTTAATACCTTTTCAGTTGCCAAAGTTCATGGCGCTGAGCTAATGATTTATTAATAAATCAAAGCCAATATTGCGAGTACTACTACTAGTTGCGAAAGTTTGAGCTAGTTAATTTCTTACATAAGCAGTTTGTGACCTGACCAATTTAAATTGTCGTCAACAACAACCCCCAGCAGTCGCACAACTGCGTTCCCATCATTTTCAGTGGTAGTGGAAACGGTGGGCCGCTGTTTCCTAGTAGTATTTAAATTTATGAAATTTGTTGACCATTTCTCAGTTTTGGATTCTCTGCTTATTGTTACAATGTTAGGTTGTTTAAATCTCTATCACCACAAATTAAGGTTGCGTCAACCGCGAATAATACACAAGAGTCAGGAAAAAGATGTGAATATGTGGTTGCGAATATCAAGGAGTAGAGGAGCAAGGAGAGAGCCTTGGGGTACACCATGTCCGACTAGAGGAACGTTTATAAATAATATTATTTACTGTAACTGTAAGCAACCAAAAAATAATTTAGTTCTTATCAGATCTACTCGCTACCCTCTACCCGGAGATTATTAAAAGTTATAAAAAAAATACTTAATATTTCTATCAAGTTATTCGAAAGTTTTTTAAATCTTTTTATTTAACGTCGGACTATTTCCGCTACCAGGACCTATCACCGACGCCAGGAGACGAGCTACCCCCAACCTGGAAATGTTGCCGAAACTTTTCTCGTAAGAAGAGTAGGGATCTTTTACTTGCCTAACATTTAATAGACAAGGGACCGCCTGCTTTACATCCCCTCCGAAGGATGGTATATCCACTATGTAATCCTCGTCTTGAAATTACATAGCTTCCGCGTATACGCTGATATACAAGCCGCTAGAAGGCGCTAACCGCGCTGAACGTTGCTTCACTGAAGTGTCGAAATACAATCACAGTCAAGACTTTTCTACGCTCGCCCCCTATTCGAAAGTTAAAGGATTTATTTACATATCTTGAAATCAGTTAATTTAGTAAGAGCTCAGAACTTTTGAATAATGTTTTCGACATAGAACTTTATACTAGACTGCATTATTTTTTCCAATATTTATGGTATTTATGTATTTTTAAATCAATCTAAGAATTCGTCATAGTTCATAAAAATACGTGATATTCCTTAAGGCCCTTTCAAAAATGAACATGTACATATATTCATTCTTAAACTGGTCGAGTCTAGAAGTGACCATTTGTCATCATGCATTGGTACAGATTATGTTGCATTTACTCTATTTTTCTCAATACTTGGCCACTGGAGTCTCAGATGCTATCCTATATTCATATATTTATTTCAGGACTGATTTTTGTTTTCTTTTACAATTCTTTTGATTTAACCGTTAGCTTTTAAACTAAATTAAATCATCCTATGACCGAGTTCGATATTTGCTTAAAACTGGTTAGCATTCTCGGATGGCAATATTGTAGGCATCATTCCACCACATAACTATTTTTTTTTTTTGAAGAGTTTATCTCATATTTTCTGATGTGTTTTTCAGCCGACGTGATAATACAGCTAATAAACTGGTTGAAGTAGATAAAATTGAGAAGATATCTAAATTCTATATGCAAAGAACAGTACCAACGACTCATAAGGGGCAGACTGAGAGCCTGGAAGAAAAAGTCAACATATGTAGCATTATTTGCTGTTAGTAATGTTTCCTATATTACTCATATGAAGGGCATGTGAATGTATGCTCTGTAAAGTTTGATACTTTCCTTTGTGAAAACATGTTTTTGAATGGAATTAATTACTCTACGGACTAACTGTATGCTGTCTCCTATTTTTTAATTGATTAACAGCTAGACAGTAAATTATTCGGTGGCTTCATTAATTTAACATTGTCTTCTGAATTAGGTATTCGATACACACAGTAGGTAGAATTAAAATGTTTTATGCTTCAGATAAAACTTTTTATTGCATGCCATAATTTAGCTATGATGTTGTAATTACTTAACTTCCAAATGGAGAGCTAATTAAATTAATTACCTATGTAACTCGGATGTATATCGGAAACTAATTTATGTTACAACTACAATCAGAACTTACGTCACTCTGCTTTAGCATTTTACCGTCAATCAACATGATTTTTCGAGAAATTACGACTCATATTAGTATTTTTGCAGTTTATCTGAAGTTTAGGAGAACAAGTTAGGAAACCAGTGTAAGAGTAGGGATCTTTACTTGCCTAACATTTAATAGACAAGGGACCGCCTGCTTTACATCCCGTCCGTAGGATGGTATATCCACTACGTAATCCTCGTCTCGAAATTACCTAGCTTCCGCATATACGCTGATACACAAGTCGCTAGAAGGTGGGACGAGATCGCTGTGTTTCCCAAGATGGATTTCACCCATCCAATTAGTAATCGCGCTGCACGTTGCTTCACTGGAGTATCGAAATACAATCACAGTCACGCATCTACGCTCGCCCCAATCTTAAATTTAAAACAACACGTAAACACACATGCCGTCTTTTTACATTATTATGCTTTTGTACAAAATAGACTGATTACACTAGTGGCAGATGGAAATCTTTGTTGATCTCTATAATAAGATATAGTAAAATATAAATAGCAAAATAATGTACGTGAAAGAAAGCCATATATTAACATTGATGTCAGGCATGTTAAGACTTCCGTTGACGACTAAAAGTAGCTAAAGAGAAAAGTGGCAACAGCGTAGATTAAATCTGTTTCTTTTCAGCATATTATTTGTCCATTTATCTTCTCTTCTACCTTACATTGGCATCGACTCAATATTTTAAAATGCCTCTACTGTATGGTACCATACTGTGGGGTGCGGGCGAGTTATCAGAGGTAGAAAGAATATTTTTTACACAAAAAAGAATAATAAGAACTATATCTAATGCAAAGAACACAGCATTGTGCATCATTATTAACATGTTTTTATTAAGTCGACCTGTATGTATGTATGTAAAAAGGTCTAAGGAAGTGAATGTCACCCACTTCTAATTGTTGTATCATCATGAAATTTGGCAATTGTGTGTAGCTCTGATGGCAATGGAATATAGTGTACTCAGTATTATAATTTCTCAAATTGGGTATAAGGACTGTATACTCTCTGTATATGTATCAAGATGCATGGTTTGTTATACTGAATTTAGATGACTTTCAAAGTAATAGTCAAATTAGCAAAGATCTCCAAAATATGTATGTATAAAAATGTATAATAATCTTCCTTCTGATATAACAAAAAAAGGAAGACTAGTGCTAAGGCCAAATAGAAGCCATTCCACCACAGATCCATTCTATTTGGTTAACGACTTTCTGAAAACAAAGTTATAAATATGTGTTCAATGTATGATAAAATAAAAAAAAAGCAACGTTGTTTGCCTTATACACAATTTATTAAGCACTTGACATATTCAACAAATGTAATATTTGAAAAGGATAAATAAGTTACCACAAAGAGAATCTTGCAGACCTATTTTCAAAAAATTAAAAATACTAACTTTAACTAACACATATATTTATGAACTTGGTTGTTTTGTTTACAAAAATTTGGCTATGTTTCAAACAAATATAATAAACCACAATTATGGAACAAGATTTAAACATAATCTCAACCCGTATTCTACAACACTCTATCAAAAAAATTTTTATTTCCACGGATGCAAAATATGGAATGCTCTTCCAATGGATATAAAAAAATCCAAAAACATATATATTTTCAAAAAAAGCCTTAAAGCTTTTCTTATTGATAAAAACTGTTATTCTCTTGATGAATTCTTTTTCTAGTCAATTGCAAATCTATAAGTGTAGCGTATATGATATTTTTATATATTTCAAATTATTGTTAATGTTTTTGTGAATTATTGTTTGACTTCTCTGTAGTTTGTTGGTTTTATATTCTTGTTAAGTGTTTGTTGTATACATTTTTCTGTAACTATTTTATTCTTTTTTTTTCTCATTGTTGTCCCCAAAAATACTATTAGTCTTAAAACTTTGACGCACTCCCTAGTTACTGTATGATTATTATTTGATTGTATTTGTGATTGGGAAATAAAGTATTATTATTATTATTATTATTATTATTATTATTATTATTATTATAAAATAATAATAATAAAAAAACTCATGACATTTATTTAATGTATATGCGTATAAAGCCATCATGTAGATTAGGATCGAACAAAGATTTGACTATGAATATTCTGAGCATATACATTTTACAACCCGTTTCACCCCGTCAACTACGAACCAAGACAAGACAAGACAAGACAAAGTAAATCTAGACTAGACAGGAAATATTGGGCCAAGTTGATTTACATTCGTCACGCATATTAAGGCGATTTGGCACTTTCGAGCTCTTTCAATTTAATATGTTTATCTGTAAATAATTACAGTCATGATGAAGAAACTCCATAGAAACTATATATATTTTAGTATATCTTTCAAGATAATAATTCAATTATCAAATTGATTTATTGCTCTTTCCAATTTCTAGTACATCTAGGAAACAGCCCGTTGAAAGTTCCTTCTAATAACTTATTCGTGAAAAAAAAACATAGGAAATTTTAAAACAACTTTTCCGTGACGATAAGAAAGCAAAAACCTTACAAAGTTGGACTTCTTGAAAATGGCAGTGTAATAATTATGATTTCTCACCCTTCATCACTTTGGAGTTAAATAAATATAATAATAGATGTACAGAGGATATTAAACATTTTTTTCTACTTTGATGGGACATGGTAGAATAAGGTATCAGTTTCTGGCAGGATAAAAATACCACGGAGTTACTTAATTATTCTTCACATAGCAAATATCAATGGTTTCGTAAATGATGGTATTATAAAAAAGAATGTCCTCATTTCTAATGATCTGGAAATATGTAAAAAATAGAAAACAAATTACTGACAGCCACCCACTAGAACTACCCTTTAAGCAGAGTTTGACTGATACTATGTAACTCCAGACGGGCTATATAGTAGCGTGTGTGAGTCGGAAAAAAACCCGAAAATTGTAAATATTTTGAGCCGGAACAAGATTACCTTCCCCCCCGTTTTCGAGGATGCTGAACACGATGGCGGTGTAAGAATTTCTCTTTGGGGTTGCGCAACCCCTCAAAACGGCCAAAAACCACCCTCGAGAGGGGTAAAACGCGCTTCACTCGATTTCCCTGCAGAAAATAACCTTCCCCCCCGTTTTCGAGGATGCTGAGCACGATGGTGGTGCTGGATATCGCCTTCGACCCCAATCAACCCCTCCACCGGCCAATACTCGCCCCCGAAAGGGTGAATTTTTTTTTTTCGTAATATCAGGCAAATTGCCTCGAACCTAAATTTTCTGAAAAGCGGTCGGTCCCTGAATTTTTTATACAAGAATACAATTGCTCTTGTAAGACTGGATGTTCGACAAGATGCACCTGCGTAAAACTAAGTTTAACATGTAGTGTTTTTATAAAAACTGTAGGGGTGAAAATTGTACAAATACCACAGTAATTGATGAAAATGACCTTCCCGAACCTGAATTTAATGATAATATAAATGATAATGAAGAAATGTTTATAAATCTTGTACCGGAAATTCACATGAGTGATTCTGATACAGAAACTGCTGATGAGGTCTGCGATTTTGAAGATTGCGATGTTCATTTCGAAGAGTATCAACCATGTAATTCTACGCGTAGGTTAAATTAGTCGAAATAAGGTATAAACGAAAAATATATTTAGTGTAAGCCGACTTTACCTTTAAGTAGTATAACGTATTATCTTTAAGTATGAATTATTATAATGTAAGAGAAGAACCTGTAGCACTTTATTGAAGCTTAATGTCATGTATCGTAATAAATCTGTACTTTGGAATGAAAATGGCGGGTGTCCAATTTTTTGTGAATTTTATGTAAAAACTGTTTCTAATAAAGAAAAGCCTTATATTTCTATAATTAAAGGCCAGAAGTTCATATATTATGTAATGTTTTAATATATTCCAACTTTAAATAGACGGTTGTCCAATACTTGCTCCACATGTCTTACAAAAATGGCCGTTTCTGTCACAAAATCATATTTTTTGATTTTGTGACAACCGCCCTTTTCATTCCAAAGTACAGAAATGTTCTCAATTATTTATTTGTAAAAATCAAAGTATGTATCAATCATTCAATAGACCTACTTGCGGTATTTGATGATATTTTTCAGTTGGACCGGAATGAAAGAGCATTGCAACCAAGAAGAGAAGTACGATTTTTCCTATTCTTAACATCCTCGAAAACGGAAATAAATGTGTTTCCCGCTGATATTACAAAAAAAAAAAATTCACCCCTTTCGGGGGCGAGTATTGGCCGGTGGAGGGGTTGGTCGGGGTCGAACGCGATATCACCACCATCGTGCTCAGCATCCTCGAAAACGGGGGGAAGGTTTTTTTTCTCCAGGGAAATCGAGTGAAGCGCCTCTAGGGGGTGAGTATTGGCCGGTGGAGGGGTTGGTCGGGGTCGAACGCGATATTCATCACTACCATCGTGCTCAGCATCCTCGAAAACGGATAGAAATGCAATTTGCCTGATATTACGAAAAAAAAAATTTACCCCTTTCGGGGGCGAGTATTGGCCGGTGAAGGGGTTGGTTGGGGTCGAAGGCGATATCCAGCACCACCATCGTGCTCAGCATCCTCGAAAACGGGAGGAAGGTTATTTTCTGCAGGGAAATCGAGTGAAGTGCGTTTTACCCCTCTCGGGGGTGGTTTTTGGCCGTTCTGAGGGGTTGCGCAACCCCAAAGAGAAATTCTGACACCGCCATCGTGTTCAGCATCCTCGAAAACGGGGGGGGAGGTAATCTTGTTCCGGCTCAAAATATTTACATGTTCGTCCGACTCACACACGCCACTAATATCTACATTAGGGTGGCCCTTATTTTTCAATATATATTTTTTTTCTTTACGACGCCCCTTATATTTGTTCTACTTGGTAAAAAAATAATTTCTACCAAATTTGAAATTTTTTGGAGGACGGGATCACGTGGCACATTACAGTTAAAAATTTTAATTTTTTTATAACTACCGTAAATTTATATCCTTCTTATTTAAACAATTGAGCAAGGTATATAGGGCGAGTAGAGCTTAGAACATATGAGTTCCGAGCTCCACCAACCCTGAAATAATAGGAGCAATAGATATTGTAGTGGGGAGATATGTAGGAGGTGCCCTTACCACCTGATATGCTCAGTTCTTTAGTTTCTTGCTCCCATGGAAAGTTCTTACTACTGTATAAAACGAATTCGTTGTGCTAAAATTGTGAAATAAAGTAAAAGTAATAAATAAAAATCTGCAAATAAAATGACAAGACAAAAAGAGAAGCTGTATCTTCTTCAACATGAACAAAGTCAAATTATTGGAGCCAAATTACCATCAAATGGACAAGTTCTGAGAGTTATATTTTATAACCTCCGCAAAGTCAAATTAAATTTACGGTCTAGTGCACATTTGGCGGTGACAGAATTAGAAGTATTAAAGGCGAGAATCCCAATGAGAAAGTGTCAGCGTAGCATTGAAAAATTGGAATTATTGTATCAAGAATGGAAAACACTACAAAAAACTTGTAAATGTCTAAATCAACTACAGGAAAAGAAGGAGCAAGATTTTCTTAATAAAGTGGATGACTTATTCGATATTGCTCATGCCAATGCGTTGGAGATGATTAGCATTGAAGAAGTCAAACTTTTCCTTTTAAAAGAAAGGAAAAAAAAGCCGATCTGGATCAATGATCGGCGGAGATCGTGTTTTATTACTAAAGGAATAAAGAGAAAAATCTCGGAATAAGCAAGAGGAATTAAAGCAGTCTAGCCATCAAGTATTACAAGGTATATTTTAAAATAAACTGTAAAAATCATCTCATGATAATTTATTTTCTTTCATTTTAAAAAGTGAAGTGGATGAATTGGGTTTCCAATTCCTGTATTTGTTCGTCATCTGTTGAAAATTCCAATTCAACCACTTCACTTCTCTAAAATGAAAAAAAATTATTTATTTATCATGAGATGATTTTTACAGTTTAATTTAAAATATACTTGATGGCTAGACTGCTTTAAATCCTCTTGCTTCATTTGAGATTCTTTCTTTGTTCCTTTAGTAATAAAACACGATCCCCGCCGATCATTCATCCAGGTCAGCCTTTTTTCTTTGGTTTAAAAGGAAAAGTTTGCCTTCTTCAATGCTAATCATCTCCAACGCATTGGCATGAGCGATATCGAATAAGTCATCCACTTTATTAAGAAAATCTTGCTCCTTCTTTCCCTGTAGTTGATTTCGACGTTTACAAGTTTTTTGTAGTGTTTTCCATTCTTGATACAATAATTCCAATTTCTCAATACTTCTACTTCTTTCACCACCAAATGTGCACTAGACCGTAAATTTAATTTAACTTTGCGGTGGTTATAAAGTAAAACTCTCAGAACTTGTCCATTTGATGGTAATTTGGCTCCAATAATTTGACTTTCGTCATGCTGAAGCAGATACAGCTTCTCTTTTTGTCTTGTTGCCATTTTATTTGTAGATTTTTATTTATTACTTTTACTTTATTCCACAATTTTAGCACAACGAATTCGTTTTATAGAGTAGTAAGAACTTGTTTACTTTCCATGGGCGCAATAAACTAAAGAACTAAGCATATCAGACGATAAGGGCACCTCCTACATATCTCCCCACTACAATATCTATTGCTTCTATTATTTCAGGGTTGGTGGAGCTCAGAACTCATATGTTCTAAGCTCTACTCGCCCTATATACCTTGCTCAATTGTTTAAATAAGAAGGATATAAATTTACGGTAGTTATAAAAAAATAAAAATTTTTAACTGTAATGTGCCACGTGATCCCGTGCTTCAAAAAATTTCAAATTTGGTAGAAATTATTTTTTTACCAAGTAGAACAAATATAAGGGGCGTCGTAAAAAAAAATATATTGAAAAATAAGGGCCACCCTAATGTATATTCAAAATATGATTTTTATTTATTAAGGCTTAAAGTGATTATTGTTATTGTGATCATTATTATTATACATACATTTTAAAGTTATTATTGTTGTCTTTGCTGAGACCAGCATGGTTATGATATGAGACTTTCAATCATTCTCTTTTCATCTAGACTATGCTATGGGTGGTGTGTGTGCGGGTATGTACGCGCGTATATATCAGTGTACGCGCGCGTGTGTGTGCACATATGGCTATCCATAAATATCTTACAATTATTGTGGTACACATATGTGTACGTTTGTATTGTATACACCTCAAAAAATATTCGTGGCCAAAACGCTAAGATCTTAAGGCCAAAAATTAGAGGAAAAAAAATATTAAGGCGGTCGAAAGAAAAACTGATTTTAAATTTAAAAACTAATTTAAAGATGTTTAACTGTATGTATCAAATATTTTCAAATAATTTCGTATAAATATACCTCTATTTTTGGATGTAACATCAGCCACCGATACACTGGAAGATCATTTTGACTGCCGTGTATATAGAGGCATAGATTGGATAGATTGGATATCAACAAGTACAATTGCAAACTATATTAAAAATATTTACTAGTGAAATATTTTACGTTTCCTTAAACATACAGTGTGTTTCATTTCTTGTGAAGACATCCCTGTATCTTTTTTATTTGTGGCCGAATTCATTTCAAATTTGTATCAGCCATACAACTCCATAAGACGACTTTATATGCCGCCTAGATCTAAAACGCCGACCTACTGCGATAAAAAGAAAATAGCAATTTTCGAGAAATCATAGTAGGCTTAGAGATAGACAAACATTTTGTTAATAAAAGTTGTTCGGAATCACTTGATATGCCCCCCTGTAAAATTTTGTGAAAATCGGAATATTTTCAAAAGAAATTTTTTTGTTTCACTTATCGTATCTTTTTTATTTGTGACCGAATTCATTTTAAATTTTTATCAGCCATACAACTCCATAGGGCGATTTTATCTAACACCTAAAGAGAACTATTTCCAACAAATGAGAGTTGTGAACAAAAATCTGCATTCAATAAAACGCTAAAAGGGACATAGTTACACATCAAATGTAATATCGTTTTCTTTTTTCCCCGTTATCCAATCGAGCTGAAATTTTGCATACACGTGTAATTAAATAATAAATAATTTCAATAATAATTGTGTATAACTTTCATTTGCTGTAAAAAGTTATCTTTATGTGTTAGATAGAATCGTCTCATGGAGTTCTATAGCTGATGAAAATTTGAAATGAATTCTTCAATTTTCACAAAATTTTACAGGGGTTCATATCTAGTGATTCTGAACAACTTTCAGTAACAAAATTTTTGTCTATCTCTAAGCCTACTATGATTTCTCGGAAATAGCGATTTAATTTTATCGTAGTAGGCCGGCGTTTTAGATCTAGGCGGCTTTTGTGTGTTGAGTAAAGTGATTTTATGGAGTTGTATGGCTGATAAAATTTTAAAATGAATTCGGTCATAAATAAAGAAGATACAGAGATGTCTTCACGAGAAGTGAAACAAAAAAATTTTTTTTTAAATATTTCAATTTTTACAAAATTTTACAGGAGGGCATATCAATTGATTCCGAACAACTTTTGTTAACAAAATTTTTGTTTATCTCTAAGCCTACTATGATTTCTCGAAAATTGCGATTTTTTTTTATCGCAGTTGGTAGGCCGGCGTTTTAGATCTAGGCGGCATTTATGTGTTGAGTAAAGTGGTCTTATGGAGTTGTACAGATGAGAAAAATTTGAAATGAATTCGGTCACAAATAAAAAAGACACAGGGGTGTCTTCACGAGAAGTAAAACAATTTTTTTTTTTTTTTTGAAAATATTCCGATTTTCACAAAATTTGACAGGAGGGCATATCAATTGATTCCGAACAACTTTTATTAACAAAAGTTTTGTCTATCTCTAAGCCCACTATGATTTCTCGAAAATTGCGATTTAATTTTATCGTAGTAGGCCCGGCGTTTTAGATCTAGGCGGCACTTATGTGTTGAGTAAAGTGGTCTTATGGAGTTGTACAGATGAGAAAAATTTGAAATGAATTTGGTCACAAATAAAAAAGACACTGGGGTGTCTTCACGAGAAGTATAGCAAATTTTTTTTTTTTTTTGAAAATATTCCGATTTTCAAAAAATTTGACAGGGGGGCATATCCATTGATTCCGAACAACTTTACATAACAACATTTTTGTCTATCTCTAAGCCTACTACGATTTCTCTAAAATTGCGATTTTCTTTTTATCGCAGTAGGCGTTTTAGATCTAGGCGGCATTGATGTGTTGAATAAAGTCGTCTTATGGAGTTGTATGGCTGATAAAAATTTGAAATGAATTGGGTCACAAATAAAAAAAGATACAGGGGTGTCTTCGCGAGAAGTGTATAAGGAATAAAAACCAGACTGCAACCAACAGCTATTCTCTGGACTAATGCCCCGCCGAGCACTGAATTACGAATTACAAGCCTGGCCGCGTTAAGTGCAATAACTATGTATTGCCACAAAACGCTAAAGTTTAGATTGTAACAGACACCAGCCGAAAGACTCATTCCTACTCAAAGGAGCTCTCGTGCCAGCCACCCCACACCTCTTACAGACTGCAGTTTCGAGCTATTGGCTCTCGTCAGTGCAAGGTAGGTCTGAGATAGTTAGAACGAGGCACCTGTTCACTCTTGGTACATAATGAGATTTATAAAACCACGACATGTCCATTACAATCGAGACAGCAGTAGCCCTGACATGGGTACAGTTAGTAGGTATGCTTTTAGAGGGCACAATATTTACTAGTGAAATATTTTTGTAAAACTCACTAGTAAATATTCTGCCCTCTAAAAGCGCCTACTATATTAAAAATAACTTATTTCAGAACTTTTATATGGAATATATTAACTTTTATTGATAATTTAAATATTAATCAAAATTAAAGTTTTCCTTTTTTTATCGTTTTTCCACATTTCAGACTTTTTCAAGATTATCGGAACAAAACTTTCGGAAATAAAAGGAGGGGGCATATTAAAAACGAACATTATTAATGAATAGGTCCAGACAAAAATATTAAAACGATAATTTTGGGAATCCTTATATTTAGACCTTTAAAATGATACCCCACTTGTCTGGATCAAAAATAATTTTTTAAAAATAAAATAAAAACAAAAGGACACGTAACATCCCTTGCTAACCCTAGCTCTTCCTTCGGCATACATGCACTGGTGTATTAAAATCAAAGTGTATATTACCGTGATCGTGAGAAATATGTAATATCTGAAAATCATAATTTGTGATATTGAATATCGTGAATTAAAGGATATTCCGAAAGCGCAGGATTCTCCGGATAGCGCCAGGCTGGCTCGAGACGGTTGTTTGTTAGAGCATTCAATTCAGTCGTTTGCAACGTGTATTCCAGATCAGCTTCATGCCTGCCATCGTCCTTATTCAGAGCATCAAGCGAACTTCTACCAAACACGCTCTCGAATTTGAAACTTCGTTTTGAACTCCACAAATGGTAAGTACATATTTTATGACTGACTTGGTTTACTCTATTTTCCAAACTATTTTATCGTCTTAGATTTGTTGGCAAGTTGAATGGTATCAAATAAATTTTCTATTAACAATAGTAAGTTACTTGTATGTATATTTTTAAGATACATTTTAAATGTAAAAGTTAAAATTTGAAGCAATAAAATAGTTGCGAAAAGCCTTTATATTTCCATTAATGTGACACCACACGAAACACTGGAGGCTACTTTGTTGTGTCTCTGCGGGTTTAAAACTTAACCCGCTTTGGTTTATAAACGACTATATATATTCCCGACACATATAGAGTATCTTAGTAAAGGATATAAATCATTGTGAAGGTACTGTATATGTAACCGACTGTTTGTCTCAACTACTACCTTAAATAATAATAGAAAGATAAATAGTCCCAAAATCCAAATTTAGTACACCAAATAAATTATTAATTAAAAAAAAATATTTTCCGTTTTGAAAATATTAGTTATCAATTTTAAGATAAAATTTAAATAATTTTCCAAACGTCGACTTCTCTGTTTGATAATTTCAGTAGAAGTGATATTAACAATATCACCCTGTATAATTTCACAGTTTTACAGATATATTTCTTCTTTATTCCGCGGTGTTTTTGAGATATTTTACTTTAAATTATTGGTTTAAATTTCGTAAATTCGTTATATCTTTAAAATTAAGTGATATTTGATGTTAGTTTTTTAGTGTTGAACATTTATGATTCGTTAGAACTCTTCATTCGAAAAAGAATTGTGAAATTTTTCATTTACTCGACTTTATCTAAAAAATTCAGTCCACATAAATTATAAAAAAAAAAACATTAATGTGCACAAAACTTTTCATAATTTTTACGATTACAAATTCATACTATTCTTTAATATTTGCAATTTAAAGCAGAATATTTCAAATCAGAGAAAAAAGTCGTTAAAAATTATGAAATGAAATTTCACCGTCGCACAGTGGGACGAAACCCTACTGTGCCACCCAAATAATAATAATAATAATAATAATAATAATAATAAACGTCTTCATTTGCCAGCTACTAACTGCTACTAACTATGCTAATGATGTTTCATGAGGCTCGAGAAAAAGAAACAAAACGGAAAATTAAACAAAGTTTATAGGTAGATAAAAAAAATAGAAACTAACTAAAGGAGCTAACTTTGTTGGCTTTGCTGACTAAGGGCCGTTACTTTCGATCCCGATTAAACGTTAACGGTGGGTCAAACCAATTCAGTTACCATGGAAACAATTGTACTTTCAATGATTTGACTGACGGTTAAAGTTTAACGCGGTTTAACGTTGACAGAAAGTAACGGCCCTAAATAAAACTTTTTTATAATTTGATTTAAACTGACTCAAACTAATTTCTTTCAAGTTGCTTGGAAGACAATTGTAAATATTGCATATTTGATGACTAAAGGACTGTTTAAAGTATGCATGATGATAAATAGGTGGTGTTAATAAACCCTTAAATCTTATATTAATAGTGTGAACATCTGTTCTAAACTGTATTTTGATATATAAGTAATGAGGTATTTTACGCACAATAATTCCATGAGTGTAAAATTCTGCGACGTTCCATATTTAACCATCCCGTATCAGTTAGTCTATAGGTTATTATCTCATGCCTGCGAATACCATAGATTAGACGCAGGCATGAATTTTGAATTTTTTGTATTTTATATTTAAACACGTTTAAATTAAGTCCGTATAGGGAATCTGCAAAATTTAATAGTGACAACACAAAGCTTTCACACAACATTATTTTAGTTTGGCTTTATGATTTTTGCATGAGTTTACTAATGTGGGTTTTAAACCTGAGAACACTGTCGATTGCAACTGCCAAATTTTTTGCTTCATCACTCTACATGTCGTCAAGTTAAAGTTATCAAAAACTTTTTCAAATGTTCGTTTTCTCTAACAATGTGTCAAGCCAGATTTTTGATTTTTAGCATTAATTTTTTATAATTTTGACCTGAATTGAATTTTTACGGGTCACAAATATATAAAAATTCGCACAACTTTTAGTTTTAAATGTTTACTATACAAATACATAATCGATCTGACAAAGTAGATTATTTTCTCTGTTTCTTGTTGGGGTGCTCTGCCACATGTATTTTTTTGTAAACAAGGACGTGAAATCTACAAAATAATACAATTATCCAGTATTTTACTGGAAAAAAACCTCTACGCCTGTGACTTTTACGTCAAAGGATCAGTTAGAGGATGGTTTTTAACAAATAATGAATAAGAACAAAAATATAAAAATGACGTATTTTGCTGACGTTTCGGAAAACGAATCTGTTTCCTTTCTCAAAACGTATTATAAATATTTGTAGATTTTTCATTTCCTTTTTTTTATTCTTGACAGCTGCCAAAATCGCTGTCAAATTTAAAAATTTCTTAATTTTGAAAATAATGTTTTTATAGAAGAAGAAAATAAAGTGTTTTAAAATTTTCTTGTTCCATAATTGATATTAAAATAAAGTTTTCACTTTTGGCAGCTGTCAAAATTTCTGTCAACTTAATGAAAGTGTGATTAAATAGAAAAGAAAAAAGGTCGTCTAACTTTTCTAAAATATTCTGACGCGCTGAAGCCAAAAAATCTATCGTGTAAGTCTCCCTCTACCACCCCCTTTTAACTCCTAAAAAGGGGTAAAAAGAAGGTCTTGTCCTGAAGTAATTCGACGCACTGAAACCAATTTTGCACAAAAAAAATTGAGAGGTAAAAGGGGGTGGTATAGGGAAATTGACTCGACAGAAAAAAATTGTGTCAAAATACTTCAGAAAAGGTAGATGAGAACCTTAGGACAAGACCTTTCTTTTGCCCTTTTGCCCTTTTTAGGGGATGAAAACAGGAACGGTACAGGAAAACTGACAAGATAGAAACATTTTTTTTGTCCAAAATATTTTAGAAAAGTTAGATCAGAAACTTAGGACAAGATCATTTTCTAGGGGATAAAAGGAGGAGTGGACAAAAACTGACGTGATAGAAAAATGTGTTCAAAGTTTCACTTCAGCGCGTTAAAATACTTCAGAAAAGTTTGATGATTACTTTAGGACACGACCTTTTTTTCTTATGTAGACCTTTGCTATTAAATGGCATTTTCATTAAGTTGACAGAAATTTTGACCATTGTCAAAAGTTCACTTTAAAAAAATAAAGGTTTTAAACTTTATTTTAATATAAATTATGGAACTAAATAGTTTTAACACACATCATTCTCTTCTTCTATGAAAACTAACATTATTTTCAAAATTAGGAAAGACAGTTGTAAATTTTTAAATTTGACAGCGATTTTGGCAGCTCTCGAGAATAAAAAAAAAAGAAAATGAAAAATCTACTGTGGCAGATCGACTATATATTTGTAAAATAAAGATTTAAAACTAAAATTGTGCGAATCTTTATATATTTGTGACCTGTAGACTGATTTTAATTGAAAAAACGATATTTTCTAGTAAACATTCAGTTTTATAAAAAATTATAGCTAAAAATTTCAAAACGAACATTAAAAAAAAGTTTCTGATAACTTTAACTTGACGACCTGAAGAGTGATTTGGGTGGTACAGTATATCGTTCCACAGTGCGTCACCCAGTTAACTGAACCTTATTACCTAAGGTCGATATTGAAGTCTATTAAAAATATGTTCGAATTTGATATTTGTCCATTTTTACACTGGTATATTGGATTCACCGTTTTGAATTCTCAATTTTTGAGATCAGATTCGATATCAACTATTTCTAAAGTAACTGCCAATTCTAATATAATAGCAATTAGTATAGTCAACGGGGGGGGGTTCACCTCTAACTTGAGTGCTAATGAATGGATTTTGATGAAACCTTGTGCAATGTGTTTGTAATGACGTTAAAAAAAAAGTTAAAAAAGATTAGAGTAGGAAATGATCAGAAGGGGTAGAGAACACCCCTTTTATCACGGGTTCCGTAACTTGTAGAATTAGGTCAAAAATGAAAAAAAAAACAATGTATTTACCTTTTTTGGCCCAAAATAAGATGTTTTTACTCTTGTGAATTTTTTAGAAAAATGCATATTTTTCGAGACATGGCCACTCGAAAATTCCTAAAAATGGGGGAGGGGAAATGTAAAAGTTGAACAAAAATCTGAAAAAAATCAGGTGAATGTACCATCGAAATACAAGACTTTTTTGCGTTTTCACCGAGTTTTTCCGGAAAAACATGAAAAACTACCCCCATCTTTGACATTGTAGCGCTTTAAAAATATGTAATTTAAAAATAGGAAAAAATTCAGATGCATGCATTGAGGCCTTCTAAACATTTTTTATTTTTTGGAAATTTTTTTTAACTTGCTAATTTTCCGAGTTAGGTACAGGCAGTTTTTCAAGATAAATAATGTACATTTTTGCACATTAAAAAATACATGAAAATTCGAAAAATGAGTGTGATTTATATATATTATTATAAAAAAATATGAAACCTATATAATTATACCATTTTTAAAGGTTCAATATAACTTTTAGATTGAAAATGTGAAAAAGTTTTCCGGAAAAATGTAGTACATTATTTATCTTGAAAAACTTCCTGTAACTCGGAAAATTAGCAATTTACAAAAAAATTCCAATAGACAAACGATGTTTAGAAGGCCTCATTGCGTATGTCTGAATGTTTTCAAATTTTGAATTACATATTTTTAAAGCGATACAATTTCAAAGAAAGGGGTAGTTTTCCATATTTTAGGAATTTTCGAGTGACCATATCTCTAAAAATATGCATTTTTCGAAAAAATTCACAAGAGTAAAAACATTTTATTTTGGGCAAAAAAAAAGGTAGATACGTTCTTTTCATTTTTGACCTAATTCTACAAGTTACGGAACCCGTGATAAAAGGGCTGTTTTCTACCCCTTCACATCATTTCCTACTCTAACCTTTTTTTTTAACTTTTTTTTAACGTCATTACAAACACATTGCACAACGTTTCATCAAAATCCATTCAGTAGCACTCAAGTTAGAGATTTTGGTCATTTAATAGAAATCCTAGGTCAATTATAAATACTAATAACTGAAGATTATTTCTATTTCATGCTAAATTCGAATGTCAAAAACATCACAAAGTAGCCATTTAAGAAACAAATTTTCCATGACGGCGATGGCAAGCGACCAAAGCGACAATCCTCGAATTGAAATGCCGACCCTTGTGTGCAAAATGCAACAGTTGTTAAATAATTCAAATCATCCTTAAATGTCTACGAAAGTTTAAAGGTATTCAAATAATTACTTCATCTGAAAATAGATAGTAGTATTTATAATAATTTAATACATTTTATTCGTATTACATCATCAAAAGTGTTGAGTTTTCCAGTGTTAGAAAACATACTATTTCTTGTACTACCAATTGCAATAATCACCCAGTGAATGGGCAATTACTTCGATGGATATGACCACTATTTATGATTAAATTGTTTTGTCAAGCTTCTAAAATACCAAATATATTTTAGAGACATAAATCTTGGGTTAAACCATTCTACAAATATAAGATATATTGCCTATTCCATGTCTACGGCAAGTGTAAATGTTCCATTTAAAATAACCGTAGATATTCTCTGTGAAATACAGATAGAAATAACAGATTGTTATATTTGTAGAGTTCATTTCAGAGATACCAAAAATATGAAAGATATAGCCAATATACAAAGGGAAATAGTGGTGCACTATAATTTCCTTTATATGAAATAAAAATAAACACTAAGTGTTGCTTTGTAAAAATCAGTATGCTTCTATATTCTTAATTAAAGTTTTTGCTGTAATAGAAAACCTAAGATTTTTTTAAAAGTATGTCTCCATGTTAATTCTATTTTAGATGGCGGTATCTGTTTATATTGTGCTCTTTCTCATTCTCTAAGAGGAACATCATAGTGAAATTCGTATGTGTAGTTGAAAAAATTTAATGGGACACATACAGGGTGTTTTCGAGACTATATTTCAAAGTGAGGGATTTTTTTTCAAAATTAAGCCTAAAATCTTATAAAACAAAAGGCCTTGAAACGTTTATTGATAATGAAATACATGTTAAGCGTCTGTTGAAGAAATAAGTCTTTTGATAATATCTGTAGAATGCTATGGTTATGTTAAAAGTCATGCAATAAAGCACTGTTTGCATTGAAGCTGGCGGGCGTTATTTCGAAATATTTTTTTTGACAATTTATCAAGACATCTCTTTCCTCTATTTTTAAACAAAGTTTCCATAATTTGAAAATTACTAAAGGTACTTTTTTCTGACCCAAAATTACGTGTCATTTAATTGATCCTATGAGTGGTTTTCGCCCCAGCAGTGCTTGAAGGTCCTAACAACGAGGTAACGAGTAATCTATGTACGTGTGATGAGAATTTTTGATCAGTATGGCTTGTACTATAAAGTAGAAAAGTTTCACCCGATTGCACCGAAACACAATTTTCATCGGTTTTGTTCCGGGGTTCTTTGTTGTTATTTTTCAAATCATATCTTAAAAATAGACACCATCATATTGAATACTGTGGTCAATAATCTGCACAATTTGTACCTACTTTAGGTGTACCCCAGGGTTTTGTGTTAGATCTATTATTCTTCAATATTTTCATTAATGGCATTACAGGGTGTTAGTTATCTCTCATACGCAGATGATATGAGCTTATACAATAAAATAAATAATGTTCATAATTGTATGGCATTACAAACTACCCTTGATAAAATTAATGAATTCTGTAATGTAAACAAATTACAGTTGAACATAAGGAAGTGCAACTTTTACTGAAAAACATCAAATTATCGGTATTAATTATTGCTTAGAAGATTCAGTGCTTACATGTCCATCAACATTCCGTGATCTCGGTGTAACATTTTACAAGAAACTAATCTTTAACTATCATATTGTAAACATCACCAATGAAGGATTTAGACTGGGATTTCTCATGATTTTAATGATATTAACACACTGACTGCGTATCTTAAAATTTTTGTTTTGTTTTTATCAATTTATTTTACATTTTTATGTTTCTACGTTTCCTTCCTAACTCCTGCCCTGTAATTGGAATTCTCTACTGGACAGTGTACTGTTAAATATATATATATATATATATATATATATATATATATATATATATATATATATATATATATATATATATATATATATATATATATATATATATATATATATATATATATATATATATATATATATAAGATTTTGGGCTTGATTTTGACAATCTAAAATCCCCTTATGATGTTTGTAACAATGGCAGAAACAACTTGCACATGTGTTTATCAAATTACAGCGGTAAAGTTACACTCTTTAATGTAGACATTTTGTCTATTAAATGACGTATTGTTGAGCATTACATGTTGACTGTAAAAATACAACAGGTTGTTTCAGTCTGCGGTAACAGCGACAGAAATGTACCCAAAACTAAATTGCAGGATCAAATAAAATCTTTTTAATTGAGTAATTGTAACAGATAGTGACAACGATATTTTACAAGTTCGCGCGGAATTTTTGGGTACTTTAAATTTTAATGGAATGCCCTTGTATTGCTTAATATCTATTAAAAATTGAGGCAACTTCATTTAATATATCAAGCAAGCTTTTTGTACGCTATGTAGAACAGTATTATTACCACGTAAGAGTAGTTTTAAAAAATTAAAAATTAACATTTTGCCAAATGTCTACAACTTATTTTCATACAAAAATAACAAAATCATTTTGTCAGTGACCAATATAAATATCGTCTAAACAACAAACCCCGTATAATATGCTTTTAGTTTCATTTATCCAGAGCATTTTAATTAAAAATCTTCTCACTTCGCAAAAATACCCTTATATTATAAAACTGGTAAAACATTTCAACAAAGGTTACAGTTCCTGAAAACTAATTTAGGGAATGTTCTCATACGTAATAATACTGAAACTAAATGAAAGCTTTAGGGTATTAAGTCAGGACAGCGTTCTTCCAAATAGGACAGGTTATATTGGGACCTATGTTACTGTAACCTGACTTATTGAGAGTTGTAATTATATTACGTTGAATTTTCGGTATACAACGAGTATTCATTTCATTTTAATGGTTTCGATCCCCTATAAAATAAGAAATAAAAAACTGAGTGACGCACAGTTTGGGCCTTATTTACTGGTTTCTGTTAAATATTATTAACAATGTAACTGCATGAAGAAAACACGCACACCACACTGGGCCATCTTGCAGCTTGCTCCTGTTAATTATATGAAATTCTACTGTAAAAATATTTTTCCCATGGAAAGGTCAAGAAGACGCAAATCAGGTGAGTTTTTCAATAAGAAAGAAAGTCTAGTTAAATTGTGTTTAAAATTCGTGGTGCATTTATTATTTACATGTAAGGTAGGTTCAGGAAATTGTTGTGAATTTGCTTGGCATAGAAACCTCATTTGAATTTGTAATATGTAATACTGGAGTGACTACGTTAAAACAATCAAAAACACTAGAAAATTTGCAGTCAAACAAAATCTGACTCCTTCTCAATAGCGACACATTTACATTTTTTTGACACATAATCTTTTTGGTTGCAATATATTAATTGCAACAATTCTTGTGAGATGTTACCTACAAGGATAGTCTAAAAAAGGATCTATCGTGTTAGTTTTGTTTTTTAGTCAAAAATATCTCTCAAAATGGTGTAATAACATATAGTCCAGTAGAATTAGTAAAAAAAAAGACTGAAATTTATTGTAATTCGTTTCAGGATGCCACTTGGATTAAACGATAGTTTTATTGATTACGAACATGACCCTGAATTTGGTCCACTTTTTGACCGCCGGAACATTGTTTATTTAACGATTTATTGTTGAAAAATTAAAAAAAATCGACTTTTTTAAAGATAACTCAAAGACCTTTGACGATAGGTTTTTCAATTTGTAGAAACTGTTAGAACTTTGAAAAACGGTTAATTTGAGAGACGTTTCGTTTGAAACGCTTGAAAATTTGTTTAAATATTGCAAAAAACCGCGAAAATTTTAGCAATTTGCAAATATTTTTCATTCTTTAGAAAAAGCAATTTAGTGCTTGAAACTTTGAAGAAATACGTCTTTTATTACCCCAAAGTTATCCCTAAAATTTCATCAAAAAATTTTAATTAGTTTAAGAGATATTCAATTTGTTTATTAAAAACATAAATAATGTAAAATGCAAATTCACCCAGTTACCGTTGCCGTAGAGGGTTGATCTGGACATCCTTTTTTTTGTTGAGACTTAACTTTATGTTTTCATTAATGACAAATCAAATTTGCATTATTTTCAACTTCAAAATGGCGTTTGAAAAAGTATCACATTTTGAGGTTAGGTTTTTTGCTAATAACTTTTAAACAAATGAAGATTTGGCAATATCGTTCTCATATCTTTGTTGCTGCGGTCTTTTCACCCATTTTCAAAAAAAAAATGACTGTAGCCTTATTAGAAGCCGAGATGATTTTTTTTAATAAATTCGTAAAAAAATTTTTAACAAAAAATAATTGTTTATAACAAATTATTGTTTAGTTAGGAAAAAATCGGCATGACATATATTATTATTTCATCACGCTACCCCAAATTAAAAAAAAAAGTCCAAATCGGAGAAACGGTAAATCTTTGGTTGACGGATTTGAACTCGTCTCGATCATTTTATGAACGTGTTATAGATATGACTCACGCTTCTCACTCCCGTTCTGACGCTGATTTAAAATTAATTATTGTCATCGTTGCAAATTGAATTTTTTCAACCAAACTCAGCTCTATTACAAAGATAGACTATTAAACTGGTTGTTCGCCAAGTTTCAGCTGTTAATGTTTATTAATAAACAAATTACGAATTTATTTAAAAAAAAATCATCTCGGCTTCTAGTAAGGCTAGTCATTTTTTTGAAAATGTGTGAAAAAACCTCATCAACAAAGATATCAGAACGATATTGCAAAATCTTCATTTGTTTAAAAGTTATTAGCAAAAAACCTAACCTCAAAATGTGACACTGTTTCAAACGCCATTTTGAAGTTGAAAATAATGCAAATTTGATTTGCCATTAATGAAAACATAAAGTTTAAGTCTCAACAAAAAAAAAGAATGTCCAGATCAACCCTCTACCACAACGGGAACTGGGTGAATGTGCATTTTACATTATTCATGTTTTTAATAAACAAATTGAATATCTCTTAAACTAATTAAAATTTTATGATAAAATTTTAGAGGTAACTTTGGGGTGATAAAAGACATATTTTGTCAAAGTTTCAAGCACTAAAGTGCTTTTGTTAAAGAATGAAAAATATTTGCAAATTGCGAAAATTTTCGCGGTTTTTTGCAACTATTTAAACAATTTTTCAAGCGTTTTAAACGAAACGCCCTCAAATTAACCGTTTTTCAAAGTTCTAACAGTATCTACAAATTGAAAAACCTATCGTCAAAGGTCTTTGAGTTATCTTTAAAAAAGTCGATTTTTTTGAATTTTTCAACAATAAATCGTTAAATAAACAATGTTCCGGCGGTCAAAAAGTGGATCAAATTCAGGGTCATGTTCGTAATCAATAAAACTATCGTTTAATCCACGTGGCATCCTGAAACGAATTACAATATGCATATTTGCTAATTCCACTGGCCTAATAGAAATAATGTAATAACTCTTAATGAAGTGTGAAAAATGGTAGTATGATTTTCAACCTTATTAAAATGATTGGGTGGTTGTTGTACCAGATTTTATATATTTTGCATAATTAGATACAAGTATTTAATTCTTTCCGAATTTTAATAGCACCCATATGTAACATTTGAGCATAAGGGTAGCTCTTACCACCCTTTAAGGGTAGTTTCTAGTCATGCATTGGTGGTTGGAACGAATTTACTCCATATTTGTTCAACCTGCCTAAAACTACAAGAGCCTGATTTTTTTTCTCCCGTTTTGAAACCAATGAGTGGTGGGGGTAGTTTTAACCCTCCATAGGGTTGAGCCTTTGATATTAATGGCTGGTTTTCGCACCAGAGTCAAATATTTTACACTAAGAGATACAAAAATTTGGCCTTTGTACATGTTATTTACACTCACCTGCGTCGTTTGAGTTTTAGCAGTAGTTTTCACCCCCCATAAAGGCGGATTTCGGTTTATTTATAGAAATAGCTTACTATGGTTCGAATTTATATTCTCTACTCTCGACTACAAAATATCTACCATTTTTCACACTTCATTAAGAGTTATTACATTATTTCTATGATTTTGCACCATTTTAAGGGATGCTTTTGACTAAAAAACAAAACTGTCTGCTGCACAGAACTTTTTTTTGTGTGTGGCTGTGTTATTCAAGACAATCAGAAGAACTATTTCCAACACTAAGGAGTATGGAATCACACGATGAAATCTGCAGCATTTCAAAGCAAAACAACAATACGATAAAACATATTTAATATATTTCTTGAATTATCAGTCATTTGGAATAAATCAAACTCGCATTTCTCCTTTTGAAACAATTTAAACCCTCCAAGAGTTGTTCGAGTTTTTTTGAATCCCTTTGTTCTCGTCAGAGAATTTTAAAAAGTTTTGAATTTAAAAATGGAAATATTATATATTCTCAATATTGAAAAGCTTATGTGCGTATTAATAACTCAATTCAGTTGTTCCCAGCAAAAATTATTAAACTCTAAAAATGGAAAGAATAAGAACGTTACAGCTACACAGAGTCCTTTAGGTTTATATTTATCACTTAAGTTATTTACATTAAAAATGTTCATAAAATCTGAGAGTTTACGACATAAATATATTTCACCATAAAAGAGTTTTCTACTTCGCCGTATTTAAGTAAAATGTTATAAAGTCAAGGATCTTGTCTAAAAAAAAATAATACAAACATGTTTCATAAGAGATAAATAATGTGGTGTACTACAAGCAATTTTATATACTTACAACTAAGTGATTTTCATAAAAACAAGTCTGTAAAATATTTCTTTTCAGTTAACGCGATATGCTGATTGATTTTTGTTCAAATGAAAGGATGTCAAGATGTAAAGAGCAGTAAATGGAAAATAGAAATGAAAACACAAGAAAAGAATGAGAAACGATCTCAGAGTTAACTTTCAATGAAAGGTGGCGCAATAACATATTTTGCTAAAATTATTTTCCTTTATTAAAAAAATTATTTATTAGATCATCCCAAAGATGACCTTAGATTTCTACAAAGTAAACGCGTAGCAGTCGCAGTCGAGCGCGATGGACTGCGAATATCTATTTGATAACCATTTTGGTCAAATACGGCACATTCACTTTACGTGGTGTCACTGAGATTAAGAACATGGCCTACATATTTTTAATTCTTATTGTTCAATGGATAACACTGTACACTGTATACTAGATTCGATATCTTGTACATTGTATTTCTGTGTTTTTAATAAAAAATCTTAATAACATATTGCAAAAAAATTATAGTAAAACATAGTTTACACGCCTCTGGTGCGCACCCTGAAAGTCGGATGTGGCTTAATTTCAAAATGAGTATTCTTCATGCTATTTTGTATACGTTGCGCAACAAATATTGATTGATAATGATAAATATTGATTTTAAAATATTTAAAAATTCTTATTTACCCTATCAGCTCTCTATGACGCTGGGCTTATGTCACTTTGGAGCTATTGGGAAACAACTTTGGCGACACTGTGCACCTAACAAGCAACCACGACAGATGACGTGATGTTATCCGACATGCTGTACAGCAAACGGAAGTCGCCTAGATGAATGAATTAAACCATGATACTTATTTGTACGGAAAATAAATGAAATAAATATTAATATTGAAGTTAGGACATTCCCAATAAAGTTTTCTTTACGCGAAAGTTGAAAATAATGTCAGGCTCATTATAAATATGACACTCCATGTCGAAAACTCCATTAGAAATAATTATACAGTCGAGTATGATCGCACTCCATGTCACATGTTAAAGGACACAATCATTAATTAAGCAGGCGTTGCGTTAATTATATATCACCTATAAGTGACCACTGTGTAGCCACAATTCTAAAGAATATTTTATTTGAGGAAAATTGGGACAAAAGTTTTAAGAGAAATAATTAAAACATTTATAATCATATTACTTTGTGTCATTAATATTTGATTTGCAGCATAAATTATTGCAGAAAAAGCACGTCGCGTTCTACTGAAACACATTTTTTTATGTTTAAGCAATGTTTTTATTATAAAAACTGTACAAGATTGTATACCTTAGAGGCTTAGAGCAGCGGTTTTCAACCTTTTTCGAACCACGACCCCCTTACAAAAAGAAAAAACAAGTTTACCTTCTCGCGACCCCCAATCTGGATCTCTATTAATAAAATCTAAAATCAATAAAATTTTAAAATTTCTCGTTATAGTTTTTGGTATGATTTCTCATTAAACATTGGTTTCATTAAAACTGTATGTGTGTAATATTTAGATTTTTAGATTTTAGAATAAATGATTTAACTTTATTGGTTCTTTTCTCAATAGCTCAGGACCCCCTTGGAATTGCTTCGCGACCCACAGGTTGAAAACCGCTGCCTTAGAGCAATGGGAAGTATCTATTTTAAAGATTATACCATTTATGATTTTTTAAATATTTATAATAAATCGAAAATAAACGCATATTTCCCTCTCACTCTGCAAAATCCAATCCTTAAACCAGTAAAATTTTGATGTTGAGAGGAATGGTATTCACATTTACTAATGTAAAATAAAAAGAAGAGATATCCCCAAAAAAACATAAAAAATGTTAAATTTCGGTTTGATGGTGAAAGTTGTCCATTAACACAGAAGCGGGATGCTGAGAGCCTTGAAGAGCGTCAGTGTTATGTTGATTAAATACTTATACAGCGTGATTTACCATGATATGCGGAAAATAAAATGGTGTACTAGTCTTCAATGTGGGAAAGCCCCTGCAAAATTTTAGAGTGATCCGAGGTAATTTAGTATATTGAAAAGGGTTAAAACTTACGAAGAAACGCTACTGTTACGTGTCTGTGGTCAGTAATGGGGCGATGAACTTACTTCTGAAAGAACATATCGGTGATGTTTACATTTCCTTAATTGGCATAAAAAGTGAAGCTGACAGGTGCGGTCAAAGTGCCGCGTTTTTTGTTTCTTGTTTGATATTTTTGTATTATCGACGGGTTTAAGTAAACATTTCTCATATGTTTTTAATGTTGTAGAGTTTACTAGCATAGGGTCAATATCTTTTCGATTTATTTCGCTATTTTTGTAGTGTGAAAACCAAAAAGTCTCTTCTACTCTCTCCAGCTTTGCTGTCAATAGTGTCAATCCGAAGTATGATAAAGTGATATGGTTGTACCGCGTTACGTCAGATTGGTTAAAGTCATTGGCAGCGCATTTCTACGAAAAAAATAAGGTAATTTTTTCAGTGACATTTTTTTAATTTTTCATTTTTTTAACTCCTTTCGGTGGGACAACCACTAATAAATTTTCCGCATGTCATGGTAGATCACCCTGTGTAGACATAAAAAAAATGTAAAAGTCAAAAAATAGTTAAGTAAGTTTTATTCCGTCTTCAATGCTAATATGAACTTTCATCAAGTAAAGGTCAAGTCAATCGACGTTACCAAAATGTATGTAAATCAGGATTGCTTTCTGTGATAAAATTTTGGCGTGAAGAGTCTCTGTTCCACTTGAAATTCATCAAAGAATTTACCAAAGTGTATGACCCCAATAGTTGTTCCTACCCAACTGCTGTTAAATGGGTTCAGAAGTTTAAGAACGGTCAGGGCATGCAAATCAAGTGCTTACAAGGGACAATTTGAAAATGTATTAGCTTTGTATATTTCCACACCAGTAATAGTTGTAAATAACAAACTAAGATTAAACAATAAAATTTACAGTAACCTGCCAAATTACGAAAGTTAAATTTATTATGTTCGAAAAAACCTGTGCATTGAATGTCGAATGCAAGATTTGTAGCCAGAGATTGATGAGAGGTAATTCAATCTTTCTAAGTATTCGACTAAAAGGGACGACGATTTTCTAACAGCATATATCTTGAGGCATTTAATTTCTTAGTAGTGGCAGATAATTATTTGATTACATTTTTAATATTAGACAACTAACAAAATATACTTTGTAATTAACACAATGTAATTTAAAAAAATTGGAATATTAGCTCCGAAAATTATTGACAACGGTTCGACATAAAAGTTGGCAATTTATATAAATATTTTATATCATCAGCAAAAAGTATTTCTTATGTTTCTTGGATATTTTGCCACTACAAAAATATTTTAAAATTTTGATGAAATAAACCTACAATGGCAAAATACCCAACAAACATAAGAAATCATGAATATGCCACAAATAATGAATTATAAAAAATATCAAAAAGTCTATCTATTGCCTTCAAAGATTACAGTCATATCTGATATGATTTATTATTTTCATATTAAAAAAAAGTAGTCATAATGGATCTGACGATATCGGATATTGTTTATTTGTGGCCTAATTTAATATTAGTATTTAATGAACATAAATTATATTACTCTGTGCCAATATTTCGAATTCTAATAGCCTATCGCCAAATGTATTTGAGCACGAAAATATGTTTATATATCTATGCACAAATATTAATACATCAATATTAAAATTACATAACCATTATATTAAATACCCTCCAAGTATTAATAAATATTTAATATCAAAGTTTCAAATATTGTAGCATAAGCGTTTATAATACCTTTAACAACTAAAATGATATTAAAAAATAAAAATTCAAGATGGCATATCCAAAATGGCCGAATTTATTCATTTCAATCTTCGTCTTCTTCTTCAGAGATGTCCACCTCTATTGAAAATACATCCTCCATTTTCATATAAATCGAGTGTGCTGAGTGCTCGTGTGAATTTGACTAGAATCGCGATTTGATGAGCTAATAATAAGCTATTTTTGGAATCAATATCAAGATAATTCTGTTTGTTTCAGTTAAGGCTAATTCCATAAATGCTCATTTTTCAAGATATTTGCAAAAACTTGAGAATTTTGCAAAATCATCCATTTTTTTTTCAAAATTGCGGCAAAAAACTAAATGGTAAAGGAGGAAATTCCTCCGTGATCATTTAGCTGTAATTGTATACTTAACGAAACTACATTGACTTATTCTTACGCCTTAAATATTTTTTCTTCCATAATTACTTCCACATCCAGTAGAAGTATAGTAACGACAAAAAAATTTTTAAAAATTTTTATTGTTCAAATAGGCTTAGAATGTCATGAAACGTCGAGATTTTGTTTGAGCGAAAAAAAAATTTCTGTCTGTCTGTCGGTCTGTAACTTTTTTTGTGCGCACGTTTACTCTGGAACCATTTAAGATATTGACTTGAAATTTGGTACCCATATGTACTTTAACGAGATCTGGAACTAGATTATATTTTCATCTTGTTCGGTCAAAGGGTTGGGAGGTGAATTGGGGTAAATTTGGGGTAAATATCAAGCAGGTAAGAGTCCAGAAAATTGGTATTTTGTATATACAAGAAAAGCTAAGGTTTCAAAAAAATTTTTGGCATTAGCCACCCCCATTACCACCCCCACCCAGTTATTAAAGAGGATGAAAAAAAATTGTGATTTAGTGTGTGTACAAGAACCAGAAACCTCAAAATAATTTTTTGCTTCATCCACCCCCACTACCACCCCCACCCCACTACTACCGATGTGGGGTATCGTTTTATAAGTATTTGGGGTAGAGGATTTCAAATTTTATATTATTAGAGTTCCATAAGCAATTATTTCCACAAAATTTTTTCGTTGTGAGTGAGTTGGATCGAAAATCTGGATGTGGAAGTAGTGATTCCTTCGGCAGCGGTTTTTTTATTAGATTTAAACGGCTATAGATGACGTTGTAATTAAGATACAAGAATTTAGAATCTTGTATGATGCTGAATACGAGAAATGATTAAAGATTTTTATAGAATCTGCAAAAAAGTTTTACACCGCAGTCATTTGCTTCAATTATTTCAAAAACTAAATTATATATCACAGCCTCTTGCTCAATAAATACATCTCAGATAGTTTCAGTCTCTTAAACTATCGAGTTACAACATTTGTGGTTTTCAAGATATTTTCAAAAAAAAAAACGGTTTTTTAAATAAATTCCAGAAGAAGTACCAGGAGGCTTTCTGCACAAAATGATATTTCCAGATTTGTAGTATTTTGAACTCTGAAAGAAAATATTGATTTGTAAATGCCAACTTTGTATCTGAAGTGAAGAATTTAATTTACGATCTCATTCACACTTGGCAACACTGAAAATTCAGTAAATAGGTGTTCTGAATTCCTACCTCCAAGATTGAGAGAGGGGGGAAGGCCATTTTTTTTTATTATTGGACTTAAAGCTTGAGGTATTTCACATGTTCATTAGGACTTGAATATATACATTCATTTCAAAAACACCATAAATATTTACTGTCTACTACACGAGCTGCGTTTTGTATGATTAAGGAGCATAATTTGTTACCCTCCTGTAATAGGAAACAAGCTACATATGCTTGCAGTAATGACTCATATATTTTTAATCCATCTTCAAATCCTCCAACATTAGTGTTTCATTTATCTAAATGAAACAAAAACTACTATAGAGCGTGTTTTTTGTATAAAAGTATCGATTAACGTTTCTCTCAAATAGTAAATTTCGGTCTTGAATCAGTCAGTAAACTTTTAAATTTATTAGAGTTTTAAAATTAGTACGACAGACAAATTAAGGTGATAATATTAAATACAAATGATTATCTCAACCATTTGTTTAATTTCAAGTTTTACAAGAGCCTCGTTATTTCTAGCCTGCCAACTGTTCCATTTTAAGCGCTGCCTTTATGAATTTCAAACAATTTGTTGCATTAGTTAACTTCAAGCCAATACGAATTTATTCTTTTTGTTACGGTTAAATTATTACGAAGCCAAGACATTAATCCTTTTTCGACACATTTTTTATCTCGCCATGTTCCCTAATACTCCGCACGTTTTTATTGTAAAAACCTGCTTGATAAAAAAGTATTTAGAATCTTCCTTTGATAGCACATTTCACTGGATTAAAAGCTCTACAGTAGCGAAGTTAAATTTAATTTAAATAGTACAGTCGCTAGACGATTTAGCTATTTATGGAACCTGACATTTTCTTTGTCGAAGTAATAATCCTCCAAAATTTCAAAACTTCTTTACAATATGACGAAAATATAACAAGCTAGAATTTTTATGAAAAAAAGTGTTATGTACTAATTCAGTGGTGGTGATCAATAATAATGTAGTAGCGGTGGGAACGCTAAATTTGACTCCAAGTTGATACCGAGGTTGACTATGAAAAACTTCATTATAGGTATATATTAATAAACATCTCACCCACTGATGTTTTAAAAACTCCGATTCAAGAATAATTAGAATCAGGATCAAAATCTAAGCAACTTTTCTTAGACAGTGTTTGACTTCGAGAAGATCCAGAAAAATAAAAGCCTAGAAGCAAATGTATAAAAAAACCGTAACTCAAATTTTCTGTTCTAGACAAGAACATGAAGCGGATAATTTAGATAACAATTTTATAAAACACGAAACTTTATATTTGCGTTTTTAAAATGGCGAAGGAATAATATTAAAGTTTTCGGATGCAAGTAGAATGTCTTATAAATGAACATGTAAAACAATTCTACATATTTACGTGAATCGGTAAATATCTACGGCCTATGAAAATTACAGGTATCTTCTGGCAATGACATATAAATGTACACATTCTCTAAGTATTAGTGATTCCAGCCCCTGGCGTTAGGCTGGGGAATTGCGACTATCCCCATCGTGACGTCATCTCGATGGGGCTAGACTCTGTTGTTTACACGTACTTTCGTGAGGCAAAGTTGTCTCTTGAAACCTATTATTAAAGTATAACAATAATAATACCTAAGAGCGACTAAAAATCAATCAGTCCAGAAATATGATACGCATATTAGTCTTTAATTTTACTCATATACATACCAGTTCAGACTGAAACTGTTTCAAAATTGATAAAAAAACAAAAACACTATGGAATCAGATGGTATCTCTGGAAGAGTGTTGCAGTTAAGCCTTCCGCTTATTTCTGCTCCACTTACACATATAATCAATATTTCATTCGAGCGGGGTAGTATCGCCTCTCTATGGAAAATATCCGTCGCAAAACCAACATTCGATATATGCCAACATTTTTTCTCCGTGCAAGTGGCAGCACCGGCGACATCAATTATGGCCAAAATTGCTTGCCCATTTTCCAGATTTTTTGCCAAAAATTGGACTTTTGGCCAAAAATGGGCTAAAACTCGTGCTTTTCAAAATATTGGCACCTTCTCAAACTTGTAGTTTCGGTACCAAAGAATACCTGAACACATTAACACATAATATTAACACGCTCAATATGGTTGTTTATTACCCTCACACTATGTCTGTCTAATATAAACTAAAGGCAAATGCTCTTTTTAGCAATAAGGAATAACTGCTCTTACCAGTCTCTGCAGGTTTCAACTGGATTGTAAACTTACTTGCAGTACCTAAGGTACTTGAAGTACTGATCAAGTACTTTCAATACTTGAAGTAAATTGTAACGTACTTTAAGTACTGTAATTTCGTTTAACAAGTACTAAGTACTAAGTACTATTCTAAAATATCTGCAAATATCAAGTAACAAGTACTCATTTCTTCGGATATTTGAAGTAAAGTACTTCAAGTAATAAAAGTAATTGAAGTATAATTTATACTACTTTTACTTGAAGTAGTGCCCAGCTCTGCTTGACGTTAAGCAGAGTTATATTTTAAGTAATTTTAACTGGGAGGCACTAGAACTCGAAAATTATGTGCACTCAGGCTCGTAGTCAGGAATCGCAAAAATGAAAATTGAAGAGCAGAGGGAGGGGGAGGGGGGTAGAAAATCTGAAAAAAAACTCCAAATTGAAGAACGGGGGGAGCAGGGACAAAAATCTCAAAAAATTCAAAATAATTTTTTTCACCTCGAAAACGAAAATTTTTAATTTTCAGCTTTTGTGCTGCCGACACAACCAAGTGGCACAGTGGCACAGTGCCGTCCACTTTATGCCTTATTTTATGCTCTGACGTTAAGTAACAAATTATAACACGCATCGCACATCGGTTGAAATAGAAACAGAAAGAATTTATTACAGCTAAATACGCGTATATTGTAGTATGTCTTTCCTCCTAAAATTGCCAGATAACAAAAATATCAACTACACAACTTTTTTATGTTTCCCAGTGATGTATTAAATGTGTTGATATGCAAATATACCATTTTGGAGTGGAGCATCACAGCAACAGGACTGCTAAGTGACACCTCCTATCATTTGACATAGTTTTTGAACCATTTCCACATATTTATCGAGTAAGTTGGACATTTCGATTAGACCATAAATCCAAATTCCTTCGGAAAAATGACTGTTTCCTCGCAATGGTCCATTCCGTTCAGTGCCATAATTAAGATTTACTAAAAGATTTTAATTAAAACTGAAAAAATCTCAATTCGGCGGACGAGGGGAGGATGATTTGTTTGAAATGAAGTTACGCGATCAATAAAAGGCACGCTCACTCAAATTTGAACATATTGAAGGTAGATGTAAAAGCGAACTTCTAGTAGTTTATCAACGGCATGGAAAAGCAGAAAGCACAAATCCATTCAAAACAATAATAAATTAAATAGATCAGGGTGATAAAGGACACACGAGACTACATGGCGACTATTTAGCTCCAAATTACAGTTGACCCGACCTTTTGACTTTTACGAGATTGAAATAATAATTCTTTCTAAGTCACTACAGATATACTATGAAGAAAAAGCAAAGCATCCTGGGGAAATATGTAATTTTTACGTTCGCAGACAAATTCTGCTCTTACCTCTCATTATGAACTTTCGTGTAACTTAATATCAGTCGCTTTCTTAGTTTGTGTATATTACAGAAAACAGAAAATATCGGTTACATCAGCATAAACTCAAGACGATTTATTTCATTGGGTTCAGAGCGATACACTTTTAACGAAGCACTCAGTAATCACTGAATTCTATATCAATCCGTAAAATCTTAAACATCATTACGCGACTTCTATTCCTTATGTTTCCGAGTTATCGGAGAAACTCACTGTATAAGTCATTTTAAACAAGCAACACTCAGAGACCTATTTTAACAAATAAGATTAGTAAACTATGAGCAAAAGTCTAAAACGGTTATTTATAGTGGGAGTCAAGCTGCAGTTATGGTGGATGCATGTTCTATACGAAATATATTTGTCAAAACGTCGCAATTTTGAGATTTATTGGGTTTTTCACAATACATTTGGAACCAGAAATCCCGGGATTATTATACTCTTCGCAAATACGATAACGAAGAGTATATTGTATTTGATCGGCACATTTCTAAAACCGTAAATATCGCTCGCAGACAAAAAATTTTCATATCATTGTGTTAGTGAACTAATTCTGAACAACTTTCAAAATGTCCGTCCGTCCGTCCGTCACGTTTCTTGTAAGCACGATAACTCAAGAAAGAAAAATCCGTTTGTATTGAAATTTGGACAGTAAGTTAGTGTTAGCCAGAGTAAGAAGAAGAAGCCTATTTTTGAACAAAATCGATCGGTACATAAAAATGTTATTCATGATTTAAATTATTAAATTTTTTTTTTGATTTTTATGTTTTTGTAATTGAATAGAAATCTGGTGGAATGATATTTCATTTTAATATCTAAATATTTATATATTTTACAAATATACATTTCATAATGTAACATACAACCGTGAAAATATGATTTTAGCTCGTGTCTTATAATGTAAAAATTTACATTTTTTTACGAGTAAGGTGGTGGTGTAGTTCTTACGCTTTTAATTGAAATTTACTCTTAATCCAAGGGTCCCGGGTTCGAAACCCAAATGGGGTTTGGTATGTTTTTTTTTATTTTTACTTTATTTTACACTGAGTCTTTTACCAACTAAGTTCGTACTATAAAATTAAAAATTTCTAAAACTAACATTATTTGCAAAAAACTGCGAAGAGTATCCTATAGAATGTGTAACAATTATATAAAAAGTTCAGTGCTCAGGCGAAGAGTACATTTTTAGCTTGTTTATAATTGGTCTTACGTAAATTATTATCATTTAGAAATATTGAGGTGTTGTTACATATTAGAAATAGTTGCTAGATTGCTTATTATACTTAATTGATTTAATCAAATAGGTATATTATAACTTGACAAACATTTTTGATAATCATCGTGGAAAAAAAATTGTACACAAATCCGTTTGATAATAGATTGAACACAAATATCGAATAAAAAATATCTGTCTGTCTGTATGTGTGTGACATGGTGATCACCAGAAGATTTATAATATTTCTAAACCACAATATACAGAGTGTCTTTCGGGTTCGAAAAAAATGTATGTACATTTTGATATATCAATTTTACCTTAAAATATGGTATATACAGTCGAACCTCCATAACTCGAATCCCCAAGGGGTTAGGGAAACTTTAGAGAAACTTTGAGTTATGGGAACTTTTTAGTAAATATAAAAGATATTTATTGCTTTGAATGGCTTCGAGATATAGAGGATTTCGAGTTATAGACGTTCAAGTTATGGGGGTTCCACTGTAGCATTTTTAATAAGATCATTATGAAACGAATAAAGTTGCAGTCGGACGTTGTCGACTGCGAATATCTGTTGAATATGATAAACTGCGTTGGACTTAATATTTTTCTTTAAAATTTGGAGTAGATACAAAATAGCATGGTAAAATACTTCCCATTGAAATGAATCATATCAGTCATCAGAGTGATCCTTAGAGACGTGTAAACTCTCATCTTTTATATAAACCATGCTTTATTACAATTTTAGAGTAAAACGATACTGGGGTTTTTGGTTAAGCACTCAAAAATATGAAGACGTACAAGATATCTAAACCGCAGTATACAGGATATCTCTCAGCTTCGAACCAACTCTATGTATGTTAGATGATATAACAATTTCACTTTAAAATATCATTAAAGTATTTTTAATAAGTAGTCCAATAAATAAGTCGGAAAATGTGGAAAAGTGGTGGAACAGCACCAATTTGAAAAATTCCCTTTTCCACGTGTTCCCTAGACCCTCAAGAACATTCATCAGCCTTGACTCCTGCATTACCTCCGAAAATGAGAGAGTTAGAGGGGTTTGAAATGCTCCAAAAAGTAGCTGTCATAAAAATTTATAAAAAGTAATATTTCGCCTCGGAAATGGTCTCTAAGAAGTTTTTTTGGGTCGCTGATCACGAATCCAAATTGAGGAATGCCATATTCCAGTATGGAATTCGTGCCATTTTTTGTTTATGAAAATTACACTTTTTCGGGTGGAAATTTAAATATTAACTAACTTTCTCATTTTCGAAGGTAATGCAGAGGGTCAATGCTGATGAATGTTCCTGGGGGTCTAGGGAACACACGAAAAAAAAGAATTTTACCAGCTTATTTACTGGATTAAGAATTATTATGAAATAAATAATCATTGCCGCGGGCATTGCAGATTGCGAGTATGTATTAAATAATTTTCGTTTCCCTCTTTAGGCCTAAAGTGTTCAACCATTTCGTAGACACCTTTTTGTCTACTGCTGGTCGATGAAGATTTCAGAAGAATTGTCCATGTGTCAGCTTCGCGCAGAGTACTTTTGTTTCCCTCTTTTCGATGGAATATTCACAAAATCTTATTTATGGTTTGCAAAATGGATATCAGACATAAAGTTACATTTCCAATTTTTTTCTAAAGACGTTAGTTGCAAAGTCCGCAAACTTCCAATCATATTCGCAAATTGAGATAACTGTAACGTGGGACTTCATAAATGAGTTCTCACTTGTGCGAAATTAAAAAGAAAGTTAGTGTTATACCTTTCTGCGCCCGAAATGCGGAAAAGTAGAATGTAGAATAACGACAGTTTTAATATAACTAACAAACGGTATTTTTTCCTAAAAATGCATATATATCGGTTAAAAAATTCATGAAAGTTCTTTATCTGCATATAAATTGCCACAATGGGGCTTAATCAAGTTTTATATAGGGGTGATCCAATAATATAACCCACGCGTATAGAATTTAAGTTATCTAATTTTTGTCTATTTTTAAAGTTGAAAGACCGGAAAAAATACGGAAAATCAAAGATTCCCAGAACGAACAGATGACATTTATGTTGTATACAGCAATCAGCAGATAAAAAAGCTTTTCATTATATATGTTTCATAAAAAAGTCTCTACCAAATATATTAAGTACAGTTTTATTTCTACCTGAACGACATCCGATGTCTATAGAAATGTAGACTTGTTGGGGTATATTTGTTACATTTGTATGTTTATGTAACCTTAAATGTAAAAAATTTCCTTGACGATTCAATTTCAAAACTGGTTTTTAATAATTTATTTAATTGACGAAGATAGCTAGATTAATTTTTATTTTTTAATCTACAAAATGTTTACTTAGTAGTTCTGAGCAAGGTTTGGGAAAAATGGTTAGTTAAAAAATGTTTTCCCAGTAAACATTCTTAGTCAGAATTACGTCAATTCTACCTACTAATAGGTCAGAATTTTTAGTTTACCATTTAGTGAGGCAAATGCGCAAATTTACTACAAATTGTCCACAGATTTACTAATGTGGAGAAAAAATGAAAGTGAATTAGAAGTGGAGAGCAAGCAAAGGCATTTTGTTCAAGAAGTTCGTGAAATGTTACATAGTCCTATTAATAAGTTAATTACTTCCACATCCAGTGGAAGTATAGTAACGACAAAAAAAATTTTTAAAAATTTTTATTGTTCAAATAGGCTTAGAATGTCATGAAACGTCGAGATTTTAAGTTTGAGCGAAAAAAAATTTCTGTCTGTCGGTCTGTAACTTTTTTGTGCGCACGTTTACTCTGGAACCGTTTGAGATATTGACTTGAAATTTGGTACACATATGTACTTTAACGGGATCTAGATTATATTTTCATCTTGTTCCGTCTGTCTGTCTGTCGAAGGGTTGGGGGATAAATTGGGGTAAATTTGCGGAAAATAGGTAAATCAAGCAGGTAAGAGTCCATAAAATTGGTATTTAGAATATACAAGAGAAGCTAAGGACTCAAAAAAAAATTTGGCATTAGCCACCCCCATTACCACCCCCACCCCATTATTAAAGGAGATGAAAAAAAAATGTGATTTAGTGTGTGTACAAGAACCAGAAATCTCAAAATATTTTTTTTCTTCATCCACCCCCACTACCACCCCCTATCACCACCCCCCCTCCACTACCGACGTGGGGTATCGTTTTGTGGGTTTTTGTAGTAGAGGACTTCAAATATTATATTATTAAAGTTCCATAATCAATTACTTCCACATACAAAATTTTTTCGTTGTGAGTGACTTGGGTGGCAAATCTGGATGTGGAAGTAGTGATTCCTTGGGCAGTGGTTTTTTACTACTGAACTTTACACAGTGGTAGTTTATGGCATGTCGATCAAAAGTCTTCACGGGCACAGAAAATTTTAAAGACAGGGTTTTGAGATATTGGCCAAAGGTCATGATTTAACAAATTTTTTCAACTGAAAAATAATTTTACTTCCACATCCAGTGAAAGTATAGTAACGACAAAAATTTTTTTAAAAAATTTGTGTTGTTCAAATAGGCTTAGAATGTCATGAAACGTCGAGATTTTAAGTTTGAGCGAAAAAAAATTTCTGTCTGTCTGTCTGTCTGTCGGTCTGTAACTTTTTTTGTGCGCACGTTTACTCTGTGACTTGAAATTTGGTACACGTATGTACTTTAACGGGATCTAGAACTAGATTATATTTTCATCTTGTTCCATCGAAGGGTTGGGGTAAATTTGGGGAAAATAGGTAAATCAAGCAGGTAAGAGTCCATAAAATTGGTATTTAGCATATACAAGAGAAGCTAAGGTCTCAAAAAAAATTTTGGCATTAGCCACCCCCACCCCATTATTAAAGGGGATGAAAAAAAATGTGATTTAGTGTGTGTACAAGAACCAGAAACCTCAAAATATTTTTTTTCTTCATCCACCCCCACTACCACCTCCTATCACCACCCCCACCCCACTACCGATGTGGGGTATCGTTTTGTGGGTTTTTGGGGTAGAGGATTTCAAATATTATATTATTAAAGTTCCATAAACTATTATTTCCACATACAAAATTTTTTCGTTGTGAGTGACTTGGACAGAAAATCTGGATGTGGAAGTAGTGATTCCTTGGGCAGCGGTTTTTTACTACTGAACTTGACATAGTGGTAGTTTATGACATGTCGATCAAAAGTCTTCACGGGTACAAAATATTTTAAAGACAGGGTTTTGAGATATTGGCCAAAAGTCATGATTTAACAAATTTTTTCAACTAAAAAATAATTTTTATCTGTAAAACGGATTCTCCAATGAAAAATATTTTTCATCAAACACATCATTGTTTCGATTCGACGTCATGAAAGTATTCTTGTCTTAGTAGTTGGTCTATATTGCATTTTTGCACATATACTCTTCCTGTTAAAAATTAAAAACTAATTGCACAAGGAGAGATACAGCTAATTTAATCATTCGTTTTTAATTCAAATGGAATTCGCATGAGCGTAATTGCATACACTTGATAGAAGTTAAATTGTAATTGTATTACTTTTCCTACAAAACAGTCAGTTAACTAATTTTCTGGTGCTGTCAACCAATACTGTATATAATTAAACAACTATTTAAAAAACAAAAGTTTAATTTTAATTGTATTACTTTTCGTACAAAACGGTAAATTAACCAATTCCTTATGTCTATTGCGCAACATTGTTCTTTTATGAACATAAAGCCACATAAACATCATGCCGAAATGAATAAATTCTGCATCGACAAAAACACAAAGACAATTATGTATAAATTAAAATTTGAATAACAATTTTCTTTTACATTTTAAAAGAAACTTGATATCTACCCCCAACCGCATTCTCAAACGTCTTAATTATTTTGCAATTTTCTAAGACAGTACATCCCATCTTTCTTCCGACTTTTAATATAATGAAGTAATAAAATTCGCGAATATCTAATTACTCGCAAAATTATTTATTCAAGTTATAAGTTACTCGCTTTCAATTTCCGCTTTCCTCAGATGTGACAGCTTTTATTTTTCTGGTATCTATTAATATCAGCAAAAAAATAATCAAAAGACGCGATAAAGATTATCAAATCGGTAATAAAATTTTCGTTTTAGATTACAGAAACAATTATGAAATGGTTGGCAATCTCATTAATAAGGGTCGTTAAAAATATTTGCTAGAAATCCATTGCAATGATCAGGGCAGTGAAGTAAGAAATGTGTGAGGTGAGCGGTTCCGTGAACGTAATTCGAAAATTTCTCCTGCATCCCTGAACCGACTGAAAAAAAATTTTTGATGGGCTTTTAGAGACAGCTTTATAGAATGATACTAGGTTATTGAAAACTAAAGAAAGAACATTTTTTTTTACTTGGGCGAAAATCAAAAAAAATTTTTTTCACTTTTCAATATAGTCTGGTACCATTCTATAATATTGTCTCTAAAGGCTTATCAAAAAAATTTTTGAATCGATTCAGGGATGTAGGAGAAATTGTCGAATTACGAAATCATTTTCTTAAGCACGGCACCGCCTCCATTTTAAGAGAGGATTCACTCGAATTAAATAGTTAATCAAGTTTTTAACGAATACAACAATGTAACTACAACAACAAATTAAAGTGAGAAGTTTTCTCCTTCATGAACTATGAGACCGAAATAGCGGGAACAAAATGAGATTGAAAATAAAAATGGAGAGAAAAAACATGGTAGCTTTTAGAAAAGTATGAGCAGGCACACTCCATGTCACAGTTTTGATATCTTGTACATTCCCGTATTTTTGTGCGCTTAATGTAAATTTTTAGCAACATAAACATAGTTTATACGAAACATGACAGTTTACATGCCTCCGGTGATCACCCACTATGGGGAATATGCCCCAATTTCCAAAGGGCTACAATATTATTTTATATATGTACCAAATTTGAAGTAAAAATCTTAAATCAAACAGAAGTTATCGTGTTTACAATTTAGCCATTTTTATCTGATATTTCAGTGTGTTACGATGTTATCAAAAGTATTTCTGTACGAAAATTGATGTTTATTAAACATTTTTGTCCAGTTATAATATATCTACTTGACTGAAATAAACATAATAAAAAATTCAAAATATTAAAGAAGAAAATTTCCATAAAACGAACACAAATCCTCAAACGAATATTATTTTTTATGTTTGACTGTTTTGATTAACATTTAGGTAGAGAGCAAATAAATACGTTTGTTATGGTCCGTTACACATGGAATTTGAAAATAATTACGTGCATGAAAACGGGTACTCTACTATCCATTCAGAGCTATCAAAATTTCATCAAAGTTTTTTCGACTAATATGTAAATTTTACATGCAAATTTATTTTTCCATATTATCTAGATACGCTTTATTATTACTTTAATATTAACACGACAAGTCGCGTGTCAAATTAATACAAGCAAATATTTCCACAAATGGATGACAAACTTATGAATGTTACAACTATTTATCACTGCTGATGTATCTAGAAATTAGTAAAGATCAAGAAAACTTTATATAACATAATAAAGAAGTGTTTTAATAAAAACTAAAACAGTTCCAAGATGAAATCTAAGTTGGCGATCACATTTTACTGCGAAATACTAATAATAGTAGTATAACACAAGTTCAACAATTTTCCGCGTACGACAAAGATGTTACATGTTTGCATCTGTTATTATTACTTCCACGTCCAGTGGAAGTATAGTAACGACAAAAAAATGTTTAAAAATTTTTATTGTCCAAATAGGCTTAAAATGTCATGAAACGTCGAGATTTTAAGTTTGAGCGAAAAAAAATTTCTGTCTGTCTGTCGGCCTGTCTGTAACTTTTTTTTGTGCGCACGTTTACTCTGGAACCGTTTAAAATATTGACTTGAAATTTGGTACACATATGTACTTTAACGAGATCTAGAACTAGATTATATTTTCATTTTGTTTCGTCGAAGGGTTGGGGTGTAAATTGGGGTAAATGGGTAAATCAAGCAGGTAAGAGTCCACGAAATTGGTATTTATTATATACAAGAGAAGCTAAGGTCTCAAAAAAAATTTTGGCATTAGCCACCCCCATTACCACCCCCACCCCCTTATTAAAGGGGATGAAAAAAAATTGTGATTTAGTGTATGTACAGGAACCAGAAACCTCAAAATATTTTTTGACTTCATCCAGGGGGTTAAAAATAACTAACTTCAAACTTTTGGTTATTTTTTGGCGGTGCGTTAATTTCTTGGAGAAGTGTATATTCATAATATGGCAAAAACCTTCTCAACAAAATACTCTTTCAAATAAAAAAAAGTGCATCAAAATCGGATCACCCGTTGAAGAGATATGAAGCCACAGACAGACAGACAGACAGACAAACAGACCGACAGACAGACAGACATACAAACATACGCGTCAAACTGGGTCGGGGGTTAAAAATAACGTGTTTTGCTAACGTTTCTGAAACCTAATCTGTTTCTTTTCTCAAAGCGTATCCACAGGTTTTGTACACCATGCTTCTGCAGGCAACAAGAACTGCGTGGCCTTGGTAGTCATTTTGGAGGCCTTATCGAGTTGCATTTTGAGAACGAGCAACGAAAAGTGGAACATGCTTGAAAGGGGAGTAGTAAGTCAACAGTTACTAGATCTCTATATAGTAGGGTGACCAGATTTTTGTGCTGGACACTTCTGCTGGGAAACAAATTGATAAGCGGGGGAGCAGAAATCCTAAAAATCATTTCTTGATCCCAACGTTATTTGATGACCAAGAGGAAAAATTTTTTTGATCACAGATAATACTCCAAAATGCTGGACTGTCCAGCGAAATTCCAGACGCACGGTCACCCTACTATCTAGTCGTGAAGAGAAATTACAGATATTCTTATCTTATTTCAAGCAGTTTATATGTAATTATGGCTTACTGTTCTCATTAGCAGAAAATTCCAACGCCGACGCAGATTTACTATTTGAAAACGTAAACAAAATATTAGAAATGAGCTTGGGAATCGTTTGTAACTCGAGTTTTAAGAGAAATCACTCTTCCTTCAGGCCTCGTTGGTGTGGATTAAAAAAATTCGGTATGCTAAAATATGCGGGCACTGACGATGAATAAAATTCTGTATCATAGTCCTAAATAAACTTCCTCTTTTCAATGAAAATGGAAATCCATTTCTAAATATTAGGATTCTTAATGACGGAAACATCTGAATATAAGCAGCGAAGGATTCAAATTATAATTATATTTTCTTATAATGAACTCTTGTTTACCTCAAATTTTATAAAAATAGTTTATTTATCTACAGTAAACACTTTTTTTTATATAGATGAAGTATTCTCGGGTCAGAAAAGTATAGTTTATACTTTTTATTAAATTAAATTTCCTAAACAGACTTTTGCAGTCTATGCATTTAAATTCGAAATTGTAGAAGTTAGAATGAAAACGAACCACAAATTCAGTTAAATGTATGAAAAACGATATAATTTGTTTGTTTTATTTAAAATTTGGAACAACTGACATCAGGGAAGGAAAATAACTTATACAAGAGGAAATATTACATGACTAGTTTATGATTTACGATATATTTACCCTTATTTATTACCAAATGAAAGGCGATGAATATACAGTACTGACAAAAAACAACAAAAATTTGGAAGGTGATTCTACTTCTAAAAATATGAAAAAACAGTTGCGATGGAAATAGTTCCAGAAATGGTTCCTTGGGTAGTTATAGTTCTTTCCAAATGAACTCACCTAACCTTGGTGTTCCTTGCCAGTTGCTTTACTGTTTTCAGGCAATTCTGGACTTATAAGTAATTGAGCTTAAGGATCCTCAGTGCTGCTTGGGTATGTGAAAGTATATAAATTTTTATTCCTCATGTTTTTTTAAAGATCTATTTCGTAAATTTTCGCCTGGAAGATGGTGGGAGTGTAACAGCCTAGGGTCATATACGTCGGCATCTAACTTTGAATTTAGAAAAAAATATACGATTTCTGAATTGTTCTACTTGGATATTTTAAAGGTACTACTTACCAACTTCAATTTAACTGTAAAATTATCTGAACAGGGTGCTTTGTCAATATTTATAGTTGACTGGACACTTGTTAGGCGTGTAATAAGTGTCAGCGTCTCTGGTGGTGCGATGCGGGGTGTTTGATGGTCAAAGGTGCTTCTTGAAAGCATTGAACAAAAAGCACAAAAATAAAGCCTATGTATTATTTGCATTAAAGATGCATTATCAGACTGTTATATTTGGGCACTTGCGCTACTTTTGAATTACCTCGTAGAAACCTGCACGAACTATGTCTTAAACAACTGTTATTTCTTATGGGTAATAGAGAAAATGTAGCAAACAGTTGAACCAAAACAAATTTAAGATTTACTAGAATTTATAGTTACAAATGTCTTCGTCAGTTATCTGTTGTCATTAGTATCAAAACAGATCAATACTGTACTTCTCGGAAACAGGAATACGAATTTGTCGGGTAGTTATTCTAGATTTGTATATTTCGAAGCGAAACATAGAACTCCAGAAAGCTCATTAAGTAAACCAATTATTTTTGAAATGATTCGATGTATACTTTTTTTTGCAGATGAAAACGTAAATCTCGAAATAATGGGAAATCAGAATTTTATTGAGTCAATTCTTCTTTAATGTTAATACAGCGATACTTTGTGTATCTTTATATGATTGTGTATAACGAGCCGAGGTAATCAACCACAGTTAAAATAAACTTTCCGGACTGCCTCAGCGCAAAAAGGACATCATGAGTACATGTCCTGTACTCATTCTTTGCTACAAAGAAGATATTAGCCATGATAGGTGCTGTACTGAGAAATTAATATCAAATTACTGGAATAGAATAGAACAGAATTTATTAATCTTCAATATTGTCAAAATTTACAAAAAATGGTTTCGTCAAAATTACATAAAGAGCCGGCATAGGAATCATATGCCATGTATTAAAAATATAAAAAGTAAAAATGTATAATGTAACAAGCTAAAAACGTACTCTTCGCCTGTTCACTGAACTTTTTATATAATTTTCACACGTTCTATAGGATACTATTCGCAGTTTTTTGTAAATAATGTTAGTTTTAGACATTTTTGATTTTATAGTACGAAGTTAGTTGGTAAAATACTCAGTGTAAAATAAAGTAAAAATAAAAAAAATATATACCATACCCCATTTGGTTTTCGAACCCGAGACCCTTGGATTCCTAGTCAAAAGCGTAAGAACTACACTATTACCTGACGCGTAAAAAAATGTAAATTTTTACATTATAAGACACGAGCTAAAATCATATTTTCACGGTTGTACATTACATTATGAAATGTATATTTGTAAAATATATAAATATTTAGATATTAAAATGAAATATCATTTCACCAGATTTCTATACAATTACAAAAATATAAAAATCAAAAAAAAAAATTTTCCAAATTTAAATCATTAACATTTTTATTTACCGATCGAGTTTGTTCAAAAACAATAGAGTTCTTCCTCTAGCTAACAATAATTTACTGTCCAAATTTCAGTACAATCGGATTTTTCTTTCTTGAGTTATCGTGCTTACAAGAAACGTGACGGACGGACAGACGGACATTTTGAAAGTTGTTCAGAATTCGTTCAGTAACACAATGATATGAAAATTTTTTGTCTGCGTGCGATATTTAATGTTAGAAATGTGCCAATCAAATGCAATATACTCTTCGTTTTCGTATTTGCGAAGAGTGTAATAAACGTTCATACACCATATAAACGTTTATAAATACACTGAAATAAGCAAAAAATTATGTTCTGATATGAACATTGGTTAAGAACTTGAGGTACAGAATTCATCTATGATGTAGAATTTAATATTCTATTGGAAATATTAAAAAAGAAGATTTATTTATCACTTTGTTTTCAAGTATCCATTTTGAGCTATGTAATCAATTACTAAGAAAAATATTAAAAATGATTACTATGGAGATGGTTTTATATCAAAATCCATCTAGAATTTTTACTCTATAAATTAACTAAAAAAAGAAGAAAAACAGTAGTATTTTTCTTGGAAATTACTAACTTAAAAAACAATATTATTTCGATACCCTTTTTATAACTCCTACATTCTAGGGCAATATTCGCTGTAAATCCTTCCTTCGCCGAGGTTGCACTTATTCATCATAACATTTTAACCATCAATTATAAAGAATAATATTTAATAAAATGTTGGTTTTTTGCATTTATTTTATATAAGTATAGCAATTAAGATCATGCCGTAAAGTAAACCTTTGTACAGACATTTTTTCTATCAAGTTAAAGTTTATTTATGAATATGGCAATTGAAATATGATTAATTTGAAATTTTTGTTCGAATAAATGTATTTTATCGGTTAGCGATTCAATAGGTTTTCAGTTTTCATCGTCCCCAGTATTATTATAATTTAATAAATACTCTTATTTCGAAAGAAATTACCAACATATGCAGATTTGAGATTTTCAAATCATGTTAATGTCTATCTTCAGAGAGCATACGCTAATCTTAAAAAACCGCTGCCCAAGGAACTACTTCCACATCCATATTCTCTATCCAAGTCACTCACAATGAAAAAACTTTGTATGTGGAAGTAATTGTTTATGGAACTTTAATAATATAATATTTGAAATCCTCTACCCCAAAAACCCATAAAACGATACCCCACATCGGTAGTGGGGTAGGGGTGGTGATAGGTGGGTGGTAGTGGGGGCAGATAAAGTAAAAAAATATTTTGAGATTTCTAGTTCTTGTACATACACTAAATCACATTTTTTTTTCATTCCCTTTAATAATGAGGTGGGGGTGGTAATGGGGGCTAATGCCAAACATTTTTTTGAGACCTTAGCTTCTCTTGTATATACTAAATACCAATTTTATGGCCTCTTACCTGCTTGATTTACCTATTTACCCCAAATTGACTTCAATTTACCCCCCAACCCTTCGACGGAACAAGATGAAAATATAATCTAGTTCTAGATCTCGTTAAAGTACATATGTGTACCAAATTTCAAGTCAATATATTGAACGGTTCCAGAGTAAACGTGCGCACAAAAAAAGTTACAGACAAACCGACAGAAATTTTTTTTTCGCTCAAACTTAAAATTTCGACGTTTCATGACTTTTTAAGCCTATTTAAACAATAAAATTTTTAAAAAATTTATTTGTCGTTACTATACTTCGGCTGGATGTGGAAGTAATTATTTATCAAATAGGCATATCTTCGAAAAAGGCACTAAATCGTTGTTGTGTGATTCTTTAGTCTCATCACAAATGAATTATTGTAATGTTTTATATAATTCCTGCTTAAGTAGGCTATTTTGGGTTAGGTGGAAAACGGAGGTAGTCTACTTGTTAGGCTGCCAACTTAATCTCGCCCAAAGTACTCGGTCATTATTTCTTTTGTGATGTATTTCTTGTTTGTAATAAGGACCTTTATTATTTCATTATTATTACATTAATTGTAAAACGGGCGATACGTTTATTAATTAACTTATTATAAAAACCATGTAATAGTATTTTAAACAACAAGTTTCGAAAACGAACCTTTTCACACGAGTGAGACAGTTTGGTGGAACGAGCCGAAGGCGAGTTCCACAAGTCGAATGAGCGTGAAAAGATGTTTTCAAACGTGTTGTTTACAATACTTTTTCTACGACTGCAGAATCAACCATTTTTAATAAACTTCTTTAAAAGTGATGTAGTCTGAACACTTCAAAACTGATGTCTAGTTGTTAAATAAATCGGTTGCTATGAATCTGAATAGGCTAGCCTACTTCAAAAAATACAAATAAAAGGTGTCAGTTCTGTTTTTGACAGGACTGTGTGAAAAACATGACTACTGTGTCTTTTGGATTTTGCACACATCGTGTGAAAAAAGACAGCTTCGAGTCATGGCTACTGTGTGTTATTTAAATCTCAGAAAAAATTGTGCCAAAACTTCCTAAATTTAGAAATTTTTTAATTAAAATACTAATTTTCTTGATATTCTTTTATACTAACAACCAGTTTCACAATCGTTGGTTATCTTTTTGGTTGACTAACCAGAACCTGAAAATTATAATTATTAGTAAACCCAACTTTACCAGACATTCTTACCTTTATAGTAATAAATCAAATCCTAACTATTAATTAACCAGCAATTGTAAAACTAGCTGTTAATGTTACAGATTTTTGTAATAAACTATTGGTCAAATCCTAACATTAGTTAACCAACGAATGTGAAACTGGCTGTAACAGTATTAGGCCTACACTAAATATGTACGTATACAAGTACATTCCCAAATTTCGTTAATTTTCAATAAGTATGCATAGATATATTTAAAAATATATACTATACAGTTTGCATACATATTTAGGCAAATACCTCCAGATATCTGTGATTTTTATATAGAAGAGCAATGACCTAAAATATGACACTCATGTAGGAAGAATATATTTTCAAATAAATATCTTACAAATCTATATATGATTTGAAGTAAAAAATTACAGGGATATTCCTGCTATGTAATATTTCCTTGAGAGTCGCCTTAATAGAGAATATTGAAAATATTTCAATGGACTACGTAATATAACGGATCTATTGATGTCGTTTTAACCTGAAGATATCACTGACATTGCTGGTTTATTTAACTGAAAATGGCATATTAGATTAAAATATTGTAAATTCTCATAAGAGATTCAACGAGTAATAAACATTTTATAAGGCTTCTTCGACACAGTGAATATGTTCTACAGAAAGGCCTAATCGTCAAATATCACATCAATAGCTTGAATAATATTAAAGATTCTACGCGTTAGGAGATCGCTGGAGCCTCTATTACGGGTTGCTTATTAACCTCAGGATATTTAATAATCGGTTAAGGCGTATTGAGTAGCGAATATGCTGATCGACTGTCTACCGCGCTCTGGGTTCGACCCCCAGCCCCGGTATTGACAACACCGGTGGGTGTGGATGTATGTCTGCGTTTTTTCAAATGTGTTACCCCCTTCCGCACAGCCTTGGCTTTGGGGGTTGTTTACTATCTGTGGTGTGCTTTATTTAACATACTTAGTATAAGTATATAGTATAGCCTCTGAATTAGTTTTCACAAACACCAAAACGCTATCACGTGGCACGTTTGTATGACGGCATCACACCAACTGTCGTGGTTGCGTGTTAAGCGCACAACCTCACCAAAGCTCATTCTCATCTTTCATCTGGTTTTCTCTAACTATCAACCGTTCCATATTGTCCCCTCTCCGGTTGATGTGGCAAAAAAAAATAATGGATTTAGGAGAATACGGTGAGATAATTGGATGTCCCTATCTCCAATAATACAGCCCACCGTTTGTTCCATTATACATTGTCAAAAGCTTTACGGTATTCTATGAAACAAAGGTACATAAGCCTTTCCGATAAGTTGTCGTAAAGTCAGTGTTTGCTCTCTACTACCGCCTCCTTTAACAATTTTGATCATAAAATAGAGAATGCTGAAGCTTGGATTGAAGAATATATAGTATTATTTTACTGGCGTGTGAAACTAATCTCAGAAATCGGTAGTTATTACAGACATCTGTCGCTCTCATATTGTTTGGCATATTGGTCAGTTTTTATTTTTGTATGGCTGCCTCCCCTTCTAATTTAAATATTGAAGGTTCGTGTTCATAGTCCTATTGTCAGTTCATACTTCAAACTATATGACCAAAAATACACTATGCCATTAATAAATAAAACGATAAGGTCGTACTCGTATAGCCATTGATATTCGAAATTATCAAATTATCCGTCGTTCTATTACCTCATATGTTTCTTTTTTCCACACATTCAACAGTTGCTACTATCAACTGCGCCAGTTTCGCGAACTTTATCATAACGTCACAATATTGGCACCAGATTTCGATAATCTGAAGAATTTTTATCTCTTTGACAAACAGCCTGAATTCTGCAGATCAGTCTGTTATACACTTCCGATTTCAAGGCAATTTTGACACCTTGAACCTTCAGCCTTCGGTTTCGAGTAAAAAGTCAAAAAAATTCAAATGTTGTTTCGTTTAATATCCCTTTCAAATCTGAAGTCGAATAAAAAAGTGTTTCAGGTAAAAGTTGCTTGCTTATATTCATAAAATAAGATGTGGAAGTAAGGACCACTACCATTTAAAAACCGCTGCCCAAGGAATCACTACTTCCACATCTGGATTTTCTATCCAAGTCACACAACGAAAAAATTTTGTATCTGGAAATAATTGTTTATGGAACTTTAATAATATAATATTTGAAATCCTCTACCCCAAGAATCCATAAAACGATACCCCACATCGGTAGTGGGGTGGGGGTGGTGACAGGGGGTGGGAGTGGGGGGTGGATAAAGTAAAAAAATATTTTGAAGTTTCTGGTTCTTGTACACACACTAAATCACATTTTTTTTCATCCCCTTTAATAATGGGGTGGGGGTGGTAATGGGGGTGGCTAATGCCAAAATTTTTTTTGAGACCTTAGCTTCTCTTGTCTATACTAAATATCAATTTTACGAACTCTTACCTGCTTGATTTACCTATTTACTCCAAATATACCACAATTTACCCCCCAACCCTTCGACGGAACAAGATGAAAATATAATCTAGTTCTAGATCTCGATAAAGTACATATGTGTACCAAATTTCAAGTCAATATCTCAAACGGTTCCAGAGTGAACGTGCGCACAAAAAAAGTTACAGACCGACAGACAGACCGACAGACAGACCGACAGACAGACCGACAGACAGACCGACAGACAGACCGACAGACAGACCGACAGACAGAAATTTTTTTTTTCGCTCAAACTTGAAATCTCGACGTTTCATGACATTCTAAGCCTATTTGAACAATAAAAATTTTTAAAATTTTTTTTGTCGTTACTATACTTCCACTGGATGTGTAAAACGACAAAGTTGATGAAACCAATTATTAAAGGTGGAATAAGGAACCCGATCCACGATTTTCTAAAAAGTTATCTTAATAATAGGGTACAGGGTGTCTCTTTCAACGACCAAACTTGACATCAACAATATATTTACATATGTTTTTCCCAACCCTTGTGTATTATTTGGAGATGGCGCAATCTTAATTTGTAGCGACTGAGAGTAAAACAACTTAAACACTCTAATAAACAGCGAATTTCCGGTAATAGACTTTTTTAATCTACTTTACTTACGATTTTTTTAAATTTCTAGCTATCGAAGTCCCGCACTATTGCCCTACCCTATATTGACTAAGCGGAGAACAATTCTTTATATACTAGTTTTACTTCCACGTCCAGTGGAAGTATAGTAACGACAAAAAAAATTTTAAAAATATTTATTATTCAAATAGGCTTAGAATGTCATGAAACGTCGAGATTTTAAGTTTGAGAGAAAAAAATGTCTGTCTGTCTGTCGGTCTGGGTCTGTCTGTCGGTCTGTCTGTAACTTTTTTTGTGCGCACGTTTACTCTGGAACCGTTTAAGATATTGACTTGAAATTTGGTACACGTATGTATTTTAACGAGATCTGGAACTAGATTTTATTTTCATCTTGTTCCGTCGAAGGGTTGGGGGGTAAATGGGGGTAAATAGGTAAGTGAAGCAGGTAAGAGTCAATAAAATTGGTATTTAGTATATACAAGAGGAGCAAAGGTCTCACCCCATTATTAAAGGGGGTGAGAAAAAAATGTGATTTAGTGTGTATACTGTGTACAAGAACCAAAAACCTCAAAATATTCTTTTACTTCATCCACCCCCACTACCCCCTATCACCACCCCCACCCCACTACCGATGTGGGGTATCGTTTTATGGGTTTTTGGGGTAGAGGATTTCAAATATTATATTATTAAAGTGCCATAAACAATTATTTCCACATACAAAATTTTTTCGTTGTAAGAGACTTGGATAGAAAATCTGGATGTGGAAGTAGTGATTCTTTGAGCAGCGGTTTTTTAAATCATCTACCAAACAATGTTAAATAACTAAATTTTGACCATTTCAAAAATGTAATAAATACTTTTCACTTTTCCAATGGTTTTTACTCGGTTTTTGACATCGACATCTTATCATATTTCAGCCTTGATACTACTGATATAAATTTTTAATTGTCCGTCGGTTTTATATTATATTTTATATTTCTTACAACTTGAAATACTTTTCTATTACAAATTGGGGTTTTTTCTACTTACCACAAAATATGAACTCTATGTAAAGTTGTCAAATAAAAATTGCAAGTAGTAAGTTGAAATATCGTCCATCGAATATAAAATATATAATGCTATTATGAAGTTAAAATTTAGGATTTATATTATTATATTTTACAGCTAGATTATAAATTATGATGTTGTCCTGTATTCGCGGAAATTCAAAGCCTGACTAGTAAGCCAATTAACAATAAAAAAACAATCGTTCTATTGATGTTGTTATTACAATATATATCGACATTGTGAAAAGCTTATTTTAATTAAAACTCGTTTTTGAACTTTTGAATAAAATGAAAAACAAAATAATTGTTCTGCGAAAACTAGATTGCAATTTATAATTGTATTCATATTTTTAATGCAACTTCCATGAACATGATCTTGATTAAAATAATAATCCTTATTCATACATTAGTCTCATAAATACATTGAAATGTATATATCGGGTGCCACAGGCTAGTGGCCACCCCCCTTATTTCCTTTATTTTTTAACTTATCCATTTGAAATTTGGGGTACATAAACTACATGCAAAAATAGATTTTTGGGCATAAAAACGGTATGAGACCATTTCCGATTTACCCGGAAATTACCACAACTTTTGATTTTTAAATGGAACACCCTATATATTTTTACATATTTGGATTCAAGACAACAATCTGAGTATACCATGAGATTTTCGTAAATTTTTGGGGTGATGTTCAATTTTTTTAAGCATTTTAAGACATTCGTCTAGAGTGCTTTGGAATACCAAAATTTATTCTACGGCAGGTAAAGTCCAAGCAAAAATATAAATTTTCATGAATAAATTTACGAAGCCTCCAACAAGTCACTTTTTTATCGAAAACTTTTTTTTTCAAATGGGAAGGTGGTGGCTCCTAGTGTTCAATAAATTATAGATTTTTTTCTGAATTCATTGATATCCATTTCAAATCTATGCTATTTGTTTTTCTATTTTATTGAATTTATTTAAAAATAAAAATTCACTTTCAATATAATTTTTCTTGAACTTTAACGTAGTTGCCTTTGCAAAAATCATATGTCTAGTAACGAAATGTGAATAACTACCTTTTTTGTGAATAATAGCCTTTTGGTTCTCGCTTTTGTTTCTTAGTAGGTATAAGTACTAGTGCAAACTATAAGGATCAATAAAAATTATTTTTAAAGTGATTTTTTATTTTTGTGTTCCATTTAAAAATCGAAAGTTGCTGTCATTTTTACAGGTAGTTTATGTACCCCAAATTTCAAATGGATAAGTTAAAAAATAAAGGAAATATAGGGGGGGGCACTTGCCTATGGCACCCGGCATAATATATAATAGATTGTGCACATATTTCAATAATTGTAACCATTTAATGTAAAAATAAAGAAGCATCTCTAAGATACTTGTACATAATATATACAGTATTGTAACAATAGTATATTATAATGTGTTTTTTTGTTTATTTTATCGCACTTGTACTTGTTCTCTTATTGAATATTAAATGAAAGTAACGTAGCAAATGATCTTCCTATATTCCTTTTCAGTATATAGGCAAATATTGTGTGTACTTTCTTTTCAACCAGGTTTAAATATATATCGTATGTTCGACGACCCTATTACGATTTATATGTACATTCTTATAAAATATATACATCGCTAAGTACCCAAGTTGTTCAATCTGAGATGTAAATCTCCACCTGCGAGAATTCCATAGGATGATCTGTTGTGCTAGAAAGAACAAACTTACATTTTCTTGCTAAAAGTAACGAAACTGATTGTTGTGAGTTACCTCATAGAATAAATTCTACGTAAAATAAGTAAAGTAAAGTACAAGCTTAGGTAAAACCAAAGTTCTTATCCCCGTGTGCTTGGGACTAGAGAATTAAAGTTTTCTACACCATGAGTCATACAAGGTGGGGCAATAGCGCAACGGACTTCGATAGTTTGGGTTCTATAATAGCTAGAAATAAAAAAATACAAGTAAACTAGATAAAAAATGTATTACCGAAAATTACTTACACAAAAAGAATAATTTCCAAAGGTGAAGGGCACCTATCCTATTGTTTTTTGAGACGCTAATTCCAAATATCACGTCAATTTCATCATTTTCATCCCTAAATTCGGGGTTAAATGGCTATTAAATCTACCACCCCCCCCCCCCCCCCCCCGCAAAGTACTACTATCCCTCTTCTGATTTTTCCATACTACGCTTGTGAGAGCTTGACAGATCGAGGTTATTACAGGGAATATTGATAAATCGAGTATGACGAGGAGACGCCAAGACAACTTTCGGGGTTGACACCACCTACTCTTAAATGGAAAAAAACCTTTGGAAATTAAAATATTTTTTTGTATGCCTGTGTTTTCTTCGAATATACAGAGCGATCCAAGACGATTCTATTTTTTTTTAATGGAATGCTATGTATATCAGTACATATTTGGAAACCTCTTTTTAGACTCTTTTCACTCCTATATTATTATCACCCAACCACTTGGATGTAATAAATTTGTTTGTTGTAATAATTCCATCTGCAGAGGTGTATTGAAAAATCACTGTGATCTATTGAGTTTTAGCTACGTCAGGAGACCCTCAAGGTTCCAACTTAGGTCCACAACTTTTTATTTGTTTGTGAACGACATAGTCGTTATTAACTGCCTGTTATACGCGGATGATTTAAAATTATTTTGTAATGTTGCGTGTGAAAGCGATTTCTTTGAACAGCAAAATAATATTGATTATATTAATACATGGTGTATGATAAACAAATTACATTTAAATGAAGCAAAATGTAATACTATGACATTTACAACAAAATAACATTTTATTCTATATGATTATAAATTGAACAATCCACTTTTCCATCCTGACACTTTTTGTGTGACGTGTAAAAGAAAACTAACGTTAACAAACCACAAAGAATTTACTGCAAGTAAAAATTATAGAACCCTGGGTCTTGTCATTAGAAACTCCGCACATTTTAATAACGTAAATATATTATTTTTATATTAGCAACAAAAAAATCAATTAAAATGAGTATATTACACCTGAACTGATGCAACTCAGAAGTCAGGTAACTTTATATACCGATATATCTAAAATAAATAATAATTATAAAGGTCATAGTACATACTTAAATAACTTATATCATTACAAATTAAAAACTACTAAACAAGCACATCATGATCGTGAAATTTATAATTCAGATAACAAAACCAAAAATATGTGGAATATAATAAAAACAATACAAGGAACAAATTTTGTTCTTAAGATTTTCGTTTTGTAAAAGATGGCAACGAAACAGCTACAAAAGATGCAGCTGGCAATTTTAACTGGCTTTTTTCGAGCGCCAAATGTAAATGCTTTACATAATTTTGACTACTTAGAAAATAATGTGCCTAACTCTCCGAAATCAATTTATCTATCACCAATTTCAATTAAGGATGTTGAACTCCTTATAGCTAAATTAAATTCTTCAAACTCTAGTGATCATGATAATATTTCTAATAATTTGGTTAAAAAATGCAAATATGCGATAAGCGGTTCTTTATAGAGAAAGATATATTTCCCAGTAAATTTAAAAGAGCCACAGTCTCTCTGTTATACAAAAAGGGAGATTCAAATGACTGTAATAATTAGAGGGCCATTAGTCTACTATGTAGCTTCTCTAAAACTTTAGAACTTAATCTCAAGGAGCAAGTATCAGATTTTTTATATCAGAATATGTTACTGTCTCCTGCTCAACATGGTTTCACTACAAACAAAAGTACGAAGTCTGCGTTGTGTGATTTTCATCACAAAATCATTAAAGCTTTAAACAAGAAATCGGTCTTTTCATAGATTTCTCATGAGCTTTTGATTTGGTAGTCCATCAGCTGCTTAAGGCCAAAGTAGCACGATTCGTTATTCGAGGAACTGCTTTACAAATATTTCCTCCTATTTAGACAACAGGACACAAATTGTACAAATGGCCGGTGGAGTTGAAAGTAATATTTGTGATATTAAACAAGGAGTTCCACAGGAGGCAATTCTGGGACCACTTTTATATATAATATTTGCTAGCGATGTGGTTAGTCATCTACAAAAAACACCAAATGTTCATGTGATCTGTTATGCTGATGATACAAACATTCTTGTTACCGGCAACAACCTTATTGAAGCAAAAGAAACCACTGAAAGAGTTTATCAAGAAATCATACATTGGTCTCAAAATTATAACCTAATTCTAAATAAAACAAAGACAGTTTCAGTAAAATTTGCATTGAATAATAATTCCGAGAGCCTAACACTTTTTAATGGTACTGACTGGGAAATAAAAACGTGTGTTGACAGTATACTCCTAGGTGTTACTTTTGATAAACACTTACAATGGACTCAACATATCGAAAGATTATGTATAAAGCTGAGAACAAGTTGTTATGCTCTAGAATTTATGTCAAAACATTGTAGCCAGAAAATTCTTAAAGTACTCTATTATGTTAATTTTCATTCGCATCTTAGGTACGGAATTGTAAACTGGGGCTATAGTTGTAATATGGCAAGGGTGTTTCTATTACAGAAATATGCAATTCGTATTTTATTAAATTTAAATTACACAGAGAGTTGCCGAGGTGCCTTTAAAAATTTAAAAATTTTGACATTAGATGGCCTATACATTCTTGAGGTGTGCTCATATGTTCATAAACATAAATCAATATTTTTAAGGAATCAAGCGAGTCATTTACATGACACTAGAGCAAATAATTTCCTTCTGCCTGATTCTCATAGAACTGCTATGTACCAGAAAAGTTCTTAAAATATGGGTCTTTTAAGGCTAACGGGACTTATCCAGCTATTGTTTAGCCGCAAAAGAACTGCTCTCTAATTTTTTCCTAGATAGTCTAGAAATTCGTAGACACCGGTCACATTTAATTTTCTATACAAAATTTTACATAACATCGACTGTGGAGATATTTTAAGTAGCTTCATTACCAAATTCCGAGAGCCGCATCCAGGTGCGACAATTTAATTCACCTGCAGTTTTATGTGATTTACCATGCATATAATTATTTGACTTCGTCGAATTAGTGTAATAAAGGTTAATTAGTAATGGATTCCATTTTGTTATTAGCGAAAGAGATTTTGTAAATTAAATTGAAAAAGACGTGTAATTACAAACTGTCAAATTAAAAACAGATTCGCTCGTTATAACATACATGGGTAACTCTTCGATAATTAAATACCTTGCTATTTAAATTTTCTGATACATGAGTACAAACTCTTTGATAATTAAATACCTCGAAGCTATTTGAATTTTCTGATACATAGAACACATCTATATTGTTTTTTATTTGCTATTCCCGGATTTAATTTAGTTCGAAACTGGCATGAATATATGTATACAAGGTAGGCCGACAAAAATTACGCAAACAGATTTTCACTTGTAACTCTTTTTTCTTGATTAGATTCTTTTGATGTTAGGCTTAAATCAAATCTAGAATCTTAGTAATATGAAGACAGTTTTGTCTTCATATTACAAAAAAAAAACAATCAAATGAAAATGGTAAATGTTTTTCAAAAATCAATTATTTCAAGGTTAATATCAGGCAACTAATAGAAAAGTTCATTACAAATTGAACAATTGAACGGCTCACAAAAAACTTGAAGCCCCTAAAAATATTTATGTGACCCATGGTTTTACGTATATAACTCTAATATCGAATAGACAATGTAAATTGGTGTGTAGACCATTTCTTGTAAATACAGTAACTTTGTTTATCTAAGGTATGGTAGAATACTCCCTATGGAAATTTAGCCATATCTGTCTCCTAAAGTGGTCACCAGAGGTATAAAAACGGTCATGTTTTATATAAACTATGTTTTGTTATAATTTTAGAGCAAAATGCTACTAAGATTTTTTATACAATTTGGTATAATTTTTGCTGATTTGACCACCCCCTAAGATTAATATTGTTTTTGTAGACAAAATTTGATAAAGATCTGTCACAGCTAGGGGTATATAGCATTCGAAGTATTCCACTAATAGCCTCTTATACAAAACACTATCACGGATACTGTCCATATTTTATTAGGGTAGATGCAATAGTTTGGAAGTTAGAACAAAATACCTTCTTCAAGATTTAACCTTTAAAGGCGAATAACTTCAAATGGAGGCGTTCCAGGAAAGAAAATAACATCCTGTATGTTGTGGTTTCAGTTCTCGAATTTAGGATTATCTCACTTTAATTGCTACCTAAAAGTGTTCCTAATTATAAGCAAACATAATATGTGTAAAAGAATTTATTCATATTAATCAGTTATTGGATCGGAGCCAAATGATCCTAAATTTACGATTCATTGATTCCATGCCGTCTTTACTGTATGAAAGCAATTTTTTCGTTCCGTGACCATAAGTGAGTTATCAAATTAAAATAGTCGGCATTGTTTTCTATAACGTACATTAATTAGTTAAAAGTAAAAATGCGTTAATTGGTGATTAAATTCCCAGCTATAACAATTATTAATAACATGGTGGACAAGTTACGTACTAAAGTTTGGTAAACATTAATCAATACTGATTAAATTATGAGGTTGATGTGAGGAGATTATACTTGTACTTTAATCTAGTGAGTATACTAAATACTTTTTGTTAAATTTATAATTATTATCCCCACTAGAACTATATTATTATTTGGTGTTACATAAATAACAGTCCATTTTAAGCGGCATAAAATATTACCCCCGGTTTTGCAGTAAAATATTTCGAGTAATAAATTCTCTACCAGTTTCCATTCGTTGAGATAATTCGTTATTCAGTCAACAGATAACTTGACAATAAATTTCACGTGAAATTAATCTCTTCTTACTATCCACTACCAAAACTATAAATATTATCCAAAAAGAGAATCCTCATTATAATATTCTTCGTATATATATGCCTAATAGTGCCTGCAATATTTAAGGAATCAGATTATTGAGGTTCGGTGCCAATATCACGAAAAGCTTTTAGAAAGACGCCATTTTCAATAAGAAAATGACAGCAGGTTACGAACCCGAACAGCTCGATTTTCCCAGAGGTACATGCCTCAAGTGATGAAGAGAGGACAATATAAGTTGACAGTTCAGGGAAAACCAGATGACAAGAAGCAAATAGGACGTCCTCCAAACCGTTAGGTTGATGAAGAAAGATTTGATAAAGCCGTGAATCTAACAGGTTAGGATAGGTTAGGAAGTTGCTATGATATAAGACGTGATGCTGTCAGACGCGCCATACAGCAAAAGGAGGCCCAATGAAGTAGATGGATTTCAAGATATCTGTACATAGAAAAACTCAAACATTTCTCAAAGAGATTTTAACCAACCGAACAAACATGAAGTAACGTTTTTGCGAAAAGTTAAAATACAAAAATTATGAAAAAATCTTACTATATAAAAAAAAGTTGCATTTTTCAGTACGTAAAATATTATCACATGCAGTTTATCTCAAAGTTATAGCAACGTAAGTCGTAAAAGTGTCCGGTCGAGCTACGAAATGCCAACAAGTGAATCCCTTCCTTTTACACTATTGGCATGCGGGCAATTACGACGACGTCTGTCATTAAACTTTGTACCTCTTTCCGTTTCATTTTACTGCAGCTGTACGACGAAGATAAAGAACTACAACACTGTCGAATGTTTGGCTTGCACTTTTGGAGGAATTGTTTTTCCACCACGGTTTCTTCAGTGACTGTTTTTCAATGGTTTTCTTAAGTTCGACATCACGTCGGTTGTCGTTTATCTGTATGGGTCAAATTTAGTAATTGAAATTTGACCACTTCCCGTGGTCCAATCCAATCCAATTGAGCTGATTTTTTTTTTATCTATTTATTTAACGTCGGCCTATTTCCGCTACCAGGGCCTATCACCGATGCCAGGAGACGAGCTACCTCCAACCTGGAAATTTTGTCAGACCTCTTCTCGTAAGAAGAGTAGGGATCTTTTACTTGCCTAACATTTAATAGACAAGGGACCGCCTGCTTTACATCCCCTCCGAAGGATGGTATATCCGCTACGTAATCCTCGTCTGAAATTACATAGCTTCCGCGTATACACTGATATACAAGCCGCTAGAAGGTGGGACGAGATCGCTGTGCTTCCAAGTACTAACCGCGCTGCACGTTGCTTCACTTGGAGTATCGATGATACATACAAAGTGAAGACGCATCTACGCTCGCCCCCTAGCTGAAATTTTGTACACAGCTTTGGTTCTGATGACAATACAATATGAAAAATAAAAACGTTAAAAAAAACGGGCACGCCGTGGCCTTTTACTGCATACGCTGGGAGAACCGTTGGAGACACGTTAAAGAATTTTAATTTTTTCTTTAAACAATGGTGTTCTTGTAAAACCAAAATGTGGTAAAAAGTAGAAAATATATTTTTTCCACTTATTATAAGCTTAGAATAATTTTCAACATTTGTAAAAAGAGAACCATGTTGCCACATTACACTGTAATCATTTTACAAAACAATCAGACCATTCCCGTCATGTGTGTTGCGTACAATTGCTTAGAAAAGAAAGCGGCCTTGACATTACATTATTGAGTGAGCCTCTCCGAAAAATTAGACTCCGGTACGTTTGACTCGAAACACTGCCAAAACCGTTAGTTATGAAAAAAATGGACGTAAAAAATTTTATAGAGAATTAAATTTTCTATAAAAAAGTCAGTGGTGGCATATGTCTATCTTAAATACTTTTCGCGAGAAGATGGTTGAAAGTCGCGCACTGGACAACTGTAAGATTGTATTCAACTTTCAATCACTTTCACGCTTAAAATATTGAATAATATTCCATATGATATTGATATGCCATCATTGACTTTTTTATAGAAAATTTAATTCTTCACAAAACTGTCTATGTCCATTTTTTTCATAACTCTAACGGTATTGGCAGCGTTTCAAATCAAAAGTTCCAGCATCCAATTTTACTTGCAGTTTTTTTTGGTATATAATTTTTTAATAACTGTATTCACTTCAAAAGTGTACTATTTTGTTTGCAAGTAAGTGTACATGAGAGAATTTACTTATGCGTCCCAAATTATTATCTGTAGCTTTGGTGTAAAAGCAAATTTCTAATATTTCAAGTTCTCGTCGAGCAGACGAACGTCATGTCTTTATTAGATCGAGCGCTTTTCTGTTTTACGACTTAGCGCCAGTTTTCCAATGCAAGGTTAAGCACTTTATCATACAGATAAACTAACTAGATGTTTAGATTGTGCTTCTATTAAACATTTTAATATCGCAACTTCACATTCTAAACTTCTAATTAGTTTATCTGTATGATAAAGTGCTTAACCTTGCATTGAAAAACCGACCCTTAGGTTGCTATAACTTTGAGACGAACTGTAGAATGCATATTTTTCGAGATATAGCGGACCACAAGCGGGTATAATCAAGTCTCCTTAAAAAGTGGCACATTTTATCAACGTAAGTTATTCAAACAGTAGTTGGTTTACAATAAAACCATAATGAATTATTTTTGAGATATTTGCGATTAAAGTGAGGACTCGATACATTGGAATCGTATATTAGATAATAAAATTATGCATAAGCACACAATAAATACATTTTAATTATTCTATATATTATATACACTTGCTTTCGCATAAACAGATTACGGAATATGATAGATTTGGTTTTGCACTTAAACATACTGTGCTATAAATGAAATATTTGCATTTGCAAAATTGTGTAGTTATAAAATCTGGCTTCGCATTTATTGTTATCATAATTGCCATTATGTTGTTGTTTTTCCTGTCCAACCAAATTCACTAAGATTTAGTATTTTTGGCTAAACTATGCAGGCTGTTTTGTAAATGGCACATTGTAAATACTCTTATTCCTTTACTTGAACACAAATGGGCTCGTAAATGGTATTTCCCGTAAATTCTGGATGATGATCTGCATGCTTTGTTAAGTAATCTTCAATAACATATGCGTCATGTTCATTAATTACACCAAATGATGGGATTCCCAAAATTTACTTTTCTTGGAATTGGTAGATTCAATACTTCGTTCTTCGGCACGTTTACAGTAAAAATTCCTGATCTCTTCATGTTATACCTATACGGTTAATCAAACCAGTTGAAAATAAAACTATCTAAATGTGTCAACATTTATATCAATGTTTATAATAATATATCCTAAAAAACTAACAGTAGCGAATTAAACACTCCAACGTTCGTGTCATAAAGCCTCTTTTTTACTGACCATTGAAAAAAACAATTCAAATAAAAAAAATTGTCTCGAAGTTATCTCGAACTACACTTTTTCGCTGTAAATTACACAAAATTGGTAACTCTTCCATCAATATTTATTATGTTTCCTCAAATTACCAATTTTCAAAATTTGTCAAAATTACTGCAATTTACCTATTGGGGCAGAGGAATCAGAGCTATGTAGGACAAGTCTAAATATCTCTGTAATAATTAAAAATCAAACACACAATTCAGTTTCCTTCTGATTCCTGCGACATTTTTACCAAACAATGAGTTTAAAAAGGCTCTAAAAGTCAATAAATGAAGTACGCATGAAAAAAGAAATGTGGAGAATATATAAACGTATTTTTAAAAAGGGATACTGAAACCATACGCTTGAAAATAACTTAACTGCCACTTGCCGCGATGTTAACATAAAGGAAGGAAAAAAATACATTTGAAATGTGAAATTTATGACGACATACGACAGTCAATAGTTAAAAAAACATGTCACATAAGGTTTTACAAATTTGAAAGTAAATATGATGTATATATTCCCCAAGTAAACTATGAGACCCTACTGCCGCGAGGCGAAGATATAATTTATCTTAACTCACACATTTGACAATTATTACAATAGCTTTGTTACTGTGAATGAACTAGGTTAATGCATTCAAGATTACTATATGAGAGATGACGAATTTAAAGCCATATTGTCGCTAGGACAAATCCGTTCCTTTTGGATTAAAAATATCGTTTTCATATAGCACATTTAATTCGAAATGCAGATTGCATTGTACTCTATTAAGGCGCGTCTCCATTATCGTCGGCTTTGCCGCTCGGCATTTGTTGGCAAGTGGGTACATACAATTCGGCTTTGCCGGTAGGCATCAAAAGCCAATCGGCATGCCGAAACATTTAACGCCTGTTGTCGGAAGCTTCAAAAGAATCCAAGCCGAATATACTAGTGGGGACGTAAGCCGGCCGGCTTTGCAAATAGTTTAGTTGTTTTTAATTTTATAAAATATAATTTAGTTGACTTCTTGCATTGAAATGGAGACTAACTGATCTATATCAATAGATGATGCCTTTGGCTTCGATTTATATGCCCACATAGCACAAGGACATCCTATGTATGTACCGATGATATACACACATGGATAATGGACATCGTAGGGACGTACATAGCATATCCGTTTGTCCCGCTCTGAAGGTCCCACACATATCCGTGGGACGTACGTATGTATATGTATGAACTACCTATGTATATACGCTTGTAGCCTTCATGAAGTACACGTGTACATTATATGTATATCCATAATTGGTTCATTTGATGTCTATAATACGTTCTGATGCACATTTTTTTTTTCAATCGCCTTGTTTATGTATTTACTATGGATGTGTTATGTACATTATTTTCATATAATTATATATGTGGTTCCTATGAATTGCATTTATCACTTTATAGCGACATTAAGCGTCGCGACGCCTTTTATATTTTTACCCATGCATACCCATTCCTTATAGCATATTATGAATGACCGCCTTAAGAATAACAACTTTCCTTAATATCATAAGATGGTTAATCTGTTTTCTAATTGTGTAACTAGATTAATGTAATTTAGTTATATTCTATGGCCTAAAATAAAATAAACTGAAATTGCTGAAAAATGTTATTAAACATTCTACTTACTAAGTTCCTTGGCGACATGGATAAAAAATTGTTAAAACAAAAAAAATCAATTTTAAATTCATTTATTTTTTATTTCTGCAACTTTTTGTCAAAGAACTTAGTAATTTGAATAACTTTCTTTAATATATCCAGCATTTTCAGTTATAACTCGAGAATAAATGAACAATAAAATTAAAAGTAACTTGTTATTCTTAAAGAGTGTATATACCTAGTATCTTCAAGATGTACAAAAGACATACTTTTGAATATTATGTACATTTTTCGCATATACATAGGACTTCCCGTGATATGTGGGTGTGGACGTGTTGCTGAGTTCGGCAAAGCCGAGCAACAAAGCCAAACGGCAATGCCGATTGGCAAAACCGACGATAATGGAAACGCGCCTTTACATTCTCTTTCATTTGTTTTGTGATTTGGCACTTTCCTTGTAAACATAACCAATCAGCGCGTGATTATTGTATACTGATTAACTCATATAGTTCCCATTCATGTATCACTCGGCGGTCATTCGCCTTTCCTTCTGGAATATTGTTTTATTCGTATTTCTCATTAAAGCCTGTCTTTTAAAATGTTGAGATAATTTCCACTATATTATCAGCTAATTTTCAGACAAGAAAACAAGTAACTGTTAACTCTGACCTGGCTTCTCTATGTCAAATTAAATTATATATATGTAACTTGGTGATAATTGTTTGTAGACTATTACATTAAAGCATACTCGACATATTTTACCTTAATTGAAAACGTTGAGATCATTGTGCCTACACCATAAACACAAATGGAGGAAATAGCTAATTTACTGAAAATGAAAACACAACCAATCGTTAACAATGCTTTAATATGGCTTCTTTATGTGAGAGTAAACACAACAGGTAGAAGTTGTCTCAACAATTACATTTATATTTTTCGTCTAATTTAATTAATAAATTATAACACGATACCTAAGTTTTTAAAATAAGAAATGAAATTATGAATAACTATCTAACATACCTTCTTCACTTGGGAAGGTGTAAAATATCCACACTCGTGCTTTTCATCTTATAAGTTTTATTTATTCAATTGAAATGTTACTATTTTTAATTTGGCATTTAATTACAAAAATTCCACAAGAATATATTTGCAAGTCTGTCTCTTGCATTATAAATTGCTTTTCGTTATTTTTTTTTTTGGATTTAAACAGTGGAGAATCGCTTCATTATGCAAAATTACATCTAAAGCTTATGCCTTTTTCTTTACTTTTATATATAAAGCAATGCTCAGCATTCATTGTTGCGATTATTTTCCTTTTCAGGAAATTCTTCGAATTTCCTGCTTATAATTTCAGCAGAACTGTGACCGACTGCTGGAATGGTAGATGTTGCAGGAATAACTGAAACACTCTACCGGCTCTACTTTTCATTACCCTGCTAATAGTACTTTCGAGTGTGTTGTTATTCATCTTAACAATTTTGCATTGCTTTGAACTATATTTTAACAAACGTGTCAGAATAAATAGGGTATTTTTGTATGTGCATATCCTTGTTATATTTATTTTTGTGCTTCTTTTGTTAGCTTTAGAATGCTTATTAATCTATTGAAAAATAACGTCATGATATAAAAGAGTAGAAATTGCAGTCAGGCGTAGCCGTTGCCACTGAAATTAATTACACAAACAGTATTTTTTATTCTTATTGTTCAAATAGTTGACAACGCTCTACTACAACTCTCACGTGTTTCGTAACTGTCTTATTAAAAATATTTTCTAGCATGACCGCCAATAAAAGTACATACATAGATATAGCATCAACATACAGACACACCAGTCCAACAAACAGACAGATAGACAAACACACTGATGGAACTGAAAAACCTGAATTCGTCATCTGTATTGCCTGAAACGTGAAAATTAAAAGAAATTTGCTTGCTGAAACTGCTTTTTTCACGATTACAATACTTAAGCTCGGTAAGGAAGTAAAAACTTTAGTTGGATTTTACTCTAAAATTATAATAAAATATAGTATACACAAAATCTTACTATTTACACGCCTTTGGTGATCACCCTGCATAACGGATATGACAAAATTTCAGGTTTCTACCCAGGCTACTTTAAACATACTCTGAATTTGTTATAAAAATTTTAAATCCAACAGAAATTGTCGCCTTTAATAGGTATTTGCAGTCCGACTGAAACTTTCATTTATTTCGTAACGGTGTTATTAAAAATATTTCAATAAGATATTGAACTAAAACTAATATATTTCTTAATCTGTAATTCCAGTTTTAATATCTTCTTTAACATGTTCATATTTTTTGATCTGAGTCAAAAACTTTAGTAACATTTTGCTCCAGCATTTTAATAAAGTAGTATGTATATAAAACATGACTGTTCGCATGTTTCTGGCGATAATCCTCTATGGCGGATATGACTCGATTTCAGTAGAGAATATTCTACCAAGCTATTTTGCATATATTTCAAATAACAAAGTTAAAAAAGGAGCTTTTTTTTACTCATCCGTAGTAAAGTGTGAAAGACATCTTTTTTTACTAATTTTGCTATGACAAATTCGTCATCCGTTATGGCGAAAAATCTTGGGAACACATTAAATAACAACCCTTATTTGGGGGTTACATGGGAACTGATCTTAGTCTAAATACTAAGGTTCGATAACTAAGTAGGAAAAGAAGTAAAAAAACCAAATTCATCCCTTCAATCCTCCTCACCATTCCCTCACCACCCCTAAAAAGGTTGTAAACTACTATAACTACTATACAGTTATTTACATATTTTTAAAAAAACCAGAACACCTCATTAAGTGGTTGCAACCAGAGTATAATAATCTGATTACTTCTGAGTACACTCATATGCCTCCTCACTCCTATAAGAGGTGGGTCTCACCTTCTCAGGGATATTGATCGGTTTTAATTTCAAAAAAAGCTCTAATACACAGTTGGATGTTTTTTTTCTGTCATATTAAGGTGACTTGGCCAATTCAAGTCACTCCTGAATATTTCTTACCCCTCTAGGGAAGGGGTGTAGGGTGTCAATATCCCCTTTAAAAATGTTGCTTGATTTTTATAGTAAAAAATTATTTAGTTATTTAAATAATTAAAGAATTTTTTAATATAAAAAACAAGTAATATTTTTAAAGATATTCACACCATACACCCCAACCCCAAAAGTGCGAGAAATTTTTTTTTTTTTTAACTATTTAACGTCGGCCTATTTCCGCTACCAGGGGCTATCACCGACGCCAGGAGACGAGCTACCCTCAACCTGGAAATTTTGCCGAACCTCTTCCCTTAAGAAGAGTAGGGATCTTTTACTTGCCTAACATTTAATAGACAAGGGACCGCCTGCTTTACATCCCCTCCGAAGGATGGTATATCCACTACGTAATCCTCGTCTGAAATTACGTAACATCCGAGTATACACTGATATACAAGCCTCTAGAAGGTGGGGCGAGAACGCTGTATTTCCCAAGATAGGTGGGTCGCCCATCCGCGCTCGACGTTGCTTCAACGGATAATCGACTGATATTCACATTGAAGTCGCCTCTACGCTCGCCCCTTGCGAGAAATATTCAACTGAATTGACTAAATCACCTTATTACGATAAAAAAAAAACATCAAACTAGATGATTAGGGATTTCTTTTGCTATTAAAACCAATAAAAACTCTAAAAAGATAAAATCCACCACCTTAATTGGTGGGGATGGGTGTAAGAGTATTCAGAAGTAATCACATTTTAACCTGATAATAGCCATTTAACGAGGAGATTTGGTTTTTTTAAAAATAAATAAATAACCGTATATTAGATATTTGCAGAGTCCCAGCACACTTTTTAGTTTCTTTTTATGATTTTATGACACTTTTTCCAAAATTTTATGACAAATTTTATGACACTCATTTATTGTTGTTTATTGTTTAATAACATTAACTTCATAGACCAATATTTTTTAATATATATATTTAATTATATACAAAGAAAAGAGTACAATATTAGGTACTGGTACATTAATATATTAATAATTTTTGAAATATATTATAAAAATACATTTTCTGAAACTGAAACATACATAATTAAATAAACACTAAATAAAAATGGTAATAAATGTAAACGTAACAAAACAAATAAATCGAGGCAAGGTTTCCTTATTTCTCAGGCTTTTTGATAGAAAGCTTTTCGACTAGTTTTTCTGTTTTCATTGTGATTTTCGTAATTTCAGTCTTACGTATACTCGTATATTAAAATTATGCTTGTACACTAAAGTAAAATTTAATTGTATGTAAATTTTGATTTTATAACTTCTCATCTATAGCAGACAATTATGTGATTCAAATGAATTTAAAATTTTTGCTTCTTTTTCTACTTACCTAACAAAACTGAGTATTTTGAAAGAATTTCGTGCACTAAAGAATAACTTTTTGTTGCAAGTACTAATATCAATTTCAATTCCACCCCTCCAAAGGGTTGTTCTTTACTGTCTTCTCGATGTTTTTAGCCAATATTGATGACAGATTCGTATTCAGCACCCCATAATTAGTAAAAAAGGATGGTTTCCACACTTTATCACGGATGGGCCAAAAAAGCCCTTTTTTATAAATAACCATATAGTAGTTACAGTAGCTTCTATAGTACCTTTTTAGCGGTGATGAGGGAATGGCGAGGAGGGTTGAAGAGGTGAATTTGTTTTTTTTTACTTCTTTTTCTACTTAGTTATCGAAACTTATTATTTACACTAATATCAATTCCAATGTCACCCCCAAATAAGGGTTGTTTTTTAATGTGTTCCCAAAATTTTTTGCCAAAATGACGGATTCATTTACAACACACCAAAATTAGTAAAAAAAGATGGCTTCCACACTTTACCACAGATGGGTTAAAAAAACCCCATTTTTAACATTGTTCTGTCTTAGATCTAAAGCAAGTTACTATGTTTAATAGATATTATCATTCGGAAAACTTCCAGTTACAACTTTCATGCATTTCTTAACATTGTTATTTAAAATAAATATTTTAAAGTAAAAATGATATATCACATATTCAACGTAAAATTCGTTCAAACCTGCGTTAATAAAACATATTTCAAATAGAACATGATAGTTTACATGCCTTGACAACCACCCCGTATAATAATAGATTTAGCCAAATTTCAATAGGGAATATTCTACCATATCACTTTATGTATATTCCGAATTTGAAACAAAAAGTTCAACAGAAGGTATCATATTTATAAGAAACAAAGAAACATTCATAGATACACAGACTTTTTAGTCACTTTTTGATCTTTTGTAGTAAAACTATTTGATTAAATGCAATAAGTATAGTAAATTTCTTTTGGATCTAATTTTATTTAAAACATTTAGAAGTTATGCAGATATAAGTATATCTAAACATTAATAAAGTGTTGTATCTTTGAATTGACGTTAAGGTGACATCCAGGAAGATAACTCAATTTGGATAAAAAGATTAATGGTATAAGGAAATCCATTCATCCGGATTGTCGGTTTAGATATTATAAGTCTTGGAGATTTTTTAGAGTTTCTATACAGTGCTCTTTTTCAACGATTTTTTATCAAATTAAATCTAGTTTGAGCCAAGTCTTACCTTCTGCAAAAATGTATAAAATTTCATAGAATAATTTTTTTATTCAGAAATGTTTCTAAATAATTACTATATTTATTGTTAATTAAAAATTGAAGAAGACGACGTATTTGTTAAAAAATAATAATTACTGATTCTGAAGTAGAGACAAGTAAAGCTCTATACAGGGTGTCTCACCAGGAACTGCACCGATCGATATAGGGAAAAGTACGCACCAGACAATTTTGAAAATTTAGGGAGCTACTAATGGCAGTGTGGCCAATCTAACTAAAATAATTACAAGCATCTGGCACTTCCGGTTATACCGGAAGTCGATACCAACTTGTTTATTTTAAACGGAACATCCTATGTATTTTAGGGTTTTTGAAAAGAGCATAAAGTTCTGAGTCAAAAACATATAGGATACCCTATGCCTAAACTCAACCGTTTCAGAGATATTTGACATTTTAAAAAAATTTTGACAGGAGTAATGGTTTACAATAACCTTTAACTTTCTTCGTGTAAAAGATACTCATTTGCTTTTTGGCATGTAGAAAGAACACAACGAGAGAGCTGCACTTTACTTTACTTTATCACATTCTCCATAAATAATAAACAAATTCAAAAAGTCTTTGTGGGTGTAATTTAAACGCGGTGGCATTTTTTGACATAAGAGAATGATGACATTACTGATTGTTTCTAATCATGGCTAATTTGATAAAATTTTTACTAAGATTTCTTGAATTTCTAAGAAAATCGCAAATATTTCAAAAAGTTGTGACTTAAACCCCCACAGAAAATAAAGAATTTAATTTTACATAACGTGGTGTAAAAAAATATAGGGTGTTCCATTGACTTAAACAAGTTTTCGGGGTTTGAAGTTTACAAAATGTAACGTCAAAAATAGAAACCTTGGTGTACTATTATTGAATGTAATTCAGTTGTAGAGTGCAGCTCTCCTTGTATTCTTTTTACATGCCAAAAAGCAAATAAGTATCTTTTACACGAAGAAAGTTATAAAGGTTATTGTAAACCATTACATCTGCCAATTTCTTTTTAAATGTCAAATATCTCTGAAACGGCTTGGTTTAGGCATAATGTATTCTACATGTTTTTGACTCAGAATTTTATGTTCTTTTCGAAAACCCCAAAATATATAAGGTGTTCCATTTAAAATAAGCAAGTTGGTATCGACTTCCGGTATAACCGGAAGTGCCAGATGCTTGTAATTATTTTAGTTGGATTGGCCACACTGCCATTAGTAGCCCCCTAAATCTTCAAAATTTTCTGGTGCGCACTTTTCCCTATATCGAACGATGCAGTTCGTGGTGAGACACCCTGTATTTAGTTAATGTTTATCTACAGACACCATAATTGATTTATTTCAGAGAATTTTCCAGAAGAGGGATAGATAGGGAAAAAATGTCGTTTTTCAATGAGCCATGAATAAGTATTCTGCATGTATACCTAAAGAAAATGGATGTAACGGAGAACAAATCATTTTCTGTTTAATTCCATATACCCTGGCATAGCTTGTTAGCCGTTCTGGATATAATACTTTCTGTAAACATTCGATTTGTAATTGTCTATTAGGATAAGACAAATTGGTGAAAGTTTTAATAAGACTGCTACTATCTGCAAAATTTGTATCTAAACAATATATCTTTATTACGTTGGTTAAATCGAGCCATAAATTTGTCAAGAAATACGGAGAATTTGAGAAAATGAAAAACCTAAATACATCTTAAATTCTTGAATGCTTTTAAATTAGTCAAGGCATTAAATGCATTTTCGTGCTAGGAAGATTTATGTATACAAGTAAAATTAACGAAAATAGTGTTCTCAGCAGTAATAAATCCAACATTCAAGAAAATCTGTACACGTACAACTTCCTAACCACCTATCAGATTAGCATTCACTTGATTGTATACTTTACTCCAAACCAAGCAATAAATATTTTACCAAAATAACCGATGAGATATTACCGTAACCTGTGTTACTTTTTCAAAAAGATTTGGGAAAAAAATTGTTTTTATCGATACAGATATGTACATTTTTTTTGGCTAATGCCAAAAAATCTTTTGAGATCTTAGCTTCTCTTATATATACCAAATACCAATTTTATGGACTCTTGCTTGATTTATCATTTTCCCCAATTTACCCCCCAACCCTTCAACGGATGATCAAAATATAATCTAGTTGCAGATCTCGTTAAAATACATACGTGTACCAAATTTCAAGTCAATATCTTAAACGGTTCCAGTGTAATCGTGCGCACAGAAAAAGTTACAGAACTCGACGTTTCATGACATTCTAAGCCTATTTGAACAATAAAAATTTTCAAAAATTTTTTCGCCGTTACTATACTTCCACTGGATGTGAAAGTAAAATACCACAGGCCGACAAAAAAGGGAGGCTGTCGTTTTGTTCAGAACCATCTTATCCTATGTTTTTTGACATGCTGAAACCGATTCTGAAATTAAAAAAAAATCTACCGCATCAGTTTTTGTCTACCTTTCATCCCCTAAAAAGGGCAAAAAAAGAAAAGTCTTGCCCTCAGGTTCTGATCTAACTTTTCTGAAGTATTTTGATGTGCTAAAGCTAATTTTGGACAAAAAAATTCTATCGTGTCAGTTTCCCTCGGCCACCCCTAGGCGATAAAAGGGGGTTGTACTTTTTGTTTGTCCAAAATTGGCTTCAGCGCATCAAAATACTTCACAAAAGTTTCATCAGAACCTTAGAACAACCTTTTTTGCACTTTTTAGGGGATAATAGAGGTTGTAGACAAAAACTGATGAGGTAGAATATTTTTTAATATCAGAATCGGTTTCAGCATGTCAAAAAACATGATAAGACGGTTCTGATCAAAAGAACCCCCCCCCCGCCTCTTTTTTTGTCTGCCTGTGTAATTATTAAGAAACGCCAATGAAAAATCAGCATAGCAGATTTTAGTCACTATTTCTTTTGTTCTTTACAAACAAACAAAGCTTCCTGCAAAGTGGCTGACACGGTAAAATAATAAAGAAGTTTTTTTTTACCCCATTTTTGAAAATTCACCGCCTTTAAACGCAGCAGTACACATGTGGCTGAAGTTTGTTTCATTGTTTCTTATCACTTTGCAAAAAAATCACTTAATTTTTAGTATACCATAAATTAATAAAAATAATTAAATTGCAAAAAAACGCAAAGAATTAAATTATTTTTTCAATATGCAGCCGACTGCATTTATATCAATGTCATATTGACAATCAATGTTTAAAACAAGCGGCTGACACAATCAAATCATACAGGAGCGTTTCTTTATGGCCAGTGCCGGTTTTAGATATAAATTGCCCCTAGGCCTAGTTCAATTTTGCGAATTTGGTATCCAATAAGTTTATCATTTATAGTATTTAAGAAATTTTTAAATGAATTGACCTATATGATATAGAAATATATTTAGAAACGAAAGATGCGTGGTTTAAAGAGTCTCATCGGTTAAGTGTGTGGAATTGGGCCCAGCAACTTACTGGGCTATTCATTCACATGAATGTTGCTTATGGCTAGGAATGCCTAATAAAATATATAATAAACCTCTATCCCCTATATTAGCAGAGTTATGAAGATAATTAAATGATATTAATGGGAGGCGTTGATATAAAATAGCTTTATATTTTACATTTTTTTTACATTCCTATTACGTCATTTAGTGTATAAAAAATTAATAATTTAATTTTTGAGGGTGCTGTTTTTATATCAACCTCTTGAGTGACTCCTACCAAATAAATCTATATCATTTAACACTAACATAATTATCCTGTGTAAAAATTACTTCAAGGTCAGATTGGTGGAAAATGCTTAAAAATATAAACTAGGTAATGAACACAGGTACACAAAAAAAATTAAGTGCGAAGACCTAGACCACTTAATTCCTACTCATTTGGAAGCTAATAATCGAAACCGCTGCCCAAGGAATCACTACTTCCACATTCAGATTCTCTATCCAAGTCACTCACAACGAAAAAAGTTTGCATGTGGAAATAATTGTTTATGGAACTTTAATACTATAATATTTGAAATCCTCTACCCCAAAAACCCATAAAACGATACCCCACATCGGTAGTGGAGTGGGGGTGGTGATAGGGGGGTGGTAGTGGGGGTGGATGAAGTAAAAAAATATTTTGAGGTTTCTGGTTCTTGTACATACACTAAATCACAATTTTTTTTCATCCCCTTTAATAAGGGGGTGGGGGTGGTAATGGGGGTGGCTAATGCCAAAATTTTTTTTGAGACCCTAGCTTCTCTTGTATATACTAAATACCAATTTTATCGACTTTTACCTGCTTGATTTACCCATTTACCCCAAATTTACCCCAATTTACCCCCCAACCCTTCGTCGGAACAACATGAAAATATAATCTAGTTCCAGATCTCGTTAAAGTACATACGTGTACCAAATTTCAAGTCAATATCTTAAACGGTTCCAGAGTAAACGTGCGCACAAAAAAAAGTTACAGACAGACCGACAGACAGACCGACCGACAGACCGACAGACAGACCGACCGACAGACAGACAGACCGACAGAAATTTTTTTTTCGCTCAAACTTATAATCTCGACGTTTCATGACATTTTAAGCCTATTTGAACAATAAAAATTTTTAAAAATTTTTTTGTCGTTACTATACTTCCACTGGATGTGGAAGTAATATACTATTACTTTTAGCTTGGCTTTTTCTGCTTAAGAGGTATTGATTTTATTAGACAATGTGATTAGGCCATTTTAATTAATCCACAGTAATATCTCCTCAGAAAGGGACACTAGCGAAAAATGTTTCAGACAGAAGCTATTCCGTTCAGAGGGGGACATCTTTTGAGCAGCACAATTTTCCACCCCCCACCCCTGATGAGCGGGGGGTGGGGCTAACTCCTGAATTTTTAATGGCACTCTCCATTTTTGATCAGGTATTCTGATTCTATGAAAAAAATTGCATAACTTTTGTATCAAATATTTTTTTCTCCCCCCCCCCCACAGTGGTAAGCGGGGATGGAAGTGTAACTTTTGAATTTTCGAAAACCCGCAGGGCATTTTTAGGACAAAATTTTCAAACAAAACTGAACTAAACAACTTTTATATGAAACATTTTTCCTAAAAATGCCCTAGTTCAGAGATGTTCACCTGCAGGTTTTTGAAAATTCAAAAGTTGCCCCCATCCCCACTCAGGGTAGAGGGGAGAAAAATATGTTTGGTACAAAAGTTATGTAATTTCTTCCATAGAATCAGAATACGCGATAAAAATATAAGGTGCCATTAAAAATTCAAAAGTTAGCCCCACCTCTCGCTCATCAGGGGTGGGGTGTGGAAAACCGTTCTGCTCAAAAGATGTCTCCCTCTGAACGCAACAGCTTTTGTTCGAAACATGTTTCGCTAGTGTCCCTTTCTGAGGAGATATTACTGTGGATTGATTAAAATGGCTTAACCATATTGTCTAATAAAATCAATACTTATGCGCAAAAAAAAATTGAGAGCCAAGCTAAAGATAGTAGTATATTCTTTTTGATTATTAGCTTCCAAATGAGTAGGAATTCAGTAGTCTAGGTTTTCGTACTTAAATTTTTTTTTGTGTGCCCGTGTTATTGTTCATTACCTAGGTTCATATATTTTTTAAAGACCTTCCACCAATCTGACCTTGCAGTAATTTTTACACACGATAATTATGTCAATGTTAAATAATACATGGTTCCCAACAACATCACGTCTGGAAATTCCCTGACCTGTTTCACTGTTTTTCCCTGATAATTTTTAAATTCTCGAAGTAGATATCAATTTCTTCAGGAGTAAAATTATTTTATTATGCTTCGATTAACCAAAACTTTGAGGACATAAATTTGTTTAAAAAATTAACAATAAAAAAAATAGAAAATATTATTTAGGTATTAAGAAAATCACAATTTTCACACTTTTTAATTATTACAAAATTACCTACTTTCTGTATATTGTTGCCCTAATCTGGTCACGCTAATATACTAGTTAGACAAATACTTTAAAACACTCATTATTGGAGAACCAATCAAAACAACTACTCTTCTGGCTAATACTGACGAAGTATTGAATTACATGATAGGATTCCTAGCATTTTAAAGAAAAAAATATGTTGAAAATACTTAAGTAAAATATTGAAACATGTTAAAGCTCTTGCTAGGGGATATTTCAATGCAGAACATTTTTCTTACAATGTTTTCTAAACATTTTTGACAATCCAGTAAAAATTGCAATTTTTCTCTCTCACTTGCTGGAGAACTTAAAAGACACTGCTTTGTTAAAAAACCAACATCAACTTCTTTAACTGACTTCAAATTTTTTTTTATCCAAAAAATCTACTTTCGTTAATGCATTTAACTCTAGGGTCACTACCTTACTCTTTACAAAATGTTCAACAATATTTCGCAATACTTGCTCTAAATCATTACAAAAAACGCTGCCCAAGGAATCACCACTTCCACATGCCATAATGCCAAAATTTTTTTGAGACCTTGTATATACTAAATACCAATTTTATGGACTCTTACCTGCTTGATTTACCTATTTATCCCAAATTTACCCCAATTTACCCCCAACCCTTCGACGGAACAAGATGAAAATATAATCTAGTTCTAGGTCTCGTTAAAGTACATACGTGTACCAAATTTCAAGTCAATATCTGAAACGGTTCCAGAGTAAACGTGTGCACAAAAAAAGTTACAGACAGACCGACAGACAGAAATTTTTTTTCGCTCAAACTTAAAATCTCGACGTTTCATGACATTCTAAGCCTATTTGAACAATAAAAATTTTTTAAATTTTTTTTTGTCGTTACTATACTTCCACTGGATGTGGAAGTAATAAATGGAGTCATTGGTTTTGAGCTTTGGTATTTAATTAGAAAAGGTTCCATATTAGCAACTATTGTGGCAAAAAAGGCTAAAGGTTCCATTAATTTAAAACTTCTACTGCATATTTTGCAATAAGCACTGTGAATATTTCCAGGCACTGGTGCTATTTTGCTGCACTCCGGACTACAATACCAAATCTATATTAAATACCGTTGCGCCATTTCAGAACGTGAACATTTCACACTAGCATAATTAGTAACAACACACTTAGCACCCAAGTATTTCAGAGTTAAGTAAACAAAAACGCCTCAACCGACGATTATGCACAGGTTTCAAAGTCAGATCTAGTTTTGTCATCACAGATTTTTTTTAGAGATGCGTCGGTGGCGGCCGATCGGTCGCTAGCGGTCGGTTCAAGCAACCGGTTAACTTCAGTGATGTTGCAAAGCTAACCACTTAAGCTGCACTCCTACAGTCAAATGAAAGGCAGAACTTAATAATGGTCAAAAATATTTCCCTGACAAAAGCTGAATTTTCCCTGATATTTTGTTAAAAAAGACATTATCTCCGAGTTTTCCCTGTCTCTTTCAAATTCCCTGATAATTCCCGGTTTCCCAGGTTGCTGGGAACCCTGTAATATAGGTTTTTTGGTGGTTGTCACTCAAGGGGTTGATATAAAAACAGCACCCTCAAAAATTAAATAATTTTTTTAATATACTAAATGACGTACCTAATAGGAACGCTATTTTATATCAACGTCTTCTATTAATTTCATTTAATTATCTTCAATAGTTTTGAAAAAAAAAAATTTTTAAGTTGGTAATATAGGGGATAGAGGTTTATTATATATTTTATTGAGCATTCCTAGTCATAAGTAACATAGTCCATGTAAAACGCGGGGTTTGACGCTCGGAATGTCCCCCTTATTGGGACCACTTATATTTTGTGTTTTTTGGGCCTCTAAAAATAGTGCGTCACCCCTAAAAATGCCAAAAATCACTCCTTTTGGGGGGTTTTTCGCGGTAATGTGAATAATAGGTACTGTAAAATAATGCTATGAATGTGCTAATTGTAATGATATTTTGCCAGTTCAGTTCATCTAAAATACGGACAAATTTTATGCTAAGCGTTCGTTCAATTTAAAGGCGATGTAGGGGTAGTTTTCACCCCTGATGGGTTGGAAAAAAATTTTCTTCATTGTATAATCCCCATCCATCTAAACTCCAATCAAAAAGTGAAAAAAAAATTCCATCATTTTTCCATTTTACGTCAATTTAGGGGTAGTTTTACCCCCTCTGGTTAACCCTCAGTATAAAATTTGTCCTTATTTTAGATGAACATATTGAACTGGTAAAATATCATTACAATTAGCAGATTATTCATAACATTATTTTACAGTATTATTCACATTACAGCGAAAAAAACCCAAAAGGAGTGGTTTTTGGCATTTTAAGGGGTGACGCACTATTTTTAGAGCCGTGGGACCCCGATTTTCGTGACCAGTGACCCAAAAAACATAAAATATAAGAGCTTCCGATGAGGGGGCATTCCAGAGGGAATAAAACTACCCCCAATTGACGTAAAATGGAAAAATGATGGAATTATTTTTTTTTCACTTTTTGATTTGAGTTTAGATGAATGGGGATTGTATAATGAAGAAAATTTTTTTCCAACCCTTCATCGATGAAAACTACCTCTATATTTACATTTTTTTATTAAAAATATTGCAAGCAATATGAAGTGTTCATTTATCAAGAATATTTCTACCTTCTCATTCAATTCATTGCAAGCTTGGGGGTAGTTTTCACCTCTAAAAGGGTCGAAAAATTTTTTTAGTATTTTTTTCGATGGAAGTTTATCAGAAATTACAAGCAAACTAAAAGGTATACATCTCTACTTATTTTCTAAGCGATCGTTCAATTTAAAGGAGATATATGGGTAGTTTTCACCCCTGATGGGTTGGAAAAAAATTTTCTTCATTGTATAATCCCCATTCATCTAAACTCAAATCAAAAAGTGAAAAAAAAATTCCATAATTTTTCCAATTTGCGTCAATTTAGGGGTAGTTTTACCCTCTCTGGTTAACCCTCAGTATAAAATTTGTCCTTATTTTAGATGAACATATTGAACTGGCAAAATATCATTACAATTAGCACATTCATAACATTATTTTACAGTATTATTCACATTACAGCGAAAAAACCCAAAAAGAGTGGTTTTTGGCATTTTAAGAGGTGAGGCACTATTTTTACAGCCCGATTTTCGTGACCAGCGACCCAAAAAATATAAAACATGAGAGGTCCCGTTGAGGGGGGCATTCCGAGCGTCAAACCGCGCGTTTTACATGGCCTAACATTCATGTGAATGAACAGACCAGAGAACCGCTGGGCCCAGTTCCACATACTTAACCGGCAAGACTCTTTGGATACAATTAATGCATTAACGCATTAAAACACATATATACCCACTCTCCCCTACGCATAGAAATAAACAAACCCGTCCAACTACTGCCTTTTATTATAAATTTTACTATTAGAAGAACAGTTCTGGATTTAAAGGGCATCAAAAGAAGCTATACGTGAATCAAACGTTATAAGACTACTAAATTTTTATCACTTACATTAACTTGTAGTCCTAAAATGTTGAAAGTCATTCACTGACGACACCAAACATAATGTTACACAAAAATTATTCACAAAACTATTGTTTACGGTCCAAAAAGCGTTAAATATTCACAAAACTGACAATAATAATGCACTACGTGAGAAAAAGTTCGCGTTAACTGTCAGCCGATCGTCTTTTGTTCAGCAAGCGTCACTGATAAGCCTGCCGAGTTTTTGCAGCTCTCGGGCAGCGTTTTATGATATGTTTTTATATTTATGCATGAATAAGATATTACGGGACATATTTCATTAAAGAATTTATCGAATATTATTTAGGTATACAGTAATCTGTTATATCATGTGAAAATTTTTTAACGCCTGTTAAGAATATTAATTTATGTAATAATTGCAATTACTTTATTTTAGAACGATCAAATGGAGAGAATTATTAACGGTGAAAAATAAATTAAACATCATTTAGAACAAAAATGGGGGGGGAGGGGGTTATAAAGTAGTTTTTCCCTCGGGAATGACCCGAAAGGTAATTTTTAATATGCAAAATCCCAAATAGAAATTACAGAATTCCAGGGTTACTTAAAAAAATAGTCAAAACGTACAACTTATGCAATTTTCATTTTATTATTTTAAAAGAATTTTTTTTAATGAAAAGATTCCATTGCCCACTGACAATTCCGAAATTTAACTTTGAAAACTACCAGTTCTATTACTGTAATCATAGAACATACATCTTATTTACGTCTTTCCAAACATTTTGTGATACATGAATTATTCAGTTGGCCACCGTTTGCTGTATGGCACGTCTGACGGCATCACGCCATCTGTCGCGGTTGCCTGTTAGGCGCCTTACCTTACCTTCTTTCTCATCAATTCTTTGGTGATATCAGCCCTATATCTTCCATCCACTTCTCTATTGTGATATTGCTTGATCTAAAAACGGTCTTTGCCAAGATCTAAAATTACTTCCACACCCAGTAGGAAGTATAGTAGCGACAAAAAAATTTTGAAAAACTTTTATTGTTCAAATAGGCTTAGGATGTCATGAAACGCCGAGATTTTAAGTTGGATAAAATTCTGTCCCGTCGTTCTGTCGGTCTGTCTGTAACTTTTTTTGTGCGCGAGCTTATTCTGGAACCGTTTAAGATATTGACTTGAAATTTGGTACATGTATGTATTTTAACGAGATCTGGAACTAGATTATATTTTCATTTTATTCCGTTGAAGGGTTGAGGGTAAATTATTGTATCTGTGGGTAAATAAGTAAATCAAGCAGGTAAGAGACCATGAAATTGGCATTTAGTATATACAAGAGAAGCTAATGCTCAAAATTTTTGGCATTAGCCACCCCCATTACTACCTCCACCCCATTATAAAAGGGGTGAAAAAAATTGTGATTTAGTGTGTGTACAAGAACCAAAGGCCTCAAAATATTTTCTTTACTTCATCTATCCCCACTACCACCCCCTATCACTACCCGCACCCCACTATCGATGTGGGATATCGTTTTATGGGTTTTTGAGGTAGACGATTTGAAATATTGTATTATTAAAGTTCCATAAACAATTATTTCCACATACAAAATTTTTTCGTTGTGAGAGATTTGGGTAGCAAATCTGGATGTGGATGTAGTGATTCCTTAGGCAGCGGTTTTTGATTGGTAAAAATCTCGTACAAAGATATTGTATTATGTAAAAGTGAAAGATATACAGGGAGTTTTTGAATAAGTTTTTTAAGGGGAGTTCTTCATATAATGTTGATGAAAAAAGTGTTCTCTATAAAGTTACATCCTCTTAAAAAGGAAGTAGCAATGGTAAGAAATATTTGAAATTTATTTTTGTTCAAATAGGCTTAGAATTTTATGAAACGATATTTTAAATTTAAGCAAATAAAAATTCCGTCCGTCGGACTGTCTGTAACTTTCTTTTTGCGCACGATTACTCTGCGACTGTTTATTATATTGACTCGAAATTTGATACACTTATGTATTGTAACGAGATACGGAAATAGATTTTATTTTGGTATCTTTCAGTCGAAGGGTAAATGGGGGTCAATAGGTAAAGGAAGCAAGTAAGAGTCCATACAATTGGGATTTAGTTTATGCACGAGAAGCAAAGATCTCAAAATTTTTTTGGCATCAGCCACCCCACTTGGTACACGTATGTATTTTAACGAGAGCTGGAACTATATTATATTTTGATCTTATTCCGTTGAAAGGTTTGGGGGTAAGTTGGCGTAAATGGGGGGTAAATAGGTAAATCAAGCAAGTAAGAGTCCATAGAATTGTACATTATAGTATTATAGTACCTATATACTTCGTGTCCTCCGATTGAGTTCGCTATAGGTGAAATGGACAAAAAAAATTTTATTTCATATTTGGAGGTTCACCCCTGCTTATCTAAAAAGTAATTTTGGGTGTACCTTTGTTTTTCTTAAATCATGTAGGCTATGACAGATAAGCAAAAACGAATTTCATGTTAGGTAAAGTACCTTCTCTGTAAAAGATACAGCAAAAAGTCGTTAAGGAAAGCTATTCAGTTTAAAAAGTTATAGTGCTATGCAAAATTTCAGGAACATACGCCTACTTTGATGATTTTGATTTTTTTAATATAATTGCATTTTACCTCGCATTTTACGAAAAAAAAAATGTTTCCGGTTTACTAAAGTGTGTACTCCATTATGTACTGAATCAAACACTTTAGTAAACTGGCATATTATTTTTTTTTTTCGTAAAATGCAATTATATTGAAAAAATCAATATCATCAAAGTAGGCGTATGTTCTTGAAATTTTGTAGAGGATTATAACTTTTTAATCTGAATAACTTTCCTTAATGACATTTTCCTGTATCTTTCACAGAAAAGGTACTTTACATAACATAAAATTCGTTTTTGCTTAACTGCCATGGCCTATATGATTTTAAAAAAACAAAAGTACACCCAAAATTACTTTTTAGGTAAGCAAATATGAAAAAAAAATTTGAAAATTTTTTGTCCATTTCACCTATAGCGAACTCAATCGGAGGACACGCTGTATAAGAGAAGTTATGGCCCCAAAAAATTTTTTGGCATTAGCCACCCCTATGAACAACCCCCACTCCATTATTAAAAATAAAATTGTCATTTAGTGTGTGTACAAGAACCAAAGGCCTCAATTTTTTTACTTTATCCCCCATTATTAAAGGGGGTGAAAAAAATAGAATTATAAAATTGTCATTTAGTGTGTGTACAAGAACCAAAGGCCTCATTTTTTTTTACTTTAGCCCCCCCTACTACCGATGTGGAATATCGTTTTATGGGACGATTTCAAATATTATATTATTAAAGTTCCATAAATAATTATTTCCACATACAATTTTTTTTCATTGTAAGAGACTTGGATAGAAAATTTGGATATGGAAGTAACAATTCCTTAGACAGCTGTTTTTATCTCAAAGACTGTAGAAGGAAAAGAAACCAAACTCGGGGTGATATTTACTGAATTTTGTTGAGGAACAAGTGGGTGAAGTTTGTGAACCTTATTCAAAAAACCCTGTATTATCGATATTTAACCAGACGGCTATATTGTTCAAACATTCTACTACACTTTTTTAAGACTGAAAATATAATTGCAAAAATCACAAACTTATGCATATTTAATAATGAAGCAACTCGTGCAAATAATATTATAAGTCGGCTTTTTCTTCTTCAAAGGGACACAATTTTTTGTCTCCGACATAATGAAATCAAAAGCCGATGACAACATTGTACTTTCCCTTAATGCATGTTGTAGATAATATCATTTTTTAGTCATCAATCACTCTACACTAGAAAATTCAATCTGGTCTTGGCTTGGCTGGTTCTTACATTTAAATCGCTTCGATAGAGAGCACTTGCGAATTCCTGTAATTTATTTTATAATAGATTAAATCTGCAAATATATTGAAAAATGGCACACAACTACGTGAAATATGCTACCGGTAACAATTTCTCAAATATGCGCTTTGTGACGAAAGATTTTAAATACAGTGTAGCCAGTGTAGCTACGCGTTATTCTACTTAACCTCGGCGTGCTGTATAGCACGTCTGACGGCATCACGTCATCTGTCGTGGTTGTCTGTTAAGCGTACAGCCTCACCAAAGCTCTCTCCCAATAGCTCATTGCTGGCATCAGTCTAACGTTATGGAGGGCGTCCTCTTCTTCTTATCTGGTTTTTCCTGAACTATTAATCGTTCTATATTGTCCTCCGGTTGATGTGATCAAAAAATGAGAGGATTCGGGTGAATATGATGATAGACAGTTGCTTTAGGGGACGTATTTCTCGGAGAAATAAGCTCTTAGTGCCATTACCTGTCCAGGAAATTCACAGCAAACATCTCCAAATCAAGCATTAACACGATATCTGTAGGTTTCCCTGACGGTCCATGTCTCAGAGGCGTAAACAAATATGGAGGGCGCCAGAAAGTTTGATCACACCAAATCTTACTCGACAGGTAAATTGTCGATCTTGCCATCTGTATTCTTCGCCGAATGTCATATTCGCAGTCGCCTGTGTTTTTCACAAGGGCTACAAGGTCTTGTTTACTACTTCACAGTCACCTATCCTCAGCGTGTCTAGGTCGTTATCATTTGCTCGGTGTACAATCATTATTTTCATTTTGATGTAATTTACACTCAAACCATCATTAGAGCTTATTATCTGAAGTTTTCCCAGAAGGTATATGAGCTTATACTCGCTTGCTGCAACTAAGGTACCCAAGGAACAATTTTTGGTTTCATAAATATGTACAGGGGTGCTATAAAACTATTAATAAAATGCCTTGAAAAATATATTTTGTTATAACAACATCATTAACACCATCATAAAATAGCTTCTAAACTAAAGGGGCCTTGTCCTTATGAATATTGTTAAGACTTTCTTTAAATTCACTCACAAAACTTGAAAACCTTTTCCAGGCGTCCTAAAACCTTTCTTACAGCCTATTCTAAAGCCAGATGGACATTTTTATAAGCTTTCTGCATCTCTAGAAAACACTTAGAAGGTTATCTTAAAAGTAATTTTTAAAATCTTTGTAAATCCACATCAGGAGCGAGAATCTATAAGAATGCCCACGAAGGAATCCAAATAATTTTATTTTTGCATTTATTTCCTTTAAATTAATTTAAGCCACTTTTTTATCCATAATTCCTGAACTGTATTTTTAAATAATTTTCTATTATTAATAATTCTCTCTAAGTAATTGTTTCGGCTTAAGTAGTCGATTAAAATCCATTTTGAAGAACTTCTATCAGTTTTTTTTTGTCCAAATAAATGGGAAAAAATGCTGAATTTCTTGGTGCACAGTTGTTCTCATTTTTTTCCAGTGTTAACTTTTTTAAATTGTTTTAATACCAATTGCTTAAGAAGAGTTTCATTTAGCGATTTTTATTAGAAAATTTAGAAAAAGTTAACACTAGAAAAAAGAGAACAACTATGCACCAAGAAATGCAGCATTTTTTCCCAAAATATTTTATTTGGTCAAAAAAGTACTGCTAAAAGTTCTTTAAAGTGGCAATACAATACTTAGGCTGAAAATATTAAATAGGGAGAATTATTAATAACAGAAAAATATTTAAAAATATAGTTCAGGAATTTTGCCCAAAAAAGTGGAATATTTCAATTTCTAAATTGAACAACCAGATTTGATATCTGGATATAACTTTGCATGATAAGCAACTTTTTTAAATAGCATTTTTCGATATCTTAAAAAATAAAGGTAGTTTACTCTTGAGACAATTTCAAAAAAATTAATTTTCCGACCCAAGCTCCAGAACTAACACACACTTGTGTAGCCTTTTTTTGTTTGAGAACATGCACTAACTTTTATCAAAAATAAAAAATTTCAGCAAATCAATAACAACAGTTTCCCATAGGGAGGAGATGTTTTGCCGGACATTGCTCGCACTCACTCATTTATCAGTTATCACTCTATCTCCCAAGTTCCTGAATCTGGAAACTTGATATGATGATAAGACTTCTCCAAAGCTCGGTATACAAGCATATGATGTTCACGATCTAGGCTCTGTCAAAAGAATTTAACTACCGAAATAAACAGAAACCGTTTACAAATTCCCCATGTGACCCTAAATATGTGACATAGACGAGGTCACAGTGGAAATTCGCGAAACTACGCCAAATGTCGCACACAAATGTTATATGCAATATAATATGAAATTCGTGTTTAGGTAATACGGATTTGAAAATTACCACCCACGTTTTCTAGGCGTTGATCCTAATTCAGTTAATTGCTTTATCAAACTGGTATAATTTAAAACAAGATTTTAATTCTGTATTAACTCGATATTATAAAAAAAATTGATGGTAATTCCCATACCTCTTATATTTATTATCATTTGCCTAGTTTTGGCAATTTCAATTGCGCAATTAGCAGAGATGTGCCTTTAATACCAGAGGATATACACCATCCTTCTTTAAGTATTGATTTTAAGTAAAATACAAAAGACGCAAATAATTTTTCGGTCAATAATAACAATGTAAATTACAATTTTAGAACAGCTAATTTTATTAAACTCTATAACAAAGTTCAACGAACAGATTGGTCTTGCTTAGAATTCTATAGCAATATCGACGAAGCATGCGATGCTTTTTATGCAATTTTAAATAATATTTTTGATGAATGTGTACCAAAATTAAAAACACAATTGAAATTTTCCACCATGATACAACTCCAAAATTTAAAATAATATTTGATGCACACACACACAAAAACTAGAAAATATATAAAAACCATTACTACCTATATCAATTTAAATCTCTTAGGGCCACTCTAAAGAAACAAATTAATTCTGCCTACAAAAATTATAAAATAAAATAAATAAAATAAAATACTCTTTATTGTGCAACACAAAAGGACAAGATACATTTTTCAATGATTTTACAATCTTACCCTATCATTCAAACATATTAAAACATATTTATATTAATATTTAAATTATTTTCTTGTAATAGTTCAAATTTTAACTGTTTTTTTATACTATCTATTCTCCTACCTCTAATATTTACTGAGATATTGTTTATTATGTTGGAAGCTAAATATGAGAATGAAGACTCAAAAGCTGTAGTGTTATGCCGTGGGATAGTTGCGCTACCTATATTTCTAAGTTCTCTATTGTACACCATTTCCCTAAACTCAATTTTTGATAATAAATACAATGGAATTTTATTACTTAGCATCATGCAAACTAATTTAACATAATGAATGAAGTGCCTCTCTAGTTTTAACATGTGTAAAGACCTGATGTGTGGAGTGATGTGTTCTCTTCTGGGAATATATTTAATATACCTAATACAACAATTCTGAATTTTTTGCAAACGGTTTTTGTCTGATAGAGTAAGGCAGGGACCATATATACAGTCTCCATAGTTCAAAATTGACAGTACAAGGGATTCTGTCAACATAATTTTATTTGACTCTTTAAGGTACTCACGGTACTGGTATAGTTGTTTCAACCTTAAAAATGATGACTGACACAAAATTTACTGACGTGTTGCGTGAAAGATAGTGTTTCATCAAATATTATGCCCAGCACTTTAGCAGAATCCACATTTTGAATTACTGCATTACCAATGTTAATTTCCAAACTTAAACTCCTTATGTTTTGTACTCTATTAGATGTTCCTAGGTAGAGGTATGCACACTTACTAGTATTTAACAATAGGCCTCTATTCTCACACCACTCTTCGATTGTGAGCAAGTCCCTGTTAAATTGCAATACCTGTTCATATACATTATATTTATTTAGCGGCAAATACATTTCAATATCATCGGCATATGCATGAATTTTTGTATTGATATTTAAGTTTTTTAGGTCAGACATGTAGATATTAAACTAGAGGAAGCATTATACTCTTCGCCGATTTACTGAGCTTTTTGTATAATTGTTACACATTCTATAGGATACTCTTCGCATTTTTCTTGTAAATAATGTTAGTTTTTGGACATTCTAAATTTTGTGATACCACCTTTGTTGTGAAAAAAAAAATATATAAAAAAAAAAATATATGAAAAAAAAAAATCACGATGTGAGGGATCGAACCCGGGACCTTTGGATTGCGATCTATCTATCTATTTTGTTAAAAAACAATAGGGTTCTTCCTCTAGCTAACACTAAGTTACTCTCCAAATTTCAATACAATCGGATTTTTCTTTCTTGAGTTATCGTGCTTACAAGAAACGTGACGGACGGACAGACGGACAGACGGACAGACGGACAGACGGACAGACGGACATTTTGAAAGTTGTTCAGAATTCGTTCACTAACATAACGATATAAAATTTTTTTCTCTACGAGCGATATTTACTGATTTAGAAATGTGCCGATCAAATACAATATACTCTTCGTTTTTGCGAAGAGTATAATAATGTAGGTCCAAGAACGGAACCCTGTGGTACTCCGGCTTTAGTTTCTTTTGGTTGTGACATATTGTTCTGATTGACTGAAATTATTATTTGTCTATTGTATAAATATGATTCAAACCACAGTATGCAATTTTCTGATAGTCCTATATATTTTAGTATAGCAATGAGACATGAAATATCAACACAGTCAAATTAGAGTTGGGCGATTCGACTCTTTTTAAGGATTCGTACCAAACGAATCCGTATCAAGAAAAAATTCGTACTGAAATATTCTTTCAAGAATCCGAACTGTCTTGATTGTACAAACGGATACGGTTACAACATCGATAGGAAATATACGAATCTTTTGCTTTTGTGGGATTTGTACCATTCGAATCACTGCCAGGATTCGATTCAATGATACGAATCATACCAGTTACTACCCAACTCTAAGTCAAATGCTTTTGATAAGTCGAGTAGTGCCAACAAGGTTACATTACCATTATCTTGTTCTTTCAAGACATCATCTACAAGATCTATTAACTTAGTAGCTATGCAGCTATGCTGTTTACGAAATCCTGACTGGAAGGGTGCTAAGATATTGTTGTCATTTAAGAACTCAATTAACTCAATTAATTGATTATGTACTACTATTTCTGCCAGCTTAGATGCAACGCATAACATACTCATATTCTATAATCCGAGTAAGTAGATGGAGATTGTGTTTTTGGGATAGGTTTACCAATTGACGTTTTCCAAATAGTGGGAATTATGCCTAATTGTAAAGAATAGTTTACAATATGAGTTAACGGCTGTATGCAAAAATCTATCGCTAGTTGTAACATTTTAGCTGATATATTATCAATTCTCATGCTATGAGGTTTCTGCTTATTTATCAAATTTTTTATATCATTACAATCTACTGGACTATAATTGAATATCACATTTCTATTCAGGCAATTTTCCCCAAAATATCGAACTACTTCAATACTAGCTGACCTCACGGGTTCTGAACTAATGAAATGCTCACTGAAATTATTAGCATTTCTTAATTCATCTGGTATTTCTGAATGGTTTTGCATCTTAACAGGTGCCCATTTTTTAAAATGTGCCCAAAGTGCCTTTTGGTTGTTGGAATATCTATTTATAAAATGCTGGAAAAACGCTTTCTTTTCAGCTTTTAAAGCATTATTATAGTATTGTCTTAATTCACAAAAATATCGTCTGTGATCTGGCAATCTGGTTTTTTAAAATTTCTCCCCTATGTTTTAATTTTCGGATATGTTTTAAAGTATCAAACACTGAGTGTGAAATCGCGCCAAATTTTGGTCTTTTGTTCAATGTAAAAGAGGTAAATCTAGAATTCCTGGAACTGTTACTTATAACGACAAAACATATCCGAATCCGCATCTTACATATATCCGAAGCAATAAGCGTTAACCTTATTACTGAAAATGACATCTTGCAAGCAATTGAAAAGCTAAATAACAAAATGACCGCTGGTATAGGTGGCTTTCCCAGCTTTGTGGTTAAGGACTGTGCTGCTGTGTTTGTAACTCCACTGTATACCATTTTTAACTTGATCCTTACTGCGTCCAAGTTTCCTGATATCTGGAAAATTACTAAAATATGTCCCATACTTAAAACATCTTCCATAATTAATTACAAGCCATCGTCATTTTGTGCAATTTCGCCAAAGTTATAGAAATAATTTTGCATATCAATATCTACAGTGCAGTCTAAACCATTCATATCGCATGCTCAGCATGGTTTCATGGCGCAAATATCAACAGTAGCCAATCTTGCCTGTATTCCCCAGTTCATATCCGAAAACTTGGACGCGGGGGAACAAGTAGATGCTATATACACAGATATTCAAAAAGCATTTGATCAGATAGATCACTATTTATTATTATCCAAGCTAAATACCTTCGGATTTTCAGATACCTTGATCTTGATTTTACGTCCTACTTGTTTTCTAGGGAACAATTCGTAGAACACGGTGGTCACAGGTCTCGAAATTACTTAGCTACATCAGGTGTTCCACAAGGCTCAAACCTGGGACCTTTGTTGTTTTTAATTTTTGTAAATCATATAACGTCAACAATCAATTGCCACCAGCTACTTTTTGCAGATGATCTCAAAATCTATGCAAGTGTGAACAATTATAATAACTGTGCTAATTTACAAACTGAAATCAATAACGTTTCTGGGTGGTGTTCCAACAATTTCCTTAAGCTAAGTATTGCTAAATGCAAGATAATGACATTTACTCGTAGGCAAAACTGCATAAAATTTGATTATCATATTAACAATTTTCCCCTGGAGCGTTGTTCCGAATTTAAGGATTTCGGTGTTATATTTGATTGTCAGCTAAGATTCTCTTACCATATTAATCAAATGACCAGCTTCTAAGTTACTCGGGTTTTTTGTTAGAAATTCTCAAATGTTGAAAGCTTAAAATTATTGTATTTTACATATATTCAATCGAAACTAGAATATGCGGCACTCATATGGTTTCCTATATACCAAAACTCCATTTTATTAATTGAATCTATGTAAAGGAAATTTGTTAAGTTTTTGTTTTTTTTAAGTTAAATGGTTTTTAATCTCCGCGAGGCAATGACAATGCACTTTTATTAGATATGTTTCATATAATCTCACTAAGTAAAAGAAGGAACTGCATTGCCCTTTCTTTTGTGTACAATATTGCAAATAATATTATTGACTGTCCATCCCTTGTTAATAAGCTCTGCTTTCTGATTGCTCGCATGAACTCGCGTGAAAATTACTGTTTTCATTGTTCTTTTGGTCGAACTAACCTCATGCGATAGTCACCAATTTTTAATGCCTGTAATATATTTAATTCTCTATCTGGTGTCTCTGACATTAATCATGATAGCTTAGATAGGATAATACACTTATATCTTACAAAAAATCAGTAAAAATGGATCATATAATAATAATAATGTAATAATATATTCCATCATATCATGTTTTTTCCTTTTGTTTTTTCTTCACACTTTTGTATTTCTTTTATTTTTATATTTGTATTGTAGTTTTGTAATTCGTATTATTGTTTCTCTTTTAATTTATGTACACTGTTTTCTGTAATTGGGTATTCATACCTGTTGGAAATATGAATTTATTTATTTATTTGCTTTGTTCATATGTACTGTCGCAAACAATTGCTAGCTGATGCTTTTCGCTTAAACACTAACCACTATACCTTCGTACGCTGCCTAAAATGCTCTGGTATATTATTTTTAAAACTGAAGCAACTATATTAAATTGTGCAATTATAAGCATTACCACTGTTGCACTAAAATAAATGGGTTTTATAAATTGGGTTTGTTAATTTCGTTTCCCACTTTCATAAACTGAACGCTTGCAACTTGGAAGTTTATTAAGGCCAATGGAATAACATCCGATGCAGAAAAACAAACTTTAGAGCAAAATAAGGTATTAATGTTAAAGCTTATAAAACCACATGTACTTTAGCAGTATACAAATGCAGATCGATACAAATATTTACATTTTTAACCCCCGACCCAAAAAGTGGGGGTGTTATAAGTGTGACGCGTATGTTTGTTTGTCTGTCTGTCTGTGGCTTCATATCTCTTCAACGGGTGATCCGATTTTGATGCACTTTTTTTTATTTGAAAGAGTATTTCGTCGAGAAGGTTTTTGCCATATTAGATTTTGATGTTTGGTCTCCATCTTGATTACAAGCTTTTATTTAACTTGCCTTGTTCTTGTGGGTCAAATCTTGCAACTGAATTTTAAATAAAATAGTTATCCCCAACCGATTGAGCTGAAATTTTGCCCACAAGTTTAGTTTGGATGACAATGCATGGTTAGCTAAGTGACATCATTTCAAATCCAATATGGCGAACTCCCGAAGATGGCGGACCAGTTATTTTTTATGCACCCCCATGATATGGGTATCAAATGAAAGGGTGTGCTGAGAAGAATACGAAAATAAAATGACATCACACTAAATTCAATATGGCGGACGCAACTGAATTTTAAAACAGTTGTCCCCAACCGATTGAGCTGAAATTTTGCATACACGTTTAGTTTGGATGACAATGCATGGTTAGCTAAGTGACGTCATTCCAAATCTAATATGGCGGACCAGTTATTTTTTATGCACCCCCTGATATGGGTATCAAATGAAAGGGTTTGCTGAGAAGAATACGAAAATAAAATGACGTCACACTAAATTCAATATGGCGGACGCAACTGAATTTTAAAACAGTTATCCTCAACCGATTGAGCTGAAATTTTGCATACACGTTTAGTTTGGATGACAATGCATGGTTAGCTAAGTGACGTCATTCCAAATCTAATATGGCGGACCAGTTATTTTTTATGCACCCCCTGATATGGGTATCAAATGAAAGGGTTTGCTGAGAAGAATACGAAAATAAAATGACGTCACACTAAATTCAATATGGCGGACGTCCCAAGATGGCGGACAAAATTTTTTAGTTTTAACACTATAATTTGATCGTATAGTGTATTCGCTCATACGTTGCATTCTAATAAATGGTGAAGGATTCGGTTTAAACTATAAGTTTTATATCAGATGGGAACGACGCAATGAATATACACTTCTCCAAGAAATTAACGCACCACCAAAAAATAACCAAAAGTATGAAGTTAGTTAAATTTTAACCCCCGACCCAAAAAGAGAGGTGTTATAAGTTTCACGCGTATGTTTGTATGTTTGTTTGTCTGTCTGTCTGTGGCTTCATATCTCTTCAACGGGTGATCCGATTTTGATGTACTTTTTTTTATTTGAAAGAGTATTTTGTCGAGAAGGTTTCAGGCTATATTAGATTTTGATGTTTGGTCGCCATCTTGAATTCGCCATGTTGAACTTCTCTAGAAATTGTCCGACTGAAGTAAAATTGAAAATGTGCAGACAATTACGGTAGCCGAATATGATTTCGGCCTCATTTTGATTCGTTCATATGAAACTGGTACGATTAGATACATTGATCGGGAATTTCAATTTTTTTAACCCCCGACCCAAAAAGAGGTGTTATAAGTTTGGCTCGTATGTTTGTATGTTTGTCTGTCTGTCTGGCTGTCTGTCTGTCTATCTGTGGCTTTATTCTCTTCAACGGGAGATCCGATTTTGAAGCAGTTTTCATTAAAATTAAATATAACACATAAATATATTTATAATAGAACCGGTCTTGTAGACCGTGTGCGACTAGTAGAATACAAAATTGGACCGCGTCGGCTTAAGGGTTAAAAAGTTCTGTGTGGGACTCGTGATATAATAATACGCTATGCTGTATCTATATGTTTAGTTTAAAAAGTATAAAATAAAATAAAATTACAAATTTTAAAAAAACCCCGACACAAAAATATCGACTAAATAACTAATATAAAAAAATAAATTAACACAACTTAACATAATTAATAGCAACATAATTAATAGCAACCGCTCTACCGATGAAAAATTGGGGCTTCTGCCTACCCTTGTTGGGATTTCACTCATTTCCTTAAGATAATAAAATTAAATTACAAATTAAAAAAAAACCGACACAAAAATATCGACTAAATAACTAATATAAAAAAAATAAATTAACACGACTTTAAAAAAATTGTGAAATAATTTCGATTCCATATACTGCGAACTCTTATGATTTATTTAAATTCAGCTTACATTTTCTTTATGTCCTCGAGATTTGCTTTCTTATACGCATGAATATGTCGGGGGCTGCTGTAAAGATGAACTACTAAATAGTTATATTCAAAACAGCAGCTCCCGATATATTCATGCGTATAAGAAAGCAAATCTCGAGGACAAAGAAAATGTAAGCTGGATTTAAATAAATCATAAGAGTTCGTATATGGAATCAAAATTATTTCATAATTTTTAAAGTTGTGTTAATTTATTTTTTTTATATTAGTTATTTAGTCGATATTTTTGTTTCGAGGGTTTTTTAAATTTGTAATTTAATTTTATTAAGGAAATTCTTATGTAGACGAGTATCGTAGTGAGCAACCTAACTACATTACAATCTCATGCAAATGACATTTATATTTACATTATAAATAACCAAATTTCATCTAATACAACCTGGAGACGAAAGCACTCGTAAGGATAATAACAAAAACACTTCGCGCTCGGGGGCTCATCAGGACACTTGGTATGACACACAGAGGAACCCCGTTAAGGGAGCTACATCCACCAAGGAAGAGGCAAATAAAGATTACGGTTATAAAGTAACTTATTGGGTTAAAACTTCAAATTACTAAATAATTTTTAAGGATGGCAGATGAGGAAAATTAGTGGAAAGAAGGACATTAATTTCAACTGTCTATTTTAAAGAATATTTCTGCGCGTATCTAAGGCGAGCTTTGTACATTGGCTTTTTGTTTTTACGGGAATTTATATGGGACTACTAAAATGTGAAATTTAATTTTTCTACCAATGTTACAACAAAAAAAAACCTAAGTAAGGCACGTTTTATTTTCATTCATTATTTACTAAACTTATTATTCATTTTGAACTTTTTCTTGTAAATGCTGCCACACAGATGACAATGGTGACAGGGTTGTGAAATGTTCATTTAGTGTCTGTAATAAAATCCCTTGCGCTAAAATTTCTCAACGGCGGGGTAAGTTAAATGTGTTCGACTTATGCGGGGAGGTCGGTTTGACACGTAATAATAGCATGTGTTGATAATGTAGAAGAACCTACCACACAGCGTCTGAGTGACATGACACCAACTTATTTATTAAGCGCACCACTCGCGTTCTCCCTTGTTCTTGTGTGATTTTCCACTCCCAGGCGGATTCAAGAAGGTGTAAGAGATATTTGATAGCTAAGAAGTAAGCCAAGGCTCCACTACCGTAGATTATTAACGACGCTCTCTCTAAAAATTGTTTTATGCAATTTTTCTTATTTACCTAATGGCGATGGATTTTATGCTTAAAGGTCTCTGAATTGTTTTGATAAAAAAATCCCTCCCGAGCTTCCATAATGTGACCGGGGTATTGAGATTCAAACTTGTGGGGTCCTGCGACATCCGATTTACTCAATTCCGGGCTATCGAATGAAAATCCTGGAGGGATGAGACTTACAACAAGTCATTCGATCAATAAAATGCAAAAATTCAAAGAATGCCATTTATTAATTAGGTTTAAAATAAGTACCATTAAATTATGCGATATCCTATCTAATAAATTATATAATTTGATCAGAATCGCCTCCTCCAAGTAGGGCAAGGTCGTTCACCTCTTTAAGAGAGTTTTTTAATACTACTATACAATGGAGAGCGTGCGATAGTAATCGATTTAGTAGAAAAGATTCACACAACTTTCCTAGAAATTGATGAAAGCATTTTTAGGTTTTTTGTGGCTGACTTTAAATAATATTAAAATATTTTAACTTTAAAATGTTGAATCGCTTGTGATTTGCTTTAAAGTTCTTTATCGTGGTTATATTATTCACAAGAACGGAGTTCCACATGAGTTCAACTATATATGAGTTTACAACTTTCTGTCAGTCTCACGACGTACCGGTCCGCTCATAATATAGAGAATGTGACACGACTTCACCTTCGAGCGACTTTTTAGCAAAATGGCCTTTTGTCTTTTTTATGCATAAGGCGGTTTTCTCTATAACTTTGTCATTTGGAAAGACCTGCATTTGGTTTTCCTACTATCACTTTCTACTGAATATCCAACGCACTCGTCCAGTTGGATGAATCCAAATTTGTTTTATTCGAAAAATCGGCTTTGTCCATTTTTACAATTTTTTTACAAATAATTGCCTAGCTACGTTACGGGGCTTTGCCACATTTGTTGGTTTCGCCTTTTTAATACGTCGCATCGTTAAAATTTTATATTCACTCTTTTGAATGATATTTACTCTTTTGAATGATATTCACAATGACTGTATCTCCACTTTCATTGTGTTTCGTGGAGCGATTAAAAAGTTTAAAATATCCATAAATATTTTCAAAGTACATTTTTGGCATACTTCGTAAGAAGTATATTGTTTATTTTTCCTTGTCCATAAAAATATCCAACTTTGACGCACTCTTGAAAAAGTATTATGTATTTTTGTTTTTGACCAAAATTCTACTATTTTCAATACACTTTCCTATGAACATAATATACTTTTAATCTTACGGCCTGGTCATAAATGTATTTTTCTAAATGAAAATTCGGTGTTTCTTCGAATTCTCACCTAGTAGTTGCCTTACGTCTCTGCTAAAGTATATGAGACCAAGGAACAATTTTGGTTTCTTAAATATATACGAGGGTGCTATAAAACTATTTATAAAATGCCTTGAAAAATCTATTTTGCTGTAACAATATCCTTAATACCATCATAAAGCGACTTGTAGACAAAAGGGCCCACCCTTATGAAGGTTGTTAGGCCTTTTTAAATTCCATCATAAAACTCCTTAATGAGGCATAGTGCCGCTCTTAAAAACCTGGTTCGGACCGTTTTAAAACCTTTTTTAAAACCTATTTTAAAGCTGCCGGAAGCTTTTTTATTAGCTTCCTGCATTTCCAGAAAACACCTAGAAGGCTACCTTAAAACTGGTTTTTAAAACTCTTATAAGTCCATATTAGAACTGAAAAGCTATAAGAATATCCACGAAGGAATCCAAATAATTTTATTATTGCATTTATTTTTTCTAAACTGATTTAAGCAAATACACCATCGGACTTATTGAAGATAAAATGGAATTTGAAATTTATAAAGCGTAGAGTGGCACTATAACCTATCTAAGGCCGATTTAAAAGGTAATAAAAAGACATCAGGTATGACCAAAAAATTAAAACCAACGGCAGTTTATCGTTGAAACTACAAAAGAAAGGTCCAAAAAACAAGGGCGCCTCAGAAATAATAATGATTTTAATATCCATACAAAATTTGCATAGACGCGTAATCAGCAAATTTAAAAAAGTAGGCCGCTTCTCGGTTCCCACAGTAATTTTCAGTCGTTTCTTGTAATTCTACCTTAATTTGCTAAAGAAAAAGTGATTATTATTAATAATTATAATTATGAGATTGACCTTGAATATTTTTAGATAACAACAAAAACATGACCGGCCAACTAAAAACCCAATTGTCATTTTACAGTCATCTTATTAAACTATATATTCTAATAATGGTAATGACCTAGAACATTTACTCTAAATGAAGTCCTTTTAGTCTTTTTGTATTCTATCACGAATAATCCCTTCCTAACATAAATGCAAATGCACTTGGCAAAGACTACATGGACTTGATAAAAGCTGTAATAAAACGTTTGGGATTTAAAAGAACCGCCTCCAAGACGAACCGCGTTGACATTTGATACAAAAAAATTAAAACTTAACCTCAAAATAATTTTTACAATTATTATTTTTTATTTATTTGCTTTTATCAAAATAATTTCTTCCAAAAAAGACATAATTACACATCAGTAAGTCGTGAAATGCTTTTAATTAACACACACACACACACACACATGCATCAACGACACTTCAGGCAGATATATTGTTTATTACTTTTATAATAAATGTTTTATTGAGGTTTTAGAAAGTGTTTTATGGAATTAAAATTTGCCTTTTAGATTTATAGACGCCTTTTTTTCTTCATAACGGTTTCATCACAACATTTGTCAAGGATGTCTTAAAAGTCTAGTTTTGTAATGGCCTTTAATAAGTACTAATAGGTATTGAAAATGTCTAGTTTTAAAAAGGATTTAAAATGCATTTATTGCAAATATGTTGAAACCATAAAGAATAATTTAAAGCCTCTTTAAATCTAGATGGAATTTAAGACGTTAATAAAACTAATTAGCTTTATGGAGAGTTTTATGTAGGTATGATAAGCTCATTACAAATACATATTATCCTAGAAGCAAATTAGTTTTATAATTAGGTCTTACAGAATGCTTTAAAACTTATAAGAGCAAGTATACTTGAAGCCTAAAAGGCCTTAACTACAACATCAATACACAAGATTATTTCCCAACCCTGACAAACCTTTCTTAAAACCTCCTCAAGTCCAAATGACTTTTAAATTATTCCTTGGGTGTTCTTTTGTGCCAGTTTTCGGCGCTGATACCTTTCAATCTTATATAATATGCTCAAAATTGTTATTAAATGAATTTTTACTAAATTTTTATCTAGTCTTCGACTTAGGTCGATTCTGCGATGTTCTATAGCAATAACACAGACCAGAGAGACCAGATTATTCTTTTTCAAAGGTTTTTGATGCACTGAATCCGAATTCGACCTCAGAATTTTTCATCATATCAAGTTTTCCAGATGCCCTAACCCAAAAATGAACCCAATAATGCAAAAACAAGGTTTTTCGATACATTCGGGATTATATTACATCGCGAATTAACTTTTCTTCACAAAACTCGTTGCGGCATATGAAAGTACTACTCTTCCCCATCTTCAGATATTTATTTTGTTCTCGGAGAAATCGTCCGTTGAAATTAATTAGTTGGCGTTCTCGTTACAACCATACCATACTTCTAATTGTCGTATCGATTTGAAACTTTGCAAACTTATGCAGTTTTGGTGACAATACAATTATATAATATCATTGACCTTGTATGATAACGTGGGTGGGAGGTAGTGATAATGACTGTTTATGGGTGTATCACCGGCGACTCCACCATAAACTCGAATTCTTCGCGATAGAGAATGATGGCGTATTTGTAAAGGGCATAGAAGGATAAGCATGTGTTAGGTGCAAAATATTATTTTTGGAAAACCAATTTTACGGGAGTTATGGGGGTAAAAAGAAAAATGGGAAAAATTTTTTTTCTCGAGAACGGATAAACCGATTTTTATGAAAAAAATATATGTTATGGCTTTTGATGGTGCAAATGTGGGAAAAAATTATTGAGTCGATTTGTCGAAAAAAAGTGGTGAAAAAATTTTTTGAAAATAAAAAAACTTTTTTTAGGGGATGTTCTAGAGGCACACCCACCATTTTCTTCCAAATAAATGCTTATATGCCCCTTTAAAACATATCCAATTTTCAAAGCGATCGGAAGGGTACAACATACTCAAAATTGATAATCATTGGCAGACTGCGGGCGGCGCGTAGTCTATATAATGAAGCATTATAAGACGACTTCTTTGTAAATATTTCGTGCAAAAACGAGATTACCTTCCCCCCCTCGTTTTCGAGGGGGGGAAGGTGGTGGAGAAGTTTTTGACCGCCGCAACCTCCTGAAATGGCCATCCCTCTTATGGATCCCTTTATGTTTTCATATATAAACGGGTTTGGGGAGTGATTTATCGACGGGTTATACTTGAAATAATATAGAAGGGGGTTATAGAGTAAGTGGAGTCCAGACAGCAGGCCTAGGGGGTTGATTAAACCCTCCCGAAGGCTGTAGTTTTTTTTTCAAATGATTCGGTTCAAATGCGTATACCCCATTTTCAGGGTCGCTGGTCACGGGAAAAATATTCATTTTTAGCTCCAACCCCCTCAAACGGGCAGAAATCACCCATCACTCACCGTTTGAGAGATGAAGAGGGGTTGGAGCTAAAAATGAATATTTTTCACATGATCAGCGACCCCAAAAACGGGGGAAACGCGTTTGAACCCGAATTATTTGATAAAAAATGATTTTCCACTCCTCGGAAGGTTTTAATTAACCCCCTGGCCTGCTGTCTGGACTCAGCTTACTCTATAACCATCTTGCATGTTATTTCAAGTATAACCCGTTGATAAATCACTCCCCAGACTCGTACAGAAAACATAAAGGAATCCATAAGGCCGTTTTAAGAGGTTGCGGCGGTCAAAAACTTCTCCCTCCACTTGCATCGTGTTCAATACCCTCGAAAACGGACGGTGGAAGGTATTCTCGTCTTTGCAAGAAATATTTACACTATTTCTGCCTTTATTACATAGACTAGCGGTTCATTACTACATCTTACTACCACGGTCACTGGCGGCCATTACAACCCTAGCATTTAAATCAGTATCAAACTTCAAGAAGTGTGGCGCAAAAATTCTCTGATGTCAACTGTGGGGTCAAACAAAATCTAGTTTGAAAATCTGAAGGTTTTGCAAGGATGACGTCCGCAGTCAGCCTACGAAAGAACTAGTTTTCAAAGTCCACTACGAGGAGGTTACAGTGCCTTTCACTAGTGAAGGTGCCTGTTTATTGTGAGTCCCCTTGCCTCTCACGAGTCGGGGTGTTTATTTATCGTGAGTCTCCTTGCCTCTCATTAGTCGAGGTGCTTGGTTATTATGAGTCCCCTTGCCTCTCACAATTCGGGCTGACTTTTTTGCGTGAGTCCTCTTGCCTCTCACGAATCAGGTTACTCTATATTGATGAGACTTCTTTTAGTCTTCTTTCTTGGAGAACATCCCATAAAAAAAAATTATTTTGAAAAAATTTTTCAAAAAGTTGCAGGGGGTTGCGGCGGTCAAAAACTTCTCCCACCACTTGCATCGTGTTCAGCACCCTCGAAAACGAGGGGGAGAAGGTAATCTCGTCTTTGCACGAAATATTTACAAAAAAGTCGTCTTATAATGCTTCATTACATAGACTACGCGCCGCCCGCAGTCTGCCAATGATTATCAATTTTGAGTATGTTGTACCCTTCCGATCGCTATGAAAATTAGATATGTTTTAAAGGGGTATATAAGCATTTATTTGGAAGAAAATGGTAGGTGTGCTTCTAGAACATCCCCTAAAAAAAATTTTTGTTTTATTTTGAAAAAATTTTTTTACCACCTTTTTTCGACAAATGGACTCAATAATTATTTCCCACATTTGCACCATCAAAAGCCATAACATATATTTTTTTCATGAAAATCGGTTTATCCGTTCTCGAGAAAAAATTTTTTTTCCATTTTTCTTTTTACCCCCATAACTTCCGTAAAAATGGTTTTCCAAAAATAATATTTTGGGAAATTTCATCTAACACTACTATCAACTTGTGCTAAACATTTCGACCCGATTGGTATGGGGGCACCTAACACATGCTTATCCTGCTATGCCCTTTAGGACAGTACTGCTTGTATGAAATAGTATATCTTCCTAGATGTATCGGGATTTTAGTTTTCGATCATATCCTGTAAATCACAGCACCGACTCATTTAATTTTGTATCTCAAATTGAGAAACATGTCGGACATTGAAGGGAAAAGTGTTTTACATATTTATTTGCACATTGAACACACGTCATCGAAGAATTTAATAAAGGACTCGGTGAAAGGACTATTCGCAATTATCGTGTATGCTGATGGGTAAATGGAATTTTTACCTGGAGCTTGCTACTGTTTAGATCGGGATATGAAATCACACACAAATGAAACTATGAAAAGTGGTTGAACCGAAAAATTCTGCAATCGTCAATCATCAAATTCTCGGAAGGCAGACGTGATAAAATGGTTAGTTGACCGGAACATCAATTTTGAACCAATTTGAGATGTACAGAAGTTTAATATATTTTTTTCTAATATACTTTCAACGGCAATACCTCCATAAAACTTTTTTAATCGCACTCCACTGTAAACTGTAATACCGGTTAGGATGCAACTTTTACCACGCACTTGTGGGTCGCATCCCTAATTCTCGCCACCATTCATCTGGTTTACAGTAAATTATTGATAAGTTCAATTATAGAGCGTAGCTAAATTTAACATCTCTCATCATCTGTACATATAATAAATCTGAAACTTTAAACAGCAGTTTTTAATGGAAGTCGTATTAAAATGAATGTAAGACTTGAATAAATGTTTTAGAAAAAAAATTAATTTTCTTTATTAAAGTTGTTCATAAATGTCATCATATTTTATATCAAAACAAAGTGAAAACATGCATATTAAACACCGACGTAAAAATAATTTCATTGGTGTTATTGTAATAAACCTGTAATATATTTAGATGAATAATCGTGCAAATTTTTATTTGGAAATCTTTGGACCATCCTCATACAATTAGACCTAATTATACAGAATCCTGAAACGGTTCGAAATCGAGTCACTTGTTGAAGATATGCAATATAAGATTTGCAAAACAATGAGTTAATTATTCAATTATTTGTTTGATTATCTTTGCATTACAATATGGATTAACTATTCATGGGTGAGCTATTTATAGTCTATATCTATATCTACTTGCCGCGAGGCGGTACACAATTGTTTTATTGAAATTATCTGCTCCAAACTCACACATCCCCAATTAGTAATTTCGAATTCTGCCAACTATATAACTTTTGTCTCAGGTTAATAACATCTATTATGTATTCGACGAATGATTTATATTTTATCGAATGCATAAAACGATATACGATATACCAAATTTCTACAGAACTATTTATTAAAGCGGACAAGTTTGTTTTCGCAAGAACATAGATAGATAGACAGTCGTTTATTTGACTACTTTACATATACAAATACATTTGTAGCGTCATTACTTTGTTATTATCAATAGATAATATACATATAATATTAAAAATGAAGTGTTAAATATAATAAAGCTTTATAAAACAGACATAAAAAACAAGGATATTATAATAAATGAAAAATTGTCTTAAAACATACGACGTTAGCTACACAGTATATTACATAACAATCATAAAATCTTCAGTTGTGTAGAAAGAAAATTTCAACATATGATTTCCAATAATGCTTTTAAATTTGTGAAAATTTTGTTGTTTTATATTTTCAGGTAATTTATTATATAAGTTCAAGTTTAATGAGTTTGTAATTGATATTGTTAAGCGATATTTAGGAGGTTTTAACAAATTGGCCGACCTCCTGTTGTAGTTATGTAGCTCAGATGGAGAGAGTAGTAAATATATAGGCAAGGAATGGACATTACATATTTAATAAATAATGGTTGACAGTGTTCTCTGAATTCTGCTCTTGTTATAATTCTTATAGACTCTTTCTGTTGTCGAAATATTTTGACAGCGCTGCTCGAGTTCTTCCAGAATATAACCCCGTAGTTTATTTGGGAGTGCATTGATGAATAATACTCTATATAATCTGTATACCCCAGTCAGTCTATGCATTCGGTCAAGAAAAATTAATAGGGAGCTTATTTTTGGTATAAATATTCCCCGAGGGTTCAGATCCAACATACTAATAGTCATCCTTCCGCAGTTCCCTGTTTTTCTTCCCCAAATGGGCACGTTTTTATATTTTGCCTATTTTCTTAAAAACGATTAATTTTATAAAAAAAAAATCATAAAAGTACCTACTATTTTATAGCAGACAAAATTTTAACAACCTCGGTAACAACACTGTAAACGTGGTCTTACAAAACAGCTTATTTAGTTTAGGTAAAAATAGCATAGCGTAGACGATGTATCAGTCACTTACGTCACCTCAGTAATAATTTGGTGGAGTCCATAAGTGCTAAAACAGCTAGAGGGGATTTTCGCCGCTTAGTACGTTTATGTTCATCAACAATGCATATCCTTCATCGACTGTTGGCAGAATGGTAGATATAAATGTATCTAATTGATCAACAAAGCCCATCACATTCGTCTTAGGTGGTCTGTAAATAAGCCCCAATGCAATGGATGTATTATGTCCATTAAATTTGATCCAGAATAGTTCAGATGTTGAGTCAAAGTTGAGATTGAGATTAATAGGCAATTGATAGTGTTCCGAAAGTATATTCCCTCTCCTCCATCACGACCTACCCCATCATAACGTAAAAATAAGAAACTTGGTATATTTATTAAGTTGGAAGGAGTTGGAAGAGTCAACCAGGTTTTAATTATTCCAATAATTTCAAACCTACCTTTTACCAAGTTCTTAAGTACAGTAAACCCATTAAATAAAGATCGTACATTTAATTGACAAATTATACATTGTTATTAATACTATGTGCCGACTAGTTTTTGCTGCGCCTTATTGGTGGCTAAGGCTTAGTAGATGATGGATCCTTTCACTTCCGGCCAGTATTTTCTATGTCAGACTTCGTAACTTCAGGAGTACTGCTCTTATTAGGTGTAGGAACCGAAGTTGAGAGCTTAAAATTTCTAATTTTGACCGTTAGTTGTTTCTTTCTGGCATCTAACAGGTGTTGTATAAGTAGTTTTCTTTCTTCTCTGTCCTGTTTCATTTTTTTTAGTTGTGTAACAAGTTTCAATAACATGGATCTAGTTTTCCCACTAGTCTGGTACCCCAAACGATATACGTTATTTATCTCAGAATAAGACAAGTGCAGTGCCAATTTTTAATTCAGGAACAAGGTAACAATATCTAAAATCTCTGACACGGCAATCGATTCATCATGTTTTAGAATATATGTATCCAAATTTTGAAGCTGGGTCAATGAATACAACAAAGTTATGGGATAAGAAATGTAATACACTGTAATTACGAGAAATTTCATAAAAATGTGAAAAAGTACGATTTTCTGAATTAAATCGCGTCGACAGGTCATTTTATATAAGAAAATGACTTTAGTTTCGAATGTTTGCGAGTTACATAGGCCACTTCTATTTTGCATCGCCTTGTATTTTAAAAGTACTTTCACAATTTGCAAAAAATATAGTTCAAAAAGTTGAGAAATAATATTATTAGAGTCCCATTTCAAAGGTCGTTGGGTCATGCTTTTGTAGAAGCGACTTTAGCGCGTTTTATTCGTAACTTTAATGCAGTTGGAAAGAGATGATTTAAAATGTAGTCGAAATTCATATCTCTTTATTACCTATACGCAGAGCGGTCTGTTATCAACTAAATAGCCGGGCAATTTATGACTTTTTTACAGAGTATACCCGTATGAGTTTTCGACCGTATTACTATCAAAGACAAGAGCGTAGTTTGATACATATATGCCTTACTTATGCAACATCATTTAGTTTTATAGCGGTCACAATGTGTAACCAATTTTGGTACGTCCGCGTCCTTCGAAGCAAACCTATTGACCTACTTCATATTGACGTCGTTTTACTTTATACCTTGGTTTTGCTTATTTGCTCGAATATAGCTGATATATAGGTATAATATTAAACTGCCATGTTTTTTATGAGACATGTTTTGAAAGGGGTGTTATTTATGAGACCAATAAGTATGCTGCTGTATTTCGAAAAAACACATTGTTCTGATTTTTCCATATATTGACTTCAAGTTTGTTTTATAATGTAGTCGTTGGTTTAATATGTAATGTACATTTATATCGAATAATTCAAAATATTTTTCTTAGTAAGAATAATTGCAGAAGTGAAACACAGCGAACCAGGCATATACCAAATCATAGCGAAGTTGCCCGCCTACAAACCATATAATTTGTTATATAATGACTAAATGTACCTTGGAATACGTACATTTTTAACAATATCCGCACTTTGAGACGCTACATTAAAAATATTTCTAGGTTTTTAGTTGTTGACGCACGTTATGGGTCAACCAGTAATGTTCTTCTTATTACCTAGCCGAGGCAATTTTAAGCGCCGCCGCTAGATGGCGTACTGCCACTACCTACTATCTATATTCATTTTTTTGTTATTTAGCATTTACAAGCATTTGTATAAGTCAGTTCATGGTTTTTGTTTAATGTAGTTTTATGCCATAGATTCTACAAAACTTTGTATTTTCAAGTGTTAGTAAAAAAAAAATTAACTAATTAAATTAATTTTATTAGAACGTGAAAGTTGTTTTAATAACACGTTTTTATTTATTTATTTTTTAAATTCACAAAATTAATATAGGGTGGGTAATAGTGCGTCGAACTTCGATATCTCGAGTTCTACTACGCGACGCGGATAGGCAGGACTTTATAAGCTAACGATTGCTGGTTGGGCAAAACAAAGAAATTACGACATCTACAATGTTATATGCAGTTGCAGCATTTAACTGTTAGACAGAAGGATATATCTGGTGTCTTTTCGGCAAGCTCCTGACCTACTTTATCATGAGAAGTTTGAATAATCTTTCTAGAACTCCTTATATCATCTCCCGCTAAGTCCATAAAATTTTATTGCATATAAAATGCAATTGTATTTCTTAATTGAAACGTCCACCGCCAAGTCCATTATATTACAGGCGTAGGGATATCAACACTGCGGTGATCATTCTACGTAAGCATAGGAACGAATCTGTGCTAAATTATTTAAAATTTTCAACCGCAGAGGTCTAGATAATATTAGAAAACACAATAAATACTAAAACAAATAAACTGTACAAAAGATTTAAAAAAATTATTTCCATTTCCATTATTGCAGGCCATAGAAAACGATTTTTGCAACAGATAAAGCGAAAATGAAATATATTGAAACGAATAAGCAGGAAACTAAGGCGTTGTCACCGTATAAAGAGATTATCGTCAGAATATTACATTTGTTGCTTTTCTTAGCAATTAATTATTTTACCTATTGGTTATTGACGGAAAAATAAAACATCATTGATGCTCAAGTATATACAATGTCGAATTTAACGGGCTACTTTTATATTTTTGAACATGTATATTTTATAAATATTTGAAATAGTAAATAGCACTAGAACAAAATCTGGCAAGTTTTGGTATCACATAATGATATGCTGCGTTTAAAAATAATTTCGTTAAATAAACTACTTTTTTTTAATTTTGTGTACCCGAAAATTTGCTATAAATAACTCGACTGAGTTCCACGCTGGTATTTTGAATAAGTTAAGTTGAAAGTTAAAAATACGTTTGAATTCATTATTTGCTCATTTTTACACCCACCTCAATATTGATATTAGGTAATAAGGTTCATTTAGCTGGGCGATGCCCGACGGTGAAATATTATTCCATAATTACTTCCACATCCAGTGGAAAGTGGAAATATAGTAACGACAAACAATTTTTGAAAATTTTTATTGTTAAAATAGGCTTAGAATGTCATGAAACGTCGACATTTTAAGTTTGAGCGAAAAAAAACTTCTGTCTGTCTGTCGGTCTGTAACTTTTTTGTGCGCACGTTTACTCTGGAACCGTTTCAGATATTGACTTGAAATTTGGTACACATATGTACTTTAACGAGATCTGGACCTAGATTATATTTTCATCTTGTTCCGTCGAAGGGTTGGGGGGTAAATTGGGGTAAGCTTGGGGTAAATAGGTAAATTAAGCAGGTAAGAGTTCATAAAATAGGTATTTAGTATATACAAGAGAAGCTAAGGTCCCAAAAAAAATTTGGCATTAGCCACCCCCTTTACCACCCCTACCCCATTATTAAAGGGGATGAAAAAAAAATGTGATTTAGTGTGTGTACAAGAACCAGAAACCTCAAAATATTTTTTACTTTTTCCACTCCCCTCTCACCACCCCACCCCACTACCGATGTGGGGTATCGTTTTATGGGTTTTTGGGATAGTCGATTTCAAATATTATATTATTAAAGTTCTCTAAACAATTATTTCCACATACAAAATTTTTTCGTTATGAGAGACTTGGACAGAAAATTTGGATGTGGAAATAGTGATTCCTTGGGCAGCGGTTTTTCTGTCTGCCTGCCTGTCGGTCTGTAACTTTTTTTGTGCGCACGATTACTCTGGAATCGTTTAAGATATTGACTTGAAATTTGGTAGTATGTACTTTAACGGGATCTGGAACTAGATTGTATTTTCATCTTATTCCGTCGAAGGGTTGGGGGTAAAATGGAGTAGATGGGGGGGTAAATAGGTAAATCAAGCAGGAAGAGTCCTTAAAATTGGTATTTAGTGTATACAAGAGAAGCTAAAGTCCCAAAAAAAAAATTGGAATTAGCCACCTCTTTTACCACCCCTACCCATTATTAAAGGGGATGAAAAAAAATGTGATTTAGTGTGTGTACAAGAACCAAAAGCCTCAAAATATTTTTTACTTCTTCCACCCCCACTACCAACCCCCTATCACCACCCCCACCCCATTAACGTGTGGGATATCGTTTTATAGATTTTTGGGGTAGTCGATTTCAAATATTATATTATTAAAGTTCTATAAACAATTATTTCCATATACAAAATTTTTTCGTTATGAGAGACTTGGACAGAAAATCTGGATGTGGAAGTAGTGATTCCTTGGGCAGCGGTTTTTTTAAAGTCGGTTCAATTTCATTTTGAAAAACGTTTTTCGTCCTATTTAGTAGGATACACAGGATTGAATTTTTTTAACGTCACAAAATTCTAATATCTCCATGCATCGAAGGACAAGTGTAGGTAAGCTATATATTTTCGCCCACTAATTTCATAAAAATAAAATGTTCTGCTTAAAATCATTAAACGTTATCTAATATATAAAAATCTCGTGTCACTGTGTTTGTTATCGAACTCCTCCGAAACGGCTTGACCGATTTTTATGAAATTTTTGGTGTATATTTGGTAGGTCTGAGAATAGGTCGTAGGCTATTTTTTATACCCCTAGGTGATGAGGGTGGCCCTATCCAGAAATTCTCTTTTTATTTTTTAGACAAAAATTTATAATTTATATGGCAAAACAACGTTTGCTGGGTCAGCTAGTTTATTTATAGTTGAACATATGATCTTTATGTTTCTATACCTTTTATATTCGAAAAACAACAATAAGTCGTAATAATACCATTTCAAAGCAAGCATATTTTTTGCAGTTTATTTATAACTCTTGACGTTTTTTCGAATGTATATTTCAGCTACATGTGCTCGATGAACCAAAAAAATCTACATCTCATTTCATTGTTGAGTATTTAAGCTTTTAAATAATGGTCAATTTAAAATGGTTCAGCAAACGCTTCAATGTATAAAACACAAAATCGTCTCTGCGGGAAGGTGGTGGTGTAGATTGCCTGCGAATGTAAACGTGTCAGCGCTTAAAACCACACATTGTAATGTGTATTGAATAAAAATATTTATATCCACGTCTATTGTATAATCACTCCATTCTACATTTAACAATTGACAAATAATGATAGTCATTATTCCAGCCTAACGTATAATAAACATGATCTCATTCTAACGCATCTTTGGCTAATCAGGAACTAGCTGTTTTCATTTTAACGCACCTTTGACCAATCAGGAACTTGCAATTTTCATAAAGAAAGGGCGGATCCATTTCTTCCAAGAGTCCATATTTTCATGTTTGACGTTTAAAGCGTCAAAATTTTACTGTAAATTAACTTTACTTTTTCACTTTTAAACGATTGAAACAGTTCACGTATACGATAATCGTGGATAATTTATAGTGTTCAGTTAGGGTACAATGTCTATTACACACTTGGATGATTTACGATACTCGCCTTCGGCTCGTAACGTAAACATCACCCTCGCGAGAAATAGCCATCATCATACGCTCGCTGAGTAATCTACTATTTCACAGAACTGTGTTTTATTACTTTCCAAGACATATACTACTCGGAAAATATGATGACATGACATGGCCGATGGGCGAAAAAAGGCCCTTATCTACCCTTGTCTTTTGAATTTTTTTATCAGTAGTGCTTTGAGAAAGATTTAACAGTGGAAAGCCGATTGATTTATATATAATTTTCATCGAATTGAGCTGGGTTATGATGACAACAATTAAGAACATATACGACAAGGTCTCCTGAGAAAATGCTTGCTGTCATGCTCTCATTGTGTGGAGTACGCCGTTATGAGTCATTAAGAGGCAGCCGCCGCTATTTATTATTATACTCTTCGCAAATACGAAAACGAAGAGTATATTGTATTTGATCCGTACATTTCTAAAACCGTAAATATCGCTCACAGACAAAAAATTTTCATCTCATTGTGTTAGTGAATGAATTCTGAACAACTTTCAAAATGTCCGTCTGTCCGTCCGTCACGTTTCTTGTAAGCACGACAACTCAAGAAAGAAAATTCAGATTGTAGTGAAACTTGGACAGTAAATTAGTGTTAGCTAGAGGAAGAACCCTATTGTTTTTGAACAAAATCGATCGGTAAATAAAAATGTTATTAATGATTTAAATTTGAAAAAAAAATTTTTTGATTTTTATGTTTTTGTAATTGAATAGAAATCTGGTGAAATGATATTTCATTGTAATAGCTAAATATTTATATATTTTACAAATATACATTTCATAATGTAATATCCCAAGTAACAATTTAAGTTTTATCACAATCTACAAGAGGTTATTAAGTCTATATAATAAAACTGATCGTAAAACTGTTTATACTAGATAACCTCTTAAAAGTTACAATAAACCCGGCATAAAACCAAAGAAACCTTTTATAAAGGTAACAAATATCTTCCGTAAATCTATCAATAAAACCAACAGTACTTTAAAACCCAAATCTGCAAGATGTTTTTAAGTCTACCATAAAACCTTTTATAAAATCTTCTTAAAACCGTTAGTACTTGCAATCAAATTTTAAGCCTGCTTCAAAAACATCATAAATAATTGTGTCTTTAATAATTCTTTGTCGAAAACTTGTTACACTTAAACTGTCTAAATCAGAAAATGTCGCCAAGTAATAAAATATGTCTGCCTCGATTGAAATATCTGCATGTGCTAACGTTTTAAAATTTGATATTGATAAACAACCTAGTATCAAAAAATTGTCAACGCAGACCACTTTATTGATAAAATATATCAAAAAACTTTTAAAAAAATCACGCGCCTTTCATTTGTCAGCTTATTAATTATTATTTACAATTAATTAAAAAAAATAGTAACCCTAGTTTTAGCTTACTCAGTATGATTTTGGGCTTTTTAGGGGTTTATATGACATATTAACACATTTTAGATAGTTGCAGGCTAAATGTAAACAGTAAGAATAAGAAAAATATAACTAAACACTGTTGCCCCAACTTTGTTCAAACATGTCGGCTATAGTTAACAGAAAAAAACATGGCTGAAAAATTAATAAAACCATTTATTTTAATAGAATACCCTATTAAGAGTTTGTGGCTTTAGGAAATATTTTTATAAAACAAAAGGTTTTGTTAAGTTCTAATTGCTCCACTTTATTACTATTTTAAAGCCTGTAAGACTTTACCCAGCTTTACTACTCTTCTTTAAAACCCTTAAGATTTGTCTCTGACAATCTCTAATCCGAATGTACTTAGCTTAGATAACATAACCTAAAAAAACATTATTTATTTCGTGCGTTTTGAGTGTACGATCATTAATTTCTCGTTATTTCTGTGATTATAGCGTTAATTGAGCAAGTAAAAGTGAAAAACTACAAGTAAGTAGATTTTAAACAGTTTCCTCATAATATCCTTTGAATAAATGATGAGTGTATTAGGTATTATATGCCCCCTTTCTCAAAGTTTAAAGGCGTAAGTGGGGGGAACCAAAGTGCTTTATTAAAATCAAAAAGTTTTAACGTAGCTTAATAAAGCTACCAAAAAACTATTAAGTTTTAAGGAACCTTTACCAAATATCGTTAGAAGCAAATGGTATTTATGATAACATATATTAATAGTAAGACTACTTAAGAGTTGTTAGTTTTATTGCTTGATCATAAGGAGTACTTAAAGGCCATATTTTAAAACTTCCATAAAACCTAAAGATTTATAGATGTCTACCACAAAACTTAAAATATTTAAAATCCACTATAAAACTGAATGAATTTATTGTGGTTTTTAATAATGCAACAATTAAGTGGCTATAAAACCAATAGATCTTAAAGAGCAAAGAGGTTTAACAAATTGCTTTAAAGATAGCTTGAAGGCCTTTAAGTGCATATTATCTGCAGAAAAATTTGTATGCACAAAAGAAATAATAAAACCCAGTTCGGTTTATTTACCTTCTTAAATCTGTGATAAAACCTGATAAATACTTGTTGGCATTTAAATTGTTACCTGGGATACAGCCGTGAAAATCTGATTTTAGCTCGTGTCTTATAACGTAAAAATTTACATTTTTTTACGTGTAAGGTGGTGGTGTAGTTCTTACGCGTTTGACTCCAAGATAATGGTCCGTGTAAACAATACACATTCAGTGTCCTATAGACTTTCGCCGAGGGTACCTCAAGGGTTCATCCTATCCCCCGTCTTATTTAATTTATACATATCAGATATTCCCACTCATCCTTCTACAAACCTTCTCCTATACGCAGACGATACGACTATTTACGCAAACAGTTTCTACGGACAGACGGCGACGCAAAAAGTGAGATACCATACAATTAAACTATTAAAATATTACAATCTGTGGAAGATTAAAATTAACCATTCCAAATCGGAGGTTATAACCTTCCAGAGAAAATTCACTAATATCAGGACTATTACAAAACTTAAACTTGACAATCACGACATTACCGAATGCAAGACTGTAAACTTATTAGGAATAATGCTGGACACTAGACTTTCATTTGCACCCCACATAACGAAAGTTTAAACAAAGCCTATGCGGCATTAAGTAAATTATATCCATTGGTTAATAGACGTAGTAAACTCTCAATAGACAATAAATTATGCTTGTATAAAGTTATCTTTAGACCAATATTAACGTATGCCTGTGCATCTTGGAATTTGATTTCGGATGCACAAGCTTACGTCTACAAAGAACACAAAATAAATTGCTAGGTCTATTAACCAATTCTCCCCGTTATATCACCATTGCGGAGCTGCATAGGCTTACGTTTGTGCAAATGGTGCGTGATTTTATTGACGAAACCTCACAGAAATTCTTTACTTTTAAAATGACAAATTCACAACTAACACAGAATCTTACTAACATAAAACGACGTGACAATATACAACACACACATAAATTTATCTACGAACGACTTCCAATCCACGACGAACCTCTACATAACTGACGCTATCTCCATAAAACCCACCAACTTCCTCCAAAACAAAAACCCCTCAAAACCACAATCCTATACCCACTCCCTCTACCCCTCTTGACCCCCCACAAAGGTATATCCATCTAACAATTTTCTTATGCTAAGCAAATAATTGTTTTTATAAGCTGACAACTGAAACAGGGTTTTTTATTTATTTTCCCTGTGTAATTTATTATTAACCTCAACACTTCTTTTAAATCTATAACTGAATTCATTGTGAAATCGCTGATATAATCCATATAATACGGTTAAACTTCTCAGAGATCGTTTTATTAAATATTAAAACAAGATTGAAAATCATTCCAGCCGCAACACCCGGCAGCTGTGTCACCCTGCGCCTCAGTCGCGTTTATGTGACGCAATATATATTATGATTGTATACTGAACTAATAAAATAAATGACTTACTCTGACTTGTTAAACAGTTAAATAAAATAAAGAATATATAATTTGGTAATTTGGTTTGACTCCAAATCCAAGGGTTCAAAACCCAAATGGTATAGTTTTTTTTTTATTTTTACTTTATTTTGCAATGAGTATTTTACCAAGTTCGTACTATAAAATTAAAAATGTCTAAAACTAACATTATTTACAAAAAACTGCGAAGAGTATCCTACAGAATGTGTAACAATTATATAGAAAGTTTAGTAAACCGGAAAAGTGTACGTTTTTAGCTTGTTTTGAAATGTCGTTAAAAGCTTATTCAAAAATATATTATGAAAAAATAACAAGTCACTGAGATACTGTGTTTATGTATATAAATGTAGGGTGAGAACTGTTTATGTATATGAGATTTTTTGATATTGTGTTACTGCTATACAAACAAAAAATTAAAATAAATTCGTCTGCAGTTTATAGGCTCGAGGGAAAATGCAATTTTTTTATAATAAAATATTTTTTATTGGTATTTGATATTCTTATGTCTTGCATCCACGAAACCTATTTCTCGAAGACAATATAATTTTAAGTCAAATTTCTAGCTTTTAATTTGCGGTTCTTTGTGTAGCATGATTTATTTTTTACAATTAATTATTTTTTATTTATTTGCTTTTATCATGATTAGAGAATATTATTTAGGTATTATGCAAATCACAACTTACACACTTTTTTATTTATTATGAAAATACCTACTTTCTGTATATTGTTGCCCTAATCTGGGCACGCTAATATACTAGTTAGGTAAATACTTTAAAACACTCATTATTGGAGAACCAATCAAAACAACTACTCTTCTAGCTAATACTGACGAAGTATTGAATTACATGATAGGATTCTTAGCATTTTAAAGACAAAAAAATATATTGAAAACACTTGAAACATTTATTTACATTTAGTCATTCACACTTCTTTTTTATTTAATATGAAATTATCTACTTTCTGTATATTGGTACCTCAATCGGGTCACGCTAATATACTACTTAGGTTTTCCAATAATGAGTGTTTTAAAGTGTTTTCCTAAGTAGTACATTAGTGTGACCCGATTGAGGTGCCAATATACAGAAAGTAGATAATTTCATATTAAATAAAAAAGAAGTGTGAATGACTAAATGTAAATAAATGTTTCAAGTGTTTTCAATATATTTTTTTGTCTTTAAAATGCTAAGAATCCTATCATGTAATTCAATACTTCGTCAGTATTAGCTAGAAGAGTAGTTGTTTTGATTGGTTCTCCAATAATAAGTGTTTTAAAGTATTTACCTAGTATATTAGCGTGCCCAGATTAGGGCAACAATATACAGAAAGTAGGTATTTTCATAATAAATAAAAAAGTGTGTAAGTTGTGATTTGCATAATACCTAAATAATATTCTCTAGCATGATTTATTTTAGATACTTTCGCTCGAAAGCCTTTGCGCGGCCCTGGATACTTATGGGATGTTTTTATGGCCTTTTTTATGTGTATTAATAATATGAATATTATTATACATTATTATTTTCTTATTACTATTGTATAAATAGGTACTGCATAGTTACAGAATTTGTATTTGCTACTAAGTTATTTTATTCCTTTATCTATAATAAATTGATTTTCTCTGTGGTGCAATAGAGATTCTTTGACGTCACATGAGTTCAAGTAAAAATCTTTTAGGCAACACATATTCATTTTCTCAGTTTTCGCATCGACGAAAACTAAAATACAAATTAAAAAGAGGGGCCATAGATAGAATTTTCCAGAGGGGCCATTTAGATCCAGTCCGACACTGGGCAAATTACAACAACAATGGCGACATTTTTATTTAAAAACACGTGAAAACATATACAGTGTGTTACACTTGAAATGGTAACAAATTAGGATCTACTTATGAGCAGAAAAACATTCGCCTGCGGTACCAATATATGCGGAGAAAATAAAAAAATCATATTAGTCATATTTTTACACGAAAATTTTGTCAGTGAAACTTGTTCAGAATTGTCCAAAAACCTTAAGTCCAAAATGTAATCAAAACAAAAAAACATATAAATTTTGATTAAAATAATGTCCAAGTCCGAAAATATCATATTAATGGGTTTTTTGTTTAGAAAACTGTACTATGATAATTTTTTTTTAAATTAAACCCAAGCTGCCGGGTAGTTGTCAAGCAATTTACAGTTTTTTTTTTAAATAATTATTTTTAAAATTATTTAAATTTTAATTTTTCAATTTTTTAGTTTTGATTAAATTTTGGGCATGAGGTTTTTGGACAATTCCGAACAAGTTTCATTAACAAAATTTTCTGATAAAAAAAATGCCTAATATGATTTTTTGCATTTCTCCGCATATTTTGGTACCGCAGGTGGCTTCGCATTTGTAGGAGGCGAATGTTTCTCTGGTCATAAGTAGATCCTAACTTGTTCTATACTTAAGTAAAGTTTGATGCAAATCGGAAAAAAAATAAAAAAGTTATTGGGGTGTTACCACTTCAAGTGAAACACACTGTATATAAACAAGTAAGAAATCATTTGAGAAACATAATTAGAACAGGTTATTTCTTTAGCATTTTTGACGTTAGTGCCATAATTTATATTTAACATTTATAATAAATACTTCGTCTGCTTATAGACATTAGAATGCCATATTGATGACGTCATAACGGCATACTCCACACAATAAGAGCGCCACAGCAGGCATTTTCTTACCAAGAGACCTGAATGCGTTTTTGCTTGTTGTCGTCAGTCAGTAAGCTCAGTCGCTACTAATACTATACGTAATGGAAATTACCCAATATGGTGAAACCCGAACGAAAAATCTGCTCTGAGTACTACAAGCCTGAACTGTGTTAAGATTCAGTTTTATCATTTTCAGCTTTTAACGAAACGCCTCTTTTGCTGATTAAATGCAGACATGGCACTTCTTTATTACAACATTAATTGTGCTCCACTTGCATGAAAATTGTTTATATTCGGAAGTAATAAATGGACAAGCCATTGGTAGAATAGTATTATTGATCTGATATTACACTGCCTCTTTGCTTTCGGGGGAGACAGTTTCCTATGCGTCTAGAATTTGCGATGACCATTAATAAATCACGAGGACAAACGCTGGATAAAATAGAGTAGTCACATGTTTGTCTCAACCAGTATTTAGCCATTATTACATGATAGCTAGCAGCGTCATATAACTTATAAATAGGTCTCTAGTGTTTATTAAAATGAACTGAAATCTTTTAAATATTATAAATAAAAACCGCTGCCTAATAAGGAATTATTACTTCCACAATACACAACTACATTTCCTATCCAAGTCTCTTACAACGAAGAAAAAATTGAGACTTTCTATATTTGCAGTTCGCTATGTGGAAATAATTGTTCATAAAACTTTAATAATATAATATTTGAAATCGTCTACCCCAAAAACTCAATATCGCAATAAAACATATTGTCAGGTATACCGCTTACTACTTTTTTGCTCTTTATGAAAGTCCAAAGGTTATGTTAAAACATTATACCGGGTTTTAACTTATCCGTTTGAAATTTGGGGGCATAAACTACCTGTAAAAATGGATTTTTGAACATAAAAAATGGTATGAGACCATTTCCGGTTTACCAGGAAATGACAGCAACTTTCGATTTTTAAATGGGACACCCTATATATTTTTACATATTTGGATTCAAGACAACATTCTGAGTATACCATAAGATCTTCGCGAATTTTTGAGTCGATGTTCAGTTTTTTAAAGCATTTTAAGACATTTGTCTAGAATGTTTTGGAATACCAAAATTTGTTCTACGGCAGGTAAAGTCCTTTTCCTATTATAGAAATAAGCGAAGTTGAAAACGAAGATATCGAAAATAAATAGTATATTTTGTTAAAATTATTATGAATTATGTGACTTAACAATAAGTTTGTTTGGCCGCCATCTTGGGTCCCACATTTTGAATTTGTAATTTTTTACCTTAAATTTTTAATCACAAACCTGCAATACTACTCAGGTACGATTTTTTTGTCTACAGAACAAACACTATTAAAACTTATGTGAACTGAGTATTTTTCAAAGAATTTGTAGAAGATCTCGATAAACTTTTAAATAAAAAAAAACGTAAATTTCTATTCAATAAACATTTTAGTATTAGGTTTTAGCAACACAATGCAAAAAGTTTCATTAAAGTTGATTCATAGGAACCGGGTTCCTAGGTTTAAATCTAACGGCACTCCACTATAAAACAAGTTTCACTTTTTATAAAAATATTTCACTAACATAGCCGTAAAACTAATAAACTTAACGGCGGGTTAATATGTTATTGTGACGATGAATATAACTCCTACACTTCGTCACTTTGATATTTCTACACGTGAAAATAAATTGCAGTATCCACCTGACCCGCAAGATTCAGACATTTCAATCAACTTGAAGAGTTTGTTTAAAGACGTTCTTGAATAAGAGGGGTGCTCTTTTTAGGTTAAATTTTTTCTCAAGTTTTACCGTCGTAGTTCTAAATATAGAAGTTTGCTCGATTTTACGTTCTCAGTAAATCATGTGAGAAGATATTGACGAACAATTGCTTGTAATTTAATTTCAAATACAGTGGTGTGTTTCTTTGACACAACTGATAACAAATTCTCTGGATAATGCATGATATTAAAATGAGAATAATTTTAAACTTGAAATGTTTGCTATGTTCTCTCAGAAATGTCTGCAGTAATAAACGCAAATCTCATATTTAGTATTTGAGTTCTGGTTGGCGTAAGTGGATCAATAAAATCAAGACAAATAAAAGAATTTCGGTTATATTTGAATAGGCACAGAATATGGTAGACCACATTAAGTAGCTTGAAACGCAGGAAATCTCCTACATCTACAGGTACTCAAAATTCAATTCAACATCTTTCTTATAAATACCACAAACTTTTATCTTCAAGGTAAAACGTTTGAAATATTGTATATTTTCGCTATAGTGAGGTCTTAGAAGAGGAGAGGATTTATTAGAAGTTTACCTGAAAACGTGTTTTATTGTTTGAACAAGAAAATTGATTTTCTTTTTACGTATTTATTTTTTCTTTTTCGACAATACTGGGATAAAACGCTCTTTTGATGTATGCAGCATAAACATCTAGAGACTCTGACCTTTGAATGCTGCTGGATGGAATATAACAAACAGTCACAGGAATGCTTCAAATACAGAATGATTAAGTAGCTCTATCAAACTCTGCCCCCATTCGTCCTGGGATTAGCAACATGTCATGTCAATAAGTTTCGTGTATACAAAGTGCACAGATACAGGGAAACTATTTGTGAAATAAAGAAAAATTATTACCAGTACATTTATCTTCATTGTAGTATAATCATATATGTATTTGCAGTTACCAAAAAACTGCTTAAATAATTTAAACAGGAATAGATAATTTAACTGTGCATATACGAAGGTGTTCAATACAACCGAACGAATAATTCTTAAAATATTTCAATGAACAATCACAGCCACACAAAAAAAAGTTCTGTGCAGAGGACCAAATTATAAGAATTTGGTGTATTTTTCGACGCTGAATTCGAATCCGTAGTTCAAAAAAGGGTCTATCGTGTCAGTTTTGTTTTTTAGCCAAAAACATCCCTTAAAATGGTGTAAAATCATAGAAATAATGTAATAAATCTTAATGAAGTGTGAAAAATGGTAGATATTTTATAGTCGAGAGTAGAGAATATAAATTCGAGCCACAGTAAGCTATTTCCATAAATTAAACCGAAATCCGCCCTTACGAAGGGTGAAAACTACTGCTAAAACTCAAAAGATGCAGGTGAGTGTGAATAACATGTACAAAGGCCAAATTTTTGTAGTCTCTTAGTGCAAAATATTTGACTTTGGTGCGACAACCAGCTATTACTCTCAAAGGGTAGAGACTCAACCCTATGGAGGGTTAAAACTACTCCCACCTCTCATAATTTCAAAACGGGAAAAAATTGAGGCTTTCGTAGTTTTAGGCAAGGTGAACAAATACGGAGTAAATTCGTTCCAACCACCAATACATGAGTAGAGACTACCCTTAAAGGGTGGTAAGAGGTACGCCTATGCTCATATGTTACACGTGGGTGCTATTAAAATTCGGAAATGGTCAAATACTTGTAACCTGAAAATTTTGCCGAACCTCTTCTCGTAAGAAGAGTAGGGATCTTTTACGTGCCCAACATTTAATAGACAAGGACCGACTGCTTTACATCCCCTCAGATGGATGGTATATCCACTACGAAATCATCGTGTATATGAGCGTGTATTAAAAATAATTTTCTCTAAATCATGAAAACTAAGTTGAAATCGGTTTCCCTGTAACCTACCAAACGCTATGTTGCCAACATATCATGGGCGCAGCCAGGGGGGAGCCATGCCTCCCTCCCCCCCAAGCCGTCTTCCATGAGCCAAAAAGTAAAGAAGCAGTACAAAGCAGTATCTAAATTATCCCTTGAAATAAATATTTTGTAATTAATGCCAATATTATCTAATCTAGATACACATCCGTTTTCAACCATTTTCTGAAAAATTTTCCTCATCCTCTGGGGAGGCCGGTTCTATTGCCCCCCCCCGATGAATTTTCTGGCTGCGCCACTGTAACATATAGCACCCCATACCATAACTTCTCTGTAAGAGCAGTATCTCGTAGTAAAATGAAGGTTTCCAGGACGTCCACGCGTATTGCTTATTCAAATATTTTTTGTATAACTCCTGGAGAAAAAATACAAATCCATGTTGATTAGCCCTTCAAAATGCTTATATTGATAATTTCAAGGAAATAACGAAGAGGCAGATCTGACAAAATTGGGAGAGATAAGCTAGCAGAGACGGGAGTGGAAAGCGATTGATATATTTCCGTAAAATTAAAAAGTTTTAAGTTAAAGAAAACAATGAGAAAATGTTATTTATAGATTTATCATTATATGAATTTATCAGCAAGTGTTCTTAAAGCGGGTTTTCTACAGGATTATTTTTCATAATTTATGTCAAAGCTATTAAAATTGATAATATTTCTTAAATGTCATGCACAATATCTTTTAATATATTTCAGAAAGTGTTGAAGTTTTAATAATAAAACAAAAACAAGTTTATCTATAAAGACATGTATTAGTTTTCTTTAGGATGACAAAAAGCAATTCAATATTTAGGAACTCGTCTTATTCGATATGATTTGGTTGAACGATAGGGTGAAAACTATGTCAAGAGTATGCTTTGAATTTGATTTTATTCAAGAAAAAAAAAACGAGACCGTCGAAGGAATATTTTGTTTCCGCAATTTTAGTTTATTTTATACACCCAAGGATATACGCGAACACTACCAGAAAAACTCAGTCAGAAGTGAAAATAAATATTTGTAAAAACCGATAGCATGTAGTTAATTGGATGCCATCTAATTTCTTCCTATTCACATCTTGTCAGACGCTGGGTGATCCATGCATTATTCTAATTGGCTTCTGTTTCCTGTATGGCACGTCTGGCAGCATCATACCATCTACAGCGGTGCCTGTAACTTTTTGGTGCTCACGATTACTCTGGAACCGTTTAAGATATTATACACACGTATGTATTTTAACGAGATCCGGAACTAGATTATATTTTGATTTTATTCCGTTGAAGAGTTGAGGGGTAAATTGGGGTAAATGGAGGTAAATCAAGCAAGTAAGAGTCCTGAAATTGGTATTTAGCAAATATAAGAGAAGCTAAGGTCTCAAAAAAAAATTTCGCAATAGCCACCTCTATTACCACCCACACCCGAGCCCCCACCCCATTATTAAAGGGGGTGAAAAAATATTGCGATTTAGTGTGTGTACAAGAACCGAAGTCATCAAGAATATTTTTCACTTCATTCACCCCCACCGCCACCGATGTGGCATATAATTTTATGGGTTTTTGGGGTACACGATTTTAAATATTATACTATTAAAATTCCATAAACAATTATTTTCACATAGTGGAGTGCAAATATAATATTTTCGTTGTAAGAGAGTTGGATAGGTCTGGATGCGGAAGTAGTGATTCCTTAGGCAGCGGTTTTTTAAATAAATTAGCTATTTACAATTTAGACAAAGAAATTTTTAATTTATATTTAAGAGGTAATTAATTTAAATTTAATTGGCCTCAAAGCAAAATCATAGTATACCAGAGATACAAAAATTCACAACGGTGTAATTTACTTGATGGCTGGAAAATGACTAACTTAGTTAACATCTAGGATCTAGGACCTTACGCTGATTAGCAGCAAACTTTCTCCTTAGAAACTTCTCATGCTCAGGAAACGACCAGTTGGTGACCAATGAACTTTATGTTGTTACCAGGAAAAAAATACAAAATGGAAATTTAATATAACTTAACTAACCCCAAGGGGTATCTGAAGGTGCGACTCAGTTTCTTAAATAGACATAAGCTCTTGGCGTGGTGCCCAATTTACAGAAATACTACATTTGCAAGACACACGTCCTGATTTGCCAGAATATCACGCCAGAAAGGCTTGACTTCCCCATGTAGGCTATTCCAGTGAATCATAAAAAAAACTGCTGCCCAAGGAATCACTACTTCCACATCCAGATTTTCCATCCAAGTCTCTCACAACGAAAAAATTTTTTGTGTGGAAATAATTGCTTCTAGAACTTTAATAATATAATATTTGAAATCATCTACCCCAAAAACCCATAAAGCGATATCCCATATCGGTAGTGGGGTGGGGGTGGTGATAGGGGGGGGGGGTGGTAGTGGGAGTGGGTGAAGTAAAAAATATTTTGAGGTTTTTGGTTCTAGTACGCACACTAAATCATAATTTTTTTTTCACCCCCTTTAATAATGGAGTGGGGGGTGGCTAATGCCAAATTTTTTTTTAGGACCTTGTAGCTTCTTTGTGTATACTAAATACCAATTTTATGGACTCTTATCTGCTTGATTTATCTATTTACCCCCATTTACCCCAATTTACTCCCCCAACCCTCCAACGGAATAAGATGAAAATATAATCTTGTTCCAGATCACGTTAAAATACATACGTGTACCAAATTTCAAGTTAATATCTTAAACGGTTCCAGAGAAATCGTGCGCACAAAAAGTTACAGACAGACCGACAGACAGAATTTTTTTCCATCAAACTTAAAATCTCGACGTTTCATGACATTCTAAGACTATCTGAACAATAAAAATTTTCCACATTTTTTTGTCGTTACTATACTTTCACTGGATGTGAAAGTAATTTGAAATTCTAATGCTATAAATCAATCAGTATGATACGAAGAAATTAAATATATTTAACCGCGGCTTAGAGAATTTTTGATTATCTTATACAATTCAATAAATAGGGCGGCATGTAATATCTACAAATAGCAGTTTGTGTGTAACATTAGCGACTCCGCCATATTTTTAAATGTAAATAATTCACTATCAGTCTAGAAAAACATCAATGTGAAAAAATTATCTTTCTGGGAAGGGGAGGGGGGTGAAAAATATTACATTTTCCAAGAGTTACAGTAGAGATTTGGAATAATCATTGATATAAAGGCAATTTGAAAACCTGCAGAAATGGTGTAAATGATCATTGGATTATTGGAATGATTTGCTGTTCCTATTTTATACCAAGACGAATATAGATTTTTTTTCTCGATATTTTCCTTCATTATGTAGAAAGGAACAAAAATGTATTCAAGTTTTTTTTTATTTCTACAAAATCACGGTAAGGCGCTTAAGTTATTTACATTCTTGAAAAAGTATTGGGAATTAACCAAAATAGCCCTTTAAGACACAAAATCTGAAATACAAATATTTTTATTTCAGAATTAATATTATTTAAGATACATGCCAATACAAAAATTACATAGAAAAAAAAAATATTTCCTGGTTTTTTGGATTTATTTCTTCAAAAACCACATACGAAAACAAAATATGCATTTATTGAAATAAATTTTTACGTGTAAAAGCAAAATGTTGCGTACCCCGAGTAGCGTTGACGGTCCATTCACCGAAATGCGATGTGAATCCTCAGGTTGGCTTTGCTCTGTTTGTAGACATGATTACTAGTTCCAATGACGAGACGACCGTACGATGCGTACATACTTCAAACAACAGAACTACCTGCTTTGCACACAGGTATTACCGATCCGTCTAATATGTTCGCTTGCCCCTAGTAAGAGGACTATCGTACTTTCGCACTCATCAATTTGGAACTTTAATCAGTCAGTTTCATTTAATATACGTCCACTTCGAGGTTTCTGTTTGATATTAAATGAAATAAAAACAGAGATCATCCAGTTGGGATCGAACCATCGATCTCGGGTTTGTAGATCAACGCCTTAACCAACTAGGCTATCGAGGTACTGATAAGAATTTGCTATTCGGGGATGCCTTGAAAACATTTCATTAAATTCGCTCATTTCTAATCACGTGTGTGGAGACAACCAATCAGAACAACATTTCATTGATGTCCCTAGAGTAATTTTCACTTATATCATCCATTTTGACAGTTCAATAATTTATTTTATCTACGTTATATTCTAATTAATGAACTGCTTTTGAACAATTAGTAGTATCCCGTATCCGAGTAAAAAACTAAATAATGTTGCAAAAAGAGATATCGATTTTCTGAAATGTCACAAAATGTCACTTTTGATTCGTTCGTGTCGAGATGAATTTTCGAATTTCGCCGTGCAATTTACGATCAGGTTTATCTGGAAGACTTCCTTTATACGTCGCGACAGCGTACGGCCGCCCCAATGGTGTTTTTCGAAAAATATGAACGTGTCAAGGTTGCATGTTTTTACAATTTTTTCTGCGCCGAAATGCAAGCTGTTTTTTGCTATTTTTTGCAGATATCTCCGAAACGGTGGGAGTTGGCTCGAAATAAAAAATAAGGTCAAACGAGTATTTTTCACTACGAATCTTTTTGCTACCATTAGAATTTCGATTTTTTTTTTCGTTTCGAAGATAACTACTGAAATATCGGCCATGTACGGCAAAAAATCGCAAATTTTGAGCTTCTACGGTTGGCAACTTTTTAATCTTGGCTCCTACGCCAAAAGACTACTCTAGCTAATTTAAATAGAAATAAATTTGCTAAAACTCCTTTTTTTATTTTTTGAATTCCGGCAAAAATGAAGGAATTAGAGGGGGGGAGGATTTGGGACTTTTTTTTTTCTGTAAAAATTTCTCCATTTTGTCACCGTAATTAATCTTTAATTAACTGAAATCGATCTCATATACGATGTTCACTTAATATCATGTACTACTTTGATGCTCCGTTAATCTTGGCCCTTCGAAACAAAAGTTTCTGAGAAAAATTATTTTTTTAAGATTTACATACACTCTATAGGAAAACGTGTAATTTCCTACATTTTCTCAAATATCTCGATAATTATCGTTTTTTTCGAAAAATTTGCAGACAGCTTATGTAAAGAGAATTAATGGAGCTTTCCGACACCTTTTTTATTTTTTCTCTAACATACAAAACAAAAGACTTATGACCGAATATGCGCTCCGGGTCATTGCAGTTCGCGGATAAGTTTTGCATTTTCCGCTGGGGAATATTAATCTACAAAGCTGATTTTTTGTCTACAAGCAATGTATGCACTATTTAGATTAAAAATCACATTCTACCTCCGCTGAAAGGTTGGTAGACGTTGCCGTTTTTATTAATGAACAAATTGAGTAATTTAAACAATTTTCTCAATTTAATATTTATTGTTGTAATCGTAGATAAAGTATAATATTCAACATGCGGTAATGGTAATAACTCACTTGATAACTTCATCTGCGTGAGTTATTACCTACATTACCGCTCGTTGAATAATATCTAATATATAAAAATCTCGTGTCACAGTGTTTGTTATCGAACTCCTCCGAAACGGCTTGACCGATTTTTATGAAGTTTTTGGTGTATATTTGGTAGGTCTGAGAATAGGTCGTAGGCTATTTTTTATACCCCTAGGTGATAAGGGTGGCCCTATCCAGAAATTTTCTTTTTATTTTTTGGACAAAAATTTATAATTTATATGGCAAAACAACGTCAGCTAGTACTATTATATTAACACTGCAAATAACAACTTGATGTATACAATAATAGATGAAAACACGCCATGTAATACAATTAAAAGTAAAAAGTACATCTGGAATACATTTATGGACTTTGCGGCACCAGAAATTATGAATTAGATAGAAATAAATAAAATAAATTGCAAAAAATTTTCTATGAGAATGCCCCTCGAACGTTGATAAATAGCTCATAATTTTATCACAACTTCCTCAAGCACGTTGCTTTTAGGTAATATCCCTCCGCCTACGGCGTCGGGATATTAAAAAGCAAGTGCTTTCGGAAACTGTGATAAAATTATTTCATATTATCAACGTCCTTGGGACATTATAGCTGGTAATATTTCTGAAGATTTCACTTTCATATTTAAGAATCCTTACTATAATTACTTTAAACAGGGGCGGATTTGTCTTTCCATCACATCTAAAGGTTTTTTCGACAAAAATTAAAATAGCAGCGCCATTTCTCTTGCAATGCTGGCGGCCAACCGACCATTTGTCCAGTGTCCCACCGGCCCAATCCTCCACCGACTGTAACAGTCGCAGCCAACTTGTAGATACTCGTTCCAAATAGATATAATAATTAATACCTATTTAATTTAAGCAAAAAGGTATTACAACCAGACAAAAATTTTTACTAGTCTTCGTCTACAAGAAAATGCACAGGAACATGTTTCTTAACACGTTGAATTCAAATATCCAATAAAAAATGTCTGTGTGTACGTGTGTATAGACGATTTCTTGTAAACACGATCATTTCTGTTAGATTCAAAATTTTTATTTCAAATTTAAAACTTACATGAATTACTAATGCCCTATTTTTCTCTTTTCTTTTTGTCGCCTCTGAGACAGGTACGTGAGGGAAGCAGACAGACACCGCATTGATACAAGGATATTGTATGCCTACATACCTTTGTATTCTGGTCAAATGGGAAGAATTGGAGGGAAACTTGACAAATATGTTCATTAATGTGTACTATTAAACAGACTAAAAGTCCTCTCTGCTGCACTCGAGCCGCCATCTTGGAGAAATGGTGCACCGATTCATTTTTTTCCCTTATATCTCGCTAACCATTGGCGATAGCGAAATTGTATTTCATACAAAAAACCACTGCCCAAGGAATCACTACTTCCACATCCAGATTTTCTATCCATGTCACTCTCAAGAAAAAAATTTGTATGTGGACATAATTGTTTATGGAACTTTAATAATATATTTGAAATCCTCTACCACAAAAACCCATAAAATGATACCCCACATCGGTAGTGGGGTGGGGGTGGTGATAGGGGGTGGTAGTGGGGGTGGATGAAGTGAAAAAATATTTTGAGGTTTCTGGTTCTTGTGCACACATTAAATCACCTTTTTTTTTTCATCCCCTTTAATAATAGGGTGGGGGTGGTAATGGGGGTGGCTAATGCCAAAATTTTTGAGACCTTATCTTCTTTTGTATATACTAAATATCAATTTTATGGACTCTTACCTGCTTGATTTACCTATTTACCCCAATTTACCCCCAACCCTTCGACGAAACAAGATGAAAATATAATCTATTTGTAGATCTAGTTAAAGTACATATGTGTACCAAATTTCAAGTCAATACCTCAAATGGTTCCAGAGTAAACGTGCGCACAAATAAAAGTTACAGACCGACAGAGACAGAAATTTTGTTTTCGCTCAAACTTAAAATCTCGATGTTTCATGACATTCTAAGCCTATTTGAACAATAAAAATTTTCAAAAATTTTTTTGTCGTTACTATAATTCCACTGGATGTGGAAGTAAAATAACGTAGGCATACGCATATGCAAATCTAAAAATGATCAAGAGACCGTAATTGGACTATCCAAGACAAATGCACATGAAACGACATCGTACCTAATATAAATTTATGAAATTTAAGAAGTGTCAAAAGTACCAGCACTTCATTTGCGAGGTAATAAACGAAGTGTCTAAAGTCTAATTAATTTGATCAATTTATTTACCGATGCCAGTGCTCTATTGATTTCCACTTTTATTCAGTTCAGTTTCTTAATTATATATTTAGTTGATTACACTGTCCAACAGGTACTTGACCCAACTATGGGACAGGGAGGTACAGAGAAATTCTACTAAACAATAACAAACAATAGACGTGTATAAATAAAAAATGTATCTCAGCGATTAAAATAACTTAGATAACGTAGATAACAAGACAGATAAAAACAAACTATAATGTTTTTAACATTATCTATAAAAAAGATGAAATACAAAATTGTTCAACTAGTTTCTTTAGTAATGCGTTTTTAAAGCATTCAGGCAGTGATTAAAAATGTCTATATCACTACTTACATATTGCATATTGCGTGTGATTGTCGCATATTACGTAAATGGGTGAAAACTTTAGGATGTTTGCACGAGGCGTAGCTAGATAAAATACAGAACTGTTACGGGACATTGTTCTGGGGATGTTAAAAGAGAGTTTTGACAGTAATATTGGTGCGTCAATAATATTGTTAATGATTTTAAAAAGAAAAATTTGAGACAAGCATTCTCGCCTACTGCTTAAACTAACTAAAGAGTACTTATCCAGCAGGTCTTCTTATGGAAAACCGATCGCTGGATAAGTACCTTCAGATCTGAAACTTATAAATTTAAGGAATTTGCGTTGAACCGATTCTAACTGGTTGACATGTGCATTATAGTGTGGAGTCCAAACAAGTGACGCATGTTCAAGCTTGGATTTGACATAACAACAATAGAGCATCTTAAGAGTATCTGGGTTTTGAAAATCACGGGAATTTCTAATTATGAACCCGTAAGTCTTGCTGGCTTTTGATACTATGGTGCTAATTTGTGTATTAAAAGAGAGGGTTTTATCAAAGAACACCTAAGTCACGTAGTATTTCGGGCCGATGAAGTATATTATTGTCTATATTATAATCGTTGGAAATTGGTATGGACTAACATGTTCGCATTTCTGCGAATTTCTGCATATGAAGACAATCGTCAATGGCATAAATTCTAGAAAAGAGCTTCAAATTATCAGCATACATTAAATAATTAACTTCGTCTGTTAAGTCATCCGCTGTCATTGACAAATATTGTGAAAAATAGTGGTCCAAGAACCGACCCTTGCGGTACTCCCGAGGTAGCAACGTATTCGTCAAAGCTTCTAACTGGAGAAATACTAAAGGGTTAACAATTTGCATTATTACTTGGAATTATAGTTTAGGCATCGAGCTGTACATAACAATAGTTAACTGTCTGCATATTTGATTTTATAAATTAATACCAATTATGTACTTATATACAATTTTACAAGGTTGTAACATTAAGATACAGTTTTCTATTGTTGAGAACAAATTATTAATGAAGTATATACTGGCATATATATATCACAGTAAAATATTAGTATTCGCCATCAGCAACGCTCGAGTGCAATTATTGCTGGTTTAAATGTGTACTTCCATGGTTACAAATGATTGATGTGTTACCGGTTGATTTATTTCAGAAGTTAATAGCATTAGATTGTGTTATTTATTTTTAAAATCCCCACGTAAGTTTCCCTCTTGGTTTCATCTCGATGGCCGTATTTCTAGATGTTGGCGATAAATCATAAGTTGATAGATGTATGGGAATATTTGTAGAACAAAACATTTTTATTCCCTTTTTTATTTCATGCCTTACAATACTAGTCTATACTATGATTAATTAAAAGCTACTATACTCGATGGCTAATTGCGTACCCTAAATCTCAAACAAAGGATCAGGTTACACTATAATCAATAGAAAATAGTGAAAAATGGTTTTAACCCACAGATAAAAAATAAATAATGATATATGATAGGTGTTTAAGTCTCACCTTTGATCTGGACTTTCGATTATCGACGGAAATATTACAGATAGTAGCAAGAAGGACGAGGAGAACAAGCCATATAAGATTTAAATATAATTATAGCCACTGAACGTCAAATAAAATATGTTTCCTTTTTATTATTTGATAGAGAATGAAATTGAAAAAAATATTGGCTGTTTCCTACAATCCTACATATTTACAGAAATATGACAGGTTTCACGTATGTATTGTGTATATATTTCGTTACGTATGCTTAAATGTATTCACAACGTCTTGACAGACGTTTTATGATCGATGAATCATTTTAGTTCTAGTTGGCCTCTGCTTGCTGTATAGCACGTCTAATAGCATCATGGCATCTGTCGCGGTTTCCTGTTGGTGATAGCCCACCGTTTTGGAAGGCATTCTTTCCACCTTTCACCCAAAGATCCTGGTGGGCCCACTCCCTGAGTCCAGTAGCCAATTTTAGAGTGTCCTCCCTAGAAAGAAGACACTGTCAATTACCAGCTGGAGCACGAGGCCTGTTCGAAGTCTCGCTATCGTACATTTTCAGGGTGCTAGTCGGAAAAATTGAATGCAGTAGTTTCCCCCTGCTTTCTGCATTCTCCTTGACAGCCGCCCACTCTGGGTCAGACGCTGGTTGTACCCACCCACTTTAGGTCAGATGCTACTGTTAATTCGCAGACACAAGACCGTAAAAGCAGCTACAACTGCGTTCTTAAGTATTTGGCCGAGTCGTTTTTCAGTAGCCTTGATTTTCTGGAGCGAGCTCTAAGTAATGTCACCTCATCCATGCATCTATGATCTCCAAAGCGTCATCTGCTTTGGATACTAGTCCTTCTGCTCTGTCTGCTACTAGTACTAGAGCAAAGTCGTCAGCAAATCCTACGACCCAGGTCTCCTCCGGCATTTTCTCGTTCAGAACGCTGTCATATAGGATGTTCCATAATGTCGGATCAAGTACCGAACCCTGCGGTTCTCCAGCTGTGACTTTGAGAACTTCCCCTCTTTCCAACGATCTTTTATCGAGGAGTTGCTCACGATGTTAACGAGGTATTGTGGGATTTCCCTTCTCGTTAACTCCTTCATGATTTTTCCCCATGGTGCGGTGTTGAAGGCATTCCGGGCATCAAGAGTGATTAATGCTCCCCACTTCTTTGTTCTATTGTCACTGACTGTCTCACTTTTTCTATGTCTCACTGCTGTCTCACTTTTTCTACAGCATACAGTGTTCATTTGCCTTTTCGAAAACCACACACTGGTGGTCTGATAGTCTTTCTGTGTTTTCCATAGCATCTTCGTCTTCTTTTTATTAATTTTTCAAATAAGTTGCTTATGTAATAAGTAAGAATATTGGTATATTTGCTACTGTGTCTATGCCATCTTTTCTTGGTTTTGGTATCAGTACCAATCTCGCTTTCTTCCAATGTTTTGGAAAATTTTGCTCTCTCAGTAGTTTGCTTAGAATCAGTTTGGTGCTATCTTGCCCGCTACCTTGATAGCCTCTGCAGGGATACCATCATGGCCTGGGACTTTTCCAACTTTTTTGTCAAATTCGTCGGTTTCGTCTTTAGAACAGGATATATAACGACTGTACCTTCATGATTAATGTCTTCGGCGGAGGAATTAAAGTTGAAAATATTTTGAATATTTTCAGAGTACTTTTTTGGCGTACTTTTTAAAAAGTATGTGATTCATTTTTCTATGACCACCATGTACTTCACTCTCATATCCTGGACCAAAATATATTTTCTTAAGTAAAAATTCCGTGTTCCTTCGAATTTTTACCTAGTTGTGCCTAATGTCTTATCGAACTCATAACGGTCCTTTTGGACTAGTTTGTGGCTCTGAAGTCTCTCAGACTCTTGAAAAATGTCCTTAAATGAATTTTTTGCCTAAGTCTAAGCCTAATCAGGCTTCTTTCAGTGTTTCTTCCAGGAATTCCACCGTATCTTGTTCTTCATCCCTATCTAGCTTCCATTCACCAGGGCCTTGAAGGAATTTCAATCGACCATCAGTTCGCTTCTCGGCTCCATAGAGCGTTGTGACTTATCCTCTATATCAAATATTATGTCTCTGTGGTCACTCAGGTTTTCCCAGTACTTCCCATCCTGATATTCGTCTTGCTACTCTGTGTAGAGCACGTGACGTCTATGAAAGACCACATTTCCTCTAGCAAAGGTAGATATCCTTCCGGTATTGTGTACCACCATATTTATTTCCGAGATCCATTGTGTGAAATATTCTTCTCTATTATCTGAGGTCGGAGAGCCCCACTGCGGGGATTTCACTTAAGTATTCCTGCATTTGCACATGGCATCATTGATTTCCTGCTTCTAGAGGGATATTCGGTGAACTATAACAACAGCAGATCCTGTAGTCTTTGAAATGAATGGTTACTACCCCCTTCCTGATTTCCAATTTAGTCACTTTTGTTTGCCTATTTCTAATGTATAGAGTCACGTCTTTCCTATGGTCGGTAATCCAGCTGACCATCATGGATCTAGGATCTATACAGTACACGAATCTTAACTTCGAAACAGATCAATCATAAAAGCTTTTGAGTTTCCCGTATAAAAGCCTTCTAAGGTTTATAACTGTTTTTATGTGATTGATATTTCAAAATGGTTTACACTCCTCCGAATTATTGGATCATATAATTTAATGAATAATAATAAAATACACGAATTTATTACATTTTAGAACATTATTTGGAAAAATGCGGCTTTGCGACATTCAGTATGTTACAAAGCCACAAAAGCCTGCTTAGTATTCTAGAGGTCGGTTTGGGTATTTCGGAATGGAATAAATAGCTGAAAAAAGCGGATATAATCTTTGTATAATAATATTTGACGTTCATTGTAATCCATTACTCGGTGTTTTAATTATCGTTTTTTATTTTAAGGAGTCCCTTGAAGCAGTATAAATGCCTTTAAAGATAATTTACTTCACAAATTTTACAAGTTGAGGGATGTAATAAACTGCGACCATCCATAAAATCTAATTTAGCCATTTAAAAATATGTTTTCTTAATTATGACCGAGAATACTTCAAAAATTATTATATTACATCACCAGACGGGAACATTTACAACGTAATAAAATGTTAATTTCTTTTTACTTTTGGATATTTCACTAGAACCGTAATAACGTGCTTTCATCTTAAAGCACTACATAGAGAAGCGTTCGGATAAGGTCGGGACGCGAATTGGCCGTTAGACGAGGCAATGCCTGTAAGCACCGCACCCAAAATTTTGTACACGAGATTTCCTCTTTGACGAAGATTTCCTCCAGTTTCCTCGGGGTTCCTTCTGAGTGTACACCAAATTTCTTTCGCGGTTTGCCCCTCGAAGCACGGTATAATGTGCATCCTATCCCAAAATATTAGGATCCCGATTGATTTTAAAAGTAGATCGGGATTTGATTTGAAATACTTCGGGATCAAAGGACCCCGCACAAAAGCAATGGAAAACGACTACCCGTCGATTTGACTGAAATTTTTAGAAAATGTTCTTCTCGGCATCCGGAACAAAAGTCTCCATGGACACAACAAAATTCTATGATTAGTCTTCGAGTTATGGGACGTTGAAGTCCCAGATTTTACGGGATCCTAGAAGTGCAAGTAGCATAGGGTAGGTGTAATACTGCTGATAATTGAGTTATTATTAATTCCAAACGCAATGAAAGTTATATCTCTTGATACTGCAAGACTTTTCCCTGAAAACCAAGCTTGAAAAAGTCAGAAAATTCCCCGGAAAATTCATGCGAAATCCACGATTTTAAATAAATTACGTTGAAACGCGTACAAGTATCTAAAACTCAATGTACCACAAGATTTTTCACTTGTAACTCAGATTTAGCGATTTTCCAAGGTTTTCCACATGGCGGCCGCAATGGCAACGGTATTTTTGTGGAAAACATAATCAATAATTGTGGAATCCCCCCTAACATTAAACGAAAAGAAAATTTTTTGGAGGAATTATTCACAGGTTAAATGATGGATTGACTGTATTAACACTGCACTTTAAGATTAGAGGGGCAAGGTGAAACTAATTAAAAACCGTAACGAAGTTTGTAATTAATTTAAGTCAGTTACTGGAGAAACTTGAATAAATCTTCCAGTTTGTTCAGTGTCATTCCCCACCTAGTTTTTAAGATCTACTTGCTCTAAGGAATTAATTTCCATGTAAACTTGTAGATTTATTAAAGAATTTATCTAATAGGTAGCGAAATAATATCATACATAAGCCCAAAACTCTACACATAAGACTACATAAGACTGCATCATTTATAGCCCAGCCACTGAACATTCCAAAATGCTAATTTCTAACAAAATATCAGAAGCTTCAAGATTTGTTGACATGATTGGAGGAGGTAAAAACATCTTAAATCTCAATTTGCAACCGGTTCCGATGCCGGGAACGTTGTTAAATAAATAAAAACATTTGGCATACAGCTGTTTCAACAAAATTCCAATACTTGTGCAAAATTGGGAAGATATTTAAAAAAATATTGTACGCCTTCTATCAAGTTTACACCCTATTATTACAAATTTGCTTAAATATTTATGAAACAAAATTCCTACAGTTGTGCAAATTATAATCAATAAAAAAACTACTCTCTCGGACCTACTTGCAACCGTTACTATACCTTCACATCCAGTAAAATTATAGTAATGACAAAAAATTTTTTGAAAATTTTTATTGTTCAAATAGGCTTCGAATGTCATGAAACGTCGAGATTTTAAGTTTAAGCAAAAAAAATTCTGTCTGTCGGTCTGTCGGTTTTTTCTAGCTTCTTTTTGTGCGCACGATTACTCTGGATCCGTTTAAGATATTGACTTGAAATTTGGTACACGTATGTATTTTAACGAGATCTGGAACTAAATTATATTTTTATCTTATTCCGTTGAAGGGTTGGGGGGCAAATTGGGGTAAATAGGTAAATGAAGCAGGTACGAGTACTACGAGTCCATAAAATTGGTACTTAGTATATACAAGAGAAGCTAATGTTTGAAAAACAATTTGGCATTAGCCCATTACTACCCCCACCATATCATAAACGAGGTGAAAAAAAAAATTGTGATTTAGTATGTGTAAAAGAACTAAAGGCCTCAAAATTTTTATTTATATTTCTCAGACACCTTTTAACAATAAATGGGGGGCGAAAAGAGATCCGGGTCGGAATTAGACCGGGAAAATTACGAAAATGTGGTTCTCGAAAAATTTAAAAAATTAAATTAAATACATAAAAATTGTTCAGAACATTTTATAAGTTGCAAACATAAAGTTATGCTTAAAAATATTATTAAAACGTCGTCCTTTTGCACTAATGTAGTGATTATTTTTGACCTGGTACAGTTTTATTATTTAAACTATTGTCGTTTTATCAAAGTTTGTAATAATGGGGTACAACTTGATGAAAGGCGTATAATATTTTTATTTTATTTTTTAATATCTTCCCAATTTTGCAAAGTATTAAAATTTTGTTAAAACAGCTGTATGCAAATTTACGTTTTTTTATTTATTTAACAATGTTCCTGGCATCGAAACCAGGTGCAAATTGAAATTTAAGATGTTTTTACCTCCATCAATATAGAAACCAAGTTTTGAAACTCTAATGACTGGCCTTTTAAAGATAATTGAAACCAGAGCTGAGAGTATCAAAACATATATACTTTAAATTATCTTAAATACTCTATTTAAAATACTTTTATACCAGACAGAAAATATTTGTCTCTTAGATACTTTTAAAAATTGTAAAAGTAGAGAGTAACTTATATCTAACAAATATTTAATATGATATTTTAAGGAACTTAGATACTTTTTGGTAATAAGGAACATATTATTAAGCTTTTCCCTTTAAATTATATGCTATGTTAGGTCAGGTTCAGTTTTTGTAATTTAATAGTTAATTTTATTATATAACATAAATAATTCCAATGGTATATTCCAGTATAGTATACTTGAAGAAGTATCTTTGTTACTTAGAAATCTTAGATAAGTTTTGAAGTGTCTCTGATATTAAAATATACAAATGTTACTTTTTCCACAGTATCTAAAAAAATATCTAGATTTTGAAAGTATTTATCCCAGCTTTAATTACACTATATGCAAACTAAAAGCTAGCTTATTATACTCTTCGCAAAAACGAAGAGTATATTGTATTTGATCGGCAAAAATGTTATTAATGATTTAAATTTGAAAAAAAATTTTTTTGATTTTAATGTTTTTGTAATTGAATAGAAATCTGGTGAAATGATATTTCATTTCAATATCTAAATATTTATATATTTTACAAATATACATTTCATAATGTAATATGCAACCGTTAAAATATGATTTTAGCTCGTGTCTTATAATGTAAAAATTTACATTTTTTACGTGTAAGGTGGTGGTGTAGTTCTTATGCTTTTGAGTCGGAATCCAAGGGTCCCGGGTTCGAAACCCAAATGAGGTATGGTATAGTTTTTTTTAATTTTTACTTTATTTTACACTGAGTATTTTACCAATTGAGTTCGTGTTATAAAATTAAAAATGTTTAAAACTAACATTATTTACAAAAAACTGCGAAGAGTATCCTATAGAATGTGTAACAGTTATATATTAGGCGAAGAGTACGTTTTTAGCTTGTTTGTTTTTAAATTACTAACACAATGAGCGCGATTATCAATTTTGTCTTCTATTTCAGGTCATCTATTCGAGATCTCCTTCCTTAAGGATAGAGTTTTGCAGAGGGAAATATGCGTTCATTTTCGGTTTATTATAAATATTTAAAAAATTATAAATGCTATAATCTTTAAAATAGTTTCAGATAGTTCCCATTGCTCTAAGATATAACCATATACAGCTTTCATCATACATTTTGTATATACCGTGCGTGTAGCGGAGCGCTAGGCATAGGGAGTAAAATTACAACATCGCGCGTGCCAGCTGGCTGAAATGAAATAACAGAGCTGGGATGCTCCGCCCGACGGAGGAATTTACGGCAGCTGTGTTGTCATATCTCTCGCGCTACGTGAATGTACATGCCTAATGGGAAATTACACGCACGGTAGTTAAATGCCATACTCTAATAATAAAAATATATATCGTTGTGTTCGTTAGAAAAATAGCGCAAGTATCTAAAACAGTTTTAAAGATTATACTATGATTGGTTTTTAGATATTTAAAATAAACGTATATTTCCCTCTCACTCTGCAAATTCTTATCCTTAAGCTATACTGCGCCGATGAGGTACAGTAATTTTCAAACACTGGTATTCGTAATTGATTCGAGTTTCATTTTTTGCAGCATGTAATATACTTTCGTTTATCATATATTCAAGTTTAATGTCATGTCCACAAACTAGTTTACTGACAATATCGTTATACATTCTGCCTAGAGCAATTCATATAAAATAATTTGCAATTAAAAAGTAAACGAGAATAAAAATTCAATTTAGCGATTTATTTGAAACAAATAGTTGAAAGTAAATTTTAACTGGATTACACATACTACGAACAGCAATTTTCAGATATATTTATTTATATTGAAGTAACTAATAATGTTTATCTATTTAGCATGAAAATGTTTGTGTTGCGTTAAATGGGAAAACTTTCAACATGTTATGTTAAAGTAACAATTAAAATAAAATGTAATAAAATTTCATATGATGATGTGAAAAGGCGTCACGTCATTTATGTCACGCTATATGTAGATCTGTCTACCATAAAATGTACTATTTTAGCGTTCAAGATAAATTTTCATGTATTTAGGTAACTTGATTTAATTCATTTTATCATAACAATAATACCTTTACGACCAAAGTTTTTCAAGCGTTGCTTGTTACCTTTTAACCGACTTCAAAATAATTTAAAAAAGGAGGAAGTTCTCAATTCTACCCGAACAAATATTTGTTTCTTCTTATTACTCACAACGTCTTCGCAGACGTTTTGTGATCCAGAAATTATTTTAGTTGTCCTCTCTTTGCTGTATGGTACGTCTGACAATATCATGCCATCTGTCGTGGTTGTCTGTTAGGAGGTCAGTCTCACCAAAGCCTTTAATAGTTTTATTAAGCCACGCCTAGTGTAAAGTGAAGAAGAATTGGAAAAGGATTTTTAGTCGCAAATTTCACTAATGCGCCAGTGACACAAAATTAACATCTTAGGATCATATTTTAAGAGTAGTTGATGTAATAAGTTAAGAATTTATATACATAAAGCGAGGTTTCTACGGCCTTTGCCGCTTCTCGCATCTCAACCTCCAATAATTCCAAATTTGCCAATCTCCTTCTTGAAGTCCCTTGGCTTCCATGGCTTCTATTACGTAATTTTTCCAGGTTCTCGGTGGTTTTCCTGTCTTGCATTCTGGTGGTATCCAGCTCCATACTTCTTTGGGCTATCTATTGCCTTCCGTGCGTTGGAGGTGCCCATACCATATTTGTCTTTTGGTGTCGATTGTGTCTAGGTTACTTTCTTTCGCGTTCATAATCTCACGTATAATTCCTATCATTCCTAACGTGGGGTCTAATTTGGAGATCCTTGCACTTCTTCTCCAAAAGTCCACTTTAAAGGCTAGTGATTTCTGGCGATCCCTTTTATTTAATTCCAATGTTTCGGAGCCGTATGTGGAAATACTTTGCAGAATAGTTTTGAACAAGGTAGTTTTAGTTTTTTTGTTTATGTTTTTGCTCCATAACAGCGAGTTTAATTGGCGGATTGCTCTTCTTCCCTGTCCTATTTTATTTAAAATATCTTCGCTGCTCCTACCGTTTGAAGAGAGAGAGAGAGTTACACCTAAATATTTAAGTGAGGAGCAGAGTCTGATCACACAGTTGTCCAGGTTTAGGTCGCTTTTATCATTTTCTTCTTCTGCTATCACATATTCTATTTTGTCCGTGTTTATGTTAAGGCCACACTTCTCATACTCCTCTAGAGGTAATTATCGTTCTTTTCCATTCTCGAGGTGGTGCGTCTCCGTTTAAGCACTCATTAAATACACAGGCCAGCAGCTTCATGAGTATATCGGGGGCGGCTTTGAGTTATTCCGCGCTTGTTTCCCGGGCCAGGTGCTTTTCTATTCTTCATTCTATTCTTTTACTTCATGTGATGTTATTTCCTGTGCAGTGTGACTCTCGTTCGTTTTCGTTTGTCGCCCCCTTCCCATGTTAGGTATTCAGGTCTCTGCTCTGTTAGCAAGTCTTTATAGTACTCTTTCCACTCCTGAGTTTTAATTAACTGATTCCTGCTGTATGTTTATTCTGTTTCCTTAGACCATTGGCTACTTTCCAAGGTTTGTTTGCTCTGGTGTTACCCAATCATGTTAACCTCGGCGTATGTTTTTTCCCAGTACTCGTTTTGAGCTTTTCTAATTTCTTTATGGACTTACCTTCTCTTCACTTGATAACTTGAGATGATCGCGTGATCTTGTTTCCAGCCTTTTCCTGTGAAGCGCCTTCTTTTCTTTTACAAGAGTTTCAAGATTGTTATTCCACCAGGGTACCTTGTTATTGTGTTTTTCCTAAGGCTTCTCCTGCCGCTTCGTGTATGCATAACTTTATGTTTTCATACATTATGTCTGCAGTGTCATCCTGCACAGTGCTTAATTTGTTGGCGAGACGTATCTTATATAGGAACTTCGTTGAGTCCTCTCGCAGGCTTTCGAGGTTGTATTGTATCGTTTCCGCCCTGTTTTCTTCTTTTCTGCCCCCTGGTTCTCTTTGTTTGTATTGTCGATATTTGAGGTTTACTTTTAGAACTAATAATTTTTTATTTATTTGCTAACAGCAGATGATGATCTGAGTCGCATTCTGAGCCGCGCATAGCTCTCACATCCATTATTATACTCTTCGTAAAAAACGAAGAGTATATTATATTTATTCGGGCACATTTCTAAAATCGTAAATATCGCTCGTAGAGAAAAAAATTTCATATCATTGTATTAGTGAACGAATTCTGAAGAACTTTCAAAATGTCCGTCTGTCCGTCTAGTTAGTGTTAGCTAGAGGAAGAACCCTCTTGTTTTTGAAGAAAATCGACCAGTAAATAAAAAAGTTATTAATTATTTAATTTAAAAAAATATATTCTCTTAGTTTTTGTCGCTTGTACTTAAATAGAAATCTTGCGAAACTTTTGCCTTGCAATCCAAAGATCGTGTGTTCAAATCCCACACAGGTTGGATATTTTTTTTTTCATTTTTTTTTCATGTAATTTTTTTCACAACAAAGATGGTATCACAAAATTTTGGATGTCCAAAAATTAACATTATTTACAAGAAAACTGCGAAGTATCCTATAGAATGTGTAACAATTATATAAAAAGCTCAGTAAATTGGCGAAGAGTACGTTTTTAGCTTGTTTTAGTTTAGTTTCTTGTTTGATTATTATATAATCAATTACGGATTTCAGTTTTCTAGTGGGCTGCTCCCATGTATAGCGGTGTATCATTCTGTGCTGATAGAATCCATGTGTTATTTTTAGTTAACCGTTTTGGCACATTTCAATAATTCTCTGTCCATTTGAGTTTACGACATCTTCTCCAAATTGCCCAATCACAGGGTCGTCTATTTTTTGTCCGACTTTACTATTTATGTCTCTTATTAGTAGCATCTCCTTCCGGTTACTAATGCCATTCAGTAACTCTGTCAGTTCATCATAAAATTGATATTTTTCTTCTACTCTTGCGTCTTCCGTCGGTCCATATGCGGCTACCACTACCAGCACATATTTATTAATTTCCATCTCTACTGCGAGAATTCTGTCATTTATCTGTTCCCATGACTTTATGTTTTTCTTAAATTTCTTCTTTATTGCTATTGCTACGCCACTTGTCGCTCATTCCTCTTTTGGGACACCACTATATATGTACACATATTGTCCTTTCTCTTCTGCCCCTTTTCCTTTCTTTTTTGTTTCTGTTATTGTAACTGTGTCTGCATTGTATTCCTGAACTTCTCTAAAAAATTCCCATTCCGTTTCATTTTTTGTCGATTAGAGTGTCCGTCTTTTCCGAGGCTTTGTTGAGATTTCTTCCATTTATAGACTTTTCACAGGTGATGGAGTGCAGGTCCATCACTCCAACCCCCAACCTGGAGGACCGGGTAATTTGTAATCGAGGTTTTCTTCCTCTAAGCTGGTTGTCTGACAGAACGAGGAGACCAGTTTCCCCCCATTGGTCTAATGGTTCTTCTTCTCTCTCAGCTAAATATGACTAGGAAGTGTCCCTTTACCTTTGAGACCATTGACCATTCTTCCCCTGTAAGCCTAGGTAGGAGCCCTTAGAGGGTGCTATCATCCGGGCCAGATGAGCCTTGATTTTTTCACGAGGTTGTTACTCCTCCCCCTCCCTCTTTTGCATCCTGGCTTGAGACAGGCGAAGTTAAGTTAAGAATTTAAAATGACGAATCCAATATGGGTGCCAGATGCAACTGGGGTTGAGACATAACTTAGACAACTAACAACTATTTAATTCATAACTCGCTTATTTATTATCGAAATTTAAAACTGAAAGTAATCGAATCTTGATAGTATACGCTACAAATGCTATTCTTATTAAATTTCTAAAATTTTCGTTGGTCTGTCTACAATCACGAGCGGAACGAATTTGCGAAAATAACAAAATAAATATTTGCATAAGAAAGCAACGCAAGGTTTTAGGAAATATTTTACTCTTTAAACAATACAGTTCTTTTGTATATAAATAGCCATAACTTTGTTATTATGGGTAATTCATAAGAAATTCAAAAACTGCTAGAAAGATTAGGCAAATACCTTCTAATTTTCCGTTCTTTCGACTTTTCACCCCTGGGGGGTTGTTTGGGCAGCGATATCGCGGGACACGTTTCTAGACGACTGTTTTGAATTCTGAACCTCTACTATAATTTCAGGTTTGTAAATATGTCGGTTTTACCTCAAACAATAAATGATCACGACATTTATCTAATATTTTTGTTACAGATTTGTCGATTTTGAAAAAAACATCATCAAAATGTGGTAAGTACACTTGTTACTCGCAAATAAAATCAAAATACAAAAACCGTTTTCTACCGACATTGTACTTTGTGCTATTATATCATTATACATATGTGCTATTATATCATTATTATACTCTTCGCAAAAACGAAGATTATATTGCATTTGGTCGGCATATTTCTAAAACAGTAAATATCGCTCGTAGAGAAAAAAATTTCATATCATTATGTGAACGAATTCTGAACAACTTTCAAAATGTCCGTCCGTCCGTCCGTCATGTTCCTTGTAAGCACGATAACTTAAGAAAGAAAAGTCCGATTGTATTGAAATTTGGAAAGTAAATTAGCCTTAGCTAGAGGAAGAATCCTATTGTTTTTGAAAACAAAAATCAATCAGTAAATAAAAAAGTTATTAATTATTTAAATTAACAAAAACATTTTCTTAGTTTTTGTCATTTGTACTTAAATAGAAATCTTGCGAAATGTTATTCTTTATATTTTATTTTGTTTAAACATTTTACTAATATATATATATATATATATATATATATATATATATATATATATATATATATATATATATATATATATATATATATATATATATATATATATATGTTTCATAATATTTCTAATTCGTTGAAATATAATACTGGAATGACATATACTACAGACATATAATTTAGTGATGTCTGATGGTCGAATAGCTAAAGCTATTGGCAATCCAAAGGTCTTATGTTCGAGTACCTGACAGGGTGTTTTTTTTCTATTTTTAATATATTTTTTTCACAACAAAGTTGGTATCACAAAATTTAGAATGTCCAAAACCTAACATTATTTACAAGGAAACTGCGAAGAGTATGCTATAGAATGTGTAACAATTATACAAAAAACTCAGTAAATCGGCGGGGAGTATAATGCTTCCACTGGTTTATATCTGTACCAGTGATCAATCATAATTAAATCATTTGAAACGTTTTTACCGCTTTTCTTATTCCACCTTGTAGCAGAACTAATATGCAAATGGGGAAAACGATAAATTTTATGTCATTTTCACCAACATTTGTCTTTTTAATAATACAGGTCTGGATGCTAAACAAAAACTAAAGATATATAAATCCACTGCAGTGGAATATAATAGTGCATAGCTCCTATTAACGTGTTCATGATGAACGGTATAGTATGAAGTCGACAACTACAATCTTTACTTCCAGTAAGTAAATTACTCACTGAATCAATTACTCCACAAACAATGCCTCAAAAATATTATTCGTATAGGTATTTGTCGAGAGGATTATCTATTCGGGACAGACTTGTTTAGCAAGCGAGTGTTCCCAAAATATCCACACGAGAATATTAATCGACACTACTAACTAGTTGCGTTATTTATTTTAAAACAGATCTGTGCATTAGACAATATCTTTATTATGGGATAAAAATACATTAGCCTTCCTTATATTCATAAATTATGTCAGGAAACACTCTCTTCTTATTCACAGCATTTTACCAGACATATTTTAGTTGGCCTCCACTTACAGCATAGCACGTCTGACGGCAGCACGCCATCTGTTGTGATTGTCTGTTAGCGTCATCAATCTTTAATTTCTGCTCTTTAAAGAGATCAGCCCAAAGTTTTCAAGGGCATCCTCTTCGCCTCTTACTATTTGATTTTACGCCTCTTGGTGACCTTGGATTTGACCATGGAGGATATTTTCAAAGTCACTTGAAGGTCAACTTTCGTTTTTTTTTACCCTGGATTCTGAAAAAGCGAAAGATTTTGCATCAGTGTTGTCCCTAGGGTCTGGTGACTGAAGGCAAGCAATGGCAATCGTGATGAACTTACAGATAGATTTTAAGGTCAAATAGAGGTCACTTCATGATCGACTTCGGCGACTAGGAGATTCGCATTTGATAAATGAAGTTTGACCTTGACAATTACCTTCAAGATCAAATCCAAGGTCACCAAGTGGTGCCCCCTGATGACCTCAACAACTCCCATAAAGGTCATTTTCTTCATATCTCGCTATCCTAACGAGATACCAGCCTGAAAATTTCGAGAGACATTTGGCCTTTAGATGACCCCTAGGGTCAATTTGATCCCTTACAACTCTAATGCAAAATTTTTCGCTTTTAGTATCCAGGGTCAAACATAGTTCCTATTTAAAAAACGAAAGTTGACATTCAAGTGACCTTGAAAATGACTTTCAAGGTCAAATCCTAGGTCAGCAGGTGATGCCACCGATGGCCTCAATAACTTTTATAGACGTCAATTTCCTCACATCTCGCTATCCTGACGAGTTATTCAGGAATATCCATACTTTTGAGACACTGTATAATGAATGAACAAACGCGAATAATATAATAAATATATCAAATTATTAGCACACTTTTGTTTCAAGTGTACTTTAAATACTCGTCATAGGAGGACAATGCCTTACTTTAGAGAAAGCATTTGACTTTATTCTTAAACTGACTAGAGGACAGCGTTTTATATTTGTAGGGCAAGAAATAATAAAATGTTAAAGCAATGAAGCTCAGATTTTTGTTGGCTTTTGGAGAGTCTGCAGTATTTTGGTAGTAACATTATTTTTCCGAGTATTATAGTTGTGCAATTAATTTGTCCATTTTATTCTTGACACACATTATACATTCAAGCATAAACATGCTTTAGTAAATCATTATTGATAGAGGAGATCTTATAATCATCTATATATCCAATTCTATCTACGATTCTAATAGCTTTGCGAAGTAATTTGAAGATCCGGTGTCATAAGGATGAATATTCTCAAGTCAAAATTGCATACGCTGAATGGCACGGAGCATAACAAACCATTTTTAGTGTAAGTTTAGAGGCACACTCGTAGGGTAGTATTCTTAAGAGATAGATGTTACTAGACAATTTACTTGTCAGTGAATTAATGTGATAATTCCTAAGACTAAGGGATCATTAGTTACATCCAGAAATTTAACTGTTTTGGGATTAGCAAATTTGATATTTCTCAAGGACGGAATCATTGTCTGAACTTTAGACATATCGTGGTGACGTCTGTGAAAAATTATAAAATCAATGAATGGCACACTATTTGATAATCCATTAGCATAAATTAGAAAGATATTAACATAGATTAGAAAGAGTAAGGGACCCAAAACTGACCCTTGTGGCACGCCCTATTTGCGTGTTTTTACTGTCGATAAAGAGTCTAAATTCTTCGCGTCAGTCTGTTATACTTTTCTGATTCTAAGGCAGAGTTGACACCTTCAGCTTTCATATTTTTTCTGGCTCGTACTTTACTTAAAGTTTAAGCAGTTATCCACTGTTGTTACACACATGCGCACAGAAATATTACTTAGTTTTAAGGTAGATCTTTTCTAAAATCACAATGCAACTAATACCAAGCTAACAAAATAATGCAGTAGTACTTCAAGTATCATCCTATCATTCATTTATTCTTCACCGCTGAATGCTTCTTCTGTAATGCATCAAGTTGTTCGGAAAATAAAAAATTTCACCATAATTTGTGTTTCAAGATATGTAAAACGTGTACCGAATATTCGCTTTAAATTAAAGTGGCTTCTTCGATACTTAATTTTTTTTTGCCTAATCATAGAAGCAGTCCTTCGTGCTTACTTTTCATATTTGCGGTTCAGTAGGAATTAATATCTATGCTTTTATTTATTAGAAATATTCAAACGGTTGCTTTAAAATATTAGTAATTAAATCTATGACAAGCTATCGTTTTTTTTTTCAAAGAAACTCATTGTTTAAATGTGAAACAATGGAGTACTTTAACATATGTAGCACAACTGAAATACTTGACAATTCAAAAGAAACTTGAACTCAACCCTTATAACAAACTAATCTTTCTACTACAACTTTAAGAAGAACGTATAATTATTGTCAAGTGCTCGCTGGAAATTTAATAATAAATCCAAACATTTGTCACTATTTTTTTGATTATTATACTCTTCGCAAATACGAAAACGAAGAGTATATTGAATTTGATCGGCACATTTCTAAAACTGTAAATACAACTCGTAGAGAAAAAATTTTCGTATCATAGTGTTAGTGATCGAATTCTAAACAATTTTCAAAATGTCCGTCCGTCCATTCCTCTGTCTGTCTGTCTGTCCATTGTCACGGTTCTTGCAAGCAAGACAACTTAAGAAAGAAAGGTACGACTGTGTTGAAATTTGGACAGTAAGTTAGTGTCGAGGTTAGTGTTAGCTGAAAGAAAAACTCTATCAATAAAAAATAATTATTAATTATTTAAATTTTAAAAATTACCTCTTTGATTTTTATGTTTTTGTAATTGATTCTTGTGAGAACTTATTTCCTGCCATTATTTAAGTATTTATATATTTTACTAATTTTCATTTGATAATAATACAATATCCAACCGTGTATATATGATTTTCAGCTGATCACTTATAATGTGTGCATTTACAATGGTTTAAATAGCGAATAGGGGTGTAGTGGTTACGTTTTTTGGCCCCTGCGGACATTTCACGCGCACGCGACTGTAACGTCAGATGAATCGAATGATAAGCAGTAGCTCGATATCTCTCTCAGTTGAGAAGATACAAGCGAATCAAATTTTAGGTGAATATGTGTACTATGTTAACAGAAATAGTGTCAAAGGGAATATCTGAAAATCTCTTGTGGTTGAAAGATACAGGCCATTAAAATTTCACAAAGTACATCTTAATAGGCCGATAACTAAAAACCTACATTTATTCAGCAATCACGATTTTTTTTTTTTAATTTTTACAAGCTCGTTTTGACGATAGAGGATAATATTTGATCTGAGAAACAAAAATAACTAAAAGTCTGCCATATCTTTGGGAAATCCTGTATTTCACAGTTCCACACCTCATAGTGCTTTTTGAATTTATTATATTTCAGGCTGTTAGAAACTCCGATTTATTCATATAGTTCATATAATATAGTTATGGGCTATAAAATAATCATATTACTCTATTATATCTGAATATTATTTCACGAAAATACCTCGTTATTTTTATACAATGAATAATTAGTAAATCACAAAAACTTCGTTGTTCATAAGGATGATATTCGGTATATACTAATTTTGTAATGAAGTATATTTTCTTCCTATAAAAAGAGAATGTCAATATTAATATTAGTCTACTGTGAATTTCCAAGACAGCACCCATAGCGAAATAAAGAATTATTATATTAAGGATACAAAAAGGTAACAATTCTCACTTAGAGCAACATAGTGCCAATTCCAATTACCCTCTAATTGCAAGTAATTATTCTCGTGGCAATCCACTATTCCCTAGGCGAAGTTAATTCTAGCGGCACTACTAGACTAGCTTGAAATCTAATATTCTAATTTTTACCGTTAATTCAAATTTACGAGAAAATTAGAAAGGAAATCTTCCACTTGATACAAACGCATGCTTTTCGTTTTCAGACTAATTTCTCTGCGGATGCCTTTTATCCCGACTTTATAAAAAAGTTGGATGTTTCTTGATACCATTCAATAACTGACTTGATAAAGTATTTGCCTTCGAGCATTTTCCAATTTTCTTATTCGTTTAAATTGAATTCCATGCAACTCTAGGCAAAATATGTTTTGTTTACACAAGTATGGATATTTTCCACAGCCTGGGCTGGTTATAAGACAAGATTTTTGATGACAGTGGCCAGTTTAATATATTTAAAAATTTTCCCGAATGTATGGAATTTTCTTAATAATTCTATTTTTTTTTAAATGGAAACAATTTGTAATATTGAAATTGTGTCAAAAACCTAAATAAACGGCGTCCAACTTAGAACTGCAATCTTCATGAAATTATTTTAAGGATGTTATTAGATATACTTTACTTTAAATATTGCAAATAAGGTTTAATCATGCTTGAAATTACCAATTTTCAACAACATGCAATTACCAAGATTATTTCCGATAAAATCAATAAGGAAATACAGCTTCTGAAGTGAAGTTTGCAGATTACCTAGCTTTAAGGACTGATTTATTCCTACAGAACAACCGGAACATTGTAAACTGTGAATAAAAATTGTCATTTTTACTGAAAGCACAAATAACTATATCCTGGACAGAAGGGAAGTTAAAGAATCGATAAACGATAAAAATACGTATAATTTTAGGCCACTTACAAACCTACTGCCTAATGTGAAATATTATGAAAAATACTGAAAATCGAACTTGTACTTTCTTGTTTGAAAATAATTGAAATTTATAGATTCAAGTTAAGATGCGAAGTCCTGATGAAGTTGATAAAATTTAAAAAATTGACGCACATGAAAAAATGGAATTTAAGAATGTTTAAAGGTTGTTATGACCATATCTTCATCTCAATGTTCTTTTCCTGATCTTTTAAAAGTAGCTTCTGTCACACTACTTTTAAAAAGGAAAACGCTGATGGCAATGGGAATTATAGGAGCAAATTTACTTATGAAGTGTCGTATCCAAAATTTTTAATAAAGTATTCTAGATTTTGTTGAGGGAAATGGCATTATTACAACACGGTTCTACGCCGGAAAAACTATAGAGACTGCTTCTTACTAGTTCTTGGACTTTGTATACAGAAATCTTGGCGATGGAAAATTTGTTGTAATTAATATGGTATAAATAAGATTTTATTACATTGGATACATTCGCACATGAATAATAAGAAGGTTAGGGTAAAATATAAGAATGTAAACCCGGTGGAAAGTAAAGTTCACTTGGGAGTTCCAGAAGGTTATATTCTGGGTCCCTATTATTCATGTTAAATACTAATGACTTGTCAACCTTGGACCGTACAAACCGTACTGTCATGTACGCTGATAATATCGTATTTTTTAACATATCTTCAAATCTAATCGAGCTATTGATCTGATTTTTTATAAATTCAAGTACATAAACAAGCGCTTTCATTGGTATTTTTGTTTCTGTCGATTATTGTTTATCATTTTCTTTAAATAACAATGAACTTATTACTTCGCTAAGAATGTACTCATATTTTGACTAAGTGACAAACTTTTATGCACCGAACCAATTGAAGCCAAGATACAGGAGAAGTTTTTGAAAAAAAAATGTTCATCTAGGACTTACAATTTTTTATTTATGAATATTATTGTGACGCAGTAGCATATGGCATTAATTTAAAATATACGGCACATGCAAGGGGCCTAGAATACCAGTACACATGACCGCCGCCTCTAAAAATTTCCCTTACCATAACTGTGTGACCTTATTTAATGGTTTATATCAGAGATCTTTCGTTAAAAGGATTTAAAAGGAAAATTAAAGCATTACTGACAAGTAATTGTTATTACAGTATAAATGAGTTTTTAGGAAGCCAATAAGAACTGGCTCTTAATTTGTGTGATAATTGTACTATTTCAATAATTTAATCAACTACATTTATCAATATGTATTGTTATTATTGTTAATTAATAATATTAGGTAATTGGATATATCTGTGTCGGGGTGTGTTTGCGTGTATGTGGATGATTGGAACATCTTTATACTATTTTTTGTATTTCTCCTATATACAATAAAGACATATACAATTTTTGTATCTTATAAGACTGGCGAATACGATTTCCAAATATAATTAAACCACCGCGTATAACACGAAGCAAAGAATTTCGTGAAAGCTTCAACAGCGGGTATATTTAAATCCCTGAATATATTTCGATAGATTTCTCCCCTTTGCAAATCCGCAATTATGCGAACAGATAGATTTGGATTACAAACACTCTGCCTAATCTCATTGCAATATCTCAGAAGAGTGAAAATTAGCTAAATACACAATATCTTAAAATACGCACTCTTTGAGAATGAGTTTTATTTGCAATATAATGTGACGAGAATAGAATTCGAGTTAAATATAAGTGGTTAATGCATAAAAAATAACAACTTCTGTTTAATAGAGTCAAATAGTTTGTATAAAAAACAGAATTATGGGAAAATTCACATCATTCAGTATTCCTACATACTACTTCATAAGTTACTCCATCAAAATCGACACAACACGGAAATGGCTTCGCGCAGAAAGCGGAACTCTCCCTTCATTTACGATCAAACAGTTAAACTAGGTTAGCAAAAACAGACCCTCTAAATCTGAATGGATTTCTAAACCCGAATGAACAATTAATTGTATTATTCTGTAATAACGTTTGAAGTAATCAATTTATTAAGTACCAGGGCAATAAAAATAGAAATTATCCATATTAAACGTGCATTCTATTAAACTATTAAAGACTTCACGCCCTGGACGGAGCTTGAACCTTAGGTGTGACACAACTTCTGAGGTAATTTCCACAAACACCAAAACATTTGAACACTACACTCGAACACTATTTTGTTTTATTGCTATTTTATAAATGTAATAAAATAGCAATAAAACAAAATTGTTGTAGAAATGACAATTATAAAACAAATTTGTTTATTTTGCGTCGAGTAATATATTTACCCGACGCGAGTTTCGCCAACCATGTTGGCATCATCTGGAGGTGATTAAACCTAAAATATAACTAAAAATATTCATGTTATCCCTCCTAAGTAACAATTTAAATGCCTTTTAAATTTATTTAGGTTTCATCGGTGTTTTATAATGGCTACCTCATAAACCAGTGATTTTGCTAGATTTGTTAAATGTCGAATACACTTAAAGATAGTTTTGTCCTAAAAAAAATTTTAAAAATGTATTCAAGAATTTATATTAAAACTAAGTTATCTTTCACTATTTATTGGTTTCCCAATAAAGAAATTTGTTTTATAATTGTCATTTCTACAATTTTGTTTTATTGCTATTTTATTACATTTACAAATAAAACAAAACAATTTTATAACGTTTAAATTTTACTTGTTAAATGCCTTATCGAGATATTTGTCAAGCCTTCAATAAAACACTAGAGCTGATAAGTCTAGCTTAAGAGGATTGAGTTTTATTGGAGAATTTATAAATTGATGAATTTATAAAATTCTCTATGTAATTATCTTGTTATCATGGGGTCAACGTTGGCCTATAAATCTAATAAGCTTCCGGTCGAACCTTCATAAATATAACTACTTGTTAGAGTTTTAGTGAAGAGGGCAAAAACCTGTAATAAATTAGTTTGAGGGATAAAAGAGTTTGTCCAGACTCGGGGGGGGGGGGGGGGGGAATTTATTAATTAAGTAAATAAAAAATCCCTTTAAAACTGTTTTATACTGGTAGGAGCATAAAGGTTTATGTTAGTGCGGGAGAGGGTGCTTGTCGTTGGGGGTTGGAGTGTTGTGTGGTAGTAGGGGGAGCTTAGGGTGCAGTTTGTTCAAAGGAAATATGATTTTCAAGTTCAAAAACATCTAAGCATGTGTACTAATGTAAACTTTTTTTTTAATAATTTAATGGGGATATATGGAACGGTGAAGGTTGGGGGAAGTTCTGCTATAAAGTGGAATGGATTAGATATTGAATATAATAATAATTTTTTCGAAATTTTTTGATCGAAAATAAAAAGGGCCGAAAACCCGCCTTATAGGCCCTCCTCCTTTATTATAAAAGGATAAAATATGTAATGTACTACTCTACATTATATCCATTTGTACTCATATCCATTAATGCGACAATTTAAAAGATTATAATAGTACCAGGAGTAAAAATACCTAAATGTAAAAAAAAAATATTTAGACCCAAGTTCTATAACCTGTTATAAAATAAATTAAAAATATTAAAAAATCCACAAAATCCAAACATATCGTCACCTTGGAGTTATACTGTTGTATGTCGCATTTTTGTCGATTTCCACTTTTCAGTATAACAAAGTTTTATGAAGCCTTAACATTACTCTTGCAAAGTTTACATAGCATCCTAAGATGTAGGAAACCAAAAACACATAGTTGTATCTGGGTGAAACAATTATTTTTTTGCAGTAACTCAAAAAAAAGGTAATGTTATATACAACAGTATAACTCCAAGGTGACGATATGTCAACTAAAATTATTCCAACTTTATTAAATTGTTTTAAAATAATTACATTTACACAACTTTGCGTTCAATAAATGATATGTAAGTTTAGCTAATTCTAGTCTCTTAAAATTTATAACTATATATATTGCTTCATTTTTAGTTTATCAAGGGTAATCCTAACTTCCTAGGTGCCAAGCATGATACTAAAGCATTATATGCTTTGCTATCATGAGTGCCAGATACAAAACACGACTCAGGGTTTATATATACAGCCGGTGTTATTTCTAGGCGCAAGGGCGGATCCAGGGGGGGCACCAGGGGCAATTCCCCCCCCCCCTACCACCCCCCCCGAGAAGAATAGGATCTAATATTATTTATTATTGAATATTGAAAATGCCGACATAATTATTGATGGTTCGGCGGTAGACGGCCTCAGTGCCCCCACCTGCTTATAAAAATTTTTTTTGGATATCTTCTCCCGCTTATAAAAAAAATTTTGGGACGAAAATTTTTTCGCCTAAAAAGGGCAAAAAGAGGTCTTGTTCTAAGGTTCTGATGTAACTTTTCTGAAGTATTTTAACACGCTGATAGCCAATTTTGGCTATCGTGTCAATTTCCCTCTTATCTCCTAGAGGTGGTAGAGGGAGACTGACACAATAAAAATTTCTTTTTGAGACAAAATTAGCTTCTGCACATCTAAATACTTCGGAAAAGTTGGATCAGAACCTTAGGACAAGACCTTTTCTTTTGCCCCTTTTAGGGGATAAAAGGGGTGGTATTAGTATAATTTTTTTTTGTTCAAATGTGGCTTCAGCGCGTCAAAATACTTCAGAAAAGTTACATCAGAACCTTAGGATAAGACCTTTTTAGGAGATGAAAGGGGTGCCCAAGTAACAATTTAAATTTTATCGTGATCTTCAGAACCTCTTGAAGTCTATTTAATAAAACTTCTGATGCTTTAGACCTGCACTTAAAAAAGCTATTTGCTCTGTTAATATGGTTATTTAATAAAAAATTTTATGCTTGCCATCATATTAAAACTAAGTTGGCAATGTTGGCAAAATAGTCGCGTGTTGGTAATGGATATTATAATAGCATTTGCTGTTGTTCAGCTTTCAGCTGGTCTCTCTATACTGGTTAAAATTATCAACTCACCGTGAGTGAAAATTTAGCTGCGCATTAAATTTTACTGATGATATCACAACTAGTAGGTCGAAAAATACGGAGGCCCTTGAAAAATATTGAAAATTTTGGAAATTTTAAAAAATAATTCAAAATTATTTATTTAAAAAAAGGTTTATTTTTTGTTGACATCAACTTAAATCGTTAGTAATAATAATAATGATTTTAGTCCTTATTACCCATAAATTGATTGATTTTTTTGATTGATTTACCAGCGTGCGGTAGGCATTACTGCCACTCCCAAGTTATACAGCTGGGCCTGCTACGTCCACGCTGGGTTGGACTAAGGTCATGCTTGTTGCCAGCAGCGAGAGCCACATGGCGCATGGTAAAGGAATGTGGGATGGGAGGTGTAGATATTTGTGAGATGCGTTACCGCATTATGCCGTGAGGGAGCGTTTAAGCCCCCTTTTTTTGTATTTTTGGTTCTGGGCTTCTGCCTATTCTGGGTCTTCTTGTGAGATATGTTGCCGCGTTGTGTCGCTGCTATCTGTGCTCCTATTTTTGTACTTCTGTTTCTGCAAGTCTTCTTCTTCTTCTGAGGCTTCTGATTCCTCCGTTTCTGATTCTGGTAGAGTATATATCGCTCCGATTTCTTTGTGAAATTCATTCTTTCCCCTCGCTTTTCTTTCCCAGTATGTTTGGTCCTTTCCCAGTTTGTTCATAATTCTCTCGATTGTTGTTTTCCACGTGTAACATGGTCTCCCCATTTTAAGTTTGCTGCTGTTCAGTGTTAGTGCTTTCTTCAGTAGGTGTGTTGGTTCCCTTCTTTGGACGTGTCACCAGTACTTTATTGCGTACATTTCTATCCTTTTTGTGATTTCCACGTGTAATCTGGTCTTCCTGTTTTTAGTGTAGAATTTAATGTAGAATTTTTCACTTATCAACGAGCGTAATTTTGACCTGAAAACCTCATTTAATAATTTACTTAAGAAAAATATTATGTAATCAGATTCACAATACTATATTGTAACACCCACAACGTCAAAAAATATGCAATACCACAAAATACACTCCTATTAAACTAGACACCAACAAAAAGTCAGGATCAACAACACTTCTCTGTGATACCTCTCCTCCCCTCCATTCTCCTCTCCTTTTGATCCGCTCTACCGCACCACGCCAAAAACATTGCACCTAGCTCTGGATCATATTCAAAACCAATCACCACTCACAAAATCGTCAATCTCACGTCCCCTCAAACATCATCCCTCACCTAACTCAAAACTGTATCCTTCGCACTCTGTATCCAGACCAAGTGATGGCACACAAAAAGGAATGTGTTTTCTATGTTTTCTCCTTCCAACAATGGCCCGGCGCTCCACACAGACACTTTTTAAACTTTTTAATAAACTTTCTCAGTCCCACCATAGCCGCACCAGAAACATAAACAATTTGTATGTTTCCATAGCATAGATGAGGCTTTCCAAATTCCAATGGCACCGAAACCAAGCCAATGGCCACCAATTCCATCCAAATTCCCATTATATTCTTAAATTGCTTCAATTCCACACGGTGCACTGTCACCCTGATGGGGCACGCCCCTGGCCAGACTCATATGTAAATTTGCTAGAAAGGATTGTTTATTGACTTATTTTTAAGTTATTACATTTGACAATGAGCGTAATTTCGAACTGAAAACCCTCACTTGATATTTTACCTAAGAGAATATTATGACCATATACGTTTGATTATTACGGGTTCAGTTTATAGTATTTTTAATAATTATGAAAAAAGATTATTTGAAGGTTAACAAAAGAAATTTATATGACCATACTTTACAGACAGATCAAATTCATTTGAATATTTTTATAATGGTTAAAAAAATAATTTACAGGTTTACAGAGGGATATCATGCCATGCTTTAATTTATTGCCATAAACTTGTCGACAATGTCGACTCTTCAAGGGTAATGGGCCTAAACCCTTCGATGGTTATAAATATACTTGTCTGGGAAGGTACTTAAAAATGAAAAAGGAGGTACTTATCTTGCTTTTGCCTGTCTTGGGTTGTTTGTTTAATTACGCTCTTTTCGTTTCTTAATACACAGCACTGGTCACAAAACTGTATTAGTTGTTTTCAAATATTAATTCTATTTCAACTTTGTTCTTTTGATATGAGGTATCAATTTGCGCGTAAATTCTTGGGCTATAATTCACCTAATTTTTATCAAATTTGACGAAGTTTTTCACGGCAATTTTGCGTTTATAGTGGGAGTGTTTCAGGCACCCAACCGTTCGCATCGAAGGCACAACCGACCTTTTTTAGTCCTTATTACCCATAAATTGTTGCAAAAATTGCAACTAAGTAACTGTTCATTTGAGTTAATTCCAACATGACAGCTTTTGTTTACAAAGATGTTTTTGTAGAAAAATGGCGATTTTTGATTAAAACCTGTTGGTTGCCGGCAATACCACAATAAGAGTATTTGATCCTAAGATTGTCACAATGTTCTCGTACAAGAGCATTTGCTACTAATTACAATAAATTTAAGTCTTCTTATATCTTTGTAAGTCCATTTGGTATTGTCTAATATCAATTGATCTTGTGTAACACCATTTGACCTATATTAAGATTAGTTGGATTTATTCACAACCACCATAAAACCTATTGCTCAAAGATATTTGACTTTTTTGGCGTTTATTTACATATAACTTCACACTTGTTAATTACTTTTTCCTCACCTTAGCTGTGCTGTGATTGCTCTGAAAGGGTCGGCTATATGCCCTTATACCCAGATGCAGTGAACTGCACTGGAATGTGAATAAAAGAGCAAAAAGATATAAATAACAACAAGATAACCTCTTCTCACATGTATTTGATTATTTTTATTAGTCAAATGTGTGGCGTGGCTCTAATTGTTTAAAGTAAGTATCAGGTTAAAAATATGATATTCAGAATACAGTTAACACAAAAATCCTTGTTAGAAGGCAGAAACAGACACTTGATGTTGACAAAAAACCAGTGGTACACTAGAATATGTTAGAGTTGATATCAAACTCATTCGAAGTAATCCTATGTTTCGTCTTGTAATTGAATGGCAGGTACTGGTCTCAATTATTAATTATTGAGTGTTTTGTGAATCATAGGTATTCTGTTTTATGTTTACTCATCGAAGCTGGTGTGTTATTTACTATTTTCAAATAGTTATTTCTGGCTTTCCGTTTAAAGTAACCACTTTTTTAAATTTTCATCCACATTTGTGAAAAATGCGTCTCCATATTTCATTTCTTGAGGTACTTCACACAAAAGTAATTATAAATTAACCTAAAATAAGTAAATTTATTTATCCACCTGTCAAACTGCAACTTTTGCGGTTTTATGAAGGAACTTATCCAGACTAAATGGTTCTTATGTTAGATTTGGCATTATACAAGCCAATACAGCTTTATAGCAGTTTTATGATTAGTATATTCAGGTGCCCCTTTAAAACTCTTAGGCATACTGGTTTTATGAACGTTGTCTCTGAGGTAAATTGGTTTCCTAGGCCAAATGATTTTATCATGGCAGTGCTGACCACCACCATAAAACCTCTACAAGTGCCAATAGACTCGATTTAAAACAAATGCTAAATGGTATTAAAACTCAGCCTCCAGGAGGTTGTTACAACTCTTAATAAAACTACTCAGGTTGAAAGAGTTGTTGGCCTGCTATACTACCGCTATAAAGCCATTTAGCAAACCTACATCCTCAATAAAGCCATTACAAAACTTATTCAAGTCTATGATTAGAGAATATTATTTAGGTATTATGCAAATCACAACTTACACACTTTTTATTTATTATGAAAATACCTACTTTCTGTATATTGTTGCCCTAATCTGGGCACGCTAATATACTAGTCAGGTAAATACTTTAAAACACTCATTATTGGAGAATCAATCAAAACAACTACTCTTCTAGCTAATACTGACGAAGTATTGAATTACATGATAGGATTCTTAGCATTTTAAAGAAAAAAATATATTGAAAATACTTAAATCATTTATTCAAATTTAATCATTCACACTTTTTTATTTAATATGAAATTATCTACTTTCTGTATATTGGTGCCTTAATCGGGTCACGCTAATATACTACTTAGGAAAACAATATACAGAAAGTAGGTATTTTCATAATAAATAAAAAGTGTGTAAGTTGTGATTTGCATAATACCTAAATAATATTCTCTAATCATGATAAAAGCAAATAAATAAAAAATAATTAATTGTAAAAATAAATCAAGAATAGGCTTGTAAATAATGAATGAATGTTTCTATACTCTACTGATGAGAACTAACGAGTTCGAAAAAACTTGTACAACTTTTCTAGAGTTGAAATGAATGTATGGTTCAATAATTGTTGTGAATGACTGAATTTCAATAAATAATTTAACTATTTTCAATATATTTTTTTCCCTTAAAATGCCAGGAATCCTATCATGTAATTCAATACTTCGTCAGTATTAGCTAGAAGAGTAGTTGTTTTGATTGGTTTTCCAATAATGAGTGTTTTAAAGTGTTTTCCTAAGTAGTATATTAGCGTGACCTGATTAAGGCACCAATATACAGAAAGTAGATAATTTCATATTAAATAAAAAAGTGTGAATGATTAAATTTGAATAAATGATTTAAGTATTTTCAATATATTTTTTTCTTTAAAATGCTAAGAATCCTATCATGTAATTCAATACTTTGTCAGTATTAGCTAGAAGAGTAGTTGTTTTGATTGATTCTCCAATAATGAGTGTTTTAAAGTATTTACCTGACTAGTATATTAGCGTGCCCAGATTAGGGCAACAATATACAGAAAGTAGGTATTTTCATAATAAATAAAAAGTGTGTAAGTTGTGATTTGCATAATACCTAAATAATATTCTCTAATCATGATAAAAGCAAATAAATAAAAAATAATTAATTGTAAAATTATTCAAGTCCACATAGCATTTAAATTGTTACTTAGGTGGTAGACAAAAACTGATACGGTAGATTTTTTTTAATATCAGAATCGGCTAATAGGCTTCAGCATATCAAAATACATAAGATAAGACGGTTCTGATCAAAAGATCACCCCCCTTTGTTTTGTCGGCCTGTGTAATTGAATAACATTGAACCATATTATGGGCGGATACTATCGATTTGTTTATTTTTAACTCACCGAAAAGAAAAATTAATTATCCATAGATTATTTTAAATTTGTGTTTTTAGAGAGTCGTTCTCAGTATTCGCCATATTTCCATTTTAGGAGGCCAATATTAAAAAAAGTTTGTATGAAACACCCTCGTAATTTGCGTGAAAGAATCTAGCTGCCAAATATTGTATCTAAGGCCATCCTGTATAATACACATGTTAGTCTAATATTTTTGTGGGGTATTCACAATTTGGAAGACTAAATTTGAAATGAGATTTAAAGATTTCCTTCAGCCTTTCAAAGGGGCCATATAAAATGAAAATAGTTGGGAAAGGATATGCAACTAATTCCAAAATAAATAATTCCAAGAAGGACGGAAATGTAGAAACAGAAACAAGTTACCGTTTATAGTAATTCTCTTGAAATTACAAAAAACTAATTTGCAATTTATCCAGAAACTTGGTATTTCTCAGAGCCCATCTAAATTTAAATTCGCACGGTAAGTCTAGGTAAAGTAAGACGACACTTTGTTTTACTTGATTCTTGTAAGCCCGCAGTATTATTACATGAAATCCAAGAGATTTTGGGTTCCTTGACGTATGCACAAAACGGTAAATAGAGGATTAAATAAAGCTCACGTAATAAATGGCATAAAAGGAAACCTACAAGGTCACTTGAACAATCAAATCATGGATCACTTACATTCAAAAACATTTGGATTGTTCCTGAAATTGGATTCATTTGTAGAAGCTTTAAAATACCGCCCAGGCAGTTTACAAACTTCATTCTGTTCTATAAATAGTTTCTATTTTAAAAACCTCACCACGCCCTTAGGCGGTTTGGTTTATACAAAGACTACACTTCAGTTACCGCCAAACGAAATTTTTTTACTGGTTATTTCACATATCATGTGTCGTGGCCAAAAATCAACGATTTGATATCTATCATGCAGGTGAGTGTATTCCAGTTTTGAGAAAATATCATTTCCTCTTCCTTAATTTACGAATATGTAAATTATTATATTTACATGATCATAACAACTTCCTTCTTTTCATGTTTACATAAAATAAAAATAAAAACTAGTGGAAGCATTATACTCTTCGCCGATTTACTGAACTTTTTATATAATTGTTACACATTCTATAACATACTCTTCGCAGTTTTCTTGAAAATAATGTTAGTTTTTGGACATTCTAAATTTTGTGATACCAACTTTGTTGTGAAAAAAAAAATATAAAAAAAAATGGTAAAAAAACCACCACCCTCTCCAGGGATTCGGACACACAACCTTTGGATTGCAAGGCAAAAGTGTAGCCACGAGACCATCACACAACTGCAATAATTTTCTGTAATGTATATCATTCGAGAAATATATTTCCACGGATTAGATATATTATTATGAAATATGTATATTAGCAAAATGTATAAACAAACAAAAATTATCGAGAAAAACGTTTCGCAGGTTTTCTATTTATGTACAAGTGACAAAAATTAAGAACATTTTTTTAAATTTAAATGATTAATAACTTTTTTATTTACTAATTGAATTTTTTCAAAAACAATATGGTTCTTCCTCTAGCTAACACCAACTTACTTTCCAAATTTAAGTACAATCGGACTTTTCTTTCTTAAGTTATCGTGCTTACAAGAAACATAACGGACGGACGAACAGACGGACATTTTGAAAGTTGTTCAGAATTCGTTCACTAACATAATGATATGAAATTTTTCTCTCTACGAGCGAGATTTACTGTTTTAGAAATGTGCCAATCAAATGCAATATATTCTTCGTTTTTTTGCGAAGAGTATAATAACAGTCACGACAAAGAAGCTCCTAAAACAGAATCGATATTAATAGTGATACTTTATTTTTGGAGGGTCAATCAGTTTTAGGAAAACAGATACCGTTTAATTTCCCACAATACACATTAATTACGTCATCATTTACCGCCGTTTTATTTTCAAAACCAATTTGTTCTTGTATGTGATGATTAGAACTTTTTTTAATATGACATATTCAATGTATATTTAATATAATTTTTGACTATATAACAATATTTTGTAAATTTTGTTAAAAGAAAAGACCCTATTCGACCATATTCTTTTAGAAAACGGTTTTGAATATAGATAGCATTAAAATTTATCATGTTATTCTTTCGTGTATTACGTATATGATTAACCATAAACCAATCGAAAATAAAACTATCTATTTTTTTAACTGTAACAATATTTACAATAATATATATACTAAAAAACTAATAGTAGTGAACCAAACAGTTACATAGGTTGTAATTAAATGAAAATTGCATGTTGCGCAATACGATTCGGGATTGCGCTCCAGGCAGAGCAATGTTCGTATTACCAGGCTTTTTTCTCATTTACTATGCATTTTATAAAAAGTCACTCCAAATAAAAAAAATCTTCAATCCATTAGCCACAACTCACTTGCTTACAGTATGTATTTATTTTGAAAAATACTAAAGTTATTTCGATGATAACAAATAACAGAGATAGCTTGATGGGTGGAAACATGAAATGGGAGGAAATATTATTTTTCGTTAAGAATATCAGCCCAATTTCGTGATTTCAAATCCAATCACGACCTTAAAAATTTGTGAAGTATTTTTACACAAGAATCAGCTATCTCCTTTTATATGTTCGAGAGTTGCATAACATGTAAATGTAAATGTTTAATATAAAATGTGTTCTAGTATCTTGATAAAACTTATCCATAGATTTTGACAACAAACGTTGCAATGCGTTATCATAGTTAGTAAACCAGTAAAATTATTCAGCAAGCCATGCAATATGTGTCCACAGAGAGGATTAATGTAATTAGGGATCTAATTTGGTCATCTACAAAGTACCGATTAGTGAGATGCTCATTAGCACATCTAGAAATCGCTACCATCACAAGTAAAAAAACATTTTATTTTACGGAATCGGGATTGAATTGACATTTCTTCCAATAAATACATAACTATGAGAGAAAACACCATATGGGCTATTCCGTATGCTGAAATATGAAAAAATCAGTCATTTATTAGAAACATACAAAAATTGTTACTCGCTACACTTCATAAATGAGCTAAGACTCGTATTTTAAATATTTCATTTATACAAGTTATTTTTAACTTCCTTATTTGGAGCATATGTGCTCTAGTGTTACTACGTTAAGTATTAAGTAAAACTAATGTGCAACTGTCATAATAATAATAATTATAACTTTAATTAATAAAATTGTTTTTAAAAAGTCAATTTGGTAAATCCAAATACAACACATATATATCTGTATATTTTTCTCTATTCTTAACCATGTAAAATTTTAATCTTATCTCATGAGAGGCACTCATATCTGGAAATGATCAGCAGCACATGAATGATGTAAATAAGAAAAGTATGCAAGTATACAAAAATATACATTTTAATATTCTTTAAATGTGTATTATTAAATAAAAAACGTATCTATTTTTTCCAATAACCCCAAATATAATTTTTTGAAACCTAATAATTTATTGTGATGTTGAAAACGTTAATGCACTGTTTTTCGCAGATGTCAGAAGTTTTTTCACTATTTTGGTATTCAATAATGATGTACAAATATGCAAATAAATGCCTGATAGTCCCCAAGTAACAGGTAACTTTTTTTTCATAAAGAGAAGTTCTTTAACACCCCCCCCCCCCCCCCCCCTCCACGAGTAAGGGTGAACAGGCATTTATACGACGGGGTGCGCCTGTGCCCCGAGGTTTATCGCTACTGGTTGGGCTCCCCCCCCCAGACCATGCGTCCCTTCGGCGTGCACAATACCTTGGGATTGGGGAAGTTTTTATGGTGGTACTTCATCCACGTGGTCCGGGCAGTGAAGCCAAGACCCCCGTGCCCCCTGGAGAGACGTATCCCTGACCTGGGTCAGGGGGTCATTGCCACTCCAAGCGGTTTACGGTATGTGAGCTGGTCCGCGACGTGGTTTTTGGCTGGACTAGGTTAATAGCCCTATAATCCGGTGATTTTGCTTCAAAAATTAGTCTACCCCCTACAGAATTTCCTCAGGAATCCGAAAAAAATAGTGTTGACCACTCAAAACAGAATGAATTTTGCAACTTAGTTTTTTACTTATATCTTCGCTTCTAAAGGTCGTAGAAAAACGTTCTACTCGTCAATTTCTTCGCCATCAGCTCCCCCATAAGGTAGGTATACGTAAAGAACGAATCTTTGATTGTTAATAACATTTTATGGCAAAAAACTGAAAAAGTTGAATTTTTCGATCCTCGAACTTTGAACATAAAATCTGTATGATAACGATATTATGAGAAATAGTACATATTTTTACCCTTCTACGGAATAAGAACAAAATATAATCTAGTTCCAGATCTCGTTAAAATACATGCATGTAGCAAACTTCAAGTCAGTATCTCAAACGGTTCCAGAGTTATCGTGCGCACAAAGAAAGTTATAGTTTGTACCATCGATAATACAGCGATATAAAAAAGCTCGCAAAAAAACGTAAAAGGTGCCGACTGTGTATCAATTTCAGTCTATTTATATAAAAGGCCATAAAAGTGTTCGGCTTCTTCATTATCTTCACAAAAAAATGGTCATATATTTCCGAACAAAAATGTAGGCCACTCCCACTGAATATAATTGGTTGAAATTTTCTCTACCGGAATTATGATATGTTGGAATAAAATGTGTGTAGTCAACGTGGATTAACGTTGTCAAAGCGGACCGGCGGGCGGTACAGTAACTAGAAGCGGTCGGCGTCCTTTATGCTTTTTTGCGAGCTTTTTTATATCGCTGAATTATTTATGGAATACACTATACAGACAGAACGACAGACAGAATTTTTTTTTGCTCAAACTTAAAATCTCTACGTTTCATGACATTCTAAGCCTATTTGAACAATAAAAATTTTTTCATATTTTTTTTTGCTTTACTATACTTCCACTGGATGTGGAAGTAATTATAAGATGTTTGATTATACACTACTGAAATTATTTTATCTAATAAAATAATAAAACCGCTGTATTACAAGTTCTTTTTGGAGAGCAACGTAATTGAATCATTGAAAAATATAATCGAAGCATCGGGAAGCTCAGAAAAAAATAAGTCGAATTAAGAAAAAAAACGTCCATCTAGCCACTCCTGAAGCCAAGAGAAAGAGAAATAAAGCTGCCGCCGCACAGTGGCACGAATCGTGATTTTTTCGTTCAAAATTATCTAGAGCACTTGTTTCGCAACCGATTGGGATATTTTTTTTTTAAATACTCGTTATTTAATTTCAAAAAAACGTAAGAGAGCCTATTTCGGCATAAACTTAAACAAAAATATTTCATTTTTCATCATTTTTTAGCATTTTTATAGCCGCCATCTTGCAGGTTGGTTTATGACAATTTGGATGTCAGATACGTAATCAGCGACCTCAAAAACCCACCAAGTAATAAGATTTATGTAAATTGGATTAAAAAAAGTTTTTATTTGTAAATAACATGGTATGATCACAGTGTAACATGGGCATTTTGGCTAAGCTCAATAATTTTGGTTAGCATAATTAAAAAATCGGCTCTCTTACGTTTTTTGGGAATTAAATAACGAGTCTTTAAAAAAAAAAAATTATCCCAATCGGTTGCAAAACAAGTGCTCTAGATAATTTTGAACGAAAAAATCACGATTTGTGCCACTGTGCGCCGCGGTAAAACTGTCCAAGTACGCTGCTAGCAGTGAAAGGGGAGGGGATCTGGCGTCTAGCGTCAGCGCAAGCGCCAAAGATGCGATTTTCTCGTTTTTTTTTCCATGGCCATTTACATATATAGACATGGCACTTTTTGTAAGTAATAACACACACGCTGAGGAATATTCAGTTAAATTTTCAAGTAAAAATATTTTCAAATTTCGCCGTAATCGTAAAAACATGAATTCTTCATATCTCGGCTCCAAAGCATCGCAGCACAATTTTTTTTCAAGTTGGTATTTTTTTATTACAATTGAAATGCCGTTGGTTGCAATAAATTTTATGCAAAATCCACAGAGATATTTACATTTGTTTTAGTTGCAAAATTGATTTTTTGCGTAAAAAAGTCGCAAATTAAAATTTTTTTCAATATTCTTTTTGATTATATAAATGTACATCAAATACAATGTATTTACCGAAACAGAACTGTAAAATATTAATTTGATCTTTTAATATAAGAGTTTGAATTTTTCTTATAAATTAGTTGCAAAAAAATAATTAATATTTTGCAACGGGACAAAGTGCATTTTATTAAGGGTAAAAATATGTACTATTTCTTATAATATCGTTAACATACAAATTTTATATTTGTTTCTAACAGTACTTCAAAGTTCGAGGATCGAAAAATTCAATTTTTTCAGATTTTTGCCATAAAATGTTATTAACAATCAAAAATTCGTTCTTTCCGTATGCCTGCCTTATAAGGGAGCTCCTGACGAAGAAATTGACGGATCGAACGTTTTTCTACAACCTTTAGAAGCGAAGTTATAAGCAGAAAACTAAGTTGCAAAATTCATTTTGTTTAAAAAAGTTAAATAACAATTAAAGCCGCCGTTTTGAGTGTTCAACACTATTTTTTTCGGATTTCTGAGGAAATTCTGTAGGGGGGTAGACTGATTTTTGGCTAGTCCCAAAAGTTTCCGAAACATTTCTCTAATATCACCGGAGTATGACCACGTTAACCCTACTCCTCGCGGAGTCTGGTCGTTCTCCTATCCGCCACCTGGAGACGCGCCTGGCAGGTGCTCAACCCCCCACCCTCGTGAAAGGATGGTACCAGGTACAATAGAATTCAATACTCCGTTCCGTTCGAGGCGTGCGACACTGCACTGTATGTCGCTGTCACAAAGTATATATATATATTCCTCGTTCATGCAGTGTCATCTTATCATCCTATACCACCAAGCACAACGCAGCTGTTAAGGTGCTCTACTAGTTCATTAGGCATTCTTATGGCATCGGCGAAGATCCCATCGTGCTGTACACGTGCCCCAAAATATCAAGTCACGCGAGGAGAATAGCAAGGGATATACTAATTACTCCTTCCCAACAAGGCGAAAGCGGGATGCCATCGAGCCAGAGAAAATACTTCTTGATTTAATTTATAAGAGAATGTATGTCTTTGAGTTCTCTTATTCAGCAGAGAGAAACTTTACAAAGAAATCCATATACGACATAAATATAGACTTGTTCGAATTTTATCAAAATGTATTGCTATTAAATTGATGGTCTCGGAGGTATTAGACCGCCTCTTCTTCAGGGACTCAACACAATTCCTGTGTGGATCAATTTCTACGCCACTGGCGCGCAAAAGGTAGCTCTGCTGGGTTCACTCCATGTTGTGAGGTTGCACACGGCCGCGTTTTAGGAAGAGCTGAAACCACGTTGAGCCAGTCTCATATCGCCATTGTGTGAGATGAGAATGGAAGACTATGAGGATAATATTAATAATAGCGTAGTTTCCTTTCTTGTTTTGGTTCGCGACCCTAAGAGCTTTAGCTGTGATTTGATTGGCATACTAGTTGGAGAGTTGGATACAATCACGGCACCACCGTACCACTGCCTTAAATGCACCCCACAGAGCACAACAAACCCGAGTTGGATACGTAACAACAATCACTGCACCACCGTACCACTGCCTTAAATGTACCCCACAGAGCACTACCAAAAAAAAATACTACCAAAAAAAATAACCACCTATAACACCAAGAAAAAACAAAAAGATCAAATGCGAAAAAGAGCCAATCACGCAACAAACACCAAGCAAGAGAGCCATATACATGTGCACAGCACACCCTAGACTAAGATTAACCTCAGACATTGTAGCCAAACAAATATTTGTAAACTAACAATATTAAAACTAACAATATAACCCTAAAAGCCAAACATAAATCAAAATCAACGCCATTAGCCTCAGAGCAAGCCATTATGTAATCAAGACAGACCGAAACAAGCATCCAAGGATGGAAAGTTTCATGCATCGTCACAGACTACGAAGGAAAACAAACCTGAGTTGGATACGTAACAACAATCACTGCACCACCATACCACTGCCTTAAATGTACCCCACAGAGCACAACAAACCCGAGTACATTATACTCTTCATTATTTATTCTTACGTGGCTATTTCGTTATTTTTTTCTTGGGATATACGGGAACTTCCTTTCCTTGAACTTTCACATTGTATCTACTTATAAACTGTACTCTGCCTGACCTCATTCGTTTGAGGAATGTTTTGTATTGTATGTGGTAAAACGTATTAGAAATACTGACATGTTGATCTAACGACCGTACATAAATTTATTCATTTAATTTCATTGCATGCGAAGTTTCTATCGATTTATTTATCGTGTGATACCAGAAACTCAATATTTTATAAGAAGAGAGTCTATAATAAATTTACAGAGTGCAGTGTATACGTACAATTTTAACAAAATATTTTATTTACGACTTGATTCGAATGTTTTATCTGTATTGTAAGGGTAGTAACCTTACCATACAGATAGAGCAGTCGAATTTCATGATAAAAATCTGTCATCCTGTACTTATTTAGTAAAAACCCCTGTCTTTCTACATAATGTAATTAGTGCTTGAGTTGGTTCGCAAGTTAATTAACACATACCTCAACTGTTTTTTATTAAATGATATTATACAGTATCACACGTCGACAGCAGATATAATATTCAGAAGTTAAATAAAATCATGGATGCTGTTTTAATAAAACAATTTGAAGCGAGAAATTCGTTATAATGATTATAAAGTTTCATGAAAATTAATAAATACATTATATGGAACGGATTTAATTTTAGTTTGTAGAAATGAACCAACTCGATGATTTTAAAGCGTTGTAACGTAATGTGCAACAACTGAAAACTTGTTTGACAGTTAATACTAAATTAGATGTAAACGTTTCATTTTTCGCTGATTTGAAGTTTAACATTCTATAGGATCTTTTTCGCTGTTAGTAGATGATGTAGTATTTTAGTTTCTGTAGGATCTTATGTACATTTTTTTAATAAAAAAATATTATTTTGAGTATTTAGCAGATAACTTTCCTAGTCATTTGGGGTGCCCCAAGGCTCAATATTGTGGCCTCTGTTATTCATCTTAGTTATTAATGATATAGTCACCTGTGTTGATGTCAACTGTCTGCTATATGCTGACGATATGAAATTGATTTGTACTCTTAATTCCGACGAGGACTGTGAGCTACTCCAAAATAATTTAAATGATGTAAACGATTGGTGCATTCGAAATAATCTGCCCTTAAACATCACCAAATATAACGTTTTGTCTTTCAGCAGGAAGAACCATCCGCTCTTGTTTGATTATCAGTTGAACGGTACTGTGCTGAATACATGGGTGTTCTTTTTGATTCGAAATTAAATTTTAATAAACGTATTGAAAGTATTGTTCTGTCCGCTTACAGAAGTTTCGAAAAACAGGAAATAAAAGTATTTTATTTTTCATGTCAAGAAAACGTACACCCAGAAACATTGAGCATTGAGAAAAGAAAATAGCTACGAAATTTACTACTTTTATGAAGCGAACTAAAATTGCAAAATCAGATATACTTATGAACTGTATATGACAATATTAATATTATATTATTCAGTGAGCGGTAATGTAGGTAATAACTCACGCAGATGAAGTTTACAGTACGAGCCTCAGGCGAGTGCTGTAATTAATCAAGTGAGTTATTACCATTACCGTAAGTTGAATACTATACTTTATCTACGATTATAACAATAAATATTAAATTGAGAAATTTTTTTTTAAATTACTCAGTTTGTTTACTAGTAGAATTAACTGTAAAATTTAATGTTTGTACACCCTTTTATATTTGTTCTGCGATTTTTCGGGTAATAAATTATGTGTTGTATCATTAGTTACTTGTCTTCATTCTGGTGGTGAATATATTAGTTCATCTTCACTAACCGAATTCATCATTTTTGGCACAATGGGGAACTTGCTCAATTTTTTTTTATTTCATTAAAGTGTGTATTTATGTATAAAAACACGCCACACCGAATATCAGCTCTTAAATCGCAGTACTTACTTTGCAATAAATAATTAAAGTTGAAATCATCGCCACTCCTCACGAAAAGCACTGTGACGTCACCGGATGAAAACTGGTCTCGCGTGGTGTCCAACAGATGGCGTACTTTAGCCATTCACCCTAATTAATAGACTGGGCGGCGATTAGCTTTGAGACGTCCGCATATTCGGTCATAAGTCTTTTGTTTTTTATGTTAGAGAAAAAATAAAAAAAGTGTCGGAAAGCTCAGTTAATTCTCTTTACATAATCTGTCTACAAATTTTTCGAAAAAAACGATAATTATCGAGATATTCGAGGAAATGTAGGAAATTACACGTTTTCCTATAGAGTGTATGTAAATCTTAAAAAAACAATTTTTCTCAGAAACCTTCGTTTCGAAGGGCCGAGATTAACGGAGCGTCAACATAGTACATGATATTAAGTGAATATCGTATATGAGATCGATTTCAGTTAATTAAAGATTACGGTGACAAAATGGAGAAATTTTTACAGAAAAAAAAAAAAGTCCCAAATCCCGCCCCCTCTAATTCCTTAATTTTTGTCGGAATTCAAAAAATAAAAAAAGGAGTTTTAGCAAATTTAATTATGTTTAAATTAGCTAGAGTAGTGTTTTGGGGTAGGAGCAAAGATTAAAAAGTTGCCAACTGTAGAAGCTCAAAATTTGCGACATTTCTGTAATTGTCTCCGAAACGAAAAAAAAGAATCAAAAGTCTGGTGATAGCAAAAGATTCGCAGTGGAAACTACTCGTTTGACCTTATTTTTTATTTCGAGCTAACTCCCACCGTTTCGGAGATATCTGCAAAAAATAGCAAAAAACAGCTTACATTTCGGAGCCGAAAAAATTGCAAAAACATGCAATCTTGACACGTTCATATTTTTCGAAAAACACCATTGGGACGGCCGTACGATGTCGCGACGTAAAGAGGAAGGCTTCTAGATAAACCTGATCGTAAATTGCACGGCGAAATTCGAAAATTCGGCTCGGCACGAACGAATCAAAAGTAGCATTTTGTGACATTTCAGAATATTGAAGATGTTTTTCCAACGAATTTGAGGTTAGGTTGTGTTCACTGCTAGTTATTTCTGACAAATGAGCATGCGAAAGCAGAATCGGTGTCTCTTGACGCCGTCATTCGACTTTCACCCTCTGACGTCACGTTTCAGAAGTGTGTAAGATCCGGCAGATTTTAATCGCTTATATTTCTGGAGGAATTTTTTTTTTAATTTTTTGTTGTCTATGGTCTATGTTTTAATGATGTTAGTTTACGATTTTGAGTATTTTAATTCAATTTTATTTTTTGGGCAAGTTCCCTATTATTACTTAACTTGATTTGAAAACGTCTAAACTATTCAAACATGATAAATCATCTTCCTTCCCTCAATAATAATGGACCGTTCTATTTCTCCGTATCGAAAAAGAATTTCTCTCGGACAGAGCCACCTTCTTCGTGTCGTGCGTTACGTCGATTGGACAGGCTAGGCATGAAGATAAAGGTGATTGGCTGTGTTCAAAAGCAGTTCATTAATTAGTATATAACCTAATAAGAGTTTTACATTTAACAAGTGACAATAAAATGGCTTTATATATTATAGATAATGATTTGTTTGGTTAGACTTGTACCTAACTTGATTTAAATTTGCTGTATTATTTTTGTCAGTGTATATCTTGCTTACTACTACCTTTGTAAGACAATTTGCTATTACTCTAACATTTAGGATTTAACTAGATATAATGTTTCATGTTTCACTTCACATTTCTGAAATGTATAAATAAGGGCGTATAAAAGTAAATTTATTATTGTTATGAATGTCAAGAGAAACCAAACCGCCTAAGGATCACTCAAAGGTGGGTTTTATATAAAAATGTTTGCTTTTGAAGTTCAGATACCTCGGATCTGAAAGTAAATACCTGAGAAAAAACAAAATTAAGAAAATTTCAGCAAGGTCTGCTTCCTCAGTCTTCATAACACCTGGATTAATTCTGGAATCGAAAATCATAAAAGGAATAAAAACTTAAAGAAGCAGGATATAGCTTAACGTTTACACATAAAAGCATCCATTGTCTGATTTTATGTCGCCTAAAGTCTTATAAGCTTATAGAATATCAAAAGGAATTATTTTAAGTGTCTGAATTCGTACTATTTATAACGCTAAAGAAAAAATAAGTAAAGGTCTTTGAAATAGGAATATGCAAACATAATTTTATGGTGGCTGTTCAGATTATTCATAAAAATTCAGCGGTGATACACTACCCTGGTTGACATTTACAGCATATATTTATTTTATGTTACAAACTCTACAATAGAGAGACACACTTGCTATGTACATATTCGTATTTTTACATACTTAATCTTAGTTACCTTAGTAACATTTCTCTTATTAAAATTGGGCCACATCCGTCATAAATGGTGATCGCCAGAGACGTGTGAACTGTCATGTCTCTTATATTTTACTAAAAATTTAGAGCAAAATGTTACTAAAGTTTTTTGATTGCCCACACAAAAATATGAATATGTACCAGACAAATCAAACCAAACCAAACACAAAAAAAATGCAAACTTTATGTAGACTAGGTGATACGTTAACTTTGCTTTAACCACGTGAATTGTGCCGTATTTGAGCAACATTAAATTAAATAGATATTCACAGTTAGGGCAGCATCCCTTTTCAGTAATCTCTCAACCATCGTGTTCCGCAGTTAATGTCTTATGCGAATCTTATTTTCCAGAACGGACTTACATGGTGGCAAAAGTGGAGGATCTATTTTCTTTTGGCTGAAAAAGGATCGAAAATATTCTTAGGCTTATTCCATTTTAAAAGCAATTGAATTCTTGCTGTATTACCGTCCTTGCACTCTGTGAACAAAAGCGGGACATTAATAAATCGTTTATTTTTTCCAACTCCAAAATCTAGCTAAAGCCTGTGGTAAAATTTAATATATACTGATCTGTAAATGTTGCTTAAAAACAAAATCAAAACACCTTCCGATTCTCTTAGAGAAGAGTCAATTTTAAAATTATTTTCGCAATGAAAAAATAGACGTGAATCGGCCTCTTCGCGTTTGCAATGCAGTTGATTGACTTCTTATTAAAAAAAAACATTTATCCTCTTGTGTAAAAAACAGTGTCTTTTTACTTAATCCTTAATTCCTCCCTTAATCTTTATGGATGTCTGGCTGCCAGTCTCTTACAAACCACAGGTTTTGGCTAAATTTTGGAGTTGGAAAAAACAGAAGCTTTATTAATGCCTCGCTTTTGTCCAAGAAGTTGAGGTCAAATCTTTAGATTACATGCCTTCACAAGCTGTGATTATACCGTAGCTTTTCCGTAAGGGCAGAATTCAACCATTCAACATTTTGACAGAGACATGCAAATATCAATATGCCTTCTCCTCTCTTGGATCATCTTGTAAGGTTTCCGATAAAGTAGAATCTACTTCGGAAGAGTTTACATGTGAAATATATAGCCAAAAGAAGTGCAAGGATGGTAATAAAGCAAGAATTCAGTTGTTTCAAAATGGAATAATCATAAGAATATTTCCGATCCTTTTTCAGCCATAAAAAAGATCGATCCTGAACTTTTGCAACCATGTCCGTTCTGGAAAATAAGATTCGCATATGACACTAACTCCGAAACAAAATGGTTGAGTGGTTGAGAGATTACTGGAAAGGGAGGCTGTCCTAAGTGGAACAGCAGACCATACCTCCCTGGAGCTCTGGAAGAACATCAAGGGTAGCTACTGCAATATTCTGAAAACTCTGAGGCAGAAGAGAATTTCAGTTCGGAAGATTTTGAAAAAGAGTCGGATGAAGACTATTTATAATTACAACAGTATTTCTCTACATACTTATTTTGTTTTAAATTTGAGATTCATTTATAAATCATCTATTTTATGTTTCGCTTAAAAAAATTATAAGTTAAATTTTCTTGTTTTGAGAAACTAGATTTTTAAAATACTGTTTTATAATTGTAGCTTATGATGTATCGCCTATTATATTTTTTGAAGTAAAACAGAAAAATACCTTAAGCTTGATTATTTTAAGAACCGGTGTATAAACAATTGTTAGAAACCAAATATATTTTTTGTATTACCCAAATTACCCAGTTGCCACCTGAGTTAAGCCCACAAAAATATTGTCTCCTCTCGGGTTGCCTAATGAAATATCGAAGCAAACAAGATGGGGAAATAAAATTTCATTTACCCTTGGACCCAAATTTTAGCCCCTTTTGAAGATGTAAAATTTGTGTTTACCCCCAGAGTCCCGAATATATTGCCCTACGATTCGGTTTTTAGCTAAAGGTGGTTTCCACACAATACCTGGTTGGTTTTTTCATGTACCTACCGTATAAAGTAAATTTTATTCTTGTGACAAAATAATTGTCTTACAGCACACAGTAGGCTAGAACCAACTTTAAATGAAATATGCATGCACTCTCTCAATTCCTACGGGAAATGGTAGCTTGATCTGTCCTGAAACAATTCCCGTAAACCCCGAAATTATTCCCTTGGCCGTTTTCTAGAAAACTTATTTTTAATTTTTTTTTGAAAATTGATTTTTTGCATTGATAAAAACAAGAATCTACTACATTTTTAAAGTCTCTGAATACCCGGACATATTTCAAACAACCTATCAGTTAAGTATCAATTCTTCTTCAATCCCGGATTCTTACGTTTACACAATAGACAAAGACAATATCTATTTACCTCGTGCGTTTTTCATGATCTTTGATTTCAATCATGGTCACAATATTCTTTGGCAGTGATGCCGGTCTCGGATGTCTAGGGTCGAGCAGGACTACTGCTCTTTACCCTAGTACATCGCTGTAGACCTGCACCGGCCACGTGCGGGGCGGGAGAGCTTACTTTACATCACAAATGTGAGCGATGTGAATTTCGGTATACCTCCCCGGGTCTTGGCTTGTTGGACCTTGCTGGCTAAGGTCTTTATCTTCTGTCTTGATGATCTTTCTTCGCCAGCTTGTCACCCCTGGGGGTAGTCATCTGTATGTTCGGAAACTTTAGGTTATTTTTGGCTGGGATTGACTACCGTTACGCAAAATATCCTGAAATTCGGATCATCGGTCAGGTAGGGATGAGCTATGTAGCTCGAGGTAGTGCAGACCTAAGTGCTTTGGTAGCACTTTTGGTCTGCACAGAGCTAGGTGACTACGGATACTGAAGGGTGTTTGTCAGGTACCTGCAGGGTGGTGGGTAGGTGGTTCGGTAATCGTCATGTCTCTTCTGTGGGTTGTCTTCATCGGCCCATCGCCAATGGTATGGTTCTCATTCTCACCTATTATCTGACTGAACGAAATGATCGTCGCGAACTATATACGTGAACAACACGTGCTTACAAATCCAGTTACGCAAATAGTACTGTTATTCATTGGTTACGGATGTATTGGTAGACCAAAATTGCTGTTATTCAAAATAACATAGGAATAGATCTAATGATTTTGTCTAAATTGACTACCCACTTGGAAAGTTTATATAACCCGATTATTATCAAAATGTCTGGGGCTGTCGAGCATGAAGGTTTCTTGTATGTTATTTCTCCAAACTTGCTTTAAGTTTAAATTTGAATTGGAATGTTTAATTTTACTTTTTACCAATGCAAAAAATTAGTTTTCAAAAAAAAATTATTAAAAATGAATTTTCTAGAAAACGGCCAATGGAATGATTTCAGAGTTTACGGGAATTGTTTCAGGACATATAAAGCTACCATTTCCCGTAGGAATTGAGAGAGTGCATGCATATTTCATTTAAAGGTGGTTCTAGCCTACTGTGAGCAGTTAAGCTCCCAAAAATTGTCTTACGTGGGAGTTTCCTGAATAGAATACTGAGACGAACAGGTTATCGAAAAAAAAATTCATGTATCTTATGACGTAAATTTTGTCCCTGTTTACAACCCAAAACCTCCGAATATTTTGTCTTACTGTTGGGTTCTCGGCTAATAGATCCGTTTCCTCGTTAATTTTTTTCATGTATCATATGACGTAAATTTTGGAACTCTTAACAAAACATTTTGTCTTACAGCGGTTAAGCCTACAAAAGTTATGTCTTACGGTGGAATTTTCTGAATGGTACATGGAAACGAACAATTTGGCGAAAAAAATATTCATGTATTTTATGACGTAAGTTTTGGGCCTTTTTATAAATATCAAAGTTGTCTACGGCCCAAAAGCCTCCGAATATTTTGTCTTACTGTTCGGTTCTCAGCTAAGAGGGGGTTTCCGCACAATACCTAGTTGATGTTTTCCATTAAATTTCGGACCTCTTAACAAAAAATTTTTGTCTTAAAGCGGTTAAGCCCACAAAAATTGATTTTTTGCATTGATAAAAACAAGAATCTACTACATTTTTAAAGTCTCTGAATACCCGGATATATTTCAAAACAACCTATCAGTTAAGTATCAATTCTTATTCAATCCCGGATTCTTACGTTTACACAATAGATAAAGACAATATCTATTTTCCTCGTGCGTTTTTCATGATCTTTGATTTCAATCATGGTCACAATATTCTTTGACAGTGATGCCGGTCTCGAATGTCTAGGGTCGAGCAGGACTACTGCTCTTTACCCTAGTACATCGCTGTAGACCTGTTAGACCAGTTGGATGCTGTAAAAGCTCAGTAAAAACTGGATGCACGTGACGTAACGCTAAAAAAAATTTTTTGGATTCTTTGTACGATAGAGAATATAGATCCGTGGGTCGCGCCCCCTCGAAGGTACCCGCTTCATTGTTCAAATCAACAAAATATGATTTTTATATGAAAAATGCGTATTTTTTTTTACGTTTGCACGAATAACTTGAAATCTGAGGGTTTTAGGCCAAAATCTCATTAGACAAAAGTTGTTCGCAATAAAAAAATACACAAGATATGTGGGTTTTAATACCCCGTTTTTTCAATTAACCATGTTAAAATGGCTATTGTTTATAAAAAAAATCGAAGAAATGCAAGAAATTTCTCGAATTTTTTAAAGTTATTAATAATCATCTTAGCTTAACAAAACTTTAGCTCAAGTTACCTCAATATATCATAAGTAAGCCATAAAATTTTCAGGGCGATCGCTCATGCGGCTTTTGTTTAATTGTTATGAGAAGATGGCAGTGCATGAATGAGTACTCTTATTTGCAAAATAGCTGGACGTCTGAAAAAATTTTTTTATTTGCCAAAAAAATTTTGAGAGGTTCCTGTGGGGTCTATTCATCGATTCCAGGTGCTAAAATATTCATTTTAATTTTTTGGGAGTCATGGGAGTGTTTTAAAAATACTTTCAATTTGTTAATGTTAAACAAAGTTGAATAACTCTCTGAATTGATAGTGCTTGAGTCAACAAAGCTATTCGTTTTTGAAATTTCATGATAGCTTTATTAGTTGCAGAGTTATTTACGTGTAAAGTTTATAAACAATTACAAACGTTATAAACAAAATTTTATAATTTTTCAAAAAGTTTCTCAAAGCTTCAACCTTCTATTATTTAGATACAAACTGAACATTTATTTAGAGCAACGATAAGAACATTAAAAGCTACATGGAGAAGAGCTCTGACGCGCGCGCGGGCTCGGCATTTCGAGCGCTTCAAACTGCTCGCGTTTTCTAAAACTCGATTTTCTCTCGATCTATTCAACATTTTTGAGTGATTTTTTTTTTAAATCGGGGTAGCGGAAACTGCTGCATCGTTTCAAATCACTCTTGTATCCATATCTCCAAAATTCGTGAAGTTATTCGTATTTATTATATTATTTTGATGTTTAGTAACAATTATAAATGAGTATCTTACAGCTTTAAATATAATTTTTCAAATAACTTATTTAGATAACGTAGTGTATAATAAATTGTACCGGCAATTCTTTCGAATATTTTCACTCAGTAATAGACAGTAGCAGAGCTGCTGTACTATTAGAGTCGAGTAGAGAGCTAACTTTAAAAAATTCGAGAAATTTCTTGCATTTCTTCGATTTTTTTTTATAAACAATAGCCATTTTAACATGGTTAATTGAAAAAACGGGGTATTAAAACCCACATATCTTGTGTATTTTTTTATTGCGAACAACTTTTGTCTAATGAGATTTTGGCCTAAAACCCTCAGATTCCAAGTTATTCGTGCAAACGTAAAAAAAATACGCATTTTTCATATAAAAATCATATTTTGTTGATTTGAACAATGAAGTGGTTACCTTCGAGGGGGCGAGACCCACGGATCTATATTCTCTATCGTACAAAGAATCCAAAAAAATTTTTTTAGCGTTACGTCACGTGCATCCACTCTGAAACAGCACCCAACTGGTCTATGTACCGGCCACGTGCGGGGCGGGAGAGCTTACATTACATCACAAATGTGAGCGATGTGAATTTCGGTATACCTCCCCGGGTCTTGGCTTGTTGGACCTTGCTGGCTAAGGTCTGTATCTTCTGTCCTGATGATCTTTCTTCGCCAGCTTGTCACCCCTGGGGGTAGTCATCTGTATGTTCGGAAACTTTAGGGTATTTTTGGCTGGGATTGACTACCGGTACGCAAAATATCCTGAAATTCGGATCATCGGTCAGGTAGGGATGAGCTATGTAGCTCGAGGTAGTGCAGACCTAAGTGCTTTGGTAGCACTTTTGGTCTGCACAGAGCTAGGTGACTACGGGTACTGAAGGGTGTTTGTCAGGTACCTGCAGGGTGGTGGGTAGGTGGTTCGGTGATCGTCGTGTCTCTTCTGTGGGTTGTCTTCATGGGCCCATCGCCAATGGTATGGTTCTCATTCTCACCTATTATCTGACTGAACGAAATGATCGTCGCGAACTATATACGTGAACAACACGTGCTTACGTCCACTACGTAATCCTTCGAGAATGGAAAGTCTACTCAGACGGCCAGTAGAGGCGCTCGGATTTCCCTAGCAAATCCAGTTACGCAAATAATACTGTTATTCATTGGTTACGGATGTATTGGTAGACCAAAATTGCTGTCATTCAAAATAACATAGGAATAGATCTAATGATTTTGTCTAAATTGACTACCCACTTGGAAAGTTTATATAACCCGATTATTATCAAAACGTCTGGGGCTGTCGAGCATGAAGGTTTCTTGTATGTTATTTCTCCAAACTTGCTTTAAGTTTAAATTTGAATTGGAATGTTTAATTTTACTTTTTACCAATGCAAAAAATTAGTTTTCAAAAAAAATTATTAAACATGAATTTTCTAGAAAATGGCCAAGGGAATGATTTCAGAGTTTACTGGAATTGTCTCAGGACATATAAAGCTACCATTTCCCGTAGGAATTGAGAGAGTGCATGCATATTTCATTTAAAGGTGGTTCTAGCCTACTGTGAGCAGTTAAGCTCCCAAAAATTGTCTTACGTGGAAGTTTCCTGAATAGAATATAGAGACGAACAGGTTATCGAAAAAAATTTTCATGTAACTTATTACTTAAATTTTGTCCCTGTTTACAACCCAAAAACCCCCGAATATTTTGTCTTACTGTTTGGTTCTCGGCTAATAGAGGGTTTCCACGTTTCCTCGTTAATTTTTTTCATGTATCATATGACGTAAATTTTGGAACACTTAACAAAACATTTTGTCTTACAGCGGTTAAGCCTACAAAAATTATGTCTTACGGTGGAATTTTCTGAATGGTACATGGAAACGAACAATTTGGCGAAAAAAATATTCATGTATTTTATGACGTAAGTTTTGGGCCTTTTTATAAATATCAAAGTTGTCTACGGCCCAAAAGCCTCCGAATATTTTGTCTTACTGTTCGGTTCTCAGCTAAGAGGGGGTTTCCGCACAATACCTCGTTGATGTTTTCCATTAAATTTCGGACAAAAAATTTTTGTCTTAAAGCGGTTAAGCCCACAAAAATTGTCTTACGTTAAAATTTCCTGAATAGAACATGGAAACGAACAATTTGGCGAAAAAAATGTTCATGTACCTTATGACGTAAACTTTGGTCTTTTTTATACAAATAAAACTTGTCTTACGGCCCAAAAGCCCCCGAATATTTTGTCTTACGATCTTGTTTTGAGTTAGGGAGGGCCTTCCGCACAAAGCCTCGTTGGTTTTTTTCATGTACCGTATCACGTAAAATTTGGCCCTTTTTTGAAGAGCTGAGAGCCTCTACTGACTAAACGCCCCCGATCTGACGGGTAAGACAAAGAAAATCTTAAATAGCTTGTCTACGCACACCAAACCTAGGGGTCAAAAATTTTGTACCTTATGATTTTGCTACACTTTTTTTCAGAAATCTGTCGCTCAATTTTGAACGGATTTTGATGCGGTTGGGCTTAAAATGCTTGAAAACTTTCACTCTTTGACGTGTAAGTGCCACATTCTCATAAACTATCACGTAATATCAACCTCTCAAACAGGAAAATTAAAAAAAAAAATTCAAAATCATTTTAAAAGTTAATGCATTTAAGAAAAAGGTCACTGGGCATTTCCATTATATACAAAATTCACCCCCTAAATACATCCCCCAGTGAGTGTCTAATTAATTTGCATATATATATATATATATATATATATATGAGTATTTTTCTTCCAGGAAATGCTGATGGCAGAGTGGTCAATATTGAAGGGTATCTTAATTTAGATAAGGGCTAGAAATGTGAAAAAGTAGAGCAACCAGAAAATCAATTTGGGTTACGTTTCATTTAGTACACAATAAAACTTGCTATATTACTTCATGTTAGGTTTTAAGAGATCGTATCTGTTGGTAGAACTTCGTCGTACAATCTGATTAATTTCTAACATTTCAAATCAGTTATTAAAAGATAGTGTGTTCCTCTTCAGTTTTAACTATTTTTTAAATGTTCTTGTCGCTTTTTGCAGTAGAGATATGTGTAATACGTGCCTTGAAACGTTTTGAGGATCTAACTGAAATAAAACAAAACTTACGAAATGGCAAAAATTAATATTGCCAATGAATATTCATACATTTATAAGTATCTAACAAGTTTCTGCGGATAGGTAAACCAAGGAAAGAACGATTATTTAATACCTTTTGTTGATTTTAACAAAATTAGTGCCGCGTAATTTACCTTAAAAAGAAAGATCATGCGATACCTCCTATATTTTACTGTCAAAGAGTCATTGTGAGCAAAAAAATCAATAGTTATTCTAGTGAAAGCGAGGTCGGACAAAACTCTCAAAAGGGAAAATATTCTACCCCCGGTGTCAGTAATTGGCTTTGGTCGGAGGAATTAAACCGCTGTTAAATGAACCAATAAAACACTTTTTACTGTATGCAATAATGTCCTATAAAGGTTAATAATTAATCTTATTGATTTGTTGTCATATCTGGAACTGCTATATTGTGTAAAACAAAATTTATTGTGGAAATTACAATAGAGACAAAGCAGGATATTCCTCGCTCTCTGTGATTCAACTAGCTTGAAAATTCATAGTAAAAAATATAGACAAATGTTTTTTTTTTGCTAGAAAGCAAGTATATCTATGTGGAAGCCGCTCTACATCTTGTTGAATTAAATTTAAATAAAGTAAAATTAATTGTTGTCGCTTAAAAAATAAATTTAACTAGCTGTAAAACCTTATTTTGTACGAGACAGCATAATCCACTGAATTTATTATGAAATTGCAACGTCTCCGAGAAATTTCTTTATTTAACTTTTAAGTATCAGTTTATTTCAGCGTCCTTTAAAATCATCGCAGGAAATAAAATTGTGTCACAGTGTCGTTTATGGTTAAAATAGCTGCTTAGAGATCTAGAGATAGCGCTACCTTATATATATTATTTAATAGCAGAAATATCTATTGTTCGCAAAGGTATGTCGAAATTTGTGTCTTAGTGAAATACACTTGATTTTGACTACGCCATGCGACCTGAAATTTTATGCAAAAAAACTGTTGTTTAGGGTGTCATAAACATGAGCGTTAAGAACGGTTGTTTGCAATGATCTGAAAAATTACGAATTTTATCAAAAAGTGTTAAACATGCAACCTTAGGATTATAAAATTATCTTGAGAGACTAGTTCCGCCAAATTTGGTCAAAAGTCAACAGATATATGATTTTTTTAAGTTTTAAAAGTTAGATTTCACTTGCGGATTTCGTGGTTATCTAAAAATCTCTCTACAAAAAAAATGGTCAAGTTAAGGCTGTTTGTTTTAAAGAAAATACATTCCCAAGGAACAAATTTGGTTTTTTAAATATATACAAGGGTGCTATAAAATTATTTATAAAATGCTTTGAAAAATCTATTTTGCTGTAACAATATCCTTAATACCATCATAAAGCGACTTGTAGACTAAAAGCTCACCTTTATGAAGGTTGTTAAGGCCTTTTTAAATTCCATCATAAAACTCCTTAGTGAGGCATAGGGCCTCTTGAAAACCTTGTTCGGGCCGTTTTAAAACCTTTCTTAAAACCTATTTTAAAGCTGTCGGAAGCTTTCTTATTAGGTTCCTGCATTTCTAGAAAACACCTAGAAGGCTACCTTAAAACTGGTTTTTAAAACTCTTATAGGTCCATATTAGAACTGAGAAGCTATAAGAATGTCCACGAAGGAATCCAAATAATTTTAATATGGCATTTATTTTTTCTAAACTGATTTAAGCACACACACCATCAGACTTATTGAAGATAAAATGGAATTTGAAATTTATGAAGCGCAGAGTGGCACTATAACCTCTATAAGGCTAAAAGGTAATAAAAAGACATCAGGTGTGACAAAAAAATTAAAACCAACGGCAGTTTATCGTCAAAACTACAAAAGAAAGGCGCGAAAAACAAGGGCGCCTCAGAAATAATAATGATTTTAATATCCATACAAAATTTGCATAGACGCGTAATCAGCAAATTTAAAAAACCACTGCCCAAGGAATCACTACTTCCACATCCATATTCTCTATCCAAGTCGCTCATATCGGAAAAACTTTGTTTGTGGAAATAATTGTTTATGGAACTTTAATAATACAATATTTGAAATCCTCTACCCCAAAAACACATAAAACGATACCCCACATCGGTAGTGGGGTGGGGGTGGTGATAGGGGGGTGGTAATGGGGGTGGATGAAGTAAAAAAATATTTTTAGGCTTCTGGTTCTTGTACATACACTAAATCACACATTTTTTTTCATCCCCTTTAATAATGGGGTAGCTTCTCTTGTATATACTAAATACCAATTTCTTGGACTCTTACCTGCTTGATTTACTCATTTACACCAAATTTACCCCAATTTACCACCCAGCCCTTCGACGGAACAAAATGAAAATATAATCTAGTTCCAAATCTCATTAAAGTACATGTGTGTACTAAACAAGTCAATATCTTAAACGATTCCAGAGTTACAGACCGACAGACAGAAATTTTTTATTGCTCAAACTTAAAATCTCGACGTTTCATGACATTTTAAGCCTATTTGAACAATAAAAATTTTTTCGAAATAAATATTATTCCTCTAAATTCCGTTCTGATGAAAAAGTTTGTTTAAACTTCCTTGTAGCTTTTTAACCAATAAATCAAATAGAATATATTATTTTTCCTAAAAGTAATTTATAATCTGAAAAAAATCTATTTCTTTTTTTTTTTTTGGAAAAATCTGTTTTATGACAATTCGTTATAAACAATCATCATTAAACAAAAAAGTATGAAATATTTCTGTTGCAAAATAAATTTAAACCTTTTAAATGAGACCAACTGAGCTCATTTATTTTAATAACAGCGTCTTCTATGGTTACTTGAATCCGGTAAAGATTACGAAAAAAAAACAAACAAAAATTGTCAACAAGTGTGTAAAGTGATACTTTTTTCACGAATTGGAAAAAGGCGCTTTATACACGAACAGCATACAATATTTTTCCTACTACCGAAATGGTTACCAATAAATATATGTCAAATTAAAATATAAACAATCTACTTTACGCCCTAGTGCATAAAGTAAAAGTAATTAGTTCACTTTACGCACTAGTGCGTAAGAATAGGAAGATAGTTGTTCAAAAATCGCAATATCGCCATGAGTGACACTAATCAAAATCTTAAGAATTATAAATGAAACGTCAATATTATACATTATTCAAGCATTATTGTCAAGGACATATTGTAACAAAATTTTCAACTTTTTGCAGATATATTGAAAAATGTGCATTTTAGGAATATAGGTTATTAAACCTTGAGACAGAAACGTCTTGAATTTGCTTATTCTACGAAATAACAGGTATTTAAATCTGGATAAAAAACTATATTCTTTTTGCCTGTTTTTAACCATTAATATATATATTCTCCGGTCTAGATATCAGAAAAATAATCGCTGGGGGTCGCTGTCCATTTTTCTATCTCGCTTCTTTAAGACTTTTGATTAGGACATCATAAACTACTTTATACGAAATTTTCATCAAATTCGACTGTTTTCCCTTAGGTTTAGTGCGGGGTCCTTTGGAATGCGTTGATTGAGAAAGAGATGAATCAATTTAATACAGATCTAGGGGCAATTGGAAAAACCACAGAATTAGAAGAATTGAGGTAATAGGGGACTGTCTGAAGAGGTAAGACTTTGGTGGTACTAGAAACGTGCCAGTGAAATGAACAATGGGATCGCGTTCTCTTAAATAATGAATCCCAGTTTTGTTTGTAAGCGAATTTTTATTGTCGACGTGGAGAAGCACCTATTGGAGTGGTTATGATGTCAATTGCATTAGCATATGCAGGAAATTCCCTTCTAGTCTTCCGTGAAAGAAACACTAATCTACAGAACCGCAGGAGATTCCCATACTGCTATCATGACCACAAGATTCCTGAGTTCTGCTCCTGACTGTACCGTGCAATTTTGGAATACCCTGTACGTAGTGATTTACAAATATTCCAATATATTCTCGTTCTCAGGAGTAAAATAAATTACTATGAGTTCGGAGCTACCAATATTAATAGAGCTCATTTATGTTATCTTATGTTTGCAATTTTGTTACTAGTCTCTGCTCATTACATTCCACAAATAGTAAATTGGCAATAAATCAGGATGTGTCTAACAAAATTGAACACCGTGTGTTTAATACTAAAAAGCTCGACGTAATTCAATTTACTACAATTCTATAGTTTATTATAAATCCTAGTGTAAGTCTCTATATTATAAGCTAATAAAAACACATAAATTGAACGTCTTATTCGAATCACGCTTCGAAATTTAAATGAGTGCACGAAAATCCAAACTCAATATAATAAAATCACGAACTGGAAACAGGTGTTCAATTTTTATTGTGTCCGCCGTCTAATTTATATTCTTTCCACACACATGTGAAGGAAATTCATAATGCTTTTTAGATCTCTTTTTTTTTGTAAGAACACTATCTAAAAATATCGTTACTAAAACAAGGAGCTCTAAGACTGCAAAATAAGCGTAATTCTTATGGTGGAGGGATGATGAAAATAGTGACTTCTTTAATGGAAAGTTGCCGAACAAAGATATATTTCAAACCGTTTTTGAGGTGCTCTTTTTATTTATGTGCTAATTTTAAAAGTATAGAATTTCCAAAAATAAATGTGTTTTGTACATGTATGAGTCCCCTACAAAATATTTACCGTTTAAAAACAACAAAGATTGGGTAAAAACAGCTCAAGAGGTCTTCTTGATTCAATACTTTCAAATTTCGTCCTATTTTTTGGAGTTGAATCATGTCAAAATAATCACTGTCCTTAATAACATAATCAGTCGCAATAGACCAAAGAGGGAAGAAACGTTTTCCCGTACTAAATTTGCACACAAAAGCGCTGGCTTATATAATGGTTTGCATTAGGGAACGGGAAGATGAGCGAGTTAGTATCACGCGAGATAAATGCAGTCGTGTCGTCCTGTTCAAATTATGGGCATAAAACAGTGGCGTATATTCTGTATAGAGTGATATTTTTATGCAAATTCCCCATGCAACAAATCGCAGAACTCTTATTTCAACGTTTTTTCGTATTTACCGAGTAGCTCAAAAAAACCAATAACGTGAATTTAAATGAGTTCTCGAAAATCGTGTAACCAAAGGGAATGTTTTAAAAGACAAATATACTCGAATAGCAATTTACTTTTTTAAGGGTCGATTTCCCTGATTTATTCTAATCTAACTAACTCAATAAGGAGCAAAAAATAAATAAAACGCACTTTCTTCTTTACAAAGAATATTTATTACGCCCAAATGGAAAACGTTTACCTCACCCAAGTAACAACTTAAATGCTATGTGGATTTGAATAAGTTTTGTAATAGCTTTATTGAGGATGTAAGTTTTATAAATGGCTTTATAGCGGTAGTATAGCAGGCCAACAACTCTTTCAGCCTAAGTAGTTTTATTAAGAGTTATTACAACCTCCTGGAGGCTGAGTTTCAATACCATTTAGCATTTGTATTAAATCGAGTCTACTGGCACTTGCCAAAATCATTTGGCCTAGGAAACCAATTTACCTTAGAGACAACGTTCATAAAACTAGTATCCCTAAGAGTTTTAAAGGGGCACCTGAATATACTAATCATAAAACTGCTATAAAGCTGTATTGGCTTGTATAATGCCAAATGTAACATAAGAACCATTTACTCTGGACAAATTCCTTCATAAAACCGCAAAAGTTGCAGTTTGACAGAGAGTTATTTATAAGTAATCGCGCGATTTAGGTAGGTTATTGATGACACTGGTTTTTTGTCAACATCTAGTGTCTGTTTTTGCTTTCTAACAAGGATTTTCATGTTAACTGTATTCTGAATACCATATTTTTAACCTGATACTTACCTTAAACAATTAGAGCCACACCGCACATTTGACTAATCAAAATAAATGTGAGAGGTTATCTTTTTCTTCTTATTTATATCTTTTTGCTCTTTTATTCACATTCCAGTGCAGTTCACTGCATCTGGGTATAAGGGCATATAGCCGACCCTTTTAGAGCAATCACAGCACAGCTAAGGTAAGGAAAAAGTAATTAACAAGTGTGAGGTTATATGTAAACGCCAAAATGGGCAATAGGTTTTATGGTGGTTGTGAATAAATCCAACAAATCTTAATATAGGTCAAATGGTATTACACAAGATCAATTGGTATTAGGAAATACCAAATAGACTTACATAAATGTAAGAAGACTTAAATTGGTTGTAATTAGTAGCAAATGCTCTTATACGAGAGCATCGTGACAATATTTTTCTACAAAAATATCTTTGTAAACAAAAATTGTCATGTTGGAATTATTCAAATGAACAAGTACTTAGTTGCAATTTTTGCAACAATTTATGGGTAATAAGGACTAAAATCATGATTATTATTACTAACGTGTGATTTAAGTTGATGTCAACAAAAAAATAAACCTTTTTTAAAAAATGAGTTTTAAAATATTTTCGAAAATTTCCAAAATCTTCAATATTTTTCAAGGGCCTCCGTATTTTTCTACCTACTAGTTGTGATATCATCAGTACAATTTAATGCGCAGCTAAATTTTCACTCACGGTGAGTAACTACTGAACTTGATAATTTTAACCAGTATAGAGAGACCAGCTGAAAGTTGAACAACAGCAAATGCTTATCATAATATCCATTACCAACATGCGACTAATTTGCCAACATTGCCAACTTAGCTTTAATAAAACCTTTTTATTAAACATAACCATATTAATAGAGCAAATAGCCTTTTAAGCGCAGTTCTAAAGCATTTTAGTTTTATGATGACTTTACGAAGTGGTTTTATAATAGTTTAAACAATGGTTTGTAGATAGTCCCTTAAGGCCAATATTATGCTTTTAGGATTTATTGTTGGTTTTATGAACGTTATAAAGGCTGTTTAGAATAAAACGAATTGGTTTTAAAATTACTTTTAAAAAGGCCCTCAGAACTCTTTTAAGAATGGTCCCTCTTAGCTTTATATAAGCTTTATAAAGGTTTAATAGCGTTTTTCAAAGATATATAGTTTTATCAGAAGTTTTATTAAATAGATTTCAAGAGGTTCTGAAGATCACGATAAAATTTAAATTGTTACTTGGGCAGCTAAATCTAGTCTATTCATAGATATAATATAGTGACTACCCGCCTGCAAGTAGCACTGACCACAAAATGGCAACAAAATTCTACTACTCCCAGCCAATTGGGGTGGTAAGATTTGAATAAATCCATGAAAACATTTGGGGCTACTGGCTAAAATTAAGAACCGATGGCTGCCTTGGAAGAATTGGTCCTCACGAGTAGACAACCACGTACACGTTTTATGAAATTTATTCGAATATTAATGAAGAAAATATTACGATTCAGACATACTCACTAATACTCCTCATGACATACGACCTCCTGGTGGCGTTCCCATATGCGAAGCTCAAAGGCTAGCATGTCTGTGAATAATAGGAGAAATCAGCAACAGCTGCAATGGAGCCCACCCTTAGACTCGCATATTGAAGTAGAACTGGAAGCCAGAAAAGCTGCAAACAGGCGTTCAAGAATTGAATGTGGAGGATGTCAGTCAGAGGATGACTGATGCCTCTCAATATTCCATAGACAAGATGATTGGAGGAGCGTTAAAAGGCATATTCTGAGCCCCGGAAGTTTCGAATGGTATACAGACCGACCGAAGACTCAGGGGGAATCGATGCTAATTGGCAAGTACCCTAGTGTATTTCAAGCAAAGGTATTATGTCATCTTACTGTGTGCAAGCGAAGAACTCAGAAGAGGTTTCCTTGATAAGCATATTTACATGTGCAGTGACAGACAGGCGGCCTTGAGGGCTTTGCATCAAATAAAGTGACCTCTAAACTGGTGTTGAACTGTCACACTCGTATGGGTGCCCGCACACAGTGGTGTGGAGGGCAATGAAGGAGAAGTCCGTTTGGCGGGAGAAGGAGCAAAAACTCCTTTCCCTGGCCCTCAGCCAGCCTTCAGTTAGCCAAGATATCTGATTCATTCAGATAGGGAAAGAATGAGATGGAGGGTAGACTTGATAATAAGACACTGTCCTCTGAATAAGCAACTGCACTATGGAGGTTGAAGGAAGATTCCGTTTGTTGGAAGTGCGGAGTGGAGAATGAGACCATCACTCACATTCTATGCAATTGTGTGCCATTAGGAGGTGCATAAGTATCTCCAAAGAAAATTCTGACGGCTGGAGGAACTACGGAATCTACTATGGAGTAGACTGGTGTCCTTCGTGGAGAGCACTGGTCTTCTGTAGGAGATTCTACATATCGGGAATATACAACGTTCCGGTAGGTCTGATTACTGTGGAGCTTTGAATCTACTCGTATTCCTATTAATAACTTTCATAGTTATTGTCTAAATGGTAATAATGGTATTCTCTTGGGTATATTGTTGCGAAATAGCCTCTAAGCCTATGACTGACTATCACGTCAAAGGAACAATTAGATAGAGTTTATTGACAATATGAATAATAATAAAATATTTGTTACAAATATTTACAATCTACCTTGGAAAATGCGCAGATATAGAAAAGTCTTACTGTCAACTGATTATAAAAATATGATTCGTACATGAGATGTTTGCGCATTATGTAAATTAAAATTAGTGGGGAATTTTAAATTACCCTAATATAATCTCTGAACGCTCTACAACCCATATCGTGTTTTCATACCAATTATTCATCACTTCACTGATCTCAAACTAAACCTATATCAATCCTTCCCGTAGCTGTATTTGAACGTCTCACTTAGTAGACTCTTTCAATCTTTAACATATTCTTGTTAATATTTTATTATCTCATCATCAATCATTGGTTGTCAAAGGCTGTATTCAAAGCTTCATTTTAATCCTATTTTAAAAACAAGTATTTTTGGGGCATCTGTACGATCTCAAGTGTCTGTCCAATATTAAATCCACTATTACTTCCGCGCTAAAACTTCAGGGCGACATTGTGCTAACTTTAGCAAGAAACAAATTTGCATATGTTCAATCTTTATTTAGGAATTCTAGTTGTTTCATGCACATTCTCATAGTTAAAGGGAACAAATACTCACTTCATCTATTTCAGACTTACATTATTACATAACAGATTTGTTAGTCCAACAAATATGAATAAAAATATTTAATAATGACCTAAACATGAAAGTTCACATAAATGACTCGTTATTATTGTTCACGGAAGAATAACGATATAGGCAGATAGCAAACAGATAAAAATTAAGGAATCTATATATTTAATACAAAAGCCGTTTTCTTTTCCGGCTTCGCCAGCGGATGATTCTTTTTTAAAAATAATAGTACATTATTCAACGAGCGGTAATGTTGGTAATAACTCACGCAGATGAAGTTTACAGCACGAGCCACAGGCGTTCGGTAGACTAGTGTGTTAAAGCGCGTTCAAATCCCACCGATCGCAAGACTTTTCTATTTTAATTTGAAAAAAATACTTCAACTTAATAAATATAATTAAATGAGATCGTTCATATTTTTTAGTGCTCCTTTCGGCTTCAAAGATCCACCGGGTGGGGAGGTTTCAGCCGCTTCCAGTAGCTGCCGATTTTTTTCTGTAGATTTTGGTTACAATACTAAAAAAGAATCCGAATTAATACTGAAAATATCAACAGTTCTATGCAAGTGATATCTCTAAAAATGTTATATTTCGGTGAGAGAAAGGATAATCACAGAACAAAAAGAAGTGATATCAATCAGTCAAGCTTTTTTTATTGTTGGGATATCACTCATTTTTGTTTTATATTAGTAAGTGGACACACTCTTATACCTATACATAGTTTAGGTATGACTCAAGCGAAACTGTCATACTGATGCTAATATATTGATTTTGTGAAGTTAAAAAAAATTGAAAGCTTACTAAAACAACTTTCATGCTGAGATTAGAAATTGAATATTTAAAAACGAGACTCCAAAACATTAGTCAAGATTTTTCATTCTTTTTGGAAATCTTCAGGGAGTCGTAAAAAATACATTGATTTTCCTATTTATAAAAAAACAATGGACACAAACTTTCATTCAGTGAACAGATTAACGATTGAGATTACCTATTAAATTCATGCCATTCACTAAAAGAAATATTATGGGTAAATTCAACAAAAAAAAATGGTTAACTAACAATATCGTTAATTTTGTTAAACTAAATTATATTGATGGTATTTTTAAATAAAAGGTGATTGTTATTTTAATTAATAAAAAGTTGTACAACAAAACAAACATGAACTTAAAAAATAGATGAATAAGACTATTATTTTTTTCGTCTGACTATTATTTTGTTGAATTCTGTCAAATTAAACTAGATAATAGTATATTTTATTTTTAACTATTGTCGAATTGTAATTGTAAACCCAGTAGCAGTTTGCTCTACTAGTATAGTTGACAGATAAAGCAATATTATTGTAGATTTAACCCGCAGTTCTGTTTACATAAACATAACATCGTTCTGCCATCCACTTTGATGAATTAAGATGTCGCATCAGCGCTTTTGTTTGCAAATAGTATGGGTTAAATCAATCAAAAAAATAGTATATATATTGTTCATTTTGGTAAATTGAAGTATATTTAATAGTATTTTTAAACAAAAGGTGATTGTCACACAACAAAATAAACATTAACTTAAAAAATAGGTGCATAAGACTATAATTTATTCATCTTACTAATAATTTGTTGAATTTTGTCAAATGAAACTAGATAAATAGTAGACTTTATTTTTAAGTATTATCGAATTGTAATTCTAACCCAGTATTAGTTCGCTGTATTATTGTACTTTGTAGGCAAACCAATATTATTGTTGTCTTCTAGAAGTTCTAAAAGGGAATTACCATAAAATTTGCTTGCGTACCACGTAGTATATTACAGAAATTATTCCTAGATGACGCCACATACAAATCACTGACAATAATCAATCATGCATTATCTTATACTCTTATGCATTTATAGAAAATTAATAACATGTTTGCAATGTTCAAATTCTCTCAAGGATCATCGATATATTTGGATGGATCTTATAAACGATCTCTAATCTTTGGTTTGGGTGGTCTGATGTCTCAATACTGAGATTTTGGCTAACCAAAAAAAAAACTTCATCATACAATAAAGTGTAGATCAACCTAAAAATTAGTTGGTGAACAAAAAATAAAGTCGTTGTACTATTTAATTATAGACTAAATTGAAAATGGTTAGTGAACATAAAAAAATGTCATTGTACTATTTAATTTGTTGTTCTACAAGAAGATATGATTATTAAACTACTATTTGTTTACGAAAACAAATAAAGTTGTTGTATGACTATTCTTTTCTGATTGATTTAACTATGAAACTAGATAGGCGCGATTTCATATGCTCTTTTTGGTTGAATTCACCTATCATTTTCTTTGAGTGTTTATAAGCCTTTTTCTAAACAAAATATTTTTTTCCTTTGATCGCTTGCAAGAAAAATATCTACATTATTTTAGTAATACTCAAGAGAAACTTTCATACTGATAAGAAAATACCTGTGTTTTTTAAATTTTTTTGACGTTCTACTTCTGAATATAATTAATAGTATAGGTAAAAAACCCTTTATTAACAAACACTTCAAAATACCAATTATAGTAGAATCTATCACATTATTCCACGTTAAATAAAAACTGCAATTGTTGTTATATTTCTAATACTATACCACAGTGGGCCGAAAATTTCAAAAAGTGGCCAAAAATCTAATTTTGTCATAGGCTGATTAACAATCACATATGTAATGGGGGAAAATAATTAAAAAAATAAATGTCATCGGGGTAGGGGTTGTTTTTCTGAAAAATTGCGTATTTCAGATTTTTTCGGTTGAACTTTATAGCAAGCCGTTTTATTAAGACTGAAAAACTAATTAAAAATATATTTACCATCGGGGATTGCTCTTAGACATTGGCATATTAATTAATTAATTTTTTTCGTTTAACGTTATCGAAAACCGCTTAATTAACAAAAAAAAAATGAAAAAATATTTACCCCCAGGGGCGATATTCTGGGGTTGTAAGAGTATATAGAATGAAACGAAATAAATAAATAAGTAAACAAGCTAAAAACATAGGTACTCTTCGCCAATTTACTGAGCTTTTTATACAATTGTTACACATTTTATATGATAATCTTCGTAGTTTTCTTGTAAATAATGTTAGTTTTTGGACAGCCTGAATTTTGTGATACCAACTTTGTTGTGAAAAAAAAAAGATATGAAAAAAATTTAAAAAAACATCCAGCCTGTCTGGGATTCGAACACAGGATCTTTGGATTGCAAGACAAAACTTTAGCCACTGCACCACCACAGATTACTACAAAAATTGAATGTCTGTAATATATATCTTTCGAGAATCATATTTCAAAGCATTAAATATATTATTATAAAATATATATTAGTAAAATGCACAAACAAAAAAATATATATTAAAGAGATAACATTTCGCAAGATTTCTATTTTAGTGCAAGCGACAAAAATTAAGAAAATATATTTTTATAACTTTCTTACTTACTGATTGATTTTCTTCAAAAACAATAGGGTTCTTCCTCAAGCTAACACTAACTTACTTTCCAAATTTCAATACAATCATACTTTTCTTTCTTAAGTTATCGTGCTTACAAGAAACGTGACGGACGGACAGACAGACGGACGGACATTTTGAAAGTTGTTCAGAATTCGTTCACTAACACAATGATATGAAATTTTTTTCTCTACGAGCGATATTTCCGGTTTTAGAAATGTGCCAATCAAATGCAATATACTCTTCGTTTTTGCGAAGAGTATACTAACTATAGAACTGAATTATTTTCGAAACATTCTTTGAACAGGTCAAATTTTATTGATATTGAATACTAATTATAACTTCAAAGAATATTATAAAGATAAAAAGTTATTTAAAAATTGATTCCGCATCCCCTTATATCAAGTGAGCGATGCTGCCTGTACTCGCGGAATACGTGTCGCACGTTGTAAAAAATTCAATATTTCGGGGTTACGACTTTTTTGTATGTTATAAAGGAATGTCTAAGGTATTTTCTGCATATTTTTTCTAGGAATGGCAACTTAACACTTTTTTTGTGGCCCTACACAAATCTGAATCTACTTGTAAAAGTTTTGGGTAAACACTCTATAATAAGACAACCTTCTTTCTGTTCTGAAACTCAAAACTTTCTTTATGCAATATGCTAAAATAAAGTATATACCTTAAGTAAGCTGTTCCTGTGAAAATTTCACTTTGAACTAAAACGTTTTAAACGCACTCTCTTTTTAATTGTTCGTGATTAAATGAGCCGCAATTCCGGTGAAACTGTGCTATGCAAAGGGTCATGTTTGCGAGCCCCTAGCAGGTAGAGAAATCGCCCAATCGCCTTTGTATTCTTGGAAAAGAAACAGTGACCTTTCCTTTAACTACCTCCAAAATATCAAATCAAAATTTAAAAGTTGAAAAAAGCATTTTTGGCCACTTTTTTACAAAATTTGGCCCACCTTGTACACGCAGAAATTGTGTTTTAAATACTTCGCTATATATGTAACTTTCGTTTGGGCCTCAAATCACAATTATTGATTAAAGAAGTTTTCAATATGTGCCTACTGTTTCAAAACTTTTCAGTTTAATGTGGAATGTTTGATTTATTGTACCCTATAACCGACATATTGTGTTGGACAAATAATAAGCAGCGTACTTTGGGAAATATCAAATATTATGAACAAGGGATATCGTCAGAGAAAATTTCTCGAAACATAAAAGTGCACATTCTATTGCCATATAACAGACACAATGCAATACATTACAATATCATTGACTGGCTTCATTATATGGTATTTAACAGTCTGTTGTCTATTTCAACAATAGGCAGGAGGAAAATTTCAGTAACTAGTTAACAGATTGAAACTGAGTAATTTCAAAATATCCGGTGAAATTTCCTTCCCATAATTGCCACCACGCATACATACAGTTTTTGACGAAAATATTGACGAAACTGCTCTTGATATAACTAGATCTTCAAACAGAAAACGTATCTTTGAAAAGGTAAACCAATAATTATTATTACATCAAGTTTAACAACTGTTTTCAAAGTGGATTAAGGAATATATTAATGATTTCATTAATTTGTGCAACTGTGTTAAAGCATAATAATTGTTCTTGAACATTCTATGAACGTAGAAAATGTTATTGACAATCAAGTATCACTTATAACTTGATTAATTCCATGTTCTTCTGAATTAACAAACTTATAATATGCTACTTATCACCACATACTTCACAACTAGTTATCGATTTGCCCTAGCTTATAATTACTATGTCACATAGAACATATGACGCTTGCTGATCTACGTCTTTACTTAATAAATATATTTTATTTGCATATTTATGTCTTGGTATACATTAGTTTCATCGAATGTCGTCACCTGGTTGTGTGCAGAGTAGTCACCTTGTGTTAGGTTAATGTTGTTCTGTGTTGCTATTTATTTATTGGGTAATCTCGAACTAATTTCAAAATGGCACCTATGTACAGTTTAATTTATGTGAAGCAAAGTAAAATTCATTAGAAGTGGCCGTCAGTAATTGGGCCACAGATATCTCTTGCTTTTGTCAACTACCGACGGTACTTAATTTCATGTTCTTCTGATCCTAATTTGTTTAAACTAATTTCTTTTAAACAAATTGCAAAAATCGTTTTTTTGACCCGAACGATTTTGTTCTTTTGGTCACTTTAAACAAAAAAAGGTCTCCTGTCATTTTTTCGTACAGTTGATCGTTTCCGACTTATAAATAATTTAATGTTTGAAAAAACGCAAAAACGGCCATTTTCAAGGTTGAAACACAATATTAAAAAATTAATTTTTTGAGTTCACCAAAATTCTTATACGTGGTGATCTACCATGACATGCGGAAAATTGATCAGTAAGTTGTCCCCACCGAAAGGAGTTAAAAAAATAACTTTAATGAATTTGACGTAACGTGGTACAACCATATCACTTTATCAGACTTGGGATTGACACTATTGACAGCAAAGCTGGAGAGGGTAGAAGTGACTTTTTGGTTTTAATCAAATCACACTACACAAATAGCGAAAAAATCGAAAAGACATTGACCCTATGCTAGTGAACTCTGCAACAAGAAGATATAAGAGATATTTACTTAAACCTGTCAATAACACGCCGGTGTCCTGATTGTTCGACCGAAATAAAAAACGCGGCACTTTGACCGCTTCGTTTTTTATGCCAATTAAGGAAATGTAAACATCTCCAATATGTTCTTTCACAAGTAACTTCGTCGCCCTATTACTGACCTAGTCAATAACAGTAGTGTATCTTCGTAAATTTTAACCATTTTTAATATACTAAATTACTTCGGGCCACTCTAAAATTTTGCAGGGGCTTTCCCACATTGAAGACTAGTGCACCATTTTATTTTCCGCATAACATGGTAAATCACGTTGTATAATCGGTGAACATGGGCCTCTTAATAATTGATGAGCGGGGAGGAGAAATTTGAAAAAAAAATTGCCGAAATCACTGACGGGCCCCCGTTACGGGCCCTTCGGAAGCCCGGGCCCCTAAACTCAGTACACTCAGTACTCAGACAGTCCCCCCCATACGGGGGGGGGGGATGCCCACCCCATAAATGGCCAATAGAAATCCTCCGAAAGGATGAAAGTGCGTTCTCAGCATACCTTCGGGCAATGCTACACAGGAAAAAAACATTAAGATATCAACATAGTAGTCATCTTCATTTACTGTGGAGCTGAAAAAAGATGAATGTATATTTTTTGTACATGTTTTTTGGGAGAAATAAGTTTATATAAAATATTTTTATTGAAGCGATATTTTTTGCCATTGAGGGGGGTATTAGGCACTCGATTCGTGGTGACTCTCCGTGTTCAGCATGCTCGAAAATGGGAAGGAAACCTTTTTGTCCAGTGGTATGATGAGAGCGCTCTCTCACCCCTTTGGATGGTGATTATTGGCCGTTGATGGGGTGGGCTGGTGTCAGGCACGCGCCCCAGGGCCCTCCCCATAATTGGTATGCCAGAAAACGGGGCGTTAAATTCCGTGAAACATGATCAATACGCGTGACCCCGTTTGGGAATGGTTTTTAGCCGTTTGCGGGGGTGGTTGACCTCAACGAGACATTCTGCCACCACCATGGTGTTCAGCATCCTCGAAAACGGGGGAGAACTACTTTGGTTGCATCAGAAAATAGTGGGGTTTTTCCGGTATTTTCTCACTCACAATATCATCAGTGAGGGGCTTTATTCTATTTGGCTCCATTTGTTTAATTACCCTTTCCAAATCATGTTCTTTAAGTTACGCGGCGCTGGTGAAGAACAATAATTCCGAAACACTTACCCATAGCTGCTGCATTTTCTTTTTTCTTGTTATCTGACGCGATTCTTTTTGTTTTTTATTTTAATTAGGAGTACATTATGGCATAAATAAGCCAGAATGAATGCTGAACTATTTTAGTTATCTTTTATTTCCATTAAATTTATTTAAAATTATTTAACTAACCAGTTAATAATTATTTTGATCTAGGAAATTGAATGCCATTTCCATAAAACGTTCAGAAAGAGGTCGTTAAATGTTTCCTTGCAACGTAAAATAAGAGATATGTAAAACAGGAAATCCCGAAGGACATTAATAATTCCTGCGGATTGATTTACTTTCATTTCTTCTTGGTATTTGGAATCTTTCAATAACTATTGAAAAACCATTAATACGTGAAACCAAATTTTAGAACGGGAGCTACTGACTCTGTTACTGTCGGGAATGTTAATCTACCGCCATTAATTATGACTGCATTTCGGCTACATTTGTACCATGAATTAAACTAGCCGCCAAATTATATTATAGTATATAATTTACATTACTTTATTTACATATTTATTCTGGTAAAGGGTGCCTGCTTGTTTTTTCTGCGGCCGTAGAAACCGTATTAATCGTCATATTTTTCGTCGACGTTTATTTGCTGTATGGCACGTATAACAGCATCACGACATATGGAGCTGGAGAATTTCTAGAGACTTTAATATCCATCGGATCGGGATAATTTTTCTTTTAATCAAAGTTATTTAAATTCCCTACACATCTGTTGAGGCAAATTTTTAAATGACTCTGTAAACTTTTATTAATGACATGATAAATTGTCAAAAAACTGTAAAAAATATATTAAAAATTTAAATAATGAACCAATATCGCTATATTCATATGAAAATTAAATTTTTTGTCTACACGTAGAACATAAACTATATAGTAATAAAATCAAACTGCCACATACATAATTTGACAGCTGACAGATGTTAAAAGGATAAAATTAACGCAAATAATATTATATGTATAACATGCAAGTTATTTCTTCTGAAAATTGATTTTATAATTGATAAGATTTGTAAGACATGGCTAAGTGCAAAAAAAGAAAAAAAGGTATCTGAGTTGAGAGTTGACATCTGTCAACAAAACTGCAAAAATTAAAAAAAATTTAAGCTAGAGTATCTTAAGACAGAGAATCCGTATTGTAATTATTCTCAACATAATATAAAGTTGACATCTGTCAATAGCTTTGTAAAATCTGTCATGTTGCTTTAATATATAAAAATAATATAAGAATAAATATTTTTTTTAATAGTAATGCAGTCACTACTTAGTACAGTTAAGTAATTGAATAGGAAAAAATAAGTCTAATGCCGAATGTCTGTCTAATGTCAATTGAGTTTTCAACTTTTAAAATGTAAAGTGAAATAATTGAAGAGCTAAGTGGATAAAGGTGTTATGTCACACTTTTAAAGTTTTAAGTAAATTAAATAAAACGGTTTTGAGTTGGAACTTATTTATTTTGTCTTCGATTCAAATAAATAATACCTCATAAAATAGATAATTTTGGGTTATGTTCTTTTGTTTACACTAATATTAAAAAACAATATCAAGCTGTTATGAATCTAGATTTTTCTGTCCAAAACTGTGCTTCCTCTTCTTAGACCCTTTGTTTTACACATCTACCAATCGTGAGCTCCAATTGTGTGTATATATATAAACTCGCCTACTCGTGAAGAATGCGTCCTTGTTTATTCCTTATGATTCTTTTGCATTTGCAGCTTTTTAAAAGCTGCATTACGTCAATAATAAATGAATATCAGGGCAAGCTGTGCCTAGATTGTGTTTGTAAAAATTAATTAAATAAAAATATTTTATTTGCTCGTAAAATAGACTTTGATGTTCCATAGCACACCTTTAATTAAAATAATGTTTGGCAGTCCGATTTTTATAACATGTCCTAGTTAATTATCTAGCAGGAACACGTGTGTGCAGTTAGAGCGAGATACCACTTTTGTAAACAATAAGTTTTGTAACATGCATATAGCGGGAAGGCATATGCTGCGACAATTGAAAGTTCATACTTGACTGCTACCATTCAAATGTACACAGAACAGAAAAGTTTTATTCCACTGAAAATTCAACTGACAACTCGAGACTAAAAATGCTTCTGCTACGACATCGAAACGAGAGAATTATGTTAAGGTTATTCAAACAGAGACCCGCTTATGGAAAGAAATTGTTACTCCAAATTTAATTATAAATTTCACTTTCCAACTCCCATCTTTAAACATTACCCATCGATTATATCGATCACTTTGGCTAAAAGATGTACAGAAACAACTGCCAGACATCAAACTAAATACGTTTTGAGATACACGAAAAGTGACACTGGTTATCTACAGTGTCTTTCATCTCTCGTGATAATATATAACAGTTTGAAACATCAACTTTCTGCCTAAATCTATAAGAATTGGAAACTACACTTCATCTATTAATCTCAGAATACCACGATCTAGAAAAACATTCCATGAACTGTTGTTCAGATTCACAAGTTGTGAAATTTCCTGAAAATTTATATTTCAGTTTCAGATGCTTAGTAGTCCACAGTACAGCGCCCTTTTTTTTAATGATTACTAACAGGCTGAATCTTCGTGAGTAGCTTCGTTTTGACGAGACGCCCAACTTTTCTCTCTTCGAAAATTCTTTGTAGTGGTAGCTATATAAACTGCGCTTGGGCATATATGTTGATTGGGTGATTGATCAAATTTTATTACTAACAGTTAGTTTTATAGTTAAATTTGATAAAAAACACCAAAAAATCGTTTGTCTTACAAAATCGATGGATTGACCGAAGCGTCCCCCACCCCCGACATGTCCAAATAACGAGGTCACAAAAAATGATTACTAACCAGCTGATTTTTTACTATTGCTTAATAAATGTTTTTAAAATTAAACGACCACATTGTCCTACAAATTGAATGGTATCAGTCCTACGCTCGGAAATTGTCAGTTCCACGGTAACACTTTTCTCATTACCAACAACCTAATTTTCGTTTTTTTCTCTTGGAAATAAAATGTGGAACACGATTTTACTAATGTCCTACAAAAAAGTGGTATATACTATTAAAAAATAAAAAAAACTTATTCTGAAATTTGTAACACTACTGGATGTTAAATATTTTATTATATAAAGGATCAAATAAGTATATAGAAGGATATATGTGTGTGTATGTAGCGCGCGCGTGTGGACACACACACACACACATACACAGTTAAGGAAAGAAAAAATTTCAAAACTGCCGCTTAAATTAGAATCATGCGAGCTACTGACCCAAGCCAGTCTAGGCCATATAAGCGTGCATAGAGGTAATTCCTTAGACATATATATATATGTATGGACCAAGCCACTTATAGCGACTATAGCGACTCACTCACTGGAAATCGAGAAGTTCCTATGGAGTCGAGAAGAAACAAAAAAAAAACATTCGATAACAAAAATAATAACAATATACTTTGAAATACACAAAAATCATATAAAATAAAAGATGTATTAAAGAAAACAAATATACGTATATTTACATAAATTTTAATTTTATTTATAGCATTAACGCTATACCACTAATGGAGATTTTCCGAGAAGTATGTTTCCATGTGCAACATGCTTTGCTTTTCTATCTTTGTTTTCAACCCGTATTTCTCGATACGCTCACTCTCTCCAAGAACGCCTGACGTAACCTTCCCACTACCTGAGATTTTGCTTCTGTTGCGTACGTCTTCACTTGACAACATAAACGATGAAAATGACAGTTGCTAAGAAGATAAAGATTACAAGAATGATGTGCGTAGCGACAAAGATGAAAGGTCGAATCTGATGAAGATTAATTTATTTTTTTTATATGCATAAATATATATTTTTTTATTACTTTTTATACAATAATAAAAAACCGCTGCCCAAGGAATCACTACTTCCACATCAACATTTTTTATCTAAGTCACTCAAAACGAAAAAATTTTGTATGTGGAAATAATTGTTTATGGAACTTTAATAATATAATATTTGAAATCCTCTACCCCAAAAACCCATAAAACGATACCCCACATCGGTAGCGGGGTGGGGGTGGTGATAGGAGGTGGTAGTGGGGGTGGATGAAGTAAAAAAACGTTTTGAGGTGTCTGGTTCTTTTTGTGCGCACGTTTACTCTGGAACCGTTTGAGATATTGACTTGAAATTTGGTACACATATGTACTTTAACGAGATCTAGAACTAGATTATATTTTCATCTTGTTCCGTCGAAGGGTTGGGGGGTAAATTGGGGTAAATTTGGGGAAAATAGGTAAATCAAGCAGGTAAGAGTCCATAAAATTGGTATTTAGTATATACAAGAGAAGCTAAGGTCTCAAAAAAAAATTTGGCATTAGCCACCCCCCCCATTACCACCCCAACCCCATTATGAAAGGGGATGAAAAAAAATGTGATTTAGTGTGTGTACAAGAACCAGAAACCTCAATATATTTTTTTACTTCATCCCCCCCACTACCACCCCACCCCACTAGCGATATATTATTAAAGTTCCATAAACAATTATTTCCACATACAAATTTTTTTCGTTGTGAGCGACTTGGATAGAAAATCTGGATGTGGAAGTAGTGATTCCTTGGGCAGCGGTTTTTTATCATCAAGCTACGACCATTGCACAGTGAGCGGAACTCTTAAAAATTCAAATTTGGTTGGAATTGCATCATAATTGGTGGTTAGGTATTTTCGAAGTAGTTGATATCTAATCTGATGTCAAAAGGTAAGAATTCAAAATTACGAATCCAATTTGGCAGCCATAAATGCAAAATTTTAGCAAATTTACATGCAAGAATGCATGTCTACTAATCTAAAACCTATTTTCATACATTTACTGTGGCACGACTTTTCGAACTTAACTCGAGGTGAAAACAAAAAACAACTTAAAATGCGCCACGGAGAAAGCATCTGAAAGTTGACGAGGCGGAAACTACATCTGTTTCTGTTTGCAAAATACACCGAAAACTTTGTTAAAGATCTCTGCGATATAAACATGGATGAGATATGTAAAAAGGGGAGTCCTGGAGAATATTTTAATATTTTTACGGACATGCTTAACAATTCTTTTATTTCGAGTATTGTATTTTACATTTTCCGATAATAGTTCTTAAGGGTATAACGACTGAAGAGAAGAATTCGTGTCTACGAGGCGTCTGGAGATAGCTCATATGCAGATTGCAATAATAATAAGTAATTTTTCCAAATGGTAAGGATATAACTCGGACACAAAACTTGGACTATTAAGAAATGAGTTCAGCTTATTGAAGTTTGGCGTCAATATCGTGAAAATTTGGACTCGCATAATATGCCAAAAGGTATAGACAACTGGAAAACTTCAGTCATAAAAAGAAATGACAGATGTTTCTGACAACAACAGATTTTGTGGCATTAAGCAAAAAGAGGTCAACGCATATTATTCCCTTTGCCAATATCCACAGTCCACACGTTATACATGGTTACAGTTTTACCACAATTAAATAGAAACTGCAATAATCATAAAACTGCCTTTTTTAAAAGCATTTTTAATCAACACATTTTGCAATGAACATTTAATTACTAACTGCTAGGCATTGAGTAGACTCGATCGGTCGCTCTTAGCCAGTTGAATATGAACTTTCAAAGCTTATATGCTTTTGAGACTCGATTTTATACACTTTTGTAGTATACATTATTATATACATTTGATTCATTTAGTTCTTACTTATAATTTTTAAATATTTCCTTGGACATTGTTTTGAATTAGTCTTCATATTGTTCTTAGTTTATTTCGGTTCTTTGTTGTAATTTGCATATTATTATACTTATTTAATTCGTTTATTTCTGAATTATAATTTAACTCGTAGCAGAGCACTGGTATTTTGCTAGTTAAATACAATACTACGAATTTTGAACAAACCTCTAGTTAAATTAATTTCAGTTATTATCTGCCCCTTTCAAATAAAGTGATTATATATGTACGGGTGCATTACAAATTTTGTAATAAAACTAATTTAATTAACAACGACAGAATGACAACTATTACACATATATCAAAATTAATTACGGAAATATGTCACAGTTTTAGCAAAGAAAAATGCTACAATAAATCTATAATTTGTGTTAATGCAAGTAAAGTATACTTATGAGTAAAGAGGTAAATCGGCAAGCAGCAAATATTCTGTAATATGTAGCATGGCAATTATAAGCCGTAACAAATCGATAACTAGCTGTGAGGTATGCGATGATAAGTAGTACATTACAAAGTTGTTCAATTCAGAAGAACATGAAATTAAATAGCTTCGATCAGGCACGCAGCCAGGGGGGGACATGCCCCCCCCCCCAAGTCGTCTTCCATGAACCAAAAAATAAAGAAGCATAATCACTATTAGTACAAATAGTCCCTTCAAATTAGGAAATATTTAAGAAAATTTTCCCACAGCTATGAGACCTGTAAAAAGTTAAGTATTTGGGTTATCTAAACATGATATTCACCCCCCGCAGTTCTAAAACAGGGTGGTTTTTGAGAATTATATACATAGATATGAATTTTGGCGTTTTTTCGTCTTTCTCTATAAATTGAGTAAAAACTATGCATTTTGGTGAAAAATATCAAGAGAGCAAAGTAGTAGAGCATAAGATTTTTTGTCTCTACCTTTTTTTTTTTGAATTCCGCTTAGTTTCGCCGCTAGAGGGCACGAAAGAAATAAATATACATATAGACTTTTGGGCCTTTTTTTAGATTTTTAGCCAAAATTATGCATTTTTATGAAAAATTACATGAGATCAAAGTTGTAAAACATAAAATTCACTGTCTTTAGGTGTTTTCTGTTTTTTTTTCTTTTCATAAAAATATATATATATTTTTTCTCACGTAATTTTTCATAAAAATGCATAATTTTCGCTCAAAATCTAAGAAAATGCGCAAAAGTCCATATGTATATTTATTTCTTTCATGCCCTCTAGCGGCAAAACTAAGAGGAATTAGAAAAAAAATGGTAGAGACAAAACTTATAGGAAATTTTATGCCCTACAACTTTGCTCTCTTAATATTCTTCACTAAAATGCATAGTTTTTCCTCAAAATAGAGAAAAAGACGAAAAACGCTAAAATTCATATATATGTATATATTTCTCAAAAACCATCCTTTTTTAGAACTGCGGGGGGTGAAAATTATGATTAGGCAACCCAAATACTTTACTTCTTACAGGTCTCATAACTGTGGGAAGATTTTCCATAAAACAGCGATTTTTTGAATAATTTGAAGGGATTAGTCCCTTCAAAAGCAGTATCCAAATTATCTTTTGAAATTAATATTTTGTAATTAATGCCAATAATATTACCTAGTAGAGGAATCTATACACATCCGTTTTCAACCATTTTCTGCAAAGTTTTCCTCTAGGGTGGCCGGTTCTATTGCCCCCCCCCCCCCCCCCGCCAGATTAATTTTCTGGCTGCGCCACTGGCTTCGATAGTAGACAAAGAGAAGATATAAGTAGCCTAATTACTGATGGCAAATGCTAATGCATATGTACCTTTTTGAAATTAGTTTGAGGTTACCATAAAATTAGCAAAACAAAACAACACTGACCTAACATAAATCGACTACTCTGTACACAACCAAGTGACAACATTCAATGTGACTAATGTATACCTAGTAAGATATAGATTAAATGTGGGCAATACTATTGAGATCCAGATTAAATTAGAGACATCCATACCGTATTTTAAATAACTTTTTTAAATATATAAGTAAAACTCTATAGTCTACAGTACAGCGTCCTTTTTTTTAATGATTACTAACAGGCTGAATTTTCGTGAGTAGCTTCGTTTTGACGAGACGCCCAACTTTTCTCTCTGCGAAAATTTTCGATAGTGGTAGCTAATAAACTGCGTTTGGGCATATACAGTATCGGCAAGCATTTGATTAGATACGGCAATAAGAGCGAAGCAACTAGGTTATTCTTTTTTATCGTATAACACATCCTACTCGTGCCACCGGTGGACGCCTTTATTGTGGGCGGTCGGTTAAGTCGTTGAAACTATGCAATACCTAATCCAGGACTGTCCGATAGTGTATGTCGATTGGGTGATTGTTCAACTTTTATTACTAACAGCTTGTTAAATCTTGAGATAATTTGATAAAAACAAAATCGATGGTTTGACTGAAGCGTCCCCCACCATCAATATGTCCAAATAACGAGGTCACAAAAAATAATTACTAACCAGCTGATTTTTTTACTATTGCTTAATAAATGTTTTTAAAATTAAATGGCCTCATTGTCCTACAAATTGAATGGTATGTTTTTCCAGTCCTACACTAGGAAATTGTCAGTTCCACGGTAACACTTTTCTCATTAGTAACTGTAGGACAAAGATAACACATGATAGATTAGTGTATTCTCTGCCCAAATAAAATAGTGTCCTACAAAAAAATTGGTATGTATCGCTAGTCTGACAAAAATTATTTTAAATAACGAATTATTTTATAATTGCTGTTTTGGTGAATTAAATACTTATTACTTAAGCGGAATTTTGATATCTACCTAATTTTGCATATAGATTAAGATTATCAATAAAACAACATTTCCCTTGATTTTTAACCCTAATTTGCAAATTTACATTCGTTGCGAATTTTTGAATTTTTCATGCACTTTTATGTTTTATTAAATGTTCGACTACAAGACCGAAAAATTTTCGTATGTAATATCACTAGTGCTTGAAATTTTATCGGTAAGATTTTTTCGAAAGCGTTGTTGCCTGGTAATATAAAGAGTGCAAATTGACAGTTTATTATCTGATTAAATCCCGACCGATTTAGCGGGAGGGATTTAATCTTTGATAATAAACTGTCAATTGTCAATTTGCACGAGTTATATTAACCTTATGGCAACTTAGCTTGAGAAAAAATTTATAGATAAAATTTAGAAGCACGAGTGGTATTTGTGGAGAATATTTCACGAATAAATAATTCATTAAGTACATCTTTAATATTATATTCAGTAATGAATTGCCTTCAGACGTTTCCTTGTTACTTTTTAGAGATTACTCACCTTTATCTTCAATTTCATAATTTACGTCACATAAAAATGCATTTCCAAAGCGACTCATCTTATAAAAAACAAAGTAGGTTTAAATTATGACAATCAAGAAAAACAATATAAGTATAACCAATCTATCGCTTTTACGTTCTAAGGCTGCCGGCTCAGATGGTATGGTACCGCCATCTAGTAACGCTAGCTTAACTTAACTGCTACCTGGCCTAAATAGTGAATTGAATTATTATATTAAAGTGTTTATTAATATATATATTTATGTATTTAATCCTTGTTTCTAATTTGAGAAGTTTAATAGTTAAGTTAAGGTTTACTTGTTTAAGTAGAGGGACTTTAAGTACAACGAATTATAATGTATAGAGTGATACTGTTTTGGTTTTCCAAATAAGTGTTAGCTGCTTTGTGATGATTGATGAATTACCATACGTATACGTAAGTACCTATATTTGTGTATTTATCATGAAATAACTGATTTGTTTGCTTCGTAGGTATTCATATTTAATTTTAGTTGTGAAAATTATTTTGTAATTACGTTAGGTATTAAGCCATTGAAAGCTGTGTATAACTTGTCCCGAACCTATATAAGTTCCACACAGCATTGGCTTTTTAGGTTATTAATACAATACTACAATTTACAATTTACGTTAACAATTAGAGAAGATATTTATAGATAACATTTAAAAGCACGATTTGTCCTATTTGGCGAAAACATTTCACGACACAAAACGTCAAAAAATTTTCGCAATATTTGCCGCTGCAGCGACATAAAAATTAGGGCGATAAATTTTGCATGTTGGTACTGTCAAAACCCGATCTAGTTTGAATTATCACTAATAATGACGTTTGATTGGTGCAATGTTGTGAAAAAAACGGGCTCTCATTGGCTATAGCGTTAATGAGTGAAATAATTATAATTCTAATATAATATTATTTTGAATGTTTAATTGTTTGTTTAATTCAAAAATAGCATAATTTATATGAAAAAAGTGGGAAAATTACTAAAAAAATATCCTTTTTGAATAGCAAAAAAAATAACTCTTTTTTATTATTGTATAAAAAATAATGAAAACATATATTTGTGCACTCTTTTACTTCCACATCCAGTGGAAGTATAGTAACGACAAAAAAATTTAAAAAAATTTTTATTGTTCAAATAGGCTTAGAATGTCACGAAACAAAACAAAAAAAGTTACAGACAGACCGATAGACAGAATTTTTTTTTACTCAAACTTAAAATCTCGACGTTTCATGACATTATAAGCCCATTTGAACAATAAAAATTTTCAAAAATTTTTTGTCGTTACTATACTTCCACTGGATGTGGAAGTAAAACATTGAAAAACCGCTGCCCCAGGAATCACTACTTTCACATCCAGATTCTCTATCCAAGTCACTCACAACGAAAAAACTTTGTATGTGAAAATAATTGTTTATGGAACTTTAATAATATAATATTTGAAATCCTCTACCCCAAAAACCCATAAAACGACACCCCACATCGGTAGTGGGGTAGAGGTGGTGATAGGGGGGTGGTAGTGGGGGGTGGATGAAGTAAAAAAATATTTTGAGGTTTCTGGTTCCTCTACATGCACTTAATCACATTTTTTTTCATCCCCTTTAATAAGGAGGTGGGGGTGGTAATGGGGGTGGCTAATGCCAAAAATTTTTTTGAGACCTCAGCTTCTCTTGTATATACTAAATACCAATTTCATGGACTCTTACCTGCTTGATTTACCCATTTACCCCAAATTTACCCCAATTTACCCCCCAACCCTTCGACGGAACAAGATGAAAATATAATCTAGTTCTAGATCTCGTTAAAGTACATATGTGTACCAAATTTAAAGTCAATATCTTAAATGGTTCCAGAGTAAACGTGCGCACAAAAAAAAGTTACAGACAGACAGAAATTTTTTTTTTCGCTCAAACTTAAAATCTCGACGTTTCATGACATTTTAAGCCTATTTGGACAATAAAAATTTTAAAAAATTTTTTTGTCGTTACTATACTTCCACTGGACGTGGAAGTAATACTCTTAAATTAGTGTAATGGATAAACGAGTAATTTATCCGAATGACCACCAAAGAAATCTATCTCAAGTAGGGAAAACGATTTACTAATTGTAATTATTCTGGTAAAGCGTTCGGGGTGCGGAAAACATCCCTTACCAATTTAAAACTGGGAAATTGTCAATGTTAAAATCTTCCGAATCACATTAAGCGTAATTTACTGCTGCATATCTGTCTCGATTTACAGCACGGTTTAAATACATTTTTCGCTAGACGAGAGTCGGGCATAATTTCCGCGAGGATCCAATGAAAACACAACGGTTTATTTGAAAATCGTCGCTTAATTTTACAAGTAACTTTTAGAATAGAGCTCGATAATCAACAAGCTAACAAACAGAAGTAATTTCAGAAATGCCAGAAGTTTAAAGCAAATTTCGCCAATAAACCTGGCATCATCAGGTCGGCAGTTGCCACTATTAATAGCAATTTTATATGTTGTCTATATGTTTAAACTTTCAAAGGGGCCATTTCTTGTGTCCCCGATAAATCTTAACTTGTTACTTCGTTCCCTGTAGTATTTCACACGCGCACCTCAATAACACTAATTATTTTATAATAGCTAAGAACATCTACCGGTTGTCACAGGCTAGTGGCTCTCCCTTATACTTCCTTTATTTTTTAACTTATCTATTTGAAATTTGGGGTGCATAAACTACCTGAAAAATGGTTTTTTTGACATAATAATGGTATGAGACCATTTCCGGTTTACCCGGAAATGACCGCAACTTTCGATTTTTAAATGGAACACCCTGTATATTTTTACATATTTGGATTCAAGACAATATTCTGAGTATACTACGAGATATTCGCGAATTTTTGAGTCGATGTTCACTTTTCTTAAGCATTTTAAGATGTTCGTCTAGAGTGCTTTGGAATACCAAAATTTGTTCTACGGCAGGTAAAGCCCAAGGGAAAAATATAATTTTTCGTCTAATTTCATTAATGACTATGCGAAGTCTCCAAAATTGAACAAATCACTTTTTTATCGAAAACTTTTTTTTTCAAATGGGAAGGTGATGGCTCCTAGTGTTCAATAAATTATAGATTTTTTTCTGAATTCATTGATATCCATTTCAAATCTATGCTATTTGTTTTTCTATTTTATCAAATTTATTTAAAAATAAAAAATCATTCAAAACAATTTTTATTGATTCTTATACTTTGCACTAGTACTTATACCTATTAAGAAAGAAAAGAGAGAACCAAAAGGCTATTATTATTCACAAAAAGGTAGTTATTCACATTTCATTATTAGATTTTTGCTAAGGCAACTATGTTAAAGTTCAAGAAAAATTATATTGAAAGTGATTTTTTATTTTTAAATAAATTCAATAAAATAGAAAAACAAATAGCATAGATTTGAAATGGATATCAAATATGTAAAAATATACAGGGTGTTCCGTTTAAAAATCGAAAGTTGCGGTCATTTCCGGGTAAACCGGAAATGGTCTCATACCGTTTTTAATGTCAAAAAATCCATTTTTACAGGTAGTTTATGCACCCCAAATTTCAAATGGATAAGTTAAAAAATAAAGAAAATACAGGGGGGGGAGCCACTAGCCTGTGGCACCCGGTATATCCCCATTGCAAAATAATAAAAGCTTTATAATTAAGGTCTGAGAACCAGTTTTTAACAATGTTGGCAAAATCGTGGCCTTCTATGATTAAAACTAAAAATTAAAAAATCTATATTTTTTCAAAATCAAAATAATATTTGAGGGTCAGATCATATGTATTTTGACCGGCAGGATCCAAACATGCAAAAATATACAGCTTGTCCCGTTTAAAAATTTTATCTTTATATTAATTTTATCGAAACCGAAAGTCGTCCATTTTGGATCTTTACATCATGTAATTGGAAATTTCATCCCATATCACTATACCAAATTTGAGGAAAATCCATTTGCCCATTCAAAAGTTACAAGAGTGTCCCTAGCGGCTGAGCCACCCGGTATACCCAGAATAGGCGCAGGTTTATAAAGTGATTTTATCGTTTGAAAGCCGCAAAACAATAATTATACAGCTATTTAGAAGTCTCACAGCATCTATAAAGTGTCTTATGAAGCTCTTATAGAGATGCAAAGAGTCGAATAGATGTTCGTTTTCACTCCTCTATATAACAATAAGGCGCTCTTATAGCCTAGGGAAGCATCAGTTACGAAGTAATTTTACTGTATGACTTTTCTTGGTTGAATAATTTAAAGAGGTTTCTTATTTTAAACAGTTGTATTATGTGAGGTTAAAAAATATGGAAACATATCTAACGATTGTTTCGACTTACCTGTTTTGTGACTCAATACGTGTACATTAATATTTCCATATATTAATTATTTAAAACATAATATGTAATTAAAAGTACATCTGAAATAGCTTAATATGTGCTAATAGAATATTAATTTTCTTATGTGGATTTTTCTCAAGATGGATGCCACGTATAAAACTTTCATCTTTGAAAAATATGTTGGTTGAAATGGTACAACCTTTGTGGAAGTTGTACAACCTTTATACAGCAATTCTATTAGTAATAAGGGACGATGGCTTTATAAGAAATTTTTAGGATCAGTTAGACAGCTGTTACAGAACTATTTGTTTTATAACAGCTGTCACTGTTGCGAAGTGCTTTAGAGAATAATTGGGTTCTATTGGCGGAAATTATATTTATTCCAACTTTCCGTAGTATAAATACTGTAACAGGCTAATTTATAGATTTATGTAACTCGTTATGTATCCATTATATAGCGACAAAATCCTTATATAGTGTAAAACTACTACAGGTTACACTACAGGGCAATTTAACTCGTTATACAGCTATTATATATCTACATGTTCTTTTTTTGTTGTATAAAGACTGTCACAGGTTTTGTTATAAAATAATATGGCTTGGTGTGCAGTTACTATACAGCCGCAAACACTTTTAGTTTATAGAAACCGATCGCGGTTTATTAAAGAACAATTCAGCTTCTTATGCATGCAATAAACAACCACGAAGCTCGCACAATAGTATAGTGGGTTCTCTTATAGAACAGTGTATTACGTAGTCATTATAAAGACTTGGTTAGATTGGCAGTAATTAGATATGTATCTTAGCTCCCTAGTGTCTCTGGTTGTTATGTGAATATTTAGATTATTTCAATATTGGCAATAGAGTCATGTGGTTTCGGAATATTTTCCACTACGTTTCAATTCCCTGTCATGCTGACATCATCCTGATTATTCTGATGCTCTTTAAATACGTTAGCTGAGGAGATCGGAAACTATAGATCAACTGATATATTTCCCATCTTTTAACAAGTACATTATACTAATTTCCCTTATAGTTTTATAAATACAACTACCGCAGGTGAAATGCTGGAGCGGCGAACTTTCGTCTGTATAAAAATTCTTTATTCTTCACTGGAGTCCTTTAAAACACTTTAATAAAGATTCTGTATAAGAGTACTCAACAAGACCTGTTACCTGTAAAAGCCTAATATTTATAATTAGTTGTAAGAACGTTTATATTACCTGGTAGTGTGACATCAGAGATGTAACCCAAAAATTTTATAATATCTCTGTAACCAACATTTCTTTATATGGTGGTTTTATAATTAATAATACTTTAATAAAACATAAAAGTACATTTTTCCACCAATATAAAATAATTATACGACAATGGGCTCATTTAGCATTTTTTAAAATTCATATTTCGAAAGTACACCTTGTAGTTAGTAAAAGTACAAAATATTAGATTTTTTCAACTCCTTCTCCCTCAAAATAAATAATGAAAATAGAGCGCTTGAAAACGCTGTGTGATGTCACACCACTCGGCGGTCGACCGCTCACCTGTTCCCACATTGTTTCATGCTAATTTCGTTCATATATTTCAAATGTTCTGTATTTTGTCATTAATATGGATAAAAAAAGTGGTTATATAAATATTGTATAGTTTCAGACCGCAAAAGTACATCAATGTCTGCTCCCAATAAAATATTTATTTCATTGCCAAGCAACGAAAGCATTAGAAATTTGTGACAAGTTATGCACAAGGAGAAATTTATTAGTAATAAAGGGACGAAGTATTGTTGTTAGGAGCATTTTAACGTAAGTCCAGTGAAAAAGTTTATTATTAAAAATTGTACAATAATAAGCTTGAAGAGGATATGGAAAATTATATATATTATAAAATACCTTTTAATTGCACATAACCAACAGCGTTATAGCCGTAATTTTGTGTGGCTGACCTAAAAGTCAGATAAGTAGACTTTATTAAAGTAGATATGTATCTAGTTATCCTACTTCTGTAATTTGACACCTCTTATTTCAGCACTTTTAAAGTAACAATTTAAGTTTTATCACAATCTACAAGAGGTTATTAAGTATAACATAACCTAAAAAAACATTATTTATTTCGTGTGTTTTTGAGTGTGCGATCATTAATTTCTCGTTATTTTGGTAAGTGGGGGAACCAAAGGATTTATAATTGCTTTATAAAAACCAAAAAGTTTTAACGTAGCTTAATAAAGCTACTAAAAAACTATTAGGTTTTAAGGAATTTTTACCAATTATCCTTAAAAGCAAATAGTATTTATGATAACATATATTAAGGGTAAGACTATTTAAGAGTTATTAGTTTTATTGCTTGATCATAAGGAGTACTTAAAGACCATATTTTAAAACTCCCATGAAACCTAAAGATTTATACACACACACTTAAAATATTTAAAATCCACTATAAAACTTAATGAGTTTATTGTGGTTTTGAACAATGCAGGAATTAAGTGACTAAAAAAACAATAGGTCTTAAAGAGCAAAGAGGTTTAACAAATTGCCTTAAAGATAACTTGAAGGCCTTTTTTTAAGTACATATTATCTGCAGATAAATTGGTATGCACAAAAGAAATAATAAAACCCAGTTCGGTTTATTTACCTTCTTAAATCTGTGATAAAACCCGATAAATACTTGTTGGCATTTTAATTGTTAGTTGGGTTATGTAACCTTTAGTATTATTAAAATATTCCATAACCATAAAAATGTCTACACGGCGGAATCAGCCTTAACGTATCCAATTTCTAAAGAACGCATAGTTTTATGTATAAAAAATAACAGAATTAAATAAGTTAAATAACGAAAAATAACACCACATCCGCACAGTGTACAACGAAATCTCTTAAACCGTTGAGTGATAAGTCCTACCACTCAACGCTTAAACTGAATATAACCGCATAACTCACAGAAGCAGTGGGGTGGTGTGACATCATCCAAGCCGTCGGCCGTTTCAAATATGTTACAAATTCGAAATCAAATATTAAGGTTAATATTAACGCTAGCGGCCTAATTTTTTCGCTATACACTAAATACTTACGGAAAATGCGAAAATAAATTATAAGGTAATTATATTCATTTGTTTTGAATATTTCCAAGTATCGAACATATTAATTTATTTTAACATAGCACGTGCTTCAAAAGATGTAATACTGGTAATGTTAATGCTAAAACCATTCATACTTTAAAATATAATGACAACTCATTTTGCAGATATTAACAGCTCTTCAAAAATGTAGTAAAGTTCATAAGTGTAATTTTTGCGCAAGACATGTATTTAACACTTTACGAGGCAGCTTCTTTATATCGATGTAAACATTACCTGTCGTGTTTATTGTATAAATAAAGAATAAGCCTCATCTCAAAAACATTGTGTAACCCGCTACCGCGGTGAACTTTTAGAAAGATAAAATAAGATATAATCCTTATATCAAATCCCTTAGCAGTCGAAGTAACAATACTTATAATTTATTATTTAAAGAAACAGAACGGACAAAAATAAAATTCAGTTGTATGGTATATAATACAAAGGCAATTTAACAAAATAAGAAAATGAAATATGTTGATTCGAGTATGATTTAAACAGTCATTTTCATAAGTGGTATTATCAACTTTTTGCGAGGAAACCGCGTAATATTCCCCACGAAAATTAAGAAAAAAACTATGTTATATAAAAACAAAAACAACTTTTTATACAAACAATATTTATCAAGACTGTGGCTTTACGCCACTATCGAACATAAATATCTCAATTAGTTAAGTGAACTATAACAACTAATTATGTTAATGTAAACGAAATAAACATTCTAAATTGCCGCATAATTTTTTACTTGGATTTACACTTTTATAAAAGAAACTGTGGTGATGTCTTTGTATAAAATACCAGATATTTTCAGCTACCAGAACAGTGTAAAACAAACATTTTAAATGTCTCGGAAAACTTAAAGTGTGTATTTAGTGTCACAGTAAAAATAATGGGTGTGTCTGCCCTACAATGAGGAGATGTTATAATAATTATTAATAGAGTATTATTCAGCGAGCTTGTAATGATGGCTATTACTCGCGAAGGTGATATTTGCGGCACGAGCGGTAGGTGAGAATAAAAAAAATTTTTTGAAGCCTTAGTATACACGCTAAATTACAATTATTTTTTTACCCCCTTTAATAATGGGGTGGGGGTAGTAATGGGGTGGCTAATTAAAAAATTTTTTTTTGAGACATTAACTTCTTTTATATATACTAAATACCAATTTTATGGATTCTTACCTGCTTGATTTACTTATTTACCCCCATTTACAACCCTTCAACGGAATAAGATAAAAATATAATCTAGTTCCAGATCTCGTTAAAATACATACGAGTACCAAATTTCAAGTCAATATCTTAAACGGTTCCAGAGTAATCGTGCGCACAAAAAAGTTACAGACAGACAAAAATTTTTCTTTTGCTCAAACTTAAAATCTCGACGTTTCATAACATTCTAAGCCTATCTGAACAATAAAAGTTAAAAAAAAATGTCGTTACTATAAATAAAATAAAAAATAAAATTATTTCACAGTAAAACTTTATTTTGACGTCTAAGACGTCAAACACGAAAACATGGACTCTCCCTTGGAAATAGTGGATTCGCCTGTAGGTTATGAAAATTGCTAGTTCCTGATTGGTCAAAGGTGTGTTATAATGAGATTATATTCATTATATGTTAGATTGGAATTACGACTATCATTATTCGTTAACTGTTACATGTATTATGCAAGGATTATACGATAGTCGTGGATACAGGTAGATTACATGTCAACACTGGAACTTAAACGACCTGGCCAGGTTAAAACTAAAGAGGTGGTCCAGCTTGTGGTTAGGCGTTTCTTCAAAAATGACGACAATGTAACCTAGAAAGAGCAAATTATACTGCAAAATTTACACCTTTTATTACAAGTAGTCTCATTGCTTAGCATTAATTTTGTTGTGAGACAACATTGACGATTAATACAATAATTGCATCAATTACAATCAAGAACAATTAATTTGGACAATTGGGTTGAAATATAAATAGGATACATATAATCCAGCTTGAATTAAACCAATTTACAAACCTCTTGGGAACATCAAGCTTAAAAACATGCGTCAGTATAATTTAGTTCTGTAACATTTTACTTAAATTTGCAAATTTTAATCACTTCTGGCCCTCAAATACAAAATTAAACAGACCGCAAAATCAGGCGAGTAATCTTAAAAATCGCCGCTACAATATTCCGTGTTATACATAATTCATAACTGACAAATTGATATAGACCTTCAACAATTAAAAAAGTATGGTAAACTGAGAGTTGGTAAAAGTCAATTTTCTTAATTGAAAATTACTCAATTAAAAATTATTGGAACGTTTCCTGGTAAAACTAACGATTAATTTATAGAATATATGCAAAGGAATCAAATTTCCTCCATTTGTTGAATAAAATTACTCATTGATACACGCCGGGTTATCGCTGAGCTATGTCATGCAGGTCTCCGTTTGGCTGGTTCTAGAATTTATACTTTATAACGTTGAAATCAGAATAACATCTACTTCGATTAATACTAAAAATGAATATTATATTGAAAAGTAAGAAATTCTATGAGAAAATAAAGCGTTAAACGTCATCCTTTTCAACTCATGTACGGTACCAATGTTACACTTTCATCTAAATCAAACATAGCTTAAGAAATTACCATACATTAACTCTCTAAGAATAGTAATTTATGCAACAAGTGCATAAAGTGATACTTTTTTCATGAGTGGGAAGTTTGACGGCAATTCCATGATTGGAAAAAAGGCCCTTTATACATGAGTTTCATACAATATTTTTTCTGCGACCATCCTCAATTTCCATATTTAGACAAATGTATTTCAAAATAAGCTTAAACGTCAAAACATATTCACAATTTAACGTTTCTAAAGCGAAGATCATGAAACAATTTCAATTGTTTTCCATACACTTATAGATCCGTCTATACATAAAAGTGAAAAAATGTTACCTTTTTTCACGCTTCTTACTTTTTTCGCCATTACCAAAAACATATATTTTCCACACTAATAATTTAAAAAAGTACAGTTTATTTGATAGTCGCAGAAAAAAGTATTTTATTAATTTTTCTTATATAGCACGTATTTATCTTACATATATTTGTAAGTAAATATTTTATATGTTCCTTATATCAAAATGAACCAAAAAATCAAATGTCATACGGTTATTTGACATACAAACATACCTTAACTCACAATTTTAATAATGTTTAATCAGAAAAATGCGTCATATAACTTTTTCAATACGGACAAGGCACACGAACATAAACTTTTCTTTCCTACACGAGAAAAATAAATACATTTTCCTTATCTTCGTTTTTACGTAGCTATTTAATGTGAAATTAAATTATATGTTGGAAAATATGTATTTCAAAACCTCCCAATTTAACTTTTTTACTTAAAAGCAAACAAATGTGTAAAAGCAAATAAATCCAAGCGTCTACATCAAGATGACGAAAAAAATACCCGCTTTGATGAGAAGAATTCTTTCACATGCATTTCATATACAAATTTAGCTTTTGTAATAAGAAAACTTCATAAATAGCTAGAATATATGTAGAAATGTATGTATTTTGAACGTTTGTTTATGTGCATAATATCTAGAAGTACATGCGTTTATTTATCAATAGTCGCTCGATTGATTTCGTGTAGACGAAACAATCGGAATACGTATAAGAGAATCGAAATGGGGAAACACCAAATCTGATGTAGGCATATACGAAAAAAGCATCACAATAACCAATGGTCACAAACAATGTAATTGACTGAGAGACGTCGGTGTAGAATAAACTACTAAGAAATAAACCGCTGCCCAAGGAATCACTACTTCCACATCCAGATTTTCTATCCAAGTCACTCACAACGAAAAAATTTTGTATGTGGAAATAATTGTTTATGGAACTTTAATAATATAAAATTTGAAATCCTCTACCCCAAAAACACATAAAACGATACCCCACATCGATAGTGGGGTGGGGGGTGGTGATAGGGGGTGGTAGTGGGGGTGGATGAAGTAAAAAAATATTTTGAGAGTTCTGGTTCTTATACACACACTAAATCACAATTTTTTTTCATCCCCTTTAATAATAGGGTGGGGGTGGTAATGGGGGTGGCTACTGCCAAACTTTTTTTTGAGACCTTAGCTTCTCTTGTACATACTAAATACCAATTTTATGGACTCTTACCTACTTGATTTACCTATTTACCCCAAATTTACCCCAATTTACCCCCCAACCCTTCGACAGAACAAGATGAAAATATAATATAGTTCTAGATCTCGTTAAAGTACATGTGTGTACCAAATTTCAAGTCAATATCTCAAACGGTTCCAGAGTAAACGTGCGCACAAAAAAAAAGTTACAGACAGACAGACCGACAGACAGACAGACCGACAGACATACAGACCGACAGACAGACAGACCGACAGACAGAAATCGTTTTTTCGCTGAAACTTAAAATCTCGACGTTTCATGACATTCTAAGCCTATTTGAACAATAAAAATTTTTAAAAATTTTTTTGTCGTTACTATACTTCCACTGGATGTGGAAGTAATATGTGTTTTGTGTTTTGGTAATACGCGTGACGGCCAAAAAAACGCGTCGAAATCGCCTATCGAAGAAATGTCATTCTCCAGAAAATAAGCTCAGGGTCGCGGTAAAATTAAGAAAAAAAGCACAAAACACAAGCATTAATTTGGGTTTAGCATATAACATAATTCCTATCCATTTATTATCAGTCCAACTCGTTCATCGATTTGAACATGAATTTAAAAAAAACGCTGTATAAGCAATCACTATTTTCACATCCAGATTTCATATCCAAGTCTCTTACAACGAAAAAAAAAAAATTTGATACTCTATTTGCCCTATACTATGAGAAAATAATTGTTCATAGGACATTAAAAATATAATATTTGAAATTGTTATTAACATATTATTATCAAAATGAAAAAAAATTACTAAGCATATCCGCGCATAACTGAAATGAACTTTAAGGTAGTCAATAATATTTCAATTAATTTGCTTTTACTAGTATAAAACGTTCGGTATTTATTTACTTTGGGCTTCATTTAATTAGGAAAGTTTAATTGGAACGATTTCGTTTTGTTATTCTTAAAAGTAATCTGAACAAAAACATAAACAGATTTAGAAAATCTGCTGAGAGTAAATCCTGACTCCAATATTTAGATTTCGGTTCTAGGCAAATATATTTTATGTGAACAATTTAACGAGTTGGGCTGCAAAAATTAGAAATATTTAAAAATATACTGTTATTATTTTGTAGATTGATTGAATTTTTGGAACAGGATACATGTGGTGAAAAAATATATAAAAAAGGGGAGAAATGCCACAACCAACATTTATACTTATCAACTTCCTTCATACACTTAAAATCTAACATTCGATATGAAAAAACAAGAAAAACCATTCTTTCTATATTGCTGTAGTAATTTTGGTTTAAATAATTTATATACCACCCCGATGACTTCAGATGAGAAAAACAAAAATTGCTCAACTTTCTGGTGGCTTGAAGTAGTTAGTTGACAGTAGAAGGGAATATTTTATTTACTAACCACATGCATATGGTTAGCGAGATTTTGTATTACTTTTCATTTTATTTTTTTAATAATAGGCATGCCCTCAAAATTTAAATGATGCTGGGCAAAACTACAAAAAAGTTTGGAAAATAATTAACGAAGCCTCTAATTGTGAGAAAAAAGTAACTGAAAACTTTAATGTTTCAATTGTTTAAAGGGTTTTTTTATTAATATATGGCATATAATGGTAAATAAAATAAAAAAGAACTCAAACCCACCTGAGCCTACGGATAGTGAATATTGTATAACATCAAGCTTACTTCTACAACCCGTAACGAAAAGTGAGGTTATAATATACTTAAGCAGTTTAAAAAATAATTCTGCACCGGGTCCAGATGGAATCTCTCTTCAAACAATAAAAGCTATTCACAAATATATAACTAAACCCCTAGTACATTTAATAAATTTATGTTTTTTAGGTGGAAAAATACCGGCTTCGTGGAAAGAAACCATAACCACCACCACCATCACCAGTTTATAAATCAAGTGATAAACATGTCATTTCTAATTATGGACGAATATCAGTTATAAATAACAGCAAAAATGTTTGAAAAAATCCTTAAAACCACGTTTAACAAGTTATTTAGAAAAATTTAATGTTCTCAATAAAAACCAATACCGATTTAGAAATAAAATAAGCACAGAAGACGCAGTCACAGAGTTTACAAAAAAATCGTAAATGCTTTAAATACAAACAAAAAATGTTTAATTGTGTTTTTATATTTAGCTAAAGCATTCCACACCGTAGACCATGAAACGTTATTAAATAGGTTAAGTTAAAAGATATCAGTATAAGAGGTGTCGTTCTTAAACTATTTCAGAATTATCTAACGAATAGAATACAAAAAGTAAAGATAAACGACATCATAAGTAAACCACAAACAATTAACAAAGGCGTCCCACAGGGGACTATATTAGGTCCTATCTTGTTTTTAATTTACATAAACAATTTGCCTCTATTAAAAAATATAGGTGGGGATCTTATTTTCTATGCTTATGACAGCAGTAACATTCGTTAATAGTTCTTGGAATGCAGTATAGAGAAAAGCAGAGAAATCTATGAAACATGTATAAAATTGGCCAAACGATAATCTGCTGAGTCTCAAAATGTTACCAAATACAAATTTATAACGTTTACAACCACCGACATGAATCAACCAGAAACATCTTATCTCAAAATGCATAAAAATGACTGCAGTGAGATACCCGACTATGACTGTGACTAATTAGAGAAAATAAAATATGTTAAGTACATAGATAAAAATAAAGTCCAAGAAAATACTATTTATTATGATACAAATTATTAATTATTACAATGTAATTAATCTTCGTCGCTGCTCTCATGAATAACTACGTGAATATAAGATATCGGGCATGAGAAGTAATATACGGCTACGGCTATATGTGAACAACATCCTACCATTCTTATGCCATTGGGAGAGTCGCAGCAATATCGGCGTATGCTTTGAATTGTCGTTCCATTAGGCATATAATCAACGTAAATGTGGTAAGTTTTACTGTTGATATACCTTGATCTTACTTCCAGTTTTAATATGTTGGACGCGATTTTAACAAAAGTAATCTCATCTAATGTCCTTTTGTTGTTGGCTCTATTTTTAGTCTATTGCCATAAAATTTTTATTAACATATTAGTATCAACTTACGTAATTACAACTGAATCTTTATTTCCATTAGTAAGTTAATTTCAATAATTTACTGCCAAAAGAACAATTAGACAACTAAAAAAAGGCCATTTTCTTATCTAAGAGTTGTACTACTTTTTTTGAAATCAGGTGTATTTATAATCTCTGCCAAACAAAATTAATAGCCCAGATTCTGGAGACGTTTATCTTTCAGTTTTAAGTATAAAGGCATAAAGCTGAAAAGTGTCGTGTTCGATGTAAAATTTTCTGCTGAATCCGAATCCGGAGGATGTATAAAAATCGGGAATTGCCTTCAGGCCTTAATCTGCGAATTTCCCCTTATTTCGGAAATCGTGAAAAATTGAATTTTTAAGATATAATGCATTTTTCTCCCACAAAAGATAAGCTAAATATCCATTATTTTTTTTAATCGTAGCTCACAATGTATTTAATGCGACAGTGATCAGAGGCTGAATTTGTGTCCATGGTAACTTTATTACTCACCGATGTCATAACACAAGTTATTTTAAAAATAACTCTCCAGGGCTACTGACCCTATCTTATCCTGCTAGACCCTTTACATCTCTGTCCTCCTCCTCATTTGCCCTCGATAACTTTCAATACATTTTGTGTATTTTTATTAATTTATAAATTTGTATTTTTATACGAAGAATCCATCGATTTTTTGTTTGTTTTACAACTAACAACCATAGATATATAAGCACACTTACAACACAAGTTACATGTGTAACTTAGGTAAGTTGCTTAAACCACTTTTTAATTCTTTACGAAATGTAGTTATTTTTAATTGTAAACAACATTGTTATCTTCTACCTAATTAAATTGAATTGAATAAATTTCAAATACGAAAATGAATCGTGACCTTTACCAGACAATTATGTTGAAGTGGACTCTCTAAAAGGTAATTTTGTCAGAAATATGTAAAACTGAAGTTGCACGGAATTCGGTTTGAGTCTATCTCAACTTGAATACAAACAAGTGGTTAACATAGTTGGGAATAAAGTTATTATATTTGGATTGAATGAACTCGTATGTTACGATGACATTGTAATAACAGCTTTTGGAACATTCAATCTCCTTCTGACTTTTCTATAACATTTCGATAGAAAAGTTTTATTATTGCAATCAATTGTAAATGGTAGTTCAGATTACTGACAGACTGCTCCTCGTTTTGTTACTTTTGAGGAATCTAGTGAGGTTTCAGACTTCTACAAATGGCGCTGCTTAAAATATATCATTGTTATATGGACTGACAAATTTCAATTGAATTAAATTCCTCAAGGCACATTCAGAAATGGACAAGAAAGGAGGAGAATATGAAATCCAGATTTCCATGACTTCAAATTTTTCAGCATATATAGGTATCGATTTCATAACTGTTTTGTTGGTGGTTTGGGTAAAAAATATCTCTGTTGATATTAAAAGTAAGAAAATCACATAACCATTTTTTTACGTTAGTACTGTGTATAAGCAAAACTAAATATATATGCAGTACTTTTTTTTTCATATTTTAACAAAAAATACGATATAACGATATAAAATCAAAGTTATTAAAAACATCCACTGACCGCGTATCAACGGAATCATTAAACAGGCCATAGTTTTCAGAGTTTTCAAGATGCAAGTTTTAAATTTGACAGAGGTAATATATACCAAAAACGGAAAATTTTTCATAATTCGAGAGGCATTATGAAATACATTTGTTCAGAAACTGCAAGTCCATCAACATTTCTTCAATATTATTTTGTAGGAATTCTAAATATCTCTTCCCTATCCAAGGTCCTTGAAAGAAAATAGGTCCAATAATTCTTGTTTCAATCACCCCAGCCCACACATTTACTCCAAATCTCACAATAACCTAATCTTCGGTGAATCTGCTGCGGGTAATCTGCTATGATCTTCGTACAAATTCTGGTGCACTTAATAATAATAATAATAATAATAATAATAATAATACAATAATAATAATAATATTTATTTTCCATTTGACATTACATGTATAGGAATAGTCACAAAACTTATAAACTAGCGTCCACAAAAGTAATCAGATACAGAATAAAAACACTGATTTAGTAAAAATTCTTTTAGCTTATATTTAAATAAACTTTCTCTTTTAATACATTTTATATCGTCAGGTAACAAGTAAAAAAATTTGGGCCCTATAAAATTAGGAGATTTGGCAGTAATGTTTAGCCTAGCAAAAGGAACATGAAGATTGTGTTTTTGTCTCGTATTGACGTTATGATAGTGGCTGTTTAAAATAAATTTAGTCTGATTTTTAAAAACATATATACACAATTCAAAAATATACAAACTTGGTAAGGTTAATATTTTATAATTTTTAAAAATGTCTTTACATGGATGGGTATACGAAACACCTGCAATACATCTTAAAATGCGTTTTTGGGCGATAAAAACATAAGAAGCAAAAGTGGAGTTTCCCCAGAAGCAATCACCGTATCTCAAACAAGATTCAAGTTGTGCATAAATCAAACAGATAAGTTGTTCTGTACAAAGAACCGTTCTTATATTTCGAAATAAATAGGTAATGGAAGCAAGTTTTGAAATTACAGCCTAACATTGAGATTTCCAGTTAAGGTTGTTGTCTAACTGTATACCTAAGAATTTAGCTGTTGGTGCTTCAGTAGATATAAGCGTATTGTTTATATTAAAATTTAGCGATTCACAATGATTAGTATGAAATCTTAAAACCTGGGTTTTATCAGCATTAAAACATAATGAATTTTTAAAGAACCATTCACTTAGGTTATTAAATAAAATGTGAGTTCTAAAATTTCATCTGATTTGTTTGAAATAATTAATGTATCATCGGCATACATCGTAAAATGAGTAATAGGTGAAACAGAATCCAGTTCGTTTACGTATAATAAAAACAACACGGGGCCCAGAACGGAACCCTGTGGAACTCCCATTGTTAAAAGTGAATAATCGGAGGTAACATTTCTTAAACCATTTGAATTTTTATATTTTATATTAACAAGTTGTTTCCTGTCTTCAAGATAGGTTAAAACCCAATTTAGCGCTATACCTCTTATACCATAACAACTCAGTTTATATAGTAACCGCTTATGATCGACGCAATCGAATGCCTGCTGAGATCGCAGAAAATCCCAACAGGACATTCGCCCGTTTCCAAAAAATTCAAAATATTATCATAAAATGACTGTATAGCAGTAGTAGTCGACATACCACTTCGAAATCCATGTTGATTATTTGTTAAGATCTGATATTTATCGAGGTACTTCAATAACCGATCCATAAAACAATATTCAAGTATTTTTGAAAATCCAATAGGCACTGTAACCGGCCTATAATTTTCTAATGAATTTGGATCACTTTTCTTGAAGACAGGAACCTTTCCAGTTTTTAAGCCATCAGGAAATGTTCCAGTTTCAAAGGACATATTAACGTTATAAGTAAGCGGTTCAATGATAAAAATTAAAAAATTTTTAATTATAAACATTGGTACATCATCTGTACCAGATGATTTTTTATTTTTTAGTTTTTTCGCTAGTAATTCTAACATTTCTTCTGCACTAAATGGATTGACGTTTAAACGACCGATAACCATATTTTTTGAGAATCTTTCTTGCTGATTCATGACTAGTTTGCACCTAGTGGCTAATTGCTCTAGTAGAAGCAGCAGGATTCACTTCTACAAAAGCCAACACGTTAATTTCTGTCTTCATCAACGATAAAAGCTGCAGGATTGTTATCAATTCCTCTCCTGGCTTGTTTCTCCACAATTGAAAAACATTGAAAACATGGATGATGTCTGTTTGGATATCTTTGGGCATACAAATCTGCGGCGTTTCTGGAATTTTTGTGGCATTCTCCAAAAATTAATAACATGTCCAATTTTTCATCCCTTGTATACATATTAAACAATAATAACAATAATTAAAAAACAACAAATTTAAAGATAAAGAAAACATTTATTAAGTTAACAATACACATGTATTATTATCTGTCAAATTTCTTTTTGTTTCCACAGCATACTGCTTAGGGCCGGCCTTGGGGGGGGCGACTGTGTTCCGCTCGAGGGCGCCGTTCCCCAGGGGCACCACGAGCTTAATATAAGTCGCTTTTTTTTCGAGTAAAATTTGTGACGAAAAGAATTTTGTTTTGAATTCTGGCAACTATGGCTGGTCTAATGATTCCGTTGACACCCGATATGTTTGTTCGGTTTTGTTGGTATGTCGGAACTTTCTTAACTCTAAACAAAAAGTAGAAACTTTTTAACGTATTATGTAATTTTCCTATTTCCTTTACGCACATCCTTAAGGAGCAAAGTTTTTTCACACTTTACTTTAACGAAAATAGCACATTTTATATTCTTTAAGTATGCCTAATCAACTTTCCTCATTTTGCATTCAGGTGGTAGTCTTCATGTCTTATTTCCTTTTTATGAATTTACCCTTGTAAATATCTATTACCTACTTTACGAATCTCATTTATTATTTAAATTAAGAAAGTTGCAAAGTTAAGAGAAATTTGTTTTTCCGGACACTTCTTAAAATAGCTATCGCTTGAATCAATGTACCAAGCGGAAAGAAAGAGGCTAGGCATATGGATACTACTTATCGACAGCATTGTTTCGTGGTAAATATGCGGATTAGAGTTAATGCCGATATGTTAAAAATTGCCTTAAACTGTCCTCAAAAACGCCCTAATATATCATAGCCGAACACTAATTGAAGAGCTAAGTGGATAAAGGTGTTATATGACATTTTTGAAAATTTTGAGATTTCTACACAGACAACTATTTTAACTTATAATCTATCATTTCAATAAATTTTTGGGATAATAAACCTTTCCTAAATGCGTTTTAATGTTTGATAAAGGTGTTATGTACATATGGTTTTTATATAATTTAATGGATAAATGATCATGATCACATACCACCTTTATCCATTACTGTGCGATATTAAATTGTTTTAATCTAAAACACTTTGCTTTTAAAGTTATGTTATATTGACATTAATGTGACAAGTTGTGTTAAGTGTTTCTTACTATTATAGTGAAAATGGCCAGTCGTGGTAAACTGATATTACAAATGGCAATGAATAAACGATTTCATGAATCATGTAAGATGTTTATAAATTGGCTGATATTTGGAAATAGTGCTTATAGTGTTTTAATCCCTATATTCATTTCGTTCAATTTCGAAATGGTATGAGATGGTACAAGAGTCGAGATGGTACTTGAGTATCTAATTGCTGTAAACACATTTATACCTTTTGGCAATTCAGCAGAAATCAGTCACATAGTGGCAATTTCTTCCCAGGCAAGTTTTAATAATGTTTTAAAAACAAAACATTATCAATATAAAATGCAATAATAAAATACGAATTTACCAAAGTATTCTAGCAAATTAGTCTGTAAGTCAGAAATACTGGAAAGTGACGCTTTGCGGTGTTGATTTTTGTACAAACATTTTTATGCTGATAAGTAGAAGAGGGCTGGACCGTAGAAATTTTTATGACAAGAGCAAAACTGATATCTGGTATGGCTTCTGCCCATCCAATATTTTGAAAGAGCATTAAATTGTTTAAGGCAAATCTGGCGAATTCCGAAATTCTTGCGGAAAAAATAATATGATAATTACGCCAATCAAGTCAAAGGTCATTTGGGTTTATAAGGTTATCGTTTAAGAATTACAGGGTTCGCTATGCTTACATTTATTGGGTTATCTGTGAAAAATCCCTGCCTACCCAATAAAAATGCTGAAATTACGTCCATGGTATTCAAAATTGTTTAATTGAGATCATGAAATGACTCACATTTTTTCCCAAATGTGATGCTGGAAATAATACTAAAGAATACGGAGAAAATTACAAACTAGCTTTCGAACAACAAAAGCGTGACGGGGCAAAAGTTACAGAAGATAGAACGATTTGCTTTCTTACTTTAGATCTTCAGCAAACCATGCCGCTGCCAAAATTAAGTACATCGAAAGCATTTTACCTTTGTCAAATGTGGTTTTACAACCTTGGCATACATACATTGAGGAATACTGAAAAAAAAAAAGTTCTTTTTCACATGGACTGAAGATATGGCCAGCCGTGTAAGCCTGGAAATTGCTAGTTGCTTACACACCTTTTCACAAATTTACAATGAATATTTCCAAGAAAAGATCGATCACATTATAATATGGCCCGACTCCTGTGCTGGACAAAATATCATTACACTTTACCAGTGGTTGATTTTAAAGAGGGAATTTAAAGTTATCGACCATAAATTTTCGGAGGTGGGACATTCATATTTAGATTCAGACAGAGACTTTGGCAGAGTCGAGAAAATTTTAAGGAAACATCAAAACATCTACGTTCCGGACCAGTATCGAGAAATTTTAAGAACTCCCAAGGACGCCGTTGTCACAGATATGAAAAATCATTTCAAGGATACTGATGGAAATGCCTGAAAACTCAATTTGTACAACACGAAGAAAAACAATGAAAGGGTTTATTTTCGCGACTGTATAAAATGGCACTTATGGGTGCTACTATTACATCACTAGATGAAATGACTTCATTTTACAAAGTCGATATTTTAAAGAAAAGGAATATGCATAAGATAAATTCCGACGGTATTGCTCTAACGGTGTTTAATGAAAACAAGGGCAGCCTAAGTGTAGAAAAACTGGCCAATCATAAAGAACAATTACCATTCATAAATGGCAGGCCGTATTATCACAACATACTTGAAATGACCAAACTGTGACTCAAAACCGTAGAACTGTCCGACTACCTAAAAATTGTACAATGTTTTAATAATAATAAAATATGTTTAATTTCTTAACACTTTTATTCACTAATTCCTTATTCATTTCAGAGAAACTTATGAACGGATAAAGGTGTTAATGTACATTAATTTTTTTTAATTTTCGAAAATAATGACAACTGACAACTTTAGTTATTTGTTTCTGAAAAGTACATCAAATGTCAATATCATCGCAAAATGCAAGCTATATAGTCGTTATAACAAAAAAGTTCTCGCCTAAAAACTTTCGAGTTAAATTACTCAATAACGTGTTTTTGTGACATAACACCTTTATCCACTTAGCTCTTGAATTGTGTGTAACAATTATTAAAAGGTCTACGCCCAGAATGTGTCGATTGTTATTAATTTGGGGTAGTAGAGCACAGAAATGTTGGTACATTTGGTACAGGGATGTGTGGCAGATCTCTAAATGTGTAAGAAATACGATTTGTAAGAGTATAATAGATTTACGTATAGGGATTGGAAAGATTTCTTAATACCCCCAAAAATCATGAATTCCTACTCCCATTTCATTTTACGTGGTACAAGAAGGCGCAAGGTTCGCCCAATTTAAAAAAAAAAAGGTCAGGTAAAAAAATGATAAGCATAAGCAAGACGATAAAATAAAAAAAAATATGAATGGCAATCAGGAACTCGATAACTGAGTGTGAAGATATATTCGCCATTTCTGTGAAGTGGTACGACAGCCTTGCTTTTCACGATCATTGATGGCGTACAGGAGCTTCCTACCGCATGTATTGGTTACCCGTGTAATTCGACGAATATCATAAATTTACGACTGGTAGTCAGAAACTTGGTAAGTATGAACCTCCTGAGTGAGAAAATACATTCTACATCTTTGAAATGCGGTGCGAAAGTCTTGCCCTTCACGATAATTGATGGCGAATTGGAGCTTACTACCGCAAATACTGGTTACCCGTGCAATTCGACGAATATCATAAATAAACCTCCTGATTGAGAAGATACATTCGCCATCTTTGAAAAGTTGTGCGAAGGTTTTACCTTTCACGATAATTGATGGCGTATCGGAGAGTAGTTTCTAATTTCTTTTCTGAAATATGTTTTGGTTAAAAAATATGCACTTTTTTTAAGGAGAAAATCAGTAACCATTACGTTAGAAAAGTGCTAAAATCTGGACCTAGTTTCATATCATATTTATTATAATACCCAACAAACATAAAAAATCATATTTATTACTTTTATAAGTTGCCTATTTTTACTTTTGGCGTTTGAATATCTTTTAATGTATTTCTCGTACCACTATTCAGAGATGGCGAATATGTTTTCAAACTCAGTAGATTCATATCTACCAGGTTCGTAAACTATAATTTTTTTTTGCCTGGCTTTTTTTTCAAAATTGGCCTTCTTGTACTACCCAAAACAAATGGGAGTCGGATTGATGATTTTTGGGGGTAAGTTAAGAAATCTCTCCAATCCCCATACGTAAACCTATGACTTTTTGTGACTGTTTTTTTTTTAAGTTTGACCTCTGTAGTGGGTCAGTGTCCCAGAAGTCAAAGCTGGCGAGCTGCGTCAGCCAGATCATTTTTATTACTTATCGATTCCCGCAAATCTCAGTCCTAAACCTATTATACTTTTACAAGTCATATTTTTTACACATTTAGAGATCTGCCCCACATCTCTGTACTAAAAAAAGGGACTGTCATGGACATTTCTGTGCTCTACTACCCCAAATTAACAACAATTCACACAATTTGGGCGTAAACTTATTACACACATTTAGTGATCGGCGGGCTACTATTAGCTTATTAGAGCTTTTTGCAAAGTAAACATTTACCTAATATAGTCCAGACGACAGAGAACATTTTATAGTGAAACTTACAAAAACTTGTAAAATGAATATAACCAAAAAAAAAGTGAAAAAAATTTTTTCTTCATACATTTTTCAAAATTTTTGAATTAAGTCAAGCTAGGAAAAAATAAAAAATACAGGTGGATAGACCACGTATTTCTGAACAAAAAATGTCCTAATAAAATGTATCGCTAATGCTACGATATTCCTGGGAAAAAATAGTGAAATAACTTTGTCACGGTTAAATGCATACTATGGAACCTCTAAGAATTCTTAGCAGTTCTAACGAGCTTTTTTTTTTAAAGCTTTTATTTAACTTGCAATATTTGCTTGTATGTTTGTTTGTTTAGGTCAAATCTTGCAAGCTGAATTTCGACTAGTTCTAATTAAGCTAGAGCTTTGAAATTTGGCACACGTGTATAAGTCCGGTGACAATGCAACATAGTATAGCCATTATCGGTCTAAATCCAATATGGCGGACGTCCCAAGATGGCGGATCGGCTATTTAGTCACAACCCCCTTGATATGGGTATTAAATGACAGGGTTTGGCGAGTAAAATACGATAAACTATGTGACGTCATCCTAAATTCAATATGGCGGACGTGGGAGAGGTGGGAAGAGGTGGGAAAGGGGGGGATGAGCGGGAAGAGCTGGGATAGGGTGGGAAGAGGTGGGAATAAGTGGGAAGTAGTGTTAGAGGAGAAGACGGGAGAGGGAAGGGGTGGATGGCGGTGGCAAATGAAAGAGTTTTGTCTGTCTGTCTGTAAAATAAGTACACTAAAAAGTAAAAAATTAAATTATATAAAAAAATATTTTTAAGAAAAAGCTTTTATTTGAAAAAACTACTAAAAAGTTAAAATATTTTTTTTTAAATTCATACACCTGGAAACCAAAAGCTTTGGAGGCGGTCAATTGAGCAAAGTAACTATGCAATAGCGCTATATGACCGTCCCCAAAGCTTTTAGTTTCCAGGTGTATGAATTTAAAAAAATATATTTTTCCTTTTTAGTACAGTTATTTCAAATAAAAGCTTTTTCTTAAAAATATTTTTTTATATAATTTTATTATCTATTTATTTAACGTCGGCCTCTTTCCGCTACCAGGGTCTATCACCGACGCCAGGAGACGAGCTACCCCCAACCTGGAAATTTTGCCGAACGTCTTCCCTTAAGAAGAGTAGGGATCTTTTACTTGCCTAACATTTAATAGACAAGGGACCGCCTGCTTTACATCCCCTCCGAAGGATGGTATATCCACTACGTAATCCTCGTCTTGAAATTACATAGCTTTCGCGTATACACTGATATACAAGCCGCTAGAAGGTGGGATGAAATCGCCGTGTTTTCCAAGATGGGTCACCCATCCAAGTACTAACCGCGCTGCACGTTGCTTCACTGGAGTATCGAGGATACATACACAGTGCATCTACGCTCACCCCAGTTCTAACGAGTAAAATAAAGCTTTTTCTCTTTCTGATTACACATTTTTAAATTTTTCTTAGTGAATAGGAGGATAAATAGTGAGTATGGAGGGAAAATATATAATTATGAACGCATACACAGACACCACACATAGCCGCTGAATCGTTCGCATGAATTTTTACGTGCCTTTACTGTATTGTATTTATTACAGGTACACCTATCCACATTTCAGCTATAGACATTTGTTAATGTATTGGAAAAGTTCCAGAATTTATATTCAAAACAATCAAAGATATTTTCATAGTTATAAGAATGAGATCGTGAAAATCGCAATTTCTTATCATGATCTGATTAATCATATTTTCGAAAAAATGCATACAAGTAAACGAATTTGTGTTTGAACATTCATTCAAGTATACATTTTTTTCGAAATAATGATATTTTATTTTTTCCAATGGGTCAATTTCTCGGCAAATTACAGCCTCCAATATATATATTTCATAATAATATATCTAATTCGTTGAAATATAATACTGAAATGATATATACTACAGACATTCGATTTTTGTAGTGATATGTGGTGGTTCAATGGCTAAAGTTTTGTCTGGCAATCCAAAAGTCTTTTGTTCGAATCCTTGACAGGGTGTTTTTTCTTTTTAATTTTTTTTTTCATATATTTTTTTCACAACAAAGTTGGTGTCACAAAATTTACAATGTCCAAAAACTAACATTATTTACAAGTAAACTGCTAAGAGTATCCTATAGAATGTTCAACAATTATATAAAGAACTCAGTAAATCGGCGAAGAGTATAATGCTTCCACTAGTTCTCTTTTATGCCGATTCTTATCAAAACTCTTATAATTTACTTACGTACTTTAACTGATGTGTCTCGAGTATGAGGTAGTATTAGTTTCACTAATATATTCATGCATGAAAATGAACTTTAGCAACATTGTATAATATGCAAATTTGTGATTCATTTCATGTATAAAGATAAATTAAGACACTCGAAATTGGCAAACTTCAAATTCCCCGACTTTTCCAGGTTTTCCAGGTCGCTATGAACCCCGTTTGTATCGTTTAGAACTTTAAAGTTGGTAGAATTTGTAAAAGGACTCTTAGCAGTTTAATTTTAGTTACGCCTTACAACTTTAATTAGAATCATTATCCAAATACCTGCTTGCCATTTATGTACTTGAACTTTGACATAAACCATTAGAGAATTATTTAATAGAGAATCACTTCCAAACGCCGGAAAGATACCTGTTTTGCCTCTTTTTTGTTCCATTCGTATAAACTAATTGGACATAGAGAATAATTGCTGGATGCCAGACAAATTCTTACTTTTTGAACCTGAAATTGTAAATTAATTGATCGCTGTTTTTTACAAAGCATAAAATTCTCTTTTGAAGACCAGCAAATTTATTTTAAATCCTTACAAAGGTACAGTAAGCAGTTTTAAAGTAATTAGTGCAAATTAGTTCGATAATCTTCAAACAATAAGCTCGAGTGCCGTTTAAACGTAAATTACAACAAAACGAAAATTATAACCGCAGGTCGAGTAAAGGAAAACCACACAAACACGTTAAGGACAGCTGAACGTGAGATGGTAAACAGATTGGCTCTTATAGAGCTTGTTAACAGTAGCGGTAACTGCGAATATTATTACTATTAGTAATTATCGATATAAAGCAGTTGGTAGTTCAAGTAAACAAAACGTTGGACTGATGTCACCAAGAAACTGAAGGAAGAAAGCTTTTCTTTGAGGTTGTTCGCTTAACAGACCACCACGGCAGGTGATGTTGTTAAACGTGTCATACAACAAAGGGAGGCCCCCTGAATTAATGCATAGATCACAAAACGTCGGTCAAGACCGTACGAATTAATTAGGTATCGATCGGCTCAGTGGCGCAGTGCTTAAGGTTTGCGATCACGGGGTCCCGGGTTCGAATTCTGGCTAGGGTATGGATATGTAGTGGCGTTTTTCACTGCTGCCTAGACGGTAGCAGTGGGCAAGACTGTGGTTGTGTGAGAGACAACCCGGTCTAGTCGTTCTCATCTCCTGAGTGCGAGACTCAGCTGCGGTAGATAGCAATGTCACAGGAAATGGGTGTTGTGATGCTGCCCATGTGTGTGTCCGTCCTGGTTGAGTGGCCCTCGACTAAACTCCGCCAGGACATAAATATAAATAAGGCGATTAAATTTAAAAAAATAAAAAATAAATGAGATGGGTCTTACTAGTATAGTGTATAACCATAGGGTAACTTTAGGATTTAGCCTCCTATGGTTCCACACATCTACCTGCACCTTTCCAGAGCATTTTCTGTTTTATGTGTGACTTTTTAGGTGTGGGTATTCCATGTTAATTCTTGATCAAAGATGACTTCTCATAGGAAAATAAATTTTCCACTCCATTGGGCGCTAGGGATTGTAGATCCTCCAAAGCTCTTTTACTTCCACATCCAGTGGAAGTATAGTAACGACAAAAAAATGTTTAAAAATTTTTATTGTTCAAATAGGCTTAGAATGTCACGAAACGTCGAGATTTTAAGTTCGAGCGAAACAAAATTTGTCTGTCTGTCGGTCTGTCTAACTTTTTTGTGCGCACGTTTACTCTGGAACCATATGAGAATTTGGTACACATATGTACTTTAACGAGATCTAGAACAAGATTATATTTTCATCTTGTTCCGCCGAAGGGTTGGGGTAAATTTGTGGTAAATAGGTAAATCAAGCAGATAAGAGCTAAGCAGCTAAGGTCTCAAAAAAATTTTGGCATTAGCCACCCCCATTACCACCCCCACCCCATTATTAAAGGGGATGAAAAAAAATGTGATTTAGTGTGTGTACAAGAACCAGAAACCTCAAAATATTTTTTTACTTCAGGAGGGTCACTACCACCCCCTACCACCCCTATTACCACCCCCACCCCACTACCGATGTGGGGTTTTGTTTTATGGGTTTTGGGGTAGAGGATTTCAAATATATTATTAAAGTTCCATAAACAATTATTTCCACATACAAAATTTTTTCGTTGTGAGTGACTTGGATAGAAAATCTGGATGTGGAAGTAGTGATTCCTTGGGTAGCGGTTTCTTTGTTTAAAAAAGATGACCGTGATTGGGTGACGATTTGTGGAGAGTCTTTTCTTACTCACCACTTGTCGATGATATCTCTTTGTGAACGCCATGATAACGTGCTTGCCAAGATCGCCCCTTGACTACTATTTCTAGATCTTCAACATATTTTAGTCAGTAAAAGTTTTCTTAGAAAGTTTCTGAAGGAGTTCGTAGACAAGTGTACTCACTAGGGTGGTCCCTAAAAACTAACTTTTAAAATTTACCCGGGGCTCCCTCTCATCTTGTTCTATGATTTAAAAAAAGACCTTTTAGAGATCGCTACCAAGTCTTGAATTTTCAAGATAATCGAGGATTTTTGCAAAATTTTTAACAAAATAAATCAAATGAACATCAAAATGACATTGATCATCAATTAAATTAATAAAATAGGAGAGTACATTGTCCCTCACTTTCATCTCAACTCAGCTGTATTTTATTAACTTTTTCATTTATATTATTTTATATATATAACATTGTAATTGCTGTAAGTTGTACATGTTTAATGAACATAATTTCTCTTGTAACTGAATTTAATTATTAATTCCTAACTAGTTTTTTTATTTTGAAATTTTACGGGGCGGTAGCCCCGTAAAACTGAGTTAAAAAAATACCCAAAAATTATAGCAATTCTTTTTAATAGAGTAGATCAAAATGGCAGGGTGCCCCAAAGAAAATTAAGAAAAAAAATGTTTACCCTAATTTAAGGACCACCTCACCTTTGCCTTAATTAGTCCATTGATATTAGATTGGTGAATAGAGGAAATTAACTATAATCTTTTCCCTTTGGGAATTATACGCGCCACAGGGCTACTTTTAAGAAACGAAAGAGTTCCCAAGGTGTAAGTGTGATCTTCACCCTTAAAAACCACCCCTAGTTGGTCCACGAGAAAATTTTTTACTCACTGTTTATGTTCTACATAAAATTGACCACAGATAAGGTTCTTTGCATATTTCGATAGATGCAATAGTAGTTCTATAGAAAATGAATTAGGTTTCACCAAGAAGAGGATTAAACCTACACACCTACACACACGGGTGCCTTTAATTCAATGGTCATCGAACACTTCATCTATGTCTAGAATATTGCCACTGCTATTTTATTGTAATCTAATGTCTTGTAGTACTTCCAATAGCCCAAGGTCTGTCGACTTCCCTGAGTAATATGCATATTGGCGCTCACTAAGGGAATTTTCCCCTATTATTTTGTCTCTAATCCTACGTACCCAGTAACCTTTCCCATGTTTTGAGTAGGAAAGAGATGGTGCCTATAGATATGTATAAGTTGGTAGTTAGGTTCGATATTCTACCTATTTTTGGTAAGTAAATGACCTTCATCTTCCACCACATGTATGGTATGTATCTCCTGGTCAGACAGAGTCCAAATATTTTACAATGATGTGACACACACCCTGTCCCTTTTGTAGCAGCATTGGGTAGATTCCATCAATCCCAGGAGATTTGCGTGGAAGGAACTTAATAATTGGCCATCTGATTGTGTCGGGTTATACTACCTAAGTGACCAGCTTCCAGTCCGCAAGCCTTCCTGCAGGAGTCTCTTCTAGTATTGCGAATTTTATTTTTGTACTGTGTTAGTTTGGTCTTGTAGGTATTTTAATCTTGATTAAACTTGGCGTTATTAAAGACTTCGACCCTAAGGCCCTCTAGATATTTGTCTTACCTCTGTTTTCCCTCCCCCAGAAATATTTTGCCTAACTCACCTGTTCCATTGCTACTTCCATGACAATCCCTTTTTAACAGTATATTTCTAGAAGAGTTTTCGTCGGTTTGATCTCCTTATATTCCCCGTTATCGGGTACATTTTGGACAACAGTCTTGTTTTTACTTCCACATCCAGTGGAAGTATAGTAACAAATTTTTAAAAGATTTTTATTGTTCAATAGGCTTAGAATATCATGAAACGTTGAGATTTTAAGTTTGAGCAAAAAAAAAATTCTGTCTGTCGGTCTGTCTGTAACTTTTTTTGTACTCACTCCGGAACCGCCTAAGAGATTGACTTGAAATTTGGTACATCTATGTATTTTAACGAGATCTGGAACTAGATTATATTTTCATCTTATTCTGTTGAAGAGTTGGGGGGTAAATTGGGGTAAATGGGAGTAAATAGGTAAATCCAGCAGGTTAGAGTCCATAGAATTGGTATTTAGAATATACAAGAGAAGCTAAAGTCTCGAAAAAAATTTTGGCATTAGCCACCCCCATTACTACCCCCACCCTATTATAAAAGGGGATGAAAAAAAATTGTGATTTAGTATGTGTACAAGAACCAAAGGCCCCATTTTTTTACTTTTCTTCCACATTTCCACGTATGTATAAAAATAAATATATTCTTACACGCGCCACGACTAAGTTTTAGCTGAAGCTTACTTATAAAAGCATTATGGATTACCATATTTTCGTAGCAAATCAGATTTCACTAAAATATATTTGGCGAAAAGATTTGTTTAATTTGAGAGCATGAAAATAAAGCTGACATTGACAAACAAACTACGGTGCTGTTTTCTATGCAAAAAACAACGGAAGGTTGTTATATTCAAATTTAAAACACCTTTTTATAAAATTATCTGCGTCCGGGATATTCAGCTTTTCATGGAAATATACGTTCGCCAGAAGGGCGGTCTAAAAATAAAAATTTTACATTTTCAAATATATTTCTTCACGGAGCAGTGAGATATTCCACAGCATATCTTTACTTCGTTAATACGAAATTCTATTTTTGGATATTATAACCAGATACATGTCTAAAGGTAACCCATATTTGTATTAAACAAAATAATAAACATATTTTTTTAAATACGCTTTTCAAGGCATCTGGTTCATATGTATATTTGTACATATACAGTGTAACCCATTTCAAGTGGACACGCCTTCGTAACTCAGATATTGGACATTCAATTTCAATTAAATTAGGATCGGATTCAAAGACCTTGCTTCTTGAATAAAACAAAACTTATTTCAGTCATCGGCGTGCATTTTTATTATGAAAAAGTCATATTAGGCATTTTTTTGTTGAAAAGCTAATGTAATATTATTGATCAGCATGCTGTAGATATATTCAAAATTTAACAGCATTTTGATTTTTGGTTTTCGAATTATGGCCCCCTTAAAATTACTTATTTTAAAAATTAAATAATCACTAAATTGGTAACGAATTTTTTTTAGAAAAAAAGTCATTCTTTATTTTTACTTTAAATTCATTTTTTCTACCACCCCATAGCATCGATACTTTCAAATTCGGTAATCGTTAATGCCCGAATAATTTACAGTCCAAAATATTTAACAATTTTTTAATGAAAATTCTTGGTCTACGAAATTCTCCGTATGGAAGATAAAATGAAGAATGACTTTTTTTCGAAAAAAATTTAGTGATTATTTAATGTTTAAAATAGGTAATTTTAAGTGTGCTGTACTTCGAAAACCGAAAATCAAACTGTTGTTAAATTCTGAATATAGGGGTTTTACAGCATGCTGATCAATAATATTGCAACAAAAAGATGCCTAATATGAATTATCGAAAAATCGACCCTTTTTTCTTAATAAAAATGCACGCTAATGAAATAAGTTTTGTTTTATTCAAAAAGGATATAGTAATGGTCTTTGATACCGATCCAAATTTGGTTGAAATTGGATGACCGATAACTGAGTTACGAAGGTGTGTCCACTTGAAATGGGTCACACTGTATATCAAGTAATTCTTGTTTGGTAAAAAATGTTTTTAATTCATTGCGTGGTTTTCTAAACTTATATACCGTTATGAAGGTAGACAGACGGCGTGCAGATGATTTCGAAACGTACGCTTAGAGATGTTAGTTACGATATGATGACGTATGCTGTTAGATGTGCCATACAGCAAAGGTAGACTAATCAAAATATTGCATGAATCGTCAAGACGTTGTTAATAAGAAGACGATAAACAATTAATAAAAGGACGAGTAATAAGACATTAAAGGAAAATGTATATAAGTTATATTTTTCTTGTCGCTTCATTTGATACATATTATGTGGCTGCCAGTTGAAAGTTTCCGTAAATATTAATAAGTGAATATCTGCATATAGGATTGTGTGAGTCGGACGAAAACCCGACTATTGTCTCATGCAACCAGATTAGTTATCCCCCCTCCTCCGTTTTCGAGGATGCTGAACACCGTGGTGGTGGCAGAATTTCTCGTTGGGGTGACTCACCTCCGTATACGGCCAAAAATCATCACCAAACGGGGGTTAACGCGTATTATAATTGTTTGAGGGACTCTTACTCGGTGATCCCCCGTTTTCGCGAACTCCGTGGTGGTGGCAGAATTTCTCTTTGGAGTGACTCACCCCCGCAAACGGCCCCGTTTTCGAGGATGCTGGACACCGTGGTGGTGGCGGAATTTCTCGTTAGGGTGACCCACCCCCGTAAATGGCCAATAATAACCCTCCAAAGGAGTGAGAGGCGTTCTCAGCATATCCCCGGCCAAAGCTTCCCCCCCTGTTTTTGAGGATGCTACGTAGGAAAAAACATTAAGATGTCACCTCGATTTCGTCAACTTCATAGAACTACTTTGGTTGCATCAGACTAGGGATTGCATTACCGGTTAACCGGTTAACCGATTAACCGGTTATCAGGGCAAAAAACACATGACGATAATTACCGGTTATTTTAATTTTTTACCGATTATTTCGGTAAATTCTGAACTTCCAATATGTCACGTATTCAACGTTTCTATTTATGTCACTGACTAGTATTCACTAAATACAGAGTGACTGTCCCAACACCAAGCACTTTTAACAATAAATAAATAATATTATAAAAAGTAAACTCCAAACACCGAGCCCTAAGAAATACAAGAGAGACATTGACAATATCTTACGATAGAAAATTGAATATTTCACTGCCACAAATATCCGAGGAATACAGTTAGAGGTATGTTATTACCAATTCTTATTAACTTATCGACCCACCTATATCGATTGAGGAAGGTCATCTTCAGCTGGTGGTATTCTATGCACAAATATCAGACGACCCTTTTAACAGGCTATTTTTAAAAAATATTGTATTTTTAGATTAGGTATTCAGTAAATGCCCTATTTGAGTTTATGTTTATAATTTTTGTTATTTAAGTGGATATTTTTGTTATTTACAGAATAATTATTTATTTAAATTTATTTCATTTATATTTTTTCCTTTTGATAAATTAACTCCTATATAAAAAAGTCTATTTGACAGTCACATTTTTGTCACTTTGACAGCGATAAAAAAGGTGCATCGTTTTTTATCACCGATTAATATATTCTTACTTTATTAAACAATCAAAACGTACATTTTCAAAAAAATCGACCAATAGGATTTGTTTCAAGTGAGAAAAACGGCTATGGAGAAGTGGAAAAAAATCGAGAAAAATGTATGTTACTTTTTCGTAGTAGCCATGTGTCAAACTAAAAAAGTCATTTGAAATTATTAAAATCTGACATTTCACGTTTTCATCTTGATTTCTGTACACAAAATGAATGAGAAAAAGCGATTTGGTGATGTTTCACAAGAAAATATTAACGAAGCTATGAATGAAAGTGTCTCAGTTAAAACGAGAAACTAAAAATTCTATATGGAAACAATTTAAAGCTTTTTGCAAAGAGCATTATTCCCTCGAAAAAGATACGACTACTGTGATGAACTTGCAAATATTTTGACTGACTGGGGTTATAACATGACAAAAACATTAGAAACTGTTTTTATTTTTTATTAGGTATAAATCGTTATTTTTAAAACATTAAATAAACAGTTTTGTTGTTTTAATAATTATTTTAGATAATATTTTTTAATCATATATTAATCTTCTGTAATACACACGAGGTTGATTTTCAATTTGGGTAAATTTTTTTTGAGTGACTCAAACCTATTTTCCATGAAAATTATGCTCGAATTAAGGGACATAGGAAAAATCGCTCCACTTCGTGTCGCAATTTTTTCATGCCCTTAATTCTCGAATAATTTTCATGGGAAAACAGGTTTTTGTCCAAAAAAAATTTAGCCGGTAAAAAATCGACCTCTTGTGCATTAATACCCGATAAAAATGCCTGTTCCTCAAAAGCAGAGTGCATCAAGTAGTCGCACGTCACTTTAAAATCTGTACTGTCAGCTATAATTTTTAAGTATTGTGGAAACTATACTGTGCAATATGAGTCGTTTTGGGAAAATTATAATTATTTTTAATAAATTATTGTTGTTGTTCGTTCACATATTCTGTCGTTAATTTATCTTGCTAAAAAACACTCGAGCTTTTCTTTTATGAATTCCTTTTTATCTCAAAATTTTTCCAATCAGTAATTTCGCTCGAAAAACTGACATTTGACAAAATCTCTCGACCTACGGTCTCGCGATTTTTTCATGTCAGTTTTTCTTATAAAATCACTGACTGGCTAAATTATTTCGTTACAAAGAGATAAAAAACTGTGGATAAAAAACCTTTTGTTTGTAGATAATTTTGTACATGGAAAAAGACAATTGCCATTTTCGCCACCCTAATCATCCATTCTAAAAATTACCGGTAAATACCGGTTAACCGGTTATTTACATTTTCATTTACCGATTTACCGGTTATTAAAACTTCCGGTAAATTGCAATCCCTATCAGACAGTAGTCGGATTTTTCGGGTCTTTTTCCGGTTCACACGTTTTCCTATTAAAATGTGGTTGATTTGTCACTAAATTTATCTGAATAAAAAGAAATACAGATAAATATTTATATTTTTGACAAGCCATGTATAAACGAATATATCATTATTTTAATAACCAGTTTTTATATCTTTTTTAATCTAGCCGGAGCAAAGCAATTGCATTTCTAGATAACAACCAGTGTGGAAAAATCGTTAAACGCTGGCAGAAAGAACTATCGGGTAAACAGATAGTGGCTATATATTTTTAAGGAGGGCCATAAAACATTCCCGTTAACTGAAAAGATGACATCGTTTTGCATAACCTGCACTGAAATGAAACTAATTTTTACTTTGTAAGCGTGTTCGAATTGTATCGTCGAAAAACTAATAATTTAGCCACGTTCTGATACGTTATAACAAGGAAAATTAAATTTTAAAAATAATATTACTGCTTTACACCCAATAAGAGGACTCTGTTTATGACTATTTCACAAAAAAGCTTATAATAATATAAATAAACAAATAAATGTTTATTATATTATGTTTAGCAAGCATCCAGTGTTTCAAAAGTAAATCAAATAGTAACAAATATGACTTTTTTTTTCCTGTTTGGTTTAAAAAAAAGTAAAAACAGGTCAATTAATATATAACAACTATTACTTTTCTGCGGTATTTTTAATTTTTTTGCGCCGTGTTTGACAGTTATGAGGTCATTAATATATTTTTAAATAGGATACTCTACATAAACATAAGCATAAACACACCACAGATAGTAGACAACTCCTCAAATCAAACGTCAAAGCTGTCCGGAAGGGGGTTACACATTTGAAAAAACGCAGACAACACATCCATAACACCGACATTGTCAGTACATTGTCAGTAGCGGGGATGAGGCTCGAATCCAGTACACGATAGTCAACGCGATCAGCATATTCGCTAAATAATACGCTTTAGCCGAGTGAGCTATCGTGAAGACGAATTCAGCGATGTAAGGTTATACCTGCTTTTCTGCAACAGTTATCGAAAAAAATCCTGATCTATTTATTAGTTTTGCTTTTTTATTAAACGACATAACCTGACATTTAAAAGCATTACGGTGTAATCTCATACACTAACTCTTAACTGTATTATCAATTTATAACAGCATACAATCTTCAAATTCTAAAGATGATACAATAAATATATCGGAACATCGATTTTAAAAAAGTTGTTCTCGTTCTCACAAATAAATCAAACTATACATTTACAGGTTGTAAACAATTTTTTTAGAGTATAACGCAATTTAGTTTAACACGCTGAATGCACTACGTTCAAAATAGAATGTTATAAACGTGATTCTGAATATAAATATGAATATACGAATATCAAAATGAAATTGTGTATTTCGTTGCCAATCTGAACACTCCTTTTTAAGTGCTCTTTTCACGCCAAACGAATGCTTAACCATTTGATTGTGTATTTTTTACGACTTGATGGAAAATACTCCTTTTGCTTTAACTGTGTTCAAGTAGTGTAGTTTCAGTTCGACGAGATAAATTTCTTTTTATTTGATCGCTTTTTTCTATCTGCACGTATGTAAATATTTGCCGAGTTACATTAAAATATTCTAGAGATGACGAGTTACATTGAAATATTCTAGAGATGAGCAGGAGTATTCTTATCATACCATGTTTAACGATAGCCTGTAAAAAGAAAACATACATGTAAGTAGTTTAAATACCCAACCAAAGAATTTGTTCCCTCGTTACTATTAGGATGTTAATAATTTTATGTCAAAAACTAATTCGGGTATCTTATCAATTAAAATGTGTACAAAAAATGAAAAAACCGAAATAACTGTTTATGGAACTTTAATAATATAATCTACCCCAAGAATCCATAAATCGATATGCCACATTGGTAGTGGGGGTGGTAGTTGGGAGGTGGATGAAGTAAAAAAAATTGAGGCCTCTGGTTTTTGTACACACACTAAATCACAATTTGATTTTTTCACTCCCTTTAATAATCGGGTGGGGGTGGTAATGGGGGTGGCTAATGTCAAAACAATTTTTGAGACCTTAGCTTCTCTTATATATACTAAATACCAATTTTACGGACTCTTACTTGCTTGATTTACCTATTTAACCCCCCAACCCTTCAACGGAATAAGATCAAAATATAATCTAGTTCCAGATCTCGTTGAAATACATACGTGTACCAAAGTTCTAGTCAATATCTTAAACGATTCCAGAGTAATCTTGCGCACAACAGACAGAATTTTTTTTGCTCAAACTTAAAATCTCGACATTCTAAGCCTATAAAAATTTTAAAACATTTTTTTGTCATTACTATACTTCCACTGGATGTGGAAGTAAAATTATTAGGTCAATTAACTACCAATTACTTCCACATCCAGTGGATGTGTGGTAACGCAAAAAAGTTTTGAAAATTTTGATTGTTCAAATAGGCTTAGAATGTCACGAAACGTCGAGATTTAAGGTTTGAAAGAAAAATTCTGTCTGTCGATCAGTCTAACTTTTTTTGTGCATACGATTACTCTGGAACCGTTTAAGATATTGACTTGAAATTTGGAACATGCATGTATTTTAAAGAGATTTGGAACTAGATTATATTTTGATCTTATTCCGTTGAAGGGTTGAGGGGAACGGGGGTAAATAAGTAAATTAAGCAAGTAAGAGTCCATAAAATTGGTATTTAATATATATAAGATCTCAAAAAAGATTTCGGCATTAGCCACCCCCATTACCACGCCCATCCCACTATTAAAGGGGGTGAAAAAAATTAAATTGAGTTTTAGTGTGTGTACAAGAACCAAAGGCCTCAATTTTTTTTTTTAATTCATCCACCCCCACTACCAGAATCCTTCCAATACCCCAACCGATGTGGCATATCATTCTATGGGTTTTTGGGATCGGCGATATCAAATATATTATTAAAGTTCCATAAACAATAATTGACACGTACAAAATTTTTTTCGTTGTGAAAGACAGATAGAAAATCTGGATATCGAAGTAGTGATTCCTTGAGCAGCGGCTTTTTAAAGCAATCCCGAGGAAATATGAATTTTTCCATCATTAGCATTCACCATATTCCCGACTAAAAAAACTTGTTTCCAATTTTTTTTTCACCTTATACTAGACGTATCTTGATGGAACGATAATATACACAGCATATTTATAAGTCAACCTTGTATTTGTTGTTTGTAACACATAAAAAGAAATTAACCTTAAGGATAGAGGTGTTTTAAATTTAAAATGGGTAATTTAAACAAAGCATCTGCTTCTATGGACCCTAAACATCGCGAAAAGGATTCCAAATAACACAAGAACATAACTCATACTTTCATTGAATCATTTTTAGTCCTTGACTAAAATCCTGTTGCAATAAATCTGGATTTGTATTATTTATATTTACTTTTACTAAATTTGAATCTGCGTACACAAAGAGTATAGGCACCTCCAAGCATTTTTAGCTTACAAAAAGTCGCTGTTCGAAATTATACTCTTATAACAAATTGCTTCTGTTCAAAAGTATGCACCAATTGCATTACCTGTAGAAGTACAACTTCTCATTTTCCCGCTTTCAGATTACAGGGGCTTTGTCGCCTGTGCTGATTATAAAAGCTTTAGTAAGACCTGCGGTGCCCTTACCGATCCTCCATACACTACGAATTATTATAACAATTAAAATTCAGTTCCTAGTGCCCTAACAGTGGCGTACATCTCATCATAACAATGAAGGAATTTTCTTTAAGAATTTTCAAATTCCTTTGACAAATTATGTAAAACCGTTCGAAAATACAGGAAAAATAAATAGTTATAATGCACCATTTTCGAAAGGAAATATTTGTATTGACTTAACGTACCACTAAATTGAAGACAAATAAAACCAAACAAAACTACAAGAGAGCGTGATATCGAGAACACCTGTTGCAGGTAGGTCGATGGCATGCTCAAGACACTTACAAATGAAGAATTTGAAGTCCAAGAATATGCTCACGATGTAGTCATCATAATCAGGAAAAAAATCAACTACAAGAGATCTTGAATATCATTAAAAAATGGACCGAGAGAAAGAGCTGAAGAGGTAAGCCCAACAAAAAAACAACATACTTCCATTTACCAGAAGGAGAGACTTGGAGGGACAGGTTCCCCTAGTACTTCAAGACACAGTTGCAGATGTCAGGAGAGATAAAATACCTTGGAGTTATCATAGACACTAAACTAACCTGGAGTCAACATCTAAACAGGATCTTCTACAGATCTGTAGCCCATACTGACAACATGTAGACGATCATAATAGCACAACATAGGGGCTTAAATCTGGTATGTAAAACTGGCTCTATACCAGAGTAATAAGATCCACCACAAAATATGCTGCTTTAGTTTGATGGACAAAAACAACTCAAACAGCAGTCGTCAACAAGCTGAGTCGGATACAAAAACTTTCTTGGGAATCGCGGGTGCTATGAAGTGCTACGGAAGCGATGGAAACCTTATTAAATATCCTCTCAGTTGGCGTAGTGATCCAGGGTGAGGGCAGACTAGAGTACACGGCTAAAAAACTCAAACAATTCGATTCTCCATAGAGCAGGATCACACATGAGGATAATTAACATAACAGAAGATCCTCTTCTGATATCAAACTACATAACACCACACATCACGTTTAACGAGGCTTTTAATATCACCATTGTAGGTAGGAGGATCGGTTAACAGGAGCTACTGGCACGCTACGAAAAGTTTAACCTGGTACACTGGGGTCTAGGATGGAAAACTGAATACATGACGAAAACCATCGGCGAGTATGTCTGCCTCTTGGACACTGTACTCTGACTAGACCTGAACATGTACGCTAGAATGCTAATCCACTATCAGCAGATCACCATTGTAACAGAGAGTCAGGCGGCACTTAAGGCATTAGCCTCTAAGAAGGTGACATCCAGACTGGTTTGGGACTGCTATGAAGAACTCAAAATCTCATCCAGAGGGGATTTCAAAGACTGGGTTATAACCACACATAAAAACCAACGGAGGAATATTCCAAGAAATCGACATATGTAAATATTCATTGAAGGACCATAACCTAAACAAACTGAAGCACTCTGCTCAATAAGAACAAGACGTAGTTAAGAATTATAACAGGATTTTTAACAGGGCACTTTTCTATCAAGAAGCACTTGCACACATCAGGAACCTTCAACGGCCATCTGGACTGCATATTATGTGGACGGGAACCAGAAATGGTTATGTATATATTATATTCAATTCAAGATGTAACACATACTGGCAAACGCAGACAGGCCCGGAAACCATCAATACTCACCCAGTCTCAGATCTGTATCACCTGATTAGTGGTGAAGGCGTATTAAAATCGGTAGAGTGAAGCAGGACAGGTAAAGCACAATAAGCTCAAGAGGCGCCGGCTAACTTAAATGTAAACTACACAGTTGCGTTTTGACATAACCCCTGGGAAAAAAAAGGTGAGTGATGTTAGGTTTGACGACCGTGCTGCACATGCTACGGGAGATCCTCTGTCAATACGTCTAGCCAGAATATTTGTATCTAAACAATTGCAAATATTTGCAGTAACGTGTGTTGAAATTACATTCGTTAGTTGAGAGTAAGCATAATATTTCCAACAGTATCTGGTGCTGATCATACATTTAAGGGAGATGGTAGAAAATATAAGTACTTCGGGTGAATTTTAACATCCTCTCTCTCATTAACGCAGCGTTTTACATTTTGTTTCATAATACTTTAGGCTCCTTACTTGAAATATAGTTGTAACGTTGTTTAAGCCTGCCCTCTAGAGTGGTCAGGAAATGAGGCGCACGGTACTGGCCGGTGCGCGAAAAAAGGAAATATCGGAGACATCAATAGCCGAACGCATGTTCCTTTGTCGAGGGAGTTATAGTTGTTAATTTATCAATGATTGATAGAAAAAAGTATACATGGTATATTATACGCCTATGGACGGAACCGGTATTGTGCAGGTTAATAGTGTATTTGTTTAGTATTGTTTGGGATTACATGTTTGTGATCAGAAGCATTCTGTTTCCTGTAACTAAGTGCCATATCCCTGATCGTCTCTATAATAAACGTTAATGGAAAGTTACGGGTTTTTCTTTATTTTCCCTCATAAATAAAATGGTGCCCAACACTTCCAAGGATAGCGTCACTGCCAAGAGAAAATCCCGACCATCTCCCTGCAGCAGCCGGCCATCCACATGGTGCATGGGTGAACAGCACACCTTCCCGGTTATAATCGGGAAGGTTACAAAAATGACAATAATATACTGTTGTCGCCTAGGATGAGGATAACAGCATTCTTTAAATATATAGATTATGTCTGCCCTACTTGGCTTAAAGGCTTGAAAGCTTATTGATTTTTAAAATTATGACTAAGGCCAAATATACTGAAAATAATTTATTCAATTTCAAACGACCTGCGTTGTCATAATCGACTGTTTTTTTTACGAACTAAGTGTTAATATAAGTAACCCGCAATAAACTCATCATCATTGTTATATCATTATGTTCTATCAATCACGTCTATTCCATTAAAAGAAATTATTATCGATTACTAATTATTGTTTATTTTGGTAAGACAAAAATATTTTAATTTTTCTTCGTACGATTTTTCTGTTACCTCATGCTTTGAATTATATCCCAAAACTTAATTCCATTTGTTCGGAATTTTTGCATTATTATTATTGTACAGAAATAAAGAATCTCGACGTAAATTTTGCTAAACATTAAAGAAAATTTTCAAAATTTAAATAACCCCGTAGGCGTAGGGGTGAAAGAATTTGATTAAATTTTTTGAATGTTTCAAGTCAGTATCGTTTATTGGGCTTAGTACGAAAGCTTCATCAGAAACAATGTCACCAATATATATAAAGAATAGATAATTATTTTCGTTTCCTTACTATATACCGGGTGTCAACGAAACCACGTTCCGTCCGTCATTTTTTTATTTTTTATCGGATTGAGATAAAACTGGGTATGTGTCATATATTACTAAAACGACATGTTTTTATCCATCTGCATTTTTAATAGAACACCATGTATACTGGATGCATTTTGGAATCCAGAGGTCATTCTGCATATGACTGTGCTAATTTCATGACTCTTTTGATATTTTTGCAGCCAATTTTAATTTTCAAACTAGTGTGCCATGACCCACGAGAAATTGTTCTAATATACATAAATAATTGAAAAAAAAAATACGTATTTTGTTTTTTTGTTGTTAATTTGTGTTACAGAGAGGTCGAAAGTTGATAAAAATCACTTTACTCAAAATTTTGAAATGAAAGTATATCACTTTTATTATATAGCTAAATGTAATTTTACTTCCACTTTCAGTGGAAGTGCCGTAACGCAAAAAAAAAATTAATTTTTATTGTTCAGATAGGCTTCGATTGTCATGAAAAGTCGAGATTATAAGTTTGAGCAAAACAAATATTTTGTCTGTCGGTCTGTCTGTCTGTAACTTTTTTTAACGCACGATCACTATGGAACCGTTAAAGATATTGACTTGAAATTTGGTATACGTATGTATTTTAGCTCGATCTGGAACTATTTGGATCTTGTTCCGTTGACGGGTTGGGTTGTAAATTGAGGTAAATAGGTAAATCAAGCAAGTAAGAGTCCATAAAATTGGTATTTAGTATATATAAGAGAAGCTAAAGTCTCAAAAAATTTTTTGGCATTAACCATCTCCATTACCAGCCCCACTCCATTATTAAACAAGGTGAAAAAAACAACATTGTTATTTAGTGTGTACAATAACCAAAGACCTTAATTTTGTTTTTTTACTTCATCCACCCCCCCTCTACTGCCGATGTGACATATGGGTGTTATGGGTTTTTGAGGTAGACGATTTCAAATAGTTTATTATTAAAGGTACATAAACACATTTTTCTCGTTGTGAGATAGAAAATCTGAATGTGGAAGTAGTGATTCCTTGGACAGCGGTTTTCAATACCAATCTAACGATATATCACACCACATCCTGGTGGGTCAATTTCAGGTTGGTCACTGGACATTAGATTGAAAATTAAAATTAGCTGAAAAGTCTCAATAACGTCTATATTAAAAAAATGTAAAAATATACAGGGTGTTCCATTTGAAAATAAAAAGTAGGAATCGCTTCCGTTAAACCGGTAGCCGTAGTCGCAACTTGACAGATGGATAAAATGAAACATGTGACATATGCCTAATTTCACCGCGATCCGTTAAAAAATAAAGAAACGGCTGCCGGAAAGGAATGTTGTTGACACCCGGTATAAGATTAGGTGGTATATGAAAATTATTTGCTACATACTCAGAATAACATTTTTCAGTAATAATGAGAACAGAAATAAAAAAAATTAATTTTTCAAAACTAGTTATTTGCAAGAACTTTTCTGCGAGATATAACCAAAGGAATCACCTACTCAAATTAGGTTAAGCAATTTTGGAAAACCCTGTATATGTTTATTTATCTTAACATTTCGAATCCAGGAGGTAAAACAACGGTTTAAATAGCAGCACAGCTTTTTCAAACAGAAAGCACATGTTTTGTGTTACAATTCCACAATTCCATGCAATTCTATTAAAGAATAGCATTACTATGTATTTAAAAAGTTGCCAGAGTCCATTATTGTTGCATCTTCAAACAATTGGTCGGATGAATTTAATACACATTTCACAACTAGCATTTTGTCCGGGCCAGGAATCAAGCTTCAAATAAAGGGTATAGCAGAATAAGCATGGTAAAATGGCCCCAGAAGCGTTTGGGCCTAATTCGGTGTCAGTAGATCGACAATAGGAAAAGAATTGTTTTCCTCGAGCTTTAGCCCCCCGTCGCCACGGGTAACCCCTGTACCCTAATAAACATGACATTTCGTTTTCATTTTTTATCTGTGCAAGTTGTGCGTTAATTATTATGAAAAAAATGGACGATGTACATGTAATTTAAATGCATCTTAGAAAAAAAAATCAGCTGATTTTGCTGCCTCCTTCGAATAAGAAAAAATATTTAAAAATTAGAATATTTATTTTTTCATGAAAATAATGATTCGCATACACAAAACTTTTACCAAAAATACATTGTTATGAGTAGTTTATTGTAGATTTTTTCAAATTTTTTTGAAGCGGTGCGCCATAATTAAAAAAATAAAAACTGTTACGACGCATTGTTTAGTGGTGCTTAACCATTGAAACTGTCCGGTGGACCAGATCAGTGTACAAAACCCCCCAAACAAAAAGAAAATGGTCTGTCCGGCGGTATACCAGTGGATCCTTATGTAATTTGACCTGCTGAATCCGAATTTGAAGTCAGAAGTGTCAGATTTGCTCGTATTTCACAAGAAACCCTAAAAACACCCCCGAAACAAAAAAGTGGTATGTCCGGCGGACCATACCAGTGTATCCTTAAGTATTTGGTAAGGATACACTGGTATGGTCTGCCGGACAAACCACTTTTTTTATTTTGGGGGTGTTTTTTGGGTGGGAAAATCAGGTATATGGAATCACTGGTATAATTTCATTTATTTAATTATATTAAATAATGAACCTTTTTATTGACGCATATAATTACCTATTTACTATATATATATTTTTTTTTTTGAGAAGGGGAAACCCACACGGGCTGCCCATTTCAACTTGAAATGGGTAACTGACTAAAACCCCTCCTCCTAGGGGTCGTCTGTAAAGAATACTCCGACGGCACTGCAGCCTTCTGGGCTTATTGTGCTCTCCCTGTCTTGCTGTCTTAGTTTGCACTGTCCATTTTAATACTCCTGGATCACTGACAAGGTGACACAGGTCTGAAAATAGGCGAGTTATGATGGTCTCCGGGTCTGGTTGTGATTGCCCGTAGATATTATAACTCACTCTATCCATTTTTCCTGTGCCGTTGGCAGCAGGTCTGAGTAAATTGGCAGAGTGGTAGTTACCAGGTCCATTATCTTTCCCCGTTGATATTATATCCTGCAGTCCAGACCCTGCAGTCGTATAATATGCCTTGTCAGCAACGGCTTTGCTATGCGGCGTTCCTCGCTGGACACCACCCCAGTCAAGTCGAGCGCGACGTCGCTCTACTTCGGTGCTCTGTTCGGCAACAGCCATGCGGTGTCCCTTGATGGCCCACAACCCCGTCAAGTCCACACAGCTAGCGACGTTGCTTCACTTCGCACCCCTGCATCATTTTAGTGAGGACCGCTGTAGCCTCCTCATTGTGATGCACTTTTATATCGAATGGACCTATTTTCCCATTCCTTCAACCTTTTGAAGGTTGCTCCTCCAGGCTATGCTCCTTGAAGTCCTCGCCGCTTGAGACGTTGCTTCACTTCGCACCCCTGCATCACTTTAGTAAGGATGTAGGTTTATGTGCACCTTCAGCTGGAATGGGCCTATTTTTTTCCCTATCCTTCCTGAGGATTACCCTCCCCTGGCTCGGGAACCCACACGAGAGACTCGGGCGTTTTGGAAGGTCCTTGGTGTTGACCGAAGTCACGGATACCCCCTCCCTCAGCTCCTTCACATCCCGAACTACGCTCGTGGGCTTTGTGATTCGGGGGGGTCTGCACAGGACACGCTGAGGAACCCCCTCCCTCTCCACGAGTAAGGGGAATGGATGGTCGCCACGCACGGAGCCCCTTGCATACGTGGAAGGCATTTATAAAACGGGGTGCGCCTGTGCCCCGAGGTTTGTTGCTAGTGGTCGAGCTCCCCCCCGACCATGCGTCCCATCGGCGCGCACAATACCTTGGGATTGGGGAAGTTTTTATGGTGGTACTTCATCCACGTGGTCAGGGCGGTAAAGCACCCCGGAGAGACGTACCCCGGACCTGGGTCAGTGGGTTATTGCCACTCCAAGCGATTTACGGTGTGTGAGCTGGTCCGCGACGTGGTTTTAGCCGGGGTGGACTGGGTTATTAGCCCTACCCCCAGCAGTATGACCACGTTAACCCTACTCCTCGCGGAGTCTGGCCGTTCTCCTATCCGCCACCTGGAGACGCGCCTGGCAGGTGCTCAACCCCCACCCTCGTGAAAGGATGGTACCAGGTATTTACTATATATACTTATTTTACTACGAGGTACACGAACCCTGTAATTCCACTTGTATATAGTAAATATTTACTATATATACTTATTTACTATATATACAAGTGGAATTACAGGGTTCGTGTACCTCGTAGTGAACATCACATCCTTCAACTTCATAGGCTTCATCAGCCGTTTCGGTATCAGATTCGCTAATGTGAATTTCGGGGATCAGATTCAACAACATAATGTCATTATCGGTATCATTATTTTTTCAGTTGAACAGTCAATCAAGAAACATGTAATCATCATCCGGCGTGTATTCAATGATTCATTTTCTCTTATCCGGTACACTTCTTAAAACTGGATATCAAAGGGGTAGTTTTTGGCCGTTTGAGGGGTTAGTTTGCTTCGGGGATAAGATCCAGCATCACCATCGTGTTCCGCATCCTCGAAAGCCGGTATGAGACGGCGTATCCGCGTTTCACCCCTTTCGGGGGTTGTTTTTGGCCGTTTGGGGGGAAGAGTTAACTCGAAAAAAGTTTAAACCACCGCCATAATGTTCAGCATCCTCGAAAACGGGGGGTAACACAGGTTTTGTCGGTATGAGACGGCGTATCCGCGTTAATCCCTTTCGGGGATAGTTTTTGGCCGTTTGGGGGATGGGGTTAGCTCGGAAAGAGTTTAAACCACCACCCGTGTTCAGCATCCTCGAAAACGGGGAGGAGACATAGTCTTCTTACGCTCTGAATTGGTGACACTTTTCGAGGTTTTTTCTGACTCACAGAAGCCACTAGTTGTGAAGCCTGAGAATTGTATACAACACCGCGTACAGTGCAGCAAGAAAGAGTTCATAGTCATAAGACTTATAATTCTTTTTTGGTTTGCTACCTTTGCTAACTCCTCTTTCTGTATATAATAATGTCTTATTCCCATACTACTGAAAGCATTTTCCAGAAAGTATTTTTTTAGTTTTTCATGAAACCAAAGTAACTGTGGATTTGAGCCACAAGATGTTTTCATCATTAATTTATCCAAAAAAAATTAAGCAAATAGGTTTTGTTCTCTCCTGTAACTCTAATAATAGATATTCTCTGTAATTCCTTTAAATATCATTCTCGTTCAACATAATCAATTATCATCGCTTCATTGAATACATTCTGGTAAGCTAAAGTAAGCTTAGTATAAGAGGAGATGCTTAATTCGATGCTATACTCACCAATGAAGTTTAATTATTATAGATTAAAAGCTTATCTATTTTATATAGGTATGGATTAGGTCCTGAGTTAAAAATATGATTATGAAATAATATGGACCAAAAACAGTTGATTGAGCCTCAAATCGTTTCGCTTCGTTTAATGCCATTAGAAATGTTTCACATCCCACAGACAGAACATGGAATTAAGTATTTTTGAATAAGACGTGGGTCTATTATTTAGAAATTTAGTATTTCATGTTCGAATCGATAATTTGGCATTTGCCTTGTCTTTTTGAGCGCACAAAATCATTTCAAGCAACCATTGTGAAAATATTACAGATTTAATTATGCAATTAGATGATCCAGTGTAGAATTTAAAACATTCTAAAAATTGTTAAAATAGGTGTTCATATCTGAAAAAAAATTGGGATATAAATAAACAGCAAGAAAAGAAAATAAACTTTCAGAACTAATTCGAAATATTTAATTGCACGCCACTAGTATTTTGGTCGACTGTGTAGAAATAAAACCGTATAGAAGTTCGCATAAACAGTTTTTACTTTTCTCGATTTCTAATAAACGTTAAAAAATGACGATAATAAAATCAATTACCACTTTCCATTTTATCTCAATCATTGTAGACGTTTTCAAGTTATTTCAGACAATCCATTTTTTTAAAATAACATTTCAGCATGGTAACGATCAAATGAAGTGTGTTATTGGTTAAGTTTAAACCTTAACAACCTGTACTGGTTTATATTTACGTAATATCCGAATTTACTCACTTCGGTAAAGTGGTATTAGTATAGTACATCGATTATTCCGTTTTGCCTAAGTATTTGTCACGCACTCTCGTGAAGCCAATAAAGGGGAAACTTCTGTAATAAATATTACTATAATAGGTAGAAAGGCAAATAAAAACAAACTTAATTGCATGAAATAAAAAATGTATAAATTTTTAAAGAGCTCGAGAAGCCTATATTCCCAAAAAAGGTTGAAGTACTCATCTACTGGTCATCAATTTTTTATTTTAGCTTTTTCTACTGAATAAGATACAATAGAGCAATTGTTATTTACAGATATCATGACAACTAAGCACTTTGGCATATGACAAATGATAATATAAATCAATTTATATTCACTACAAACACAGAACTTTGAAAATCCGAACCATACGAATAAAACTCACAAATTAATCTGCTTCAAAATTAACAAATGTTACATCCCGAAAATGCTAATATTCCATAATCAGAACGTCAAGGATATATGACTGAGGTGAGATGAGGTGCCTGTTGACCAAAAGGACTCTTTTCTTATATAAAATGGTTCTCGGCTCTCGGTGAAATTTTCTGAATTTTAGTATGTCATAAATTGAGGTCTCCTGATTAAAACTTTAAAAGTCTCAACTCAATCCTATGACTAGTTTTTGAGGTACAAGGGGTTAAAGATGAAATGTGGCTTTTTCAATAAAACATGCTTGTGACAATTTAAGGATTCGATTGCAATTTTCTTGCATGAATGTTATTTATTTAACTAAAAATAATATATTGTGACAAAATATTTGTTCATATACAGAACGAGTCACAAATAAAATGTCTCTATCCTGAAAGCGCTACCATCCAGTTATGTATTTTTGTTGGTGCAAATAATGACGCCGAATGTTTCCATCGTACGAAAAAGTGAACAATGCACGCCACTAGCTTATTACTAAAGCAACAAATAATGTAACAAACAAGTAATATGTGTTTAATGATAATGATAGATCATAAGCATATATCCAACAAGAAAAACAGAAATATGAACAATGACATGTCTCATATAGGATTATGTTGTTGGGGTGTATTAGCAGCATCCAAAATGTTTTCCAAAAGCACCGTACTTGGATATTTCACGTTGAGGATATGTCGAGCAGATCCTAGAAAACATAGAACACACTTGTGCACATATTCCTATTGTAGAACCTAAGTCGAAGCCAAAATAAAAAAATCGACTTTGGCAAAAATTTCATTTAAGGACATTTTCAAGAATCTGAGAGACTTCAGAACCACAGACTAGTCCAAAAGGTCCGATATGAGTTTATTAAGACATTAGGCACGACCGGGTAAAAATTCGAAGAAACACCGAATTTTTACTTAATAAAATATATTTTTGTCCAGGATATGAGAGTGAAAGTATATGGTGGTCACTGAAAAGTACTCCAAAAAAGTACTTTAAAATAGTCAAAATATTTTCAACACAGAAGACATTGACTATGGAGGTACAGTCATTATATACCCTGTTCTAAAGACTTACTATAAAATTTTAGCAAGGCAATGTATCAAAAAGGCGAAATCGATGAATTTGGTAAAAGCGGCGTAACGCCTATGAGCAAAAATTAGCGAAAATTCAATGAAAATGCACAAGGCCGGTTTCTCGCATAGAACAAGTTTGGATTCACCTAGCAACTCGTAATTTGGTCGAGTGCGTTGGGTGGTCAATACAAAGCGATGGTAGGAAAGCCAGTAGCAGGGATTTCCAAATAATAAAGTTATAGAGAAAACCGCCTTATGTACAAAGAACTCAAAAGTCCATTTTGCCTAATAGTCTTCTGAAGGCGACTCGCTGCCATCTTTCCTAGATTGAACCTGCATGGGGACAAGTACGTCGTAAGACTGGCCGAAAGTTATTAAACTCATGTATTAGTCGAACTCCGTTCTGTGAATGATAAAATCACGATCTGGGACCTTTAAGCTATTCATAAGCGAACCAAAATTTTTTAAGTAAAATATTTTTATATTATTTTCAGTCAGCCATAATTACCAAAATGCAAAATTTTTTAAATTCTTTTTAAAAGGCTTGCATTAAATTCTGATGAAGTTAAATGAATCTTTTCTGCCTAATCGATTGTTAACGTACGCTCTCACTTGTATGGTTAAAAAGTCATTTGCCTTAATTGGGGAGGCGTGATTCTTTCACATAATACTGTATTATTTTACACTTATTAAATAAATGTTGTTCTTTGAATTAATTGCATTTTATTGATGTAAGGACCTGTTGCTAGTCTTAATCCCTGGAGTTTTCGTTTGGAAAACCTAAACAACTGAATGAATCGGGATCTCATGATTCCATAAGTTTATTACTCAGTGTTCTAGTCGCCTTACGGGAACTTGATAGGGATTTTTTATGCGATTTCTCCAGAAATCTTTAAGTACAGAGACCATAGGTAAATGTATACAAATCAAGTCAAATTCCAATCCCGTCGGAGACAAATCTTCGATAGGGATTTTTTTTATGCAAAAATCGCAATAATCCAAAGACATAAAAGTCCTTATTGTCAGTGAATAATTGGAATCACGTCTTGAGAGAGCGTCGTTAATAATCTGAGGTAGTGCAGCCTTGACCCATTACTCGTCTATCGAAGGAAGAACGGGGTAGAACGCGACTGGCGCCCTTCTGAATATAAATTGGTGACGCGTCAATTTGAAGCCTGGTAGTGTTTCTTCTACATTCCCAGAGTTCTAGCGCCAGTCTTACTTGTGCAGTAGTAGCTAGAAATCAACTAATTTTCCTAATCGTCTCTGTCATCTTGATAAATTATCCATATTTGATATTTGGTAGCGTTGTGAAATCTAGAATAAACTCACAAACCAGCCCAGGTTCTTTTATAAGCTCATCTAACTCAATTACATCGGTCTCTTCTCTCTGAAGCATTTTCATCATCGCCATTAATTCGCACCATTATTTGAGGGCGATAAGGATTATTACATGCATACCAACTAACACGATTCATAAATGCCATAAGGATGGGGATAAGTTCACTCATTAATAGGAATTATACTCTAAACTTGTCGCAACTTCAAGTTGACGTCTATTCATAGGATTTTTTATTATTTTCAACTGCACCGCCTTCTTCACATATATTAAACCCGGTTATTCCTAGTAGTTAATTTAAGCCGGAGCTCGGCATCCCCCCCACCACTTTTCGATGACGTCATAGGGTGGAAGGAGCCATAGGTGGGGTGCAGGGTAAAGGGGGTCGGACCCCTTGAATACGTCACGCATGAATTATAACGCCATAATTCATGCGTGACGTGTTCAAGGGGTCCGACCCCTGTATGACTCACCCCAGGTGTGAATTATCGAAAAGTGGTGGGGGGATCGGCTAGCTCCGGCTTAAACTAGGGGGGTTACGCCCTCGTTATAATTCATGCTGACGTGTTCAAGGAGTCCGACCCCTTGCCTCTCGCTCCCTTTACCCCGCACCCCACCCCCTTCACCCCTCACCCCACCTATGGCTCCTCCCACCCTATGACGTCATCGAAGAGTGGTGGGGGGATGCCGAGTTCCGGCTTAAATTAACTACTATTCCTGTATATGAACTAAAATTAGTTCAGCTCATATAAGAGTAAGTCGTATTACTATTTATTATGAACTTTTGTGAACATATCCTCAACATGAAATATCTGCTTTGTATATGAACAAATATTTTGTTGCAATCGAATCCTTAAATTGTCACAAACATGTTTTATGAAAAAAGCCACTTTTCAACTTTAACCCCCTGTATCCCAAAAAGTAGTCATAGGATTGATTTGGGCCTTTACAGTTTTAATCAGGAGATCCAAATTTATAACATACTAAAAATACAAAAAATTTCACCGAGAGTCATTTTATACACTGTGATTCACTTGAAATTGTAACACTCCAATAACTTTTTGATTTTTCTTCCGATTTGAATCAAATTTTATTTAAGTATAGAACAAATTAGGATCTACTTATGACCAGAAAAACATTTGCCTCCTACAATTGCAAAGCCACCTGCGGTACCAAAATATGTGGAGAAAATCAAAAAATCATATTAAGCATTTTTTTATCGAAAAATTTTGTTAATGAAACTTGTTCAGAATGATCCAAAAACCTTATGTTCAAAATTAAATCAAAATAAAAAAATTGAAAAATTAAAATTATAAAAATTTTTAAAATAATTATTTAAAAAAAAAGCTGTAAATTACTCGACAACTACCTGGCAGCTTAGGTTTAATTTCAAACAAAATTGTCATAGTACAGTTTTCTACACAAAAAACCCATTAAAATTATATTTTCGGACTTGGACATCATTTTAATCAAAATTTCAATATTTTTTTATTTTTATTAAATTTTGAACTTAGGGTTTTTGGACAATTCTGAACAAGTTTCATTAACAAAATTGTTCGATAAAAAAATGTCTAATATGAATTCTTGATTATCTCCGTATATTTTGGCACCGCAGGTGGCTTTGCATTTGTAGGAGGCGAAGGTTCTTCTGGTCATACGTAGATCCCAATTTGTTCTATACTTAAATAAAATTTCATTCAAATCGAAAAAAAAAAACAAAAAAGTTATTGGCGTGTTACCGTTTCAAGTGAAACACACTGTATTATAAGAAAATGTGCGAGGTCCTTTGGCGTGGCGGAAATATCACAAAGATCAGACTTTTGTCGTCCTAGTTTTATCCATCTTTTTTCACACCTCTGAGACATGGACCATTGATGCTTTCGAGATGTATATCTGGGGACGTTTATTTTATTTTACAAGAAATACGTCCCCAAAAGCGATTCTCCAACATCGTATTCTCCCGAATCCTCTCATTCTTTGGCCACATCAACCGGAGAGAGGACAATATGGAATGGTTGATAGTCAAGGGGAAACCAGATGGCAAGAGGCAAAGAGGACACCCTTTAAAACGTTGGGCTGTAGTCGTCAATGAGCTGATAGGAAAGTGCTTTGGGATGCTGTCAGGCGTGACATACAGTAAAAGGAGATCACTTATATTGATCCCAAAACGTCGTAAATAAGAAGAGAACTAATTTTACGATTTTCTCATTTTTATTTGACTTGATGATCCATTGCTCGCGAGCGTAGAGATAAATATTTCCTGAAAATGAAAATAGGAAAATGGGTTATACGAATTTTAAACTATGTTATTTGTGGCAAATCCTGTATATTTCAATATCCCGAGTTGCTGACAGTTATTAGGCTAGATCACAAGTATCCTCCAAACGTGTTGAGAATTTGAGTGTTCGACTTGTGAGCACATTACTCGCTATATTCTCTAACCATTAACATGTAAATCAAGAACAACAGTAATAAACAACAATTTGAAATATTTTTAATTACACTGATTTTTAATTAATTTATGTAAATAATACGTTTGATATATGTTTTTATACGAAATAACTTTCTAACTTGAACGCAAGTTTTATCATGATTTAACTTGATACTTTACTAAATGACAATAATAAATTTGTTTCGCGAAGAGTTTATAGAAATAAATGGTAGCTGTTGAATTGGAATTTGTGTTTTCCATGACCATTAATTTACATAAAATTCAAATATAGCTAACTAGACTCCCCGAAAATCAATAGAGGATTGACCAAAACCCGTTATATGGCACTAAATATCAGGGTTGACTATTAATCTGGAAAGATACCATTAAGAAAAATTTTGAAAGAAAATCGATCACAAGCATCCTTCGCTAGAAGACGATACTTTAATGAATCATGGAAAAAAATCTTGTAGGTAAAATATTAGATTTCTTTTTCTCTATTTTTTATAAGTCGTAAACCTTTTTCTTTTACTTTACCAATTACTCAGGTAGACGCTAATTGATTTATAAAGGACGTTTCAAAATAAGACCCTAATACTATAACGTAATCCTTATGCAAAGTTTACAAACTATACATGAACTTATGTACAATATGAAGATACGTAATAACAACATATTTCATAATAAGATTAGTGTATCTCTATGAATTATTTAGCACAATGAATTTAATTATTCAGTTACGTAAGATCTTAAGTCTACTAAATAATAAATGCTCAATTTGGTGATTAAGTTTGTTATGCATTCAGTGAATGCATAACAGGTACATGCAGGCATGTAGTTTACACGGAAAACTTCATTTTATTTATCCTGCGAATGTCTAAATACAATAAACTTTTTCAAAACTTGTGCTTTCATCTTATTATACTCTTCGCGAAAACGAAGAGTATATTGCATTTGATCGGCACATTTATAAAACAGTAAATATCGCTCGTAGAGAAAAAAATTTCATATCATTATGTTAGTGAACGAATTCTGAAAAACTTTCAAAATGTCCGTCTGTCCGTCCGCCCGTCACGTTTTTTTGGAAGCACGATAACTTAAGAAAGAAAAGTCCGTTTGTATTGAAATTTGGAAAATAGGTTAGCGTTAGCTAGAGGAAGAACCCTATTGTTTTTGAAAAAAATCAATTAGTAAATAAAAAAAGATAATAATCATTTAAATTGAAAAAAAAATTTCATAATTTCTTTCATTTGTAATTATTATGAAACAAATAGACAATGTACATGTAATTTAAATGCATCTTAAAAAAAAATCAGATGATTTTGCTGCCTCCTTCAAATAAAAAAAAAATATTTAAAAATTGGAATATTTATTGGGGGGTGAAAAACGAGCCAGTCTGACAATTCTGACATCGGATTCTGTTTCAGCAGATCCAAATACATAAGAATACACACACACACACCCGTTTTTCGGGGTGGGGGGTGTTTTTTGGGGTTAGCGTGAAAAACGAGCCAATCTGTCAATTCTAACTTCGAATCTGGATTCAGCAGGTTAAAATACATAAGGATACACTGGTATAGTCAGCCGGACAGACCAATTTGTTTTTGTTTTGGGGGTGTTTTTTGGGGTAGGGGTGAAAAACGAGCCAATCTGACAATTCTGACTTCGGATTCGGTTTCAGCGAATCCAAATACATACGGATACACTGGTCTGGTCCGCCAGATAGACCGCTCCAAAAAATTTGAAAAAAATCTACAATAAACTACTCATAACAAAGTATTTTTGGTAAAAGTTTTGTGTATGCGAATAATTATTTTCATGAAAAAATAAATATTCTAATATTTAAATATTTCTTTTTTATTCGAAAGAGGCAGCAAAATCAGCTGATTTTTTCCTAAGATGCATTCAAATTACACGTACATTGTCTATTTTTTTCATAATAACTAACGCACAACTTGCAGAGATAAAAAATGAAAACAAAATGTCATGTTACCCATGGCGACGGGGGGGCCAAAACTCGAAGAAAACATTTCTTTTCCTATTGTCGATCTACTGACACCGAATGAGGCCCAAACGCTTCTGGGGCCATTTTACCATGCTTATTCTGCTATACCCTTTTCTAGTAAGGTGTGATGGCTCAATGGCTAAAGTTTTTGCCTTGCAATCCAAAAATCTTGTGTTCGGTGCTTGTTTTATTTTATTTTTTTCACAACATAGTTGGTATCACAAAATTTAGAATGTCCAAAAATTAACATTACATAGAATGTGTAACAATTATATAAAAAGCTCAGTAAATCGGCGATTATTACTTCCACTAGTTTTGACCTCCAAATATCTGCATTTAAAAAAAAATTTCTTTTTCTTTTAATTTTGAGACACTATCTAAACCGCCTTAAAATACAATATTTATATTTTACATTTAGATATGATTCGTGTGGATACCAGGTTACGTAGTATCAGTCAAACACTCTTTTCTAGTTAGGGGGTAGTTTTAGGGGATGGCTGTCAGTGTTTTATCCATAACTTTTTTATTTTTTACATATTTCTAAAAAATCTTATAAACAAATAATTTTTTTCTACGACTTTTACTTTTTTCATTATTTTTAGTGCGTAAACGTATGTTTATGGTAATAGTGAAAAAAGTAAATAGCGTTAAAAAAGTAACGTTATTCCACTTTTATGTATAGGGTACATTGAAAACAATTGAAGTTGTCTCACAATCTCCGCTTTAGAAACGTCCAATTATGAATTTGTGTTTTGACGCTATAGTACAGTCACTTGGTGTCAAAAAGTACCCAAACTTTCGGACTAATTCTATAGCGGCTTGGAATTTTTTTTTTGCGGGTTCTTAAACTTCAGGGTATCAACTTCAAATATTAAAAAGGAATAGATGTGCTTTTACACCTAAGAGGGTGAAAACTACCCCCAAATTCAAAAAATCAACAAGCTAAAAACGTACTCTTCGCCAATTTACTAAGCTTTTTATATATAATTGTTACACATTCTATAGGATACTCTTCGCAGTTTTCTTGTAAATAATGTTAGTTTTTGGACATCCTAAATTTCGTGATACCATCTTTGTTGTGGAAAAATTATATAAAAAAAAAATGAAAAAAAAATATTCAACCTGTGTGGGATTCAAACACGGGACCTTCGGATTGCAACGCAAAGCTTTAGCCGCTGCGCCACCACATATTGCTACGAAAATTGATTGTCTGTGGTGTACCTATATCTTTCGACAATCATACATATTTCAACTCGTACTTCTATGAAATAAATATTAGTAAAATTCATAAACAAAAAAAATATATTATGGAAATAATATTTCGCAAGATTTCCATTTTAGTACAAGCGACAGAAGAGAATATATTTTTTTTAAATTAAATAATTAATAACTTTTTTATTTACCGATCGATTTTCTTCAAAAACAATAGCAGATTGTGACATTTTGAGACATAAAACTCATCCCCTAATAAGAAAACGAATTGCTCTTACCCCCAAGAAGGTGAAAATACCCATAAAGTTAAAAAATAAGTATAAAGGAACTACTGGGAATTTATTAATGAAACTAATAATATTTATGACTTTGGGGTTGCTGATTACGAATTTGGATCAGGTTTTTGTGTTTCGGTATAACAAATTAACAAATTAATAACACAATAATTCATATTTTTTAATTTTATTAACTATATAGAGATTTAACCTAAGTTTAATACAATTATTCATCTTCGCCAATGTTTGAGTCATTTTCATCTTTATACATATTTACACAAGTACATACATGCATGCGATGTCCAACGATTAGGAAATCTGCGTCAATATCAAAAAAGCATAATAATTATGATTATTCCTTTATAATTAATTGAAACATAAGCTCCATCTCTCACAGACATATGGAAGAGAAATTGGTTATCGCAAATAACCATAGCGAATATTATTAATTTCCTACAATGGATTACTTTCGAATCAGATTTCATTAAAACCGAAAAATCTCAAAAACTATTGGTTTTTTAGATAGGGAATGAAATTGAAAGTTATCTTAAAATAATGGATATAAATCGAATCCGGTATAAAAAAAGGTGTTCCATTTAAACAAGGAAGTTGATGTCAACTTCCTGTATAACCGGAAGTGTCACATACGTGACGTTATTTTCATTAAATAGAGCACCCCTGAAAACGTCTCTTCCTCAATTTTCAGCTTCAAATTATTTGTAGTTTTTCTAAAACGTCCGCTAACGTCCGTGATGGAAAAGTCAATTTACCGATTTGCACTTTTAAATAATTAATCAAACAGTGTAAAAAACAATTTATTATTATAGGCTACAAAAAAAAATATCGATAGTTTTCAAAATGGTGACCCTGGTGAGCAATGCACTCTTGATATACAATAGAGTTGCAAATTTTTTATGTGCAATGCCAATAATTTTTGTTTGACTAATCATTTAAAAATGTAACGGTTAACAGACTTTTGGGCCCCTCGTATGTACAGCTGCTAAAACCTATGTCTTCTATACTATGTTCTTTCCCTTAACAAAACAAAAGACTACAAAAAAGCCAACTAAACTATGCTACAAATCAAAAGATGAACAATTTTAATATTCATATACTACACCCAGGGTCATCTATTAGTGGAAAGATTAATTATATTAAAGATTCCAAATTAAATTACTACTGAATTAATATCTTTAATATCTATTATCAACTATTAATAACAATTCCTAGATTTTTCGATGATGGAACGAGTGCAATTGTTGTTGTCTTAATGTGCTTTGGTAAAATACATTAATTCGCAAGCCTAATCTTCTAGTAATTTCCCCTTCGCCTCTTCTTGCGGTTCTTGGACAACCAGACTCTGTTTTTCACTTGAAAACTTCCTGTTTTCCTAAGTCGCCTATCTGTACTTGGTTTTGGCAGCAAGAATGTTGCTAATACTTTCCTAGAACGTGTGAGAGTGCAGCAGCATAAACGAACGAAAGTACAAATGATGTCTGTTAATTCAGAGAATGTGTAATGAACCATGTTTAAATATTAACAATTAAAATGAAGTATTGCAAAGAAACAGTAACAAAGTGTAATAAATTACCATAAATAAATATAAATGTCACTTGATTATAGTAAAGCTGGCTGTTTCGAGAAATGTCAAATTAATATTTCAAAGTATTCTTTGTGTAATAGGATTTAATAACAAACTAAAAACGTACTCTTCGCCTGTTCACTGAACTTTTTATATAATTTTTACACATTCTATAGGATACTCTTCGCAGTTTTTTGTAATGTTAGTTTTAGACATTTTTAATTTTATAGTATGAACTTAGTTGGTAAAATACTAAGTGCAAAATAAAGTGAAAATTAAAAAGAAAAACTATACTATACTCCATTTGGGTTTCGAAACCGGGACCCTTGGATTCCGAGTCAAAAGCGTAAGAACTACAAAACCACCTAATACGTAAAAAAATGTAAATTTTTACATTATAAGATATGAGTTACAATCATATTTTCACGGTTGTATATTACATTATGAAATGTATATTTGTACAATAAATAAATATTTAGATATTAAAATGAAATATCATTTCACCAGATTTTTATTCAATTATAAAAACATAAAAATCAAAAAAATTTTTTTATCAAATTTAAATCGTTAATAACATTTTTATTTATCGATCGATTTTGTTCAAAAACACTAGGGTTCTTCCTCTAGCTAACACTAATTTACTGTCCAAATTTCAGTGCAATAGGATTTTTCTTTTTTGAGTTATTGTGCTTACAAGAAACGTGACGAATGGACAGACGGACGAACAGACAGACGGACATTTTGAAAGTTGTTCAGAATTCGTTCAGTAACACAATGATATGAAATTTTTTTCTCTACGAGCGATATTTCCGGTTTTAGAAATGTGCCGATCAAATACAATATACTCTTCGTTTTTGCGAAGAGTATAATAAAATTATATAAACGCACGGTCATTTGTAAACGTAAATTACTTGAGAATGGCTCGATTTATCCAAACGCAATAGGAAACCTTTTATATTTCTAATGATCTGAAAATTCATTTTAGAAATATGTAAGTACGTAAAAATAAAAAAGTTAGTGGATAAAGTAAAAAAATATTTTGAGGTTTCTGGTTCCTGTACACACACTAAATCACATTTTTTTTCATCCCCTTTAATAATGGGGTGCGGGTGGTAATGGGGGTGGCTAATACCAAAATTTTTTTTGAGACCTTAGCTTCCCTTGTCTATACTAAATATCAATTTTATGAACTCTTACCTGCTTGATTTACCTATTTACTCCAAATTTACCCCAATTTACCCCCCAACCCTTCGACGGAACAAGATGAAAATATAATCTAGTTCTAGATCTCGTTAAAGTAAATTTGTGTACCAAATTTCAAGTCAATATCTTAAACGGTTCCAGAGTAAACGTGCGCACAAAAAAGTTACAGACCGAAATTTCTTTTCGCTCAAACTTGAAATATCGACGTTTCATGACATTCTAAGCCTATTTGAACAATAAAAATTTTTAAAATTTTTTTTTAGTTTTAATCACATTACAAAAATAGCAAAAAGTAAAATAATTTTTGTAGAATACAGCACAGCACAAAATGTAAAAGTAATGGAAAATCAAAGAAAATGTATTAAATGCACTGTTCTAAGCGCCGAATGGCGTATTGAATATCGACCTACTCATAAAATTTAAAATTTTCGACACACTGACCCTATGCCTGTGAACTCTACAATAACAAGTAGGATACCTAGGTAACAATTTAAATGCCAACAAATATTTATCGGGTTTTATCACAGATTTAAGAAGGTAAATAAACCGAACTGGGTTTTATTATTTCTTTTGTGTATACCAATTTATCAGCAGATAATATGTACTTAAAAATAGGCCTTCTAGTTATCTTTAAAGCAATTTCTTAAACCTCTTTGCTCTTTAAGAGCATAGCCACTTAATTACTGCATTATTCAAAATCACAATAAACTAATTAAGTTTTATAGTGGATTTTAAATATTTTAAGTTTTGTGGGAGACATCTATAAATCTTTAGGTTTTATGGGAGTTTTAAAATATGGTCTTACGTACTCCTTATGATCAAGCAATAAAATGAATAACTCTTAAGTAGTCTTACCCTTAATATATGTTATCATAAATACGATTTGCTTTTAACGATAATTGGTAAAGGTTCCTTAAAACCTAATAGTTTTTTGGTAGCTTTATTATGTTAAAACTTTTTGTTTTTATAAAGCACTTATAAATCCCCCTCTTACGCTTTTAAACTTTGAGAGAGGGGGCATATAACGCATAGTAAACGCCATTTTGTGATTGGCTGATTCTAGTTTAAACAGTGTAGTGAGACGAAACTGTTTAAAATCTACTTACTTGTAGTTTTTCACTTTTTCTTGCTCAATTAACGCTATAATCACAGAAATAACGAGATATTAATGATCAGGACAATTATTTATGATGTCCTCAAAGCAGGCTTAACATTTTATTGCAAGTACTAATGGTTTTAAGATTTTATAAAAGGTTTTATGGTAGACTTGAAAACATCTTGCAGATTTAGGTTCTAAAGTACTGTTGGTTTTATTGATAGTTTTAAGGAAGATATTTATAACCTTTATAAAAGGTCTTTTTTGGTTTTATATCGGGTTTATTGTAGCTTTTAAGAGGTTATCTAGTATAAACAGTTTTACGATCAGTTTTATTATATAGACTTAATAACCTCTTGTAAATTGTGATAAAACTTAAATTGTTACTTAGATATTTACTTAAAGCCGTCGACAACAAAAAACACCAAACTTCGGTCGTAGTTTGTACCTGCCGCGGCGTTCGACCGAAAGCAAAAAATGCGGCACTTTGAGCACGCGCCAGCTGAACTTTTTATACCAATTAAGGAAATGTAAACATCTCCTATATATTCTTTTCCAACTAAGTCCCCTCCCTATAACTGACCATAGACAAGTAACAGTAGTGTATCTTTGTAAATTTTAATGCAACAAAAAATACTAAATTACTTAGGATCACCAAAATTTTGCATGGACTTTCCCACATATAAGAGTAGAACGCCATTTTATTTTCCGCATGTCGTGATAAATCAACCTGTATAAATTTAAAATATGATATTTATTATCTGCCTTTATAACTCCCTTATTATGCGTTTTTCATATAAAAGGGTATATTTATTTTTGGATTAACCATCAGCCACAGAAACATAGGGAGACAAGTTGGAACCACCGTATATAAATAGGGCATTGTAGAACACCATTTTTTCTACATACATTTTATTATATCTAATATCGGATTTGCGAAGATTAAGTTTGAAATTATATTACTTCGGCAATCTGTAAACTATGTGAATTGTGCCCGCTTCATGCTTGACTGATTATTTGAACTTTCATGTCTATTCAAGAGACGAGATCGGTGATTTCCTCTTCTTAATGTAGCTCAAATAATAACCGGCCGAAAATGGTGTTGGCCAATTATCTTATACATGAATTCAGCTGTCGAATAGGCTCGAAATTTGGGATACTCTAGAAACACAATACCCAGATCAGCTCCACGCGACGGATTATCATAGTTTATTTTCATAATTGATAATAAAGGAGAGTCTTTTCATTATTATAGTTGCCCAGGGACGTACCTCGTAAATAGCACGTAATTAATTTATTATGTTCAATATCCTTCCCATATAAAAAACCCACAAACATGCCAAAAATACGTGAGCACATGTAATATTCAATAAGCATTATCAATTTTTTATCTCTTTAGTGGCACTTCTCATCAATATCTACCCTTCTTATATGATAGGTCACCTTCCAAATTTACGTCGATAATAATTTGCGAGATTTATATTTTCGACTGAGATCTGACATTATTTTTTCCAGAAGAACGATACTTTACTAGATTTAAAACGTATATATTCAATACAAGGATATTTATTCCATAAAGAAGACCTAGAAAAGTATTTTAAATGCATTGCCGGATGGTTGTGTGTATTTTCAGGGAGTTTAAGCAGCCACATTGTGTCCCAGGGTAGATGTAACAAGAGGTGTAATGGACCAAACATTTTGGAATGGTATTTGGGGATTGAGTCCGGCTTGTTGTAAAACTAAAGTATACCAAAAATGACTTGATTTGGTGTTCTACAGGGTGTTTTATAAGCAAAGTTGTAAAAATCACCACTAATAAAGTACCTTTATTTTTCAAAATATGAAAAAATTACACTAAGAAAAGTTATTTAGAATGCAATTTTATACCTCTATACCAAATTTCAGGAATATAAAATAATTTTTTTGGGACTTCCCATTTTTTGCGAATTAAGAGTTGAATTCATATTTAAAGTTGTGTAGGAGCAAATGTTAATCATCTCAAAAAGTAGGCTATTGGTAAATAAAAAATTGAATATACGAGATGTAAGAAGGTATAATGTTAATCGAACTAATTGTAAAACAAGAAACAATTACTAACAGAAGATTAATGAGGTTTAAAAATTATAACAAGTAATAAATGTCAGAAACATAACAGATTCACAAACAAATTAATTATTGGCCAATACAAAACAATGTTTACAATTTTTTTATTATTCGACATAGGCTACCACCCACATCCACACACATTTCGATCCTTCGCCTGAAGTCCTTAAAACTGTTTCGAATATGACCTAACGGTATGGAGTTTACGGCATTTGTAATTCTCTGCTTCAATACTGCTACATCGCTAGGAAGTGGTTCAGCGTAAACCAACTGCTTGAGGCGACCTCTTAAAAAGAAATCCAATATTGATAGGTCTGGGGATCTCGCCGGCCACTTGATCGGTCCATTCCTTGCAATACAATTTTCTCCAAAATTTAAATTCAACCACCGATTAACCATTTCTGTGGAGTGGCCACGGCAACCATCATGTAGAAAATAAACTAAAGGCGTATCTCTTAAAATATTTAAATGTTCTTCAGAAAATCTTTCAAGAAGCTGTAGATAAGTGTGCTGGTTTAACCTTCCCTCAATGAAATAAGGTCCAATAACTCCAACGTGATAAGAAACGGCACACCACACATTCACTTTTTTATAATATTGTCTTCTACAATGAATTCTAAAATTTGGATTTTCAGAAGCCCAAAACCGACAATTCTGAGATGAAACAACACCATTGGTTGTGAATGTGGCTTCATCTGAGAAAATTATGAAATGATGAAAAAATCTCTCTTCCATGATTTTTTCTCTAATGGTCAAACAAAAATCCAACCTACGGCCGTCATCTCCCTTTTCAAGCGTATGTTTATAGTTTCCTTTATATGCCCTAATTTTCTTTGCCTTGTAAATTCTATGGAGTTCAGACTTGCTAATATTAATAAGAGCTGATCTCTCTCTTAGTGGCATCCTAGAATTTTCTATAACAGAGGCATGAGCTATAATAGCCCCAACATTATCTTCATCATATGCTTTTATTTTTCGTTTCATGTTAAGAACACTACCAGTAGCCAAAAACTTTTTAATTATTCTCATAACCTGAGTACGTGACAAAGCAGTGTTTGGAAATTTCAAATTAAATTGGCTTACCACTTCTCTTAGCGAGTTTTCACCGCCAATTCCGTAGCATTGCACAATATAATTTTTTTCACGCACTGTGAGTACCATTTTCACTTAATTTTTTATGCTTGGTTCGTTAATTTGAAACAGAAATTAAGGATAATATTGACTACGTTTGACAGATATGTCAATAATAAATGATAAATGTGTATCCACTGCTTTTCTCATAGCCTACTTTTAGCTTCTACATAACTTTAAATATTAATTCACAAAAAATAATTTCTATGCAGTTTTAATTGAATGGTTCAAAATAAATTAATAATTTATTGAAAAAATGGGAAGTTTCAAAAAAATAATTTTATATTCCTGAACTTTGGTATAGAGGTATAAAATTGCATTCTATATAACTTTTCTTAGTGGAATTTTTTCATATTTTGAAAAATAAAGGTACTTTATTGAGGGTGATTTTTACAACTTTGCTTATAAAACACCCTGTAGAACACCAAATCAAGTCATCTTTGGTATACTTTAGTTTTATAACAAGCAGGACTCAATCTCCAAATACCATTATAAAATTTCAAAATTTTTGGTCCATTACACCTCTTGTTACATCTATCCTGGGACACACTGTATAATAAACTTATTAGATTCATAACAGATCTGGAATTATGAATTTTCATTCTATATCAGCTGTGCACAGGAATGCAACAAATAAAAATAACACTGTACAAATAAAACACTGAAATATTTTTCAAATTTTTAATGTAAATATCCCAGTGTTCTATTTGTTACACTACGGTGTTGACATGAATTTTCACCAAATAAAGGTCAAATCTTTCAAGTAAATAATAACAAAATAATTCGTTTCTCTTGATTGATTGACTGATTTACCAGCGTGCGGTAGGCATTGCTGCAACTCCCATGTATACAGCTGGGCCTGCTACGTCCACGCTAGGTTGGACTAAGGTCATGATTGTTGCCAGCAGCAAGAGCCACATGGCGCATGGTAAGGGAATGTGGGATGGGAGGTGTACGTATTTGTGAGATGCGTTGTGTCGTGAGGGAGCGTCTAACCTCCCTTTTTCTGGACTTCTGCTTCTTCTTGTGAAATATGTTGCCGTGCATTTGACTCCATATGTCATCATTGGCCGTTTGACTGCTATGTACATACATTTGGTAAGGTCCCATGATAGTTATTTTTCTCAGTGAACGGTATGATTGCCCTTGTAACTGTTTGCCGTTTTGATTTTCTCCTTTATTTTCTCCCAACCGTTTCGGTTGGTTCGTCAGGTCTGTTCCTAGATACTTCAGTTTGCTCGTTGTTCTTAGGGAGTATTATTCATCTATTTTGTGTTTCTCTCCGCTGGTCCAACTCTCTTTTAGGCTTTTCTTGAAGTTTGTTTTCAGTCCAAATGTGTCCTGAATTCAGTTTTGACGCAGTGTATCAACATTGCCTCATTGATTATTTCGGGTTTAATTTAAATTAAATTCGTTTGAATGCTTTTAATAATTATGAAAAACTTCACCTGAAAATTTATCTAAGGAAGTGTTATGACCATACTTTAAGAGTAATGTATTCGATTATTACGGGTTTAATTTATATTAAATTCGTTTGAATATTCTTAATAATTATGAAAAAAGACTAAGAAATAAGAAATTTACAGCAGACCCTACTTGTAATTCATTAAGACATAAATAAATAAACTTAACTTAGCTCTTATATATCCTTATTATTTATTGCCTGGTCTCCCGGGTTGTTTGTTTACATATTCATTTCTTTAAGCTCGTTTCTTTATGTACCAGACTGACTGCCACTAAATAACTCTGCATTAGTTATTTTCAAATATTAATTATAGTTTGTTATGGCACATCGATTTACGCGGAATTTTCTGAGCTACAATTCAACTAAACTTTATCAAATTTAACGCAGTTTTACCCGGAATTTACACGTTTGAAGTGGGAGCGTTTCAGACCCACATCCGTTCACTCCGACCTATCCCACTGAACTCCAAATAAAATATTTCGTTTTTCTTCACACTTTATTGCAATTCTCTTGAGGAGGCAAAATTGCATCACCTAATTCACGTAAAGTTCATTCGAGCTTATGAGATGCACTGCAATATTGCAGTGTCGCTATATTTATATCATGTGGATCGTAATTTTGTGTGCTCAATCAAAACTCTTAGTAACATTTTCTCCAAAAATTATAATAGAACATAGTTTACATAAAACACGACAGTTTACACGCCTCTGGCGATTACCCTATATGATTAATATGGCCAAATTTCAACAGGGAATGAGTATATTACCTTGCTATTTTACATATGCTCCAAGTTTAAAATAATAATTTTAAATCTAACATGAGTTTACTAGCTCTCCGCATCCTGCCACTTTAATTTTTTTAAATAGTCTTATTAAAACAACCTAAGAGTATTTTAAAGTAAAATTGATATGTCAGACACACTGTGTATTGCAGATTCGACATCCCGTACATCTCAAAACCTTAGTAACATTTCGTTGTAAAATTATAAAAGTTTATCCTATATTTTTTGCCGAAATATCTACCAGCCAAATATTTCCACCACCCTCTGGAATATCCTGTATACCTCGCAGATTAAAAGACTGAACGAGTAAAGCTATTCAGATAGTATACTAGTCAAAAGTGTGACAGGTCAACCCCTTACTGTGTTTATACTTCCTACTTACGTACTTCATTACCCCGTTCGTTATTTTTAAGTGTGCTTGCTTCCTTTAATTAAAATATAAGAATAATTTTTTACTCTTATGAAAGCTTGTACTTTGAAATAATAGAACTGCACTACGGCTCGTTTTTTTTTTTAAATATGATCGACGTGGAGTTAACTCAGGAAGTCGAAAACTTATTGAAAAAAATTTAAGATACTTTGGATCTAAGCAAAGTTATTGACTAAGAAAATTTATACTGTAATACTGTACTAAAAATAGATACACATATCATGATTTCTCATTTACTTCTCCATCCTACTAAATAAAACAGTGGTTCTGTGTACAAATCTTAACCTATCACCCTTCATTTGAATATTTTATTACCTACTGAAAACATCAACGTCAAATCACGTTTAAGAACTTTATAGGTGGCATCCCCCATAAGAAAGTGCCAGTAGCAAACTTGATCCATTTGCAGCAGACTCCTGAATACATTTTTTTCATTAAAAATTTAGAGCAGGAAATTCAATTGCTATTTTTAGTTGATATTTACACTATTTTTCAAAAATATTGTATCGTTTTACAGTGAGTGGAGATATTTCATTAAAGATAAGTTTGGGTGAGAAGTAAAGTATGCGATGAAGTGGTCTTAAGTATGGTTTGCCATCTGGAAATCGATTATTTTAGTTCGCAGCCCCAAGTGTTTAGTGCTCCCTAATATGGACTAACCCTGTATGTTCATTAAAAATAAATGAGTAGCGTGTAGTGTATACTGAAACCGATAAAAAACTATCCTTTCAGTCCAATGTTTGGAATTAATTATTATTCGTTTAAGCATAACTTTTCCATTTATTCTTTTGTCTTTTCCAAGACAACAATTTTGACATAAATTCTGCATTAAAATTCTTATTGGGCTCAGATAATATATATTGGATCGCGTGGCTGAATTCTTGCGATGTTTTGTACCAGTAAAGGCACTTCCTTAACTGGAGAATAACTTATAATAAAATTTCTTTCTCCACAAATACACGAAGAGAGATATAAAGTAAAAATCTACACAGAGAAATTTTAAATACAGAAGAAACCATGAAATCTTATTACGACTAATTAATTAAAGGAAGGATTATATAAATTACACCTAATACTCTAGTAAGGTAATAACATTTTCGCATGATAATAAGCCTTAAGAAGTTTTCTGAATCTTTATATGGAAAATATAATTATTAATTACTTAAATATTATAGACTACAGAAAATTAGACAGGGTAGAGTAGCCATAACTTGAGATTTGCAGATGATACCACCTTAGCTGCAGCAAGTGAGGATGAGCTCATACACCTGCTGGACAGGTTTCGCACATTAAGCTCTGATTCTAGTTTAAGCGTAAATTATTACATAACGAAAAGTATGATTGTATGCTGAGCAAATGATATAAAATTTTGTGTATCAAAGTTTCGAAAAATATACTCTTTTTCAGTTTTATTTTCGGCCATTTCAAAAAAATTAGATGTTCGATACCTTTTTTTAAGTACGGAAAAATTAATAATAAATTACGGATGCACTTGGGTTAATAGGCATCTGCATATGCAAACTATAACAAATCCGACGCTTATGCCAACTAGTTTGCAAAATATTTTTTTTAACCTTGAGAGCGTCTGAAGGTTTTACCTTGCTCTTATTCAAGGGACTAAAATCTCCTGAAATAAATGGCAGAGCCTGTACTAAAGATTTTAGAAAATGTTCTGGTAGATCCGCTTGCCCATATCTTATCATGTTATAAAAGTAACAAATGGAATAGAGAATGTTACCGTTCAAAAAAGAAAATCAATAAGTTTATCAGTATTAGAAGGAATTTTAGAGTGAACGACTGCCCTCTTGTCGAATGGAAACGTGGACAGGCATCAGATTGCACACCATGTTTACAATCACGTTGAGTCCCAAACGGGTTTTTGTTTGGCTTTCCACCCTTCATCTATTATTCTAGTTGAGAACAATTTTAATAAAAGTAATTATCTACCCTTAAAATAACACACTAGAACGTTTACTCAAATTTTATTATGATTTGAGTATTCAATATATTGTAAGAAAAAGAAAATATTCTTTTCTGTTTTCATAGCACCATTCGAAATGTACAGGGATGTACCACAGAAATATCTAACACAATATGGATTTTAACGCATATGTACATAAATGGAACTACATTTTCTGAGAAAAAAAAATTATTTATTTATTTTTTCATTGTTTTTTGGGCAATTAAATGTTTAAATCCCCTTATTTCTGTTTTAATGCGGTTAAAAAAATTTTTTTCACGATCAAAATGCAATGGTGCTTTCACTACAAAAGAGATGAATGAATAGATGGTTGTATGTTTTCTCTCTGTTTCTTATTGCGATGCTCTGCCACATATATTTTCTTCTATACAATGTTCGTGAAATCTGCAAAAAACCGCTGCCCAAGGAATCACTACTTCCACATCCAGATTTTCTATCCAAGTCACTCACAACGAAAAAATTTCGTATGTGGAAATAATTGTTTATGGAACTTTAATAATGTAATATTTGAAATCCTCTACCCCAAAAACCCATAAAACGATACCCCACATTGGTAGTGGGATGGGGGTGCTGATAGGGGGTGGTAGTGGGGGTGGATGAAGTAAAAAAATATTTTGAGGTTTCTGGTTCTTGTACACACACTAAATCACATTTTTTTTTCATCCCCTTTAATAATGGGGTAGGGGTGGTAATGGGGTTGGCCAATGCAAACATTTTTTTGAGACCTTAGTTTCTCTTGTATATACTAAATATCAATTTTATGGACTCTTACCTGCTTGATTTACCTATTTATCCCAAATTTACCCCCCCAACCCTTCTTGAAACAAGATGAAAATGTAATCTAGTTCTAGATCTCATAAAAGTACATATGTGTACCAAATTTCAAGTCAATATCTCAAACGGTTCCAGAGTAAACGTGCGCACAAAAAAAAGTTACAGACAGACAGAAATTTTTTTTCGCTCAAACTTAAAATCTCGACGATTCATGACATTCTAAGCCTATTTGAACAATAAAAATTTTTTACATTTTTTTTGTCGTTACATTCTTCCTAATGTAACCCCTGTGCTCACCCAATCTAACACTAAATGGTCTGGATAACTTTTTTGAATTTTGCTCACGATTTAGCGCTATTGTTTTTGTTAAAATAGATCTCAACGTATTGCCCGTTTGAAATATCGCCCTAATATCAAATCTATTGCCTATACGGCGCAGCTTGTCAGATATTCCTTATACATAAGGAATTAACATTGTGTACCGTTGTTCAGGTTTTTGTCATGCCTGATTATTATTTTCTATAGTGTGAAAGTTCTATCAACAAAGGCTTCAGGGTATTGATTGTTTATGTTTATAAGAACCTATTTTATAAAGCGTTTCTCATTGTCTAATATTTCATCATTAGAAGAAATTATTTTGGCTCTATCATATAAACATTTTATTACACCCTTTTTAAAATGCATTGACTGATTTGAGTTAAAATTCAAATACATAAGCAAAATATTCCTTCAAGACCTATTGTTAGTTCCATTAATTCGCCGTGCCATCATTTGGCAAAGTTTTTACTTAATATTCTTGATCCGTTATCTGGAAATACCGACTCGTAAATCTCGCCCAGGGCGCTCGTAGTGCTAAAACCGGCACTGGCCAAAACAAAAATGCCAAAGGCCCAATCTACTCTAGTTCCAGCTCTGCGTTTATTGTTAATCAATGCAAAGCTGTATTTGTTTAAATGTCACCGAACCTAGCAATCCGAATTCTTAATACAATCAGTGTTTAAAAATAAACATTCTGAAATTTTAAAGTTTAAACTACTGGCTGTTAGAAAATAAACTGATTCAGATCGAAGTTTAGGTTTTTATATTTTTGAGACGATAGTATGGTCCTCGCCACATTAAAATATGTCAAATAATCTAAGAGATGAAGCAAAATGCTTTACTGATGAAGTTGTCAAAAAATAATGTGGGTAGAGAATAATCCAGGCTCCATCACTAATCCAGATGTACTCGGGAGAAAAATGACACTTTTTTTAAAATATGTAACTAATTACACCTAAAGCTTGGCAATAAATTAATTAAACCTCTTCCCCACAAAATTATTTAAACCCAATTCCAATTGCGTTTAACTTTATTGTAAGCAAATACTGCTTTGTATATCTAGACTGATTGATAAAAAAAGCTTTGATTGATCGAATATTCATGAATGATAACTGAAGTCTGCGATGCACATTAGTTGTTTATATACTGCAGTCAAATATGAGTGCTCCTGAACTTGTTGACATAAGACATTTTAGCCTCGGAAATATACATGTTACGTTATTTGATACTGCCAGAAATTCAATATCTGTGTGTACAGTGTTGGTCATTTTGTAGCCAATAACAAATTAAGCGCTTGTAGATACTAATAAAATATTATAAAACGCTTATCAACGGTAAGCTATGATCAAGAACCGTAAACAGAGGGAGGATAACCAGTTCCCTATCCTGCAGCGTTCGCCATTTGCCGGAAAAGCTGTGACGTCACGGTGAGACCTAAATCTGTTGTTTACGTTTCTGACGGCATTGCCCTCCTGTGTTTGATGCCGTGATTATTAAGTTTTGTCTACTTATTTACTCGTCTTTCTTTGTAAATATCATATGTACATCTTCGTGTATGTTTTATACGTTCCTTTGAGTTATAAAATCATTCTTGATTAGTGAAATTGTGTGCAGAAACAGGGACATACTATTTCTTGCACTATTTTGGACCTTTATAGGATTTTAAAGACAATTATTATTAATAGCGTTCTATGGTGATTTTGTGTATATTATAGAAGGTAAAAGAAGTTTAATAATTCGTGTATTAGACTTACATATTGTTATTATTCAGATAGAAGTGTAGAAAAATGCCGGGAAGAAGATGTGCAGTGAATGACCCTAATAACACGTATTGTACAAAGAAATCTACTGGTCAAAATATTATTTTCCACATTTTTCCAAAACCCAAATATCTAGTGTCCAAAACCATAAGAGGTGAATGGGTAAGCAGGTGCAAACGGCATGATGAATTTAATCCAGATACAAGTAGGATTTGTTCGGTTCATTTTATGGAGACCGACTATGGGTCTGCAAAATGAATTTACTAGGTAAAAATCGCTGCCCAAGAAATCACTACTTCCACATCAAGATCTTCTATCCAAGTCACTCACAACGAAAACATTTTGTACGTGGAAATAATTGTTTATGGAACCTTAATAATATAATATTTGAAATCGTCTACCCCAAACTCATAAAACGATATCCCACATCAGTAGTGGTGATAGGGGGTGGTAGTGGGGGGTGATGAAAAAAAATATTTTGGTTTTTGTACAAACACTAAATCACAATTTTTTTCATCCCCTTTAATAATGGGGTGGGGGTGGTAATGGGGCGGTGGCTAATGCCAAAAAATTTTTTGAGACCTTAGCTTCTCTTGTATATACTAAATAACAATTTTATGGACTCTTATTTACTTGATTTATCTTTTACGCCCAATTTACCCCCCAACCCTTCGACGGAATAAGATGAAAATATATTCTTGTTCGATTTTGGAGGCTTCGTAAATAGTCATTAATTAAATTAAACGAAAAATTATATTTTTCTCTTGAACTTTACCTGCTGTAGAAGAAATTTTGATATTCCAAAGCACTTTAGATGAATGTCTTAAAATGCTTAAAAAAAACTGAATATCGACTCAAAAATTCGCGAAAATTTCATGGTATACTCAGAATGTTTTCTTGAATCCAAATATGTGAAAATATACAGGGTATTCCATTTAAAAATCGAAATTTGCTGTAATTTCCGGGTAAACCGGAAATAGTCTCATATCGTTTTCATGTCCAAAAATCCATTTTTACAGATAGTTTATGAACTCCAAATGAACAAGTTAAAAAATAAAGGAAATATAGGGTGTAGCCACTAGCCTGTGGCACCAGGTATGTTACTGTAGTTGGAATTTATATTAATTGTAGTTGCTTCAGTGATAATTATTTTGTGTACTACGTTCCTAGGTCATTGAAGGCTATGTCTAACTTGTACCTGTATGAGCTATATTATAACCTATACGTGTAATTTTTGCCCAAAAGATCTACTGTCTGATTAAGTTGTAAGAGTCTAGTTAACAATTTATGTAATTGAAATAGGGAAATGTCAGCCCACACGTTACTATACAGTGATTAAACTGGATACTCTATGTCAAAAGCCGATCTAGTTGTTTTACTACTAATATTAATATTTGTTTGATTGGTGCAATGTAATGATCTCAATAAAGGGGATTTCCATGGCTGCCATGCTAATGGTGAAGTAATCGATTTAAATAAATTAGCTGATAAAATAATACGATATATCTTTACGATCTATTTCTCCTCTACAATATATAGATAGAGGATGGAGTATTTCCGAAAACATATTAAAATAAATTGGTAGAATTAAACACTATTTTTACATCCCTAACCTGAATCCTGTCTTTGGTACTATAAATTAAATGGTTACAAACGTACAATAAAAACATGTTGAAGTGTAATATGCTGCGTCACGCACGAAAACTTCCAAATTCAAGAACTTTTACTATTAGTTTTAGATCTGATCTTTTATTTCAAACATCTGTAATAATAAATCTTCTCCCATCTTCCCATTGCCATTTTCATTGTACGTGCATCCCCTTTCATCTACACAGGGAGTTTCAGTGACTGTAGACAATACTTACAAGGCAGACAATGGCCCGTTCAGCATTTTTTTTTTATTTTAGAAATCGAAAGTAGAACACTTTTTGAGACAATTTCCAAATTTTTAGGTTAAATAAATTACCAAAATTGGATCGCGAGAAATTGGAGCGGAGCTTCGCGTGACGTCACTTTGTAGATGCTGATCAGGCGACAGTCGAGATTTAATAATTAAAAACATTGGAGGTGAAATAAAATGCAATTTTAAGAAGAAAAGGTTCTACGCAACTTTTCATAAAAATTGATAGTCTTTAAGTTATAACGACTTGAAAATTAGGATTTTAGCTTAAAAAAGGTATTTCAAAATATATATTCGTCAAATAACTCGAAATGTATTACACTGAGCGAAAACATACTAGAGACAAGTAAGAAAGCTACCTACTAAATTGAGGGTGTATTTTGTTTTTTTCTAATTTCTGTAGAGTTAATGGTTTCGGGGATCTGGAAGTATAAAGGTGGCGACCGAACGTCTATAAGACGAAGTATTTAGTTTAAATGTTAAATATACTTACGTCAAAAGCGGTAAGAACAAAAATGAAGGACTATTAATTAAGCTTTCAAATGTTTTTTTTTTTTCTATTTCTATAGCATAAAAACAAAGAAGTTATGACAGAGACATAGAAACAATGTACTTCTTCAATTTTTGTTTATGCAAAATGACGTCACGAGTCGGCGAAGCGCTTTGTACTGAAACCCAATCTTTGACATTGAATATCTAAGGATTGGATATACTTATTTTTTTTTATCTATTTGTTTAACGTCGGCCTCTTTTCGTTACCAGGGCCTATCACCGACGCCAGGAGACGAGCCCAATCTGGAAATTTTGCCGAACCTCTTTCCTTAAGAAGAGTAGGGATCTTTTACTTGCCTAACATTTAATAGATAAGGGACCGCCTGCTTTACATCCCCTCCGAAAGATGGTATAGCCACTACGTAATCCTCCTCGCTTCCGCGTATACACTGATATACAAGCCGTTAGAAGGTGAGACGAGAACGCTGTATTTCCCAAGATGGGTCACCCATCCAAGTACTAACCGCGCTCGACGTTGCTTCAACGCAATATCGACTGACATTCACATTGAAGTCGCCTCTACGCTCGCCCTCTGGATATACTTATGAAGCTGGAATTTTAATAGCTTATCTAGATCAGCGGTTTTCAACCTGTGGGTCGCGACCCCCTGGGGGGTCGCGAAGCAATTCCAAGGGGGTCCCGAGCTATTGAGAAAAAAAACAATAAAGTTAAATCATTTATTCTAAAATTTAAAAATCTAAATATTACACACATACAATTTTAATGAAACCAATTTTTAATGAGAAATCATACAAAAAACTATAACAAGAAATTTTAAAATTTGATTGATTTTAGATTTTATTAATAGAGATCGAGGTTGGGGGTTGCGAGAGGGTAAACTTGTTTTTTCTTTTTGTAAGGGGGTCGTGGTTCGAAAAAGGTTGAAAACCGCTGATCTAGATGATTGAATTCTACTGAATACCATAAAAAAATAACGAAAACAAATTATCGGTAACAAGCCCATTGCAGTAATTACAAAAAAAAATCTTATAAATATTTTTCACTATTATTCCCTGTAAAGGTTGCCTATAGCCACTCGGTGTATTTATTGTTATTACAACGTCTTTCTATGCTATTCGATTTTGTCAAAGGGGACATTAATACTCAAGACTGTCGGGCGCTATTTGCACGGAATTTGAGATAATGTCAGAAGTTGCTCGTCCGAGCGTAGAAAAAACGGAACGTTAGAAAAATATCCTAACATTGATGTTTACGTCCAGGCTATCGAAGGGTCGATTATCACTGTTAGGTGGAGTTATATGTAACCAGAGATTTATTTACACAAGACTATCAAAAACCGACAGAATTAACAAAGCTTTCCAACGAAAATGTTTTCACTCAATATGTCGTTTCCAAAGGATTTTCAATTTTCTCAAATTGCATTCGCTAATATATAGTCTCATTGTTTGAATGCCAACAGCAGTAAGAAGTTAATAATTAATGGCTGTAAAATATACAGCTTGCGGGGAAAGCCCGGAAATTTTAAGTGCATTTTGTTTATCTAAAACATAGTGTCGTCACAGCATTTTCGAGTGCATGTATGTGTCCCATCTTTCTTTTTCAAAAAGTCAACTCGAATACTGAACTAGTGGAAGCATTATACTCTTCGCCGATTTACTGAGCTTTTTATATAATTGTTACACATTCTATAACATACTCTTCGCATTTTTCTTGTAAATAATATTAGTTTTTGGACATTCTAAATTTTGTGATAACAACTTTGTTGCGAAAAAAAAATATATGAAAAAAAAAATCACCATGTGAGGGATCGAACACAAGACCTTTGGATTGCAAGGCTGAAGCTGAAGCTGAACAAGAATTTATTATAATTAAAAGTACAACTATTAGTCTGGGGTCCAACAGTACGAAATCGCTCTAAATTCCAAGTAACCTGTTCCGACATGACGTACATTTTTCAACTTCAGATTTGCAAAAAGGGTTATATAGGACACCAGAAATAACTTGTCGGATTCTTATCAGCTCTTGCATAACTTCTTAAATGATAAGAAAAGAGACGAAATGATAATTCCTAAAAAAATGTTTTTTAATACATAACACATCCTGTAAAAGAAACTATGAGTGATATCCATCTAATTTTTTTATAGTATACACTAAAGACATAAGCGCTTGGATGAGGCTCGATGGCATTGTTTAAATATGTTTAGTTTTTTGGGAAAAAAATATGAAATCTGTAACTATAAAATATTGTAGTAAGAATTTCGACATACGAGCAAGTACTTCAATTTTAAATTTTTTGTGTACAAACTATGCTAAAAAACAAACCTAATATATTGAAAATGTTTTTAAGACAAGAACTAAGTTGATATTGCATATAGTATTCGAGTTGTGAATTTTTAAAATGGGTGCATGATGCGGCGCATGTAATAAAGGCGACAGCTCTCCCAAAATTCATAAAGCGCATGAAAACAGTTTACAGTGGAATTAGGAAGTTATTTGTCTTAACATTTTAACATTATAAAAACTATTTGTGTTTGATTGTTTAAATCGATTGATTATTGTTTGCGGTTCATATTTATTATTTACTAGCTATGCCCGCGGTTACGTTCGCGTGGAATTTTGAAATTGACTAAAAAGCTTCTTTATAAACGACGTTTGAGGTAGAATCACCATTCTGGAATATTTTAGAAAACTCACAAATTTTATGGAATATTCCAGAGTACTCTCGAATTTTCTGGAATATTACAGAAGTTTAATCTTAAAAGTTTATGCCGTGCAGAAACGCTTATTGTAGAGATCAAGCTGTATCTCCTGTTCTACTCCTAGACCGATTATCATAAAACTTGGCTTAGTCTAGGCCGATTTCGATGAAATAAGAACTAAATGTTACTCCAAGCTTAAATGAACCTCATTGGATAAGTAGTTTCTGCGTGATGCGCGTTCAAACAGACAAGCAGACAAACAGAGAAAAATTCCAAAATCTGTCTTAATGTATTCCATTACTCATCTTCACATCAGTTTTTTGCAAATATTTTCAATGTACATACACGTCAACTTTACAAATGTATTATATGTATACGTTTGAAAATTATTAAAAGGTAAAATAATTTAATAAAAGTTATTTACGCCCCCTACAGTGTTGTGAACCGTCATTCAAATTACCTCTTGCACAAAATTTTAGATGGTACCGATGTCGACAAAAAAAGTTTATCTGAACTTAAATTAAAAAGTGCAACTATAAAATAAAATGCGACACAAAATGTTCTTGTGAGTGGTATTCAATTGCGTGCTCGTGTGCTGCTTTTCCTGAAAATTGTTTTAAGGGAAAAAGCAATATGCATCATTTCATAATGATAGTGATTCTGACTAACATGTAAGAATAGTTATAAACAAAAATTACGTAATATAAAACATTAATGTTTTATTTAAAATATCTCCCTTTTCTGCTTTCTATTAAATATGCTAAATACCTAAAATAATATTTCTCACTAATGATTTATTTCTTAAACAATATAAAAACGAGTAGAAGTTGTACTCGGGCATGGCCAATTGCGAATACCCATTTGATTAATTGATTAACATTTTGCTCGAACACACAATTCACTTTGTATCGATTATTATTTTTTAAATGAGTGGCCGCAATCGGCAACGCCCGACTACTACTTTCATTCGTTTTGTTGTATTATTAACATAAAGTAATTCAAATTTGCAATTATATTGAACAATATAGTACTTTTTACTGTTACACTGTACCAATTATCGTGTAGACTATCTTTATTTTAATGCTGCATAATTACGAGCCTCATAAAAAAAATCATAAACAAAAAACTGTATACGTTATCGACAGGATCTTTTCTAAAAAAACTTTTTCAATATATGTAATATATTTGGTAAGCAATTGTATATAAGAATTTCATAAATTTAACATAGTTGTCCGCATATCGAAATTTTTAGAACGTAAATATCAACCTTTTGATTTTAATTATTTTTTTCCAAAAAAAATATTCTTTTCAAAAATACCAATAGCTTAGTCACGTATATATTTTGAGTATACATACCAAAAATCAGATCGGTAGGTTACATAGTTTTTGTTTTAACGGAGAATAACCATTGTAAAACACAATTTTGTAATTATCAATCCGCCATCTTTTTTGCGATTTCTGAAGTTGCGCAAGAGCAAAAATTAATCCGACAAGTGTTTTCTAGTGCCCCAAGTAATGCTCTCTTCATTACTTATATCAACATTTGTACGTCATGTCGGAACAGGTCATCTTGAATTTGGAGTGCTTGGACCCCGGACTATATGCGCCTACCCGAAGCCTGACCGGAGCCAGGCTGACAACCACGGCGCGCAGCGCCGTGATGAATGTGGGTCTGGACGGGGCAGGTTCGATTCGGCTTAGCGATTGTTTTTGAGTCAATGCTCTTGTTTAAAAATTAAAAACTTGACATTAACAATAAACAATTTAAATATAATATACAAAGATATTTAAAAATAATTAAAATAAAACTTCTTAAAATTAATTGCTGCACACACGTACTAAAAAATTTGGATTTTTGGCACGGGAAAACAAAATTCAACGAAAAAACCCGTTCGAAACAATTCCACCCTGGTGGTGTTCCTGCCGCCAGGAAAATGTAGTGAAATAGACGTTTTCTTATAAAATGTTCAGATTTGAAGGAATTTTTCGGCCTAAAGGGGATTTTAAAAACAATAGAGGACAAAAAGGACAAACAAGAACAAAATTAAACAAATAGGGAGAGGATAGAAGAAGGTTAGTTTAGTTTAGTTGGGGTAAAGATCAAAGGTGGGGAAATTATAGGTTATGGTGGAAAGCTACGGAAGAGGTTGAAGGAAAATAGACAACGCCTGGTATGGTAGGGTGTGTCGAATATCGAAAAGGACTGCATTATGCTCCCTGATTCGGATTATGTTGCGGGTTAGCGGACCATCGCCCAGTTTCAATTGATAGAATTTTTGACATATTGGACGTAGTCCGCTAGTGGGGTTATGTCGTGGCAACAATCATATAAATCTCTGAGGGAGGTGTATCTGTCGGAATTGCAAGGTAAATGCTTTAGCCATTGGGCTATCTCACCTTACCAGAAAACTTGAATGAATATCGTTCAAGAATTATATTTCAACGGATTAGATACATTATTATGAAATATATATATTGGTAAAATGTAAAAACAAAACAAAAAAAATTATAAAGAATAACATTTCGCAAGATTTCTATTTAAATACAAATGACAAATTATGAAAAAAATTATTTTTTATTTAAATGATTAATAACTTTTTTATTTACTGATTGATTTTTTCAACAACAATAGGGTTCTTCCTCTAGCTAACGCTAACTTACTTTCCAAATTTCAATACAATCGGACTTTTCTTTCTTAAGTTATCGTGCTTACAAGAAACGTGACGGACGGACGGACAGACGGACATTTTGAAAGTTGTTCAGAATTCATTCATTAACATAATGATATGAAATTTTTTTCTCTACGAGCGATATTTATTGATTTACAAATGTGCCGATCGAATACAATATACTCTTCGTTTTTGCGAAGAGTATAATAATGGTTCAAGTTATGTCGCATAAAAATGATATAACGAGTAAAAGTTGAAATTGGGCGTGGCCGATTGCGAATACCTATTTGAATAACATTTCAATCGAATGTCACAATGCGCTTTTACGTGATGTTACTGGGATTAAGTACACAGTCAATGTCATTTTTAATCTTACTATCCAAGTAACTATTTGCAGTGGGCAACGTCCAACTGCAACTTTCAGTCATTTCAAATAGTCTTATTAAAAACACCTTAACAACGCTATAAAGCAAAATTGATATATCATCTGATTTAGATAAAGTTAGTTCGAATTGGAATGTACATGTACATCTTAGAATTTTTATATGCTTAATTAAAAATCTTGATAAAATTTTGCTCTAAAATTATAATAAAACATTGTTTATATAAAACATGATATTGTACATGCCTCTGTCGATCAATAGTTAATAGTGAGTATTATACCATGCTTGACTTGCTTTCTGTACGCCTATGCGACATGGAGATAGCTCAATTTTAAAAGAAATAGGTCCCCCAAACTGACTCTCCAGCATCATATTCTCTCATTCTTTTGATCGCTTGATAGTGAAGGGAAAACCAGATGACAAAAGGCGAAGAGGATCTCTCATAAATATTGAGCTCTAATCATCAAGGAGTTGTGTGGAGTAGAGGATGACACCATCACTCATATTCTATGCCATTATGCACCAATGGGAGCGTTAAAGTAAGGAAGTTTCTACTGCCAGAAAAACTACAGGATCTGCTCCGGAAATAATAATAGTTTCTACATAGTAAAAGAAAATATCCGTCTACAAGACAAGATTTGAAAAATGTTAAAAATCATAATATTCAATATATTTTTAAAAAACGAATTTTCCTCGGTTATAATTTTTGTTTACCATAGAAAAACCAGAACAGCAAATAAATTTCTGTGATTATTTTCATTCAAGGTAAAGTCTTGTGCATTGTAGGGAATCTCCAGTTAGGTAAATAATTAGTAGGAATTGAAGCGAAACTGAAGAGAGAAGATAATTCTTTGTCTCTTTACAACCCTTGTTTACTATTAGGCAACAGAAATGTCTGCAACATAACAGCAGCAAGTTTGTATTTTTCCAAATACCCTGTATATTCGTTGTGATATCTTTTTCATAATACTGTGCACAGCACACTATAACATGTTCGATTGTTCATGTATTATTTGTTTAAATTCCGTTTACATTGGGTGGAATAACTTAAATTGGGTAAAATAAGCGAAATAATTGAGATGGCGTTCTATTCTGCATTCTTTCGTTTTACAAATACATAACTGGACTGAAAGATTGTTTTCTTTACGAAAAGTTTAACTTTTGTTTAAATTTCTTCTTTAATTGAATCAGTAATATGCAAATGCAGAAACAACAGCTTCTTGGAGAAAGTCTGCAGAAATTCACAGGAAGCTCAAGAAACTGAAAAGCGGTGCTTTTGCAAATACTATAATAGAGCAGGAAATTTCATGAGATTAGTAACTGGTTTTTTTAAATAAATAAATACAAATAACGTTAGGGTGATAACGGAATCGATTTTCCAATGTTTATAACTTCACGTATCCCGTTAAAATAGTAATAAGGAATTGATTGGTAAGACAACAGCAATTATTTAGAGTCTCTTCGTCTGCTTATGGCACACGATTTTTGTAATCTCAATTGATTTCGAATGAAATTTTAAAGCTTTTGCACTTATTCGTAGAGGCGCCCACAAAATCGATGAGTTTATACTCTTCGGTCGATTTATCGAACTTTTATACAATTGATGTGATGAGAATACTCTTGCAGTTGTTTCGTGCACAGTGTTAGATTTAGACATTTTTAATTTTATGATGCTGTAGGGTACTCGCTCACATATATGAGAATATACAGGGTGTTTCAGCTAAAAGTTCCCGGGTCATTATCTCGTAAAATAATAAAGATACTTCAAATTTGTAAATCGCGGATAATTGACACAAAAAAGGTCTTAAATAACTGCAGTTAGAATTGTTCCTTCGCAGTGCACAGAGATGGCGCTGCGGTGAGAAATTATTTTTCGATGGCTGGAACCTTGAAACACGATTCATACGATTAATGAACAAATTGTGAATAATTTTGACTATGTAAAAAATGTTGTAAATACCAGCCGTTTTGGAGCTACATGAATTTCTTTCTCCATTTTTTTTGTCTCTGTAAATTTTGAAAATTTCTGTAACTTTTCTGTTTATCATTTTATAACACCACTTATTTAGAACTTTTATCTTAGATTATTACATACTTCTTAGATTATTACATATTTTGAAAATTTTTACTAATTTCAAATTTTAAAAATTAGTTGCATTTGAAAAATTCTAAAAATTATAAAAATTTTCAAAACATGTAATAATATAGGAAGTATGGAATTTAATAAGATAAAAGTTCTGAATAATTGGTGTTCTAAAATGATAAACAGAAAAGTTACAGAAGTTTTCAAAATTTACAGAGACAAAAAAATGGAGAAAAAAATTCATGTAGCTCCAAAACGGCTGGTATTTACAAAATTTTTTATAAAGTCAAAATTATTCACAATTTGTTCATTAATCGTATGAATCGTGTTTCAAGGTTCCAGCCATCAAAAAATTATTTCTCACCGCAGCGCCATCTTTGTGCACTGCGAAGGAACAATTCTAACTGCAGTTATATAAGACCTTTTTTTGTGTCAATTATCCGCGATTTACAAATTTTAAGTATCTTTATTATTTTACAAGATAATGACCCGGGGACTTTTAGCTGAAACACCCTGTATATGTATAATTACTATGGTTATAAAATAACAAAAAATTATTATTGAAATTATATTGTGATAGTTGAAATACAAATTATTGAAATACAATATAGTTCCATTTGAAACAATTGAGTTTTGCCCCAAAAACCATTTTGATGAAATTTATTTGCTCATAAATCACGTAATTTAGTATTTTTAACGGGATTTCGATTTTTCTAGCATTACATGGGTCATTTAGAATAAATTGGAACCGTCGTGGCACACTTCAATGGAAAATCTAAAAATTACATTATAAAAAATATTGACGTTTGAAATGTCACTTATCTGGCATCGTTGGATTCAGAAAATTATGCAGAATTCAAAAGTGCAATAATATACAGGATATTCCATTTAAAAATCGAAAGTTAATGTCACTTCCGGCGAAACCGGAAGTGAAAAAAAAATCAATTGTACGTCAAAAAGTGCCACTTATTATGTGTATGGAATATCCCAAATTTCAATCAATTATCTTCGAAATTAAAGGAGAAAGGGGGGGGGGGGGTGTACCATGATCCTGTTACACCCGGTATGTGTTCTGAACCTCCGACTCTTTGATTTCGAATCAGAAGTGTAACCATTAGACCGCCATTCATTATTCATTACTCTAATAAATGTAAATTTCTATAATATAATCTGTCTAGGTGAAAATCGTATCTTCACGGTTGGATATTATATTATACTAGCTGACCCAGCAAACGTTGTTTTGCCATATAAATTATAAATTTTTGTCCAAAAAATAAAAAGAAAATTTCTGGATAGGGCCACCCTTATCACCTAGGGGTATAAAAAATAGCCTACGACCTACTCTCAGACCTACCAAAACCAAATATACACCAAAAATTTCATAAAAATCGGACAAGCCGTTTCGGAGGAGTCCGATAAACAAACACTGTGACACGAGATTTTTATATATTAGATTATTATTAAATGTATATTAGTAAAATATATAAATAAGAATACTGGTAGGAAAATAACATTTCACAGGATTTCTATTCAATTACAAAACACAAAAATTAAAGGGCCAATTTTTTTAAATTAAAATAATGAATAACTTTTTTACTCGGCTGCTGGCTTCCTGGTCTTCTTCCGCGTTGACTTTGATTAGTACTTGACGTTTCAACTATCTTGTCGTGGTCTTCTTCTGAAGCGGTGAGCTCTGCTGGACTGAGCTTCTCTATTTATACAAGTTATCAAGAGGCGGAACATTGACTTCCACGTTATCAGTGTCACGATTTTAGTTATTCGGATCTTTATTTATTTCAAGGCTTCTCTGTATCTTCTTGGCCCATAATTCCTGGTGTTGGCTAATCTCTTTGTCTCGTCGAATTTTATCAAATGGCCGGTTTCTGCTGAGTATTCGACAATCGCTGATTTCGGAGAATTTCCATTCTTTGTATGGTTAATGTGTTCTTTGAGTCTGGTGTTTATATGTCGTTTGGTCTATCCGATGCAAACTTGTCCGCAGGAACATGAATGCTATATACCTCTAGTATTTCTAGTTCTTCAGGACCTTGATGTTGTACAACCTTCTGCTTCGCATCATATATTACTTCGTAACAGTTCCACATGAGCAATTATCCAGAACACCCTTCCTGATAGCCTCCATAAAAAGAGACCAGCAGAGCTCACTTCGATTCAAAAGAAGCCCAAGATAAGACGGTTGAAATGTCACTCAACGCGGAAGAAGAACTTTTTTATTTACTGATAGATTTTGTTCAAAAACAACAGGGTTCTTTCCCTACACACTAACTTGCTGACAGAATTTCAATACAATCGGACTATTCTTTCTTAAGTTATCTTTAAAACTTTAAGTCTAACAGAAGATATGGTATTTACAAGAAACGATCTACACGTATCCAACGTTTTTACTCGATATTTGAGTTTAGCTTGTTATAAAACGAATTTCTAGAAAAAAAGGGTTTCTCTGACGATTATTAAAAATTTTTGTCCTGTTGTAATATTATTACATAGAAATCTGTGTCTAGTATTGGGCGAGGATTTCATCTTTTGATTTAATTCTTAATGTTCGTGAGGAAGAGGCTTGGCAATATTTAAAGTGGATGTTCTTTTTCCAGTCCGTCAAACGATGTTAAGTAAAAACACTTTACTTAAATTACACAGTTCTTCCTCTCAGTAAGACGAGTTTCAGTATATATATACGGTCGGGTGAGTATTTAAATGCAGGGCAGTATCCGCTGTGGGAATGCGATAAACACTGCCACTGTCAGCAACAAGGGAAGAAGCGACCCTATTAAATAACGTTCTACTCTAACATTACTTCGGTTCCCCAATAAATAAAGAGACAAGATATATGAACCTATATAATGGCCTTTTAATTGCAAACTACTGTTTATTATATCAACGTTTGTTCTTTACCTAGAAATCCCGGAATATAATTAACACTGTTTCATTCAGTCACTCTGCTAATATTTTATTAATCCTTGAATTATAGTTGACGCTCTCACATCATCAAATCTCGATAACCACTCACCAGCTCAACAATTTAATTCACATTCCATTTCTATTAGAAATTCATCTACTGACTTTATCTTACTGCATGCAAGTATAAGTGGAAATGCAATCCATTAAATTAATAGATCAGAATGTTGCCATTTGATAGCGGGTCCGAAAAACGCTTTTAGTTCTCTGGCAGATTGGATGGTGTTAGAACGACAAACCATTTTCAACTAAAAGCTTCTGCTTAAAAATTGAGTGTTTTATAGCCTTTTGATATAAGGACAATTCTAGTTTTAAACAAGTTTCTTATTTAAAGAGTATCAAAACAGTTTCCTGTTGCGTTCAGTACCGGGTAACTTTTGAATGAATTTTACATTTTAAGAAATTATGACATACGTGTTAGTAGATTTTTATCAAATGAAACTACACACCAAAATTTGGCATGACAGATCAAACTTGCTACCGCCCTAGTTTTCTCCATCTACCTTTACTTTACGCCTCTGAGACATGGACCATTAGGGAAGCAGACAGACGGCGCATTGATGCTTTCAAAATGCCCATCGCACTAATATCTCGATTCTCCAAAAAATATCTTCTCAAAACCGACTCTCCAGCACCGTATTCTCTCGAATCATCTAATTTTTTGACCACATCAACCGGAGAGAGGACAATATAGATAGTTCAGGGAAAACCAGATGGCAAGAGGCGAAGGGGACGCCCTCCAAAGCGTTGGCTTGATGTCACCAAGGAGCTGATGGGAAGAACTTCAATGAGACTGTGCGCCTAACAGACAACTGCGATGATGCCACCAGGCGTGCTATACAGCAAGTGCAGGCCAACTAGAATACTTTTCATGAATCACAAAACGTCTGGCAAGACGTTTTAAATAAGAAAAAGAAGAAGAGAAGAAGAAACCACCACTACGCAAATTTTCTAGTCAGCCCGTAAACGTAACACATAAAATGCAGAGGTTGCGCCATGGGAGTCGTATGGTACGTATAGCGTTATCGCTATAAATAAAATTAAAATCGAAGTTAATATATTTGTATATTTGTTTTTAATACATGTTCATATTTTATATGATTTTGGTATTTTTTAAGTATATTGATATTATATTTTTATATCGAATGTTTTTATTTTTCTTAGCGACTCCATGGAAACTTCTCCATTATGGATCGAGTTTTCCTTTTTGTTTCTTAGCCACTCCATGGAAACTTCTCGCTTTTGGAAGTGAGTGAGTCGCTATAGTCGCTATATACACCCCCTCGTTAAAAAAGAAAATAGTCAATCAATCAACGTGTCGATTGCAAAACGTACTTTTTTAATCGGGGTAGGCAAAGTGTCACATCTGTCAACTAATTGACATTCTAAAAAATACAGAAAGCACCGTTGAATATCTAAATGTTATGAATGAATTTGGTCTTGTATCAACTATAAATGACTGTACTAGATGCACAGACCACAGCAAATCGTGCATTGATCACCTGTTCATAAAAACAAAATTTGACCTAGAGCTTCTCCTACCCATAATAATTAAAACGACACTCACGGACCACTATTCCATTTATCTACAAATAATAATAGAAACCAGAAATACATCAAAACAGAGCTTCGTTAATAATAATAATAAAACAAATAATAAATTACAATAAACTAAAAGCCAACCTCAATAATATTGACTGGACCAATGTATATCAATTCAACGATGTCGAAGCTGCAACTGACAAATTTATCAATATCATAAACACTGAGATAGAAAATTGCAGATCAGTAATAAAGATAAAAAATAAAAAACGTAAATCATGGATCACTCAAGGCTTAATTACATCAATAAATAAACGGGATAAAAAGTACCACGAACTATTAAAAGATCCGGACAATAATGCCCTTCGAGAGAACTACATAGCATACAGAAACTTAACAAACAATCTAATTAAAAAAACAAAAATAGAATACTATAAAAATAAAATTGATATCAACAAAAAAGACGCAAAAAATTTATGGGACACTGTCAAAGAAATTTGCTCTCATAATAGAGCACAAAATAAAATAAATTCCTTGAATAATAACGGACAAATCATAAATGACAACAAAACTATTGCCAATACATTTAATAATCATTATACTACAATCGGAAAAAACTTGGCTAATCAAATAAATACCAATCCGAATTATAGAAAACCTAAGAGCAAGTATATTGTAAATTCTATGTTTCTTGCAAATACGGATTCTGCTGAAGTTAATGACATAATTTTATCTTTAAAAAATAAAAAAGCGGCAGGAGTGGATGGAATAAAGGCAGAATTATTAAAAAATATCTCCACAATAATTGCGAAACCCCTTGCCTACATTATAAATTTATGCTTTGAAAAAGGTCAGTTTCCTTCCGCCCTTAAAACTTCTATTGTCTCTATATATAAGAACGGCGATCGCCAACAAGTAATTAATTTCAGACCAATATCCCTAATTACTGTGTATTCCAAAATATTTGAAAAAATTCTTAAAAAAAGATTATGCACCTATCTTAATAAATATAATATTATCTCAACTAGTCAGTACGGTTTCCGAGAAGGCATCTCAACACAAGATGCTATTCTTCAACTTACTTCCAAAATGTATTCTGCTTTGGACAGCAATAAACCATCCCTGTGTGTGTTTATTGATCTAGCTAAGGCTTTTGACACGGTTAGCCATACTCTTCTCCTAGAGTCTCTTAATAATATAGGCATTAGAGGGGCTCCACTAGATCTCTTTAATAGTTACCTTTCAGGCAGATGCCAGAGAGTAAAAATAAATAACTGTCTCAGTGACCCTGGGGAGGTGGAGTATGGCGTACCACAGGGGACCGTGCTGGGTCCAATTTTATTTAATATCTATTTAAATGATTTATTTTCTGTCCAAACAAGAGGATGTATTATAACATATGCGGATGATACTGCAATATTTTATACAAGCGATAACTGGACAACACTAAAACTGATGGTTGAAGATGATATAAATAATATTAAAGATTGGTTCGCGCACAAACTACTCACACTAAATTTTAAAAAAACCTACTTCTTACCAATATGCTCTAATAAGAATGCCTTGCCGGCTTTTCAGACTTTATCTATCTCAAATAATTTTTCGATAGCTCGTACAATGGAAGTAAAGTATCTTGGTCTTATCATCGACCCCCATCTAAAATGGGACAAACATATAAACCACATTATAAGAAAATTACAGTCGCTGATTCACAAATTAAAGATCTTAAGAAATATTTTGGACATAGACTCCCTAAAAACTATATATTACTCCCTAGTGGAATCACATATAAATTATGGAATAGTAGCATGGGGGGGTGTGGGTAAAACAATTCTGAACAATCTAATAATTGTACAAAAAAAAATTCTAAAAATCATTTTCTTTAAAGATATTACTTACCCATCTGATACTCTTTTTAAGGAAACCCATATCATGGATCCACGTCATTTATTTTTTTTACAAACCAACCTTAGACAACACAAAAATAAAAATAACCTGATAAGAAATAATCATAAATATAATACAAGAAATAAAGAGAGCACATACTTACCTCCTCTGATGAACAGAACTTTAGGACAAAAGTCTTACTTATATCTGAGCTCTAGACTGTACAACCATTTATCGTCAGATTTACAAAATATAAAAAGCATAGTTGGTTTTAAGAAACGACTTAAACAATATATATTAGCTACACCCAGAAACATTATTCATGACATGATAGATTTAAAAATATAGTACAATTTTCACCACCTTCTTTCTTTCTAATAGTAAATAGTATTGCTAACTGTTCTGATATAATATAACTACCAAGTTTCTGACCTGAGAATTCCTTACTCTAATATACAGCTACTCATGTAATACTGCCACTAGCTTATGTTGAATTAAATTTAACTAACTGTACGGGTAAAAATGTCAAATGTAAAAAATGTCACATTATTTTAATTATTATGTTTCTATTCTTTAAGTTATATATAATATTTTTATTCTTTAAATTATATACAATATTGTTGTTTTTTATCCACGCGCAGGCATTGCCTTTAGTGGATTTTCTAGTTTATTTACGTTATTCTACAATTATATAGTTTCATCATATGTAATATTTATCTAAAGTAAATAAACAATTCAATTCAATTCAATTCAATACAAAAGCCGGTTTAACCCTATCAATATTGACAGTTATGACTTTGTCTCCTTTCTTAAAGGTAAATAACTTATCTGAACGAAATAAAACTTTAAACGGTCCTTCATATAAAGGAGTAAATGAACGTTTTAAACGTTCAATGCGAACGAAAATAAAATCGCAAGAGGCAAGATCTGAACTAACAAAAGGTTTGTAATTGCCATGCGAAGTTGGAGGAACAAATTTTAAATTATTAAAATAAATGCGTAATTTGTCAATGAAATAAGGAATATCTGGGGAATTATACGATTCAACGAAAAATTCGCCAGGTAAACGAAGGGTTTGACCATATATGAGTTCAGCAGGTGAACATTGCAGATCTTCCTTGGGAGTTGTCCTAAATGCTAATAAAATGATGGGTAATTCATCTGTCCAATGTGATGTATTGGCTCTAGCTAACAAGGAAGTTTTAAGTGAGCGATGAAATCTTTCAATTAAAGAGCTGCTCTGGGGGTGATATGCAGTTGTACGTATTCTATGAAAACCTAAAAACTTTGCAAATTCATTAAATAATCTTGACTCGAATTGTACTCCTTGATCAGTCGTTACTGACAAGGGAACACCGAATCGATAAACAAAGTTTTGAAATAAAGTACGCGCAACTGTTTCTGCTGTGATGTCGCGAAGAGGATACGCTTCCGGCCACCTAGTGAATCGTTCAATCACCATAAGAATGTAAGAGTTACCTTTGGATGGAGGTAATGGTCCTACCAAATCTATGTGGATGTGGTCGAATCTGATTTTCGGGATGGTGAAGTTCCCGAGAGCACTTCGCGTATGTCGACTGACTTTGACAGCTTGACAGTTAATGCACGATTTTGACCATAAATTGCAATCTGTGTTCATTTTCGGCCAAAAATAGTTATTTGAAATCAAAAGTCTAGTGGCTTTAATACCAGGATGAGATAAGTTGTGAAAAATATCGAATATCGTTCGTCTGTAAACAAGTGGGACAAAAGGTCTGACTTTTGCACGAGAAACATCACACCAAATAAAATCATTTGAATCTGGAATTTGTATCTTTTTTAAAATGAAATTGGTTTTAGTTAATGATGATTTATCTGACAATAAATAGTTGAGATTTGAATCTTTCTCCTGAGCTTCACTAAGCAACTTTAGGTCAAAGTTAACATTAAGGAAGGGAGAATTTTTAAGTTGAAGTGGTAAAATATCTTGTTTTAAGGAAGAAGTGTCGTAAATACGTGACAAGCTGTCAGCTATTACATTATGTTTTCCTTTAACATGTTGTATTTTACAAGAAAATTGAGCTATGTATTCTAAATGACGTATTTGACGAGGAAATCTTTCTGCTTTTGTGAATAAAGCGTTGATTAAAGGTTTGTGATCTGTAAAACAATTAAACTTTCGACCTTCAAGTATAAACTTAAAATGTTTAATTGCAGTATATAATGCTAAAAGTTCTTTGTCAAAAACCGAATAATTGGTTTGTGCTGTGGTTAATTTACGGGAAAATAATGCTAAAGGAGCAAGAAATCCCTTATTATCTTTTTGCTCTAAAACTGCACCCATGGCAAGGTTAGAACAATCGACTGAGAGAGATAAGATAGTATCGTCATTATTGCAAGGATGAGCTAAAACTACTGCATTACTTATTGCGTCTTTGGCTTTCGAAAATCCGTCTAAACATTGATCAGGCCAACTATTTATCTTTGTAATTTTATCATGAGATAAACTGTTACAAATAGAATATAGGGGAAGTAATATTTCAGCAAAATGAGGTATGAAACGATGATAAAAATTCACCATACCTATGAAACGTTGTAGTTGTTTGAGAGTTGTCGGCAAAGGGAAATTATTAATGACTTCGACTCTCTCAGTTGATGGTAAAATACCTGATGAAGAGATGTGATGAACTAAAAAGGTTAAATTGTCAACTCCTAAGATACATTTAGATGGTTTAATGTTAATTCCGTATGTGTCTAATCTCTTGAAAACCTTTTCCAAATGTTCCAAATGTTGTACATCTGATTGACTTGCGATTAATATATCATCCAAATAGACGAAAACGAAAGGTAAATTGACAAGTACTTCATTCATAAAACGTTGGAAAGTTTGACCGGCATTGCGTAGACCAAAAGGCATGCGGGAAAATTCAAACAGTCCGAATGGAGTTGTTATAGTTGTCTTATAAACGTCATTTTCAGCGACAGGTATCTGATGGTATGCTCGCACTAAATCAACCTTGGAGAAAATAGTGCAGCCGTGCAACTGAGAGCTAAAGTCGTGGATATGAGGTAATGGATATCTGTCTGAAATGGTAATCGTATTTAGTTGTCGGTAATCTCCACAAGGTCTCCAGTCATTCTTCTCTTTTTTCGCCACTAGATGGAGTGGAGAGGAAACTTGAGAAGATGATGGTTTGCAGATACCTAATTCTACCATGTTATTAAATTCTGTTTGAGCTATTTTAAATTTAAGATTGTCTAATCTACGAGGTCGTGAAAAAGGTAAATGACCTTCAGTAACTATATGATGTACAATAGAATGTTTAATAGGTAAATTGTAATCTGGTGAACTAATTAGATTAGGAAATTGTAAAAGTAATTTGTTATATTTATCTGTCAAAGGAAATAATTTAAGTGTATCTAATCTATCATTGTCTAAAGGACTATTTTTAATAAAACAATTAACTGACAAATTAGTCTTGTTATCAATTATTCGAGCTCCTTTAAGATCAACAACTAAACCAAAATGAGACAAGAAATCTGCTCCGACTATCGGTATGTCAATGTCTGCTATATTGAAAACGAAAGGAAATAATCTACGTAAGTTTAGATTGACTTTTAACAATTTCTTACCGCATAATGGGTTTGAGGAAAATCCTCGTCTGAAGGTTGTCTTGGCATAACTAATCGATTGTGATTGATTGATTGATTGATTACTCTCTTAGATAAAAAAGGGAATGTACTTTAACTCACTCACCGACAGATGACAGTACTTGTAATGTACAACTTCAGTTGATTGAATTAGGAAATTACCATAAATTATAGGAACATCTATTCAAATTTGGAAACTCTATTCAAAATTCATCGGGAAAATTCTTCTCTTCATAAAATGGTCAATTTATAACGGTAGTTGATATATTGAATCTCTTCTTGAACTTATTGATAATAATTGTTCCAAAACAGGAAAGTGTTATACTTCGGTAATTATATCTGAGATATTCTTCTATCTTTTGAAATGGAAATGATTTTATCTCTCCTTCAAATTAATTAAATAACGTAGATTTCATCATGTAAGTTATAGAATAACTTTGGACATATATATCGATCACTTCTGGTATATATTTATCACGTTGGACATAAAATGATCACGTCGGACATATATTTATGACGTTGGACATAAAATTTTCTCTTCTGGCATATATTTATCACGTTGGACATAAAATTATCACGTCGGGCATAAAATGATCACGTCGGGGTCACCAAATTTATAGCGTTATCGCTATAAATAAAATTAAAATCGAAGTTAATATATTTGTATATTTGTTTTTAATACATGTTCATATTTTATATGATTTTGGTATTTTTTAAGTATATTGATATTATATTTTTATATCGAATGTTTTTATTTTTCTTAGCGACTCCATGGAAACTTCTCCATTATGGATCGAGTTTTCCTTTTTGTTTCTTAGCCACTCCATGGAAACTTCTCGCTTTTGGAAGTGAGTGAGTCGCTATAGTCGCTATAGTACGCAACTCCCACAAATAAATCAGTTATACCCTCCCCCCACCAGATGTAGAGATTCACTTCTAGACACGATGGAGTGATCATGTTTCTTATTTTAAGTTAACGAAAATAGAATCATAACGACATCTCTACAGGAGGAAACGATTAGTCAGCATTAGGACCAAAAGAGGAGGGGGGGGGGAGTAATAACTTCGAGGCCGGGTGGTAATGCGACTGATTTTCAGGCTGAAATTTGCGTCAACGAACTGTGTGCAAGGAGGCTGGAACAGACGTATCCTAGACAGAGATCAATAAAAATTTTCCCAGACAACCATGGAGCTCTCAAAGCTTTTAGATCATATTGTTGCAGTTCTAAAATGGTTTGGAACTGCAAGAAGTCTTTAACCCGATTAGGCAAAAACAACAAATTGACTCTGGTCTAGATACCAGATCACTGGCATGCAAACCGATAAAGTAGCCGTCATCTTAGGTACGGAAGGTGCGGTGTCTAGATTTATCGGATCAGAGCTATACCTCCAGCACAGAGGATTGACAGTGAAGGATTGCGAATTGGGGCTACTAGAAGCACGTGCCGCTCCATTGTTAAGATAGCCAACTTGCATTACTTCATTGCCACTACTTTATGGTCGAGGCGAGGTATAGTAGTTACCAAGCACCGCCAAGACAACCATCTTGGCCTGGACTGAGAGAATAATACTCCAGTACTCCAGCAACAACTACCAAGATTAGTTCTCTCAAAGGAGTTTATTACATATCCTTTGAATTAAAGGACACAAAACCGGAGTTTTACAGGTTACATCTAAGAACTTTAATTGGCTTACATACGGGCAGTATAGACTGAATCACCACATTCACAGGCTTGGATTAGCAGATAATGTTGAATTCCTTCTGTGTTTGGGGGAGGATGAAACGGCAAAGTACGTTTTATTTACCTGTCTCGCTGCAGAAAGAACCTAGATCTCACTATTTGACAAAGAGGAACTGCTGCCAGAGGACCTAGATAGTTTTCATTAAAAAGCTGAAGTTACTGGTAAAATATTATTAGGGACGAGCCACAATTGACCAGATAGTCGCAGTTAGTCTAATTATAATCCCATTCACGAAAATATACTAATTTTGCTATTTGTATACGTCCATTTGCAGCATGTGAATATTCGTTTCCGCCTTTGAGAAGACTTAGAAATAAATGAAGATTCTGGCGCCGTCACTAGTGTGAAACAATCAAGCCCAGTTTGAGCGAAATGTTGTCTATTTCAGCTCAATATCGGTCTTTAAAACTTTACATTTGATAGCATGCCATAAAGAATCCATTGGTCAGAAGTCAGGTGATCTGTAGGCCAGTGCAAGTCAACAAAACCAGTATATGAAATTCTTTTTCAGTGGCCAATGATAAAATAACACCACTACAGCTTATTACTTTTACGTAACCCTGGTAAAGGGTCCCTTACTACCCTCCGCATAGGTAGGAACAATCTTGAAGTACGGTTTAAAGAAAATTCCTACTCGCTGCTCAAAAACGCTTAAAACCTAAGGAATTGTTATCGTTAAAGTTTGTTCGGTTATTGAAATATTATTGAAATATGAAATGATCGAGAAAATCCTCGTCCTCGAGTAATTTCTATATGCATATTTTGTCACTGATAGATAATAGTCTAATAATGGTAGTTCGAGAATGGTTCCTAGTCTCCTGCAGGAAAACTAATCTAAAAATTCTAAAGAACTGCTTTTTTACTACTCCCGAAGCAGCCATATCAATGGCATAAGTGAATATTGATTTTCTTTTGATACCTCGAAGAATGTTAATTTACAGCTCTAAATGATACTTAAAACTTTCGCTAAAAGTATAAGTTGTATGGAAATTTTAATTAAATTACAGTTAAATTACTAAATTTAAAACTTCGTTAGCTCTAGTTCTCTTGCGAATTTATTGATGCTCCGTTTATTAAAATCGGTTAACGGTTTCAGAGGATATTGAAAGCAAAATTATTTTACACATTTAATTAATAACTTTAGAGCTTCTAACTTCACAAAATTACTAAATTGTTTGTTCAATTAGAAAATCCTTTTGTATAGAAATATTGAATTTTTCATGTCAGTTATTCTACAAATATCATGATGGTGTAGAGAGTCACAAAGCTACCTTGATAAAGGTAAAAAAGTTGCTGGGCTGTTCTTTGATTTAACATCGGCTTTTGATTGTGTAAATTCAAACTTTTTGCAACTGAAATTATCTTCCTTAGGAATAAGAGGCAACATATTAAATTGGATCATGTCTTATCTTGAAAACAGAAAAATATTGGTTTCTCTTGATTGCGTAACTTCTGATATATCAATATGGATATTGGAGTTGGACAAGGCTCAATAATAGGCCCATTACTATTTCTATTGTTCATAAATGACCTCCCTTCCTTCCTAACTCAGAGTGATGTCTTCATGTATGCTGATGGCACATCTGTGGTCATTAATGCGAATAGCGTACAGGAACTCGAATCGAAGGCATACCTAATTTCTGATGAATTTAAAAATTGGTGTGATAAAAATTCACTCATAATGAACAAAAATAAAACAGTGTTTCTTTACTTTTCTGCTTCCACACCAACTTTTAGCCATTAGCCATGTAGAAACAAGCAACAATATAAAGTTTTTGGGCATCGTCATAGACTCAACACTTGACTTCATCGGACATATAGAAAGCGTGCGCTCAAAATTAGCTAAATGCACATTTGGAATTTTAAACCTTAAAAAAGAAGTTAACGAGACGGCCCTAATAAGTATTCAATACTTAGCTATAATATTATCATCTGAGGACAGGCAGTAGAAATTAGTAGGGTCTTTGTTATGCAAAAGAGAATAATTAGGATTATCTTTAATTTACCCTATAGACATTCGTGTCGTGACACTTTTAGAAACAAAAAAATCATGACACTACCTTGCATATACATGTATAAATTACTTTGTTTTGTTTTTAACAACATCGGCAAATTTAGGCTTAATAAATCAGTACATTATTATAGAACAAGGAGTGCCAACAATATACACATCCACAACTACAGGTTTAGTAAATATAAAAAGTCCCCCTCCCCTACTGTGCTGGTGCGCATCTATTCAATTTACTTCCTAATAGATTAAAATTTATAAACACACAGGTTATTTCAGACAGAACTAAAAAGTTATTTAATAGAAAACTGTTTTTATTCTGTTGACGAATTCTGTTCATCAATGACATAGACTGCACTCATATTTAATTTAGACTGACTATTTCAATAAGATTGTGTTTTTTTGTTATCTACAATTTATGTACGTCTGTTGTTTGTATATATTTTTCTGTTTGTCCTTTACATAAATCTACTCTTTTTTTATATTTTTCTAATTTACAGCTGACGAAACCTTTTCTGTGAAAACAGTTTTTTATGGCAAATAAATGTTTCTATTCTATTCTATTCTATGATATCATTGTAACTAACAATAATATTGAATGAAGGTATTGATATAACAGATCGATTATAGCAGCTACCGAGCTTGGTTGCTGCTGATGTTTTAAATAAATTAATTTCAAATTTGCAAAAAAAACGCTCCTATATTATACTTATCAAAAATAAAAATAAAAAAATGGTTGGCTGAAGTCCATGTCTCTGATTTTTTTATATAAAACTAATTGCTAACTTGCAAAAAAAAGAGAGCGCTATTAAGTCTTTTCATTGTACTTCATATTGGTTTTCATTTTTTAGTTTTTATATCTATAAGCAGAGAAGAACACTGGCTGACGTGTACGTTGCTGATTTTCAGAAATATTCCCAATTAACTCCAAAAAGTGTCAAAATAGGGAAAACGAATTATCGTATTTAAAGTCAAACAAGTTGTTATTTACTTTTAATTGTTAAAAAAACTATTTTTGATTTTATAGTTTCTTCAAAGTAAATTTTTTGACTGATTGCTTTGCTGATTTTTTCAAATATTTAATTTTTTTTACAAAAAACGTGTAAGGAAAAGATGTGGTTAATTTACTTCAATTTTAAATAAAAACAGTATCTTATTACCAATATTTCGATACAAAAAAATATACTTTCGTTTATATACAGGGTGTATGCATATATTCAGATCTGTGAAAACTTACATCTTCTTAATATACGCAAAAATATTTGTTTATCAAAACGCCCAAAAATAACCGAGAAAATGAATATTGAATGTACGTCAATTAACCGTGCACGATTGCATGTTTTACGCGAGCTTCTCCTTGCGCTTCAACGTTCGTCTCAGCTTTGCTACATTTCATTCAAGCGAGGCGCCGAGTGGGGGTAAAGTGGGTCCAAATTTATGTTTTTTTGAAATTTTGAAATTTAAAAAGTGGCATTGATTTTCACTTTACATGAGGATTCGTTGATTAGAATAGATGCTTGTATATTTAAAACAACCTGTATAGTTTCTAAATTAACTCCCATTATTAAGGCACTTGGTCATTTTAAATAAAAAAAATTCCAATTCAATCCAAAGTAATAAAACACAACTGGCACTGTGCGAAGTAGAGGGAAGTAGTGGAAACCAGTGTTGCCAGGATTGCATTATTTTTCGGGCTAACTTCTAGTATAAATTGGGGCTATATTGAAGAAAAACTAAAAACTAAAAAATCAAACATAACTAGAAGTACAAAACTGTATTTTTTTGATGAGCGGGGGAACACTGACGACCAGACTGCTTTCTTCTGCAAACGAAAAATTACTGCTGCACGAAATGACCCACCCCGTAGGAGGATAGCATAATTAATATGAGCATGAAATGATGAAATAGCATGCTCTTAAGGATTCAGGACAGAGTTGATTTTTTAGCATACGTAGCATAAATATAGAGCTTGATAATTTGGGTGACAGTTGCTTCACACAATTAGTATATTATTTGTTGAAAAAACATTTTGTTGGGTGTTTTTTTTTCATTCAATTTAATGGATGTATCGTCAGCATAAGCCATGCACTGTTTTGGTGACATAAAATGAGAAAAAATCATTAACATATAACGTAAAGAGTAGGGGCCCCATAACAGAGCCTTGAGGCACCCCATGTTTAACTGGAAGAAGTTCTGAGTTTATACTATCTATAGAGTCACACTGATGTCTGTTGTTAACATAGGAATAAGAAAGATTCAATGGCAAACCTCGAATATATAATAATAATGTTGTAACCTGGATTGAAGAATTACTTTATTAACGTGTGATATTATTGTCAGCAATCTGCAGTTATCACAGACATCTGACGCTCCCTTCTTACGTAGCAGTACAAAGATCAGCCCAGATTCCTGTCTCTCATATTTTTTGACAGTCTATGAAATATTATCAGTCAATAAACTTATGCACCTCTGCCGTGACATTATTGGCCCCCGCTGCTTTGCTAGTTTTTGGTTTTTCTGTGACATCACTCAGGAAATTAAATAAAAAGTATTTTTGACATTTGTCATATGCTTTGAAATAACATGCTAGTGAGCATGTTATTTCAAAGCATATCTGAACAGGCACAAGCATAATGTTCACCAATTTTTTTCAGACCTAGGTGCTAAAGTTAACATTCCCCTAATACAAGTGTAATGACAGTAATAATGACCCTGCATCAAACATTTTCCTGCATAAAAAGTGATAGTTCCCACTCTGGAATATTAATAACAAGCGTGAAACTTTTTGTGCGATTACTCGTTTAAGCTATTTTTAATTACAAAAGGAATGATTTACCAGTGGCCCTATATGTTGAATTTCGCATTGGGTTTTTCCAGCAAAAAGCAATTTTTTTCCGGTCTGGAACGTGGATCGAAACTGTATTAATTACGTCAATTAGGTCGCGCCGGAAGTTGCTTTACAGATTTTGGTGTGCATTAAGTTATTTATTTATAAATACAGACTACGATGGCGATGTTATACGAGGATGTTGTTAAAATTATGTCAAGATAGATGACTAAAATTAGGCGTTTCCGTTTGCAATGTGTTTACTTAACGGCAGTCTGATAGAAACTTAATAGAAATTCGCCCTTCTGCCTAGCAGGAAAGTCGATAAAATGTTAAAGGTGAGCACCGAATCTCAAAGCCAGACACCACCCTTGGCTAGAAAACCATACCGGCACTAAATCGGTGATAATGCACGATTGACAGATGTCATTTCCTTCGTCGCCGTAAGTGCCGGTGCTAAATGGACCATAAATAATCACTTTACTAAATAATTACAGCTGTCAATAATTAAACTTATATAAATAAATAATTTGGTAAAATCTAAACTACCAAGATATGCAAAAGGACTCTACGGCGTATTTAATTTTCTATGGCCAATTATCTTCATTATTTCTAATTGAAATCAATTTTATTCTAATCGATACCTTATAAAATATACGAGAGACATTGCGGAAGACATTCAGAAAGAAATTATACAAAAAAACCGTTATAAAGGAAAATACCTAAAACATTATAATACCTTTCTAGTAGAAACGAGCACGAATACCCAAAAATAATTAACTTAATGTCAATCAAAATATAGAAATAAACATACCACAAAGAGTAGATAAATCCAAAGAATAGGCTGTCGGAGCAAGGGATCGAATTCAGTACACGATATTGTTACCGAGAGTGGTGCCACACAACACGCTTTCGCTCGCTGCGCTACCTTGCCGTTATACTTATAATATACCGGGTGTATCAGGATCATGGTACATCCCCCTTTTCTCCTTTAGTTTTGAAGATAATTGATTGAAATTTAGGATATCCTATATACATAATAAGCGGCACTTTCTGACATACAAGTGATTTTTTTCACTTCCGGTTTCGCCGGAAGTGACACTAACTTTCGATTTTTAAATGGAACACCCTGTATATTATTGCATTTTTGAATTCTGCATAATTTCCTGAATGCAACGATATCAAATAAGTGACATTTCAAACGTCAATATTTTTTATAATATAATTTTCAGTTTTCTATTTAAGTGTGCCATGATGGTTCCGATTTATTCTAAATTTATAATGCTAGAAAAATCGAAATCCGCCAAAAATACTAAATTACGTGATTTATGAGCAAATAAAGTTCATCAAAATGGTTTTTGGGGCAAACTCATTTTTTTTTTCAAATGGAACCTTATTGGTACCGTAGTACCATTTATTAGTACTATTAATAAGGCATTTATTCATGTGTCATATTAAAATGTGCGGTAAATACAAACAACATTACAGCTAAACGAAAATAAGAAAATAAATAAAAATTGGACTTTTGGCCTAAAACGGGGTAAAACTGGCTATTTTGGCATAATAATCGGTAAGATGGCAAATATGGAGTTAGCTGTAGAGGAGCTAAATAAACTAAAGAAAAACGAATTAATAGATATTATAATAAATAAGAAAGTGTTTGACGGAGTTAAATTAAGTGAATCAACTAAAAGGACCTTAAAGATTTGCGAAAATCAGGTGTTATGCAAGTGATCTAGTGTGATACAGACAATACCAGCTTCGAAATCAGCTGATCGTGATATTACTAGTTTACAAAATGACCTGACATGTTGTCAAGTGGAACTCAAATATGTGAAGGAACTGAATAATGAATTAAAAAATGTCAGCAACGACGCAACGTTGCCACTGTTCCGACAATTTCCTCTGATAATAAGAGGAGTAAAGGAGTACAATCTAACAATAAAATTAATAATAGTGCCTCATGTTCTAACGTAAGTGTCACTAATAAGGAGTTATCTACAGCAATACTGGATATCCAAACGAGATCAAAACTAAACGAAATTATCCACTTAGATGATAAAACTGTAGCAATAAATATAAATAAAAACAAAATTGTAGGAACTGATCTAAGTGACGGGGATGTAGCAGTTGGAGAAAAAGCATGGATATTTGTGACCAAATACAATACCTCATATACGGCAGAAAAGTTGGAAGCAAGTCTTAAATAAAAATTCGCAAACAGAAACTTTACTTGCGTTCCAACAAAAAATAATTGGGGGTGTAATTCATTTAAAATTGCAGTGGATTTGGATTTAAAAGATGCGCTATTGAACGAAAAAATGTGGCCAAAAGGCACTGGGCAAGTAGCAAATAAATCTAAATCCAATGAATCTAAATTCAATACACAGGTGACATCTAACTTAAACAGTACATGTTTATCGATAGCCCATCTCAATATACAGAGTGCTCGAAATAAGAAAAATGAGTTAGATGTGTTTCTGCAAGGAAATAAATGTGGTGTGTTCACAATGTGCGAACATTGGTTATCGAATGAAGAAATAAATACCCTAGCTATATCTGACATGTCTGTGGCTAGGCATTACTGCAGAAATAAGAAAAGTGGGGGAGGAACTGCTATACTGTTCAATAATAGTCTGAAGTATGAAAAAAATTGTTTAAATGTAGAACCCATTGAACAGACCTTTGAGTATTGTGCTTCCTCTCTCAAAATAAACAATAGCAAATTTATAATTATATCTATATATCGTTCATCAAATTCGAATATTGCACATTTCTTTGAGAGGTTGGAACTATTACTAAGCTCCGCTTATAAATATTTCACAAAAATAATATTAGCTGGAGATTTCAACATAAATCTGTTCGTAGAAAATAACATTAAAAATAACTTTCTAGATATATTAGCTGGTTATAACCTTGAACCCATGATACATGAACCTACACGTTATTCTAAAAATTCAAATAGTCTAATTGACAACATTTTTACAAATTTTACATTATTAGATAGTAATAATGCTGTGGTTATTGAAACGGGATTTTCAGATCATTTAGCTGTTCAAATATCAGTGCCACTAAACTTACCTAGCAATGATATCCCTAAAACGTATAATTATAAAAGGAATTACAACACTGAAAACAGAAATTACTTTGTTAATCTAATCTCCCTAGAAAGTTGGTCAGAAATTTATCAAACTGATAACTTAGACAAAAATTTTGAGACGTTAACTAATATAGTAAAATATTATTTTGACTTAGCCTTTCCACTGCAAAAAAACTTCAATCCATAAGACAAACAAAAAAGAATCAAAGAAACGGCTCACTGATGAAATTAAAAAGAATTCCGAAGAACTGAAAAGATTGGCTAAAACGAACTACCGAGGATATAAACATCATACAGAGGTATAAAAATTTAAAGAAAACCCATAACTCATTAATTGATTTGGAAAAAAAAAGTATTATGACAATTTTATTAGCGAATCGACAAATCCATCGAGAGCTGTATGGAAAATAATAAAAAATGAAACTTCATGTTCAAAACCGCCGAATCAAACATTACTTGTACATCAGGGCAAAGAAATATCAGATCCTCAAAAATTAAGTAATATATTAAATAATAACTTCACTCAACACCAAACTTCATCCAATATACCCTCTAGCAAACCTGATGTAAAAAGAAAAACACTAGGTTCATTCTATTTAGGCGATGTCTGTGAAAAAGACATAATACTATCCATCTCTACGAAAAAGTCCTCAGGTTTAGACAACTGTTTTATTTTTAAATATATTGCCAAAAATATTGCCACTCCTTTAACTTATCTTATAAATCAATCATTTAACAAGGCACTTTTCCCAAGTTGCTAAAAATAGCTAAAGTTGTGCCCATACATAAAAAAGGCAAAACAGACGAAGTTGACAACTATAGACCTATTTCCTTGCTATCAATATTTTCTAAAATTTTGGAATAGGCCATGTACGTTAGGCTAGCATCATACTTTAATCATTTAAAATTATTTAGTGAATCACAACATGGTTTTAGAGGAAATAGGTCGACCACGACCGCTGTATACAATTTTTTGTGTAATATCTTAGACTCCCTGGATAATGGTCAGTGCACTTTAGGCATTTTCTTTGATTTTTCAAAGGCCTTCGACCTACTGGACCACTCAATTTTGTTTGAGAAATTAGAATCATATGGCATAACAGGCCTCGCAAAATGTTGGATACAATCTTTCTTGTCCAATAGGTCACAGGCTGTTGAAATAAGAGGCACAAATGGGTCCACTTTAAATTTTCCCTACTTATCGGAAATTAAAAGCATAATTAGAGGCGCATTACTAGCTCCTTTACTTTTTCTGATATACTGTAAGGATCTAACAGAAGTTTATAACTACTCTCCTAATATTAATCTCTGTCAATACGCCGATGATGTGTCAATAAATATTCGAGGGCCAAATATCGAACAAGCAGTCATGTTAGCAAATTTCGCTGTACAAAGTATGTCTAACTGGTGCAATGTAAATGCTCAAACGATTAACACCTGCAAAACTAATTTAATGCACTTCAAAAAACAGAATTATAAAAACAGTTCTAGTCTTCTTGTTAAACATGATGGTACCTCCATAAAACAAGAATCAAATACAAAATTTCTCGGTGTACACCTCAGTGAATATTGCAAATGGAAAACCCATATCAATACAATGGCATCAAAACTTGGCAGTGCTAGTTTTGCTTTATTAAATATCAGAAACTTAGTGAGTTTTACATCATATAAAACATTTTATATCGCATATGTACAGAGTCGTCTATCGTATGGAATAATGTTTTGGGGCACTGATAGTGAAATAAGCAGAATATTTACTTTACAAAAAAAAATTATCAGAATTATGAATCATGCTGATTATAATGATCATTGCTCTCCACTTTTCCGAAAATCAGGTATTATGACAATTTATTCTCTATACATTTACAATACAATATTATTTGTCTATGACAACCTAAACAAATATATAACAAATGGCTCAGCAAACGTCTCAAATATCCATACCCGACAAGCATATTCACTATGCATTCCAAAACACACATCCACATTGTACGAGAAAGGTCCATATTACATGGATATTAAGTTGTATAACCAGCTACCACAGGAATACAAAGATATTAAAGTAAGAACCATTTTTAAAAATGAAATAAAACGCTACTTTCTTAATCGACCATATTACAGCATTGCTGAATATCTTGTCTAAGTCCTTTACCATAAGGTATTACTGTTGTTTTTGTTGGTATTCTGTATTATTGATAGCCTGATGTTATATAGGTCGTATTTCGCATTCTCTGTCTTTGTTTGTCTGTCCTCTGATTTTGTTTTTTTCTTTTTAATATGTAATATGTATACGATGTAGGTATATGTATTTTTTTATATTTTTTACCCTCAAATCTTAATTACTTACTATTATTTTATTATATTTATACAATAATTATCTGACATACCAATATTCTGTTCAGAATCTGCCTGGGAAATAAAGTTATTATTATTATTATTATTAAGTTTGGGGGGAGGGGGCTACATTGAGAAAAAAATGTTGGTACTCACAGAGCCTATTTTTTGGTACAAAAACTATAAGTCTGAGAAAGAGCCAAAATTTTTTTTGAAAAGCACCAGTTCTAGCAAGTTTTAGGCCAAAAGTCCAATTTTTGGTCAAAAAATCTGGAAAATGGTCAAGCAGAAAATGTTGGCATATGGTTTCCAGCAATGAGCATTGACAACGAAAATTTTCTGCCTGATCAGAAAGGGTTATACTACGCTCCAATTTTGGCCATAATTGATGTCTCTAGTACTGCCAATTGCACGGAGAAAAAATTTTGGCATATATCGAATGTTGATAGCCAAGATACCCTCTTTAACTAACACCAAGCCCCAAAGTGTTATACTCTGTTCCACAATTGAATATTTTCGGTGCGGCTAGCGCCAAAACGGTCAGAGAGGAGGTCCCAAGGAACAATTTAAAAGTCATTTGGACTTGAGGAGGTTTTAAGAAAGGTTTGTCAGGGTTAGGAAATAGTCTTGTGCTTTATTGATGTTGTAGTTAAGGCCTTTTAGGCTTCAAGTATACTTGCTCTTATATGGTAAGCTTTAAAGCATTCTGTAAGACCTAATTATAAAGTTAATTTGCTTCTAGGATAATATGTATTTGTAATGGGTTTATCATACCTACATAAAAGTCTCCATAAGGCTAATAAGTTTTATTGACGTCTTAAATTCCATTTAGATTTAAAGATACTTTAAATTATTCTTTATGGTTTTAACATTTTTGCAATAAATGAATTTTAAATCCTTTTTAAAACTAGACATTTTCAATGCCTATTAGTACTTATTAAAGGCCATTACAAAACTAGACTCTTAAAACATCCTTACAAATGTTCTGATGAAACCGTTATGAAGAAAAAAATACTCTATAAACCTAAAAGGCAAATTTTAATTTTATAAAACACTTTCTAAAACCTCAATAAAACACTTATTATAAAAATAATAAACAATATGTCTGCCTGAAGTGTCGTCGATGCATGTGTGTACACGTATATTTGGAACACATACGCGCGCGTCACACTGTCAAATTATTTTGAGGTTAAGTTTTAAGTGTTTTGTATCAAATGGAGGCGGTTCTTTTATTACAGCTTATATCAAGTCCATGTGATCTTCGCCAAGTACATTTGCATTTATGTAAGGAAGGGATTATTTGTGATAGTACACAAAAAGACTAAAAGGACTTCATTTAAAGAAGATGTTCTAGGTTATTACCATTATTAGAATATATAGTTTAATGAGAGGACTGTAAAATGAAAATTAGGTTTTTAGTTGGCCGGCCATATTTTTCTTGGTATATAAAAATATTCAAGGTCAATCTCACAATTATAATTATAAATAATTGCCACATTTTCTTTAGCAAATTAAGGTAGAATTACAAGAAACGACTGAAAATTACCGTGGGAACCGAGAAGCAGCCTACTTTTTTAAATTTGCTGATTACGCGTCTATGCAAATTTTGTATGAATATTAAAATCATTATTATTTCTGAGGCGCCCTTGTTTTTTGGGCCTTTCTTTTGTAGTTTTAACGATAAACTGCCGTTGGTTTTAATTTTTTTGTCATATCTGATGTCTTTTTATTACCATTTAAATCGGCCTTAGAGAGGTTATAGTGCTTTATAAATTTCAAATTCTATTTTATCTTCAATAAGTCTGATGGTGTGTTTGCTTAAATCAGTTTAGGAAAAATAAATGCAATAGTAAAATTATTTGGATTCCTTCGTGGACATTCTTATAGCTTCTCAGTTCTAATATTGACTTATAAGAGTTTTAAAACCAGTTAGGTAGCCTCCTAGGTCTTTTCTAGAAATGCAGAAAGCTAATAAAAAAGCTTCCGACAGCTTTAAAATACGATTTTAAGAAAGGTTTTAAAACGGCCCGAACAAAGTTTTCAAGAGAGGCACTATGCCTCACTAAGGAGTTTTATAATGGAATTTAAAAAGGCTTTAACAGCCTTCATAAGGGTGGATCCTTTTAGTCTACAAGTCGCTTTATGATGGTATTACAAAATAGATTTTTCAAGGTATTTTATAAATAGTTTTATAGCACCCTTGTATATATTTAAGAAACCAAAATTGTTCCTTGGGGTCTGACTTAATAAGGCAAAATAGTCAGAAAAATATTTGCTAAAACATTACAGCATTGCCAACAGGTTATATCCCGGGCCTCATATATGTAGCTATCTCCTAGACTATAATGGAACCACTGCCAAGCCATACCTTGCAGTTTGAGAAACATTCCATAGAAATCGCTAAAGCTAATCTAGAACAACGATTCTACAAACATAAAGAGAACGTACATAATGGTCGAATTGAGAACCTTCTCCTTTTTTAAATTTATCAAGCCAGTTAATAAAAATGTATTATATAACAGGTAAAAATATTACCTCAAATTACACGTCGAATAGATAGGTAAATAATGGTTTGGTCTAACTGAAACATTCCTTAAATTAAATTAGTACTCCACTACCGTTTTCATAATTTACACAACTATCTAAAATACGTTATATTATATAACAGGTAAAAATATTACCTCAAATTACACGCCGAATAGAGAGATAGGTAAATAATGGTTTGTTTTAACTAAAGCATTCTTTAAATTAAATCAGTACTCCACTACCGTTTTTATAATTTACACAATTATCTAAAGTACGTTATGAAATCTGTGCAAACTCTAATGTGCCTTCAGTTATGACTATGGATGGCATTTGCCACGGTAGTATAATATAAAACGCAAGATGAAGTTCACGCTAAAATAAAATTGCAGATTTTTGTTCTCTTGGACAAATAAATGGTGTTTACTTAAAACTTAAAACCCATTACGTCAAAAGTTCATAACTTTTATAATTTTTATTTAACTTTAAATGAAAGAATATGACTGTGTACACTTTTGTCCCAGTTACATTTTATTTTCAAAGCAAAAATGGCTCAAATGTTAGAGAATTTTAAATATCGGCGGTCTTTGATGATGACCACATCCCCGAATTTGGTACTTCATTGTCAAAGTCAAATAAATGCCTGGGCAAACGGTTTCAAACGGCGCGGCGGAAATAATGCATTAAAATTTGTTCAAACAGCTTACTGAAACATCAATAAACATTTCCGCATACCTATATGACTACTGGCAGTTTATTTTAGCCACGTAAATTTTCGTTTTGTTTCAAATTCGGTGAATATGTTAAACTATAGGCCGCTTTTAAGAGGTTAAATGTAGTTTTAAGAAAACTTTTCATATCTCAGCTCTAGAGTGAGGGGTTGCGATTTTTGTTATGAAAATTAGGAAACTCAATACGTAGTAAAATACAGAAAGTTCACCAAGACTTTTACTGCTGATGAATAATTAACTTATCTTCCAATGTTAGAAAAAAATGTTCAAATTTAAACAATTGCAATCTTGTAATTATATTTAACATCCTGTATCCCGGAAACAAAAGTATTTCCGACTTGTTTCTAATTTATCACAATTGAAGATTCTGTGATTAAATATTTAGCTAGTGCCATCTGGTGAAATTTCTATGTATGAACAGCATATGAAGATTCACAGAATGATAACTTATATAAATATCTGATAGACAGAGCCGCTCTCAAGTAATTTATGTTTACAAATCAACTTATTTACAACATTTTATAAAGAAATTCCTTTACACTAAGAATGCCTCGAAATGTTAGTTTGACATTTCTCGAAGCAGTGACATTTAATTTAATGTATGGTAACTTATTAGAAATTGTTACTATTTTTGAAACATTTCATTTTAAGTACAGGGTGGACCACATTAGATGGGATTTGGGGTTTTCTCTAAAACCATGGCAGATGGACAAAAACCAATATAGGTGACCTGAGCTCGATTTTCGAGAAACAAACAATGGTGCAAACCGCGATCGTCTATTTTTTCGACTACCGAGCTTCAGAGCATTTTTGGATGGCCTCTATATCTCAATTACCAAGTGTCGAATCGAAAATCGAGTAACACATTCTTGAGGCACTTTTTTGAGTAGAATCCGTTGCTGATAAGAAAAAAATTATACATGCCTCAGTTTTCGAGATATAGACATAATTTGTGTTTTTTTAAATGGAACACCCTTTAAATCATTTCTATATTCGATCACAACTTGAATTAGCTATCTAAGTATTTATCATACGTCGTATTATCTCTAGAAAAAGTGGTTAATTTTCGAAAAATTTAATATATTTGTGAGAAGGCCATGGAAAACTATTAACAACAACAATTCTTATAATAAAAAATAATTTTGCCAAAAATAGGAAAAACTAAACTACAATAAATATTCGAATTGCCTTCCATTGACATCTGTGCATTTTTGACATCTTCTCCTTACAGCATTTGTTGCATTTCCAATCATGACAGGAGTTATTGTATGAAACGCAGCTAATGTTTTATTTTCCAATTCTGCTATGTTATTAGAACGTTCTCTATATATTTCTTAAATAACCCCAAAGCCAAAAGTCGGCAGGGGTTATATGGGGAGATCTAACTGGCCACATAATAGGACCATTATTTCCTAAAAATTAAACAATATCTAAACTACTTTGTTGTTTATTAACGTCCAGTTAGCTAAATTAATTGTTAGTTATCAATTTAGCTAACTTAGCTAACTAAACTAGACATTGATAAACTAGTCCTTAGCGATATATAGATGCCTATCCAATCCTCCTCAAATTGAGCATTTAAATAATTTCGAGTTTCATTTGACATATGGCCTGGGGCGACATCTGTTGGTAAATTAATCTTTGACCTTGATACAGGCATATTGTCTACAAAGGGTTCTATTTCTTGTCGTAGAATGTTAATAAAATTTTCGGTATTCAAATTACCGTGAAAAAAATGAGGACCTATTATTTGGTATCCACTAAAATCACACCATACATCAAATCCGAATCATCCTTGACGATTAACTGTAGCGGTTACGTGCGAATTTTCATGAGCCCATTGGTGGTTATTATGCCGATAAAAAATTCCAGCTCTGCTTAAATGGCCTCATCTGTCCATGTAATTGTTCCTTCAAATCCTGACACCTGGCAATTGCATTGACGCAAAAACCACTGGCAAATATCGAGACGCCTTTGAAAGTCGTTTGGATATAGATGGTGACTAATCCTAACTTTGTAGGGTTTGAATTTATTTTCTTTTAAGCAACGCAGTTGTTTTTGGGATTCCTAAATTTTCCTGTATTTCTGTATTTTCTCTTACAGTTTCTAAAACAATATAGTCTACAGCTTCTCTACTTGCTTTATTAAATATTTTTGCTCGAGGTTTTACAAATGATCCAAACTCTTTTAAATTTTGTTGTAGTCTTTTAAATACACAGGTCTGCATCAAAAAAACTGCATAGGATTTTGATACTGTTTCTTATAAATTATTACTCACTAAAACCGGGAAAAATACTCAAAAAATTCCATCGCATCAGATTTTCTTGCAAAACTCGTGTATGTAGATTCATTTAGAGTGAAACGCCCGAAATCTGATATCCTATTCTGGGTTGCTATACACTGCCAAAAGATGGGGAATGTTTCAGATAACCGTGTGCCAAGTTCCCAAAACTGTCTGAAGCCAAGTTAGAGGAAGTTTTTACTGACCCCGACATACGAAAACTGTTATCCGACCCCCTCTTTTCAAAAACAATGGGAGAAAAAAAAGAAGCGTGTGACTCTTTCAAAGACGTAGTGCACAAGTTTTTGGGTAATATTAAAGACCCTCACTATAAAACCATTGTACAACGCATGTTGACTGCGTATAAAGCTCAAGGATGCAACATGAGCTTAAAAGTTCATTTCTTACACTCTTATCTCGAGTTTTTTGCGAAAAGTGAAGAGCAGGGTGAGAGATTTTACAAGAATGTCCGTGATATCGAGAGGCGCTACCAAGGAAGATGGGACGTCAATATGCTAGCTAACTACTGTTGGATGCTCAAGCGGGAAACAGAAAATGGGAAGCGGATGCGTGTTCGGAGAAGTATCCAAGAGAAGAAGAAAAGGTTTCATAGGCAAAAAAATGAACACGGAATGTTAAAAACACTTCATGAAGAAATTGTTTAGTTCATTGTAATAAAATTGTGGTTTTTTCATTAATGTTATGCTTTTTTATCCAAACACCTTGTATTTTGTAAAAAAAACTGTACGTGATGGGGGGAAATGGAGATCATTTTTGGATTCAGCAGACTAGAAAACATAATATTTACCAAACACATCGCATACAGCTGAAAAAAATATATTTTTTTGCAGACCTGTGATATTTTTATGTCTGGCTGTCTCTTTTCTGGATATCTAAAAATATTGTTTAGGAGGCACATTTGGTACAAAGTTTTGCTGTTTATAACTTTACCTAATAAAATAAAGCTCGGAAGCTAAATTTGAATCTTCTTCTCCGCATTATATAAAACACTTAATCATCATATTTTTCACCATTACTAAATTTAACCATTTTTAACAATGCTCACTCACAATTAACTCACAAATTAGTTTTTGACATTTACGATTATTTCGATTTTCTTTTTTTTACCATAGCCTTGTCAATAAATATTAGAAATGCGATAAATATGCATATATGTCAGTGGAAGACAATTCGAACATTTATCGTAGTTTAGTTTTTCCTATTTTTGGCAAAATTATTTTATTTTATAAGAAATGTTGTTGTTTATAGTTTTCCATGGCTTCCTCACAAATATATTAATTTTTCGAAAATTCATCACTTTTTCTAGAGATAAATATGACATATGATATATCGTTGGATAGCCAATTTAAGTTGTGATCGAATAATGAAATAATTTACAGGGTGTTCCATTAAAAAAAACACAAGTATATCTCGAAAACTGAGGCATGCATAATTTTCTTCTTATCAGCAACGGATTCTACTCAAAAAAGTGTCTTAAGAATGTGTTACTCGATTTTCGATTCGGCACTTAGCAATAGGGTCATTTAGTGATATGGCAGTTTCCTACTTTTTCTTCCTCATTTTAAAGTATAACAAACCAATAGCCTCAGAAAAAAATTTCAGCTCAATTGAATCAATAGCCACAGAGATATTCGCATTCGAATAGAAACACGCTCGGCCGGCCAACAGTCCGTAGAGTGACGTCACTTGGCGTGCGCCGATACCTATATTAGAGTAGCGATTTCGTAAGTCTATCGTGTCGTTTTTTTTTTGGCGTAGAACCAGGTCAAACATGTTAGGTTCCTTTGAGTATGTCATCGGGCATATGAAATCATATTTTACGATATTTTTTTGTGGTCCTGAAAAAAAATGTATTTTTAAATAAAATTGTTTTTTTTTGTTTCCACCGCCATATCTTTAAGACTATTAAAGGTACCGAAATTTGTTTTGTGTCAAATTAAAGCACACACTGTAGAGCTTTTACCAATATAAACGGTTTGGGCACAATTCGCACTTTCATTTCTCTAAAAATCAGATAAACTAAAAATATATATTTCATGTACTGAAATCTTCACCAATCGATAAACTTTTTTATTTTTGAAAATATTTACATACATGCAGCGAAGAAAATAAAGCCTAATAATCATAAAAGTTTTTGAAACAATATATTTTTTCCTAAAATGTACCGTGTGGCAACAGCGATTTTTTTTATCAGCGCTAAATGCGACATTGGGACGCAATTAATACACCTCGCATGCAGGGTTGGTCAGATTAGTCGCGTAGAAGTGGCGGTTGTCGAAAATCATTAAGTATTCATTGTTCGGATAAAATTTGTGACAATCGAAAATGTGCTTGTTTTAAGGAAGGCCTAAAATATTGCAACGAGTGCGAATGTCGTTCCTGTAACAACATTATTAAAGATTTCGAGGCAGATATGAACGAATTAGAATGCTATTAATGTAGGGCCTACATAAACTACATACTACATATTTATCTATTCAAATAGAAAATTTATATCAACAATAAAACTCATTTTATGCGTACGTTTTTACTTTCATTCGTTTAAAAATGTCTAATAAACTTACTAATTAGGTGGGTAGTTAGTAACACTGATTGATATTTATAGATTAGGTATTTATCTTTTTATTATTAAAAGGAGACTATTTTATATTTATTGTACAATTTCTTAATATTAACAACATATGATCAATACTACTGTACAATATATGAAATATTGAACAATAATATTGATCCCCTAGATACTTTTGATCGTTGCAGTCGGCAGGCTTGCTACAGCCGAGCGCGCAAGAATATGACTTTGGCCCGTTAAAAAAAATCGCTGACTCAATACTATGAACGGAACATGAAAAATTTTTATCCTAAAAACTTTTTTCAACTATTGGCTTCAATTTGTACGCAGCATGTATATACAAATTTTCATAAACAATTTTTTTACTCGATTGTCTAAAATGACGCTACTGAAAATAACAGGTTTGAGATTCCTATTATTTTTCCAACTTAAAAAAAAATAAATCGGGAGATATAGCGGTGGAGACGTTAAAAAACATATTTCATTAAAAATCTATTTTTTTGAGTTTTTCCGAAATAAAAAAGTTCTCGACCACCAAAAAATGTCGTAAAAAATGATTTCTTGTACACGATTAAAGAATCCCACTAAGTCTGGTTTGGTTCTACGCCGGTTTTTCTCGAAAACTAAGCGACTTTACTTCCAGATTTTACTCTACTAACTTGCATTCACAGCCGTGTTCACTGGCCGGTTCAGCTATCTGACGTCACAACTCGACTACATGGTTATCCCGAGCGTTTTTAAGCGCGCCGACTTTAATAATTTTTTTATACATGAAGGCGGCGTCAGTACATTCTGATTTTTGGCATATTTACTATACTCACCAAGCTCTTTCATAATATGTAATAATAAAAAATTGTTAAATGAGTCTAGATATAGAGGTCATCCAAAAATGCCAATTTTCCAAAAACGCTCTGTAGCTCGGTAGTCGAAAAAGATAAACGATCGCGGTTTACGCCATTGTTTGTTTCTCGAGAATCGAGCTCAGGACACCTATATTGGTTTTGGTCTATCTGCCATAATTTTAGAGAAAACCCCAAATCCCATCTAATTTGGTCCACTCTGTATTATCCATTTTCGCCAGCAGCCACAGAAATGCCGAGAAACAATTTTGGACCACCATGTATATTTACTAGATAAAGGTATGATGATTTGCAATATATCAAAAAAGCATGAGCGTGCTTAAGTATCGATTAAAGGAATAGATAGATACTCATGAATTCTCTGATACTTGTGGATTCGACAACGGCCCCCTCTACCCCCATCTTGCTCGAAGTATGCGACCTTTTAAATCAACTTTACCGCAAATTTATAGCAGGAGAGCAAGGAATGGCAAAATAATGGTAGGAACTTGCAGAATGTTGAAATGTTGAAATCGATCCCGACAACTTTTAGGTCTTTCACTCAATAACAAATATTAAAATAGTTGTAACCCTAGTCAGCATTTTTTTGTTTAAAAAATACCTTTTATGAACGTTGATGTACAACGCTGTGAAATATTCATTGTCCAATGTTTTACTTTACTGAATTTCTCTGGTAAATGAAACATTTCTGATTAACTACTTTTTGTTGCTTATATATAAGATTTATCAAAAACGTACTAAAATTATTAAGCTAGCAAAGTGGCGAAGTTATTTTTACGCCACAGACTACAGGTAATATAACCCCCTTTATCCCTGAAGTGACTGCGTTTTTTTTTTAAACTCCAAGTACCACAACCGGGACTCGAACTCGAAACTCCAGGGCGAGAGCCAAGTGTGTCTGCCCCTTGACCACGCAGTTCTTTGAAACCCTGTCGCATTTTACAACCCTCAAGAAACTACTCCCAACTTCATTTTACTTCCACATCCAGTGAAAGTATAGTAACGACAAAAAAAATTTTCAAAATATTTATTGTTCAGATAGGCTTAGAATGTCATGCAAAAAAAATATTTCTGTCTGTCGTTCTGTTGGTCTGTAACTTTTTTGTGCTCACGATTAGTCTGGAACTGTTTAAGATATTGACTTGAAATCTGGTACACGTATGTATTTTAATGAGACCTGGAACTAGATTATAGTTCCATCTTATTCCGTTGAAGGGTTGGGGGCAAATGGAGCTAAATGGGGGTAAATAGGTAAATCAAGCAGGTCAGAGCCCATAAAATTGGTATTTAGTATACAGAAGAGAAGCTAATGCCTCAAAAAAAATTTGGCATTAGCCACTAGCCTTACTAGCCCCACCCCATTATAAAGGGGATGAAAAAAAATTTGTGATTTAATGTATGCACAAGAACCAAAGGCCTCAAAAAATTTTTTTACTTCATTCATCCCCACTACCACCCCCTATCACTACCCCCACCTCACTACCGATGTGGGATATCATTTTATGTTTTTTTTTTTTGGGGTAGACGATTTCAAATATTATATTATTAATGTTTCATAAACAATTATTTTTTCGTTGTGAGAGACTTTGGTAGCAAAACTTAAAAAAAAATAAATCGGGTTCACGTGGGACGTTGTTCGAAGCGCTATTGTGTCTACTTTAATCTAAAAAAAAAATCCGGATGTGGAAATAGTGATTCCTTGGGCAGCGGTTTTACTTCCACGTCCAGTGGAAGGTATAATAACGCAAAAAAAAAATGAAAATTTTTATTGCTCAAATAGGCTTAGAATGTCATGAAACGTCGAGATTTTAAGTTTGAGCAAAAAAATTTCTGTCTGTCTGTCGGTCTGTCTAAATTTTTTGTGCGCACGATTACTCTGGAACCGTTTAAGATATTAACTTGAAATTTGGTACACATATGTATTTTAAAGGAAACTGGAACTAGATTATATTGTGATCTTATTCCGTTGAAGGGTTAGGGGGGCAAAGGTCTTAAAAAAAATTTGCATTAGCCACCCCCATGACCACCCCCACCCCGTTATTAAAAGAGGTGAAAAAATAAAATTGTGAATTAGTGTCTGTACAAGAATCAAAGGCCTCAAAAATTGTTTTTACTTCATCCACCCCCACTACCGATGTGGCATATCGTTTTATGGGTTTTTGGGGCAGACAGTTTCAAATATATTATATTTAATCAAATTTGATAATAAGTATATTTTTGAACACCTATGGCTTAAAATTACTCTCAATAACCAAAAATTTGCGATCGGAATTATCTATCGTCCGCCTGATAAAAATTTGGCAATGTGTATTAAACAACTGGATGAAATCTCGTCGAATGTTATTCCTACAGTAGATCATGTAATTGTTTGTGGTGATATTAATGTAAATTTATTCAATCATAATAACTTATTAACAAAATGTTTTGACGTATATAACTTCACTCAGGTTATTAATGAGGCAACCAGATTTACCACGTCACAAACTTTACTTGACCCAATTTTTGTGAGCGACTCAAATATTGTTTTGGAACAGGGCACCATTAATGTAGATCATATGTCAGACCACTGTTTAGTATTTTGCAATGTTAAATCTAAAACAGCTAAAGTTAATCAAAAAATTATCACTGTTAGGGACTTAAAAAATTTCAAGTATATTGATTTTCAGTCTTATGTAAACAATCTTCCTTTAAACAATCTAATTTATCTACAAGACATCGACACAAAAGTTGATTATTTAACTAACGCAATAATTTCGGCATTTAATATTCATGCACCCCTGCGCAAAATTAGGGTAAGTAAACCCAAGGCACCCTAGCTAACTGATGCGGTTAAAATAATGATGAAAGAGCGTGATAAGGCACTAGATAAGTATAAAAAACCGAATAGTGATGAGGATTGGAATTCTTATAAAATAATCCGAAATTATACCTTGGCGTCTGCTAGGCGTGAAGAAAAGCTTATCTAAGTAATTTGTTTCGAAATGGTAATGCTCAAAATGGTTGAAGAGGTTTAAAAACTTTGGGGTTGCGATCTAACAAGAATATTGAATTGCCCTCGCATCTAGTCGTCCTTGAGGAACTTAATAATTATTTCGCTTCATTTGTAAATAATAATAATAACAATGATTGTAGGGAAAAAATTGTTTATTATAATACACATAGTCATCCCGCTAACAAAGATTTTAATTTCAAACTTATAACACCGGAAGAATTAACAAATATTGTCGACAGCTTTACTTCCAATGCATTTGGTAATGACGGCATATCTTTAAAAATGCTGCAGTATTGTATGCCAACTATCTTGCCTCAGCTCACGCATATAATAAACTGTTGTTTGGAGCAAGGGTATTTTCCTAATGCTTGGAAAATGGCTCTTGTCCAGCCAATTCCCAAAACCAATTCACCTACGGCGATAACTGATCTAAGCATACTTCCAGTGTTATCAAAAATTCTAGAAAAAATAGTACAAAAACAACTGTACGACTTTGTGGTATATAATAATATGTTACCAGAATGTCAGTCTGGCTTTAGGAAGTCTCATAGTATTACATCTGCGCTCTTAAATGTTACAGATGATATTTTTCACGAGATAGATCATAAGAAAATGACTGCATTAGTACTCTTACACTTTTCTAGATCATGACCTCATGCTAGCTAAGCTAAAATATATAGGTTGTAGTAATGTTCCCATGAACTTATTTAGTTCCTATTTTAGCAATAGAACACAAAAAATTATTGTTTATTGTAAAACATCGTCAGTTTCTAATGTATGCACAGGAGTACCACAAGGGAGCATCTTGGGACCCTTATTATTTATTATTTACACAACCGACCTATTTAGTGAGCTTAAACATTGTAAAATACAAGGATACGCGGATGATACACAAATGTAGTGTAGTTTTAATCTTAGTAACGTAGAAGAGATTATTGAAAATATTAACACTGATTTAAAAGCTGTACACAACTTTTCTGTATCACATAACTTAAAACTAAATACAAATAAAACTTTCTTTATGCTGTTTGGTAATAGTAAATATATAGAAATAATACTACCTAATTTTAAGATAAAGATAAATGATGATATGCTGCCTTATACCACGAAATACAAAAACTTAGGTTTAATTTTCGATTCACAGTTAAGGTTTGTAGACCATGTGAGCAATTTGATAAATAAGTCATTCAGTGCCCTAAAAGTTCTCTATGCAAATAAACGTATCTTAAGTTTTAATTTAAGGAAGATGCTTTGCGAATCACTCGTTTTATCATTATTTAATTACGCCGATTTTGTATATGGTCCTTGTCTTGATTAAATTACTCGAAATCGTATACAAAAAGTACAAAACACATGTTGTCGATTTGTTTTTGGATTAAGAAAATTCGATAGAATCTCCGAAAAATTAAAAATTATTAAATGGTTGCCCATGAATAGAATTTGGGAATTACACCTGCTAAATTTTGTACATCGCCTATTACGTGGGGGTGAACCCACGTACCTCCGTTCAAAAATTCCATACAGACATAACATGCACACTGTTAATGTCAGGTTCATTTACAATCTGAATGTGCCAAGACATTCTATGACTATTTTCCATCGGTCATTCTCATATGTTAGGAAATACAACCAACTTAGTGGTGAACTTAAATGTCTAGGTTGTGCTGCCTTCAAGTTTAAGCTAAAACAACATTATACACAATTATATACGACATAAATAGATATTCACACATTTGGTAGGTTTGGGAGCGAGTTCTTATTTCTTAGGTTGTTATGTTAAGGGGAGGGAGGGGTATTTTATTTATAAATATTTCTTTTTGTTAATTTTTTTTATATATTCTTACTTTTGTATGCATGTATTTTTTTCATTAATTTGGCACATTATATATGTTATGTGTAAGAATAGCTTTTAGCTAAACATCGCCTATATGTATGTTGATTAATAAAGACGATTATTATTATTATTATTATTTTTGTTTTTTTGTTAAAAACCAGTCACCCTTCTCTGTGGCTCCGACCTTCACAGAGGGGAGCTGGTAGTACCGGCAGCCACTCCCCACACCCGTGGGGTAAGTCACTACTGGGTCCGAAAGTCGTGTGCCCTGAGCAGACGTAATGAACCGAGGATGACGGCCTTCTGCATTATGCCGGCTAAGACCTCTGCCGAATTTCGGCATGCCGGTATGATCGTAAGTTCCGAAAGCAGTGTGTGTCTCGTTCCACCGAGGGCTCCTATAATCAGTACCACTATCTTAACAGTATGGTCTGGATAGAGTCTGCGGAGTTCGAAGAGCAAATCTCGATATTTTGTCCGTTTTTCCTCCTCCTTCAAGACAATGTTGTTCTCCGCGGGTGCCGAGAACTCCACGACAAACATTGTCTTGAGTTGGTGGTCGAGGAGGACTATGTCAGACTTGTTGGCTTGTATTTGCCTGGCGGTGGGAAACGAGTAGTTCCAATAAATTAGACACATCATTTCCCACAACGGACTCAATATCCCCCGGAGCGTAAGGCAGCACTGGTGTTTCGTCTATCCCATACGAGTGCCTTAGATGGTAATAAAGCACTCGTAATGCTCCGTCGTGCCTCTGGATATAGGCCGAGACTGCATATGTCGGACAAGCCGACAACAAGTGCATCAGAGTCTCTGGCGCCCTGCGGCAGGCCCTGCAGCTGACATCAGGGACCTCTATACACGACTTCGATAGACGAGGGTATTAAATACACCGTCCTGGCAAGCCATTAAGAATCCCTCGGTCTCAGACTTCAGTCCGGCTGACCTTAAGAAGGCAAAGGTCAGCCTTTCGGACGGGCCAAGGTTTTCTATATTCTTACAGAAAACTCCATGCATTGGCTTATCCGTGTGAAGCTGCAGAAAGATGTTGTGTTCTGCAGCTTTTATTTGGGCTTTTCGTCGAGCAGGTTCCAACTCGGTGACAAAGTCGGGATTTACCCGCTCGACGTCGAAGAAGAGACCAAGTTCATCGGCTGCTCTCTGTGCTGCCTTAAACAAAAAGGCTCCTACCCCTGCATTTTCATGGTCCCGGACCATGCAGAGGAGGGGATCCGAACTCCTGATGACCTTACAGGCTCCATCCAGAACCATCCTATTATGGAGACTCTCCAAACTCAAGAGTCCACGGCCCCCCCGATGTCGCGGGAGGTATAGCCGTGGAACGGACGATTTAGGATGCAAGCTCCTGTTGAGATGCATCTTCTTGCGGGTTCCTACGTCGAGTTGACGCAACTCTTCTCGACTCCATTTCACTACCCCAAAGGAGTAGAGAAGGCAGGCATATTGGTAGCAGACACCTTGTTCTTCCCCGACAGTTCTGAAGACCAGATCTGTCGGAGTCGGTGCTGATACTTGCCGCGGAGAGCACTCACTTCTTGGGTGGAGCGTTGCTCGACACCCAAGTAAGTGTACGACTCTCCGGCATCTAGATGATGCAAGATGATTCCGTCTATGCATGCGACAGCCTGCGTGTACTCCTGTACCACCCTGAGGGACTGGTGTAGGTCCCTCTCTCCGGAGGAGGTATAAAGTTTAAGTTCATCCATATAAAACAGATGGGTGACTTTATGCCTCCTGTCGCCGGGGGTACCGCAGTTGTAGCCACGGGTTTTCCGGAGCGAAACGGATAATGGCAGTAGTGAGATGCAAAACAGAAGGGGGCTGAGGGAGTCTCCCTGAAATACTCCCCTTCTGAACGATACCGGCTCCGTCTGGACTCTATCGTTACCCGATGTTATGGTAAAGCGAGTCCTCCAGAGCGGCATCAGTTCGTCAATACATCTCACTACGGGACCGGGCACCGCAAGACATTGGAGCAAGTGTAAAATAAGCTCATGAGATGTCATGTCAAATGCCTTGCGGTAGTCGATCCAGGCCATGGAAAGGTTACGCTTATACTGCACGGAGTCCTGCGTGACACACCTGCCAATAAGTAGGTTCTCCTTGCAGCCAGCGACACCTCTCTTTGACCCTCGTTGCTCATATATCCGCTCGTAAACCAGTTCAACTGCGTGGAGCACCCGCATGTACAAAATGGGTGTAAACACCTTGTAGCATGCGTTTAAGCAGGTTATCGGCCGGTAGTTCTTTGGGTCAGACAAATCTCCGTTCTTCGGGATCAGCACTGTCCGCCCCTCGACAACCCAAGAAGGAATTTGCTGCTCCCCATTTAGCCATGAATTGAAAATTCTGGCCAAATGGTGGTGGGTACTGGATCACTTTTGCCACCAATAGTTGTTTATCCCATCGGGACCTGGAGCAGCAAAGTTCTTAGAGCCCTCAAGAGCTCTTCGAACCTCTTCTGGAGTTATCGGTTGGCACACCTCGTTTGGTTGTTGAAAGCCTTTGACAGAAGGCTTCAAAGTGTGCCAGGGCTGGAGAGTCTCTGTTAAGTGGAAGCTTCTGTTCGTACAACGTTTTCCAGAAGTTTTCCACCTGATCTACAGTCGGCGGATTTTCAGCAACACGCTGAGGCGGTTCGAATAGGCGCGAGGGCTTTTTACGGAAAAGTTGATTTTCCGCCAGCCCCCTCGCCCACCTCACTAGTGACTTCTTACAAGACACTCGCATCCGTATCCTGTTGAGGCAGTGCTGTTTGGTGGTCTGGAGCACTGCCCCATTGAGTGTGTGATGGACGCGTCTTAAGTTGGTAGCTACTCGCCGCACTTTAGGCGTAAAAGGACTATTGGCTGCCATATAGTCCATCACACATTGGATACGGGATGCGTGTTGCCTCGCCCACCGGATCTTGGCTTCCATCTTCTGTATGCGCCGTCTCGCTCTCTCTTGTGGAGAAGCAGTGTTCCGCCTCTCCACCTGACACAAGCGTTGAGCGGCAGCATACACGGCACAATTTATGTGCCAGATGTCAGCCTCTTCTGGTAGCGCTGCACGAAGTTCTGCATCCACTCTGGCCAGATCTTGTGGCTCGGGGGTTTTTAAGTTGTGCAACCCCCTTCTGGTACTGAGGCCCTCTGGTGTCGGTGGAACGGCAGGGACTATATCCTCAACCGGTTCATTTGGTGGATGTTCGACCACTTCATTCACCGGCTGAGGAGCAGTTCTCACATAGCCCCTGCGACGAAGGTGGGATACATAATCACGCAGGTTTTGTGGCGTGAAGGCGTTGTGCTCTGGGTGCCTTTCACACCACAGAGCATGCATTCGCCCCATGTACCCTCTTCATGCGGGCTCACTGCTTTCGTAGCGCTGCATAAGGTCGTCTCTCAGTTCATCTGTCCACTCAAAGCGTCCATGTTTATCGCGGTTGTCATCAACGGGCTGTCGATCCTGTTGGGCCCCACCACCTTTCCCTTGACCCCTATTCGGACGGGGTCGATCGTGGGGGGCCAGTTTTCGGCCAACTGGAACCAAAGTTTTTGGGCTTGTGGGTGGTTAGCCCAGCCAGCCCACGACCGACACCAGAGGGGAAAACGCTTTCCCCACCCGGATGCGCTAGGGCTGCCGGTTCGGTTTTGCATCCCCAGCTGGAGTAAGTGGTGGCGCTACTCACCAAAGGCTAGATGGATGACGGTTAGCCCCTCCTGCTTATTTATTATTATTATTATTATATTATTAAAGTTCCATAAACAATTATTTCCACATACAAACTTTTTTCGTTGTGAGAGACTTGGATAAAAAATCTGGATGTGGAAGTAGTGATTCCTTCGCAGCGGTTTTGATATTTTTAATCGTATAATTATGACAAATTGCAAAATAATAAAGAATTATTAATATGCACCTGTGACACAAATGTAATGGTAACTAGGCTTTTTATAATTACATCACAGATATTCAAACCATGCTCCTTAGAACTCCACACAAGCTTCTAACCGCCGTAACAAGTCCTTTGTGCAAGAGCTGTAATTATAGCCAGTGTGATTATATGGCAATTTACTGTTTCCTAAAAGGAAACCATGCATACAATATTAAAAATGGCGCAAAGGACCTAAAGAATCGGTCAATGTAATCATTTGAAAGTTAGTGAGAGCAAAGCCTTGATCCCGAAGAGTACAGTATTTTTTATTTTATTTAATTACAAATTAATATAATACAACACTGAAAAAAGTCAACAAATTTAATTATAAGATTGATTTTATCAGAAACCAGTCAAAGTGAGGCCTTAAATTACTGGTACTGTTTATATAAGAAACGACGACAATAAGAACACATCTACGGGGCAAAAAAATATTAATGTGCAGCCACTAATTTCAGCTACGACTGCATAGTGTTTAAATATTTATGAAAGTATAGAAAGTGTAGAAAAAATTATTTTTTTATGAGGTTGTCGATAAACTGTGAAAATTTGCAGGGATAAAAATAGTAGGCGGGAAACTTTTTATCTTTCGAAATAGATACAAAGTATATCGAGAAAATATAAAGATAAAGGCCGAAGGAAACTTTTTTATTGGAACTTTTTTTCTAGAATTAGTTTTCTTTGTGATGAAAAAATCTGATCAATGATCTAATGTTATGCGCGTTTTGGTTTTACCAACGATTTTATACTTTTAAGAGTCTTAAATAATGGTATAATTTTACTAGTATACAAGGGTAGCTTAGAAAGTACTCAAGGGAGTTTAAGATTTAGTATTGTTGCAAAAAATCATTGGTGGCAGTGGCAGTTCTCTATTTTACACTCTTAAGAGTATTACTTAAATAATTTAAAATTATTTTAAATTAGAATTTTTAAGTATTAATCTTTAACATTGGTGTCAATGATGTTTATATTTTTCTTCCTATTTTAAAAATAATATTTTATCATTTTATAATCATTAGAAATAGTAATAGTACTGCTTTTTACTAGGAAACTAGGCTAGGCTTTTATTTTTTTCACTGCCTTTAAAATGGACCATTACGCCTAGAGATCTACAATTTGGCGTGGACTCCAAACCACGGTCCTCAGTTACTAACTTTAACCTACCCTTAGTTATCCACCACCTTCTGGCGGTTCAACGGCCCAATCTTGTCTCTGTTAGTGCCTACCACCTATTAGACGATATCTAGTGGGGGTGGATGAAGTAAAGACAATTTTTGAGGCCTTTGGTTCTTGAACACGCACTAAATCACAGTTTTATTTTTTTCACTGCCTTTAATAACGAAGTGGGGGTGGTCATGGAGGTGGCTAATTCTAAAAAAAATATTAAGACTTTAGCTTGTCTTATATATACTAATATCAATTTTATGGACTCTTACTTGCTTGATTTACATATTTACCCCAAATTGCCCTCAACCCTTTAACAGAATAAGATCAAAATATAGTCTAGTTCCAGATCTCGGTAAAATACCAAATGTGTACCATATTTCGTTCCAGAATAATCGTGCGCACAAAAAAGTTACAGACAGACAGATTTTTTTTTCTCAAACTTAAAATCTCTACGTTTCATGACATTCTAAGCCTATATGAACAATAAAACTTTTCAATTTTTTTTGCATTACTATACTTCCACTGGAGGTGGAAGTAATTTTGTATCTCGATCATTTTTTAAGATATTCAAAAACTAAAAACAGTATTTTTGTAGTTTTCAAACTTTTTTCCAGACTTAACCATAAAAATACCTATTACCCTCTAATACAATATTCATATCAATAACATTAAAATTTCTTGTATTATAGTATAGTACAAAATGTACATAATGTTATCTGCCAGTTTTCCAAAGAGAAGAATGCCGTCTACCAGACGTCCGTTACTGATAAGTCATACTTCGTTTTTATGACATACTTTTTCAATTGACATATGCACGTTGTCCCTCAGGTAAGGTATCATACTTCTTGGACATTTCACAATGTCCATAATTCTTAAAAAAAAAATCAGCCCAGCTTTGTCTAGCGTGTTTCCTAGTAAACTATTTTTACTTATAAAATAGTGCTACTTTTTTAAATGAAATCGGTCAAAAATTTCTGTTGCTAGTTTCCGGAGGAGCTAGTTTGGAGTAATAGACGAGATAGAGGAAATTGTTGAGCTAGGTATGTGTATTATTCACATTTCAATTGTATAGATAAATTAAAAAACTATTTTACTACGATTTCTGATTTATAATACAGGCAGAAAACTATGAAAAAAATGAGTTAATGGTATTTATCTTTATTGATCAAGTGTTCATTTTCTGAGCTTAAACGATAACCAAACACGAAAGTATAGAAGGGAAACAAATTCAATAGACCACTAAATATATTTTCTAAACGTCATCTTGGGTATAAATAGTTTTATAAAAAATAATGGAGCAATCGTGAGAGAAACAAATCGTTCATGTAACAGCCTGTATTCAAAAGTAATTTGATTTGAAATCGATTCAAATGTTCAAAACTGAAATAATTTTTACACATAATTCTTACATCTCGAATCATTTTAATTTAATTGCTTGATGATTTTCTTGATAAATATATATATATTGAAGGCTGTAACTTGACGAGAACTTCACCCATTGGAGAAAAATAAAATATCACTATTTCGGAAAAAAATTATACTTTTCGAATGTTCAAACACAAATTCGTTTACTTGTATGCATTTTTTCGAAAATATGATCAATCACATCATGATAAGAAATTGCGATTTTCACGACCGTATTCTTATAACTATGAAAATATCTTTGATTGTTTTGAATATAAATTCTGGAACTATTCCAATACATTAACAAATCTATAAGGAATGCATTGGATATAGCTGAAATGTGGATGGGTGTACCTATAATAAATACAATACAGTAAAGGCACATAAAAATTCATGCGAGCGATTCAGCGGCTATGTGTAGTGCCTGTGTATGCGTTCGTAATTATATATTTTCCCTTAATACTCACTATTTATCCTCCTATTCACTACAGAAAATGTTAAAAATGTGTAATCAGAAAGAGAAAAAGCTTTATTTTACTCGTTAGACCTGCTAAGAATTTTTAGTATACATTTTTTTGTTCAGAAACACGTGGTCTATCCACCTGTATTTTTTATTTTTTCCTACCTTGACTTAATTTCAAAATTTTGAAAAAATGTAAGAAAAAAATTTTTTTTTTACTTTTTTTTATGTTATGCATCCGAGCGGAATGTAAACTTTTTAGGATATTATTCTATACACTTTTACGAACTCATTAAAAAAAAATTATTCATTTTGCAAGTTTTTGTAGATTTCACTATAAAATGTTCTCTGTCGTATAGTATAGCCCTCCCCCCCCCCCCATTTCAATTTTTGTACATAACAATGGATTAAATAAAATAATAAAATTATCAAATTATCCCAAAATGTTGGAGCTTTTGCCTTTCTTTTTATGAAATTTTTCAAAAGTAAACTATTTTTAGTGGGATATTTTTCATTCGACGTGCAAAGTATTGCCCATAAGAGTGAATGCACACGGGTTAAAAGTGAAAATAAATTTGTAATATGTATTGCACTAGAAATTAAAATTATATATCTTACATTTATTAGCCTCGAGAACAAATTAAATTGTGAGAAATTCACCTTAGTTGCAGCAAGCGAGGAAGAAATCATACACCTATCGGACAACCGTCAGGAAATAAGTTCTGATTACGGTTTACATTCTAATTACAACGAAACGAAAATTATGATCGCAATCTGAACAAATGATCGTATTTGTATAAACGGAATAAAAGTACATAAAAAAATGTAAGACATAGTTAAAAACTCACCACATGTCTGTGTTAGGTCAAAATATTTCCATACAGAAATAGGATAAATAGCACGTAACAATGCTTCTCAATTACCGGGTTCATATAATTATAAAATTCACGCTGTGCAAGATACGGAATACACCAGTTGTAATTAAATTCTTTTTGCGAATAAATTCACAAAATGTACTCACTTTGTTACTAAGAGTTTCTTTAAACTAAAAGTCATTAATTTTTAAGTTAGCTACTTTAATTTCAACATCACGTTTACCACCGGTAGTAAAACAATAATTAAACTCAAAATAACCCATAAAAAGTATTATTTAATTAGTCGAATAAAAATTGTTACAGTTTTATTTAAAATTGACAGACTAAAATTTGATTTCGTTAATGAAATCACGAAAATGTATTTATTTTAAGTTAATATTAAAATGTGTATTTTTACTGAATGTTTACACTTTTTTTCGTTTAAAAGTAGCTTTTTAAAACTTGACAACAAATAACACATCAAATTTTATTCTCCATCAAGCAATAATTAATTAATTAATTCCGCGATAATTGGAACGTCTATAGTGAAATTAATAATGGAAAAACAAGGGATGTAATAACGCGATGGCAAGCGGTACCCTTGCATTTAGATCTGTTTGCGAAAACTACGGCAGGCTATTATTAGGAAGCGTGGAATGAAGTGTAAAAACCGCTGCCCAAGGAATCACTACTTCCACATCCAGATTTTGCATCCAAGTCTTTCAGAGCGGAAAAAAATTGTGTGTGGAAATAATTGCTTATGGAACTTTAATATTATAATATTTGAAATCGTCTACCCAAAAACCCATAAAATGATATCCCACATCGGTACTGGGGAGGTTGGTAGTGGGGGTGGATGAAGTAAAAAAAATATTTTGAAGTTTTTGGTTCTTGTACACACACTAAATCATAATTTTTTTTCACCCCCTTTAACAATGGGGTGGGGGTGGTAATGGGGGGTGGCTAATACCAAAAAATATTTTAGGACCTTGTAGCTTCTTTTGTATATACTAAATACCAATGTCATGCACTCTTATGTTATGATTTATCTATTTACCTCAATTTACTCCCCCAACCCTTCAACGGAAAAAAATTAAAATATAATCTAGTTCCAGACACGTTAAAATACATACGTGTACCAAATTTCAAGTCAATATCTTAAACGGTTCCAGAGTAATCGTGCGCACAAAAAGTTACAGACAGAATTTTTTTTTTCCTTCAAGCTTAAAATCTCGACGTTTCATGACATTCTTAAGCCTATTTGAGCAACAAAAATTTTTAGCATTTTTTTTGTCATTACTATACGAAGTAATTTGAAAATACAGGTTGCAATGTCATAAATCAGTATGATACGAAGAAATTAAATATATTTAACGGCGGCTTAGAGAATTTTTATTTATCTTATACAATTTAATAAATATATAGGCCATGGCATGTAAAATCTACAAATAGCAGTTTGTGTGTGTGTAACATTAGCGACTCCGCCATATTTAAATGTAAATAATTCATCATCAGTCTAGGTCTAGAAAAACATCAATGTGAAAAATTTATCTTTCTGGGAAGGGGAGGGGGGTGAAAAATAGTATATTTTCCAAGAGTTACAGTAAAATTTGGAATAACCATTGATATAAAGACAATTTGAAAACCTGCAGAAATGGTGTAAATGATCATTGGATTATTGGAATGATTTGCTGTTCCTATCTCATACCAAGACGATTATAGATTTTTTTTCTCGATATTTTCCTTCGTTATGTAGAAAGGAACAAAAAGTTATTCAAGTTTTTTTTTATTTCTACAAAATCACGGTAAGGCGCTTAAGTTATTTACATTTTTGAGAAAGTACTGGGAATTAATCAAAATCATTTAAGACACAAAATCTGAAATACAAATATTTTTATTTCAGAATTAATATTATTCAAGATACACGCCAATACAAAAAACATAAAATTTTATTTCCTGATTTTTTGGATTTATTTCTTCAAAAACCACATACGAAAACAAAATATGCATTTATTGAAATAAATTTTTACGTGTAAAAGCAAAATGTTGCGTACCCCAAGTAGCGTTGACGGTCCATTCACCGAAATGCGATGTAAATCCTCAGTTGGCTTTGCTCTGTTTGTAGACATGATTACTAGTTCCAATGACGAGACGACCGTACGATGCGTACATATTTCAAACAACAGAACTACCTGCTTTGCACACAGGTATTACCGATCCGTCTAATATGTTCGCTTGCCCCTAGTAAGAGGACTATCGTACTTTCGCACTCATCAATTTGGAACTTTAATCAGTCAGTTTCATTTAATATACGTCCACTTCGAGGTTTCTGTTTGATATTAAATGAAATAAAAACAGAGATCATCAAGTTGGGATTGAACCACCGACCTCGGGTTTGTAGATCAACGCCTTAACCAACTAGGCTATCGAGGTACTGATAAGAATTTGCTATTCGGGGATGCCTTGAAAACATTTCATCACGTGTGTAGAGACAACCAATCAGAACAACATTTCACTTATATCAGCCAGTTTGACAGTTCAATAATTTATTTTATCTACTCTTATTAGGTTATATACTAATTAATGAACTGCTTTTGAACAATTAATAGTATCCAACAAAAATGAGTAAAATACTAAATAATGTTGCAAAAAGAGATATCGATTTTCTGAAATGTCACAAAATGTCACTTTTGATTCGTTCTTGCCGAGATGAATTTTTGAATTTCGCCGTGCAATTTACGATCAGATTCATCTGGAAGACTTCCTTTATACGTCGCAACATCGTACGGCCGTCCCAATGGTGTGTTTCGAAAAATATGAACGTGTCAAGGTTGCATGTTTTTACAATTTTTTCTGCGCCGAAATGCAAGCTGTTTTTTGCTATTTTTTGCAGATATCTCCGAAACGGTGGGAGTTGGCTCGAAATAAAAAATAAGGTCAAACGAGTATTTTTCACTACGAATCCTTTTGCTACCATTAGAATTTTGATTTTTTTTTCGTTTCGAAGATAACTACTGAAATATCGGCCATGTACGGCAAAAAATCGCAAATTTTGAGCTTCTAGGGTTGGCAACTTTTTAATCTTGGCTCCTACGCCAAAAGACTACTCTAGCTAATTCAAATAAAATTAAATTTGCTAAAACTCTTTTTTTTTATCTTTTGACTTCCGTCAAAAATGAAGGAATTAGAGGGGGCAGGATTTGGGACTTTTTTTCTTCTGTAAAAATTTCTCCATTCTATCACCGTAATTAATCTTGAATTAACTGAAATCAATCTCATATACGATGTTCACTTAATATCATGTAATACTTTGACGCTCCGTTAATCTTGGCCCTTCGAAACAAAAGTTTCTGAGAAAAATTATTTTTTTAAGATTTACATACATTCTATAGGAAAACGTGTAATTTCCTACATTTCCTCGAATATCTCGATAATTATCGTTTTTTTCGAAAAATTTACAGACAGCTTACGTAAAGAGAATTGATTGAGCTTTCCGACACCTTTTTTATTTTTTCTCTAACATAAAAAACAAAAGACTTATGACCGAATATGCGCTCCGAGCTATTGCAGTTCGCGGATAAGTTTTGCATTTTCCGCTGGGGAATATTAATCTACAAAGCTGATTTTTTATCTACAAGCAATGTATGCATTATTTCGATTAAAAACCGCTGCCCAAGGAATCACTACTTCCACATCCAGATATTTTTATCTAAGTCACTCACAACGAAAAAATTTTGTATGTGGAAATAATTGTTTATGGAACATTAATAATATAATATTTGAAATCCTCTACCCCAAAAACCCATAAATTGATACGCCACATCGGTAGCGGGGTAGGGGTGGTGATAGGGGGTGGTAGTGGGGGTGGATGAAGTAAAAAAACATTTCGAGGTTTCTGGTTCTTGTACACACCCTAAATCACAATTTTTTTTGATCCCCTTTAATAATGGGGTGGGGGTGGCTAATGCCAAAATTTTTTTTGAGACCTCAGCTTCTCTTGTATATACTAAATACCAATTTTATGGACTCTTACCTGCTTGATTTACCTATTTTCCCCAAATTTACCCCAATATACCCCCCAACCCTTCGACGGAACAAGATGAAAATATAATCTAGTTCTAGATCTCATTAAAGTACATATGTGTACCAAATTTCAAGTCAATATCTCAAACGGTTCCAGAGTAATCGTGCGCACAAAAAAAGTTACAGACAGACCGACAGACAGACCGACAGACAGACAGACCGACAGGCAGAAATTTTTTTTCGCTCAAACTTAAAATCTCGACGTTTCGTGACATTCTAAGCCTATTTGAATAAAAATTTTTAAAAATTTTTTTGTCGTTACTATACTTCCACTGGATGTGGAAGTAAAATCAAGTCCTGCATTAAGATAAGTACTCCTTCATAATCCATCATCGAGTCTGTTGAAAGAACTGCTCCATATTAATACTTATTAATCTATTACAAAAATTAAAAATATTCATTGCAAATTATCGAACTCACCCTGTATACCGGGTGCCACAGGATACTTTCATTATTTTTTAACTCATCCATTTCAAATTCAGGGAACACAAACTACCGCTAAAAATATAGTTAAGGACAAGACGGACAACCCAAGTAACAATTTAAGTTTTATCATAATCTACAAGAGGTTATTAAGTCTATATAATAAAACTGACCGTAAAACTGTTTATACTAACCTCTTAAAAGCTACAATAAACCCGGCATAAAACCAAAAAATCCATTTTATAAAGGTTATAAATAAATATCTTCCTTAAAACTATCAATAAAACCAACCGTACTTTAGAACCCAAATCTGCAAGATGTTTTTTCAAGTCTATCCATAAAACCTTTTATAAAATCTTCTTAAAACCGTTAGTACTGGCAATCAAATTTTAAGCCTGCTTTGAGAACATCATAAATGTGTCTTTAATAATTCTTTGTCGAAAACTTGTTGCACTTAAACTGTCTAAATCAGAAAATGTCGCCAAGTAATAAAATATGCCTGCCTCGATTGAAATATCTGCATGTGTTAACGTTTTAAAATTTGATATTAATAAACAACCTAATATCAAAAAATTGTCAACGCAGACCACTTTATTGATAAAGTATATCAAAAAACTTTTTAAAAAATCATGCGCCTTTCATTTGTTAGCTTATTAATTATTATTTACAATTATTAAAAAGAAATAGTAACCCTAGTTTTAGCTTACTCAGTGTAATTTTGGACTTTTTAGGGATTGATATGACATATTAACATAAGTTTCAGGCTAAGTGTAAACAGTAAGAATAAGAAAAATATAACTAAACACTGTTGCCCCAAATTGTTCAAACATGTCTGCCATAGTTAACAGAAAAAAACATGGCTGAAAAATTAATAAAACCATTTATGTGAATAGAATACCCTATTAAGAGTTTGTGGCTTTAGGAAATATTTTTATAAAACAAGAGGTTTTGTTAGATTCCAATTGCTCCAGTCTATTACTATTTTAAAGCCTGTGACTTTACCTAGCCTTACTACCCTCCTTTAAAACCCTTAAGATTTGTCTCTGACAATCTCTAAATCCAAATATATTTAGCTTAGATAACATAACCTAAAAAAACGTATATGCCCCTTCTCTCAAAGTTTAAAGGCGTAGGTGGGGGAACCAAAGGATTTATAAGTGCTCTATAAAAACCAAAAAGTTTCAAAGTAGCTTAACAAAGCTACCAAAAAACTATTAGGTTTTAAGGAACCTTTGCCAATTATCAAATAGTATATAATAAGCAAATAGTATTTATGATAACGTATATTAAGGGTAAGACTACTTAATAGTTATTAGTTTTATTGCTTGATCATAAGGAGTACTTAAAGACCATATTTTAAAACTCCCATAAAACCTAAAGATTTATAGATGTCTACCACAAAACTTAAAATATTTAAAATCCACTATAAAACTTAATGAGTTTATTGTGGTTTTGAATAATGCAGCAAATAAGTGGCTATAAATCCAATAGGTCTTAAAGAGCAAAGAGATTTAACAAATTGCTTTAAAGATAACTTGAAGGCCTTTTTTAAATACATATTATCTGCAGATAAATTGGTATGCACAAAAGAAACAATAAAACCCAGTTCGGTTTATTTAAATCTGTGATAAAACCTGATAAATACTTGTTGGCATTTAAATTGTTACTTGGGAATATCCTAATGAACAACTTTTGTTTTATAAAGCTTTTCGAAATATCACCATCACCAAATTATAAAACCTTTAGTAATATAAATTGTTGATGACAACGTTTCGGTTACCTTTAAATACCCCTTAAAGAGCTTTAATAACAGGTTTTATAAGGGTTACCATTTCCACTGTTTAGTAACCTTCCAAAATGGTCTTCAAAGATGGATAAAAATGTGGCGGAAGAGAGTCAAGCGGACCAATATGTAACTTTTAGCATGCTTATAAATACTCCGAAACTTCTATATAAATTTGAGGAACATTATTGTTCAAAGTTGTTTCTTATAACTTTTTAGAGTTTTCACACTGACCAGAAGTGTTATTATATAACTTATGGTAACGCTATCCACTTCGAGTGATGATAATCTCCAAAAGTAACGCAACGCTATTTATATAACTTCCAAATTTCCCCCAGTCGCCGCATATTCAATTCCATTTCCAATGTAGTTTCTCAATTTTTTACTAAGCACCAAAGCACATCACAATCATCTCTATATAATAATGTATATTAACTGTATACATAATAATAATAATAAATAATTTAATTTTCTTAAAAGACAATACAAAATTATATAGGAATAGTCAATCAATATAAATGCGGACCGCCTGAAACTATTTGGTAACGCGGCGCTTCAGTGCGTTACCTAAGTTTCTTAAAAGTGACCGTAAACTTGAAGATTAACATAACATACATATAAATAATGAAAGTAGTTTTATTGCAGTGTTTTCGATTTGTCTTTCACAAAATTTTACAGGGAGGCATATCAAGTGATTCCGAACAACTTTTATTAACAAAATTTTTGTCTACACTCAAAGAAAATGATAGGTAAATTCAACCAAAAAGAGCATATGAAATCGCGCCTATCTAGTTTCATAGTTAAATCAATCAGAAAAGAATAGTCATACAACTTTATTTGTTTTCGTAAACAAATAGTAGTTTAATAATCATATCTTCTTGTAACAAATTAAATAGTACAATGACATTTTTTTATGTTCACTAACCATTTTCAATTTGGTCTACAATTAAATAGCACAACGACTTTGTTTTTTGTTCACCAACTAATTTTTAGGTTGATCTACACTTTATTGTATGATGAAGTTTTTTTTGGTTAGCCAAAATCTCAGTATTGAGACATCAGACCACCCAAAGCAAAGATTAGAGATCGTTTATAAGATCCATCCAAATATATCGATGATCCCTGAGAGAATTTGAACATTGTAATCATGTTATTAATTTTCTATAAATTCATAAGAGTATAAGATAATGCATGATTGATTATTGTCAGTGATTTGTATGTGGCGTCATCTGGGAATAATTTCTGTAATAGACTACGTGGTAAGCAAGCAAATTTTATGGTAATTCTTTTAGAACTTCTAGAAGACGACAATAATATTGGTTTGTCTACCAAGTACAATAATACAGCGAACTAATACTGGGTTAGAATTACAATTCGATAATAGTTAAAAATAAAATATACTATTATCTAGTTTAATTTGACAGAATTCAACAAAATAATAGTCAGACGAACAAAATAACAGTCTTATTCATCTATTTTTTAAGTTAATGTTTGTTTTGTTGTACGACAACTTTTTATTAATTAAAATAACAATCACCTCTTGTTTAAAAATACCATCAATAGTGTTTGGTTTAACAAAATTAACGATATTGTTAGTTAACCATTTTTTTTTTGTTGAATTTACCCATACTATTTCTTTGAGTGTATCTCTAACCTACTATGATTTCTCTCAGCTGTAAAATTTCGCAAACAATTAGTAACCATATTATATGAAAATATTTTGCTCAAATAGAAATCCTATTAAATTCGCCCATTTCTAATCACGTGTGTGGAAACAACCAATCAGAACAACATACACTGATAATGTCCCTAGGGCAATTTTCACTTGTCATCCTGTTTGACAGTTCAATAATTTATTTTTTGACAATATCGCAATTACAATTTGGCACTGCAAATAACTTGATGAATGTAATAATAGAGGAAAACACGCAATATAATACAATTAAAAGTAAAAACCGCTGCCCAAGGAATCACTACTTCCACATCCACTGGAGTTGGAGTTTCTATCCAAGTCTCTCATAACGAAAACATTTCGTATGTGGAAATAATTGTTATAGAACTTTAATAATATAATATTTGATATCCAAAAACCCATAAAACGATATTCCACACGGTAGTGGGGCGGGGGTGGTGATAGGGGGATGGCAGTGGGGGGTGGATGAAGTAAAAAAATATTTTGAGGCTTTTGGTTCTCGTACACACACTAAATCACAATTTTTTTTTCATCCCCTTTAATAACGGTGTAGGGGCAGTAATGGGGATGGCTAATGCCAAAATTTTTTTTAAACCTTAGCTACTCTTGTATACACTAAATACCAATTTTATGGACTCTTACCTGCTTGATTCACCTGTTTACCTCCCAACCCTTCGACGGAATAAGATGAAAATATAATTTAGTTCCAGATCCCGTTAAAGTACATACGTGTACCAAATTTCAAGTCAATATCTTAAACGGTTCCAGAGTAAACGTGCGCACAAAAAAAGTTACAGACCGACAGATAGAAATGTTTTTTCCGCTCAAATTTAAAATCTCGACGTTTCATGACATTCTAAGCCTATTTGAACAATAAAAATTTTCAAAAATTTTTTTGTCGTTACTATTCTTCCACTGGATGTGGAAGTAAAAGTACGTCCGGAATACATTTATGGACTTTTGCGGTACCAGAAATTATGAATTAGATAAAAATAAATAAAATAAATTGCAAAAAATTTTCTATGCGAATGCCCCTCGAAGGTTGCTAAGTACCTTATAATTTTATCACAACTTCCTCAAGTACATTGCTTTTAGGTAATATCCCTCCGCCTATGGCCCGGCGTCGGGATATTACCAAGCAACGTGCTTTCGGAAACTGTGATAAAATTATTTCGTATTATCAACGCCCTTGTGGCATTATAGCTGAAAATTTTCTTTTGGAGTTTACCTCCCGTATAACGAATTTTAAATTTTAAAGCACTCTAGACGAATATATGACGAGTATGAACATCGCGAAGCTACCATGGTACACTCAGAATATTGTCTTAAATACAAATATGCTTGAGACCATTTCCGGGTAGACGGGAAGTGATTTTTTTGCTCTCCAGATTTCAATTAAATAATGGAAATATATACCGATATATACTAAATCACCTTTTTTAGACTGCTGTAAACTCCGTTAGTTACAGCTAATAAAATAATATATAGTCGCTGAAATAACGTGGATTCCACGGCGTGACAAAGCTGCATATTATTTTTTATACAATAAGTGTTTCACAAAATAATAAACGCTCAAAAGAGAAGAAAAATGTCGTCAATATTATGAGCTTTGTGAGAACCGAAGTGGCTGGCTTTTATGGCAAATACCTTTATATTCCCGGAATATTCCACTTAGTACTTTTAGAATTCCTTCAAATATTATTAAAGAGAGATTGCTTTATGTCCCACAAATCGGGGTATGTTTTGATAGGCTGCATTAAAAGAAATAACTCTATTCAAATACCATATACCAATTTCCAATAATATAAAGTGAACCGGTTTTAAAATTGTAACATTTAACTTTAAACTTATTAATGCAGGCTGTGAATTGGAGGAAATATCGAAAATACGACCAATGCGTTCGCTATTATCATAGAAATATTTGAAGATATTTGAATATAACCGGCACAAATAAGTGTTAATAATAGTATTATTAACGCCTTGACAAATTTCATAGTTTTAAGCTATGTTAAAAATAAGACTAAGATATACTTCAGTACAGTATCTTTAAACTCTTCTTACTTGGGCTTCTTAAATAATTTGGCAGTCTACTTTACATTTCATCACGCTTTTTAAAACATTGAAAAAGTTGAAACAAATTGATAATTTAGAGGCGTGATCGATTTTCATCTCCTTTTTAACTTAAAAATTTTGAAACTCCGTAATCGAAAAGTTTCAAACTATGAAAATCCATTAAATTACAGACCGTAGAATATAAAAAGTCGCTTTTAAACGTCAATCAGTGTTACGGGTATTATTGGAGACTACGCTCTCCCCAACTACAGGGCGGTCTGTAAACATTCACTAAATATAAGTTAACTAACATTTTTGTGTTATCCATTTATTTAGTATGATGTGGTCTTGTTGCATTGAAGTGCATTGGTGGTATTACATATGAACATCAGAATATTACAAAAAAGACATGTCCACCAAACTAGACCATCACATGTCATGTTTCTGGGGTTTCTGAATCCGAATCTGATGTCAGATTCACTCCATCATGTCAGGTTTTTTCCCTAAACTTCAAAAAATAGGTAAAAAATGACACTATTAGGGGTTGAACTCTTACTACTGAAATTGTTTGTAAAAAAAAGGTTACTTTATGTTTTTGGGGTCGTTGAATCTGAGTGTGATGTCACATATGCCCCATCAAGTGACCGTTTCTCAGTTTCTCTACACTCTAAAGCTACACCTTCATTTTAATTTTACTTACTTTAATGGTGCTAATATATACCCCACTATTTCACATTCATTTTTTTATGGTATCGGACTCTCTTATCCTCAAAAGATCTATGGCGTGGATATATCTTACGTTTCACTCCCTTTCGTACATTTTCTCTGTTCAGAGTCCTGCAAAGATTGGCCATCATATTAAAATCTAGATGAAATCTCTCTTCTTGCTCCTCACTATAATCTCCTAAATTCATTGGGATATAATCAACATGTGAATGTAAGAAGTGCAACTTGAGGTTAATCAAACATCGTAAGTTACCAAAATTTTCCACCATATCAGCTACTACTTCTCTATAATTTTAATTTTTATGATTTCTCAGAAAATTCTGTACAACTTTTTTAAAGCTGGTCCATTTAGCACTTTCGTTGTTATTCATTGTTGTAACGAAATTCTTATCAGTCAACATTGTTCAAATTTGTGGTCCATCGAAAACCCCTTTTGTGGAAGTTATATATGCATATTTAAACTAAATTAGCACCTAATAATTTAAATTTTCGAAAGTTTCATTAGGACCAACATACATAGTTATTAACTTCAAGTTCCAACAAAAATCAATTGAATTGAGAATTTCTGAATTTATTTATATTTCTATGATCGAATTTAGCATTCTTGATTCCTGACTATCTCTATTCGAAATTTAAGCCTAATAGTCGGAGAGCAGCCAATCTGTAGGAAGCATTTTAAAAGTAGTCTATACAACTCGCGAACACCCACCTAAAAAACAGATGATATGATGTAAAATTACTTTCTAGATTTGATTTTTGAGTTCGCCCGTTAATTTGAGATTGCCAAATCGGTCAATTCGCAAATTTTTTGAAAAATTTTAAAATTATGTGTTAATTTTTGTTTTGCACATAACACATCATATCTTTTTTATTTTAATTCCGATTTAGACCAATATTTTACACATTATCCCTCCAATATTCTTGGACAGGCTGAAGGCAAAGAATATAGTGTAACTAATAATATAGTGCCTAAAAAAAATATAATTACCCTCTATTTTGCATTGAAAAATACCCGATCGAGGTAACTTTTATTTTTAAAGAGAGAGTTATAGTATAAACGAGAAAAATGTTCCAAGCAAACTTTTTTATAAAGAGATTTTTTTGAAATTCAGCTCATGTAACGAGATGACGCTGTTGAATGCGGCCGCGCAACTCGTCCGCATTAATTTAAAGCATGACTTCTGTTAACGTCGCCCATCTGTGGTATCGTTTAAGCGATCAAGTGAGTCTACGGATTATTTAGTTTCTATTTGCAGTTAAATGTTTTAAAACTATGTAGATAATCTCGAAACATACACATTAAAAAATACGTTTTCATTAATTATGACAGCAAGTGGGTACTAAAGAATACATTTTCCTTCGCATAAACAACTTATGTTACATTGCACGTTTGCTTTGCTACACTTGCAGCTTGTAGTAGGTACAGTTATATAGTTTACATTTACAAAATGGAGTTAACTCAATAAAATTCTGTTTTGGGCTTTTTGAAATCATATTTGGAAATAATATTTCCTCCTTTAGGTATGTACCATCCAAAATCTAAAACATTTGGAATTCTGGGCTTAATTTGGTAGGCTGTCTTGTAAATAGCACATTACAGAAATGTCCAAATGGGGTTTGGTATACTTTTTTTTTAAATTTTTACTTAATCTCACACCGAGTCTTTTACCAACTTCTTACTATAAAATTAAAAATGTCTAAAAGTAACATTATTTACAAAAAACTGCGAAGAGTATCCTATAGAATGTATAACAATTATATAAAAATCCAGTGAACAGGCGAAGAGTACGTTTTTAGCTTGTTTCCTTTGATTTCCTATCCGAGTAATTATAATTTATTATGCCAAACTATGTGTTTATAACGCACTAAATATAAGGACTGAGACAAAAAGCACTTTCAACGTAACATAAATGGACACTGGAAAATAATAATCACCCAGCACGTGCCTGCGTTTAGTAGAGTTGGGCGATTCGACTCTTTTTAAGGATTCGTACCAAACGAATCCGTATCAAGAAAAAATTCGTACTGAAATATTCTTTCAAGAATCCGAACTGTCTTGATTGTACAAACGGATACAGTTACAACATCGATAGGAAATATACGAATCTTTTGCTTTTGTGGGATTTGTACCATTCGAATCACTGCCAGGATTCGATTCAATGATACGAATCATACCAGTTACTACCCAACTCTAGCGTTTAGCTCTTGGTGCGATTGCGGCCGATTCATAGTAGCGCGCATTCGTTAGGACGCTGAAACAATCAATAAATATTTCGATCAGGGAGCAAAATTTCAAAAAAAACTTCTTATAAAAGATTTTATTAAGTTCATTTGGAACATTTTCTTCGGTTATAGTAGGCACCTAACTTTAAAAATAAAAAAGATACCTCGATCGGACATTTTCCTCTGCAAATTTTAAAGATTTTGCGTCAAAGAAAAGTTGTTATTTTTTTTTGCCAACTAATTATTTTTTAGGTAAAGTTTTTTACTTTCAACATATCAAAGAATAATTAGAGAATATTATGTAAAAAATTTAAATTATTCTGAAGTAAAATAAAAAATATATGACGTGTTATATGAAAAACCAAAAATAACACATAATTTTTATTTTTTTTAGAAAACTGCCAATTTGGTCATTTTGGCAATCTCAAATCAGTGGGCGAATTTAAAAATCAAGTTTAGCAGGTTATTTTACATCATATTTCCTATTTTTTAGGTGGGTGTTAGCGAGTTGTATAGAGGGTGTCGAATTCAGAGGGTCTGGTCTTCCACTATAATGTTAGAAGGCTATTTTACCTGATTTAAATGCATTTCTCTAATTTGTGTAAATCAGAAAGGTGTTGCATTTTTTTGAGGTTAACGTACTTATAAACTCCACCAGTTCTAGTCAACTAGTGTAGTAAAAATGTCGATTAAATAAGAATGTAACTAATTAGAGTATTTGTTCCAGATTACGATTTCATAGGAGATAAAAAGAGCAGGATCGGCGGCGTCAACTTGCCCGGGGATGATCACGCAGATCCTGGTCAACATCCTGTCCCTGATGCAGTTGGCTGATGGCGTACAGCTGGATCAGCAATCAGCCGTTAGCGTCTCCGGTGATATAATCCTTGGTGGATTATTTCCCGTCCATACAAAAGGGGAAAAATCGCCATGTGGGAAGCAGATTTACCATCGCGGCGTTCAGAGACTCGAAGCTATGATGTTTGCCATAGACAGTATTAACAAAAATCCAAACATCTTGCCCAACGTGTCTCTCGGCGTTCATATCCTCGATACCTGCTCTCGCGATACCTACGCGTTAAACCAAAGTCTACATTTTGTAAGAGCCTCACTTAATAACATCGATACGTCCGCGTTTGAATGCGTCGATCACTCGGTACCTCGGCCGCGTAACAACTATTCCGGACCTGTCTTTGGCGTCATTGGAGGCTCTTACAGTTCGGTGTCCCTTCAAGTCGCCAATTTATTAGGACTTTTCCGCATTCCCCAGATATCTCCGGCATCTACTGCGAAAGCCCTCAGCGACAAAACGCGATTTAAATATTTTGCGAGGACAGTTCCCCCTGATACTTTCCAATCTAGCGCTTTAGTGGACATAGTCAAAAGTGTGAATTGGTCTTACGTCTCAACGATCTATTCAGAAGGTTCCTATGGGGAATATGGGATTGAAGTTTTTCACAGAGAGGCACAAGAACGGAATGTTTGTATCGCGACCGCTGAAAAAGTTCCCAGCTCTGCTGACGATCAAGAATTCGACAATATTATAATCAAACTTAGAAAGAAGACTAATGCCAAAGGCGTCGTCCTATTCACAAGAGCTGAGGATGCTAGGTATGCCACTTTTTACTTACGTATAATCTCACTCTACAGTGCTTTCGATAAAAAGTGTACAATTTTTTGGGAAAATTGCTTGAACATTATATAAGGTTCATAATGATATTAATGATAATAATATAATAATAATCATTTACTCATGTCAATACAAACAAATGTTTACACAAGTCAACTGGTACAAGAGAATAGATTAAAAACAGACAAATAGATTTAAAAAAAAGAAAGAAAGGTAACTTGATAAAACACTATATTAAAATACAATTCACAAACAGCCCAAGGAACAATTTAAAAGTCATTTGGACTTGAGGAGGTTTTAAGAAAGGTTTGTCAGGAAATAGTGATTTATTGATGTTGTAGTTAAGGCCTTTTAGGCTTCAAGTATTCTTGCTCTTATATGGTAAGTTTTAAAGCATTCTGTAAGACCTAATTATAAAACTAATTTGCTTCTAGGATAAAATGTATTTGTTTATCATACCTACATAAAACTCTCCATAAAGCTAATTAGTTTTATTAATGTCTTAAATTCCATTTAGATTTAAAGAAGCTTTAAATTATTCTTTATGGTTTTAACATATTTGCAATAAATGCATTTTAAATCCTTTTTAAAACTAGACATGTTCAATGCCTATTAGTACTTATTAAAGGCCATTACAAAACTAGACTCTTAAAACATTCTTGATAAATGTTGTGATGAAACCGTTATGAAGAAAAAAAAAAAGGCCTCTATAAATCTAAAAGGCAAATTTTAATTCCATAAAACACTTTCTAAATCCTCAATAAAACATTTATTATAAAAATTATAAACAATATGTCTAGTGAAGTGTCGTTGATGCATGTGTGTACACGTATATTTAGAACAGATACGCGCGCGTCACACTGTCAAATTATTTTGAGGTTAAGTTATAAGTATTTGTATCAAATGTCAACGCGGTTTGTCTTGGAGGCGGTGCTTTTAAATCTCAAACGTTTTATTACAGCTTTTATCAAGTCCATGTGATCTTCGCCAAGTGCAATTGAATTTATGTAAGGATGGAATTATTTGTGATAGTGTACAAAAAGACTAAAAGGACTTCATTTAGAGGAAATGTTCTAGGTCATTACCATTATTAGAATATATAGTTTAATGACAATTGGGTTTTTAGTTGGCCGGCCATGTTTTTCTTGTTATATAAAAATATTCAAGGTCAATCTCACAATTATAATTATTAATAATTATCACTTTTTCTTTGGCAAATTAAGATTTTTTTTTTATCTAGTTATTTAACGTCGGCTTATTTCCGCTACCAGGGCCTATCACCGACGCCAGGAGACGAGTTACCCCCAACCTGGAAATTTTGCCGAACCTCTTCCCTTAAGAAGAGTAGGGATCTTTTTCTTGTCTAACATTTAATAGACAAGGGACCGCCTGCTTTACATCCCCTCCGAAGGATGGTATATCCACTACGTAATCCTCGTCTGAAATTACGTAGCTTCCGCGTATACACTGATATACAAGCCGCTAGAAGGTGGGACGAGAACGCTGTATTTCCCAAGATGGGTCACGCATCCAAGTACTAACCGCGCTCGACGTTGCTTCAACGGAATATCGACTGACATTCACATTGAAGTCGCCTCTACGCTCGCCCCAGCAAATTAAGATAGAATTAGAAGAAACGACTGAAAATTACCGTGGGAACCGAGAAGCAGCCAACTTTTTAAAATTTGCTGATTACGCGCCTATGCAAATTTTGTATGGATATTAAAATCATTATTATTTCTGAGGCGCCCTTGTTTTTTGGACCTTTCTTTTGTAGTTTTAACGATAAACTGCCGTTGGTCTTAATTTTTTTGTCATACCTGATGTCTTTTTATTACCTTTTAAATCGGCCTTAGAGAGGTTATAGTGCCACTCTACTCTATATGTTTGCTTAAATCAGTTTAGAAAAAATAAATGCAATAATAAAATTATTTGGATTCCTTCGTGGACATTCTTATAGCTTCTCAGTTCTAATATGGACTTATAAGAGTTTTAAAAACCAGTTTTAAGGTAGCCTTCTTGGTATTTTCTAGAAATGCAGGAAGCTAATAAAAAGGCATCCGACAGCTTTGAAATAGGTTTTAAGAAATGTTTTAAAACGGCCCGAACAAGGTTTTTAAGAGCGGCACTATGCCTCACTAAGGAGTTTTATGATGGAATTTAAAAAGGCCTTAACAACCTTCATAAAGGTGGGCCCTTTTAGTCTACAAGTCGCTTTATGATGGTATTAAGGATATTATTACGGCAAAATAGATTTTTCAAGGCATTTTATAAATAGTTTTATAGCATCCTTGTATATATTTAAGAAACCAAAATTGTTCCTTGGGAGATGTGTTAAAATACATTGATAATAAAATTGAAATAAAATTCAGTAAAACTATATGGTAGTGTTAAAACTAAATGTCTCTGAATGCTCCTGAAGATATTCTTCAAAACTATAGATGGCCTTCCTTAAAGGTAGTGTTTGATTTTATGTTTGAACTTGGAACAGTCTAAGTTTCTGATTCTGTCAAGTAATTTATTATAGAATTTTATGCAGTAGTTTTCTAGTTTTTGCAAGTCAAAGAAAGCTGTGCTTTATGTTCTTACTGAGTCGAGTAGGATATTCGTCTAAATCACTCTGGCTATTAAATTTGCGCAAATTTCGTTTAATGTACAGGAGACAATCGAGTACGTAAGCCGAAGGCATAGTAAGAATTTTGAAATTTCTGAAACTTTCACGGCAATCATCTCTGTAGTTTAAACCAGCTATGATTCTCGGGCATTTACGTTGTAGGTTAAAGGTTCTTTCACTGTGAGTTAAGTGACCCCAGAACCTCTGAGAACTTGCTTAGAAACAGTATTTGCCAAATTTCGTAGTAAAAACATTTTCTTTGATAATGTTTTAGATAGATTTAGAACATGTTTATCCCAGCAGAGCGTTGGGTCAATGTATAATCCAAGGAATTTCACTATATTATCATTGGTGGTCTGATTCACAATTGTATGGCAAAGAATAAAAGTCATTGTTTGTGTTTTGTCCTGATTTAGTATCAAGTTATTAGCTAGGAACCACTGTCTGATGGATGTACAATTGTGTACTCATAACACTCTCGGTAAGTTGATTGGGTCTCTGTCAATATTAAATACTGTGGTATCATCAGCAAACAATATTAAATGAGGCATTATCGTCACAATTAGCTAAATCATTTATGAAGATAATAAGCAGTACTGGGCCAAGAACTGAACCCTGCGGGACGCCATGTTTTATCTTGGTTAACTGCGAGTCATTATTTTTATAAGACATATTGGCATCTATCTGAAGATTGTATTAGCGATCCACTGCTGAGATCAAATTTATAGTGATATAGATTGTCCAAGAGAATGTTGTGATATACACAGTCGAAGGCTTTGGTTAGATCATACGTGCTTCACTCAAATTGTCGGTGCTTTGTAATATAATACCGGTTACTGAAAATGCATTATTATGCAATTCACCATTCCAGTCTAAATTGCCGATTATTTGAAAATTACACTACGTATCTAAGGCGGTTTTTATTACAAACTTAAATTGAAATTTTACGGCCTGCATATATTTATCTTCCCATACACGGGGTGGTTTCGAAATTATGGAGCAAGGGGTCTTTAAGAGATAAAAATAAGTGTTGTTTGTTATATAGACCATCGTTCGATGTTGCAAGGATGATATAAACCTCCAAAAGAGTTCATCGATGTCACTTTTTTGGCGATTACCTGTAAACTCTTTGAAATACCAAATTATAATATCAGGCAGGAATAGTGTATAGTAAATCATGATTTCTCTCTCAACTCTGAATATTTTAAGTCCCAATTCTAAGCTAATAGCGGATGGCTTGCACAAGAATATATCAAAACATTATTATTGCTTCAACCAGACTTTTACCTCCAATTATCCTTGCTATAAACATTACAATATATTTCATTTACAAGAAAAAAGCCCTAGTACGTTTGTTTGTAAAAACACAATTCATATCCAGATTCAAGATAACGTTTAAAAATGAATTTCTTTTGCTCAACTTTTCTCTATTTAACCAATCCCTTTTCTCTGTCAGTCTCCGAGACATCATCAATTGTGAACAACATTCAAGTGTCCGCTCTGACATGCCGACTAAGCATTTCAAGAGAATTGAATTAACAATAAATAAATCAGATGAAAGAAATAATACATTTTATAGGTTATGTATTTTCATAAAGAACACATTTATTTATTTAGTTAAGGCAAATATTGCTGCATTTAATTCTATTAACTGAAAAAATATGAAACTAGAAAATTGGAATTCTTGATAAAACCAATGGTGAACACTGTGCAAGCTGTGCATGTGCTATGCGTATAATTTTAGTTCATTGGATAAATCATTTTTTTGATTATGGTTTTGTTAAAAACAGTAAAAGAGTGCCGCTCTAGAGATTTTGGGAAAAAATGTAATCCTAGTATACTCGAATATTGGGTGTGTGTATACTCGAATATTGTCCCTACACAAAGTCACTTTATGCCTCAAGCGAATGTTAAAAATGGGGAACAGTTTTTAATTTATAGCTCATTACATATTCAAAAATATCATCATAATATCGCTAAACCATTATGGCATATAACAAATTATCGGCCAATCTCCCTTATTAATAATTTCTCAAAAATTTTTGAGAACTGTCTAAAATCAAGATCAAACGATTTTCTGGAAAAGAATAAAATAATATCAAAGAAGCAGTTTGGATTTAGACAAAACATGGGTGCGGAAAACGCAACTATGGAGCTCGTTGGAAACATTATTAGGGGCTTAAATGATCACAAAAAATGTCTTGCTGTATTTTTGGATTTAGCCAAAGCATTCGACACGGTTAATCGGAAAATATTAATAAAAAAATTAGAAAAAGTCGGTCTTAGGAGTTCTGCATTGGATATATTTAAAAATTACTTTCACGAACAGACAAAAAAAAGGTAAGAATAAATGAAACATTGAGTGACCCCTTAATAATTATATCTGGTATTCCCCAGGGCACCGTATTAGGCCCTATATTACTTTTAATATATATTAACAATATAACAGAAATTATGAATTAAGAAGATAACATTGTACCATATGCTGATGATACAGCCCTTGTATTTCAAGGCAAAACCTGGACTGAAGTATATACTAATGCAGAAACCAGTTTAAAAACGATATATTCATGGTTAAATGTAAGCCTTCTGAGCCTCAACATCAGTAAAACAATGTTTTTAACATTCACCATGTCAGCTGATGACCAACCGACAAAAAATACATTAACAATTCATAATGACATGTGCAAAAATGGGGAAATGTGTGACTGTCCATACAAATTAAACTCGATTTATTCTTCATTACGTTCAACGAAAACTATTTTTTTAATGGAACTCCTATTATTTAATTAGATCTTTAAATTACGAAGATGTCTATTTTCTCGTTGCACTAAATTTATTTTTTTTAATATTTTTTGAAAATCAAAATAATATTTGCGGGGTCAGATCATATGCATATTGGCAAGCAGGATACAAATATGCCAAAATAGACAGGCTGTCCCATTTAAAAATTTGATTTTCATGTAAATTGCATCGAAACCAAAAGTCGGCCATTTTGGTTCTTTACATCGTATGATTGGAAATTTCATCCCATATCACTTCATTAAATTTGAAAAAATCCATTCGCCCATCCAAAAGTTACAAGAGCGTCCCTATCGGCTGAGCCACCCAGTTTATGAATGTATATCTATGGATTGTATTCTATATGTCACAATTTTTATATCACTTATTATTTATTTACTTATTTGTTATATTTTTTTAAACTTTGTCAAAAAGAATTTGTAATTTCTTGTTTGTTGGGAATTTTGCCACTGTAAAAATATTTAAAAATTTGTATTTATCTAAACAATAAACAATAAAAAAAAACAATATGAATTTCTATAATCCGCATACCGACGGAGACCACAATCACTGGAATCGACTGAACACACATCCAACATTTAGGTGTAGATGTAACCATTATACATTCCATTTAATTACTAAATCCATACTGTGGCTACTACATAATGCAATTATAAAGGTAACTTTTAATGCAAAATACTCCAGTGTGTGTTTATTTGGGTCACATCATTTTAAAGCACAATTGATGCAATTCCAGTAATTTTACTGTTTGTATAAATTTTATTATTCACAAAGTTTAAATTGGTTAAGTGTAACTTAATTTGTTTTACAACTTACAATAATTTCCAACCATTGTGTGCCTTGGTTCAAGTTGAGTTATTCCTGCACTTAGTGACTAGAATCGTACGAACACTAAAAATCTAGTGCAGTTAATTTTGATGAAAAAGTGCGTTATTACGGAAATACTTTGAACTTAGCAAATTTTAATGAAACGTACTGTTAGAATAACCAATTTAAAAGTTTACTAGTTAAAAAATGTGTAAATAATTTTCTTTTAAAAAAATTCAAAAAAATCAATATTTTTTGAAAAAAGATTTTTGAAACTGTGATAACTCAAACAACTTAAATGATAAAATTTTAAAAAAATCATACACGTACTTTCACGACCACTTTTCAATTTTAATGAAACGTACTGTTAGAATAACCAATTTAAAAGTTTACTGTTAAAAAAATGTGTAAATAATTTTCTTTTCAAAAAATTCAAAAAATCAATATTTCATGAAAAAAGATTTTGAAACTGTGATAACTCAAACAATTTAAATGATAAAATTGAAAAAAAAATCATACACGTATTTTCAGGACCACTGGTTAGGATTTCGATATTACAATTGCAAAATTCAAAATAATGGATTCAAAATGGCTGGCTAAAACTTAAAAATCATGCAAATATCGTAAAAAATACATATAAAAGTTGTTCTTATTCTACATAAATTAAAAGGAGAACGCTGTCAAAATAGCAAGAGATATGTAGAAGTAAAGTTGTAAATAAATAAATTCTCTACAAAAAAGTCCGTGATAGCATATCTTTTATAGAATGTGCAAAGGAGACAGGTCTATCGAATTTAAATGCATATATTGCCAAAACAATAAAATATACATACACCGGTTGGCTCAGCCGATAGGAACACTCTTGAAACTTTTGAATGGGCGAATGGAATTTTTTCAAATTTCTTGGAGTGATATGAGATGATATTATATAATGGAAAGAAACAAAATGATCTACTTCCGGTTTCGATGTAATTGACATTAAAATCAAATTTTTAATTGGGACAATGTATATTTTTGCATATTTGGATCCTGCTGGCCAAAATACATATGCTGGCCCTCAAATACTATTTTGATTTCCAAAAAATATATCGATAAATCGATTATCAAATCATTTCTTTTTTTAATTATAAATGTTTTGATAATCGATTTATCGATATATTTTTTGGAAATCACAATAATAATTTCCATCATATACTTTCATCTCATATCACTACACAAAATTTGAAAAAAATCCATTCGCCCATTCAAAAGTTAGAAGTGTGTCCCTATCGGCTGAGCCATCCGGTATGCCGCCACTTACTTTTTTATGTAAAATTTAGTTCTCTTACAATTTTGTTCAACAAGTCCTCGCATGTCTGATAACGAAAAATGGGAGAAGGCGGTGGTTTTATGCATTTAGGGGTAGTTGGTTAGGGGTGGGAGGCTAAATAATGTCATCATCGTGTTCCCCTCCCTTGAAAACATGTAGGAAACAATTTTCAGCAGGTTTGGATGTTTTTTGCATGTTTCGATATTAAGGAAGGAAGTGGTTTCAACCCCTGGAGGTTCGTTAGGATGTCTGGTTGCGAAATTTTACGGGACTTATTGAGTTTCCTCAAAAAAAAAACCTGATCCGACAAGTCCTCGCATGCCTGACAACGAAAAAAGAGGAAAGAGGTGTTTTTTGCGTTTAGGGGTAGTTCGAGGGGGTAGGGACCGCGCCACTATCACCATCGTGTTGATCTCCCCCGAAGCGGGGGTAGCCATGTTTGGTCGCTACCATGCACTTTTGAAGTTTAACCTTTTTTTTTGCAAGTTTGGTATGGACTATACGGTGCCGCTGAGTTCCGCTCCGGGCGTTGTTAGTTGTAAAATTTCTAACTCCTACAGTTTTACTCAAATGAAAAATAATGGTATTGTTACAAATATTGGAGATAGGCAGCACTAATACATGTACAAAATACATGTTGTACGTTATGCCATCTGTGAGACAGTAGAAACAGTAGAAACGTTCTGGAACATTAGAGAAAAGAGAATTCTAGATAACGCCGCGCCGTTTCTAGAATAATTCAGGAAGCAATCGCTAGGGGTATATAAGGCCGTATTCTCGGCCGGAAGGAAGAAGTTTTGAATTGACAAGTGACAAGTGAGGTTAAGACTCCAAAGTGAAAACAAACTGATAAACATTGTTATTTTTAGTCAGTGAAGTTCATTTAAGTTAATAATAGTATTGTGTGAAGTATCCAGTAAAATTATTTAATAAAGTGTGTTAGTGGTTATCTCTTGTTATAATTTTTGGAATCCACGGAATTTGAAAGGGTGGTTTCCTAGGGGTGGAAACACGTCACAGTATACTTATTAGCCCAGTCGATGAAGGTATTTACCCACAAAAATTTGCAAACTGAATAATTTTTTTTTTTAATGAGTCTGCGAAAGTATATAAAATAAGATCCTGAAAAGTTTACATTTTGCTCGGATCCAGAACATAAAAAAAAGTGGAAAAAAAAATTTTTTTCATCCATTTTTCAAAATTTGGAAATTAAATCAAGCTAGAAAAAATATAAAATACAGATGGATAGATCACGTATTTATGAACAAAAAAATGTCCTAACAAAATTTATCGTTAAAACCACGGTTTTCCCGAAAAAAAAAATAGTCAAGTGTAACGTGATAACTCGGAGCGAGATTCATGCGTGCGCGCGCTTGAATATGCATGACTGTGACACCGACGCGACGATGGAAATTGTAGCTTTCTGATGCTTTTTTATTTTAAACAATACAAGCAAAGCATGGATGGGAAAAATATACTTATATATATTATGACGCCCGAACTCAATCGTTGCAATAAAAAATATAGAAAAAAATAAAAGCCCTTCAAAAAAATTCTTTCTTCATTGAGAACTGTTAAAAAGTATGTACACTTCATGATTATTATGGTTTATTAAGTTTTAGTAACGAGGATTCAAAAAAAAGTACATCTCAAATAATTTTAATTTCCTTGCTTGATGATTTTTTTGATAAATATATGTATTGGAGGCTGTAACTTGTCGAGAAATTGACCCATTGGAAAAAATAAAATATCAGTATTTCGGATAAAATGTATATTTTTCGAATGTTCAAACACAAAATCGTTTACTTGTATGCATTTTTTTAGAAAATATGATCAATCAGATCATGATAAGAAATTGCGATTTTCGCGATCGTATCCTTATAACTATGAAAATATTTTTGATTGTTTTGAATATAAATTCTGGAACTTTTCCAATACTTTAACAAATGTATAAGGAATCCATTGGATATAGCTAAAATGTGGATAGGTGTACCTGTAATAAATACAATACAGTAAAGGCACGTAAAAATTCATGCGAGCGATTCAGCGGCTATGTGTGGTGTCTGTGTATGCGTTCATAATTATATGTTTTCCCTCCATACTCACTATTTATCCTCCTATTCACTAAGAAAAATGTTAAAAATGCGTAATCAGAAAGAGAAAAGAGCTTTATTTTACTCGATAGAACAGCTAAGAATATTTAGAGGTTCCATAGTATACATTTAACAGAGTGACAAAGTTACTTCACTATTTTTTCCAGGAATACCGTGGCTTTAGCGATAAATTTTATTAGGATATTTTTTGTTCAGACATACGTGGTCTATCCAGCTGTATTTTTTATTTTTCCTGCCTTCACTTAATTTCAAAATTTTGAAAAAATGGATACAAAATTTTTTTTTTCACTTTTTTTATGTTCTGCATCCGAGCGAAATGTAAACTTTTCAGGATATTATTCTATATACTTTCACGAACTCATTAAAAAGGAAGTTATTCAGTTTGCAAATTTTTGTGGGTTTCACTAGAAAATGTTCTGTGTCGTCTGGGCTGTACATATTTTCTTTCTTTTTGTCATCTTATCATTTTTCGAGAAAAATCCAATTAACAAAATTATTTACACAAATCCACAGTTGTGCACATAATTTGTTAAATAAAAATAATTGCACAATTAACTTGGTGAACTTTTCGGATTACCATTTCTACAATTTTTGAGAATAGAATATCCTCTCAAATTTTCAGCGAGTTCAGAGAATTTCCGAAACAAAAATCTAAATGCATTGGACTATAACGTATTGGGTAAAATATAGTTTATAACAAACTTTAAATCGAAATGTTAAAGTTTATTGCTAGGCAACAAAAACACTCTGATGGGTTCCGCCGTTCGCAAGAACTTTTATAGTTAAAATAAATTACTCTATCAGAATAAAATGTTTGAGAAATATCAACAGTCGGTTGCAAGACTTTCCATTCCGCTTCAGTGGGAAAATAAGCAAATTAAACTTTCCAACAGAAATAAAAATAAAACATTTCTGCGAATTACTGATATTTTCATTTATGAAAAGAGATGATTAATTGGAGAAATTACGTTTCATTATGAAGCTTCAGAGTACACAATAACAGTAAACCAACAATAGAGTTGAACATAATACTAATACCTTTTGATGCCACACACAATTCTTTCACCTAACAAAAATATAGGTTTTCTTAGAGTAAATCATATCTCATCCAATCATTTTTTGCATCGAAATGGTGTAGCCGGGATAAGCATATGAAAAATGCCCATGAAAGAAATTACATGAAATGGGCATCAAAATATTCCCTTGACTGTAAAAAATATTTGTTACAGTATTATTCCAGAAATCCAAGGGGGGACTGAATTTTTGCAAAAAAACAATTATTAATTAAAAATTTGTTGCAACTTACCTAATGGACGAAAAAATTTGAAAAAATATTCGACCATAAAGATCTTCCAGATGAGCTCAGAAAAAAATATTACGTCGTATTTAGAGCGAAATTCAAATTTTAAAAATCCAAAGTGCCCAAAATAGCATTTTTTGGAAAGGTGCTATCATGATATTTTTCAGAGAGACGCGCATCTATGTTATTAATACCCTCAACTTTTTCAGATTTTTTTTATTTGGTGGCACATATTGAAAAAAAATAAAAACTTCAATACAAATATTTATTAAATTTTACTCTAAACATCAAAAAGATAAATTAATCCTCGATACTTTCCTCATTTATCACCAGCTGCACGTTTGCGGTGTCAAAAATAGGAGCCAGAATTTCAGCAGGATTAATAAATTCACGATAGATATCTTCTTCCTCTTGTTATTCACGTCTTGGCAGACATTTTGAGATCCATTAATTATTTTAGTAGTCTCTTTGTTATATGATACGTCTGACAGCATCACACCACCTGCCGCGGTTGCCCGTTAGGCGCACAGCCCCGCCAAAGCTTTCTTCCGACATCTCTTTGGTAATATGTTAAGAAGGGCGTTCTATATTGTCCTCTCACCGGTTGATGTGACCAAAAAATGAGAGAATTCGGGAAAAAACAATGCTGAAGAGTCTCGCTTTGTGGGACGTACTTCTTAGAGCATTGAGATGGTAGGATGGGTTGTCCACGGAATTCGTAACAAGCGCCTTCAGGCGTACATCTCGAAAGTCGTCGTCTGTCTGTCTCCCTAACGGTCCGCGTTACAGAAAGATGGAGAGAACCACGGTCAGTAAACTATACGGTTGCATCATCCAGCAGCTTTTAGACGAAGGAGCGCGCGGGGGTAACCGAAAATGACGTAGCCTCTAGACCCAGCCAGGGCCGGCGCTAGACATTTTGCTACTCACTCAATTCATAAACACTGATATAAACGAAAAGTATACACTGGGACGACAGCAAACTAGTTTGTTACACCAGACAGTGACAGTGCGACGTGCGACAAAGAATATAAAAATAAACACACTGTCGTTTGTGGTATGCCAGACAATTGAAAACACGACACACGGCAACTAACGCCGGCTCTGGATCTACCTAGACTTTGACCTTGATCTGAATAATTAAACAAATAAAGCGTGCAAGAGAGACATATATTCTATTCCCATGCAAAAGATAGAGACAAAGATATCGGTGGCTACATGACGTAGGCGCTAGACCCAAGTTCCCCCCCCCCGCGCGCTCCTTCGTCTAGAAGCTACTGGATGAGGTAACCGTTATAGTTTAATAACCGTGGGAGAGAACTAGCGACAGCAGGTCCGACCTTTGTGCGTTTCGGGATATTTCTGTCATGCCAAATTTTGACCTAGATATCTACCGTGTGATAAATAATAAACAGCAACCGCAACGTGTGAGCAACATGCAACTATTCGTAGTCTCTTTGTACAATTACAAAAATGACGTATTCCAGTATATCAATCAGAATTTGGGCCTGTAGTCTATGTAGCATTTGCGGGTTCTTCTGTTAATGTGTCGGGACCTTATCGCATTTTCAAACTATATAGCAACTAACTTTGTTCATGAAGTGATGCACAACTTTGTTGTCGTGGTAATATCATATACTACATCTCCACCATCGTGATGCCAGATTTATGATTACAGTTACATGTTTATGCCCGTTTGCACAGCAGAGAGAAACTGAAACAAAATATGAATTCCAAAAAACACAGATCGTACTGTATTACAGTGGCGGCTGGTGAAATTTCAATATTTTTTTTCTCGTCTGTGATTTATTTTGTAAATAAACCATAATACCTAATACACTCATCATGTGTTCAAAGGATATTATAAGGAAACCGTTTAAAATCTACTTGTAGTTTTTTCACTTTTTCTTGCTCAATTAACACTATAATCACAGAAATAACTAGAAATTAATGATCGCACATTCAAAAACACACGAAATAAATAATGCTTTTTTAGGTTATGTCATGTAAGCTAAGTACATTTGGATTAGAGATTGTCAGAGACAAATCTTAAAGGTTTTAAAGAAGACTAGTACGGCTGGGTAAAGTCTTACAGGCTTTAAAATAGTAATAAAGTGGAGCAGTAAGAATTTAACAAAACTTTCTGTTTTATAAAAATATTTCCTAAAGCCACAAACTCTTAATAGGGTATTCTATTAAAATAAACGGTTTTATTAATTTTCCAGACATGTTTTTTTCTGTTAACTATGGCAGACATGTTTGAACAAAGTTGGGGCAACAGTGTTTAGTTATATTTTTCTTATTCTTACTGTTTACATTTAACCTGCAACTATCTAAAATGTTTCATATATATATAACCCAAAAAGCCAAAAATCATGCTGAGTAAGATAAAACTAGGGTTACTATTTTTTTTTATTAATTGTAAATAATAATTAATAAGCTGACAAATGAAAGGCGCGTGATTTTTTTAAAGTTTTTTGATATACTTTACCAATAAAGTGGTCTGCGTTGACAATTTTTTGATACTAGATTGTTTTTTAATATCAAATTTTAAAACGTTAGCACATGCAGATATTTCAATCGAGGCAGACATATTTTATTACTTGGGGACATTTTCTGATTTAGACTTTCTGAGATTTTTAGATTTTCTGATTTAGTTTAAGTGCAACAAGTTTTCGACAAAGAATTATTAAAAACACAATTATTTATGATGTTCTCAAAACAGGCTTAAAATTTGATTGCAAGTACTAACGGTTTTAAGATTTTATAAAAGGTTTTATGTAAATTTGAAAACATCTTGCAGATTTGGGTTCTAAAGTACTGTTGGTTTTATTAATAGTTTTGAGGAAGATATTTATAACTTTTATAAAAGGTCTTTTTTGGTTGTATGCTGGGTTTATTGTAGCTTTTAAGAGGTTATCTAGTATAAACAGTTTTACGATCAGTTTTATTATATAGATTTAATAACCCCTTGTAGATTGTGATAAAACTTAAATTGTTACTTGGGTCACGGGGTAGACAGAGAGAACAGGTTCCATGATTATTTTTTGCTTTTTAGAGCAGTATTTATAAAAGCGTGTTTTTTTCGTTTTTTAAACTATTAATTTTTCTGAATAGTTCTCCGTTCCTCAGTCGGCAAACAAACCCGGGATCCCAAGCCTAGAAGCAAGAGACCAAGTGGCCAATATATTTAGCTTAGGAAGATTAATTTAAAAAATATTTCTTGATAACCAAGATATGTCTAACTAAATCCAACAATTTTGCCTGTATAATTAAGTTTATCATATATATCTTAATTATGATGAGGCAACGAGATTTGCTTTTGAATATACTGTCATTAAGCACAAAGGAACAATGGTAGAAATGAACATAATCATAGAATCTCTACCGCTGCTCTATACATACAGGAGGAATAAACAGCCGGAAGTAGCGCGTACATAAATCTTTGTAAAATATTTCACTTCACATTTTGAGCTTCAATATTGTTACTATATGCGGCAATGCAACAAAATAGGTAGTAATCACGACAGAAAACTTTTACGGCATAGTACATTTCAAGATATATGAAACTATTTTTGTTCTCAAGATGTCCGATTCATCGAATTCACAATGTTTATTTTAGTTCTATGTAAAACTATTCCTAATTTTTTTTTCAGTAAAATATATTTAGCGCAATTAGTTAATTTAATAATGTTTTATTATTATGCAATTACATAAAACAATATACTAGGCAAAGCGATTTTATTTCGAGAGTGTCAAAAAACGTTATAACTGTTTTGCTAAAATCACTTCTAGTGGTTTCAATGTAATTAGCAAGGGAAAGTTTTCTATCAAAGATGATACCGAGGGCGCGAAATGTATCAGGTCTGTCGTATCTCCCAAGTCGATAGTCGAACATTATTAAAGAATTTTTTGTATAATGAGACATTACTTGACACCCACCAACATTTAAATAGAGGTTGTTTAAAATGCACCATCCCAACAATCTATCTAAATTATTTTGAAGGCGCAGACATAGATCTTTGTAGAACACCAGATAGAGCAAAGTAGTCAGAAGGTTGAAAGAGTAACGTAAAGCATCAGAAAAATCAAAGTTGCGTAATTTATTAAGTAGAATAGAGTGGTCAAGACTATCGATGACTTTAGAAATTTTGTATAAATGACACCTCAGTGTGTGTACCTAAATCGATAGATTCAGCGATGAACCGCGTAACACAAACAAGATTTGTTGTCGTGATTCGATCTTTTTACAAAGTCATGCTCAAACACGAATAGTTGCCGAAAAATTGCCTGGGAATGCAGACAATCCCTCAAGCAACTAGCAAAAAACAACAAGGTTACCTTGATGTTAGTGCCAGGGCATGAGGGAATAGAAGGCAACGAGTTGGCTGATAACCTCGCAAAAAAGGGGCTTCATGGTAAATTAAAGCTGTTTTTCTTATAGTTTACTTAAACAGTGCTCAAAATTTTATGTGGTTTTCGACTTGATTAGTAAACAAACTTGACTTAACATAAAAATAGCTAGTATTAATGGTAATAATAATCAGCAGAATTTCTAAAATTATTATCTAAAGCAATGAAGCATCTTGTCGTTATTGTCTAAATGTTGATTGTGGCATTTTCTTAATTACTTCCACATCCAGTGGAAGTATAGTAACGATAAAAAAATTTTTAAAAATTTTTTTGTTCAAATAGGCTTAGAATGTCACGAAACGTCGAGATTTTAAGTTTGAGAGAAAAACAAATTTATGTCTGTCGGTCTGTCTGTCTGTAACTTTTTTGTGCGCACGTTTACTCTGGAACCGTTTGAGATATTGACTTGAAATTTGATACACGTATGTACTTTAACGAGATCTAGAACTAGATTATATTTTCATCTTGTTCCGTCGAAGGGTTGGGGGGTAAATTTGGGGAAAATAGGTAAATCAAGCAGGTAAGAGTCCATAAAATTGGTATTTAGTATATACAAGAGAAGCTGAGGTATCAAAAAAAATTTTGGCATTAGCCACCCCCACCCCATTATTAAAGGGGATGAAAAAAAAATTGTGAATTAGGGTGTGTACAAGAACTAGAAACCTCAAAATGTTTTTTACTACATCCACCCCCACTACCACCCCCTATCACCACCCCCACCCCGCTACCGATGTGGGGTATCATTTTATGGGTTTTTGGGGTAGAGGATTTCAAATATTATATTATTAATGTTCCATAAACAATTATTTCCACATACAAAATTTTTTCGTTGTGAGAGACTTAGATAAAAAATCTGGATGTGGAAGTAGTGATTCCTTGTGCAGCGGTTTTTTTCTCTGTTTCTCATTGGGATGCTCTGCCACATATATTTTCTTCTAAACAATGTCTGAAATCTACAAAATGATACAATTAACCAGTATTTTACTGAAAAATAACATCTACGCCTGTGACTTTTGAGTCAAAGGATAATTAGAGGGTGGTTTTTGACAAATAATGAATAACAACAAAAATATAAAAATGACGTATTTTGCTGACGTTTCGGAAAACGAATCTGTTTCCTTTCTCAAAGCGTATTATAATGTTTGTTTGATGTGTATATTAAATACACAGCTTTAAGAATATATTTGTTATATTCAGTATCCATAGATACTTACTGCTTACACAGAACTGTTGATATATCTAGTTAATAGTTTTATTTTAAATAACGTTGAGTTTGTTAAGTTCTTCTTTTAACATCGGCAGCCAGGTTGTGCAAACATCTATGGAACAATTCGACACGCATTTATCCTCATTCAATAGTATTATAGCCGCTTCTTTAATTTTTCTTTTCTTGCTGAATCTCATTCTTCCTAATGCAACCCCTGTGCTCACCCAATCTAACACTGAATGGTCTAGATGACTCACCCACATAATGTTTATTACACTCACACGGAATACTATAAATGCAGTTTATTGAATTTTGCTCATGATTTAGCGGTTTTGTTTTTGTTAAAATAGATCTCAATGTATTGCCCGTTTGAAATATCGTCCTAATATCAAATCTAGTGCCTATACGGCGCAGCTTTTCAGACAATCCGTGTACATAAGGAATTAACGTTGTGTACCGTTGCTTAGGTTTTTGTCGTACATGATTATTATTTTCTATATATGTGAAAGTTCTATCAACAAAAGCTTGAGGGTATTGATTGTTTATAAGAACCTCTTTTATAAAGCGTTTCTCATTGTCTAATATTTCATCATTAGAAGAAATTATTTTGGCCCTATCATATAGGCATTTTATGATTACCCTTTTTAACATGCATCGACTGATTTGAGTTTGATTTTCAATAAACTCTTGTTTCAACTGTATTATTTACTCTTTTAATTAAAAATGGTTCATTTTTACTTTCTACTTGTAATGTAAATTTATATTTTCTAAAAAAATTGTCAAGCAAATCGACTCCATGGGGCCAAATTGCAAAGATATCGTCAACATATCTCCACCAACTAACCGGTTTATATATAAATTTTTGAACGTGTCTAGTTTCAAAGTCTTCTATAAATATATTACTTAAAAATGGCGATTGCCATACCAAAGTCTTGTTGATAGAAATCACCTTCAAACTGAAAGTAAGTCTTTTTAACCCCCGAGCCAAAAAGGTGGGTGTTATAAGTTTGACGCGTATGTTTGTATGTTTGTTTGTCTGTCTGTATGTTTGTTTGTCTGTCTGTCTGTCTGTCTGTCTGTCTGTCTGTCTGTCTGTGGATTCATGTCTCTTCAACGGGTGATCCGATTTTGATGTAGTTTTTTTATTTGAAAGAGTATTTTGTCGAGAAGGTTATAGGCCATATTAGATTTTGATGTTTGGTCGCCATCTTGAATTCGCCATGTTGAAGTTCTCTAGAAATTGTCCGACTAAAGTAAAATTGAAAATGTGCAGACAATTATGGTAGCCGAACATAATTTAGGCCTCATTTTGATTCGATCATATGAAACTGATACGATTAGATACATTGATCGGGGGTTTTTAAAAATTTTCAATTTTACTTGTTTATACATAATGTTAAAAGTTCTATTATGCTATTAACAGTTAATTTGGTTCTAGCTTTTAAATTATTATTATTTAACAATTTATCCTTCACTATTTCTAAAGTTTTATCTACTGGGACATTGGTAAAGAGGCTAACTACATCAAAACTAACCATAAAACGGGTATCATGAATATTGTTTTCATAAATCTTTTCGATAAAATGTCTACTATTTTTAATATACGAATGGGTGTTTCGAGGTAATAGATTTAAAATATTAAGTAAGAATTTTGTCAAATTATGGCATGGCGAATTAATGGAACTAACAATGGGTCTTAAAGAAATATTTTGCTTATGTATTTTTGGCAAACCATAAAAATGAGGTGGCTTGCTGTGATGCGGTGTGAGCTTACTTCGTTCAAAGTCATTAAATTTATTTTTATACTTGAATAGCGTTCTATATATTTTGCTCTCAATTGATTTTGTGGGATCCTTGTTTAATTTTGATTAATGTCATGACTTTTGTATCATATACATTTTTATCTATAACAACCGTGGCATTACCTTTGTCTGCTGGCAAAATTTTGATACGTTCATCCCAATCAGAAACAGAGAAAAATCCTGTCGTTATCATGCGTTTATAATACAACAGTTTCATTCCTAGTCGCTTTATAACAGCTACCTCTTAAAACAATACAATTAATTTCAGTTTGTAGCTAAAGCATTATTGATCCGATCCACTAGTGTATCCACTCTGTAAACAATATTATTTGTGTTAGTATCAAGCCCCAAAATCTTAAATGCGTCAATGATCTCTTGATATATTATCTAGGCCTTTGAGTCTGATTTATTAGTTTACACGATGTGATTTTCACAGGAGGATTCTGCAGGCTGCCAAAAGGCTGAATGCTAGTCATACATTCTACTGGGTTGCCAGCGATGGTTGGGGCAAACAACAGAAATTGGTCGAAGGCCTCGAGGACGTAGCAGAAGGGGCGATAACAGTTGAATTACAATCTGCTAGCATTCCTGGTTTTGACGAATACATGATGTCACTAACTCCAGAAAGAAACTTGAGGAATCCCTGGTTTGAACAGTACTGGGAAGACACATTTGGCTGTGTTTTAGAGAGAAATATACCTCTAGAGATTACTCAAAGCATCGACGTCTGCAATCCCGATCTACGACTCTCTCAAAGTGTCGGGTGAGTTTCAATTTTCTCTTTTACACTCATAAATATCTTCTTCGTAATATTTTACACTGGGCATGAAGTAGATAAACATTTTAATTTTCTCATTATTAAGAAAATAATTAATTTACTAGTTGTTACTGTAGAAAATTGCATGTGTGAACCACTACAGTTCTTTTCAAACACATTATGCGTCCCCATTAAAAATAAATTTAATGTAAATTATTGACTTATGAAATAATCAAGTGCAAGCAGGGATCTCTGAATAATTTTAGAATATTAAATACCTATGTATAATTTTATTTTATTTACATTTAATGAAATTTTAAATTTCCTTAATAGTACTGTAACTAGACGTTTTATTTTAAAAATAATGTAATATGAATTAAATTTTGTTCTTTTTAATATAATTTACTACCGAATGCACCACAGAATATATTATACGGGGGTTTGATACTTTATAGGGGGTGGATGCCACCCTTTTTCAGGGGGAGAAAAACTAAAACCGTTGGAATTGAAAGAGAATCAAACTATGAGAGAAAAAAAATCCTATGCAATTTTTCATATAAATTAATATAGTTTTCAAGTTATAACAACTTGAAATTACCGATTTTGGCTTCAGAAAACAGGTATTTCAAGACGGGTTTCATCAAATAACTCAAAAAGTATCGCATTTTTAGTGAAATAATGTTAGAAGTCAATAAAAAAAGCTTATAAATTGAGGGTTTATTTTATTTGTTTCAATTTCTGTAGAATTAGTAGTTTTGGATATTTGGAGGCATAAAGATGACTTCCAAACGTTTGTAAGACGAGAATTTAGTTTAAATGTGAAATTTCTTAGAAACTATGACAGTTTTTACAATTAATTATTTTTTATTTATTTGCTTTCATTATGATTAGAGAATATTATTTAGGTATTATGCAAATCACAACTTACACATTTTTTAAAATTTATTATGAAAATACCTACTTTCTGTTATATTGTTGCCCTAATCTGGGCACGCTAATATACTAGTTAGGTAAATACTTTAAAACACTCATTATTGGAGCACCAATCAAAACAACTACTCTTCTAGCTAATACTGACGAAGTATTGAATTACATGATAGGATTCTTAGCATTTTAACGGACAAAATATATATCAAAAATACTTAAATTTATTTAAATTCATTCATTCACACATTTTTATTCAATATGGAATTATCTACTTTCTGTATATTGGTACCTTAATCAGATCACGCTAATATACTACTTAGGAAAACCCTTTAACACACTCATTATTGGAAAACCAACCAAAACAACTACTCTTCTAGCTAATACTAACGAAGTATTGAATTACATGATAGGATTCCTGGCATTTTAAGACAAAAAATATATTGAAAATACTTAAATCATTCATTGAAATTCAGTGATTCACAACAATTATTGAACCTTACATTCTATTTCAACTCTAGAAAAGTTGTACAAGTTTTTTCGAACTCGTTAGTTCTCATCAGTGGAGTATAGAAACATTCATTCATTATTTACAAGCCTATTGATTTATTTTTACCTAACTAGTATATTAGCATGCCCAGATTAGGGCAACAATATACAGAAAGTAGGTATTTTCAGAATAAATAAAATAAGTGTGTAAGTTGTGATTTGCATAATACCTAAATAATATTCTCTAATCTCACAGTTACTTCAAAAATACTAAAGACCAAGGTAAGAGGATATTAATTAAGATTACAGACGATTTTTTGTATATTTCTATAGTATAAGAAATAAAGAAGTTATGACCGAGGTAACGTAGGTTTTTACTTTTTTTTTTTTTTTATAAAAACGTCGCTATTTTGTTACTGTAAATAGCCAGTAATATACTTCTCAAAGACTTCTTCGTTAACATATAGAATAACCTAATGTCTTAAATTTTTTTGTCCGCTTACAGCACTTATTTTGGAGAAAATTGCGCTTTAAATTGGAAAGAAATTTTCGAAAAAAGTTAAATTTTTATACTTTTATAGATATCTCAATAAATATTAGTTATATCCAAAAAATTATGGAGACTGAAAATAAAGCTTACAAATTAAGGATGAATTTGTTTATATATATATATATATATATATATATATATATATATATATATATATATATATATATATATATATATATATATATATATATATTTTTTAACTGTTTAACGTCGGCCTATTTCCGCTACCAGGGCCTATCACCGACGCCAGGAGACGAGCTACCCCCAACCTGGAAATTTTGCCGAACCTCTTCCCTTAAGAGGAGTAGGGATCTTTTACTTGCCTAACATTTAATAGACAAGGGACCGCCTGCTTTACATCCCCTCCGAAGGATGGTATATCCACTACGTAATCCTCGTCTGAAATTACGTAACTTCCGAGTATACACTGATATACAAGCCTCTAGAAGGTGCGACGAGAACGCTGTATTTCCCAAGATGGGAGCCCATCCAAGTACTAACCGCGCTCGACGTTGCTTCAACGGAATATCGACTGATATTCACATTGAAGTCGCCTCTACGCTCGCCCCTATATTTTTATTGATGTTGAATTACTAGTTTTCGAGATATGGAAGTATCAAAATGACGTCCGAACGTTTATTATAAGACGAAGTGTTTAGTTCAAAATGTTGAATATTTCAGAAACTATGGTACCTATTTGCGTCAAAATGCTGATGACCAATATTGCATATTTCTCTCTCACTCTACAAAATCATATCCTTAATGGAGAATATTTTGAACAGCTGTTGTAATGTTTTGCGTTCATTTTTTGTATTGCAAAGCCACCTTATGTACATCTAGGTAATTATAAATAAATCATATTTTTGTATTTTCTCTTAGCTGTAATTACGATTCTATTTATCGCACGTGTTTATAGGGCATATGAATAAATTCCTTATTAATAGTAGCAATAAATGGTACCACGGTGTAACAGTAAATTTTGCGGCCGCACTATATAATTGAAAAGTTACAGACTTGCTAGCCAGAATATATTAAACAAAAGTAATGAGTGTTGAAAACTTAAATATTTTATTCAAGAAAGGGACAGGCGACGACATCTCTTAGGTAAAATTTAAGGTGATACTTCAGGGTAACGATAGGTGACGCGAAAGTAGAACACGTAAAAGTAGTAGACGCGAGCGTTATGAAGGAGAAAAAACAGATCTTCACGCTTTGGTAAACGAGGTTCATTTTTCATTGTGGTGTCCGAGTATAATGTTCAAGCTCCTGCTCGAGTTTTGTGAAACTTTTTGTCAGCACATGGTATAGACCATTCTTTAAATAGAAGATCTGTCGGCCTCCTCCTCTTTCTCTTTTTATGAGACACTAAGCAACAAATATTACGTTAATGAAAAGTAAAAAAAAAACATAAAGGATAAATTTTTGGGGACACAACTTTAATAAAAAGCCAAGCAGTCAAGTATTCTGATAGAGAATGGTATGCAGTAAAGCAGCTGGGGAACGACGGAATTTGACCGATTAGAAAGTCGCGAGACCTTCGCCCGGACGAGGTAAACTTTTCGTCAGCCGCCGCCGGTAGCAGGGAATTGTTGAAACAGAAGTATCGCTTACCATACCGCCTCCGAACAAGTTCCAACCACCATTTTGCCCTCCATCGGGAGACATAAAGGAAAAGGTCAGATCCAACCAATTTTCTAAATAAATTCAAACGTTTTTGCAAGATACCACAAGTCATTAATTAATTTAAAAATTATTTTGGTAATGATTATAAGATTTTTTGTCTACAATATTTAGGGGCACAAAGCCTCTCTAACTATATATATTTTTTAATCTAAAGTGTGATATATTTAAGTAGAAGGCCTCATTTTATGGAAATATTTAGATGGTTTTTTTATAAGTTGTAATCCGAAAATAACGTTATTCGAGGAAATACTAAACGAACAAAGCAATGTTAATTGATATTTAATAATTTTTTTGAAAAGCTTGAGTAGTATTTTTCTGGCAAAGTAATTTTTTATCTCTGATTATCTATAGTAATTTTATTAAATACATATACCCTTGTAGTAAATGGGAATTTACTTCATTATACTATATATTATTATTAAAACTGTGCTTTATTTTTACATCCAAACAGCAGAAATTTTACACTTTTTTTTTTTATTCACTATTTAACGTCGGCCTATTTCCGCTACCAGGGCCTATCACCGACGCCAGGAGACGAGCTACCCCCAACCTGGAAATTTTGCCGAACCTCTTCCCTTAAGAAGAGTAGGGATCTTTTACTTGCCTAACATTTAATAGACAAGGGTCCGCCTGCTTTACATCCCCTCCGAAGGATGGTATATCCACTACGTAATCCTCGTCTGAAATTACGTAACTTCCGCGTATACACTGATATACAAGCCGCTAGAAGGTGGGACGAGAACGCTGTCCCAAGATGGGACCCCATCCAAGTACTAACCGCGCTCGACGTTGCTTCAACGGAATATCGACTGATATTCACATTGAAGTCGCCTTTACGCTCGCCCCGAATTTTACACTTATTCTTAGATTTTTTATGTCTAAGTGGCGCCCAAAATGAACAGCATTTTCCGCTAAAATTGTTCAATAAGTGGTTCAACAATTAACTTCAATAAATAACATTGATATTATTTTTTTGCTGGAAATTTTGCAACTTACTCACGACCCAGCCACCAGACTGAAAGCAGCCGCGAGCAGTAACATCCTGTCCTCCCCTATAGTTAGGATTATTATCTAAAAGCTAAAATAAAGCCAAACAGGTGAGGATGGGGTTACAACGGTACCAGTATGGTACCATTTGAAAAAAAAATGTGTTTTGTTCCAAAAACCTTTTTGATGACTTTTATTTGTTCATAGATTATATAATTTAGTATTTTCGACAAGATTCCGATTTTTCTAGCATTACGCGGGTCAACTAGAATATATCGAAATAGTCATAAAACACTTAAACGGAAAACTAAAAATTAAATTAAAATAAAGATTGGCGTTTTAAATCTCAGTTATGTGGTATCAATGAATTCAGAAAATTATGCAGAATTCAAAAAATATGTTATAAACCATAAGTAGAAAAGAAATCATGTATATAGGATGTTCCAAATTTCAATCGTTTATCTTTTAAACTGAAGGAAAAAGGGAAGTGTACCATGATCCTATGACACGCGGTATATGACATTATTTCTTAAGTTCGTATTTTACCTCTAGGTACTGTAGTGTAAGTAAATGAATAAATAAGCAACGAAATTCTTGAGGATATAAATATGGGTTTTCGTATATTTGGAAGGAAAGAAATTAATAACGTACGCTTGAAATATTTTTAGACCATTTACCTACTTTTATCTGAAATAAAATTTACAGAGAAATCAATAATAAAAAGTCATCGCCGCTGCTTTCACCCTTACCTCTACACTGCTAGGGCCTCTTAACGATAAAGGGGCTGTCAATTTCAGGACCGTTTATAATTTTAAGATAGTACATCTTATTCGTTCACTGCACCAATCTAATACTCAGGCAGAGTTTTATTAAATGTATTTATTTTACTTTTAGTACTGCGATACTAAATTTAGTATTAACCTAAGCTCATTTTAGCGTTACCATTTTTTAATTTTCCCCCATAAAGTAAATCATCATCTACAGTGTGCTTCTTTATTTCTAAGAAACTCGAGCAGATTTTAAGATCTATTGTACACTCGCGGCATGCCAGGATCTCCTAAAAAAGACTCTCCATGAAGACTAGCAATCCGTTGCAGGGTTGATTCCTATGGTTGTAAAAATTGTCTTTACAGATGCTTATGCATAAAATATGAGTATAGTTAGCGTAATAGGTATAAGATAGTTCAAAGGAATTAGCATTAGTACAAAGGGTTTTGCGTCTTGCGTCTCACCCAATGCGACTTCGACTACTATACTAGTTTCATCCTCCACTCCACATATCCGACAAATAAGATCGTTTTTCAACCTCATTGAAGACAAGAGCTTATTCAGGGGACAGTGTCCTGTTACCAAGCCTACCATCCGTCTCATTTTTTTTCTATCGAGCCCAAGCAACACTGCGGTGGAGTCAATTAAAGACCTCTTTACATAAAGCCTTGACTGCTTCATTCCCAATTATTTTTCAACTACAACACTACAGTGCTATTTAAATTATTTTTAAATATACAGGGTGTGGCAATAATGCGCCGGACTTCGATGTCTCGAGTTCTACAATAGTTAGAAATTAAAAAAAAATACAAGTAAACTAGATAAAAAAAGTCTATAACCGGAAATTATTTTCGGATATACAGGGCGAGCCAAGGCGAAATTACAGGATCAAGTGCCTTTTTTTTAATGAAATGCTATGTATATCGGTACATTTTCTGAATCCTCTTTCTAGACTCTATTCATTCCTATAGTATTATCGACTATCTCCCAACCACTTGGATGTAATTATTTTTTTTGCTGAAATAATTCCATCTGCAGATGCATATTGAAAAAATCAGCAGTCACAATTATGGGCTTTAAGAAAAACTTATGTGAATACTAGTTACTCTAATTAATGTTTTTGAATCATTTTTACTTCATAAAAATGTACAGGGTGGCAAAAAATTCTTTTTCAATTAAGGAGTTTTTAAATTAAATTATCTCATTTTACTTCCACATCTAGTGGAAGTATAGTAACGACAAAAAATTTTTAAAAAAATTTGTATTGTTCAAATAGGCTTAAAATGTCATGAAACGTCGAGATTTTAAGTTTGAGCAAAAAAAATATTTTTGTCTGTCGTTCTGTTGGTCTGTAACTTTTTCTGTGCGCACGATTAGTCTGGAACTGTTAAAGATATTGACTTGAAATTTGGTACACGTATGTATTTTAATGAGATCTGGAACTAGATTATATTTTCATCTTATTCCGTTGAAGGGTTGGGGGTACATTGAGCTAAATGGGATAAATCAAGCAGGTCAGAGCCCATAAATAACACGTTAACTGCGATAGAGAAATTTGTTGCCTCTCCAATATTGCGATACATGTCCTCAAAGATATGTAAGAAAACTGTACTAATATGCGATACATATCTCCGAGGATATGTAAACTATTTCGAGATCACTGCCCTTTGGACTAAAGTAGGCTGAATTATAAAAACTTTTAACGCTGAAATCTGTTAGTTCGATAGTCAATTGATATGGTACTGCAGCCGTACATATCTCTGAGGACTAGAACCGCATATGAATGAGGAAATGAACAACTACAGTTTTAAGGTTTATTTGTGAGGAAACGTTCGTAACAAATCAAATATTTTCAACCAATGTGATATATATTATAATATGATATTTCAAATATGATCTGAATTAAAGCAAGGAAGGCCAGCCCAGTTTCTTCGGACAATTGTCACAAAAGATGATTACACGCCAAACTTTCTTGTACGCTTCCCGACTGGATAACGTTAACATTTAATAACATAACATAACATAACATTTTCTATCAGATACCAGATTTATAGGGGATCTTATGACCAATAAAGATTTATGGTAGGAACTGTTGTCAATTCCATTTGCTGATTTCAAGTTTATTGGTGTCGGTCCATGACTTAATCCTAGACTTATTTGATAGACGTTTGTTGAGTTTGTTTGAGTAACAATTAATTCAAGCAATGCATCATTAACAAAGTGCTTAAGTCCTTTCATAATACAAATCAAAAGGAACATTTGTAGGACTACCGATTATATCCCACTCTTCACTACCAACAGGTGTTTAATCCTCTTCAGAATCAAAATTAGTTTCGGTTTGAATACCACTATTAAAATCAAGGTCTAATTCCTCCTCCTTCAAATGTTCACCAGGGCGGGGTGGGAGTGTAGAAATCCCAAAAAAAAAATTTTGATGAGCGGGGAGACAAATCCGAAAAAAAAACTTATTTCGTTTCCCGAATAAGTTCTTTAAATTGGGAGTCTAAAGTTACAAGTAAGCCAGTTAAACTTCATACAAAAAATGAACTGACACAATGAAAGTAGCATTGACGAACGAACACTGGCAACGCTGTACTGATGTCTGTTTTTCCGGTAGCTGATACATAAGCGCAGACTCACGTACCGACTTACTAAAACCTATACATATCCTCGAGGATATGTGCCGCAAGTGAACTATGTTTTTCTATTCATATGCATTACATGACCCTCGCGATATGTATTGTATTGTTTCTGTTATGAATTCAGTAACTTCCGACGATTCTAAAGCTATATTTGAAGTGGTAAAATTCTAAGTATAAGTAGTTAAATCTGGTTTAGCATGCTGGAAGGTTGTCAGATTTGTGGCGTGCATATCAAAATAATTCAATACATATCATGGGGGATATGTATTGCAGCTAACGTGTTAAGTTTGAGCGGAAAAAAAATCTGTATGTCTGTCGGTCTGTCTGTAACTTTTTTTGTGCGCACGTTTACTCTGGAACCTTTTAAGATATTGACTTGAAATTTGGTACACATATGTGCTTTAATGAGATCTGGAACTAGATTATATTTTCATCTTGTTCCGTCGAAGGGTTGGCGGGTAAATTGGGATAAATTTGGGGTAAATCAAGCAGGTTGAGTCCATAAAATTGGTATTTAGTATATACAAGAGAAGCTAAGGTCTCAAAAAAAATTTTGGCATTACCCGCCCCCATTACCACTCCTACCCCCTTATTAAAGGGGATGAAAAAAATTGTGATTTAGTGTATGTACAAGAACCAGAAACCTCAAAATATTTTCTTACTTCATCCACCCCCACTACCACCCCCACTACCGATGTGGAGTATCGTTTTATGGGTTTTTGGGGTAGAGGATTTCAAATATTATATTATTAAAGTTCCATAAATTATTATTTCCACATACAAAGTTTTTTCGTTGTGAGTGACTTGGATAGAGAATCTGGATGTGGAAGTAGTGATTCCTTGGGCAGCAGTTTCTTTCAAATGGAACATCCTTTTCGACGATGTGATGTAGAAATTAATAACGAACATTTTTTGTAAGTACTTCCCTATGGCTAATTGCAACCACTTTAGTCATAGAGAAGTACTTACAAAAAATGTTAGTTTTTCATTCCTACATCACATCCTCGAAAAATATACAGGGTGTTCCATTTGAAAAAATTGAGAAAATTTAATTTAAAAAGTTCTTAATTGAAAAATAATTTTTTGCCACCCTGTACATTTTTAGGAAGTAAAAATGATTCAAAAACATGAATTAGATGACTTGTAACTAGTATTTACATAACTTTTTCTTAAAACCCATAATTGTGACTGGTGAATTTTTCAATATGCATCTGCAGATGGCATTATTTCAGCAAAAAAATTCATTACATCCAAATGGTTAGGAGATAGTCAATAATAATATAGGAATGAATAGAGTCTAGAAAAAGGCTTAAAAAAATTTACCAATATTCCATTTTAAAAAAAGACACTTGTTCCTGTAATTTCGCCCTCAATATTCGAGAATAATTTCCGGTTATAGACTTTTTTACCTAGTTTACTTGTATTTTTTTTTAAATTTCTAGCTGTCATAGAACTCGAGATATCGAAATCCGACGCACTATTGCCCCACCCTGTATAATATACAGGGTGTCCCGAAACTCCCGCCTTTCCCTTTAGGTGCTAATTCTCCATGCAAAAATAGTAAGAAAAGTTCCTATAAACATGTGTCCGGAAATGCTTCCTAAGGGAGCTACGGCCCTCTAAGGATGGCACAAAAATAGGTGTACTAATTATCTCGGAAATGATTTGGGACAACTTTATGAAACTTGGTTAACTTTTTTCGATTAATACAAGTTATTGTTTTACGCCTACTTTAAAAAATAAATAATGCGCATTTAGCAAACGAATACGCAATATTTCGTTTAGACCGCTTTTACGCGAAAACGGCTTGCCATATGGCTAATTGCAAAGAGGCCTTTTTTAATGCAGAATTAACCAGGGAATCATAATCAGGGATTAAAGTACTAAAAATGTCAAATGGAAAATTAATACGTAGAAACAAAGAACACCGACCTCTAGTTTCTCCGCCCCTGGATAAAATTAATTTTGTCTAATACTGTAAAACAATAACCTTTAATAATCAAAAAAACGTAACCAAGTTTCATAAAGTTGTCCCAAATCATTTCCGAGATAATTAGTAAAAACACCTATTTTTGCGCCATCCTTAGAGGGCCGTAGCTCCCTTAGGAAGCATTTCCGGACACATGTTTATAGGAACTTTTCTTACTATTTTTGCATGGAGAATTAGCACCTAAAGGGGAAGGCGGGAGTTTCGGGACACCCTGTATAATCTGTTATAAATTGTTTTTAACAAATTTGACAAAAAAATAATGATTTTAATTTAACAAATTCTCAAATTTTTCAATTTTCATATCACCATCGTTTATTTTATAAACAAGCTGTTGCTCGAAGTGCCTATTGGAATGTGGACTTCTCTACCATTGCTACAGTAACTTACATCAAAGTACTGTAGGTGGCGCCCTCTACAAGAATCAGCAAAAATGTGAGCAGATTTGAAATCCTAGCGCGTAAAAATTGTGTTAAAATATTTGAATTTTCTAAAAAGTTATTTTATCTGTCTCATTCCACATTTCATTCCTGAACATTCTGATTACTGCTTTCCTGGCTTCCAGTTCCACTTCAACATGTAACATAGTGGGTCCAGGAATGGTCTCCATGCAGCTGCCAAAGTGGTCCCGATTGCTCGTGTTATTCCTAGAAAGACTAGCCTCTGAACTTGACGTAGACAAACTCTAATTGTGAAATAATCCTAGGAGCATCATCACACCAAATCGGCGTATGCGTATGTTATGATGGGTTTTACCATAAAAAAATAAGCATAGTGATTGGTCTTTGTACTTACTCCTCACTTAGGAAAGGAGCGTTTGCATATCCATAAAGATTCCTAGTCTTTCCTACATACATATTATTAATATAGAACAGTGCAGAGACCAGAAAATTCCACATCCAGAAATCGACACACGCAGAGCTCTCCCAAGTAACAATTTAAATTTTATCGTGATCTTCAGAACCTCTTGAAGTCTATTTAATAAAGCTTCTGATAAAACTATGTATTTTTGACAAACGCTATTAAACCTTTATAAAGCTTGTATAAAGCTAAGAGGGGCCATTCTTAAAAGAGTACTGAGGGCCTTTTTTAAAAGTCATTTTAAAACCAATTAGTTTTATTCTAAACAGCCTTATAACGTTCTGAAGCCCTTGATCAAACTATTCATAAAACCAAGAATAAATCCTAAAAGCATAATTTTGGCCTTAAGGGACTATCTACAAACAGTGGTTTAAACTATTATAAAACCACTTCGTAAAGTCACCATAAAACTAAAATGCTTTACAACTGCACTTAAAAAAGATATTTGCCCTGTTAATATGGTTATTTTTAATAAAAAGATTTTATGCTTGCCATCATATTAAAACTAAGTTGGCAATGTTGGTAAATTAGTAGCGTGTTGGTAATGGATATTATAATAAGCATTTGCTGTTGTTCAGCTTTCAGCTGGTCTCTCTATACTGGTTAAAATGCTCAAGTTCAGTAGCTACTCATCTTGAGTGAAAATTTAGCTGCGCATTAAATTGCACTGATGATCACAACTAGTAGGTCGAAAAATACGGAGACCCTTGAAAAATATTGAAAATTTTGGAAATTTTAAAAAATATTTTAAAATTCATTTTTTAAAAAAAGGTTTACTTTTTGTTGACATCAACTTAAATCACACGTTAGTAATAATAATAATCATGAGTTTAGTCCTTATTACCCATAAAATGTTGCAAAAATTGCAACTAAGTAATTGTTCATTTAAATAATTCCAACATGACAGCTTTTGTTTACAAAGATATTTTTGTAGAAAAATGGCGATTTTTTATTTAAAATTGTTGGTTGCCGGCAATACCACAATAAGAGTATTTGATCTTAAGATTGTCACAATGCTCTCGTACAAGAGCATTTGCTACTAATTACAACCAATTTAAGTCTTCTTACATTTATGTAAGTCCATTTGGTTTTGTCTAATATCAATTAATCTTGTCTAACACCATTTGACCTGTATTAAGATTTGTTGGATTTATTCACAATCACCATAAACCAAAGATATTTGACTTTTTTGGCATTTATTTACAAACCTCACACTTGTTAATTACTTTTTCCGTATCTTAGCTGTACTGTGATTGCTCTGAAAGAGTCGGCTATATGCCCTTATACCCAGATGCAGTGAACTGCACTGGAATGTTAATAAAAGAGCAAAAAGATATAAATATTATTTGATTATTTTGATTAGTCAAATGTGTGGTGTGGCTCTAATTGTTTAAAGTAAGTACCAGGTTAAAAATATGGTATTCAGAATACAGTTAACACAAGAATCCTTGTTAGAAGGCAAAAACAGACACTTAATGTTGATAAAAAACCAGTGTCATCAATAACCTACCTAAATCGCGGATTTACTTATAAATAACTCTCTGTCAAACTGCAACTTTTGCGGTTTTATGAAGGAATTTGTCGAGGCTAAATGGTTCTTGTTACATTTGGCATTATACAAGCCAATACAGCTTTATAGCAGTTTTATGATCAGTATATTCAGGTGCCCCTTTAAAACTTTTAGGCATACTGGTTTTTTGAACGTCGTCCCTGAGGTAAATTGATTTCCTAGGCCAAATGATTTTATCATGGTAGTGCTGACCACCATCATAAAACCTTTACAAGTGCCAATATACTCGATTTAAAACAAATGTTAAATGGTATTGAAACTCAGCTTCCAGGAGGTTGTTACAACTATTAATAAAATTACTTAGACTGAAAGAGTTGTTAGCCTGCTATACTACCGTTATAAAGCCATTTAGCAAACTTACATCTTCAATAAAGCTATTACAAAACTTATTCAAGTCCACATAGCATTTAAATTGTTACTTGGGCTATTTACTATCAGCAAATCTCCCGACATACTAGGCAATTCCTTTTCAGAAATAATCTGAGCTAAGGGCACAAATAATTCTTCAGATATATAGAAGGAGCTTTTTCACGACCGCAACGTATAGCTATTTAGATTTCAAAAGTGAAGTTTCAAATTGGCACACAGGATAAACAAATTTGAATGCAAAATATGTTTATATAGATCAAATATCGCATAATCAACGTTACACCAGAGACCGTTCCTCGATAAACTTTTGTGTTTGTATTTATGCATATTTAATAATTTCATAGTAATTTATGAAATTAAGTGTTAGTTTAGTAGACATTAATGCGTCATCACCAACACAAAATGCAAATTACACAGATACTTGTGTAAACATATCTCACTCTAAATCGCATCAAATATATTCCATCAGGCGTACAGTTAACGCCCTCCAATTATTTGCTGATATCAGACTTTAATTAAAACACAAAACGAGATTTTTTATTTCCCTATAGTCAACGTAAATTCAAAACAAAATATTGTTTTATGCCCGGGACAGATTTCCAACGACCTCTTTGGCAATCCCCATAGTAATGATTTTCAGGCAAACTTACGTAATGGATAGCTGCACAATATACGGAACAGTCGCTTACCAAAACTTGAACAATGAAAATAGAATGGGCAAGTAGATAATTTTTTTATTATTATTTTAATAACATCTACACATAAAAACAGTTGACACGTATTTTTTATTTTACTTCTTTTAATAATGCCTTATAGTAAAAAAAAAGTTTTGTATTTAAACAGTTAGATATTGCCGCAAAGGCCATGACAGGTTAAGAAAAGTGTCTGTGCCTTTGCAACCCTTTTGCGTGTGGTTCCTTCCAGTGATGTATCTTTGCATAAGATACTACCACAAAAAGTTTTGACCTCAAAAACTTCATATCTGGGAAAAAATTTTTTTCGAAAATCCGAAAAAAATTTTTCGTCAAGAAAACCTTGCATGTGATAAATTCATGGATAACAGAAAACTAATAGTTTTATGTTACTTATAGATGGATTTATCGTATGCAAGGTTTCTCGACAATATTCCGAAACCATCCATAAAACTGTCTGAAATATTTGCAGAAGATATCAGTGTTACAATAAATGAGGACAGTGATGAAGACGACTAATATCATCATATATCATTAGCATAACATGTGTGTAAGTGTAGAAGAACGCACTACCGGGTGTCAAAACGACGCGATACCAATTTATTTTTCCTGGGCGCCAGTCGCGTGCTACCCCGTTCTTCTACTCCCAGACAGGTTCGAGGTAAGATGCACTTCGATAGCCGAGTAATGGATCAAGCCTGCACTACCTCAGATCATTAACGGCGCTCTCTCTGGACGTGAATTCCCTGATTTTAGGTTTTGGTACCTTCTGAAAAGTTAAATTTTCCCATAAAAAAATCCCAATCGAAGAATTTATCTTCGGCGGGATTGATTAATTTTTGACGTGACGATCACGTTTCTCTCTGATAATAACGGACTCTGCACCTAGGAATTTCTGAGAAAAATGCATAAAAAAATCCCTATCAAACCTCCGTACAGCAACTATAAGGTGGAGTGTGGTGCAGTAACTCGACACATCTGGTTTTCGATACGAAAGTTCCAGGGATTATAGACCAGCAACAAGTCTCAAGATCAATTGAGATGCAATAGTTCAAAGAATCCGTTTATTTAACAGATTTACGCTAACAATCGATTAGGTAGAAAAGATTCATGCATACCTTCTCAGAATGAAAATGCGAGCTTTTTAGAGAAGTCTTAGACTCTTTGTAATATTATAATTACGGCTGACTGATTTTAACTTAAAAAAGTTTTACTAAATAGATTTAGTTCAGCTAGAGACTACTTAGCTTTAAAGTTCTTGTATCGTGGCGGTTCACGTACTCAAACACATTCATGAGGACTTATGACTGCATAAGTTTATTTGGCGTTCGATTAGTCCACAACTTACTTGCCCCTATGCAGTTGTTCAATATTAGCAAAATTCCGACGAGCGACTTTAGGGCAAAATTGAATTTTTGGATTTTTATGCACAAGGCGTTTTCCTCTATAACTTTATTATATGGAAAGCCCTGCTATTGGCTTTCCTACCATCTCTTTGTATGGACTACTCAACGCGCTCGACCAAATTGCGAGCCGCTGAGTGAATCCAAACTTTTTCTATGCGAGAAACCGGCCTTGTGCATGTGCATTGATTTTTATCAAATTTTGCTTATCGGCACTACGCCGTCTTTGTCAAAATCGTCGGGTTCGCCTTCTAGATGCATTGCATCGTTAAAATTTTATGCTTATATTTTATAACAGGACATTCAATGACCGTACGCCAATCGTCAATGTCTTTGGTGGAGGAATAAAAATGGAAAATATTTTAATATTCTTCAAAGTGCATTTTTGGATTTTTGGAGTACCTTTTAAACTAGCTTCGGCGTACCTATGAAAAATTAATCTTCAAGTCCAATTTTTCCTGTTTTCCATGAAAATTATGCTCGTATTAAAAGACATAGGAAAAATCGCTCCACTTTGTGTCGCGATTTTTCCATGCCCTTAATCAGGGGCGCAGCCAGGGGGGGCATGGGGCCCAGCCCCCCCCCCCCCCCCCCCAAGCCGTCCTCCATGAACCAAAAATAAAGACGCATAATCTCTATCAGTACAAAGCCGTATTCAAACTATGCCTTGAAATAAATATTTTGTAATTAATGCCAATATTCTAGTAGAGGAATCTATACACAATAATTTTCTGAAAAGTTTTCTTCATCCTTTGGAGAGGCCGGTTCTATTGCCCCCCCCCCCCCCCCCCCCAGATCAAGTTTCTGGTTGCGCCACAGCCCTTAATTCTCGAATAATTTTCATGGGAAAACAGGATTTTGTCCAAAAAAATTTACCCGGTAAAAAATCGACCTCTTGTGTATTAATAACCGAAAAGATTTCCTGAAAATATCATTAATAAATTGTCTTCAATAGATTGACAATATAAGTGAAATACAAATAAATCGGTTTACTTAATTAAGAAAAATTTTTTTTTCGGATTTTCGAAAAAAAAATTTCCTGGATATTATGAAGTTTTTGAAGTCAAAACTTTTTGTGGTAGTATCTTACGCAAAGATACATCACTGGAAGGAACACATCTAAAAAGGTTACAAAGGCACGGACACTGCCATGGCCTTTTCGGGCTATGACGTAATAGCGTAATCAGCAGATTCTAATTTATGCATGAATAGAGAAACGAGTACTACGTTGCCATATTTCGTTAAATAATGTAAGATATCCTGTACTGTTATATGGAGTCCTTTGTGATATTACAATTCTGTATTAGCAAGTTATCAATCGGTCTTAAAAATATATAAAATATTTAAGTAGGTACTTGCTCGGTATTTAAAACAATTGACAGAAATGTGACAACGTACTGTCAAGTGCTCCTGTTTTTAGTTTGTTTTGTTTTTGTTTATGTCAGAAATCAGAATTTGGACTGTTGTTTATTATAAGTATTCTGACGCCTGCAATGCCTCTAAAAGTATGTTTTCTACCTTCTTGTCAAAATAGTAGTGAAAATAACAATATTAAGCTAGTTAGAATGGTTTCCAGAAAAAAAGAAATACGTCAAAAATGGTGTTCGTCAATAGAAATAAAATATTACCCAGTGTTAGTGCCTTCTTTTGTTAACTCTGCGTTCCACTAGCTCGGAACTAGTTATAACTTTTGTCTCCGTTTTTTCTGCGTAAACAAATAGACAATAATGTTTTCGCGAGTGCTACCTACGTCTTTGTTGTTTAAATTTGATATCAAAACTCCTTTAAATAACCTATGTAAAATGTAGATAGTGTATAAGCCTATCATTTTGTAAGGTTTGGTTAAGTTTATTATACTGCTTTTGGATTCATTATTAATGATTATATCTAATTATTCATTCTTAAATCATTTGTTTATAATTACATTCATATTAAACATTCGGAATTCGCAAATCTCCCAGATCTTATGTTTTCACTAATTACCTTTTACTTCCACATCCAGTGGAAGTATAGTAACGACAAAAAAAATTTTATTGTTCAAATAGGCTTAGAATGTCATGAAACGTCGAGATTTCATTTGAGCGAAAAAAATTTTCTGTCTGTCTGTCGGTGTGTCTGTCTGTCTGTAACTTTTTTTTGTGCGCACGTTTACTCTGGAATCGTTTGAGATATTGACTTGAAATTTGGTACACATATGTACTTTAACGAGATCTAGATTATATTTTCATCTTGTTCCGTCGAAGGGTTGGGGGGTAAATTGGGGTAAATTTGGGGTAAATAGGTAGATCAAGCAGGTAAGAGTCCATAAAATTGGTATTTAGAATATACAAGAGAAGCTACGGTCTCAAAAAAATTTTGGCATTAGCCACCCCCATTATCACCCCCACCCCATTATTAAAGGAGATGGAAAAAAATGTGATTTAGTATGTGTACAAGAACCATTTACTTCATCCACCCCCACCCCACTACCGATGTGGGGTATCGTTTTATGGGTTTTTGGGGTAGAGGATTTCAAATATTATATTATTAAAGTTCCATAAACAATTATTTCCACATACGAAATTTTTTCGTTGTGAGTGACTTGGATAGAAAATCTGGATGTAGAAGTAGTGATTCCTTAGGCAGCGGTTTTGTTATTATATTTAGGTCTGTCTCTTTGTGTTTACCTTATATTTGATATTTGTTTGTAGAATGTTATTATTGTTAGCACAAGTTTATTCGCCCACACCTTGTTCTCGTCTCATTGCTCTACCAACATTCTTGTTAATAAATTAGTTTATTGTTAACTAGTATTTTTCTTTATTTTAATAGTTCTGTAGTTTTTTATGAGCGTTATAACGTCCAATGAGGTGCGCCAAAACCAAAAATTCCAAAGGCGCAATCTACTCTAGTTCCAGCTCTGCCCAACAATCTTTACTAGCGCTCTTTTGTCACCCAGGGACAATGAAGAAATTTGAGGAAAACTAAGTTCTATTGTTCATATTTAAGTTAATTAATAAAACTTATATATTCCACAAGCTTCTGTGTTGTTTTTAGGACAGTTGGAAATTTTAATTGTTGCTACCTATATATACCGTCGACGAGCGCGTTCGACTCGCACTTGACCGGTTTTATTAGAAGATCAATTTCATATTTCTTGACACAGTTGTTGGCTAATTGTTAACGAGCGCTGAGATCTCTTTAAGAAATTAGCTATTTCTGTATCCTGTACAATTTCATTTTGATTATTTTCGTTGAACTCAGGCACTTAAACGAATTAGGCCTCTACTATTTTCATCACAGCCTGCGATAGAAAACATCTGGGACAAAGGATCTCAACAGATGTAATTTACAAAATCCTGAAAGGTACACAAGGCTTAAAAAACCAATTTGTTAATTCATCAGAACCAAACTCGTCCATAGAATCTCAGTCATTTATTTTGTAAAGGAAGTTTTATTCGCGCTGAAATAATATTCATGCAGTCGTGAGAAAGAAGCAATTACTGCCCATACTAACACTACCGTGCTACTCTGCTTACGGTAGGCAAACGAGGAATGTTTAGTCGACTTTGCGATTGCATCTGTATTGCCATCTCTTTCAAGCATTTTCTTATCTTCGAATGTTACTATTTTTATTTTTATTTACGGCATGCAGTCCCTAAAGGTTAAAAATAAAGCTCCGCGTGTTAATCATAGTAATGCGTTTAGATAACCTTCGGGGAATGAAATTTTGTATAATTTTCGCAGGAAATAATAGTGATTTCAAAAATAAAATGTTACTTTGTACGTTTGAATAAATATAAAAAGTAATTCATCTAAGCAAATAATTACTGCAACTTGTTTTTAGAGAATTTATCCAGGTTCACCAATCTAGAAATGCTTCGCAGAAACAGTGCTCGTTATTGGACTGTGGAAAATCAGAGATTAGTAAGAGAAGGTTCTTTTCAGGAACGTTTTGGAGTAATCGTTTGGTTGGGCATAATAGGACTTAATATCATTGGTTCAATATTTTTCTATCGACCAATAAATGGAGAAATGTATTTGGAATAAAAAATAAAATAGAGCCTTTTTTTAAAAAACTTGCAGGAAAACGAAAATGTAATTTTCCAACAAGATGGCGCACCAGCCCATAATTCAAGAGTTGTTGCAAATTATTTGAATGGACGGTTTGGTGAAAACTGGTTGGGAACTAACGGACCAATCCGGTGGCCAGCAAGATCACCTGACTTGACCCCGCTGGATTCATAATATGGGGTTATCTAAAAGAAAAAGTGTATAGAAATCATCCACCAAGAGTAGAAATCTTGAAATACAGGATTAGAAAGGCTATTGAAGGCATATCTAGTGTTGCCGCGAGACTCGTTTCGTCGAGAAATTGGTTTTTCTCGTCTCGTCTCGACATTGTCGGAACGAGGTCTTTCAGCCATCTCGTCTCGACATATTCTCGTCTGCCCAAAATCTCGTCTCGAGGTCGAGATCTCGTCTCGTCTCGACAGATGTGAAATTTCACATTTTTTTCTTTTTTTTCACAAGTGAAATCTCTATTTATTTAATTTATAAAGTTACATTTCAATTTATATGAATATTTGACTTTAGTTTATTTTTAAACTAAAAGACCTGTTTGAAATATTGTGAATTTTAATTTTCCCCATATTTTAAAATTTTTGTTTGCCTCTATACCGTATACTCTAAGTAGATGAGATTTAATAATTTAAATTAATCAAGTTCGTATTATACTGAAAATATATACGTTGTTGCTAGTTTCTATAGTAAGTAAATATATAAGATTAATTGCAATAATTTCGAACAACCATTTCTAAAGCCGAGTTCGACTTACGAACTCTTTTAACGCTTTTCCCTCCAAGAGTACTATTTCCGTTCGGCTTTTAGCATTTGGAGTTAAATTTGCAATATTTTAGCGTTCGGGCAATACGGGGTGTAGTGAAAAGAGTTCACTCCTTAAGTCAAACCTCGTGAAGCCAATGTTCTAAAAATAAAGTAGAATTTGACATTTAACTTGACGTTTTTTTGGTTTGGCGAATGTTAAATGGGAGTACGTGTACGAATTGTTAATTAATGCTCGCTGGAAAGTATTTCATCAAATACCCATTCTCCAGTCACAGATAAAAGTGTTATCAAACATAACAATTTAATATTATTGCAAAATAATACCAGTGAGTTTAGATTGATTTCATGGAGGCATTATTATTATATTTTTTTTCTTTCTTTTTTTTTATCTTTTTATTTAACGTCGGCCTATTATATTATTATTATACGTATTATTATGATGCATATTTAAGTTATTAACTTTAAGAAGTAAATTTTCGAATGTGTTTGGAGAATCCGAAAATGTATTTTAAACTGATAGTCAGTCATATCTGGAACAGTCAGCTCTGCATAATCGCCTAATTTTTCTAAAATATTTTCTTCTGAAGAAGAATCATTTTCGAAATACATTTCCCATGCAAAATGAATCACAGGCAAAATTATGTTATTCATAATTATTTATGTAACTGATCACAATAAGTTACAAATAAATCTAAATCATAGATATTGAAGGTTTGGGCGAGAAAATACCTTTTGACAGTGGCTTTTCGCGTTCGAAAGAATACAATTCGCAAATTTTACTCTGTGATCACGTGATGAAATCCACTCTCACTCCACTCTAGTACCGTGTGTGCAAACCGAACTCCAGCTTAAGAAAAACGGAAGTTGGCAACATTACACTTGCCTAAATTATATTCATTTTCAAGAAGTAGCACCAGTAAAAAATGGTATGGCGTAATACGATACAGACGTGATTGATGAATCTGTATTATTAATATTTATATTCTCAATTTAATTCAAGTTTATATTATTCATTCGAAGAAAAAACTTTGTCCTCGTCTCGAAAAGTCAAGACGAGACGAAACGAGACCGAGAAATGTCTCGTCTCGGCGGCATCACTAGGAATATCTAGAGAGAATTTACAAAACCTGCTCAGAGAAAATATTAGGAGAATCAGATTGTGTCGGGAACAAGACTGCCAACGCACAGAACATTTAATTGAATAACTTTTTATCAATTTATTGTTTATTTTATTTATTTGATTAGGTAATTAGTTCATTAAGCCATTATTATTGTTTGAAATAAAAAAATCTTTAAAAACTAAAATTATAAACCAAAGTGGATTGTATTATAAATTTTTCTGTAGGTTAAATGACAGACTTCAATATTACAACTTAATAGGTAATGTTTCCCATTTGAAATTTTCAAGAAAATTTATGAAAAATATTGCTATCATCTTAAACAATAGCTAAAATGTATCCCATTTAATGCAAATTAAAAGTTTAGCAAATTTAATTAAAAACCAATAAGAAAACACATTTTGTTTGTTATCTTAACAAGTTGTTTAGCATCAGTTTCATTAATAACGCCAGGAATTCCAATCTCTATCCAACTATATAAAAAAATATACAGGATTACTTTTAAAATTCTTGACTTAGACCAACTTCGGAAAAACCGGAAGTGATATTCAATTGTTTTTTCATGGAAAATAAGAACCCCATTCATCAATATCTACAAACCAAATTTAAAGCTTCTACCTTAGAAGACAATTACATGGTGCCTTGTAAAACGAATCCGTTGCCACCCGTATACATGAAATTTATATTCCTTTATAACAGGTACTTAGTCCTTCTAGCCTGGAAGTTTTACTTCTTATTATTACCTTGTTATCTGTATGCATACTTCTTCAGATTAGTCTGGGGATATACGTTGATTAATGCGGAAAAATGGCAGGAAAATGAATTTCTAAAATATGTCATATCCGTTTGTTTTTATTAAAAGTTGATATTTCTTTGTCATTAAACTGGAAAAGGCAGAAATATCATGAATCCTGAAATGCGTAAGATGAATTCATCAAAAATTTCTAATAGTAATATACCATAAACGGTTTTGTGTGTAATTAAATTTGCTTGGGATAAAACATTCAAGTTTTACTTTTTATTTGGATTGGACACAATATAAAATCCCCCTGCAAAATAAGGAATTACAATTTTAGTAATTATTTTCAATGACAATTACATGCTTCTACGAGTACAATTGTTACTTTTTTAATTACAGTGCCAAATAAAAGTGCAGCGTTTATTAATTTTTGTTTTCGTCAGTATGCGGAATTCTTTATTTCCCGTAGTTCAATGTCAAAACAATGGCAAAGCAGATCAAAAGGAGAAATTGTATTGTTTGAGTTCAATTCTTGTCTCCAAACAGCAATTTTAATCTAAATGTACATAGCAACTTTTAATTGCCACGTATTTCCTGCAAAAAGCCAAGTTTCTGATCAAAATGATAGAATGGTTACAATTTAATGTGAGTTGTAACTTTTGATGTTCAAAAATCCGGACTGAGTTTGTAGTCAAACAGTTTTTGTATATAAAAGGAGCAGATAATATCCGAGTTAATTACAGAACTGACACAAATCGTCTCACAATGAAACTGTGCACAATATATTAACGACCAAAGATAGTAAGGGTGTTGGTAGCCAGAAAATGGTCTAACACCACACTTCGTAACAGACATCTGTAAATATGGTAGTGCAATTTAATAATATTAGTTAATTTCTCTAACGATGCTTGAAAATCCTACGAATATACCTCAAGTTAATTTGATGTTTGATAAATTTATCAGTATTTCCAAATGTATTGTTGAATAATTTTTCATTTGAAAATAAATTTAACAAAACCATTTTTTTTTCAGCTACGAACAAGAGAGCAAAGTGCAATTCGTGGTCGATGCAGTGTACGCCTTCGCCCTAGCTCTTCATAACCTCTACGAAGACTTATGCCAGGATTATACAAAACCAGGAGTCTGTCCAGCAATGACTCAATACGACGGTGGTGACTTCTACCAACAATACCTACTTAACATCTCTTTCCAGGGTAAGCTATAAACACAATGCTGATCAAAAGTTCGAAATATTTTTAGATTATGCAATAACCAAAATAAACCATATAAAAAATGGTTTACATGTGAATACATAGGGGCAAAAAATTTATTTATTTATTGAAAACTCGTTATCTGGCAAAGCCATAGAGAAAATTAGAAATAATCACAGGAAGAGCAAAATTGATCTTAATGTTACAAACGAATATAAGTCAATGCCTAAAATTAATATTAACTCAAAATGTCTACTTAAACAACATTAATATAGAAGAGAGTTTTCTCCATTTCAACCTGTGACTTTTGTAGAATCACCATTTATAATCATTTGTTCTTTACAAAGTTTTGACAGCAGATGCATTTACGGATTCAACACTGATCTAGTAAAATATATCAAGGATCATTAGGGTGATCCAAAAATAACTTAGGTACTTTTTTAGAGGATCTCGATCCCCCAATTTATTTCCAAATCCGAAAAAAGTAAGTACGTATTTTATTGTTTTTCAAAATTTTGATTTCAAATGGTGCCTGTAGCGTACTTATCTACATATTTTAAGATTATGTAACTATAGATATTTTTAAGACATAACAAAATAACAAAATAATTAATTTTTTATATATTTGAATGTAAAATATTTAATTTTTAAATATAATGTTGAATACGATATTGTATACATATATTTTATTTATTTATGGCCAATCACCATAGTGCCTATGAAGACATGAAGTTTCCCAGTTAAATTGCATGGGGAAAATTCACTTTTTGGGATTTTTTGAATAATTGTTCAGGGTTAGGGAAAATCTTGCATTAAAATTATAGGACATGGAGAGATCTATCCAGCGAAGAATTGGATGTAAATACATCAATTTCTTCGCTCCTAACACACCTCCACGGTGCCCCGAAATCTAACCGTAAATCAAAACATGTAAATTCTTCAGGTAGACTAAACTTGACTAATTACTATCACATCTCTTTGTTATATGACTAGTCTTTCTCTCAACACCAAAATGTATCAATTTTTGGCGGAATTACGTTTGCTCGAGAAATGTTGTATTTAATAGCTAGGCAGAGGCACATTTTGATCATTTAATGAAATAACTGTCTCTATAGGTACGCAAATATTGTTAATATGACACATTTCTGAAATTTTAGTGGAACATAAAATTAAATCAACAACTTTCTCATACAAAACTAAATCGATGTATTTTTTCTCAACATCGTGACGACTTCAGATCCAGAGTTATTCTACTCGTGGGTGGCTAGTTTTAAAATAAGAACACTGTATAAACCAACGTGTTATCATTTAATTAAATTTATAAACTAACAGTTTTGTTGAAATTGGTGAACGTGATACTTTATGATGAAGAGAGTGAGAGAATAAAAATGCTAACTTAATGGATTTTGCATATTAATTCTGAAATTGCTTTATCTCCATATATTTTAATCCACGCTGAAGCTTTATAAAAATTATTCATATATAAATACAGTCACTTAAAATGTAATGAAACACTTGCTTTGTTATGTTAACAGTATATTTTATTAATGGGACCATTAATTATTGCCTGTATAAGATTCCTTTGCGCCTCTTCATTAATTATTTATAAGCGCATTAAAACAACTATATTAATGTAGGATTGCCATATCGTCCATAATACCCATTTGACTGGTATCAAATTAAATAAGTTTTAGTAGTCGACTCGACTCAGTGTCCATTGATAGAACTATTCCCTAAACTTGTCACATCGTACACTAGAGGTATTTCAGCAGCGATAAATGGACCTTAATTGCAATTCTGTATTCTTGGTGCAAACCTATAGATAGAGTGGACCAAATACTACTCCATGATTCTCAATAGGATTAACAGATATATATTTACCCATTATTCATATTGCAAATGTATAGCACACATCTTGAATGATGGAGAAACCAGATGTCTAAACTATTTAACTTTGAAAACTTGCTTATATTTTAGAAATTTCACAAAGGAACATTGAAAGTATGTTTAACAGTTCTAGAGAAGCCGATTTAGATATTTTTACTAAAAGTAGTCGTTGTATAGCGATTTCGTTCTTACACATGCACATTGACGCAACTAGAGAATTTTTCTGGGGGTGGCCAGGCCCCTTGTGTTTGAAACGCAAAGTTCAGTGGCAGCTCGTGCATAAGATACTTAGGTGTTCTGTAGATATATATGTGTACACGGAGCGGTTAGTGATAGCGCCGCAGGCGAAAGTTTATTGTCATTTCAAGGTTATTTAATGACAAAAGAAGTAATTGTGCTCTGGCAATGCTGGCCAAAAGGCGAGCCGGCCGCCTTTGGTGTATAGTAACATTGATGTTACATTGAACTTTCGATGCTCGGAGCCACCCCCCTGGAATTACGCTATTATTTTCTTATACACTCACTCCGGCATGAACGATAGAACGAAAGAGATACAGTAGTCAAGTCAGCCAGCAGACAGGCGCAGACTCGAGACTCGCACGTTAACGTTTAAAAACAAAACGGCTGAGCTGGCACTCTCTACAACATTACCGTTATAATCGGCGGGCGAAAATGTTTGACCTCACTTGTGTCAAATTGGTATAGAAGTCGGGGATGGATTATGGATTCCGAATAATTTAGTGATACATTAGTCAATAAGGGGCATAGCCGGATAAGTAGGGTGAAATGGCCCCCGGCCCTATCTTCATTGAGAGAAGGAATATAGTTAGCAATAAGTGAAAGGAACAATTTTTCAAAATATTAACGCAAAAGGGTGGCGCGTTTCACGGGGTGACGAGGGGGATGAAATCCAAAGGACCAATTTTTTATGTCAAAACGCATCAACCGAAAATTTTGGAAAAAATATATGTTGGACAAGTATTGGAGAGGATTCTCAGAAAAAATTGTCGGTCAATTTGGAAAAGAACTAAGGGCGAGAAGACATCGGTATACTTTTCAAATATTTTTAAGGGTAACTTCTCCTCGTTGCACCACATTCAAAATTTTTTTGTAGCGTCTACTTTCACCCCCATATAACATATATTTTTCGCAGCGTGGTCGAAACATTACGTCATAGTGAAAAAAAAAACACGTTCGTGGTCTTTCGAGACTAGAAGTCTATGCGCAATAAAGGCAGAAATAGTGTAAATATTTCGTGCAAAGGCGAGATTACCTTTCCCTCCCGTTTTCGGGGGTGCTGAACACGATGGAAGTGGTATAAGACATTTTTGACAGCCGCAACCCCCTGAAACGGCCAAAAACCACCCTTTTTATGTTTTCATATATAAATAGATCTGGGGAGTGATTTATCGACGGGTTATACTTGAAATAAAATGGAAGGGGGTTATAGAGTAAGTGGAATCCAGACAGCAGGCCGAGGGGGTTGATTAAACCCTCCCGAGGATTCATTTTTTTTTTTTCAAATAATTCGGTTTAAACGCGTATCCTCCCGTTTTCGGGGTCGCCGATCATGGAAAAAATATTCATTTTTTAGCTCCTCATCCCTCAAACGGCCAGAAACCACCCCACACATACACCAGAAAGCATACTATACAGGATTTACAGGTTTTTCGGCACATGCTCGTTATTTCTCTGCAAATCCCTTTATCTTTCACGGAAGAGAAGGTGGTAGCGACCTCGGGGGTTGCTTCAACCATTCCAAATTTATTAGTTACACTTTGGATCGTCGATACGCCCTCCCCCGTTTTCGCAAGAGCTGATCACGATAAAAATATAATCAATGAATTTTATACCCCTTGGAAGGGTTGAAGCAACCCCCGAGGTCGCTACCACCTTCTTTTCCGTGAAAAATGAAGGGATATGCACAAGAATAATGATCATGTGCCGAAAAAAACCGTAAATGCTGGATAGCATGCTTTCTGGTGGTTTCTGCCCGTTTGAAGGATGACGAGGGGTTGGAGCTAAAAATGAATATTTTTCCCATGAAACGAGTCATTTGAAAAAAAAAATGATTTTCCACCTCGCCTCGGGAGGGTTTAATCAACCCTCTAGGCCTGCTGTCTGGATTCCACTCACTCTATAACCCCCTTCCATTTTATTTCAAATATAACCCGTCGATAAATCACTCCCCAGACCCGTTTATATATGAAAACATAAAGGGATCCATAGCCGTTTCAGGGGGTTGCGGCGGTCAAAAACTTCTCCCACCACTCACCCTCGAAAACGGGAGGGAAAGGTAATCTCGTCTTTGCACGAAATATTTACACTCTTTCTGCCTTTATTACATAGACTACTAATCTCGTAAAACCACGGACGTGATTTTTTTTCACTATGACGTAATGTTCCGACCACGCTGCGAAAAAAATATGTTATATGGGGGTGAAAGTAGACGCTACAAAAAAATTTTGAATGTGGTGCAACGAGGGGAAGTTACCCTTAAAAATATTTGAAAAGTATACGGATGTGGTCTCGCCCTTAGTTTTTTCTCAAATTGACCGACTATTTTTTATGAAAATCCTCTCCAATACTTGTTCAACATATATTTTTTCCAAAATTTTCGGTTGCTGCGTTTTGGCACAAAAAATTGGTCCTTTGGATTTCATCCCCCTCGTCACCCAGTGAAACGCGCCACCCTTTTGCGTTAATATTTTTCAAAATTGTTCCCTTCACTTATTGCTAACTATATTTCTTCTCTCAATGAAGATAGGAGCGGGGGCCTTTTCACCCTACTTATCCGGCTATGCCCTTTATTTTTTTCTACGACTATTAAAATACCTGTACTTTATTCATTATTTTTAGTACGTAATACATATGTTTATGGTAATAGTGAAAAAATTGTACTACATGTGCCAACACAATGCATAGTGTCCATATACTATGCCTGGGTTCAGACACATTTTTTTCTTTGGGTCGTAAAATAACTAACTACCAGTTTTAATGCAATTTGCAGAAAAATTCTTTAAAATCTAAATTCTTTAAAAAAATTCCATCTGCCATCCCGCCATCGAAAAATGGCCGTATTTCGGTTAATTAATCCTATAAAATTAATTTAAAAACACCAAATTAAAGATGATTTTGCCAGAAACAACTTTTATTTGAACTATTTTTGTATATGCCATATTTCCCGAGAGACTAAAGAAAAACCGGTTTTTTTTTTATCAAAAATACCCCTTTTTACCGCCTATAGGTTCCCGCGGATCCGTAAAACTTTTTTTATTTCGTGAACTTTGGCCTATATTAAACTTATAACCAAAGTTTAAAGCCTGCACAATTTTTTTTCGAGTTACAGTAATTTTTTTCAATCGTTCCCTGTACTAAATGTATGAATAGTAATAATGTATTAATTATAATATATTATGTGCTCAGAACTTTTTTTGGTAAGCTCTGTATGTCTGATAGCTTCGGTTGAGGCAGAGGGAAATTACATTTCGGGGTCTGTTCAATACAAAGCTATTTTGTTTTGAACATCTGGGAATAGGAAGTTTTTCATTGCCAACTCATTAGTATTGGACACACGCTTGCACGCATGAACAATTATTTGATCTTATTTTTCGATAAGTTGATCGGCCCTTTTGGCGCCAAGACGCTATTCTCCAGTTTTTTAGAGCGAAAACTTTCAGAGGAAATGAAACATCTGTGGATGATGATTTCTGAACTTTCAGCATTAAAAGATTGATGGAAACTACAAGACTAATTTTATACTTCATTCACCATTTCGAAGTATAATAAATCCCCAAAATATATAAAATTTGCTAATCAAAATAAATTGCTGGATTTTCAAAGAAGAGGGTAAGGAATGAAGTTCGGTAATTCATGCACCATTTATCAATGGAATGGCGGTGCACAGAATTTAAAAGCCCTCAAACAAATATTGCTCCAAATATATTTGTACTCCGGCAGTATCAGCAATAACGTGTGTACAGATAACATAGAAATGAGAAGAGATTTAACGAAATGTTATGAATACATTGAAGAAATATTGATTTTTAATATTGTCAGAAGTATTTAGGAGACATTGAAGGAAATACTAATTTATTGATAAGTATTCTTGCCCCAAAAAAAAATTACATTGACTTCATTTTCTAACATTAAAGGAGTCTCTACACAAGGACCAAACAATTTAGTTCTTAAACATTTTTTTGACCACTACAAATATCTCAGACCTTAATATACAGTGCGTGTAATTGTCCACTAGGTATGTACATTCACGTAGCGCGAGAGATATGACAACACAGCAGAGAGCAAACTCGCCCGTCGGCGAAGCATCCCAGCTCTCAGTTATTTCATTTCAGCCAGCTGGCACACGTGATGTTGTAATTCTTACTCCCTATACCTAGCCCGCCACTACACACAGTGTATAAAGACTCAAACCAAAATTTTTAAACAAAATATATATTAAATATAGAAGAAAGTTTCGGAACATTGTTTTACTGCCATTATCTAAAACTAAACCGCTTCTAAGCGTCAAAAATTACAGTTTCCGTTTATGTATTTCCCGTGTAGACATGATATATCGTTTTATGTTCATTTTTTTACATCCATTTAATTCAATTAAATATGCATATTATAACCGGATATTTTTTTTAATAGTCACTGTAAAAAAATCAAATAAATATTATCTATGTGTATGTGTGCCTACCGTTTCTTGTAGACACGATAACTACTGTTTCACTTAAAATTATTGTTTCAAATTGGGTACTCATATTATGAAAAATAAACAATGCAATACTTCCTACTGAAATTGACCCATATCCGTCCTATAGGATGATCGCCAGAAGTATGCAAACTTTAATGTTTTACATAAACCAAAGTTGAGATCATGTCAAAAATTATTATGATTTAAATCAAGTCATTCTTTAAATTTTAACCATCTACTATAATTACTTTTTAATAAACGGACCAATTTAAGGAACACTTTATTATAACTCTATTTTATAGTTTAAATAATATAGCCAATTATTTTCATTATACAGGGTGGGGCAATAGTGCGTCGTACTTCGATATCTCGAGTTATACGTTAGCTAGAAATTAAAAAAAAAAATAAAAGTAAACTAGATAAAAAAGTCTATATCCGGAAATTACACAGCCCCACAAAAAAAAAAGTTCGAAGTAGCGAACCAGACCCATGTATTCCTATGTATTTTCGGTCCCTGAATCCGAATCCGGGGTCAAAAAAAATCGTACACCCCCAAAATCATTAGCTAGAGCCAGAAAACACCCCTGAAATGGGGTAAAAAGAATATTAAGCTACGCGAATAGTTGTTACATCTTAATCAATCGAATTATACAAATCAAGGTTAAACAGCAGCGTACATACAATAGATATGAAACACACCCCCAGGGAGGGGCGAAAACTAGCCCCCATATATAAAAAAAATCGATCCAAAACAGCAATGACTGCTGAAAAAGCTCAAAATGTCTAAGTTTTGTTAAAGTGATAAAAAACTGCATCAGGTCCGAATCTTCATAAACTGCCCCTATAGAGTTGAGAACAACCAACCCCAAGTTTAAAGGACACGAGAACAACAAGAAAAAACGTAAAATGCAACAGGATTTGTATTTTCATGGATTGGCTGAAATTGCGTAATACTCTAAAATAGAATTAGAAACTTACGTACCATCAACATTCTACAGTGTCAACCCTCAGAGGGTGTGAAAACTACCCCCTATGTAAGGTTTGACTATAAAAAGTTACAGTGACTTCTATAAAAATTCGAAACACCTGCGTTGTGTGGAAGAGAGAAGAAACTAGACTATGTTCGACGCTGTGCTTGAAAACCACCCCCACGGGGTTGAGAGACGCCACCCCTATAAAAAAACTATGGAAATGAAACGAATAAGCAACAGTATAGCTTTTTCGTTACATCTTGAATTACGGTAGTTTACATCCTTTCTGGGGGTGTTACTTAATAACATTTATAGGACATGAGTTTCAAACTAAGTGTGCAACGCGATTTTTGCCAATCATAGCATCCATAAAAATGTAAATCCGGTTAGTTCCTCTCTGTTTTTCCAGCATCCTACAGATATAGGGGTAGTATCTCGCAACCCCGTGGGGGTGGTTTTCAAGCACATCGTCGAACATAGTATAGTTTCTTCTCTCTTCCACACAACGCAGGTGTTTCGAATTTTTATAGAAGTCACTATAACTTTTTATAGTTAAATCTTACGTAGAGGGTAGTTCTCACACCCTCTGAGGGTTGACAGTGTAGGATATTGATGGTACGTAAGTTTCTGGTTCTATTTTATAGTACTACGCATTTTCAGCCAATAAAAATAGAAATCCTGTTGGATTTTACGTTTTTTCTTGTTTTTCTCGTGTCCGTTGAACTTTAAAGTGGTTGTTCTCAACTCTATAGGGGCAGTTTATAAAGATTACGTCGGACTGATGTAGTTTCTTAACACTTTAACAACACTTAAGACATTTCGAGCTTTTTCAAAAGTCATTGCTGTTTTGAATTGATCTTTTTATATATGGGGGCTAGTTTTCGCCCCTCCCTGGGGGTGTGTTTCGTATCTATTGTATGTACGCTGCTGTTTAACCTTAATTTATATAATTCAATTGATTAAGAAGTAACAACTAGTCTGGTAGCTTGATCTTCTTCTTATCTTACTTCAGGGGTGTTTTTTGGCTCTAGCTAATGATTTTGGGGGTGTACGATTTTTTTTGACCCCGGATTCGGATTCAGCGACCGAAAATACATAGGGATATATGGGTCTGGTGCGCTGCTTTGAACTTTTATTTTTTTTTGTGGGGATGTGTTATTTTCGAATATACAGGGGCGACCTAAGAGGAAATTACAGGATCAGGTGCCTTTTTTTTTAAATAAAATGCTATTTATATCATTACATTTTTTGAAGCCTCTTTCCAGACTCTATTCATTACTGTATTATTATTGACTGTCTCCCAACCACCTGGATATAATGAATTTTTTTGTTGAAATAATGCCATCTGCAGATGCATATTGAGAAAATCACCAAAGTCACAATTATGGGCTTTAAGAAAAACTTATGTGAATCCTAGTTACAAAACATCTAATTGATGATTTTGAATTATTTTTACTTCCTTAAAATGTACAGGGTGGCAAAAAATTATTTTTCAATTAAGAACTTTTTAAATTGAATTTTCTCAATTTTTTCCAAATGGAACTGTATATTTGTATATAACTCAAAATGTAACGGTATATTTTTCGACAATGTGATGTACGAATGAAAAACGAACATTTTTTTGTAAGTATATTCCCATGGCTAATTGCAACCATTTTCGTTTTATTGGACAATAAGTACAAAATTCAAGAATAAACCTAAAAAATAGAGGTTTCTTCAAATAATGTATTACGATGCTACAGAATGATGCAGGAATTTTACAGGGCATTCAACTGCCTTAAAAAAATGACTTGGATTGTGCATTAGAGAAAATGGAGGATATTTCGAATAATTTTACTTCCACATCCAGTGGAAGTATAGTAACGACAAAAAAAATTTAAACAATTTTTTTTGTTCGAATAGGCTTAGAATGTCATGAAACGTCGAGATTTTAAGTTTGAGCGAAAAAAATTCTGTCTGTCGGTCTGTCTGTAACTTTTTTTTGTGCGCACGTTTACTCTGGAACCGTTTAAGATATTGACTTGAAATTTGGTACACGTATGTACTTTAACGAGATCTGGAACTAAATTATATTTTAATCTTGTTCCGGCGAAGGGTTTGGGGGTAAATTGGGGTAAATTTGGGGTAAATAGGTAAATCAGGTAGGTAAGAGTCCATAAAATTGGTATTTAGTATATACAAGAGAAGCTAAGGTCTCAAAAAAAATTTTTGGCATCACCCACCACCACCCCCACCTCATTATTAAAGGGGATGAAAAAAAATTGTGATTTAGTGTGTGTACAAGAACCAGAAACCTCAAAATATTTTTTTACTTCATCCACCTCCACTACCAACTCCCTATCGCCACCCCCACCCCACTACCGATGTGGGGTATCGTTTTATGGGTATTGGGGTAGAGGATTTCAAATATTATATTATTAAAGTTCCATAAACAATTATTTCCACATACAAAATTTTTTAGGTGTGAGTGACTTGGATAGAAAATCTGGATGTGGAAGTATTGATTCCTTGGGCAGCGGTTTTTATGTTTAATTTAATTATTTAATGTATATTTCAAAATATTTTTTGTATGAACAATTTCTTAATAAAATGTTGTATATACCCATTAATTTGTAAATATAAATTACTTGAGAACGATTCGATTTATCGATATGTAATAAGAATACCTTTTTCTATTTCTAATGATCTGAAAATTAATTTCTTATATACATTTTTAGGAACATGTAAAAGATAAAAAAAGTTAGGGGTTAAATACGGGCAGCCACTCCTTAAAACTACCGCTTAAGCAGAAGAGAGGGTTTGGCTCATACTATACCGTACTTCACCGCTAATGGGGAACGTGAGCTGGGTTTAAACCGTCCTAAGACAGGTTAGTTTTACCCTATTAATAACTCGTCGTTGTGATAGTAATCCTGCTCAGTACGAGGAACCGCAGGTTCGGACATTCGGTTCACGCACTCGCTCTAGGGGGCGGTGGTGCGAAGCTACCATCCGTGGGATTATGCCTGAACGCCTCTAAGGCTGTATCCTTTCTAGTCGATGGAATCGAAAGGCTCAAAACAATAGGTAAATTCGGGCTCTGGTAATTGCCGTCCGAGAACTGTCAGTTGCTTTTGACACGTTCGGATTTGGAAACTGCGCAAACTCCTGACAGTTTTCGGACCTTAATTTTCAGAACCCGAATATGTCTAATGTGACTTTACTATAGGCGGTCGTGGTTCGCCGCGGTCGTCGCACTAGCCCTATTCACCATCGAGATGGATGGTCGGCGGTGGGATCGATCCTTGCCATGTCCGACCTGATCTCACTTCTTGACGGCCGATCATGGGTCGCACAAAGGATGTTTCAACTCGGAATCGTCTGTAGACGACTTACGTACCTATCAGTCCCTAAATTGGTGTCCAAAGGGCTATATTTAAATTTAAAATATGAAAGATATTGCCTTTTATAAAGATTTATTATTATTGTCCATTTTACTTTCACATCCAGTGGAAGTATGTAACAAAATTTTTTTTTTAATTTTCATTGTTCCAATAGGCTTAGAATGTCATGAACCGTCGAGATTTTAAGTTTGAGCAAAAAAAAATTTCTGTCTGTCTGTTACTTTTTTTGCGCGCACGATTACTCTGGAACCGTTTATAGTCGGAGAACGAGCAATGTCTAAGATGCACACTCGCGAACAACCACCTAAAAAAAATTGATTCTTATGTAAATCGACCTGGCGGATCCGATGTTCGCCAGACAATCTGGAATTGCGAAACTGGTCAAAATTGGCAATTTCCGAAAAATCTCAAATGTTATGGATATTTTTTAATTTTTACTCATCACCCTATATATCCCTTAGTTTAAGTCCGATTAAATTGAAATTTTTAGGAGAGTCAATTTAGACCTTTGTTATCATGACGGACATGACAGAAATGCAAAAAAAATTACGTGTCACCAGTAATATTTTTTTTAATAGTTGGTGACACGAAATTTGTTAAAAATGCAGCAACAAATACTCGATCGAGAAAACTTTTTTGTTTTTAAAGATAGATGTATATAGTAAGCTACAAAGTTGTAGCCAAAGAACCAAAGAAACTTTTTTATTTCAGTGATTTTTTTGATAACTGGCTTGGTTTTTAACATAACGGTGCCGCAATAGAGAAAAGAACTATGCCGGCCGCGGCCGGTCACGTACTGCACAAGCGATAACGCCATGCATAGCTTGAGAGCGCCAGGATTTCTATTGTACTAATAATAACCTATTTAATAAAATCGTTTATTCAGTAAATTTTAATTTGGAAAAGGAGCAAAATATAAAAAATAAAGTTTTAAATTTTGATAAAGGCAATTTAGACATACTCATTTTATTTCCACATTTAACTTCTACTCGTATAATTAAGCAGCAATATTTAAGAGATAGTTCACACATTTGTATTTTTTTTATCGCAAATTATACAACGTTTTGGACTTTCAACGGTCTTCCTTTTTTTATAACCAGTATTAGTCACATCTATGCTTTCTGCTTTTTGTTTATGAGCTTTTCGGGTGTAATTTCTTCTGCATCTTGCATGATAGACAGGACATTTTGACAAAAATAAATCCCTTTTTTTGGTATAATATTTTAACTTAAGAGAGATATCATCCGACTTTATAGAAACTGCTTTAAATGCTTAGTCTTCTGTAACACCCTGCACAGTTTCTTCACTATTTTGTTGGCAAAATATGCATTTCATAAAGTTTAACTCTGGGTTTAACTTGTTAAAAAAAAAGTTGAAAACGCGCACAAAACTGCTGACGTTAAAAAAATTGCTTAAAAGTTGTTCTTTGTTCAAATTAAATATTAAAACTAGTTTTAAATGTCTGGAAAAGAAATTCCGTTACTTTAATATGCACTTTACCCTCTATAGCACTTTCCTAACGCAATAATAATAATTATTATAGCTGCAACTTATCAATTTTCAATAAGAATAAGCGTCATAAACCACATAGACGACAACAACTCCTGTCGATCGGTTAAAAACAACTAAATAAACGTTTTATAATAGGCCTCGCCTCGGCTCGTACTATAAATGCCCCACTCGTAAAAAAAAACACCATTTTAGCCACTTGTTATATAAAATACTATTTCGTCACCAGTTACGTAAAATTTTACTTTTCATAACTGGTTACATAAAGTAGGACGTTTTGACACTTACGTCAGTTTTGAAAACTGTCACTTTATACGTCAAAATTAGAAAAACCAATATTCACAACTACGCATTATTTTATTCACATCGGGCGGGGCATCCTGAAAGACGAGAAACAAAGCCGCGGTATACGCCAACCCAATCTTTTATCTTGCGACGCGACCCGGCGCGGCGGTCAAATACTGCAGTACCGTTTTCTTGAAAACTAAGTAAATTATCAAAAAAATCACTGAAATAAAAAAGTTTCTTTAGTTCTTTGGCTACAACTTTGTAGATTACTATATACATATATCTTTAAAAACAAAAAAGTTTTCTCGATCGAGTATTTGTTGCTGCAGTTTTTAACAAATTTCGTGTCACCAACTTTTAAAAAAAATATTACTGGTGACACGTAATATTTTTTGCATTTCTGTCATGTCAGTCATAATAACAAAGGTCTAAATTGGCTCTCCTAAAAATTTCAATTTAATCGGACTTAAACTAAAAGAGATATAGGGTGATAAGTAAAAATTAAAAAATTTCCATAAAATTTGAGATTTTTCGGAAATGGCCGATTTTGACCAGTTTCGCAATTCCGGATTGTCTGGCGAACTCCAAAATTGAATCCGCCAGGTCGATTTACATAAGATTCAATTTTTTTTAGGTGGTTGTTCGCGAGTGTTATAGAGGGTCCTTAAAATGCATCGTAGAGATCCCTCGTTCTCCGACTATTAAGATATTGACTTGAAAGGACCCCGCACAAATCCTTATATAAAAGTGGCTTCAGTTAAATTGGCTGGATTTATATTTTGAGTCCCTGATCAAATGTTTCAATGGGTCGGAGATCCCAAACCACTAGGGTTTCAAGATATTTGACATTTTATAAAAAATTTGGCAGGTGCAAAGGTTTGCAAGAACCGTTATAACTTTCTTCGTGTAGGAGATTCCCATTTGCTCTTTGGCACGTAGAAAGAACACAAGGCGAACTACACTCTACATTGAAAATAAATTCCATAATAGAATACCAAGTGTTCCATTTTCACGTTACATTTTGTCAAATTCAAACCTCAAAAACTTTTTAAATTTAAATGGTACACCCTGTATTTTTTTACATCATGTTATGTAAAATTAAATTCTCTTTTCTCTAATATCAGCATTGTATAGATGAAAGTTACAACTTTTTGAGATATTCGCTATTTTCTTAAATGTTCTAGAATTTTTAATAAAAATTGCCATCAACTTAGCCATGATTAGACACAATCAATAATGTCAGTCATTCTCTTATGTCAAAAAATGCCAGCAGTTTTAAATTACATCCACCAAGGCTTTTCAGATTTGTTTATTATTAAGTTATGTAACATTAAATTCTAAAAAATTTATTTCAACGTAAATGTAGCTGATAATTAGTTTTCTGTATGCCATACTTATTTCATGAATTTAATTTGGAAAAATGAAAAATTTTAAAAAATAATTATTTCAACCTTAAAAAAGATATATTTATTTTTATTTTAAAGTCACGATTTATTCCAATTCTGATATAAACCAGGTTTCATTCAACATGTCATTTTACTTAAAAGTGTTATAAAGTTTTTTTTAATACAATTATTACGAAACGAGTAACAGTTGCAACTGGGCGTTGTTGACTCTGTTGACCTATTTACCTATTTGGACAATAAAAATAATGTTAGCTATGCATTCAATCTCAGTGACACCACATAAAAGTAGCGACAACCAGCTAATACAAAATTTTATGAAACAATTTGATACACATTTACCTCCTAATATATTATAATGCAACTGTTTTTGTAATTAAGTTAATAAATGAATATTATTAATCCTGAAGGGGGTAATCATTTCAATTCCCTCCCATACAAGAGGCATTTCCATTATGCTATAAGATCTCAGTTTTGACGTTACTATATCACAGGAAAATCATAACCAGATAGTCTACAGAGTGTGAGTACAATTATAAATTTCGGCGAAATCAGGAAACATCATATTTTTATACTTTACAAGTGAATCAACACTAGGTTAGTTGAAAAAAACTCCTGTCTCTTTTCGAGAAAAATAAATGAATCGATATAAGCATTGAACTGATTTTTCATCTTATTTTCACTCACACGCAAAAATATTCATATTCACAACTTTCCATTTAAAAAAATCTTGTAAAGCGATATTCGACCTAGATTTTTCAGACCCTTCTCAGTATGAAGGATAATGTAATCAGATGAAATAAAAAAATTTACATAATTCTATAAAAGACGATCTAATAATATTTTTTACAAGGAAAATGTACCATTCGTTTTATCAAAGAGTGGAATACTTAGGGCTCTGCAAATTTTCGCATACAGAGTGTTTCACAATGCACGGCACAAATTCTGAAACATATTGCTTTCATCAAGATGGCTTCGATAACGCTTCATTTCTATGATATGGAGAGATATTGAGAAAAAAACATGTTTTTGAAACGTGATTTTGAACATTTTTTGTGATTACATGTATTAAATTCAAAGTTAATATTTAGTACACGCAAATTAGATTAAAAAACACTGAACAGGAGAAATAATTTATGAGATGCGTACTCTAGATAGGATTAGAAATAGATACCCGAAAAGTTCCCCCCAATTCCCTTTTTTGCAAAAAAAAACAAAACACCCCTAACGGGGCCTTAAAACTGGTTTTTCACTTTTATCTTGTAAACCGTTCGTCAAAAGAGAAAAAAGTATAGGAAATAAAAAATGTGTCGTTAAATTCTGCATAAAAAATGTCCTATTAACCTTGTAGCTTAACCTCACTTATTTCGCTCTAACAGCGTCCGCAACTATACTTACTATATATAAGAAACTCATTAAAATTGTCGTTTGTTAAACAAACATTTTTAAGACTTCTCTTAAAGCTATTAATGCCAAGTTTTTTTTACACATTCATTGATGCCATTTGAAATAACCACATAAGCGGCATTTCAAATGTCAAACTTTTTTTAATTTACATTTTTTACTTTTTGCAAAGGAAGTTGCGTAAACAGTATTTTTTAAATAAGGCAAAAGAAAAAATCCAGAGGAGTTGAGTCAAGTGAGCTTGGAGGCCATCGTACCATTTAATTGGAAGAAAAGTAAATATTTTAATGTTTGATGGCCTCTAATTTCAGTTATATTTGTTCCAGGTGCAAAGCGGGTATATCAGAAGATTTTTTGTTAATGGTAATATTGAACCTTGGTACCAATATGGTTCAATTTGAAAAAAAATGAGTTTCATCCAAAAAATCATTTTGAAGATTTTTGTTTACTCATAAATCAAGTATTTTAGTATTTTCGTCGTGATTTCGATTTTTCTATTATTACATGATTTGATGGGAATAAATTGGAAGAGGCATGGTATATTTTAACTAAAAAATAAAAGCTGAATTACAAAAAAGTTTGACATTTGAGATACCACGTGTGTGGTAAGACTATATTCAAAAAAACTTTTAGAATCCAAAAATGTAATAACATACAGAGTGTTCCATTTGAAAATCAAAATTTGGTACCACTTCCCTGGAAACAGGAAGTAGAAAACAGATATTTTTTGTCAAAAAGTGACGTATCTGCAAGAATAAAAAAAAATTGGGTATATTACGGTGTAAAATTATGGTTCTACATTACCTTGATTATGTTTTGTTCCTTGACACATCGAATTGTGAGGACTAAAACACTTTAGTCTAATAAAAGCTTAAATTAAAATAATTGTAGAGAGAAAAATTTCGATACAAATTTATTACTCACTCAAATTATTATTTGTTACAAATTCGTCGATGAATTATTTGGAGACATCATTTGCAGGATTTCCCGTTATTTTCATTAATTGTTCCCAAACATGTTACGAAGCCAATTCGGGATAATCCTAATTCTTCCAAAACACCAAATAGTTATCCCTGAAGGTTGGTCCCCTGTGTTAAAAGAATTATGCAAAACACTTTGAGTTGGTACACGTCTCAAGAACTTCTTTAACTCATGTTTTTCTTCATGTTCATCCTCCTCTTCTTCTTCCATTACCTCGATTTCTTCACTAGGAATGTAGAACGTTACGCGATGATTTGATTTAGTATTTTTTTTAAGTTTAGACTTGCCCTCTTCTGGCACATTGCTAAGTATTCCTTGAGCTTTAGGCATTTCCTTGGATACAATTAATATTCACTGCACGAATTGTAGGTTTAAAGGCAGAAGTTATAATAATATAAAGAATACATATTCATATATGTAGAATGCTATCCCCACTATTATTAATTGGAAATAATGTTATCTACTATTGTTAAAATATTGTATACAAAACAAGCTACCTGTAACGGCAGGAGGAATTCTGATTTTGTTTTGAATATACAATGCAATTAAAATTTTATTTTATTGATCTATCAATGACAGTAACAACGCAGAGTTTTTTTCTACATTTATTTATCATTTAAAACTGCAATGGTATTTTAAATTTTTCATCAAACCGAAAAAAAATTAAAACCACCGGATCATTTTATTAATATTATTTGTCATTAAACGTACTCCTTTAGAACTTACAGGTAATATAATTTTATTTAAAAGACAGAGGCGTACCGGACCATTTTTAAAATGGGGTTGCATTAGTCCATTTTAACATTCTAGGAGAACAACGAATCGAAAGAGGAGGGAAACGCAATTAGTTTTGCCTAGACAATACCCAAATTATAGTTAATACTTCATTTCAAAATTTTCTCCATTTTTCTTTAAGACTCAGAGACATGGACCATTAGGGAAGCAGACAGACGGGGTAATAATGCTTTCGAGATGTGGGTGTTAGGAATTTCAATTGCATTCGCCAAAAAAAAAAAACCGTTGCCCAAGGAATCACTACTTCCACATCCAAATTTTCTATCCAAGTCTCTCACAACGAAAAAAAAATGTATGTGGAAATAATTGCTTATGGAACTTTAATAGTATAATATTTGAAATCGTCTACCCTCGAGACCCATAAAACGATATCACACATCGGTACTGGGGTGCTGGTGGTGGTGGTGTTAGTGGGGGTGGATGAAGTAAAAAAATATTTTGAGGTTTTTGGTTCTTGTACACACACTAAATCACAATTTTTTTTTCATCCCCTTAAATAATGAGGTGGGGGTGGGGGTGGTAATGGGGGTGAGACCTTAACTTCTCTTGTATATACTAAATGCCAATTTTATGGACTCTTACCTGCTTGATTTACCTATTTACCCCCATTTACCCCCCCAACCCTTCGACGGAACAAGATGAAAATATAATCTAATTCCAGATCCCGTTAAAGTATACAGGGTATCCCATTTAAAACTCCCGGCGCCATTTTCTCGATAACCAAAAGCGATATTTGTATTCTGTAAAAGGTATCTACTAGAATATATAAATGACTTCAATTTTGAATAAAAATGGTTATTTTACACATTGAGGTATAGATGGCGTTGCGATGCAAAGAAAGTTTTCGATCCTAGGAACTACGAAATGAGCTACTTGAAATGGAGAATTATATTCTAAGCAACTTTTTTAATATGAACAATTTTCGAAAAATCACTGGTTTTCGAGATATTTGAACTTCAATGTAATTTTTCAAGTAACAAAAATCCCATTTTTTTTTCATGTCTACAATTTATAGTGTAAAATTTAGTAGAACATACAACATAAACATGATGCAAAAATTAAACAATACGCAATAAATAAAAGTGTCAAAATCTTTAATTTCCAAATAGCAGTTGTTTTACTTGAAAAAAACATATTTTGTGTTTTGAAATAAATGTTTCATTAGTATCTAAATGAGCCTGATTCACTATGAAAAATTTCCCAAAGGACTTATTGTCTAAAATGTATTTTAAAAAAGTTATGACGATTTTTATATTCAAAAAAATTATATTGAAGTTCAAATATCTCGAGAACCAGTGATTTTTCGAAAATTGTTCGCATCATAAAAGTTGCTCAGAATATAATTCTCCGGGCGCCGGGAGTTTTAAGTGGGAAGTGGGACACCCTGTATACGTGTACCAAATTTCAAATCAATATTTTAAACGGTTCCAGGGTAATCGTGCGCACAAAAAAGTTAGAGACAGACCGACAGCCCGACAGACAGAAATTTATTTTTCGCTCAAACTTAAAATCTCGACGTTTCATGACATTCTAAGCCTATTTGAACAATAAAAATTTTCAAAATTTTTTTGTCGTTACTATACTTCCACTGGATGTGGAAGTAAAAAACCGCTGTGCAAGGAATCACTACTTCCACATCCAGATTTTCTATCCAAGATTCTCATAACGAAAACATTTTGTATGTGGAAATAATTGTTTATAGAACTTCTACCCCAAAAACCCATAAAACGATATTCCACACGTTAGTGGGGTGGGGGTGGTGATAGTGGGGTGGTAGTGGGGTGGATGAAGTAAGAAAATATTTTGAGGCTCTTGGTTCTTGTACACACACTAAATCACAATTTTTTTTCATCCCCTTTAATAAGGGGCTAGGGGTGGTAATGGGGGTGGCTAATGCCAAAAACTTTTTTGAGACCCTAGCTTCTCTTGTATACACTAAATACCAATTTTATAGACTCTTACCTGCTTGATTTACCTATTTACCCCCCATTTACCCATTTTCAGTAATACGGTTAATGCTTATTGCTTCGGACATGTGTAAGATGGAATCTTCTATATGAGTAGGGTCAGAATCAGAGCATACACTCGAAAAAAAGTTTGCAAGACTGTCTACTATCTCTTGGGACGAGTCAATTGTTTTGTCGTTATAAGTGACAGTTCCAGGAATTCTAGATTTACCTCTTCTGCATTGAACAAAAGACCAAAATTTGGCGGGATCACGTAAAGGCCTAACCAAGGAACTGATGGAAAAAAGATTAGATGAGGCTATGCGCCTAGCAGGCAACCTCGACTGAGCCGCGATGCCACCAAACTGCTGTATAGCACATACAGCAAACGGAGGAAAACTAGAATATTGCATAGATGACAAAATGTCCGGGAAGACGTTATTAATTGAAAGGGATGCTCTTGGACGAGTTCGAGAAAAGGTTAAAATAATTCCAAAATCATTTTTGAATCGGTTTCTTATTATTTTAAATAATGTTTTATTGCGCATTAGAATTTTATGCACACTGTTTCGAAGTGTAAGAAAAGAAGTTGAAAGAAGTTACTGTCTCATGAATTGTAAAAGAATAAACAATTCCCTATACACACAAAACTTATATTTAGGATGTTTCCATTTTGGTAGACAAAAACCGATGTAATGGGTAGATTAAGTTATTTTTTATTCTATTATCTCCTGGCATTACGACATATATTAAGGTTGACAGTTCATAAATTGTTTTTCTTTCTTGCCAATATGCTCTAAATTTGAAGGGAACTTTTGTTTGATGCTTTTTTATTCATATAAAACACTTCATATAAAATATTTATCTGCTATAAAACACAAATTGCACATAAAAACAACGTGAAAATTGCATTTATGAACTATTAAATCTGGGCGATAATTGAAAATTTATTTCAAAACCATACACTCAATATAACTAATATTTTTTTGCGAAATGGTGGAGTTGTGCGATTTATCCTAAAAAGTAATAAACTGGTTTGGTTGTTAACTGGTAAAAGCTCTATTACATATATTGATCAAATAATCATATCCATTACATTTTATATATGGATTATATCACTACATCAATAACGTTAGTTAATGCAAAGTTAAACACCGTGTTCTGTTCTGTTCTATATATTGTAATTTATGTGGTTAATTATTGTATGTGTTGAATCCTAATATACACATTTCATAGGCATATGTGCTCTGTAACACCTACTTGCACCGCAACTATGAATATAAAATGGATACATTGTCGTTTACCCGGATGACGTTTATAAGGACTCTCGATAGTAAAACTTAATGAACGATGTTGCAGAAATTCTAAAACTCTTGATAATCCCACTCATAAAGAAAATATAGGTGGGCAAAGTTTGAACTGTTATAATGGCATTTACGGTGAAACAGTTTTGACCGCAACTATGAATGTTAAAATGGATCTAAAGCTCTTAATAATCCCACTCATAGATCCTGCTCAGCTCTAGGATACATACCAATATCCTGAAGAACAGTGAAAGTGGTCAGATCGTATCTTACATGACTGGACTAATGCGTTTAGGTTTAGACCAACAAGCCTGACATTCTTTTTTAAAGATATTGGAAAGGTGAATAGAAACGTACATAAAGGATGAGACACTGGTGGTACCACCAATTCACCCCAAACCAGTAAATCTGCAAAGATGGTCCTACATCAGATCGTTATTAGAACTGAAAGGTGCTAGAGTAGAAAAAACTGACGTAGGTTGGAAAGAGTTTTCAAGAACCGAACCTTCGATTCTCTCTCAAGCAATTGCAGATCGCAACGTGGACCATGGGGATGTCGTCCATATTGAGTATCGGCGAGATTGAAATCACGCTTCATGACGAAACAATTAGGGTCAAGGTGGGCAGAGGGTGACCGTAGGGTGGGGTATTGTTGCCACAGTTGAAATACGGTGTTACTGACACAGGCTCTGTGCCAACCCTGTGCAAAGCAGAACTAATGTTGTTCACGAAAAAGAGAAAAATAAGCGATTTTCAGCTTTCTTCTCTTAAGGGTACTCCATTTGTGTCTTTCCCGTAAAATGAGGTATCTAAGGGTAACCCTAGGACTGCAAACAGTCATGAAAGGATCACGTGGAAGTTTTTTTTTTATCTATTTATTTAACGTCGGCCTATTTCCGCTACCAGGGCCTATCACCGACGCCAGGAGACGAGCTGCCCCTAACCTGGAAATTTCGCCGAACCTCTTCCCTTAAGAAGAGTAGGGATCTTTTACTTGCCTAACATTTAATAGACAAGGGACCGCCTGCTTTATATCCCCTCCGAAGGATGGTATATCCACTACGTAATCCTCGTCTGAAATTACGTAACTTATGCGTATACACTGATATACAAGCCGCTAGAAGGTGGGACGAGAACGCTGTATTTTCCAAGGTGGGTCACCCATCCAAGTACTAACCGCGCTCGACGTTGCTTCAACGGAATATCGACTGACATTCACATTGAAGTCGCCTCTACGCTCGCCCCCACGTGGAAGTTCAAACGAGGAAAATCTGCGCATCTCTATGGATGTGCAAACACATATTGAGTCCTATGTGGAAAATAAGTTCAAAGACGTATACCTTTGGTAAAACCTCTCATAATATACGCTGCACTCGTGTGGCGCTCCTAATGGCGTTCCACAATTAGCGTCTGCCTATGTCAAGTTTGTTTAGGAAAAATAGAAGCAATCAGGACCACTCTAACAGCTAAAATGGAGGCCATTTTTCGACGCACTTCCTTGAACATTGAAACGGAACTAGAAGTCAAAAAAGCAGCAAACGGGGCTTTTGCACACTAAGGCTATCTACAAGTCATCACTCACTCAGAGGATGACCGGTATCTCCCCGTTTTTAGATTCATTGTTACATATACAGTCGCGTTCCCTAGTTGAAATGATTAGGAACGCGATAAAAAAGTATCTTCTGAATCCCGGAGGTCTGGAATAGTACAACAGTCAGCTCGAAGGCTCAGGAAGAAGCCAGTGCTGTCGTACACGGACACAAACCAAGGGTATATGCTATCTTACTGTGTAAAAGCAAAAATCTCAGAATTAATTTTGTTGACAAACATATATATAAAATTCATATAGGTGGACGGACACAGTGGCGTAGGGGCAATGAAGGAGCAGACCTTTTCGCGGGGGAAGAAGCAAAAACTCCTTCCATGGCCCCGAGCCAGCTTTCGTTTTGCAAAGAAGTCTAATTCATTCAGAGTTACGAGACTGAGCCCATAAGGTAGTCAACAACTATTGAACTTAAGCTCCCGGAAAGATCCAGTCAAGGCTCCATGTAAGGAGACTTTCAACTGATTCTACCATAAAGTGACTGCTTAGGCTCAATAGAAAAAGAATGGTAGGCCTGAGAACAGGACACTATCCTCTGAATAAGCACCTGCAAACATGCAAGTTAAAGGACGATCCTATTTGTCTGATGTGGAGTGGAGGATGAAACCACCACTCATATTATATGCAATCGCATCACGCATCTACACATCATTAGGCACGTCAGGTCATAGGTAAAGGCAATTTGTACAGCCGGAGAAACTACGTCATGTACCTTGCAACAAACTGCTAGCCTTCATGGAGAGCACTGGTATTTTCTAGGAAATCCTACATATCGACAGACCTGGGTGCTACGGATCTTAGCATCTGTTCGCGTTTCTAATAATAATAAAATAATGAAATACTTTATGCCACGTATTTTGCATATCTGTAGAAAAACTCAACCTTGCGGTAAAACTATTTGAATGAATTTTACAAATAACAGTAAAACGAATAAGATCAAATTGATTTACAACTAAACTAATAAAAAATCGGAAGGACTGAAAATTGACGGCAGATTTTTTAGCACGTGTAAAAATCACTATTTTTATTGTTGAATTTGTTTCAGATCTGGCTGGCAGCAGGGTGGAGTTTGATAGCAGCGGCGATGGTTTGGCACGATATGACATTCTCAACTACCAAAGACTAATTAATGCTTCAGGATACCACTACAAAGTGAGTTAGACTTATTCTCATTTAAATACACAGTTACGGACATAGTGAAACGGGAGGTAGTCCACACTTTGCGGAGTTCAAAATACCCCCACACTTGCCCTGAAAATGAATGATTTTCAAGATACATATTGCACATATTGGGATAAAGTTTGCTACAAATATTACACTCTTTTTAGTCCAATCAAAGGTATAATTTATTTGAAAAATATTCCAGGACCGGACTCGTTTTTTTTAATGTTGCTCTAAGTGCCCCGAACAACACCCTGTATATCATTTATTGGAAAATGTTAGTAAACATTTAAAAAGACAATGGATCAGTGTGTGAAATAATGTCATAATATTTGATGGCACATTTTCGGTTATTCTTTAATAAGTTTTCGAAATTGTCGATTGACCGAATTTTAAATTCTTCAAATAAAGGAGTCAGCTAGCTGACGTCAGTATATTGTTAATTTTACTTAAATAACGTACAAAAGAAGTTATTATTTTTTTTTCTGCACATGGACCGTATTTAAGCATTTTGAGTTTAAATTTCCATTCAAAACCATCCATTTCACTCATAGAAAGAAATTAATGTTAACTATAGGTAGTGTACTAACATGTAAGATTAATACATTTTTGACGCTTAAAGAGCATTCATTCGTATTAAAAAAACAACAAACTTTACATTAGGAACTCGTATCATCAGTTTTGAGTTAGATGTTTTATTAATTAAGGATAGGATTTTGCAGAGTGAGAGGGAAATATGCGTTTATTTTCTTTACATTGTTTTTATCACAAATTTCTTATGCCATATCTAATAATGAAATTAGGAACTATTTTCATTGACAAACTACGATATTCAAGTACAATAGAAATTTACAATAAAAAAAATATATAGTTGTATTCGTTAGAATAATACCAATTATTTAAAACAGTTTTAAAGATTATACTATGCTTGGTTTTTTAATTCTATTTATAATAAACCGAAAAGAAACGCATATTTCCCTCTCACTCTGCAACATCATATCCTTAATACTGCACTGTTGTATTAAAAATTCCAAGTAGGCGTTTGTCAAATACATTATGTCACTTTCTTAATACAAACCGGTGTTAACTGTTTTTTGTTAATTAATATAAGTTTCAAAGTGATAATTGACTAGTTTTAAGTTATAAAACTGATAATTGTAAGACGCCATTTCAATTTAGTGATAAAGAGTGTGGAGATATTATTTTTGTGTATGGTTTTTGCGATGGAAATGGAAGAGATGCAGAGAGAGAATACTGAAGACGTCTTTCAAATCGCCGTGCACCAAATCATAAAACATTTTCGGAACTATTCTAATTTAGTAAGGAACACGGTAAATTTCCTTCAACAGTAGTTTAGTAAATATGAACATGCGCCCAGGTTTCCTTGACAGGAAGAAGGAGTATTACAGCTCGTCCGTGATAATCCATCGATAAGTATTAGAAGAATAAGCAGTCAGTTAGCAGTATTTAAGACAAGGGTATGGCGAACATTAAAAAAGGAAAATTTATATCCATTTCATATTTAGAAGACTCGAAGATGGCTACGAAGTTTCCTGCTTAGTATTGTGAAGGTGGATTTTGGTGCATAATAACCATCTAATGGGGCCTCACATTTTTGAAGGAAGGTTAACTGGTGAAGTTTATTTAACATTTCTAAGAGATATTTTGGCCGATTTATTGAGAGACATTGATACCAGGAATATGTGGTTTCAGCACGATGGCACTGGTCCTCATTTTGCTTTACCGGTCAAATCAATCCAACAGGTGGATTGGCCAAAATAGTACAGCTAATTGGCCACCGAGGTCTCCTGATCTTACACTTTTAGACTATTTTTATGGGGCCAGTCAGAGGTGTACAATGAAGTAATCGACACACGGGAATAGTTATTAGACATTTTTTAAAATATGTGTTGGTATTAAAAATAACCCGCAAATGATTAATAGATCAGTCAAAAACATATTTAAACGTTCCCAAACATGCATTAACGCTGGAGGTTTTCATTTTGAAAATCGATTTTAATTTTAGTTAATTTTGTTACTTATTTTTCTTCTTTTTCTAGTTTTACGTGTTGTGATTTGTTACTAATAATTACAATTAATTATTTTTTATTTATTTGCTTTTATCATGATTAGAGAATATTATTTAGGTATTATGCAAAACACAACTTACACACCTTTTTATTTATTATGATAATACCTACTTTCTGTATATTGTTGCCCTAATCTGGGCACGCTAATATACTAGTTAGGTAAATACTTTAAAACACTCAGGCGCGCAGCCAGGGGGGGGGGCATCGGGCCCGGGCCCCCCCCAAGCCGTCTTCCATGAACCAAAAAATAAAGAAGCATAATCACTATTAGTACAAATAGTCCCTTCAAATTAGGAAATATTTAAGAAAATTTTCCCACAATTATGAGGCCTATAAAAAGTGAAGTATTTGGGTTATCTAAACATGATTTTCACCCTCCGCAGTTCTAGAAAAGGGTGGTTTTTGAGAAATATATACATATATATCAATTTTAGCGTTTTTTCGTCTTTTTCTCTATATTGAGGAAAACCTATGCATTTTGGTGAAAAGTATCAAGAGAGCAAGGTAGTAGTGCATAAAATTTCCTATAAATTTTGTCTCTACATTTTTTTCGAATTCCGCTTAGTTTCGCCGCTAGAGGGCGCGAAAGAAATAAATATACATATAAACTTTTGCGCCTTTTTTTATATTTTGAACCAAAATTATGCATTTTTATGAAAAATTACAAATTATTTACTTTAATTAATTATAATTTACAAAATTACATGGTGTTTTCTAGTTTTTTTTTTCCATAAAAATATATATATTTTATATTCTACAACTTTGATCTCACGTAATTTTTCATAAAAATGCATAATTTTGGCTCAAAATCTAAAAAAAGGCGCAAAAGTCCATATGTATATTTTTTCGTGCCCTCTAGCAGCGAAACTAAGCGGAATTCGAAAAAAAAAAAAAATGGTAGAGACAACGTTTATAGGAAATTTTATGCTCTACAACTTTGCTCTCTAGATATTTTTCACCAAAATGCATGGTTTTTCCTCAGAAGAGGACGAAAAAACGCTAAAATTCATATATATGTATATATTTCTCAAAAACCACCCTTTTTTAGAAATGCGGGGGGTGAAAATCATGATTAGACAACCCAAATACTTAACTTCTTACAGGTCTCATACTGTGGGAAGATTTTCCATAAAACAGCGAAAAGTTTTTCTCAACCTCTGGGGAGGCCAGTTCTATTGGCCCCCCCCAGATGAATTTTCTGGCTGCGCCACTGAAAACACTTATTATTGGAGAATCAATCAAAACAACTATTCTTCTAGCTAATATTGACGAAGTGTTCAATTACATGATAGGATTCTTACCATTTTAAAGCAAAAAATATATTGAAAATACTTCATTTATTCAAAAGTCGTACTATAAAAAAGTGTGAATGACTTTTGAATAAATGATTTAAGTATTTTCAGTATATCTTTTGCTTTAAAATGCTAAGAATCCTATCATGTAATTCAATACTTCGTCAGTATTAGCTAGAAGAGTAGTTGTTTTGATTGATTCTCCAATAATGAGTATTTTAAAGTATTTACCTAACCAGTATATTAGCGTGCCCAGATTAGGACAACAATATACAGAAAGTGGGTATTTTCATAATAAATAAAAAGGTATGTAAGTTGTGTTTTGCATAATACCTAAATAATATTCTGTAATTGTTACTAATAAATTATTTGTTTGTGCATATTTCTGTCTTTATTTTATCAAAATAAAATTCAGTGTTTTAATATTATTTTCTTAAGGTGTTCAGTAATTACTTTTAATTGTACATGTTAGTGCAAGCCTACTTATAGTTTAACATTAATTTTTTTCTATGAGTGAAATGGAATGTGTAATTCTGAATGGAAATTTAAACTAAAAAAAGCGTAAATACGGTCTATGTACAGAAAAAGAAATAATAACTTCCTTTGTAGGTTATTTAAGTAAAATTAACAATATAATGACGTCAGCTAGCTGACTTATTTGAAAAATTTAGAATTCGGTCAATCGACAATTTCGAAAATTTATTCAGGAATAACCGTAAATGTGGAATCAAATATGACATTATTTTGTGTCTTTTTAAATGTTTATTAAAATTTTACAATAAATGATATACAGGGTGTTGTTCGGGGCACTGAGAGCAACATTAAAAAAATGAGTCCGGTCCTGGATTTTTTCCAAATAAATTATGCTTTTGAATAGACTAAAAGTGTGTAATGTGCAGCCGTTCCGAAAATAGGGGAATATAAATAATTTGTCAAGAATCATAAAACACCCCGTATCTCGAAAACCATTCACTTTCGGGGGCAAATGTGGGGATGTTTTGAACTCTACAAAGTGAGCTCTATCTCCCATTTCACTATGTCCGGTTAGATTTGGGACATCCTGTATATTTATCTCAAATTTTATAGCTTCGATGGTACCGTATCCATATTGAAACTGGGTTACATGTTTTAGAGACAGCCGTGCGAGGTTTTATGAATATAAAAATGAAGATACCTCAAATGTTCATAACACAATACTGATACAATACAATATTCATGATGTTTCCTAGAGCCGAAATACTTTAAAACTCTCTCTCGGTTCCTGTATTTACACTCTCTTAAGATTTTAATGTCCTATCCAATCGTGATAGTAAACAAGTGGTGAATAATATCGAGAAATGTGAATGATTTATTTTTTCTATTTCATACGAGGAAACATATTCTTGTAAACAAAAAAGTGAATGAGGTGAAGGCCTTGTTACATAAACTCTTAACTACCCCGTAGCTCTAATAATATTGCTAGTTTAGTTTGACAGCAATTTAAATTCTTCCCTCGCCTGATAGTTATTTAAAGTCGTATTGATTTTTGTTCATATAGCCGTTATTCAATTGCATTATAAATAGTAGAAAAACGTTTTAAAACAAGCAATATAAACTTTGATGAAATATATTTGTTGCTAATACCGCGTTTACCATGTCATGCATTTAAGTGTCAGTAAGGTGTACGTACATTAATGCATTTCATGCTGATATAATAATGAAATTATATATTCCTGTATTTACAGCAAGCTGTACATTTTTCGAATTGTATCCCTGCAATATGCAGAGACAGCCGTTGTAGAAATATCAACTGCATGGAATATGCCGGATATAATTAAATAGCATATAGTTGAATCAATGGATCTTTGAACGGACGTCATCATTCTCCTTTGTCTGAACTAATTCATTGAAGAATGGCAATGATTTCGCACCATAGGCATAACAAATTTTTATTAAGATGAGTACTAGAATTTATTATAATAATAATAATGATAAATTGGACTAGGCTACAGTATTGGGCATTGTCAGTAGGTTCAATGAGTAAATATAAAAAGTCAAGCATGTGAAATCTAAAAAGTTATAAAAACTTTACATGCATTTGTATTATATTTTCACAATATTTCAGGCTTAGTTATACTTTCATTTACACTTGAGATATCCAATAAAAAATTAGTAGGGTCAAAAACAAATAGTGAGGGAAATACCGCCATACACCCCAAAGAGGAAACACGAAGCAGCTACGGACACGTGTTTTTCGCGTAAGAAATAAGAATTCTGAAATTGCCAATGAAAATCCGGAATTTTCTATTTAAAAGAGTGCCTTGACTCAAACAACTGACAAAGGAATGTGTAATACTCAGTTTATGTAGGTTTACTTATTTAAACTTCTGCTTGTAATAATAATTATGGCGCGCAAGGATTGCGTATGTATTGATCTCGCATTATCAATAACAATTTTAATAATATCTAGAAAACTCAACCTTTGCGCGGTAATATTAATTATTACAATCAGAAAATAAAGTAAAACCTACACAAATTGACAAATAAACATTCCCTTGTCAGTTGTTTGAGTCAAGGCACTCGTTTAGATACACTCGTGAAACACTGGATTGTCATTGGCAATGTCAGAATTCTTATTTCTTTCGGAAAAAATCCAAAAATATGTATATTTTCGCGAAATCTGGTACAAACTCATTTGAGGTCCAATGGAGTACTCAGTTTTGAAATAATAAGGTCTCTTCATTACCACAGTAGGCCGAGCAGTTATGTTTTATAAAATGAAATACATTTCAAGAATGCACTTTTCAGAGGTCTACGTCTAAAAAAAACGCTCTAAATCGGACATAAATAAAATTTTGATGGGGGTGGTTCCAAGCAAAATGGGCCACACTGTATGTACCAAAGACATACATTTCTAAATAATATACATAAATACGGTGAGTTTTAAATGCGTTATAGTCGAAATTGGCTTGTTAAGTGCTCATCCACTCGTTAAAATAATTTATTTATAAGTAATAAGAAATATAAAATATCATTTGACAATGGCCGTGAAACCCTGCATTCTAATGATAAGAAACATGTACATTAAATTTAAATAACTACCTCTCGGGCAGCATTGACAGAAATCAGTGGAGCTTTGTTTTTTTTTCTCTAACATAAAATACGTTATTAAATTAGCTACCAGACTTCTAGCTCGCGTATTCAAATGTTTTCTAGACGTAAAGAGTTAAATGAATTAATTGCGTTAAAAGTAAACAATATGTGCACCACTGACGATTGATACACGAGACTGTTGCGCTTCTATGTAGTCTACACGTACGCGTTACCATTACTTTCAAATCTAACGCGCATAATAAGCATACGTAGGTCGTAGACTGTGCAAGACACATACTCTTAAGTCCATTTCAGGCAGTTCGAATGTAAGAAGTGAGACGCTAACATACAAACGATAATCTTTGCTTGCTTCTCGCTTTAGTGACGCGCGTTCAAAGATCCACAGATTCAACTATATCAACTGAAATCGACCAGTCTTAATATAATTATCGAATAAAGAATCTGTGTGTAAGTATTCAGACCGTTTGGTGCAAACACCATAAATTTTGTTAGATCTAAAATGTTTATTTCTTTAGAGCGGGGTAGAATACTCTGTATTGAGATTGAGCCATATCCGTCATACAAAGTGATCGCTAGAGGCATGTAAACTATAATGTTTTATATAAAATGTTTAATTTTAGAGCAAAATATTTTTAAGGTTTTTGATTAGGCGCACAAGAATACGATGTGCAAAATACCGAAACTATAATATACACTCTTTCAGATTCGAACGATCTATATATAGATTAGGCGGTATGTCAATTTTGCTAAAAATATTATAATTAATAATTTAAAAAATTAAAAAAACATGCTTTTAAAAATACTGCACTAAAATGCAAAAAATAATCATCGAACCTGTTCCTCTGTCTACCCCCGTAGGGCCTTAGTGTACGCCGTGTTTGTAATTAAGTATATATTTGAGAATAAAAGCGCGGTTGTTAAATTTGGACCGGATAATTGTAATCTGCAACCTCAATAACCCACAGATACCGATTTTCAGTCGAATTCAACGATAATTGATGAAACCTATCCGCCATGTTGACGCCGCCATTTTGAATTTTTAAGTCTTGATCACATATTTGCTTTCTACTTATCAAGCCCTTTCTTTTGATACCCATATCAAGGGAAACCGACGATAATTGATATCCGCCATCCGCCATGCTGACGCCGCCATTTTTAATTTTTAAGTTTTAATCACATATTTGTGTTTTACTTATCAAGCCCTTTCTTTTGATACCCATAAGGGGGTTGTAAAGAAAATGATAGTCCGCCATCTTGGGGCGGCGGCCATTTTGATCATATTTTAATATTGAGTATACTATATTGTATTGTCATCAGAGCTACACATAGTAGCCAAATTTCATGATGATACAACAATTAGAAGTGGGTGAAATTCAGTTCCTTAGACCTTATTACATAGATAGATAAATAGATAGATAGTTAGATAAACGTGGACCTTATAAAAGCATGTTAAAAAAACCGCTGCCCAAGGAATCACTACTTCCACATCCAGATTTTTTATCTAAGTCACTCAAAACGAAAAAATTTTGTGTGGAAATAATTGTTTATGGAACTTTAATAATATAATATTTGAAATCCACTACCCCAAAAACCTATAAAACGATACCCCACATCGGTAGCGGGGTGGGGGTGGTGATAGGGGGTGGTAGTGGGGGTGGATGAAGTAAAAAACATTTTGAGGTTTCTGGTTCTTGTACACACCCTAAATCACAATTTTTTTTCATCCCCTTTAATAATGGGGTGGGGGTGATAATGGCTAGTGCCAATTTTTTTTTTGAGACCTCAGCTTCTCTTGTATATACTAAATACCAATTTTATGGGCTCTTACCTGCTTGATTTACCTACTTTCCCCAAATTTACCCTAATTTACCTCCAACCCTTCGACGGAACAAGATGAAAATATAATCTAGTTCTAGATCTCGTTAAAGTACATATGTGTACCAAATTTCAAGTCAATATCTCAAACTGTTCCAGAGTAAACGTGCGCACAAAAAAAGTTACAGACAGATCGACAGACAGGCCGACAGACCGACAGACAGAAATTTTTTTTTCGCTCAAACTTAAAATCTCGACGTTTTGTGACATTCTAAGCCTATTTGAACAATAAAAATTTTTAAAAATTTTTTTGTCGTTAGTATACTTCCACTGGAAGTAAAAAAGAATGAAAGTTTAGGCTTGCCGACTGCGAATATCTATAAACACGAGAATTTGTTAAATTTGGAACATATTAATTCTAGTGATGGCATAACTTTTATATGCTTAAACTAGGAATGGATTTCTGGATGAGTCTGGAGCCTTGGAAAGTAGAAATAACAATAGAAATTACAATAACATCATGGATTTTTAGAAATTGGATTTTGAATCACAATTATTTTCGAGCATCGAATAATTTTTTTTAAATACTGTGGAAATGAACAATGCATCATGTCATCCAGATTTTTGGAAAAAACACCTTCGAAGTATTCATGAAAATTATTAATAGGCAACGCATTTAGAAAGTCTTAGTGAACCATTGTACTGATTGAAAGAAAACGTTAATGACAATATATTATTGGAAAACTCAATATAATAAAAAATGTTGACGATACATATACGTGTATGTGTGTGACTTTAAATGTTTGTTGACCGTCTTCCAAGTCAGCGACCGTCTGAAAACTAGGATGTGTAAATCCATTAATTTTGACATCCTTCCATTAGATTCTCAAAATAAATGTTCTCTCTATATAAAGCACTTTTAAGCAGAAAAATAAAAAATAAACGTAATGGATATGTTTACATTTCTCTTAAGGAGTGTTTTCCTTTTACGCGAGATTTATTACATTATACAAAACGGTTCATGCTCATCCTCAAAAACAGTATATCTTATAAAATATCTATCTAGTTGTAATATCAGACTGCCGATTGAAAATAATCTTCGACGTATCGAAGTAAATAAATATGAAACTGTACCACAAAATAAAATAATATAATTATGTAACATTCTATGTTACTTATTACTTACAAGGATTATTAAATAATTAAAATTTCATTTATAATTATGTACAGATATGCAGGGTGATTCATAAGTAATGGTACAACACTTAACTGTAGACAGTAGGAGTTAAAATATTAAGATTTAGCCAATAATGCCTTAATGAAATGTTTATAGGTAAAAAGATACAGGGTGTTAGAGTTGAAATGAAATTTTTTATTTTCCTTTGTAATTTAATGATTTTGTAACATTTTATCATGAAAATTAGTGGGAAATCATAAAACACCTTCAACTCTCGTCTAGCTCCTAGAGGGCTACGTACGTTATGTTTAAATTTCGCATAAAGTTTGCATTCCTCTATCATTTCTTAATAAAAAAGGTATACTTGTTTTAAGTCTCTAAGTTCAACAGGTTTTGAGAAAAGTGCAAACAAGAGTTGCATGCAAATTCATTATACAATTTGAAAAATTATTTTGGCGGCAAAATTCGACACTCTTTAGTTGTAAATATTTTTTTCTGTGTAACTAATACCGCTTATATGGTAATTGTTTGTATGGCGTTTAACAACCTCAAAATTTCAGATATTAAAACAAAACAAATAATGATACACTTTTAACTAGTAGACATAAATAATTTAATTCAAAATGGTAAACAATGTATCACAAATAATAAAATAATAAGAACAACTTTAAAATACCTAATAGTTTCCACAGCTCCACAAATCTTTTCCCATAATTCTTCCCGGGAATTTATGGTATCATTGTATACTAAATACTTACAGTAGCCCCAAAAGTAAAAATCCAAAGGATTGAGATCAGGACTACGAGGTGGCCAAGGAAATTCACTTCCTTGACCGATCCAGTGATGTGGATAGTGCATATTTAAATGATTACGTACTTCTATCGAATAATGTGCTGGGGCCCAATCCTGCATATACCACATATTGTTTCTTAAATTTATCGGAATATCATATAAGATTTCAGGAAGAATGTTTTCTAAAAAGTCCAGATAGGATGCACCATTTTTTGGTGGTAACTCAATCGGCCCTAGTATGCAGTCTCCAATGATAGCACACCACACATTTATTTTAAATTCGTGCTGGAAGTGTTTTTTCTTGTATAAATAGGGATTCTCAAGTTCCCACGAATGACTATTTCTCCAATTGATACCCTACGCCTGGTAAAAGTGGCCTTATCCGTAAACAATATTCGTTTCATAAACATATGGTCATTATGTTGTTTGTTACGCAAGAATAATGAAAATTGCGACCTTTGTGGAAGATCACGAGGTAACAAATTTTACACTGGAGTAAAGTGATATAGTTTAAATTTTTCTTTCTTTAATAATCTATGAATTGATGAAAGACTTAAACCAGTTGCTGCCTATAACCGCCGCGTACTTATTTGCGGATTTTCTGCCACACGAACTAAAACGTCTTCTTCTTGATCCACAGATATTCTTTTTGGAGGACCAGCAATATCACGTTTTGGGCGGAATGCACCTCTTTCTCCCAAACGATCAGAAAGGTTTTTAAATAACATATGATCAGGCTGCCTTCTGTTTGGATACAGTTCTAAGTACCTTCGAGCTGCAGCACGCCACAAAAATTTACTTGCGAGTATACACAAACCATGTATCTCATTTCAGAAATCGAAAAAAATGTAGACGAGGCGTTTTTTATAAAACGATATTAGAAATGAATAAAAAACACAACGCATAATTAAATAAAACTCTCCGCAACAACTAATTACGATTTGAAAGATTAATTGTTTGACAGGTACTTTTTATCTATATGCCTACTAGATAAATATGCTTTTAAAAATTAATTTTTGAAAAGGCTTTTAAAAAATTTACATGCAACTCTTGATTTGGACTTTTCTCAAAATCTGTTGTACTTAGAGACTTGAAACAAGTATACCTATCTTATTAAGAGACGATAGAGGAATACAAACTTTATGCGAAATTTGAGATAAATGTGCGGGTGAAAAATTTATGGCCCTTTTAACACATTAACCATAGCGTACGTAGCGCCCTCTAGGGTGTGTTATGATTTCCCACCACAAATAATCCCCATCCACCAATTTTCATGAAAAAATGTTAAAAAACCATTAAATAACAAAGGAAAATAAAAAATTCAATTGTAACTCTAACACCCTGTATATTTCTACCTATAAACATTTTATTAAGGCATTATTGGCTAAATCTTAATATTTTGACCCTTACTATCTATAGTTAAGTGTTGTACCATTACTTATGAATCACCCTGTATAACTCAAAATTAATAGGGAGATGCTCTGCACAATCTTTCACATTTTCGAGACATGCTCAATTGGACAAGGCTCGGGTGACTTTGTGCAGAACTTTTACCCACCCTTAGTAATAAATAAACATCGAATATAAAAAATACACCAAGCTATAAAAAACAGAAGTATTATATATTTTCCGTAATGACAATGACTCCTCAAGGTATTTGCAATATTTCTCACAAACAATTTTGTTGCAGGTCGTCGGAAAATGGTCTTCCTCCTTGGATTTGTATGCTGACTACCTGGTGTTTGATCACAACCAAACAACAACTCCAACATCTGCATGCTCTCTTCCTTGTGAAGCCGGGATGATTAAAAAACAACAGGTAAGTCATCTTATACGAACTCTAACAATATCCTACTTTTCCTACTTGATGTACAGTTAATTGCAGATACATAAAGATATAAAATACATAAACTGTTTTTAATTAAGTAAGTCATTTTAACCATAATCAATCCAAAATTGAGTCGTATTACCTAACACTTGCATATATTTTGATTTGTTCGTTTTGATTTATCCCGATCACTCCCAATATCATTCAAATTCCTTAGAGTGGTGTGCCTACATCGTGATTTTTAGCATTATACGGCATTTTGTGATAAAAGCAGGACATTTTGTAAATATGTTAATTATCACCAAAGGAGTGATTTAAGATGCAGAGATGCAGAGTCAAATTTTTTATTGTGGCAGGGTCGGGTTTTAGGGGAGATTCCTTATGATCACAATATCTAGAAACTAATTTTAATTTTAGATTTTTTTCAAAGACTGCCTTTTTTCATCAATGTGATTTGGTAGTATATTATTATTCGGGGGTAGTTTCATCTCTTTTATACCTTACAATGTCGATTAAAGGTGCAATTATAAAAAAAATAATTGTGCATTTGACATTAATTTCAAATGGAAGAATGTTTGAAAGAAATGTCAGTATTTAAAATATTATAGGTACACTTCTGTGCAATAAAATCCCGTACACTTGAAAAATCAAGTAATCCAGTTTTCACTAATATTAAGTGGTGTGAATCAGTCTTTTTGGAATTTAGATTTTTTTTTATCATATAGCTTATAAAAAACTGACATTGATTGTGAAACGTCGACAGTATTGTATTTGAATAATGTTAATCCAGAAGAAAAACATACGTATTTTTGTTTTTTATACTTTTTTACACCATTCGATGGGAATGATTTCGATTTATAACAAATGTAAAAATTGACGTTGAAAAATTCACAGATATGACTGCGTTTGTATTTATTGTGTAAATAATGTAACCTAATATTTTGTACATATGCCCATCATTACAAGACTGAAAAACTTTTTCATCGGTAAACACAACATTGTTCCAAAACTCCAACGGGCGATGGACACAATTTAAACAAAATATAATGCTGGCTTGCTTCTGTTCTTCTGTTAATATGGTCTCCTTGGCACTTGCACAGTTTTTTATTTCCGATTTTCCTATCCTTCGGCTAGCTGTTGACCTCGATGCTGGAAAATTTGTTATAAACACAGCATTTCCTGCTGTTTGAAACGGATTTTTACTCAAATAGCCAAGGAGTTCTTCATCTTGAACGAGATTTGAACTTCTCGATCGGCCTGAACCGTCTTTTCTCTTTATGCTACCTTCCTCCTCCTACTTTTCTTCATACTCATAACAATACTTTTATTCAATTGATAATGGTTAGCAACTGCTCTGATAGACCATCCCTCTTCAATTCTAGAAAGAATTAAATTGTTTTCATGTTTAGTTAATTTTGGCATTGCGAAAATATGACACTGACACTGACAAATAAATAAAGAATGATTTAATATAGCGAAAAATAGGTGTACGGGATTTTATTGCACGCAAGTGTATATTAATCTTTCTTTCACCCTAAATACATTGCCTTAAGAAAACCAACTGACAACATCGCTACTTGCCGGTCACAATATCGCTGTTTTTTTGTTTTAAAATTTTACGCAAACGAAATCACGCTAAATTCAAATATCATTTAAAAAATATCTGCTGGTTTGTATATGTGTGTAGACAAATTTCTTGTAAACACGATAACTTCTGTTAGACTTACAATTTTTATCTAAAATATCGAAGATATGTAAATTAGTATGGCAGAATATTTCATATTAAAATTGGAACATCAGACAGGGTAATCGCCAGACGCGTGTAAACTGTCATGTTTCATATAAGCTACGGTTTATTATAATTTCAGATCGTCTGCTAATATACAGAGAATATTCTCTAAGTAAAGGACAAGGGTAGATAAGGGCCTTTTTCCGCCCATCGGCCATGTTGTATGTCATTATATTTTCCGAGTAGTATATGTCTTGACGAGTAATAAAAAACTGTTCATTGGAATAGTAGATTATTCAGTGAGCGTATAATGATGGCTACTACTCGCGGGGGTGATGTTTGCGGCACGAGACGAAGGCGTGTCGTAAATCATCCGAGTGTGTAATAGCCATTATACGCGAACTGAATACTATAATTTATCCACGACTATCGCATATTTTAACTGTTTTAATCGTTTAAAACTGAAAAAATAAAGTTCATTTACAGTAAAACGTTGACGTGTTAAACGTCAAACACGAAAATATGCACGAAAACATGGAAAAATTGATTCTCCGTTTCCTTATGAAAATTGCTAGTTCCTGATTGGTCAAAGGTGCGTTAGAATGAAAACAACTAGTTCCTGGTTGGTTAAATATGTGTTAGAATCAGATTATGTTCATTAGACGTTTGGTTGGAATAATGACTATCATTATTTGACAATTGTTAAATGTAGTATGCAATGATTATACGATGGTCGTGGATAAACATATTTTTATTCAATACATACCACAATATGTGGTTTTGAACGCTGACATGTTTAAATTCGCACGCAACGTCGACACTACTACGACTCCCGCGGAAACGATTTTGTTTTTTATACATTGAAGCGCTCGATGAAACAATATAAATTAACCATTATTTAAAAGCTTAAATGCTCAACAATGAAATGAGGGATAGTTTATCTTGTTTCATCGAACGCATCTAACTGAAACATACATTAAAAGTTCGGAAAAAGGTAAAAAATTACTAAAAAACTGCAAACATGCCTATTTGAAATGATATTACTATAACCTACTGTTGTTTTTCAAATGTAAAACATATAGAAACATAAAGATCATATGTTCAACTATAAATAAATAACGCTTAATGACTTTAAGGAGAACTTTTGTTTTTTATGAAATTGGTGGGCGAAAATTATATAGCTTATCTACCCTTGTCCTTTGCTAATAATGAGGCAATGTACCATTCACAAATGTATGCATAAGTCTGAATGAAATAATTATAAATTTAGTTTTCTTTATGTATGCACCATATTTTATTTTTGTTTTTTTTTGTATCTTATATTTTTCTTTTATTTGGTTCTAGTGTTGTTTGTTTTAATTTGAAATTACAATCTAGTGTTCAGTTACGTACATCTATTGTTTTTTAAATTAAACTGCTGTCTATCGATCTCTGTGTGAGTAAAAATTTACATTTTCTTTGACATGATTATTTTTATAATAATATTATAAAAATAATCATGTCAAAGAAAATGTAAATAAACTCATATATTATATGAGTTTCAGTTTCTTGAGAAAATCGAATGTATTTCACTATAATATATCTATTTATACTTGTATCGCATGTATATGAGGTTTGGTAACTCCTATAATTCATACAAAATTACAATTTGAGGCAGAATTGTACATGAGACAGTTTGGGGCACTGATAATTTGATTTTATTCCCTTCATAGAACAAATAGAATTTTATGGGCAAGAAAAGAATATCATTGTGTTTTAAGAAATAAAGTGCTAATTTCCTGGCAAATTGTGCCTAATAATTACAAAAATATTTCCGCATTGAGAATAACGTTACGCAAAAATCAATAGGTACGTAAACACACAAGTTAATAACATTGGCAAATACAAGGTATATATAGGCTTTTAATTGATAGTCAATATTTAAACGTGTAATAAATAATAACCCATCTAAACTTACTTTGAATATTAGTGGATAAAAGTAATAAAGGGCATAGCAGGATAAGCATGTAAAATCTGCCCCCAGACATTTTGTTTGTTATCAACTATTTGAAGGGGCTTACCCTAAATATGATTTTCCCAAAATTTCAAGCCTGCAGCCGCCATATTGAAGGAGTGGTGGGGGGTTTTTTCATTTCCGTTTTTTAAAATTTCTTCGGATACCGTTGTACGAAAAAATAATTCACAGTTGTTACTTACATGTTGGACTATTTACCCAATTTTTTTCATAATTTTTAAATGCAAATTTCATACGCAAAAAATGTTTGCAAATTATTTAACACAATTTTTTGGCACTTTAAGAAAGAGGGCCACTCTGAATTTTTCATCGTAAATTACTCATTTATCAAGGCCTATTCCCAAATTTTTTCATATTTTTGAATGATGTGGAAGATAGTTAAAAAAACGAAAAACTGCATTACCGACCATTCCCTTATACGCGCCTCACTATCATTTGGACGCATGTTAGTCTATGTAATGAAGGCAAAAATAGTGTAAATATTTCATGCAAAGACGAGATTACCTTTCCCCCCATTTTCGAGGATGCTGAACACGATGCAAGTGGTGGGAGAAGTTTTTGACCGCCGCAACCCCCCCGAAACGGCCAGCCCTTTTATGGATCCCTTTATGTTTTCAGATATAAACAGGTCTGGGAGTGATTTATCAACGGGTTATACTTGAAATATCATGGCAGGGGGTTATAGAGTAAGTGGAATTCGGACAGCAGGCCTAGGGTTGATTAAACCCTCCCGAGGGGTGGAAAATCATTTTTTTTCAAATGATTCGGTTCAATCGCGTATCCCCCCGTTTTCGGGGTCGCTGATCACGGGAAAAATATTCATTTCCCTCAAGAAAAATATTAATTTCCCTCAAACGGTGAATGGCGTTTCTACCGGGGGATAGAAAACTCTAATTGTATGACGATAGTAGTATAGGTATTACCTATACTACTATCGTCATACAATTAGAGTTTTCTATCCATCATTACAGAAGTTATTAATATTAACATGCCCTGATTTTTATAAACGTTATTTCGTGGAAACTGTTGATAACTGGTACTTACTAAACTGGTACGACTATCGGCTAGTTAAATTGTAATGAATATACCTTGTGATTTTCCATCGGACATTAATAGAAGAATAATTACTTCTACATCCAGTGGAAGTATTTTTGTTTATTAGTTGTACAGTATAGTATAGTAACAACAAAAAAATTCGAAAATTTTTATTGATCAAATAGGCTTAGAATATTGTGAAACGTCGAGATTTTAAGTTTGAGCGAAAAAAAAATTTCTGTCTGTCTGTAACTTTTTTTGTGCGCACGATTACTCTGGAACCGTTTAAGATATTGACTTGAAATTTAGTATACGTAAATATTTTAACGGGATCTGGAACTAGATTATATTTACATCTTATTCCGTCGAAGGGTTGGGAGGGTAAATTGGGGTAAATAGGTAAATCAAGCAGGTAAGAGTCCATAAATTTGAAATTTAATATATACAAGAGAAGTTGAGGTCTCAAAAAATTTTTTGGCATTAGCTACCCCCATTACCACCCCCTCCCCATTGTTTAAGGGGATCAAAAAAAATTGTAATTTAGTGTGTTTACAAGAACCAAAAACGTCAAATTATTTTTTTACTTCATCCACCCCCACTACCACCCCCATCCCAGGTACCGATGTGGGATATCGTTTTAAGGTTTTGGGGTAGACGATTTCACATATTATACTATTGAAGTTCCATAAGCAATTATTTCCACATACAAAATGTTTTCGTTGTGATAGACTTGGTTAGAAAATCTAAATGTGGAAGTAGTGATTCCTTGGCAGTGGTTTTTACTCATACACGGTAGATATTCTGAACAAACCTGGTCTTTCCGACGGTCCCGTGGAGGCAACGCTCGAGCGCACGTCGTTTTTTTCATTACTGGGCATACTTGAACGTATGTAATAAAAACGTTATAAATAGCACCTAAAAACTGTTAAAATGATCTATAACGGCGGCAGATTATTAAAAATGCACTTATAAGCGATGGAAAAACTGTATATATTTGTTAACAAGACATGCGTCCAAATGATAGTGAGGCGCGTATAAGAGAATGGTCGGTAATGCAGTTTTTCGTTTTTTTTAACTATCTTCCACATTTTTTAAATTTGGGAATAGGCCCTGACAAATGAGTAATTTACGATGAAAAATTCAGAGTGGCCCTCTTTCTTAAAGTGCCAAAAAATTGTGTTCAAAAATTTGCAAATTTTTTTTTGCATATGAAATTTGCATTTAAAAATTATGAAAAAAAATGGGTAAATAGTCCAACAGGTAAGTAACAACTGTGAATTATTTCGGATTTTTTCGTACAACAGTATCCGAGAAAATTTTAAAAAACGAAAATCAAAAAACCCCCCCACCACTCCTCCAATATGGCGGCTGCAGGCTTGAAATTTTGGGAAAATCATATTTAGGGTAAGCCCCTTCAAATAGTTAATAACAAACAAAATTTTGTTTGGGGGCAGATTTTACATGCTTATCCTGCTATGCCCTTTATTTGAAATTTAGTTTTCTCTAAGTATAACTTTCAAACCGAAAACAGAGATTTGCAAAAGAAACATTCAAAGATACATTCTAGGTTATGTGTCGACACTGCATGGAAACGTAAAGGATACGACATATTTTAAAGAGACACAGTATCGATACAGTCCCATACAGTCCACACTGTATAGGACATGTGCCCAAAATGGTGATGAAAATGTGTTCTAACTTAATTTCAATAAAGGCACAAAACTGTTTCTAAAATATGCCGTCCGGTGATATTAGGAAAATGTTTGGGAAAGTTTTGGAACTAGTTAAAATTAGTCTACCCCCTACAAAATTTTCTCAGGAATCCGAAAAAAATAGTGTTGACCACTCAATATAATTGAAATACCGTTGGTTGCAATAAATTTTATACAATATCCACTGAGATATTTACATTTGCTTAAGTTGCAAAAGTCGCAAATTAAAATTTTTTTGCAATATTCTTTTTGATTATGTAAATGTACGTCAAATACAATGTATTTACCGAAACAGAACTGTAAAATATTAATTCGACCTTTTAATATAATAGTTTGAATTTTGTTTTACAAATTACTTGCAGAAAGAAAAATAATGAATATTTTTCAACGGGACAAAGTGCATTTTATTAAGGGTAAAAATATGTACTATTTCTCATATTATCGTTAACATACAGATTTTATATTTGTTTCTACAATACTTCAAAGTTCCAGGATCTAAAAATTCAATGTTTTCAGTTTTTTGCCACAAAATGTTATTAACAATCAAAGATTCGTTCTTTGCGTATACCTACCTTATAGGTGAGCTCATGACGAAGAAATTGACGGGTCGAACGTTTTTCTACAACCGTTAGAAGCGAAGATATAAGCAAAAAACTAAGTTGCAAAATTCATTTTGTTTACAAAAAGTTAAATAACAATTAAAGCCACCGTTTTGAGTGGTCAACACTATTTTTTTCGGATTCCTGAGGAAATTCTGTAGGGGGTAGACTAATTTTCGGCTAGTCCCAAAACTTTCCGAAAAATCGTTATTTTTTAAGCTAAAATCACCGGAGTATGAATGTGACACTTTCTGGAGCCCAAAATAGTTAAAAACAGACTAGAAGCCGAGACAATGTGCATCTTGTCAAATAGATTGGATGAATAATAGACACAGTTAATGGTACGAGTTTATCAAATAATATAAGTTACTTTGAGACACAAATAATATGTGTTCATGTGTGAATAAGTAAAGTGTATTGCCCAAAAATAAAAAATAAAATAATTTTTTCGCCAACAATGATAACATACTCGTAGAAAATAAATCCGCTGCAAAAATAATGAAATGTTTTTAAATATTTAATTATATACTATATCCTTAATGTATTTTTGGCGATGCAAAACACAAAAATGTATTTTAAGAATATCTGTGTATCAAAATGCATAAATTGTGGACTTCTTTATTATTACTATTATCACAGACTCGGGTATATTAAAGCGAAGGATCTATTAGATACGCACTTACTTTGATCTTTGAATTACATTGTATATGAGCATGATGAAATTACTAATCAAAGGAGTTTCCTTCCCTTTTTGTAAGCATAAATATCTCTTTAGAAAGGCACAAACAAAATAGTTTTGATTTCGAAAATGTATCTTCTTTCATTTACAGTAACAAGAAATGTTGGAACGGTTTAAAAATGATCAAAGAAATCAATTTAAAAATATTTAAAATGTGAACGGTTTTTAAAATGTTTAATTGCCATCCATGTTTGCCTCTTACAAGTGAATATAAAGGAAAAAAAGACATTAAAACAAAACGTTAAATATGTCAGTCAGTCGTTTAATTTAACCACAATGATGGAGGGAATTAAAATCATGTTTATTAGGTATAATAATTTCGGAATAAAAATTTAAACAGCATCCGAGTATAATTGAGCCTTCAATATTTTGTACGTGTTTGTTAGGGAGAAATAAGCCCCAAATAAAAGCTAACTGATTCCTAAGTGCCAAAAATAACATGGATTGAATGTTTCACTTCCCAAGGGACTAATTCAATTTAAAATTTATGTTACGCAAAATGAAATAATTGGACGGAGCATGGAAACCATGAATCTATATAAAAAATCCCCGGTGGGTGTTTTCTTCGGAACATGAATATTGCATAAAATTTGTTAAGCAACAGCTTATCTCAAGGGAAAATAATAAGCTCTAATCGAACGGAAAACTAATTATGACCTACTTAAATAATCGAAATAATTTGTTATGTGTCGTCTTTTTATAAGTATGGTGCGACTACAAGATTTGGCATACGTATATGTAGAGAAATACCGTTTTTTATTAAAATTATTAAGTGAACTAGATTCTGTAACAGTTTTAAGTCGTTGCATAAAATATACAGGGAAACAACCAGTTTTAAATTCGATGTCTAGTACAATAGCAGTTTTCTAAATAATAATAATAATAATAATAAGTTTTAGTGAACAGCCAGTGCACGATATATTGAAATTGCTAATTGCAACCCAAAAGCTGGATGCCACCATGTCCGACATAATACTTCTGGATTTAACTGAAAAGAAAATGTATGGTACTGAGTTCTTTTGCCTTGTTACAACGAAATCAGTCCAGAAACCAGATAAAGGGTCTAGCAGGATAAGATATATTTTTGTAGAATTTTTCAACTATATTTACTATATAGAAAAATTAAAAATAAATAATTTTAATTTTTTTCCCATAGTTCACAGAGAGGTACAATCGCAGAAAAAACATATAATGTAGCTTCCCGTGATAGTAAAGAAATAAAAACTCGTTATGACCGCCCTAGAGTACTTTTTAATATAAACTTGCTCAAATGTATAAACAAGTAGTAATGTGTTTGTAATTTAAATGAATAAAGTAAACGCTCTGAATTACAGTTATTATTTACGTTAAGAATAAGAAAGGTGCAGTATAGATAAAAATAAAGTCCAAGAAAATATTATTTTTTATTATGACACAAATTATTAATTATTACAATATAATTAATCTTCGCCGCTGGCCTCATGAATAACTACGTGAATATTTTCTGATATAAATATTTTAGATAAAACTTCTGCTGGACCTACTATGCGGAAAAGATATCGGGTATGAGACAAGTAATATACGGTTGCGATTACATGTGAACAGCATCCTACCGTTCTTATATCATTGGAACAATCGCAGCAATACCGGCATATGCTTTGAATTGTCGTTCCATTAGGTATATAATCAATGTAAATGTGGTAAGTTTTACTGTTGATATGCCTTGATCTTACTTCCAGTTTTAATATGTTGGGCGCGACTTTAACAAAAGTAATCCCATCTAATGTCCGTTTGATATCATTGAACTTATGTTGGTTCTATTTTTAGTCCATTCCGAGAATGTTTTAAAATTGTTATCAACATATCAGTATCAACTTATGCAATTACAACTGACTGACATCTATATTTCCATTATTAAGTTAATTTCAATAATTTACTGTCAAAAGAACAATTTAGACAACTAGAAAAGGCCACTTTCGTATTTAAGAGTTGTACTACTTTTTTTGAAATCAAGTGTACTTACAATCTCTCTCAATCAAAATTAATAATCCAGATTCTGGAGACGTTTATCTTTCAGTCATATTTTCTGCTGAATCCGAATCCAGCGGGCGTATAAAAATCGGGAATTTCCTTCAACCCTTAATCCGCGAATTTCCCCTTATTTCGGAATTCGTGAAAAATTTAATTTTTAAGATATAACTTGCGTTTTCTCCCACAAAAGATAAGCTAAAAATCCATTATTTTATCAATTTTTTAATTATTTTTTTTTTAATTGTAGCTCAGTGTATTTAGTGCAACAGTGTAATCAAAACACATCTCATATCTATAGAAAAACCTCGCCCAACATATTAAAACTGGAAGTAAGATCAAGGCATATCAACAGTAAACTTACCACATTTACATTGATTATATACCTAATGGAAAGACAGTTCAAAGCATATGCCGATATTGCTGCGACTATCCCAATGGCATAAGAACGGTAGGATGCTGTTCGCATATAGCCGCAGTCGTATATTACTTGTTTCATGCCCGATACCTTTCCCGCATAGTACGTCCAGCAGAAGTTTTATCTAATATATTTACATCAGAAAATATCCATGTAGTTATTCATGAAGACAGCGACGAAGATTAATTATATCGTAATAATAAATCATTTGTATCATAGTAAATAACATTTTCTTGGACTTTATTTTTATCTACACTGCCTGCATCTTTCTTATTCTTAATTTATTTATTTATTTAATTTAACGTAAATAATAACTGAATTTACTTATTTAAATTACAAACACATAACTACTTGTTTATACATTTATGAGCAAGTTTATATTAAAGAGGGCAGGGCGGTCATAACGTAACGAGTCTTTATTTTTTTATATAATATATAATAATGTACTATCTAACAAAAAGTTTTCATTTTACTAGTTTAGTTGCAATAGTTTTTGAATATAATAATTTTCAGTAAAATCCGCTCTAGCCTATACAGTATCGGAAAGTTTTGCTTTTGGGATTGCATAGTTTCAACGACTTATCCGACCGCCCACAATAAAGGCGTCTACCAGTACCCTAGCAGAGGCAAAGTGTGACACGCCCCTTAATGTACATCATTGCTTGCTTCGCTTTCGCTTGCTCTTATTGCCGTACCAAATCGAACACTTTCCGATACTGTATAATATGGTCAATTATCCCAAGAACGCAGGAAGATCAGAGGCTGAATTTGTGTCAATGGTAACTTTATTACTCACCGATGTCATAACACAAGTTTTTTGAAAATATCTCTCTGGGGCCACTGACCCTATCTTATCATGCTAGACCTTTAGAGGCGTGTTGTCCAAATTTGATAAAACGTACCCAGGTTTTGTAATTAAATTGGTAATAATAATAATACTTTATTAATCCAATAGATCAAACAGTGTTGATATAGGACAGATCAAAAAGTGAACACATTAATAAGCAATCATTTAAACATAATAACATTTTTTTTAATTTAAAAACTAAATATTCATACGCTATAAAAGGCATTAGTGAGCAACATGTTTTTAACAGCAGATATAAATTTCTTTTAAGTACAATTTTTTATGCTTATATCTAATTTATTATATAGAACCGTACAGACATTGTAAGGATTAGATTTATAAAGTTCTAATCTGTGAAGTGAGTACTGCAAGTTTTCTCCATGACGTGTATTATATTCAATTCATGTGATATATTCTCAAACGAAAATGTGTTCAAATTTTTTTTTGACAAATGTTTCAAGGATATACAAACACGGTAAAGTTAATATTTTTTGAGAAATAAAGGCCTGTTTACAAGATTCACGATACTGCAATCCATACATAGAACGTAAGGCTCTTTTCTGCAGCACAACTAGCACTAACTAGCACGACTAGCTGTACTAGCATTACCCCAGCAAATAAATCACTCCGTACCTAATTGTCGATTCAAAATTTGAATAAAATATTTTCACTACACTTTTGGTTGTAATTTGTGATAATCTTTTCAAAGCAAAACAAATACTTGCACACTTCTTGCATACATAATCTATATGAGACTTTCAGTTTAGTGACATATATACATAAATACCTAGAAGCTTAAAGTCTTTTACTTGTTCAATTGTTTTATGCTGAAGTTTAATTAGTGGACTAGATATACAATTAGAAAACATTTTCCTGCATTAAAGGGAAATCAAATTATCCTGCAGAAGTTCAAACATTATATATACATCTTGACTGCATGATAAAAGAGAAATATCATCAGCAAGAGCACAGTGAAAAATGAAAATGAAGTCTTCTATATCATCAATATATAAGAGGAATCGGAGTGGGCCTAGAACACTCACCTAGAGAACTCCAATATTAACATCCATATGCTGCGATCGCTTGCCACAATATTCAACGAATTGCTTTCTGTTCATCAGATAGGATCGTATTGATTAGTATATGGGGTCAATCGGCTGAGGCGAGTAGAGTTTTGTAATGCAAAAGAGAACTATCCAGATTCTGTTTGGTTTGAACCATAGATAATCACGTAGAGATACGTTTAAAACAAAAAAGATTATGACTGTTACATGCATTTACATATTTAAAATTTGTTGTTTCATACACAAAAACTTAAATAAAGGACCCCGCAGAATCCTTATGGGAAATGGCTTTCGGTCAAACTCTTTGAAACTTTGGATTCGGGTAGTTCTTAATGTGTAAAACAAAAGTTCTCAAGGGCACTAAGTCCTAAAAACTCATGGTTTTGAGATATATATATATATTTAAATGCAATTAAAAAACAATTGCTTTCATATAACAATGTTTTTTTTAAAGAAAAGCCCTGTATGTTTTACATATTCTTTTAAATCTCTTTTCTATCTAGCGGTCGCTGTCCACTACAATCGAATTGGTTAGCCTGAGATGGGCATCGGCAAGAGTTCAAAAGTATGCTTCTAGAGGGCAGAGTATTTACTAAACGTAATTTCTCACGGAAGCAACCCTCTATACATCCGAGAGCTCCTTTAATTAGGAATAAGTCTTTCGCCCGGTGTTTGCTGCAATCGAATTAACAGCGTTTTGTGGTAATACGTGATTATTACACTTAACTTGCAATTCGTTGTGGTCTGATTATATTTCCTTATTATTAGAATTTTTTTTCCTTATAGAGGGTTGCTTCAGAGAAAAATTACATTTAGTAAATACTCTGTCATCTAGAAGCATACTTTTGAACTATTGCTGCCCATCTCAGGCTAACCAATTCGATTGTAGTGAACAGCGACCGCTAGCAGTCTTAAGATTCCAAGTGTTTTCCCGCGTAGTTGATAGGTTTCTTCTGGAGCCACGGTTGTCAAATCGACGTTTCGGCAGAATCCCCTCTGTCATCTTCTGGTTCTCGCTGAAAGCTGTCTACTGCTGCTCCTCGTTGCTCGAAGTGAACTGACTCGAGGAACGGAGGAGCAGCAGTAGACAGCTTTCAGTGAGAACCTGAAGATGACAGATGGAATTCTGCCGAAACGTCGTTTAGACAACCGTGGCTCCAGCAGCAATGTATATATATTATAGTTAATAATTCGTTTTGTATGTTTTATGCGAGATTTTCTATATAAACACTTCAATTAGAATTAATAAAGTTGAGGGTAATGCACAAGATTTAATGCAGATAATACATTTTTAGCTGTTGCATTAACTATGGCGACCAGTGTATTTTATGATCCAGTACGTATTATCCATACTAATAACTTTTTTGTTTCAGGGTGACACGTGCTGCTGGATCTGCGACAAATGTGAGGAATACGAGTACGTCTACGATGAATTCACTTGCAAAGAGTGCAATCCAGGATCCTGGCCTTTAGCAAACAAACTGGACTGTTACGAACTTGAAATGCAGTACATGCGATGGAACACTCTTTACGCTTTGATCCCTGCCGCTTTTTCCTGCCTGGGCATTTTTATGACTTTAGCTGTTATAATTCTCTTTATAAAACATAATGACACTCCGTTAGTTAGAGCCTCCGGTAGAGAACTAAGTTACATGTTATTATTCGGAATTCTTCTCTGCTATCTGAATACTTTCGCGCTACTCGCAAAGCCTACTACTGAAATCTGCATCACCCAAAGGTTTGGAATAGGAGTAGGATTCTCGATAATATATGGAGCGCTGCTTACTAAGACCAATAGAATTTCCAGAATATTTGATTCCGCCTCTAAATCTGCTCAAAGACCAAGCTATATCAGTCCCAAATCCCAGGTAATCATCACATGCACCCTCATCGCAGTGCAAGTTATAATCACCCTGGTGTGGATGATCGTAGAGCCACCAGGCACAAGATTTCACTACCCAACTAGAAATCAGGTTAGTGTAAAATATTGCGATTGTGACTCAAAATGAAATGTATTATTAACTATTGATTCTGTCCGACGTCACCGCAATCTCTAGAGATATGACACCCAAGTATTTATTTAAATTATACGGTCTCTCGAAGTACAATAAACAAAATAAAACGAAATGCAGGGGCGGAAGTAAAAATAACCCGATTATAAAATTTAACTTTATAACAAACGACATGGAAAGAAGTTTTTATCTGAAAATATTTATAAGTTACATACGGACTATAACATGTTAGAAAATGGACAATGGACAAATGGACATCTTTTATGGAAACTTATATATCTAGGCACATTGAGTTAATGAGCATTTTATAAAAATCAATTAATTACCCAATATGATGTAAAAATGAACAAATATTTTAATGACCCCCTCGAAAGAGGGTCTATTTTTTACAAAACAATTACCTATATTCATTCTAAACTTGAGTAATGTTTACTTGTATGAAATTCTATTTACGAATGTCCAGTCCAGTTAATTGTATCAAAAGTTTTTAAAATGTCTTTATTGATGGTAGATATCTAAAGACTCGAACCTGCCAACTCGATTTCATATCAATTACAATTTGGGAAGAATTTTTATTGTTTAAAATTTTTATATTTTCTATTACATACCGGCATTGATTGTCTTGCCATTTGAAGCTAACTGAACTTTGTAGATCTCAGAGAAATCATCGACAACTCTCCCATTTTTATAATTCTACTTTTCACACGAATGTAACGTTAAAGTCTTCTATCCATGTGATTTGCTCTAAAATATGTCAATTTGATGTAGTTGCCATATATTTATTTGTTCATTAAACATTTTGTACTCAATATTTTGATCTTTACTAGAATTGTACTACTTATTGCATGCATTGCATATGCTCTTTGCACCTTTCTCAAAAAAAATTGTGAAGATGCAAATTTTAAATTTTAGTGAATATTATATGTTATAAAACAGACTAGTGCAAATAGTGGTAAGTTAACAGGAAATCGATTGGACCTGAATGAACTGGCCTGAAAACTATTTCAATGGCTTTTTATAATCTCAAGTTAAGTTTTCTACCACATTTCCTGGGCATTATTTTTTTTAACTCAAAAAATTCAAAATTTTATGAAAGACAGTGGAGTGGAAGTATAGTATTGGTAAAAAATAATTTGAAACTTTTTTTGTTCAAATAGGCTGGGAAGCCACCTCCTTTACCACCCCCACTCCATTGTTAAAAGGGGAGAAAAAATAAATTGTGATTTAGTATGTGTACGAGAAGCAAAGGTAACAACATTTTTTTGTCATCGGCAACCACCACGATTATCCCCTCACCACCATGAAAGTGCAATTTTATTTTTAATAATGTGGTGCGAGTGGGATTGGGGGTGGCTGATGTTAAATCAAATTTTGAGGCGTTTGATTCTTGTACACACACTAAATCTCGATTTCATTTTTTGGACCTCCTTTAATAATGGACTTGTACTCGCTTGCTTTACCTAATTACCCCCAACCCTTCAACGGAATAAGATCAAAATATAACGTAGTTCCAGATCTCGCTATAATACACGGGTGTACCAAATTTCAAGTGAATATAATAAAAGGTTCTAGTGTTATGCTTTTATTTTAATACAGTTTACCATATACCAGATAATATTATAAATTTCCCCATTTTTGCCAATTTCAATAATATTATTACTTTAATAATTTTTATTTCGTTTTCTGTTCAAATTTTTTATAATTTTTTTGACTAAACTTATTTATTTCAAAGTGTGTATGCGTTTAAAATTGTTCAGACAAGTAGTGAAACATCCCGTATACATTTTTATACTAAGATGTTTACTACATTATGGCTAGAATCTTTTATAATTTTAATATAGTGTTAAGACATCTTCTTCAAATTGCACAAACTGTTCTTTGAGTTTTCCTATACCATGGACCATGACTATGGTATAGGTCTTGGAAATAAATAGATTTTTTATTTATTACTTTTATTATTGATTTTCCACAATTATCTGAGACATTTTTTTAAATTTCAATGATGTTGAAACGTCTACACACTGCTGACTCACTCAGTGGCGGATTTATACTTCCTCCGCTTAGGGGCTATCGGAAACTTGCCGACCTCCCACCCCCCCTTCCCATGTTCTGCTCCTTGCTTTAGCAGTAAAAAATGATATTAACTCTACACCTTACCTCCCCTTTTAAAGGGTCAATTCCCTCCTCGCTCACTCCCTTTTACGCTTTCTCCCCATAGGTTTGTCAATAGCACAAAGCACAAAATCATCAGTACTAGCAACAGTGGTTTTGGATAAATTAAAAACCAGATCAATATATAATATTGTTTATTTTATCATATGAGAACGAAAACAAAATAAAATTTGAAATAAACTTTGGTATGCAATTTAAAAATTTAGACATAGGCCAAATAGGCCTAGGCCAGATAGGCCAGCAGCAAAAGAACTTCTACAAATTTAAGTTCTATAACAGATATTGAGAAAATTCTATGTACAGGGTGGTCGCGCGAACGTTAGAACCTCATTTAACTTCATTATTTCTGGAGTTAAGAGCGCTCCGGAGTGTGGTAAATTTGCGAATCGTAATTACTCTCATATGAACCGTTATTTTAAAATTTGGTTTTCGCTATTATTTCTTTTGAGATGTTAGAATTGTGGAAAATGGGGAAGATAATTCAAAAAAAATAAATATGCATTTATTTCCTTCATTTTTGTTTTTTTTGAGAAAATTTTAGTTTTCCATAAAAGGTATAATTTATTTAGGAATTATCCCTGCGACAGAATTTAAAAAAAAATGAATTATATATTTTTAATTTGCATCCTAATATATCAAGGAATTTTTGCTGTTGAATTACAATCAAGATTGTCCGTTTCATTTATCGTTCTCCCTCGAAGAGAATCCTTTGGCCGGAGAACGTCGCGAGTAGGCTATAAAAGTAATGTGTTTACAATTTACTAGTCATAGGCGGACCGAGCGAACCCTTAGAGATAACGCGCTTTATTTTTAATTTTGATATAAGAAACATATTTATATTTTACGTGCGAATAATTACGTAGTACGTTTACTTTCTAGGTTTGTGTGGTGTATCATTGTATAAATTTTTTCGTTTTTTAAAGTCGGAGGAATTATTAAGACGTCGAAGGATCTCAAATATCTATTTTAACATTATCAGCAAAAGAAAAAATCGTAGACTATAATTAGAGAAGTTTTCTAAAATATTTATAAAAATTTATTAAAAACTTGTAAAATTAATAATATAGGTACAAAAAACGCAAAGCAAATGTGAGGCGAGAAATTTTAAAATTATAAACAAATTTGGATATAGTTTTAATTAATTGAATAGTGCCACTCCTTCATTGTTGGTAAGTTGTTTATAACAAAAATTAACCAAAAATTTTGAGAAATAACCATAGTAAACATTATACTCTGCTCGATTTACTGAGCATTTCATACAATTGTTGTATGTTTTATATGAGCTTTTTTGTAAAGAATGTTAATTTTAGGCATCTTTATTATACTCTTTGCAAAAACGAAGAGTATAATGCATTTGATCGGCACATTTCTAAAACCGGAAATATCGCTCGTAGAGAAAAAAATGTCATATAAGTCCGATTGTATTGAAATTTGAAAAGTAAGGTAGTGTTAGCTAGAGGAAGAATCCTATTGTTTTTGAAGAAAATCAATCAGTAAATAATAAAGTTATTATTCATTTAATTTAAAAAAAATATATTTTTTTAATTTTCGTCGCTTGTACTTAAATAGAAATCTTGCGAAATGTTATCTATATATATTTTTTTTGTTTATTCATTTTACTAATATTTATATTTTATAATAATATATCCAATGTGTTGAAATATGATTTTCGAAACATATATATATTACAAACATTCAATTTTTGTAGTAATGTGTGATGGTTCAAAGTTTTGCCTTGCAATACAAAGATCGTGTGTGAACCCCAGACAGGTTGGATGTTTTTTTTTTTTCAATTTTTTTTTCATATATTTGTTTTCACAACAAAGTTGATATCGCAAAATTTAGGATGTCCAAAAACTAACATTATTTGCAAGAAAACAGCGAAGAGTATCCTATAGAATGTGTAACAATTATATAAAAAGCTCAGTAAATTGGCGAAGAGTACGTTTCTAGCTTGTTTTATTTTATTATGCAAATTTAGTTGATGAAACACTCGTCTGTATACAATAAATGACTAAATCCAAACTATTTGTATTTTGCTTCGATTTCAAGTCAAAATTTACTCCAGTCAATCTGTACATTTGTAGGGTGTGAAAAAAACATTAAATTTTTTCTTAGTATTGTAGGGGGATTCTTCATTAACAATCCAAGTTTTCATCCTCAGGTGGGGCTACCTTATCGACGACATCTTGTCATACGTTTGTTCGGAATAACTCTTCTGTTGATTGTACGGAAAAAGTATTTATTATTATGAATTTGGTAGACGATAAAGTTATCGAAAACTGTAATTTTTTTGAAGCGATTAATGATTTAAAAGTAACGTCGCGAAAGTTTAATAATTAATTTCTCTACTATTGAACGAATAGATACGTTTGAATGCGGCTTATTGCTTACCGTGGGTAATAATAGTATTTTATTCAACGAGCAAGTAATAGCTGTTATACGCGAATAGAATGCTATATTTTATCTATGACCCTCTCTTCGCTTGAAATCATATTTTCACAACAAAGTGCAAATCATTAAAAAAACATGATAGCAATTTTAAAATCAAGAAATCAATGTGTGTACGACAGATTGAATCGAGTCATGGCATGCACGATGTTTTTGAACTATAAAGCGTCTTTTGTGATAAACAAGTATTGAGTAATGAACATGAACTCTTCGAATTGGTTTTAACACAATGAATAATGAATTATTAAGGCCGTGAGTAATGAGCTTATTACTTATTCAAAATATGTCTATAAAAACGAATCATTCAATAATCGTAGAAAATAGTATATTATTCAACGAATGATGGCTATTACTCAAGAGGATGACATTCACTGAGTGAGTAACAGCTATCACACGCGAGTAGAACACCATACTTTTTCTACAACTACTCAACAGGAAGTTGCGCTTTAAGGTAAATTTGCCGAAAATAATAATTGTCACAAATCTCGCAAGATTTTTCGGAAAAAATGCGAAGAGGCACATTGTATCGACTTACTTTATTTTTTAGGCCAGAGAAAAAATTTAAAAAAGGGCTTTTAGCTTAATCAATAATGTTTAATTTGGTTTTTTAACTTCCGGAAATTCCGAAAAAACGGCTCCGAGTGCCACGATGGAATGTGGTGATTTTTTTCAAAAATCGAGATATTGTTTAAACGTGTTTTTTATGAAACTAAGATACTATTGACACATTTTTTTGTGTCATAGAAAGGGTTAATATGCAAAAAAGGGTTTTTGCCAGGTCGTCCAAAGGAAGCTGTTGTTTGCAGAGTATGTAATATCAGAACCAATGGTCTAAAAATGTTTTTATGGCTGTTAACTAAAAATTTCTACACTTGACAGCATTTTTCTTTGTAGTGGTTTTACCCCATTCACCCTTATATTCACAACGTGTTTTAAAACAAATGTTGTTTTCTAAATAGCCAAATTCATAACATCAATTTGCTTAAATAAAACCTACAAAGAAAACTGCTGTCAAGAATAAAACATTTTAGTTAACAGCCATACAAATATTTCTAGAGTAAAAACTTTAGACCATTAGTTTTCTGATATTACATTCTCTGCAAACAACAGCTTCCTTTGGATAACCTGGCCAAACCCATTTTTGCTCTCTTTATGACACAAAAAAATGCTGTCAATAGTATCTTAGCTTTATAAAACTACGTTTACGCAATATCTCGATTAAAAAAAAATCGCCACGTTCATGACACTTGGAACCGTTTTTTCGAAATTTCTGAAAGTTGGGCCTGGATGCCAGAAATGACCACGAAAAATGTTGTCAAGGGTATTTTTGGGTTTTTTAGGTCATCTTAAAACATGTATTAAATGGCCAGAAAAAAAATTCATTAAAAGTACTATGTCAAATTTCAATTTGAATTTTACAAGTCACATAACCGCGCAGAGATCTAACCCCCATTTCACCCCCTCCTCCTGCATCTACTGACAAACAGACAACAAAAAATTGAGGCAGGTACATTTTTGCTGTCGTATGAGCTAATAGCCATAATTTGGCTTTCCCCCTACAATACACAAAAATTTGTAAAGATATTTACACAAAAACTTTCCTCTCTGTTTGGCATACTTTATTTATAACTTTTTCAGTTGCATGACCACCCTGTATATTTCGTTTACTAAAATTATCAGACCAGATCGGTTTTTGTGCTGGCAGTAGTGGTCGTTTCTTATTTTTTAAAGTGACTCTGTTTTTCATTAAAATAATGTCAGGTTCCTCCTCGATAATTGTGTCAACTGCAGTCCAAATATTATTTACATCAAAGTGATCACCCTGTATATGTTTTATAAATTCCTTCCTTGACAGTTGTGTTAACTACATGCGAAATATTATTTCCCACCATTACGTTTTTTTTATTATTTTTTGTATTTTCGTATTTGACAGTAGTTGTGTTAACTGCATGCGAAATATTACTGTCTTCCGTCACACTTTTTTCCTTAGCTAACAGTAGCGTCAACTACCTACGAAATGTTTTTCTTCTTCGTCAAATGGTTTTGTAGGTATAGCGCCAAAAGAGAGACAGACAGACTGACAGCCGGAATAAAAAAAAAATTCGTAATCTACATACCTAGTTTGAAATGTGAAAATCTTGAGAAATCCCGGAAGGTGATTTTTTCATAATTACAATACTTACCCTTCGGTAAGCGAGGGAAGTAAAAATATTCCTATATATATTTTTTCAAATGTCTATGTTGGCAGGAGTATCCACTGTTGCTTAGATTATTATTAATTGTAAACTTCAACATATCTAGATGAAAATCGTATCGACGGTTGAATATTATGTTATTATGAAATGTATATTAGTAAAATATATAAAAGAAATGGCAGGAAATAACGTTCCACAACATTTTCATTCAATTATAAAAAACAAAAATTGAGAAACCAAATTTCTTACATTTAAATGATTAATACCTTTTTCATTTACTAATCGATTTTGATCAAAAACAATAAGACTCCTCTTCTAACACCAACTTACTGTCAATACAATCGGACTTACGTGCTTATCGTGCTTACAAAAAACGGATCGAATGGACAGACGAACGCATGGACAGCCAGACACTCGAACAGACGGACATTTTAAAAGTTGTTCAGTATTTTTTCTCTATCACACTAATATGAAAATCTGCTTTCTGAGCGACATACAGTTTTAGATACCGTGTGTGTAGTCGCGGGCTAGCCATGGGGAGAAGAATTACAACATCGCGCGTGCCAGCTGGCTGAAATGAAATAACAGAGCTGGAATGCTCCATCGACGGACGAATTTACGGCTGCCGGTGTTGTCAAATCTCTCGCGCTACGTGAATGTACATGCCTAATGGGAAATTACACGCACGATATGTGCCGACCAAATGCAATATACTTTTCGATTCTGTATTTGCGAAAAGTAATAATAATTTGACCAGTGAACTATACGCACAGAGCTTATTGAATAAAACAACTTACGGTGTTCATTTTAGTTGTACCAACGATTATATATACACATTTACTTTAGAAGATAATGCGGCCCAAATTAACATTTCCCAAAAAATGCCTCCTACCGGAGTAAATAGACCCATGTTATTTAAAGTGTTTGGAAATAAAAATCCAGTTCAAGAAAAAAATAATATTTAATTCTTTTATTAAATATATTTTTAATAGTATACCTTTATTAATTATTCTGTATTATTTATTATTATATGGATATAATTATATAACCTAATTCTACCGTTAGTTCCCATTTATTTTTTAAACACAACAGCGCAATTTTTAAAGAAAAAAATGTGTAAACCTCGTTTTGCGATAACAATAAAAAACCGATTTTACTAAATATTTAATTGCTTTATATAATTTATTTTTGTGTTCATTATTAATAATGCTGATAATTTGACTGAGACATATTAATACATATTTTACAAGGTATAACACGCCTATGACTTATTGAAAACAGTTGTTAAAACTCTCGGGACGCGCAATTAAGTAAATAAAAAATCCATAAAGGAAGGTCGTAAAACTCATTTAATGGGAACACATTATTTGATATGAAATATCTACAACGTAGCCCTTTGTTTAACGTGAAGATATTTACAATTGAGATATATAACAAAACTAGTGATGACGCTATCGACTCCGGAGAACTCTTAAGTAAAAAAGTACAAAAATAAAAATTATAGAAAATCACATGTATTCTCCAAAAATTATTTCAGAATAACAATTGAAAGTCGCATTTCGGAGCTATGAACTTTACTTTGGGTTTTTTTATGGAACACTCCATATATATTTACACCATTTGAAAGGCCATAAAAAAAGCTTTTTAATTATATACATGGTATTTATCTTAAAATAATGTTTGTCTAATTTACTATAAATTTACAATTTATCAAATTAGCCATGGAAAACAAAAGTATGTAAATTAAAATAAACAATATGTTAGTTCTGTCAAAATACCTGTTAATTTCACTTTATTTTAAATAAAATGGAGAAATTCAATAATAGATATATATTTTTCGGACTTAATGTAAGAAAATATAAAACTTAATATCTACTATAGTTTTTAAGAAAAATACTATGTGTCATACATCATTGAAAAGGTTTTTCTATGGCCTTTCAAATGGTGTAAAAATATATGGGGTGTTAAAAAAACCAAAGTAAAGCTCGTATCTCCGAAATTCTACTTTTAATTATTGTTTTTCTGAAATGATTTTTGGAAAATACATGTGATTTCTCATAACTTTTGTTTTTGAACTTTTTACGTAACTCCAAAAATAACGAAGTTAAATGAGGTCCTAACGTTCGCGCGACCTCCCTGTACAGTTGACTATAATAAGGAACTATAGTCTAGTTAAAATAAAAAACAATGTTCTGATACTTAGTACATACTAATAATAATAATTTTTGTGCCTTTGGTATTTTTCAAAAAATTTGTCGCCCCTGGATTTCGCCGCCCTGGGCTATAGCCCCTATAGCCCCCCTCTATCTAAATCCGCCACTGGACTCACTCTGTATATGATAAACAAAATGCACAGAAATGAAAAATTTCTAGACTTGTTTAGAAATAAAAGGCTAATTTAAGTATTTTCCTATTTTCAGGTGATACTGAAATGCAAAATTCAGGACATGTCCTTTCTATTCAGCCAGCTATACAACATGATTCTAATTACCACCTGCACTGTTTACGCAGTTAAAACCCGTAAAATACCCGAGAACTTTAATGAATCCAAGTTCATCGGCTTCACCATGTACACCACTTGCATCATATGGCTTGCATTCATTCCGATCTACTTTGGCACTGGAAATGCTTACGAGGTACGTACATTTCTCATTTTTTTGATATGTTTATTTGTTTCATCTTCGATTCAATAATAGCTCGTGAGGTGAGGCGTAGGCGCGTACCCTTGGGACAAATAAAAAACAAAGGAAATTCCATCTTGCTGTAAATTCAATTTTTCATATGCAGTTTCGTTTTATTGCTCACGCGAGTTAAGCCTCAATGAAAAAGTTTAGCGGAAAATCGTTAAGACGATAATCAACTTTTTAAACAATAGTAATAATAACCCTTATCACATTCACATAGAATTAATTTTGTAGTATATACAAAGAGCAAAAACAAATGTTGTTTAAATTCATTTTAAGTACTTTCAGTGTGAAATCTATCTATACTTTTATTAAAAGATTCTTGATACAACGACAGTAAACGAATGAACAATTTACAGCCAGTTTCACAATCGTTGGTTAACTATTGGTTAGCATTTGACCAATAGTTTATAAAATTTGTGACATTAACCAGCCAGTTTTACAATTGTTGGTTAATTAATAGTTAGGATTTGACCAATTATTCATTACTGTAAAGGTAAAAATTTCTTATATTTGTTGGGTATTTTTCCACTGTAAAAATATTTAAAAATTTTGATGAAATAAATCTCTACGTCAAAAGGATCAAACAGAGGCTGGTTTTAATACTTCTATTACAAAATGTCTCACACCTAAAAATATACCTGGTGTAACAGGATCATGGTACACCCCCCTTTTCTCCTATATACATAATAAGTGGAACTTTTCGACATACAAGTGATTTTTTTTCGCTCCCGGTTTCGCGGCAAGGGACACCAACTTTCGATTTTTAAATGGAACACTCTGTATATTATTGCATTTCTGAAGTCTGCATAATTTTCTGAATCCAACGGTACCAAATAAGTGACATTTCAAATGTCAATATTTTTTATAATACAATTTTTAGTTTTCCATTTAAGTGGGCCAAGACGGTTCCGATTTAATGACCCGTGTAATACTAGAAAAATCGAAATCCCGTCAAGAATACTAAATTACGTGATTTATGAACAAATGAAGTTCATCAAAATGGTTTTTGGGGCAAAACCCAATTTTTTTCAAATGGAACCATATTGGTACCGTGGTACCATTTATTAGTACTATTAATAAGGAATTTATTCATATGTCGTATTAAAATGTGTGATAAATACAAACAAAATTACAATTAAAAGAAAATAAGAAAATACAAGTTTGTAATAAAATGTTAAGAAGTAACTAAGGTGGCTTTGAAAACAATGAAATATTTAGCTTGTCAAACATTTGTTGGGGGCGAGCGTAGAGGCGACTTCAATGTGAATATCAGTCGATATTCCGTTGAAGCAACGTCGAGCGTTCTCGTCCCACCTTCTAGAGGCTTGTATATCAGTGTATACTCGGAAGTTACGTAATTTCAGACGAGGATTACGTAGTGGATATACCATCCTTCGGAGGGGATGTAAAGCAGGCGGTCCCTTGTCTATTAAATGTTAGGCAAGTAAAAGATCCCTACTCTTCTTAAGGGAAGAGGTTCGGCAAAATTTCCAGGTCGGGGGTAGCTCGTCTCCTGGCGTCGGTGATAGGCCCAGGTAGCGGAAATAGGCCGACGTTAAACAGTTAAAAAAAAATAAAAATTTGTTGGTTCACCGGTGTTTTTACTGTGTCTTTAAAAATTGTTAAAAATTCTTGTTAATTGTGTTCAAAATGCCACAAATTGATACAAGAGATGAAAAAGTAGACATGTTAATTAGTTATGGGGAATGTAGAAAAAATGCCATAGTGGCACCTTTATGTCGAACGATATCCTGATAGACAATGCCCAGCTAGAAATTACTTTAAACGTCTTGAAAATCGATTTCGAAGAGAGCCCAACAATGATCCCGAAGAAAATTTCATTCTTGACGAAGGAACGGAAATTAATGTTTTGGCTCGAATAGAAGTTGATAACACTGTTTCTTTAAAGCAAATTGGGTTTGAATTAGGAATCAGTCACCAAACAGTAAGCCGAATTTTGCACAAATACCACTATAAATCTTTTAAATACCAATTGTACCAGCACTTGTACGAGAATGATAACGAACGTAGGATGGAATATTGCAATTGGATTCCCAACCAGATGGCGCTCCTCCCCATAATTCAAAGATAGTATTTGATTACCTTCAACGGAGATTCGGAGAAAACGTAATTTCGACGAATGGTCCTGTGAGGTGGCCTCCAAGGTCACCTGATTTAACACCCCTTGATTTCTTTGTTTGGTGTCATTTAAAAAATATTGTCTGCGCAACCGCCGTTACAACCCGTGAAGACCTGGAGCTACGAGTAAGACGCGGAATTAATAGCATAACGGCCCAGCAATTGGCGAGAATCAGCTATGCGAGATCAGATGTGCATTGACGTTAATGGACGGCATTTTGAACAAATGTAATGTTTTGTGTTCATTTTTTATATTCCAAAGCCACCTTATGTATAACAAGATAATGAGAACAAAATTGTATTTTCTTATTTTCTTTTAGCTGTAATTTTGTTTGTATTTATCGCACATTTTAATATGAATAAATTCCTTATTAATAGTATTAATAAATGGTACCACGGTACCAATATGGTTCCATTTGAAAAAATTGAGTATTGCCCCAAAAACCATTTTGATGAACTTTATTTGCTCATAAATCACGTAATTTAGTATTTTTGGCGGGATTTCAATTTTTCTAGCATTACACGGGTCATTTAGAATAAATTGGAACCGTCATGGCACACTTAAATGGAAAACTAAAAATTATATTATGAAAAATATTGACGTTTGAAAATTATGCAGAATTCAAAAATGCAATAATATACAGGTAGTTCCATTTAAAAATCGAAAGTTGTGTCACTTGTGTCACTTCCGGCGAAACCGGAAGTGGAAAAAAAATCACTTGTATGTCAAAAAGTGCCGCTCATTATCCCAAATTTCAATAAAACATTTTCAAAACACCCGGTATAAACTGAAACAAAAATGTTGAACGATAATGACAAAAATTAAATCGAAGGCAGTTAGTTAATATTTAATATAATAATATAATAATATTAATATATATTATATATTATATACAGTGTGTCGCAGGATAGATGTAACAAGAGGTGTAATGGACCAAAAATTTTGGAAATTTGGAATGGTATTTGGGGATTGAGTCCTGTTTGTTGTAAAACTAAAGAATACCAAAAATGACTTGATTTGGTGTTCTACAGGGTGTTTTATAAGCAAAGTTGTAAAAATCACCACTAATAAAGTACCTTTATTTTTCAAAATATGAAAAAATTCCACTAAGAAGAGTTATTTGGAATGAAATTTTATACCTCTATACCAAATTTCAGGAATATAAAATTATTTTTTTGAAGGTATAATGTTAATCGAACTAAATGTAAAACAAGAAACAATTACTAACAGAAGATTAATGAGGTTTAAAAATTGTAACAAGTAATAAATGTCAAAAACATAACAGATTCACAAACAAATTAATTATTGACCAATACAAAACAATGTTTACAATTTTTTTATTATTCGACGTAGCTACCACCCACATCCACACACATTTCGATTCTTCGCCTGAAGTCCTTAAAACTGTTTCGAATATGATCTAACCGTTAGAAAGTGGTTCAGCGTAAACCAACTGCTTGAGGTGACCCCATAAAAAGAAATCCAATATTGATAGGTATGGTGATCTCGCCGGCCACTTGATCGGTCCATTCCTGGCAATTCAATTTTCTCCAAAATTTAAATTCAACCACCGGTTAACCATTTCTGTGCAGTGGCCAGGGTAACCATCATGTTGAAAATGATCTAAAGGCATATCTCTCAAAATATTTAAATGTTCTTCAGAAAATCTTTCAAGAAGCTGTAAATAAGTGTGCTGGTTTAACCTTCCCTCAATGAAATAAGGTCCAATAACTCTAACGTGATAAGAAACGGCACACCGCACATTCACTTTTTTATAATATTGTCTTCTACAATGAATTCTAAAATTTCGATTTTCAGAAGCCCAAAACCGACAATTCTGAGATGAAACAACACCATTGGTTGTGAATGTGGATTCATCTGAGAAAATTATGAAATGATGAAAAAATCTCTCCCATGATTTTTTCTCCAATGGTCAAACAAAAATCCAACCTACGGCCGTCATCTCCCTCTTCAAGCGTATGCTTATAATTTGCTTTATATGCCCTAATTTTCTTTGCCTCGTAAATTCTTTGGAGTTCAGACTTGCTAATATTAATAAGAGCTGATCTCTCAGTGGCATCCTAGGATTTTCTATAACAGAGGCATGAGCTATAATAGTTCCAACATTGTCTTCATCATATGCTTTTATTTTTATTTTCATGTTAAGAACACTACCAGTAGCCAGAAACTTTTTAATTATTCTCATAGCCTGAGTACGTGACAAAGCAGTGTTTGGAAATTTCAAATTAAATTGGCTTACCACTTCTCTTAGCGAGTTTTCACCGCCAATTCCGTAGCATTGCACAATATAAATTTTTTCACGCACTGTGAGTACCATTTTCACTTAATTTTTTATGCTTGGTTCGTTAATTTGAAACAGAAATTAAGGATAATATTGATTACGTTTGACAGTAATAAATGATAAATGTGTATCCACTTCTTTTCTCATAGCCTACTTTTAGCTTCTACATAACTTTAAATATTAATTCACAAAAAATAATTTCTATGCAGTTTTAATTGAATGGTTCAAAATAAAATACTAATTTATTGAAAAAATGGGAAGTTTCAAAAAAATAATTTTATATTCCTGAAATTTGGTATAGAGGTATAAAATTGCATTCTAAATAACTTTTCTTAGTGGAATTTTTTCATATTTTGAAAAATAAAGGTACTTTATTAGTGGTGATGTTTACAACTCTGCTTATAAAACACCCTGTAGAACACCAAATCAAGTCTTTTTTGGTATACTTTAGTCCCCAAATACCATTCCAAAATTCCAGAATTTTTGGTCCATTACACCTCTTGTTAAATCTATCCTGGGACACACTGTATATTAATTATAATATTTCTTTTTCCGTTATCAAAACTTTCACTTTTAGTCATGTCAAACGGGAATGTCTGGTAAAGCTGTGTTTACTAATAATTAATTTTCAGGTTCTGGTTAGTCAACCAAAATGATAACCAACGATTGTGAAACTGGCTGTTAAAAGAGCAACAGTTGGATCTTAGTAGGCAACTTGTATATCACTATTAAAAGCGTGTAGTAGAATAAGAATGGCCCATCAGCCCCGGTGCGGATACTGCTTATTTTTTTATTTGATTGCAAACAATAGCATTTACAATTTTACCTTTAGCCCTTAATATTTAACACTGTAGGTATACTTAATAAAAAGTATTAATTTAAAATATGTCATAGATATAATTGGGGCACATTTGTTAAAATATTACGAAAGATATTTGATGGAAAAAGTGCCTTAAGAATGTGTTACTCGATTTTCGATTCGACACTTAAATGCTCTGTAGCTCGGTAATCGAAAAAGATAGACGATCGGAGTTCGCGCCATTGTTTGTTTCTCGAAAATAGAGCTCAGGACACCTATATTGCTTTTTGTCTGCCATTGTTTTAGAGAAAATCTCAAATCCCATCAAATTTGGTTCACTCTGTACTACAAAAAGTACTTAGAACTAACCATACTTTAATGATACTACACTTCCAAAGTTCCTGTCATCGAAAAATGTCTTTCCGACATCGCGACGCAACAGACGCTACTATCATTTGCAACATTTGAAAGGCGAAGTACCACTGATAGCAGTCAAAATAATAACAAAAAGACATCATCCACGCTAGGGCTGATTGGCCATTCCTTTCCTGCTAAACTTTAATATAGTGTTATCTTCTTGTGCACTTAAAAAAGTTTCTAGTATTTACTAGCTCGTTGTAACATATTTTATTTTTTGTAATTATATTTTACTCTTCAATATACTTAATTATGCACGTTTTTGGCTAACGCTGTATACATATAACGCATGGAGCATATTTTCCATACACAGGGTGCAAATATTTGACAGATATATTTTTTAAGGTGTTTCATATATTTTTTAAATTAGGCCACATCAAAGAAGTGCAGTAAAGCTAGTTTTATCTTTTTCTGCAAGATTAAACAAAAGACGATAAAACGATATGTCACATTGATAGTGGATGGGTGGTGGTAGTGGATGAAGTAAAGAAAAATTGAGGCCCTTGGTTCTTGTACACACATTAAATCACTTTTTTTTCACTCCATTTAATAATGGGATGGGAGTAGTAATGGGGGTGACTAATGCCCAAAATTTTTTTGAGACCTTAGCTTCTCTTATAAATACAAAGTTATACTTGCTTGAATTACCTATTTACCCCTCATTTACCCCAATTTACCCCCCAATCCATCAACAGAATAAGATGAAAATATAATCTAATTCCAGGTCTCGTTAAAATACATGTGTATACCAAACTTCAAGTCAGTATCTTAAACGGTTCCAGAGTAATCTTGTGCATAAAAAAAGTTACAGACACCGACCGTCAGACAGAAATTTTTTTTTGCTCAAACTTACAATCTCAACGTTTCATAACATTCTAAGCCTATTTGAACAATAAAAATTTTTTTTTTGCTTTACTCTACTTCCACTGGATGTGGAAGTAATTACCTACAGGTTAAATATTTGCACCTCTTTATGGGCTACCCTGCATAACAAAACTGAAATTAAATTTTTTATTTAAAATACCTAAAAGAAGCTATCCAAAGACATACCCACACACAGAAATATACACACAAACATATTTTTCTCGATAGTTTAGCGAGCAGTGTTGTAAAACGGATTTCGGCATTTAATAAATTGTCGATCACAAAAATTAATGTATAGGTGACTATTGTTTTCCATTAATTAGATGGAGTGGTATTAATTTTTTTCAAAAGTACTGCAGTAGAATTTGTAATACCACTATATTTTTAATAGTGGAGCGAAAAAGAGGTAAAATTGTGTCGTTTTTTTTGAGCTTAGAACAAGATCAGACTCAGTGGATATTACCAACAACATTCACAGATATTCTTATTTAAAAAAAAGTGTAAAATTTAATTTTTTTTTAAATCATGTTTTTTTGTACATCCATTGCCATATCTCAAAAATTAATTGAGCTATCGATGTGAACTTTTTTTTGTTATAAAACACACACTTAAGCGCTTCTCTCTATTCATAAAATTGCTAATAAAAAAAATGTAAACATGCCAAAAACGTAGATGACCCTGAAAGTTTAGAGAATACGCCATCAAATTTTCACTAAGCGAGGAAATTTTTTGTTTTTGAAAATTTTGTGTAACATGCTGTGAAGAAAATGAAGTCAATAGACTAAAAAAGTTTTTAGAAAAAAATATTTTCATTATTAGCAATAGTTTGCTAGTTACGAATTTTTTAGTATGGAGGAAGCGTACGCGCGCCGTACTTAAGAATAATAATGATTATGCATTGTGTGTAACGGAACTTTTCATTATTATTTTTTTATGTTTAGGACTGTTTTATCACGTTTTAGGATCTGAAAGGATAACTTATTTTTTCCAGTGACACATTAAGGACTAAGGTTGAAGACGAAAAGAAATTAAAAATCTTAAATGGAGTATGCATTGCATTGGGATCTCGGAAACGGTGAAAAATAATATTATAGTAAAATGGCAAAAATGTTGCGCAACTAGGGGGTTAATAAAATCCCATAAACAGAAGTTTAGGAAAAGTAACAATTTTGGAGTGTTTTGATAAAAAGTAAACTATCGAGTTTTCCTTTTTTTGCGTTATTATTGGAGCTAAATAAAAAAGACAGTTTCTTAAAGCACGTGGCAATCTTAATATTTGTATCCGACATTTCCTCTGTCAGAGTCCCTATCCGAAACTCCCATGCATTGCATTTTTACCCTAGATCCACACAATAACACAGGTCGACAAAAAAAAATCTACTCCAAGGACTAAATCTATCATGCCTTAAGTATTTTTGTATGCTGAATCCGAATTTTCCACTTAGATTCCGAGCAAACGTCAAACATTATCAAAAAATCGTATTTTGACGATAAAAACCGGGATTTACTCGAAATCTACGCGGTAAAAAAAATTTTAAATTGAAAATTCGGATTCAGCACACAAAAATACATAAGGAATGATAAGTTTAGTCCTTGGAACAGAACTTGTGCACTTTATACACAGGTCTACAAAAAAAGAAATTCTGTTCCAATGACTAAATCTATCATTTCTTATGTATTTTTGTATGCTGAATCCGAATTTTCAATTAAAACAAATTTTACCGCGTAGATTTCGAGTAAATCCCGGTTTTTATCGTCAAAATACGGTTTTTTTGACAATAAAAACCGGAATTTACTCGAAATCTACGCGGTAGAAAATTTTTTTAATTGAAAATTCGGATTCAGCACACAAAAATACTTAAGGTATGATAGGTTTAGTCCTCGGACAAAAATTTTTTTTTTTTTTTTGTAGACCTGTGAATTGAGTAAACGTGTTATTTTCGCCTAAATTAGGTAACAAAAAAGAAAAAACATCCTAAATTAAGTCTTATTTAATTTCCTAATTATAGTCTCTAAACTCTGTTTAAATGGGTTGTGCACAAGTTTATCGTTTTCCTCTATTACTACGCCACATAAAATTCATTCCATTTTACAATGAAACTTGCTTATTTATCTTAAATATTTTTTAAGTAGATAATCCACACACAATTCGCACAATGACCATACGTTCTACAATATAATACAAGTGGTAATAAGAGAAAGAATATCGTTACACATTTTACTTCCACATTCAGTGGAAATATAGTATGGACAAAAATATTTTTGAAAATTTGTATTATCCAAATAGGCTTAGAATGTCATGAAACGTCGAGATTTTAAGTTTGAGCAAAAAAAATTCTGTCTGTCGGTCTATCTGTAACTTTTTTGTGCGCACGATTACTCTGGAACCGTTTAAGTTATTGATTTGAAATTTGGTACACGTACCATGTATTTTAACGAGATCTGGAACTAAATTATTCCGTAAAAGGGTTGGGGGTAAATGGAGGTAAATAGACAAATCAAGCAAGTCCATAAGCAAGAGTCTATAAAACTGGTATTTAGTATATATAAGAGAAGCTAAGCTCTCAAAATTTTTTTTTGGCATTAACCACCCCCATTATCAACTCCCACCCTATTATTCAAGGGGGCGAAAAAAATAAAATTGTCATTTAGTGTGTGTACAAGAACCAAAGGCCTCAATTTTTTTTTACTTTATCCACCACTACTACTACCCCCCTTCCACCACCCTCAGCCTCACTACCGATGTGGCATATCGTTTTATAGGTTTATGGGGTAAACGATTTCAAATATTATATTATTAAAGTTCCATAAAAAATGATTTCCACATTCAAATTTTTTTCGTTCTGAGAGACTTGGATAGAAGATCTGGATGTGGAAGTAGTGATTCCTTGGGCAGCGGTTTTATAATTTGACCTTCGACGAAAACGAATAACGTTGATAGTACACCGCCCTGAGACTAGTTAGTTTTAGTGGACGCGGGCGTATTAATATTCAATTTCCGCAATTCGCGCGCTCTAAAGAAAATTACTGTACCTAAACTGTAAAAGACACAATAAAATTTATGCTATCAAAAACTTTTTTGGTCTTTTGGCTTTATTTTCTTTGCAGCATGTTATACAAAATTTCCAAAAACAAAAAAGTTTGTAGCTTAGTGAAAATTTGACTGCGTATTTTCTGAACCTTCAAGGTTATCTAAGTTTTTAACAAACTTAAAAATGTTTTAGTTAACAATACTATACACAGATAGAAGCGCTTAAGTGTGTGTTTTATAACAAAAAAAAGTTCATGTGGATAGCTCCATTCGTTTTTGAGTTATGGCATTAGATGTTCAAAAAAACATGATTTAAAAAAAAAAATTTCACACCTTTTTAAAAATAACAATGTCCGTGACCACTAAAAAATGTCGTATTTCATGATTTCTAATGAACATCGACCTACTTAACGAAATGGTATATATGTAGGTTTGTTCTGAGATTAAAAAAAAACTCGAGAAGGAAGCGACTTTTCCCGTTTTTTACTCCACTATAAGTGGATTATGTAGAATTCTATTCATATATTTTGCCTCTCTCGTGGCCTAAAATGGCTTCGCAACTTTCAAAGTGGCGACATTTGGGGATATACAAAACCACTTTCAACTCCTATGAATACTTCACACCAATCAATGGGCTACTCTTTCTAAACTCTACAGATGTTCACCATTATTGTCGGTTCACAAACCTGACTTGGGAAACTTACTAGCCCGACGACATTAATAATAATAAAAATAATAATTCCTTTTTTGATGGTGCATGATTTCTTTTTACTCTGAGATAATTTATTGTATGGGAATGCTACTATTATATAGTCTATGTTGTGTACTCTGTGTTTTCTATGTTTATGTATGTGCCCTCTTATAGAGGATACCTGAATATAATTTTATTATTTCAGACCAAGGGCGGCGCACGGAAATTCGAGGTGAGAATAAATTAAGTACATAGGAGGTGATTGATGGTGTATCATTCAAAAATCATTAAAGCATAAGAATCATCCTTCATGTACTTTTCATATTCAGGGTGTGTTATTTTAGAGAGACGTTTTTTTCTTAGATACTTAATTTCAAAAATATATATATATTTTAAAATAAAATTTAACACTATTATGGCTACTATTAGAGGAACATTTTAGTGTTTTATATCATCACATATATATATTTTTTTAATCTGAGATATTACTATCAATTGTCCCTTTCAATGGTTTTCTTACATTCAGAAATCTGTATGTATGTATGTATGTATGTATACAGTGTGTCCCCGGATTGTGTTTGCAATAGGTGTAAAATACCAAAAAAGAATTAATACGGCTTTCATTTTCTGCAGTCTCGGTCTGCTTGACGTAAAATTGATTTTTGCCAAATTTCAGTTATAATGGGATCTAACTCGCGGAGTTAATCTAAGAAGAAAATAAAACATTGTAGGTAAACTGGTTTTTCTGTTAATTTTTTCGGAAAAATTCTATTTGGATAAAATATTTGGCATTGAAAGTTAGAGCCATCTACCAACTTTCATTGCATTTGACAAAAAGAAAATCTCCTGAAGAAATTAGAAGAAGTTACAAAGAATTAAAAGAAGGGTGGAATTATGTAGTAATTTAGGTGGGGTACTATAGTCGAGTAAACTCTAAGCTGGCGCGTCCAAAGGTCGCTTCATCATATAAACTAAGAGAATAAGACATACGCAACTAGTTCATCTCTGTCACTGCGATAGCTTTATGCGCATCGTATATCAAATCGTACGTCGTGTTACCAACTCATACATACGCCACCTTAGAGTTTGCCGGACTATATTTGAATAGGTTTCTAGTTGAATTCGTTGAAATTGTTAATTGTGTTAAAAAATAAAAAGCTATTTACTTTAAGTAGTATTATTATTTTTTTTTTGTTCAAATGCAATGAAAGTTGGGGCATATAGCTCTGACTTTCAATCAGGCCTGTAGCTAGGGGGGGGGGCAGGACGGGCGATGCCCGTCCTGGAATAAGTTTCGCCCGACCTACGGTGATCGTAATGGGGGCAATTTTAACTGTTTTAATATTTTGAAAGAGATTGGGTAAAAATATTTTAATTTTTTCGGACTAAAAAGTTTTTTTTCCCTTATTAAAAATTTTTTTTGGATTTCTCTCCCCCCCCGCTCATCAAAAAATTTTTTGGATTTCTCCCCCCCGCTCGTCCAAAAATGTTTCGGACTTTTTTTACGGGCCCGTCTTGAAAAATTGTTTGCCCGCCCTGAAAGCACTTTCTAGCTACAGGCCTGCTTTCAATGCCAAATATTTTATCCAAATAGAATTTTTCCGTAAAATTAATAGAAAGACCAGTTTACCTAGAATGTTTTATTTTCTTTTATTTTCTTCTTAGATTATCTTCGCGAGTTAGATCCCATTTTAACTGAAAGTTGGTAAAAATCAATTTTACGTCAAGCAGACCGAGACTGTAGAAAATGAAAGCCGTACTGATTTTTTTTGGTATATTACACCTATCGCAAACACAATCCGGGGACACACTGTATATATGTATGAGTCAAATTTAGTAATTGAAATTTCACCTACTTTCCGTTATCCAATCGAGCCACACAGCTTTGGTTCTGAGAACAATATAATATAGTATATCTAATATGGTGAACACCCCAACATGGCGGCTTACTTTTTCTCCACAAACCCCTTGGCATGGGTATGAAATGAAAGGGTTTGACGAGTAGAATACGATAAGCTGCGTGACGAAGACTAAAAAGGTTTTTTTTTGTTCATTTAGTTATTCAATAATGTTCTTTTCTTAACTCGAGAACAAGGTTCCTAGAAACCTTTATCGAGTTCCCCTTGTTTATTGTAGATGACCGCTGTTCCATTAGATGTCATTCTTTCCTGGTACAATTTATGTACCAGCCCATTTGAGAGAGTTAAAGAGCGCAAGAAACATAAAAACCCAGATAAAAGCCAATCAACGTTTCAGAAATACTTTTCATCATCTTCAGATAATTCTCGAAACTATATGAAACATCAAGGGATTAAGTTTCGACTTCATCTGGCATCATCTTAAGTCGTCAAACATTTCATTTGTTTATTGTTTTACTATCTGCGACTAATTTAAAAAATAAAACAGATATAACCGTAATCTCAAAGGCACCTCATATAAGTTAGTAAAGAAAAAAATTAGTGAATCTTGACTCGTTCCTACATAACTTCTCAATTATTTGTAGATGTGCCCAATTAACTATAAACTTTAATTATCTGTGACAGAAATTCAAGAGGACCCATATCCGGAGATTGAATAGGCCATTATATCGGCCTATATTAAATGAATATATATAAGTTTGCTGAATTGTAGTTAAAAGCATTTATATGCTGTCTTTGTTTCTCTAGGAACTATTTGTTACCACTGCATGTGAAGCACGCCTACTTGCTTACACCAAATTTCATAAATTCACTTCGAACAATTTTTTTTTATTAAAAAACGCACTGTTGTTATTAGGCATGTAATATCAGACTAATCTGTGGTCTAATTCTTTTGAAAAAAAAATAGCTCTCGCAGGAATAAATATTACAAGGTATTATATTTATCAATTGCCAAAACTGAAAAAACACACCCTGTACTCACCCTGTACTCATTCGATAAGGTTTTTAAAATACATTTTCTAAAAAAAACTGTGCGCCGCTGTATGCATCGGGCTCAAAACTTCACTTTTTACTCACTAACTTTTGTCACGAAATCCTGGATTTATCAGGATTAACTGAAACATACTAGTCTAGGTTTCAGGGTCCATTTATCTCATCTCATCTGATATATGTTATATATAGTGCCAGAACTATTACTGACAACTTTAAATTCTGAACTTTCCAGTCGCAGATATTCATCACACTATTTGAAAATACACTATATTTTCAATAGTAATAGTAGTAATAAATAGAACACTATAGAAATATTTGTAATATTTTAAACTTTTATATAAATAGGCATTTGTTTAATATGGTAATAATACAGTTGAATCACAAAATAAAGTGTTTAGACAAGCTTAGATTCATATATATTTCTCTGTTTCTTATTGGGATGCTCTGCCACATGTATTTTCTTCTAAACAGTTTCGTGAAATCTACAGTTAGAGGGTGGTTTTTGACAAATAATGAATAAGAACAAAAATATAAAAATGACGTATTTTGCTGACGTTTCGGAAAACGAATCTGTTTCCTTTCTCAAAGCGTATTAAAAATGTTTGTATGCTGTGTATATTAAATACACAGACAGCTTTAAGAATATATTTGTTATATTCAGTATCCATAGATACTTACTGCTTACACAGAACTGTTGATATATCTAGTTGATAGTTTTATTTTAAACAATATTGAGTTTGATAAGTTCTTCTTTTAACATCGGCAGCCAGGTTATGCAAACATCTGCGGAACAATTCGACACGCATTTATCCTCATTCAATAGTATTATAGCCACTTCTTTAATTTTTATTTTCTTGCTATCTGTCTCTTTTGTTAAAATTTTTGCCGAGTCCCAGTTTATTCTAAGTCCGTTCTATCAAGCGTGTTCGCAAATCTTCGATTTCTGAATCTCATTCTTCCTAATGTAACCCCTGTGCTCACCCAATCTAACACTGAATGGTCTGGATGACTCACCCACATAATGTTTATTACACTCACACGGAATACTATAAATGCTGTTTTTTGAATTTTGCTCATGATTTTGCAGTTTTGTTTTTGTTAAAATAGATCTCAATGGAATGCCCGTTTGAAATATCGCCCCAATATCAAATCTGTTGCCTATACGGCGCAGCTTTTTAGATAATCGGTATACATAAGGAATTAACGTTGTATACAGTTGTTAAGGTTTTTATCGTACATGATTATTATTTTCTATATATGTGAAAGTTCTATCAACAAAAGCTTCAGGGTATTGATTGTTTATAAGAACCCCGTTTATAAAGCGTTTCTCATTGTCCAATATTATTAGAAATTATTTTGGCCCTATCATATAAGCATTTTATTCTATCTTTTTTTAACATGCATCGACTGATTTGAGTTAAAATTCAAATACCTGTTGGTGTGTGTTGATTTTCTATAAACGCTTGTTTCAACTGCATTATTTACTCTTTTAATTAAAACACCTAAAAATGGTAGTTCACTTTACTTCCACATCCAGTGGAAGTATTATAGTAACGACAAAAAAATTTTTAAAATTTTTTATTGTTCAAATAGACTTAAAATGTCATGAAACGTCGAGATTTTCAGTTTGAGCGAAAAAAAAATTCTGTCTGTCGGTCTGTCCTTCTGTAACTTTTTTTGTGCGCACGTTTACTCTGGAACCGTTTAAGATATTGACTTGAAATTTGGTACACATATGTACTTTAACGAGATCTGGAACTAGATTATATTTTCATCTTGTTCCGTCGAAGGATTGGGGGGTAAATGGGGGTAAAAGGTAAATCAAGCCGGTAAGAGTCCATAAAATTGGTATTTAGTATATATAAAAGAACTTAAAGTCTTAAAAAAATTTTTGGCATTAGCCACCCCCATTACTACCCCCCACCTCATTATTAAAGGGGGTAAAAGATGAAATTGTAATTTAGCGTGTATACAAGAACCTAAGCCTCAAAATTTTTTTTTACTTAATCCACCCCCACCCCCCACTACCGATGTGGCATATCGCTTTCCTCGACTACTATGGATGCGTAGTAGGTTTCCCCGAGTATTATGGATGCGCAGTGGCTTTATTTTGGATGCGCAGTAACTTTTTTCGAGTGTTATGCAGTAGGTTACCTCAAGTAGTATGGATGCGCAGTGGCTTTCCTCGAGTACAATGGATGTGCAGTAGATTACCACGAGTATTATGGATGCGGAGTGGTTTTTCTTGAGTGCCATAGATGCGCAGTAGTTTACCTCAAGTGATATGGATGCGCAGTGGGTTTCCTCGAGTAAAATGGATGCGCAGTGGGTTACTACAAGAAGTATGACTGCGCAGTGGCTTTCCTTGAGTAAATTGAATGCACAGTGGGTTACCTTGAGTAGTATGAATGCGTAGTAGGTTTCCTCGAAGTAAATGCTCGAAGTAGAGTACCTTTATCGTGTAATTTACTGCACACAACGATTTTTTATATCTTTGTCATGCCATTTTCCGCGTATTACTTCCACATTCAGTTGACGTATATTAACGCAAAAAAAATTTGTGGAAATTTTCATTGTTTAAATAGGCTTAGAATATCATTCAAATGTTTAGTCATTTAGGTGCCTGTACTAACTGTACAATTAAGTATATAAGTTGTAATTTATGAATATCGCATCCAATTTGTATCTATTGAAAAATCCATTGAATAAAGTTGAATTAAATTGAATTGAATTGAATCATGAAACGTCAATATTTTAAGTCTGAGCAAAATAAATTTGTCTGTCGCATCGGTCTGTATGTTAGTCTTGTATCTTTTTAGTGCTCACGATTACTCTGGAAACGTTTAAGATATTCACTTAAAATATGGCACAAGTATGTATTTTAACGAGATCTGGAACTAGATTATATTTTGATTTTATTTCGTTGCAGAGTTGAAGGGTAAATTGCGGTAAATGGGGGTAAATAGGTAAATCAAGCAAGTAAGAGTCCATGAAATTGGTATTTAGTAAATATAAGAGGAGCTAAGGTCTCAAAAAAAAAATTGGCATTAGCCACCTCTATTACCACCCCCACCCCATTATTAAAGGTGGTGAAAAAATAGTGTGATTTAGTATGTGAACAAGAGCTAAAGTTATCAAGAATTTTTTTCACTTCATTCACCCCCACCCTTCCTCTATTCCGATGTGGCATATAATTTTATGGGTTTTTGGGGTATATGATTTCAAATATTATACTATTAAAGTTCCATAAACAATTATTTCCACATAGTGGAGTGCAAATATATAGTATTTTGGTGTAAGAGACTTGAATGTGGAAGTAGTGATTCCTTGGGCAGCGGTTTTTATTTTCTACTTCTAATGTAAATTTAATAGAGGGTTCTTTATTATTTATATTTTCTAAAAAATTATCTAGAATTTATAGTATTCCGTGTGAGTGTAATAAACATTATGTGAGTGAGTCATCCAGACCATTCAGTGTTAGATTGGGTGAGCACAGGGGTTACATTAGGAAGAATGAGATTCAGAAATCGAAGATTTACGAACACACTTGGGAGAACGGACATAGGATGAACTGGGACTCGGCAAAAATTTTAACAAAAGAGACAGATAGCAAGAAAATAAAAATTAAAGGAGCGGCATAGATATATCAACAGTTCTGTGTAAGCAGTAAGTATCTATATCTACTTACTGAATATAACAAATATATTCTTAAAGCTGTGTATTTAATATACACAGCACACAAACATTTATAATACGCTTTGAGAAAGGAAACACATTCGTTCTTCGAAACGTCAGCAAAATACGTCATTTTTATATTTTTGTTCTTATTCATTATTTGTCAAAAACCACCCTCTAACTGCTCCTTTGACGTAAAAGTCACAGGCGTAGATGTTATTTTAAAGTAAAATACTGGTTAATTGTATTATTTTGTAGATTTCAAGACATTGTTTAGAAGAAAATACATGTGGCAGAGCATCCCAATAAGAAACAGTAAAATATTAAGAGAATGCCACAACCAACATTTAGACAATGTTCATATATACTTATTTAGTTTTTTATTTGCATTCGAAATTAGGCACATCCAAACAAAAACAAATAATTTTGTAATACTTCAAATTAAAACTTTCCATATGGAATTATTAGCTCACTAACATTGTAATGTTCATTTTCGAATTAGGTAAGCAGTAAAACTGGTCAGAAAATTGTAAAAATCCCTTGCTTCCAGTGTCTGTTTAGAAATATTTAAATTGTAGTAGAAATCTATGTAAGTACTTCACGATCCACGATTGTACGATTTTTGCAAGCCAATCAATTCAAGCAATGGCCCTAATTTCAATGCAGGTCTGGTAGCAATTTAATGGATAAAAATAAAAGCGGCATAAAATAAAGGTGCTGGGCATGTTAAAGAAAAAATTTAAATTCTTGGGACAACTGCACATTTAAGTATTGAAAAGGGTATTGAAGTTTTATTTCTGAAATGTTCAATGGGGAGAAAAATTTCACAGATCCGTAATACATTCTGAAGTCGCATCTTTATGCAAATGAAAAATTATTTCACTTGAAGCAGTAAAAGTGTTTGATTCAGTTGACGAAAGTAAATTATCTATTAATAGATAATATTTTTCATTATATAAGAGTAAGTAAACTTGTAAGATGGCTAATGTATAACTCATTTTCGAAACCACCACATTAACCTTCTTACAAGTTTAATGATATAGAAGAATATTAAAAATGAATAGTATACCAGTATCTGTTAGTTTTTAATCTTCTTTTGTATCATAAACTCATCAGACGGTTAATGTCCAACTCATCTTCGAAACCATCAAAATCTAGTAACCTTTTAAACATTTTAACAAGCTTTTGCTAAGCTATTGGGCTTATAAAGTATATCAGACGATTCTAATTTCATTGATCCAGAACCTAAATGGAAGAAAAAACTGTGGACACACCACCATTTCCTACCGACATTTTCATCTGACTACCGACTGTGTTGATGTGCAATTTACCAACAAAAATATGAAGAAAGTAATCCTTATTTTTCCCACTTAGTACTTTCATTATTACATAATAAATACCTCCAATGATTTTTTTAACTTGCCGTCAATGCCAATTTTAATCCACTATATTTTGATTCAATGTGGAAATCCTAGCATATTTTAACTAAATATTACTACATGAAATTGTAAAACGAATAAAAATAACTGTCTTACAAAAATTTTTTAAAAATAAATAAATATCGATATTGAAGTCATCAGTTAAAAATATGTTTGAATTCGCTATTTGTTCAACTTTACAACGATAGTAGACAGTTGGGTCGAATAGATATCTCCTCTCTTTCACATTTTTTAAAATCGGTTAGAAATGACTTTAAATCATATTTATTCATGTAGTTTTAAGCGGAAAGGGCAAGATTCGATCTAGTTTCATCATGATCAACATAGCAGGTATTTTTAAGAATTGCGTTATTTTAATAATAATAAAAAGAAATTTTGTCTGTCTGTCTGTCTTGACAATGTACTTTTGAACAAAGTAATAACTAAGAACGCCTTCTTGAGTTGTGATCACACTGTAAGAGTTCTGCACCCTTTATACATTGCAAAATACATTATTTTTCCATAAACAAGTAAAACTGAAAAATTTTAAAAACCTCTGACACGTCTAATGTACAACTCATCTTCGAAACCACCACATTCACCGTCTTACAAGTTTAATGATATAGAAGAAGATTTAAAAAAATGAATATTATACCAGTATCTACTAATTTTTACTCTTCTTTTTTATCATAAACTTGTAAGGCGGTTAATGTACAGCTCACTTCGAAACGACAACATTAACTGTCTTACAAATTTAAAGATACAAAAGAAGATTTAAAATGAATAGTGTACACCTAGCTATTCATGTTCTATCTTTTTTTATATCATAAATTTGTAAGACGTCTAATGTACAACTCATCTTCGAAACCACTACATTAATCGTCTTACAAGTTTAATGATATAAAAGAAGATTAAAAATGAATATTATACCAGTATCTGTTAATTTTTAATCTTCTTTTGTATCATAAATTTGTAAGACGGTTAATGTACAACTCACTTCGAAACGACAACATTAACTGTCTTACAAATTTAATGATACAAAAGAAGATTAAAAATGAATAGTGTACACCTAGCTATTCATGTTCAATCTTCTTTTATATCATAAACTTGAAAAACGTCTAATGTACAACTCATCTTCGAAACCATCACATTATCCGTCTCACAAGTTTTATGATATAGAAGAAGATTAAACATGAATATTATACCAGTATCTATTAATTTTTAATCTTCTTTTGTATCATAAACTTTAAGACGGTTAATGTACAACTCATTTCGAAACCACCATATTAACCGTCTTACAAGTTTAATGATATAGATGAAGATTAAAAATGAATAGTATACCAGTATCTATTAATTCTTAATCTTCTTTTGTATCACAAACTCGTAAGATGGTTAATATCCAACTCATCTTCGAAACTATAATATTAACTCTCTTACAAGTTTAATGATACAAAAGAAGATTAAAAATGAATATTGTACACCTATCTATTCATGTTCAATCTTCTTCTATATCATAACTTGTAAGACGGCTAATGTACAACTCATCTTCGAAACCACCACATTAACCGTCTTACAAGTTTAATGACATAGAAGAAGATTAAAAATGAACAGTATACCAGTATCTATTAATTTTTAATCTTCTTTTGTATCATAACTTGTAAGACGGTTAATGTAAAACTCATCTTCGAAACCACCACATTAACTGCCTTACAAGTTTAATGATACAAAAGAAGATTAAAAATGAATAGCGTACACCCATCTATTCTTGTTCAATCTTCTTTTATATCATAAACTTGTAAGACGGCTAATGTACAACTCATCTTCTAAACGACCATATTAACCGTCTTATGAGTTTAATGATGTGGAAAAAGATTAAAAATGAATATTTAATCATGTTTAATCTTCTTTTATATCATAAACTTGTAAGACGGCTAATGTACAACTCATCTTCGAAACCACCACATTATCCGTCTTACAAGTTTAATGATATAGAAGAAGATTAAAAATGAATAATATACCAGTATTAATTTTTAATTTTCTTTGGTATCATAAACTCGTAAGACGGTTAATGTCAAACTCATTTTCGAAACCATCCGAAATTCAAAAACTCATATCTCGGAGATATTTTGTCATAGGGAGATGGGAGATGGGTAAAATAACAAAATATGAGAAATATCCATTTTGCTCGAAACATTATTTCTTTAACTCTTACAGATTTTTAGTTACTTTCGAAAAACCGTTTTGCACATAGCTCATCCTCATAAAAACCCACTGCATGATATTGGGTGGTGAATTACTTCCACGCGATGTAATCGTAAAAAAATATTGAAATTTTTGTTTTGTTCAAATAGGCTGAGAATGTCATGAAACGTCGAGATTTAAAGTTTGAGCTGTCTGTCCGTCTAACTTTTCTATATATGATATTGATTTGAAATTTGATACACCTATGTATTGTAGTGAGATCTGGAACTAGATTATATTTTGATCTTATTCCGTTGAACGATTGGGGTAAATGGCGGTAAATAGGTAAAGCAAGCAAGTAAGAGCCCATAAAACTGAAATATAGTGTATGTATACTATCCACTTACAGTATCACCCCCATTATTAAAAGTGGAAAAATAAAATAAAATTTTGATTTAGTGTATGTGCAAGAACCAAAGGCCTCAAAATTTGATTCGACATCAGCCACACTCACTACTACTACCCTCACCCCATTATTTAAAGGGGTAAATAAATAAAATGATTTAGTGTGCGTACAAAAACTAAAGGACTAAATATTTTTTTGGTATCAGGCACCACCATCATCACTCTAATAATAAGGAGGGGGTGGTCATGGGGGTGGCTAATGCTAGAAAAATTACCTTAGCTCCTCTTGTACATACTAAATACCGGTTTCATGAACTCTTATACTTGCTTGATTTACGTAGTTACTCCTCAGTCACCCCAATGTATCCCTTCCACGGATAATATAGTTCCAGATCTCATTAAAATACTTACGTGTACCAAATTTCAAGTCAAAGGTTCCAGAGTAATCGTGCGCACAAAAAAAGTTGAGATAGTCTTTTTATAATTTTTTTTTCTCAAACTTAACGTATTTCGCGTTATTTTCGATCAAAGCGTAAAGTTGGATGCTATTTTCATCGTTTTTTTTATTTCTTGGGAGGATAGGTTAGCTTAGTACGGTAACACCTTTCTTGTTCTTGGTGCACTTGTCAAGGTAAAAAAAAAATATTTTTCAGAACATGATACATACGCACCTATACATGATTTCAGATTCCTGTTTTACAACCCAAAAACAGAATGTACTAAAAGAAATTCGCGAAACTTACGCTGTTCTAAAGAATTACCTTTACCATTAACATCCGACAAAAATTATCTAAAAAAAAGTTATGCTCATATATTTTTCTTGTTTCAGACTCAAATGACTACTCTATGCGTGGCGACCAGTATGAATGCGACAGTAGCCCTTGTATGCTTATACTCCCCGAAAGTTTACATCATCGTCTTACATCCTGATAAAAACGTGCGAAAATTGACAATGAACAGTGCAGCTTATAAGAAATATAACTCTGGTTCTGTCCCTACTTCTACATGTGCTGCTCTTTCCACGACTCAAAAAGGTTGGTAGAACTGAATTTAAAACATAGTCGTCAAATACGAGGGATCAATGGGGTAGCATTCAACTTATTATTTCTCGATCGCTTTCTCATTCCTTACTCGACCGATTTTTAAAAGCTGGAGAGTGGGAGAGACTGCAAAGGGTTTTTATCTTTTCCGAATCTCTCCCCTTTTATTTCTATAGTAGTGTAAAAAGTTTCTTTGTATGACACATCATTAGAAGTTTAGTTTGAACGCGCAAGCAAATTCAATTTCGATTGACGTCAACTTTATTATACCTATTTGATTTAGTTGAACAGGTGTATTGTAATCGGGGAAAAATTTCACATGAAAAAAATACGTGCAAGGCAATTGTATGCCAAAAGAAGGTACTCGTGTGTCTATGTAACTGTGTACGCATAGGATAATTTTTATAAGAATGATAACTTTTGACAAACTCATCTCTATTACAACTAGATAATGTATATTATACAAGGTAATCATTAGAATCGTGCCGCCATAAGAAAATTTTGGCTTTTATAAGAGCTTAAAATACGATAAATTTACAATACAACATATGTTTTTAGTGAATTACTAACTATACTCCTAGCAATTTTTTGAAAATAAGTTAATTGTTGAGTCGAATTGATATACGTATAACTTTAATCATCACCCGATGATGTCATCTTGATGGGCAAAACGGTCGTTGGTATACTATGTATACTATACAACACTCTTCATGCCATTTTTTTCTGAAAATGTTTGACAACTTTTATACTTACGGATCGATTATTATCGAAAACAATAGATTTCTTGCTCTGAGGTTTTATCAATATTGTCAAGAGATAAACTGGGAGCACGTACTAGAGTCTTCAGAGCCATTTAATTTGTTTCATCCAACTATAATTGAAGCCTTCAGCATTGCCTTCCCTTTAAAGAAAATAAAAATAAAAAATAGCAAACCATGGATTACTAGAGGAATTAAAACAGCCGGAAAAAATTTACGCTCCTTACATCATATAAGAAAATATACATCCAACAAATCATTTCACGAGTGCTTTAATAAATATCGAAATACCTACAGGAAAGTAATCAGAGTTGCAAAAGATTGTTATTATAAGGCGAGACTCACCAAAGCAGTTAACGTGTCAAAGGAGAGCTGGGCCATCATTAATGACTTAAGAGGTAAAAATAGTCAAACTCCACCTCAATTTAAATTAGATCCTAATTTGACTAATAACTACTATTGTACTATCGGAGAAAAATTAACAAACAATATTGTGGCACCAAATGACCCTCTAATCTATCTTAGTGATATTAATGTTCCCACAAGATTATACTTATCACCTACAGATACAATAGAATTAAAAGAAAATTATTTTAGAAATAAAAAAAAATCCTCTGGTGTAGTTTATTTTTATTAAAGTTTTTGAAAACATGCCAAATAGCACATTAAATATTTTAGTTCATCTCATAAATCAATCATTTGAAACCGGTACATTCCCTTCTTGCCTAAAAACTTCCGTTGTCATTCCTATTTACAAAGGTGGAAGTACTGATGAACCCTCAAATTTTCGACCAATTTCTTTAATATGTACACTTTCTAAAATAATCGAAAAATTAGTTAAAAAAAGGATACTAGCTTTTTTAACTGTACATAAAATACTTAATAGTAACCAGTTTGCGTTTCAAAGCAACAAAAGTACCAGCGAAGCTATTTTTGCTTTTTTGGAAGAGGTTTATCATAAAAGAAATGAGGCTGAAGTTGCCGCGGCTGTATTTTGTGATTTATCGAAAGCATTCGATTGCGTGAATCATGAAATATTGCTGCGGAAGCTTCAGTGTTACGGATTCAGAGGTACCTCATTTACCTGGATTCAGTCCAAATGACAAAATCATCAGGAAAATATTCTAATAAAGTTAAGAGAAGCTGCGGAGTTCCACAAGGGTCTGTTCCCGGCCCAGTTCTCTTTTTGTTATATATAAATGACTTGGCAACTATCAATATATCGGGAAGTTTTACGCTTTTTGCCGATGACACCACCATGCTGTGGCATAATAAAAACTTGAGAATGTTGCATGAGAATATCTCCTCCGATATATCTGTAGTAAAGGAATGGTGCGATTCAAATCTCACATTTAATATTGCTAAAACTAATGTAATAGCGTTCGGTTGCAACTTAGAAGAGCTTTACCTGGGAAGTCACATTCTAGAAAATAAAACTCATACAAAGTTTCTTGGACTGTATATCGACAATAAATTAAATTTTCAAGAACATATAAGGAATCTAAATAATAAATTAGCCTCTGGATGTTATGCTATTCGCACAATTTCTATCGAATTGGGATGCTCTACTGCAAAAACAGCATACTTTTCCTTAATAGAGTCACACCTAAGATATGGTATCCCATTTTGGGGATTGTGCAGCCAACAGCTATTAAATGGGGTGCTCATTTTGCAAAAACGAGCAGTAAGATATATGTGCAAAGCGCGTCTTAGAGACTCTTGCAAACCTCTATTTGTTGCTCACCAGATATTAACTGTAGTATCTCTCTTTATCCACGAAACGGTGTGCTTATTTCATAAAAACGAAATACTTTTGAACGTACAGAAAATCGCCGCATTACTCGCCAAGCAAATGACATTACTCTACCCGTACCATCTACCAACTTCACAAAAAATTCTCTAATTTACAATAGTAAGAAAATTTACAATCGTATCCCAGTAGCATTGAAAAATATCTCCTCTGACAAACTATTTAGGAAGGCTGTAAAAAAATTCTTAATTGATAAACCCTATTATAACTTACAGGAGTACTATGACGATACATTTTAATGAGTTTAGTTCACTACCATATAGTTTATAAAATATACAACTTTTGTCGTATGTTCGTGATTTTTTTATCTTTGTATGTTTTCTGTTTTTGTTTTGTATTGTTTGTAAACCGACTAAACAAATATTGTTTGTGTTATATTTAAACTTTGTCAATGAGAATTATTTCTTTGGACAATAAAGTATCTCTCTCTCTCAAAAGTAACAGCACATATTTTTTACCATTTTCTTCTTTTTGCGGCTTCTTTTTCTTTGGACTTTTTTGGTAGCTTGTCTTTCCATTTCACGAACAGAATACGTGAAAATTTTATATTTTATGCAGGATTTTGTAAAACTTTTTGGTAACTATAAGTGGTCCAGTATTTCGAAACGATCATATTTTGCCCTCAGATGTTTCGGACCAATTATTTTACCATCCTTGACTAATTTAAAAATAAAATAGGTCATATCGACAATATATGACTGCAACTTTCGTTCTAAAAATAATTTGAGTACAGTAAATAGAATAGGCTTCAAATAATAAGCTCTGATTATTAGTGGAGTAATATCGCCCGGCTAGCTCGTCTATTTCATGAGTAACGTAGAACCAGATAAAATTCACATAATTATGTAAAACATGTTTAGGGCAATATGAAATGCAAAATTAGACCTTTTTATAGTAGAGCAATTTTTTTTAAATGGCCGCCTCAGACCGAATTCAAAAATCGGTGCTTTTTAATACACACACGGCCTTTTAAAAAAAGTTCATAAGCTATCGCTGTTTGTGGGAAACTTTACAGCGCTTCGAATGGTTTATTTGATGTTATCAAAATTATCACCAATTAACCAGAAAATATTTATAAACATGTTATTTGCAAAATTTTGCAGCTACAACTTCGCTCTGCGGCTAGCTATATGAAATAATACAAATTTCTATATACATTCAGCGAATGAAATATAGCATAGAGTAAAAAAGTTAAAAAAAAATTTTTTTCGAGATAGTATTATTAGTTTGGGAGTTATCGATTTTTAAGTTCTAAAGTGACACAAATTGTTACATAGTAATTCCGCGCCGGCCGATGCGGCGGACGATGCTTCGCTATTCACCGTCTCGCCTCTCATCAAACACTTCAACGCTGTGTTTTGTGATGAACTTGTTTAATACAATATATTTGCAAAAAAAATAATTGCTGTAGTTTTGTTAAAGTGTCGTGCAAATTAGTTTTTGATAGTGTAATTATATAGCCGTCTGAAAATTTTAAATAACAATATTTTGGGTGTAAATATTACAACGTAAAACGTAAATATTATTAGGGCTACTGCATCGATAACATTCTCAATATCACACAATCATTAATTTCAGTTTTGGCAACATGTCCAAAAATTGTGGGGATCCCTGTAATTCTTTTGAGAGAAATACAGTTAATAAACCAACACAAAAAGGGTTATAAAAGTTAATAGACGTTACCGAACGAAAAGATCGATTGGCGAAGAATATTCTGAAACACAAAAAATGATTTCAAGTGGCGAACGAATTTTTGTTTTTTTATTTATTTAACATCGGCCTATTTCCGCTACCAGGGCCTATCACCGACGCCAGGAGACGAGCTACCCCCAACCTGGAAATTTTGCCGAACCTCTTCCCTTAAGAAGAGTAGGGATCTTTTACTTGCCTACCATTTAATAGACAAGGGACCGCCTGCTTTACATCCCCTCCGAAGGATGGTATATTCACTACGTAATCCTCGTCTGAAATTACGTATCTTCCGCGTATACACTGATATACAAGCCGCTAGAAGGTGGGACGAGAACGCTGTATCATCAGCCGAGAAAGAGCAATATAGAACGGTTGATAGTTCAAGGGAAACTAGATGACAAAAGGCGGAAAGGACGCCCTCCAAACCTTTGGTGATGCTGTGCATCCTAACAAGCAACTGCGACACATGCCGTCAGACGTGCTATACAGCAAACGGAGGCCAACTAAAATAATTTATGGATTAGGAAACGGGAATAAGAAGAGATAATAATAAATTGAATTGAATAAAAAGGAATAATATTTTTAATAATGTAATTACTGAAAACTTTTTAATATTTATACTCTGCACAGTTAAATCATTGCTTGGTACGCCTGTGGGTAAGAGCCCGTTATATCCTTTCCGTTTTGTCACAATACTCAAGAATATTTGACCTCTTATGTCCAAGAGTCTGGGAAAGGCATTTTTACAAATAGCTCCTTTATTTTATCTTTCGTGTAGGAACCACATTTTGCCTTATTTTTGTTGGAAATCAAGAAGTAATGTACAAACGTTTTTCCTTCAACGCCAAATTTATATATAAGAGTTGATAAAAGACAAAAAAAAAACAGCTTGAATTTTATATGCTTGGGAACAAAAAAATAGGATATAAGTAGTTATTACACCGATTTGATTTAATCAAATATATATATACATTATAACCGGACAAAAATATTTAATTATCATCGTAGAAAAAAAATCTTGTACAGCAAACTGAATTCAAATATCAAATAAAAAATGTCTGTCTGTCTGTATGTGTGTGTCGAGACAGTTTCTTGTAAACACGATAACTTCTGTTAGACTTAATATTTTTAATTCAAATTTGGACCATATATAAAACAGTACAGTAGAATACTCCCTATTAAAATTAGACCATACAGGGTGATCACCAGAGGACCGCAAACTCCCATTTTTATGTGAAAAAGCTTTTATTTAAATTTTATATTGAAGTATTGCTAACGTTTTGATTAAGCACACAAAATTTTTAAACCGCAATATACAGGGAGTCCCTCAGGTTTGAACCAACTTTATGTAGATTAGATGATATATTAATTTTACCCTAAAACATGGTATCGTTAGTAAGACTATTATGAAACAAATGAAGTTGCAGTCGCGCATTGCAGACTGCGAATATCTGTTAAATACGATAAACTCTGATGGGTTTAATATTTTTCTTTAGAATTTGGAATATATATAAAATAGCAAGGTAGAATACTTCCTATTAAAATTGAATCATATTAGTCACACGTGTCGATCGTTAGAAGCGTGTAAACTGTCATTTTTTACGAGCTTTAATTAGATCGAATTGTAATTATGTATGTATGTAAGTAAAAAAGTCTAAGGAACTGAAATACACCCACTTCTAATTATTGTATCATCATGAAACTTGGCAATTGTGTGTAGCTCTGATTACAATACAATATAGTCTACTCAATATTATAATATGTTCAAAATGGCCGCCGCCCCAAGATGACGGATTATCATTTTCTTTACAACCCTCTTGATATGGGTATCAAAAGAAAGGGCTTGACAAATATGTGATCAAAACTTAAAAATTCAAAATGGTGGCATCAACATGGCGGATAAGTTTTATCAATTTATCATCGGATTCGACTGAAAATCGGTATCTGTGGGTTATCGAGGTTGCAAATTACAATTATCCGGCCCAATATTATAATATGTTTAAAATGGCCGCCGCCCCAAGATGGCGGATTATCATTTTCTTTACAGCTCCCTTGATATGGTATCAAAAGAAAGTGATTGATAAGTAAAAAATAAATATGTGATCAAATCTTAAAAATTCAAAATTGCTGCGTCAACATAGCGGATAGGTTTTATCAATTATCGCCGGATTTGACTGAAAATCGGTATCTGTGGGTTATTGAGGTTGCGGATTACAATTATCCGATCCAATTTTAACAAATCGTTTGTTTTTTCGAAAGTGCCAAAATTCCCGCCTTCTCCTTAAATATAAGAGTAAATAGTAAAAAATAAATTAGTAGTTTAAAAAACTAAAAAACATGCTTTTATAAATACTGCACTAAAAGGCAAAAAATAATCATCGAACTTGTTCTCTCTGTCTACCCCGTAATGGCCTTAGTGTAAGCCATGTTTGTAATATTAAGTATAATATGTGAGTATAAATGCGTAGGGCGCTTTTAATTTAATCTAATGATGTCTTCAGCGTTTTAATTATCGAACCTTTCGAATAAGTTTTCTCCCAGTCAACATGGTTTTACAAAAGAAAAAGCATAGACACTGCTTTAAGTGATTTTGTAAATGGTATTGTAACGTCCATGGACAAAGGACAAATAGCTCTGGGACTCTTTATAGACTTTTCAAGGGCTTTTGACTGTGTAGATCACATTATATTATTGACAAAACTTGAGAAATATGGAGTTAGATGTGTTGCTCATGATTAGTTTGCATCATATCTTGCAAATAGAAATCAGCAGGTCTGTATTGAGGATGTTGTATCTGGCTCGCAAACTATCAGCGTTGGAGTACCTCAAGGGTCTATATTGGGGCCCACACGTTTTATTATTTATATCAATGATATGCTGAATTTTATTCAACATCCATCATGTTTGACAGTTTCGTATGCTGATGATACGAACATTTTACTAAAATCTAATACCCTAGCTGATGCTGAAGACTGTGCAAAAACTATATATGATAAAGTAATTTTGTGGACTGAAAATAATAAACTGTGTATTAATCAAAGTAAAACAACCTGTATTCTCTTTAGAACATTGCAGTCTAATATTGTCTTCAACACTAATATCCTTTTATCTTCTACTAGAAGCGTGAAGTATGCCAATGAATCGAAAATGCTTGATTTGAAAATTGATTGTAGCCTTAAATGGTCTAATCACATTCATGATATGTGTGGAAAACTGTCAAAGATCTGTTATGCATTGGCGATAACATCTAAACAATGTAGCCTATCAATAGTAAGACAGTTTTATTTTGCTTCTTTTCATTCTTGCATAAAGTACGGTATAGTGCATTGGGGTTCCTCATCCGAGGCAAATTGAGTTCTTTTACTGCAAAAAGGGCAATACGTATAATAGCCAATCTTGGATATAATACTTCCTGCAGAAAAGCCTTTAAAAGCTTAAACATTCTTACCTTGAACTCTATTTACATTTATGAGTCGTCATGTTTTGTTTACAAAAACAGAATCAAATTTAACGAGATTAGAACTGATCATCCATATAGTACTAGAAAAAAAGATCTCCTTTTACCAAAAGAACATAGGACGGCTTTATACCAAAAAAGTCTTTTTTTCATGGGCTGTAAATTTTTTAACTGTTTGCCTGAGCATATTAAATCTATGACAACATTTTTTAAGTTTAAAAAGGCTTTAAAATCACTTTTGTTGGACATAAACAGCTATAATGTTGACGAATTTTTACAAAATGTGTGACTACTTTGCTCTAGTTTTTTTTTATTATTTGTGAATTATACCCTATAATATTTTCAATTGCTCACTGTTCACATGTTTTTTGTGTGTATATGTTTTTACAATGTTATTTGTAATATTTTTCTTTGTATTTCTATAGACAATATTTCTTAACTGCACTTTGTACGTTCCTGAAATTAATAAATATTATTATTATTATTATTATTAACCTGTTCGGAATAGCCTTCGAAAAGCGCCCCACGCTTTTATACTCAAATATTATACTTAATTACAAGCACGCCTTACACTAAGGCCCGTACGGGGTAGGCAGAGAGAACAGGTTCGATGATTATTTTTTGCTTTTTAGTTTACGTTACTTTATTGATCTTGTATAGGTTCATAAAATTAAACTAAACTATCAACGGTGATTCACTCACAGTAATTTATGGTAATTTACCAGACCTGCTAAGACGAGAGAGATAGAAAGTAAATTACAGCGGTAATTCACCCAAATATAAGTTACTGTACTTTACATTTCTGATCACGTTATAATCACTTAACTTATTAAGTTAATGCTAAAAAAATGAATGAGGTTAGGTACATGTTTTTTTTTTAGTTTCAGCCAGCTCTGAAGGTGGCGATACGATCCTAATGCAACGCGTAGGTCCAAGCTCGCCTTCTAAGAACTCTTGCACTGGTATGAATGCAGAGCCGCAGGATAGCATAGCACTTTTATGAGTAGAGGAGCCCGCTCAGACTGTCGTGAGTAATTAATTAATTATTATTATTATTATTATTTCATGAGCGTTTGTAACTATTGTTACTATTAATTACGAAAATAAATCTTATAATTGGAAGAATATAAGTTCGCATATACCTATTTAATGAAAGTCACAGAAAATAGATATAAACGTATTCGGAATACCCTCGTTTTAATACAGACAATTTTAAAACAACCTAAGATCGATCTTGCGAAGACCTGGGTACCTTCGAAAGTGCTAATCTATCTATCAAATTAAAGAGTATTATCTATCTGTTTATGTTTCTTAAGTAAGTAAATTTCCGAAGAGATATTTAAATTTAGGAAAGTATAAAATTAGCTTGCCATTAGTGTAATTTCGAGTATGTCGAAGGTTATTATAGAACTTGAATTTATAGAACAGTTGAATGAATTCTTTTTAAAAAACGACCTTTTGTCTTCAGTTCAACATGTTTCTTTTTTAAGTATGAGTGTTGGCACTGCGTTAGTTGACTTCCACGCCTCCGCAGTGGTCTTGGTCTTTGGTCTTTTTTATAGACTATTCACCTTTGACTGCGTGGATTCATAGTGGTCTTCAAGCTGCAGAAAGTTTGATCAAAATGGATCCGAAATCGGATTTCACAGAATGTTTTCAGCATATCTGTAGGGTAAAACAATGCCAGCCGGAAAATCCTAGCGGATCTTCGCGAGATATTCAATTTCTACCCCACAAAAAAAATGGTCTGTCCAGTGAACCAGACCAGTGTATCCTTATGTATTTTGAGAATCAAGAGTCAGAATTTTCAGATTGGCTCTTTTTCATCACTAACTCCAAAATATAACTTAGAACTAAAACACAGATAAAAATAAAATTGTTGTTTGCTTTTGACAAATAAACCTTGCTTTTTAATTTGAAGTACAATTTATTGCAGTAATAAAAAAATTAACATAAAAAAACTGACAAAATTCAGAAGGATACACAAATCAGCAACATTGTTCTAATTCTTAACTCGCTTATATAATGAGCTATTTAATTTTTTCTTTCACCAAAAACTGCCAAATTTAATAGGCTTCATTTTGTCTTCATTAATGCTAGGTCTAATTTTTTAACTAAAAGCGCTACAGCCCTTTAAACACAACGAAGCACACTACGGCGACGAAGACGTGAAGGTTCCTCTCTCGCCCCCGCCACGCTCTCGGCTGATTCAGAAACGTATCGGCTGCTGGCCTCATTATTGTCTGGATGAATTTTATTAAGTATATACTATTTTACTTACATGTAGGGTATTACAGTTTATGTATATTGTAGATTCATTTTTATCAATGGAGAAAAACTACATGTTTGTTTTACGAAACTGCTGAAAGCAGCGAAAATCTAATGGTAAAAAACCAACTGTGCAAATGAAAGAAAAGATGCTATTTCATTAAAATTTTTATAAAATAAAGTGGTGGCACTTATCTGCACACCTTTCGATACTGATTTCATTATTCTTGTCGGACATCTTTTTGTAATAATAATAATATTAGCAGAGACAATACGTACTGCCTCTGATGTTAGTAACGCGATAAAAAATGCAAGTGAGCCTTTATATAGTTATAATAAAGAAGAAAAAATCAGTTTAAAATAAAATGGGCATTGTCTGATTTGTAGAAAATCCAGAAAAATTAAAAATAAATTAAGAACATTTTTAAGTAGCAATTTGTACAGGAACGGGGTGCGAAAACTAGAAAAAAATATATATTAAAGCTGCAGTGTCGCATTGTGATATAAGGCATGTTACACATTTATTCAGATTTATTTGGGGTGAGGGAAATTTGTTATGCAAAATATATTAGCTAAAAAAAATTAATGTGTACAAACAACTGAAAGAAAAAAATTAATTTAAAGTAGTGTTAAACATTTTATTTAGGGAGGTTTATCGTGATGTTTTGCAAAAAAAATTCTTATCTCTAATATTTCTAAAAACACGCCTTAATGATATATTTGAAGAAATGATGAAGAGAAATTAGATTATTATAGCAGCGGAAATATAAGAAAGAGATTAGAAAAGCATTTAAACGAGCAAAGTGTTTTGCGAACACAAAAAAATACAACAGTTCATTCAAGTGATAATAAAGCTAAAAGGATTTTTGTTGTCAGTCACAAGTGAATCAGGCGAAGAAAACTTGAATGAATTGACAATTCTTGATAAAGCTGCCGGTATAGTGAAGCTTTAACTGGATACTTTGAAACTAAAAAAAACACAACTACTAATCTGGATGAACATAAATGTAAACAAGAAGTTTCAGATTTGTTATAAACATTTATGTCGTGGATACTAAATATGTCAGGACAGACAAATTTGATTTAAACGTTATTTCTGTAGTAATGCAATTTATATTAATTATGAAGAAAAAAACAATCAGCTTAGGCCATTTACATGTATATCGTGACGTCAGAAGAAAAAAACTTAATGATATGCTTCATTCTTTTGGCTATGGTTATTTCTACGATGAAATACGGACATGTTTAACGTCTTTAGCTAGTCACGTATTAGTAAAAACTAGTGACGACATTTTTATACCACCTGGAGTTCCTCCAGTAAGTTCTGAAGAAAACAATTACATTCGTCGCATCGATAATTTTGATCAAAACGAACACACTCTAGATGGTAAAAATCCCACTTAGAATAGTATTATTTAAAAAAAAGAACAGCCTATTTACACAAGCATATTTAGATCGTCTATCCAATTACTTCCACGTCCAGTGGAAGTATAGTAACGACAAAAAAATTTTTAAAAATTTTTATTGTCCAAATAGGCTTAAAATGTCATGAAACGTCGAGATTTTAAGTTTGAGCGAAAAAAAAAAAAATTCTGTCTGTCTGTCGGTCTGTCTGTAACTTTTTTTTGTGCGCACGTTTACTCTGGAACCGTTTAAGATATTGACTTGAAATTTGGTACACATATGTACTTTAACGAGATCTAGAACTAGATTATATTTCCATCTTGTTCCGTCGAAGGGTTGGGGTGTAAATTGGGGTAAATTTGGGGTAAATGGGTAAATCAAGCAGGTAAGAGTCCACGAAATTGGTATTTAGTATATACAAGAGAAGCTAAGGTCTCAAAAAAAAAAAATAGGCATTAGCCACCCCCATTACCACCCCCACCCCCTTATTAAAAGGGATGAAAAAAAATTGTGATTTAGTGTATGTACAGGAACCAGAAACCTCAAAATATTTTTTTACTTCATCCACCCCCCACTACCACACCTCTATCACCACCCCCACCCCATTACCGATGTGGGGTATCGTTTTATGGGTTTTTGGGGTAGAAGATTTCAAATATTATATTATTAAAGTTCCATAAACAATTATTTTCACATACAAAGTTTTTTCGTTGTGAGTGACTTGGACAGAGAATCTGGATGTGGAAGTAGTGATTCCTTGGGCAGCGGTTTTTTAACCGATTTTAACCCTTCCAGTTTACATGAAAATAAAAATATAGTTATGTACAAAAAATCCAACTAATTGTTCAGAGCCTCTACGAGTTAAAAGCTTGGCAAATAATTGTTTTGATTATGTGGTTACCTCTGACACTTTATGGAAAATATTAAAATATACGAAGCGAAGTAAAAGCTGTACTAGTTGGCATGAGTTTAACAATGATATATCTGAAAATCAGTTATTTCTGTCTGATACCTATTATTTTCCATTTATTAATGCACCACCCGCGTTGTACGACATCATATATAGCGGATTATTACAACAAATATCATATTATTCAATTTGACTTGTTAATTTTATGATCTTACAATAAAGGGAAATTATTCTAAAGCTTTTGTTACGCCAGGATGCACCGGGAACGAGAGGGGAAGCCTTGCGACGGAGTCGCCGTAGCGCGCTTCGTTGTGTTTAAAAGCTGTACCGCTAGACCCAGCATTAATTGAGACAAAATGAAGTCTGAAATTTGCAGTTGTTGGTGCAAAAAACATTCGAATAGCTCAATACATAAGCAAGTTACAGCTTTCAAAAAATTGACAATTTGTGTACCATCTAAATTAACGTCAATTTTCTATTGTTAAAGTTATTATTTTTGTAATAAATTATACATCAAAACTAAAAAAAATAAATAATCTTTTTTCGTTTGAAAGTTATTCGTGGTTGAATTTAAATTTTGTTATTTTTATTTTTTTTGTTTTTTTCTTGTAACTTCAGTCTCGATCAATAGAGAGTGTCGTCAAAAGTGATTTCCTATGTAAAAAAAACCTAGTGAATAAAATTGGTTATACCTCGGTATTGGGTTAGTGAACGCTAGAGCCAGCTATCCGACGTACTATCATTCTTATCGTTGATACACAGAATGTGTTTTTAGAAAATATTCAAAATAAGCCCACCTCATTTTAAACCATCCTCAAAAATCGTTTTCTGAAATAAAAATGGTCAAATGAGAATCGATCTCGCGGCGTCAAAGGTTCCGTACTATAAACAATATACAGGATGGACTAACAAAACGGACGGGTTTTCGGGCAGTTCAATTGATTAAAAAGAACACTCTAGCCCACCAAAATCTTAATACATAAAAAACCGGACAGACAGACGGACGACAAAAAATTTATTCTGTAAATGTTCATTTTCTGGTAGCTTCCCATGACAAAAAAACATATTCACTGTTACTATTACTTTATAAACCAATATCTACGTTCGTAAATTATACCAGCGGATCCGCTACATGGTCATAATTTAAGTAACATCTATCCTTCACAAGTCGAATTATACGTCGAATGTAATTAAAATTCAATTCGTTCACCTACACCCACACCTACACCGGATTCCTGAAACTGTGATCCTAAAATATCAACTCAATTTCGAATTTCGAATCGATTAGCAAAACTTTTCCAATTGTTATTTCATATGACGGTAAAACGATATAGGAATGAAATTAAATGACAAAGGAGAAAATAATTTCCAGGTAAATTAATTCAGCATCTCTTTTTTGCTTTAATTATTACTACTTCTAAATAAAATATAATTTTAAATGTTTAATTGTGAAAATACGTGGATTTTTAACGCAATTTTAAAATTATATCAATTACGAAATCCAAATCCTATTATTTTTCTATATATCTATTTACAATGAAATGGCTAGGGTAGCGTGACCATTCGCACAGTGCCATGTTGAAATATATCATTATTTTTTTAACTATTTGTTTGGAAACGAATGCAGAGTCCAGGAAATCCTCTTTCATATAGAAAGTATAAAATTTATCAAACTAAACTTGTACAGAGTGGACCAAATTAGATGGGATTTGAGATTCTCTAAAACTATGGCAGATAGACAAAAACCAATATAGAAGTCCTGAGCTCGATTTTCCAGAGACAAACAATGGCGAAAACTACCGAGCTACAGAGCGTTTTTGGAAAATAGGCGTTTTCGGATGACCTTTATATCTCAATTACCAAGTGTCGAATCCTAAATCGAGTAACACATTCTTAAGACACTTTTATGTGCATTATGCATGCCTCAGTTTTCGAGAGATAGACATAACTTGTGTTTTTTAAAATAGAACACTCTGTAAATTATTTCATTTATCGATCACAACTTAAATTAGCTATCCAACGACATATCATATGTCATATATATCTCTAGAAAAAGTGGTTAATTTTCGAGAAATTTAATATACTTGTGAGGAGGCCATGGAAAACTATTAGCATCAACAACACAACATAATATAAAACAATTTTGCCAAAAATAGGAAAACTAAACTACAATACAGCATTTGTTGCATTTCCAATCATGACAGGAGTTTTTTTCCAATTCTTCTATGTTATTAGAACGTTCTCTATGTATAATATTTTTTAAATAACTCCAAAGCCAAAAGTCGGCACGGGTTATATCGGGAGAGCTAGCTGGCCACAAAATAAGACCATTAGTTCCTAAAAATTAAACAATATCTAAACTACTTTGTTGTTTGTTAATCCTGTTGTCAATCCTTCCCAAATTGGCATTTAAATAATTTCGTGTTTCATTTGACGTATGACCTGGGGCGCCATCGTGTTGGTAAATTAATTTTTAAAATTGTCTTACACGCATATTGCCTCATGAAAATTCGCACGTAACCGCTACAGTTAATCGTAAGGGACGATTTGGATTTGGTGTATGGTGTAGTTCCAATGGATACCAAAGAAAAGTTCCCAATTTTTTCCTCTTACCGAAAATTTTATTGACATTCTACGTCAAGAAATAGCGATTTCTTCTACGATTTCTTGTTGATTCTTGTTGAATGTTAATAAAATTTTCGGTGTTCAAATTGTGGTTATTATGCCGATAAAAATTCCGGCACTGCTTATATGGGGGCCTCGTCTGTCCTATAATTGTTCCTTCAAATCCTGGCACTTCATTGCGCTGACGCAAAAACCACTGGCAAAAATCGAGACGCCTTTGAAAGTCGTTTGAGTATAGATTGTGACTAATCCTAATTTTGTAGGGTTTGAATTTATTGTTTTTTTTAAGCAACGCAACGCAGTTGTTTTTGGGGTTCCTAAATTTTCCTGTATTTCGCGAGACGATATATTAGGATTTTCTCTTACAGTTTCTAAAACAATATTTTCTACAGCTTCTCTACCTGCTTTGTTATATATTTTGCCTCGAGGTTTTACAAATGATCCAAACTCTTTTAAATTTTGTTGTACATAACCTTTTAAATATTTTTATGTCTGGCTGTCTCTTTTCTAGATATCTAAAAATATTATTTAGGTGGCACTTTTGGCACACAGTTTTGCTGTCAATAACTTACCTATTAAAATAAAGCTAAAGGTAGGAAGCTAAATTTGAATCTTCTCCGCATTCTGTAAAACACTTAATCGTATCACATTTTTCACCATTACTAAATTAAACCATTTTTGACAATACTCACTCACAATTAACTCACAAATTAGTTTTTGACTTTTACGATTATTTCGATTTCCTTTTTTTACCATGGCTTTCTCAATAAATATTAGAAATGCGATAAATATGCATATATGTCAATGGAAGACAATTCGAACATTTATTGTAGTTGAATTTTTCCTATTTTTGGCAAAATTATTTTGTATTATAAGAAGTGTTGTTGTTAATAGTTTTCCAAGGTCTTCCCACAAATATATTAATTTTTTCGAAAATTAACCATTTTTTTCGAGAGATAAATATGACATCTGATATATCGTTGGATAGCTAATTTAAGTTGTGATTGAATAGTGAAATAATTTATAGGGAGTTCTATTTACAAAAACAAAAGTTATGTCTATATCTCTAAAACTGAGGCATGCATAATTTTCTTCTTATCAGCAACGGATTCTACTCAAAAGAATGCCTTAAGAATGTGTTACTCGATTTCCGGTTCGACATTTGGTAATTGAGATATAGGTCATCAAAAAATGCCAATTATCCAAAAACGCTCTGTAGCTCGGTAGTTGAAAAAGATAGACGATTGTTTGTTTCTCGAAAATCGAGCTCAGGACACCTATATTGGTTTTTGTCTATCTGCCATAGTTTTTATAGAAAACCCCAAACCCCATCTAATTTGTACAGGATGATCTTTCTTCATATGTTTATAGTAAGAAAGTAGCTACAAAGCGAGGTAATTTTTTTTATTGCTGATAGCTGAATAGTATACTCTCCTAAAAGACACATGCATTCAATTACCATTAGAAAAATCGAAGAAGACAATTTTTTTTCCAAATTTTGTGCAATATTTTAATTTTTCATCATACTTCACCAGCAATTTAAAATCAAAATTGTGCTACAGAAAAAAATGCCTCTCTCTCTGAAACTACTTTACTATATTGCTCGATTAAAATTGATAAACATAAGGAACCTGTGGATACTACACCGGGCATAATGTAACATTAATACGAAAAGGTAACAAATTATTAATCTTTTTCGCTTTGGACGTCTATCAATGAAACATCCTGTACAATAAGTAAGAAATTGATCAAATTACCTTCAACTTAATATTACTACTTAATATATTAAACCAAAAACAAAAAATTAAAGCAAGTTCGATACCGATCACAATTCTGATAAATGTAAATCTGTTTTACCAATACTTATAATACGAGAGTGTAGATACATGAGCGAATCCTTGGGCAAAAAAATTTAGTAAACGTGAACAGAAGTTCTTTAGGGTATAATTTAGTTTAATTTGGAAACTGATATCAACTTATCAGTTACAAAACTTCATTTTGATTTTGTGCAAGCGATAGCTCTAAATTTAAAGTTACGTCGTTCGCTTCAAATAGCTTTAAGGATAATTTTATCGGGAATCGGGAAATTTCATCTTCGAGCAAAGGGGTGCAGAATGTAATGATTTTATTATGAAAGTCGTAAAATTTAAATTAAGCCTCGAACCTTTATGTTCTTTCTTTCATGAAACAAATTTTGATCCTATTTTCAAAATGTTTCTGCTGTGCCTCTTCCTGCCAGGGATATTATACCAAGTGTTTTAAAAATACTTTAAATTAAACAAATAATAATTCGTTTATTTATTTATCCAGCAACTAGGATGCTTGTCATTGCAATGTAGAAATTTCGCTTATACTTGATAAAATATGATAATTCAGGAGATAACGTCTTATAAAGCAAAGGGAATCAGCAGTATAATTAAGTTTAAGGGATTATGACAACGTGAAAATAAGTATTTTTATTGCTATGATTAAACAAAGCCCAGGCCCGTACTGGCCGACCTTCCGGTGGGCCCTCACAAAGTGCCCAGAAAGGGCCCCAGACCTGGATTTATGACGGGGCCCTTGGTGACCCGGAAACATTTTTTTATTGGAATTAAAGAGAGGAGCTGGCCTATTTTAATTTTACTTAGAGCTCCTAATACAGCTCTGTCTTTTGTATCAGACTCTATAGCCTTGATAGGTGCTCCCTAGAATAGCTATCTGCCTCTGGTTTCTCCTCGCCAAGTACAATCTCAGTCGGGCTAGGCTTTTACAATGGCATGTGTACTCAGGTTTTCTTTCCCTCTTGACAGAATCTGCAATGTAGGCCCATTAGACTCATATGTCTATTAAGCCTACAGTGTTCAGTGTCCATTATTTTGGCATAGCAGATCTTCCGATAGTTTTTTCATGAACTTTTTGTCCTGTGTTTGTACCCATTCATTGATGAATCCTCGTATGCTTGGCTTAGCCACACCGCAAAAGGGGGCTTTAGACACGCCTTTCCAGGCCAGTGTCCTTCGTGCCCTGGTACCCATGCCATGGTCACTTTGTTCTGACTTCCTAGGTCCGTAAGGGTATTTATAGAATCCCGTACTAGTCTTGAATCGACCTGCATGGAATCGAGTGCCTTTAGCGCTGCTTGGCTGTCGGAAAAAATGGCTGGTTTACAGTTCCGTGCCTCATTATTTTCTTTGCACACCACTGTGAAGCAGCCACTTCAACCTGAAATACTGTGGCGTGTATTTCTAGATTTATCGAGATTTTCGTTTTTGACCTTATCACGTAAATCCCAGCTCCGACTCCCTGTTATGTTTTGGGGCCGTCCGTATACCAGACCTATTGTTCCGGTATCGGAGGACCGTTTTCCCAGTCCTCTCTGTCTGGTATTCTGATTTGAAAATTTTTATACGAGTTATACTTTGGAACCATAGTGTTCGTGGCCTTTCCCAGAATAGAATCTGCCTTCAGTTCTAAGTATAACTTTTGGTGATCTCTTCCATGTTGTCGCCTTATCGACGTTGTGCCTTGCATTAGCCTGTGCACAACTGGATAAATCCCCTTGGATAAATATGTGTAGTGGTGGCAGGTCTAACAGGACCTCCAGTGCAGCCGTAGGAGCAAATTTTATGACCCCTGTGGCACACAGGCAGGCAAGCCTTTGTAGGCAACTTAATAGTTCTGTTGCTCCCAGCTGCAGTTTCTTGGGGTCCACCATACCACCACCCTAATGTATCCTAGGGTCATTTTGGAATTTAACCTCAGTTTTTTCCCCACATCTGCCTGCACCTTCCCAGGGCCATCGTTGCTTATTGCCTGACCTTTTTGATGTGGATATTTCCATGTCAGTTTTTGGTCAAAAATGACTACGACTAGATATTTACCCTCACTAGCAAATGGAATTTCCATTCCATTGAGCCTTAGGGGGTTTTAGGCCTTCCGAGAATCTTTTTTACGTAAAGGTGACGACTGTAGTTTTGTAGGAATTTATGGAAAGTCCTTCCTCACTACATCACCTGTCGACAATATTTAGAGTTCTTTGCGAACGCTCTGATATTGTAATTAGTTTTCTATCGAGTGTTTAATTTGTTCTTTCTATACCGGGTGTAACAAGATCATGGTACACCTCCTTTTTTCCTTTAGTTTTGAAGATAATTGATTGAAATATCCTGTATACATAATAAGCGGCACGCTAATTGATATACAAGTGATTTTTTTTCACTTCCGGTTTCGCCGGAAATGACACTAACATTCGATTTTTAAATGGAACACCCTGTATATTATTGCAATTTTGAATTCTGCATAATTTTCTGAATCCAACGATACCAAATAAGTGACATTTCAAACGTCAATATATTTTATAATATAATTTTTAGTTTTCCATTTTAGGGTGCCATGATGATTCCGATTTATTCTAAATGACCCGTGTAATGCTAGAAAAATCGGAATCCCGTCAAAAATGCTAAATTACGTGATTTATGAGCAAATAAAGTTCATCAAAATGGTACACCCTCCCTTTTTTTCCTTTAGTTTTGAAGATAATAGATCCTATATACAAAATAAGCGGTATTTTTTGACATACATGTGAAAAAAAAATCACTTGTATGTCAAAAAATGCCGCTTATTTTGTATATAGGATCTATTATCTTCAAAACTAAAGGAGAAAAGGGAGGGTGTACCATGACCTTGTTACACCCGGCATATCACTATATTTTTATTTTTACAGATAATTAACTAGGTATATATTATACTTTTAAATATTTAAAATAATGCCAAATACGTAAGATCAAAAAAGGAACAAGAAATATTTACAGCGGTTTTTTAAAGACTGTTCAATTTTTTTTTTTTTCAATAACTTATTTATTATTTATTTAGTTGCAATACTTCGTCATATATATACACAACTTTTCAACCTTTCCGATATAGTGAATTATAGTGCAATGCTTTATAATTAATATTTTCTATGTATAACTGGCCGAAGCGTGATTTGAATAGCGAATTCAACATTAATTAATTATCTAATAGCCCTAGATAGTCGAACGCTGATTGTCCGTTTGTAACTAAATGGATGATTTTGTCAGAAATAATTAATTATACAACTTTATTTTCACCTACAATATAAAGAACATATCAGATCAAATATGATTAGTTGCAGAGCTGGTGTTATGAGAAGATGTGATAAAGCAGTTTTTTGTATCCAGGGGTGTGAATCAATAGTTAAGTAACATTTTTGACACTGTTTCAACATCCATCAAATTCGAACACAATAGTGATAAAAACGAACCAATGCATTTTATATAAGAAACGGCGGAACATGTTTTCTGGAGAAACCGTTGTTTTCCATATTCAAAATTATTGTTAAAGAGTGACTTCAAAAATCGCCCTCGAATTTTGTTTTAAACTAAGTGCTAAATTATTGTTAATAATGAGAACATCCTGAATACAAAATTTTAAGATAAGCACATGTTTAATTTTTGTGATATGCGCGATGCTACCAAAAAGTATTTTTCGACGCAGAATTCATATTTAATATCGACGAATCCGTATATCTATTGATTGATTCAGAAGGGCCAAAAACATCCCCTATATAAGGATGAAAATAGGGGAAAATGATGCTATTGAGCTATAGAGCTCCCATGAACAGAAATATAGTATAAGCCTATTGGCTGAATGCATGAACGAAGTTGTTTACTAGGGCTTGCCCAAAGTAATTGAAACACACCCTTAAGAGGGTGAAAGCTACCCCAATATTATACAAAACTACATAAAAGCTCCAATAACTGGCGAAAAAGCTTGAACCCTCTAATCTTTATTAATAGGAATGAACCATAAATCTGTTACGACCTAGTACACGAAAACAATCCATTACAGGGTAAAAAACTACCCCTCATCTTGAATTATGAACTTGAGTCAGGGAATGTCAGGATGTTCTCATTATTAACAATAATTTAGCACTTAGTTTGAAACAAAATTCAAGGGCTAGAAAATGGTCGATTTTTTGCCTATTTTGGGGTCACTCTTTCCAAGTGATATTCTAAACATGTTCGGTTTATATTTCGTGAAATGTCAAAACTAAAAAACAATATGTAATATTAAAAACTAAAGTGCTTAATACCACAATTTTTTTATCAATGGTCTTATGAAACAAGATAGAGGCCGATATAAATAACTGATACCTCGGCAACGATGATGCAGTTAATTCTAATTTATGAGTTACAAATAGTTACAATAGAATTTCTAAGCAATAACTTGAAAAAAATTGCAATTGTAATGTCTGCCGAAAAGCTAGCCGCCATAAGACAATCATTTATTACTAGGTTATAATGTAGTTAGAAATTCTGATTTATGTGTTACAAACAGTTACAAATTAGTTACCAAACGACGGTCAGGTGTAAACTTATTATATTATAATTTTCTTAAAATATTCATGAACGAGGAAACATTTCTGGATATTAATTTAAGCTCGTGGGATATTCGGTAAGAAAATTTCACACCATTATTTTATAAATATTATGCCAAAATTGAACATTTTTATTACGAATGACAAAAATTCATTCATCATAGTGAGCCATGGAATAACAACGGGTGGTTAAGTTCCACCACCTGTCATCGAGTCATTGTATTTGTGCAATTCGCTAATTTATTAGATTATATTTTTGAAAATGTCCCGTTTTGGAAAGGATAGTCAAGATATTATTAAAGAAGAAGTTCAACACTTAATTCCAGATAATACTAAAAATCCAAAGTGAGTGTTTGGAAGCAGTTCATGGAATTTTGTAGAGAAAAGTCCTATAACATTGATGATAAAACTATTTCCACCGAGCAGTTAGCCCATGTCTTGGAAGATTTCGCTTTGAATATGAAGAAGAAAAATTCCGAGGACTATAAAGAAAGTGTCGTGAAAGTAATGTTTAATTCCACGGCTAAGCAATTGCAAGAAATGTTTTTTGATAAATATAATAGAAAGTTTGATCCGTTTTCGGATGTTGAGTTTGTAGCAGAAAGGGCAGCACGGGATGCTAAACGAAGACGACTTAAAAAGAAAATTAAGTGCTTCGGTACTGAGTAACGAAAAATATGAGAAAATTCTTCAGATGTTTAATGAGGATACTCCTGATGGTCTTCAACGTATGTTTTTTTTGTTGTATCTCATGAATTAGCATGGAGAGGTGGGGGAAGGATGTGCAGCTTGTGTAAATTATTTTTTTGAAGAAATAGACAATATCGGAAATTACACAGGGCGAATAGAATACAATCCAATCCAATTTTCTCAAAGACGGCTCAAGGTGGTTTGAGGAAATTGGCTGCAAGTTGCTCATTGCAAATATTGCTAATCCAAGGATTTGTCCTTAATGGAAAAGAGAGGTAAATCCATAAAAGTGACAGATTATTCTTAACTCCTAATGAAAACTTTAATAAGTTCGATGCAAAAAGGTGGTATAAAAATTGCCCAATTGGAAAAAACACCATTTCTACTTGGTTTAAGTTGTCAGCAGGTGAAATAGGTATTGATACTAAAAAAATCAAAGTCACAAACCATTCAGGAAGAGCTACGGCTGTTTCAAATCTGGCTAAAGCAGGAATTGGTAAACAACAGCTTACAAAGATTACGGAACATAGCAATAGCCAATCAATTAAGCCCTATTTGCAACTGGATAGTACACGCCATCAGAACATAATTGAAACGATGAGGGGCAGAACTCCCAGTACATTTATAAGTGGCGTTCTTGATGAAAGTACTAGTTCTAATCAGCAAAGTAGAGTTTATAATAATTGTACATTTAATATTACTAATAATTATGTCAATAAGTAGAGAGTAAGTTTTCTCAAATATTGTGTTGTCAAAAACAGATCCATTAAAGTACTTTTTTATTAATACAACTTACCTCTAATAGTGAAATATTAGTATCAACATATAGGTATTTGTTATTTTAAATATGTTAATAAAGGGGCCATCCATAAATGACGTCACGCTCCAGGGGGGGGGGTTCGTAATTACGTGACTAAGTGTGATAAGGGGGAGGAAGGGGTCTGGGGGTCTGACTCAGTGTGACGTAGCGAATGATGAACGAATCAAGAAAAGAAAAATATTGGATTTTTTTTTTTGATTTTCAGTAGCGTTGTGCTCATGAGGCGACAAAATTTTTTTTTGGATTTTTTACTAGCATCCCCCCCCCTCCCCATGAGGCGGTAAAATTTTTTTTGGATTCTTACTAGCATCCCCCCCCCATGAGGCGAAAATTGTCGTGAATAATATAACGGAATCGAAAAAAACATAAGCGTGACGTAATTTTTTTGGGGGGTCTAACTTAGCGTGACAATGGGGAGAGGGGGTCTAAAATCTCAAAAATTGGCGTGACATCATTTATGGATGGCCCCAAAGATTTTGAAAAAAATAGATCTATATTTCTAGATTTAACTTTAAAAAAATATCACGATACCATGATTTTAAGGTGCAATTTCTTAGTTTAATAATATGGAATTTCTCTACTTTAGTTATGACTTTTATAAATAACTTAAAGACATCTTATATTTTCATCCGTTATTAACGTTAATCTACTAAAAGTGGTGAAACATTATTTATTTTTGATAATTATTCTGAAAACCATTAGGAGAGAACATACTTTTTAAAATGCGAAATTTTTTAGTGAAATAAAATGCAATTTTCTAATTTTAGTTACATAAATATTTTATAAATAACTTAAAGACATCTTATATTTTCGTTTCTTATTAACTTGAATCTACTAATATTGGTGGAGCACAGAGCTGGGCAAATACTTTGAAAAAGTATTTAAATATTAAATACTAAATACTTTCAGAAAATTGAAAGTATTTAAATATTAAGTATTTTCCAAAGATAAAAATATTTAAATAATAAATAACAAAAGTAATTAAATACTTTAAACTTAGTATTTAAATACTTTCTGAATATTTAAATATTTTGAAGCATAGTTAAGTATAACAATAGCCTTTAATGGCTAAACTTCACCAAATTGTATTTTCTGTTTTTGTAGAAATCAATAGACTTATTATTATCATTATCATTATTATGATTATTATATTAAATATTATTTGACTATTTGAGGTGTCAAAATTTTAGGTTTCGTGACTTTCATGAACTTCTACAACACTATTTTAATACTAGAACTGATTAAGTATAGAGATACTTAATCAGTTCTAGTTGGGTATTGGACTTTTACTTATCCGTAGAGCTAGTAAACCTTTGCGTCTTCTGCAAATACCCAAATAAAGCACAGAGACTATAGCACTATTCTGTTCAACTGTTCTCTGTCACAATCACAAAACATATACATTACCAGTTAACACCAATACTGTCTATGTCTGCTCTCAACCAACTTCCTGGGAATTAAATTGACTGAAAACTGAATAATGCAATGTATTTATTAACTGCATAGTATAGTACACGTCTTAATTCTTGACGAGTATCTGCCTGTCTCCCTGATGTATTTGATTGTATTTGTTGTATTTATTTAAATACTTTCGAGATTCAAATACTTATTCAAATATTCCTGAAAGTATTTAAATACTGTTAAAAAGGGTTTAAATACTTTTTTAAAAGTATTTAAATACTTCCCAGTTATTTAAATAGTTTAAGTATTTATAAATACGTTTAGGATCATTTTCAAATACTAAGTAGTAAATACTTCAGATAAAGTATTTGCAAGTATAAATACAAATACTTGCTGCAAGAAGTATTTAAATACTGGGTATTTAAATACTTTCTAGTATTTAAATACTTATGAGGTATTTGTAAGTACATATTTGCCCAGCTCTGGTGGAGCATCATTTATTTTTGATAATTATACTTCAAGATTTATATGTTTAATAAAATACGGAATTTCTTAGTGAAATAACATACCATTCTCCAAGTTTAGTTACATGAACTTTTTATAAATAACTTAAAAACATATTATATCTCCGTTTTTTATTAACTTTGGTCTACCAAAATTGGTGGATCATTTATTTCTGATAATATTACTTAAATGCGAGCACAGGGAATGTATTCATTCTTGTCGCTGAGTCAATAATTAACAACTTCTAGGCGGCCATGGAATAATAAAAGGTAACAAGATAGTAATGGCTGCTGCGCACTTACAGACGTCAATTGGATTAATTTTTACATTCTTATCATAACAAAATTTGTTTATCAGCCAAAAGAATAATGTGCATGGGTATATAGCTCAAAAATGGCTCCAGGTTCTAAAACATATGGATTGTGTATTTTGTGCAAAAAATATTCAGACATTGAAAAATATCGTCGTCAGCTTACCTACTTGTCAAAATTGGTTGAGGATATTCATTGTGTAGAAATATTGGATGTAAAGCTATTCAGAAGAATCCAAGAATATCTACTAAAATCCTCAAGTAAATTTAATAGACTATCTAAATTAAAATTAAATAAAATTGTGTCGAAATATTTCATATATTTTATTAAACATAGACATTTACAAAGTTCAGTCTTCAGTCCTATTTATTCTCCATTAAGTCGAGAAGAATTCTTGCTAGACTTCCAAGTTCACTTAAATTTAGTTACTTATATGTGTTAATAAAATTTGTTAGTTAATATATATTATTGTGATACCCACAACTTTATTTTTGTAAACTGAATATTAACATATTAATTTGTGTACTTATAATATCCTCGTGAATATCCTCCTTTGCGTCGCCAAATAAATTTAATTCTAAAAGCACTCCAACTCCCGCGTCTTTACTTTGACATTTTAAATGACAGAAAAATTTCCACTTATTAATTTGAGAGAATGTAAAAAATTTCCGGAATTTTTTTGGGTTTCCATGGTAATTTAACAAAAAAACAAGCCTTTAATTGGTTAAAAAATGTGGTGTGAAATTTTCTTTTTAATTATTAACGTTATTGTTAGTGAATTCAAATGTATAAAACGGTTTTAATTTATTTGTTGCAATTTCATTAAAATAAAACAAAGCGCGTTATATAATTGCCTCCATTGTATAGAGAACACATAAACGCCATTTGATCACGTGACAAGAGGTGTGTCAAAATAAATGTTATCAACGTGAGTGAGATATAAGCTGGGATATCCATGATACGATAGCATGAGTCGAATAGACCGCTGAAACGATTAACATATCAGATGAAACTTTTAAAAATTATCTCTTTGAATATTAGGGTCATTGTTATTCAAATTTATCCGAATATTTGCTTTGGCATCATTTTATTCGCAAGGAATTTTCACAATTTGCATTTTTTGTTAATCGACATTTTGCTAATTACGAATTTAAATTATAGTCAACCGTTTCAATTCATTATAAGTCCTTTTCTGATAGAAGCTAACGAGATATTCTTTCGGGTCAATATCTACATTTTCTATATGTCCTTTGACTTCTAGTGTGTTTAAATATCCAGCAGTGGCAATACTTCTTATTTAAGAGTTCCATGCCCAAGTAACAATTTTAGTTTTAATATACTCTACAAGATATTCTGAAAGCTTATTTCTAAGACTACTTATAAATATAAATGGTCCAGAAGGACTCTATAAAACTGACTTAAAACCCTTATAAGAGTGCAGGGGCCTACCTAGAGAAAGACCCGCATGCCCTTTTTTAAAACTACTAGTAAAGCTTTCAAGTTTTAATGAATCATCTAAATCTTTACTCGTAGAATATTTGAAGCGTATTATAAAACTGTACTTGGTTTAGGATAAGCACTATATTCAAATTTTAAAGGCACACACAGATGCATTGAGAAAACGTTTTATATTTATTGAAGTAAATATAAAAGCAAATAAATCTATTACCACACTCACATCATCCACGCAATATATGGGCCGCCATGCATAGTTATAAAGTGAAAATATGGCGAATACTGAGAGAGAGTATTTACAAATAAAGTATTGGGAGTTCTCACAGTGGCCTAAAATCTTCAACGAGACTAAATTTACTTTAAAACATGGTTAGATATTTCTTAAAAATTCGCGCGCCCTCTAAAAACACAAATTTAAAAAACATGGATAATTAATTTTTCTTTTCGGTGACTTAAAACCTTCATAAAACCAAAACTTGGAACCTCCCCAATATGGCTGACCCTTGTACATTGCTTGGTTGCTAGAAATAAACCCTACTAGTTGTGATTAATTCAACTTCTAACGTGTTGTGTCTTAAAATGTCTATTCAATTACCAATTGCTCTTTAAGTACGCCGATTCATTCCTGTAGAAATATATTTTAAGTCTCATTGGTTTTAATATATTTTTTAAAACTTGTAGGCTATTTTAAAAAATATTCTAAAGTAAAGCCTAACCTAAAAGTTATTGGTAGTACCGTTTGCCATGTCGCAATGTCGGTTGGTAATGGATATTGCCTGCCCTCTTCCAGACAACCTTCTCTTTGTATTTGGTGGTTGTCTACTATGTGTGTTGTGTTTATTCATCCACATACACACGGCATCCATAAATACATGAAATACCAACAAATATTTCTCAATACAGCTTTAAAACTACCTATTTTAAAACACTATAGCCTGGACAATAAGAAACCAAATCCTTTTATGGTTAAGCCTGACTTATTACAGGTTTTTGCCCATTTCATTAAAATTCTAACAAGTTGTATTTATGAAGGTTCGACTCGAAACTTAGTGATCTCAAAGCATATTAGATTTATCGACCAGCATTATCAACCACCCCAAGATAATTTTATGAAGCGATTATAAAACCTCAACATTTCCTAAATTCTTCAATAAAACTCGACCCTCCTAAGTTGGACTTAACAACTAGAGAGTTTTATTGAAGGCTTGACAAATACCTTGATAAGTTGGTCATAAACCAATAAAGATTACAAGATAATTTAGTTTTAATGTAAATTCTTGAAACCCTTTTTAAAACTTTCTTTAAGACAAGACGATCTTTAAGTGCATTTGACATTTATTATATCTGGCATAAATCACTGGTTTATGAGGTAGCCATTATAAAGTAATGATAAAACCTAAATAAACCTAAAAGGAATTTAAATTGTTACTTGGGTGCACTGTAAAAAATAACGAATCTCTTTATATTTTATAAATTGTTCAACTTTTAAATTCGTTTCTCAAGACTCTGCCACTGGCAGGTAGCCTTACTGTTTTTTCTTCTTGACTGAAAATGGAGCAATATTTCTGTGACAAAATCCCTAGACGAGAGTGCGTATCTTATTCCCTTCAGAAAGTTTTCTCTTTGATTTCGAAGTCAATATCTACTATCTACTTATAACTCACGACGCCTAAACAGTGCAGTGATGTCCATAAAATATCGTGGCCATCTTTTGATAAAATTTATTTAATTCAGTGTGTTTGAAGTTATGCAGCTGCCAGCTTGAGGTAGAACAGAATTGCCAGAGTATATTCATGAGAAAAAAATTGAATTTTAACAAATTAACGCCAGGCTCGTTATCAGAGATATTGAAATCTATATGTAGCACGTTTCGTGTAATACTACAAAATATTGAAATTATGGAAGCCATATTGGATTCACCATTTCGAATTCTTATCTCGTGACATCAAATTTGGTGTCAACTACTCCTTGCTTCCAATTTTTGCTCACCTTACACTAGATACAGCTTGATGAAACTGTTATACATTGCATAGAAAACCATTGTACAAATATAAAAAACATACATACATAACTTATAATACGGATCAAATCGAGAAAAAAAGAAGGAGCATCTTTTTTAAGTTTTTGAAGTTGGTCGCTTGCATAGGTCACGTGATGTAACAATGAAGGATGTTTTTTAAATGGAAAACCCTGTATGGCTTCTAGTGAAAACACATTCTTAAATACCTACCGTCATGTATAATGAATTTTGTTCGCATGTCGACAACTTATGACTTCCACGAGTGTTTAAAATTGTTTGAGGAAAACAAATTGAAAAACTAATCGACTTACCTGAAGATTAATTTATATTATATGAATAATTTTCTCTGAAACAATTACATAATACAAATAGTTTCCGTCTCTTGAGCGATTGAGTAACAATGTTTAACGTAAGTTTTTACCTCCTATCCGAGCCGTCGGACTTGACTTCTGTTGTGTTGGGCTAAAATAGTTCTTTGGAAAAGAGTTTGCAAGGGAGAGTGGGTGTAATTGTTCCGGAGAAAATCGTTCACATAATCTAAATTAATCTTCAGGTAAGTCGATTAATTTTTCAATTATATTTCACAATTTTCTCCTTCAACAATTATATAACACAGGTAGATGTTTAAAGAAACATCTATTTTAAGAATACGTGTATTAATAATGTGAGAATTTTCCAGCTATTTGAATTCTTTAGTAACAGACTCTGAAACAATTTGTAATTTTAATGGGCAACACTTTAATAATTTTTATTATAAATAATACTAATAATGCAAAATAAACTTCTACTATTCGACCGTATCAATAGGTTTTTCCAAAACTTATGTCATTATATAAGGTCATATTTCTTCAATGAGGCTCCTTACTGGATTCACAGGTTTATTAGAAACGGTATTGTTTGATCCGTCTACTTCTCGTCTGAGCAGTTGCTGCTGTGTGTGGTTTTTACATTAGTTGGTTTCACCTTCAGGGCGAATGTCTCGTTTATATTCCAAGTAAGATTTTAGAGTAATAACCACAGATGATTCTTGATTATTTCAGAAGAGTAGGAGTATCAGAAGCTGTCGAATTTTAATTTTGTCGATATTGAAAGTTTGAAAGTTTTTAGTACACCAGTTTTTTTTTGGATGCTGAACGTTACTTTAACATTACTGACGCTGATTTTTTGGTAAAGTCTGCATTCTATGTCCAGAGTCCTAGGGTAGAAAGTAACCAACTTTAAGTGAAAGTTTGAATAAACTGAGAGGCTGTCGAGGATACAATTTTCCTTGGTTATACTGGATTTAGATTGCAGGTCAAGTGCCCCATATTTTGAGGCACTTGACCTTTCATTACAGTTTTATTTTATTTTATTTATTTGTTTTTTTATACGTACATATACATCACGTAAAATATATAAAGTATAAATGCAGACGTTGGGATATAGCAAAAGTACATTTAACTATCATATATTTTATTACCAAGGCCGACGCAGTGGCAGTGTCCTAATGCAAAAGACCATCTCTCCTACATCAAATTGGATTTTTTATTGGGTTAAATCTTAGATTTTGATCCACAAATCTGTAAATGCTCTATGGCTCATTAGTAATGTCCACCCTGTGAAATTTTGGAAAAAAATAAGTTGTTTGAAGAACATTCAAGCTGAAAAATTCAATTTGTAGAGAAAATTTTCACCATTTTTATTCTTACCCTCAAATTTTTATTACACCCTCGTAACTAAAGTTTTAAAAGCGTAAATTTGAGGGAGTTTGTGAAAAAATGGATGAAAAAAAATTTTTTGTTTCACTTTTTTTTATGTTCTACATCCTTGGGGAATGTAAACTTTTCAGGACACTATTCTATACACTTTCACGAACTCATTAAAAAAAATTATTCAGTTTGCACTATAAAATGTTCTCTGTCGTCTGAGCTAAGAGAGAGGAACGCAAGTATGACTGTAATTCAACCCAGCGTAGATGTAACCACCCCGGCGGGATGTTCCGGGAGTGGCAGCAATGCCTACCGTCCGACGGTAAATCAATCAATAAATTCTCATTTTAAAATACCCTAAATAATAGTGCAAAAATTTTGAAATTCAGTTCAGTTTAAAGCAACGTAATTTTGAAGTTTGTCATGATATTTTATGAAACTTTTTTTTGCGCCTGCATATGTGTTTGTACCTCAACAGATATCTTCATTGTGGAATATAAACAAATGATTTTAAATACGCTCATAAAAACAGGTCAATTGTACTTGATTAATCCTAAAATACTTCCAAAGTTCAACTTTATTCTTTCGACCTAGCTTTCCGAAATTGTAAAACAATTGTCCCGAAATAATTTTTCACAATGTGTATATAAAATGGTAAACTCTGACGTCTAACCCGGAGGTTACTGTTATCTGAATGTAAGTTATGTGGTGATTTTCTCTCAGACGATGTTGGACCATCGCCATAATTTCTTTTGTAACTGCGGTGTGTGATATTCCACTTGAATCCATTGTACCGACGATATACTGTACTCCTGAAAGTAGGGTGTTTAGTCGAATGGGAGCAACAGGAGCAATACGAGCGTGGAATGATCTGAGATAACTATTCGCTCTAAATGTAAACGCCTAAGGATATTATTGGAAGTGAGAGAAAATATAAAATAACTTTATTATTCTTAGAAGGAACGTCGCTTGATAAACTACCACATACCACTGCAAATTATATATAAAAAAGCTAAATGAAAAATCTTATTTTGGGTATTCATCAGATAACTGTCAAAGAAGCTTTCCATTCCTTTCATATACTGTTCATATATTTTATGTTTCAAATAGTACATTTGCAAAAAAGCAGAGCTTTATCTCCCAAATTAATTATCAAATGCAGTGCGCCGTGAATCGGGACGTGGCCAAAAGTGACGTCATACCAGTCGACCCACAGTTCATCGGCTGGCAGCAACGTTAGTAATACGTGCGCTGTAGTGAAGTTGCCTGTTGATTTTATTAACGAATGGTATTTTTATAAGACTGTAAAAAAATAATGAGTTATAAAATAAGACGGTACAAGTATTGAATTATTCCTAAATTCAATATAGTAACTACACCAGATAAATTTTTTATTCCGATAGCCCAGGCAATGAAGGCCAAAAATGAACATATGTAGGAAGACATTAGAGACAAGCTGAATTGTTGCCAGTTGTTAGAACTCACTTGGAGGTACATTTTCCTAAAAGTCCCCGCTTCTCCCCATTGCGCTTCCAAATTAAACAACTTTTTTAACTTTTGTACGAAAAATACTATTTTCACATTTTTTTTGTTCCCACTCCTCTATATTTGTCATTTGTTGTAGTAAAAACTTGATATTTTAGTCTTACAATATTCAATCCTTTCGCTTTTCAACGGTGTATGCAAAAATAATATTTGTTGTGATATGACTGAACAATAAATGAAAATGAATGGAGAAGTCGCGATTTTTGTGTAATTTACAGCGAAAAAGTATGGATCGAGATAACTTTTTTATTTTTCAAAATAACTGCATACTGTAAGCTAAAGCTAATGAAATGAGGAAATTTTTTTATTTGGAGAATTTTTTTATAAAATGCATAGGAAGTGAGAAAAAGGCCTTGTAACATGAACATTGCTCTGTCGCTCAATCCTTAACCGTATAGTTCAACATAGTTTTCATTTTATTACATTTCCATGGGAATATGGAGTGTATTATAGTTCACTACCTTTTGTTTTTTAGAATATATTCTTGTAAATATTGTTATACTTAATTCAAAAAATTAATGATTTTATTTTCAACTAGTTTATGATTAATCGTACATGTAACATGAAGAGATTTTTACTGTAAACATATGCAGGAAAACGTAAAGTATTGAATTTATTAATTTCTAAAAAAGTATTTTTTTTGGAATCCCGTCATTTGGTGAAATTAATACAAATGACGCATGCGTTATTAAAGATTGCTTAATAAAGTATGCAGTCTTTTTCAAATCTTTATGATGTTTTCGTCCAGAATTCATGGAAAGTATGGACCACTGGTGCCCATTCATTTCCAAGCTAAAATGTATAATAAAGAAATATCATTTAAAAACAAATATCTTTTTTCAATAAAAGAAATCAGTTGTATATAATTGCCAATATGTATATTAATTTAAAATATTACCTTTTAAATTAATATGTATTACTATTAGAGGCTTGCTTACTAACTACAAAAAGCGCATTTTGTTGTCATATTCTGAGAGAATATTTACAAAATAGACCACATTTTATCGGTCAATATATTAAAAACTGAAGACCTGATAGAAAACCGCTGCCCAAGGAATCACTACTTCCACATCCAGATTTTCTAATCCAAGTCACTCACAACGAAAAAATGTTGTATGTGGAAGAAATTGTTTATGGAACTTTAATAATATAATATTTGAAATAGTCTACCCCAAAAACCCATAAAACGATAAACCACATCGGTAGTGGGGTGAGGGGTGATGATAAGGGGGTGGTAGTGGGAGTGGATGAAGTGGAAAAATATTTTGAGGTTTCTGGGTCTTGTACACACACTAAATCACATTTTTTTTTCATCCCCTTTAACAATGGGGTGGGGGTGGTAATGGGGTGGCTAATGCCAAAAATTTTTTTGAGACCTTAGCTTCTCTTGTATATACTAAATACCAATTTTATGGACTCTTACCTGCTTGATTTACCTATTTACTCCAAATTTACCCTTCGACGGAACAAGATGAAAATATAATCTAGTTCCAGATCTCGTTAAAGTACATATTATGTGTACCAAATTTCAAGTCAATATCTTAAACGGTCCCAGAGTAAACGTGCGCACAAAAAAGTTACAGACAGACCGACAGACAGAAATTTTTTTTTCGCTCAAACTTAAAATCTCGACGTTTCATGACATTCTAAGCCTATTAGGACAATAAAAGTTTTTAAAAATTTTTTTGTCGTTAGTATACTTCCACTGAATGTGGAAGTAATTATCTGTTCATTATGTGTCTATTGAATTTGAATAACTTACGTTGAACAGTTTTGAAGATCTGCTAAATTATATTGAAAAATGTCCCATTTTTATGAATATTATAACCATGCCAGCCAGCTTTTAGTCCGTTATATCTCGGAAAATATGTATTCTATGTAAATAATATTTGAGTCATCGATATAACACAGCTTTTTTCCAACGGTGAAAATTTTTCATATTTTTTATATCAAATTTTCGGAACTATTGCCAAAAACGTTACTTGATGCTTACTTACTTAATTTTTTTTTGAAAAGTGGGATATTTCGTATATAACTTAGCAGATGTTTAAAATTGTTCATCGTAAGTTATTCAAATTCAGCGATTGATTTACAATAGACACATAATAAACGCATAATTAAAAAATAAAAAATTGACTCCTCCGTTTTTGATACTAGCGGTTAAATTGAGCATCGGTCAGCCAGGGCAACGCGTACCACGCTCAAACTTATCACACTTCTGTGACCACCAAACTGTTATAGACAGCGATTTTTGTTTTTCAAAATTTAATTCAGACCTTAAACTACATTTCACTCTTGTATACTAGTACTCTATCTTCAATATTAAAAAGGTTTACTCGATATAGACTTTTTCAATGCCGATACTGAAAAATCTATGCAATCTCGAATGAAAATATTTTTTTTGTACCAGATATTTTATCTTTGGTACAATTTTATGTACGGCAATCGATTCATCATGTTTCAGAATATGTGTGTGCAAATTTGTATGTCGAGACAATGGCTAGAAACAAAGTTATGGGATGGGAAAGGTAAAATATTGTATTTCCTAGATATTTCGTAAAAAAGTGGAAAAGTGCAATTTTTTGCGATTTCGCAATTCCGAACCGAATCGCGACCTCCATAACTGAATTCGGAAGGTCATTTTAGGTGAGAATATGATTCCAGTTCTTGTATGTTCTCGAGTTGCATAGGCCACTTTTATTTTGCATATTTTAAGGGCCTCTCTATCCGACTACAAGAGGCAGCAATCGCTCCCAAGTTAAGGCCAGGCTAGAGCCGCGACGGACACTCACAGTGGTCCAAATTCAACTCAAAACGGAACTAATTTTTTTTTTTCCTTGAAATGTCTTTGAAGCACTTAAGAATCATGGAAAAAATGGGAAAAAAAATCTTGGTCTACAGGGGTAGTTTTTAAGAGGGTGGCGTGTCGGGAGCATTATGTTCCCTATGCCTGTAAGGTTTTTTGAGTGTGACCTTATTTTCATCATTTAAAATAATAATACAGAATTCAAAATACGAAAAGGGGTTGATAAGATTTAAGAGCTTGGGGGTAGTTTTGAAATTCACTTTTTTACAAACACTTGTTTCAAATTCAAACAGGTCAATTTAACATTCTATTTAAACATACAATAATTAAAACGAGTCAATTAAGTATTCTCTTTTTCAGTCACTTTCACTTTCGTCGTCTGTGGATGATATGTCTGTGGTCGTTTCAGTTTCACCTGCAAAACCTTCTTCCATCGCTGCAGAAAGCGGTTCTTCTAACTTAAGTTCTGGTTCCTTCAACAGACCAATAACTTCTGAACTAAAAGACATGCATTTTTGAAAATTTTGAAAATTCACTTTTTTGAAAATAAAAAAAAATTGAACTGTATTCCCTAAAAAACCTACAATCGAAAAAAGAAAAAAAGTGATGCACAATGCCTCCTTGATACTTGACGAAGAATTAAAAATTTGATTCCGTCCGCCATCTTTGATCGTTCTATTTGACTTACAGCATCCGGGTTTGGTGCATTATATTTGACCATAGATGAGTTTTGTTTTTTCCAACTTTGGTGAAATTTCTCCTTCTTATCTAAAAGATATTCAATGTTAATTTTTTCGGTCATTTTTGGTTTTCTCTCTTTTTTTCCAAAAAGTGCACATAACTTTTGATGCACCAGGAATTTTTGGGCGCATATATTTTTTCGTAATCAAGAGGTCGTAATAGATAGGAATCAATAATAAAATTTCCAGTGGAATGTTGTCACCGAAAATAATCAATTCAACTGTATTATACTGGTAACATTATTATTAAATAATTGCCAAATCACGTTCAATGTATGTATAGATAAATAATACAATATTTTTCAAGCGGGCCAGTGGTCGCCCGCAAATTTTTGATATGTTTTTAATGACACTTCAAGCTATTTTTTTGATATTTTTCGATAGCGGAGACTTGTGGGGATTTTTCTGTAGGTCTACATGAAATTTAAAATTTGCACTCGTTTTACTGAGAAACAATGCAGGAGCTAATACTTAAGAAGTAAGTAAATTGATTATCTGAATGAAAGTTCCAATATATATTTCACCAAAATAGCACACAAAATATTAACTATCAGCTCGAGATTCTAAACACACTTCTATTATATTAAAGTGCACTGCATAAAATGCTTGGGTTTATGCAGGCGTAGAGAGTACGTAGCCGTAATGACCTGAAATTTTGGGAAAATATGACCCTAGTATTTATGTATCCACTCCTAAAATTTTATGGGGATACAACAACCTTGAGAAAACGGGACTTTTTACCGCTTTTATCCAGATTGGGACCACTGTGCCCCCCAACGGTGGAAGTATGGATAATGTTTGATAGGTTGAAAACTGCGCTACAACTTTCATTTAAACTGTTTTGTGATATTATCAAAAAAACCGCTGCCCAAGGAATCACTACTTCCATATCCAGATTTTCCATCCAAGTCTCTCACAAAGAAAAAATTTTGTGTGTGGAAATAATTGCTTATGGAACTTTAATAATATAATATTTGAAATCGTCTACCCCAAAAACCCATAAAGCGATATCCCATATCGGTAGTGGGGTGGGTGAAGTAAAAAATATTTTGAGGTTTTTGGTTCTAGTACGCACACTAAATCATATTTTTTTTTCATCCCCTTTAATAACGGGGGTGGTAATGGGGTGGTTAATGCCAAAATTTTTTTTAGGACCTTGTAGCTTCTTTTGTATATACTAAATACCAATTTTATGGACTCGTATCTGCTTGATTTATCTATTTACCCCCATTTATCCCAATTTACTCCCCCAACCCTTCAACGCAATAAGATGAAAATATAATCTAGTTCCAGATCACGTTAAAATACATACGTGTACCATATTTCAAGTTAATATCTCAAACGGTTCCAGAGAAATCGTGCGCACAAAAAGTTACAGACAGACAAAATTTTTTTTCCATCAAACTTAAAATCTCGACGTTTCATGACATTCTAAGACTATTTGAACAATAAAAATTTTCAAAATTTTTTTGTCGTTACTATACTTTCACTGGATGTGGAAGTAATTTGAAAATTCTGGTTCTAATGCTATAAATCAATCAGTATGATACGAAGAAATTAAATATATTTAACCGCGGCTTAGAGAATTTTTGATTATCTTATACAATTTAATAAATAGGGCATGGCATGTAAAATCTACAAATAGCAGTTTGTGTGTAACATTAGCGACTCCGCCATATTTTTAAATGTAAATAATTCACTATCAGTCTAGAAAAACATCAATGTGAAAAATGTATCTTTCTGGGAAGGGGAAGGGGGTGAAAAATATTACATTTTCCAAGAGTTACAGTAGAGATTTGGAATAATCATTGACATAAAGACAATTTGAAAACCTGCAGAAATGGTGTAAATGATCATTGGATTATTGGAATGATTTGCTGTTCCTATCTCATACCAAGACGATTATAGATTTTTTTTCTCGATATTTTCCTTCATTATGTAGAAATGTGTTTAAGTATTTTTTTATTTCTACAAAATCACGGTAAGGCGCTTAAGTTATTTACATTCTTGAAAAAGTATTGGGAATTAACCAAAATAGCCCTTTAAGACACAAAATCTGAAATGCAAATATTTTTATTTCAGAATTAATATTATTCAAGATACATGCCAATACAAAAATTACAGAGAAAAAAAATTATTTCCTGGTTTTTTGAATTTATTTCTTCAAAAACCACATACGAAAACAAAATATGCATTTATTGAAATAAATTTTTACGTGTAAGAGCAAAATGTTGCGTACCCCAAGTAGCGTTGACGGTCCATTCACCGAAATGCGATGTGAATCCTCAGGTTGGCTTTGCTCTGTTTGTAGACATGATTACTAGTTCCAATGACGAGACGACCGTACGATGCGTACATACTTCAAACAACAGAACTACCTGCTTTGCACACAGGTATTACCGATCCGTCTAATATGTTCGCTTGCCCCTAGTAAGAGGACTATCGTACTTTCGCACTCATCAATTTGGAACTTTAATCAGTCAGTTTCATTTAATATACGTCCACTTCGAGGTTTCTGTTTGATATTAAATGAAATAAAAACAGAGATCATCAAGCTGGGATTGAACCACCGACCTCGGGTTTGTAGATCAACGCCTTAACCAACTAGGCTATCGAGGTACTGATAACAGTTTGCTATTCGGGGATGCCTTGAAAACATTTCAGTGAAAATTTTTTGCTCAAATAGGAATCCTATTAAATTCGCTCATTTCTAATCACGTATGTGGAGACAACCAATCAGAACAACATTTCACTGATGTCCCTAGGGTAATTTTCACTTATATCATCCAGTTTGACAGTTCAATAATTTATTTTATCTACTCTTATTAAGTTATATACTAATTAATGAACTGCTTTTGAACAATTAATAGTATCCGGCAAAAATGAGTAAAAAACTAAATAATGTTGCAAAAAGAGATATCGATTTTCTGAAATGTCACAAAATGTCACTTTTGATTCGTTCGTGCCGAGATGAATTTTCGAATTTCGCCGTGCAATTTACGATCAGGTTTATCTAGAAGACTTCCTTTATACGTAGCGACATCGTACGGCCGTCCCAATGGTGTTTTTCGAAAAATATGAACGTGTCAAAGTTGCATGTTTTTACAATTTTTTCTGCGCCGAAATGCAAGCTGTTTTTTGCCATTTTTTGCAAATATCTCCGAAACGGTGGGAGTTGGCTCGAAATAAAAAATAAGGTCAAACGAGTATTTTTCACTACGAATCTTTTTGCTACCATTAGAATTTTGATTTTTTTTTCGTTTCGAAGATAACTACTGAAATATCGGCCATGTACGGCAAAAAATCGCAAATTTTGAGCTTCTACGGTTGGCAACTTTTTAATCTTGGCTCCTACGCCAAAAGACTGCTCTAGCTAATTTAAATAGAATTAAATTTGCTATAACCTTTTTTTTTTTTTTTTGAATTCCGGCAAAAATGAAGGAATTAGAGGGGCAGGATTCGGGACTTTTTTTTCTGTAAAAATTTCTCCATTTTGTCACCGTAATTAATCTTTAATTAACTGAAATCGATCTCATATACGATGTTCACTTAATATCATGTACTACTTTGACGCTCCGTTAATCTTGGCCCTTCGAAACAAAAGTTTCTGAGAAAAATTATTATTTTAAGATTTACATACACTCTATAGGAAAACGTGTAATTTCCTACATTTCCTCGAATATCTCGATAATTATCGTTTTTTTTTTCGAAAAATTTACAGACAGCTTACGTAAAGAGAATTGATTGAGCTTTCCGACACCTTTTTTATTTTTTCTCTAACATAAAAAACAAAAGACTTATGACCGAATATTCGCTTTGGGCTATTGCAGTTCGCGGACAAGTTTTGCATTTTCCGCTGGGGAATATTAATCTACAAAGCTGATTTTTTGTCTACAAGCAATGTATGCACTATTTCTATTAAAAATCACATTCTACCTCCGCTGAAAGGTTGGTAGACGTTGCCGTTTTTATTAATGAACAAATTGAGTAATTTAAACAATTTTCACAATTTAATTTTTATTGTTGTAATCGTAGATAATATTCAACTTGCGGTAATGGTAATAACTCACTTGATAACTTCATCTGCGTGAGTTATTACACCTACATTACCGCTCGTTGAATAATATACTATTATATTAACACTGCAAATAACAACTTGATGAATATAATAATAGATGAAAACACGCCATGTAATACAATTAAAAGTAAAAAGTACATCTGGAATACATTTATGGACTTTGCGGCACCAGAAATTATGAATTAGATAGAAATAAATAAAATAAATTGCAAACAATTTTCTATGAGAATGCCCTTCGAACGTTGATAATTTGATAAATAGCTCATAATTTTATCACAACTTCCTCAAGCACGTTGCTTTTAGGTAATATCCCTCCGCCTACGGCGCGCGGCGTCGGGATATTTAAAAGCAAGTGCTTTCGGAAACTAAAATTTTTTCATATTATCAACGTCCTTGGGATATTATAGCTGATAATATTTCTGAAGATTTCACTTTCATATTTAAGAATCCTTACTATAATTACTTTAAACAGGGGCGGATTTGTCTTTCCATCACCGGCCCACATCTAAAGGTTTTTTCGACAAAAATTAAAATAGCAGCGCCATTTCTCTTGCAATGCTGGCCGCCCACCGAGCATTTGTCCGGTGTCCCACCGGCCCAATCCTCCACCGACTGTAACAGTCGCAGCCAACTTGTAGATACTCGTTTCAAATAGGTATAATAATTAATACCTATTTAATTTAAGGAAAAAGGTATTACAACCAGACAAAAATTTTTGCTAATCTTCGTATACAAGAAAATGCACAGAAACATGTTTCTTACACGTTGAATTCAAATATCCAATAAAAAATGTCTGTGTGTATGTGTGTATAGACGATTTCTTGTAAACACGATCATTTCTGTTAGATTCAAAATTATTATTTCAAATTTAAAACTTCCATGAATTACTAATGCCCTATTTTTCTCTTTTTTTTTTCGCCTCTGAGACAGGTACGTGAGGGAAGCAGACAGTCACCGCATTGATACAAGGATATTGCATGCCTACATACCTTTGTATTCTGGTCAAATGGGGAGAATTGGACGGAAACTTGACAAGGATGGTCATTAATGTGTACTATTAAACAGACTAAAAGTCCTCTCTGCTGCACTCGAGCCGCCATCTTGGAGAAATGGTGCACCGATTCATTTTTTTCCCTTATATCTCGCTAACCATTGGCGATAGCGAAATTATATTTCATACAAAAAACCACTGCCCAAGGAATCACTACTTCTACATCCAGATTTTCTATCCAAGTCACTCACAAGCAAAAAATTTGTATGTGGAAATAATTGTTTATGGAACTTTAATAATATAATATTTGAAATCCTCTACCACAAAAACCCATAAAATGATACCCCACATCGGTAGTGGGGTGGGGGTGGTGATAGGGGGTGGTAGTGGGGGTGGATGTAGTAAAAAAATATTTTGAGGTTTCTGGTTCTTGTGCACACACTAAATCACATTTTTTTTTCATCCCCTTTAATAATGGGGTGGGGCTGGTAGTGGGGGTGGCTAATGCCAACATTTTTTTTGAGACCTTAGCTTCTCTTGTATATACTAAATACCAATTTTATGGACTCTTACCTGGTTGATTTACCTATTTACCCCAAATTTACCCCAATATACTCCCAACCCTTCGACGAAACAAGATGAAAATATAATCCAGTTAAAGTACATATGTGTACCAAATTTCAAGTCAATATCTCAAATGGTTCCAGAGTAAACGTGCGCACAAAAAAAAGTTACAGACCGACAGACAGACAGAAAATTTTTTTCGCTCAAACTTAAAATCTCGACGTTTCATGACATTCTAAGCCTATTTGAACAATAAAAATTTTAAAATTTTTTTTTGTCGTTACTGTACTTCCACTGGATGTGGAAGTAATAAAAGTGTTGTGCCCTAAAAACCACAACAAATTCAAATATAAAGCGAAATATTTGCCTATTTTAGCGAATTCTCGTGAAAGTATTATGTTTACAGAAAAATGTTATAATAGCTTTTTTAGAGTATAGATGTTAAGAAATAAAACGGTATGAAATTTATGAATTTAGAATAAACAAGCTAAAAACGTACTCTTCGCCGGTTTACTAAACTTTTTATATAATTTTTACACATTCTATAAGATACTCTTCGCAGTTTTTTGTAAATAATGTTAGTTTTCAACATTTTTAATTTTATAGTACGAACTTAGTTGGTGAAAGACTCAGTATAAAATAAAGTAAAAATAAAAAAAAACCATACCATACCTCATGTGGGTTTCGAACCTGGGACCCTTGGATTCCGAGTCAAAAGCGTAAGAACGACCTAACACGTAAAAAAATGTAAAAAATGTAAATTTCTACAAAAACATAGACATTAAAAAAAAAATTCTCAAATTTAAATCATTAATAACATTTTTATTTACTGATCGATTTTGTTCAAAAACAATAGGGTCTTCCCCTAGCTAACACTAACTTTGTGTCCAAATTTCAGTACAATCTGATTTTTCTTTCTTAAGTTATCGTGCTTACAAGAAACTGACGGACGGACAGACGGACGGACAGACGGACAGACGGACGGACAGACGGACGGACAGATGGACGGACAGACGGACATTTTGAAAGTTGTTCAGAATTCGTTCACTAACACAATGATCTGAACATTTTTTCTCTACGAGCGGTATTTACGATTTTAGAAATGTGCCGATCAAATACAATATACTCTTCGTTTTTGCGAAGAGTATAATAATGACGGAGATATGAGCGATAACTGAAAGGCTTGCAAAATGGATGTTCAAGGCGGGGTGGAGGAGGAAGCGCAAGGGGGAGGGGCGGGGACTTTTGAAGAAATACTGCTCTAATTGGGTTCTAACAACTGGCAAAAATTCAGAGACAAAAAACCTTAGGCACGAAATTATGGCAGCGAATTATGCGAAGAAGTGCCTTTGTATAAGCTAAAAAACATAATTTTGTTAAGATTATTTTAATACTATTAATCAAGTGTCAGAATTTACTATACTACGCAGATTTGTGTTCTAGCTCGAAAGAGTGTTGCGTGTTTTATTTCCCTGAAATCAGACGTGAAGACGAGGACATTATGAAATCTATAAAACGAACCCATTTTTTTTTCAAAAGAATCCAAATACTGATCTAATATAAAATCTGTATGAAATTCTAAGACACAGGCGGTGCTCATTTGACATTAATTCCCACTGTAAAAATATCGCTGGACAACTATTGGTCGCACATTGTACGTTACTTTGTAACGTGGATCAATGATTTACTTAACATCGCATAGTTGATCAATCAGGGGAATCGGAATACTCCTCAGTCCACGTGGATTCTCGTTGATTCCATTACACCTTGCTCCAAGCGAAACAGGCCAGGATTTAAGTGCAATCATTAGGGTTGTTCAAAATTTCCCTGCATAGTGAACACTAATGTAGTATAGTGTATTTATCTTGCTACTGGTTTAGTACAATGCAGATGGACGTAATTTGTGCACTACACCGAATAAAAGAATCAGTGTAGTATAGGTCAAGCGAGCGGATGTTCCTATGTAAAACGCGAAAATACCGGGTAAAACTCCGTTAAATTTGATAAAGCTCATGTGAATTGTAGCTCAAAATATTCTGCGCAAATCGGCGTGTCATAACAAAAGAATAAAGTTGAAATATAATTAATATTTGAAAATAACTAACAAAGAGTTACTTCATAGTAACGCTCAGCTATTAGCAAGTGAACAAAACGTGTATTCATAAAATAGAATTCAACTGTTACTTTCGTTTCGGAGAAATCGACCCAAATATGTGGCGATGCACGACTCAAAATGGTACATTTTTCGCTTAAAACCTCCATAACTCCTAAACCGTGGCTCCTAGCTAAAAAACTTTGCCTTAACGAATTTGTACAGAATTAGATTATCTAAATCCGAGTGAATCAAAAATACACCTACGTCACAAAAATAATTTTCGGAGAAATGTTCCTTTTCAGAGAAATGTAGTTTTACAGAAAAATGTCAAATATTCGAGGAAATGTCATTTTTCAGAAAAATGTCAAATTTTCGGATAAATGTCACTTTTCAGAACAACGTCAAGTTATCGGAAAAATGTCAAATTTTCGGAGAAATGTCACTTCAGAAAAATGTCAAGTTGCCATAAAAATGTAAAATTTTCTGAAAAATATCGGAAAACAGAAAACCTTATTTTCGTCGAATTCTACGTTTTAGTGACAAATTTCTAATTTCCTTGGAACTAAAAAATATTTTATACGGAAAACTTTTGCTACACGCGTTTAGACATTAATAATGAGTCAAAAAAAAAATTTCAAATGTCAATTTAAAAAATGTTAAAAATCGAAAAATTGGCCCTTTCTTTCGTTTTCAAGGCCGTGGGGGTGCGGCTAGATATTCACCGATTTGGCTAAAAATTTACCCGAATTAGTTTTAAATACATAGTAATAAATTAGAAACTATGATACCTGCAAATCCAAATTTTCGTGTTTTTCAGCCCACCCTAATATACATGCTGTGATGTCCGTCGTTTACACGGACCTAAATAACTTGAATAATTACTACTTGAAGCTATTTGTTTAATCAGTTTTGTAACATAATTAGATACATGTATAAGATGAAAAACTACATGACATGACTGACATCAGCTGTCAGAACTGATATTAAAATACGTGACATATGCGAAGGCCGTCGATTCGACTGATGTCACGTATTCCGCGTACAGATTCGGGGGCGGAGCAAACTTTAGGCTTTAATATCTCTGGTATTCTTTAATTTTTTTCAGTATATCTTTAAATTGATTGGATCTGCTATAATATTAACAAATTTACTGGAAATTCGATTTGACTAAATGACCCCATTACATCTCTACAAATTGCAAGCAATTCGCATGAAGCTACAATTCCTGATAACTGATGAAAAAGAAAAATTCCCTGAAAATCAACCAGTCGTGCCAGCACTTTGTTACTGATATATGTTATGTATTATTAAGAGAAATTAAGGAAACGTATAGAGGATTAATCTCTTAATAACACATAACATATGTCAGTAACAAAGTGTTGGCACGTTCAGGGGAATTTTTCTATGTTGTGTACACTCATCCTTTTTCTATCACAACTGGTGAAAACTTGGCTATTTTCACAATTGAGGCGCTCGCGCGCAAACTCCGATAAATCCACAAAAAGTCAATTTTGAGTTTGTAATAGTTTCATGTATGTTAGACTAAACTCTACAAGCCTATATAATCTTTGGTAACCAAAATGCCATAAATCCCATATAAATCTAATGTTAAAGTTGACCGTTTCGAACAAAACTAGATAAATCCAATATCGGGATCAAAAGCATTTAAATCCATTTTTATACAATACACTGTCATCCATTGTGAGGTAGAAAAGTTAATATTGATTGACGTTTGAAAAAGTTCTCTGTAATATGACTATTTACTGTAAAAACCTACTTCTCTTCTAGAAATAAAGAAGACAACTGCAAGACATTTTATTACCAATATATTATAACGGTTTTATCTGAAATTTTAACAGATATTGAGAATTAATTTTTGTTAACAATGAATGTTTTTATTTATTTTTAATACATTATTAATGTTGTCAAAATTTATTTTTCTGCATCTTTAATGTTTTATTTTAAAGCAAAAATCGATAAATTCGTATTTACATAGCAAAATCCGATAAATCCAGCAAGAAAAGTTAAAAAAAAATAAATAAATAAAGTAGCATTGTTCTTATTTTTTGGTCTTATATTCTACAGCCTAGAAGATATTTTTTGACTTAAAAAGAACAAAAAAAGACTTATTGGTTTTTGCTTGAGAAGTTTTTTGTAATTTCCCACAACTTTGTGTGTGTGGATTTATCGGGGTTTGCGCGCGAGCGCCTCAATTTGTATATATACACAAATACTACGGCTAGCTCAAAGGATACAAATCTTCTGCCTTATTTGCATCGCCAAGTAGAATTCCAACAATACTAGACTAAGCCGATACACCTACACAGCTACCTAACTCACGTTAGTAACAAGAAAAGCAGACACAATTCAGACAGATAAATTCTCAGTTAAGCATGCAGAGTAAGTAGATTATCCCGTTATGTCATCACGTCGCGTCGTTAAAAAAAGCTGGAACCAAGTCAAATAACCTGCAGTTTGGCAATTGTATCATATGGGGATACATGCAATAACTCTTATGAATGGTCGTTGGTGATAACATAAATATATTTGCTTCGGAAATTCTTGCAAGTGTATGATTCGTTTTCATAAAATATGAAGTAGGTATATGTAAATATGTATAGCAGCTTAAGGAATTTTGACTCATATATTTTTCATAAGCTATTGTTTTCCTAAAGTTTTATGACAAACACTGCATCTTTTGCCCAAAGGAATAATTTATTGGACCTTTGATAGAAATATTGATTGTCCTAAAACATTTTAAAGCAGGTGATCAACATATCATGTCAAACAAAACACAGGGAGGAATCTAGAGACAAAATATATTTTTTATGGAGAAACACGAGAATCGTCTGAAATACGATAACTCAATTGGCCTCCGTTAACTGGGTAGAAGAAGTGAAAATAAATTTAAATATCCAAAAAAAAATCGGCATTGACCTGGAACGTGAAAACTCCTCTCTATTGACTATTTTTGCATAATTTTACATGTTCGGCTGTGTAAAACTGATGCAAAGGGCACTTCAGTATTTAAAATTTTCGCTTCCTTGCCTTATACATATTCGGTAACACACAAAAAAGCATAAACCGTTGCAAATTTAACAAGTGCTGTGATATATCCGAATCGATAAACAATTATGTGTGTCGCTCACAGTTCTAAAGTTGCCTCTGTCGAATATATTACCTGCTTATTTCAATGCAAGACCAATCAATAAGGTGCTTAAATAACGAAGTAATCTATACATATGTTGAGGATATATCCAGTCCAATTTGTCAACTTTTTGTAACATCCTTGTTTTTGCTCAAATATTATTATTAGTTAAAATATTTAAAGTAAGCTTTTAATTTTATAACTGTTTAAATAATTCTATTTACAAGCCCCAGTGCTTGCCTATTTGCTGATTATACAACGTGATTTACCATGATATGTGGAAAATAAAATGGTATGCTAGTCTTCAATGTGGGAAAGCCCCTGCAAAATTTTAGAGTGCTCCGAGGTAATTTAGTATATTAAAAATGGTTAAAACTTACGAAGATACACTACTGTTATTGTCTAAGTCAGTAATAGGACGACGAACTTACTTGTGAAAGAACATATTGGAGATGTTTACATTTCTTTAATTAGCATAAAAAATGAAGCCGGCGGGTGCGATCAAAATGCCGCGTTTTTTGCTTTCAGTCGAACAATCAGGACACCGGCATGTGCAAAGTTGCTGAACTAACTACTGAAATGTTGGCCATGTACGGCAAAAAATCGCAAATTTTGAGCTTCTACAGTTGGCAACTTTTTAATCTTGGCTCCTACGCCAAAACACTACTCTAGTTAATTTAAGTAGAATTAAATTTGCTAAAACTCCTTTTTTATTTTTTGAATTCCGACAAAAATGAAGGAATTAGAGGGGGCGGGATTTGGGACTTTTTTTTCTGTAAAATTTCTCCATTTTGTCACCGTAATTAATCGGTAATTAACTGAAATCGATCTCATATACGATGTTCACTTAATATCATGTACTACTTTGACGCTCCGTTAATCTTGGCCCTTCGAAACAAAGGTTCCTGAGAAAAAATTTTTTTTTTCAAGATTTACATACACTATAGGAAAACGTGTAATTTCCTACATTTCCTCGAATATCTTGATAATTATCGTTTTCTTCGAAAAATTTGTAGACAGCTTATATAAAGAGAATTGACTGAGCTTTCCGACGCGTTTTTTATTTTTTTTCTAACATAAAAACAAAAAATATTATTTTGGGTATTCAGCAGATAACTTTCAAAGAAAACATTCGTTTCTTTCATATACCATTGGTGCAAGTCTGACCAAAAAAGGAAGATCAACAAGACTCCCTCTACGGTGACTTGTCGACTTCTTTCATACACCTACCATATCTAAGATTCAGCATGAAAAACAATAAAACAACCACTCTTTCTATATATTGATGATTCAAGTCTGATCATGCTAATATATATAATATTAAGTATATCTAGCCCCACCTAGAGGATACTACATCACAATCAAACGTTTATTACATTTCAAAGTCAAGAAAATACTAAAAAGCACAAAGAAAATAGTTATAAAATTTCGCTCACCGCATGCATGTCCAATAATTGAAGTATATCATATTTTCGATGGATTAATTCCTTTAAACATTGTACAATCTTTTTCGTTCTCTTTAGAACTCGCCAGAAGGATATAAATCCAATTCGAAATAAAAGTTACTATTAGAAAATAAAAATGAAATATTTTCATGTCAAAAAACTGACAGGAAGACATCTATTTACTTGACAAATATATTAAAAATAACAAAAAACAAACATTCCTTTAGAGCCTCAAAACTCGTCTAGTTTAATAAATAAATACCTATTATTGCTGCTTACATCATTGTTAAAAAATATTATTTTGGGTATTCAGCAGATAACTTTCAAAGAAAACATTCGTTTCTTTCATATACCATTGGTGCAAGTCTGACCAAAAAAGGAAGATCGACAAGACTCCCCCTACGGTGACTTGTCGACTTCTTTCATACACCTACCATATCTAAGATTCAGCATGAAAAGCAATAAAACAACCACCGCAGGGGGAGTCTTGTTGATCTTCCTTTTTTTGGTCAGACTTGCACCAATGGTACATGAAAGAAATGAATGTTTTCTTTGAAAGTTATCTGCTGAATACCCAAAATAATATTTTTTAACAATGACATAAGCAGAAATAATAGGTATTTATTTATTAAACTAGACGAATTTTGGGGCTCTAAAGGAATGTTTGTTTTTTGTTATTTTTAATATATTTGTCAAGTAAATAGATGTCTTCCTGTCAGTTTTTTGACATGAAAATATTTCATTTTTATTTTCTAATAGTAACTTTTATTTCGAATTAGATTTATATCCTTCTGACGAGTTCAAAGAGAACGAAAAAGATTGTACAATGTTTAAAGAATTAATCCATCGAAAATATGATATACTTCAATTATTGGACATGCATGCGGTGAGCGAAATTTTATAATTATTTTCTTTGTGCTTTTTAGTATTTTCTTGACTTTGAAATGTAATAAACGTTTGATTGTGATATAGTATCCTCTAGGTAGGGCTAGAGATACTTAATATTATATATATTAGCATGATCAGACTTGAATCATCAATATATAGAAAGAGTGGTTGTTTTATTGCTTTTCATGCTGAATCTTAGATATGGTAGGTGTATGAAAGAAGTCGACGGGAGTCTTGTTGATCTTCCTTTTTTGGTCAGACTTGCACCAATGGTATATGAAAGAAATGAATGTTTTCTTTGAAAGTTATCTGCTGAATACCCAAAGTAATATTTTTTAACAATGATGTAAGCAGAAATAATAGGTATTTATTTATAAAAAACAAGACTTTTGACCGAATATGCGCTCCGGGCTATTGCAGTTCGCGGAGAAGTTTTGCATTTTCCGCCGCAGAATATTAATCTACAAAGCTGATTTTTTGTCTACAAGCAATTTATGCACTATTTCGATTAAAAGTCACATTCTACCTCCGCTTAAAGGTGGCTAAATCTTTGAAGACAACAATATAAAAGGGTGTACAAAAATTAAATTTTACAGGTAATTTTAAACAAACTGTGTAATTTAAACAAAATTTTCTCAATTTAATATTTATTGTTATGATCGTAGATAAAGTATGTATTCAACTTGCAGTAATGGTAATAACTCACTTGATGAATTACAGCACTCGCTTTCGGCTCGTGCTGTAAATTTCATCTCCGTGAGTTATTACCTACATCACCGCTCGTTGAATAATATACTATTATCGTATGTTATATTTTATCATTCACTTTTCAACTTTTGTTCAATATGTTCAGGTTTTATATTTTTTGTAAAAAATATAGCATGTGAAAAGAACTCTTCGTTTGACAATAGCTATAGGAAAGGCGAAGAATACCTTGTTAAAATTTAAGTTCGATATCTCTAATGGCGGGATATTGAGTGAGAGATAATAAAATATTTTCATTTTTGTAAGTTTTGCAAATAAATGCTTTTTCCAGAATCTCACAATTCCGAATGAATTAGCGAATTCAAAATTCGAATCAGGCAGATAATTTTACATAAGAATCTGGTTTTTGTTTTTGTATACACTTCGATTGGAGACCATACAAATTAGACATTTATCAAGTATATTTTTTTGCAGGTGACCATTGAAGTCTCAGAGCCCGCTCTACCGATCGTGTCCACCACAAATATGTAAGGTTTCGTGGTATACCTATACTGTTTTTTATTGCAGTTCTCATCAAAGTATGTCCATTCAAATATACGTATGTCGGCCCATTCTAATTTGGGTTGAATTAAAAATCTGCAATAAAAAATTAAGTTACACCCTGACACTTTGCATGTAAATATAAACCTGGCAACGACTACTAAAACACAGGAAATAACAAATAAAAGGTTTTCAAATAATTGTCAATCCTTTTATCAATTATAAGGTAAAATCTATTTCAATGTTAATAAATGTAAAAATGGAGGGAAATTTTTAATCGCTTTTAAAGCCTGTATAAAATTCGTGAATAGTTACCGAACTCGAAGACTTAATTCCTTTTTGAAGCTTTATATACACCTAAGAAGTTTACATATTCATTTAATATAAGTTATATTTATTTTTTAAAGATAACCTATAAGTATTATTGAGCATTATTTTGTATTGCGAACATATTCTCTAAAGATATTAATTATTTTATTATTAAAAATAAAAACGACTGAGGGGAGAATATGTTTAATTATTGTGATATTTTTGTTATACATTTTATAATTTAATTTAGCAAAAAATCTATAAAGGACTAATACTATTACGTATCTAAACATAATGAAATCATAGGCGAACTAGAGGAGAACGCAGACCTAAGCTGATCATTTTATCTAAAAAAACGACTTTTAATGCTAATGATTTAATTATGTTTAGGAACAATTTAGATCATATTTTGTATGAACTGAGCGCATGTACCTACTCTGGTTTTTAAAAACTACAGTGTTTCAACACGTACAGAAATGCCAAACGTACCCATTGAATTAACGTTACTTGTTATGTTTGACATATATTTTTAATATTTATAGTTATATTTGTATATATTATGAAAATTTGTCCTTTCTGTACGATAAATGTCTTATATCTCAGATAAATTACTTACTAAATGTGATTAGATTAGTAGTTTCAACGTGTTCAAAATTAGATCTAAAATGATCCCTAAACATCTGTTTATCTTAAGTGTAACTCTGCATGAGACTTGTGTGTTTTTAGCAAATAGAAAAAGTTTTAGCTAAACGTTAGAGGATTAGTTTAACCCACTGAAACACATCCGAAACCCACGTAAATAATGTCTATTATGGGTATATTAAATATCACAAAAATGTATTATATCTCAGGAAAATTGACATTTTCCGTATGATCCAATTATTGCATTAACTAAAAAGCCAAGGGAAATAAGGATGAAAAAAACTTATTTACTTAAAATGTCGGGTGTCAGCGGAATAATTAGGCAAGCCATAGCCTTCAGAATTTTTAAGGTATGAAGGAATCAAACTTGGTAGGGGCAATATACAGTGTGTTTCACTTCTCGTGAAGACACCCCTGTATCTTTTTTTATTTGTGGTGGGCCACTCATTTCAAATTTTTATCAGCCATAGAACTCCATATAAGATGACTATTGAATACATAAATGCCGCCTAGTTCTAGAACGCCGGCCTACTGCGATAAAAAGAAAATCGCAATTTTCGAGAAATCATAGTAGGCTTAGAAATAGACAAAAATTTTTATCAGCTAAGTAGTGACTTACTGTCATTTATTCCATTTGTAATAAATGGTACAACCAAACGCACTTATTTTCTGACGTGACTGAAAAAGTGAAAACTATTAAACTAACAGAAAAGTTACAAGTGAAAAATTCAGCAGTATATTTCTTTGTGTTTATTTCTCTTGTCAGCCCTTTACCATATATGTAATAACGATTTTCAGATTTTGAATGAAAATTCCAGGAAATTTTTCTCCTCGAAAATGAAAATTGATGAGCGGGGGAGGGGAAATGGAAAACATTTTTTAATGAGCGGGCTGCGCAATCCAAAAAGCGAGTTAGTTATACATAAACAACAACGTCCTGATTTTTTGTGCCAATTCAAAATTCCTTAAAATTTCAAATCAGTATTAAAGTTCGATTGGTAAATCTTATATTGGAAGACCTAAGTGGATAAAGGTGTTATGTCGCATTTTAAAAAAAAAATACTTTATGCAATTTTTGAACACTCCTATATAGATTTAACGCCCAATAAACGGTGAATTCTAAATTTGTAATATTTTATAGAAACTTTTTAATTATAAAGGCGCCATGTCATACATACAACCAGTAATTTTAGTGGATGTACACAGTTTTGGACAGAAAAATCTAGTTTCATAACAGCTTGATATTGTTCTTTAATATTAGTGTAAACAAAAGAACATAACCCAAAATTATCTATTTTATGAGGTATTATTCATTTAAATCGAAGACAAAATAAATAAGTTCCAACTCAAACCCGTTTTGTTTAATTTACTCAAAACTTTAAAAGTGTGACATAACACCTTTATCCACTTAGGTCTTCATTGGTAAATCTTACTATATGTTATAACGTATGCACCTAGGAAGCTTTACAAAATCAAAGCGCGAAAATTATCCGGATATTGTACTCAGAAAAAAATTGGTTAGAGTGCCTGAATGCCACACGAATAAATAGTTAAAAGGAAAAAATCCCTTCTTCATATTTTATAGGAAATATCTAAGTACCAGGACCATCTAGTGTTAGTATTCAGCTTCTTGAATATACGCATTGGCAATTCAGCCTTCGAATCAGAATCACTTTAGTACGTTTTGTGTCAGAACACTGTATTTCGTATTGAAGAGTTAAATGATTTTGGTTATATTATATTTTGGAAATATAGAGAACAATAAAAGTACATTACAGATGCAAATTCTCTCATTATCTCTTGTTGCTGATTCATATCAATATAAAATTACTGAAAATCGTGATTCATTGTATACCTACGTAAATGTATCAGAATACGTTTTTTAAATATATCATAGTTGATATGTTCAAGCAAAGGTTTTTTATTTAATACAATAAGATCATTTAGCGTATTTCTTTATGCGAATTCTGAAAGAGCGTGTCGAATTTAGAACTTGTTCAATATGGAGACTAAGAAAAGAATACCGCAATGTAGTCAGAGAACGAGGGATCTCTACGATGCATTTTAACGACCCTCTAGAACACTCGCGAACAACCACCTAAAAAAAATTGATTCTTATGTAAATCGACCTGGCGGATTCGATTTTGGAGTGCCCCAGACAATCCGGAATTGCGAAACTGGTCAAAATCGGCAATTTCCGAAAAATCTCAAATTTTATGGAAATTTCTTAATTTTTACTTATCACCCTATATCTCTTTTAGTTTAAGTCCGATTAAATTGAAATTTTTAGGAGAGCTAATTTAGACCGTTGTTATTATGACTGACATGACAGAAATGCAAAAAAGATTACGTGTCACCAGTAATATTTTTTTTTAAAGTTGGTGACACGAAATTTATTAAAAATGCAGCAACAAATACTCGATCGAGAAAACTTTTTTGTTTTTAAAGATAGATGTATATAGTAATCTACAAAGTTGTAGCCAAAGAACTAAAGAAACTTTTTTATTTCGGTGATTTTTTTGATAACTTACTTAGTTTTCAAGAAAACGGTGCTGCAGTATTTGACCGCCGCGCCGTGTCACGTCGCAAGATAAAAGATTGGGTTGGCCTATACCGCGGCTTTGTTTCTCGTCTTTCAGGATGCCCCGCCCGATGTGAAGAAAATAATGCGTAGTTGTGAATATTGGTTTTTCTAATTTTGCCGTATAAAGTGACAGTTTTCAAAACTGACGTAAGCGTCAAAACGTCCTACTTTATGTAACCAGTTATGAAAAGTAAAATTTTACGTAACTGGTGACGAAATAGTATTTTATATAACAAGTGGCTAAAATGGTGTTTTTTTTTTTACGAGTGGGGCATTTATAGTACGAACCGAAGGCGAGTGCTATAAACCACACGAGTAAAAAAAACACATTTTAGTCTCGAGTTATATACAAAATTTTTTGTATCGCCATTTGAAATTAGAAAACAATATAATTTTGTAAAAATAGACTAAATTCTATTGCTGTTTCCATAGAAACCAGTAAGCTTTATTTCACATTGTTAAATAAAATTCCTTTATTTCACTCTTTTTTCTTTATTTTACACTTGTCAATAATGACATTGTTTTGATTAATTGAAACTGTCAAATAAACGTCGTTTTAGGACATGGCCTTAGAAAATAGTATTTTATATAACAAGTGGCTAAAATGGTGTTTTTTTACGAGTGGGGCGTTTATAGTACGAGCCGAAGGCGGATACTATAAAACACACGAATAAAAAAAACACATTTTAGTCTCGAGTTGTATACAAAATTTTTTGTATCGCCATTCGAAATCAGAAAACAATATAATATTATAAAAATAAACTAAATTCTATTGCTGTTTTCATAGAAACCAATAAGTTTTATATCACACAGTGAAATAAAATGTCTTTATTTCACTCTTTTTTCTTTATTTTACACTTGTCAATAATGACATTGTTTTGATTCATGGAAAGTGTCAAATAAATGCCATTTTAGGATATGGTGTTACAAAAAGTTCCTTATGTCATCAATTAGGAAAGATAAACAACTCTCAAAAAAATAAAGAAACAATGTTTATTCAACACAAAATAGAATACTAAGTCCATAAAGTGGAAGCTTTTAAATTCTTCTTTCCTTCAAAATACGCTAACAAAACTTTTGCATTAATACGATTTACCTTTATTATGTTATCAAATTAAGGATTTCAAATAATATTGTAACTTGATTAAATAACGTCTGTCAATTTTGACATTAAACTTATAATGTGTGATAGCAGCAAAGGTAACTATGAAAAAGATTACTTAATTTTGATTGATGATTTGAGTGATTTTTTTGATAACTTACTTAGTTTTCAAGAAAACGGTGCTGCAGTATTTGACCGCCGCGCCGTGTCGCGTCGCAAGATAAAAGATTGGGTTGGCCTATACCGCGGCTTTGTTTCTCGTCTTTCAGGATGCCCCGCCCGATGTGAAGAAAATAATGCGTAGTTGTGAATATTGGTTTTTCTAATTTTGCCGTATAAAGTGACAGTTTTCAAAACTGACGTAAGTGTCAAAACGTCCTACTTTATGTAACCAGTTATGAAAAGTAAAATTTTACGTAACTGGTGACGAAATAGTATTTTATATAACAAGTGGCTAAAATGGTGTTTTTTTTTTACGAGTGGGGCATTTATAGTACGAACCGAAGGCGAGTGCTATAAACCACATGAGTAAAAAAAAACACATTTTAGTCTCGAGTTATATACAAAATTTTTTGTATCGCCATTTGAAATTAGAAAACAATATAATTTTGTAAAAATAGACTAAATTCTATTGCTGTTTCCATAGAAACCAGTAAGCTTTATTTCACATTGTTAAATAAAATTCCTTTATTTCACTCTTTTTTCTTTATTTTACACTTGTCAATAATGACATTGTTTTGATTAATTGAAACTGTCAAATAAACGTCGTTTTAGGACATGGCCTTAGAAAATAGTATTTTATATAACAAGTGGCTAAAATGGTGTTTTTTTACGAGTGGGGCGTTTATAGTACGAGCCGAAGGCGGATACTATAAAACACACGAATAAAAAAAACACATTTTAGTCTCGAGTTGTATACAAAATTTTTTGTATCGCCATTCGAAATCAGAAAACAATATAATATTATAAAAATAAACTAAATTCTATTGCTGTTTTCATAGAAACCAATAAGTTTTATATCACACAGTGAAATAAAATGTCTTTATTTCACTCTTTTTTCTTTATTTTACACTTGTCAATAATGACATTGTTTTGATTCATGGAAAGTGTCAAATAAATGCCATTTTAGGATATGGTGTTACAAAAAGTTCCTTATGTCATCAATTAGGAAAGATAAACAACTCTCAAAAAAATAAAGAAACAATGTTTATTCAACACAAAATAGAATACTAAGTCCATAAAGTGGAAGCTTTTAAATTCTTCTTTCCTTCAAAATACGCTAACAAAACTTTTGCATTAATACGATTTACCTTTATTATGTTATCAAATTAAGGATTTCAAATAATATTGTAACTTGATTAAATAACGTCTGTCAATTTTGACATTAAACTTATAATGTGTGATAGCAGCAAAGGTAACTATGAAAAAGATTACTTAATTTTTAAGATTTTTAAATACATTTCATTTATTTTGTTTAAATTGTTTTTAGAATTTTAAAAATAGAAAAATCATGTATGTAACGAAAGACAATCTTGTGTAACTCGTGTTGTTACGTCTTTTGTAACTGGTTACATAAATAGCTATTATAAAACGTTTATTTAGTTGTTTTTAACCGATCGATAGGAGTTGTTGTCGTCTGTGTGGTTTATGACGCTTATTCTTATTGAAAATTGATGAGTTGCAGCTATAATAATTATTATTATTGCCTTAGGAAAATGCTATAGAGGGTAATGTGCACCGTTATGTTAAAAACCAAGCCAGTTATCAAAAAAATCACTGAAATAAAAAAGTTTCTTTGGTTCTTTGGCTACAACTTTGTAGCTTACTAAATACATCTATCTTTAAAAACAAAAAAGTTTTCTCGATCGAGTATTTGTTGCTGTATTTTTAACAAATTTCGTGTCACCAACTATTAAAAAAAATATTGCGTAAGTAATACACGTAAGTTTTTTTGCATTTCTGTCACATCCGTCATGATAACAAAGGTCTAAATTGGCTCTCCTAAAAATTTCAATTTAATCAAACTTAAACTAAGGGAGATATAGGGTGATAAGTAAACATTAAAAAATATCCATAAAATTTGAGATTTTTCGGAAATTGCCGATTTTGACAAGTTTCGCAATTCCGGATTGTCTGGCGAACTCAAAAATCGGATCCGCCAGGTCGATTTACATGAGAATCAATTTTTTTTAGGTGGTTGTTCGCGAGTATTATAGAGGGTGCATCTTAGACGTTGCTCGTTCTCCGACAAAATCAAATCGTTTCAATGAAATTGTAAAGTTGTCCGAAATATAAGGCTCAGTATTAGTATTGGTAGCAAATGTAATGGTTCAATTAAATTGAGAGAGTGTTGATAAATTCCATGATAAAATCAGAATCAATTGTTCTAGAAAACAGATTAAAGAAAAAATCAAAAATAAAATGAGAAGAAATGTAAATTTTAGTAGAATACTTCAAAACTTTGACGATTTTAATAGTTTTTGTTCAGTGGGTTAAATCCAATAAGATATATATAAATCATATATATTTATAAGAAAAACATATCATTCCTAATATAAAATATATTATACAACAGATTATATATGTTTATATATATAATACACAAATGTATTATGAAGATCTACTGATTTAATAAGTAATTGTGTATATATTTATATTATACAACAGATCATATATGTGTATATACATATACAAATATGTTATGAAGATCTACTGATTTGATCAGTAATTGTGTATATATTTATATAGTTGCTAACATTTTATTTTTATATTTTTAATCCATTAAAGGAGTCAGAAAGTACAGTCTCGGAAGGTGTCAACGACGGATAGGTATGTATAGTTATATTTTCCATATGTGCTAAATAATGTGATAAATAATGCAAATTATATAATATTATTTTTGTTATCGTAGAAGAAATTTGCAATAGGAAACTGTCTAATTGTAATAATATCTCACTGAAATTTTAGGTTAGGTTTCGGACGTATATAGAATACACAGATTTTAACTGCATTTCAATCAAAGTATATGTATAAAATCAGGATAATTTGCAGAGGTTAGTGTGTCAAAGACACAGCGATGAAAGGCAATTACATTTTTTTTTAATGGAACTGTCAGTTTTAGTACTCAGTGTTTTATCGTGCTACTACTTACCTTACATTTAGATATCTGCTGAACGGATAATAATTATTAAATATCTTTTTGTGTAACTGTCGTATATTTTGCACATAGAGTGGCAATGTATATAAAAATTGTATAAATAGAGAGGACAACAATTTTGGTAGATATTAATAATTTTAGTTTAAATAAGAAATTAAGTTCGTTTTGTTGCCATAAAAAAAAATATTCGTTTGAACCTCGTTTTTTTACGTTTCTCTCTATAAATATACTTGACAATAAAGGAATTGACGCTTAGTGAATGAAATACGACAAATTGATTGAGAAATGAGTACAGAAACATTTAAAATTTAAATGGCATAGTACATACAGGATCTAGTTGAGGAAGAACTTAAATGAGATAATTTATAGGATTCAATAAAAAAAGAAATAGGAAAGTTATACTGGTTTCGTGAAATGTAGATAGTATACGGATGCGAGTTTATCAAAAATATAATACTATGAGGTCAAACAAGCCCTCAACATCTAAGACATCTGTAACTGTTTAATAACTTTGTTGTCATCAAATGGATGCGTTTTTTCTGTTTTGGTTGAGCACGACTAAGAGAGATATTATAAAGCAGTGATAATGAAAACGTGTATTTTCTTCAATTTCGGCATAATTCGACAGCGTATACCAAATATATCTAACTCATAGCATTTTCGAAATAAGCATGTGCGTCCAGTTCATCCCACATTTTTTTTCATTTTAAAGCCAATAGAAAATATCCTGCTTAGGACCATATATACAGGATGGGGCAAGTGCGTCGGACTTCGATATCTCGAGTTCTACGATAGCTAGAAATTAAAAAAAAATGCAAGTAAACTATTTTCGAATATACAGGGCAAGCCACCTGTGCAAGGTCTACAAAAAAAAATCTGTTCCAAAGACTATAAACCTATCACGCCTTAAGTATTTTTGAGTGCTGAATCCGAATTTTCAATTTAAAAAATTTTTTACCGCGTAGATTTCGATTAAATCCCGATTTTTATCGACGTTTACTCGAAATCTGGTTGAAAATTTTTTTAACTGAAAATTCGAATTCAGCACACGAAAATACTTAAGGCATGATAGGTTTTTAGTCTTTGGACCAGAATTTTTTTTTGTAGACCTGTGCTAGGAACGGTAGAAACCTCATTTCAAAATCACATAGAGATATGTGTCAATCAAAATGGACAACATGAGGAGCGCTTATTATAATTTTTTCTAATGGATTATTTTTTAGGTTTATCTTGAATTTTGTACTTATTGCCCAATAAAACGAAAATGGTTGCAATTACCCATAGGGAAGTATTTATAAACAATATTCATTTTTCACTTCTACATCACATCGTCGAAAATATACGGGGGATGTTATATTTGAAAAAATTGATATAATTCAATTTAAAAAGTTCTTAATTGAAAAGGGGTTTTTTAGGGAGTAAAAATGATTCAAAAACATTAATTAGATGTCTCCTAACTAGTATTCACATAAGTTTCTCTTAAAGCAAATAATTGTGACTTTGGTGATTTTATCAATATGCATCTGCAGATGGTATTATTTCAACAAAAAAATTCATTACATCCAAGTGGTCGGGAGATAGTCAATAATAATATAGGAATGAATAGAGTCTCAGAAAATGTACCGATATACATAGCATTCCATTTAAAAAAAGGCACTTGATCCTGTAATTTCGTCTTGGTTCGCCCTGTATATTCGAAATTAATTTCCGGTTATAGACTTTTTTATCTAGTTTGCTTGTATTTTTTAAAAAATTCTAACTATTGTAGAACTCAAGATATAGAAGTCCGACGCAATATTGCCCCACCCTATGTATATTGTCCATGTATAAATTGTCTCTGTTTCAAATTTTTTTATCCATTTCCCATTTTTATACACAATATTGGCTAATTATGAGAACTACATATACAGCAGAATTGACCTCCAACAATAATTATTGGAAATTTTTTATTACCATTACCATTCAGAAAACAATGAGGTATAATCTCGACCTACTATTTCTCAAAATGGACGAAAACGTACAACGTCAACTCGCAGTCTGAATTTTATGAAACTAGTATCGAAAAAATGCCCGAGAAAAATACTAAATTAATTTCTTTTTTATTAATTAGAAAATCTCAGAAGAGACCCCTCAATGATCGATTATCATTTTTTAAAATTATATTTTTAGGAAATATGTGCCAGTCACACCTTGCGAAAAATAGTATTATTTTAACAAATATTTACATATCATGATGATTAAAGAAAATATTTTTGGACCAATAGAAATATTTCCGAGCATGGTGAAAGTTTTCCCAATATTTCTGAATCTGCATCAAATCATCATCAGCATCAAATCTGAGAATTTTATTATAGTTTGTGGGCCATTGGCTTAAAAATATGAGAAATTTTCCAGAAAAAGTTTTCCTTCAATTACTGAATTGAAAATTGCTAAAATTAAATGTAACTGTACTCATCGCCCCTAAAAACCTTTGGGCTTTGCATAGGTATACAAAAATTTGCCATCGTTGTAAACTGAAAAATAACGACACTTGCCACTCTTTGTTGCATATTTTTTCATCGGTGTTATTTCAATGTTTAATGTCAAAACTACTATATAATTCATAGGTGCGGAATGTCCCAAAGGTTTAGATAATTTTCCAAACGGCAAAGGCATATTCTAAGCGAGATGTAAAATGACACCCGCTAATATCACCCATATCTGTCATTAAGAATCTAATCTGATAACAATAATGAAAGTTATATAATATACAATGTTATGTCGCTTTGAGCTTAGTTACATGTGCAGAATAATCTGCAGAAGGCAATGTATTGCCAGGACCCACGAAACGTCGTTCTAAATCATGATAAATATAGGGTGAACTATTAAAAACTAAACAGGCGAGTTTTTGGGTAGTTTTAATTGATATTTTTTAAAAGACACCGTGAGCATCATTTTCGGATATCTTTTGCAATATAACTAACTGCACGATAAGAGAAGTGATACCTCCAATCAGGTCTTCATCTCCTAAACACCAAAAATATCATACAATTTTTATTCGAAATGAGTCCTTATATTTCAGTAATTCCAAATTCGTTGAACCTGACGGTCTTCAAAAATATCGACCCAAATATTTAATTTTTGAAAAGTTTCAGTATGGACTTCTCAGGTTCTTGAATTAGCTCAGTTTAAAAAAAAACGTACACTTCTAGAAAATTCCTAACAGCCATTCATAACTGTCGCCGATTATCCATATTCAATTAGTGTATTAAATGAATTTTGTAAGGATGAAATTTTAATGTTTAAGGATTCGACGAACATTCATTCTATTGAAGTTAATAACAGTTGCCAGTTTCTTCATGCTCACAGTTAGATCTGTAACAACTTGTCTAAAACTTCAACCTCGACAACTTCATTCTTTACCGCAAGTTGACGTTCAAGGTTCCGTTTCTTGTTAGCCACCGATACAGTTTCTCGAAGCTTTTCCACTAACTTCAAAACGTATTTACATGCTTCAACTTTCTGTACGGGTGCATTACTCATTGTTGTTTAAAAAAGGGAGGGATTAGTTCCTTCCGCGATTGTGTAAACTATTCATAATCAAACTACGATTAATTCCTACTAGCTGCAAAGGCAGATTTAAGGGGGGGTATAAGGGCTAAAGCTCAGGGCGGCAAAATCCAGGGGCGGCAAATTTTTTGAAAAATACCAAAGGCAAATTATTATTATTAGTATGTACTATCAGAACATTTTTAATTTATTTGAGAACGTGTTTTTTATTTTAACTATTATTATAGTCGAGGGGGCAACCGCTGGCGAAATTTTGTACACCTAATACCTATTCTAGAAAAATACCCTTTATTTCCCCTTGAATTCCTTGTAATTCCCCTAATTCCTCAAATACCTTTATTTCCTCCTAATACCTTAATATTTTCTAGATTATCTCGGGAACGGTGCACTTTTTGATAAAAAGACCTATATACAAAATTGTTCCTTATAAAATCCTCTATCAAAAATGTCTTTACACTTTTTTCCTAAAATTAATAGTACCGTGGGAAATAAGGCGCACACATAAGGGTTGGTTCCAGTCAACACAATAAATTGTAATCTTTACTATAATCTACTTTAAAGTTCAATACTTAACGCTAAATCAGTAGCTACTAAAGTCCGCCTAAAATTATAATAAATTCCTCTCACCCCTATAAAATAACGCGATTTTTGACGAAGCGAGAATATTGGTATACCGGGTCGCTCAGCCGATAGGGACACTGTTTTGAATGGGAGAATGGATTGTTTTTCAAATTTGGTGTAGTGATGTGGGATATAATTTCTAATTATATAAGTAAAGAACCAAAATGGCCGACTTCTGGTTTCGATTTTACCCGAAAGTGGCTTTAAAATACCCGGTTATTGCGTAAAATCCCGCACATTGGCAGCCCTGAACAGTAACAGCGTTTACAGCAAGCTTTAAAATAATGCAGTTACCTTGGGTCGTCTGAGATGTAATGGGAGAAATTGAAATTTTTTACATTGTGGTGGTGTACAGATATTTATACTTTTTTCGCGTAAAGACAGCTTTGGAAATAGCCATACGTATATTCAGCGAATTATATGACCTTTGCGTCTCATTTACCAATGTACTATTAATTTTAGGAAAAAAGTTTAGAGAAGTTTTTTTATAGAGAATTTTATATGGAATAATTCTGTATATAGGTTTTTATATAAAAAAATGCACCGTTCCAGAAATAATCTAGAAAACCTCAAAATGGGAGTGGAAACGACGTCCTCTAGGGGATGAAGCACGCAATTTGTGAAACTTTATGAATTTTGTCCAATATATTACAATTTTAACTGTTATATTACTGAAGTATTACAAGACATCATGCAAAGTTTTAATAATGAAAAAGCTAGTCATGGAGAAATTGTAGACGTAGGAGAGCGATTTGTTCTAGCTTTATACAACTCTACCTCCACAGAAAGTCTAAGTGTATACAGATTCATGACTTTTAACAAACTTGTTGGTAAAACGAACAATACTGTAATATTACCAAAACTACCAACAACTTCTGCTGCTGCTCGGCAACACTGATATCGCGTTTTTTACCAAATTCAAACAAGGAAAAACGTTGCGCTAGAAGCTACTGATTGGGGATGGAAAAAAGTTGGCGGTATATGAACAGGCTTACGTTGCTCCACAATGTGTTACCATTACCACGGACAGGCATGCATGAATGTCGAGTCTATGGAAGACGATGAAGATTAATTAACGTAATAGTGATAATTAGTGGATTCGGCCTACAGGGGACACCACACGCCAAGTACTTTACCTCTAGGGTGGCGTGGAAACAAGTACACTATACAATATTCTCGCTTCTTTAAAAATCGCGTTATTTTATAGAGGTGAGAGGGTGGAAGTGGTACATTTATTATAATTTTAGGTGGAGTTTAGTAGCTACTGCTTTAGCGTTAAGCATTGAACTTTAAAGTAGATTATAGTAAAGATTACAATTTATTGTGTTGACCGGAACCAACCCTTATGTGTGCGCCTTATTTCCTACGGTACTATTAATTTTAGGAAAAAAGTATGGAGACGTTTTTTATAGAAAATTTTATAAAGAATAATTGATCAAAAAGTGATCCGTTCCCGAGATAATCTAGAAAACCTCAAATTGGGGGGTGGAAACGGCGTCCTAGGGGACGAAGCACACTATTTAGGGGTGGGAACTTTTCGGTTTAGTAATTCTTATGCTATCCTTAACATTTCTACCAATTTTCAAAACTTTATGAATTTTGTCAGATAGAAATCGTTATATTACTGAACTAGAAGTCCATAGTATCATCGGTAGTTTAATTAAATTAAATATTTTTTCTTTACTAGATATTTTTAGCGCTAACCTCGGCGCTAATGTTTTTACAACACTGACGTCCTTTATACAAGAATTGGTATGTAATTCTTCAAGATAAACATTCCATTTCAATATTTTTACGCTCCAATTCCCTCCTAATACCTTTTATTTCCTCTTAATTCCCTTCTAATACCTTGAAATAATATTTATTTCCTCCAAATTCCCCTGTAATTCCCTTAATACCTAATAATTCCTTCCGAAATACCTTCAATTCCTTCCTAATTCCTTCTTAATTCCTCCGATTCGTACACTATTTCCCCTCAGCGGTTGCCCCCTCGATTATAGTCAACTGTACAGGGTGGTCTCGCGAACGTTAGAACCTCATTTAACTTAGTTATTTTTGGAGTTACGCAAAAAAGTTCAAAAATAAAAGTTACGAGAAATCACATGTATTTTCCAAAAATCATTCAGAAAAACAATTAGAAGTCGAATTTCGGAGATATGAGCTTTACCTTGGTTTTTTTAAAAGGAACACTACGTATATTTTTACACTATTAGAAAGGCCATAGAAAAACATTTTCAATGATGTATGACACATCGTATTTTTCTTAAAAACTAATAGATATTAAGTTTTATATTTTCTTACATTAAGTCATGGTAGTCCGAAAAATGTATCAGTTATTGAAATTATCCATTTTATTTAAAATAAAGTGAAATTAGATACTAACAGGTATTTTGACAGAACATATTGTTTATTTTAATTTACATACTTTTGTTTCCCATGGCTAATTTGACAAACTGTAAATTTATAGTAAATTAGACAAAATGTTTTTAAGATAAGTATTATATATAAATATATATAAATGTAATGTAAAGTAATGGTATAAATATATATGGAGTGTTCTATTAAAAAAAACAAAGTAAAGTTCATATCTCCGAAATGCTTTCAATTGCTATTCTGAAATAATTTTTGGAAAATATATACATGTGATTTTCAATAACTTTTATTTTTATATTTTTTTACGTAACTCCAAAAATAACGAAGTTAAATGAGGTTCTAACGCTCGCGCGACCACCCTGTATATAGAATTTTCTCAATATCTGTTACAGAACTTAAATTAGGAAATTGTTTTGCTGATTTCTGGTAAGCCTATCTGGCCTAAATCTATTTGGCATATGTCTAAATGAATAACATTTTAAATGCATACCGAAGTTTATTTCAAATTTTATTTTTGTCTCCTTCTCATATTGATAAAATAAACAATATTATGTATCGATCTGGTTTTTAATTTATCCTAGTACTAATGATTTTGTGCTTTGTGCTATTGACAAATCTATTGGGAGAAAGCGTAAAAGGGAGTGAGCGAGGAGGCAATTGACTTTTAAACTTTAAAAGGGGAGGTGAGGTGAAGAGGGAATATCATTTTTGACTGCTGAGGTAAGGAGCAAAGAATGGCAAGGGGGTGGGAGGGCGGCAAGTTTCCGATAACCCCTAGGCGGCAGAAGAATAAACCCGTCACTGACTAACTGACACTGTGATATTGGCATATCTGAAGACAAAATTATTGCTTTTATCAGAAATATGATTTTTAGTACGATAACAGCTTCAAAAAACTGCAGAAAAGTAACTTTCATAAAACATTCTTCTAACAATCCATCAGAAACGTTTGGAAAAAAAAATTATCTAAATCAATAAAACGCGCTTTTGAGACTATATTTTTGAATACATTGAAAACGGATCGATAGACTCGGAAATTTTATGATGTGTGGTATTCAGGGAATTTCAGATTAGGTAATTTAGGGGTTATGGTTACAATGTGAAGAGAATAATTTGCAGGGGATGTTCCCTCGAAAGTGAGGTTGCGTGTCTTAGCGTTTAAAAAAAAATCAATTTGAATTACCTCTCTGCTTCGTGTTCAATGACCCACCCTGTATATGTAACATCAGCATGAAAATTCATCAGAATAGGTTCAACTGTTTTCATTTCACGAGCAAAGAAAGAGACAAGTGAAACTTAGAACCTTCTTCTTTTTTGAAAACGTATGCATAATTATACCCATGATCTCCTTGAACTATAAAACCTTTAGCAATAGAAGCATAAGAAATTTTTTTTATCAAACAACATTGTCAAAAAATCGCACAATACGTTTGCGTATTGCAGAGTAAAATAATAAAGAGAGCAACTATTGAAAGTTTCATAAGAGTCCTCCACATTGTAATAAATCGCATCCTTAAAAACGCTTTCAGGATTAAAGAAGAATATCTAAGATAACATCCTGTAAACAGGATGAGCTATTAGTTGGAGGCGCTCCTTTAGCTATATGCGAGAGAACAAAATATAAATGGCGGGCAATTAACTATATTTAATTTTACCACAGAGGGTGTAGAGCCTGGCGTAGACCTTTTGGAAAATAAATTTGTGGTTTTAAACCTTAGGGACAAACTGCCTACAAAGATATTATCCGAAACCAACTTATTTGTCAAATGTTCAATGTATGTCTATTATATGTAATGTCATTTTCAAATTCAGTGTTAAAAAGGGTGTTTCATCAAGAGAGTAATTTATAAATTTTTTTAATGATAACTAAAATTGGATAGAGGCAACTTAATAATAATAATAATGAACTACCCAAAAATAGGAATGAAAAGTACAAAAATTGTCTATCTACTGCGTAAAAAGGGTTAATGTTTTTTTTTAGACTACTATACAGCGTGATTTGCCATGACATGCGGAATGGTGTACTAGTCTTCAATGTGGGAAAGCCCCTACAAAATTTTAGAGTGATCCGAGGTAATTTAGTATATTAAAAAGGGTTAAGACTTACGAAGATACCTTACTCTTACGCGTCTGTAGTCAGTAATATGGCGATGAACTTATTTGTGAAAGAACATATCGGAGATGTTTACATTTCCTTAATTGGCATAAAAAGTGAAGCTAGCGGGTGCGGTCAAAGTGCCGCGTTTTTTGCTTTCGGTCGAAAGAACACCGGCAGGTACAAAGCACCGCCGAACGTTGGTGTTTTTGTGTTATTGGCGGGTTTAAGTGAATATCTCTTATATCTACTTGTTGTTGTAGAGTTCGCTAGCATAGGGTCAATGTCTTTTCGATTTATTTCGCTATTTTTGTAGTGTGATTTGATTAAAACCAAAAAGTCACTTCTACCCTTTCCAGCTTTGCTGTCAATAGTGTCAATCTCAAGTCTGATAAAGTGATGTTGTACCGCGTTACGTCAGATTAGTTAAAGTCATTGGCTGCGCATTTCTACAAAAAAATAAGGTAATTTTTTTGGTCATATCTTTTCAGTTTTTTATTTTTTTAACTTCTTTCGGTGGGTGGGGGCAATCTACTTATGAATTTTCCGCATGTCATGGCAGATCGCCCTGTAGAATATCTAATACTTAAAAATATGTAAACCTGAAACAATGTACCTAGTTAAATAAAATATTAGATACATAATTATACACATTTTCCTCGAATACGACACAATTCACTTTTAAGTCGTGCCACTGAGATTAAGTATGTCATTCCAATATCTCCAACTGCATGTAGGTAGGCTTTCTGCAATGCGCACTTGAATTAATAATGAGTTGAAAAGGGCCGATATGATACACGTATTTAATTTCTAAGGAGCAATAGTGATAGACATACGTCGGTAATGTAGAATGTAATGTGTAACATAACATGATAACATAACCACCATTTTTTTCAAAATCAAATTTGTTTATTGTTTCGTCTAAAAATAGGTTTTTTTGTGTATAATATCGATTAGTGATAGTGACTAAGTGACAAGTGTTTAGGAGGGCATAAAGAGCAAAATGCATAAATTTTTTTGACATCACAAAATAATAGATCACTACAAAACGTTATTTTCTTAGTATTTTTTTTTATCCGAATCAAAGGATAAAAAAATTATTTAGCTTCGCCGAGAATTTACACGCGTCCAAACGCGCCATTTGCGTGTGACATCATCTGGCATTCAGCATTTGCAATGTTTATTACTACCATTTTTAACAGATATTTAATATATGCACTTAGTGGTGGCAAAGTATTTAGTATAAAAAATTTTTATAATTTGAGAAGAAAAACAATAGTTAATGTTGATAAAAATATTAAAATCTTACATGATGTTTACATATTTTGAGGTTAGGTATTTAATCAAACTGCAGGAGGATAAAAGTGAGCGTAAACAAACTTATTTTTAAGAACAATGAATTACCATTTTACTATTTAAATATATTTTATTCATTTATATGTTAACAATAAATAAGTAGTGTTTTATATATTTTAATAGTGAATACAATATATATAAACTGAAAACGATTACAGTCGCGGTGACGTGATTCGTCAACAGTTGGGCTGCTGGTAACCCAGAGACATAACACAACTTTTTCCATTTTACGCTTTATTGCATTTTTTCTTTATGATTAATTTAATTGTGCTAAAAAGCTTTTTATAACGAGTTATAAAAAAAAAAGTTGAAAGATAATCACTGTCGTGCAGGAAAAGATAAAATAAAAACCTGCTTATGTTAAATAGATAAGTCTACTAATAAAAACACATTCGTGTAAATATGTATATCGATAAAACGATATATAAAATGTAAATAATTTTTTTTTTGTACGTTAAATATCTCCTTAGGTTTCTGATATCCTGCTACAGGATTCCTCAAGGGAGGGTAATTTAAGGGAAAGGATGATAGGGGGGGTGAAAGAACAATGAATGATGCATGCCTTATCGCTTTTCCACCTCCAATTTCTGCACTGATATAATCGGTATTATTAGCAAAAAAAAGTGCTCATCATAAACACGTCGATTTTCGGCAAATTGTCATTTTGAGCTTGCACAAAGTCACTGTCATTTTTACCACTTAGATAAATGAATACACTAATGCTATTTACAAAAATAAATAAATGCGAGATTTAAAAGTCAGCAGACTACAATTTAACATTTAATTAGCACACAATTTAATATTTCAGCACTAGCAGATGTAAACTGTCAAAGCGGTCAAACTTGTCTCTGCACTTTTCTAAATTCCCGCTGGGCGCACGGGTGGGTAAAATACGAAGCTGATTGGCTATGTTTTTAAATTAGCCAATCATATAATGTTATTGCTTACCGGTGCGCTCCACCAGTGAATTTAGAAATCTGCGGTCTATGGATCAAACCAAAACATTATGCCAGATGACGTCAGACCATTGGCGTACCATTTATAGTCACGTGATTTTGTTCCAATAAAATTTGAATTTCAAAATGATTCTTTTTACAAGATAACTTTCGTTTATAGTTTCTTTTTATTACATACTCGGCTTATTTAATAGATATAATGGAAAAATAATAAATTAACGCATTTTTAAAATTCATGCATCTTGCTCATTATTGGCAAATTGGAATGGAATGGAAATCGCGGTCGAGCTAAACGTAAATATAACAAATATTAGAAACACACCCGATTTGTCGACTTGTTAATAAATAAAAGTGTCAAGTAATATAATTGTAGAGTAAAGTATCTTCATTTTAAAGAATATGAACAAATCTTGTGAATTATAAATAATGCCAAGTACACTCCGAATACAAATATTCATTTTAGTCAATAATTAGAAGCTTACGAAATTTATTTAAGGTCGGTAACGTAATTCGACAATTTTTCTTACATCCCTGAACCGATTCAAAAAATTTTTTTATAGGTTTTTGGAGACAACTTTATAGAATGGTACTAGGTTATTGAAAAAAAAAAAAAAAAAATTGTGCGAAAATCGAAAAAAAAAATTTTTGTTTACTTAAATAATCTGGAATCATTCTATAAGGTTTTCTCTAAAAGCCTATCAAATATTTTTTCAATCGGTTTAGCCTGAACCGTTCAGGGATGTAGGAGAAATTGTCGAACTACGAAATCATTTTTTAAAATAAATATCTTTGTTATAAAATATTATTTTGGGTATTCAGCAGACAACTTTCAAAGAAATCATTCGTTCCTTTCATATATCATTGATCTAAATCTAACCAACCTAGAATATCAACAAGGAGTCCCCCTACGAACTGATTTGTCAACTTCCTCCTAACATTCAATATGAAAAACAAAAAAAATAACCATTCTTCCTAAATATTGAAGATCTAAGTCTGATCATGCCATTAATAATGACATATTTTAAATATTAAGAAAATTAATTATTAACTATATGGATGAAACTTTGTGTTCGGACTGTACTTGATATTATTTACAACTTTATTCGTAAGATTTGACTGTATTTATTTTACTCTAGGTAAAATTTTACATTTTCTTCATTTCCGAACACAGTGTGTAGTAAATCGTAATCCTGAGAATGGTTAAGGACTTTTCACAGTATACAAAAGATTTTATGAAAAATGACTATTTATCTAAAAACCAAAAATAAAAAAAATATTAGTAAAAATAAGTTCATCCGTGGATATACAAGTTGTATAAACAAAAACAAAAAGCAGTCCCACAAAAAAAAAAAGTTCAAAGCAGCGAACCAGACCCATGTATCCGGGGTCAAAAAAAATCGTACACCTCCAAAATCATTAGCTAGAGCCAAAAAACATCCCTGAAATGAGATAAAAAGAAGATTAAGCTACGAGAATAGTTGTTACTTCTTAATCAATCGAATTATACAAGTTAAGGTTAAACAGCAGCGTACGTACAATAGATATGAAACACACCCCCAGGGAGGGGCGAAAACTAGCCCCCATATATAAAAAAACCGATCCAAAACAGCAATGACTGCTGAAAAAGATCGAAATGTCTAAGTCTTGTTAAAGTGTTAAGAAACTACATCAGGTCCGACGTAATCTTCATAAACTGTCCCTATAGGGTTCAGAACAACCACCCTCAAGTTCAGAGGACACGAGAAAAACAAGAAAAAGGGTAAAATCCAACAGGATTTCTATTTTCATGGATGCTATGATTGGCTGAAATTGCGTAGTACTCTAAAATAGAACCAGAAACTTACGTACCATCAACATCCTACACTGTCAACCCTCAGAGGGTGTGAATACTACCCCCTATGTAAGATTTAACTATAAAAAATTTCAGTGACTTCTATAAAAATTCGAAACACCTCCGTTGTGTGGAAGAGAGAAGAAACTAGACTATGTTCGACGATGTGCTCGAAAACCACCCCACGGGGTTGCGAGATACTACCCCTATATTTGTAGGATGCTGGAAAAACAGAGAGAAACTAACCGGATTTACATTTTTATGGATCCTTTGATTGGCAAAAATCGTGTTGCACAGAGTTTGAAACTCATGTCCTATAAATGTTATTAAGTAACACCCCCAGATAGGATGTAAACTAACGTAATTCAAGATGTAACGAAAAAGCTATACTGTTGCTTATTCGTTTCATTTCCATAGTTTTTTTATATATAGGGGTGGCATCTCTCAACCCCGTGAGGGTGGTTTTCAAGCACAGCGTCGAACATAGACTAGTTTCTTCACTCTTCCACACAATGCAGGTGTTTCGAATTTTTATAGAAGTCACTGCAACTTTTTATAGTCAAATCTTACATAGTGGGTAGTTTTCACACGCTCTGAGGGTTGACACTGTAGAATGTTGATGGTACGTAAGTTTCTAGTTCTATTTTAGAGTAAAACGCAATTTCTGCCAATCATAGCATCCATGAAAATAGAAATCTTGCTACATTTTACGTTTTTCGTGTCCTTTAAATTTGGGGGTGGTTGTTCTCAACTGTATAGGGGCAGTTTATGAAGATTACGTCGGACCTGATGCAGTGTCTTATCACTTTAACAAAACTTAGACATTTTTAGCTTTTTCAGCATTCATTGCTGTTTTAGGTCGTTTTTTTTATATATGGGGACTAGTTTTCGCCCCTCCCTGGGGGTATGTTTCATATCTATTATATGTACGCTGCTGTTTAACCTTAATTTGTATAATTCGATTGATTAAGATGTAACAACTATTCTTGTAGCTTAATATTCTTTTTACCCCATTTCAGGGGTGTTTTTTGGTTCTAGCTAATGATTTTGGGGGTGTACGATTCAGCGACCGAAAATACATAGGAATACATGGGTCTACTTCGCTGCTTTGAACTTTTTTTTTGTGGGGCTGTGAAACCTATCGTATTTGACTTTAAGGGTGGCTTAAGTATTGATAACGGAAATTTTCTGAAACGTCTTCTATTTCAATTTCTATTTAATTTAAAAATTTTGTTTAAGGTTTGCATATTTCTAAGTGCGATATTTTGTAGTTGACATTAAAAACACCAAAATACTCAAAACTTCACTCGATGTGCATTTAGCCAACCAAAAGGACACCATCTCTCTTCAGGAATTATTGAGAGAAGTAAGAAACAAAAACATGGCTCATTAATTTCTCCTTCTCACAGCTTTCGTCAGCTTGTGTCCTACACAAGTTCGAATCAAATTTTGTCAGGTGATATAATATTGATAGGCGGTGAGTAAGGTAAAACGTAATTGCATAAAAAGGAGAGCATAAATTAGAGTTTCCGGCATGACACTGGATCTTTGAAAGATCCAATAATAAAACGTTGGTGGAGTTTGATTAATAGAGATGCATTTATTGGCTGCAGTTACAATCGATCTCAATTACAGAGCTGTTTCAGGGGAAGAATTAAATTCTGGGAACCTGGAAATGAGGTACATGTGATGGGGCATTACATTCGAAGTACAATTTTCGAGATATTTTTAATTCATCCATTTAAAAAATATAGAGGCATTCCATTTAAAAAAAATTGAGAAAAATAATAATTAAATATCAAGAAATGTAAATAAATATTTTGGACAACTGGTATAATAATAATTTATTTCAAAAATGTTTTTCAGTAAATTCACCACTATCAAATAACATCCTACATTTTTAGAAAAAACAATTAATAAATCGCGGAGATATGGCAGTAAAAAAATGTTGTAACTTGCCAAAAAAAAAAACAGGAAAAAAATCATAACTTGGCAACGCTGCATCCGATTGGCAAAATATTCTAGGGTGTAATACAGGACCCTCGGAGGCTTAACTGGATGTTCCATTTAATAAACTTATACTTTCTTGTGTAACTCGTTTTTGTGACACCTTGTATAACTGAAAATAATTTTACTTTGTAGTAGAGACGAAACATTGAAAGTTTTGCTAAGACAGTTTCTTTTACAAAGTGAGCCGTTTTTGCACAATCTTGCGAGAGAACTAACCGTATTAGCTTACGCCGATGACCTCCTAATCGTCGTAGAAGAAGAGCAACAAATTCTCAACTTCCTAGAAAACATGAAACCGCATTTGGACACATCTGGGCTGAAAATAAATTTCAAAAACTGTCTAATAATGGAGCGAGACCCATCAACAAAAGAAAGTCGGATCAGTGGAGAAGGACACAAAATAGGTGACTACTCCCTAAGAACAACGAACAAACTGAAATACCTAGGAACATATCTGACGAACCAACTGAAAAGGAGAGAAACAGTAAAGGAGAGAATAAAAACAGCATACAGAGTCACAAGAGCAATTATACCGTTCATTGAGAAAAACAAACTATCATGGGGCCTGGCCAAACGGCTATACATAGCCATCATACTGCCAACAATGACATATGGAGTTAAAAACGCGGCAACAACAAAAGCCAACAGAAGAAGTTTGAGAAGAGCTGAAAGAGACATCATCCAATTACTCAGAAAAACAACAGGGCAAAAACGACATAAAACATCAACACTACTAGAAGGGAAGACAATCACAAAAAGGATAGAAATGTACGCAATGAAGTACTGGGGACACGTCCAAAGAAGGGAACCAACACACCTACTGAAGAAAGCACTAACACTGAATAGCAGCAAACTTAAAATTGGGAGACCATGTTACACGTGGAAAACAACAATCGAGAGGATCATGAACAAACTGGGAAAGGACCAAACATACTGGGAAAGAAAAGCAAGGGGAAAGAATGAATTTCACAAAGAAATCGGAGCGATATGTACTCTACCAGAATCAAAAACGGAGGAATCAGAAGTCTCAGAAGAAGAAGAAGACCTGTAGAAACAGAAGTACAAAAAAAATAGGAGCACAAATAGCAGCGACACAACGCGGCAACATATCTCACAAGAAGACCCAGAATAGGCAGAAGCCCAGAACCAAAAATAGAAAAAAAGTGGGCTTAAACGCTCCCTCACGACATAATGCGGTAACGCATCTCACAAATACCTACACCTCCCATCCCACATTCCTTTACCATGCGCCATATGGCTCTCGCTGCTGGCAACAAGCATGACCTTAGTCCAACCCAGCGTGGACGTAGCGGGCCCAGCTGTATAACTTGGGAGTGGCAGCAATGCCTACCGCACGCTGGTAAATCAATCGATCAATCAATCAAAAAAATCGCATTTTTTTACATGCCTGCAGTTTACAGAATAAAATTCAGCAGAACATGCAACATAAATATAACACATACACAATAAGCACAAAAGTCAAAACCTTTAATTTCCAAATAGCAGTTGCAGTCACATTTGTTTTACTTGAGAAAATTAATATTTTATGTTTTGAGAATCTGTTTCATTACTATCTAAATCAGTCTGAATTACTATGAAAAATATCTCCAAAGACTTATCATCGAAAATTTATTTTAAAAAGTTATGGCGATTTTTATACTTAAAAAATTACATTAAGTTCAAATATTTCGAAACCCAGTGATTTTTCGAAAATTGTTCGTATTATAAAAGTTGTTTAGAATGTAACGTCCCATCACATGCACCTCATTTAAAGGTTTCTAGGATTGAATATCTCTTTTATATAGACACATTTTTTTTTAAATCTACCACCTGGTGAAGTTTGATACTCTCGTGTACTTATACAGTGTTGGCCGCTAAAACTCTCATGACATGTCATTTTTAAACTTATAGATATGACGTTTTTAGAAGGTTGAAAGCACGATTCTGCCCCATAGGAAAGAACCCCGTATGTTAAAAAAACATAGAATGTAGATATTTGAGGATAAAAATGAGAGTAGTAGTAGTACCGTGTTCTTGCTTAGCATTCTTATCTAAGGATTCCCAAGAATAAACAGAAATATGCCACGTTTTGTCCATGTAATGAATAGATACGGTGTTCATGTGTAGTAACATGATAAATTCTCTCTAGATACGAGGTCGACAAAATGTTAGAAAATAATGTTCGGGATTTATTTTACAAGGTTTTTTTCGATGTAATTGATGTATTTTTGTCCGCTGAGTTCATTGAAACTAAAATCTCAAAATACCCAAAAATACGGGGTTCTTTCTCATGGGGGCAGAATCATACCTCTATATAACAGTTGGTCCACTCAATCCGGCGTTAAGAAAATGTCAACCGTATATTTTGGATAGCGTGCAATTTCAATTTTTTATGACAACATAAGTTAAAATTTTTGGGGTCGGGGGTGCACCCATTTGGCCGCCATCTTGAAAATAAAAGTATAAATGGTCTTTTGAATACATCTTGAAAACTATAAATTCCACAAAAAAAATTGTAGAGAACTTTTTTGTACATAATAATATAGCCTACAACTTATTAACGACGCTTTGTTGTAACTTCGATAATTAAGAAGTTATAAGCAAAAATTAATGGAAATTTAGGGGATGAAAAACTATTGTTATTATTAACTTTTTTTTCTATTAATTTTATGGAAAAAAAATGCATCAGGGCTTTTTTATAGAGCATTTTGTTATAAATAATTTGACCTACTATTTGTTTATATCTTGATTATTTTTAAGGGTTTTCTTAGCGCCGCGAAGGGAGGAACGTCAAAGATAAGTCAGGTGTATAGGTAGAAAAAAATTATTAGTACTTTATTTCTACCTACATATCATTTATATTCTGGTTTTATATTTTTTATTTTACTTATTAATAAATTTTTCATTAATAATATTATCTTCTGTTCCCAGATGGAGTAACCGCACTCTTGTAAACTTTCTTATTTTTGATTTGCCGAGAAAAAGTCATTCTTTATAAAATGTTTCGCTTGTCTTAGGAAATCATAAACAGTTGTCAAACTTAAGATAAATTATACAGAGTATTCCAAAAATTAGAAAATATGAAATCGACTTTAAGCAAACTACTTTTTTTACATGTTTATTGAAAATTTTCTTTAATAAAGCTTTCTCAATTACGAAGGAAAGCTTAAATACGGAGTTTAGTTGCAAAATAAGGAAAGAACAATTTGTGTCCCTGGATGGGGTACCGCACTCTTGTAAACTTTCTTACTTTTGATTTGCCAAGAAAAAGTCATTGAGTAATTGAAAAACTTTCTTAAATTAAATTTTCAATAAAAATATGAAAAAAGGTAGTTTGCTTAAAATAATTCTGTATAATTTATCATAAGTTTGACAACTATTTATGATTTCCTAAGAATTACTTTTTCGTAAGTCAAAAATAAGAAAGTTTACAAGAGTGCGGTACTCCATTCGGGGACACACTGTATATTAATTATGAATAAGATGATGTTATTAATGAAAAATATATTAATAAATTAACTTAAAACACAAAATATAATAATACAAATGGTATATAGGAAGAAATAAAGTACCAATCATTTTTCCTACCTATATACCTCACTTACCTTTGACCTTCCTCCCTTTGCAGCGCTAAAAAACCCTTAAAAATAATCAAAATATAACAAAATAATAGGTCAAATTGTTTGTTATAAAATGCTCTATAAAAAAGAACTGATGCATTTTTTCATAAAATTAATAGACAAAAGTTATTAACAATGATAGTTTTTTATCCCCTAAACTTTCATTAATTTTTGCTTATAACTCCTTAATTACCAACGGTACAGCAAAACATTGTCAATAAAAGTTGTAGAGAATATTATTATCTACAAAAAAGTTCTCCGCGATTTTTTGTGGGAATTACAGTTTTTAAAATATATAAAAAAAATAATTTACACCCTTATTTTTAAGATGGCGGCCAAATGGGTGCACTCCCGACCCCGAGAACTCAAATTTCACCATAAGCCGGTTAAAAATGCGTTTGATTTCATTATTTGTTCTTTTTACACTTATATGCAATTCCACCGAGCAATGGTACGATGTAGTTTGTAAAGAAATATATATCGATTTTTATTATCAAATCTTCGAATAGAGACACTTGTCTCCAATTTTCGTTTATTTTACAATAGACCTAGGTAAAAACATATAAAAAAACATAAATTCTGGTCGAATTGAGAATCCCCTACTTAAAAAAAAAAAATTTACAGTCAATTATAAAATATAACATGACTCAAAATGTTTAAGATCCTTTAAAATATAAAATACGCTTCCTATAATCGAGGAAACACTTGAAAGGACCCCGCACATGTAAATTGGCATATAGTCAAATTGGCTGAAATTTTAATATGTTGTAAATTTCGACTTTCTGATCAAAAGCTCTCATGGGTCCAACTCGATCCTAAGTCTAGTTTCCGAGATACAACTACAGGATGTATCACCGAGAACCGCATCGATCCATATAGGGAAAAGTACGCAGAAAATTTTGAAAATTTAGGGAGCTACTAATGGCAATGTGGCCAATCCAACTGGAACAAACTAAAAACGTACTCTTCGCCTGTTCACTGAACTTTTTATATAATTGTTACACATTCTATAGGATACTCTTCGCAGTAATTTGTAAATAATGTTAGTTTTAGGCATTTTTAATTTTATAGTACGAACTTAGTTGGTAAAAGACTAAGTGTAAAATAAAGTAAAAATAAAAAACTATACCATTTTGGGTTTCGAACCCGGGGCCCTTAGATTCCGAGTCAAAAGCGTAAGAACTACACCACCACTTAACACGTAAAAAAACGTAAATTTTTACATTGTAAGAGACGAGCTAAAATTATATTTTCACAGTTGTATATTACATTATGAAATGTATTTTTGTAAAATATATAAATATATAAATATTTAAATATTCAATCACAAAAACATAAAAAACAGAAATTTTTTTTTTCAAATTTAAATCATTAATAACATTTTTGTTTACTGATCGATTTTGTTCAAAAACAATAGGATTCTTCCTCTAGATAACACTAACTTACTGTCCAAATTTCAATACAATCGGATTTTTCTTTCTTGAGTTATCGCGCTTACAAGAAACGTGAGGACGGACAGACGGACGGACAGACGGACGGACGGACGGACGGACGGACGGACGGACGGACAGACGGACGGACAGACGGACGGACAGACGGACGGACAGACGGACGGACAGACGGACGGACAGACGGGCGGACAGACGGACGGACAGACGGACGGACAGACGGACGGACAGACGGACGGACAGACGGACGGACAGACGGACGGACGGACAGACGGACATTTTGAAAGTTGTTCAGAATTCGTTCACTAACACAATGATATGAAAATTTTTTGTCTGCGAACGATATTTACGGTTTTAGAAATGTGCCGATCAAATGCAATTTACTCTTCGGTTTCGTATTTGCAAAGAGTATAAAAAATTATTTATCAAATATACGCGTTATATGGGGGAGCACCGTCGTGCTGATGAAAAATGTTTCTATGTTCGGCGAGAGGTAAATTTTCTAAATACTTGGTTATTACTCAAATTTTGTAAAATATTTAGTATTTCACCTAAAAAAAAAAAAACAAAAACAAAAAATGAACTATACATATTAGCAGAAGAAGAAATCTTTTTAATTTACTGTTTAAATTTTCTTGATAAAATTCTAATGCCGTTTCTTATGGAGCAGTAAACATTAAACTACCAACTTTCTTGAAAATTTCGCTCCCTGAACACATGAGGATTTGAGTCTCCAATAATGCAAATTGTGTCGATTAAAAACTCCGTTTTTGGTAAATTTAGCTTCATCTGATCATATAATATTTCCCAAATAAAAATCACAAAAATTTTCTCTTCTTAGGAAATCGTTTTTTTTTTAATCGTTGAATCATTTGGAACGAAAACGGGTGAAATTTATGTTTAATTAAAATTCTTTGAACTGAATCCTTGCATAGTCCCGATTCCAGAGCAGCTTGTCTTAATGACATCATTGGAAATGCATGGAAATATCCCAGAATTGCTATTTCTACGTTTTTGTCATCAATAATAGGCTTCTGCTTTTAAATTCTTGCCTTGACAGAGCCATAGCTTTAAAAATTATCCAGTATGCGTTTTATAGTGTTTGGTGACGGTTTCCGTTTTTGTGGATATCGAGTAGCAAATGTACTAAAAGTTCTTGATATTACTTTTATCACATTCTCCATAAATAAAAAACTAATTCAAGAAGTCTTCGTGGGTGTAATTTAAACGCGGTGGCATTTTTTGACAGAAGAAAATGACACATTATTACTGCTTGTTTCTAATCATGGCTAATTTGATAAAATTTTTAACAATTCTTGAATTTCTAAGAAAATAGCAAATATTTCAAAAAGTTGTAACTTAAACCCCCACAATGCTAATATCAGAAAAAAAGGAATTTAATTTTACATAACTTAATGTAAAATATAGGGTGTTTCATTTGACCTAAACAAATTTTCGCGGTTTGAAGTTTACAAAATGTAACGTTAAAAATGGAACACTTGGTGTACTATTATTGAATGTAATTGAATTGTAGTGTGCAGCTCTCCTCGTGTTCTTTTTACATCCCAAAAAGCAAATTAGTATCTTTTACACGAAGAAAGTTATAAAGGTTATTGTAAACCATGACACCTGTAAAATTTTTCTTTAAATATCAAATATCTCTGAAACGGCTGGGTTTAGGCATAGGGTATCCTACACGTTTTTGACTTAGAATTTCATGCTCTTTTCGGAAACCCTAAAAGATATAGAGTGTTCCATTTAAAATAAGCAAGTTGGTATCGACTTCCGGTATAACCGGAAGTGCCATATGCTTGTAATTATTTTGGTTGGATTGGCCACACTGCCATTAGCAGCTCACTAAATTTTCAAAATTTTCTGGTGCGTACTTTTTGAGTGCTTTTGTGATTATTAATTGTAATTTTCAAACTGTTTATCCCTACTCTTTTACAAGCCATAAAGAACCTCGTATCATTATCATGGTAAATTGGCTTCCAGTGTAATTGTTAATGTTTATATGTTGTAATCTTTAACCTTCCGAACAAAGGTCTCAAGGGCACGACTTTCAAAACTGAACACTTCTTCAGATAAAGTCCCAAAATTCAAAAACAATTTACAATATTTTAGACATGCGGGGATTTTTTACTTTTAAACCATTAACAGGAAAAAGTCAAATCAAAAAATGTTTATTTGAGTTCAATAAGGCTTAGAGATTTTCTTTTTAGAATGTTTTATCAACATATAGGATGAGTCAGTGTGGACGGTCAGTATCTCCTCCACCCTATGAAATTTGAAAAATGTGTCAGATAAAAATTGTGGAAGATCAAGAGTGGCATATTCTAAAATTATTTTAAAATCTACAGGGTGTTTTACAGAGTGATGGCAAGTTAGTACTAGAATTTTTTGATTGGGACTAAATACATTTGCAGCAGTCAAGACGAAAATCTGTAGAAAAACGTATTTTTATAAATTTGCCAAGAATTTCATTTTGAATGTTAGTCACGACCATGTACTAATTTCCAGAATACTCAGAGTTTAACCCAATTCTACAGGGTGTTTTCCACGTTCAATCAAATTTTTACATATTTAAATTATTGAAACTCATTTTTTTTTAAATAAAACCCTGTATATTTTTATTTAAAATATGTCTTCAATCAATTGGCTACATGCTGATATCTGATAATGACTACTTTTTTTGCTTCGAATCGTCGAAAAGAAGCAGAGATGTGGTGAGGAAACTTTCCATATTTGATAAAAGTCTGTGAAAGCCATATAAATAATATAATTGTGTGTACTTATATGGTATAAAAATTAAGCTTGCATCATCACGAATCAGATTTCACCATAAAATAGCCTATCAATATACCCAGTGGAAAGATTGAAGGAAAATTTTCTGGAAACTTTCCATTGCGTATATTGATAGGCTATTTTATGGTGGTCTGATTCGTGATGATGCAAGCTTAATTTTGATACCAAATAAGTACATACAGTTATATTATTTACATGACATTTACAGACTTTTATCGAATATGGAAAGTTTCCTCAGCACATCTCTGAAAAGAAATAATCACTATGGGTATCAGCATGTAGGCAATTGATTGAAGAAATATTTTAAATAAAAATATACAGTGTTCCATTTGAGAAAAATGGGTTATGACAGTTTAAATGTGTCTAATCATCGTGGAGAACACTCTGTAGAATTGGGTTCAACTCTGAGAGGTCTGGAATTTATTACTAACATTCAATGTTCACACACTACTGACTTAGGTACTGTGTATATTAAAAAAAATTAATGGAAAAATTCTGAAAAGGTTTATTATTGAACTTGAAAATATTTTTTGACTCTTGTACTTTTCCCCTTAAGTGGATGATTTAAAACTAAGAAATTCTTGAAAGTTTAAAGTATTAGACATTTCCTAGTTTTGACTCAATATCTCAAAATAAAAAAACTGTTCGGTTTTGGACGTCGTCCCATTGAGATTTTTGATCAGGTCAAAATATACACATGCATGTCTTTACTTCCTTGTCACAATCTGTAAAGGTTGTATTTGTCATTAGTATTAGTTTTGAAATGTATAAAATTGGATCATAAAAATTAGATGCCGGAAAATGACACAGGTATTAAAACTTTTGTCTGCCATTTACAAATGTCAATGTCGTTATATAATATAATTTGTAACAGACTTTTGGGTTTTATATGTGCAACTGGCATTCGAACTTCAACGTTAATATGTTCATTTTCTTGTTATTGCAATAAGACAAAAATCCAATCAAGATACTTAAATTGTTAAATTTTGTTTTTTGCTTTTATTATATTCAATTAAAATGACAAGAATAAACTTCTACCAGTTTCAAAACGTTGTCCTCATGACGTGGTTTTGTTACTAAATTACGAAAGAGGATTTTCAAAATTAGAAGCGCCTATCTTTTGATTCTTTGCTATGACTATATTCCAATAACCAACTACATCATACGCTGCTCACTCAATACGACCTGAGCTGACGAAAAGGCAAATTCACATAATACTTTGAGACTGTAATCTACTAACAGACTATAATGTCTATGAGCGAAGATATAATATTGCCTATATCCATTTTAATTATCATTAAACAATGTGTTCTAGTCGTAAAATCCATGATGTGCGCTGAAACACCGTGCCCTTTGTAATTGTTTCAATGTAATAATTTTATTTTATCGATCTGTATACATGTATTAGGCTCTGGTAACAATTTCGCTTATTTTAGAGTCCCAAGACTATACAGTATGCTCTTTAATACCGCAACACCCCGTTATTTGGAACGCTTTGCCCGATTTTAATTGTTTTTTAGATATAGTGTTTAGATATGTTCTTCCAGATGGGTCGAAATTTCGAGATCGACTACCAGGCAATTTTTTATCGGCAAATTGGACAACGTATTCGGTTCACAGTTGTCTCAATTACCTCTAGACAAAATTTTAACTCGATGTCTCATATAAATATTGATAACTATCGACCTATCTCGTTAATAAGTATCTTCTCCAAAATCATAGAAACTATAAAGTTACCTTGAAGCTTTTCATCTCCTCACAGACAGCCAACATGGCTTCAGACAAAATCATTCCACAGAAACTGCAACACTCTCGTTTGTTCAACGCATACACAATCTAACCGACAATAGAGAAATTGTTGTTGGAATGCCTTCGACGCACCCAACATCGACTTTATGTCTGAAAAACTGTCAAATCTGGGTCTACGTGGAAACATAAACCATCTTCTGGTCTCTTATCTAACTAATAAGACGCTTCCATGTAAAGCAAAGCAATATATAATCAGAAATATTCTCAACAAATACTGGTAATCTGCAAGGCAGCGTTCTTGGTCCACTCAGGTTTTTGTTATACATAAATGACTTACCCAATTACATCACAAACGGAAAAGTATTTATATATGCAGACGACACCTCCATAATTTTATCGGGTAAAACTTCCACAGAAGTACACCACCTTAAATGAGTTCAGCAATTGGTGCCTACTAAACCGTCTCATTATTAACCTAGGAAAAACCATCTGTATAGAATTCGGTACGAGTGTAAAAACTGAACACAATTTAAATTTCCACTTTCACAACGAACCTCTAAATGCAGTCAATACAACAAAATTCTTAGGCACAATGGTTGATGGACACTTCTCTTGGCATAACCATATTGATCTACATGTAAAAAACTGAACAAAATATATTTTCTAATTAAATCTCTAAAAAACAAATTAGACACAAAATTCCTTCTATCAGTATATTATGCGAAATTCCACTACGGATGACCTACAATATCGCTGTCTGGGGGCAATCTACGAAGGCTAATAGAATATTTATAAAACAAAAAACTATCCTTAGACTAATTTTCAATGTAAACCTTCGTACATCTTGTACATCCCTGTAAAGATATTTTTCAAGAACACAAAATTTTAACTCTAAATGACTACTTTACCTGTTAAAAGTTTTAACATATGTACATGATAACAAAAATCTCTTCCAAACTCATGCCCAAATACATCACTTCAATACCAGAGGTAAAAACAATTTTCAGCCCATAAAACACTTCTACTCAAAATATGAAAAATCACCAGTATTTGCAGGAACTAAGTTCTATAATCTACTCCCAACCTATATGAGAGAATTAACATCTCTCCATTTTAAAACAGAACTAAAAAATTTTTTACTCAGTAAGTGTTTCTGCACTATTAATGAGTTCACAGAGGCACTAAACGGCTTAGATATACTATGAACCATCATATTTTCATTTTACTCTCATTAATTTGTTACCCAATCATTTTATGTAGCCAGTTTTAAAAAATGTTAGTCTGGATGTAATATTTTTTATCCTATGTTGTACTTCATATTTTAATCTGTGTATTTTTTTATACCCATGTACTGTTGACTTGCCTTATCCACTGTAATCAGTGGCCCAAAAGATTAATAAATTTTGATTTGATTTGATTATAGGGTGTTTGTTATTCAAGAGCCAAATTTAAAATTTCTCACTTTTCGACTGGCCCTGTATAAAAGTCGGTTAAGTTCACTAAAAATGTAAAGTAGTCATTCGACTTTAGGAACATCAGATACTAAATGAGGAGGAAAGAAGAAAAGTTATTCTTTAAATAAACAGTGCTTCTATACATTATTCGGGTGCTGTACGTAGGTGCCTTAATAAACATTTTTCAAACAAGTAGATTGGACGGAATAGCTTTTCTTTTTTTCTTCCTCATTTAGTATCTGATGTTGATATTACTCAATGAGGAAGAAAAAGAAAAGCTATTTCGTTAAATCCGTCTGTTTGAAAAATTTTCATTAAGGCACCTACGTACAGCAACCGAATAGTGTATAGAAGCACTATTTATTTAAAGAATAACTTTCCCTTTTTCTTTTTTATTTAGTATACGATGTTCCTAAAGTCGAGTGACTACTTTACCTTTTTAGTAAACCTAACCGAATTTTATACAGACCCAGACGAAAAGTGAGAAATTTTAAATTTGGCTATTGAACGACAAACACCCTATATGAGACATCGAGCCCAAATTTTGTATAGAGATATTTGAGACAACTGCGAATCGATTACGCTATCCACTTTGCCGATAAAAAATTGCATATTAGTCGATCTCTAAATTTCTACCCATTTTGAAGAACTTAGTAGGCCTTGAAAATATGAAAATTACAAATTTTTCAGAACAGTAAAATAGAGCTCACCGAGCACTATATCTCAAAAAAAAAAATTAAAATCGAGCAGCGCGTTCCAAAATAACGGTATTAAAAACCACACATTGTATAAACTGGAGGTAAAACCGCCAGCGATAATTAGGTTTAAAATAATGCGATTTAAACAAATTTATAAATGTATCGTTGGAACGTAATGAAATTGTCAAAAAATAAGTAAAAAAATACTTAAAAACACTCTTTTATTAAAACTACACTAAGCAACTGTTCAATTTAACTAATAGGACAGTAACTAGAGGTTTTAATTTCGGAATGTCATATGAACAGTACACTGTTCATACATTTAATAGGCTTGTAACTTCGAAAAATAAAAATCGACCTACCAGTTTTGAGTTTTTTAGTCTTACAATTAAGTCTACTTTACGCTTCCGAAATTTGAACATAATGATACGGGATATAGTAGGGCCTATCGATAATCCATCGATATAAAAATGCTCGCAAGAAAGCGTAAAGGCAGGGCCGGATTGGCGCGCCCATAGGCTAATCATATATTTGCGCCCTCTTATTCATATGCAAGTTTACGAAGTTTTATAATTGATGAGCGGTGGGGGGGAGAAAATGGGTGATTTTTAATAAGCAGGGGGCGCAAAAAGCTCACGGCGCCCCTTCACGCATTGGCGCCCTTAGGCGATAGCCTAGTTAGCCTTATGGATAATCCGGACCAGCTTTTTTATATCGATGGAATGTCGATGGGCCCTACTATACCTTGGATATAAATACACACGCGCACACAGGCTGGGTTTATAATGTAATTATTAAAGTATTGACCAGTGTTGCCAGGTCTAGTGAAATTTCACTATATCTAGAGACTTTTTTTCAATCTAGTGTTTTAATGAAAACTTTTATGAAAATGCCTATTTCTAGTGATTTTTGGTTCTTCAGATTTGTTGCCCTCTAGCGGTTCGCAGACAAACATTACTTTCTAGTTGCAAACCATTTAATACACGTAAACTAAGTCAGGAAATGAAATAATTAGACAGAGAGAGAGCTGATGTCGTGTGTGAGTCATTATAGCCCAGACAACAGAGAAAATTTTATAGTGAAATCTCCAAAAACTTGCAAAATGAATAATTCTTTTTTTTAAAAGCTCGTGAAAGTGTATAGAACAATATCCTGAAAAGTTTACATTCTGCTCGGATGCAGAACAGAAAAAAAAAAGAAAAGAAAAAACTATTTTTTTTTCATCCATTTTTTCATAATTTTGAAATTAAGTCAGGGTAGGAAAAATAAAAATACAGGTGGATAGACCACGTGTTTCTGAAAGAAAATATCCAAATAAAATTTTGAAAAAATGGATGAAAAAAATTTTTTTTTCACTTTTTTTTATGTTCTGCATCGAAGCTAAATGTAAACTTTTCAGGATATTATTCTATACACTTTCACGAACTCATTAAAAAAATATATATTCATTTTGCAAGTTTTTGGAGGTAAATACCTTCAACGACTGGGTTATTACATAGAACAGTGAACTCTATTCTAGAGTTCACTGGCATAGAAGGGAAAATGGAAAAGACACTAAGTAAACAACTTTAGTCAGATCTAGTAACTTTTTAGAGCGTTGTCTGATAACTTTTAAAATTTTGACCTGGCAACACTGGTATTGACTCACTTTAACTCTATTGAAGCTTTGCTTATAAAATTACTATTTTCGAAAAATACATTTTTTTCTTATTTATATTATGTCAAAAAACACTCTAACTTTTCGACTTCTTTAGCAAAAGGCTCACAGGTATTGAGGGCAGAACTATATAAAAAAACGTCGTGGTGTTAGGGATGTGCGATGATCATCGATGTTCCAAAAACATCGATGTTTTCTTCATCGATATTATATCATGAGAATATCGATGGGATACCGATGTTATTATATAACATCGGATAAAAATATGTAGGGTAAAAAATAACAACAAAAGATACCCGCATTGGTTTATCAACCTATAAAAGTCAGGGAATGCGGAAATTTTTAATGTGCATAATATAAAACTGCAACCCCTTCCCACGCTCGCCAAAAGTTTTTTCACTATCGATGTTGGTAAAACATCGATGTTTTAGACATATTGATATTCCCTTGCGATGTTTAACATCGATGCTCAACATCGATATTTCAGTTCGATGTCCCATCCTTATGTGGTGTGCGTTATCTTGTCCGTGTTCGTGAGCATAGGTTATACCTAACGTCCCTCCTTCGATGTGAAATACATTGTGCCACAAAACATCACGGGAGACGTCTAAATGTCCCGCTTTTGCAAAACCTAAACCGAATATCCCGCTTTTTAAAATTTACGAGCCAAAGCATGGAGTAAAGTCAAAGTATTATGGCATGTGACACAAGTCCACACTTTAAAGGGCCTACCATAGTCACTAAAACAAACTTTAAATATTGCGTCAAATTTCATCTACATAAAAGTATGACCAATAAATAAATTTATAAAGGTGTGTCTATTTGAATTTAAATAAAATTTCCCAGACTCTGGAATGCGAACACATTGTGTTAAATCATTTTTTATCAGACAATTTTACTTACAAAAATTGTCCAGAATTACCCAAAAGCTTATACCTACCCAAATGTCGAAATTTGTTTAAAAAAAGATCAGTCCAAAAATATTTTAATGGATTTTTGTGTTTTGAAAAGAGTGCGGTGACAAGTTTGTTGGAACTTAAAGAAAAGTGAACTCTCAAATGGTTCGCAAGTAATTTGTAAGTTCTTTTTTTGCTTTTTGAGTGTCCTGCATATTAAATGAAATTTTAATATTTTTTAAATTTGATCAAACTTTGAATTTAAATTTTTTGGGAAATTCTGAACAACTTTTATCATTAATACCGCTCCAGAGTAATCGTGCGCACAAAAAATTTATATATTTTTTTTTTACTCAAACTTAAACTATGGACGTCTCATGAAATTCTAAGCCTACTTGAACAAAAAATTTTCAAAATGTTGAAGACAGGGAATGTGACAGCTGTCAGAACAGTGATAATTTGTACTTTGGGGCAGATTTCGGGAATTATTCTCTGACCACGTTGCTCGTATGTAGTAATTAGTTATTATCAACAGAAAAAAATATGACTGTTACATGCATTTACATATTTAATATTTCTTGTTTCATGCACAAAAACTGAAAAAATTTAAGACAAATAGTGACACACACAGTTACCCCACTATAAATGCGGGGAAAATACACATAAATAATTTTAACCTTATTAAATATAACAAATCACCCCACTGTGCTGGCAGTTATATTATAATGAACTTCCTATAGAAATAATCATAATAATCACAAATTCTTTCAGTTTATTTAGAAGCAAACTGCAAATGTTTAAACTGAACATTGTTTTTATAACAGGGCCAAGTTTTTGATTGGTAATGGAGAATATACGCATTAATAAATTGTACTAGTCGTGTATATAGCACATTACACAGAATATTTTTACAATTATTAAAAAAAAAATTACTTGAAGGTTTATACCGGGATATTGTGGCCATACTTCAACAGTTTATTGGCCTGGCATAAATTTGTCGACAGATGTCGATTTTTCAAGGGTTTGATGGACCTAAACACTTCAATTGTTTTATGTGGCAGACACTTGTAAGTCATTAAGACATAAATAAACTTGACTGGTAAGGTTGAAATTAATAGGAACTTAGAAATCAAAAAGGGTACTTAGCTCTTATATTATCCCTGTTAATTATTGCCTTGTCTATTGGGTCCCAGGTTGTTTGTTTACACTCTTACGCTCGTTTTTTTATGCACAGCACTGGTCGGTTTTCTCATTAAACAACTCGGTATTAGTTTATTTTCAAATATTAATTCTATTTCAACTTTGTTCTTTTGTTGTGACACATCGATTTACGGAATTTTTTGAGCTACAAATTCACCTAAGTTTTACCCAGTATTTTCGCGTTTTAAGTGGGAGCGTTTCAGACGCACATTCGTTCACTCGACCTGATCCTTCGAAAAAACACCGTGGAAGAAAATTATTTAAATACATATTTTGAGAAATATTATTACACAATACTGATAACTAATTGCTTCGTAGAAGCAGCGGGCCAGAGATAATTTCAGAAATATGCAGCGAAGCACAAGTTTTCACCATTAAATCTGTAAATCGTAAAATATTAACAGAGTAAAATTATTTAAATGAAACTTGTAAATTTTGTACAATATTAGCAATAAAATAAAAATATTTTTTTTAGCATCAACCGTCATTCTATAGTTAAGGGGGTTATAGAGTTAAAAAATGGGATTTACCGTGTTAAAAAAAATTATTATTTTTTTGTAGACCTGTGTGAATCTTTAAAAATACAGTAATAATAAGTGGATTTTTAGCATTAATTACATGGTAATAATAAACGTCTTATTAAGTCGGAATAATTACAATTATATTTTTTTGGCTGTATATTAATATCATTAACAGTATACGATTTTTTTCGATCTAGGGTTCATTGGCCAATAGCCATTAGCCAGTGTCATATATTGGTTTTGTCAAAAAGTGACCTAAATTTATCCCAGGTAGCAGACCGACTTCATTTTGACGTCATTTTGGTCGACGACGTTACGTGACGAAAAAATGACGTCTCAGTAACGTCATATTGTGACTAAATTATGACGTCATGTTGAGACGTCGATGCGACGTTTGGTGACGTAATTTTTTCATTGCAGAAATTATTTCTAGTTGGCGCCACATGCAAACTATGCATTACCACGTTGTTTGTTGCATAAATTATTTCTAGATGGCGCCACATACAAACCACTGAAAATAATCAGTCCTTCTTTATACCTTATACTCTAATGAATTTATAGAAAATAAATAAAAATATAAATTGCAATGTTCAAATACATTCAGGTAACGTTGATTGATTTGGATGGATCCTATAATGGTCAGGTTAAAGATCATTATTATGTGGCTGAGCCGAGATAGCATAAAAACCAGTGATTGTTTCACCTAGTAATTGTCCATTTATCTACATCTTACATGGCAGCTTATCCTGTAATGCATATCATACATCGGAAAATGGAAAAATTCTAGAGCCCTTAAGATTTACATGCCATATTTCACCAAATTGGCTTATTTATTATATTTCTCATATATACATTTATTAATTAATCAAAATAGCTTACATATGTAAGCCCATCGACGTCATTTAAGGGACGTCTGTTGACGTCACTTAAATGACGTCAATGGGCTGTGACATTTTGCCGTCATATTTCACGTCATTTTCACGTCATATTTAACGTCGCATTGGTGATAAAGGTGCCGAAAAAATAACGTCAAAATGACGTGACCGTGTTGCCTGGGATGTAACGTTTATAGTTTTCCCTACTTGAAAATTATTTACGTTTAATGATTGCGTAATTGCTTCTGATTCTATTGACTGAAAATATAACGCATTAAGAATTGCATAACATTCTCGAATTTAAACACCGAAAATAGAATGGTATGCATGTTCCACAACTTTTACATTTTTAGAATTACAAACAACATTTATTACATAAAAGTTTCGAAATGTAAACCTAACAAAGATGATTTGTTTTACATTCAACAAATTCGAAACACATATTTCAGGCACAAACATTTCTTCATAGTTATTATTCTGTTTCGTGATTTGAAATAAACTTCCAAAGTTTCTTATTTGTGTCCGGATGTTACAAAACAATAAGGCTCAGTGTTTGCTGGTCAAGCATGAGAAAACATCCTGTATATCAGTAAATGATTTCGGGTTATGTAAACTCTATTAAATTTAGAAAGCAAACTGCTGCTCAGGCACCAGAAAACATCCTGTGTGTTAGAGCTATGTAGATTTTGATCCCCACAGAGTTCCTATTTTTCGTACCTAGTTTATTAACTGAATGGTAAATTTTTCTGTTTTTTATAACGTCTGCAAAATTTATGTACAATATAAAGAAAGCTATAGAGAGTGCGGTTCGATACAAGATTTATAAACCACTACGATGTTCTGAACACACACTTGTGCGAGCCGATATTGAATTTCATGATATGAATTTTTTTAAGGCTTTATTATAGCACATGCCAAATAAAATACATAAACTACTGATTTATATTCAGCCAGTTACAACTTTTTCCAATTATTTTAAATCATAAATAAAATGAAACCGTAATGTGTGTATATTGACAAATAGAAACACAATTATTGTTTATTTTAACCGAACAACTCCATGCAATGGAATTATTTTTCAATTTAAGGAATTTTTGCCAGAGCCCTAATATATCCGTATGTAGTGTTTACATTTTAGCAATCTAGGAAATATTTTATGAATCTAGATGTGTACCTATATTGTCTTCTCATGGACTCCATTTATGTTGACAAAAAATTTTCAAAAATAAATAAAAAATCTATAAGTGTTTAAAGATGAGTTTTATTTCAATCCCTTATTTACCACTAATATACGATTCAAATATATGGGCCCTCACTTTAACTGCGAATATATCAAAAACGGAGTGGCAAAAATTGGAAAAATTATGAGTTAATTATTTATTTATTGTAAAGCACTCGCTGAAATTGTAATAACTTAAGTTAAAATGTTAAGATTATTTAACTGATGGCACAAAATGTATCCATTTTTAACGAATTCTGTTCATTTTTCGAAAATTATTTTTTATTTTTATGTAATATTTTTGTAGTGGTGTGAAGGAATATCCTTTTTATATGTGGTATCTTTTTCAATTTCTTTGTCCAAATATTTCGTTATTATTTACAAAAATATGCCTCCATGCCTGTTCAGTTAACTTGTTCTAATCAAATTAGCATTTATTCCGAAAAACTTATTAAAAACATCAACAGGCGTTTGGAACAAGTAAATTTAAAAAAAAAATGTGCTTAGTGGAGTAAAAAACGGGAAAAATCGCTTCCTTCTCGAGTTTTTTTTTTAATCTTAGAACAAACTGAGACATATACTATTTCGTTAAGTAGGCCGATGTTCATTAGAAATCATGAAATACGACATTTTTTAGTGGTCACGGACATTGTTATTTTTAAAAAGGTGTGAAATTTTGTTGTTTTTTTTAATCATGTTTTTTTGAACATCTAATGCCATATCTCAAAAACGAATGGAGATATCCACATGAACTTTTTTTATTATAAAACACACACTTAAGCACTTCTATCTGTGTATAGTATTGTTAATTAAAACATTTTTAGGCATGTTAAAAACTTAGATAACCTTGAATGTTCAGAAAATACGCAGTCAAATTTTCACTAAGCTACACACTTTTTTGATAGCATAATTCTTATTGTGTCTTTGATAGTTTAGGTACAGTGATTTTTTTGGAGCGCGCGAATTGCAGAAATTGAGTATTAATACGCCCGCGTCCACTAAAACTAACTAGTCTCGGGGCGGTGTACGATCAACGTTATTCGTTTTCGTCGAAGGTCAAATTATAAAACCGCTGCCCAAGGAATCACTACTTCCACATCCAGATCTTCTATCCAAGTCTCTCACAACAAAAAAAATTTGAATGTGGAAATAATTGTTTATGGAACTTTAATAATAAAATATTTGAAATCGTCTACCTCAAAAACCTATAAAACGATATGCCACATCGATAGTGGGGCTGAGGGTGGTGAAAGGGGGGTGGTAGTAGTGGTGGGTAAAGTAAAAAAAATTTTGAGGCATTTGGTTCTTGTACACACTAAATGACAATTTTATTTTTTTCGCCCCCTTGAATAATGGGGTGGGAGTTGATAATGGGGGTGGTTAATGCCAAAAAAATTTTGAGACCTTAGCTTCTCTTATATATACTAAACACCAATTTTATGGACTCTTGCTTGCTTGATTTGCCTATTTACCCCCATTTACCTCCCAACCCTTTAACGGAATAATCTAGTTCCAGATCTCGTTAAAATACATACCAATTTCAAGTCAATATCTTAAACGGTTCCGGAGTAATCGTGCGCACAAAAAAAAGTTACAGACAGACCGACAGACAGAATTTTTTTTTCTCAAACTTAAAATCTCGACGTTTCATGACATTCTAAGCCTATTTGGACAATAAAAAATTTCAAAAATATTTTTGTCAATACTATACTTACACTGGATGTGGAAGTAAAATGTGTAACGATATTTTTTCCCTTATTACCACTTGTACTATATTGTAGAACGTATGGCCATTGTGCGAATGTGAGTGAATTATCTGCTAAAAAAATATTTAAGATAAAAAAGCAATCTAAGTTTCATTGTAAAATGGAGTGGATTTTATGTGGCGTAGTAATAGAGGAGAACAATAAACTTGTGCACAGGCCATGGAAACGGGGTTTCTATAATTAGGGCTGCGGAAATTAAAAGAGACTTAATTTAGGATATTTTTTCTTTTTTGTTACCTAATTTAGGCGAAAATAACACGTTTACTCAATTATTGTGTGGATCTAGGGTAAAAATGCAATGCATGGGAGTTTCGGATAGGGACTCTGACACAGGAAATGTCGGATACAAATAGTAAGATTGCCACGTTCAAAAAAAGTGCTTTAAGAAACTGTCTTTTCTATTTAGCTCCAATAATAACGCAAAACAAAGGAAGACCCGATAGTTTACTTTTTATCAAAACACTCCAAAATTATTACTTTTCCTAAACTTCTGTTTATGGAATTTTATTAGCCCCCTAGTTGCGCAACTTTTTTTTCCATTTACTATAATATTATTTTTTACCGTTTCCGAGATCCCAATGCAATGCATTTTTATCCCATATACTCTATTTAAGATTTTTAATTCCTTTTTGCCTTCAACCTTAGTCCTTAATGCGCCACTGGAAAAAATAAGTTATCTTTCCAGATCCTAAAACGTGATAAAACGGTCCTAAACATAAAAAAATAATAATGAAAAGTTCCGTTACACACAATACATAATCATTATTATTCTTAAGTGCCGCGCGCGTACGCTTCGACAATTCCTCCATACTAAAAAATTCGTAACTAGCAAACTATTGCTAATAATGAAAATATTTTTTTTCTAAAAACTTTTTTAGTCTATTGACTTCATTTTCTTCATAGCATGTTACACAAAATTTTCAAAAACAAAAAAGTTCCTCGCTTAGTGAAAATTTGATGGCATATTCTCTAAACTTTCAGGGTCATCTAAGTTTTTGGCATGTTTACATTTCTTTTTATTAGCAATCCTATGTATAGAAAGAAGCGCTTAAGTGTGTTTTTTAACAAAAAAAAGTTCACATCGATAGCTCAATTCATTTTTGAGATATGGCACTAGATGTACAAAAAACATGATTTAAAAAAAAAAAATTAAATTTTACACTCTTTTTTAAATAAGTATATCTGTGACCACTAAAAAATGTCGTATTTCGTGTTTTTATGTGTAAAATGATGTTGACGGTAATACCCACTGTGTCTGATCTTGTTCTAAGCTAATAAAAAAAAACGACACAATTTTACCTCTGTTTCGCTGCTCTAGCTCGCAAGAAGTGAAGCGACGTCGAAGGGAAATGCTTGTAGCCACTAGCCAGGACAGGACTTAAAGAGGCTTCATACGCATCTTTATTTGAATAATCATATAATCATGACTGGTTATTATTGTTTCTTTTTGCTACTTTTCTATAAAACATAATCAGGGCCGTGGAGAGAAAATGCGGGCCCGGAGGGGGGGGGGATTTTGAACATTGATGGACGGGGGGGAGAAATAGAAATCCTAAAATATTTTTTAATGAACGAGGTGAGGGGAGAAATAAAAAAAATAGAAAATTTTCAAATTATAATATTATACAAAACCGGGCCCCCAAACAAGCCCGGGCCCGGGGTAATCACCCCGCACCTCCCGCATCCACCCCTCTCGACAGGACTGAACATAATGCAATAAATGTTATCAATGGCATGAATAAACTGAATGAAATGAAATGAAATAAAAATGTATGCTTAGACAAATTCTTATCAGCTTTTCTTTAATAGGATAATATATCAGATTTTGTGAAAAATATTCTGAAAGAAAGGTGCGTAACCGCAACAAAGTCATTTTTGCCTGCAATATGTATATTTAGCGGTTTTTTTTGTTCCGAAATATGATTAATTAAAAAATACTAAAATATTCGTATGTCAAAATTCACCAACTGTGGTACTGTAGAAACACAAACAGCAAGATGAACAGTTTGAATGTCTTTCTCATATTTTTAATAAATGACAACTGAAATAATAGTTCTTGATAATAATTCCAAAGTTATAAAAGAAACTATAAAACATTCCCTTTTCGACAAATGAATGAAAGCTAATATTATGATCAAATTGTGTATCAATATAAATTAGCACATATTAAACACTTTCTAACGTAGACAATTTGAGAGCATTCCAAGTGATTAAGAATGTACTTATAATCAGCATTTTTACCTAGTATCAATACATTTGGATAACATTTGCTGAAGACGACCTGAGTCCACCCCTGGACATATTTACTTAATGATTCTGCTATCTGTAGCCGATCTCTCTCTCTCTCTCTCTTTCTCTCTCTCTGATTATAACTCCTAAATGTTAAAATACAAAATTATGAAATATATTTCATCGTACGAAAAAAGCTGGGTACTGTGAATAAAACAGTTCAACATAAGTTTTTCAAAATGTCAATGAGTTGTTTACAATGGACATACAAGGTGATTTGCGTAGGCCGTGCATTAGAAGTTTTTCAACTTGCATCCATAATCGATCATGCCCGTTCCACCTAAAATATTTTCTGTCCTCCAGATATACAGGGTGTGCCAAAAGTCGGTGGTACCAACTTTCTTATTTTAAATAGTAACCAACAATTTTTTTACATGGTCAGATTGGCCTTCCTATTCTAAGTTTAGAGAACCTAAGTTATATTAACTTAGCTCTCACAGTTTTTGACATGTCAATTTTTTTTTAAAAAATTGCTGCTATAGTAATTCACGAACTGTATCTCGCAACCCGTTCAAAATTATGGAACCAAATTTGTGAAGCAGTTAACTGAAAGCCCAGGCTAACTCCCAATGTTCCATCGCTGGTCCCGTATTGTACCATATACGCGATTTTCAAATGTCGCAATCAAAAATTGTCAAAAAGTCAATTTTTTCAAAAGGCACCTACTATTTTTCTTGACACCACTCGAAAGAAAATTGAATTTTATGGTGAGTTACTTAAGCTTCCCTATACGCATTTCTATTCTGGGATATTTTCAAGTATATCCTTAAGCCCTAATACAAAAAGCGTTTTTAGAATTGGGTTTTTCATATTCTGCAACACAAACAATTTTACACCACCATAACCTACATCTTTTTTCATTCATAAGACTGAAAAAAAACCTAATTTGGACTGATGAGGCAAAGTTTTGTCAGCAGGGAGTTTACAATGGGCGAAATCGACATTTTTAGGCTTCTGAAAATCCACGTATGGTGCTCGAAGTTGAAAATCAAGTACAATTTAGAATAAATATGTTTTGTTTGGTAATGAACCAAGAGGTACGCTATTTTATGTACGATGGAAATTTGAATGGTGAAAGATACTTGGAAATTCTTCAAAACACGGTAGAAACATTTCTCGAAAATTTGCCGCTGGCTAGAGCTGCTCATTCATGGTACCAGATGGATGGGGAACCACCGCACAATACAATAACTGTAGATACCAAATTGACATCCTTGTTCAATGGCCGTTGGTGGGGGAATCGAGAACCATTTCTGTGGCCTGCAAGATCTCCAGATCTTACCCTTACTTTAAACTTCTATATTTGGGGTCGGACAAAAGATTTGGTTTATCCTTCAGCAGTTCGCAACATAAACGAGTTGAGATTTAGAATAATACAAACTTTTGATAATCTCGAACCCAACGAAATCAGAAGTGCTACACAATCTGTTGAAAGTAGAATAATATAATGTTTGAACAAAAATGGTGGGCATATTGAACATTTACGTTAGAATTCTGTCAGCATTGTTCTTGTTCATTAATAATAATTTGATTTTGGTGTGTGTAATAATAATAACATAACAATTATTAAATAATGATAATAATAATGATAATAATTAAATAGGAATCCATATTTTTCATTAAATTGTTAAAATTGACTTTTGTTTCCATGGCATACTTGAAAAATAAAAGGAATCTCTCGACAAGATATGATATTTTTTTATTTTTATTTAATAACTCGATAGGAGATGAAGTTAGGTATAGGGGATGCTTAAGTAACTCACCATAAAATTCAATTTTCTTTCGAACGGTGTCAAGAAAAATAGTAGGTACCATTTGAAAAAATTGACTTTTTGACAATTTTTGATTGCGACATTTGAAAGTCGCGTGCGCCCATATGGTACAATATGGGACCAGCGATGGGACATTGGGAGTTAGCCTGGGCTTTCAGTTAACTGCTTCACAAATTTGGTTCCATAAATTTCAACGGGTTGCGAGATACAAATTTGTTACTATAGCAGAAGTTTTTTTTCAAAAAAATTGACATATGTCAAAAACTGTGAGAGCTAAGTTAGGTTCTCTAAACTCAGAATAGGAAGGCCAATCTAACCATGTAAAAAAACTGTAGGTTTCTATTTAAAATAAGAAAGTTGGTACCGACTTTTGGCACACCCTGTATATCTGGAATATAGAAAATATTTTAGGTGGAGCGGGCATGATTGATTATGGATGCGTATCAAATTTTAAGTTTCTAATCCAACTGCAAGTTGAAAAACTTCTAATACACGAGAAAAAGATGTTGGCACTCACAGAGACTATTCTTTGGTACAAAAACTACAAGTTTGAGAAGGTGCCAAAAGTCCAATTTTTGGCCAAAAATCTGGAAAATCGGCAAGCAGAAAATATTGGCATATAGTTTTCCAGCAATGAGCGTTGACAACAGGGCCGGCCCGACCAAACTCGGCGCCCTAGGCGACTTGAATGGTCCTTTCAAGAAAAAATTTGCATCAAGATAAAACACAAATGTAAATCGATATTGTAATGTTTAATCAAATAATTTACTTGAACTTAAGAAAGATATAATAGATTTGCTTAAAGGAGATTGTTTCCTCATCTTTTGCTGTAATTGTAGACTGAAAAATGAAAATGATGAAAATATAACACTAAGTGAGTCTACAATTACATAATTTTCATTTTCCTTGCCTTGGTTTTAGCAAAAGTGGAAACAATTTCCTTTAAATCAATTGTTGCAGCTACTTCTTGTTCAATTGATAATGTTGACAACCCTCGCCATGCCGCCTCCCAAATTCGAGCGCCCTAGGCCGTTGCCTTGTTTGCCTATATGGACGAGCCGGCTCTGGTTGACAACGAAAATTTTCCGCCTGGTCAGAAAGTGGTATACTATGTTCCAATGTTGGCCGTAATTGATGTCGCCAGTGCTGCTACACGGAGAAAATTTTTTGGCATATATCGAATGTTGATAGCCAAGATACCCCCTTCAACTAGCACCAAGCCCCAAAATGTTATACTCTGTTCCACAATTGAATATTTTCTGGGGAGGCTAGCGCCAAAGAGGGCAGGGGAGGAGGTCTGACTCACATAAGATAAAATACTCAGGAAAATATTTGCTAAAACATAACAGCAATGCCAACATGTTATATCCCAGCCCCCATATATGTAGCTATCTCCTAGACTAATAGCGACACCTATTTGTTGCATATGTCCTTGTTGGAATTTTCTACAGGTACCTATAGTTAGTTAAACGCGAATTCGCTCTTGAGGTATGTATCATTAACTACATAACACTCTGTATATTTCATATCACACATTTGAGGCTCTTGTCTTTTTATTTACGTACACTGCAGTTAGAGTATGCACATAATAAACAAATAGACCTGTGGATATACTCATTTATATGCGACATAGCCAAGCATATTTATATGGGTAAATTGTGTTTATATGAATGCAGATTGTATGCATTCAAGCACAGAGCTAAGAGATTAATGTGGTGATAAGCAGTACAAATAGCTAGGAATAATATAAAAATACTGTTATTATTGCACGGTATGCTATACTTATTCAAATGACAAGATTACTGTACAAATAAAGGTAGTACACCACGATCTTATGAGCATTAAAATAAAGTTATGGATGTTTACTTGCAATTTATTTTTATATGGGGCTTGGTGTAAATATTAATAACCACAAACAGTGTTCTATATATCTTATGGCTACGTCCTTTTTCGTTTTAAAATCAAGTGCCAACAGTGGCGACATACTCCTTAATTACAATATAACTGTTTTTGACAGATACCTACTAGATTATTAAAAAGTAGCCATAACTTTTAAAACAAATGTAATGGCAAGAGCAGATGATTGTAAGTTAACTATTCTTGCAATGAAATTAAAAATTAATTAGATTAATAGAAAAGTATAAGCCATAACACGATTAAGAAAATAGGTATACTGGATTTGGCGTGGTGGATCACATTGAAATGGGTGATTAAAAAATTAAATTTACTTTAAATTATTTAATTTAAAATACAAATTGAAGTTTATTCTCAAAATGGGACCCCCAGCAAGTACAGTAACACTAATACCTGTAGTTACTTTTTTCTCTTAATTTCTCATTTAAAAAAAAAATTGAATCCTCAACAATTTAATTTTTTTATTTAAACAATGAAATGGTGCAAAAATGTTTTTATGGTATTTTATATCTTTCTAGGTGTAAATTAATATTTCAATATCAAAAATTTTATAAACAGTATACAGAGTGTTATTTTCTAGAAATAATTTAAAAATAGTTTTATTTTGGGTCCGGCCCCGATATTTTATTATGATCCCAGGCATTTAATGGTGACTGACAACTGTGATCAAAATACAAAATTTCATTGGATTCTGTTTATGCATTACAGATATATATATATATATATATAGCGGAAAGAAAATTCTTTAAAAAAATATAAAACACCCTATATTTCGAAAACGGGGCCGCTTTAGCCGTTAATTACTATATAGTTGAAAACACTTTATAAAATCGAATAAATGAAAAATAACAATTTCTTAGATCGCACCATCAAAAAGAGCATACGAAATTATAAATAAGGTTTTTCATCGGTAGGTTTACAGCCTACGTCACCTGTAGACACTACAGGCATCTTTGTCTCTGTCTTTTACACGGAAATCAGATATGTCTGTTTCTTTCATTCGATTTTCCGCCCCCCGCGTCTCTCTCGTGCTAAAGCTGCTGATCGAGGTAACCGTATAGTTTACTGACCGCGCAAGAGAACGACCTATTGCCTAACCTGTCAAGGATTCACAGAGTAGTCAGTGCCATGCATGTTTGAAGAAAGTTGAATGGCTATTTGGAACAAAGTAGTGATACGAGAATAAACTGTCAATTTTGCCCTGTCCGTTAGCCATGGTAATGGAACTCCATTAACACGTTACCAGCCCTTACCACGAGGAGGTGGACATAGGTCTTCAGAAGGGCCATCTCCCCGCCCCTCCCATAGTGTTTCCAATTTATTTACAATATTTATACATCCTTGTATGTACAAGCATGTCTACTATTTCAAAGAATCATTGTCTTGTTGTCTTCATTCATTTCTTAAATATAATATAATATAAATATAAAATATTCCAATACAATATAAATTGTTCAAAAATAAAATTTTGCAATAAGTTTTTTTTTTTTTCACCTATTATTGTTTACATTGATTATAAATTTCCTCCAAAGAACTGAGTTAAGTACACAGAAACTAGCTTTGGTTTGCTACCTTCATGCGCAGCACAGATATGATATGAGCAAAATTATCACAGGTCTACAAAGAAAAAATATATATATCTGCTCCACGGACTAAACCTATCATGCCTTAAATATTTTTGTGGGCTGAATCCGAATTTTCAATTTAAAAAATTTTCTACCGCGTAGAATTCGAGTAAATGTCAAAAATTTCCAAAAAAAAACGTATTTTCCCAGGTAGCAAGGTTACGTTATAATGATGTCAAAATCTAGTGATACTGGTCAGAAAGACGTCAGTGGTCTAAAAATGACGACATAATGACGTCACATAAATGACATAATGACGTGCTACATATCACGTCACATTGTCGTCTTTTTTCGGTGTTAAATTTATTTATATTTTATCCGATTACAAATATTCTATATCTACAGTTGAAATAAATGACAGATGATGACGTTTTTTTTATCGTTTTTCTACTCATCTATATTAGGGCCGTTACTTTCTGTTAACGTTAAACGTGGTTAAACTTTAACCGTCGGCCAAATCATTGAAAGTACAATTGTTTCCATGGTAACTGAATTGGTTTGACCCACCGTTAACGTTTAATCGGGATTATTCGGGATCGAAAGTACCGGCCCTTAATGCATAAAATTTGCTTGCTTACCACGTAGTTTGTTGCAGAAATTATTTCTAGATGGTGTCACATACACACCACTGACAACAATTAGTCATACTTTATCTTATACTCTTATGAAGTTATAGAAAATAAATAACATCGATTACAATGTTCAAATTCTTTCAGGGAACATCGATTTATTTGGATGCATCTTATAACAATCAGGTGTTAAGGATCATTTATTCTGTAGCTGGGCTGAGGCAGCATATAAGTTTTATGACATCTGTTTAACGAGTTAAGCACTCACTGGTTTTATGATAAAACCAGTGGGTGCTTAACCTATGAATTGTCCATTCATTTACATAGCGGCTCATCCTGTAACCCATCATATATTGGAAAATGGAGACCTCCTAGAGCCTGTTTAATTTCGTTTAATTAACGTAAGTAGAACCTCAAATTAACGTCTAGCATAAGACGTCATTGATCTGAGACATTAGGAAGTCATTTTCACTTTTCATTTGCGTCATATAACTCGTCATTTCTAGTCACTCACTGACTATTTTTTCACGTCATTTTCACGTGCCTTTGCTACGGCACACAAAAATACATAAGGCATAAGGCTTAGGCATGATAAGTTCAGTCCTTGGAGCAGATTTATTCTTTTTTGTAGACCTGTGGACAGGTCCTGTGCACAGGTCTACAATAAAAAAAAAATTCTGCTCCAAGGACTAAACATATCATTCCTTATGTGTTTTTGTGTGCTGAATCCGAATTTTCAATTGAAAAATTTTTCTACCGTGTAGATTTCGAGTTTCGAGTAAATCCCGGTTTTTATCGTTAAAATACGTTTTTTTGACAATAAAAACCGCGATTTACTCGAGATCTACGCGGTAGAATTTTTTTTAAATTGAAAATTCGAATTCAGCACACAAAAATACTTAAGGCATTAGTCCTTGGAGCAGAATTGTTTTTTTGTAGACCTATATTAGAGACGAACATCAAAACTGAAAAAATCTCGCATTATAAATAAAGAGAAAAAATATTTACACCCGACTTGAAAGTAGATGGACATCCGACTGTTGAGGAAGACAACTATGACATCCAAATATGTCCTGCCTTTGCAGTAAACTGATTCATGCAGCCTGCTAGCAGTCCATATCTTATACATCTATGATTTAAATGCATCGAAATTAATACCAAACTGGAACGCGCACTCGACTAAAAACAATGACTCAAAATAGAGGAACTTGCGTTCACTATTCCATCCTTTTTTCGCCTGTGTACAGACGGTTAACGTTTCCTTCAACCAATCAGATCTTGTCAGGACAAGGACAGAAATAGTGCACGCAAGTTGCTCCATCCGTAAAAACATGTTTCAGTGGTTTCGTATACCTAAAGCATTCCAGTTTGTTTAATTTAAATGCTGGTAATAGACCAGAAAGGGGTAAGGAAAATAACTTTCCTAAATAGTCGACGTTTCGTCACAATTTATTGACATCTTCAGGTTAATCTGCAGGTATGAGTAACCTTCATGTTACGTTAAGTCGAGGAATTTTGTTGTATTTATTTATATCAATGTGTTGTGTTTTATTATTTAAATCCAAAGTGATAAAGGAAAACTCACCTAAATATTCCTGAGGATGTGAATAAATTGTGACGAAAAGTCGACTATTTAAAAAAGTTTATTTTCCTAACACCTTTCTGGTCTATATCCGTCAACCCTTACCAGCATTAAAGCACACATGTTTAATGAACATAATTTCTTTCAACCACTAATATTAATTTAAAATATCAATGTTTAAATGTGATTTAAATGTAAATTCCGGCGACATCTGTCGGTGACTACGCCAAAGTCGAAAGTATTCATTCATTTCGTAACCTGGACAAAGATTAGAGAATTCTCTAATCTTTGACCTGGATGTACAGCATAGCATTTCTGTAAAAAATCGTAAAACGTCAATTTTGCTTTATCATAAGCCACATTTAAGCAGCAACTTTCTTAGTTTATCTTCATTGCCAGAAGTGCAACACCACTACTAACTTTTTTCGAAAGAAAATTTTTTGTTATAAATATTCCAATAAAAAATAAACATTTACATTTTAAGCTCTTTATTATTTAATGCATAAGATGTTTAAGATGTGCACTAGGGTGGTCCTTAAAAACTAATTTTTAAAATTTACCCGGGGCGCCCTCTTATTTTGTTTTACGATATAAAAAAGAACTTTCATAAAAATTTCAGATTTTTAAATAATGTTTTGAATTTTCAAGATAATCGAGAATTTTTGCAAAATTTTTATCAAAATAAATCAAATGAATATCAAAATGACATTGATCATCAATTAAATTAATAAAATAGGACAGAACATTGTCCCCCACTTTCATCTCAACTCAACTGTATTTTATTAACAACTTTTTCATTTATATTATTTTATACATATAACATTGTAATTGCTGTACAGTTGTACATATTAATTACATGTTTAATGAACATAATTTCTTTTGTAACTGAATTTAATTATTTATTAATTCCTAACTAGTTTTTTTTAATTTTGAAACTTTACGAGGCGGTAGCGACCCCTAAAGGTCGCTACCTGGAGTTAAAAGACCCCAAAAAATTACAGTAATTTTTTTTAATAGAGTATATCAAAATGGCAGGGTGCCCCAAAAAAATTAAAAACAAAAATTTTTATCCTAATTCAAGGACCACCCTAATGTGTACCATACTTCTCTTGACATGAAGCCTTTCAATGAAAAAACCTGATGTCACTTACATTTTTAGTACTTAATAATTCCAATGCGATTTGCCTGACTTCATGACTGATACACAGAGCCATGGAGAGAAAATAAGGGCCCGGTGGAAAAAACTTTTTGAAAACTGACGAGCAAAGAGGGGAGAAATCCAAAACATTTTTTTAAAATATACCAAGAAAAAAATTATAATACAAATTTTCAACATTCCAAACCCGAGCCCGGGGGGAATCTCGACAGGCCTGCTGATACATTGCGCTGCAGGTTCTTATATAATCCTTACTCTTGAGATATCTCCATAAAAATAAGTGTGTGGAGTAAGTGTAGCGTACATTGCGTACTTCATGTTGTTAAGATAGATTTTTATTTTTGTGTGACTATGAATAAATGAAATATAATAACAAGAAAATAATGCTTTTTGCACTTTTGTACTTAATCTAATATATGACAATAAACATTTAACACGCAAGACTCTTATTCTAAGCCTTTAGTAAGGTCCGGAGATCTTGCCGGCCACTCAATTCAACTTCTTCATTCAATCCACCTATTTGAGAAAATTTCGTCTAAATACTGACTAATGATCAGAGTATAGTGTGGTAGACCTACACCTTATTGTATATTCAGAACCCTTTGTCATGCAAGTTTGGATTCAACTGATTTAGAAATAAGTCGCGAAACGTAGAACAAGATCTTCTTGAAGTAAGATATGTTGATCCACTAACCCTCGACATTCACGACGCGTATCTTTTTTAACTGAATTCAAAAGAAGAAGGGTTTCAATTTCAACTGTATGTTGGTTGGTTACTATTTTTTTCATAAAGCATATTCCTTTCCTAAAATTTGTAGGGTGAAAAGGATTGAAATAAAACATCCAGCGTTTCTAATATTTTACCTATTTGCAAAAAATGGCACATTTTTGTATAAATCATGTATGAACTCCTAAAATAAAAACATTTTTAAAAATTGACAGTATACTTATATACATTTAAAATTGTCAGGCACATTTTTTATTTGTACAAATATTATATCACAGTATACTGAGCCTTTCCATAATAAGTATATATACAAAAATTATACAATTAATATTTAAAATTCCATTTACACAACATAAAATATAAAATATTTCAACAAATAAAGATAACAAAACCACTTAATATTCATATCATCACAATAAAACAGTTAAAAATATTTAGTCTTATCCAAATTAAAAAAAATACGTGAGGTAATATTTTGTAGGTACATAAAAATAAGAAGAAATCAGAAACATTAAAAAGTACATGATATAAGAGGTCCCTCATTTAAAATTTTAAAAAAGTAACAGAAAATATTGTGATATGATTCAACATTGAGTATTTTATCAAAAAAATATAATCTTATAAAGTGTATAAAAAATAAAACTTTCAGAAAACAATTATTTCTCGGGTCCAAATAATCAGCAACATTTAGGATGGAGTAAATAGACGCAAAACAGAAACACATGATCCTTATTATGATCTTATCCTAAAAAGGTTAGTGTAGATTACTGGTCAATATTCACAATTAATGATAGATCCCAAAAAAGAAATCCTTTGGACCATATATGTATAAACATCAATTCGAAATCATTCCAGACCACAAATAAAAACAAATACAATTTACAAACCCATCCAATAAAGATTTTTGATAAGCTAAACAGAGATCAGCATCTTCTTGCTTATGAGGTTCCCGGTAGACTGCATACAAATCCTATGAAAAATAAAAAATCTGAACGCATTGACTAAACATTAATAGTGGGCATTTTTGCCACATTATCTTCAAAGTTCCAAAAAAAAAGTAAAATATAAGACAAGCTCAATGTAATAATGTAGCAAGGGCCCCCAAAAGGTTTTAAAAGAACTTACCCCTCTTGAGATATGGAGATCCATAGACAGAAGCATAAACGCTCCAAAATACCTCGGATGTAAAATAACATAATGTTGTATATTCCCATCTGAAGAAAAGAAACTTCTATTCTGATCGACATATTTTACCAAAAGTAATTTAGCTAGGCCCTGGTACCAACTCAGAGGTTGATTAAGAAGGGGACCCAAATTTGGATGCATATTGCAAAGATGGTCCAGTTTAGCTAAACCTTTTAGTTCCATGAATTCATCGTAACTCAGTCTATGTGACTCTTGAGGTGAAATCAGTCTGTTCCACAATAAATGGGTTCTACAGTGGACCATACCTAAAAAAAAAAAAAAGGTACACATTAACTGATCATACAAAGTACCATACTGTGCGAATATTAGGCATGGAGAACCACAAGGCTCTCTATAAGGACCACTCCTCTTTCTCGTATGCATTACTTTTGTATGGTCGGCTATTAAACTTTTTCATACCTTTTGCCACCATATCCTTGATATGTTTTTGAGTTGTGCAAGCTTTATCCAAAATAAGCTGCTGCATCAATTGTTCATGTGAAGAATAATAGCCTAAATAGTTTACCGATTCCTGATAAATTTCAACGTAAGGTACTGAACTGGATTGTTGACTGGGAGTTGATTCTTCATTGTTTAAAGTTTCTTTGCTTTGATTTTTAGAAGATACTGTTACAACATGCTCATCGGAACTTGAAATATCACAATCCGCATCGGAAGTCGCGGTTTTCTCTACGCTAGCCTCAGATTCGTTGGAAGTTTTCTCTAATGCGGAAAGGCTTCTTGCAGTAGAAGACACCGTGCGGAATTTACCTAGTTTATTTTCTATCTCAGATTTTGGGTACAGTTCCCTAAAACAATGACAATGGATAATGCCTTATCTGATCAACAGAGCGAGTAGTTACCTTTTTGATGTTAGTATTAAGTAATATTTCAGATGCAAAACGTTATCAGATGGATTGAAGGGCGTACACAAGTTATAAACGACTAACGTTATATCAAAATCATCAGTATGATGACGATCTTGGGAATCTTTATATGAGACTTGCGGTGTACTTGTCACCTGAACTAAAATGTATTCGGAATCGCCTTCCCACAGATCCATTTTAAAAACTTTGAAATTATATTGGTTCACATTTGACAGTAAGTAATCATACAGTTGTTTTCCTTCTGTTACTAAGTTATTTATGGTTAGCGTATCTGAAACAAAAAGCATTCGATTTGTTGTATACAATAAATTACGTGTCTTCTTACCTGTATGTACTAAGTTACGGGCAAAGTTAGGAGCTTTGTTGTAATATTTCATAAAATCGTCGAGAAACTGGTGAACGTTGTATCTCTCACTAACTTTATTGACTCCCACATTCCCCGATAAATAATTATATATGCAGCGAAGGTGATAGTCATAAGTAAAAGAGTGAAGGTGCATTAAAATTTTCACTCGATCGCATTCATCCAAGAAGCTTAAAGTGAACTAGAAAAAATAAAATAATTGGCATGGCATAAATAACCAATAAACGCGAAGATAACAAAATAGTGAAGTAGCATCTAAAAAAAGTTTTTTACGCTTACCCTGTTAATCGAAGCTCTGGAGCTTATATTTTGTAGCCTATTGCACTCGATGGCATGTAACTTTGTAATGAAAAATGGTTCATTGAATTCTACTGTAAATATTAAAATTCCTCCAAGAATGGTCTTCTGGATGTAAAAAACGTTATTATATGACGATTTGTCCTTGGTCCACATTCTAAAATGTTCAGTATATAAAAAACAAATAAATATCAAATGGATCTAGAAGAATAAAAATAGAGAGTGGATATTTTCACATGATGGTCGAAAAGACAGCACCGGCTTGTAGATCACTGTCTGTAAGCACAACACTTTAATAATAATAACCGGATTCACAAAGTCTACTTTTAACTTCGACTCAACAGGTTTTGCATTACACGAGAGCCAGGCATATCAGCAAAATATAAATTTCCGGAACAAATCATAGGTTATATAAACCCTCAGATAAACAAAGAAATATGGATAAATAATACTTTCCATCTTCGCGACAGATACGTAACTTGTTTATTGTTTACCTTTGTATAGATGCATTCATTGGTTCTCTTCCGGAATGTGTTGACCGTTGTTTACATTTTCTCGTGCCGCCATATTCATTTATTGCTTCTAACGCTGTTTTTATTCAGTAATAAAAAAAAATTGTGTTGATTTTGCAGTTTTATCACGTTTTATACAGTTCAAAAATGACAGATTGTTTAATTTACTCAAAGACCTACAGAAAGGGGTAATCTTGTTCGTTTTATATGTAAGCATAGATTTGTACATAGTCATAGGTTGGGGTTATTGTCTTATTGTTTTGCTGATCTAGCAATAAATAATTTTTTCCTTGTGTCTCTCTCTCCTTTACACTCAAGTAAAAAACTTAAAAAGACTGTTGTGTGATCATCAAATCCATAGATAAATAGATTTAAATTTATTTCTCTAAATTTAAATGTTAGATAAGTATATAAATATAGGTTATATATTCTATTTAGTTTTGGTACAAATATTTCAAACTTTACAGAATGTTTACATTATTACATAATAATATACTGTATTAAGTATACCTATACTTATCAAAATAATAATGCACTAACTGACCAAAATTTGAAGCATTTACAATTACGTATGCTTTGATCATTTCAAGCTTGATGAATTTTATGTAACCCCGGCAGGAAGATGTTTAAAAAATGTTCGTTTCCTAGTATTTTTATCAAGAGAGTCGTTTCACTTCCGTTATCGTATCAAGGATGTCATATAATTTGCTTTTTAACATTGACAAGAGAAATTTGAGTTTTATTTAATATTCTTCATTGTTTGCCTCTAAGAAATTACACATCACTTCTCTTTCTTTTCTTTTAGTACACCTGGTGCATATTTCCAATTGACCACTATATGCAAACAGTGTGCGCTATATAATTGCTTTACTGAACCTGTTGAATCTATTTGCCATCAATTCAAAATTGTAACCTGACCAAAAATGTATTTTTACCAATGAAAATATTTAATTTTAGATTTAAATACATCATTTGAGTTTTCTACTTTCCGGGTTGAGAGACGCTCATTAAATTAATTTAAGAATACAGCATGAACATAAAAGTAAGTAGTATAAGGAGAGTGAGAACTAAAACTGTTTTATTTTCTAATCAATAGGGAGAAGAAATAAAACCTAAAATTCTGTTTTATTCATTCCAATAAAGTCAAATCGAGGGTACTTTCTGCTTTATCTTTGCTTTTACTGGAATTAATTCAGAATCGATACCTGTCCAGTACATATTCGAGATATCAATATAAATTAAATTTACCGAGCTAGAAAATTAACTGCAATTTATTATATTTTTTCAAAGCCATATCAGTTTGAAATAATATACTATATTTTTTACAATATTGAGGGTTAAAAGTAATACAATGTTATTTTTGTTTTATGTATATGGGTAGCGTATGACCAGATTCATAACAGAGCGATAAGTATGTAAACTTTTATAGAGTTATGCAATAAGATGAAAAAAATATTAGTTGGTTTCATTTATATCCTAACATATATAGATGTTTTTATTTTCTTGACCGTTAATATCAAATTAACTTGATGCAGGTATATCCTGTGTTAACGGTCTTTATAATAAAATTACTCTTCTTACGTTTTAGTTTATTCAACCATCGTCAGAGAACTACAATTAAGTGAAGACAAATATTTTTTAAATGCTATTTTTTATACACATGTAATTTAAATCCATGTGTATAAAAAAATAAACATTTAAAAAAATATTTGTCTTCACTTAATTGTAGTTCTCTGACGATGGTTGAATAAACCGAAATGTAAGAAAAGAGTAATTTTAATGTAAAGACCGATAAACCCAGGATATACCTGCATCAAGTTAATTTTATATTCATTTTTTTTTTGACTTAGAAAACAAGGGCGGATCTGGACCTTGAGCTTCGGGGGGTAACACAGACTCATGCCGAAAGTAACAAAAATGTTTTTCCTCGAAAACTGAAATTGATGAGCATTGATGAGCAGGGCGGGGAGAAAAAAAATTATAAACAACTAAATAGAATATATATTCAAAAATATAAAATAATAAAAATTATGAAATCGTAAAACGGAAATTGGTGGTTTACAGAATCTTGGGGGGGGGTAATTACCACATTACCCCCCCCCCCATAAATCCGCGCTTGTTAGAAAATGTAGAGTAACTTACTGTTTAAGAACCACTTAACTTTTAGAACTGACAGTTCAATGATCTCATTTCTATTCAATAACACATTTCTAACCAAACAGTATCCTTTTTGTCTCAATAGAGTCATACTATCATTAAAGAAGACATATTGTCAGATAGTATTAAGTAATAATTGAGAACATTAGTCGATTATTTTAAGAATTTTAACCCCCTAATCCGTCTACACCTCCGATTAGGATGGCTCCATAAACATAAACATTCCTCTCCACTTTGCTCCTCAGAAGGTTATACTTAACTTCTGTATACTTCAAATGGGATTATTTATCCATATTTCTTTGTTTATCTGAGTATAAACCCAATACCTTTCTAGTTCTAAAGAATAATAAATTAACTCTTATCCGATCTCATTTTTTCTCAGAAACTTAGATAAATTCTCAAAAGTCACATTTAAGGTCGCTGGAAAAATATTCACTCTCTAATTCTAAACTAACAGTAAATATTTACCCAGTACTTCTGTGAGGATTATCAATCTGCAAAGGCATGAAGCCAAGTGTTTGTAAATAATGGCGGTATTCAGAGAAAAAACCATAACACAATTCATCATGCCACCTCTCCTTGTCTTCCGAAGCCATCTTGTCTGCTATCTGAATGGCTTGAGATGGGTAAAGTGAATGGTCTCTTGTAGAGGCCGATTTTAAACGCCATCTGGGTAAAAATAACAATGGCGTGTGGCAATAATGAACTATTCTGGAATTCTGCATTAGTAAAAAAATTTGGGGGACTGTCGTAGTGCTTGTTCTCGATTGATACATTCCATGGAGAGTTTTCATTTCATCTGCAATAAAAACATCGTAAATATGTATCACAGTGATGTCTATTTCTGACATCCACTTACCTCGGATTTTTTTTTCTAAAGTTTTCATCTCCCGCATTTCTAAAGTAAAAGTAACAACCGGATCTGTAGAAGAATATTTGGATATTCGAAAACTGTCTCTGAATGCTTCTAACGTTACAGGTACATTATAAGTTGGTTGAATTCTTTTGTAAGAATGTTCTTTTGGGAAAGCTGACATACAGTCAAAATTTCCAATGAAACTTGAGTAGGGGTTATTTGGAATCATCTGCAAGAGATATAATGACACTTTGTTGTTCCCATATTTCACTTTTTATACTTACAAAACATTTTCTTGTTAGTGGTTGGTTATGAAACAGGCCCAATTTTTGGGACGTAACCGAATTTAAAAAACAAGACCGAACACATAGCCATAGTCCCAGATCAGAACAATTTGAAATTAATTTATCTATGTTATCTTTAGCCCAATTATAAGTGTATATGATAATCTAAAAAAAGAAAGATAAGTAACAGGTTCGGAACAGATTCATCGATATCCACTCACATTGTCACTTTCGACAGATATCCATAAAATTTTTTGTCTTGGTATGAATGTGTTGTTCCCCACAGCAGGCACAAATTTTTGAGAATGTTTGAGGGCATGGGGACTGATATTATCCGGATACTCGACAGAACCTTCCATAGAAATGGTGGCTAGCCACTGATCGAAATTTCTTGATATAATAACAAACTTTTGGATTAAATTTGAAGCAATGTATGGAACATATACATCCTCGCTTTTGTTTTTTAAACAGTGCGTAGGAATAGAACTAAATGCCTTTGGGCTATCCTGCAACATATTCAAAAGTTCTCCAATAACAATATTTGGCAAATGCCGATTAGCCAAATTAATACGATGCTTTTTCACAGAAGGTGTATTCAATGAAAAACCAAATTCTAACCAATTAGGTAAATATTTGGAATAAATGTCTGACAATGTTCCTGCATCGCCTGTTTCCAAGGAATTTAGTTTTATTATTGGTTTTAAAGGTTGATTTCTTTGAACAACAGTATCCTTTTCTTTATCGCTGTCATCGAATGTAATTGACCTTGTTGTTTTAGGATTAGGCTGTATAAAACGCCTATTTCTTTTATTTCTTGGCAAAAAATGCTCTAGTTTTCGTTTTCCTGTGTTAGAAATGGATTCTTTAACATTTTTATCAGCATTTAACTCCAAAACACAATTAAAAACTATTTCTTTAGTGAAGTCGACATCTGCTGAATTGATTCTGACTGGAGCAGGTTTTGAACTATTACTGTTTGAATTGTTTATGCACAGAGATTTTTTTAAGAGGTAATATTCAGTTACGATATCCCAAGTAGCTTGCGAAACAGCCGATTTTAGTTTTTGCGATAAATTCTCAATATTTATTCGACCTTGTTTCCAGAGCCGAAATTCCAAATAGGAGTTCGGCCACTCATCTACAAAAAACCAATTAGTTATATTTTATACAACTAGTCAGAAAAACAAGACTCTCGAAGTATGCAAAATGAAAGTAGCCTATGCAACTCATGAACATATCTTGCCAAATTCGGTTATAGAACTTGCCAAATTTGACTAGGAATTGTGAAATCAAAATTGCACTTTTCCACTTTTTTATGAAGTGGATAAACTACTGAAAAGTGCCTCTGCACATATGGAAATGGACTGATGTCCTAATATTGCATTTTATAGCGGAGATCACTTCCACAAAGTATCATTCCTCTGTGCTGCTTGAGGGGTTAAACTGGGTGTTTTACCCCTCCCAAGGAACAATTTAAAAATCATTTGGACATGAGGTTTTAAGAAAGGTTTGTCAGGGTTAGGAAATAGTCTTGTGCTTTATTGATGTTGTAGTTAAGGCCTTTTAGGCTTCAAGTATACTTGCTCTTATATGGTAAGTTTTAAAGCATTCTGTAAGACCTAATTATAAAGCTAATTTGCTTTTACGATAATATGTATTTGTAATGGGTTTATCATACCTACATAAAACTCTCCATAAAGCTAATTAGTTTTATTAACGTCTTAAATTCCATTTAGATTTAAAGAGGCTTTAAATTATTCTTTATGGTTTTAACATATTTGCAATAAATGCATTTTAAATTTTTTTTAAAACTAGACATTTTTAATGCCTATTAGTATTTATTAAAGGCCATTACAAAACTCAGATAAACAAAGAAATATATGGATAAATAATACTTTCCGTCTCCGCGTAAGATATATCACGTGTTCATTGTTTACATGTCTATCAAGGCGTTCATTGGTTCTCTTCCGAAGGACGTTGGCCGTTGTTTACATTTTCTTGTGCCGCCATATTGTTTTATTGCTTTTAACCCTGTTTTTATCCAGTTATAAACAATTTTGTGTTGATTTTGCAGTTTAATCACGTTTTATACGGTTCAAAAATGACTAAGGATTGTTTAATTTACTAAAAGACCTACAAAAGGGAGTAATCTCGTTCGTTTTATATGCAAGCATAGTTGTGTACATAGTCGTAGGTTAGGGTTATAGTTAGGTTTATTGTCTTATTGTTTTGCTGATCTAGCAATAAATAATTTTTCCTTCCGCCTCTCTCGTCTTTACACTCAAATAAAAAACGTAAAAAGACAGTTCTGTGATTATCAGATAGATAGACAGATTAATAGATTTAGATTTATTTCTCTAAATTTAAATGTTACATAAGTATACCTATTTAAATTTGGTACGAGTATTTTAAATTTTACAGAATGTTTACATTATTACATATGGAGTATGGAATTAGCAGGAGGATGGTCAAAAACCACAGCACTTAGGCCCCATTGGACCCCTTGTACATCCTCCCTCTAGGCAGACACTCGCCTAGGCCTTCAACCAACCTAATCTTTCGAAGTAGGTGGTGATGTTGCCTAGGGGCACCTCCCTTACATTGGCCAAGGTAGGCCAACGCTCTCCCAAGATGGATTCTCTGATTGATGAGACGGCTGAACAGTCACAGAGTACGTGTTGAACTGTCTCATCTTCTTGTTCACAACCTCTGCAAAGAGGTGTTTCTCATATTGTATAGATGTTTCCTTAGCGGACAGTGTCCAGTCTGGATTCCTGTTATAAAACGTAGATTCCTTCTGGTCATTGCGAGGTAGTCCATTGCTGTTTTCTTGTTGGGATACGTGAGTAGTTCCCTAGCAAGCTGACAGCTGCTTGTTTCATCCCACAGCTTCTTAAATTCGTTGTGGGTGTTCTCCTTAATTAATTGTATTGTCGCCGTAATCGGTAACAAACTGGCCGGGCCTGGTCCAAAAAAAAATTGGCCGGCTGCCTTCTTGGCCAGTTTGTCGGCTTTTTTGTTGCCACTACACTGTGCGTGTCCTTTCACCCAACATACCGAGATGTTGTTCGTACTGGAGGCACCCACAAGTGCTTGATGACATTCCCATACTGCTCCTGTGGTTATTTTGTAACTTCTCAGGGCTAGTAGTGATTGTCTACAGTCTGTGTAGATCCTGATTGTTTTGCCCGTAGTTTGTCTGTGGACAATCTCTTTTGCGGCTATGGTTATGCCCGCCAGTTCAGTTTATACTATGCTGGCTCGCTCATCCATAGTCCATTTATATTGGATTTGCAGGCTTCTGGAATATATTCCACATCCTGCCCCTCCTTCTTCCTTGATCCGTCTGTGAAAATGTTTATCACACCTTCACCAGCGGTCTCGTTTTCACTATTTGTCTGTATTGTGTAGGGTCTGTCAAAGACAAATCGGGGAAAGATACCATGTGTGCATGCTTGTAGAAGAGGCGTCTTCCTCTGACAGCCTCATTCCACAGGCGATTTCTGGTTTCCCCACAGCCTACATTTGGTTGTAGGCCAACGGACTTGAGGCGTGCCATTGTTATTAAGGCCACTTCTCCTAGATATAGATCCAGTGGTGGCAGACACAGCATTACCTCCATTGCTCTCGTTGGCGTTGTTCGCATACCTCCTGTTATGCTTAGGCAGGCAACTCTCTGCACTTGGCTGAACTTGGCTCTCGCTGTTTATTCTTCTGTTTACTCTTAGGCCACCAGACCACAGCTCCATAGGTTATCATTGGTCTTATGATGGCAGTGTATATCCACATGACCACTTTGGGTTTCATTCCCCAGGTTTTCCCCACGGTCCTGCGACACTGCTCATAAGAAATGTAAGCCTTTTTTAGTCTTCTGTCTAAGTGAAGATTCTATGTTAGTTTGGCGCCAAAGGTTACCCCAAGGTATTTCACTTCTGATGCGAAACTTAGTGTTGTGTCCAGGAGAACTGGTGCTTTCAGTGCTCCTGGTTTCCTTTTTCTTGTGAAGAGAACCATCTCCGCCTTCCTGGGATTAACAGACAGCGAGTGTTCTCTGCACCATTTTTCAATTATTCTTAGAGCCCCCTGCATCCTTTCACAGAGGACTCCTTGAAATTTTCCGTTGAGCAGTATTGTTACATCATCTGCGTAGGCGATTGTTTGGAAACCCTCTGAGTTGAGGTGGCGCAAGAGGCTGTCGAGAACTAAGTTCCATAGCAGTGGTGATATTACACCTCCCTGCGGGCAGCCTCTCGCGACCATTCCTCGCGCAGAAGCGTCTCCCACACTGATTTGTACAGCTCTTTTGGAGAGCATGCTGGATATCCAGCTTCCCATAATCGTGGGGACGTTTCTCTCCACTAGGGCTGCCGTGATTTTTGGGAAGGTGGTTTTATCAAATGCACCTTCTATGTCTATGAAGACACCTAGGGTGGACTCTTTATTGTCTAGGGATTTCTCAATCCGACTCGCGACCGCATGGAGGGCGGTGTCGGTGGATCTTCCCAATGTGTATGCGTGTTGGTTGGGATGCAAAGGGTTGTCTTTCACTACGACATCCCTTATGTATAGTTCACATAGCTTCTCCATCGTCTTGAGAAGAAACGAGGTTAGGCTGAGAGGCCTATATGCTTTGGGGGTGGTATAATCCATCCGCCCTGTCTTTGGAATGAACACAACTTTCACTTCTCTCCATATCTCTGGAATATGAAGGTGCGCCAAGCTCGCCCTAAATACTCCGACCAGGTGCGGCAATAGTTCATCCAGTCCCCATTGCAGTAGGGCGGGATAGATACCGTCAATGCCTGGTGATTTGAACGGAGAGAAGCTCTGTATTGCCCATCTTATTCTAACTTCACTCACTACTTGGTTGGCCATTTGCCAATCCAAATCTGAGGGCTGAGTGTCGACTTCGTTTGGCCATTTCTTCCGTTCTGTTATCACAGATTCCGGGAAGTGAGTTTCCATAAGTAACTCTAGGCTTCCACGAAGGTCGGTAGTTCTTGTTCCATCGTCCTTTTTTAATAGGCAAAGGTCATGATCTTTATCTTTGGCGAGGATTTTGCAAAGCCTAGCGGTCTGTGAGTAGTCTTCGATTTCCTCACAGTAGGTTCTCCACGCTTCTCTTTGTCTGACTAGTTTCTTAAACTCTTTCAGGTTGGTTTTGTATGACTCCCAATCTGATTCCTGTCTAGTTAATTTTGCTTTGTTGAACGAGGCCCTAGCCTTCTTCTTGAGGTCAGTCAGCCCCTGACACCACCACATTATTACATAATAATAGACTGTATTAACTTTTCAAAATAATAATGCACTGGGTTCCATCCCCAGCTTTAAAATTGGCAACGTTGATATGTAATGGATGTATATCTGCGTTTTTCTAAATGTGTAACCCACTTCTGAACATTCTTGACTTTGAAATTGTTGGGGTTGCCTGATATATGTGCTACGTTGTGTTGTTATTCCGTAGGCTCCCAGAAAATATTACGCTTAGAAAAAAGTGACTCGCTGTCCTTCAGGTAACTGACCAAAATTTGAAGCATTTACAATTACGTATGCTTTAATCGTTTCAAGTTTGATGACTTTTATGTAACCCGGACAGGAAAAAGATGTTTAAGAAAAATGTTTGTTTCCTAGTAGTTTTACCAAGAGACTCATTTCACTTCCGTTATCGTATCAAGGGTGTCTTATATAATTTGCTTTTTAATACTAACAAGAGTCAAGTCGAGGCTACTCTCTGCTTTATCTTTGCTTTTACTGGAATTAATTCAGAATCGATACCTACAGAAGAGAGGAGAGGTGCGGGGGTGATGCCCCCGGGCTTGTCTAGGGGGCCCGGAAATTCGGAAATATTAAAATTTTTTTCAAATTTCAAAAAATTAAAATTTTTTGAGGGTCCATATTTTCTCTCCACGGCCCTGCCAAGATACCGATATAAATTAAATTTACCAAGTTAGAAAATTAACTGCAATTTATTATATTTTTTTATAGCCATATCAAATTGAAATAATTTGATGCGTTGTATCGAAAACAGATTTGATAAGGAATCTGTATTATCTTTATCGTAACTATATTTCATGGTGCGGGAGCTAAGTGGCTTTTTCGGGCACTCATCGTTACAAGCATTTTCTATGCGCTGATTAATTCTATCGAACTTGACAAAATAGACTTCTGGCATATGTCAGCCCGTCGAGTTGGCCATGGTTCAAGATATAAAAATCAGTGAAATTATATCATCGTTACAAAGCCAAGTTTTTTTTGTTTGTACACATTTTATGTTTAGAATGAATAAAATAAGATCGCCAGAAAGTGTGGGCCATCAGGGGCGCAACCAGAAAGGTCAAAGAGGTAAAAAAACGGAGTTATATAACATCATCGTTACAAACTTTTTTAAGGTTGAGCATGTTTTATGTTTTGAACACAGAAAAAAATTCCCAGAAAGAAACTCCCGTCAGCAAGGCTAGCCAGAAAGAAAATGTTTAGGATTTTTGAAGAAAATTGGATTTTTTTTCGAATATTTCATCTCAGAACTCTAAACTCATCGTTACAAGTTCTGGCTCCTTTTTAAAACGTAAATATAAGCTCCTTCAACAATAGAATAGCCTCCCCGTAAACAAAGTCAACAAAAGTACCATAGGCTCTTAAATATACAGGAATTTAACACTTTCGGCTAACTTGACTCCGTACCGTATCTCAGATGTATTGTATCATTATTACCTTTCTGGCTGCGTCTCCTGACGGCCCACACTTTCTGGCGATCATATTTTATTCATTCTAAACATAAAATGTGTACACACAAATAAAATGAGCCTTGTAACGATGGCATGATTTCACTGATTTTTAAACAGTGTTCGTGACGCTCCTGACAAGAGGTGCCCCGCCAGAAGTCGATTTTATGAATCGTTATCATCCATTAAACCATAAAAATATCTCAAAGTTCATAAAGCGATGAGCTGCCGAAAAAGCCACTTAGCTCCCGCTCTATAAGGTAGTGCATTATGTAGAGTATATTTGTTTACAATATAGAGATTTAAAAGTAATATAATGTTATTTTTGTTTTATGTAAATGGTACGGGTAGCGTATGACCAGATTCATTATACAGTATCGGAAGGTCTTGGATTAGGCATGCAAACAGAGCTGCCCACGCACATGTGGTGAGGAAAGTAGGTGGCACGAGTAGGATGTGTTATACGATAAAAAAAATAGCCTAGTTGTTTCGCTCTCGCTTGCTCTTATTGTCATACCTAATCAAACGCTTGCCGGTACTACAGAGTGATAAGTATGTAAACTTTTAGATGAATATGTTATACTGTAATATGAAAAAATACTAGTTGGTTTCATTTATATGCTAACATATATAGATGTTTTTATTTTCTTGGCCGTTGATATCAAATTAACTTGATGCAGTTATATCCTGATGGGTTATCGGTCTTTATAATAAAATTACTCTTTTCTTATGTTTTGGTTTATTCAACCATCGTCAGAGAACTACAATTAAGTGAAGACCAATATTTTTTTAAATGCTATTTTTTATACACATACAATTTAAATCCATGTGTATAAAAAATAGCATTTAAAAAAATATTTGTCTTCATTTAATTGTAGTTCTCTGACGATGGTTGAATAAACCGAAACATAACAAAAATAATAATTTTATTATAAAGACCGCATAACTCCAGAATATACCTACATCAAGTTACTTTTATATCCTAACCAAAAGTTATTTTTTTTTTACTCAGAAAATGTAGAGTAACTTATCGTTTAAGAACCATTTAACTTTGAGAATTGACAGTTCAATACTTTCATTTCTCTTCAATAACACATTTTGTGAAAATTCTAACCAAACAGTACTCTTTTTGTCTCAATAGAGTCGTAGTACTACTATTGTCAGATATAGTATTATGTAATAGTCGAGAACATTAATCGATTATTTTAAAAATTTTAACCCCCTTATCTGTCTACGCCTCTGATTAGGCGACTCCATAAACATAAACATTCCTCTCCGCTCTGCCCCTTAGAAGGTTATCCTCCCTACACACAACTTCTGTGTACTTCAAATGAGATTATTTATCCATCTTTGTTTATCTGAGTTTCAAAACTAGACTTAAAACATCCTTGACAAATGTTGTGATGAAACCGTTATGAAGAAAAAAAGGCCTCTATAAATCTAAACGGCAAATTTTAATTCCATAAAACACTTTCTAAAACCTCAATAAAACATTTATTATAAAAATAATAACCAATATGTTTGCCTGAAGTGCCGTTGATGCATGTGTGTGTGTGTTAATTAAAAGCATTTCACACTGTCAAATTATTTTGAGGTTAAGTTTTAAGTTTTTTGTATCAAATGTCAACACGGTTCGTCTTGGAGGCAGATCTTTTAGATCCCAAACGTTTTATTACAGCTTTTATCAAGTCCATGTGATCTTCGCCAAGTGCATTTACATTTATGTAAGGAAGGGATTATTTGTGACAGTATACAAAAAGACTAAAAGGACTTCATTTAGAGTAAATGTTCTAAGTCATTACCATTATTAGAATATATAGTTTAATGAGAGGACTGTAAAATGTCAATTAGGTTTTTAGTTGGCCGGCCATGTTTTTCTTGTTATATAAAAATATTTAAGGTCAATCTCACAATTATAATTATTAATAATTATCACTTTTAGCAAATTGAGGTAGAATTACAAGAAATGAGTGAAAATTACCGTAAGAACCGAGAAGCAGCCTACTTTTTTTAAATTTGCTGATTACGCGTCTATGCAAATTTTGTATGGATATTAAAATCAATATTATTTCTTGTTTTTTGGGCCTTTGTTTTTTTTTATGTTTTTTATCACTTTTATTTCACCTGATAGGGCATTAAACATTTTCAAACCATTAAAATACAGAAAATTTTGGGAGTAATTTCTCTGTTTAAACTTTATTTAAAAATCATTTTTTGACGGGTATTATGGTCATGTTTTTCTTAGGAATACTCAATCTGTTCTTTTGAGTAGTTAGGTAATAATCCTTCCCTATGTGGATGTAGAAGTAAAACGAATAATTATTTAGGAACATAAAAAAACTACTCCCCTTGCAGAATAACAATCCAGGACTGCTCTAACATTCCAGACCTGAGGAGAGCCAAGAGCTCGAAACTGCAGTCTGCAAGTGGTGTGGAGTGGCTGGCATGAGAGTTCCTTTGAGTAGGAATAAGTCTTTCGGCTGGTGTTTGTTGCAATCAAATCTTTAGTGTTTTATCGCAATACATACTTATTGCACTTAATGCGGCCAGGATTGTAATTCTTAATCCGGCACTTGGCGGGGCATTAGTCCGGAGAATAGCTGTTGGTTACAATCTGGTTTTTGTTCCTTATATATTTAAGGAAATGCATAAGAGGAGTTCGACAAAATAGTACACCAGTAAACATGGAGGTTTATCCTCATACAATTTAATATAATGAAAAATATCTGTTGTCCAATACAGTTAGAGATTGCGTGACAAAGCAATGTTCGTGTTACAAGGTCTTTTTCACACTTACCATGTCATGTCAAATATCAAGTTTTTACAACAAATTAGAGATGGGTCGAGGAAACTTATCCATATTTGATAAAAGTCTGTAAAAGTCATGTAAATAATATAATCGTATGCTCTTATTATACTCTTCGCAAAAACGAAGAGTATATTGTATTTGATCGGCATATTTCTAAATCAGTAAATATCGCTCGTAGAGAAAAAAATTTTATATCGTTATGTTAGTGAACGGATTCTGAACAACTTTCAAAATGTCCGTCTGTCCGTCCGTCACGTTTCTTGTAAGCACGATAACTCAAGAAAGAAAAATCCGATTGTATTGAAATTTGGAGAGTAACTTAGTGTTAGCTAGAGGAAGAACCCTATTGTTTTTTAACAAAATAGATTGGTAAATAAAAAAGTTATTAGTAATTTAAAATTTAAAAAAATATTTTTTACATTTTTTTATGGTTTGTAATAAATAGAAACCTTGCGAAATGTTATTTCCTATCACTATTTTTTTTTAATACATTTTACTAATGTGTGTTTCCTAATAATCACAATAAATTTCCTAATGGTATATATTACACTCATTAACAATTTTAGCAATAAGAAATGGTGGTGTAGCGGCAAGAATTTCGTCTCGCAATCCAAAGGTCCCGGGTTCGATCCCTCACATCGTGATTTTTTTTTCATATATTTTTTTTTTCACAACAAAGTTGGTATCACAAAATTTAGAATGTCCAAAAACTAATATTATTTACAAGAAAAATGCGAAGAGTATCCTATAGAATGTGTAACAATTATATAAAAAGCTCAGTAAATCGGCGAAGAGTATAATGCTTCCTCTAGTTTGGTTTTACAATCAAGCTTGCATCATCACAAATGAATTTCACCATAAAATAGGTTATCAATATACCCAATGGAAAGTTAGAAGGAAAACTTCCTGGAAACTTTCGGAGTTTTCAAAACGGAAAGTTTCCAGGAAGTTTTCCTTCTAACTTTCCATTGGGTATATTGCTAGGCTATTTTATGATGAAATCTGATTCGTGATTATGCAAGCTTCATTGTGATACCAAATAAGTGCATACAATTATATTATTTACATGACTTTTATAGACTTTCATGAAATGTGGAGCTTCCTTGACCATATCTGCAACAAATTGCAGATGAAGAGGAGTGGGAACATTAAAAATGTGAAATAAAAAATGAAAAAGTGCAATTCATTCCAATTTTCCAATTCCAAATCAAGTCATGACCTCAAAATTATGTTTTGTGAGGCATTTTTACATAAGAAACAGCGGTCTGTTTTTATATGTGCCAAAGCTGCATAGCATGCGTCGAAATGAGGGTTCTCATTCTTCGACTAAACATATACTTTTACCATACAAGATCTTACCATGTATTTCAAGAATATCTGAAGTAACAGTAGATTTAAAATCCCTCGTTTCAAAGACTCTCTCGAAATCAATGCATTTATTTTCAGTAGGGGATTTCTCACAGTTATTGACAAGTGCCAAAGCCATACAAGCTATACCACGACTACCAGAAGAAGGATTTTGACTTTGATTATAGATGAAAATGTTGTCATCGCAAGCCAAATGGTTCACATCTTCGCTCTCGGAAAAATCTTTAAAATGATAATGAGATCTATTATCGGTGTACTTCGGCACATTTAAAAACTGTAGCAAGTTTTGCTTTAGGTAATGTAAAAAGGATCCTAGCCACTGGAGGGCAAAATCTCTGATAGTAAGCTAAAAATGTTAAATGTCAGGAAATCAAAAACCGCATTTATTGTTTGTGTTACCCTTATGACAACTTCGGGCAATCGAAACGGTTTCTGAATAAAATGAACATCTTCAGGTGTCAAAGGACACATCGCATTTCTGGCCAGCATAACAGATAGGAACTCCAATACAGCATCGTCCAGACGATTTTGCAGAACTTGAACCAAATCCTGCTGAACATCTTTACCAGCATTTGTTATACCATGAACTTTTAGAATCAACGTATCCTCATTTGGAGTGTCTTTGCTTTCTTTCTCCCCAAAAGATCTCACTCTTGGTCGTATATCTCCCTAGAAAAAGACTAGTTGTAGATCATGCTAATTATTAAGGATAGAGAAACTTACCGATATTGCAGACGTTATGCTTTGTTCTGATTGTGCTAAATTAGACTTATTTTGGCCTAATGGTAAGGAGGCAATTGAGGGGCTGCGGGACACAGTGGCATGTTCATACTCACTGGATCGCAGCAATGAGGATTTATTGTTCGGATAGTGGACATTCTCATGCAGTCTGAAAATAGAAAATATATGGGGTTAGGATATGAGTTGTACTTTGCAAAATATTAGACATGGAAACATTCTACAATGCCCTCACAAAAATTAGACATAACATTAATTGTTTTTGTTGTTTCATTTGACTCCAAGCATGTCCGTGTTTATAAAAAAATATACACTCCCAAGCAACACAGTTTGGTATAATAAACGTATTAAAATCGGTCCGATTTTCTGAATATGCATTATTCCAGGTGTAAACGAATAGTGGGCCACCCCTGTAACTTCCTTGTTTTTGAAGATATCGGGATGAAATTTTGTATGGTGAAATTAGGTAATATTTCCAACTTTTTGAGACTTATCCGCCATATTTATCATTTCCGGTTTCGCCGGAAATGGCCCCAATAGTCTTTTCTAAATGGACCACCCTGTATGTTTTTACATTTTTGAAATAAAGATCACATTTTGGATACATTTATACTATTTTGAACAATTTATACAGTGTTGCACGAAAAATAATTCGAATTTTAGTTATCAATCTAGATGGCTGGGAATATGTTAAAATTAATTTTGTTCCAATGTGATTCATATAAAAAATACGAAAACGTCAATATGTCCAATAATACATCATACAGGGTGCTGTAAACTCATTAAAATCACATTTTTCAAAATGACTCATTTGTTTTAAATATTTTGATATGGGCCACCCGGATATTCAGAAAGCTCTATTTAGTAGGGGTTAAACGGTACCAAAAGTTCCATAATGTGTAATCGTTACCGGCAGGAATGACAATTTTTCTTAAGAAATGTATGATTTATATCTGACTTCAATTAAATTTTTATTAACCCTGTATATTTGTGTTAATATTTTATGATATGCAACAAGAATGAGCCAGAGCCCCATTCTGTCTCCTGCGGAGGGTGGCATATCATAAAATGTTAACACAAATATACAGAGTTGATCAAAATTTAAATGAAGTTAGATATAAATCATAAATTTCTTAAGAAAAATTGTCATTCCTGCCGGTAACGATTACACATTACGGAACTTTTGGTACCGTTTAACCCCTACTAAATAGAGCTTTCTGAATATCCGGGTGGCCCATATCATAATGTTTAAAACAAATGAATCATTTTGAAAAATGTGATTTTAATGAGTTTACAGCACCCTGTATGATGTATTATTGGACATATTGACGTTTTCGTATTTTTTATATGAATTACATTGGAACAAAATTAATTTTAACATATTCGCAGCCATCTAGATTGATAACTAAAATTCGAATTATTTTTCGTGCAACCCTGTATAAATTGTTCAAAATAGTATAAATGTATCCAAAATGTGATCTTTATTTAAAAAATGTAAAAACATACAGGGTGGCCCATTTAGAAAAGACTATTGGGGCCATTTCCAGTGAAACCGGAAGTGATAAATATAGCGGATACGTTTCAAAAAGTTGGAAATCTTACCTAATTTCACCATACAAAATTTCATCCCGATATCTTTAAAAACAAGGAAGTTACAGGGGTGGCCTATATTCGTTTACACCCGGTATATACGTGAAAATGTCCGCACCATAAACGTATACTCCCGGTATATGATAAACCATTAAACAAAATAAAAAATTAAAACTGAAAATCAATCTCAAAAATTGATTTGGCATAAGAGAAGTTATTAAAAACGTATAAAATTTATATTTGAAATATTAGTTATATTGTAACGTTGAATACACAGTTTTCTTAAATATCAATATAACATATTAAACGTTAAATGGAAATGTCATATAACAATCTTTTAAGATTGATTGAAAATCTTGAAATAAACAAGACTGAAATACCAAAACTGCATGTTTAAGTATTTTGAGGATCTATTTTACTTCCACGTCCAGTGGAAGTATAGTAACGACAAAAAAATTTTAAAAAATTTTTATTGTCCAAATAGGCTTAAAATGTTATGAAACGTGGAGATTTTAAGTTTAAGCGAAAAAAAAATTTCTGTCTGTCTGTCGGTCTGTCTGTAACTTTTTTTTGTGCGCACGTTTACTCTGGAACCGTTTAAGATATTGACTTGAAATTTGGTACACATATGTACTTTAACGAGATCTAGAACTAAATTATATTTTCATCTTGTTCCGTCGAAGGGTTGGGGGGTAAATTGGGGTAAATTTGGGGTAAATGGTTAAATCAAGCAGGTAAGAGTTCATGAAATTGGTATTTAGTATATACAAGAGAAGCTAAGGTCTCAAAAAAATTTTTGGCATTAACCACCCCCATTACCACCCCCACCTCCTTATTAAAGGGGATGAAAAAAAATTGTGATTTAGTATATGTACAGGAACCAGAAACTTAAAAATATTTTTTTACTTCATCCACCCCCCCCCCCACTACCACCCCCACCCCACTACCGATGTGGGGTATCGTTTTATGGGTTTTTGGGGTAGAGGATTTCAAATATTATATTATTAAAGTTCCATAAACAATTATTTTCACATACAAAGTTTTTTCGTTGTGAGTGACTTGGATAGAGAATCTGGATGTGGAAGTAGTGATTCCTTGGGCAGCGGTTTTTTAAAATAATTCAGTGATGTGTCAGCTATCACGAAACACTCAAATAAGTGCCCAGAAATGAGTATTTTTTTTAATTAAATTGTTTTAGTTAAATATCGGGAATTTTTTCAAAAAAATTTATACCGGTTTATCTGGAAAACTACTCATTTTTGGATCATTTTCACCTGATTAAATTTATTGTAAACTAGCTCTACTTTAACCAATTCAAAGGAATACGTCTAATTTCTAAAAATGGCAGCGTTTTATTATACCACATTTTTCCATTCAATAAAAAAATGTAGAAATATGCATTTAAAAGTTGGAGTAATTTCCAGAAAAACCAGAAGTGATGGAAAATTGTCAAAGAATGGAAATTTGGAAAAGAATTTGCGAAATTGGTCTGCCATGTTTTTTTATACCTTGAAAACTGGATTGTCTAATGATTGACTTGACACTCGGTATAGCAAATGCAGTAAGTCATTTTTTAAGGTTTTCTTTTACTTTATTTTTTATTTTAAAAAATTCAACATTGCATTTTCTTTGTATGGAAAGGCGTGATTATAGCAATTTAACCGTTTACAACTGAATAAAGAGTTATCTATCTATCTATCTTATAGTATATCAAATAATCTAACCTTAAATAAAACACATTTTTCTGATTATCTCTGTAAACAAACATATTGTTCCTATTTGAAACAGAGAAGTTGTCAAGTATGTTCTTTAAAGCCAAGATCCCTCTAGATATTCCAGACTTTCCTGGTCCTGTCTTTAAACGAGGATGTAAAATGAAATGAGTTTCCCAAACAATAGGGCAACTAAAATAGCCCGCCGTAAAATTTAGGGATGCCTCTGACAAGGAGGTAGAGTAAGCCATTAAATCGGATTCATCACTGTTCTCTGAAACTTAGTAGAAATATTACGGTTTTTACAAGACAAAAATTACTTCACGTAAAACGCTCTATTTACCATCCACGCTTTTCATTCTGCAATAGGAAACATTTCTGGAAACTGAAGAGTTGCAAATGTCATTTTGGCAGTTATCGTCAGCCTCTAAAAGTTGATCACAGGTTTTTGTGTCGTAAAGCGTCTGAAGGAGTAATAATTGATTAACTTTCTTGCAGAGACCTCTCACAGCTTCACACACAGCACTTTGTACCTCTAGGTACACTCCTACATGTACAGTTGGCAACTCCAAAAATCTGAGCAAAAGTAGGGAAATAACGAACATTAAGAAATTTGGAATAATACTCGTACACGGGGGGTCAAAATTTTGTCCCAGTATTTCTGTGGCTGATACATCTAACAGTAAAGGTACTCTTTTATACAAAATTATGTCCCAAAATGGATAATGAAGGAGATATATATATCTCTTTATTATTTTAAGGCGGTTAGATTTTTTTTTGAGGGCGCTGCATCAGAAAAGATACAGAGTTATGGTAGACAGATGGTGTACCCAGGAAAGTCTTTTCATGAACCCAGGGAAGACCAGTATGGTCACCTCCCCAAAAAAGAGGACACTCAATCTGGGAAAATTATATCTCCAGGGAAATGTATTGCAGATGAGCAACAAAGTCAAATATTTGGGACTGATTCTAGACACCAAATAAAACATCAAAGCAGATCTAGATAGAGCCACGAGGGACTTATGGATCTGCAAAAGAATGGTACCGCAGTCATGGAAGCACTACTTTGCCTACCTCCAGTACACTTAGTCATGGAGAGTGGGGCACTGCTAGCAGCGTACAGGTTGAAAACAAATGGATACGGGACCATTCCAAAAATATTATTATTTCAACAAATAGAAAAAAATTGATACTAGACATGCAGTCAAGGCAAGGCAACCGGAAAGACATTGAAATGATACCATATGGTATACTTATGTATGAAAAACGTCAAAAAGTACTAGAGCAACAGACATTAGTCTGAACCTGGGCAGTACCACAATCAGAAGTCACAGCTACAGAAATCTGGGCACGAGAAATAATACAGAGGTCATATACACCGACAAATGAATCTGTATCATCACTGACAGCCAAGCAACTCTCAAAGCTCTGGATGCGGTAGAGATATGTTCCAAAGCGGTAAAAGACCGCCCTGATTCTCTGGTGAAACACAACAGTGTACAACTGGAGTGGGCGCGAGGACGCAGGGTGATAAAGGTAATGAAAAAGCAGATAAGCTGGCCAAAGAAGGCACAAAGACAGCCTTATTGGGACTCGAGCCAACCTGCGGGATATCATAATAATACTGCAAGTGTCTTGGAGTGGGGTGCAAGAGTGAAACGAACGTTCATCACTTATGAACCATCCAAGACAAAGACGAACGAATTGCTAAAGCTGAGCAGAAAACAGCATATTAACAGGACATTGCACATTAAATAAACACTTAATCAATACACGGGTGAGGGGCAACCCAGAGAGTAAGATGTGTGGTGAGTTTGAGGAAACTCCTCATCTCATACTATGTGAATATCCAGCCATGGTGGCTGGATGGCTTTTATATTTCGGGGGACCATTCGTGACCCCGAAAGAGATAGCTAGAGCTCCCATCTATGGTGCACTTGCCTTTTGGGGAGAAACGGGACTAATGGGATAACGGTACAATAAGTTTAAACTTCAGTATGGCCGGGTTCTGGCACTGCAACCCATAAGAAAAAAAAACTTCATTTTGAATGTATCAGCCACAGAAGTATCGGAAGACAATTTTGGACTACCATGTACATTAATAATTTCAGTACAAGTTTTCATATTATTTCCTCTTACCTACAATGAAAATAAATTGTCACAACGTCACGATCTACTTTCATAATAAGCCAGAAATTCGGTAAATGTTTTCTTTTGTTATTCAAACTAGTAAGCCACTCGTAATCCTCGTAATCTTCGCTTACGTCTTCATCATAACCTAAAATAAGACAAGATTTAAAATATAGTGGGACACCTCTAAATGTTATTAATTACCTCCATCGGTGCCTGCGGCGCTGCCACTCATACTGGAAATGTCACTCTGCTGAGAATTCCCATCATCCGTAAAATAATCCTCAGCAACTTTACCTGCATACTTAAAAAATTCTTTAATACTATAATCTGATTCGTTATTATTAAGACCATTGTGTAAACTAGTTGGAATATGCGATTGGGACTGTTCGACACTATGTTTCTCTGCTTCGTTTACAAGAACATTTTCAGTTTCCTTTTTATCCCTCATTATTATAGAATCTTTTGCTAAGTAATACAAATCGACTTCTTTACATAATTTGTAACCATTGTAAGGTAAATTCAATTTAGAAAACTCCTGCAGAAATTTTTCATGACTCTGGGCAGATGCATAAACAAAATTTAAATCAATAATGTCTAAGACACATGACGATCGTAAAGGGCTCCCTTCATGGACATGTTTCATTACAAAATTTAAAGTATCGGAGCTCACAGGGTCAACATCTAATAAGGAAGTGCAAATTTCATCTTGCAGCAACCATTTGATTTCCTCCCTCAGCAATATTATTGATTTCTTCTGCACGTCAGACAAATTTCTTAAAGGTTCCAAAATCCTATAAAAAGAACATATTACTAGGTTTATAAAGGGCAAAATTATGTAAAGTAACCATTTATAAAGTCCGTTCGCTGATAAAGTCACCTTTTCGATTTAATAGAATCATCTAGAATCATCTTGCCAAGAACGTTTCAGTCCTCTGCTAAAGATCTAAGTTTCGTCTAAGAGCACTACATCTTTGGGGTCATTACTTTTCAAATTTTTTACATATTTGCATAAAAACTCTAGCCATCTTAGATAAATTTGTGGCCTTTCACACAGATCTTTTTTAAAGGATTTTTTAATCACATTATATAAACTGGTACGGCCAATATCAACTATTGCTCTAGATTTTAGCTCTTCTAAAAGGATAAACAAGGAAACATGATCAGACACCATATCGTAAATAACATTTTTTATTTAATATTTTACAGCATCATGTAACTCTGTTTTGGATTTTTTACGATTACATTTAACCGAAGCTTGGGGTTCCACATTTTCTTGTCGTTTTTAGCTATTTTCCTCACAGTCTTTTCATCGATTTTTAAAGCTCCACCCACCTCACCTTTGAACAGCTTTTATTGACAATAAAGGTCCACCATTTTCATTTTCCTTTTGAAAATATTCCAACAAATTCAAAACTAACTGCTGTGATGGCGGATTTAAAAATTCACCAGGATGCATGTTTACTATTTTAACAATAGAACAAGACTAAAATTTGCCTCAGAGGCTAATTGAAATAAGTACACTATACCCGCTATACCCAACTTCCGAGAAAATCGACCCACCTCTGGGATCGCCAGCCGCATTCGACGACGACAGAAATTGGTTTGCTGTCGAACAATAGAAATGCCACACGTCGGTCATAACTTGACTACAAAGATTAAAACTTACGTTACAGATTAGGTTACAAACAATATTTCAATAAAGACAAGGAAGGATAGAGCTCCGGACGATATTCCTTACACTATACGACTGGGATTCTATCAGCGAACAGACTTTACTTTACATTTTACTTACTCCGAATTATAGCTCGTATTTGTGATAGAACTTCCTATACTGGGTTGGAAACCATCTGAGCAGAAAGACGTTGTCCTTAGACCTTGCGTGGAATAGTCAAGTATAATATTTTGAACATCTGGTGGCAGTGTAAGGCACAGCATATCTAGAGTTACTTGCAATTTAGATTTATCGATGAATTCAGTTGATCCCAGATTTTGAATTAATTCACCTTAAAAAATACATACAGGTCATGACAAAATCTAGGAACGAAGTAGCTTTGTAGGAACAATATACAAACGATGAAACGATGCGTCTGAAAGTTAGTTTTGACATGTTGAATAGGTGGTAGAGCAAAGAGTACTCACATTATTGGACTAATATTCACCTGAATTGTCCTACAATTATTTTACAGTGGTGGAAAATTGTTTTATTAAAGTACTATTGTGAACTAACTGGCTCTCTGCGACAATAGGGTCGTTAACTATTTTTTAAAAATTGTATATTCAAGTACTTTATTAAATTTTGTTTGACCCTTATTTTTTTATTTTACAATCTAAAGTCATTTTAATAGTGAAATTAATTATCTAAATTAAGAAATTTTTAATTTGCGCCCATCTCACGTCAGATGTGAGAGCATGCGCAGTTAGATAAAGGAATAATCAACAGGCGTCGTCTGCTTTGCTTATTTGCTTTTGCTTTTGCCCTTTTATCATGGGTTCCGTAACTTGTAGAATTAGGTCAAAAATGAAAGAGAAACAATAAATTTACCTTTTTTGGACCAAAATAAGATGTTTTTACTCTTGTGAATTTTTTCGAAAAATGCATATTTTTAGAGATATGGCCACTGGAAAATTCCTAAAAGTGGGGGAGGAATATGTTATCGAAAATACAAGACTTTTTTTATTTGCAACTGTTCTGTAAAGTGCGTTTTCATCGAGTTATTCCGGAAAAACATGAAAAACTACCCCTTTCTTTCTTTGAAATTGTAGCGCTTTAAAAATATGTAATTTAAAAATTTGAAAAAATTCATACGTATGCATTGAGGCCTTCTAAACATTTTTTGTCTCTTGGAATTTTTTTGTAACTTGCTAATTTTCCGAATTACAGGCAGTTTTTCATGATAAATAATGTACCACATTTTATGCACAAAAAATACATGAACATTCGAAAAATGAACGTCATTTATGTATATTATTATAAAAAAATATGAAACCTATATAGGTATACCATTTTTAAAAGTTCAATATAGTTTTTAAGTTTTCATATATTTTTTAATGTGCAAAAAATATAGTACATTAGTTATCGTGAAAAACTGCCTGTAACTCGGAAAATTAGCAAGGTACAAAAAAATTCTAAGAGACAAAAAATGTTTAGACGACCTCAAGACATCTGATTTTTCAAATTTGTAAATTATATATTTTTAAAGCACTACAATTTCATGTTTTTCCGGAATAACTCGGTGAAAACGTACTTTACAGAAAAGTTACAAATAAAAAAAGTCTTGTATTTTGATGAGACATTCACCTGAATTTTTTCAGATTTTTTTTCAACTTTTACATTTCCCCTCCCCCACTTTTAGGAATTTTCGACTGGCCATATCTCCAAAAATATGCATTTCTCGAAAAAATTCACAAGAGTAAAAACATCTTATTTTGGTCCAAAAAAGGTAAATTTATTGTTTCTCTTTCATTTTTGTCATAATTACTTTTACAAGTTACAGAACCCGAAATAAAAGTGTTTTCTACCCGTTCCAATCATTTCCTACTCGAAGCATTTTTTTCAACTTTTTTATTAACGTCATTACAAACACATTGCACAAGGTTTTATCAAAATCCATTAATTAGAAATTAGAGATTTTGGTCATTTTAGCGCTCTGTTAACTGGACTAATAGATTAAAGTTAGTATCGATGTGAGTCATTGTATTTTAAAGAAATACCAACCCCAAATTTTTAACATTTCGGGATTCGGCACTTAAATAGTTCAAATTGTCTACAAAAAAACTCGTGTACCATATAAAAATCCACTATGAGTGAATTCTCTGAAGCACCTTTGACAAAATTAGGTTCCATTATAAACAAATATTAAACACACAACTATGAGAATATTTTTATTTTATAACGATTACGTAAGTGTTCACTATATAGCTGTTACAAAAATTTATGGGTTGCTCCTTTAATATCATATTATCAGGTGATATGAACGTTGTTACATCTAATTATAAAGTTGTTTAATAGTTGTTTTTGCAGCCTATAAATGATAAAATGGCTTCATAAGCCTGCGCCTATTCTGGGTATAAAGTGATTATATAGATATTGACTCAGACCTTAATTACAAAGCTTTTATTCTTACACAATGGCAATATACATGTTCTTATAGTTATTATAAAATTATATTCACGCCTTGCTCTCATGATCACAATTGTAGTTCTACTATCGTCCACTGTGTGGCGCCACGAATAACAAAGCTAAAATGTATTTGTGCCTCCTTGTATTACCTTTCTCACTCATCTTCAGCCGTCAGTTTTTTATTTTCGTGTACTGTAAATGGTCGGCTACGAAATACGCTCGCCGGAAAATGGTTGAAAATAAACGAAAATACATTTCATCACCGAAGATTCATAATCTTTTAAAGACGTATTCGTCAATGAAAAAGAAAAGGTGACGCAACGATGTAAATACATTCCTAAATATGAGTTATCACTAAACGTCCCAACAAATAGGGAAATGGAGGACGTAGCTAGTCCCTAGTCACAGTAAGTTGAAAGCAAAATTCAGAATTTAATTTCAGGTTTTGGTTGAGAATAGGAAATATTATACATAGTGGATTGGATAAAGTGCACTAGAAGGTCGTGAATAAAGCAGACTGGTTATATAAATTATAAACCTAGTTGACTTCGTTATAAGTCATCTAGAAGGTCATGTATATGACAAGCAGCAGACCCCCTTGTAGAAATTAGAAACCTAGTTAACTTATGTAAGTTTTTCTAGAAGGTCATTTGTATGACAAGCTGCAGACCCTTATAAAAATTATAAGCCTATTTGACTTGACTACGTCTCTAGAAGGTCATGGTATGACAAATTGTTGGTTGGCCAGGAAAGAGAAATTTAAAAACAGGTATGTATTTAACATTTTAGGTAGTATATATCGACATAAGAAAAGTACAGGTGCAAAAGAAATAAGCCCATCAACTTGGACAAAGCCAACGGGCAATTCAGAAAGAAGAAGGGGGGGGGACAAGCTCTCGCATGTAATTGCCAATCAGTAAATGATGCAGTTAGAGGTTGTTGGCAGATCAGATATATACCATGAGCAGTCTCTGTTCAGCCAACGTGGTTAGTGGTAGCCTCGACAAATTTGTCAGGGGAGTTACTGCAGAACGCACCCTTGAATGGTTGGTTATTTGGGGGCAATTTATCAGAAAGATTTGAATTCAAAAACGCCTCGTATGAATTTACAGGAATTCCTTGGTCTCTGTAATACTCTCTTAGACTTTAACAAACTCTTAATAAGGGTAATAATAAAACATCTTTATTAAAAAATTAAAAAAAAAAATAATAATAAATATACAGAGTGAAGTTTAGACCCCAAAGGATTACTCTTACACTTAAATGGTAAGGATTACAGGATTTGGAGAAGTAGGTAAAGAATTATGTTTTTATTGCATTTTAAGAGAACGATTTTAAATAAGGATGTTCTAAATCTGGTATATTGAACATTATCTCATGGAATAAGCAAAGGATAAGAGGTGTAATTTTGTCCTATTATTTACATTTAATCAATGTAATATTTATTCTGGCAGATCTTGGCTTGTCATGTTTACGAAGCCCATATATAAGTTTACAACATGAATTTCTGTAATCTGCTTCAGTTTGTTGTGTTCAAACAGAGTTCACAGGTATATGAAACTACAATAATTTAAGTGTGTTACTTAACACCAACACTTCACAGAGATTTTTAGACGTATTGAAATTTAATATATGTCTATGGAATGTAAAGGTTTTAAATTCATGTAGATTTTTTGAATTACCTTGTTTACTGTGAATGAATTTTAAGGGTTGTCAAATATTACACCCAAAACTTTCTGCTGATTTAATATGGAAAGAATTTCTCCATTTATTTTATTTGCATCAAACTATTACATCTCTACTTCATTTATGCCACGGAACATCAGTAGCGTATCTGTATGTTTTTTCTATTGGTCAGTAACCCATGGGGAACGGCTTAATAACGTAAAACAATATTACATGTTATGCTTACGTTTATCGCAAATTTAAGAAAAGTAACAATATAAGTTTCTAGAAATTTATACAATATACTGATTTTATGATGGAAGTTTCCCAGAGAAGCACCTTGAGATACATAATTGACTACGTGTCATTCAAAGATATAAGAACTAGCAAATATTTACTATAGATTGTAGAGAAAATAACTAAAATATGCCCCATCACTGAGTCTAGGTGGCTTTATGTAAAACAATTTTAACAGGCTAAATACTTGACTTAAAAGCCTATGGGTCATACAAAAATAATATCATAATTGCACGGTATAGGTGCACGTGTGGAATAATTTTTTGACCTGAGATGTAAATATGGTAAATCATTGAAAATTTATAAAAGATGTGAGTATATAAACATAAAAGTACTTAACAACAACATAAGCAAACTTTTGTTGTTTTTAAGTTAAACTAAAATTTAAAATGATTTTATCATAAACATTCTCAATTAAACGATTATTTACGTCTGACTTGTACCTAATTAGCATTAGCACATTTTGTAAACAAGTTAAAAGATTGCGATGTTTTGTTCAGACTTCAAAGGAATAGTGAGTAAGCTTTCCCTGGTCGCAGGACTATTACGGGACAAATCTTGAGTAGTAACAGCAATAATATTTATTGGTATATGTAATATACATTTTTTATATTTTACTTTGAAAATAGGATGTTAGAAAATTTAATGCCATGTCATATAAATAATTAAAATATTTACAATCATTGTAAAAGAAATTGTTTAGCAATGCTTATGCTTATTCTTGTAAACGTAGGCGTGTCAAATATATATAAATATATAAATTAATTACAGTTAAAATTCTAAATGTACCATGGCAATTCATCTCACAAACACCTAAGTCCTGCAAAAATTCCAAGGCATATTTTGCAAATGAATATATGGTTAATGTGTGCACTGTTTCCCCAATTTATGATGCCATATCTCAAATGGCAGTGAAAATTTACAATGCCTAGACATAAACCTTAACCCATAGGAGCTAAACTTTAATCTAAAGGGCCTTCCATAGGAGACAATACACATAGTGACGGCATCCAGAAGTGACATCAATGAAAAATAACACAGTGGTTGTTTAAAATTATGGTGGAGATATTGCATATAATAATAATAATAATAATAAATGTCTTATTGCTTCAGGCTGAAATATACAAACAATAAGATAACAATATACAAAATAATTATGCCTGAATGCAAAGGGCAGAGTTCTCACTTATTCGATGTGAACATCGAAAAAGCAGCGCTCTTACACTCAACCTTAGCCTCGTTGTATATAATATCAACTTATCCCACATACAATTACTTCGTTTATTGAATTCTGCCATTCTTAACAGATTTTCTGAAAAGGTTTCCTTCCGTAAATTGCTCTCGCTCTGCCTTAGTATTGATGCCTTTTTGATAATTAGAGTATAACAATAAAATTAAGAGATTTTCAAGGTGTACAAACCTTAAGCCTACTGCTTCAAGATATGGTAGTATATTATGGTACTTAAATACATTTTTGTATACTTTCCTTGAATATTATATGAATTAATCACCCTCATCCTTGTTCTAATAACGATTCGTAAGGCACAAACAATTTCTATGATTGAGCTTAATAACAGTCATCAAATGAAAACAAGTTCTAAGATTTTATCAGCCAGTTTCACAATCGTTATTTAACTAATGGTTATGATTTGACCAATAGTTTTATTATAAAAATCTGTTACATTAACAGCCAGTTTTACAATTGTTGGTTGATTAATAGTTAGGATTTGACCAATGATTTATTACTATAAAGGCAAGGATGTCTGGTAAAGTTGTGTTTACTAATAATTATAACTTTCATAGTACAGGATCCGTACCTATCTTAGACTATCAGGTTCGGGTTTTAGTCAACCAAAAAGATAGCCAGTGATTGTGTGGCTGGCTGTATGACTGATAGGATTTAAAATTTAAGGGCATTATAATGAAATATTTAAACGCTCAACAGTGCAGTACAAATGTTCGGAATAATTTGCAAGGCATATTGTAAAAAAAACAGAAAATTCAAATATGCTCACATTAAACGAAATACAGAACATGTTTAGTGGAACCTTTAAATTAATATTCTTGTTTATGGAAAAGATTTTAATGCAATCTCTCGAAGATCTCAAATCGCTCTGAACATCTACAATTGTGATCATGAGAGCAAGGCGTGAATATAATTATAAGATTAAACGAACTTACCTTAAGTGAAGTTCGATCTTAATTATATGAACGCCTTGCTCGAAATGATCAAACCCTCCCCGCCCACTCAGAGTTACCTTTTGCGGTACTGAACTTGGGGTTGTTAAGATTGCTATTCAAAATAAAACGATTTTATTTTCAAGATCGAATGTCAACTCCGTTATTTAAATTACCTATTCGTCTTACATGGAAATATCTACAATTTGGTATGCAATCCCAAATATTCCGTAGGTAGTATGTATTTGGCAGATCAAATAATAATACAAAAAATTATTTATTTTGGTAAAGATTAGATTGAATCGAATCTGAATTTTCAAAGACCAAACTTAACGGCTCTAGCTACTCTAAATAAACCCTTGATCATTTGATTTGAGATCATATTAGGTCCGTTCCTTTGCACGGGAAGTATGACACTAATTTTGAGTGACAGAGATGGCATCAATGCGGATATCATAAGTTAAAGAGAGACAATCTTACACCAGTGCAGCTAAGCGGTACACTTGTAGTGCAAAGGAATGAACCTATCTTGCTCTAAAGAAACTGACGGCTGAAGATGAGTGAGAAAGGTAATACAAGGAGGCACAAATACATTTTAGCTTTGTTATTCGTGGCGCCACACAGTGGACGATAGTAGAACTACAATTGTGATCATTTCGAGCAAGGCGTTCATATAATTAAGATCGAACTTCACTTAAGGTAAGTTCGTTTAATCTTATAATTATTAGTGTTACTTGGGATGCCATCCATTTTTTGTTAAAAAGTTTAATATTCTAATATTCTTGCCCTCACCTAGAGATCTTATACTAGTCTATCTTCTACAAAATTTAAGATTTGGAATATGTTATTTAGAACATTACACTTTTACTAATGAAAGTAGCGGGGTATCATCTGTGAAAACTCACCTAAACAAGTTGGCAGGACTCTTAACGGAGTATTAGATACTTCACCATTGCAATATCTCAAAGTACAAATTAAATGTAAAAATAGCGGATTAACTTCACCAGTGTTCATTGTATCACTAATACCACTTTCCATCCTTTGAAAGAGATGTGGTCCCTCTGAAAATATACTGAAATCTTTCTCCGATTTTATTTCAATAACTTCAGATGCGGTGTTTGATATTTCATCATCGCTATCGTTCAAAATATCCTCCATATAATGGAGACTCTTTAAATTTTTATAAAAGTAAAACTCGGTGTTGCTCGGAATAGGATTAAAAGATGTACTGATCATTTTAAAGAATTTTTTCTTAATGAGCATATGAAGTGATTTCAATTCGCTACATGGAAATGCCTGATTTAGCTCCTTTACGGATACCTTATCGGTGCTTTGTTGTTTAACATGCCCACAAATCGTCATGATGTACTCTGTTATATCAATTTCTGCAATGGATTCCTCGCACTGGTCCATCGCTGACTGCACGTCATGACTGTGAATGTACACCCCCATATGAAGTGCAACAAACAATGAAACGGTGAAACACTTTGAATGAGCTAAAACCAAAGTTTTACAATGCTGCTTAACGTTGCTTTGCTCTAATGCTTCAGATTCCTCTCTTAGGTCACCTAGACCTTCATAAGTGTCGTCATTTTTTAGCCTAAAAGACACATATTAGTAAATTATTTTAAATAAGCGTAAAATTACATACTTAATGCATTCTTCTTGTACGAAACTTGTATGTTTAAACCTATGGTCCTCGTAAACGTCTTCCTTAGCTGGCGTGGCATCCTCGCAATTGTTAATATAGGCATTTACTAACATTGCTAAAGGGCAGTCAAACACATAAATGGGTAAACAAATAGAATTCGATGTATTAATGGGAACATCACTATAATTACTCCCTCTTGAAGATGTCCTTTCCATACTATCTACGCTTTCATTAAGACTTGGAATGTTTGTATGCTCTAGTGAAGTAAGAGATTTAAGATCATCTAATGTAGATGCAATAAATGTTAATATAACATGTGTTACTGATATTCCCTTAATGAAACACCGCCATTGTGAAGTTCCCTTGTCTTCACTATCTTGCGGATAAACTACAAAAATTATAATAACACTCGATAGAATAAAAATGTGTTTAGATAAATACCTCGATAAGTATGGGTTTCTGTAATTGGACAAACATGTGGATGTTTATTCTTGTGCCTAAGTAATATTTCTTGAGTTAACCTATCCGAATCGTCTTTGGTAAGTTCCAATTCCCGGTCATGTAACAAACTTAAATGTTCTGAAATATTTTCTAACAGTAACCTATTGGCCTTGTCCACACTACAATCTGGTAAACATTTCTTTTTCGCTTCGATAAACATTGAAAACAGTAACTCTGTTTGCTGGCATAGAGGTAATATACCTATGGGATCAAAGTTAAATGGAATGTGTTCGATTCTTGGAGGTATAATAGGGTACCACTGAGATCTATAAGAAAAATATATATACAGGGTGAGCCATTAAAAATGAAACGGAGGTTTTCCTGAAAAACCGCCCCTTTCGTCTTCAATCGCCCACCTTATATCCTACTACGCAGTACTACACAGTACTTAACTTACCCCCTTTCAGATATAGACGGTGAGTCTAAAAAACTATTTCTACTAGCCCTATATGGAAAATTCTTCCGACTACCATTCATATTTCCAAGATTAGTTTGATTTAGTGGAAGAGCAATGTGAACAGTACTAATAATGTTCCTCTCTTGGCACATTAGACTTAGATGCTCCATGGTTAACATAGCATTTATACATTGTAAATCCACATTACATATCTACAAAAAAAAGTTTACCAAATGTAAATAAATACAGTGCATTTATAAGGATAAGGCGTGATGCTGTTAGACGTGCCATACAGTAAAGAGAGGCCAACTAGAATAATTCTACATCACAAAACGTCTGCCAAGATGTTATGAACAAAAAGAAGATTAGATTCCATGTACGAGATGTGGCTATTTAGAACCTCATGCTTTGATCATGGTGTATGCAGTTGGGTTTTTGCATAACCTCACCTCGTACATACTTATTTTGGCTTACCACATCTGCTATTTCGTAGTAAGCTTTGTTATCCATGTAACTGATTCGAGGGTTACTAGGAACTACTCTTCCATATTGAGGTTCAATCCACACTTCTGTGACTATCTGCATTTCTGCTTCAATATCCGAGGACTGCTCGTTTTCTTCCTCAGATTCACTGAACAATTCGTCACTTAACCAGGCACAGTGAGGAGGAAACAAGACATACTGGACAACGCAAGTGGCATTTGGGTCCATCCAGAGCTCCAGAACCATAGTTATTATGCCTGCAGAGGAGTGGGCAAAGCTAAAACCCTCTCGAATCCTCATCCTAGGAAAACGGTTATAATTAATCACTAAGGCACAGAGTTTTTCAATGTTAACGTAGAAGAACTCACAACCGTGCGTCTAGGTGACACGACATCAATTTATTTTTAGAAGGGCGCCAGCCGTGTTGTGCCTCGTTCTTCCACTCCCAAGCGGGTTCGAGATAAGATATAGCTCGATAGACAAGTAATATGTCAAGGTTGCACTACCTCAGATCATTAACGACCCTCTCTCAGGACGAGATTTCATTTATTCACTACAATAAGGGTTTTTACGTCTTCGGATTTTTGCATAAAAAAAATCCCTATTGAAGAATTCTCTCCGAAAGGATTAAAATTAGACGTGATTGGTATCTGCTTAATAATTTCTGGAAAAATTGCATAAAAAAAATCCCTATCAAACTACCGTAGGGCGACCAGAACACTGGGTATCAGACTTGCGGAATCATGAGACTCTGATTAACTCAGTTGTTTCAGTCTTCCAAACGAAAACTCCAGGGATTAAGACTAGCAACAAGTTTTTACATCAATAAAATGCAATTAGCAAACAATACCATTCGATTTTACCCTTTTTGATATATGACATAGTTAAAATTTTATAGTCAGTTTTTCGAACAGGATATATAATGACTCCATGGTCAATGTCTTCTGTGGAAGAATAAAAAAGTTAAAATAATTTTGGAAAAGTATATGGTTTATTTTTCCATGACCACCATATACTTTCTATAAATTTCAGAAATTCAAAACTGCACAAAAATATCAAAAAAACAATTTTTGACCCCGAATGGGTGTTTTATTGTGGAGCGTTATATATTCTAATTCGTATTCCATACTTATTCGTTTACTCGTACTAAACATGTCAATGCCGCGCTGGTCGTCGGCCGCTTCTGTCTCAAGGACAAGGAACAAATGCATTTCGAGCAAAAGACGACCGTTCGTTTTCTAAATTAAAAATGATAAAAAATTATTTACGATCAACATTGGCGCAGGAACGGTTAACAGACTTGGCCATTCTTGCTATTGAGAAAGATATAACAAATAACTTGGTTTTCGATGATATTATTGAAGACTTTGTTAATAAAAAATGTAGAAAAGTTGATATGTGATATATATAAAGATCCCGTTTTGGCATTATTTAGTTTCTTTTTTGTTTTTATTGAATATTTTTAATTTTTGGTTTTACTGGAACATTTATCTGTTTTATTTTACTTCCACATCCAGTGGAAGTATAGTAACGACAAAAAAATTTTTAAAAATTTTTATTGTTCAAATAGGCTTAAAATATCATGAAACATCGAGATTTTAAGTTTGAGTGAAAAAAAATTTTCTGTCTGTCGGTCTGCCTGCCTGCAACTTTTTTTTGTGCGCACGTTTACTCTGGAACCGTTTAAGATATTAACTTGAAATTTAGTACACGTATGTACTTTAACGAGATCTGGAACTAGATTATATTTTCATGTTGTTCTGACGAAGGGTTGGGGGGTAAATTGGAGTAAATTTGGGGTAACTGTGTAAATCAAGCAGGTAAGAGTCGATAAAATTGGTATTTAGTATATACAAGAGAAGCTAGGGTCTCAAAAAAATTTTTGGCATTAGCCACCCCCATTACCACCCCCACCCCCTTATTTAAGGGGATGAAAAAAAATGTGATTTAGTGTATGTACAAGAACCAGAAACCTCAAAATATTTTTTTACTTCATTCACCCCTACTACCACCCCCTATCACCACCCCCACCCCACTACCGATGTGGGGTATCGTTTTATGGGTTTTTGGGGTAGAGGATTTCAAATATTATATTATTGAAGTTCCATAAACAATTATTTCCACATACAAAGTTTTTTCGTTGTGAGTGACTTGGATAGAGAATCTGGATGTGGAAGTAGTGATTCCTTGGGCAGCGGTTTTTTATAGAATGTTTCTTATAATTCCTGTTTGTTTTTTTTTTGCTAAAATATTTTTTTATTTATTTTTGTCTATTGGAATGTTTCTTTTATTAATAAATTTGTCCTAACAGCAGTAATTGTAATGTTTTTTCTTAGGGCGGCAAGCAAATATTTGCTTCAGTTGCCAAATACCCTGGCATCGGCATTGTATGTTTTATCAAATGTTCGACTACAAGACCGAAAGATTATATATGGAAGATTAATAAGCTTTCTCGATGGTAATGCTATGATCACAGATTGTCAATTTGGTTTTCGTAGAGGTCGGTCAACAACAAGAGCTATTTATCAGGCTTTACTAAAAGATTCAATGAATGATAATTAACAGTTAGCTGTTTGTTTAGACATCTCAAAGGCATTTGACAGTGTGGATCACGGCATTATGGTCGAGAAGCTGGAAAAGTATGGTATCAGAATGGCGAAACATCTCATCAAATTGTATTTGTCCGGTAGAAGGCAGTCTGTTGAGGAAAGAGATAAAGATGGTAATTTAATTAAATTCAGAACTCTATACATTAAGAAAGGTGTGCCACAAGGTTCAATCCTTGGTCCTCTGTTGTGTATCTTATATGCCAGCAATTGTTCAACATTATATCATTTTACATTATACCTGTGACCTGTGGTTTTCTGTGAAAACTGCAAACTGCAAACTGCCAGTATGGAAATTACAAATACTATGGAAATGCTCCAAACTCGGTTTTCTTTCAATAATTTATTAATGAATGCAGACAAAACACAAATCTTAAACATTGGTGTTAGAGGCAACCACAGAATAATTTTTAATGTAAATGGTTCGCCGATAGAAACTGTAAATACAATTTCATTTCTGGGAATCAAAATAAACCAAAATCTTGATTAGAAAGCACACATTGATACTCTTGTACTAGATATATCAAAGTATTGTTATGTCCTAAAAAAATGAGTGAGTGACAGGGTAGATGTCATGGCAGCTCTAAACTTGTACCATGCATATATCGTACCTAAGATTCGATATGGGATCTTATTTTGGGGAAATTCAGTTGACACACGGAGAGGGTTGATTTTACAAAAGAGATGCATAAGAACTATATTTAAGATTTAAGAGGAAAAAACAGAAAGCTGTAAATTGATTTTCAAACGAAAACGTTTACTCACAACAACGGCCTTATACGTGTACAAGGCAATAAAATTTATAGTTCAGAACAATTAATTATAGGTAACCGAAGGGCACATAATTATAACACTACAACAAAAGAGAACCTTCTACCTGATAAAACTAAATTAAGCTTAATTCAGAAAAATGTTCGTAATCTAATTAAAATTAGGAATAAAATATTCTTACAAAAAAGAAGTTTGCCAGGAGGATTTTGTTAAGAAACTCGAAAGAATATCTATTGGACAACCCATTTTATAATATAAAAAAAAGGTTAGTAGCAAATAAACTATTCTATGTACATACAGTTGTCCACATTTAACAGATTATACGTATTGATAGATCAAACGTCACGTAGGAATATATCAAACGTCATGTAGAAATTTTAATATAATTTTGCACTGTAGACACTGAAGAATTCCATGCCTTGCTGATCACTCAAGAGAGATCACTTAAAGTAAGTTGAAATGAAACTGTCGGTTTCATTATATTTCTGAAAAATATCTTAATATGCATACCTTGTTAAAGTGTGTAAGATCCTAGATATTGATTGATCAGGTAGCTTGGGATTTATGGGATGTGTTGCGCTCCATATCCAACGTTTATGGTACAGGTACCGCGATAACGTTGTGAACAATGATCCTGTTACTGGTGAAGGTAAATTTAACGTTGAATGCGGTGGTTGTGTACCATCAGGAAATATCACAGTTGTAAAATTATTTGGAATACGTTCATATCTGCAAGTAAAACAGATAGCAAAGAGTGGAATATATTTTATATTGTCACATACCTTATAAGTATTTTTTCAAGGGGTTTCTGAAGCAACATACAACAAAAATTTTCCTTTGTTTTTAGAGGACTGGATAAATAGGATAAAGACGATAATTCCATTTTAAGCTGTTCGCATATCTGAAAGAAATGTTATTCAAGAATAAAATATTTTATTGCAGATGAGGAGCATTTTCTAATATCGATAGATGAGATATCTTACCTGATATCTAGAGTGACCGGGTGTATCGGTTGAAAATCCTATATTGAGAACCGCGCAAGGGAATTTTGAAGATACCCGAACGATACAAAACCATATTGGAGGCTTATCCTGTTCTTTATATAAAAGTCTTAAGTATGTATGATTGTCTATTAATACGAATGATGCCCAGTCTGCTAACATTCCATATAACGCCGTAGCAGCTTGCCTGCATTGTACTACCTGGAAAAAACACTTGTATTTTGACTATATTATAAGACTAACACAAAATTACCTGAAATCTCTGCGATGAATTTGGCAAGTGCAAGTATTTTGGCAACGGATTATCGTGTTTTAAAATCAGTGAAACTTTATGTGTATGAAACCATTTTCTCCAGTTATTTGTCTCCATTTGACAAATAGGTTGCCACACATTTACAAATTTTAGACAAGATGGGTCTCTAAAAATAAACCAGCAGGTACAGGACTTGATTTTTTAAATTGTGTATAAATTTACCTTGGAGTTAAAATCAATTTAGCAGCATCAGAACAATTTGTGTTGTTCAAGGCATATACTGGTATTCCATTACGAACACTCTCCGGAAGCGTATACCAGTCTTTATTGTATTGAAATGAGCTTAACTGCTGCGCTAGCCCCAAGTCTCCCGATGACAATTGAGACAATCTCATCCAGAACCTTTCAATTATAGCTTGCCTATATAGAGATCTTGCTTCCTTTTTAACCATGCAAGTTATATCGTGAAGAAATTCATATGGAGCTAAAATATATGGCTTAAGACAACATACTCATACTACCAGGTTGAAATAAATAAAATATTTATAATTGGAAGTGTAAAAACCCAAGCAGCACCAGAATTACGTAATGTATACTGTTCCATTTTATCTCTACTTTGAAGACTACAAATGAAGTTTCTAGATCTCACCGTTGACTATTAGGTGAGGTGACTAATTTAACCTATTTATTTATGTAGTGTTACAAGACCTCTGAAGCAATTTAGAGAATGAAACCGTAAATTTTACCTTTTACCTAATTCCATTCTTCAATAAAAACAACTTCCAGAACATTTTTTGAAGAAATATTTACCATTAGGTGAAACACATGCCTAAATTATCGGGCACTCCACACCGCTTAACGAGTGAGGTCAAGTAGCGGGCACTGCACCCTAAATTGGAAAAGACATATAGAAGTTAAGATAAATAAGACACATGCGGCCTTCTGGCAGTGTCGGAGGACAGTTGGTAGGTCCTGGGGTTTTTCACCCAAGATCACCCTGTGGCTGTATACTGCTGTGATAAGCCCCAAGCTTTGCTAGTGTGGCAGCGTAATGTCAAAAATTACTACTCCGTATGCTCAGTAGGCTGATCCAAAAATGACTTAATTTTACTTCCATATTCAGTGGAAGTATAGATCAAGATTCAAGATTTTAAATTAGAGCGAAAAAAATTTCTGTCTGTCTGTCGGTCTGTAACTTTTTTTGTGTGCACGTTTACTCTGGAATCGTTTAAGATATTGACTTGTTTTCTACATGTATGTACTTCAATGGAATGTGGAAAATGGGGGTAAATGGGGGGTAAATATGTAAATCAAGAAGGTAAGAGCACATAAAATCGCTTTTAAGTGTATACAAGAAAAGCTAAGGTTTCAAAAACATTTTTGACATTAGCCACCCCCATTACCACCCCTTCCCCATTATTAAAGGGGATGAAAAAAAATTGTGATTTAGTGTGTGTACAAGAACCAAAAGACTCAAAATATTTTTTTACTTCATCCACCCCCACCCCACTACCGTGTGGGATATCGTTTTATGGGTTTTTGGGGTAGACGATTTTAAATATTATATTATTAAAGTTCTATAACAGGGTGGCCACTTTTTCTCCAGGGGCCATCCATAAATGACGTCACGACAATTTTTGAGATTTTAGACCCCCTCCCCCCCCCTCCATTGTCACGTTGAGTTAGAAAAAATTACGTCACGCTTATAGAGACCCCCTCCCTATGTTCTTTCAATTCCGTTATTTATTTTTCATAATAATTTTTCGCCTCTTGGGGGGGGAGGGTGCTAGTATAAATCTAAAAGAAAATTTGTCCGCCTCATGGGGGGGTGCTAGTGAAAATACAAAAAAAAAATTCCGCTTCATGGGCACAATGCTACTAAAAACAAAAAACAAAAGAAATTTACAATATTTTCTTTTCTTGATTCGTTCACCATTCGTTACGTCACACTGAATCAGACCCCCTCCCCTATCATACTTAGTCACGTAATTATGAACCCCCCCTGGAGCGTGACGTCATTTATGGATGCGCCCCCCTCCACAACAAATTTCCCTGACTTTTCCAGGCGATTTTTTAGTTTTTTCCCTGACTACTGTCATTTCATTTTGTCGTATGTTATTTTCTTTACAACTGCTCGTTAAGTGAACGTGATTAGTTATGATTTATCCCATTGACTTCAGCAATTTTAAATGAAAATCAGTCTTTTTACACACATTTTAAAAGTATATCTGAATAGAAAACGTACATATTATCAAAAAGAACAAATGGCATTCAGCATTGACTGGATTTTCACAAAAATCCCTGGCTTTCACCAACATTAACTGACATTTCCCTGATCTATTAAATTCTCTGACTTTTCCCGGTTTTCGAGAAAGTGGCCACCCTGTATAAACAATTATTTCCAGTTTCCACATACAGAATTTTTTCATATGAGAGACTTGGATAGAAAATCTGGAAGTGGTGATTACTTGGGCAGCGGTTTTTTATAGAGGGTCTCGATCTCCTCAGTTTGTTTTCAAATCCGAAAAAGTACGTATTTTTTTGTTTTTCAAAATTTTGAAGGTGCCTATGTAGGATTACTCACAAGACATTGCAGACTAAACAAACATCTTCATGCACTGGGAGTTACAGATAACCCTAAATGTAGAGTCACTTCCCTGCTCTCTAAATATCGTTTAATAAATTACTGGTAAATCCCTATGCATTCAAAGTTAAAGATAATAATTGCAATGACGTTATATCAACTGTGTTAGGTAATCGTGGCTTTAAACTAGCAACACTAATTAATTATGCTGCCTGGGAAAATTGTGATCAAATATAAAAAAGTCAAAAGAGAGAAACGTTATTAAAGATAAAATATTCAGGTTTCTATTACCTACCAGATACATATACTTCAAAATGTGTTAAATTTTTGGTTATCGGCCACTGCGAACCAACTTTATAATGTATATAAATTTTGGCTTTCCATTGAAGAATTAACTTTATTTCTAAATTACCATTCATATAAAAAATATTCTGTAAAAGGAACAACATCAAATGAAATAGAAAAAATATGCAAAAATGTTCTACTTACATCTACCGTGAAACCTTCTCTCATACGTCTCGATAAAAGAAGTAAAATGGAAGCACTGGTATTCTCATCAGTCTGTCTTTTGGAAACTATAGATGGCACCTTATGACTACAGAATGTTTCGTTTCTAAAAAGAAACATAATTGAATTGTCGTCAATTCATTTGATATTACAATACTTACGATGACATCCATAAAGTATTATCACAAATTTTTGGATAGGCATATTTGTTTCCACTATGAAAAGACCATAATAAAAATAGTTCATGATAAACGTTTAACGGCATGGACGGCTCATGCTTCTGCAAAAAGTATTCGTCAAAAAAATTATGAAAATTGTAAAATTCAAAATAGTGACTCCAAAATGGCAACCTAAATTTTTGTCAACTCATGATTTTTAACGAATTTAAATTGATTTAATGACAAACTGAATAATAATAATAATAATAATAATTTATTAAATCCAGTAGACCATTACAGTTGGCATAGGATATGTAAAATCAGACATAAATGAAAACAGTTAAGGTATCTTAATTACGGTACATAGATCAAATTACGAAGACATATACACATATATACAAACACACATACCATTCTGAACCCGAAATATGTATCCGTACGGAAGGTCCTGAACCAGTTGCATAAACCTGAGCCGTATGTGTGGCTCAGGATTGCCTACCCTTAAGAAATATAATTAAGTTCAATATATATGGGTTCAGGACTCACTGTACGGATATATAAAAATGGTTCAGAATTGGTAGGAAGTTACAAAAGGTTCAGGATTGATAGAAGGCGCAGTATATATATATATACACACACACACACACATATATAGACATATACAAGGTGGGGCAATAATGCGTCGGACTTCGATATCGAGTTCTAAGATAGCTAGAAATTTAAAAAAAAATACAAGTAAACTAGATAAAAAAGTCTATAACCGGAAATTATTCTCGAATGTACAGAGTGAGTCAAGACGAAATTACAGGATCAAGTGCCTTTTTTTAAGCGGAATGCTTTGTATATCGGTACATTTTTTGAAGCCTCTTTCTAGACTCTATTATTCCTATATTATTATTGAAACGGACCACCCCATAGTATATTAATTTTTTTTTGATTTCCAGTATTTTGTCAATATAATTTTATTTTATTTTAATTTCAAGAAAAAAGCAATATGAATTTTTAACAAACTGTACCTAGTTTGCGCTTCAAATAAACTTTCTCACATCTTCAGAACGCGTTGTTTACATTTAGTCAACGAAAGAATTTCAAAACGATGTTCGTTTATGTTATAAAATTTGGACAACGAAACTTAATGCAGGGAACGACTGAGAAATGGTATACAAACGGGGATGTGCTTTAACCGTTAGAAATAAGCCTACGTGACTCCGCGGTGAGAAAATAATTTTAAATGCGTATACGTAGAAACTACGTCATGGAGTAGGGAACAAAAATACCGAGCTCACACGAACCTCAGGGCACTTGCTCTTGGAGACTCGCTTTGCAAGTAAACTCCTGGAAAAGAGCACCGCTCTCAGTACAAGTACCTAGAGCACAAATTCAAGGAATACTTCCCTCGTGTCCTTTGGAGACTCGCTTTGCAAGTAAACTGCAAAGGCATGAACTTCACGACAACTGCCCAGCGCACATAATTAAGAAAAAACAAATACAAGTAAGAAGAAACAATTCGCCACGGTTTGAGTCAACTTCTTAGAGAGAGGTCCTTCCTTCGTGGCTTTGTAGACTCGCTTGCAACTAAACTGCAAAGGCACGAACTTCGAGGCAACCGCCTATCACCAATAATTGAGGAAAAACTGTACAAGTCATAAGAAATAATTCGTCCACGGTTTTAGTCAACCACAAAGAAGACGGACGACGGTTATTACGACGCTAGTGACCGCGACGTCGGGGGAGCTAAATGAAGTGTCGGTTTGCGGACCTGGACACAAAAATAATGACGAACGACGGCGCCGAGGGAACCGAGATGGGGGATTTAAGCCTCGTCATAGGAACAGGTAAAATGCATATCAGAATGAGCGTTAATTTCATTGGTTTAATTTTACGGTTTAGCATCATCCCGTCGCGAATTTATTAATAGTTCATTGTATTTTATATCCTGGTATGGGCACTCGGGGATTTTATATGGGGTTTGCAAAATTATGGTTTTGTGGTACCTAGAGCTGTTAGGTTAATTTTATTTTAATTTTCAAGGGTAGTTATTTGTTATTTGGTTGTTCATAAAATTTAGGCCTCATCCATTTTAATGCACTATTGCCTTATGCAGCTGATATAATGTGCAACAAGGTGAGCCAATGACTTTGTAGGTAAAATTGATTTTTATGTCAATAATTAAAATCGTCAATAATACATATACGGAGGACCGTCCAGTATGATTCTTGAGTTAAAACTGACACGATTCAATATAACAATAAATAGGTAAATAAAGCAGGCGCCGGCGTCTGTAATTTTCAAATACACCGCCGTTTGGGCAATATTCAAATTCGAAAATCCGTCGGCACTATAACTTTTGAAGTCTGCACGACAGGTGGTTAAAACTACCGTACTCGAGTACGACATCTGGGGTGCAGTGACCCTGTTTTATCACTTCAGTGGAACTTTTGCCATCAGCTGTTAAATAAGCAGTAGAGATACCGGGTAAAACAACTTCTCCAGGTTTGTTAAAATTTTTTGCTCATTCATTAATTAACTGGCCATTGCAAGGGGTTCAACTTCGTAATTACAATTTGTCCCCATCTACGCACCTACACATCGCATCGAATATGTTTGAACGACCAAAATTAATATATCTGGAAATTTCCGCAACTTGATTCTTCTTTTTGTTCGAGATATTTCTCACAGTGACGTAAGAATTTCCAATACAACTGCCTCCGACAGGCAAATAAGACGGTTTCTGTTATTTTAAACTTAATTTTCAGTTACCTATTCGTCGCTATATTTCAGTGTCACAGACGCAGCAATTGCACAGTGTCGAGACTACTGTTATGTGTTTTTGACGATTGTCAGTAATAATCAAAATATGTACGTCTCGATTGAGACTCAGAAAAAAGGTGTTTTTGACGATTGTCATTTATTTTATACCATTTCGTTGGCTGACGATTGTCAGTAATAATCAAAGTATGTACGTCTCGATTGAGACCCAGATGATATACACATTTATATTGAATTTGGGATGACCTGACAATTGTCACATCCAACATAAATTTCCTATACGAACAATTGTTCGAATAAATGTATTAAAATGGTCTATGATTTTTTTTTTTTATTTCTTTACAATTTCTGGAAATAGCTTAAATGAAATAACAACATAAGTCAACCTAGCTCCTTGACTTTATGTTCCAAGTAAACCAATTTAGCACTGACAGGTATAAAAGGGGAGGGGTAAATAAATATCTGGGTCAATTTTTCGTTCAATTCAAAATACAGGGTGTCACTAGCAAACCATCCCGAACAAGCAAGTATTGTAGTAAATTAAAGTAGGCAGGTATTATCAGACTTTATATTAAAGAACCTGGGGAACTGAATAATTTGGGTATAAAATTTTAATCTTTGTTAAATAAAATACTACGCACAACGTAATTTGGGTCCTAACTAATTAATCTAGACGATCACGTAAACGGCCAAATTTGTATATTTTTCTTTCTCCGGGGTACAGGGTGTTTCATTATTGACTATCTCCCAACCAATTGGATGTAATGAATTTTTTTGTTGAAATAATGCCATCCGCAGATGCATATTGAAAACTTCACCAATGTCACAATTATGGGCTTTAAGAAAAACTTATGTGAATGCTAGTTAGGAGACATCTAATTGATGTTTTTGAATCATTTTTACTTTCTAAAAAATGTACAGGGTGGCTTTTTCAATTAAGAACTTTTTAAATTGAATTTTCTCAATTTTTTCAAATGGAACACCCTGTATATTTTTCGACAATGTGATGTGGAAATGAAAAACGAACATTTTTTGTAAATACTTCCCTATGGCTAATTGCAACATTGAGCAATAAGTACAAAATTCAAGAATAAACTTAAACAATAAGGGTTTCTTCAAATAATTCATTAGAAAAAATAAAATCAGTGCTCCAGATGTTGCCCATTTTGATTGACACACATCTTTATGCAATGTTGAAATGAAGCTATTTAGTGGGACCATTTCTTCCAATCCATTAAAGTGGGTACATTTTTTTGCTGTTTTCGTTATTCGACAAGCAATAAAACCTCAGCTTGGTATAAATTGTCTTGTACAAATCTGTCTGCCACAATTATTGGTGAATCTTTCTGAAAGGATTCGAAATAGGATGTGGTTTCAGCAAGATTGTGCTCCACCATAATGCTTAAATGCAATTAGAGACCACGTAAATAATACCTACCCACTTGAATGAATTGGAAGACATGGACCCACTGAATGGCCTGATCCCCAGATCTTACAAAAATGGATTTCTCTTTATGGGGACATGTGAAGGAAATTGTTTATAGACACCAACAACAGTACAAAATATGAAGGAAAGGATAATAACTGCTTCTAGATCTATCATTAGGAATGGTAGAAACCTCATTTCAAAAGTACATGAGATGTGTATCAATCAAAATGGACATGTGGAGCACTTATTATAATTTTTTCTAACGGATTATTTGAAGAAACCTCTATTTTTTAGGTTTATTCTTGAATTTTGTACTTATTGCCCAATAAAACGAAAATGGTTGCAATAGCCATAGGGAAGTACTTACAAAAATGTTCGTTTTTAATTTCTACATAACATCGTCGAAAAATATACAGTGTTCCATTTGAAAAAATTTAGATCAATCAATTTAAAAAGTTCTTAATTGAAAAATAATTTTTTGCCACCCTGTACATTTTTAGGAAGTAAAAATGATTCAAAAACATTAATTAGATGTTTCCTACTAGTATTCACATAAGTTTTTCTTAAAGCCCATAATTGTGGCTTTGGTGATTTTTTCAATATGCATCTGCAGATGGCATTATTTCAACAAAAAAATTCATTACAGCCAAGTGGTTGGGAGATAGTCAATAATAATATAAGAATGAATAGAGTCTAGAAAGAGGGTTCAGAAAATGTACCGATATACATAGCATTCCATTTAAAAAAAGGCACTTGATCCTGTAATTTCGTCTTGGCTCGCCCTGTATATTCGAAAATAATTTCCGGTTATAGACTTTTTTCATTTCGTTTACTTGTATTTTTTTTAATTTCTAACTATTGTAGAACTCGAGATATCGAAGTCCGCACACTATGAAAACACATACACATTAATTAATTACAGGTACATATACGAGGCTATAAAAAAAGTTTCATCTTATTTTTAAATATGCATCAACACAATAAAAACAGTTTGAAATAAGAAAGAGTTTAACACTATTTTTAAAATTTCTAAAATTATCATGTACCTTAATATGATCCGGTAATTTATTAAATAGTTTAATGCCTATATAAGTTGGATTATTTTCATAAATTGAACAAAGCGGGGAAAAAAATGTTATGCCATTTTCTCAAAACTAATGATTAATACGATTATTACTGTACTTACAACATGTACAAAACTCTCCAAGCAAGTTCCCAGAGTAGAGTGGGCAAAAAAATAAAGCAAGTCAGTATAAGAAACATATCCAGCACTAGAGTGAGGATGAAAACTAGATCCTACTTTTAAAAAAGAAATTGCTATACTATCATAATGTAACTGAAATAAAAGTGATTCCATTATATTCGAATCAGGCATTGCAACTATCCCATCGGTAATGACTAGAATATCTGTAAAAATATATTCAATAAACAATAGAATATTAACGACAAGTAAACAACTTACGACTTAAACTATTTTCAGGAAGTAGCGAAACAGCTAACATTGAATAGCGTAACATATTAACAAAATTTACATCAGGTGACACCATTGGAATTTTTGAAAATAACTTTTGTGATTCAGGAAGATCAGATAAATCACTTAATAAACCTTCAGGCTGAGACTAAAACAAATAAAACAAAAATGACAGTCAAAGACAAATTGTAAATTAAAACTTACCCTTTGGAATTCTATTTGATCTAAAGCCACTGCTGCTTCTTCTGCAATTTTCCCCTCTAATAAGTGAAAATGTTTTTCTACACATTCTACAATTTCATTTAAGTTACTCGAAGTTACTTGCACACCCTTCACTAACACTTGTTGAGCAGGACTCATAAAAAAAGGTGTATTTACTATAACAGTCAAATAAATACATGGCTGAAATACTAATGAATTTCCAGGTACTATGAACTGAAAAAAAAAAAGGATTATGAGAGAAGCCAACTTTTCAAGCCAACCAAATTACACAATGAAGGTAGTGTATATCAATAACCGTCAAATTTTTATTATTCAAAATAAATAAATGATCTCCACTTTGATATTTTAAATGGAACACTCTGTATATTTTTATATTTTTGGATTCCGGTGACAAGTATGGTTGGACAGTTTTAAAAAATATTGAGACTATTTGATTTTTAGGGACATTTGCCTATTTTTGCATCTAGAGTGCAGTGGATGCACTTAAATCAATTTAATGGACCTAAATGATAAGATTTTTTTACTTAATTGGTCCCCTCCAAGAATAAATGATACCGTTATATTATTATGTTGCTTACCTGTCTACATAAGCCGTCTATACTGGCTTTAAAACAATTAAGTATCTCATCAAAAAGTATTTCGCCTTTCTGTATGTCGACGTTTGCCTGAGAAGGGCTCATATCCAAGCAATACACGAAGCGGTAATTGTGTGCTAAGAATTTAACCTCTGTACGATATGTAATTAAATAACGATTGCATTTTGTTAAATTTTGCTCCCTCGGTATTACAGATATAACTTCCAGATTGTTAGAAGATTCACTCTAAAAATCAATAAACGTATAAGGTTACAGGTTGACTACCTCATTCACCTATCCTTAACGTGGTTAGATGGTTTTCATTTGCTCGGCAAATAATTATGCAAAAAAAATTGTTATTTATGGTACTTACTAGTTTTTGACTAGGAGTAGTAATTGTTGTATTTAAATGATTTAAAAGCCATTCCAGCCTTGAAGCTCTTGAGACGGGTACATTTCTTTGCATTAATAAATAAACAGTTTTAGCTTCCAAAAATGACGGTTGGCTATCCTCTAAGTAAGGGTAGTCTCCTGGGTATAGTTCTCCATTTTCTAAAAAAAAACCCTTTGTAGCACTTATCGATGGCATTTTCAACGAACATAACACAAAATAATGTGGATATTATTAATTGAATAAGAGATCTTGTATTTCTATTTACATGAATTATAACTATGTTTATAATTAAGATAAAAGATTATTAACAATAACCAATACAATGCAACATATAATTGTTATCTGAAGAAATATTATATTTTATTATCAGTAGAATTAGATGGCAATTATTGGCTATCAAGTAATTAATTCATGTAGATAAGAAGAGGATATGAAAACACAAAATCAATGACCATTTTAAGAGGCAGGAAATTTACAGAAGCTCTAAGATATCAACTTAAACTATTCAAAACATACCTGATATGGAAAATTCAATTCCTTCATCAGAACACTGACTTTGGGAATCGAATTCCATTATATGATTATGCTCTTTACATGACACGATGTTCGACTAAAACACACAAAAAAACCTTTTTCACGGGCAAAAAACTAATTACAATATGTTTAAATGCTTAGCAAATAAACATTGTAATTACAACAAACCTATCAGCGATTTGACAGACAGCTAAATTTATTTTTAACACTTATCACAACAGCTCCCTACCTCCCCACAAGATTAATCGAACAATTTCAATAATGGTTGATATAATGGATATTTAGACAAATATCAATAAATAAATATTTACGCTGTGTTACTTTTAAAAGGATTACATCACGAGATGGAAACATAACCTATTCTTCTCTTGTTTATGTTGATTTATGATTTAAGAGAAGCGTCTCCAACTACGGCCAGTGATTTACGCATTCGCAGGGAAAGTGTTATTTTTAGTTTTTCAAATTCTTCTTTTCGGATTAAGCTATTTTACTTCAGTTTCACACGTGCAGATAAAGTGTACCATATTTGAAATTTAAAAACTACTTATTTTATTATTTTTCCTTGGTTTTGGAATAAAATTAACATCTAATCTAAATATAACTGGTTTTGCATATTTATGTTGTAAAGTAGTATTATACCTAATCCAAGTTGTTTGGAATTATCATTTTATTATAACCTGATCATTAGGTAATATATGCAAATAGTTTATATAGAGATCAGTGAAATAGTGTATTGTATTGTCATTTTGCATTATATTCCAAAAAAAATATAATATAGCTAATATAAAGATATATTAGGTATATATAAATATAAATTCTACCTAACAGTACAGAAAACAAAACTTGTGTTTGTTTAAATTTCCTCTATGGCTCACGAAATGCATCAATATCCGTGACCATGAATATATAAAGGTCCCGTTCGACTGGCGGGCGGACCACGGTCGGACTGCTAAAAAGCGTTCTAATCAGCGGTCTGAAGTTGGTCGACATGGTCACGTTTTATGACACAACTGTGTAAGCGTTCGATCTCGTCCACTATGGGCGTGCCCACGGTGGTCCCAGTCGAATATAGCCATATATTTATAGTATTTATTTATACATTTAGGCTATATTCGACTGGGACCACCGTGGGCACGCCCATAGTGGACGAGGTCGAACGCTTTCACAGTCGTATCATAAAACGTGACCATGTCGACCAACTTCAGACCGCTGATTAGAACCACAAACCACCCTAGGTGTGGGTTGTTTGTGATTAGAACGCTTTTTAGCAGTCCGACAGTGGTCCGCCCGCCAGTCGAACGGGACCTTACATTTTACTTTTACAACCGAAGTAACTTTTCCGGCATACCTAGGCTATATTCGACTGGGACCACCGTGGGCACGCCCATAGTGGACGAGGTCGAACGCTTTCACAGTCGTATCATAAAACGTGACCATGTCGACCAACTTCAGACCGCTGATTAGAACGCTTTTTAGCAGTCCGACCGTGGCCCGCCCGCCAGTCGAACGGGACCCTAGGCATACACCATGATCAGTGTTGACAACAAAGCTTTCTAAAATTCTCCGCCTACTGCCTTAAAATTCTCCGCAAATCGAAGAAATTCTCCGCCAAAAATAAAATATCAAAATCTTCTATACAACAAAAAATATATTGATCTTTATTTGCTTCTCAATATGTAATCCATTAGTCCATTACTAATTTGCACAAATTGATATTTTAATTTATCAGTAATTAATTAATAAAACCTGGTTGTGATGAACCACCACAACCAGGTTTGGAACACGCTTGAGATTAGTGAACTCTATATACATACTGGAATGAGTATAAACAATAGGTGAACCTATTGTTCCCTTTCAAAGAAACTTTAGAGATAGCCTAATTTTGGAGGCACTCTGGCTCCCTCTCATTATTTGTTAACTAATTATTCAGGAAACTGAGACAGGTAACCTTCAAATATGGCTTTCTCTTTCTGAACTTTCTTCCAGCTCCAGCCTATCGGTTCTTGCTCCAAGTCCAATATAGTATTGAGCTCACTACTTGAGCACAGCATAGATAGAGAGACAGCAAAGAATAGAAATTCTCGTGAGTTCCTTTGACTAAAATCATTCACCTTGAAGTCGTCATTTCGGGTTAAAAGTCAGAGTTGGATTCCAAATAATTTAAATGTTTCCGACAGGACCGTATTATCCAATTCAAATTAAACAGTCTGTGTGCTTGAAAATGTAGACTAGAAACTACGAAACTGTACTTAGTCATAAACAGGAAAAATATTGTATATTCAAATCTTTTCGATTTTTTTCTCCGTGTGTATATATTCGATTACCCGCATACCAAGTTTAAAAATGAAGGAATACCAGAGTTGTGTTGAATATTTTTGTAGAAATCTCGAGCTATCCGCTTTATGTACTGAGTTTTAGCTGTTTTTTAAATCATATGTTCAGAGCTTTTATATTTTCTTCTCCATATGTATATTTTCGTTTACCTGCATCTCCAATATTGTCATTGCATACGCTGTGTTTGGCGTGTTTCTATGCTGGTATTTCTTTATTAATTTAACATAAAATAATAATAATCAAAAGTTGAGGCTTAAAAAATGATTTATATAAATAAAATTATTTATATTTTATTTATATGTATATGAACGTAAGAAAAAATCAATTAATACCTCTATAAAACATAAAAATCAAAGAATTTTTTATGCCCGTCGGCCAGCGGCAGCAGCATAATGTATAATATAACGTTTATGAAATAACAGTTGCAAACTGCGCGCTGCGGTATACCAATGTCAGTACTTCTCAACGATCTGTTATTTTTAAACATTTACTTTAAACTGTTATTTCAAAATAGCAGTAGCAGTTTAAACCTGTTATTAAAAAATAACAGCTTTTATCCATCACTACTAAACAGAGTAAAAAGTAAATAAACTAAATACATAGAACAGAATAGAATGAAATTTATGTAATAATTTATAATTAAGCAATTTTATGTAAATAAAACAAAACGCATCGAAATTTTTCTACCTGCGATAATTCCTTACTTACAGGTAAAGAGTACCCATATTTTATTGCTTTGGCAATATATGCATTTAAATTCGTTCAATCCGCATTAAGCCACACTGTACGCTTCCTGTGCACATACTTAAGTATTAAAAAGATACATACGTATGCACTCACATTCTTTTTTGTAGAAAATTTAATTCTCTGTACAAGTATCTGTTACTAAAAAGTTTCAGTTAATTTTACCTACCTATTATTATGATCAGTAGGGAATCTAAAAAAGACTTTTTGCACAAATAACGTTTGTTCTGACAATATATTGCAGCACAAACAGAGCCCATACTTGAAAATAATAGAGAAATGTTAAACAATAAATAACACAATAACACTAAGTACGTCTATGAACTAAATAAATTGTACCCAAATTGTACCTACGTCGCCTGCACTGTTTTCCAAGGTTTTAACCCAAAATGGTTCGTGCGCGACGATCTGCGCAAACCGTTCCCGCCATTCAAGTTTCCCTGCTGTCTCTCTTTCTCTGCTGTGACTTGAGATCATTGGTAGACAACCGGCCACTGTTGACCCTTAATGAAACTGAATACGCATATATTGCCATCTGTTATCATTTACATTAACTACTATGCTGCAAGAAAACAGAGCTACATTATTTTATTTGTTTTAATAAAGAAATAATGGGGGCGAGCGTAAAGGCGACTTCAATGTGAATATCAATCGATATTCCGTTGAAGCAACGTCGAGCGCGGTTAGTACTTGGATGGGCTCCCATCTTGGGAAATACAGCGTTCTCGTCCCACCTTCTAGCGGCTTGTATATCAGTGTATACGCGGAAGTTACGTAATTTCAGACGAGGATTACGTAGTGGATATACCATCCTTCGGAGGTGATGTAAAGCAGGCGGTCCCTTGTCTATTAAATGTTAGGCAAGTAAAAGATCCCTACTCTTCTTAAGGGAAGAGGTTCGGCAGGTTGGGGGTAGCTCGTCTCCTGGCGTCGGTGATAGGCCCTGGTAGCGAAAATAGGCCGACGTTAAATAGTTAAAAAAAAAGAAAGAAATAATGATAAATTCGGTCACCTCTATATTCTCCGCCAATTCTCCGTCAAAAAGGTATTCTCCGCCAGATTCTCCGCAGGCAGTCAAATTCTCCGAAAAGCGGAGAATTCTCCGGCAATTGGCAACACTGGCCATGATACATTGTATCATGGGCATACGCTGTTGGCATAGATTCCCATTGTTTTACAAAACTTTGTTTTTAGTATTCACACGTATCACGAGTGTCGCTACTTTCATTGTTCTAACCAAAGAGGGATTTACAGATCGGTAAATGTGGTTTTATATATCCTATGATAAACGAGAGCAAGAAAGAAAACAGATAAATTAGGAAATGTAAGACGGATGTACTGCTCCCAGCACGTTCCTCACTTCGTGAAATCTTATTTTTATCACCTTGTGATATATCAAACGTAGGTCATCGGCAAGATTTGTACACTATAAGGTTGCCTCGTAACTCACGATCCCCACCAAAAAATGTCATTAGCCAATGAGCAGCTGGTGTAAAATCACGCCAGACGCAGGACCTTAGTCCAAATGTTGTAAGAATTTGTGTAATGTTATTTGTTGTTATGTTTCTGACCATATAATTCGGGCCGTATGGACCGTCCTTCTAGAGAGTGATAACTGCGCATTAAAAGAACAAGGATAGTCTGACTTTTCATCGCCGCACTCACGTCTCGCCCAAAAGCTGAATATGAGGGAACCTTATACTCTACAAATCTTAGGACATAGGTACTTATCCCTTCTAACCGCCTATGCATTGTAGTGGGAATAGATACATCTTTCTTTTACTAATTTATCTGGTTTCTTTCTTGCGCTCGTTTATCTCAGGACTGTGTCTCCATGCTTCAATCGGACGACGGCTGTACAAATTAGTGCTGCCGTTTCGATTCAATTGTACCCCCCCTATTTTGTTAGGCATAAAATTATTTTCTTGTATTGTGACATCACAATTGATTGACCTCTCCCCTCCCCTGTCACAACTTTCAGAAAAGCGTGACATCATTTATGGACGGCCCCAAGGGGGCCACCGAAAAACAATTTTATCTTGAAATTAATTTCACTATACTGAATTAATGTGAAATTAATTTGACTATAATTGAATTCATGTGAAATTAATTTCACTATAATTGAATTAACGCGAAGTTAATTTCATTATAATATTTTTTTATGTTGAAATTGATTTCATTATAATTGAATTAACGTGAAATTAATTTCATGGTAATGGAAATAACATGAAATTAATTTCAACATAAAAAGAATAACATGAAATTAACTTCACGTTAATTCAATTATAGTGAAATTAATTTCAACATAAAATTATGTTTCTATGGCCCCCTATTTTCGGTACGTTGCGCTTCGTGAAAAATCCCTTAAACTACTTCTAAATATCGGCTGTTCAAAAACCCTACACTTCTTGCACTAGTGCAGATAATAGAAGATAGAGTGAGACTATACATAAGTTGAAGAGAGATACATATGCCCTAGTGCAGATAGTGGTGATTTTTGAACAAAGCTTTAAACGCATTCTGCCATCTATCAATCACTTGTGATATTAGCTTTTACTTAGATTTATGCAACACGTGATTACGGGGTGAAGAAAAACCAGTTGCAGTACTCATGTAATATTTATTTTGGCAAATACACAAACGAAATCTAGGAAAATTTCGCAACCTGTTATTTATTTCTTCACAAAGATTCATTTTCATTATAGTCGACTACATTTACATAAATAAAATTTATATAGATCAATATCAATATCATAACAATTTTTTACGTAGACACTATGATGATAGAACTGGGACACTTACTTTAACATACACTGTTTTTAAGGGTACATACTTCGTTAAAAAATACTTTCACAGACCAAGACCTCAAAAAGAAAAATGTATCTTCTAGCAAATAGTGCTTTGACGGAGGATATTTGACGAGCATTATTAAAAAAGCGTATCATTTACTTGTTCCATTATTTTGTTTCTAAGAATCATTGCTCCAACCATGAGTCATGTTTTGCGACGTTGTGAAAATATCTGCTAACAAAATTCGTGTTTGTAAAAATTTTGTTTGTTAAAGTGCAGCGCTCATATAATTGACGTGGCAGTGCAGGTATATAATTATTGCCTTAGGGGAAAAATACATGGTTACGTTCAACTACACCAAAACATAGTTTGAAACTAAGTTTCTATCTCTAGATTTTTAATAGTTTCTACTTGTAAACTTACTGTGCGATTATTATACTACTTGCGCTAATGATGGCAAATCATGTAGTTAAAATGCAGAGATGGGTCGAGGAAACTTTCCATACCTATTTGATAAAAGTCTGTAAAAGTCATGTAAATAATACAATAGGGTCATTTAGTGATATGGCAGTTTCCTACTCTTTCTTCCTCATTTTAAAGTATAACAATCCAATAGCCTCAGAAAAAAATTTCAGCTCAATTGAATCAATAGCCACAGAGATATTCGCATTTGAATAGAGTGACGTCACTTGGCGTGCTCCAATACCTATATTAGAGCAGTGATTTCGTAAGTCTATCTTGTCGTTTTTTTTTGGCGTAGAACCAGGTCAAACGTGTTAGGTTCCTTTGAGTATGTCACCGGGCATATGAAATCATATTTTACGATATTTTTTTGTGGTCTCGAACTTTTTAAATGAATAAAAAGTGAAAAAAATGTATTTTTAAATAAAATTGTTTTTTTTGTTTCCACCGCCATATCTTTTAAACTATTAAAGGTACCGAAATTTGTTTTGTGTCAAATTAAAGCACACACTGTACCGCTTTTACCAATATAAACGGTTTGGGCACAATTCGCACTTTCATTTCTCTAAAAATCAGATAAACTAAAAATATATATTTTATGTATTGAAATCTTCACCAATCGATAAACTTTTTTATTTTTGAAAATATTTACATACATGCAGCGAAGAAAATAAAGCCTAATAATCGCAAAAGTTTTTGAAACAATATATTTTTTCCTAAAATGTACCGTGTGGCAACAGCGATTTTTTTTATCAGCGCTAAATGCGACATTGGGACGCAATTAATACACCTCGCATGCAGGGTTGGTCAGATTAGTCGCGTAGAAGTGGCGGTTGTCGAAAATCATTAAGTATTCATTGTTCGGATAAAAATTGTGACAATCGCACAATGTGCTTGTTTTAAGGAAGGCCTAAAATGTTGCAACGAGTGCAAATGTCGTTCCTGTAACAACATTACCAAAGATTTCGAGGCAGTTATGAACGAATTAGAATGCTATTAATATAGGGCCTACATAAACTACATACTACATAGTTATCTATCCAAATAGAAAATTTATTTCAACAATAAAACTCATTTTATGCGTACGTTTTTACTTTCATTCATTTAAAAATGTCTAATAAACTTACTAATTAGATGGGTAGTTAGTAACCCTGATTAATATTTATAGATTAGGTATTTATATCTACCTACCTGTCTTTTTATTACTAAAAGGAGACTATTTTATATTTATTGTACAATTTCTTAATATTAACAACATATGATCAATACTACTGTACAATATATGAAATATTGAACAATAATATTGATCCCCTAGATGCTTTTGATCACTACTGGTTTTGTATCTATTGATATAAGTTAAACTACTACATACACCCCTCGGCAGGCTTACTACAGCCGAGCGCGCAAGAATATGCCTTTGGTCCGTTAAAAAAAATCGCTGACTCAATACTATGAACGGAACATGAAAAATTTTTATCTTAAAAACTTTTTTCAACTATTGGCTTCAATTTGTACGAGCATGTATATACAAATTTTCATAAATAAATTTTTTTCTCGATTGTCTAAAATTACGCTACTGAAAATAACAAGTTTGAGTTTCCTATTATTTTTCCAACTTAAAAAAAAAAAATCGGGTTCACGTGGGGCGTTGTTCGAAGCGCTATTTTGTGTCTACTTTAATCTAAAAAAAAAAATGGCTTGATAGCAGGAATATTTCAGAGATATAGCGGTGGAGACGTTAAAAAACATATTTCATTAAAAATCTATTTTTTAGAGTTTTTCCGAAATAAAAAAGTTCTCGACCACCAAAAAATGTCGTAAAAAATGATTTCGTGTATACGATTATCTTATTAAAGAATCCCACTAAGTCTAGTTTGGTTCTACGCCGGTTTTTCTCGAAAACTAAGCGACTTTACTTCCAGATTTTACTCTACTAACTTGCATTCACAGCCGTGTTCACTGGGCGGTTCAGCCATCTGACGTCACAACTCGACTACATGGTTATCCCGAGCGTTTTTAAGCGCACCGACTGTAATAATTTTTTTATACATGAAGGCGGCGTCAGTAAATTCTAATTTTTGGCATACTTACTATACTCACCAAGCTCTTTCAGAATATGTAATAATAAAAAATTGTTAAATGAGCCTATTGTATGCACTTATTTGGTATCACAATGAAGTTTACATCATCACAAATCAGATTTCAAATTGCCTATCAACATACCCAATGGAAAGTTGAAAGGAAAACTTCCTGGAAACTTTCCGTTTCGAAAATTCCGAAAGTTTCCAGGAAGTTTTCCTTCTAACTTTCCATTGAGTATCTTGATAGCCTCTCTTATGGTGAATCTGATTCGTGATGATGCAAGCATCATTGTGTTACCAAGTAAATGCATACAATTATATTATTTACATAACTTTCACAGATTGATCAAATACGGAAAGTTTCCTCGACCCATCCCTGTTAAAATGTTTATTTTAAAACAACCAATATAGTAGAGTGCAGTAACGTACGTTTTGTGACTTCTGTGAGGGTTTTGCTGTTACAAGATGCACTTTTTATAAAATAAATGATTATATACCGATGTTTCAAAATCTCGGGGTCGTCAAAAATAGACATATGCAAAGGGGCATTAAAGTTAAAAAAGGACTTAAGCATACGTTGGCAAAAAAGAGAAAAAGTGCAATTTCTTTTAAATATTTTTTTATTTTTTCAAATATTATATTCTACATTGAACCATACTGTACTATCTGATGTTGAATGTCACTAAATAAGGAAAAAAGAAAAGCTATTCCGTCTAATCCATTTCTTTGAAAAATTCTTATTAAGGCACCTACGTACAGCAACCGAATAATGTATAGAAGCACTATTTATTCAAAAAACTTTTCTTTTTTTTCCCTCATATAGTGTCTGATGTTCCTTAAGTCTAATGACTACCTTTCCTTGTTACTATACCTAACCGACTTTTATACAGGGCCAGTCGAAATGTGAAAAGTTTTAAATTTGGCTATTGAATAAAAAACACACTATATGAGGTATCAAGCTAAAATTTTGTATACAGGTATTTGAGACAACTACGAATCGAATACGCTATCCAATTTGCTGATAAAAAATTGCCTAATAGTCGATCTCGAAATTCGACAAAGGGCATAGCAGGATAAGCATGTAAACTCTGCCCCCAAACAACATTTTGCTTGTTATCAACTATTTGAAGGGGCTTACCTTAAATATGATTTTCTCAAATTTTCAAGCCTGCAGCCGCCATATTGGAGGAATGGTGGGGGGTTTTTTGATTTTCGTTTTTTAAAATTTTCTCGGATACCGTTGTATGGAAAAATCCGAAAAAATTCACAGTTGTTACTTACATGTTATACTATTTACCCAATTTTTTTCATAATTTTTAAATGCAAATTTCGTATGGGAAAAAAAACTGCAAATTTTTGCACACAATTTTTTGGCACTTTAAGAAAGAAGGCCGCTCTGGATTTTTCACCGTAAATTACTCATTTATCAAGGCCTATCCTCAAATTTTTTTCATATATTTAAAAAATGTGGAAGTTAAAAAAACGAAAAACTGCATTACCGACCATTCTCTTATACGCGCCTCACTATCATTTGGACACGTCTTGTTAACAAATATACAGGGTGTTTCCCTAATAATAGGACATACGCTAACTGGAGAATCCTTAGTCCAAAATACGAAGATTTAACCTGAAACACTTAGATAAAATGTGCCTCCTTACTGAGATATAGGGTGTCAAAGTTGTAGTTTTTTTTTTTTTTGAAATATCTCAACTACCTCTTGACCGATCTCCTAATTTGGTAAGGAAACATTTTTTAAGCTAAGAAACAATTATTTATGTATTACATCACACTAACCTGTGGAAGGCTCCTCATGAGCTATACCTGATGATGAATATTTTTTTTACGAAACGTCCACTAAGTCTCGTAAAAACTAAAAACTCTCATGCAGGAGTCATTTCTACGTAAAAAAAAGGTACACTTGATAGAACTTGATAATTCCAACCGTTTTCGAGAAAACTGCAGCATAGATCTCAAAAATTCTTTGAAAACAAACCCAATTTGAAAAGGAAAAATTGTATTTATTGAAGAGTGTGCTTTGGTGACGTCCTAGTTCTGTCATTTACATATAATTTCATTAGTTTGACATTTTCACAGAACTAAATACAATTTTTCCTTTTCAAATTGGGTTTGTTTTCAAAGAATTTTTGAGATCTATGCGGCAGTTTTCTCAAAAACGGTTGGAATTATCAAGTTCTATCAAGTGTACCTTTTATACGCAGAAATGACTCCTGCATGAGATTATCTAGTCAAAAGTGGTACTGCGTTTCGTAAAAAAAAAGAAAAAATATATTCATCATCAGGTATAGCTCATGAGGCGCCCTCCACGGGCTAGCGTGATGTAATACATAAATTATTGTTTCTTAGCTTAAAAAATGTTTCCTTACCAAATTGGGAGAAAATCGGTCAAGTAGTTGAGATTTTGCAAAAAAAAAAATTAAAACTTTGACACCCTGTACCTAAGTGTTTCAGGTTAAGTTTTCATATTTTGGACTAAGGATTCTCCAGTTAGCGTATGTCTAATTATTAATGAAATGCCCTGCATATTTGTTAACAAGACATGCGTCCAAATGATAGTGAGGCGAGTTTAAGAGAATGGTCGGTAATGCAGATTTTCGTTTTTTTAACTATCTTCCACTTTTTTTAAAAATATGAAAAAAATTTGAGAATAGGCCTTGATAAATGAGTAATTTACGATGAAAAATCCAGAGCGGCCTTCTTTCTTAAAGTGCCAAAAAATTGTGTGAAAAAATTTGCAAATTTTCTCTTGCATACGAAATTTGCATTTAAAAATTATGAAAAAAGTTGGGTAAATAGTCCAACATCTAAGTAACAACTGTGAATTTTTTCGGTTTTTTTCGTACAACGGCATCCGAGAAAATTTTAAAAAACGAAAATCAAAAAGCCCACCACTCCTCCAATATGGCGGTTGCAGGCTTGAAATTTTGGGAAAATCGTATTTAGGGTAAGCCCCTTCAAATAGTTGATAACAAACAAAATTTCGTTTGGGAGCAGATTTTACGTGCTTATCCAGCTATGTCCTTTAGAGGAGCTTAGTAGGCCTTGAAAATACGAAAATTACAAATTTTTCAAAACTCAAATAAAGCTCACCGAGCACTATATCTCAAAAAAAAAAAATTAAATCGGCCAACGTGTTTCAAAATAATGGGGTGTTGCGGAATTAAATAGCACACTGTATAAAAAAATTGCAATTTGTCGCTTCTTTACCATCACGTATTTAACACGTTTTTTAACCTTAATGTTCCTTTACACATACGAATTTTTGAGGGCCTCAGGATTTTAAAACATCAGCATATAATCATTCATTTTATATAAAATTCGGCTTGTAATAACGAAACCATCACTTATTTGTATGCGTATATTTGAGCGCTGAGCACTCTACTAATACTCTTTAAAATAAATAAAGAAATAACTTAAAATTAGGTAGTTATTTTATTAGAAATTAAAAATATAACTCAACAAATGATAAACCCATAATAAACTGACCTCGCAAACAGATCCGAAAATAAATGTTAAGTGCACCTAGCATAGAGACGTGAATATGATTTTTCATATAAAAAAATAGGTAGATACAACAAATGCTTGTACAAAAATTATACATATAAATTGTGGTTTTTGGTATTAAATCATAAAACTTACATAATGTCTAAGATAATATCATATTTTAGTGCAATAAATAACAATTAATAAAAAGAAATACAAAAATTAAGTATAACTAATGGATGGAATATAAACCATAATTTTAACATGGAAATATATTAATAAAATTAGTAGAATATATAATTATAACATTGTAAAATATGAATACATTTTTTCCCAACTAAAAGTAATAAAGTGAAAATAAAGAGTGACCGCAAAAAAGGCCTAAAATTCGCCTGTTTTTGCATAGTAAATAGCAGGCCAAGGGAAAGAGCAAAACAAATTCTATAGGGCTGGAATTAAACTTTGAGAAACTTTAAGGTGAGCATATTTTTTACTTTTTTGAAAAAATGCAAAACCAACCTTTTGTGATAATTAAAACACCAACCCCAGAAAACGAAATAATTCATAAGTCCTACCCACATAATACAATCGTCATGGGATTTTAACTAGAATTATTGTTATGACTAGCCGAACCCATATCTAGAGGGAAATTAAGCTACCACCCTCCTACCCCTGGTAATAATAAGAAAACCACCCCCAGGAATAGAAACAATTCGTAAGTCCTAACCTAATGATAAAATCTGAGTAATAACAGTTGTTTTATTTTTTAAAATATTCTTTATATACCTATATGCCTTTTTAAATATTTTCTACCCTTGAATAGAGGTGATCTTTGCATTTTTCAAAAAAGTAAAAAATATGCTCACCTTAAATTTCTCAAAGTTTTAATTTGAGCCCTATAGGATTTATATGGCTCTTTCCCTTGGCCCGCTATCCACTATGCAAAAACAGGTGAATTTTGCGGAGACTCTTTCAGATGGTTGAAAGACTTCGACCGATAACCCTTTAGAGAATTAAACGACCAGTTTCTTCACAATGTTAGTGAAGTCTCGTTTAATTTTTGTTGTCTAAAACCATGTTAAATGAATCTATAAAAATATTAGTTTTAAACATTTATTTGAAGATATGATATATTCTTACTAATCTCCGTGTTTGAAATTGGAACCTAGCATTACACTTGATCATCTAATTACTCATCACTGTTTACTACATTGAAAAATAATTAATAACTAAAGAGATATTCTTTGTTACCTAATTTCATAGTATCGGTGAATTTCACAGATAGAAACCGATCAAATACTCAAAGTAATGAGAGTTAACGAAAAGCAATTGGTAAAAGATATTTGTATAAAGAGACTCAACAACTGACTAATCTAAAAAGACCAATTACATTAACTTATTTAATACGTGACCTTTGTTGATAATCGTTAACATACAGACTCAATTTTATGCACTCTATGACACAAATTGAATAATTACATAATGCACTAATTAAAACAAAACATCTTGAGCACATAAAACGACGATTGTATGTAACTTAAAATTGTGCAGAACTGACTAGTTTAAATGAATTAAAGAAAAATATGTATATGAAAATATTTGAAAGTTTAAACGCCCTCCGTATCACGAGGTTGATTTCCTTGGAACCATGTCGTTTCTTTGTAGACGAACCACAAGTCCGCTGCCCACAGGAAGAAATTTAAAAACCCAAAAATCTGAAAACAAAATTGATTTCTGATAGTGCCATTTTCATCGTAAATTGATAATTTTAAATTGACAGAGCCCAGATACTAAGTCTGCAATAGTTGGTATATTTTACCTTTTAACTTCTTTATCTTTAACTGAAATATAAAAAAGATATTCTTATTGCATTTCGCATAAGTGGAGTGGAGGGTGTTTGAGAAATAATATACAAGGTGGGGCAATAGTGCGTCAGACTTCGATATCTCGAGTTCTATGATGGCTAGAAATTAAAAAAAAAATACAAGTAAACTAGATAAAAAAAGGCTATAACCGGAAATTATTTTCTAATATACAGGGCGAGCCAAGAGGAAATTACAGGACCAAGTGCCTTTTTTTAAATGGAATGCTATACATATTAGTACATTTTTTGAAGCCTCGTTCTAGACTCTCTTCATTCCTATATTATCATTGACTATCTCCCAACCACTTGGATGTAATGAATATTTTTGTTGAAATGATGCCATCTGCAGATGCATATTGAAAAAACTCACCAAAGTTACAATTATGGGTTTTAAGAAAAACTTATGTGAATACTAGTTACGAGACATCTAATTAATGTTCTTGAATCATTTTTACTTCCTAAAAGTGTACAGAGTAGCAAAAAAGTATTTTAAATTTAAGAGATTTTTAAATTGAATTATCTTATTTTTTGCAAATGGAACATCCTGTATATTTTTCGACGATGTGATGTGGAAATGAAAAACGAACATTTTTTGTAAGTACTTCCCTATGGCTAATTGCAACCATTTTCGTTTTATTGAGCAATAAGTACAAAATTCAAGAATAAACTTTAAAAATAGATCATTAGAAAAAATTATAATAAGAATAAGTTCTCCACATGTTGCTCATTTTGATTAAGAGACGTCTTTATGCAATTTTGAAATGAGACCATTTAGTGGGACCATTTTTTTGCTGTTTTTATTATTCGACAAGCAATAAAACCTCAGTTTGGTATAAATTGTCTTGTACAAATGAACATTTATCGCACTTATTGATCGTCAGTTATCATTTGTATTATATTTAAAATGGTTTTACAAAATGAATTTTAATAAAGCAGAACTTGTAAACATGACTTTTGTTTTGGGCAAGTCGGATAGAAATTGTTTGCTTGACACTAGAATTCATAAGGAAAGGTATAATTAAATCAATACAGGGTACTAGCACAATTTCTAGAGACATATGTATTGTCAGAAATAATAAGGAAGTTCCTAAAGAAGAAGTTGCTGAGGATTTTAATCTGCACTTTTCTAGCAACATAAATATAAATCCCTTATGTGATATTAACTACTTAGAATCCAACATTCCTAATTTTAGTAAATCTCTTTTCTTAAACCCTGTTTCTAGTTTTGATGTTGAATCTCTCATAGATAGATTGAAAGCTTCGAACTCGAGTAGCTATGACAACATCTCTAACAATTTAATAAAAAAATGTAAATATGTCATTTGTAGACCACATTATAAATTTATCCATAGAAAAGGGCACTTTTCAAGACAGATTTAAACTAGCAATAGTACATCCTCTTTATAAGAAGGGGGATCCAAATGAATACAGTAACTATAGAGCTATTAGTTTACTTAGCAGTTTTTCTAAACTTCTGGAACTCCATCTCCAGGACCAACTATCAAGTTTTTTAAAATTTAATACATTGCTTTCTCCTTCACAACATGGCTTTACTGCAAACAAGAGTACTGAAACGGCCCTATGTAACATTCATAATTTAATTATCAATGCGCTTGACAAAAAGAAATATGTTGGTCTTTTTGTGGATTTTTCGAGAGCTTTTGACTTGGTTGATCACCAATTGCTTGAATTTAAACTAGCCGTGGAACTGTCCTGAAAATCTTTTCCTCTTATCTGGAGAATAGGATGCAAATTGTCAAATTGCCTAGTGGAGTAGAAAGCAGTACTTGCATTGTCAGGCAAGGAGTCCCACAAGGCTCAATTCTTGGTCCCCTTCTTTATATATTATTTGCTAATGACTTAATTACCCACCTAGAGAGAATTCCAAATGTACATGTGATTTGCTATGCTGACGATACCAATATCCTAGTCACTAGTAATAATTTAAATGAAACAAAGGTCACATGCGAAAGAGTGTATGAAGTAATAATATGTTGGGCCAAAGAAAAGAATTTAATCTTAAATAAATCAAAGATTGTCTCTACCCAATTTTCACTAAGAAGTAATATTGAAGACATTACCCTTTTAGATGGTACTGACCATCCAATAAAAACAAATGATGCCAGCAAAATACTTGGTATTACTTTTGATCAGCATATGCAATGGATCAACATGTAGATAATCTTTGCACGAAATTAAGGACCAGCTGTTATGCTCTTAAATTTATGTCTAAGCACTGTAGTCAGGATGTTCTCAAAACTTTGTATTATGAAAATTTTCACTCACATCTAAGGTATGGATTTGTAAATTGGGGGAACAGTAGTAGTGTAAACAGGGTATTCGTTTTACAAAAATATGCAATACGTATTTTATTAAACTTGGATTATAAAGAATCATGTCGTAATGCCTTCAAATCTCTGACAATTTTAACTGTTGCTGGTCAATATATTTGTGAAGTTATCTTTAAATAAAAATTAAAAAAATTTTTACTAGATAAGAACTGCTATACAACAACTAAATTTTTAAATAGTTAATTACTTTTTGTTTAGTTAACTTTCTGTTTTTTTTTTATAATTACCTTTTAAGCTTATTACCTATTATATTATATTTACATGTACTTTTTTTTTACCTTTTCTGCATTGTTTCTTGTATGCACATATGTATATTTTTTTCAATGGAGAAATAAAGATTATCTATCTATCTATCTATCCTGAAAGAAGGATTCCTGTTGTTAGCAGCTTCCAAAACCTTCACGATAGATTTGTGGAAACTGGAAATGTTGAATATAAAAAAAGTGAAAGAAAAAAACCGTGTTGTGAATGAAGAAAATGAGTTTTCTGTGGTGCTGGCAACGGTTGAAAATCCCCATATTAGTCAGAGAGAAGTGAGCTCGTTAGTAGGAATAAGTAGACGGTCTATTGGTCGAATCTTAAAAACAAATAAGTTTCATGCATGATATTCAAATGCACTAGGAATTATCTGATGACGGTTTTCAAAGGGGTCTACAGTTTTGTAATCGGGCCAGAGATAAAATGCAAGATGTCACCTCTTTCATGTTTTATTCACTGATGAGGCAACTTTTTATAAAAATGGATTTGTTAATAGACACAATTTCCATTATTATGCTTCGGAAAATCCTCATTTTTTTAGGCAAGTTGATAACCAGCGCAGATGGTCTATAAACGTTTGGCGAAGAATTATTGGAGAACATGTAATATCTTCATTTTCTGGAAAACTATCTGCCACAATTATTGGTGAATCTTCCTGAAAGGATTCGAAATAGGATGTGGTTTCAGCAAGATGGTGCCCCACAATATTATTTAAATGCAGTTAGAGACCACTTAAATAATACCTACCCACTTCAATGGATTGGAAGAAATAGACCCACTAAATGGCCTGCTAGATCCCCAGATCTTACAAAAATGGATTTCTTTTTATGGGGATATGTGAAGGACATTGTTGGTAAAGACACGCCAACAATAGTACAAAATATGAAGGAAAGGAAATAATTTGATATAAAAGACTACCTTATAAACAGAGAAAATTAAAAAAAAAACAGATCATGATTCAAAAACACGTAGAAAGTGTGTACACAGGGCCGATGTTTTAAGATTTCCACAAAAATTCCATTACAAATAACACTTTACATATTGTATAGGGTTTGGGTCCCTGGACGTTTTTATAAGTTCCATTCCCTGGAAATAACAGTCGAGATTTCCCAGACACGCAAGAATAAAAAAACGTTCTAAGAATATTAAATACATAATAATACATATTATCATTTTTATGTATTTTTTTTTTAAAGAAAGTATTTTTATTTTTGTTCGAAGACTTTTTGTTCTTTTCTGCTGTGTTGTTTATTTTTAATTATAAATAAATCATAAAACAGTCCGAGATTTTTTTTTTGGCTAAAAAAGATAACAAGCACTTTTAAAAAAATTCTGTGGATGACAAGATTAACAAACATTTTGAAACAAAAAAAATTGTTTTTTGGTAAATATATTAAAAAATTATTGTTTTTCAGGATTCCTGGAAACGTCAATTTTTATTTCCTGATTCCCGGGAATGAAAAAAGTCGGAATTCAGAAACCCTATATATTGTACAAGGTAACACAATGTGATGAAATATTACTAATATTTCATCATTTTTCATTAAATGTTTACAATAAAATATATTTTTAATAATTATATCTCATCAGATGTTTACATTATATTATTATTGCTAAGTAAAAATTGTCTCTGACATTTATTGCCGTGAACTACAAATTGAATAGTTAAATAGACTGCAGCATCTACTTTATCGACGACAAACAACCAATGAGAAGATTCGAGATTAGCTACGTCACGAGAAGCTTAAAAACTGAATTATTTTACTTCCACATCATGGAGGAATAGTAATGGTAAAAAAAAATACCTGTCAGGGTACATATAGGTATTATAACGAGATCTGAAAGTAGATCATATTTTGATCTTTTTCCGTATTTAAATATTGGTAAATGAGGATAAATAGCGAAACCAAGCAAAAGTACATAAAATCGAGATTTAGTGTGTGTACAAGAAGTCAAGGTCTCGAAATTTTTTGGTATTGGCCACCACCACTATCATCCCATTACCACCCACCAACCTCATTATTAGTAGAGGTAAAAAATAAAATTGTGATTTGATATTTTAATGATCATGATCAAGATATTTTTACTGTACAAGAACAAAAGACCTCTAAATCTGTTTTGACATCAACCACCTCCATTCCCAAGGAACAATTTAAAAGTCATTTGGACTTGAGGAGGTTTTAAGAAAGGTTTGTGACTGGACACGGTCTCAGTTCTTTGACTTCTGGGCCTCCTACCCAGGACTCCGGCAAGCGAGGCTCCTGATCTCGGGGCCCTTGCCGAAGCGAGCAGAACAAATCCTGCGATTAAACAGGAAACAGGTCAGAACCGTTGTAGGTCTTTTGACTGGACACGGCTCTTTCAGAAAACACCTGCACACTATGGGGAAGGTTGACAACCCCGACTGCAGGTTCTGCGGAGACGAGGAGGAAACTTCCGTCCACGTCCTTACTTCCTGCCCTAGTCTTATGTACTTGAGGCACAAACACTTCGGCATTGGTTTTCCGGTGCCGGAGGAAATAAGGAATGCCCCTATAGAAAGGGTTTTGGCCTTTGGGTTAGAATCCGACCTGGATGGGGAATTTAATAAATTCGTAGCGGTAGCACAATGGGCCACAAGGCCTGAGTGCGGCGACTCTCAGTCGCCCCGCTAAAAGAAGAAGAAGAAGAAAGGTTTGTCAGGGTTAGGAAATAGTCTTGCGCTTTATTAATGTTGTAGTTAAGGCCTTTTAGGCTTCAAGTATACTTGCTCTTATATGGTAAGTTTTAAAGCATTCTGTAAGACCTAATTATAAAGCTAATTTGTTTCTAGGATAATATGTATTTGGGTTTATCATGCCTACATAAAACTCTCCATAAAGCTAATTAGTTTTATTAACGTCTTAAATTCCATTTAGATTTAAAGAGGCTTTAAATTATTCTTTATGGTTTTAACATATTTGCAATAAATGCATTTTAAATCCTTTTTAAAACTAGACATTTTCAATGCCTATTAGTACTTATTAAAGGCCATTACAAAACTAGACTCTTAAAACATACTTGACAAATGTTGTGATGAAACAGTTATAAGAAAAAAAGGCCCCTATAAATCTAAAAGGCAAATTTTAATTCCATAAAACACTTTCTAAAACCTTAATAAAACATTTATTATAAAAATAATAAACAATAGTGAAGTGTCGTTGATGCATGTGTGACACGTATATTTAGAATACATACGTGCGCGTCACACTGTCAAATTATTTTGAGGTTAAGTTTTAAGTTTTTTGTATCAAATGTCAACGCGGTTCGTCTTGGAGGCGGTTCTTTAAATCCCAAACGTTTTATTACAGCTTTTATCAAGTCCATGTGATCTTCGTCAAGTGCATTTGCATTTATGTAAGGAAGGGATTATTTGTGATAGTATACAAAAAGACTGAAAGATGGGCAAGAGGTTTTGTTATATAATCTGTGACGGCATTTAATAAAGAACATGGTATGCCGTCTATACCTGTTGAATTCTTTAAGGACACAGATTTAATGATTGTACTCATTTCGTCTACTGTGACTGGTGACAAAAAAATGCCTCAACTGCTGATTGCATATCAGACAATAAATCTCCGTTAACATCAATAAATTCTTCAGGATAGTTTTTTGATTTTAAATTTTGGTATTGGTTTTTAATTATTTGCCATGCAGTTTTGGATTTATTCTCTGAATTGAGCATTAGTGAATCGTTATAGAGTTTTTTAGCTGTATTTATTTTCCTTACATGATTCTTTTTTAATATATTGTACCTTATGTGGACTTCTGTATCACCAGTAGATTTATACGATTTATAGACATCTCGTAAAAATATGCCCTCATTGATCAAGTCTTGGGTTAGCCAAGGTTTATTTGGTTTTTGATGTTTTTTAATTTTGATTAATTCTAATGGAAAGGCAATGTTCAATATTTCTGTAATTTTATTGTGAAATTCTGTGAATTTTCATCACTGTTCATGTTGTCACAGAAAACAAATGGCCAGGATTCTAAGGACAATAAATATTTAAAATAATTAACCGATCATATTGACCAAACTATTACCAGAAAATTGGTTGAAGTGGTTAGCGAGTTTTTGCATCAAAATACGGCTAAACTATCAAAGATCTAACCTCTCTTTTTACGTTTTTTTGACTGCCTTTGTGTGGAACGGGTCACTTTGTATTTTGACCTTTGTTTCATTGTTTCTCCAATGTTTTTACATTTCCTTTCTCCAACCAAATTAAAATTTGTTACTAGAGTTTCTGAAAATGTATTGCGTGGACAAAACCATCGAGGAGCAAATTTGCCTTAGTGCAGTTCTTTCAAGTTGGGTAGGTAGTAAATAGCCAACTGTACTAGAGATGTGTAACACTGTGTTGAATGGCACTTTCGTGCTAACACATTTCGGTGTCACATGTGTTGAAACAGCTTGTATGATACAGTGACACTTTAATAACACTCAAGATGGCGGAAGCTGAGGGTCCGTGTGCGATATTATGGATCGCGTCAGTGGCTATGGACAGCGCACGCTCTCATGCAGTTTAGAAAATGAAACGAAACATGACACAATTGGACTGATACTTTGTGTTGACACTTCAATCAATGCCAGTGTTGTTGTTTCAACACAAGAAAATTTCGAGTGTTACCCATGACTAAACTGTACTGGTCAAATACAAAAGCATACATACATTTTTGACTAATCCGCAATCAAAATCAGGAACAAAATACTCCCAGCAAACGTGTACAATAAAAAGGAATAATAGTAAAATGATGGCTAGAGCCACAGAAAATGGAATGTCAGTATTCTTGGACACTGATGCAGAAGATAGGTTGACACTTTCACTTTAATAATCTAAATATTTATACCTATTAATGCATAAGCTTTTATAGGCACAAACGTCAACTAAAACACCCCGTGAAAAGTGTTATATACCGCTATATAAGTACTTACCTAACCTTTGAACTTACTTTTAGACGACATTCCTTTTACAATAATATGTGGAACTCTGCCTATATTTTCTTTTACATTTCATTCTTATTTTTCTTGTACATATAAAGTTTTCAACATTATTAATACTTGTTTTTAGGTTTATCTTGCCATTTGGCCTCAATGTAGATTTTAATGTGTACAAAATTACTTCTAAAATAGTCATTTAATAAGGATATTTTTTCATTACCATTTCGGTCATGATTCGGTAATAACAGCTAAGAAAACCACCAGAATAAAGCCTAACTAACATAGTCATGTTTAGGCCAATTTCTTAGTAACAGTTTGGATATCAACACTATATTAATAACAAAAATTATGTCAACATATTCTAGCCATTTTTACAGCTAAAATGGCAGTATTAGGACTTAACATTGTTGCTATTTAATTACTTACTCATATATGACCAGTATATAGCTAAAATGAGATCATCATGACTTTCGGTTTTAAATTTCACGCTAAACTACGGCTAAAATAAGATGACCAAAATATAACTAAACAAAAGCCGTTGAAACATTTTAGTGGCTGCATTTGGTTATCTGAGCTGAACAGCATATTTGTGAATGCATTGAGTTGCTTCCAATATTCAAAGCAAAGACCGACAAGAGCCCGAACATGATAATGTGGACAATGTTTGTCACATAAATTCACCTCTAATAATTTGGAGAACAGCCACACGATATGGCAAACTACCATGTGAACAACGTTGGAAGGCATTTGACACATAGTGTAGTACCGGCTTTAATATGTTAATATGAAAGCATACTTCAGATAAACAAAGAAATATGGATAAATAATCTCATTTGAAGTACACAGAAGTTGTGTGTAGGGAGGATAACCTTCTAAGGGGCAGAGTGGAGAGGAATGTTTATGTTTATGGAATCGCCTAATCAGAGGCGTAGACAGATAAGGGGGTTAAAATTTTTAAAATAATCGATTAATGTTCTCGACTATTACTTAATACTATATCTGACAATAATAGTACTACGACTCTATTGAGACAAAAATAGTACTGTTTGGTTAGAATTTTTACAAAATGTGTTACTGAAGAGAAATGAAAGTATTGAACTTCAATCTGAAAGTTAAATGGTTCTTAAACGATAAGTTACTCTACATTTTCTGAGTAAAAAAAAAATTAACTTTTGGTTAGGATATAAAAGTAACTTGATGTAGGTATATCCTGGGGTTATGCGGTTTTTATAATAAAATTATTATTTTTGTTAACGTTTCGGTTTATTCAACCATCGTCAGAGAACTACAATTAAATGAAGACAAATATTTTTTTAAATGCTATTTTTTATACACATGGATTTAAATTGTACGTGTATAAAAAATAGCATTTAAAAAAATATTGGTCTTCACTTAATTGTAGTTCTCTGACGATGGTTGAATAAACCGAAACGTGAGAAAAGAGTAATTTTATTATAAAGACCGATAAACCAGGATATAACCGCATCAAGTTTTTTGATATCAATGGTCAAGAAAATAAAAACATCTATATATGTTAGCATATAAATGAAACCAACTAGTATTTTTTCATATTACAGTATAACATATTCATCTAAAAGTTTACATACTTATCACTCTACAGTATCGGCAAGCGTTTGATTAGGTAAGACAATAAGAGCAAGCGAGAGCGAAACAACTAGGCTATTTTTTTTATCGTATAACACATCCTACTCGTGCCACCTGCTTTCCTCACCACATGTGCGTGGGCAGCTCTGTTTGCATGCCTAATCCAAGACTTTCCGATACTGTATAATGAATCTGGTCATACGGCTACCCGTACCATATACATAAAACAAAAATAACATTATATTACTTTTTAATCTCTATATTGTAAACAAATATACTCTATATAATGCACTACCTTATAGAGCGGGGGCTAAGTGGCTTTTTCGGCAGCTCATCGCTTTATGAACTTTGAGATATTTTTATGGTTTAATGGATGATAACGATTCATAAAATCGACTTCTGGCGGGGCACCTCCTGTCGGGAGCGTCACGAACACTGTTTAAAAATCAGTGAAATCATGTCATTGTTACAAGGCTCATTTTTTTTGTGTGTACACATTTTATGTTTAGAATGAATAAAATATGATCGCCAGAAAGTGTGGGCCGTCAGGAGGCGCAGCCAGAAAGGTAATAATGATACAATACATCTGAGATACGGTACGGAGTCAAGTTAACCGAAAGTGTTAAATTCCTGTATATTTAAGAGCCTAGGTACGTTTGTTGACTTTGTTTACAGGGAGGATATTCTATTGTTGAAGGAGCTTATATTTACGTTTTAAAAAGGAGCCAGAACTTGTAACGATGAGTTTAGAGTTCTGAGATGAAATATGCGAAAAAAAATCCAATTTTCTTCAAAAATCCTAAACATTTTCTTTCTGTCTAGCCTTACTGACGGGAGTTTCTTTCTGGGAATTTTTTTCTGTGTTCAAAACATAAAACATGCTCAACCTTAAAAAAGTTTGTAACGATGATGTTATATAACTCCGTTTTTTTACCTCTTTGACCTTTCTGGTTGCGCCCCTGATGGCCCACACTTTCTGGCGATCTTATTTTATTCATTCTAAACATAAAATGTGTACACACAAAAAAACTTGGCTTTGTAACGATGATATAATTTCACTGATTTTTATATCTCGAATCATGGTCAACTCGACAGGCTGACATATGCCAGAAGTCTATTTTGTCAAGTTCGATAGAATTAATCAGCGCATAGAAAATGCTTGTAACGATGAGTGCCCGAAAAAGCCACTCAGCTCCCGCACCATTACTTCCAATTTTTAATTTTAATATTGTTGAATATAGTTACGATAAAGATAATACAGATTCCTTATCAAATCTGTTTTCGATACAACGCATCAATTATTTCAATCTGATATGGCTATAAAAAAATATAATAAATTGCAGTTAATTTTCTAACTTAGTAAATTTAACTTATATCGGTATCTTGGCAGGGCCATCAAACTTGAAACGATTAAAGCATACCTAATTGTAAATGCTTCAAATTTTGGTCAGTTACCTGTAGGACAGCGAGTCACTTTTTTCTAAGTGTAATATTTTCTGGGAGCCTACGGAATAACAACATAACGTAGCACATATATCAGGCAACCCCAACAATTTCAAAGTCAAGACTGTTCAGAAGGGGGGTTACACATTTAGAAAAACTCATATACATCCATTACATATCAACGTTGCCAATTTTAAAGCTGGGGATCGAACCCAGTGCATTATTATTTTGAAAAGTTAATACAGTCTATTAATATGTAATAATGTAAACATTCTGTAAACTTTGAAATACTCGTACCAAATTTAAATAGGTATACTTATGTAACATTTAAATTTAGAGAAATAAATCTAAATCTATTAATCTATCTATTTAGCTGATAATCACACAACTGTGTTTTTACGTTTTTTACTTGAGTGTAAAGACGAGAGAGGCAGAAGGAAAAATTATTTATTGCTAGATCAGCAAAACAATAAGACAATAAACCTAACTATAACCCTAACCTACGACTATGTACACAACTATGCTTGCATATAAAACGAACGAGATTACTCCCTTTTGTAGGTCTTTTAGTAAATTAAACAATCCTTAGTCATTTTTGAACCGTATAAAACGTGATTAAACTGCAAAATCAACACAAAATTGTTTATAACTGGATAAAAACAGCGTTAAAAGCAATAAAACAATATGGCGGCACAAGAAAATGTAAACAACGGTCAACGTCCTTCGGAAGAGAACCAATGAACGCCTCGATAGACATGTAAACAATGAACACGTGATATATCTTATGCGGAGACGGAAAGTATTATTTATCCATATATTTCTTTGTTTATCTGAGAAGCATACGGAATATGGAACATAACCTCAATTTTAAAAATATATGCTAAACTGGGCTTTTTAGATGTGAAAACACTAATAATTCAACGTGGAATAAATTCTGATTCGTTACTTATGGCATAGCTCTAGTTCATTGAAGCATTCAAGTCTGACAAGGTGGATAAATTTAAAGTGTAAACTCCATGTAAGGATTCTTAGATGCTTACCACAGATATATTAAGTGTTGAGAAGTTTGATGATACTGCTGTACAATCCTTACATCCCACCCCGCTTGGTTTTGGATTGGTAACCCCTTTTAGACCAGTCAAACCATTAGCCCACGCAGCACTGCTCGACAACCACAATACTCCAAAAATAACGGTAATCAAAAAATCCTAAAATAATTTTGTATCTCATATATGAACGTACATCGGTGTCTCATGTACTAAACAGGGGCGGCTGGTGAAATTTCAATAATTTTTTTCTCGTCTGTGGCGCATTGGACCCATACGAAATATGGGAAATAACATCTAGAGAAGCACTCCTCTAACGACTCCTAAAAAATTTTGAGAAAGCAGTTTGCGAAAAATTTTTTCAAAATTCGATTGACCTCCCTAGGTCTAGCGACTCCTGTTTAAAATTAATTTTTTTTGTCAGATACATTTTACTTTTCATAAAAATACAACAACAGGTTTTGAAGTTTATGAAAATATTTTCATTATTAACTGAAACACAATGAACTGAAATTTTGTAATGTACAATTTAACAAATGATAAAATTTAAATTCGTTGTATCTCAGTAATGGAAATATTTTTATTAACTTCAAAACCTGTTGTTGTATTTTTATGAAAAGTAAAATGTATATGACAAAAAAAATTAATTTTAAACAGGAGTCCCTAGACCTAGGGGGTCAATCGAATTTTGAAAAAATTTTTCGCAAACTGCTTTTTCAAAATTTTTTAGGGGTCGTTAGAGGAGTGCTTCTCTAGATGTTATTTCCCATATTTCGTATGGGTCCCATGCGCCACAGACGAGAAAAAAATTGTTGAAATTTCACCAGCCGCCCCTGGTACTAAAAATCTTATACTTACATATAATGGGATTTTAGTGTTCGTTTTGTACATATCATCAAACTTTGTGTACACCAAGATTATTGCAATGCAATATAACATAGCTAATACTCCGGTGGTAACGAAAAATTGTGCATCTGAAGAAGAAACTCCAGCAACAGCGATAACACAGCTAGTTGCATTCTTAGTGAAATTTTTATCCAGCACAAAATCAAATGGGTAGCTAAACGTTTCGTAATCTGTATGGTCTAGACAGCTGTACTTGATAACGCCTGTATATCCTGTTGTCGTTGCGAGTGCACAGATCGAAAATATCTAAAAAATATATATTTTTTTAAAATTAAAAAAAAAAGAGTATAGGCCAATATGTAATAGTCTTTCAACTTTCACGATTTACTTCTTAAAATACTAAATAAAAAATATTCATAACATTCTTTTATATATTCTAGTATTTATAATTATAGTTAATGAACTTACAAAATGTAGAATTCTCATCACCCCTCGGGGCTCTTGAAATACTGATAAGTTTAAATCCATTTTGTGTGACACAAATGTATAAAAAGCAGTTTAATATATATGTACAAAATAGTTATAGATTAACGAGAAAAGCCGCTCCCCATCTAATATTTACAGTAAGAAACAGCAATAACCCACTGTTAGCTGTCCACTACTTTCCACCTTTCCAGTTCCGCATGTCAAACCATACCAACATTAATAATATACTTTTTCTTCTGTTTAGGTTGGTGTTTAGCGGGAATTTTAAATATTCCTGATGTTTTCTTTTTCCATGAAGCATAATATATAAATCAAAAACATCGGAATTACATACGTAAAACCCATATTTTATTCTGCAGACTGGACTCTGGGCAACTTTCCAATAATTTGAATATTTTTGACAAGTCGCTCGTGGGCTAAACAATATGTATTTCCATTAACTTTTGTCTTTATTTGGTAACAGCTCATCTAGTTTGATTTATTTCGTTACACTTTTATGCCTACTAACTGTGGGAGTATGAAGTAGTTTGTTTCACTACAAAATACCACAATATATACGTATATTTATATAGGTATATATGTAGGTATATCATATATATAAAGAAAACATAAATTTTATCTATTTATAGTGTATAATAATATATTTTCTGTCCCAATATACCCTATCAGCGTCCTTGCAAAAATTTGCTTGGGTTGATACTTTATATTTGCATCACACATCATGGTCCTATCTTACATGGTCTCGACCATATGCCAAATGTTTTAAATGAGTTAAAAATTTATATTTTTCCACATTTTATTTAAAGAAACATTATTCTGTTTACGTAAAAATACCTTGATATACCCATTAAAATTAAGGCCAGCATCAAATCTCTTTTATTAACCAGTAAACTTTACTTTTTAAGTATTTCTCTTGTCTACTTTAAAAGGCGATTCGAATTATTACAAATAGGCATTACAATACTGCAAAAATAATCTAAACAATGGGCCGCCGACTACCGAGAAGAAGCAGGCCCAGCCCACGCATTCTAGAATAATATTTGAAATTCCCGCTCTTTTCCAAGCGTTAGAATAGGAGCAGATTCCAGTGGAGTAGATTGTTAACTTTGAAACGACATTATTAACTGGACAACCCTGCTTGTTTATAAAGTGGAAACATTTTTATATAAATCACTGAATCTAACAAATAGTGCGGGAGTAAATATTTCCTGGTATTATTCGAAGAAAAGCCCGATATCCACAAACGTCTGGAGGGCCAACAGCACGTTACGCCGGTGAGGTTCCAGTGCATTCCAGAAAAGTCGTGAGTGTTCTCGAGTATAACCTTTAAATATATAAGGCGAGATGATCGCTGCGCAAGGGAGTGAGCATTTTGCTGTGAAATTGAACGGACGTATCCGAGTGTTTTTGTGTGAACTCCTTATTTGACGTTTAGAACAATTAACATCTGTGCTAATAACTTTTTAATAAATTAGTGAACGACAGTGAAAATGGGAAAGGATTATTATAAAATTTTAGGAATAGTAAAAGGTGCCAGTGACGATGATATCAAAAAGGCGTATCGAAAACTTGCGCTAAAATACCACCCCGATAAGAACAAAACTGCTGGAGCTGAGGAAAAATTCAAAGAGGTTGCAGAAGCTTATGAGGTGCTATCAGATAAAAAGAAACGAGACATCTACGATGCTTATGGCGAGGAAGGGCTAAAAGGGGGTGTCCCTGGGGGAACAGGAAACGGGAATCCTGGCAATTTCTCTTACACCTACCATGGAGATCCAAGAGCTACATTTGCACAGTTCTTTGGAAATTCGAGTCCATTCTCAGCATTCTTCGACTTTGGGAATAATCGAATGTTTGGATTACACGATGACGATATGGATGTTGATGACCCATTTGCTTCCCTCGGAGTCGGAGGACCCCCAAGAGCTGGAGGACCTGGAGGAGCCTTCCGTAGTCACTCGTTTAACTTCCACAGCAGCCCCAATAGAAATAAAGACAAAATACAAGATCCACCTATTGAGCATGATCTTTACGTGTCTTTAGAAGATATCACAAAAGGATGCCAGAAAAAAATGAAAATTAGTAGGAAGGTTCTGCAACCTGATGGAACCACCAAAAAAGAAGATAAAGTCTTGACCATCAACGTTAAGCCCGGATGGAAAGCTGGCACTAAGATTACATTCCAACGAGAGGGTGACCAAGGCCGAAACAAGATTCCTGCTGATATAGTTTTCATAATTAGAGATAAACCCCATCCCTTGTTCAAACGCGAAGGCAGTGACATCAGATATACAGCTAAAATTTCATTGAAACAGGTGAGTAACTTAATTCTAAAATGTTCCCATTTTCTCAAAATTTGTAACTTTTGACTGCCATTTTGATTAAATTTAGGATTTCAGTAATATCTAAAATTAGCTACTATTACTTGACCTACTCTGACGTCTGGAAACCAAAAATAACATACTAGTAGTTATTTATAGGAAGAATAATTTTTACAAAAGTATCAATTTATAACTTGAAAAATATTTAATTTTGTAAAATTAATTATTAATATTTCTTTCTTTTGTAGGCTTTATGTGGATGTACCATCGAAGTGCCTACCATGTCTGGAAAGTCGATACCATTACATTATACACAAGAAATCATCAAACCAAACACTGTGAGACGTATACAAGGCTATGGTCTACCTCTGCCCAAGGAACCTTCTCGTCGTGGTGATCTCATAGTCAATTTTGATATCCGATTTCCAGAACATCTCTCACAATCGGCAAAAGATATTTTGTACGATACTTTACCTAATTAATCGTTAAATTAAAGAATAGGTTACATGAACAAAATGTACGTTTTAGTACAGAATTGTGAATGATAAGTTAATATTTTGTATTTAAGGTATTTGCTAAATTAATGTAAATAAATACTAGCTTGTTCCAGAATTTCTGTAAATGAGCTCTGGTAGGGCTTTAGTTTATTTTTTACTGTATTAATTTGTATTGCAATGATATAGATAAGAATGGCCATATTGTCTATGTTATCGTAATGCGAAGTTACCTAAATTATATACTTAATTTTATTTGTATATAATAGTTAATGAAGATGTAAAAAAAGTTTTGTAAATTGTTTTTTAGTATTATAAAATTTGTGTTAATAAATTATTTTTTTACATAAGTCGTTTGTTGTGATTCCTTAATATCACCTTCGTAACTCGAAATTTGTTTAGGAGATAACTAAAGTTAAAAACAACCAGTATGATTTTTTACTATAAACAAGCAGCTCAACATGTTTTTATTTATTAAAATTTTGTTAATGGTAAAACAGTGTTTATTTGCAAAGTAGTTGCTTTGCGAAATACTAATTATACTAATTAATATGTAGTTTAAATAATGAATAAATATAGTTATAACAGCGTTTTGTTTTATTATTTTCCTTTTTAAACAACCCAATGTCATCATGACTTACCATATGTGGATTTTTAGTTAATCCTTTACAATAAGGTCAGTGAATATAAGCTATGTTTATGCTTTTATTAGATGATATAAATGTTAAATACGAATTTAATATGTGCATCCATAATCCAAGTATTAATAAATATATACTTTATTTGGTCAACTGCTTATTTTTAGGAAACATGCAAATAAATTGTTTTAAAAACAAGAAATGCCCTTTAGTTTGTAGTAGTACGTACACACAGTGAACCTTACAAAACAAGAGAAGCGACATGTATCTAAAAAAATCTATTTATGAAAAATAAATAAAAAAATAGTTTAGAAATAGAGATTGGATTCTAGAACGAAACTGAAATGTCTAGCCCAACACATTTGTTTGTGTAAATAAAATTCTGTTGTCAATAAGATTTGTGGGGCAGCAAAATACAACTTTACAATCTAATCTATTCAAAAAGCGTCATTCATAGTAATAAAATAATGCTTAAAGACGTGATAAGCACCTGAAATTAACATTGTAACAGTAATTGTTGCGTCATCTAGTGCCATAATTTAGAAATTAAAGTCCATACATAGCGCCCCCTAAAATAGGATCTGTCATTACTTACGGATAGAAAGATAATTTTACAGGTTCTGTGCATATGTGTATACAGTGTTGCATACATCCCCGGCCTTTCGTTTGTGTTTAGTGAAACAAGAGTGCAGTGACATCTGACATTAAGTAGCTACAAGAAATACGTTCAATACGCTATATTTTAAAAAATCAGCTATTTTTATGCAACACTACACGCAGCATGGAAAATTCGTCTAAAGCTCGCACCACCCCACAAGGAAGAACCCCGTATGTTAAAAAAACATAGTGTATAATATATAAGTCTTTAATCTATGAAACATAGAACGGAGATATTTGCGGTTGAAGATTAGAGCAGCCTTAAAACGCATATAAAAAATTTGTTTTACCCAATATTTGCGTAAAAGGTTAGATTTCTTAAATTTTACCATAAAAAGGAATTTTATTACGTATATTTAAAATGATATAGAAGTTATTTCCATTTTTCCCATACAGGGTTAGGCACTCTATGAATTGGACACATAGTACAATGCAAAAACCTAGTACCGTGTTTTTGATTAGCATTCTTATGATGTTTCTTGAAGTATCTCTGTAATTAATTATAAAAATTAAGACTTGCATGATAATTGGAGTTGAACTTTTATTAAAATTAAAATTCAAAACATTTTAAAACAAATTATGCATTCACAGTTATTTCCTAAGTAACAACATGGTATCTCAAGATTCCTAAGAATAAACATGGTATATCACAGAAATATGCCATGTTTTGTCTATGTAATGAATAGATATGGTGTTTATGTGTAGTAACATGATAAATTCGTTCCAGATACGAAGTCAACAAAATGTTCGGGGGTCTATTTTAAAGGCTTTTTTTCGATGTAATAGATGTATTTTTGTCTGCTGAGTTTGTTTAAACTAAAATCTCAAAATACCCAAAAATGCCACATACGGGGTTCTTTCTTATGGGGGCAGATCTGCTTAACCCTTTCACTGCGCACTGCTGTTTCAAAATTGCCCATCATATTAAGCATTTTTTTGTCCCTTGCGTACATATTCGTCAAGAACAGCATGATCCATTTTATGTAACGGAAAAGTACCCATCGTTTCGCATGTTCGGCGTGTTTTTTTTTATCAAAATATCATGCGAGCGAGTTTGCTCGGGTAGAGCAGCCTGATCCTATTTTTATTAAAAATGTGAGTATACTCGTCTAGAGCAGTTAACCGGTCGGCGAATATATGCGTCAAGAGTGAAAGGGTTAAAGTAAATAGAAACCGTGCATTTATAAAGCCGCATTATTATCATAGGAAAGTGCTGTATGTCGGATCACCTATTTAATACACCGTGACCATGACCGAAGGGAATAATAGAGCTCATGGAATTTATGTAAATAAGTCAAAACTAGTAACTAATGAGTCTCATTATTTATAGAAATAAATTAATAGTTTAAAAAACTAAAAAAACACGCTTTTATAAATACTGCACTAAAAAGCAAAAAATAATCATCGAACCTGTTCTCTCTGTCTACCCCGTAAGGGCCTTAGTGTAAGCCGTACTTAGTTGTAATTAAGTATAAAAGCGTGGGGCGTTTTTCGAACACTATTTCGAACAGGTAAATAAGTCAAAACTAGTAAATAATGAATCTCATTATTCAGAGAAATAAATTCAGTTTAAAAAACTAAAAAAAACGCTTTTATAAATACTGCAGTAAAAAGCAAAATATAAAAAAAATAAATTTTTGTAATTAAGCATGATATTTGAGTATAAAAGCATGGGGCGTTTTTCGAACGCTATTTTGAACAGGTTCGATAATGAAAACGCTGAAAACATCATTAAATTAAATGATAAGCGCCCCACGCTTTAATACTCAAATATTTCACTTAATTACAAACACGGCTTACACTAAGGCCCTTACGGAGTAGAGACACAGAACAGATTAGATGATTATTTTTTGCTTTTTAGTGCAGTATCTATAAAAGCGTGTTTTTTTTTTAGTTTTTTAAACTATGGATTTATTTTTTTACTTTTTAGTCTTATATTTAAGAGAATTTTGGCAACTTCAACATTTATGTACAGAATTCGATTAAATATTTATAATCTGCGACCTTGAAAATCCCCAGATTTCGATTTTTGTAACGAATCAGACCCAGGCCCGACGAGAGGGGGGTGGTGCGGGGGTGATCAGGAGTCCCAGCACACTTTTTAGTTTTTTTTTAAGATTTTATGACACTTTTTCCAAAACTTTATGACACTCATTTATGTATTAACTGAATTATTATATTTTACATTCAGGAAATTTAAGAGATATAAACAATGCTCAAGTTAAAATTATGCTTGTACACTAAAGTATTAAAATCTAAAGTAAAATTTAATTGTATGTAAATTTTGATTTTATAACTTTCTCATCTATAACAGACAATTATTTGATTCAAATACTGCCAAGATTTTCTGCTGCAATTAAAGGAGTATATTACACTGAAATTTAAGAGGTAATGACAACTATTATAAATGACATTTATACATCAAACTGGCGTCGGGCTCTATCTCCTTTTGTTACAAGCGAAGTATTGATGCGCAGTCGACCAATCGCAGTATATCTTTTCAGGTATGTGGATATCGCCCATATTGCAAGGACAACTCTTGGGACTCACTAAAAAATAAAGTTGAAAAGGATCTTATACTATTTAAGAACTGGTTTGATATAAAGCTGTTAACTATAAATATTAAAAAAACTAAGTACTTACCATTTTCGTTATACGTAAATGGATTACCTGATTTTAATTCTCTAAAAATCGGACACACACAACATATCCAGAAGGCAAATAGTATGAAATACCTAGGTGTAACCTTAGATCCCTACCTAAGGTGGGACGAGCATGTCAACTCTGTCGTACATAAACTTAGATGCATATTATTTAGATTTAGGCAACTTGAAAAATACCTACCAATTTTTCAACTTAGTTTAAACAAGTTTAAAATAGAATTTAAAAAATATGTAATGTTAGACAGACAAAAAATAACTGTTCAAATTGACTTGAAAAACCAAAACCTAATACGAGGGATTGCTTGCAGTAATAAATAAATGTTTGGTCCTAATATGAATTGGAAGGTTTTTTATATACTGCTATTAACTTATATACTGCCATTAATTTTATTTTATTTTTTTAAATAGTTCTCTTTCTATAGTTTTTAATATGTCTTTTATTTTTTTCTAAAGAATTTTATACCATTTATCTATATGATAGTTTTAGCTACTACATATAAGAAAATTTTTCTCGCTATTTTTTTTGTTTGTTTTTGACTCAGTCACGGTCAGATGATCTTACATCATCTTGTGACTGTATCCAGTTTATTTTACAAGTTATCAAAGTTTTATAAGTGTATCATGTATTTCTTTCTTTTTGTAAATAAACTTTATTATTATTATTAGGGTTGTGATGGCCGCGCAACAGAATAAAAATGAGAAGCACCAATTCAATTTTAAACTCGAACTTTGATTAAAAAACTGACTTTAATAAAAAAATCTAATTAATTGTAACTATGAAAAACTTGCGCTCTATTTTTTATGATTTTTATGACAAAATAAATAATTTATGACATTTTATGACAGATTTCTTAATTTTATGATTTTATGACAACTGGGACCTCTAGGTGATTCCCCCCAGGGCCCAGGCTTGTTTGGGGGGCCCGGAAATTTTTTTTTTGGATTCCTAACTTACCCACCATCTTGAATTGTTAAATTTGGACCAGCCAATTGTAATCTGCAATCTCGATAACCCACAGATACTGATTTCCAGTTGAGTCCCATGTAATTGATAAAACCCATCCACCATATTGACGCCGCCATTTTTAATTTTTAAGTTTTGATCACATATTTGTTTTCCACTTATCAAGCCCTTTCTTTGATACCCATATCAAAAAAGGTTACGTTCATCACGCGTAGCGCTAACTAAGCGATCACTTATCATTTACGTCATTGATCAGTTGTGTGCTGAACGGTATATTCTCTTACTATGAAATAGAATAGATGGAGAGCAGTTGTAATCTGAATTAGCATGCAAAGTATTAGTTGGTATTATTAGTACCAACTTTATATATTTTTCTTAAAGTAAACTAAATATAGAAATGGTATTTTATAGTGAACATTAGAGAGAGGCTTAGTACATACTTAAAAATTAAAATACGGCTATTTAGTGACATAAAACATGTGAAACATTATCAGTTATAAATAATGAGATATTTTATCCACTTTTAATAAAGAATAGTTTAATATAGCCCCAGTGTCAAAAGCTTGATTTATTTGGCCACTAAAATCAAAAGACAAATAATATTTAATAATCTTCATATCCGTAAATAATTTCCAATTTTTCTTGATCCATTTTTGTGACCTTCCGATTAACCGCGCGACACAAACAGAAAATGTTTGCTTAGGTTTATATGTTAATGGACAAGACAAAAGTTGTGTTTATGTCTAATTTTTTTAAATTCAAATAACTGATCAGTGATCACGGAGCATGTATCATACAATTATTTTCTTACATAAAATGGCTGCTGATAACTTAGCAATCACCAGTGATCAGTCGGGATGTTGCCGTTCATGCAAAATGATCAGTGAGCGCTACCTGATTGCTCGCCTTGATGAGCGCAACCAAAATGATAATCCGCCATTTTGGGGCTGCGGCCATTTTGAACATATTATAATATTGAGTATACCACATTGTATTGTCATCAGGGCTACACACAATTGCCAAATTTCATGATGATACAACAATTAGAAGTGGTAAAATTCAGTTCGTTAGACTTTTCACTTACATACATACATACATACATACATACATACACAGATAGATAGATAGTTAGTTACAGGTCGACCTAATAAAAGCATGTTAATAAAATGTAGCTCATATTGCATTGTCAATTATGAGTTTAATATGCAATTACTTTTATTATCTCTAGTCCAACGTCCACTATGATATTTAACTGTTACTTTTAGTCAGAAACTTCGGCACATTATTTTACTCATGAGAAAACTAAAAAATACGTGAACACTGCAAAATTTTATTTCCTTGCCATAGTCTTTACTTGAGAGGAGAGTCTTGTCAGTAGTGGGAGCCCCAGATACTGTCAAACCCACTTTTTAATACAGCGTGATCTACCATGGTATGCGGAAAATAAAATGGTGTACTAGTCTTCAATGTGGGAAAGCCCCTGCAAAATTTTAGTGTTCTGAGGTAATTTAGTATTTAGTATAAATTATTAGTAAATTTGCAAAGATACAGTACTGTTATTGACTAGGTCAGGAATAGGCTGACGAACTTACTTGTGAAAGAACGTATTGGAGTTGTTTACATTTCCTTAATTGGCATAAGTGAAGCCGACCAGTGCGATCAAAGTGCCGCGTTTTTTGCTTTCGGTCGAACAATCAGGACACCGGCGTGTTATTGACGGGTTTAACTAAATATCACAGCATAGGGTCAATGTCTTTTCGATTTATTTTGCTATTTTTGTAGTGTGATTTGAATTAAACCAAAAAGTCACTTCTGTCCTCTCCAGCTTTGCTGTCAATGGTGTTAATCCCAAGTCTGATAAAGTGATACGGTTGTACCGCGTTACGTCAGATTAGTTAAAGTCATTGGCGGTGCATTTCTACAAAGAAATAAGGTCATTTTTTTTAAATCTGTCATTATTTAAATCCTTTCGGTGGAGAGAACCTACTGTTAAATTTTCTGCATGTCATGGTAGATCACGTTGTGTAGTACGGTAAAAATTCATAGTAATTTCATAATTAACATTGAAGAGGCCCAAGACGATGTCCGTTGGAAGTGTCCCCAAGAGCCCTATTGCATCATGGTTTGTGTATTCTGGATTGCATAAATATTTACAAGTGCTACACTTTTATGTCATTGTTTTGTCAGTTTATTAAATAAATATTATTTTGTTAAAACTGATTGTATTTAATTTACCGCGTACCTTCTATTATCTATTATCTATTATCTATTATCTATATTATCCAGTGGATCTATTATCTATTATCCAGTGGAAGTATAGTAACAAAAAAATTTTTAAAAATTTTTATTGTTCAAATAGGCTTAAAATGTCATGAAACGTCGAGAATTTAAGTTTGAGCGAAAAAAAAATTTCTGTCTGTAACTTTTTTTTGTGCGCACATTTACTCTGGAACCGTTTGAGATATTGACTTGAAATTTGGTACACATATGTACTTTAACGAGATCTAGAACTAGATTATATTTTCATCTTGTTCCGTCGAAGGGTTGGGGGGTAAATTGGGGTAAATTTGGGGTAAATGGGTAAATCAAGCAGGTAAGAGTACATAAAATTGGTATTTAGTATATACAAGAAAAGCTAAGGTCTCAAAAAGTTTTTGGCATTAGCCACCCCCACCCCCTTATTAAAGGGGATGAAAAAAAATTATGATTTAGTGTATGTACAAGAACCAGAAACCTCAAAACATTTTTTTACTTCATCCACCCCCCTATCACAACCCCCACCCCACTACCGATGTGGGGTATCGTTTTATGGGTTTTTGGGGTAGAGGATTTCAAATAATATATTATTAAAGTTCCATAAACAATTATTTCCACATACAAAGTTTTTTCGTTGTGAGTGACTTGGATAGAGAATTGGATGTGGAAGTAGTGATTCCTTGGGCAGCGGTTTTTATATAACATAAAGAAGGATCATTAGAATGTTGAAATTTGACGTCCGTAGAAGATGCCTACAAGGTTTAAGTCATATGTATGTGTGATGCTTTATATAATACTTGTGCCTACTGCATACACCACATAAAAGTGCGATATATACACATGATACAAATATACACTTTTTAGTTGTGTCTTGTCGTGTCTACATTCGACTATTCGAGCATGGAACAGTGTGCGCGCGCAAAGCGTCAGCGTGAGCATACCGGCCATGTGTATCTCATGTGTCCTCTTTCCTCTATAAGAGTGGTCATAGCCACACATATAGCAGGCATTTTTGTTTTTTAACAATATCCAAAATAATTTATATTCGAAAGAGTTTGCAAAGGTTCGGCAGTTTTAAAGATATCGAGTTCTTTTAATAATAAAATTAGATTAAAATGCATTAAAAAGCAAAATCTAGCCGTTGGGTGTTCTACTATAAAGTCTTTAAGCAGGTATTCAAACAGAAGCCAGTGGTTGAGTGAGTTAAGTATTAAGCAGCGAGTCAAGAGTTCCGCGGCTTGATCCGTGCTTACTCTGTCTTTTTTTTTTTAACTTTTAGTTGTTTTTTTCAAGGTAATAATTGCTTATAAAACCGATGTACGAATATACTTCTTTTCAATTTTAGGTCTGTTTTAGACCATTAAATATTCTATTTATGTTGTAGATGATATATTATACCTGACCGTTTTTTCTCCAACACATTTCCCAGGTTTGTATAAGTACTTCAACTTAAAACTTAAATTCTTAACTCAGGTGACACTGGTGACAGTTTAATTAAATTAAATAAGTTCTTAATAATTATAAATAAATAAAAATACTACTCGAAAAATTCAGGTTTGGGAATACGTAAAAAAATAGAATAAAAAAAAGAGAACTTGAAAGATTTTCATATATTTTAAATAAGGCGAGAAATTCAATTTCACATAATAAAGACTTCATACACATCACCATAAATACTGCTTTTAGCATCCGAAATAACGGTCACTAAGATAGCTCAGTTGGTAGAAGCGTCAGTACTGTAATACGGACAACAGAGACATGTAGGTTCGACCCCTAACCACCGCAATTGGCAAAGGTAAGTAAAAATGAATTTAATAACTTAATAAACATTATAATTTGCAGGCAACCCTTGTGAGAAAAAAGAGGAGTGATGGTAAACAATATTAGATATGTTAATGTAAATAAAATACACGAATGGCTAACAAACAAATTCATAGGACAAAACGTATTTATGCATTAATTACTTTATTTTTATCAAGTAGACTTACTAACTAGTATGTAGTTTTATATGTTCCCATTGCTAAAAACCTGTGGAGGGATTACCAAATATAACCTGAAAAAGATGTCAAATTAACATCTAGCATAAGATGTCATTCGTCCGAGACATTAGGAAGTCAATCACTGTGCATCCGATAACACACACTGTGGATCAAATTATTTGTGTATATGTAAATGGTATACTGTGGCTACATTGTGAGGCGGACGTTTAACCTTTTGTGCATACGTGTGTGCCTACAATGTGTAAACGTAGCACATTTACATTGTAGAATTGTGTAACCTTGTGTCTGCATCTAGATACATCGTCACAATGCGAACACATCGTAATCGTTATTTGGTGTGCTGTGTGGAAATACGTTCAATCTGGAGAAGGGTACAGCATTATCACCTTCTGTGGCATTGTCTACTTCATCAGGCAGTCAGCGGTAGCCATGGAATTAGCCCACTGTAGTACTGAATGAATGGAGGCTGGGCACATATTTTTTAGGTGGAGTAGGAGTAGGAATTTGAAACAATCTAACACAGTTTTTACCTAAGTGCTTCGAAAAATTTACTCCTGCAGTGCATAATAAAATTTGTCATGTCCAGATGGGCATACGATGAAGCAAACATCAGCTATTTTTTTTTCATTCAACCCAAACAACCCAAATTCGAGTCGTCTCTAAATATTAGTTTTGTTGTATACACAAGAGTAAGATTCCACAATGTTTGCATATTAATCAGACATTTGAGTGTCTCGCCCGGAGGCGCGTGCTGGTCCACTGGGATATCGCCCTTCATGAAGCCCCCCTGTTGAATAACTGTTATTTTGTAGGGTACGAGTTTTTTTTGAGATTGCCCCCCCCGCTCATCAATTTTCATTTTGGAGATAAATACAAATTTCAAATTCCTGCCCAGGGCCCTTGCCAACGTATTGTCATATTGGGCCCCCGGGGCCCAAAATCGTCCCAGCGCCCGCTCGCCAGTCCAATTCGCATTGTAATTGTACACTGACAGAGTGAAATTACTTAGACAATTTTTTTACTAAATATATTAACCAATCAAAATTTTGCATTTCATGTCGTGTCAAAATTCATCCAATCAGTAAGAGATTACAGCGAAAATTTTTAGCCCAAATAACAATCCTATTAAATTCGTACATTTCTAATCACGTGTGCTGAAACAACCAATCACAACAAAATTACACTGAAAAGATCCCTTAGGGATCTTTTCACTTGTGTCATCCAATTTGACAGTTCAATAATTTAAAATTTATTTTTTGACAATGTCCATTTGGAACTGCAAATAACGATTTAATGAATATAATAAGAGGAAAACACACCAAATAATACATAATACATAATCTACATTTAATTTTACAAATTGCTCTTTTAATATTTGTATTGTTAATAAATAGTTTTGAACCAATGAATAAAATAAATTGCAAAAAATTTTCTATGCGAATACCCTTCGAACGTTGATAAATATCTCATAATTTTATCACAACTTCCTCAAGCACGTTGCTTTTAGGTAATATTACCAAGCAAGTGCTTTCGGAAACTGTGATAAAATGATTTCGTATTATTAACGTCCTTGGGATATTATAGCTGATAACACGCATACATGCGGTGTTATCAGGCAAGGCACAGATGATATGTTCAAATGTCAGATTAAAATTCAACAATTGTCAAATTGAAAATCAATTTATAAAAATGTCACAAAGGTTTGGTAAACGATTCAATTAATCAAATTGTATTAGAAATACACCCAAAAACACCATTAAAAGTAAAAAGGATACGTGAAAAATATTTTTAGAATTTTGTTCGATCAGAAAATACGAATTGAATTGAGAGTAAAAAATTATCTTAGCGAATACAGCTCGAGCATTGATAAATACTCAAAATTTTGTCGTAGAGAATGCTTCAAGCGTGTTGCTTGAAGGTAATAGCCCTCTGCCTATGGCCTCGGGCTATTACCAAGCAACACGCTTTCAGCAGTCTCTATCTTGGTGTTATCAATTCTCTAGGTGTATTATAGGTGAGAAGATATATATAGTACATCCTCTCACTTATATAATAAATCTGTCATTAGAACAAGGCATATATCCTGAAAAATTAAAAATAGCTAATGTAATACCCCTTTTCAAAAAGGACGACCCAAACTTAGTTATTAACTATAGAGGAATCAGCCTATCGCCAAGTGTATCAAAGGTCTTTGAATTTGCAATTAATATACAGCTTTTAAGTTTTCTTATAATTAACAATGTGCTCTCCCAAAGTCAACATGGGTTTACTAAACAAAAAAGTATAGACTCTGCACTCAGTGATTTTGTAAATGGAATAGTGAGTGCACTAGACAAATCAGAAGTTGCCATGGGGCTATTTGTAGATTTCTCTAAAGCGTTTGACTGTGTCGATCATTCTCTACTATTAACTAAATTAGAAAAATATGGAGTTAGAGGTGTTGCTTATGAGTGGTTTAATTCCTATCTGTCAAACCGCGTTCAGCAGGTTAAAATTAAGGACTCACTTTCATCATTAGCTGCTGTTAATACAGGAGTCCCTCAGGGATCCATATTGGGCCCAACGTTATTTATTATTTTTATTAACGATATGTTAAATTCTTTAGAACATCCATTATGTTCAATAGTATCATATGAAGATGATACTAATATTCTAATCAGATGTAATAACCTGACTGATGCGGAAAACTGTGCAATTTTAATGTATGCCAAAATTAGCAACTGGGCTGAGAAGAACAAATTATGCATTAACCATGAAAAGACAGCGATTATAGTTTTTAAAACATTAAAATCTAATCTGAATGTAAATGATGGCATAGTCTTAGATGGCCAAACTAATATCAATTACTCTTTGAACTCGAAAATGCTAGGGTTAAGGATAGATTGTCATCTTAAATGGTCTAGCCACATACAAGATGTCAGTACTAAATTATCTAAGGCATGCTATGCATTAGCTTTAACATCAAAGCAGTGCAGTTCATCTATTATAAGGTAACTATACTTTGCATCATTTCACTCCAGCATTAAATATGCCATAGTCCATTGGGGTCTATCACCGGATGCACACAGCATTTTTCTTTTACAAAAGTGAGCAGTACGTATTATGGCAAATTTAGGTTATAATGAATCTTGCAGAGATTCCTTTAAATCATTAAATATTCTATTGATATCGGTTTATATTTATGAAATTTCCTGTTTTGTATACAAAAATAAAGCAGCCTTTGTTGAAAATAAAGCTCAACATCTTCATAACACCAGGAAAAAAACCTGCTGATACCACATAAGCACGAAACAGCACTTTATCAAAGAAGTCTCTTTTTTAATGGATGTAAGCTTTTCAATGCTTTACCTGAAAATGTAAAAAGTTTACCAACAATTTATAAATTCAAAACGGCTGTAAAATCATTATTATTAAATAAAAATTGCTACACCATAGATGAATTCTTATCAAACACTTAAGAGTTTTTTTCTTTTTCTGCAAGTCAAACCTAAACCATTAAATGTATATGACTTATATATATGTATGTATATTTGTGTTTTATGTATTAGTTTTTATCAATTATTGTTATTTTTATATTATAATTGTTGTGACAAAATTTCTTAAACTTACACCCTGTAGTTTTCTGAAATGAATAAATATTATTATTATTATTAAGATAACATCGTCATAGAATGCGCAGAGACCGATATCGTTACCGCGTGCTCGTTACCTAGGTAACAATCCTATTTTTACAGCTGCATCGGCGTCGCACTGCCTACCACCATTAATATTTAAATAAAAAATGGATGGCACTGCACTGATATTATGCAAACTGTTATACGCGATGCGCGAAGCCGTAACGTATGTTATCTTCTCTAAGTAATTTCGCTCTGCCATATATACATTTTTTGCATCTGAAATGGTGAATAAAGACGATTATGATTATTATTATGACTATCAGACAACGTCCAACTCCACAGCCAAGGCTGTTCGAAAGTGAGTTGCACATTAGAAAAACACATACATTCATTACCCATCGACATTGCAAGCAACACTTGAATAACGAATAAATGTACACAGAACTTCTCGCAGCACAAAACACAAAAACGGTCAATCACATCCATATTTAAGTTATTATTCAAATTTGTTGGTAAAGTTGGCTCTTTTTCGTACACTTTTGATAATTATGGAAGTATGTAAATGTGTATGTGAATATTTTATCCTTTTTTGTTTGTACTTAAAAGAAAAAATAAAGTGGGTACATAGCACATATTTTTGGATTCAGCCTCTTCGTCAACTATTTGCCGGTAAATTGTATATACTTTGTTCATATACTTCTTACAGACATAAAAGTACTTACAATTCTGCAACATATTTCAGCTTAGTCCGATGCCGAATAATATAGTATATACTATTATCATATAAAATAGAATCGTACCCAAATCGTACACACCAAGTATAAACTGTGTTATGTTGGTTTATACAACTGTACCGTCCAACAAAAGTTAAGGGCTTTATTAAAAAAAAAAATTGTCGATATTTGTGGATATGAAGTGCGCACATGTATAAAATTTGGGAATTATCTTAAAATAAGAGTAAAGTATATCAAAAAGTATTTATTGACAAAATTCAAAACAATGACTTATTTCGATATTAAATTATATTAATAAAATAACGCATAAAGAAAATATAAAAAATAAAGGTACTTCTAACAATGTACTTACTGTATTAAATGTAAAGATTTTAAAATAGTTTCTCTAATTATGACTAATCTTTCCTAAATAAAATATGAAGGACAAATTTTGCGACCATACCAAAAAAAAAAAAAAACTATATAAACACTGACAATTACATATTTTTCTACAAGACAATAAATTAATCTCGTTTGTCTTCTCATTGTAAGGAAAATTATTATAAATATATGTAAAGAGAACGTTTTCTAGTTTGTTCACGAGTTGTGATAAAAACTGCTACATTTTTTATGGTCAAATGGTATTGTTTTAGGGCAAATAACTTGTATCCCCATCATAAACAGTTCAGGAAAATTGCTCTTAACACAAGTAATTGCACTAACACAACAAAAAACACTTTAACTGGGTTTAAAAAAAAAAAGAGACACTGGAATTAATTAAAAGCATATATCTAAAAAATGTTACACCACATTCTATATTAAGTATATGTATAAGTAAAACAAAAAATATATATGTAAAAAAAAATCAAAATCACATAATGGAATACTAAAAAAAAAGACCTAAAACTGAATTCATTAATAAAGCAAAGGTATAGAATGTAAAATTAAATAAAGTCAAGTAAACAACAAAACACAGAAAAATGTTACATTATGTTAATAATTATGAATTAGACAGATGCACGATCGTTTTCTCGATCTCAAGGGAGCACATCCTACCTTTAAAAAAAATCAGGCAGACATCCTATTGTATATGAAAATATTACAAAAATAACAGTTGAACCATCATATCGTTACAGTGGAAATTTTTTTACATAATTTCTAGGATGTCAACAATCCAAGTGTAGGCTCCAAAATTGAAATCTCACATTTAAACTCTAGCTTGTAGCTGAACGTACAAAAATATAAATTATACGAACAAACTTCTGGCCAATTATAAATTTCTGTTGGTTTTATGTTTATTCAACATAGTTCACATTCTATACAAGTGTTAATTTTCATAATTTTGACAAACTCTCTACAGATATCATACAAACTGTACAGTCGAGAAGATTCAATCCCCAACATCGGGGTCACGAAAACGTTAAGAAAAAGAGGATTGGCTAAATTGGGGACCAGTTGCCACATAAATCCATAGCATCTAATCAGTTCTCGATAAAAAAAAGATAGTTGGGAAGTTCATTTTCATTTTTTCCTTTGCTTGATATCTCTCAAAGAAATCCCAACACCTTGTATTGTAATATCTCCAAAAGTCAATGAATGGTCTGTTTTTCTTTGTGCTATATAATTACAGAACTGCGCCAATTTAACAACTCTTCATTTCTTATTGCTTTCGAAATAAAATCTGACTCGATCTACTCAGTATCGACTAAATTAAATGACCAGTGTGAACACATGAATGCCGGTTGCGATCAAGGTCTGACATTATAATTTTGAAAGATAAACTCTCTATGGCGTGACTGAATATTTGATAATAATAACCATCATCTTGATTCGTTTAAATCACAACCTTGCTTCTGTCTGCAAACATGCTTACGATTTTATATTAATCCTAAGAACATTTAAATTAGGCAATACTGCAACTAATAATTTACTTACATTGTCGATATATCTAGATGAAAAATTTTGAAAAAAGGATCATTAAAAGGGACGTTTACCAAAAAACATAAATTTTTAGTCAACAATCTACACAAACAAGCTGCCATTCCGAACGAGTGAATTTTGCAGTTTTCAGGATATTCAAATTACATATTAAGGCAACAACTAATATGTAATAAACATTTTCAAAATATACATACACTTAGAACTAGAAAAGTATAAGACATGGCATCACGGTTCTTCAGTTTATTGTTATTAAGGCATGACTTATATTAGTATCATTTTCATTCATTTCCACTGGGTAGATAGATAGCAAATTTTGTGGGAGCACTGAAGATAAAATTCTGTACTTTTTTATTTTTAGGGACTTTACCCAAAACCATGGCCCTGCTCCTCAAAGTTAATAAATACATGGCAAGACTTGGATTATAAGAATTATATACACTTACATATAAAAACAACTTAAAATTTATGTTCATCAGTTACCGCCCTTCTTGTACTTTGCGCTTTGTACCTAATAAACATCAAAATGATTTGGTAATATATACAATGCTCATAATTTAATGAAGATAAATAATTTTTTAGAAAAAAAATATACAGAGTGATACAATAAAAATATTTTACATTCCTTATGCTTAAATTATCACAACTGAACTGTGTATACATACTCTATATACTAAAATACTTTTTTAAATTGTCCATTGTAAAAAAAAATGCAATGAACACGTGACTAATGGTTTGCACTATGAAATGTCTTTAGAGGTGGAAGGCTGAGTTGAGTCTGGAGATCTCGGACTACTCGATCTGCTGTCGTTCAAATTTTCATATGTCGTCGTTCTCGAACAAGTTATACAAATATAATCCTCATCCTCATTTATGTCCTCAGCCGATAAACCAACACAGGCCATGTGAAACCACTGTTCACAGCCCCCATCGCACTGTACCCAATCTACGTTCTGTCCCGTGGGTTTCTGGCAACCATTTGCTGCACAAGTTTCGTCGTCTTCGTCGTCATCACTGTCAGACGCAGTGGATTGACAACGTCTGACTCTTCGCTTACCTCGTTTCTTGTGACCAGTTTCTTTGTTACCTTTTATTTTGCGTCCACGTATCTTTTTTTCACCTTCAATTTTTACTGCTTTTATTAATTTTTTGCCCAAATCCATTTCCTCGGAAAGGCGTTTACGCCCTCTTTTTTTGGGTGTGTTTTTCATATGTGCCTGGAAAACATTTTAATCATATAAACTACCATTTGGAATTTGTATTAAAACTACATTTGAGCATTAGCAAGTAATCGGAAAAATATTTTTACGCAGTGATCAACAAGGCACAGAATTGTTCAGCGATAAACCATATATTGAAGACTAAGATTTTATTCCTACATGACATTTTAATTCAATTCAATTCAATTCAATTTATTGGTGTTAAAATACACAAAGTGTTTACACACGTCAACATACGATAAGGAAGATAAAATACAAAGTATATGATATTAAATGTATAAAACATAGATACAAGGTATACGACTAAGGGCACATAGAATACAAATGACGAACTAAGAAAAAAAATTTTATAAATATTAAATATATAGTAGGTATGGTATAATATGGCAATTTAGCACTGCTTATTTCCAGAATACTGCACGATGATACATACATTAGATTTTAATCGAGGCAAAGTTACTGGCTAAAAATTCGTTAGTACTATAAAAAGCATTATTAAGTAAATATGTTTTTATCTTATTTTTGAACTGGGTTTCATTTAACGATTTTTTTCTGGTGGTAGAGCATTATAAAACTGTAAGCCCAAGTATCCAGTGCCATCCCTGGTTTTATTTAATATATGGAAATTTATATTTAGCTTATCGTTATTTCTGGTTTTATGAGAATGTTCTTGGCTTCTGGTTTTGAATGATTCCACATTTCTCTTTACGTAAGTAAGACATTGGTAAATATAGGTGCAAGGCACAGTTATAATTTTCAGAGTAATAAAATGTTGCCTGCAATCATCTCTAAATTTTAGTCCAGAAATGACTCGTATTGCTTTACGCTGAGCAGAAAATACAGGAGCACAAGATGGGGCATGTCCACAGGCTAAAATCGCATATGATAAAGTGGAGTGGATGAGATTATGGTAAGTCATGGTTAGGGTATTCAGTGAGACTTTGTCGACAAGGTTTCGTAGCAGGTAACCCAAGGAACAATTTTAGTTTCTTAAATGTATACAAGGGTGCTATAAAACTATTTATAAAATGCCTTGAAAAATCTATTTTGCTGTAACAATATCCTTAATACCATCATAAAGCGACTTGTAGACTAAAAGGGCCCACCCTTATGAAGGTTGTTAAGGCCTATTTTAAATTCCATCATAAAATTCCTTAGTGAGGCATAGTGCTGCTCTTGAAAACCTTGTTCGGGCCGTTTTAAAACCTTTCTTAAAACCTATTTTAAAGCTGTCAGAAGCTTTTCTATTAGCTTCCTGCATTTCTAGAAAACACCTAGAAGGCTACCTTAAAACTGGTTTTTAAAATCATATTAGAACTGAGAAGCTATAAGGTATGACAAAAAAATTAAAACCAACGGCAGTTTATCGTTAAAACTACATAAGAAAGGCCCAAAAAACAAGAGCCCCTCAGAAATAATAATGTTTTTAATATCCATACAAAATTTGCATAGACACACGTAATCAGCAAATTTAAAAAAGTGGGCTGCTTCTCGGTTCCCACGGTAATTTTCAGTCGTTTCTTGTAATTCTACCTTAATTTGCTAATGAAAAAGTGATAATTATTGATAATTATAATTGTGAGATTGACCTTGAATATTTTTATATAACAAGAAAAACATGGCCGGCCAACTAAAAACCTAATTGTCATTTTACAGTCCTCTCCAGTGTTGTCAGGTCTAGTGCCATTTCACTAGATCTGGTGATTTTTTTCAAATCTAGTGATTTAGTGAAAACTTTTATGAAAATGCCCATTTTTAATGATTTTTTAATCATCCAATTTAATTGCCCTCTTCTGGTAGGCAGACAAATATAAAATTCGAGTTGCGATTCATTTAATACAGAACTGTTCACGTGAATCGCTACCACGGTCAGTAAATTCTACGGTTACCTCGATCAGCAGCTTTTAGACGAGAGGGACGCGCGGAGCGGGGAATCGAAAGAAAGAGACAGACATATCTGATTTCCGTGCAAAAGACACAGACAAAGATGCCTGTAGTGTCTACAGCTGACGTAGGCTGTAGACAGTAACAGAATATCTTTCATTCGATTCCCCGCTCCGCGCGTCTCTCTCGTCTAAAAGCTGCTAATTGAGGTAACCGTATAGTTTATTGACCGTGAATCGCTACAATCGAATAGCCTGGGCTCGTTTCCCTCTAGTGTCTCGTAGACAAACAGTACTTTCTAGTTACAAACCCTTTAATACAATACAGAGTACGAAGTCTGGCAACGAAATAATCAGATACAGGATGCTCAAAGCTATGCTGCGCTCAGAGAGCTCAAGAAAATCACGGTCAATAAACGGTACGGTTACCTCAATCAGCAGCTTTAGGACGAGAGAGACGCGGGGGGCGGGAAATCGAATGAAAGAGACAGACATATCTGATTTCCGTGCAAAAGACAAAGATAAAGATTCCGGTAAGGTCTACAACCTACGTCACCTGTAGACACTACAGGCATCTTTGTCTCTGTCTTTTGCACGGAAATCAGATATGTCTGTCTCTTTCATTAGATTTCCCGTCCCCCGCGTCTCTCTCGTCATAAAGCTGCTGATTGATGTAACCATACCGTTTATTGACCGTGCAAGAAAATTACGTGTCCTACAGACACTGCAGCTTTTGAAAATTAAAGATGAGAGCTTTAATTTCAAATCTAGTGAAATTTTAGTAAGATTTAGTAACTTTTTAAAGCGTCGTCTGATAACTTTTAAAATTTTGATCTGGCAACACTTGTCCTCTCATTAAACTATATATTCTAATAATGGTAATGACCTAGAACATTTACTCTAAATGAAGCCCTTTTAGTCTTTTTGTATACTATCACAAATGATCCCTTCCTTACAAAAATGCAAATGCACTTGGCGAAGATCACATGGACTTGATAAAAGCTGTAATAAAACGTTTGGGACGTTGACATTTGATACAAAAAACTTAACCTCAAAATAATTTGTATGTGTGTGTGTTTTAACAGTCCTTTTAAAGTGGCCACTCTTTTTTAATTTTCTTCCACCTTTCCAAAAAAGACTTAATTACACATCAGTAAGTCGTGAAATGCTTTTAATTAACACACACACACACATGCATCAACGACACTTCAGGCAGACATATTGTTTATTATTTTTATAATAAATGTTTTATTGAGGTTTTGGAAAGTGTTTTATGGAATTAAAATTTGCCTTTTAGATTTATACAGGCCTTTTTTTCTTCATAACGGTTTCATCACAACATTTACCAAGGATGTTTTAAGAGTCTAGTTTTGTAATGGCCTTTAATAAGTACTAATAGGCATTGAAAATATCTAGTTTTAAAAAGGATTTAAAATGCAATTATTGCAAATATGTTAAAACCATAAAGAATAATTTAAAGCCTCTTTAAATCTAAATGGAATTTAAGACGTTCATAAAACTAATTAGCTTTATGGAGAGTTTTATGTAGGTTACGATAAATTCATTACAAATACATATTATCCTAGAAGCAAATTAGCTTTATAATTAGGTCTTACAGAATGCTTTAAAACTTACTATTAAGAGCAAGTATACTTGAAGCCTAAAAGGCCTTAACTACAACATCAATAAAGCACATGACTATTTCCTAACCCTGACAAACCTTTCTTAAAACCTTCTCAAGTCCAAATGACTTTTAAATTGTTCCTTGGGCTGATGGTGTGTTTGCTTAAATCAGTTTAGAAAAAATAAATGCAATGATAAAATTATTTGGATTCCTTCGTGGACATTCTTATAGCTTCTCAGTTCTAATATTGACTTATTAGAGTTTTAATAACCAGTTTTAGGGTAACCTTCTAGATGTTTTCTAGAAATGCAGAAAACTAATAAAAAAGCTTCCGACAGCTCTTTTCAAGAGCGGTACTATGTCTCACTAAGGAGTTTTATGATGGAATTTAAAAAGGCCTTAACAACCTTCATAAGGGTGGGCCCTTTTAGTCTACAAGTCGCTTTATGATGGTATTAAGAATATTGTTACAGCAAAATAGAATTTTCAAGGCATTTTATAAATAGTTTTATAGCACCCTTGTATATATTTAAGAAACCAAAATTGTTCCTTGGGTCTATACCTACCTGAAGCTGGCTGTTGATATCATTTAATTTTATGTCGTCTAAGTCTGACCACAAATGAAGAAACATCCAGGGTGAGTACTAATAGTTTTTCCAGTACATTTTCTCATTTCTTTCCATGAAAGTTTCCGGAACGATGTTTTGATAAAAAAAAAAGTTTCCAATAAAATATTTGAGTGTTCCGAAAGTTTAAAAAGGAAAATTTCCCGGTATTTTGGAAATTATCAAATTTTCAAATATTTTATTGAAAACTTTAATTTTTATCAAGATTTAGTTCCAGAAACTTTCAAATGGAAAGTTTCCTTTACCCATCTCTGACAGAAATACAATACCTAGGTTATAAATAAATTATAAAAGTAATGCACGTGTAAATTATAGGCCAATAACAGACGGAGGGTTATTCCAACTCTATGACCATGTGGAAGGATTAAATTGGAATTTTATTGATGATTCAAATATCGACTCAAATCAAAAATTTTAAATCTTTATTGACAAAATCACTGAGTCAATTGAAACATGCTGCCCATTAAAGTCTAAATCTGTTAAAAGCTTTACATTTAAAGTGTCGACTGGTACAATGGAATCTTGAAAAAAATGAGAAAAACCCTTCGATTACTAAGCGAAATTAACCAGAGAGATTCTGACATAGTGATCACCAACGAAGTAAAAAACTATCGAAAAAAATATCGATAAGAAATCTCCAAGGCAAAGCGCGGGATGCATGATAATATATAAATAACTTCAAAAACGTACAGTCAGCGATATGGGATATAATTAAAAACAATACTCCCACGGTCAATCTCTATGACCAAACTAACATAGAGGCCAATGATTTTAATGATTTTTTTGTCAATATATCTGAAAATATTTTGAAGGCCCTCCCCAAAACGGTCAAAGATCCTCTGGATTACTTAGATAAGGCAAACTTTACAAAGGATTACAGAGAAGTGACATATAATGAGGTTAGGAGTATAATTAATAACTTAAAAGACAGCAAAAGTAAAGATCCATATAATTTCACTGTCAAAATCATAAAAAGTTTAAAAAATCATATTATTACTCCACTTACAAAATTGATAAATATGTGAATAAGAAGTAACAGTTTTCCCTCAAGTTTAAAAATTGCCAAAGTAATTCCAGTTTTTAAAAAAGGTGACAAGAACGATCCGACAAACTATAGACCCATTTTGCTTGTTCCCTCGTTTGCAAACATTTTCGAAGGTCTACTTAAAAATCAAATAAACAAAACATTTTGAGGATAATTAACCTTTCAGCCCGTCCCAGTACGGATTCAGAAGCAATCTATCCATCTCATTAGCCATAAACAACCTTACTATAAACGTTCTGAACGCTTTTGAAAACAAATTATATGCCCAGGCGTCGTTTTTTGATCTAACAAAAGCCTTTGACTGTGTGTCTCACAAAACTCTACTATAAAAACTTACGGTGTACAAATTTGATAAAAGTAGTATCGAGTTAATAAACTCGTACCTGTCACAGAGACGGTAATATGTTTTTTATAATCAGAACATGTCAACTACACAATTTTGTAAAAATGGAGTACCACAGGGCTCTGTGCTTGGTCCAATACTCTTCCTTATTTATGTGAAAGATTTATTTAACTGTAAAGTGGACACCTCATTAATAGTATTTGCAGATGATACAACAGCTATTGATCAACACAAAATGTTACCACAAATGCATGAAAAAGTAGCCCCCACACAATCAAATACCAAATCATGGTTCCTCTCTAATTCTCTGCCTGTTAATGAAAATAAAACTCAATCCTTATTTTTCAGTCTCCGAAATGCTGAAGAAATTACAAATTCAGATCCTGTTAAATTCCTCGGAGTGTATCTAGATTCCAAGCTAACTTGGGATGTTCCTACATTTATCCAAAAAACTTTCTAAAAGCATTTTTCTTATCAGATGTTTGTCGATAAATGTATCACAAAAAATGCTATTAATTGCTTATTATGGCTGTTTTCACTCAAATAATGCAATTATTAACTGGGGTCACTTGGTACATGCACCCAAAATTTTTAAAATCCAAAGGAGATGAGAGTTATAGCCCAAATTGGTTACAGAATCTGCTGTAGAGATTATTTTAAAAGCTAAATACAGGGTGTAACGCAACTTACCCAAAAAATTTTAACCATACATGCACCTTTAAATAAGAAGTGACTTCTTAAAAAAAAAAATTAATAAAAGTCCAACACAAAAAGATACACATTGTTAAAGTTACAAATTAATGGAAATGTTAAAATAACCTACTATCTAAAATTAAAATTTTAATTTAATTTTTTTTTTAATACAACGTCCTTCAATTAAGTAGAGTTCAATAAATTACCATTTTCATCAATTTGTAACTTTAACAATGTGTATCTTTTTCTGTGTTGGACTTTTATTAAATTTTATTTTAAGAAGTCGACTTCTTATTTAAAGGTGCATGTATGGTTAAAATTTTTCGGGAAAGTTGCGTTACACCCTGTGTACTTACCTTACCATGTGCATTCATCCTGAAATGTCTTCTATATGTAAAAAAGAGAAATACACTACATTAAGCATAAAATGTGCATGATTATCCAACTAGAAATAACAACAAAATCCTACCAAATTTCTCCAAACTAAATAAATCTAGAGATGGCTGTGGCTATCACGGGATCAAATTTTTTAATGTTCTCCCGGAGTCCGTAAAAAATCTAAATTTTAACAAATTTAAAGATGAAATTAAAAAATTCCTGAAGAAAGCATTCTATAGCTTTGAGGAGTACCTCCTAAATAATTTTAATGACTTAAGGTGATTTTGATTTTTAACTGATTTTAATTATATTGTAATATTAACAATTGATACTTGTATTCTAATATTGCTCTTTTATTTTTTTTTTATTACAAAAGCTTTATTAAGCATTGTCTTTGACCTGTGTAAGTACTTCTTTGTATGTGAACAGCAATAAATGATTATTATTATTATTAAAGAAATAAATTACAGTTACAATTTCACAAGTGGCAAAACAAAACGAAGTTATAGTATTTAATAAAAAATTAAATAGTAAGTCTGACTCTGTTAACGTTGAAAAATTCCGTGCCTTGGTAATAAATTAAGAATAAAACTTACATCAAAATCGATAAGTATAGCTTCCCTTTCTGGATCCCGCGATGCCTGCATGAGTTTCCATAAAGCGAATGTTTCATCCAAGTAAACTTCTAACAGATCTCCTTCCGTGAGAAGTTCTTCCAGTTGTTGCCTGACATCTGAATTGACTTCTAGCACATAGTCCTCTCCGTCTCCGACTTTTGGTAGATGTAACGAGTAAGCGTGCTCTCCCATGCGATCATCGGAATCCTTAGACTCTCTAGAGGCTTCATCAGAGTCATTAATACCGCTATCACATGTTACACCCTCCTCTGTTACCCCACTAAAGGGAGTTATTTCCTGCACTCTTTGATGCAACTCAGGATTTTTAGAGGCTCTTTTTAATTCAGTCGAAATAATCTTTTCCGTTCTTTGCCTTGCCGCGGCTTCGTTATACTTTTGGCTAAAGAAAGACAGCTTATTTTTAGCTTTTTCAAGTTCGGGATGTTGCAACAATTGTCTAGCTCGGTCTTGCCAATTCATTGCACGTTCCGTTAGGCACTGCAAAGCTTCACCTTCAGGAACCCTAACATACAATTTTTGTAAAGACATTAATAATCCTAAAATAACATCTAAGCGAGGTCGTTTTGTACGTTGACAGTTTGGGCACAGGAATTTACAGTCTTTAAAACCCAAATGTAACGCAACATTTGTGAAATTACCTTTGTACTTTGTGGTTGCTACTTTTGGAAGCTGAGCGCATGTCGAATGGAACCAGTCCTTACATAGTTCGCACTGCATCATTATGCCAAATAAACCCCTTCCGCAGACACAAAACGTATTACCCTCATTGGGATCTAAGCTCTTAGACAAATTTGCCATACGCAACTTTTTCAACATGGACATTTCTGTGTCCTCGGCATCTTTAAACACAGCTACTACCGCAGCTGGATCCATCGCATTAGTCAATGCTATTATATTAAGTTCTTCATCTGTAGATTTGCTTTTTTTGTTGACTTTTATCGCGTTAGGCATTGTGATTCTAGGTGACAAGGCTTCCATCAGCGAACATGACGAATTTTTGCGTAAAAATGCTCGACTGGTCTTTTCCTTCCAACCTGTCGCCAAAACTAAATAGTCATTCATTCTGTCTACTTCTACTAAATGAAGAGACAATCCTCTTCCTTTCTTGATTAGTTCTTCCATTGCGCTAAAATACGGATAATACTCTGCCGAATTCATTTCCTCCAGTAACCTTAACCAATCTCTAGCTTTTTTCATCGACTCAAATAAGTGTCCCTCGGTAGGTAAAAAGCAGGAAATTTTTGAAGCTTCCTTGAGTAATTTGTCAACCTGGATCAACACATTATTATCTTCGGATTTTAGAACCTCGGCAGCTTGTTCTTCCCATTCTTCGCTTGTCTGTAATATCAATTGTAGTTTAGACAATTCTTCTTCCATTTCGGGATGGGGTGGTATCAGAATGCCATCTTGTATAAGATGCTTAATAGCATCTAAACCCATGACATCTGTTTTATTCCTATAATGTTCTACATCTCGAAGCCACTGGACTTGTTTCAATCTAGTTGCGATAAGACGCAGGTTAGGTAGTTCAATGCAGAGACCATTTCCATGAGAAGAGCAAGCCTCCAATTCAGGAACTGAGCACTCTGCTAAAGGCATTTCTAATAATCGTTCGCTTTTTTCCTCGAACTTCCTTGTTTGTTGCAGTAATTCTCTAATACTTTTTGCCTCTTCTAAAATACAAGCTAAACTGTCAATCTCCTCACAAAATAAAGTCAGTTCTTCGACAGTAAGTTTGTATTTCGTGTCGTTTGAGTTTCTAGTTCTCGTACGCATTTTATTTAGATCTAACTGGTGTATAACGCTGGCACATTTCTCAGCATCCTCTACGGCGCTGGTTAAAGTTTGAAGTAAGTCACATTTCGGAAACTTCTTTCCATCAGCCTCACTCAATAAGGCTTTTAAGTCGGAAAGATTTAAAGTCTTTGGCGTTTTTGGATCTAGGGCATCTTTTACCCGCGCTACCCAATGATCAAATGATTCTGCCTTTAATTTTAATGCCTTTAACATAACTGGCAATTCATCTAGCGTGTAACGGTAGCGCAGAGTACGATTTTGTGGGGGGCATTCGCACAAGTTTTTGTAGTGTCTAAGGCAAACTAGAATTTCTGACGAGCATTTACATGTCATTGCTGACAAGAAACACGTAGTTTTACAAATTTCACATTGTCTTTCATCGTCGGGTAGTAGTTCGAAGGCTTCACGTTCTGCGTTGGTTACTCCCTGTAAGCAGTTATTAATTCTAAACTTATGAAATAAAGTACAGTAATTTAGGGTAAACCACTGACCAATAATTAGTTTTTTTTCAACTGTACTTAGTAAATCATGTATGTGGCACGTTAATCTCAACATTACTTTCGTAATAACTGATAACACTTCTAAATCTTCATATTTCTCAGTTACAACTTGCAATTTCCATTTATTTTAGACCTAAATTTCGGTTTATGGTTTACCCCTTACAGTATATATTTTACAGGTTGTTTGAATAGGTACCTATCAACTGTAATTTGCTCTAATTTTTTAATCCACCACAGAAGCTAAACAGGAAAAATTGATGAGGACGCATGTTATATGGATAATATTCAAGCGCTTAACATAGGTAAATCACGTTTTCCAAACAAGGGGTCTATAATATCTATATGAAACGTGCCCCAGAACTGAATATGACAACTACTATTTTGTTTAATAGGGGCAGATTTCTAAATTCACCGGTGGATCGCACCGGTAAGCAATAACATTATTTGATTGGCTAATTTGAAACAGATAGCCAATCAGCTTCGTATTTTGTCCACCTGGTGCGTCCACCGGTGAATTTAGAAAAGTGCGGTTAGTTATCCATTTATACTACTGTTTATGTAGTTTTTACTCACTTATCTCATAACATTACTGAATAACGTTGAAAATATGTATTTTAAGATGTATTTTTTAAACTTTTTTTTCTGTATCTAATACAGACTAAGTGATGTGATGTGGATCTAAGCCCTTCCTTTTCAATCGCGTTTTTAAATATCTTTACTGACGGTTCGTTTCAGCCGAACGCTCATTTCATTGGCTCCGAAATTGATTGATCTGATTCAAGTCAACGTTTTTATCCGCGGAATATCTTGCGCAGTATATTGTAAGCGCCTCTTAACGCAGAATGCTCTATTCAAATCAAATCAAACTTTATTAATCTTTTGAGCCACTGGGTTACAGTGGATAAGACAAGTCAACAGTGTATGGGTATAAAAAAAAAACACAGATTAAAATATGAGGTATAAGATAGGATAAAAATATTACATTCAGACTAACATTTTTTAAAACGTAAAATGATTGGGTAACAAATTAATAATAGAGCAGCGATTTCTTAAGTCTACCGTGTCGTTTTTTTTTTTTTGGCGTAGAACCAGTTCAAACATATTAGGTTCCTTTGAGTATGTCACCGGGCATATGAAATCATATTTTACGACATTTTTTTGTGGTCTCGAACTTTTTAAATCAATAAAAAGTGAAAAAAATGTATTTTTAAAGAAAATTGTTTTTTTTTTGTTTCCACCGCCATATCTGTAAAACTATTAAAGGTACCGAAATTTGTTTTGTGTCAAATTAAAGCACACACTGTAGCCCTTTTACCAATATAAACGGTTTGGGCACAATTCGCACTTTCATTTCTCTAAAAATCAAATAAACTAAAAATACATATTTTGTGTATTGAAATCTTCACCAATCGATAAACTTTTTTATTTTTGAAAATATTTGCATACATGCAGCGAAGAAAATAAAGCCTAATAATCACAAAAGTTTTTGAAAAAATATGTTTTTGCCTAAAGTGTACCGTTTGGCAACAGCGATTTTTTTTATCAGCGCTAAACGCGACATTGGGACGCAATTAATATACCTCGCATGCAGGTTGGTCAGATTAGTCTCGTAGAAGTAGCGTTAGTTGAATCTAGATTAATATATGGCATTCTAGGTTGGGGTGGAGTTGTTTACTGTCATCTAAAAAATTAGATATCATTCAGAAAAAATGTGCCACCCCCTCTCAGGGGGTGGCACTTAAAATATATATATATATATATATATATATTTATTGGAGCTGAAATAGAATCAAATTTTAAGAAGAAAAGGTTCCCTGCAATTTTTCACATAAATTGATAGTTTTTAAGTTATAACGACTTCAAAATTGCGATTTTAGCTTAAAATAAAAGCTTTTAAAAAAGGTATTTTCAAACGGCTTTCGTCAAGTATCTCGAAAAGTATTACTTTATCGAAAAAATGTTATAGACCAATTACAGAAAGCACCCTACAAACTGGGAATTAATTATATTTTTTGTTTATTGATGTAGGATTAATAATTTCGGAAATATTTAAGTTTATATTTGGTATCCATGGGTTTCGAAATTACCTTTAAAGTTTAAAATGCATTTTTTTCTAAAGCAAGTGCTTTAAATGAGCAAAAAAGAATTTGAGCATTTAGGTAATGCTACATTTTAACGAAAAACTGTTTTTGAGATAATTTTTTTAGATTATTGGCTAATTAGAGTAACAAAACGAGTAAAAAATAATTTGAAAGCGCAATTAATTGTCTTTAATTTCCTTTCTTAGCATGCGTCACAATTTCTGAGGTATTTAACATTTAAACTGCATTTTTCGTCTTATGAATGTTCGGATGCCATTTGTAAACTCATATCTCCAAAACTATTAAATCTATGTAAATAAATAAACAAGCGAAATTCATTATTATTAGTTTATGAGCCTTATTTTTGGTCTCTACACATTTTTGAACAAAACTAATATTTATTGAGATATTTGGAATAGGAAAAAAAAAATACGTTTTATCGAAAATACCTTTATAGTTTAAGCTGTATTTTTTCTAAAGCAAGTGCTGTATACGAACCAAAAAATTTGAGCATCTACGTCATGCTGTATATTAATGAGAAACCGTGTTTAAAATTAATTTTTTTTTTAATTACTGGCTAATTACAGTAACAAAATGGCGACGTTGTTATTAAAATAATCTGTAGACGGACATCGCTTCGTTCATAACTTCTTTGTTTTTTATGCTACATAAACAAATAAAAAAATAGTTAAGAGCTTAATTAATAACCTATTATTGTATCTATTAGTATCCTTGGCATAGGTGTCACAGTTTCTGAGATATTTAACTCTCACTCTAAATAGTTATCTTACGAACACTTGGATGCCAAATGTAAACTTAAATATCTCCGAAATTATTAATCCTACATCAATAAACAAAAAATATAATTAATTCCCAGTTTGTACTTTCTGTAATTGGTCTATAACGTTTTTTCGATAAAGTAATACTTTTTGAGATACTTGACGAAAGCCGTTTAGAAATACCTATTTTTAAGCTAAAATCGCAATTTTGAAGTCATTATAACTTAAAAACTTCAATTTATGTGAAAAATTGCATAGAACCTTTTCTTCTTAAAATATGATTGTACTTCATATATTTTTTAAGTGCCGCACCCTCAAAGGGGGTGGCATCCACCCCCTATAAATTAACAAACCCCCGCTCAATATAGAAACTTTTCTGTGAAACATTTACTATTATACTGCCAATATGACGTTACTTCGAAGTTTTTTTTACCTCTAGGTACTGTACTACTACCACCTGTCTTTTTATTATTAAAAGGAGACTATTTAATATTTATTATACAATTTCTTAATATTAACAACATATGATCAATACTACTGTACAATATATGAAATATTGAACAATAATATTGATCCCCTAGATGCTTTTGATCACTACTGGTTTTGTACCTATTGATATAAGTTAAACTATTATATACACCCCGACCGGGATCGTCAGATCATTGCAGTCGGCAGGCTTGCTACAGCCGAGCGCGCAAGAATATGACTTTGGCCCGTTAAAAAAAATCGCTGACTCAATACTATGAACGGGACATGAAAAATTTTTATCCTAAAAACTTTTTTCAACTATTGGCTTCAATTTGTACGCAGCATGTATATACAAATTTTCATAAATAAACTTTTTTCTCGATTGCCCAAAATTACGTTACTGAAAATAACAAGTTTGAGTTTCCTATTATTTTACCAACTTAAAAAAAAATAAAGCGGGTTCACGTGGGACGTTGTTCGAAGCGCTATTGTGTCTACTTTAATCCAAAAAAAAAAAATAGCTTGATAGCACAAATATTTTCAGAGATAGCGGTGGAGACGTTAAAAAACATATTTCATTAAAAATCTATTTTTTTGAGTTTTTCCGAAATAAAAAAGTTCTCGACCACCGAAGAATGTCATAAAAAACGATTTCGTGTACACGATTATCTTACTAAAGAATCCCACTAAGTCTGGTTTGGTTCTACGCCGATTTTTTTTCTCTCGAAAACTAAGCGACTTTACTTCCAGATTTTACTCTACTATAAGAGTAAAATGAAAATATGATGGCCCATAGTATATCTAAGACGTCACGCCAATTTTTGAGATTTTAGAACTCCCCCCCCCCCCCCCCCCATTGTCACGCTGAGTTAGACCTCCCCAAAAAAATTACGTCACGCTTATAGAGACCCCCCCCCCCCCTATATTTTTTTCGATTCCATGGGGGGGGAGGGTGCTAGTAGAAATCCAAAAAAAAATTTCAATATTTTTTTTTCTTGATTCGTTCACCATTCATTACGTCACACTAAATCAGACCCCCCCCCCTGCAGCGTGACGTCATTTTGGCCCCTTAGTGCCTCTGTGAACTCATAATAGTGTAGAAACACTAACTGTGTAAACATTTTTTCAGTTCTTTTTTAAATTGGAGAGATGTTAATTCTTTCATATAGGTTGGGAGTAGATTATAATAATAATAATATCTTTATTGGTGCATTATACAGAGTATTTACACATGTCAAAAAAGTGATACAATTTTCTACATAATGTAGTGTATAAAGTAAAAGAGAGAAAAACAAAAACAAATGGTGTTTGAAGGTAAAAATAACACCGTAAAAACAAATAAATTAAAAACCTTATTTATTAGACATAGTGGAAAAGTCAGCATCTAAGAATTCTTTAAAATTATAAAAGGCATGGTCTATTAAAAATTTTTTTATCACAGATTTAAAACGTCTACAGTCCAGTTCCTTGATGGGATGGGGTAAAGCATTGAAAAACTTTATTGCGTGATACCTTATTCCATCGCGAGTTTTAGAGAGTCGTAAAAAGTCATGATTCAAATGATCTTTATTACGGGTAGAGTATGAGTGGATCTGATCACGTGGTGTATACATTGTTTCATTTTCTTTGATGTAAAAAATAGAACTTAGTTCCTGCAAATACTGGTGATTTTTCATATTTTGAGTGTTTTATGGGCTGAAAATTGTTTTTACCTCTGATATTGAAGTGATGTATTTGGGCATAAGTTTGGACTTTTTTTGGGCAGTTAGTACTTCATTTATCCAATTTGCATTGCCCCAGCTGACAATGCCATAACGCAATGCTGAATTTACATACGAAAATTAGTATGAAAGCAACATTTTTAAATTCACATATGACCTTAGTCTCCAGATGGTAAAACAATTGAATGAGAGTTTTTTTTAGAACACCATTGATTTGATAATCTGTTGTCAATCTGAATACCCAAAAGTTTCGTGTTATCAGTCTGATTAATGCTAGGAACACCCGTCATAGTTCTGACCAGGAGACTAAAGTTGGGAGCTGTAGTATTAAACAACACAAGTTCAGTTTCATTGAAGTTTAATAATAAAGTGTTCGCAAGGCTGTAATCAAGGACAGTATTTGTACAATCATTAGTACTAAGCATATTTACATTGTCGGCTGAGACAATTGCTGACATATAGTCTGCAAATAAAGTTAATGTGCTGTTTGGCAATGTTACGAAATGGTTCAACTATGTCGTTTATAAAAATTAGGAAGAGTGTGTGTTCACTTGTGATTGTCCTTTATGGTAATAGAACAGTGAGCTGCTGATCACATGTGGCCGCCGAGGTATACCATTTATCCTATGCTATCTCTCTGGAACAATTAAGCCAGCAGAAATTTTGTCAAAAATATTCGAAGAAGACAGTGTACCTATTGTAATAAATGACGGTAGTGATGATGATTAATAAAAAAATATAAATAAAGCTAGTATTTTTTATTTAGAGTGGGCGAAACGGCGAACCAACTGGACATTTATTTTTCACTATGTTGCAGCAATCTGGTTTTGATGAAACTTTTACCAGTTTATCTACATATGTATTGCTATATTTAAGAATTTTTCTAAGGTAGACATTCTGATGAAACCCTATAAAAATCACAATTGAAAACATTTTTTGTGAAATAAAAATATTAATAGTTAAAGTGACTATTGAAAAAAAAACATATTTAATTTTCTTCATAATACTCCCTACAATAATGTTTTTGGTTCATCAGATTAGATTCAGAGTAAAAAAAGTTTAAAAAATGCATATTAAAATACATACTTTTCAATGTTACTCAGTAATGTTATGAGAAAGATGAGTAAAAACTATATAAATAATAGTATAAATGGATAACCTATTAAACAAAATAGTAGTTGTCATATTTGGTTCTGGGGGCGCATTTCATATGGTTATCATGCTAGTCCCTTATTCAATACTTCGCTAAATTCAGTGAAGAAAAATTTATTGAGAATAAAACAGATAATACACAGATATAAAGAATAACATAAATATGATTCAATTTTTCACGAAAATTTTTGGGAGATCTTTAACTTCTACACTTATTCTGATCTTCCTGTGTTAAACTTTATTAACAAATGAAATTTTTCCTTTTCCAACGAAAAGTTACTGTTACTATTTGATTTTCTACTTGAAAGCTTCTAAAAAGAAAACAATAGAAAAAAAAAACACTTGAAAATGAATCAAATGATCCGTAAGACGCAAAATTACAGTCCATGTTTTTCAAAGGTAGTCATGCAGGAAATAAATGACAATGACACATGATTTTAATCTTTGAAGCTTGAAAATCCTAGCCAGCCGGTATCGGGGTATGTTGCAACTTACTTCTGTAATTATAACATAAACCCCACACGGCAACTAGTAATACTATGCTCTTCATCCGAATGAATACCGCAGTCGTTTATTTCCTCCAGAACTGTACATATTAAACTTTGTTCTTTAAATTTGGTTAGCTGTCTGGATAGTCACGTTCACACTCATCCAGAACGAAACAAGTTTATCATCATGATACTATGACTAAAGAGATATGTTCTCGCACAGCATTCACGTTGCCACTCTTTAAATTCACTTTTCTCTCACTTATCTAATGTGTAGTATTATTGTGTAACAGCCGCAGAATAAACAAGAATATGAAAATATTTAAAATTCCCAACTAAAGGTAGCAAATACATCAGAGAACACATTATGTGTCCTGTGCCATTGAATTAAGTGATCTCTGCATTGGTGTACACGATGTCGATAGTACAATGGTACAGTGATCGCCTTCTTGTTTTTCTGAAAATATACTAACACCTATGAGTTAACCATTCTAAGGTAGAATTAGTAATTTTTAGTAGGAGACATGGTCTAGTTGGTTTTGTTGAACCCGTATTCTACCATTCTACGGAACCACTCTAGGGATCCCCAGTACGGTGAAGTATCTGATAATAATCCTGACCTGGAAAGATCAAAGGAGTGATGTCACTGTGCCTTCGTTTTCTTTCTACGAGATTGTCATCACCAAAAGGGATGATCAGAACTCACTTGACATACTAAGACCAGCCAATATTGTTTGGTTCACAGATGAATCGAAGTCTGAGAGAGACAGAGAGAGAGATACGCTTTATTGTCCAAATAAATAATTCTCATTGACAAAGTTTAAATATAACACAAAATAATATTTGTTTAGTCAATTTACAGACAATACAAAAAAATAGAAGAAACTAAAAGATATAAGTCACATATGACAAAAGTGTATATTTTATAAACCATGAACTATATGGTAATAAACTAAACACATTAAAATGTATCGGCAGAGTACACCTGCAAAATATAATAGAGTGGGGGGAAGGTGAACGAGGATATGTGGTGAGAGAAATTCCTGAGTACATTTGTTGCAGCATTCCAAGCCAAGATTTTTGTCATCTTTGTCATTTTGGTTTGTGAACAGGAAAATGCCCGTAGAATATATTGCATATATATGTAGTGACAGCCCCTTAGATCAGTTAGGATCAACTCGTTCTTGACACAGGGCTGTAAATAAGTTCTCTACGAACTTGTCTCAAACTTCTGTGAGTATGTGGGCATAATAACATTGGAGTAACAAACAGGCATATGCTCTGGCCAGGTAGGGCTCTCAGCAGCCCTTACTGGGCCCTGAGTTGGCTCTAGATCTAATGCCAAGAAGGAAATAGAGAAATGAACTTATTCCCAGTTTGTTCACTTCTGTGCTTCTCACCCAGGACTTTGGCAAGCGAAGCCCTTTATTTCAGGGCCCTTCCGAAGCAAACAAAGCAAATCCTGTGCTTAAATACGAAGCACTCCAAAATCTTAGTACATCTTTTAACTAGACACAGCTCTTTCAGGAAACACCTGTACACTATTGAAATAGCAGTGTAAATAAGGGCGAAAAATTAAAATGAAAAAAAAAATTGGCTCAGCTCGTAGCATAAATAACCATGTTACTAAATAAATAAATAAATATCCAAGAAGTGATATCGTGTGCACACCAGTTCCAAGCTAGAACTCGTACTGACCATTCTTCCTCTTTAGTCATAGTACCATGATTTACGATAAAAAACAAATACAATTCTGTACTTACCCAATCCAATAAAATTTTCCTCAGTCTCTTTTCAGTATCTACCATAACAAGCATGTCTTGGTAAGTGGCAGCTGCGATCGTTAAATCTAATTTTTCTGGATCTAGCGCCATCTTACAGACCAACTCGTCATGGGAAAATACGCAGAAACGTCTCAGGTGTGAGTAGTGAAGAACACATTCACGTCCCATACGTAACCAATCTGCCGGAGCGAAATTAACTGCTTCCGCAAAATTATAGCTAAAACATATTTGAAAATTACATACTGAAATACTTCGAGTTGTATATTTATTTACCCTTGATTAAATCCGGCATGGTAAGCTCTTGGAAACGTGACGACAAATTCCCCAGCGTGTTGGTCCGTTCTATACACGGGAACACCTGCATTCATTAAAATATTTGGATTCATTATTGTTACCAACTGATGTAGCAAATCAGGTTGCGAGTGGAATAATTCTGGAGCAGCTGACTTCATCGTTTCTTCAAACGATTCAGCTTTACTACCAGGAACCCCGTACCAAGTTTTAGCCTCACCCCAATGTAAATAGTTAATCGAATAGCTCCAATGATCCTCATTGTGCCAACAGAATGTAGCGAAACACATTCCAACGTACATCCAAGGTACCTAAAAACACAAAACGTATAGTATTTACCCCGTGGCACGACATGATGAATATACTTTCATTCCTGAAATATCAGCATTAATGTACCCAAGTACGGAACCTTCTAGTACAGGCAAGTTGTTCAAATTCCAGCTGGATTCAGCATATTCCTTATCTCCAGGGAATAGATTGGTGGATGATTTTGTTGGAAAGCCTGACCCATGGTCCATGGTGTGTAAATCCGCTCCGTACTCCACCGTAACATCTTCATCTATTGAGGACACAATCCTCCAAAATTCCCTCTCAACAGTACTTGTTGGAACCATCTTAAAAATATATATTTATATCAAGTTTGTCATTCACATTTTCGAAAAAAAAAAAACATGTTTTTGTTAAATCAATCCAAATATTTTACTGTGTAAAATGGAACTGGCGTAACGGAAATGGAGTAACTGGCACATCGTTTGTAACACCCTTCAACTATAGATGGCGGTAGTATTAATGTTAAGCTTATTTAAAAAAAGGAAAGAAACAAAAGAGGAGAATTTAGCTGCGTAAGTCATGCTGCCCTAGGTAAGAGTTATTTATTAAAATACCAATTTTATGGACTCTTACTTGCTTGATTTACCTATTTACCCCCATTTACCAACTCTTCAACGGAATGAGACGAAAATATAATCTAGTTCCAGATCCTGTTAAAGTACATACGTGTACCAAATTTCAAATCAATATCTTAAACGGTTCCAGAGTAATCGTGCGCACAAAAAAGTTACAGGCAGGCAGACCGACAGACATACAGAATTTTTTTTCGCTCAAACTTAAAATCTCGACATTTTATGACAATTAAAATCTTCAAAAATTTTTTTGTTGTTACTATATTTCCACTGGATGTGGAAGTAAAACTTGTCTACAAAATTGTTAACCTTAAAACAATTTATTATAGACTGTAATAGTTTAACACTTTTATTTCTGATGAAGGCTAAGGGCCCCTAGCCTTTAATTTTGTCTCTAGCGGTAAGTTGTAGGATCAATGGATATTAAAAACGCTATCTATCTTCATTGGTTTTCATAAATGATTTGTACCGATTTACCAAACACCTATTACTTACATGGACAGGCATATTGAAGTATTCAGATTTGAACTGATCAGCCATTTCTCCAAATTGTTGAAGGGTGTATTCACGTTGAGCTTGTTCAAAACCAAAAGCTTCCATAGGCTTGGATACTTCTTCGGCTACACATTTAGGGCAGCGCCAGTCTCCTTTTGGGATTTCAGATAGAGGTGGCATAAGGCAAAATGTATGGTAACTATCGTCACAACCATCACACAGTAACATGTATTCTTCTGCATCGCCTCGATTACAGTTATGGCAAACGTATTTGGCTAACTACAAATTGATGAAAGTGTATTAACAGTTTTGTCAGTAAGGGGCAATTTGTTTTGTAAAACTTATTTAAGTATTCGACACTTTAATTTTGAAATAAGTTTTATTACAGCAAATACTATGTATTTTAGTATTTGCTTTAATATTTTGTAGATTACAATTTTCTCAGAAAAGGTAACAATATAAGATGAGCACCACTAGTATAACGTAACCAGTATATTTCTTTTCAACATATGTATCTATTCCTATAGTAAATATCAAATACAAAACTTGACGCTGCTTTCAATTCCGAAAAATGGAGCCAGTTTGTGATAGAACGTAATAGAAAAACTACATTACTATTTATTTTCACAAAGGAATATATTAATAAAAATGTAGTGACAAAAAAAAAATCATAGTTCGTAGATTCATATATGTGTTAAAAATTAAGAAAACTGAGTGTTTTTATACACACAATAGCCCAAAATTGTCTCCTAATATTTCTGTGGCTGATAGTACATACAAAAATAAAACTACCTTTTTATACAAAATTATTTCCGAAATTGGATAATAAGGAAGTTATACCCCGTTAAAGGAGAAAATGAATCTCAGTTCTTCTGTAATATCTTCAGACTGCTTTAAAATATAAAATTCATATGTTAAATTCAGATATAGCCTGCCTGGATACCAGTTTACATAGTCAGTCAAACTTTCTCTTCTGCTTAAGGGTAGTTTTAGTTAGCATTTTGCACTCTTATTTTTTACATATTTCTAAAAATTCTTATAAAAAATTAATTTTCAGATCACTAGAAATGAAAAAGGTATTCTTATTACATTTCGATAAACCAAGAATTTCTCGAGTAATTTATGTTTACAAATCAACGGGCATTTACAACATTTTATTAAGATATCCTTTTACAGAAAAAACGCTTTGAAATATTAGTTTGACATTTCTCGAAACAGTCAATTTTATTATAATCAAGTGACATTTATCTTAACTTATGGTAATGTATTAAAGTAGTATTACTATGAGAAGATGCCAGCTAAAAATATGCGCAGAAACGAGTTGGTGCGCTCCATCATTCTAAACCAATGAGAAAGAATTACGTGACATTCAATGTCAACACCAGTGGCGGCGGTGCCCTGCAGTAGAGCTGCAGCGACGGTAATAATAATAATAAAACAACTTTATTAGGCAAAGTTTACTAGAACTTACTATCCTTACACTTCTCCTGAACAAAGGTTACTCGTAACAGTTGACAAGTTTTAATCTACTCCATTTTCACAGTTCCTTGACCGCGAAACTTTTATTGCAATTACACATTCCTATGCCCCAGATAAAGCTATGCCACTGGTAAAAATATTCGCGCATTTTGGCTCCGCCCTGGCATCTTCTCATAGTAATACTAGTCTAGACTTCGTTTGCTGTTTGTTTGCAATATTTCATTTTAATTATTGATATTTAAACATGGTTGATTACACTTTCTTTGAATTAACAGACGTAATTTGGACGACTTTGGGAGCACTACATGTACAATCTCCATTCCATTATAGAAAAACTCAGGAATTATTAGATGGAGACTTGCCAATAAGAGATGATTTTTGTAATTGTTGCTTGAACGCACACAAATCCTCTAAATTTTTTACACAGAATTCTGTTTACTGTCGAAGATGCATTCACACGAAAGACATGTTTAATTTTTGGAATATGGGCAGACAAAAAATTCTAATGTAACATGTAAACCTATTTTAACATACTTTCGAAATATATGTATGGGCGTAATTATTAGATATTTCATTGCGAAGAAACATATTTTTTATACATGATGGCGCACCACCACATTATAGATTATAATAGAATATGTAAAAACAACCACTGTACTAATAGATGGATTGGTCGGAATTTAAATCACAGATTAAGTGGCCTACTCGGTCTCCTGACCTTACTGCTCTTGATTTCACTGTGTGGAGTTTTTAAAATCATGAGTTTATAATACTCAGATTGACATCATTGAACAGTTGAGAGAAAGAATTGATCATGAGTTTACAACGGTACAGAATGATGCAGGAATTTTACACAGTATTCAACGTTCCTTAAAAAAAAAAGGATAAAAACCCCTATACACGCTCAAGTATGCTTGGCTCATCACGAACCCAACTATGAACCAAGCATGCTCGTCGGTTTCTATACACGTCCGAACCGATATTCCAATTTCAGCTGATACCGTGAGCCTCAAACTATCTCACTGCAATAATGGATCTCAAAATGACAATGGCTATTGTGGGTGGTTTCAGTATGCGTTCAGAAGAACCTGAAATAAAAATGAAAAAGCGGAGACGTATCTTGGCCTTTTCCACAAGCATACCGTAACTATCTCCCTGTATATGCTTATTGCTGTAATCTTTGCTTCTCATGTTCTTATAGAACTTGAATTCCATCCTTTTCATTATCGCCGAACGACATTACGAGAATGAAATATTACTACATTAAATTGAGAAAGACGAAGCACATCACTCAACAACTCAGATGAAACTACGGATCGACGGACATGTCCGGCTATTTTGAGTGCGATCACTTAGAGAAGACAATTTCGTCACAGAATGTGCACAGACCAATATCGTTACCGCGTGCTCGTTACCTAGGTAACCATCCTATTTTTACAGCTGCATGGGCGTTGCACTGTCTAGTACCATTAATATTTAAATAAAAAATGGATGGCACGGCACTGATATTATGCCAACTGTTATACGCGATGCGCGAAGCCGTGCGACGTAGATATCTTCTTCAAGTAATTGCAGTCTACTATCCATGTTTGCTCGTGTTGCTGGGGACTGTCGAGCCAAGGGCCGAGCAGAACATTCCAACCGCCAAGAGCTCATACAACCCACAGACATTCGAGGATGTTGGCCGAACCAGTTACCAACTATTTGCTCACCCAACATGTTTGGAAATTTTTTTTTTTTATATAATTGATAATTAGCAATTTTCTGTTTAATTTAACTAATTTATTACTTAATATTTCAGGCATTTTTAGTGTAAAAGGATTCTGTATTAAATGTTGTAAATGCATGTTGATTTGTAAAATATAAATTACTTGATAACTTCTCGGTTTATTGAAAAGCAATAAGAAAAGCTTTTTTGATTTTTTTAATAATCTGAAAAGTATTCTTTATAAAATTTTTTAGAATATGTAAAAAATAGAAGTCAGAAGTAAAATACTGACAGCCACCCCCTAAAACTACCCTACTATGTAAACTGGTGTCCAGGCAGGCTATATCTAAATTTAAAATATAAATTTTATATTTTAAGGCGGTCGGAAGATATTGCAGAAAAAGTGATATTTTTATCACCCTTTAAAGGGTAACAACTGCCTTATACAACGTGATCTACCATGATATGCGGAAAATAAAATGGTGGACTAGTCTTCAATGTGGAAAAGCCCCTGCAAATTTAGACCGCCCCGAGGTAATTTAGTATATTAAAAATGATTAAAATTTACGAAGATACACTACTGTTGCTGAGTAGGTTAAGAATAGGGCGACGAACTTACTTGTGAAATAACACATTGGAGATGTTTACATTTCCTTAATTGGCATAAAATGTGAAGTCGGCTGGTGACATCAAAGTACCGCGTTTTTTGCTTTCGGTCGAACAATCGACACCGGCGTGTTATTGACGGCTTTTAAGTAAATATCTCTTGATATTGCAGAGTTGACTGGCATAAGGTCAATGTCGATTTATTTCGCTATTTTGGGGCCCTGATCAAATGTCTCAATGGATCGGAGGTCCCAAAACCAAAAGGGTTTCCAGATATTTGATGTTTTATAAAAAGATTTGGCAGGTGCAACGGTTTGCAAGAACCGTTATAATTTTCTTCGTGCAGGAGATCCTCATTTGCTCATTGGCACGTAAAATTAACACAAGGCGAGCTACACTCTACACTGAAAATAAATTCCATAATAGTATACAAAATGTTCCACTTTTCACATTACATTTTGTCAAATTCAAACCTCAAAAACTTTTTTAATTTAAATGGAACACCCTGTATTTTTTTACATCATTGTGAATTTTGTGAATTTGATATGTAACGTGAAAAATGGAACACTTGGTATACTATTATGGAATTTATTTTCAATGTAGAGTGTAACTCACCTTGTGTTCTTTCTACATGCCAAAGAGCAAAGGGATCTCCTACACGAAGAAAGTTATATAAAATCCAGCCAATTTAACGAAAGCCACGTATTTTTAGCTTGGAGCCGTATTGGCTACAAGCAAATAATTAAAAATTCACGCAAATAATTTTTCAAAATTGTTGATTAATAAAAATAGACTGCTAATTACAGGTTAGATTTCCAACCTACAAAAGGAGTTTATTTTGTTAGGACAAAGTATTTAAAACTTCATAAACATTACATTGAACTAGATTTTGGTTTAAAGTACGGGAACCAGGCAGAAATTTTAATAACAGCTTTGTAATACTTGTAAATGTTAAGAAATATATATTTTTGAGGTTGGCTGTGTCGTCACATACAGATTCCTTATTTTTGGATATACTATCAGCCACAGAAATATGGGGAAATAATTTTGGACTACTGTGTATAATAAAGTAGGGATGTTACATAAAGGGGCAAAGGACCCCGGAACAAAACCCATGAAAATGTTGATTCGGTGGAATCGACTGAAATTTTGGTATTTTCTAGTTCAAGTCATACTGATCAAAAGTTTTTATCACATCGAGCCAATCCTGTGAACAGTTGTTGAAATACAGCTTGTCAAAGTTAGGTAATTCGCGTCATTTTAGACATTCAAGTACTTTTTACTCTTAAACTATTAACTTTAGCAAAAAGTTGCAAGGATCGAAATATTTTTGTTCTAGTCCAATGAAGCTCAAAATTTTTTTTCAGAATTTTTTTATCAATTTTTAGGTTAGGTAAAATATATATATGTAATATTCCGGCATGCTTCGGTGGGATTGGCTGAAACTTTGCTATTTTGTAGTTAAAGTCATGCTGATCAAAAATTCCCATTGCACTGAGTCTATCCTATGAGTGGTTTTCGCTCCAGGAGTGCCTCAAGGTCTTAACAACGAGGTAACGGGTAATCTATATGTACTTGTTATGAATGGCTTCCAGCGTGTTTGTGTACTGTGTGCATGCGTTTGTGAGTATGTATGTACCAGTGTATACAGGGTTTTCCGAAAATATCGATGACAAACTTCTGGTGCAGATTCTACATGCAAAAATATGTTCGCATATACCTTGAGCTACGGCCCTTTGAAAATGGCACCCAAAAATTGATTATTATTTTATATTTCAGAAACCTTTTGATTTACACGGACACGTCTTTATACGTATATTGAACAATACTACAGGCTTATTTTTACATTATTTTTTAAAAATATTTTTTACCATAAGTGGGTGATATTGGGGGGGGCTGTCGATATTTTGCATTAATTTCTTATGTCTTTTATTTTTTTTCACTTTGGTGCAAGAATGTCATTCACTAATTAAAAATACATAAAAAACGTCCTCTTTCATTTTAGTTGTAGGACGGATCGTTTGTGAGAAAAATCGTTCTAATGAGGTTGATGCGGAACCGCTGAAAACACAAGCGTATTATTGTTTTTGGGGTACGCACGACATGAAAATCACATAAAATATCCATCAATGATTCTTCTTCGAACGATACTTAATGCTGCTGTTCCTGAAAATCCTATGGATGTTCTCAATATTTAAAAACTAAAAAATAAATATTAAAAAACAACAAAAAGTAAAAATAAACAGATAGAAAGTGAAACCAAAAAAATGGGATCACCTTGATTGGCAATGAGAACGCTCTGATAGTAAACATAGTGCCGGTAAGAGTGGATTCTTTAATAAAAATAAATCATACACGCGCACGCACGCACATAGACACGCTGGAAGCCATTCATAAACACGTACATAGAGATTACCCGTTATCTCGTTGTTAAGACTTTCAGGCACTCCTGGAGCGTAAACCACTCATAGGATAGATTCAGTGCAATAGGAATTTTTGATCAGCATGACTTTAACTACAAAATAGCAAAGTTTCAGCCAATCCCACCGAAGCATGCCGAAATATGACATATATATATTTTACCTAACCTAAAAATTGATAAAAAAATTCTGAAAAAAATTCTTCAGCTTTATTGGACTAGAACAAAAATATTTCGACCCTTGCAATTTTTTGCTAAAGATAATAGTTAAGGAGTAAAAAGTTCTAGAATGTCTAAAATGACGCAAATTATCTAACTTTGACAAGCTGTATTTCAAAAACTAATCATAGGATTGGCTCGATGTGATAAGAACTTTTGATCATCATGACTTGAATTACACAATACCAAAATTTCAGCCGATTTCACCGAATCAACATTTTCATGGGTTTTGTTCCGGGGTCCTTTCATAAAAGTTGAAGGAGTTAGTACCAACTGATATACCTAAATAATGAAAATATTTACGGCAGCTCAAAAACGCGATTTTGGATTCTACAGCACAAATATTTCGGAAAGAGCTACTTCAAATTTTGCCCTGTGCTTCATATGCTATAGGCAATGATAGAGATGCTAAAAATGTTACCTCGAAAACACGGACACGCTCAAAATTCTGATCTACAACAAACTATACTCTGTGGCAATTCTCTGAAATTAAAGTTTTACAAAAAAATATAGACTTTTGCACCCCTTGTAAAATTGGAGTTTTTATATGAATTATCCTTACAGCATATCCAGCATTAAAATTACAGCAAAATAAAAATACATGCATTTCCATCACCAAACATGTTAATTAACACTTGGCAAGCTAAATTCTAACCTGAAATGGAAGTAAAAACATACAAATAGCATAATTACTTTTAAACTTACTGGATCGAAATCATATTTGATATTCTTGGTTCTAGGTTTAGTATCTTTTTTATCGTCATAACCAGCCATTTTTGGGCCTGCACCATAAAATTGCAGACGTCTAAGTTCCTTATTTCCTACTTCATCGTCTTCGGCTTTTTCTTCTTTTATCTTAAGCGTTAAATTCTGGAGCAGAAATTTTACCTACATTTTATTTTTATAGGCCAATGCCTATCTATTCATACTTACTTCAGTCTTGCTTTCATCATTTTCAAAACGTTTTGAACGCCTCGCATTTTTCTCAGGAGGGGGTTTGATCTGCATTCGACTTACAATACCATGAGGTTTGTAGTCTTTATCAGCCTTTTCAGTGTCTTCCGATCCATGTTCAATTTTCTAAAACCACATTTCAGATTTAATAATTTTAATCTCTAAACTACAACTTTTGCTTCCATACACTTACTATGCTGGGGGCTTTCCCCTGTTTGAATACATCAAATGGATAAAGTAATCTTTCATAATGTGTTTTCAATATAGTTCCAATACTTTTCCCAATTTGATACCCCATTCTTTGAGAAATTTTTGACCATTTCCTATCTTTCGTAACGCAATCGAAACCGCCTTAAATGCAAAAAATATTAGCTATAACATATTTTTAGTACTAAATATTACCTTCTATCTGAACAACTCTGTGTAATGTGTATAAGTCCAACGCTCTTCTTTCTACCATAGGAATTTTCAGGGAAGAACCTTGTAGTTCCCAAAATTTGGCAATTTGGTCTAAGAAGTTTAATTTGACACGAGTTTTTGCCTACGAAGCAGTCTTTTATTGATCGCCAGAGAAAATTGAAATTAAATTTACTTACCTCCAACTCGTTTAATCTCTGTATTCTGGGAGTAAACCTTAATTTATCTACATCTACAGCAAATGGTGGTTGCCAATGCTGTAAATAAAATACAAAAATATTCTTAGCATTTCTAACATGTCAATATTTTAATTTTAACTGCCATTAAAAATATATATTCTCAACTTTTGACATTATCCATTCCTTTTCCTTTGTCGTGTATAATGTCGGCTACATTTTCAATAAAAGTTGTTATATAAGATAGAGACATCAATTAATGTACAATTTAAATTGATAAATCCTTATAATTTCATGTCTATAAAAAATTGACTTGCATTATTGTAGTAGTAGTCAGAATTCTTATTTTAATTGGAGAGAAAATGATAATAGAAAATGTAATCTGTAGGTAGTAACATTTTTTACCAAAGCTAAAAATAATTGTATTTTCTTATCAATGTCCAAGATATTTTTCTAATGAAAAGCCTTAACAGTTGATTAATATTCTATGTGATAAGGATTCCATATTTCATTAATGTGTAATTATGATTTAGAAATAGAACTTATAATTTAATTTATATTTTTTTAATTTCCAACAATTGTTTAATATTTTGATATTTAATATGTGATAAAGCAGAATTCATTTTGGATAATGGATACCAATGATGTAAAGTGTAATTAAAAGAACATGTCTCCTGCATTTGATATGACAGCTATGTTTATTGAAATAAAAAGTACCTCCCAGAAATTTTTTTGCAAACGAAAATACTTACTGCAGGTGGTTTTATTTTACAAATTCCTGTATTTTCGGCTATAGGTCTGATTTTTGCTATGTAGGCTAAAGGGTCTTGAAACTCTTCTTCTGTAGGGTAAAAAACTGGGGCCTCTGGAGGTATTTCAAATTGAAATGTTTCTTCCTTATATTGAGAATAGTGGTCATTGCATTTTATTGGGGAACTTTTTGAACTTCCTGGATGGCTTTTGATACCATTATTGCCATTCATCTGTTTTTCTACCTTTGTGGTCATTTTGACGTAATTTTACATCATAAAAGGCTGAAATAATTATACTTCAGCTTAGTCCGCCGCACAATTTTAACACGGCATTTATTCCAAAAATTATATACATTTTTTTAATGAATATTTACAACGACTACATAAGTCCAAGATTGCGGAAAAGTTACTTTACTTTCGAGAATGAAGTTTACCTGATTGTTTGAATTGCTTATGTTGAACAAAACGGGACTGCTGCCGAACTTAGCTGGATAACAACTTATATTTATTTAAGTCACTGACAAATAAAATAAAACGGCACGAAAGTATCTACATTTTGTTAATAACATTATTTCAACACTTTTTTACACGAGACCCCGCAAAAGTAAATCCATTTCAACTACATGTATTCCCCCTCCAGCTATCGATTGTATGAATAGTAACACAACAAAGATGGTTTACAGTGAAAATCATAAGAAAATATAAAACATTTAATTATATGCCAATGCACAGGTTTTAATTTAAAATATCACGATTTTTCTTATTTGCTCCACTATGTACACAATACACTGTCACCAACAATAATATACCCCCATTTTTAGGTTAAGAACCCTACCAACGTTCAGCCTACGAACCTAAACCTATCATACCCATTTGTACAAAGGGAAAGAGGTACGTGATGTACAGTTGACCAGTGGAATCAAACATTCTTAGTACGTATTTTACACAACGAAAACTGCACAGTGCTGCTTCATAGTCTTTGATGTTATTGGTCTGTGGTACTGCGGAAAACTGGCCAATAACGCTTCCTTACGATAAAAGCTCCAAATTTAAAAGTTTCCCTATGCTTTATCCCGTACTCTTCGAGCAAATAAATGTGGACAATCAAGTTATGAATAAATTTGAAAGTAAACTTTTACCAATCCAATAATATCCATAAGTTAAATCAAAAGTAACAATGATATTTATCTTATTTAATGCCACTTTAACTTTTAACAATTATTATATTAACAACAAAATGTAGTTTATATTTTAAACTGCTCGCAAATAATTAGGTACACCCTACCATTTTAAAATTTGCTGTTTATAGAAACTGTTCTAAGCACTTCTTTTGTTGTTTTTTAAATCCTTTTAGGAAACTGGGTAATTTAATATTTTAGAATCGTTAATTTTAATGAAAATGAAATTATTTGTAAGTAGGATGTTCATTATATTTACCTATTTGTGAATTAGGTGTTTTCACTATATGCAAATTTGCTTTTTTGATATTATTAAAATGAAGTACTCCATACATTAAAGCACTTACCAATATTTAACCACCATTCTTTCATCTATCAATTTAAAATTTCATCAAATAAATAACAAAACTAAATAACTGAATGGGTATTATATAGGGCACTTTTCAATATTCACCAGTAAATTCACCGGTGGAGGGAACCGGTTAGAGACATTTTTCCCCGGTAAATATTTGGCTGCATGCGGTTGATTAAACATTTTGAAACGCTTCGGTGAAGTTTTCCGGTTTACCAGTAGATTTGTTTTGGTTCCAACTTCGCGGGCAGTTCCCATCATGCGCAATAAAGAAACAGCCATGCGCAGTGTATTGTTTTTATTTCTTCCTGACATATTCACCGAAATTCCAACTCAAAAACCTGGTGGATATGGTACCTTACCGGTTCAAACAGCTGATCACACCGGTGAATTTAGAAACATCTTATTTTTGGTGACTGGTTAATTTTGAAACGGTTCGGTGAGAAACTGGTCGAGATCGGTGCACTCACCGGTGAATTTAGAAAAGTGCCCATACAAAGAAGGCTGTGACCACGGTCAATAAACGATACGGTTACATCAATCAGCAGCTTTAGGACGAGAGAGACGCGGGGGGCGGAAAATCGAATGAAAGAGACAGACATATTTGATTTCCGTGCAGAAGACAGATACAAAGATTCCTGTAGGGTCTACAGCCTACGTCACCTGTAGACACTATAAGCATCTTTGTCTCTGTCTTTTGCACTGAAATCAGATATGTCTATCTCTTTCATTCGATTTCCCGCCTCCCGCGTCTCTCTCGTCATAAAGTTGCTGATTGAAGTAACCGAAGCATCTTTGTCTCTGTCTTTTGCACTGAAATCAGACATGTCTATCTCTTTCATTCGATTTCCCGCCCCCTGCGTCTCTCTCGTCGTAAAGCTGCTGATAGATGTAGCCGTATCGTTTATTGACCGTGGGCTGTGATAGCATCGGTTGCATTAACATAACCAACATAACCTCAACTTTTAGGTTTTTTAAGTTTATCGTCTTTTTTAATGATTGTATCTGCACTTCTCATTTGAAAGCAGTGTAGCTCCAAGCAAACATTTAAAAATTGACGCATATGATGTCTCAATATTGTTGATTACTAAAAATGAGCTGCTAATTATAGGTTGGATTTCCAACCTAAAAAAATCGCCTTATTTTATTGGGAGAACATATTTAAAACTTTATGAACATTACATTGAACAAGATTTTAGTTGAAAGTACGAGAACCAAGCGGAAATTTTCATAATAGTGACATATTACTCGGAAATTTTTAAAAGATATGTATTTTTGAGGTTAAGTGTTTACCATCAATATGACCGATGACGTCAACAATATGGCTTATTGTTTTGGGCGGTAAAATTTTAATTCAAATTTAAAAATACTTTTTTTTGATATTACTCAACTGGTTGTGGAAATACAAATGTTTTTAGTTATAAGTAAGTATTACCTTCACAGTCAGTGAGATTTTAAAATTTGTGAAAACACCGAATTGTTTATAACTGATAATAGTAAGATACCTATAATTAGATTTGGGGTCATAACCCAGGCAGCAGAATAACGTCATTTTGACATCATTTTTTGATCACCCGAGACGTCATTTTGACCTTTGGAATGGCGTAATAATGACGTAAAAATTACGTCATTATGTCACAGCCCAGCGACGTCATTTTGTGACGTCATTTAGCGACGTTAATCGGGCCATATGTAAGCTATTTTTGATTAATTGAAATAAATGTACATTTGAGAAATATACTAAATTAGCGAATTTGGTGCAATACTACGGCATGTGAATGTTGAGGGCTCTAGGAGGTTTCCATTTTCCGAGGAATGATGCGTTGCAGGATAAGCTGTCATGTGCGATGTAGATGAATGGATAACTAATAGGTGAAGCACTCACTGGTTTTTATGCCATCTCGGTACAGCCACATAATAATGATCTTTAACCTGACCATTATAGGATCCATCCAAAACAATTAGTTTCCTGAATGCATTTGAACATTGCAGTTTATATTCTTATTTATTTTCTATAAATTCATTAGAGTATAAGGTAAAGACTGACTGATTATTTTCAGTGGTTTGTATGTGGCACCATCTAGAAAAAATTTATCCAACAAATAACGTGGTAATGCATAGTTTGTATGTGCCGCCATCTAGAAATAATTTCTGCAATGAAAAAATGACGTCGCCAAACGTCGCATTGTCGTCTCAACATGACGTCATAATTTCGTCACAATATGACGTTACTGAGACGTCATTTTTTCAACACGTGATGTCGTCGACCAAAGTGACCAAAAAATGACGTCAAAATGACGTCAGTCTGCTGTCTGGGAAATATAGATGGTACTCAATTAAATTTTACCTAGATATTATGTTCCTTTGATTCTACCGTGCATGTTTAGTTTATATTTTAGTAATGAATAGATAGTAAATCGGCCAATATCATTGGTTGACTATGAACCTTCATACAGTAAAAATATCAAAATCTGTTTACAAAATGTACCTAATGTAGAGTTCGTTGTTCGTAATTTGAGGAACTTTACTGCTGGACCACTAGATGTCTGCTCATTCAGAAATGAGTAAAAATCTCCCTTAAGGACGGGATTTTGCAGAGTGAGAAGGAAATATGCGTTTATTTTCGGTTTATTGTAAATATTTAAAAAACCAAACATGGCATAATCTTTAGAATTCATTATTTTTTATTTATTTGCTTTAATCACGATTAGAGAATATTATTTAAGTATTAAGCAAATCACAACATACACACGTTTTTATTTTTTACGAAATTATCTACTTTCTCAGTCAGTCATTCACCTTTTTTGAAATTATCTACTTTCTGTATATTGGTACCTTAATCTGGCCACGGTAATATACTATTTAGGAAAACACTTTAAAACACTCATTATTGGAGGACCAATCAAAACAACTACTCTTCTAGCTAATACTGATTTAGATACTTGCAATTGTTCTAACGAATACAACTATATATATTTTTTATGGTACATTTCTGTTGTATCTGAATATTGTTTTGCGATGAAAATAGTTCCTAATTTCATTATTACTGCATGGCATTTAACTATATACAAAATTTATAATAAAAACTGGATATGTGTTTCTTAGAGCAATGGAAAGTACCTGAAACTATTTTAAAGATTATACCATTTAGGATTTTTCAAATATTTTTGATAAACCGAAAATAAACGCATATTTCCCTCTCATTCTGCAAAATCCTACCCTTAAGGGTAAAATATGAGGTGGCAAGGCACGAAGAAAGGTTTTTTTTTAATAGTTGCAGCAGCCAAAGATTTGTATACCTATTATACTTATAAATTTGATTAAACCTCACAGCACAGTTTAATCCTCTTGTTAAGAAACTAAGCAACAAAAATAACATAATAATGATATACGTTGTCAATGTCAAAAGATAAAATAGAAATTCATATCTTTTCAACAAGTTATGTCTTATTGTACCAAGAATATAAAAAATAAAAGTATACAAAATCCTAAAAGAACAACAAAACAAACATGGTCCTTCGAGCCGGATGAATGGTAACAGTTCTGTGTGAAGACAAGAACAATTCAACACCTCTGAATGACATATTAAGTTTGCGTCTTACTAGCGCTGCCGCTGACACTGCCATGTTGGCAAAATGACGATGAAAATGAGTTTTTAGTAACATATTTTTTTGGAGTATACCCTAGATTAAAATAGTTATTGTTATTATAGAAATTGTAGAACATTGAATTATCTACAAGTTTTGTATGAAACTTTGGGGAGTAGCGGCAAAAACGATCCTTTATACGTTCGCACGTAGGTGCCTGTAGCTTGCGGTGCAATAAGTACTATCATAAATAGAAAATATATACAAAAAAAACACACCACCCAGGCAGCAGACTGACGTTATTTTGACGTCATTTTTTGGTAACTTGATCGACGACGCCAGGTAGCTAAAAAAATGACGTCTCAATAACGTCATATTGTGACGAAATCATGACGTCATGTTGAGACGTCGATGTAACGTATCGGTGATTTTAAACTAGTTTATGCATTACCACGTAGTATGTTGTAGAAATTATTTCTAGATGGTGCCACATACAAACCACTGACAGTAATCAGTCACTCAGTCACTCTTTATCTTGTATTCTAATGAATTTATAGAAAATTAATAACATAAATTGCAATGTTCAAATTCAATCGGGAAACATCAATTGATTGGATGAATCTTATAACAGTCAGGTTAAAGATCATTATTTTGTGGCTGGGCCGAAATAGCATGAAAACCAGTGGGTGGCTTAACCTAATAATCGTCTATATTTATCTTCATAGAGGCTCAACCTGTACCCATCATACACTGGAAAATTAGACACCTCCTAGAGAACATAAGATTCACGTCATTTTTCATTTTGCATAAATTGATTTATTATATTTCTCAAATGTACATTTATTTCAATTAATCAAAAATAGCTTACATATATGGTGAACTAAACATCGCTAAATGACGTCACTTTTACGTCATTTCAGAGGTCAAAATGACGTCTCGAGTGACCAAAAAATGATGTCAAAATTACGTCAGTCTACTGCCTGGGTAGTAGGCTGTCAAATGGTGCACGGACCCAATATCAGAGTTTTTCTATTAGAAATTAAATAAGCTTTTAATAATTATAAATAAATATAAATACTAACAGGAAAAATTTAGGTTTGGGAACACAAATAAAAACCGCTGCCTAAGGAATCGCTACTTCCACTCCAGATTTTCCGTCCTAGTCTATCACAATGAAAAAATTTTGTACGCGGAAATACTTGTTTATGGAACTTTAATAATATAATATTTGAAATCGTCTACTCCAAAAACCCATAAAACGATATCCCTCATATGTAGTGGAGTTGGGGGGTGGTAATAGGGAAATGGTAGTGGGGGTGGATCAAGTAAAAAAATATTTTGAGATTTTTGGTTCCTGTACACACACTAAATTACAATCCCCCCCCTTTTTATAATGGAGTGGGGGTGGTAATGGGGGTGGCTAATGCCAAAACTATTTTGAGATCTTATATAGCTTCTCTTGTATATACTAAATACCAATTTTATGGACTCTTACCTGCTTGATTTATCTATTTACCCACATTTATCCCAATTTACCCCCCAACCCTTCAACGGAATAAAATGAGAATATAACGTAGTTGCAGATCACGTTAAAATACATATGTGTACCAAATTTCAAGTCAATATCTTAAACGGTTCCAGAGTAATCGTGAGCACAAAAAAGATACAGATAGACCGACAGACGGACAGAATTTTTTTTTTCGCTCAAACTTAAAATCTCGACGTTTCATGACATTCTAAGCCTATTTGAACAATAAAAATTTTCAAAAATTTTTTTGTCGTTACCATACTTCCACTGGATGTAGAAATAAAAATAGAAAAAAGAGAACTTGAAGAATTTTCACATAATATTTTAAACGAGGTTATTTGTTAAAATTTGCATTAGAAATTCAATTTCACATAATAAAGACTTAATCGTGCGCACAAAAAAGTTACAGACAGATCGACAGAGACAGAATTTTTTTTTCGCTCAAACTTAAAATCTCGAAGTTTCTTGATATTTTAAGCCTATTTGAACAATACAAATTTTCAATATTTTTTTTGGAAGTAGAATAGAAAAAAAAAAGAACTTGAACGATTTTCACATAATATTTTAAACAAGGTTATTTGTTAAAAGTTGCATCAGAAATTCAATTCCACATAATAAAGACTTATTATTCCTGATAATCTCATTAAATACATTTCCCACACACAACTATACCACTTTTAGCAACCAAAATAACGGACAAAGAAGAGCCCAGTGGGTAAATCCTAGAGCAGTATAGAGGATAACGCAGGCGTTGCAGGTTCAATCCATACCGACGGCAACTGGTAAAAAGGTAAGTAAAAATGATTTTTTTTATTCTATTTATTTAACGTCGGCCTATTTTCGCTACCAGGAGGCGAGCTACTCTCGTAAGAAGAGATCTTTTACTTGCCTAACATTTAATAGACAATGGACCGCCTGCTTTACATCCCCTCCGAAGGATGGTATATCCACTACTTAATCCTCGTCTTGAAATTACATAGCTTCCGCGTATACACTGATATACAAGCCGCTAGAAGGTGGGACGAGATCGCTGTGTTTTCCAAGATGGATATATACCCAGTAAAGACGCATCTACGCTTGCCCCAAAAATGAATGTAATAATTTAATAAACGTTAGAATTTGCAGGCACCCTTTGTGAGAATAAGTTGGAGTGCGGCAAACAATATATTATTAGATATGTTAATGTAAATAAAATGCACAAAGAACTAAATAAAATATATTCTTTATTTTCCTTTCATCCGAAAGACAAAAATATTCATATAAAATACATAATTAGTACCACTATTCTTATGCATACTTTACATGGATTCGCATGTACTTTGCATGAGTACGTACTTTTACTTCCACATCCAGTGGAAGTACAGTAACGTCAAAAAAATTTAAAAAAATTTTTATTGTTCAAATAGGCTTAGAATGTCATGAAACGTCGAGATTTTAAGTTTGAGCGAAAAAAAGTTCTGTCTGTCGGCCTGTCTGTCTGTAACTTTTTTTGTGCGCACGTTTACTCTGTAACCGTTTGAGATATTGACTTGAAATTTGGTACACACATGTACTTTAACGAGATATGGAAACTAGATTATATTTTAATCTTGTTCCGTTGAAGGGGGGTAAATTGGGGTAAATTTGCGGTAAATAGGTAAATCAAGCAGATAAGACTCCATAAAATTGGTATTTAGTATATACAAGAGAAGCTAAGGTCTCAAAAAGATTTTGGCATTAGCCACCCCCATTACCACCCCCCACCCCAATATTAAAGGGGATGAAAAAAATTGTGATTTAGTGTGTGTACAAGAACCAGACACCTCAAAATATTTTTTTACTTCATCCACCCCCACTACCACTCCCCTATCACCACCCACACCCCACTACCGATGTGGGGTATCGTTTTATGGGTTTTTGAGGTAGAGGATTTCAAATATTATATTATTAAGGTTCCATAAATAATTATATCCACATATAAAATTTTTTCGTTGAGAGAGACTTGGATATAAAATCTGGATGTGGAAGTAGTGATTCCTTGGGCAACGGTTTTAGATTTGTACTATGGTCATACTTTGTATATAATTGTGACGGTAAAAACTCGCTGTTTCACGCAGCGGCAGATCCAGAATATATTAAAAATGCACCGCAAGCGAAAATTTGGTATTTTCTAAGGTTAAACGCTCTAAAATGAAAATTCAGAAATTTGACTTGCAAAAACAGTTATTCGAAAAATGGGGTTCGTTGAATGAATGTTCGATATTTATCTGCAAAATATTAAAATGTATACCTACGAGTTGCATGCCGACTCTCCAGGGGTGTAGCGAAGAGGAGGTAGGGGGGGGGGGTTACCCCCCCAACTTTGTCAGACTTGGCAAAAGTTGGAAATTTGAGATGCAAGATGACAATTTTTACTGAATTTTTTTTTCTCCCCCCCCGCTTATCAATTTTTATTTCGGCGGAATTTGATAAAAGTTGGACATTTGAGATGGAAGTTGGCAATTTATTTTAGAATTCCCCCCCCCATCAATTTTTATTTAGGGTAAAAGTTGGACATTTGAGGATGGAAGTTGGTAGTATGGTAGTATTTAATTAGTTACAGAGTTGACTTTTTAAGTCTTATGAAGTTGGAAAATTTGAAAAATAACCCCCCAAAAAAGTTGGCTCGCTACGCCACTGCTACTCTTACTTGCTTTATAGTCTCTATTTTGAATTATATTAAGTAAGTTCAATAACCAACAAATATAGTTTACTCATTTATTGTTCGATTTTTTACCAACTGGTAACAAATTTTTACAATTTAATTGTTATAAGAGTATCAGTGTTTCTTAAACCTATGGTTTTTGTGCCTTTTACTTTGTATACAGGGTATTTCACTTCCATATACAACAATTGCAGAATAACCTTGGAACACAAAAATAATTAAAGTAGTCTTAATTTAATAGAAAACGTTTCTTTTTTAAAGTTAAATGCTGAAACACTATGGGCCACATGGCAGCGCTACCTCCGTTTCAATTGGCCAGTAGTTTAGATTATTTTTTTATCTTATTCTGTTGAAGGGTAGGGGAAAACGAACAAAAGTTAAAAAAATTGGGATTTAGTGTATGTATGAGAAGCCAAAATCTCCAAATTTTTTTTGGCATTTCAAAGACAATTTCAAATATTATATTATTAAAATTGAGAAAGGGAGAAAAAGCTGAAGAATTTGAATCAAAAAATTTTCGCTTACTTCAAATAAAAAACCGCTGCCCAAGGAATCACTACTTCCACATCCAGATTTTCTATTCAAGTCTCTCACAAAGAAAAAAAATTGTATTTTAAAATAATTGTTTATGGAACTTTAATAATATAATATTTGAAATCCTCTACCCCAAAAACCCACAAAACGATACCCCACATCGGTAGTGGAGTGGGGGTGGTGATAGGGAGATGGTAGTGGGAGTGGATGAAGTAATTCGGTCATGAACAATTAACCATTTAATTAGTTAACACTATAGTTTTTAAATAGATTATTATAAAAGGTGTCTTTTGTTCAGTGCAAAAATGTTTTTAACTAACCAACACCCAATAAAACACAAATTTCTGTTACTTATTTATTAAAAGAATATTTTATGTACAATAAAAATAAAAAACAAAATTCCATTTGTCAGTTATGGCAATATAAATATCACGGTACCACTTTGAGCACCAGTTCTCAATACATATTATAATCAATGATATATTTATAGTTTACAATTAGGAGGAAAACACAATTCACGTCATTCTCATTATGAATAATTATTGTCAGTTATCATTTATTATTTTATTATCTTAACTAATCGTCGTCGATAAGCGCATGTGTTATTGTTATATTTCAATCAAAAATATAAAATATACAGATCACTCTTGAGCAGGTTTGTCCTCAAGCCACGGTCTAAAAATAGGCAGTGTTGAAGGATAATGCGTCCCGGATTTATAGGCGCTGTTGTCGTCGTCTGATCGTAAAGGATAGGTAGCCATCATGATAGGCAACTGCAGCTTTACCTCCTTTTGTAAACTCTTCGGTTCAACTATAAACTGCAAACATAATAAAGTAACACATAATATCACAACAATTATTAAGTAGTTTAGCCCTGAATTTACAAATACCAAAACAGAATTGACTCTATTTATAAGATTGGCAGGCTATATGTTCCTAAATTCTACTAAAAGTTCATCGTCGTGTTTGTCCAGTATTCCTTTACACTACCTAAAATAGGTGGTTGTTCTATTTCTACTGAACGTTGAACCCAAGGTCTTATACAATTGACATTTTTGACTTTCCCATTTTATAGAAATTGTAATAATTGATGAGCGGGAAGAAACATTTATTTCAAAATCTCTGGTGGGCTACGGGCCCCCGCGCTTAATAATTGATGAGCGGGGGGGAGAAATTTAAAAAAAGAAATTTGTCAAGATCTCTGGCGTTCCCCTCAATACCCAACAACCCCCCCAATCCGCCACTGCAATAGACACATAATGAACACATAATTTTTTTTAGCTCCTCCGTTTTTGAGATATTAGTAACCCAGGATTTAATGCAGCGCATACGCTCAATTTTATTACACTTCTATTACCACCAAACTGTTATAAACAGCGATTTTTTGTTTTTCAAGATTTAATTCAGACCTTAAACTACATTTCCCTCGCTTGTACTAGGTTCTCTATCCTCAATAGTATAAAAGTGTCCTCGATAGAGACTTTTTCAATGCCATTACTGAAAAATCCATGCGATCTCGAATGAAAATATTTTTTTGTACCAGATATATTATGCTGGTTGTTCAAGAACAGCAAGAACTGTTGACGTTGAAGAAGGAATATTAGATACTATAATAGAAGATCCTAGGGTAAGTACTTAGAAGATTAGGCTTAAGATGGAATGTATTCCACCAAAGCACTTTAAGAGTGGGACTATATGAACCACCATTGTACCAGTCAGTGCATCGAAAAACTCGTGAATTATAACCTGAAGATATGCCAATATAAGAGTTGATTTTTATGAATGATTGCTTGAACGATCGCCAATTTTTAGCTGTGCCATTTCGATAGTTTTAAGGAAGATCACGATGCTGTAAATACAATACTTACATAAACATCATACTGAATTTTAATTAAATGGCATCCCCTGAGATTGGTTGGCGGTAACGGGGGTATATACAGTTGTTCATTGACCCATTCATCTTTTTCACCAGGTCTGATTTTGCCTCGCGAAAGTGATGCCAATTCTCTCTTTTCCGACTGAACAACTTTTCCTCTGGTCATGTAAGTTATGCTTTCCGTTAAGGCTGCTCTTGTACTTTTTATTGTAACTCTACTTCTGTTATAAACACTAGCCGAAACTCCTAAAATGTGAACACAAATATTCAATCAAATGGGATTTCACTGAGAAAAGCATGAAAAATGTTTAAAATATCGTTTTAAAAACAAAATGAATAAATGAAATAAAAGTAATAACTAAATTTACTGTATATACAGGGTGTCCCAGGATAGATGTAACAAGAGGTGTAATGGACCAAAAATTTTGGAATGGAAGTCCTGCTTGTTGTAAAACTAAAGTCTACCAAAAATGACTTGATTTGGTGTTCTACAGGGTGTTTTATAAGCAAAGTTGTAAAAATCACCACTAATAAAGTACCTTTATTTTTCAAAATATGAAAAAATTCCACAAGAAAAGTTATTTAGAATGCAATTTTATACCTCTATACCAAATTTCAGGAATATAAAATTATTTTTTTGAAACTTCCCATTTTTTCAATAAATTAGTATTTTATTTTGAACCATTCAATTAAAACTGCATAGAAATTATTTTTTGTGAATTATTATTTAAAGTTATGTAGAAGCTAACAGTAGGCTATGAGAAAAGCAGTGGATACACATTTATTATTGACCTATCTGTCAAACGTAGTCAATATTATCCTTAATTTCTGTTTCAAATTAACGAACCAAGCATAAAAAATTAAGTGAAAATGGTACTCACAGTGCGTGAAAAAATTTATATTGTGCAATGCTACGGAATTGGCGGTGAAAACTCGCTAAGAGAAGTGGTAAGCCAATTTAATTTGAAATTTCCAAACACTGCTTTGTCACGTACTCAGGCTATGAGAATAATTAAAAAGTTTCTGGCTACTGGTAGTGTTCTTAACATGAAAAGAAAAATAAAAGCATATGATGAAGACAATGTTGGGGCTATTATAGCTCATGCCTCTGTTATAGAAAATCCTAGGATGCCACAAGAGAGAGATCAGCTCTTATTAATATTAGGAAGTTTGAACTCCAAAGAATTTACAAGGCAAAGAAAATTAGGGCATATAAAGCAAATTATAAACATACGCTTGAAGAGGGATATGACGGCCGTAGGTTGGATTTTTGTTTGATCATTGGAGAAAAAATCATGGAAGAGAGATTTTTTCATCATTTCATAATTTTCTCAGATGAATCCACATTCACAACCAATGGTGTTGTTTCATCTCAGAATTGTCGGTTTTGGGCTTCTGAAAATCCAAATTTTAGAATTCATTGTAGAAGACAATATTATAAAAAAGTGAATGTGTGGTGTGCCGTTTCTTATCACGTTGGAGTTATTGGACCTTATTTCATTGAGGGAAGGTTAAACCAGCACACTTATTTATAGCTTCTTGAAAGATTTTCTGAAGAACATTTAAATATTTTGAGAGATATGCCTTTAGTTCATTTTCAACATGATGGTTGTCCAGGCCACTCCACAGAAATGGTTAATCGGTGGTTGAATTTAAATTTTGGAGAAAATTGGATTGCCAGGAATGGACCGATCAAGCGGCGGGCGAGATCCCCAGACCTATCAATATTGGATTTCTTTTTATGGGGTCGCCTCAAGCAGTTGGTTTACGCAGAACCACTTCCTAACGATGTAGCAGTATTGAAGCAGAGAATTACAACTGCCGTAAACTCCATACCGTTAGATCATATTCGAAACAGTTTTAAGGACTTCAGGCGAAGGATCGAAATGTGTGTGGATGTGGGTGGTAGCTACGTCGAATAATAAAAAAAATTGTAAACATTGTTTGTGATTAATTAATTTGTTTGTGAATCTGTTATGTTTTTGACATTTATTACTTCTTATAATTTTTAAACCTCATTAATCTTCTGTTAGTAATTGTTTCTTGTTTTACAATTAGTTCGATTAACATTATACCTTCTTACATCTCGTATATTCAATTTTTCATTTACCAATACCCTACTTTTTGAGATGATTAACATTTGCTCCTACACAACTTTAAATATGAATTCAACTCTTAATTTGCAAAAAATGGGAAGTTTCAAAAAAATAATTTTATATTCCTGAAATTTGGTACAGAGGTATAAAATTGCATTCTAAATAACTTTTCTTAGTGGAATTTTTTCATATTTTGAAAAATAAAGGTACTTTATTAGTGGTGATTTTTACAACTTTGCTTATAAAACACCCTGTAGAGCACCAAATCAAGTCATTTTTGGTATACTTTAGTTTTACAACAAGCAGAACTCAATTCCCAAATACCATTCTAAAATTTTTGGTCCATTACACCTCTTGTTACATCTATCCTGGGACACACTGTATATTACTATAACATTTATTATTACAAAAGTGTTATGTTATAAAGTTATAAATTATGTTAAACTGATTTAATCTAAGAAAGGCAATTTAAGAACTTAAAGGTGTAATATAATTTATAACTTTATACCCCTTCTATGACAACAAAAGTAATGGTAATATAAATAAGCAATCAATAAAAATTTTCTATTTAGTAACTGCTCTATTCCTGATCTTGGAAAACATGTGAACAGGTTTAATGAAATTTTGAGACCTTAAAGAGCACTTTATTTTGAATTATATTGCATTTGCTACAATTTATGGTGCGAAAAAATTGAGACCGACGATGATTCCCCAAACATTTGATTTTATTTGCTTACCTATACTTTCTCCAGGTACATATCCTCCTCTATCTAAGGTAACTTTGCAAACAACTGCTCCAGATCCAACACAACTGACTCCAAATTTATGTTCAACTTCACACCTAAACGTTTCCTGTCCCGAAATGTTCTAAATTAGATAATTTACAGAAAAAAAGAAGAAATTAGCACAAGAGAAGAGAGGAAAGAATAGGTCGAATGTAGTTATACTCACTCCTAATATTGATGGTTCTAAATTTAAATCTATGGGATTCATTACTATAAAGACTTGTTGATTTTTGTGTGTTAGCCCATTTGGTTCTCTAAGTGCAGTTTTACAGAAGTATTGGACCCAACCGTGTTTTCCTAAGAAGGTTGATGGTAACCCTAGTGGTAAACCCAATTTAAATGGGAAACTGTGAATTCCAGGTGACAATACTGAAGGTCCCTGTCCTTAAACATTATTGCAAGATTATTAAAATCACCAAATCATACGAAATAATTCAAACAGTAGTATTATATGAAGTCGATTTGTATGTATACACAGTGATAAAAAATTATTATTTTTTATCTAAATATAATCTATTAGGTAACAAACCATACAAAAAATTAACAGTGATTTAAAGTTAATACGATAATTTTGGACATTCTATTATGTTACACCATATACATATTGTTGAGAAATAAAGGACTTAGAAGGAAAAAGAAATGCTACAAACTATATATGCTGAAAAGTGAAAAGTAAAACTTTATTAGTAGATTTAAATACCAATATAATTAGAGTCTGAAGGAAGTTCAAACTATTAAAAGCAACTTTTTATTCTGTTTTTTTATTTATTTGAAATATTCTACATAGCGAAATAGTACATGCGTATGATTAAAAGAAAGTTATACAGTGTCCGCCAAAAAGTCTGCACCATATGGGAAACTCTGTTGTTATTGACTTTCTAAAAAAAAAATTATTTTTGATAAAAGTTACTGCATGTTCTCAAACGAAAAAGGGCTGCACAAATGTGTGTTGGTCCTAGCGCTTAGGTGGGAAAATTAATTTTTTTGAAATCGTCTCATGAGTAAGCTACCTTTATTTTTGAAGATATCGAAAAATGTTATTTAAAGATGTTGCTTATAATGCGAAGTTATATTTAGATATCAAATTTGGTTGCTCTATTTTGAAAGTAAAAATTTTCCACTTTTTACGCATAATTTTTAAGTCTTTTTCTGTTATTAATAATTCTCTCTATTTAATAGTTTCAGTCTGAGTAATGGAAGAACTTTTAGCAGTACTTTTTTGACGAAATGAATATTTTGGGAAAAAATGTTGAATTTCTTGGTGCATACCCAAGTAGCACAATTAATTCCTCAAGATATCCCGAGGATAAAAATTTAGGAATTAGTAAATATCTTCTAGAGGTCTGTAAGAGTTCCCTAAGATGGGCAAATGTCAGCATATCAGTATTAAATAGTACTTCCCATGGTAATCGAAAAAAGCTATTAGTATAGAATCCTGTGAGCAGCCTTTTGCATACCTATAGAATTCCCATAGTAATCCTTAAGATATCTTATGGCTTGCCAATATAAATGGTCCCGAGGACATCTTTATAGGATTTCTGTTAGATGTACCGCATCGATCCTGCAAACAGATTTAATTCCTGTAGTAATCTTTCGGGTATTTTATCGCTTACCAATATAAACGGTACTGAAACCATCTTTATAGGATTTCTATTAGATGTACCAACACACACTTCTTATAGAATTGCCAGCGACAGCTGGTGAAATTTTGGTTAATCAAAATTTCAAACCAAACCAAAGATTAGAGATCGTTATAAGATTCATCCAAATAAATCGATAATCCCTGAGAGAATTTGAACGTTGCAGTAATGTTATTAATGTTCTATAACTTCATGAGTATAACATAATGCATGACTAATTATCGTCAGTGGTTTGTACGTGGCGTCATCTAGGAATAATTTCTGTAACAAACTACATGGTAAGCAAACAAATTTTATGCATTAAAAGAATTTCTTCTTGCGATTTCTATAGGTGTTCTATTAGCGATAATAATAATATTTCCATTTTAATACTTTATTTGATCTCTGTTAATACATAGAAAATTGAGCTGTATGGTAATTCCCTTTTAGAACTTCTAGAAGATGTCTACAAGTATTCTGTTAAGGATAATAATACTATTTCCCTTTTAATACTTTATTTGATTTCTATAATACTTAGAAAATTGAGCTGTATGGTAATTCCCTTTTAGAACTTCTAGTAGATGTCTGTGGGTTAACAAAAGTTGAAATTCCTATATAATGCCCAGTTTACATTTCCCCAGTGCATAAAAGTTGAGCACATATAAAGATTTCTCATTTTGATTTCGAAAGGACTTCTAGAGTACATAAATACAAGAGATCCTCGCGGGCAGTAAATAGAACTTCTTAAAGAGATCTTAAAGAATTATGTGCTACTTGGGTATAGTTGTTCTCTTTTTTCTAATGTTAACTTTTTCGAATTTTTTTAATACAAATCGCTAAATGAAACTATTTTAAGCGATTTGCATTAAAAAATTTAACAAAAAGGAGAACAACTACGCACCAATAAATTCAGCATTTTTTCCCAAAATAGTGGTCAAAAAATTACTGCTAAAATTTCTTCAAAATGGATTTTAATAAATTACTTAGGCTGAAACTATTCAATAGAGAGAATTATTAATAACAAAAATATTTAAAAATATAATTCAGGAATTATGTGTAAAAAAGTGGAAAATTTGTATTTTTAAAATAGAACAGCCATGGATATCTGGACAGAACTTCGCATTATAAGCAACTTCTTTACATAACATTTTTCGATATCTTAAAAAATAAAGGTAGTTTTACTCTTGAGGCAATCTCAAAAAATTAATGTTCCGACCTAAGCGCCAAGACTAACACATATTTGTGCAGCCCCTGTTTCGTTTGAAAACATGCACTAACTTTTATCAAAAATAAAAATTTTCAGGAAATCAATAACAACGGAGTTTCCCATATGGTGCAGACTTTTTGGCGGATCCTGTATATGTCTAGTATTCCGTATTTTGGGACATAATTTGAATGAAAAATTAAAATGTATCGTTCATTCATTTCCCTAAAGCGATACCTATAAAAAAATTATGATAAATACTTTATTTCAGGAAAATGAGTCTTGTAATTTAAATTCAAACTAGTTTACATTTAAAAGACCTTCTTTGTTTTACTGCTTTCCTAATGATTTTCGCTTCATACCTGGTTCTCCAAGCAGTCTCATTCTAAAATCTATATAATTTTCTCTATCGTACACCCTCTCTTGGCGAGGAGTGCGAACTCGAACTACCCCTTCCCCAACGACGTGGAAGTGGAGACCTGAAAGAGTTCTACTTTAGTTGAAAATTACTAGCTCACAAAAGCAATAACAGGGAGAGTTGTTAGAACTGCATATTAAGAAAATCTATATACAGGATGTACCTAAAGTCATTAGACATCGCTTCAATGCAGCATGTTACTGCTTCACTTTGTTAACCCTACAAGCTCGAATATGTTCCCCGGTATTAAGTAGCGGGTATGATGCCTGCATCACTAATTGGGTGTTTTCATTGTATGCAAAGAGCAATGTTAAAAAAAGGGCCTTTTTGGCCCATCCGTGGTAAAGTGTGAAAGCCTAACTAATTTTGGGGTGCTGAAAACGAATTCGTCACCCGTTTAGGCGAACAATCTCCGGAACACATTAAAAAAACCACCCTTATTTGGGGGTGACATTGGAATTTTGCAGGAAATTTTTTTAAAAACTTAGTTTCGATAACCAAATAGAAAAAGAAGTAAAAAAATCAAATTCACCCATTCAACCCTCCTCGCCATTCTTTCACCACCCCCAAGAAGGTTGTAAGCTACTATAACTACTATACAAGGTGTTTCAAAAAGATTGGGACAACGCTTAGCCGTAGATTCTTGCCATTAAAACAAGTCGATTTAACTCAAAAAGTAGTGGTCTAATTATTTTCATTTTCAAGAGACAGGGTGGTAAGTAAAAAAATTGAATTCGTAATTTGTCTCTGTCTTGGAAACTATTATACGTATCTACTTCACAGTTGGTAACGGCATGTTTTTCAGGTCGCTAATTACATTGGTGATATTGCCGATGCCATATTTTGAAGATGGCGCTAGTTACAGGACTTTTACGTGACACTTTAAGCCATAACTTTTTTGAGGTTAGGTTTTGGACATCGTCTTCTATTATAATCGAAACGCAATTTAGTTTCCTAAAAAAAAAAAGGTGTACTTGTTTAAACGCGATAAAATGCATGCTTTCAAAGAAATACGCGATTTACAAATTTATCAGACACCAGTTCGAAGAAATTCAATTGTACCTAAATGCTGTTTCTTATCTAGTAGGTGTACGTCAAGTATGATGTCTTGAAATCGTCAATGGTGCTTATTGTAGATACGTATAATATTCTCCAAGATAGAGACAAAAAACGAATACAATTTTTTTCTACTATACCACTTTGTATCTTGAAAACGAAAAGAGTTAGACCGCTACTTTTTGGGTTAAATTGATTTGTTTTGATGTCAAGAGTCTACGCTAAGCGTTGTTCGAATCTTTTCAAAACACCAGGGTGTTGAATTTCTTCGAACAGGTGTGTGACAAAGTTGTAAATCGCGTATTTCTCTGAAAGGGTGCATTTTATCGCGTTTAAACACGTACACATTTTCTTTAAGAAACTAAATTGCGTTTCGATTATAATAGAAGACGATGTCCAAAACCTAACCTCAAAAAAGTAAGTTAAAGTGTCACATAAAAGTACTGAAACTAGCGCCATGTATAAAATATGACATCGGCAATATCACCATTATAATTAGCGACCTGAAAAACGTATCGTTACCAACTTTGAAGTAGATACGTATTCTAGTCTCCAAGATATAGACAAATTACGAAAACAATTATTTTACTTTACCACCCTCTATCTTGAAAACGAAAAGAGTTGGACCACTACTTTTTGAGTTAAATCAACTTGTTTTGATGTCAAGTATCTACTGCTAAGCGTTGTCCCAATCTTTTCGAAACATCCTTTATAGTTATTTACATATTCTTACCAGAACACCTCATTGAGTGGTTGCCATCAGAATATAATAATCTGATTACTTCTGAGTACACTCACGCCTCCTCACCCTCGCTCTATATTTGACAAACTATTTTGAGCTTATAAAACAATTTTTTTTTTATCTATTTATTTAACGTCGGCCTATTTCCGCTACCAGGGCCTATCACCGACGCCAGGAGACGAGCTACCCCCAACCTGGAAATTTTACCGAACCTCTTCCCTTAAGAAGAGTAGGGATCTTTTACTTGCCTAACATTTAATAGACAATGAACCGCCTGCTTTACATCCCCTCCGAAGGATGGTATATCCACTACGTAATCCTCGTCTGAAATTACGTAGCTTCCGCGTATACACTGATATACAAGCCGCTAGACGGTGGGACGAGAATGCTGTATTTCCCAAGATGGGTCACCCATCCAAGTACTAACCGCGCTCGACGTTGCTTCAACGGAATATCGACTGACATTCACATTGAAGTCGCCTCTACGCTCGCATAAAACAGAATTAAAAGAAATATTTTTAAAGTTTTTTAAAGTGTCTCTTAATTACAAAAAATCTTTATAATGAATATAATTGAAAAATGAAGGCACGTTTTCTGGTTTGAAAGATTGAAAACAGGTGAGAGGATGTCAACAATGTATAGAATACTTAATTCTAAGAAGGAAAATTCAATTGAATAACTAAGGATTTTTTTCGCAATGAAAACTGATCACGAGTCCCGAGATGGTGGCCTCAGTGGTGGTTGGGGGTCAAATTGTATCATGATATCACGAATCTCGTTCTGATATTTACTACTTCATACACCACCCCCCCTAGGAGTGACAAGAGGTACCATGGAAAATAAAATCTCATTCTGACAACCACAAATCAATAAAAGTATCTTAGTCGGGGGCAAAACTCCTGAAATATTTCTGAGATAGTAATATCTATGCCACATCCCCACCTCCCGCAAAACGGGTAAATGATACGTTAAGATATATATTTTCAATAAGTATTTAGGGATAATTTTTTGAAGTCACTAAGTTACTCTATTATGATAGAAATCCATGTAAGAGGTAATGAAGGATTTCTGTTGTAACAAAAACGAATCGAAAGTCCCAAAATAGTTACTCCCACCCGTTTCGTGGGTAGATTTGGAATTTGAGGGGGCCATAAAATGAAAAAGTTTCCTAATCTAACAAACAAAAATTATTTAAATAACTAAATAATTTTTTACTCTAAAAGCCAAGCAACATTTTTTAAAGGGGATTTTGACACTCTACACCCTCTCCTTAGAGAGGTAGGAAATATTCAGGAGTGATCTGAATTGGCCAAGTCACCTTAATATGATAAAAAAACATCCAACGGTGTATAAGAATTTTTTTTGTAATTACAACCAATCAATATCCCTGAGAAGGTGAGACCCATCCCTTTTAGGGGCGAGGGAGGCGTATGAGTGTACTCAGAAGTAATCAGATTATTATATTCTGATAGCAACCACTCAATGAGGTGTTCTGGTTTTTTAAAAAATATGTAAATAACTATATAGTAGTTATCGTAGCTTACAACCTTCTCAGGGGTGGTGAAAGAATGACGAGGAGGGTTGAAGGGGTGAATTTGATTTTTTACTTCTTTTTTTAATTAGTTATCGAAATTTAGTATTTTAAGAGAATTTCCTGTAAAATTCCAATGTCACCCCCAAAGAAGGGTGGTTCCGGAGATTTTTCGCCAAAACGGGAAACGGATTCGTTTTCAGCACCCCAAAATTAGTAAAAAAAAGATGGCTTCCACACTTTACCACGGATGGGCCTTTTTTTACCATTGCTCTTTGCTTTTTTGATATTATTAAAATAAAGTACTCCATACATTAAAGCACTTACCAATATTTAAACACCATTCTTTCATCTATCAATTTAAAATTTGCAACAAATAAATAACAAAACTGAATAACTGAACAGATATTGTACAAAACGGGATGTGACATCATCGGTTGCAATAATATAACCAACATAACCTCAACTTTTAGGTTTAGGTTTATTGTCATTTTTAATGATTGTATCCGCACCTCTCATATGAAACCAGTATGGCTAAAAGCAAACATTTAAAAATTGACGAAAATGATGTCTTAATTATTGATTACTAAAAATGGGCTGCTAATTATAGGTTGGATTTCCAACCTACAAAAATCTCCTTATTTTATTGGGAGAAGATATTTAAAACTTTATGAACATTATATTATACAAGATTTTAGTTGAAAGTACGAGAACCAAGCGGGAATTTTCATAATAATGACATATTACTCAGAAATTTTAAAGAGATATGTATTTTTGAGGTTAGGTGTTTACCATCAATATGACCGATGACGTCAACAATATGGTTTAGTGTTTTGGGCGGTAAAATTTTAATTCAAATTTAAAAATACTTTTTTTTTGGATATTACTCAACTGGTGGTGGACATTTAAATGTTTTTAGTTATAATTAAGTATTACCTTCACAGTCAATGAGATTTTAAAATTTGTGAAAACACCGAATTGATGACGCTCAGGTATTAAAATAAATATATATATCCAAGCAATTTGTTAAAGTATCACAGAATAAGCAACTAGGGCCGGAATAAAAATAACGTTGAGATAGATAATTTGTAGGATGAAAATCCTTTTAATTTAGTATGAAAAGCTAACGGGCCCGCGCAATAATTGATAAGCGGGGGAAAGAAATTAAAAAAAAAAATTGCCAAAATCTCTGGCGAGCCCCCGCTACGGGCCCTTCCAAAGCCAACCGGCCCTCGCGCTTAATAATTGATGAGCGGGGGGGCAAAATTTGAAAAAAAAATTGCCAAAATTTTTGGCGAGCCCCCGTGCTTAATAATTGATGAGCGGGGGGGGGGGGGAATTTGAAAAAAAAATGCCCGGAACTCTGGGCCCCTAAACTCAGTAACCAATACGCGCAGGCCCCCAATCAAACTTTTCTTGCGGGCCTTTTGAGGAGCCCCTGTAAACCATGTTTTTTGCTTGTTGGACTACTAAATATATGTATTTTATGGACATTTATTTTGTGATTAATATGACTTGACTTGGGTTTTGTGAAAGGTAAGATGTTGCAGTATCTGAGCTGATTCGTTCCGGGCCCGAGTTCCGCGGAACTCCTGTAGATCCGCCACTGGGATAAGATTCCTGGGAGACCAGAAAATGAGTGTGACTTTTGAATTACCTATTTTAAAACATAAAAACGTCATCTGCAAATAAATTGACTTTTTATGAGATTTTAAATACAAATCTAATTATATATATTTGATTCGTTTTCTTACAAAATACCATAAAGAAATAATTATTGGCAAAATTAACTTTTGATGTTTTTTGAATACGACTTTGTTTCAATGCTGAGTCCACGCTATACGGGGTGTTCCTAAATACATGCCGAGGAATTGGAAAGTCGATTAGACATGGAGAAATAAGAAAAAAATTACGAAAATGGGACCTTATCTCCCTTTGGGAACTAAGGGAACTACAGTCCCTCGAAGAGGAATAAAAGGCGTTTTTAACCAAGTTCATAAAATTTATAAAAGGAGGAGGTTCTCAATTCGGCCCGTATGTTTTTTTTTGTACACACATTACTCCGGGATAGGCTTGAGCGATTTCTATGAAATAAAATTGTAGGCGCGTGCTGACCCACAAGGAAACGGGAATTTCTCGGTGAGCCCCCCATAAAGTGATCAAACTGGCTCAAATAACGTTTGCCCATAGTTCGTCTGACAGCATTGAGTCATGTGTCGTGGTTGCCTGTTAGGCCCACAGCTTCATCAAAGTTCTTTTATATTAATAATGCAACATTTTGATGTTGAGAAAAAGGATATGTACAGGGTGGAGCAAATTAGATGAGATTTGGGGTTTTCTCTAAAACTATGGCAGATAGACAAAAACGCTCGATTTTCGAGAAACAAACAATGGCGCACATCGCGATCGTCTATCTTTCTCGACTACCGAGCTACAGCGCGTTTTTGGAAAATTGTCATTTGCAATTACCAAGTGTCGAATCGAAAATCGAGTAACACATTCTTAAGGCATTTTTTTTTAATAGAATCTGTTGCTGATAAGAACATTATGCGCCAGTTTCCGAGATATAGACATAACTTGTGTTTTTTAAAATAGAACCCTGTAAATTATTTCATTATTCGATCACAACTTAAAGTAGCTATCCAACGATATATCATACGTTATATTTATCTCTAGAAAAAGTTGTTGATTTTCGAAAAATTTAATAAATTTGTGAGGAGGTCATGGAAAACTATTAACAACAACACTTCTTGAGTTATAATATAAAATAATTTTGAAAAAAATGAGGACCTATTATTTGATATCCAATAAAACCATACCATACACCAAATCCAAATCGTCCTTGACGATTAACTGTAGCGCTTACGTGCGGATTTTCATGAGCCCAATGGTGGTCATTACGCCGATTAAAAATTCCGGCACTGCTTATATGGGTCTCGTTTGTCCATATAATTGTTCCGTCAAATCCTGGCACTTCAATGCACTGACGCAAAATCCACTGGCAAAAATCGTAACGCCTTTGAAAGTCGTCTGGGTATGGATATTGACTAATCCTAATTTTGTGGGGTTTGAATTAATTTTTTTTGCTCTTTTTTTTCTTAAATATGTTACTAAAGGTTGTACCTTTCTGATGGAGGCATTTTTATGAAGTATTGTTAGCAATTGTCAATTATAAAAAAATATGTTACGATCACTGTTGGGTTCATAAAAAATTATTTGAATTTTAAAATGATTCTCGTATAAAGAAAATCACTATAAAAATATTTCCCGTAATAACAAAAACTAGTGCAATTTATGTAGATTCTAACAAGGTATAATTCATACACTTTTTATTAATCATTTTTTTTATTTCCGTTTTTTACAAGTAAGGTATGTTTTATGACAAAGTATATTTTAAGACTAATTTTTAACGTACTATTTTATTGATTGTTTATACGACTTGTCACTGTCATTGTATATCAATCACAATATTCAGTGACTCACCACCATTCTGGTAGTTAGTACGTTTATTAACTTCATTGTTGCCTGTGATTATGTCTTACATTCAATGTAAATATGCAGAAATGCACTTTATCTGCGAGTTCTTCAATGGCAGCTGCGACTGAGTATTGAAACCGCTATTTATAATCGGGAACGATATTCTGACTACCGTGTTTTCATACGTGTGTTCATAATTCGTATATGGCGGGACAACTTCCTGGTACAGCTCACCGAGAAGGAAGACCGATAATCGAACGGGAAGAAGAAGTACTTGAGGAAATTGATGAGGATTCGTCGACAAGTGTACGCAAAATATTTAGGAGAATTGGTGTGCCAATTCGTCAGTACATCGAATTATAAAACGAAATTTGCTACATCCGTATTACATCCGGCATGTCCAACAACTTTTACCCGGTGATTACATACGAAAAATGGAGTTTTGTAGAGAGAAAATCCAAAATTCCTAAATCCTATTCTCTGGACAGACGAGTCTAGCTTTAGAAGAAAAGAATTTTCAACATCCACAATTTACATCACTGGGGGGGGGGGGGGTAGAGCAGTGAGAAGTGACCGTTTCCAACACCAGTTCAGTATAAATTTATGGGCTGGAATTTTAAATAATGGCACTTTTATTGGCACCTTTGAACTGCCAGCGAGGTTGGGCGGTGAGCAATATCTTAATTTTTTAAGAAATGATCTTCCAGAACTACTTGACGATATACCTATCGAAATACGTGGAAGAATGTGGCTGCAACATGATGGAGCACCCCCACACTATGCTTTTGCAGTGCGCCAGTATTGCAATCAAACATATCCTAGAATATGGATAGGTAGGGGAAGAACCATACATTGGCCACTTCGTTCACAGGACCTCAACCCCATTGATTTCTCTCTATGGGGTTACTTTAAAGAAGGAGTTTATCAAACAGAATACATGGACGGCAAAATCTTCGACATAATATTGATATAATCGCTAATAATATAAGAAATAATAACCGAGCTTTACGACGTATTAAAACAAACTTTATACGCCGATACTGATTATGTGTTAGAATGGGAGGACAACATTTTAAGCATTTGTTATGAATCGTTTTTGGCACTAATCATTCTTTTTGATTATATTCTTAAAATTTACTTTGCCATAAAAACATACCTTACTTGTAAAAAACGGAAATAAAAAAAAATTGTTAATAAAAAGTTTATGAATTATACCTTGTTAGAATCTACATAAATTGCACTAGTTTTTGTTATTACGGGAAATATTTTTTTTATAAGAGGATCATTTTAAAATTCAAATAATTTTTGATGAACCCAACAGCGATCGTAACATCTTTTATTATAATTGACAATTGGTAACTATACTTCTTAAAAATGCCTCCATCAGAAAGGTACAACCTATTTAAAAAAAAAAAGAGCAATAAAAAAACTTAGTTTTTTTTGTACCACTTTCTTACTAAACGTACTAGGCGACAAAAATACAAAAGCTGAAATAGCTTTTGAACCATCAAAAATTGGATAACAACATATAAATGTGGTTATTTTGATTGAAAATGACCTCATTTATCGTCCCCCTTCGTTTCATCCATGACTTATGGGACACCCTGTATATTTTTGCTCGAGGTTTTACAAATGATCCAAACTCTTTTAAATTTTGTTGTAGCCTTTTGAATGGTTTTATATCTGGCTGTCTCTTTTCTGGATTTCTATAAATATTGTTTAGGCGGCCCTTTAGGCACAAAGTTTTGCTGTCTATAACTTTCCTATTAAAATAAACCTCGGCATCTAAATTTGAATCTTCTCCGCTTTCTATAAAACACATAATTTTTTTTTTTTTACTATTTAACGTCGGCCTATTTCCGCTACCAGAGCCTATTACCGACGCCAGGAGACGAGCTACCCCCAACCTGGAAATTTTGCCGAACCTCTTCCCTTAAGAAGAGTAGGGATCTTTTACTTGCCTAACATTTAATAGACAAGGGACCGCCTGCTTTACATCCCCTCCGAAGGATGGTATATCCACTACGTAATCCTCGTCTGAAATTACGTAACTTCCGCGTATACACTGATATACAAGCCGCTAGAAGGTGGGACGAGAACGCTGTATTTCCCAAGATAGGCGGGTCACCCATCCAAGTACTAACCGCGCTCGACGTTGCTTCAACGGAATATCGACTGATATTCACATTGAAGTCGCCTCTACGCTCGCCCCCTAAACACATAATCATATCTTATTTTTCACCATTATTAAACTGAACCATTTTTTAACAATGCTAACTCACAATTTACTCACAAATTAGTTTTTGACATTTACGATTAGTTCGATTTTCTTTTTTTACCATGGCCTTCTCAATAAATATTAGAAATGCGATAAATATGCATAGATGTGAATGGAAGACAATTCGAACATTTATTGTATGTAATTTGGTTTTTCCTATTTTTAGCAAAATTATTTCATATTATATTGTTCTTGTCAATAATTTTCCATGGCCTCCTCACAAACATATTAAATTTTTCGAAAATTAACCACTTTTTCTAGAGATAAATATGACATAATATGATATATCGTTGGATAGCTAATTTAAGTTGTGATCGAATAATGTAATAATTTACAGGGTATTCCATTAAAAAAAAAACACAAGTTATGTCTATATCTCGAAAACTGAGGCATGCTCCACACCTATATTAGTTTTTATCTATCTGCCATAGTTTTAGAGAAAACCCCAAATCCCAACTGATTTGGTCCACACTGTGCACATTGGTAAATTCTAATTCTGCTAAATTCTTTCATTCTTCCATTTGTATAAGGGTAAACTGAACCCTCACATATTCATTTTAATGTTATAACAAAAATTTTAATTATCCTTTGCTTAAAACTTGTATCATTTGGTGAACTTAAATTTATCAGGATGAATATCAAGCATATTTGCATCATTTACGTCCTCTGAGTAACGTATACGAATTTTCCTTTTGAAGTGGGGAATTACGAGCTGTATTAGTTTTCTGATCGGTCAACTAACATTTGATTATGAGTTTTCTCATATTTGGGTTTCATCTGTGAGGTTCATATAGTAATTCCAAGTGCAAATATAATTTCTGATATGAAAAGAGCAATATTAAAAATATGTATCCGCAGTATCCATGAATCCATGAATGTATTGAATGGGGTTAGTGTTGTAAAGGTTTCATTTTTAAACTGAGTTCTGGTATTGGTAGTGAGCTCATAAATTTACAAAACGCCGACATTTCACAATTTACAGACATCTATTGATTGCACAAAACAATTAGTAAATGTATATATCTCACATAGTTTTACACTTTGTTATAATGTACACCCGTTAAATTAAATTACATACAGCTTTGACTGCTAATTTTTCTCTGGAACTGGGTCAATCTCTTAAAAAGAATCCCCTAATGGGAGGACAGATGGTTCATTAAAAGTTGCAGAACTACACCATTTAAAAATCGTCGCGACATTAATAAAATACGAAACATTACTGAATATATTTCAATCACCCATTATAATACATTGCCTATTAATCATTAAGAATATACAGAGGCTACTCTGGTATTCTAACTAAGTTAAAAATAACGTTTTCGTTCTTTCTTTATTTTTACACCGACCTTTTTTGAATTTTCGACAATTTTTTGGGATTTTCTGGGAAAAAAATATTTCCGTTAAATACTCCCAAAAAGTTCTCAAAAGGATACTTCGCAAAGGCCTTCCAAAGCGTTCACCATCAGTCTTTGTTGAACAAGTTGAATTTGCTAGGAGTAAATGTTTCTCATTTGAAATGGATTGAAAAGCTACTTACTTGATCGAACACAGATGGTTCGAGTAACATTTTCAGATCAAAAGAAATTCAAGTTACATCGGGTGTTCCACAAGGCTCTCATTTGAGACCTTTGTTCTTTAATGCATTTAACAATTACATACATGAGTGTTTTACTAATAGTAGTAAAATAACCACCACTGAATAATTCATCGCCGAATCATACAGTATACAACCTTCTCGTTGCAATTGACTAACTGTCTTTTAAATTCTTAATGTTAAGCTTACCCTATTGTCATGTTCTTTTTATTTTGTTTTATGTCATATCCTATACCTATACTTATACATTTGTTTTATATAACTATACCTTCAATATTTGTCTAGTATTACTGTAATTTTACTTCCACATCCAGTAGAAGTATAGTATCGACAAAAAATTTTTTATTGTTCAAATAGGCTTAGAATGTCATAAAACGCCGTAATTTTAAATTTATGAAAAAAATTCTGTCTGTCGGTCTGTCTGTAACTTTTTTGTGCGCGCGATTACTCTGGAGCACTTTAAGATATTGACTTATAAATTTGGTACACGTATGTATTTTAACGAGATCTGGAACTAGATTATATTTTGATCTTATTCCGTTGAAGGGTTGGGGGGTAAATAGGTAAATCAAGCAAGTAAGAGTCCATAAAATTGGTATTTAGAATATATAAAAGAAGCTAAGGTGTCAAAAAATTTTTTGGTATTAGCCACCCCCATTACCACTCCCATTATTAAAGGGGGTAAAAAATATAAAACTGTCATTTAGTGTGTGTACACGAACCAAAGGCCTATTTTTGTTTACTTTATCCATTTCCATTACCAATGTGGCAAATCGTTTTATGGGTTTTTGAGGTAGACGATTTCAAATTTTATATTATTAAAGTTCCATAAACAATTATTTTCACATACAAATTTTTTTCGTTGTGAGAGAATTGGATAGAATATCTGGATGTGGAAGTAGTGATTCCTTGGGCATCGGTTTTATATTTTTATATATACCATTTTAAATTGTATTTTGGAAATGACTAAATTCGCAAATAAATAAAAATAAATAAATAAATCAATTTGCGTCAATTTGTAGTTTCAAATGTTTGCTAACCTCACATCAGACGTGGGTAGCTTGATAAAACTATAATGAGACCATCGCCGTGCCATATCTTGCAGTTTGAGATAGATTTCATAAAAGTCATTTAAACCAATCCAGAGCAATGATTGTACACACATAAAAAACATACATATGGGTGGAATTAAGAACTGAAAAGTCGGTTAAAAATGAACTGATGAGGACACAAAAGTTCGAAACCAAAATCTGCGTAAAAACTGACCCAAGTTACTCTTTCTAGTTACAATTTACTTTCGGGGAATCCGTATTCCGTATTTATTTTTTTAAGAAATAATGAACGTTTATTGAATTCTAAACAATATGAAATGATTCTCAAAACACAACTTTTCCCTAATTAAATCGCGTTTGTAACCCCGTTTCAATATTTCGAATGAGAAAAATAGCCTGTAGATAAGTTGGTGCTTTAGCTGATTTTAAGAATTTATATATCAGATGTTCGCTACAGATTGTGTGAAGAAATTTGTATCTATTTGTTAGACATCGACGACTTTTATTTTACGAATACATTTTACTTCTTTAAAGTTCCACTATAAACTTGAAACTATTCTGTTCGTTATGGCGTAGTGATTTTAAATTGATATCGATTTTATTTTTTGCAAATTTCCACACTTTATAAACTCGCGCAAATTCCTTGTCAAATTGGTATTCAGCAATGGGCTCCGTCCGAATAACGAATAAGCAACCTTTGCGCTGTTTATTTTGTCGCTGATATGCATGGTCTATTTTTAATGCTCAATTAAGTTACTTTGTATAGGGTTGGAATGTAAGACGAGCATCGTAAATATTTTAAAATTGCGATAGTAATATCACGATAGTAACGGTGAATATATCCATCGTGTTTTTCATTTTCTCTTAAAAAGAAATAAGACTCTTCCTCCACATGCCATGGCAGTCACTTTGAAATTGGAATTCTCTTCTTAGGACTTTATAGTCTTCAAATCATGTTTTTGCGCAAAACATGTTTATTATACAAAGTTTATTTCGGTATATTTGCCAGCATCGTGATTCTAAAGTGTTATTTCTGAAAAACAGCATCTAAAATACGTTTTAACAACGGATGTACCTTTGTATAGAAACGATTATTATATTTGTAAAACGTAAGAATTAATGTTAATAATAATAATAATAATAGCTATCGCTGTCCCCGTAGTTACCTACCATTCTGAAATTGTCAATTGGTTTCGAAGTGACAACACAAAAATGAGAATAATCCTAAGAATTGGCGAAAATCATCATCCGAAAACATATGTGTTCAATGGAATACGTAAATATGTTACGACAGACAGACCCCCCACATCAAATCATGTACCAAATTCACTGGCTGGCCCCCACGCCTTATAATTGATGAGAAGGGGGGAGAAATTAAAAAAAAAATTGTCAAAATCTCTGGCAAGGCCCCTCGGCAGCTAACATACAGACAGCTAGATTTTTTTTAGTTTTTCAACTTTTTTATTTCGATGAAATATTGGATATTGTGTTTTTGGACAATTCTGGTCAGCTTTCATTAACAAAATTTTCCGATAAAGAAATGCCTAGCACCGGAAAATCGGAAAAAGTTTTTTCGGTTTAGGGGTAGTGGTTGGAAAGTAGGTCGGAAAACATTGTCACCCTCGTGTTCCCCGCCCTCGAAAAATAATTTCTTAACTGCTTTATTAGATATTTTATAATTTTGCGGTAGAAACGTTTTGATGATAAATTTATAAAACAGTTCGGTTGCATGCAACCAGATAGTGTTTTCTGCAACTCCAATATAATCAATTAGCATTTTAGAAACATTAATAACACAACGAAATCGTATAACATTTAAATTATAAAACAAAGCTGGTTGGGAAGGGCAACTGCAAATGCGAGATTCGGCGAAGAAGACAGATGGCAAGGTCGACAGCTTGCCAGCTGAAAATTTGACATCACAGAAATATCACGTAACACACAAAGATCAGCTATTGCTATTTATAGAACAATTAACAGCTCATGGAAAATGAGGTGCAAAGGTGACGCCCCCCTCCACCAAAGAGCCGATGGGAAAGACCCATGGTGAGGCCATGCGCCTAACAGACAACCGTGACAGATGGCGTGATGCTATCAGACGTACCATACAGTGAAAAGACGCCAACTAGAAAAAACAGTAGATCACAAAAGCCTGTCAAGAAGTTCGACTCAAATCAACAAGGTGTCTTAAATAATAAAACTTACATATTAAAAAGTTCACTATGTAGGCGGGGAGTCATCTGGACTCATCTCACTAAGAAATGAAATGAGTTGTAGAAAGTTCATTCCATTATTACATTCTTCTAACATTTTTGATGAAGTTTTATATATTTTATTGGAATTTATGAGGAATGCAGTTTATATAATATAATATCATAAATACATTTTTTTTAAAACATCAAGTAGTGTTAATTATGATTTTAAATAGGACAACTTGCCATTAAGAGTCCAGTTTCTCTTTCATAATAATGTAGGTACGAGAATCCCACACTGCACTAACAAGTAGTGGTATCAAGTGGGCAAGGCCGATACAGATATGGAGACAAATAACGTGTGCAAGGCATTTTGTATCTTACGAAATTCCCTGCTTATGACGAGTCAATGAAGTCATTAAATGGCATTCTCTAGTCGGCTCCTGCTACTATGTTAACACATTTAACCGTGCCAATAGCTATACCTAATTTTTCCTGCAAAGGTAAGCTCCTGCTAGAAATTTATCTAGAATGAGTATGGTGCTCTCACAATGAGTGAAAACGCAAAACATTCATTTATGATACAAAAATATGTTATTCATAGTAAACTTGGAACTATACACATTCGTAAAGATAGTTTAAACTTTAAAAAATAATAATGTAGATAACATAAATGCAATACTGAAAATGCGTCCTTATGGGGTGCTCTACCGGGCACTTCCGCTAAGGTGAGACAAAGCAGACCGAGGTCAATTTTGAACAATCAATATTTCTTTCTCTATAATCCATCGAAAGTCGTTTTTTAACATAGGAAACATACCTTTTTATGCTCCGTAATTAGCTTACTTAAAAGTCTCGTGCCTGGATATGCTTAGATGCTTAAGCAGATCGACGAAATTACAGGATCAAGCGCCTTTTTTTTTTAAATAGAATGGTATGTATATCGGTACATTTTCTGAACCATCTTCTAGACTATTCACTCCTATATTATTATTGACTATCTCCATGCCAAAATTTTTTTTGAGACCTTAGCTTCTCTTATATATACTAAATATCAATTTTATGGACTCTTACCGGCTTGATTTACCTATATTTCCCAAATTTACCCCAATTTACCCCCCAACCCTTCGACGGAACAAGATGAAAATATAATCTAGTTCTAGATCTCGTTAAAGTACATATATGTACCAAATTTCAAGTCAATATCTCAAACGGTTCCAGAGTAAACGTGCCCACAAAAAAAAGTTACAGACAGACCGACAGACAGACAGACAGAAATTTTTTTTCGCTCAAACTTAAAATCTCGACGTTTCATGACATTTTAAGCCTATTTGAACAATACAAATTTTTAAATATTTTTTTGTCGTTACTATACTTCCACTGGAAGTGGAAATAATTCAGCCAATTTGACCGAAAGTATTTTCTCGTGGAATGTGCTAGGTTCTTCAGAATAAGTAATGTTTTCCTTTTCTTAATAGATTTTAAATTTATTTTAGTGTCATCGTATCACTCATTAATTTAAATGAGTAACATCTCCAGTATACAGTTTTATTTATTTCTAGCAGTAATTTGAGGCTAATGAATGCATTTGATATAAAATTGCCAGCTTAAATTATTTAGAGACATAAACTAATCTTTTCAAGGAAAATGAACTGTAGGTAGCGCTATTTTTGGAGCAAAACACAACGTAAACTGACCTATACTTAGCCAAAACAATTGCTATTACAAGGTTTATTTTAAGGTCTTTATTATTTATTATTAAATAATAAAGGTAATTCGCTTTAGACAAAACTAAGATGCTGAAGTTGGAATATAGAATTGATGTAAAAATTATTCATTTAAGAAGTAACGATTTGCTAAGTGATGAAATAATACATTTTTCTACGACTATTGAATAATTTATTTATTATAGATACGCGTTTGAACAAGTAATGGGACTCATTACTCACAGCCGTGGATAATAATTCATTACTCAATGGGTTAGAAACAATCAAAAGATTTAAAGTTCAAAATTATCGTATATGCAATGACTCAATTCAATCTATCTTGCAAATAACAATATATGCCTAGATTTTTTTTAAATTTTAAAATTACTATCAGGTTTCTCTCACTAATTTGCACAAGTTTGTTGTGAAAAAAATGAGACAAGCTATGAGCAGTCGTAGAAAAAGTATACCATTTTACTCGCGTGTAATAGCTATAACTCGCTGTAGTCGCTGGGATGACTTGCAACACTCGCCTTCGGCTTGTGTCGTAAATGTCATCCTTGCTTGTAATAACCACCATTACACTTTCATTGAATAATATACTGTTAATTTGAATTGAATGTAGATATTTGAGCTGAATAATATAAGGAATTTATGTTTGTCGAGGTCTGTAGTCCCAGTGTATACAATGTTTCAAAGATATACATAAAGGTATTATATTAACTAAGTTAAACAAGTCTTATAAATATTGATATTGACAAAACAAAAGGATCAGTAGAAAAAATTAATCTAGAGAAGTATTTGATGAAATTATTCTCCATTTTGCTAGATCTCGCTAATAATTGGGATGTTATCAAAGTATTTATAATATCAACGGGTCTCGCCGGTTAAGTATATGGAATTGGGCCCAGCGGCTTATTGGGCTATTCATTCACATGAATGTTGCTTATGACTAGGAACGCTCAATAAAATATATAATAAACCTCTATCCCCTATATTACCATAGTTATGGGGGTAACAACTCTCGAATTCAAAATTAATTTTTTTCAAAAGTATTGAAGATAATTAATTGAAATTAATGGGAGACGTTAATATAAAACAGGTTTATATTTTATATTTTTTTACATTCTTATTACGTCATTTAGTATATAAAAAAAATAATTTAATTGTTGAGGATGCTGTTTTTATACCCCTCGAGTGACACCTACCAAATAAATCTGTATTATTAACACTAACATAATTATCGTGTGTTAAAATTACTTCAAGGTCAGATTGGTGGAAGATGCTTAAAAATATAAATCTAGGTAATGAACAAAGGCACAAAAAAAATTGCAAGCCAATAATCGACGAAATATACTACTACTATTACCTTGACTCTCAATTATTTTTTTTGGTTAAGAAATATTCATTTTATTAGACAATATGATTAGGCCATTTTAATTAATCCACAGTTATATCTCCTCAGGAAGGGACATTAGGGAAAAATGTTTCAGACAAAAGTTGTTCCGTTCAGAGGGGACATCTTTTGGGCAGAACAATTTTCCACCCCCCACCCTTGATGAGCGGGGGTGGGGCTAACTTTTGAATTTTTAATGCCACTCTCCATTTTTGATCGCGTATTCTAATTCCACGAAAAAAATTGCATAGCTTTTGTACCGAACCTACAGGCGAACATCTCTGAACTAGGGCATTTTTAGGAAAAATGTTTCAAATAAAAGATGTCCCTCTCTGAACAACTTTTGTTTGAAACATTTTTCCTAAAAATGTTCTACTTAAAGGATGTTCCCCTGCAAGTTTTTGAAAATTCAAAAGTTACCCCAATCCCCGCTCATCAAGGTAGGGGGGAGAAAAAAATGTTTGGTACAAGAGTTATCTAATTTCTTCTGTAGAATAAGAATAAGCAATAAAAAATATGGGGTGCCATTAAAAATTCAAGGGGCTCATCAGGGATGGGATGTGGAAAATGTTCTACCGAAAAGATGTCTCCCTCTGAACGGAACAACTTTTGTCTGAAACAATTTTCGCTAGTGTTCCTTCCTGAGGATATATTACTGTGGATTGATTAAAATGGATTAACCAACCACTTTGTCTAATAAAATCAATACTTGTTAAGCAAAAAAAAAAAATGAGAGCCAATCTAAAAGTAGTAGTATATTTTTTTCATTATTAGCATCCAAATGAGTAGGAATTCAGTGGTCTAGGTCTTCGCACTTAAATTTTTTTTGTGTTATTGTTCATTACCTAGGTTTATATTTTTTAAGCACCTTCCACCAATCTGACCTTGCAGTAATTTTTACACATGATAATTATGTCAGTGTTAAATAATATAGATTTTTTTTGGTAGGTAGGTAGGGGTCAAGTAGATTTCGGGTCAATCCCGGTTTTTATTGTCAAAAAACCATGTTTTGACGATAAAAACCGGGATTTACTCGAGATCTAAGCAGTAAAAATTTTTTTAAATTGAAAATTCGGATTCAGCACACAAAAATACATAAGGAATGATAGGTTTAGTCCTCGGAACAGATTTTTTTTTTGTAACTAAAGTTAATAGTAGGTATTCCTTTCTATTGACCTAAGAAATGTTGGTATGTCAAGATCCTAATCACGTATATATTAATGGCATCTTATCTAGGTGTGATGATTTTTTTTTTCAAAGATATCAGAAACTTGAACCCGCAACAGGTGTTAAATGCAGTGAGATATATATTTGTTGTACAGTTGTTGAAACTGAAAAATCGGTAGATATTAAATGAGGAGGTAACGATATCTTGAACAAGTGTCTTAAATTGTGTCTTCCAAGTGTATTATCTGTCAGGGAAGTACTACTATACATTAAAAATGTATAGAAATTACAATTTCATATATTCCTGGCACGTTAGATATTTTGGTACTTCGTACAATAACAAAATATCAGACGTATTTAAATTGCTATACCAAAACCAACCAAAACCATAACTTTCAACACTGGTTAAAATAAAAGAAGCAGCATTTAAAATTTCATTGGCAGAAATTGTCAGAGTGAGAGGCTTACATTAGCAAAACATGAAAGGAATGCAAACATAAGTTAAATTTGAAACAGACATAAATTATTCAAATTCCTACAACTCCAAAGGATGGAAATAAAATGGTGGTCAAATTGATATTTTTAATGTAATAATTTTAACCTAAGTTTGTGTCAAGTAAGTTTTTCTATACTTATTAATTTAAATAGGAAAGAAATATAAAAAAAAATAAGTCTTAAAATCATTTGTATGCAATATGCTTCTGGGTATTTACCAAAACAATGGAATTGCAGAAAATATATTAATTATTTTAAATGAATTCAAACTAACACTCATTGGGTTTTTTGCGCTAATTATTAACTTATCTTATTTTTTATTTCAAGAGCTACGAAAAAATAATTATTTCTTTTGGGGCACAAAAGGACGTATAGTGGATGTAATTATTTACGGTTAAAAAACCCCTAAAACGTGGAGAAAATAATCCATCTAATACTGCTAGAAATGTTTTGATACAGAATTTAGTTCCTGCCATTGTTTCTATTCACAATTATAGCTCAATTTTGACAAAATCTTATCCACATCATTCAATGTTGCAGTAAATCGTCTAGAACGCACTACTGAAACCAGTATTATTATTTTTAACAATCATCGAATTTGCATTTTGCCAATATAATCTGAGGATGCTAATTATATATGTTTCTGTCATATTTGCAAGGAAAGGTTAAATTTCAGGGGCACTATCCACTGTATACGATATCTCTGATAACAAAGTAATATTTGCAACTTAGTAATAATATTAAGCACACCAATAAGGTACTGTATTTGTTTATCTCATTATACACAACAGGCAAAAAACTACTCTCTCATCCGGTGTTAATGTTTTATATTTATTTAGGTCGATGTAGATATAGGCACTATAATGTATGTTGGTTATTTATTTAATTTTCAAATTTCAATGGTAACATTTTTACGTGGGTAACTTAATGCCTAGGTGAGCTTATGAGAGTGACATTCTTCAAAGATTTCTGTGGATTTGTTGACAGCGCCCATCAGATATTCTTACCGAGTGCAGGTGTGTCATCTTGAAGTTCAATGAGAACTCTGCCAGACAAAAATTGTCCAGGGAAGTAAAGCAACGACGTATTATCGAATAATATCAAAAATTTCAATAATTTTCGAGGCATTTTCTTGTCTATTTACAGATCATTTATATTTATAAAGACACCGCTCAGTTTTTAGTTCAATAACACTGTAACTTCACTTCTTCACCATAACCAAACTGGTCGCGCGAGAGTGCGGCTACTTTCATTAAATAAAGGTGAGGGAAACTCAAGGCCTGTCCCCTGGCCTCATCTCTGCCCGCGAGGATATACCTATTGCTAATTGATTATATGGGTATTTTCTAAATTTAAAATCCAACGAAATTATCTAAATAAGTTTACTAAATGTATGAGATTATGAGATGAGAATGTACTGAAATGATACTATTATAATAATATACGTATTTAACGATACAATAATAATTACTATTTTTAGTTATGCAACCAACTATGAGCCACTGCAATGATACTGTTCGCCATTGACTATACAACAAAAATAAGTTTAACAGAATTCATAAAATTTAAAAAAGGAGATTTTCAATTCGACCCGTATGTATGCCTTTTGTAATATATTTGTCAAATTATTACTTACAGATTCGTTTAAGTGATTTCTATGAAATCTTCTCAAACTGTAAGGCATGCGGTAAAACTTGAAAAGAAAATTTTTTAAGTTGAAAATTTTCGACGCTAGTCATAATTTATAAATTCATTAATATTAAATTGTGATAAAAAACTGAAATTCCGTCAAAATTGCATTAAAATTGGTAGTTATTTATTTTAGGTGTCGCTGATAAGGAACCTAGCCTCAAAAGTTAGACATTCAAAAAGGCAGGGATAATTTCAATATGTTTGAAATTTACTTAAAATTTTATATACAGTGTGTTCCACTTTTCACGGTAACACCTTTGTAGCTCAGTTATTAGTCAGCCAATTTTAACCAAGTTTGGATGGGTATCAAAGACCTTTATTATACCTTTTTTAAGTAAAACAAAACTTATTTCAGTTATTGGCGTGCATTTTTATTAAGAAAAAAATGATCGATTTTTCGAGAAATCATATTAGGCATTTTTTTATTGAAAAACTAATGCAATATTATTTATCAGCATGCTGTAAAACCCCTATATTTAGAATTTCACAACATTTTGATTTTTATTTTTCGAATTACGGCCCACTTAAAATTGCCTATTTTAAACATTAAATAACACAATCCCACAAAAAAAATAAAAGTTCAAAGCAGCGAACCAGACCCGTGTATCCCTATGTATTTTCGGTCGCTGAATCCGAATCCGGGGTCAAAAAAATCGTACACCTCTAAAATCATTAGCTAGAGCCAAAAAACACCCCTGAAATGGGATAAAAAGAAGATTAAGCTACCAGAATAGTTGTTACTTCTTAATCAATCGAATTATACAAATTAAGGTTAAACGGCAGCGTACATACAATAGATATGAAACACACCCCCAGGGAGGGGCGAAAACTAGCCCCATATATAAAAAAATCGATCCAAAACAGCAATGACTGCTGAAAAAGCTCGAAATGTCTAAGTTTTGTTGAAGTGTTAAGAAACTACATCAGGTCCGACGTAATCTTCATAAACTGCCCCTATAGGGTTGAAAACAACCACCTTTAAGTTCAAAGGACACGAGAAAAACAAGGAAAAACGTAAAATCCAACAGGATTTCTATTTTCATGGATGCTATGATTGGCTGAAATTGCGTAGTACTCTAAAATAAAACCAGAAACTTAGGTACCATCGACATCCTACACTGTCAACCCTCAGAGGGTGTGAAAACTACCTCCTATGTAAGATTTAACTATAAAAAGTTACAGTGACTTCTATAAAAATTCGAAACAGCTGCGTTGTGTGGAAGAGAGAAGAAACTATGTTCGACGATGTGCTTGAAAACCACCCCCACGGGGTTGCGAGATATTACCCCTATATCTGTAGGATGCTGGAAAAACAGAGAGAAACTAACCGGATTTACATTTTTATGGATGCTATGATTAGCAAAAATCGCATTGCACACTTAGAGTTTGAAACTCACGTCCTATAAATGTTATTAAGTAACACCCCCAGAAAGGATGTAAACTACCGTAATTCAAGATGTAACGAAAAAGCTATAGTGTTGCTTATTCGTTTCATTTCCATATTTCTTTTTTATATGGGTGGCCCGTGGGGGTGGTTTTCAAGCACAGCGTCGAACATAGTTTAGTTTCTTCTCTCTTCCACACAACGCAGGTGTTTCGAATTTTTATAGAAGTCACTGTAACTTTTTATAGTCAAACCTTACATAGGGGGTAGTTTTCACACCCTCTGAGGGTTGACACTGTAGAATGTTGATGGTACGTAAGTTTCTCTATTTTAGAGTACTACGCAATTTCAGCCAATCATAGCATCCATGAAAATAGAAATCCTGTTGGATTTTACGTTTTTTCTTGTTTTTCTCGTGTCCTTTAAACTTGGGGGTGGTTGTTCTCAACTTTATAGGGGCAGTTTGTTAAGATTACGTCGGACCTGATGCAATTTCTTATCACTTTAACAAAACTTAGACATTTTGAGCTTTTTCAGCAGTCATTGCTATTTTGGATCGATTTTTTTATATATGGGGGCTAGTTTTCGCCCCTCCCTGGGGGTGTCTTTCATATCTATTGTATGTACGCTCCTGTTTAACCTTAATTTGTATAATTCGATTGAAGAAGTAGCAACTATTCTCGTAGCTTAATCTTCTTTTTATCCCATTTCTGATTCAGCGACCGAAAATACATAGGGATACATGGGTCTGGTTCGCTGCCTTGAACTCTTTTTTTTTGTGGGGCTGTGTTATGTATGTAAAAATATTCTCGTTTTTATTCATCCAATGATCATTATATACAATTCTCATTCTATGCTAATAAATCTTTCGACGCTTACAATTATAACCACACTGTTTATTCGAGTCAAAATGGACGTCACAATCACTGAAGGAAAAGTTCACTTCGTGTAAAGGCTGCTTGAACCCCCGGGTTGTCTGGGTCTCGCCTGATCGAGGTTTATTTATTTTATTCGAATTGACAGGAAAAAATCCTATCCTACAAGCCCTCGCAAGTCTAGCAGCGGAAAATAGAAATATGGGGTGGTTTTCAGGTTCAGGGGTACTGAGTGAATAGGTCGAAAATATTGTCACCAATGTGTTCTCCGGTCTCGAAAACGGGAGTATACCGTTTTCAAGCTGATTTTCGTGGCATTTCGTTACCGGAGGTGTAGGTAGTTTGAACCTCCCGGGGTGGGTTAGGTGTCGGGGATTGGATTAATTCTCCGACTTTTAATTTTTATATATAATTTTTTCCTATTACTATTCATTCAAGAACTGTATGATTTTATTTTGATATATTCTTTTTTTACGTTAAAATTTAAATGTAAAACTACACGTGTACTGCGCACATTGTTTGGCGGCACACAACCTTCAACATACCATGCGCGTGAAGAACAGGTAAACACTCAACAGTTACACGTCTGAACGGCCTGTCGGTCCATATAAATGAATTGTTAAACCCTTAAGATATTAAAAACCACGCTTAAAATTTATTCGTGAGTGACTTCAGAATTAGTAACCAACATTGTCCTGGAAGCGCAAAACCCTCAAGAGAGAGCTCTCAGAAGAACTGTGGAAGCACGCCGCAAACAGCGAAAAAATGTTAATGCCATATTTAACATTCAATGTGTGCTTAAATTTCGTATTATAGGTAATCAAAATAGCTATCGAAGACAAACTTAAAATCATACGGTCCTTTGTAAGTGTACACATTACACATTGGTCCTTCGAGCCGGATGGGCCCAGCAACGTTTCATGTTATTCCAAGTCTATTTGAACAATACAAATTTTCAACATTTTTTGCGTTACTATACTTCCACTGGATGCGGAAATAATTGACTGCTACGGGAAGCCAATATTTTATTAGAATATGTTTGAGTTGAATGCGTAGTAGTAGCAGTACCTAGATGACTTTTCAGAATGTTGTTTTCCTTGTTTATAAAATTTCACTTTCCTGTAGTCAGAGGTCGATTAATTATATGGAGGCGTATTAAATTTTAATTGATTTTCCTTTTTGCCATACTTACTTTGTCCTCTCTTTCTGTAAGCAAAGTTATTGTGTATCTATATATAAAAACCTAATCTATGTTGTGTTTGTGTACTAATATGCTTTGACAAACCATCTATTATATAAAGGAGACAACAGCAAGCGCCAAAATTGAAACTAAAACATCCAGCCTTATTAAGGTTGCTGACGTTAGCTCAACGTTGACCAATTGAAGAATAAGGACTCCGCCATATTTGGTTAATTGCCGGGGTCTCACCAACCTTTTCTAACCATACCAAAGATTACCAGTTCAACCAACGTCTATTAAACGTTAATCGATGACTAGAATTGGCTTAACAGTTTTGTGAAGTTGCGGCAACGTCGTCCCGTCGACTTAGTGATACTTATTTGTTTAAGTCATCGTCCAATCGCATATTGCATCAATGTTGACGTTGCAATTTGTGCAAAAATAGTCGGACTTCGAAAAAATATTACTTGGGAAGAGAAAAGCGTGGAGCGCTTGATGTATTTGGATTTACTAAATTGACTATTTAAAAACAAATTTTATTTTTAAATATTACAAACAATGATTTATGTGGATTTACACTGGTGTCTCAACTATATGCTCGACTTGTGAGCTTTTTAAAATTATAATAGTATTAATGTAAAGAGACTTTGCTCGAATAATAAAAGATTGAGTAATATTGGGTCTTTACTTAGCCCATTTACTTATGATTAACTGTATTACGGCAACTGAACTGCGATAGCTGTTCGGTTGTATTTATAAGGTTGAGTTATCTTAGCTGAATTGCGTTCATTTACATTAATTAGTGTTTCACATAGTAAAATAATCCTGAACGTGATTTTGGTAGACGAATGTATCAGGTTACGATGATAAAAATGAAGATATGAAAGGAAATATAAATTTTATCAGTAAGGGTATTAAATTACTTGTGTGAATCGACTTGATAATGGACTTAATAATAGGTTATACAATACGATACAATACAATACAATATGCTTAAATCTAATATAACATATATGTGAGGTTTATTTTTCTATTAACTATTTCATAAAATAGAACAAGATTTGTCAGTGTTTTTATATTTGTAATATGCCATATGCTTCTTAAATCTACTGATTATTGGACGTTTTGTTTGTCCAATATATTTCAAATTACAATCCTTACTCTGAGGATTATAATTTTGTAAACTGACAGAAAATTCCAAAGCATACTGAGTAAAAGGAAATTATCACTAGTTCTGTATGGAGTACATACATTTTTATTTACTTATTAAAAATGACGAATTCTTTTCGATGCTCACTGTATCGATAATTTAAATTTGAAATAAATATATAAAATTGTTTTTCGGAAAGAACCTTAAAAACAGATCATTACAAGTAGCTTCTTTGCTTAAGAAGAAACTAAAAGCCATTTTGTAAGAGTAAATTTACATAAAATGTATAACACCGTAATCGGATAATCCGTATGTAAAGTAATATAGAATAACTTGAAAAAAAAACAGAAAAGACGAGGAAAGCTATACTTTTTGTTATTTTTCAAGCAAAAAAGGGTGTATAGTATATAGAAAGACAAGAATGACAGGGTGCCTGGTTCGGCAGTGTTCGTGGACGGAATAGTAATGATATTTTCTGAACTGAAGCTCTTTTCGGTCGCTCGCTATTCTTGTTCGGGCGCTGGGCAGCATTTAACGGGTAACGGGTTGAATAAGATAGGTTACTGGCACTTGCGACTGCTGAATTTCAATAATCTTTCAGATAGTCCAACTAAAATATATTGAAGTTTTTATTAAGATTAATATCATATTGATTTTATTTTGCTTTCTTTATATGCTTTACGGATAACATACTCTATGAAAGTATTTCCAAGGATTAGGACACGTAATACGATGATTGTGTATTGAATGTTAGATTGGAATACATTTATATTGCTTCTTTATATTGAAACGTCTATTAGTTATTTATATAACTCACTATAAAATAGGCACATATCCAAATACTACCCAAATATAGCATCTAGACTAATTAACTTTAAGGACAAATGTTTATAAAAAACCGCTGCACAAGGAATCACTATTTCCACATCCAGATTTTCTATCCAAGTCACTCACAACGAAAAAACTTTGTATATGGAAATAATTGTTTATAGAACTTTAATAATATAATATTTGAAATCGTCTACCCAAAAAACCCATAAAACGATATCCCACATCGGTAGTGGGGTGGGGGTGGTGACAGGGGGGTGGTAGTGGGGGTGGGTGAAGTAAAAAAATATTTTGAGGTTTTTAGCAGTATTATCACCAAAAAGTGGATTCAGATAAGATGGGTGCAACACTTTTAAAAAAATAAGAACTCGTTATGACCGTCCTGGAGTTCATACTACTTTATATCTCTCTTTAATATAAACTTGCTCATAAATGTATAAACAAGTAGTTATGTGTTTGTAATTTTAATAAATAACGTAAATCCTCTGAATTACAGTTATTATTTATGTTAAGAATAAGAAAGGTGCAGTATAGATAAAAATAAAATCCAAGAAAATATTATTTATTATGATACAAATTATTAATTATTACAATATAATTAATCTTCGTTGCTGTCCTCATGAATGACCACGTGACATTTTCTGACGTAAATATATTAGATAAAACTTCTCCTGGACGTATTGTAACGTGTTTCCACCCCTAGGAAACCACCCTTGCAAATTCCGTGGGTTCCAAAAATTATAACAAGAGACAACCACTAACACACTTTATTAAACAATTTACTGGATACTTCACAGTACTATTATTAATTTAAATGCACTTTACTGACTACAAATAACAATGTTTATCACTTTGTACTCTTAACCTCACTTGTCAATTAAACTTCAAAACCTTCTATACTTTCTGAACTACTCGCCGAGAATGCAGTCGGTCTTTTATACCTAAAAATGACAGATCTCGATTTTTCTGTGATGACGCCACCATTCTCTAGATAATTCCAGATGTCACTTTAGAACTTCTTTCTGGTAGGTTCTTTCTCGAGTAGGTGCAAATACATCTGAATTAATTGAATTCATTCTAGGGGTGGCAACACATCACAGTATTATGGGGGAAAAATATCGGGCATGAGAGGAGTAATATACGGCTGCGGCTATATGTGAACAGCATCCTACCGTTCTTATTTCATTGGGACAGTCGCAGAAATATCGGCATATGCTTTGAATTATCGTTCCATTAGGAATGTAACCAATGTAAATGTGGTAAGTTTTACTGTTGATATGCCTTGATCTTACTTCCAGTTTTAATATGTTGGGCGCGGCTTTTCTATATGTATTAGATCTGTTTTGGTTATGTATTGAACAATGTATTATCTAACAAAGAGTTTTCGTTTTATTAGTTTAGCTGCAACCGTTTTTGAATAAAATAATTTTCAAAAATACCCACTCTAGCCTATATATGGTCAATTACCTCAAGAACGCAGGAAGATCGGAGGCTGAATTTGTGTCAATGGTAACTTTATTACTCACCGATATCATAGCACAAGTTATTTTGAAAATACCTCTCTGGGGCCACTGACCCTGTCTTATCTTGCTAGTCCCTTTGTTTATAAGTTTTTATAATTTCTGCTGAGTGTATTTTCTTCATTGTAATTTTTTTATATGAAATCTCTTAGAATTGGTAAGTTTCGGTAGTATACCTAATAAGAGTTTTGATGTAATAGTGTTTTAATGTAAATTCCCCATACAAAATCTATTAGTATTGGTGAGTTTCTATAGTATATTTTCTGCAAAGGTAGATACGAAATAGGTATTTATAGATTGTGGTTATGTATTTGAAATGCATTTTTAATGATACTTTCCGTAAAGTAAGTAAATTTTAATTACTTTCTATTACTATTTCTTTCATATAAAAATAATATAGTGGTAAATACTTCAAAAGTGCCTATCTTCTAGTGAGTACTCAAAATAAATTCATTGATAGTGAGCTACCGGCACGGTAGCTCAGTCAGTTAAGGCGTCTTGAGTTTAACCTTTACACATTGGCGAATATGCTGACCGACTGTCTATAGGGTTCTGGGTTCGAGCCCCAGCCCCAGTACTGACAACACCGGAGGGTATGGATGTAATTCTGCCCTTCCGGACAGCCTTGGTCTTGGAAATGGGGATTGTCTATTATATGTGTTGTTTATAAGTTTTTATAATTTCTGCTGTGTATTTTTGTCCTTGTAATTTTTTTATATGAAATCTCTTAGAATTGGTAAGTTTCGGTAGTATACCTAATAAAGAGTTTTGATGTGATAGTGTTTTAATGTAAATTCCCCGTACAAATTCTATTAGTACCGGTGAGTTTCTAAAGTATATTTTCTACAAAGGTAGATACGAAGTATTTATAGATTGTGGTTATATATTTAAAATGCATTTTTAACGATACTTTCCATAAAGTAAGTGGTGTGTTTATGTTTTTATGTTTTTTTATTTGAGGAACCCACGTCAAGTTTCTTAAGTTACTTTGGAATATATACGAGATAGCGACACATAAGCAGTGGCGTAACTAGACGTCATGGGGCCCCAGGGCAAAAAATTGTTGGGGGGGGGCTATTATATTTTCTTTATACCTAATCCTAATCCGAAAAAAAATTTTTTTTTCGATCCCAACATTTTTTGATCAGCGGGGGGGGGAGAAATCCGAAAATAATTTCCCAATCCAAAAAAAGCCAGGCACCGGCTGGGGCCCTCTTGGTCTCCCGGGGTCCCGGGGCGCTGCCCCGGTTTGCCCTGCCATAGTTACGCCTCTGCACATAAATTGAATATTCTCTACTGGAAGCTGCAATACATGTAGGTACGAAGTTTTTATAGGTTTTGATTGTGTATTAGAAATGTGTTTCTAATGTTAATTCTTACAATTAATTATTTTATACTTATTTGCTTTCATCATGATTAGAGAATATTATTTAGGTATTAAGGATAGGATTTTGCAGTGAGAGGGAAATATGCGTTTATTTTCGATTTATTATGAATATTTAAAAAACCAAACGTTGTATAATCTTTAAAACCGTTTTAGATACTTGTTATTGTTCTAAAGAATACAACTATATATTATTTTCATTGTAAATTTCTGTTGAACTTTCTAACTAGTTTCTCAATGAAAATAGTTCCTAATTTCATTATTGAAGTATGGCATTTAACTATATACAAAATTTGTGATAAAAACTGTACATGGTTGTATTCCTTAGAGCAATGAGAAGTACCTGAAACTATTTTAAAGATTATACCATTTAAGATTTTTTTAAATATTTATAATAAATCGAAAATAAACGCATATTTCCCTCTCACTCTGCAATATCCTATCCTTAAGCAAATCACAACTTACACACTTTTTATTTATTATAAAATTACCTACTTTCTGTATATTGGTCATAGGAAAAAAAATGTAATGGTAACTTAAGGTGCCGAATCTCAAAGCCCAAAATAAAGAAGATACATTAAAAGTCATTATCCTGCCATAACAATACTGCCGTCCTAAGCAAAAGCGTCCTACTACAAAGATTGATAATTTTAGATTTTGACATTTTCTGTCCTATACGCATATGTTCTACTTTTTTTTTAGTTAAAATGTCTGACAGTAAGTAAGAAGAGGTTATTAGTTATAGATGTATAGTTGAATCAATGGATCTTTGAATGGACGTCACTAACGCGAGAAGCAAGCAAAGACTATCGTTTGTATGTTGGCGTCTCATGTCTTACAATCGAACTGCCTGAAATGGACTTGAGGGTATGTGTCTCGCACAGTCTACGACCTACGTATGCTTATCATGTGCGTTAGATTTGCGAGTAATGGTAACGCGTACGTGTAGACTACATAGAAGCGCATCAGTCTCGTGTATCAATCGTCAGTGGCGCACATATTATTTACTTTTCGTAACGCAATTAATTCATTAAAACTCATTATGCCTGGAAAACGTTTGAATACGCAAGCTCGAAATCTGGTAGCTAAGAACCCCGCAGAAATCCTAGGTAAATTGGCTCTCAGTCAAATTGTCTGAAATTGAGATATGTTATAGTTTATGAGGTCCTGATCAAAAGTTCTCATGGGCCTAACCCAAAGTAATGACTAGATTTTGACTTAGAGACGAGATAAGGTTCACTGATTCGCGATTTTTCATATAACTTCATTTTCTAAACCATGTTTGGTAAACCTCTGAGCATGTCAGAAACATGCCATGGCAGATCTGTGTAAAGTTTGTTAACCATTTGTAAAGTAAATAAAACATCAAACTTATATATTAAGAGTACAATCACTCTACGTATATGCATTGCTAGCATAATACTAATCGGTGAAATATAGGTTCAAGATGCCCTACAATTATATCTTAAGAATAAAATCCTGATAAAAAAGTTAAATCACAAAGAAAAATTGCAAATATTAAAAAATACCTACATCTTGTGTAATCAAGACAGGCATTATAGATTTTGTTGGGCTATCAAACGTGTTTGAGCGTGTCTGTAATGTGTGATCATGTTTAAAATATAGAACGTAAATGAAATAAAATGTCACGCATGGGGTGCTTGATTAATGTGTCCCTTGTCCACTTACAATTAATATTTGTGTCTATCGAATATCTACATCATTTAAACCATCGTTGTTTAGTAGTAAAGCTCTTTCAGCAGCGTCTGATATTTGGTATAGAAGAGAAGTTGGTGGATATCTGATATTTTGTTGGTGCCGAGCAAAACCAAGATATCACAAAATACTGGCAATATGAGAACATGTATCTAATGTACTTGCTCCTGATATGCAAGTACAGTAATACCGTTCAATTGGATTCTCTTCATCGTAGTTGTGTTCTCGTTCTGTGTTATAAGCAATCCATTGTTGATAAACGGTCTCATTTCTAAAACGTGAATGCAGTCTAAATCTTACAAAACCCGGCACAATACCATATCATCTTCCCTGTTTAAATTATTTTGAATATATGATGGTGCCAAATATTGTTATGCACCAACAGTTAGATCTTCCAAGTATTCGAAAGAGAGTTCAGGAAAGCCTGGAAGTTGATTATGCTCAAGACCAATCCACTCAGCTCCACTTCGACGTAACAAATTTTCTGCCTCCACGCGTACCTGGACAATATTTACCTCTTCAGATCTCTATAATAAAGTCAATGCTAGCTCTGCATTTGCCCCTTCCATCAGTACAGGACCATGAAATCGATTAATTAATGCACCAGCTATACGGTAAAAGTCGCCAATATGAGCTGTGTGTGCCATTCTTATTACTTGTGCAAAAAAGTTGAAAATACTTTTAATATGACCACTTTGACTTTCTACAATCCATCTAGTTTTTGTTACTAACCTGGAGATATTGGCTTCTCTGGTCGATAATTGACGCTTTCCTCTTTGTAGAAAGTGTGGCATGTGGTATCTTATATCTAAGTGATCGAGTAATTCTGTAGCATCGCGATATCCACGGTCTACAAAAAGAATATCTCCAGCCTGGAACCATTCCCTCATCCCATTAATGTCTCGGTTAAACTCAGCTCGCAACAGTGCTGCATCATTATTGCGACTATTGGAAAAATAAGGTCTTTGAATGTCAAGAATTTTTCTATCAGGTGCCACTATCATGATCGGTTTCACTAAATGATACCTTTTAAATGTACAAAAACATTGTCTTAACACTCTAAAGGTTCTGCTCTTTTCAATTTTTAGATAGGTACCATCAACATATGCTATAGCCTTCCTCATATTTGGTTCTCGATTATATAAATTACATAAACATATAACAATAAAATAATTGGCGATAATGGTTACAAATACTTCTTATTTTTAGCGCAATCAAGCTTTGAATTGAATAATTATATTTGGGGCAAACAAGCTTCATCATCCTAACACGTTTGATAGCCCAACAAAATCTGTAATGCCTGTCTTGGGGATTACACAAGACGTAGGTATTTTTTAATATTTGTAATTTTTCTTTGTGATTTAACTTTTTTATCAGGATTGTATTCTTAAGACATAATTGTAGGGCATCTTGAACCTATACTTCACCGATTAGTATTATGCTAGCAATGCATATACTTAGAGTGATATTAATAAATTGTACTTTTAATAATTGTTTGATATTTTATTTACTTTAGAAATGGTTAATAAACTTTACACAGATATGCCATGGCATGTTTCTGACATGCTCAGAGGCTTACCAAATATGATTTAGAAAATATATGATAGTATATAACTCATAAAATATTTAGATATGTATTTAAAGAATATTTATAAGTTATATGAAAATCGCGAATCAGTGAACCTTATCTCGTCTCTAAGTCAAAATCTAGTCATTACTTTGGATTGGGCCCATGAGAACTTTTGATCAGCACCTCATAAACTATAACATATTTCAATTTCAGACAATTTGACTGAGAGCCAATTTACCTATGATTTCTGCGGGGTCCTTTATCATCGTATTTTATGTTAGAGAAAGAGAACAAGGCTCCACTGATTTCTGTCAATGCTGTCCGAGAGATAATTATTTAAATTTAATGTACATGTTTCTTATCAGTAGAATGCAGGCTTTCACGGCCATTGTCGAATGATATTTTATATTTCTTATTACTTATAAATAAATTATTTTAGCGAGTAGCTATTTTTTTTTTTTTAACTATTTAACGTCGGCCTATTTCCGCTACCAGGGCCTATCACCGACGCCAGGAGACGAGCTACCCCCAACCTGGAAATTTTGCCGAACCTCTTCCCTTAAGAAGAGTAGGGATCTTTTACTTGCCTAACATTTAATAGACAAGGGACCGCCTGCTTTACATCCCCTCCGAAGGATGGTATATCCACTACGTAATCATCGTCTGAAATTACGTAACTTCCGAGTATACACTGATATACAAGCCTCTAGAAGATGGAACGAGAACGCTGTATTTCCCAAGATAGGTGGGTCACCCATCCAAGTACTAACCGCGCTCGACGTTGCTTCAACGGAATATCGACTGATATTCACATTGAAGTCGCCTCTACGCTCGCCCCTTAGCGAGTAGCTAATGCTTTGAAGATTAGTCCACATACTGTGTCTAATACAAAAATACAAATGGAGAGAAATGAGTCACTCACCACTCCAGGAACTTCACGACATCGAAAAAAAGCCCTAGAGATTTGGACGAAGCAAGAAAATGTGAAGTTCGTAATGCAATATACACGATGTATGAAGAAAGTAATAAAACAAACAATCACCTGATAAAACAAAATATATACCTACATATATCCTACCGCCATGGTAGCTTAGCCTAAGGCGTATTGTGTGGGGATTATGCTGGTCACACTGACTATCGCGTAACTCACATTGGCATCACATGAGAGTTTATATGTTAAATCTCGTTTGTTGTTAGATGTAAGTCATAACAACATCACTTTGTGAGATAATAAGAGACTCGCAGTACTGACATTGCGACCTACATTTTTTATCTATTCGACATCAATTGAACTCCCATGCGTGTTAACTATGTCGTCTCTCCTTTCGGATGGAAGAAAAATAAAAAACATAATTATATTGTAGTTCCATATGTATATTATATACATTAACATATCTAATATTGTTTACCACACTCCAATTCACTCTCACAAGGAATGCCTGCAAATTATAATATTTTTTAAATTATTAAATTTTTTTACTAGTTGCGGTCGGTAGGGATTGAACCTGCATGTCTCCGTTATATCAATTACAGTTCTGACTCTCATACCCACTGAGCTACCTAGGTGTCCGTTATTTTGGATGCTAAAAGTGGTATAGTAATGTGTGGGAAATATATTTAAAGAGATTATCAGGAAAAATAAATCTTTTATTATGTGAAACTGAATTTCTAATAGAACTTTTGACAAACAACCTTATTTAAAATATTATGTGTATTAATCGTTCAGATCCCTTTTTTCTATCTTCTATTTGTGTTCCCAAACCAAAATTTTTCCTGTTAGCATTTATATTTATTTATAATAATTATAGGAGTAAAATTAGGATTTTAATGTGAATTGTCTGGTCAGGACAGTTTTTCTGTTTTACGTATTCAGGGGATCAACTTAAGTTCACAGCTCAGTTTTGCAGTTTCTGCGAGGTTGGCGTATTGTTTATTTAAACAATTTAATTTTTTAGACAGTGATTTCCATCGGTTTTCTTTGGAAGTCCTATGGAAAACAATAAAAAGAAGGAAAATGTTCTATTTGAGTTGTACAATAAAAGTACATAAACTATAATTCATTCCAATTGTTATTATTATTTAAAAAAAAAATTGAGCATTACAAAATTATGCATTTTTAAACCAATCACTGTTCTTTCAAAAATAATGGATAATATTTAATGAAATTTTATAGCTCTTATGGAGTACAGTCACCACTTAAAATTTCAAATCGAAATGATTACTAAAACAGCTCAAATATACAATTGTTGCTAAAATTTTGCACCAGGCCTGTAGCTAGGGTGGGGGCAGGACGGGCGTAGCCCGACCTACGGCGATTGCAAGGGGGGCAATTTTAATTACCTTTGCAAAATTTTTTTTTAGATTTTTTGCTCTCGCTCATCAAAAAATTTCGGACAAAAAATTGTTTTTTCGATTTCTACCCCCCGCTCATCAAAAAATGTTTGGCTCAGCCACCCCTGAATTATTTGCCCGACCTGAAACCACTTTCTAGCTACGGGCCTGTTTTGCACCCTTGTGAAATCTTGCCATCAAGACCAAGAAATGTGTACGATGGCTCAAATTGTAGCATTCTACTTTAAGATCACGGAGAAAAACATTTTTTTTTTCAAAATTTAAATCCGTTTTATTGCAATTGTTTATAGTTTTCGAAAATATAGTTATAAACAAATTCAAGTAACTCTGATTTTTTTATGAAATCAAAAACGACAAACGAGTAATGAAAGTAGATTAAAAAAGACAATTTTTCAAAAAAAAAATAATAATAATGCTCTACTTGCATTTGGAGCTGAGATACGTTAGTTTTTGCGTTTAGGCCACTAAAAAATAAACAAATCTTGGGTTGGTTATTCTCCAATGTTTATTTGAAAACAATCTAAAGCTACAATTGTTAAAATAACATCGAATAAAGCGGCTTTGAGAACATAATGCACATTTTCAATTTTTTAAAATTTTTTTAAAATTTTTGCCATGAAAATGGTAAACCAAACTAACTTGAACAACCACCCTTATGTTCATGTAAAACTTTTAATATTACTGATACAATAAAAAAATATACTTCGCGAGCAGGATTTGAACTCGAGACGTCCGCTTCTTGAATAGAAAGAGCCTTACCTAGAGATGCCACAAGATCGAGACTAGTCTCGGTCTTGTCTTGAATTTCAAGACAAGACCATCTCTGAAATTTCGAGACTTAGACAAGACCTGACCTTTCAAGACCAAGACTCTTGTCGAGAATCTTGTCAAGAGTTTTGGTTTTGTCTTCCTATAATAATTTTTAAACTTTTTATTTTTAAACAATGACCTTGTCTCTGAATTAAAATGTAAAGACTCAAGACAAGACAAGACGAGACTCACTAGTTCAAGGCCAAGACAAGACTAGTTAGGCCAAGACTATCTCGAGACCAAGACTATCTCGAGACCAAGACGAGACTTGCTTAGTCTTGTCTTGGTCTTGCGGCATCTCTAGCCTTACCCACTGAGCTATCTGGCGACTAAAGTCCAGTTTGCAAGAACATAATATAACATTTAGATATATTTGGTGATTTTCGGATCTCTAACAAAATCACTAAAGACCCCACTTTCGGGCCTCTATACAGTATCTTTTAACAATTGTAACTTTGGATTATTTTCATGTAGCAGAGACAAAATAATAGACATTGGAGAATTACCAGTCCAAATTTCAATAAGAAATATCGATTTGTTTATTTATAAGTGACCTAAACGTAAAAACTAACGTATCTAGCTGCAAGTAGAGCATTAATTTTTTTTAAAAGTTGGCTCTTTTAATTTACTTTCATTATTCCTTTACCGTTTTTTAATTTGCAATTGCAATTGCACTTTGAAGCCATTAGTTTCTTGAAATGGTGTCTCTTTAGCTTCACACATGTAAATCACATTATTCCTTTGGTAGAAGCATAATGAATAGGCAAAGGCGAGTTACATTTTTATCTCTCCCGTGACGTTTTTGTGCTATTTCATGTGAGTTAAATAATAATTTTAAATGATGCCAATAAAATTATATAATGCGGTCTCGTTAGGTGATACATTTATTCAATTGGCATATCTTTGACTTGACAAATGTAAAACAAAATGTATTAGTAAATTGGCATTAATGCGATGTCTCAGAGAGGTCTGTGTTTGCTGGGCACCTAACACGTAAAAAAATGTAATTTTACTTCCACGTCCAGTGGAAGTATAGTAACGACAAAAAAATTTTTAAAAATTTTTATTGTCCAAATAGGCTTAAAATGTCATGAAACGTCGAGATTTTAAGTTTGAGCGAAAAAAAATTTTCTGTCTGTCGGTCTGTCTGTCTGTCTGTCTGTAACTTTTTTTGTGCGCACGTTTACTCTGGAACCGTTTAAGATATTGACTTGAAATTTGGTACACATATGTACTTTAACGAGATCTAGAACTAGATTATATTTTCATCTTGTTCCGTCGAAGGGTTGGGGGGTAAATTGGGGTAAATTTGGGGTAAATGGATAAATCAAGCAGTTAAGTGTCCATGAAATTGGTATTTAGTATATACAAGAGAAGCTAAGGTCTCAAAAAAATTTTTGGCATTAGCCACCCCCACCTCCTTATTAAAGGGGATAAAAAAAATTGTGATTTAGTGTATGTACAGGAACCGGAAACCTCAAAATATTTTTTTACTTCATCCATTAAAAAAAAAACCGATATAAATCGGAAAATAAACTTTTCATGGGGGTTGTTCCAAGCAAAATGGGACACACAGTATATATGAACGAATAACCATTTTCAAAAATTAATATTTTATTTATTGGATATCTCAAGTGTAAATGAAAGTATAATTAAAATTGAAACATTGTGAAAAGATAATACAAATGTATGTAAAATTTTTATAACTTTTTAGATTTCACATGCTTGACATTTTATATATTTACTCATTGAACCTACTGACAATGCCCAATACTGTAGTCTGGTCCAGTTTATCATTATTAATATTATTATCACTTATTATTATAATAATTTCCAGTACTCATCTTAATAAAAATTTGCTACGCTTGTGGTGCGAAATCATTGTCATCCTTCAATGAATTAGTTCAGACAAAGGAGAATGATGACGTCCGCGTCCGTTTAAAGATCCATTGATTCAACTTATATGCATTATTTTGTTTATTCTAAGTGCACATAATAGTACCTACATTTACAGCTGATAGTGTCCTAGTTGCATTAGATAGGGCTCTTTTACTAAGGAGGGCAAAATACACTTTAACAATCATACCGTTAAGGGCTTATGATATATAACGAAGGGTGAGCACAAACAATTTTTAGTATTTAAGAAAACTTTATATAAAAATTACTTTGTTTCGTTTCTCTCAGGTGTCAGTATATTATACGAAAAATCGTAGAAAACAGAATAAACAGCTAAATAAAAAAACGGACCATTTTCAGATTGCCAGTATGGTTTTCGACCCAAATTATCAGCAGACACACATATTTGTTACTATTTATATGCGACGCCTTTGAAAATTATCCCTTTCTTGTTTTGTTTCAACCTTATGTGTGCTTTGGTCGAAGTGTTTGATTCAATTTACCACGTAACCAGAAATTGCTTTCCATTATATACATCGATTTAGCTCATTAAACAAGTATTACAACTGGACAAAATGGTGCAGGATTTTTTTCTCACTTGAAATACTGAACACATATTAAAAAAAAAATCTATGTGCCAGTGCGTATGCATATTTGTCAGCTGATTGTTTGATAAATTAATAACTTTTGTTAGAATTAAAATTTCGAATTATGAAAAATTGATTGTGGAATTGGCTGAAAATTTTATATGGTGTGGACTTTGACCGCCCGAATAAAACTCTCGATGGACACAACCTCAAATAATGAACAGATTTTTAATTATCTGTTTTCAAAACTAGAAAATTTCCGTTAGGAATATTTTACTATTAAACCATCAATGTTTTTTCAGACATCAACACTGATTTTATCTCAACAAAAACATCTGACAATATAATCTCTGACCATAACGCCCAATTACTATATTATAGGTTACCTCAAATGGAAAATTGTTATACCTGTAGTATCAGAAAAAGAGAATTTTCAGACGAGAATATAAATTATTTTAAATTTTTACTGAGAAAAGAAATGTGGCGGGAGGTTTACTTAGAACCTGATGAAAACAAGAAATTTGATAATTTTCATAACACGTTTTTAAATCTTTTTAATTTAGCTTTCCCCTTAAAAAACCGCTGCCCAAGGAGTCACTACTTCCACACCCAGATTTTCTATCCAAGTCACTCACAACGAAAAAATTTTGTATGTGAAAATAATAGTTTATGGAACTTTAATAATATAATATTTGAAATCCTCTACCTTGCTAATTGGTTAAGCCAAAGCCATTTAATCCAAAAACACACACACAACAAATCCTCTACCTCAAAAACCCATAAAACACCTGTTCAGTTAAAAATATTTTTGTACCACCCCATAGACTAGAGCAGGTAAAAAATAGAGGGCCCTCTATTTCTTCAATAAAAATGTATAATCACCTTCCGCAGGTTATAAAACAAGGAAGAAATTTTGTAACATTTAAAAGACTCGTGAAAAGGTATTTGGCGGAACATTGTTTTTACTCTTACGAGGAATACTACCTTTTCAATAAAACCGTCTATTCATCTGGTGAAATATCAATCAACCCACCTATAAGAGAAAATTTTTGTTGCTAGTTTTCATGATGCAAGGGAATATTGCAGTTTTAACACAGCATTTAGGATATAGGAAAATTGGACAAGTAATTTCTTAGGCAAGTTCTTGAGAAGGATGTTGGGGATGCTTTTAAGTTAGGTATTGTTCAAAAAATTTTCTTCAGTTCTATTGGTGTACTTAAGATTTTGCTTAATTTTCTGGACGGGATGAGGTATTGGGAAGGGATTTGTCGTGCGAGTCTTGTCAGGTTTTCTTGTTCTTGTGTGTTGTTAGGTGGCGTCGTGCTTGTGGTCTGGAGGTGCTTTGCAAGTAAATCGGCTTTTCAACGTCTTTATTATATGTGAAATCATTTTTTATTAGAGTTGGTACAGAGACGAACCAATTTTTGAGTAGCTTCGTCATTTTTCAAAGACTATTGTCTACACTGGTAAGGCGTGAAATTTTGTCATTCCACACCTCAGCCCTGTGTTTTTCGAGTTTAGTTTTTATATTTACTTGCAAGCCTCTCAGTCTTAGTCTGTCAATGTCGCCTCTGTTTCTCTGCCAGCACCTTTTTATTTTATTTTTAAATTTAACGATGCCTTTAAGGTCGTCAGGAATTGTAACTTCTCTGGATTTTTGTATTAAATTTAACGAGGCCTTTAAGGTCGTCAGGAATTGTAACTTCTCTGGATTTTTGTATTATAGCCTTAGTTGTCTTGTCATGTGTGTTTTGTATTGTTTTCTGTAAGTTTTAGTATTTCTTGGTCTAAGTCATTTTCTGTATTGATGTTATTGTTTATATAAGTATTGTTGTGTATTATTTGTCTGTATGTTCTCCAGTTTGTTGTCCTATAATTGTATGTTCGTCTATCAGTTATGTTTCTATGTGTGTCTTGTATTTGTATGTGTACAGGGTTATGGTCACTGGATAAGACACTACATGAGTGTAGGTGTTGCTGCATTGTGTCGCAATATGGAGTGTTTATGTTCTTCCTTTTGTGCTTCTAGAGAGTTTCTTCTTCTATGTCTTCTGTTTCCTCCGTTTCTATTCTGGTATTCGTTCGTTTTTCTTTGCTGTTGGTTCTCAGTGTGCTTTGTCCTTACCTAGTTTATTCATGATCCTTTCAATTGTTGTTTTGCACTTGTAGCATGGTCTCCCTATTTTTGGTTTACTGCTGTACAGTATTGGCGCTTTCTCCAGTCGATGTATTGGGTCCCATTTTTGGACATGCCCCCAGTACTTCATTGCGTACGTTTCTATCCTTTTTATAATTGTTTTCCATCCTGTTCATGCTACCGTTTTATGGCTTTGCTATAAGTCTTATTATTTTTGCGAGCAGTTGCATGATGTCTCACTCAGCTCTTCTTGGACTTTCTCTGTTAGCTTTTATTTATTGTTGCCGCTCCGTATGTCATCGTTGGCAATATGATGCCTAATCCTCTTAATCAGGCTCCATGGTGGTTTATTTTTCTCGATGAAAGGTAGAATTGTCCTTGTAACTCTGTATGCCATTTTAATTCTCTCCTTTACGATTTATTTTCTTTCCAGTTGATTCGTCATATATGTTCTTAGACATTTCAATTTGTTCATCGTTCTTAAGGAGTAGACGCCTATTTTGTATTCTTCTTCGCTAATAATCGGACTTTCTTTTGTTGATGGGACTTATCCCTTATTAGTAAATTCTTGAAGCTTATTTTCAGTCTGAGATGTGTCCAGGTCCGTGTCCTAGAAAATTGAAAATAATCTTCTATCGGCGTATGCTGGCACGGTCGAGGCTCTCGATGTTTCTGTGTTTAGTTAAAATTTGGTGTTTCCTTTATTATTGTACTTTATATCACCTGATCTAGGGAACATGATGAATAGTCGGGGAGATATAGGATATCCTTAGTTACCAGAATTCAACTTATTGGCAACTTTCTTCCTCCAGTTTTTTAGTAAAATTTTGCAGTGGTATGCATCTTCTCGTGTGCATATTGTTGTTTCTTCTATATTTCTTCAGATGCTTGAATATTTGGTTTGGTCATGGTTCTGTTAAAAGAGTTTCTATGTTTCTACTATGACTGAGTTGGCTACCTGTATACCCAAAGTATTTCTCTGTTATTACAATTGTCATTCAATTTTCTTGTTAAAAATATTCCTATTTGGTATTATTAATTTTATGTTTAAAATCAATAATTTATATTGGTGTAGGTCGACATCTTGTAAATAAATTAAATTATAAGCTATAATTTTATTTTTTGGAAAAACTAATCAATTTTCGATATTTAAATAAATACATTTTCGTTTCGTGATAGATGTTGCATCATATTTTCCAGTTTAATAAATGCTACAAAACTTTTTCTACTTCAAAATAAATAGACTTATTAATTGAAACTCGCAGCCAAATTAATTTGAGACGGTGTCAATTTTAAAAGCATAATCTTTCATTAATTATGATTTTTTTAATTTTAACAAGGAAAACGCGGTCTGATTTGTTAAATTTAAGGAAACTTCATTGACACATACTTGCCAGGTCTAATTAAAATCTGAACAATCTAGATCGTCACTGTCCGATAACATGACATTTAAAGGTCGCTGTTTTCCGTGTCGTTGAATAAACATCATTCTCGAAGCGCTAATTATTGACAAATATTTTAATATTGTCTTAGACTTTCCTCCACAGTGTTGATGCTCAATTCGCAATTTTTCATCAATAGTTAGTTAATACTACGTATTATTATAAAAACTCAACTTTCAGTTATAATTTAAATTTCTCACTTTTGAACCCGCTTGTCCTAAAAGTTAGAGCGATATAAAATGTAGCTCTCATGCATTTGATGCTACAAATGCTTTAACTATGTTTACCGGTAGAGTCTATATCCGTTACCCATATAATAAATTGCTGTTTAGAATTAGGTATTTTCCCACCAAATGGAAGTTTGCCGTTTCCCAATACCTAAAACAAGTAATCCCATTCAGAATAATCCTTTACAACCTATCAGTGTATTATTAGAGGTCCTTAATAAATAAAAAGTATATAGAATAGTATATCAATAGGTCAAAAAAAAATCAATCAGTTGTTACGATATAATAAACATTTTTAATGATAATAAGAGAAAAAAATAATTGTACAGAAATAAGTTTCATAACATGCTGGACTCAAATATCAAATAAAAAAGTCTGTAAGTATGTATGTGTGTAAATTACCTGACCCATGACCCCCCCCAGAGCTCTGATCATGATAAAAACTGATCAATACAAATACTAAAAATTCCAATTCCTTTTGTTAAATTATAGAGAAAAGCAAATAAATAAATATTTTTTTGTTACAAAAGTTAAATAAAAACAGGATTTAGGAAAAGTAGAGAAAATTATTGATCACTGATCAAAAATGAAAATCTGTCTATTAAAATGTCAATTTCTAGTCTTCGAATTTTTCTGATAGCCTACATTCTGATTATACAAGAAAATAAATAGCATAGAATGAAATTATTTACAAAATACCCATCTAAAAATATTTGAAATAAAAAAGACACGTGTCTTGTCTTGTAGTCTCTATCAATCAAAAATGAAAATCAATATCTAATCTTTGTTCTAACATAATAGCCGACACTGGTTATGCAAGGCACCAAAAAATACTCACTTCTTCCACTCGCTTATACCTTGAAACATTTTTCGCCATTGTTGTTGTGATTTTTATAATTTAAAACATTTTCTGGATAAACGTTTTTGTACATTTATTTTAAGTTTTTTATGTCTTGCATAACCAGATGATGTCGAGGCGACCATCTCAGAACGCCAGACTCCTGGAGCTCCAAACTGGCAGCTCAACTTTTTTCTTAATTTCATAAAATGAAAATAAATAGTAAGTGTACCTATGTTAGGACTGAATTTTAAAAAGGGTCATAAAGTAGACCTTAGTTCAAGATGGTACCCAGAAATTATAATGTATTGGTGACATCTTGAACTAAGGTCAATTTGCCATCATGTCATTATATGAAGCGTCATAGTTCGAGAAAATGAAAATGTCGAATTGCGAAAAATCTAGAGCTTCCAGAGCAAAACTACCTACAGATTTAAACCAAGCGTGTTCAAATCAGGGAAGAACGTGTGTTGTAATAAACCCAACAAAATTTTTGTTCTCCTATGTTATCAATAGTTACAATATTCCAAGAGTAAGAAAAAAAACGGATGACTTGCACGTGTTTTTGTCATTAAAATATAAAATTCTACTTTATAATCAGATTGACTTCTGTGCATGCATGTATTGAAGAATATTCTTTTATTTTAGTTTGTTAAATGTATTAAAGTTTATTTATGTTTACTGCTCTGTGTAAATATTTAGTTGTACTTATATATTTTTAAGAAGGATATGACTATTATGATTACATTTTCAAAAATTAAAAAGATAAAATGAAGGTTATATAGTTTTATACTCTGCTACACTTCATATTACAACACGAATTTTCAGAACAAAAATGCCTACCTATCAATTTTTAAGGGGTTAAAAAATGTTAGTATATATTTTTTAATAAGGATGCCCCCCCCCCCCCCCCAGAAACAAGGCGTAGGACAGCCCTTGCCTAAAACTACCCTTAATGGTGCAATTGTTCAGTTTTTTGCTCATAATTTTAAAACTAATAGCTTTACACCAAAATAGGCAAAATAGACAATATATGCGGCATAAAATTATCTTTTAAATGGCGTACGATATACTTATTTCAACTACCACATGGCAAGTTCACTCTGTAGTAATACCACCAAAGGTACATTTTCCAGTTTTTAGCTTATTACTTATAAATTAAATGTTTTAAGTGAAAATTTCAAAATATAATTCATTGATAATTAAATGCCCTTTCGAGCGGTATAAAATATAATAAACTTACCGTGCTTACCCCCAACCTCATTCGATGTCGCAAGGTACGCAATGCAGTAAATATAATAGTATATAATATAAAGACAACCGTCTTTATAAAACATTATTATTTTGGGACATTATTATATTCGGTATATTTATGATGATTACTTAATGAAAAATTTTGTAGGTTAGTAACAGAACAAACATTTTTTAATAAAATGCTAATATAGGAATAAAAAATAAAGCAGGAAAAATTATTCTATTTCTATTTCTTTAGTTTCAAAAGTAGAATGTGCCCAAGAAATGCACTGGCACTGCCTGCACATAGATGTACAAAACATTCTCGCTTTTGTGTTACTGCACTGCAATCCACAGCTCACTTTACAGCCAGAAAATATTAATCGAAGCATTTTGTCTGGAGTTGCGTTTTCTGTTGCCATAACTGGAGACGATGCAGAACCTTTAACTTGCCATCCCTAGTCGATAGGATGTTTATTGGTAGAAAGCCCTTAGTTCCAAATTTATGAGCAAAAAAACTGAATAATCGTACTTTTAAGGGCATTTTTAGAAATGGAGCCCCTAGTGGGGGACGGTGGGAAAATAAAAATTACGCAGGCCGAAATATATTACTCGGAAAATTGAAAAGTATATAGCGTAAAATCAAATTCATTATTACTACTTGAATGTTATTTGGAAAATAGAAACCAAATCACTGTTTATAATGATGTGACATCAACAATAGTGGGTATGAATCATGGAGTACCTCAGGGGCCCGTCCTTGGACCCTGTTGTTTATGATCTATGTCATTGACTTACCGCAATGTTTTAAATGCTAAATTTGTGCTGTATGTAGATGATGCTAGTAAAGTAAGTAAAATCCAATGAAAACCAGATTAAGTTGCAAAATGTTATGCTGCAAACACAGTCGATTACTTGCGAGTGGTTCTAAGCCAGTGTCTTATGCTCAGACGATACCAAAACAGCAAATATGGTATTTTCGTTATATTGAAAAGTATGAAAGTCCAGATAAGTTCCAAGCCAATGTCTTATGTTCAGACGACACCAAAACAGTAAATATGGTATATTGGTTATATTGAAAAGTATGAAAGTCCAGATAATGTAATATTTCTGGGAGCAGTTCTTGATCTCAAACTGTGTAGGGACCAACATGTTGACTATGTTGCAAAAAAAAAACTGGTAGTAGGGGTAGTATTCATAAATGCCATTAGAACAGCCTATTTTTCCTTATTTCAAGGCACCTTTTCTTACGCAATTCTAACTTGGAGGAATACAGCTCATTTAGATAGAATATTTAATTTACATAGACGTGTTGTGAAATCGATTTTTAGTCTTGAATATAGGGATGACGTAAAATATTAATTCATTGAATATGGAACATTAACAGTTCCCTCTTTTTATATCAGTAAAACAACGCTGTATATTCTTTAATCTTCAAAATTATCGGTCGTGGCAAATACCCCTTGAGCAAGCAGGGTTTGTTTCGTAGACTACCGTAAGGCTTTTGACAATGTGGAATGGGACAATCTGTGGACTGTATTATTGGAGATGGGGACACCCAAACATCTGGTATTTATTATACGCCGTCTGTATGAAGAAAACTCTGCTTTGATAAAAGTAGGCAACACCAACTCAGATATATGCAAAGTCAGCAAAGGCGTCAGACAGGGCTGTCTTCTGTCACCATTCCTCTATCTATAGTGAACACGTAATGCGACGTGTGCTGGAGGACTGGCACGGTGGGGTAGCTATATATTGTGAACAATACTGGCGACTGTGAATGAGATTCGGAGAAGAATACAGATGGCAAGATCGGGAACTTGCCAGTTGACCAAAATTTGGCGTGACAGAAATATCACGAGGCGCACAAGGAACAGACTTGCTAACGCCTTAGTTTTCTGGATCTTCCTTTACGCCTCTGAGACATGGACCATTAGAGAAGCAGACAGACGACGTACTGATGCTTTCGAAATGTGGGTCTGGATATGTTTGTTACGAATTCCTTGGACAGCTCAACGCACTAATACCTCAATTCTTCAAGAAATACGTCCTCAAAACCGACTCTCCAGCATGGTATTCTCTCAAGTTCTCTCATTGTTTTGCCACATAAACCGGAGAGACTTATCCTTAAAATCAAACATAGTATAATTTAGAAAACTGTGTTAGATAATTGCTATTATTCTAACGAATACAACTATAAAAAAATATTGTAAATTTCTGTTGTACTTGAATATAGTAGCTTGCCAATGAAAATAAGCCCTAGTTTCATTATTAGAGCGTGGCATTTAACTATATACAAAATTTATGATAAAAATTGTATATGGTTGTGTTCCTTAGAGCAATGGGAAGTATCTGAAACTATTTCAAAGATTATTCCGTATGATTTTTTAAATATTGATAATAAACCCAAATTAAACGCATATTTCCCTCCCATCCCGCAAAATCCTACCCTTAAAACAATGTGTGTGATTTATTTGTGTTTATTAACTGAAAACCGCGATTATCAATATGTTGTATTATTACAACTTAACACTTGATAATTTGACTTGTGTAAACTTTTTTATAAAACTTATGAACTTATGTTATAAACTTATGTTCATAACATCAATAAACTATTTCAATAAACTATTTATATTTCTATTTCTAATGTTCAACTGACTGGACGAAGGTGAAATTTTATTTTATAATTTTTAACGATTTTTTTTAAGGTGATTTTTTTTCATTTTTTTTTATTGTCCTAATATAAATTATGCTTTCTGAAATACAGGTGACAAGAATAAGATTTTAGAAGGTTCAAAATACTTAGTCATATAAGTACAAAGATCGAGGAGTTAAAAGGTTCTTGTACTTCTTAATCTGTTGCCGTTTTCTACACTTAATTACTACAGGAGGGGACCTTTTGATTCCTGATGTGTAATATACTGTAGTACTGTGATAAGTACGCCTAAATATGTAAATACAGAATTGATTAAAGCAAAACAACAAGTATATAAAAGTATTTATAGCTCGACAGGAAATAAAGCGTAAAGTCAGTTTTCTGGCAAATTTCATCACAAAGACTACTAAATAGAATTTCACTTCAAAGTCCTTCAGAATAAAAGCTGCAGGCAAATAGGATATATTTAATAGTAAAATCCTGTTTAAATTAGCGAAGTATAGAAGATCGGAGCCTGGTGCTGTCTAGTTTAGATATTTGTGTTTAAAACGCTCTGTATTAAATTTCTCTTTGATTAAGTGGACGGCAAAGGTTTATTAGTAATTGCATAATGTAAAGTATATATTAAAAAAGTAATAATGAAACATGTATATAAATACAAGAACAGTAGTTCGGTAATTAATTTCTCTACTCGGGTATACTCAGCGAATCAGGTTTCACATAAGTATTCCGGATTCTCTCATACTCATAAACTTTAGAGTATTGCCGCTTTATTCGACCAAAAAAATTTGAAAAAAATTCACCATCGATATTTTAATAAATTTTAACATTCTAGACCATTGAGAAACATTTTTATACTCGGTCTTTAGAAACTGTCGTTGTTCTCGCCACTATACCAACAAATAAATTTGATACTTCTTTTACCTGACGTTAAAAAGACTAACAAAAAATGAAGGGCCTCGCAGCAAAACTCAATATTAGAATTATATTTGTTACAGCGGTTGAAGATGCCAAATAATTTGAATATAAAATAACCCTCAAGGATTCAGTTTGAGTCCTTGTTCTTTCTTATTTTTATCAAATTGCCGAATTGACATTTATAGCCAAAATTAGAATATTAGACTAATTTTGTGAAATTAATACTTTTTAAAAAACAACTTGCATGCTCAGATACGAATAGTTAATCTATATATGAAAAAAAAAATGGACGCATTTCCATTCAGTGAATAGATTAATGTTTGATATTACGTTTTACATTCATACCATGTATACACCTATTTTCTTCTAGGCATAATATTTTTCTTATTTCACTGCTTGGTAGATAAGTATATGTACATTATTTAGGTATTTCGCACACAAAACTTTTTTTTATAGTAGTTTTATATATTGGGGTAAATTTGGGGAAAATAGGTAAATCAAGCAGGTAAGAGTCCATAAAATTGGTATTTAGTATATACAAGAGAAGCTAAGGTCCCAAAAAAAGTTTTGGCATTAGCCACCCCCATTACCACCCCCACCCCATTATTAAAGGAGATGAAAAAAAATTGTGATTTAGTGTGTGTACAAGAACCAGACACCTCAAAATATTTTTTTACTTCATCTACCCCCACTACCACCCCCCATCACCACCCCCACCCCGCTACCGATGTGGGGTATCGTTTTATGGGTTTTTGGGGTAGAGGATTTCAAATATTATATTATTAAAGTTCCATAAACAATTATTTCCACACACAAATTTTTTTCGTTGTGAGTGACTTGGATAAAAAATTTGGATGTGGAAGTAGTGATTCCTTGGGCAGCGGTTTTCAATTATATTTAATCATTTCCTTCTTCAATAATTACATAAAACATAGGTAGATGTTTAAAGAAACATGATCTATTTTAAGAGTAAGTGTATTAATTATGTGAAAGATTTTCAGATATTTGAGTTCTTTAGTAATAGAATATAAAACAATATAACAAATTACTATAGTAGTTAGCATTAACAATTTGTAATTTAATGCTTTTTATTATAAATAACATATCCACTTTTCATCCCTCGTATACATGTTAAACAATAATTAACAAACAACAACAAAGGACCCCGCTCAGATCTCATGGGAAGTGACCCCCGGTGAAATTGGCTGAATTTTACTTCCACATCCAGTGGAAGTATAGTAACGACAAAAAAATTTTTTTAAATTTTTATTGTTCAAATAGGCTTAGAATGTCATGAAACGCCGAGATTTTAAGTTTGAGCGGGAAAAAAATGTCTGTCGGTCTGTAACTTTTTTTTTGTGCGCACGTTTACTCTGGAACCGTTTGAGATATTGACTTGAAATTTGGTACTTTAACGAGATCTAGTACTAGATTATATTTTCATCTTGTTCCGTCGAAGGGTTGGGGGGTAAATTGGGGTAAATTTGGGGTAAATAGGTAAATCAAGCAGGTAATAGTTCATAAAACTGGTATTTAGTATATACAAGAGAAGCTAAGGTCTCAAAAAAAATTTTGGCATTAGCCACCCCCACCCCATTATTAAAGGGGATAAAAAAAATGTGATTTAGTGTGTGTACAAGAACCAGAAACCTCAAAATATTTTTTTACTTTATCCACCCCTACTACCACCCCCCCATCACCAACCACCCCCACACCACTACCGATGTGGGGTATTGTTTTATGGGTTTTTGGGGTAGAGGATTTCAGATATTATATTATTTAAAGTTCCATAAACAATTATTTCCACATACAAAATTTTTTCGTTGTGAGTGACTTGGATAGAAAATCTGGATGTGGAAGTAGTGATTCATTAGGCAGCGGTTTTTAATATGTCGTAGATTTCGACTTTCTGATCAAAAGCTCTCATGGGCCCAACTCGATCCTATGACTAGTTTCCGAGGTACAACTATAAATTCTTCTAAAATTCTGTATCTTGTCGAACTTTTAATTTATTGATGGGGTATTAGAGGTCAAAGGACCAATTTCCGAAAGTTTTTCAATTAAAGTTTTTTAATCAGAAAGACGCATACTTTATGTAAAACATGTTTTAGCCAATTTGACCGAATATTTTGCTCACTTGTTATTTTTATATAGATTTCCCGGCGCCTTCACCATTTCAAACGTTAATTTTTTTACGCTATTTTTATTAAAACGACAAATGTTTTTAGTGCAAAATGTTATAAAGGGCTATTAGAACGTATCATAATATAAAATATATGAAAAAAAAAATCATGAATTCGAAATTTGTTTTATTGTACAAGAGGTCATTCTTGTACATTTCTTGAAACTAGTCGTAGGATCGAGTTGGGCCCACGAGAACTTTTGATCAGAAAGTCGAAGTTTACAACATATTAAAAATTCAACCAATTTCACCGGGGGCCGCTTCCCATGAAATATGAGCGGGGTCCTTTAAAGATAAAGAGCAAACTTATTAAGTTAACAATACACATGTATTATTATCTGTTTTGTTTCCACAGCACACTTTTTTTATTTGCAGAAACATTTGTATACAAATAAAATAAATGCAAAAATTATAAAGATTTAAATTAATGAACGAGGACCCAAGAATTAAACCCTTTAAAATATAATCTGTGTACATAGAGGCATAGCAAGTTCATTTGCTTAGCACTAAAAAATTATTCATTTATTTATTCATCCATTTATTTGTTTATTTATAGCAAGGAATGTCTTTATTTTCAAAACGTAGGTATATATAAATATAAGGTAGGCTTACTAAGTGCATTTGTACTAAAAATCTATTTATTTGGAGCAATGAATGTTTATGTTTTTTTCTCCGATTTAGTCAACTGAGATAAGGCAGCGGCATATGCTATGTTCATGTGAACGGAATGTTTAGCTTATTCAATTTTCTTTGTACCAACGCTTCTAACATTTTACATTATTTGCTGTTGACGAGGTGTCTAGTATTTTATGTACACATTTTTCAATTTTCTCTTGCATTTACATTACCGCATGTTTTATTTTGTTTTCCTTTACACAAATATCTGTAACTAGGAATTTATTTCCTGCAGATATGTTTATAATAATTAAACAAAGAAACAAATGCATCATGTGACTGAATTAACGTATGTGTGTTGTATGTCAGAACATAAACATAGATATGCCTTACTTTTACTTCCACATTCAGTGGAAGTATAGTAACGACCAAAAAATTTTTTAAAAATTTTTATTGTTCAAATAGGCTTAGAATGTCATGAAACGTCGATATTTTAAGTTTGAGCAAAAAAAAAATTTCTGTCTGTCTGTCGGTCTGTCTGTAACTTTTTTGTGCGCACGTTTACTCTGGAACCGTTCAAGATATTGACTTGAAATTTGGTACACATATGTACTTTAACGAGATCTGGAACTAGATTATATTTTCATCTTCTTCCGTCGAAGGGTTGGGGGTAAATTGGGGTAAATTTGGGGTAAATCAAGCAGGTAAGAGTCCATAAAATTGGTATTTAGTACATACAAGAGAAGCTAAGGTCTCAAAAAAATGGCATCAGCCACCCCCATTACCACCCCCACCCCATTTATTAAAGTGGATGAAAAAAAATTGTGATTTAGTGTGTGTACAAGAACCAGAAACCTCAAAATATTTTTTTACTTCATCCACCCCCACTACCACCCCCTATCACCCCCCTACCCCACTACCCATGTGGTAGTGTTATAGGTTTTTGAGGCAGAGGATTTCAAATATTATATTATTAAAGTTCCATAAGCAATTATCTCCACATACAAAATTTTTTCGTTGGATGTGGAAGTAGTGATTCCTTGGGCAGCGGTTTTACCATTGTACTCCATATGCATCACTCCACAGATTACGTAACATTAACACATTAATTAAATTGATACACGTCTGACTCCCATGACACAAGAACACGAAGTGGTAACTGACGGATCGGCCAGTAGGTCTGAGAGGGGATAAGAGGGAAAAACTTACTTTGAACATTGTGACTCACGCTCAAAAGACGGAACTATCTGTGTTTTATGTAATTATTGAAGGAGGAAATGGTGAAATATAATTAATAGTATTAGATTAAAAATATATAACTAACAAAAACTTAATACACATTAATAAAAACTGTACTGAACAATGAATCGCCTTATATAAATAAGTATAAGTATTAAACAAGCTAACTTTTTATATAACTGTTATACATTCTATAGGATACTCTTCGCAGTTTTTTGTAAATAATGTTAATTTTAGAATTTTTAATTTTATAGTACGAACTTAGTTGGTAAAATACTCAGTGTAAAATAAAGTAAAAATAAAAAAAAACTACATCATACCCTTACCATTTGGGTTTCGAACCCGGGACCCTTGGATTCCGAGTCAAAAGTGTAGGAACTACACCACCACCTTACACGTAAAAAAATGTAAATTTTTACATTATAAGACACGAGCTAAAATCATATTTTCACGGTTGCATATTACATTATGAAATGTATATTTCTAAAATATATAAATATTTAGATATTAAAATGAAATATCATTTCACCAAATTTATATTCAATTACAAAAACATAAAACCAAAAAAAAAAATGTTTTCAAATTTAAATCATTAATAACATTTTTATTTACTGATCGATTTTGATCAAAAACAATAGGGTTCTTCCTCTAGCTAACACTAATTTACTGTCCAAATTTCAGTACAATCGGATTTTTCTTTCTTGAGTTATCGTGCTTACAAGAAACGTGACGGACGGACGGACGGACGGACGGACGGACGGACAGACGGACATTTTGAAAGTTGTTCAGAATTCGTTCACTATCACAGTGATATGAAAATTTTTTCTCTACGAGCGATATTTACGGTTTTAGAAATGTGCCGATCAAATACAATATACTCTTCGTTTTTGCGAAGAGTATAATAACAATAAAGTGCATGTAGATAGCGGTCAGCAGCACTACGCCATCTAGCGGCGGAGCTCCGAGTTGCCGAAGTTAGGTAATAAGAAGAGCATTGCTAAGTGAACAATAACGCGCGTCAACAACTAAATAAACTACTACTAAATAGTTCAAAATATTTTTAATGTGTAGCGTCTCGAAGTGAGGATATTAGTAAATATTCATATATTCCAAAGTTAATCAAGCCATACATCGAATTCTATTGTTCTATCAACAACATGGAAGCCTTGATACTTTCATTAAAATAAAAAAAAACCGCTGCCCAAGGAATCACGACTTTCACATCCAGATTTTCTATCCAAGTCACTCACAACGAAAAAATTTTGTGAAAATAATTGCTTATGAAACTTTAATTATATAATATTTGAAATCCTCTACCCCAAAAACCTATAAAACGATACCCCACATCGGTATACCCGATACCCTTTAATAATGGTGGGGGTGGTAATGGAGGTGGCTAATGCCAAAAATTTGTTTGATACCTTAGCTTTTCTTGTATATACTAAATAATACCAATTTTCTGGACACTTACCTGCTTGATTTAGCTATTTACCTCAAATTTACCCCAATTTACCCCCCAACCCTTCCACGGAACGAGATGAAAATATAATCTAGTTCCAGATCTCGTTAAAGTACATATGTGTACCAAATTTCAAGTCAATATCTTAAACGGTTCCAGAGTAAACGTGCGCACAAAAAAGCTACAGACAGACCGACAGACAGACAGAAATTTTTTTTTTCGCTCAAACTTAAAATCTCGACGTTTCATGCCTATTTGAACAATAAAAATTTTAAAAAATTTTTTTGTCGTTACTATACTTCCACTGGATGTGGAAGTAATATATCTGAAACATTGCGCTTTATTATATTAAAATATTTAAAAGAAACTCATTCCTATCGTGGTGTATAAATTACATATCTTTTAGCACTGTAGAAGTAAATAGACATTTTTACAATGATGTTATTATAATATTTATCAGAAGTGATATGTGACTACGTATATACCGTCACCGTCTGCGGCAAGTCACGATTTCCATTACGTACACCCCGGCACTGGGAACGGCAATGATATCGGCAGGAGCAGAGGCATGCAGCATATATTTGTGCTGCGTCAAAGGCACCCAGAACGGCCCGTTGCGCTGGAACGTGCAACTTTGCCCCTGCGGGGAGGATGACGGTGGTATAACTGTATGTCTCTGTGAAACACTAAGCTATACCTTACGTAATTGAGCTCTAATGGGATTCAGCAGTCATTATTTCAGTTTGTATGGTAGACTAATATTACAGAGCTATTACAGCTAGAGTTCATATATTTTTATGTCAGTTATTATGTGCTACTGTCTCTCGAGTAATGTTGTGACACTACAATTTTTACGCTAAAGATGATTTTTTAAATTATATCAAATCGTAAAAACATACAAGCACTTATTTTCCCGAGTTCTTCATGATGTCAAAAGTACTATCAGGAAAGTTGGAAAATAGTATACAGAGATGAGTTGATTGTGTAACGAATTCCATAACTTTGCTGTACGAGTCTTGTAAATGTTATTCGATAGTTATAGGAGTTAGAAGTCCCGAAAGGCTGGCAGGTGTTAAAAGGCCGCAAATGAACCTTACCTATCTCTGTCTTCCCCAAGACCATGTCAAGAGGAATACGCTTTTCCCACGTCGAATCAGAAGACTTTTTAGAATCTGCTTTTGTGAACAGTTCCAAGCACAGCAAGGTAAAAGTAATTTATTTTACATTAAAGAAATACTCTTACCAGAGCGTCGGTAATTTGTCTTAATCGCAGAGGTACGAATTTTTAGTTTGCTGCTGTTCAGTATTAACGCTTCCTTCGTGAATGAGTTGGGTCCCTTCTTTTGGCAGGTCTTCAGTGCACCATCCTTTGAATTTGTTTTCTCTCCTATTAATGTAAACATTTTATAGCATTGCGTTAGCCTTATTCAGGGGGGGCTCAACGTAAATTTTCCACCCGGGCGGGAGCACTTTTTGGCGCCCTTTCCTGAGGTCATCACGGACGTACTTCATACTAAAATACAAGGATATCCCTTCGGACTCCGCGATCACTACTTTTTATCGCCTCATGGGGAGTGCTATTAAAAATCTAAAAAAAAAATTTATCGCCTCATGGCCTATCAGAAATCTGAAAAAAATTTATCGCCTCATAGAGAGGGTGCTATTAGAAATCCGAAAAATTTTTTGCCCTCTGGCGCCTCGGGCAACCGCCCGGGTTGCCCGGCCCTTAAGCCGCCCCTGGCCTTTTTGCTTTTGTTAAGTAGTTTGGCGCCATCCTTTTTAGCTCTTCTTAGAGTTCTGTTGGAATTTGTTGTTGCCTCGTTTTTAACTCTGTATATCATCATTAGCAATATGATGGCTGTGCACTAATATCCTTTTGATCGGGCTTCATGGTGGTACATTTTCCTTGATAAAAGGTAGAAGTGTCTTTGTAACTTTGTATACCCTTTTAATTTTCACCTTTACAGTTTATCTTCGTTTTAGTTGGTTCGTCAGATACGTTCCTAGGTATTTCAATTTGTTTTTCATTTGTAGAGAATAATGTCCAATTTTGTATTCTTCACGACTAGACTCTTCTTGAAGCCTATTTTCAGCCCAGATGTGTCCAGATGCCGTTTCTTGTTTTCTAGGAAACTATGACTTGATCTATATGTCGCTGATGAATAGTCGGGGGGGATAAAGAGCATCCTTGCTCGACTCCTATATTCTTCGGAATGATTTCCGTCGTCTTTTTGAACCACTGAATTGCAGTGCTTTAATGAAAACAGGTTTATATTATCCTATGACTATGTATAGTTTTGTCCCTTGATTATTTTGGTGGTCGTCCATTGATCTGCCTTTGATGAACGTTGTCTGCTAGACTGGTGGTATTCCGATGTGTTCCTCTAGTTGTTCAAGCAGTAATTGTTCGTAGTATTTGATATCCTATGCTGCTGAGTATGTTCCCTCCATGGTGGTCTATACCCTGTGATTAGTTGATTTTGGGTAGGGGTATTTGTATGGTCTTGTTCCATTTCGAAGGTAGAGCTGTGATTTCCATCCACACTCTGGTGATTATTCCTAAGGTTTGCTCCTTTAGCCTTTCTAGTCCATAATGCTTTATCTCGTTGTTTATTTTTTTTATTCTAGGTGCAGTTTTTTACTAGATCTTGCTATTATTTCCAGCAATTGATCCTTTGAAAGTGGCTTATCTAAGACTAGTAGTCAACTTCTTGTTCGTTTTTTTCTTTGGATTTCCTTCTTCTCTGGTTTCTTGATCCAATGTTACAGTGGTATATATCTTCTTGAGTGCGTGTTGTTGTTTTTTCTTTTCATGTTTTAGAAAATTATCCTACATTTTTTTCTCCTCGTGGTTTCTCTCCGCCTCTCTTTTTCTTTCAATGCTACTTGTCGTTTTACTTTTCTGTTCCGCGTCCGGTGTTGTTTGTCTGTGGTCTTTGCAGGGCTCCCTGCTTTTAGCCGTATTTCTTAACGGAATTTTTATTTTTACACTCATTAATGTCCAGTCTAGTTACAAATTAAATTATTACCTACATTGCCAAAATCAAGATCAGAAATATTTTTTGTAGATCTGTGGTGCTCGTCGAAACATATAACTTTGTCGCTGTAGTAGGTATATCGGTCTATCGTGTAATCCTAAGCCATGTTTTATGCTAGGAAGTAGTAATACTAAACGATAGTCATTATTGCAAGTTAAAAGATATACTGTTGCTAGACGGCCATCATAATGTTCACATATTTATTTCACAGTTATGGTGTGCTGTTTAGTTTCCGATTATTGCTCTCTTCAAAACGCATTTTATGAGAATATACGGAACGTGAAATAAAATTGCTTTATAGCAACGAAATTGTTATTTTTATGGCAGGAAAAAATCGTTCATAATTTATATGCATACGAGCTGCATCGTGCGTTTGTCAATGTATTTGAATGTACGTTTCCTTTTTCTCGTGTGACTCTCTGCCAATCTTGTTTCTTTGTACAATTGTTCGAATATATCATTACGCGTCGGTTGTCAGAGGGTTCGTATAGGTTTCCGCGATCGTAAAATATACCGTATTTCTTCTTTATATGATTACGCTCCATAAAGGAGTCGGTAACAAATTTATTTATAAGAATAAACGGCGAGAGAGAGGTGCCAGTTGTAAGGGATTAAATGTGGTCTGGCCGAATGCGATAGAGTAGCCACTGAGTTATAGTAGTAACCCGGTGACCCAACATTCCGAAAATCGGTCTTTGATTGTTATTTGAGTCACCGCCGACCGCCAACCCGACACCCTTCCTTTTTCGGTTGCCGTTGGCGTTGGCACGTCGCTCAATAGTGGAAAGCTACTCTTTAATACTCTCGAGTCACTTGCCGCCTTCGCCGTTATTTCATTTAGCCACTGTTGCTTTCCTCAGCTGATACCGATCCCTGATGTCTCCCAACCGATAATCACGCTCCACACCGTAAGACTGAGTCCTAGTACACTTGTCTAGTATATTACTTTTATGCTATTCATCACGAGGTGTTAAGGACGTTTATTGTTGTTTGTTTCATCTTACGTTCATTACGTCGGCCTCAGTATATTAAGCATCTCTAGCAACCGCATTGTTGCCTTGCCCCGCTGCCTGCTGTCGCTACTCTTCCGCTTCCCATTCCCAGCACCCACTATTCGCCGCCCGCAGATCTAACCCGAAACCATCGCAGTTCACCGCTTACCATGCAGCCCCAGTGGCCCGTTGCACACCGAGTACATGTCTAGTTGTACTCCCGAACCCACTACTTTGTCTGTTGGCGGGCAGCGGGTAGTTATCTTTTTTTGCGAGATATCAACGACCGTTGATATTCACGCCGCAGCAAGAGCAGCCTTACTTGATATTCCATATTAAATTATTTACAGTGCATATCAATTGCAACGGTACATTACACTATCCTGGAGTGTGTGTTCTATAATTCCGTACCATTGTTGCCTTGCCAAATGTCTAGAACGAGGCGAGATCGTGTTAAATGTCAAATTACAGCGCTAAGCGTTTGTAGAGTCAACCTGATGGGATAGATGGATTTATATCGTAATCTCTGTTCTGTTGGGACGTATGAGTCCTCGAATACGCGTGCCAGTTGAGACTGGGTGTAATGAAACCGTAACCGAGACTTATAACTTTGTTTTCCGTGTGGCCGAGCCTTGTGATCTGGACTGAGAATACAACAGCGTTGTATGCTTTGATGAAATTGCATTCCTGTGCAGATTTCCGTGAGGGAGCATCCCTCAGGCTCCGGGGTAGCTCTGCAAGAGCAACAGTTACTTCACTCCTCGTCGCATTTGTTTCAGTGTTTGGGGGCGTGGTGAAACGCCGCTCCCACAGGCTCGATGCCCGATTCGGTGTCGGTCGCGGGCCTTCGAACGGCGGCACGCGGCACGAGGTGGTCTTCCAGTGTATGACCAGTTCTCGTGGTACTCGCAGCGGGACATTGTGGTGACTTTGACACCGCGACTTCGGAGGCGGCAGGATACGGTGTTTCTTTTACTCTAACCTGTTAGGCGCAACTCCGAAACCATTCACAAGGAACTTCTCATTCAAATTTATAGGTACGATTATGTTACCAACGATATTTTAACTATTTTCCTATGAATTTCTTCTCCCCAAGAAGTTTGTTGAAACAGTTTTAAAAGTTTTATATATACTCTTGTAAACTGGTGAAACAATATTATACTGGTCGCAGACACTGAGGTGTAAATATATTCCTTTCCAATTCAATTTAAAGTTGATGATACTTTAAAAGTTTTGCTTGTATTTCGCGCGCAAGCTGTAATATTAACATCGGAAGCATTTTAATAACTTTTGAAACACTTTATTTACCAGAGCCTTCTTGTTTAGTAGGTTCAATTAACTTTAAAGTCTCGACATCATAATACATTTCTGACGGATAAGCGAGTTAAACATTTTATTTGAAATGTAGCTTTAAATAAAAAAAATTATAAAAATAAAAATTCGAAGTAGTGTGCTATATTTGGGAAAAAAAATCTGCATAGGCCATATGTAGCATGCAATTTTAATTAGATGGCATCAATTTTAAATAAGAAATTGGTTTCCTCCATTTATAATAAGAATTAAAATTACTCCAATAACTATAATCGCGCTATATAATATATATTCGTCTATTGAGTATATGCTTTTCATTTTTTAATTACTTTTTGTTTTTATCAAAAGTTAATAAATTTTTATAGTCATAGTATATTTAATTTATATAGTTTATGTTAAGCCTCCATTAAATAATATTTTGGGAAACTAAAAAAATGATGCTCTTTCCTCAGTTGAATCTCTGAAAAATAAAATACAAATTTTGATCTGAAAATTTTTTTAAAATTTGTTTAATATACAGTGTGTGCTATTTAATACCGCAATACCCTATTATTTTGGAATGCGTTGGCCGATTTAAATTTTTTTTTTGAGATATAGTGCTCGATGAGCTTTATTTGACTATTTTGAAAAATTTATAATTTTCATATTTTCAAGGCCTACTAAGCACCTCTAAATGGATCCATTAGGCATTTTTTTTTTTTGGCAAATTGGATGGTGTATTCGATTCGTAGTTGTCTCAATTACCTCTATACAAAATTTTAGCTCGATACCTCATATAGGGTGTTTGTTATTCAATAGCCAAATTTAAAATTTCTCACCTTTCGACTGCCCCTGTACAAAAGTCAGTTACTTAAAAGATAAAGTAGTCACTCGACTTAAGAAACATCAAATACTATATGAAGAAGAAAAAGAAAAGTTATTCTTTAAATAAATAGTGATATAGATTATTCGGTTGCTGTACGTAGGCGCTTTAATGAAAATTTTTCAAATAAATGGATTAGACGGAATAACTTTTCTTTTTTCTTCCTTATTTAGTACCTTTTGTTGATGTCACTAAACAAGGAAGAAAAAAGAAAAGCTATTTCGTCCAATCCATTTGTTTTAAAAATTTTCATTAAGGCACCTACGTACTGCAACCGAATAATGTATAGAAGAACTATTTATTTAAAAAATAACTTTTCTTTTTTTCTTCCTCATTTAGTGTCTGATGTTTTTTAAGTTGTTCCTTATATTCCTTAAATTTTTCAAAATAGTCAAATAAAGATCATCGAGCACAATATATTTAAAAAAAAAACCGGGGTGTTGTGGTATTAAATAGTACACACTGTATTATCATTTTTTGTAAATTGATTATTTTCAGTTATTTCGGTTTATCAATGTTTGTTATTGTTGGATAACAAAAATCCAATTTAGAATCTAATTTGATTGTTTCTCGATCTTGATCTTAAGAAGTGTAAAAAATAATTTAATACTACTCCCTTAATTTAATTAAAAACAAGATATCATGTGCAAGTTGGTAATTGTGTAGAGACAACTCTTTCATGGAACAATTTTTTGGCTAGTTCCATCGCCATTTTGTCTTAAAAAGCTTCTTAGGGACTGGAAAAACCACTTCCTTTGTGGAAATTCAAAAATATTTAAAATCAGTTTAGGTGATGCAACAAAATGGAAAAAAGTTTTGTAAGCGTCAAAGTTCGAATGCAGCTTTTAGTTAATAAATTAGAAATAAATTTAGCCCAAAAACATAAAACGCTATATATGAATTAAACAGCCCCCAAGTTTAAGAGCAGAATGTGAAGAAAGGGTTATACTTAAAGAGAATTTTGAAAGAGAACCATCCCCTACCGACGATACATATAGTCAGAGCCAGAATTCGAACTTGGGAGAGAACCCCCAAATTTAAAATGCTGAACGTGTGAGGGAAAACCCTAAAAATAGAACTATTCCCTACCGACGTTACAATCTGGTCGAGTTGAGATTCGAACTCTAAGCACAATAGGCAGCGATTAGTTACGTTTGTCACAAAACATACTTTAACCAACAGTGGTTGGTAAACGTAAAAAAATAACTGAGTCAGGTTGTTATCTTATTAAAATGTTAGGGAACTTTCTATTAATAATAAATATGAACTAAAATTCGGAATTTGTAAAAAAGTTTTAAAATCAATACCATTCTGTGTTGACTTCTAAAATATGAAAATTTAATTCTCTCTTAATTATTCATTATATTATTTTGAAAATACTCACCAAATTTTAAAAATCAAAAATAGTAAGGAGAAGCCAAAATGCGTTATAAAATATTAAAATAAAATAATTGCTTTTCGTAATCCTGTTATTAAAAATACCTTATTAATATCTTAAAGCAAAATTGACCTACGTAAATTTCGTTCGAGCCTGGGACATGCTGTACATTGCAGTTTTGATATCTTGGACATTTTCATACTTTGTGTATAAAAGACATTAGTAACATCTTGCTCTAAAATTATAATAAAGCATAGTTTTTATAAAACATGATAGTTACATGCCTCTAATGGTCATCTTGTAAACCGGATACAGTCCAGTTTCAATAGAGAGTATGGCTACCATGCTATTTTACATATATTCCAAATTTGAAATTAAAATTTTAAGTCTAACAGAAGTTACCGTGTTTACACACCTACACACACACACACACACACAAACAAACACACACATACATACATATATACAGACAGATAGATAGACATATTTTATTCGATATTTGAGCTCGAGGCTACATTCACACGGTATGTTTAATTGTCGGAATATGCATTTCTGGGTTGAAGAAAATCCTGATGCAATAATACAAACCCATTTTTAACATCCTTTCAAACTAAATGCAATAGAATATGTAGAAGATGGTTAAACAACTTCTATCCTAATACACTGATTAGTTTGGGTGCAGAGGCACTAATTAAGTGGCCTGCTCGGTCTCCTGACCTTATTCCTCTTAATTTCATTGTGTGGAATTATTTAAAATCAAAAGTTTATAATACTCAAATAAACACCATTGAACAGTTGAGAGAAAAAATCGATCACGGATTTACGATGCCACAGAATGATAATGAAGGAACTTTATAGAGTAATTAGCGTTCTTTAAAAAAAAGACTTAGATTGTGCATTTGGGAAAATCGTTCGAACAATTTTTATTAGTGATAATTGGCAATTTTCTCATAGTTATTTAAAAGCATTTTTTGAGTAAAAGGATTTCCTAATAAAACGTTGTAAATGCACGAGAACTGTTTGGTTTATTAAAATACAATAACAATGCTTTTTTTATGTCTAATGATCTGAAAATTTGAATAAGAATTGGTTGGTTGAGTGGGAGAGCAAAATACTGTTTTCGAACAAAAATTTTGAACTCTACCTTTTGATGAACGTTCGTATACTGTTGTTATTTTCTGTCACATCTAGATGTGATTGATGTGATTTGTAAATTGTTCATGAATAAAAGCATTATTATTATTAATTTTTAGAAATACTTATGTTAAAAATAAAAAAGTTAGAATACTGACACTCACCCCCTAAAACTACACCTCAAGCAGGAGTGTTACTATGTAAACTAGTGTTCAACGAACTGTATCTAAATTTAAAACATGAATTTTATATTTTAAGGAGGTTGGAAAACGTTGCAGAAAAACTAATATTTACTATCCTCCTATAAAGGGAGGATAGTAATCCCTTATTACTCATTTTCAGAAATAATTTTATTTTACTTCCATATCCAGTGGAAGTGTGTAAGGCAAAAAAAAATTGAAAATTTTTATTGTTCAGATATGCTTAGAATGTCATGAAACGAGATTTTAAGTTTCAGCGAAAACAATTTCTGTCTGTCAATCTGTAACTATTTTTATGCGCATTATTACTCTGGAACCGTTTAAGATATTGACTTGAAAGGTACACGTATGTATTTTAACGAAATCTGGAACTAGATTATATTTTGATCTCATTCAATTGAAGGGTAGGGGGGTAAATGAGAGTAAATAGGCAAATCAAGTAAGTAAGAGTCTATAAAATTGGTATTTAGTATATACCGGGTGGGGCATTTAAGTTGACAAAGGCGAATAACTTGAAAATAAAAAATTTTCGAGAAAAATGTTTCAAACAAAAGGTTCATCATTTAAAAAGTGGGATCTAATGGCTATATTTCTTTAAAGTTTGGTGGAGGACTTCAAGATCAACTTTGGTTTTTTAAATGCAAACCCCTATTTTTTTTTACAGGTTCATATTCTGCTCTAAAGAATGAACAAGTTTTGTTTCAATTATGTCTTAATTTGGTCTCACTGTTTGCGAGTAATTAAGCATTGGACGTGAAAGTAGCAAAGAGAAAGTGTAACTGGGAAACAAAAATTTTTTATGGAAAAGTATTAAAAATTTGATACATTGAATATTGTCTGTTTTCTTGCATTCATCATAATTTAAACACGGATCATTTTTTAAAGGTTATTGTTATTTTTTAATCTCTCAGAGATGTGCTACTTCCACGTTCAATCCTTAATTACTCGCAAACAGTGAGACCAAATAAAAAAAATGGTACAAAAGTTATTTCTTTTTAGAGCAGAATATGAATCTGTAAAAAATGGGTGTTTGCATTTAAAAAACCAAAGTTAACCTTGAAGTTTTCCACCAAACTTTAAAGAAAATATAGCCATTAGATCCCACTTTTCAAATGATAAATCTTTTATCTGAAACATTTTTCTCGAAAATTTATTTATTTTCAAGTTATTCGCGTTTGTCAACTAAAACTCCCCACCCAGTATAAGGGAAGCTAAGGTCTCAAAAAATTGCTTGGCATTAACCAGCCCCACTCCGATATTAAAGGAGGCTGAAAAAGAAATAAAATTGCGATTTATTGTGTGTATAAGAACCAAAGGCCTCAATTTTTTTTTTACTTCATCCACCTCTACTACCGATGGGGAATATCGTTCTATGTGTTTTTGGGGTAGACAATTTTAAATATTATATTGTTAAAGTTCCATAAACAATTATTTCCACATAGTAGAGTGCAAATATATCAATTTTTTTTTTCGTTGTGAGAGACTTGGATAGAAAACCTGGATGTGGAAGTAGTGATTTCTTAGCTAGCGGTTTTTTTGGATGTATAGCCACAGAAATAACTGGAGACCATTTTGAACCACCGTATACTATATGAGTGTAATTTATATTTACTTTGAAAGGGGCCGGCCCTTTCAAAGTAAATATAAATTAAAATCATATAATATTACCAGCCTTCTATTTAATGCCTAATATATCTAATCTTTAAGCATCTATCAAGAGGTATCAGAAATGACATTAAATATTTCACTAACTCTGTAAATATTCAAAACATTTTGACACATGGATTGTTTAAAGAGAAATTATATATAGCAAGTTCTGTTACTGGCACCTTCGCCATTTCATCGAATACGCATCAGCTTTTACGCCGGACTACACATTAAACAAAATTTTCTCTAAAAGGCATTATTACAATACTAAACTATAAATAATAATGATTTCGATGAAATATGCGTTGCCAAAGTAAATAGCTTCAAATAATATGTTATTTGTTACAGTCTTTTCTAGTCGAGCAACCGCATTGTTTGTATCATAGAAAACTATGTACCTACATTAAAATAAAAGCATTACCAGACAGAAGCTGCTTTATTATATATGTATGTATCTAACTCTCTAAAGGAAACTTTGTCGTATGTTTCCAGCACTTTTTGACATTTGGTTTTGATCTAATTTGATCTAATAAAAAAACACAAGTTTAAATAACACGAAACAGAACGAATAAAGTATGTCTAGACAAAGGACATTAGTGATTTACCGTTTAGTAGTATTTTTAGGAAAATAAGTCAATATAATTAGTTCAAATTATTATGGTAAAAGAAACAGTTTGGCAGTGCTGGTATAATTTACGATTTTCTAGAGAAGCTGCAAGAGTTTGAAAGAGTGATTCAAATCAAAATATACGCCATATTTAATAACACTGAAAGTGCTATGAAATCTTGGGGCGGCTATGAGGATATTATAGTTGAAATCTCTTCAACAAAGAACGACAGACATCTATCTACAAATTTAAATTAGATACATGAGTTGTAAATATGTTAAAAGTTAATCCGGCTTAATAGCAAACTTTGAATATACAAACAAAGACAAAATGTTCCCATTGTTATATCACATGATCATTATATTTTGTAATACTAAATTCATCCATTCCTCAGAATGTGGTGTGAGTCTAGAAAACGATAAAAAATTTATAATAACAATAACAAATAAATATTACTTTATAAAATATTGATTACAAAAATGAATGTACAAAATATTAAATTATCAGGCCAAAGTCTAATAACGCTACTCTTACTTAACCACAAATTAAACCCTACCAATATAGGTAATTAAATTAAAGAAAAGTATACACTCAGCGACAACATACAGGGTAGTCCAAAAATGTCTCCAGATATTTCTGTGGATGATGTACATCCAGAAATAAAGGTTTTATATAATAATATAAAATAATATACAGTGTGTCCTAGGATAGATGTAACAAGAGGTGTAATGAACCAAAAATTTTGGAATTTTGGAATGGTATTTGGGGATTGAGTCCTGCTTGTTGTAAAACTAAAGTATAACCAAAAATGACTTGATTTGGTGTTCTACAGGGTGTTTTATAAGCAAAGTTGAAAAAATCACCACTATTAAAGTACCTTTATTTTTCAAAATATGCAAAAATTCCACTAAGAAAAGTTATTCAGAATGCTGAATACTAATACTAAATTAAATTAGTTATACAGAATAATTAAATAACCTATACGATACAAATGACTGAATTTAATGTTATACATAATATATCACATACCATCGCAAAAAGGAAAATTATTTATGTATTTGTTATTAATGTTTTTATTTTATTTTAAAATTAAAATGCATGGAGCTTCTATTGAATACCTAAGAACGTTTTTTCTATATAATATTTTAATTTACATTGGATTAGATTAAATGATTAAATATGCTAAAATTTGATTCATGACAGACACAGTGTACATCAATACACATTCGAACAATTGGCGAGTGTTTTCTTACATTAGTTTTATAATACACTTGGAACATAACTGGTCGGGCTCTAAGTCTGGAAGGAATATAAAAATTAAGTTTTGATAAAATATCTTCTGATATCCGTTTATTATTTTGCCTATAAAGAGCACATTACTAAATTTCCTTCTTATTGACAGTTTTGCAATATTAAATTTATTTCTTATTTTATGATATTCGTTATAATCTGGGAACCTTAGATATTTTTTTCTGTACACATAAGCTAAAAATTTGTTTTGAATTGTTTGTATTTGTTGTGAGGCTACTACAGTTCCGGAATCCCATATTTGTGAAGCAAATTCTAATTTTGATCTTAAAAAACTAAAATACAGCATTCTAATTGTTCTCCAGCTAAATTCAGATGCATTCCTCATAACAAATCCTAAATTTCTGTATGCTTTCTTAACTATATTTTCAATATGTTCGTTGAAATTTAAGTGATAATGATTTGTCTTTGTTGTATATGACATTGCCGAACATTTATTAATGTTTAACGATATTTTATTGTTTATACTCCAATCGAAGATGGTATCAATATCATGTTGCAAAATAACGCATCTCTTTCACTTCTTACATTTCTGTAAATTTTTAAATCATCTGCGTATAAGAGACACTTAGAATAAATTTCGGGAATGTCATTTACAAATAACAGAAAAAATAAAGGACCGAGATCACTGCCTTGTGGAACTCCGGATTTTGCTAGAATAGGCTCGGACAAGATGTTCATGTATTTTACTTGTTGAAATCTACAATTTAGATAGGAGCTTATGAACATTAAAAGATTAGTAGAGAAACCAAATTTTGATTTTTTTTTTAGTAAGGTGTCATGGTCAACCCCGTCGAAGGCCTTCGCAAAATCAGTGTAAATTACATCTACTTGTTGGAAATTATCGATTGTCATACTAATATCATCGGTAAAAATAGTTAAATTAGTAATCAATGACTTTTTAGAAAAAAAAAACCATGTTGACATTCAGTAATATTATTTTTAACACAGGTTGTACATATTTTGTTGTATATTATTTGCTCAAAATTTTGGCAACAGTAGATAAGAGAGATATAGGTCGATAATTACTAATATTTTCCAATGACCCACTTTTATGTATTGGTGTTACTAGGGTTTTTTCCACAAACTAGGAAATTTATTAGTTTTTACTGCAAGGTTAAAAATTATTAGTAGTGGATATTCAAGCAAACTACTACACTTTTTATTATATAGGATGGTATACCGTCAGGCCCTGCAGATTTTTTGGGTTTCAGTTTTTTTATCGAGTCCCTTATTTCTTGTAAGTTAATTCTCACTATATTTAGTGTATGCTGTAATATAACTTCATTCACATCGATATTTTGAATATTATAAGTATTGCTTAAAATAAAAAAGCATCAGAAAGCTACAATTTCCATCTTTTAAATGAACCAATACCCATATAGATTGAACAGATTCTGATTTAGTGACATGTAATTCAGTGCATCGGTGTCACAGTCATGAGTATTCAAGCTCGCTCCGAGTTATAACGTTACACTTGACTATTTTTTATTTTTTCCTAGCTTGACTTAATTTCAAAATGTTGAAAAAAATGAAATGAAAAAAATTTTTTTTCGCTTTTTTTTATGTTCTGGATCCGAGTCAAATGTAAACTTTTCAGGATATTATTCTATACACTGTCATGAACTTATTAAAAAAAAATTATTCATTTTGCAAATTTTTGTAGGTAAATACCTTCATCAACTGGGCTATATACCAATTTTGGACCATCGATTTTGTAGTTAAACTTACTTTATTAAAAAATTCAACATCTCTCTATTTAAAATAATTAGAATTGTTAAAACACCTGCCACTATGTATAATTATTCCTTTTTATTAACAAACAGGTGAAAACCACTCGTTTTGATGTTTCGTCCCCGCGTGCTACATATAAGCATTCATAAGTGCAGTCAACAGATGAAGCACTATGTGCGCTGCAAATTTCCAAGGCACCAGATGCTTAATAAAACATTAAGCTCAGTTTTTCGATATAGAATTGCCTGTCAATTTTGAGAGCTTCTCTGATTATAACTTCAATGAGTAAACAGAAGTTTCGATTCCTAATTCATTGTAATTAAATATTTAATCTACAAAAGTTTTTTCATTTTAATTACTACATTCTTAATTACTGCAGTATTTTATATATTTGCATGTATATGAATGAATAATTGCAAATGGGATTTAAAGAGAAATAACACTACATGAGTATTCATATATATTCTTGTATATGCTAGTTCGCATGCAGTTGCTAAGAGATTTGAAAGTCTTAAGTAGTAATAGTAATATTCTAAAAGCGGATGCAATTTACTTTATAGCTGTATTGTATATTTGGAGGGTACAATATTGCAGCACTATGTAACCGGTTAGGCCGCCAAATGTGTGCGGGTGTGGGTATTTTAATTTAGTACAAGCGATTCTCGGTTAAACGTCAAGTATGTCTGTGAAAAGATAAAGTGTGTGATTCCTAAACAATTACGGTCTCTCTAAAAAGCGTTAGCGTGATATCCAACAATTTGTTAGGTGGTGAGATAGTATTCTGGTGGCATTTACCTATCTTTAGTGTTATAGGGGACTGTAGGAGGGCTTATAACAACTAATGATGAAAAATGTTTTAATTATGCATTCCCATAATATTACAAATTTAAGCAAAAATTTGTGAACAGTAATCGTCCAAACTAATAATAAATCAACATTTTTATAGTCGAGGCTTTTATTAAAAGCCATTAGTTTCGTGGCATGTACTCGGATGGTGTGCGGTGGTGTGAAGTGCGGGAGCACACGATCGCTCACTTTATAAAAGCGTTACGTTATCTGTTGTTTCTCGCAGGCGGACGAGAACGGGAACTGAAGGCAGACATGCAGGCAGGCAAACTCGAACCTCGGAATCAACTAAGTGTGGTTCCTATTCTCTTACTAATATCCTGCTGAGAAGAACGATTTAACATTTTAAAAGATTTCAACCGATATACTACATCACTACACTCTTTTTGAGTAAGCTAAGTTTCCCAAAATTAAATAAAAATATCTGACTAAATATTTTATTGTCACGGAGAAAATCGCTAGTCCAACAGATTTTAGAATAGTTAGTCACGAACAGTAACGATAAAAACCCCAAATAAAATTGTATTCGCGCCCCTCCATTTTCTTTATTACATAAAGAAAAATATATTTGATTTAAAAACATACATCCTATCACAAGAGTTCATGTCAAGAATTCAGAAGCGTTTCCTTCCCAATCATAACAATTTGACACTTTTGTGACTCATGTATTATTCCACTTGGCCTCTCTTTGCTGCATGGCACGTCTGACAGCATTACACCATATTTCGTAATTCCCAAGGAACAACTCTGGTTTCTTAAATATATACAAGGGTGCTATAAAACTATTTACAAAATGCCTTGAAAAATCTATTTTGCTGTAACAATATCCTTAATACCATCATAAAGCGACTTGAAGACTAAAAGGGCCCACCCTTATAAAGGTTGTTAAGGCCTTTTTAAATTCCATCATAAAACTCCTTAGTGAGGAACAGTGCCGCTCTTGAAAACCTTATTCGGGCAGTTTTAAAACCTTTCTTAAAACCTATTGTAAAGCTGTATGAAACTTTTTTATTAGCTTCCTGCATTTCTAGAAAACACCTAGAAAGCTAGCTTAAAACTGGTTTTTAAAACTCTTATAAGTCCATATTAGAACTGAAAAGCTATAAGAATGTCCACGAAGGAATCCAAATAATTTTATTATTGCATTTATTTTTTCTGAACTGATTTAAGCAAACACACCATCAAAATTATTGAAGATAAAATGAAATTTGAAATTCATAAAGCGTTGAGTGGCACTATAACCTTTCTAAGGCCGATTTAAAAGGTAATAAAAAGACATCAGGCATGACAAAAAAATTAAAACCAACTGCAGTTTATCGTTAAAATTACAAAAGAAAGGCCCAAAAAACAAGGGCGCCTCAGAAATAATAATGATTTTAATATCCATACAAAATTTGGATAGACGCGTAATCAGCAAATTTAAAAAGGTAGGCTGCTTCTTGGTTCCCACGGTAATTTTCAGTCGTTTCTTGTAATTCTACCTTAATTTGCTAAAGAAAAAGTGATAATTATTAATAATTATAACTGAGATTGACCTTGAATATTATTTGGCTGCTGGTTTCCGGGTCTTCTTCCGCGTAGACTTGGTTGAGTGCTTGACGTTTCGACCATCTTGTCGTGGTCTTCTTCTGAAGCGAAGTGAGCTCTGCTGGACTGAGCTCCTCTATTTATACAGGTTATCAGGAGGCGTGTTGCGGATCATTGCTCATGCGGAACATTGACTTCCACGTTATTGGTAGTTGTAGTCCGTTGTCACGGTTATAGTTATTCGGATGTTTATTTATTTCAATGGCTTCTCTGTATCTTCTTGGCCAATAGTTCTTGGTGTTGGCTAATTTCTTTGTTTTGTCGAATTTTATCAAATGGCCGGTTTCTTCTGAATGTTCGGCAACTGCTGATTTTGTAGAATTTCCCTTCTTTGTACTTCTAATGTGTTCTCTGAGTCTGGTGTTTATACGTCGTTTGGTCTCTCCGATGTAGACTTGTCCGCAGGAACATGGGATACTATATACTCCTGGTGTTTCTAGTTCTTCTGGACCTTGGTATTTGGGAAAATGTTGTGCCACTTTCTGTTTTGCATTATATATTACTTTGACGTTCTTTTTCTCCAAAACTCTTCCGATTCTGTCCGTACATCCTTGTATATACGGTAGGTAAGCTGTTGCCGTGTATTTCTTTTCTTCTTTTTTTTTTCTTCTTCTGTTCTGGTTGTATCTTGTCTCTTTATTGCGTTGTCTATGTCCTTCGGTTTGTATCCATTTTTCTGTAGTGATGTTTTTAAGGTCCGATATTCTTCTTGTAGATGTTCTGACTCGCAAATTTGCTTTGCTCTATGTACTAGTGTGTTGACGACGGCCTGTTTTTGTGCTGGGTGGTGGTGAGAATTGGCGTGCAGGTATCTGTCGGTGTGCGTCGGTTTTCTGTATACCTTGTGTCCTAATCCTCCATTATCCTTCTTGAACACGAGGACGTCTAAAAATGGAAGTTGGTTCTCTGTTTCTATTTCCATGGTAAATTTAATCTTATTATGTAGGCTGTTTAGGTAGTCTTTGAAATTCTCCAGTTCCTTACGGCCATGTTGCCATATAATGAAAGTGTCGTCCACATATCTAAACCAACATTTTGGTTTTAATTGGTAGTTGTCCAAAGCATATATTTCGAAGGCTTCCATGAATAAGTTAGCGAGTACTGGTGATAAAGGTGAACCCATTGCTGCTCCATCTTTTTGTTTATATAGACTTCCATTGAAGTTGAAATAGGTCGAGTTGACACAAAGCTCCATCAGGTCTGCTAAGGTGGTGTCCAAACCGTTGTTCTGCAATTCTTCCCGAGCTAATTCTATCGCCTCATTAACTGGTATATTTGTGAAGAGTGATGTTATGTCAAAACTGACTAGTATATCTTCTTGGTCCAATGTGATGTTTTTTAGCTCTTGTATGAAATGGTGTGAATTCCTGATATGATGTTCTGTTTGCCCAATAAATGCTTTGAGAATGTCTGCTAAATATCTTGCTAGCGCATGGGTTGGTGAATTCACTGCACTTACAATGGGTCGTAACGGAACTCCTGCTTTGTGGATCTTGGGTAGGCAGTAGAATTGTGGTGTCCTCGATTCTGATGGTATCAGTTTCTTCTGGTACTCTATTGGTATGCATGATTCCTTGATCGCCTTTGTTACCTGTTTTTCGATGGTCCTTGTTGGGTTTCGTGTGATTTGGACGTAAACTTGGTCTTCTAACAGATTTAGTACTTTCTGCTCGTAATCTGCTCTATCCATTAGCACAGTGGCATTTCCTTTGTCCGCTGGCAGAACTGTTACGTTGGCGTTGTCCGTGAGTGTTTTTAGGGCCTGTCTTTCTCCTCTCGTTATGTTTGGTTTCGGTGGTTTGGCTTGTTTTAGAATGGCTGCTGATGCTGCTCTGATTTCTTCTGCGTCTTCTCTGGAAAGCTGGTAAAGAGTTGATTCTAAAGAACTTACTATGTCTTCCCTTGGTATTGATCTTGGAGTAACGGCATAATTGAAACCTTTGCAGAGAACTGATGTTGTGTCGGCATCTAACGGTAATGACGACATGTTTATGACAACTCTTGAATATTATTGTATGACAAGAAAAACATGGCCGGCCAACTAAAAACCTAATTGTCATTTTACAGTCCTCTCATTAAACTATATATTCTAATAATGGTAATGACCTAGAACATTTACTCTAAATGAAGTCCTTTTAGTCTTTTTGTATACTATCACAAATAATCCCTTCCTTACATAAATGCGAATGCACTTGGCGAAGATCACATGGACTTGATAAAAGCCGCAATAAAACGTTTGGGATTTAAAAGAACCACCTCCAAGATGGACCGTGTTGACATTTGATACAAAAAACTTTAAACTTAACCTCAAAATAATTTCTTCCAAAAAAACATAATTACACATCAGTAAGTCGTGAAATGTTTTTAATTAAAACACACACACACACACACACACACACACACACACACACACACACACACACATGCATCAAGGACACTTCAGGCAGACATATTGTTTATTATTTTTATAATAAACATTATATTGAGGTTTTAGAAAGTGTTTTATGAAATAAAAATTCGCCTTTTAGATTTATAGAGGCCTTTCTTTCTTCATAACTGTTTCATCATAACATTTGTCAAGGATGTTTTAAGAGCTTAGTTTTGTAATGGCCTTTAATAAGTACTAATAGGCATTGAAAATGTCTAGTTTTAAAAAGGATTTAAAACGCATTTATTGCAAATATGTTAAAACCATAAAGAATAATTTAAAGCCTCTTTAAATCTAAATGGAATTTAAGACGTTCATAAAACTAATTAGCTTTATGGAGAGTTTTATGTAGGTTATGATAAAGCCATTACAAATACATATTATCCTAGAAGCAAATTAGCTTTATAATTAGGTCTTACAGAATGATTTAAAACTTACCATATAAGAGCAAGTATACTTGAAGCCTAAAAAGCCTTAACTACAACATCAGTAAAGCACAAGACTATTTCCTAACCCTGGCAAACCTTTCTTAAAACCTCCTCAAGCTCAAATGACTTTTAAATTATTCCTTGGGAGGTATGGTGGTATAGGGAAACTGACCAGACAGAAAAAAATATTGTGTCCAAAATTGGCTCAGCGCCCCAAAATACTTCAGTACAGTTAGATGAGAACCTTAGGACAAGACCTTTTTTTTTTGTACACCTGTGTAATTAATTTGTAAAATAAATTTTTTTGTCTACACCATCTGAACGGTATTATAATGAGAGGACCACCGACACAACTTTACTTAGAGGAAGGTTCCTCTTTATTGTTTCAATATTTCATACAAAACAAATTGCCATTTATTTATTTTATTTATTTATAAACAGTAAATTACGTAAGATATGAAATACAAACAGCTAATGTTGGTATAACAACAATTTTCTGAGTATTCTAAATTTTTTCTGAATAAAAGTGCATGTTACCGGCCTTTGTTTATGCAAAATCTTTAACGATTGACTCCGTGTCAGTCAATAATAGGGTGGGAAGCTTGAGGTATGAGTGGTGAGTTATCTCATAGCTAAACAAAAATGTTTGTGCGTTACATTTTTGAATTATTTAGGTGGTTTTAATGTTATTCGAGTGTTCTGCATTATTACCATTTTAATTGACATAGATACTGATATTATTTGATATTATCTTCCAAAGAAAACTAATAAAAAGGGTACAAAAAAAAAGTAAACAATTTTTGCCCTCAGTTTGGCGCCCCTCTGATCCGACGCCCCGGGCAGTCGTCCGGGTTTCCCGCTCCTTAAGCCGCCCCTGACTATTGACCACAATTTGGTTAAATTTCATCTGTAACTCAGTAACGGAAAGTAGTAAGAAAAATTTTTATATAATATAATCTTAATCCCATCTACACACTTCTGATATAAATTCCTGGAACACCTTGTACGTTAATTTTATGCAAATCTATATTAAACATCACATTCTCACTATTTTTGTTCTCTGTTCCTTATTGGGATGCTCTGCCACATATATTTTCTTCTATACAATGTCCGTGAAATCTACAAAATAATACAATTACTCAGTGATTTACTGGAAGATAACCTCTACGCCTGTGACTTTTACGTCAAAGGAGCAGTTAGAGAGTGTTTTTTGACAAACAATGAATAAGAACAAAAATATAAAAATAACGTATTTTGCTGACGTTTCGGAAACCGAATCTGTTTCCCTTCTCAAAGCGTATTATAAGTGTTTGTATGCTGTGTATATTAAATACACAGCTTTAAGAATATATTTGTTATATTCAGTATCCATAAATACTTACTGCTTACACTGTAACCAGAAGCAACTGTTGATGCATCTAATTGATAGCTTTATTTTAAATAATGTTCAGTTTGTTAAGTTCTTCTTTTAACATCGGCAGCCAAGTTGTGCAAACATCTACTGAACAATTCGACAAGCATTTATCCTCATTTTATAGTTGATTCTTTAATTTTTCTTTTCTTGCTATCTGCCTCTTTTGTCAGCAAAATATTTTATATTTTTGTTCTTATTAATTATTTGTCAAAAAAAAAAACACCCTCTAACTGCTCCTTTGACGTAAAAGTCACAGACGTAGAGGTTATTTTCCAGTAAAATATTGGATAATTTTATTATTTTGTAAATTTCACGGACATATTATAGAAGAAAATATATGCGGCAGAGCATCCCAATAAGAAACAGAGAAAAAATAAGAAAATGCCACAACCAACATTTAGACAATATTTTCACTATGCACCAAAGTTTTTAAGTCACACATTATGGACGAAATTTTTTTATTTAGAAAATTCATAATTACTTTCACATTGTGGAATTGTGGAAATATAGTAACTGTAAGAAAAAAAATGTTCGAACAGGCTTAGAATGATATGAAATGTCGTGATTTTAAGTTCGACCAAATATAAATTTCTGTCTGCCTGTCGGTCTGTCTGTCTGTAACTTTTTTTGTGCGCACGATTACTCTGGAACGGTTTACGAAATTGACTTGAAATTTGCAAAGCCTGTCTTATGACAAGATGTGGAAGTAGATTATATTTTTGTTTTATTACATTAAACAGTTGGGTGGAGGGATATAAATAGGTAACGCAAATAAATGAAAATCCATAAAACTGGAATTTAGTGTATGTACGAAAAGTCAAGGAAGCAATTTTTTTTTACAACAGCCACCCCCTTCTTCATCTTCCTTATTCAGTCCTAGTGACCCACTATGCTTTCGCTATAAACTTATTAAATTCTCCTAGTCCGTTTGGGTTCTAACACAAAGTCCAAAATCATTCTTATGAGGGCCTCCCTTATTTCCCCAGCACCGGAAAATCAATGCCGAAGGGTTTGTGCTTCAAGTTCATGAGACGAACGGACAGGATGTGGATGAATGTACTTCCTCATCATCGCAGAACCTGCAGTCGGGGTTATTAGCCACCCCCAGTATCACCTTCACCCCATTATTAGAGGGGTTAAAAAAATAAAATTGTGATTTAACCAAAGGCCTCAACATTTTTTTTTAATCAGCCACCTAATAATGGGGTGATGGTTGGGCACTTGAATAGGAAATCTAGATGTAGGCGTAGTGATTCCTTAGGCAGCGGTTTTTTATTCCCACATCCACGTAGTGACGTGGTGAAGTATAGAAACGGTAAAAAATATTTGGTTTAAATAGGCTTAAAATGTCATGAATCGCCGAGATTTTAAGTTCGAGCAAAACAAATTTCTGTCTGTCTGACGGTTTATAATATTGATTGAAACTTGATACACCCATGTATTATAACGAGATCTAGAATTAGATTATATTTTGATCTTATTTGGTTGAAGGTCAAATAGGGTAAATAGGCAAAGCAAGCAAGCAAGCAAAAATTTATAAAATTAGGATTTAATACATTTGCAATTAATTTTCACAAATAACTGACAAATGTACAAAATTAGATTTTAGCAAAAATACCTTATAAGACTTGTCCCATTTTTTTTGCGCACGACAGTACGAGAAACTAAGGTCTCATTTTTTTTCCGTTAGCTACCCCCACTATCACCCCACCCCACTATAAAAGGGAAAAATAAAATTGTGATTTAATCTATGTACAAAAACCAAAGCTCTTAAAATTGTTTTTGGCATCTCTGACGTGGCATTATGGGCTTTTGTGGTAGACAATTTCAAATATTATGTTATTAAAGTTCTATGAACAATTATTTCCACCTAGTGGAGTCCAAATATACCATTAAATTTTTTTTCGCTGTAAGAGAAAAAAAAATTTCTGTCTGTCTTTCGGTCTATCTGTCTGTCTGTAACTTTTTTTTGTGCGCACGTTTACTCTGGAACCGTTTAAGATATTGACTTGAAATTTTTAACGAGATCTGGAACTAGATTATATTTTCATGTTGTTCCGACGAAGGGTTGGGGGGTAAATTGGGGTAAATTTGGGGTAAATGGGTAAATCAAGCAGGTAAGAATCGATAAAATTGGTATTCAGTATATACAAGAGCAGCTAGGGTCTCAAAAAAATTTTTGGCATTAGCCACCCCCATTACCACCCCCACCCCCTTATTAAAGGGGATGAAGAAAAATTGTGATTTAGTGTATGTACAAGAACCAGAAACCTCAAAATATTTTTTTACTTCATCCACCCCCACTACCACCCCCCTATCACCACCCCCACCCCACTACCGATGTGTGGTATCGTTTTATGGGTTTTTGGGGGTAGAGGATTTCAAATATTATATTATTGAAGTTCCATAAACAATTATTTCCACATACAAAGTTTTTTCGTTGTGAGTGACTTGGATAGAGAATCTGGATGTGGAAGTAGTGATTCCTTGGGCAGCGGTTTTTATATTACTACTGAATTTCTCAGTTATGATTTTCAGTTAAATTCTTCAATTTAATTGTGTGCAAGATGTGATATTTCTGTGTTTTCTTTGTGGTAAAATTTGTATATACAGGGTGTTCGGCAGAGGGTGTGCAAAACGGGAATGGTGGATAGGTGGGGCCATTTAGAAGTTAGTTAGCCCTAATGACCTCTATTCAAAGTATCACCGTTTTTGAGATATTATTTTTTTTTTTTGAAAATTTCCCTCCAATCAGCATTTTAGCATGTATAACAATTTTTTTTATGGTTGTAACAGTTCAAAATAATTTTTATTGTTTTCTGCAATGTATCTGTGTTCTAACAAAATCATATGGGATGCTGATAATTAAAAAAAAAATTATTATGAGCTAACAGTCTCCAGAATTGGTAGAAAGGATCATAAAGTTCAACTTTCCCTTGAATTTGCAAAAAAACGAAAAGCTATCAAGTCGTTCAAATATTTTCAAAATTTCTCCCTTTAGTGTCATTTTTAACCATATGCCACATGTAATAAAAACTTTTTAAATACCATGAGAAAATTGGTGGTAATTTGTTTAAAAGAATATCTGTCTGAGTTATATTAGGGGAAAATAAAGTAAAAACAAACAAAAAATTTGTTGTAAATTTTTTATACATTAATTCTGCTCAACTTGCGCTCCCCCATTTCTTATACATGCGCGACATCTTCGCATTTCTATCGTTGTTGTACGGAGCCGCATCTCTTCTCTCATCTACACAAGTTCTTTAGCCCGTCCCCAGACGTAGAAATCAAGAGGTGTCAGGTCTGGGGACCGTGCGGGCCATGGAATAGGGCCACGTCTACCAATCCGCGAATTGGGAAACACATTATCTAAGTGCTCCCTGACGGTTATTCTGCAGTGTACCGGACAACCTTTATTTTGAAAAACAATAGGCCTGTCTTCTTGAAAAACCGGCACTTCAGCCTTAATTTTTTGTTTGTTTTTACTTTATTTTCCCCTAATGTAACTCAGACAGATATCCTTTTAAACAAATTACCACCAATTCTCTCATGTTATTTAAAAAGTTTTTATTGCATGTGGCATACGGTTAAAAATGGCATTAAAGGGAGAAGTTTTTGAAGGCATTAGAACATCTTGATAGCTTTTCGTTTTTTTGTAAATGCAAGGGAAAGTTGAACTTTATGATCCTTTTTACTAATCCTGGGGACTCTGTTAGCTCATAATATTTTTTTTCTTTAATTATCAGCGTCCCATATGATTTTGCTAGAACACATATGCATTGCAGAAAATAATAAAAATTATTGAACTGTTACAACAATGAAAAAAATTGTTATACATGCTAAAAGGCTGATTTGAGGGAAATTTAAAAAAATAATAATAATATCTCAAAAACGGTGATACTTTGGATAGAGGTCATTAGGGCTAACTAACTTCTAAATGGCCCCACCTATCCACCATTCTCATTTGGCACACTCTCTGCCGAACACCCTGTACTATATATGTTGTGTACTGTGTATAGTTTTATTTTTCAAAACTTGTATACTTATGTACTTTTTTTATTGTGTTGTTATTATATCATTTATACCTTAGATACATTACAACCACTGGCAACCTTAAACATGTATATGTAACTTGGGAAATAAATTATTTTTATCTTTATCTTTATCTTTGTCATCCTCATTTTTTGTTATTCAATAAACTCTACAAATGACAAATAACAAATAACATTTAAAACTGGCCAGATCGCCCCATTCCCTGTTCGTCCCTACACGAGCGGCTCCTTTAGGAAATGTAAAGTGGAATGCAGACCATCCAGCAGTAGCTGCTGGATTGCTTCAGAAATTGTAAAGCGTCAAGTCGAGATGAGTATGGACGCGGACGGGATATCGGGATATGGAGCCCTCAACCCAGTCAACATGCTCGTCTATCTTATCGCCAATAACGTATTCCTTTATTTGGATTTAGCTTAGGGCATCTCTTCGTTAAAATTGATTTCTTGTAAACGCTGTCGAGTAGCCGCGACGCGCCAGACGGGACCCTTCGACCCCGACTTTCCAGGCTATTCCAGGTTTCCCCTTAACACTACCCAAACATTAATTATTCTCATGCCATGAATGTTTTCTCTTTTGCTGCCGTTCTCGAATAAACACATGCGCGCCGATTTATAATTTGCATGCACTCTGTCAGTTAATCGCTCTCGAATCTCGACCAATAAATCGCTAAGGTATAAATCAAATTTACAATAAGCGCTTTTCTGGTTTAGTTAAGTTGATTGCTTTTACGAAGTCTACATTTAAAGTCAATCAAAATAAGTGATTTGGACGGAATTATACGTTAAAAGCTACAAATTATAGAGAGAAAAGTAAGTGAATTGTTAGTTGCTTTGAGACGAGAGCGCCGTGCCGTTGCGTTGGGGTAGGCTATAAACGAGTTGCATAAAGATTTCAGTATTGCATGAAAATTATTGAAACAATTGACGTCAGTTGGTTCATACGGTTTTGTTGGACATCGTATCCGAGTAAGACTGGAGACATCTGCGTGTGTGCTTAGTAGCGGCGGGAAGTAAGCTATTACAGCGAACATGCGGTAGTTTAACGCCGAGGAGGAGAGAGAACAGAATAGAAAAAAGTTAGCCATACTACCGCACCGGCTGTAACATCGTTTATATTACTTCTGTTAGGACATTTAATTTTTTCAGATGATGATGTAATATGTCATGGCTGGAATCGAATAAAAACTAGTTTCACACTGACGAACTACTAGTTTAAATGCGTATGGGCCTCGACTATGGTAATCTATAACTGCAGTTAGTTCCTGATCGGTCAGCAGTCGTTTCATTAATCATCAGTGATATTAATTCCGGACATTTATCAAGGTTTTCCGATGTCGGTGGCTCACTCTGCGTTCGATGGCCGTTGTTGTGGCCAGTTAAACTATGTGTCTAGCATAAGCGAAGCAGAGCAGAGGCACGGACGCTAATGATGAAATGATTGACCGAAAGAGCGGTAGCTGTGGCGGAGGCGGCGGTGGCAGTTCGGCAGGCTGTCACTGACAGCGATGCGATCATTTTCCGAGTGTTAATGAAGGGTTTTTTGAATACAAACCCTCATAGCTCATTGGCGACGAGTCGAGGCCGACGTAGACTTTCTGATAGTACACATTATTGGTGATGACAGCTTCCGCTCGGTCATTTATAAGCCCAAGGTCAATTAGATGTGCATAGCGCGTCCTGCGTCTGATAGCACGGCCCCGCTTGCCGCTGGTGTACTGGTGAGTGGTGACGGCCACTGTTGAGTCAAGTGCCGTTTGTTGGTGTGGATGTGGACTATGCGAGATGATGGCTTTTGAATACCGGCCCCGTCCCCGGCACCCTCCCAACCCGTCCACCTCCCACGAGCCCTCGACCCTTCGCCATGGCCCCATCCCCGACATGCAAATATCACTCGCTATTGCCGCTAATTATTCTTCAGTGGTGCAAGTATTGACAGTGCAGCTGCTTGTTTTTATTAGCGTACCGATGGGATTGTAGCGGGGCCGCGCAGTCACACCTTCTCCATGTTCAGCAGTTTACATTCCCTGCACGCCGCTCCGAAATTACAAATGGATGCCATTTAATTACATTGTCTTGGCAAGTAGTTATAAAAGTAACGGGCCGGGCTGGGGCCCGGAGTGCGACGAGTGAGCGCCTTCGCCTTTTGCAATCAGACTGATTTAAGGACGCGTCTAGGGCTAGGCGTATTCTGCTGTGCCGCCTAGGCTGTGGCATATACCTCTACCAATCCCTTTATATAGAGGTTCGAGTTCGTGTCGTCGTGCAGTTCAGAGAGTGCCGCCACCCTCTACCCCTATTCTTGAAATATGAGCTTCGAGAATGTGTCACACTTTCCGTATTTCTTACTATTTCACTCTCATGTTTATGTGACTCAATTACTTTTGACAATTCTCACTTACTTTCATTTGACTTTAAAACACTTTTGTGTAATGTTCGGTGCTTCATTTATTTCGCAGCTTGAAACGTATAGCACGGGATTAAATAGCGGTAGAAAATTGGGCGTTAATGGGGAGAAAGGCCAGTTATAGTCTGTCGGAATTAGCGACCATCTGCAGGCGTACTGCACTACGACTGCGGATTACGCTGTGCCATGCCGTTGCCGGCGTTGTTCTATAATACCAACAAACGAATCGCGGATACGCGGATTGAAGTGATATATCAGTCTTATAAATCGTTAGTCGCAACTTCTGTCCGTTTTGCACTGCTCATTCGCTCGCCAGAACGCTTTTAACTATTAGCCGATTCTTTATAGTGTGTTACAGATACTCGGATACCTAATTACATATCTGCAATAAATGGTTAATACACAGCGAAGTAGGAAAATATTTTTGCCATTTTGAAAATGACCATATTTTCGTTTGCATTATCCTTTTAACGAAATTTTTTTTGATGAAACCATACAATCTATAATCTATCTACAGCTTATAATTTCTTATTACTTTATCACACAGAAAAATATGAGAATACCAAACATTATGAAATAAGGCATCGTAACTTATCAATTATGTATCAAAAAGCATATACAGTGTGTTCCGCTTTTAGTGCCCCCCTCCGTATCTAACGTAACGTAAGTAACCCGATTTTAACCAAATTTTGATCGGCATCAAAGGCCTTTACTATGTTTTTCTTTGAGTGAAGCAAAACCTGTTACACACTCAAAGAAAATGATAGGTAAATTCAACCAAAAAGAGCATATGAAATCGCGCCTATCTAGTTTCATAGTTAAATCAATCAGAAAAGAATAGTCATACTTTATTTGTTTTCGTAAACAAATAGTAGTTTAATAATCATATCCTCTTGTAACAAATTAAATAGTACGATATTTTTTTATGTTCGCTAACCATTTTCAATTTGGTCTACAATTAAATAGTACAACGACTTTGTTTTCTGTTCACCAACTAATTTTTAGGTTGATCTACACTTTATTCACTGTTGCCAACTCTATTAGACGAGGAAACTATAGATGAGAAAAAAAAACTGTAGAAAACTGGGAATTTATTTTAGTGAAACTGTTAATCTACTGTCTTTTTTTTACTATATATTAAATCACAGAATACAGTAACTACACAGAGGCGAAAGCTTTGGCGGCACCTTTGAGTTTTGATGGCTCGATTTCTGTGACCTTGTGTACCAATTGCATCTACACTGAGAGAAATGTGTTGTTAATTTATTTCTATGTTTTCCGTATTTTTAAGGATACACTGAGAAAACAGTGTATTTCGAGTTGGATTGAAAAATATTATCATTTGAATTGTTTATAATCGGCGCCTATTTTCGATTGAGTTGTGCACTAGGTTTTATTTATGAGAATTTAATTCTCGGTTAATGTTTTCAACCTCCCAAAATGAGTGGAAATAAAATTCACAAATCCAAACTTAACATGATAAACGTCAACAGTGTCAACATAGAAGTGAAGTTGATTGATATACCATTTAAAAAATGGCGATGAGTATATAAATTTGGTTTTGGCGGGAAGGCTTGCTTTCACCTTTGTATAGTTACTGTACTCTGTGGTAATATCTTAATAAAATAATTGACCATATGCAAAAAAAAACTGTAGATTTAACAGGTCCGACTAAAAATTGGGAAGAAAGCCAAAAAACGGTAGATCTACTGAAAAAACAGTAGGGTTGGCAATTATGAATTTATTGTATGATGAAGTTTTTTTTTGGTTAGCCAAAATCTCAGTATTGAGACATCAGACTACCCAAACCAAAGATTAGAGATCGTTTATAAGATCCATCCAAATATATCGATGATCCCTGAGAGAATTTGAACATTGCAATCATGTTATTAATTTTCCATAAATTCATAAGAGTATAAGATAATGCATGATTGATTATTGTCAGTGATTTGTATGTGGCGTCATCTGGGAATAATTTCTGTAATAGAGTACGTGGTAAGCAAGCAAATTTTATGGTTATTCTTTTAGAACTTCTAGAAGACGACAATAATATTGGTTTGTCTACCAAGTACAATAATACAGCGAACTAATATTGGATTAGAATTACAATTCGATAATAGTTAAAAATAAAATATACTATTATCTAGTTTAATTTGACAGAATTCAACAAAATAATAGTCAGACGAACAAAATAATAGTCTTATTCATCTATTTTTTAAGTTAATGTTTGTTTTGTTGTACGACAACTTTTTATTAATTAAAATAACAATCACCTCTTGTTTAAAAATACCACCAATATAGTTTGGTTTAACAAAATTAACGATATTGTTAGTTAACCATTTTTTTTTTGTTATCCATACTATTTCTTTGAGTGCAGTCATTGGCGTGCATTTTTATCAAGAAAAAAAGCATCAATTTTTCGAGAAGTCATATTAGGCATTTTTTTACTGAAAAACTAACGCAATATTATTGATCAAAGTGCTTTAAAACTGCTATATCCAGAATTTAACAATATTTTAATTCACAGTTGTCGAATAACGGCCACTTTAAATTCACATTTTTAAATATTAAATAACACAGCCCCACAAAAAAAAAGTTCAAAGCAGCGAACCAGACCCATGTATTCCTATGTATTTTCGGTCGCTGAATCCGAATCCGGAGTCAAAAAAATCGTACACCCCCAAAATCGTACACCCCCAAAATCATTAGCTAGAGCCAAATGGGGTAAAAAGAAAATTAAGCTACAAGAACAGTTGTTACATCTTAATCAATCGAATTATACAAATTAAGGTTAAACAGCAGCGTACATAAACACACCACCACAGATAGTAGACAACCCCCAAATCCATAGCCAAGGCTGTGCGGAAGGGGGTTACACATTTGGAAAAACGCAGACATACATCCACACCCACCGGTGTTGTCAACACCGGGGCTGGGGGGATCCAACACAGCAATGACTGCTGAAAAAGCTCAAAATGTCTAAGTTTTGTTAAAGTGATAAGAAACTGCATCAGGTCCGACGTAATCTTCATAAACTGCCCCTATAGAGTTGAGAACAACCACCCCCAAGTTTAAAGGACACGAGAAAAACAAGAAAAAACTGAAAATGCAACAGGATTTCTATTTTCATGGATGCTATGATTGGCTGAAATTGCGTAGTACTCTAAAATAGGACTAGAAACTTACGTACCATCAACATTCTACAGTGTCAACCCTCAGATGGTGTGAAAACTACCCCCCTATGTAAGATATATCTATAAAAAGTTACAGTGACTTCTATAAAAATTCGAAACACCTGCGTTGTGTGGAAGAGAGAAAAAACTAGACTGTGTTCGACGCTGTGCTTGAAAACCACCCCCACGGGGTTGAGAGACGCCACCCCTATAAAAAACCCTAAAAAAAAAAACTATGGAAATGAAACGAATAAGCAACAGTATAGCTTTTTCGTTACATCTTGAATTACGATAGTTTACATCCTTTCTGGAGGTGTTACTTAACAACATTTATAGGACATGAGATTCAAACTCTAAGTGTGCAATACATCATAGCATCCATAAAAATGTAAATCTGGTTAGTTTCCCTCTGTTTTTCCAGCATCCCACAGATAAACGCATCCCCATGGGGGTGGTTTTCAAGCACATCGTCGGACATAGTCTAGTTTCTTCTCTCTTCCACACAACGCGGGTGTTTCGAATTTTTATAGAAGTCACTGTAACTTTTTATAGTTAAATCTTACATAGGGGGTAGCTTTCACACCCTCTGAGGGTAGACCGTGTAGAATGTTGATGGTACGTAAGCTTCTGGTTCTATTTTAGAGTACTACGAAATTTCAGACAATCATAGCATCCATGCAAATAGAAATCCTGTTGGATTTTACGTTTTATCTTGTTTTTCTCATGTCCTTTGAACTTGAGGGTGGTTGTTCTCAACCCTATAGGGGCAGTTTATGAAGATTGCGTCGGACCTGATGTAGTTTCTTAACACTTTAACAAAACTTAGACATTTCGAGCTTTTTCAGCAGTCAGTGATTGCTGTTTTGGAGCGATTTTTTTATATATGGGGGCTAGTTTTCGCCCCTACCTGGGGGTGTGTTTCATATCTATTGTATGTATGCTGCTGTTTAACCTTAATTTGTATAATTCGATTGATTAAGAAGTAACAACATTGCGGTAGTTTTTCAATAAGAAAATGCTTAATATGATTTCTAGACAAATCGACTCCTTTTTCTTAATAAAAATACACGTCACTGACTGATGTTTCGTTTTTTTTTCAAAAAAAGATAGCAAAAGTCATCGATGACGATCTATATTTGAGTGAGGCAGGGAGGGGGGGGGGGGGGGCATTAAAAGTGGGATACGCTGTAAATTCAATATTACACATTCATATTACTTGTAATTTATAAATCTTTCGTGTTTTCCTCCTTCTTATATGTATATTTACAAATTATAATTAGATGCAGAAGGACGTCGGTCATTAGCCTATTGAATTATTTATGATTGGAGAAGGAAAAATATTTTAGCAAAACTATACCAAAACACTGTTTGTTCATTGCTCATTCCTGGCGGGACTAATATTTGAAATAAGGTAGACTCTGTCTACAACAGGTGGTAGAGGGAAGGATCTGTATGATCAGAATCCTTGTTGTGAGAAGAATGTGGCATATCTCATTCGCACAAGGACCAAAATAAATTAAATGTCACTTTCTTACATTTTTTTAAGTCTCAAAAAATATCATTCGTTCTGGTTACGGCCTCCTCCTCTCAGATACGGTATAAAACTGGTACGGTGATAAAAACAGATGGTGATAGAAAATGATATTCAGAGCCCTTCAGTGACAAATCCAAGTTACGTTTCAGAAAAATTACTATTACCATTTTTATTATAATGTCTACACGGGGGTGCATACACGATGGGTCAAAATCTTTAACTTCAATTTCGATTGCTGAGGGTTACATCAATATATCCTGCAGCCAATGTCATACTTCATGCTATTAGAATAAAAGTTTAAAGTACCCAGTAAGCACCAATTAAGCCTTTCCAAGTTCTTACTATAATACGTCTACCTATTCACGAACATTCAGGGCACACCAGAAAAATACTGAGCCTTTTCCGATATTAATACAGGCCTGTAGCTAGGGGGGGCAGGACGGGCGATGCCCGTCCTGGAATAAGTTTCGCCCGACCTACGGTGATCGTAATGGGGGCAATTTTAATTTTTTTAATTTTTTCGGACTAAAAAGTTTTTTTTGGATTTCCCTTATTAAAAAAAATTTTTTGGATTTCTCCCCCCCGCTCGTCAAAAAATTTTTCGGACTTTTTTACGGGCCCGTCCTGAAAAATTGTTTACCCGCCCTGAAAGCACTTTCTAGCTACAGGCCTCTATTAATAGCTACAAAATTTGCACTAATTTTTTGTCGTACGAGAACACTATAAAGTAAAGTTATTTGGTGGATTTACATACGTCAAAATTTGAAATTCACTCTTTCCATAGCAACAAAGATTTAAACATCTAACTGTTTTAAATGAACTTCAGTTTGAATCAGTGCGACCATATAGACTCCACACCACACACCTAGAGGAATATACCGCGCAAGAGAGACGGCCGACACCTGCAACATAGGGCGCCGCCATTTTGATGCATATAACCCTGGCATTAAAGTGCCAACATTTAAAATAAACAAAAAACCGCTGCCCAAGGAATCACTACTTCCACATCCAGATTCTCTATCCAAGTCACTCACAACGAAAAAACTTTGTATGTGAAAATAATTGTTTATGGAACTTTAATAATATAATATTTGAAATCCTCTACCCCAAAAACCCATACAACGATACCCCACATCGGTAGTGGGGTGGGGGTGGTGATAGGGGGGTGGTAGTGGAGGGTGGATGAAGTAAAAAAATATTTTGAGGATTCTGGTTCCTGTACATACATTAAATCACATTTTTTTTTCATCCCCTTTAATAAGGAGATGGGGGTGGTAATGGGGGTGGCTAATGCCAAAAATTTTTTTGAGACCTTAGCTTCTCTTGTATATCCTATATACCAATTTCATGGACTCTTACCTGCTTAATCGACCCATTTACCCCAAATTTACCCCAATTTACCCCCCAACCCTTCGACGGAACAAGATGAAAATATAATCTAGTTCTAGAACTCGTTAAAGTACATATGTGTATCAAATTTCAAGTTAATATCTTAAACGGTTCCAGAGTAAACGTGCGCACAAAAAAAAGTTACAGACAGACAGACCGACAGACAGACAGAAATTTTTTTTTCGCTCAAACTTAAAATCTCGACGTTTCATGACATTTTAAGCCTATTTGGACAATAAAAATTTTTAAAAATTTTTTTGTCGTTACTATACTTCCACTGGACGTGGAAGTAATTTAATTGTGCAAATATCCTCATTCTTGAAAATTAAATCACCTTTTAAACTCAAAAGGGCCATCGCAACTCTATAACTTAACATCTGGGCTACAAGGTTAACCTGAAACAATAATAATTGTTTAGAAACGGAAATTGCTCACCTCTTGTCTGTAACTTTTTTTCGTGCGCACGTTTACTCTGGAACCGTTTGAGATATTGACTTGAAATTTGGTACACATATGTACTTTAACGAGATCTAGAACTAGATTATATTTTCATCTTGCTCCATCGAAGGGTTGGGGGGTAAATTGGGGTAAATTTGGAATAAATAGGTAAATCAAGTAGGTAAGAGTTCATAAAATTGATATTTAGTATAGACAAGAGAAGCTAAGGTCTCAAAAAAAATTTTAGCATTAGCCACCCCCATTACCACCCCCAACCCATTATTAAAGGGGATGAAAAAAAATGTGATTTCGTGTATGTACAAGAACCAGAAACCTCAAAATATTTTTTTACATCCAAAAGATACAAAAGTATCCCTATCGCCTGAGCCACCCGGTATGCAAAGACTCATTTAACAATCAAGCAGTCTTTTGTAGTTAACAATCGTTATGAAAATAATAAGATGGATGGAAAATATTCACAGCGCTAAATAACGTGATTTATTAATTATAATTGCTGAAGAGGGTAGTAGTCACTTCCGAAACTTTCGTTTTGAATATGAACTTGAAATATAATCATCCAGAAGTATTGATTTCATAAAAACTTCAATTAATAATACCAAAATGATATTCCAATTCATGAAATTTGAGGACTCATAGCAGGTGTAGCACTTATGAAAAGTCGAACGAACTGAATTAGTTTTTATGTCAGTGTAACTTAGTTACGACATACCTTGTAACTAAGTTACAAGTATACAAAAACAAATTTAATTTGTTGGCTTTCATACAACCCAATAAAATATTATACTTGCCAGGCATGTATTGTAATTCCCAAATAATGTATATAATTTATAACCATTAGCAAACTATGGAACAGTGACTCTTAGAACCCGATATTAAGAACATTTTCTGATAGTTAATCAATGTTTTATTGTACAGACAGGAAATATTTTCCTTAAAAAAAAATATTGAAATATTTATCGCATTTATTGAAATATATATCCTAATATTCGTGGAGTTTGTAAAATCTATGTCAGTGTTATATATCTTGAATTAAATATATATTTAGTAACATTCTAGTATTATTGCTTTAAGTTTCTGTTATACTGAGGAAAATAGTCTAGGAGATAGCCACATATATAGGGCCTGGATATAACCTGTTGGCATTGCTGTCATGTTTTAGCAAAGAGTATTTTATCTTGTGTGAGTCAAACCTCCCCCACTGACCGTTTCGTCGCTAGCCGCCCCGAAAATATTCAATTGTGGAACAGAGTATAACACTTGGCTTGTGTTAGTTGAAGAGGGTATCTTGGCGATCAACATTCGATAATAATAATAATAATAATAATAATCTTTATTCACCATTTGTAATGATACAGATTATGTATATATGGTAAGTCAAGAACAGATAAATAAAAAATAATGGTACAATATTAACAATGAATAAACAAATAACAATAAGAACAACACGTATACAAGAGAACACAATTATATAAAAGAAAAATAAATATAATTGTAAGAATGAACCATTAATAATAGTAATAAAAAAACAGACTGAACTATATAGTAGTTTATATAATATCGTTTAAAAATTCTTCAATAGTGTAATATCCTTTTTGTACAAGAATTTTTTTAATAGTAATTTTAAATTTGCCGATGTCCATATTTTGGATATTACTTGTCAGTTTGTTATATAATGTAATAAAATTATATTGAAGGGATTCTTTGAAAGTCGATGTCCTATGTAGGGGGATTGTTAAAGTATTCTTGTTTCGGGTATTATACAAATGATGTTCAGATAGACTCTTAAAAGTATCCATATTTTTTTTCGTATTAAGTAAACATTTACAAATATAGATACAAGGCATCGTCAAGATTTGTTTGTTTTTAAAACTAGCTTTGCAGCTTTCTCTGCAGTCTAAGTTGAATATTTGTCTCAATATTCGTTTTTGTAAAATAAATACTCTCCTGGCATAGGATGATCGACTCCAGATACAAATATTAAGTGACATGTGTGAGTAGGCTAAAGCATAGTACACACTAGTGAGTCCTTTTTCATTCAACATATCTTTTAGTTGGAGTAATGCAAAGTAAGCTTGATTTAGCTTTCTGCATACATGATTCGTATGCTGTTCCCAAGATAAATTGCTGTTTACAAGGGTGCCAAGAAATTTAGAGCAATCACTTAAAACTAGTCCAGGTAAAGTAACCGTACGTCTTAGGTTAAAATTTAAAAATATGGTTTTATTCACATTCAGCATTAGTCTGTTTCGATCGCACCAAGTACTCATCTCGTTTAATACAGTATGAACTTTTTCAGATAATTCTTCAGGGCTATCAGCAGTTACCGTAATAGTTGTGTCATCTGCATACATGATGGTGAAGCCATTTTTGATACAATCTGGGAAATCGTTAATGTAAATTAAAAATAGTAGTGAGCCTAAAATAGATCCTTGAGGAAGTCCCAAAAATATCCGATTGCACTTCATTGCATTTTACACGAAGAGATCTGTTTTGCATGAATGAAACGAGACACTCCAGTAATTTATCTCTTATACCAATAGCCTGCAGCTTATCAGCTAAGATATCTTTATTGACAGAGTCGAAAGCTTTTGAGAGGTCAAAAAGAACTGTCACAATATACTTGCCATTATCTAATTCTTTATATATATGCCAACATGTTTTCTTCGTGCAATTGGCAGCACTGGCGACATCAATTATGGCCAAAATTGAAACGTGGTATAACCCTTTCTAACCAGGCGGAAAATTTTCGTTGTCTATGCTCATTGCTGGAAAACCATATGCCAATATTTTCTGCTTGACCATTTTTCAGATTTTTTGCCTAAAAATTGGACTTTTGGCCTAAAACGGGCTAAAACTGGTGCTTTTCAAAAAAAAATGTTGGCACCTCTTCAGACTTGTAGTTTTTGTACCAAAGAATAATCTCTGTGAGTGCCAACATTTTTTTCTCAATATAACCCCCTCAAAGCACCCCCAAAACCCCCAAACATATCGATTATTATGCCAAAATAATAATACCGATTATTATGCTAAAAAGGATACAAAAATGTCACATTTAGTGAGCAATAATCGAGAAATTATCCTCTTTAACATAATTAACAAAGTATTTGAATGTTTGGGGCTTTTGGTGGTGGTTTGGGGGTAAAAAATATTGGTACTCACGGAGGCTATTCTTTGGTACAAAAATACAGGTCTAAAAAGGTACCAACATTTTTTTTAAGCGCCAGTTTTAGCCCGTTTTAGGCCAAAAGTTCAATTTTTGTCCAAAAAATCTGGAAAATGATCAAACAGAAAATGTTGGCATATGGTTTTCCAGCAATGAGCATTGACGACGAAAATTTTCTGCATGGTCAGAAAGGGTTATACTAGGTTCCAATTTTGGCCATAATTGATCTCGCCAGTGCAGTGCTGCCAGTTGCACGGAGAAAAAATGTTGGCATATATCGAATGTTAATCGCCAAGATACCCTCTTCAACTAACATCAAGCTCCAAAAGTGTTAGACTCTGTTCCACAATTGAATATTTGGGGCGGCTAGCGCCAAAACGGTCCGGAGGGGGGGGGAGGTCTAACTTACATAAGATAAAATACTTGCTAAAACATAACAGCAATGCCAACAGGTTATATCCCAGGCCCTATATATATGTAGTTAGCTATATCCTAGCCTAAAAGAAAAATAACAATATATTTTTTATTACTCAGTTTAATGTAGTATTTTATACAGAATTGGGTCCAATTCGTGTCTAAAAGTACTTCTTGTTTTGCACTTATGATAACGCAAAAGTTGTAGTTATTCCACAAGAATAGATCGGTTAGAAGAGAGTTAAATTGGATTGACAAATGTGTTTTGTTCCCTTGCTATAAATATGATAAAAGAGTTACTGACCGCTTCCATTTCTGATTATAGTATTGCAGAATGGTCATTTTGGTCAGTTTTGAAAAGTTTTTCGCAGTTTCTATTCTATTCAATTGGCATTAAACCTCAATAATGTGATCCCTGTCTGTTCTCAACATGAGCAACTGCAACTGAAATAGCGAATCAGTTGTGATTCATGAACCCTAATTTTTATGTCTCCCGATAATGCCCATGTAATAGCCGAAACATTATATCGAATAAATGCAAGGTGTACGCAGAAAATAATTCATGGTTTAAATCGTGCCAATCTTCACAATAATTGATTAATTATTTTGTCAGTGAAATAAATAAGGAAATATAGTTTGTCATATTTTCAAGGTAAAAAAATTATTTTGCTACTATAAAATAGAACGTGACATTTAGGGCATGATACATTTTGGAGTAATAAATATTTTGTAATTTCTCATTTATAATTTAGAATATTGAGCTCTAATTCATTTAAATTTTGTTTAGGTCATGTCATTCTGAGCTACGCAGGTTTGAAAGAAATGCTACTTGTCAAATATTTCTCTGATAAGTTAAGAATGTTATGAGATTATAAAGATCAATAATCATGTAAGGGAAGGAAATTAAATTATTTTCAAATATTTCTATTTTTGTCGAAGTCGACCGTTATAACGTTGTAGGTATTTTATTTATAAAATATTTATTTCTATACAAGATATAAAAACTAAAATTTATTATTTACTGCTACTGTTTCATTTTTCTTCGATATTGTGGGTTTTACATAAAATATCTGGCGATTTAAATATACCTTACATCAACCATGGAAAAATCCTTTAGACCGCATGAAAGATTAATTTATAATACGTTGATGATATAATGATTTCAATCTAGTACATAAGCTCTTTAATGTGTACCCAGAGATAAAATCCAATAGGCTTAAATCTGGGGAGCGAGGTGGTCAGGATATTGGACTTCGGACAATTCGAAAGTTTCAATACAATCTTTCTGGATGCGGTTGTACAGCGTTAAGGGGCGTTTGCACGCATCCAGTAATTTAGTCGAGTCGTTTAGTAATTTAGTACTCGCCCAATTCGGACAGCGTGTTCTAGTCGAGTAATTTAGTGGAAAGCAATTACTAAATTACTCGACCGTCTCTCTACTCGACTAAATTACTGGATGCGTGCAAACAGGCCTTTAGGCCGGTACCACGACGTTCAGTGATACGTTTTCAATCACTCGTCAAGTGGCAAACATTCAGTTCTGTATTATGAACTAAAATAAAATTTTGAAGTTGTCATTTAGAAAAAATGAGTTTTGACACCCTGTATTATTATTTTTGCTTCTGTTTATATTTACAGATAAAACAGCTCCCTAAGAAATCATTAAAAAATTTTGTATGTGGAAATAATTATTTATGGAACTTTAATAATATAATATTTGAAATCGTCCAAAAACCCATAAAACGATATCCCACATCGATAGTGGAGTAGGGGTAATGATAGGGGGGGGGGGTGGTAGTGGGGATGGATGAAGTAAAAAAAATGTTTTGAGGCCTTTGGCTTTTGTACACACACCAAATAACAATTTTTTTTCACACCCCTTTTTTAATGGGGTGGGGGTAGTAATGGGGATGACTAATGCCAAAATTTTTTTTGAGATATTAGCTTCTTTTGTATATACTAAATACCAATTTTACAGGCTCTCACCTGCTTGATTTACTTATTTACCCCCCGACGGAATAAGATGAAAATATAATCTAGTTTCAGATCTCATTAAAATACATACGTGTACCAAATTTATTTCAAGTCAGTATCTTAAAAAAAAAATGGAAATATGATGGAATTTCTTTTAAATTTTTTTATTTGAGTTTAGATGAATGGGGATTGTACAATGAAGAAATTTTTTTTCCAACCCTTCAGGCGTGAAAACTACCCCTATATCTCTTCATTATCGCTAGAATCAATTAGCTCATTTTCATTTACTTCGCTTCTCCTTCTTGAAAAGAAACTTCCGGCCCAATTTTCCAATTTTCATCAAAATCTTCACCCTCATTAGCAAAGTCTTGAGTGGTTAAAGTGTTCTCACTCTTTTCGCAATCTCTCCCTTTACGCTCTTTGCAGAAAATACTGCAACGGGGGCCTAATTTTTCGGACGTGCATCTTCTCACGCATTCTGATTTATTCAATTCGAATATCCTCACACGAGAAAATAATTTTTCCTGATTTTGCAATCCCCATTCATCCAAATTGAAATTCAAAAATTAAAAAAAAAGAAGATTTTGCCTCCATTTATATTTAGATTACCATATTTATATTTTTTTTTATTAAGAATATTGCAAACAATATGAAGTATTCATTTATCAAGAATATTTCTACCTTCTCTTTCAATTCCCTGCAAGCTTGGGGGTAGTTTTCACCCCAAAGGGATGAAAAAATTTTTGAGCATTTTTTTCGACGGAAGTTTATCAGAAATTACAAGCAAACTAAAAAGTATACATCTCTACTTATTTTCTAAGCGTTAGTTCAATTTAAAGGCGATATAGGGGTAGTTTTCACCTCTAAAGGAAAAAAAAATTTCTTCATTGTACAATCCTCGTTCATTTAAAAAAAATTCCGTAATTTTTCCATTTTACGTCAATTTGGGGGTAGTTTTACCCCCCCCCCCCTCCGGTTAACCCTCAGCATAAAATTTGCCTATTTTAGTTTAACATACTGAACTGGCAAAATATCATTACAATTAGCACATTCATAACATTATTTTACAGTATTATTCACATTACCGCGAAAAACCTCCCAAAACGGGTGGTTTTTGGCATTTTTAGGGGTGACGCACTATTGTTAGAGCCGCGGGACCCCGATTTTCGTGATCAGCGTCCCAAAAAACATAGAATACAAGTGGTCCCGATGAGTGGGTCTGTAGAAGGACCTTTGGTAAAACATGGGGGTTAAACCCCAGGGTAACAATGTGGTACTATACTGTGATAGTTAGACCAATGATTACGTATGCTTCTGTTGTGTGGTGGCCTGCCGTAACCAGGCTATACATTCAACACAAACTAACACAACTCCAAAGACTCCCCTGTTTGGGAGTCACAGGAGCAATACGCACGACCCCCACAGCAGCTCTGGAGGTCCTTCTGGATCTCGTGCCCCTTCACTTGATTGAGGCCGAGGCTCGGAAAGCAGCCTAGAGGCTGAGGTGTGGTGGTCAGTGGAAAACCGGAGGAGAACAATTAGGGCCCACGAGGGTCCTTTCCGACGTGATAGGGACTCACTCACTTCTGGAGGCCAGAAGTGATGACATGGTGCCTTCCTTCTCCTTCTCGGAACCATTTGAAGTTGTCATCCCCAAAAGGGAAGACTGGAACCCACTCGAGGACATACTCAGGCCCGCCGATATCGTCTGGTTTACAGACGGATCGAGGTTTGAGGAAAGTGAGGCCCAGAGCTGAACTTTCTTATGCCCTGGGCAAATTCGCCACGGCATTCCAGACCGAGATCTTCGCTATTTTGGTCTGCGCACAGGAGAATATCCGAAGGAGATATTCCAACAAGCACATATATATATGTAGCGATAGTCAAGCGGCCCTCAAGGCCCTTGCATCAGTAGGGACCAAGTCAATATTGGTTCAAAACTGTAAACAGGCACTCTGTGAACTTGGCTCATCCAACTGGGTCAAGCTTCTCTGGGTGCCAGGACACAGCAACATTGAGGGTAACGAACAGGCAGACGTTCTGGCCAGAGGGGGCTCTCAGAGACCTCTACTGGGTCCGGAGCCTGCTCTCGGCTACCCTAGATCAAGTGCCAAGAAGTCAGTAGAGAGCTGGACATGGTCCCAGTTCTTTGACCTCTGGGCCTCACACCCAGGACTCCGGCAAGCGAAGCTCCTAATCTCAGGGCCCTTGCCAAAGAGATCAGAACAAATCCTGCGATCAAGCAGGAAACAGGTCAGAATCGTGGTAAGTCTTTTGACTGGACACGGCTCTTTCAAAAAACACCTGCACACTATAGGGGTGGTCGACAACCCCGACTGCAGGTTCTGCGGGGACCAGGAGGAGACTTCCATCCACGTCCTTACTTCCTGCCCTAGTCTTATGAACTTGAGGCACAAACACTTCGGCATTGGTTTTCCGGTTCTGGAGGAAATAAGGAATGCCCCTATAGGAAGGATTTTGGCCTTTGAGTTAGAATCCGGCCTAAATGGGGGATTCCAATAAATTCATAGCGGCAGCACAATGGGCCACAAGGCCTGAGTGCGGCGACCCTTCGTCGCCCCGCTAAAAGAAGAAGAAGAAGAAGGTCTCGATGAGGGGGGCATTCCGAGAGTCAAACCCCGCGTTTTTACACGGACTATAGTGTGGGACCCTGTACAATATACGACAAAATCTTTTCCCATGTTAAATAAAATTGGAATATAAATGCAGTTTGTTATATTTCAGTTTATGAGAATATTCGAAAATTGTTCTTTAGAATTCCTGCTATAATTATGTAATATATCAACTTTGACCGGTCACACAAATCGTTGTCGTTATATATTTTAAATACAATAAACAATTATAGTTGTTGATGTTTCTCTCTGATTATACACTGGAATTTATTAGAAACGGAAGACATTTATTGATATATTTCGGCATTAAAATTGTCTCTGTTATTGGATATGTTTGAGAAATAACGCTAAATATGGCAATAATTGTGCATTATTGTACGTAAATAATAATTATTATCCATATCAGTATATTTGAATCTCGCAATTTCCATCGCGTACGCTATGACCGATGATTTTTTAATTTATCGCCCATCCATTTAGTTCATTGAAAAGTGCTGTTCCTGAATGAATGAACTTTATCTTGATTTAAAATACGTTGCGAATATCAACCCAAAAGCTCACGGTCTATATATACACAGACGTTAATATCATCAACACAGCTACTGCCAAGCATACGAACTTATGACAGTGGCGGGTTGTAAAATGGTTGTAAAATACATAGTCAACAGATATCCATTTTAAAAAATGGATTAACATCTAGTATTGATTCTTGCTTTTGGTTTTGCTTGATTATGGAAGAATCTCTTTTGGCAATATAATGTTTCGTTTTGAAATCCAATATATATATATATATTTTTTAGCTTTGATTGACGTTGATAAAGTCGAGTAAAAGTCGTACGAGTAAAAATGTTCACTCAAATGCGAAGTGGCGTCCATGTACGAGCCTTTGGTTTGCATCCGTGAACATCAGCACCTGTTCACCCCTGAAGACTTATATCCATCTGTATATCATTCCAGACCTTTAAGACAGAAAATGCCCCTTATGGCATTCCCAATTATCTTGACTGGGGGGGACAAGACTATATAGAATAGTAAAATGTAGATAGGAAGAAGACACCGGTCATTCTTTAACTGATCGATGACCGTACAGGTGACGCTGGAGCCTTTATATGCCCCAGCCCCTTATATCCGAGCTCCACATTCCATTCTTAAAGAGTTTGTTTGCTAATTTTCTAGCTTCCAGTTTAACTTTAAGATACAAGAGTGTAAGCCCATTACAATCGTTAGAGTGGTCCTGATTACGCCTTCTTAGTCAAAGTTTAATCTTTGTACTTGGCATAGGTGAGTCCTAATTGCGAAGGTCAACAAGGAGTGGAGAATGAATAAATAAGTAATAAATATAGGTTCCTATTTGAAAAAAGTTGGTTTATAAAGCGCTCTTTCCTTGAATTATTTATTACAGTTTTTTGTGACTGTGCAGGGACCTCTAGTCACGTTTAGCCTAGATATTTATTATGAAGCCCATTATACATTCGTCACATATGATTATCTAGGAATGATCTGTGCTCTAAACGAAGGACAGCAGTCCATTCCAGGACAGATCACATAGCTCCTTTGGCTGAAAAATTGCCTCTATATCTTGACGCTCCTAGTGGCGCTCAACTATATAAGATATGAGTGATGGTATCGCCCTCCACTCCACACATCATTCTCATTGTATGTAGGAGCTTCTTTAGAGGACAATGTCCTGTAATCAGACCTACCATCTGTTCCAATCGTTCTCTATCGAGTTCAAGCAGCCACTTTACGTTAGAGTCAGTCGAAGGTCCCTCTAAATGGAGTTTTGACTGTCTCATTCCGGGGGCCTAAGCATAATAGTTGTTGAATTGTGCAGTTATTCAGTCTTGTAAATCTGTTTGAATCAGATTCCTTGGCAGACCGAGGGCTAGCTCGGGGCCAGGAAAGGGAGTTTTTGCTCCTTCTAACCCCCAGACGATCTGCTCCTTCATTGCCCTCCACACCACTGTTTCCGGACACCCAAATAAGTTTTCTCTTAGCTGAAATGCATAATACCGTTGTTTTAACAGAGATGAATCTATTACTTTCAATACCACTATACCACTATGAATTCCACTTGTGCATTCTATTACCTCAATTTTTCGTACTAAATGGAAATATGATTTTCCCAGTTAACTTTTGCGTGACTTATTTTTGGACTCATCAAAAGTTGGATGAAGTAAAAAAATATTTTGAGATTTCTGGTTCTTGTACATACACTAAATCACAATTTTTTTTCATCCCCTTTAATAAGGGGGTGGGGGTGATAATGGGGGTGGCTAATGCCAAAAATTTTTTTGAGACCCTAGCGTCTCTTGTATATACTAAATACCAATTTTATCGACTCTTACCTGCTTGATTTACCCATTTACCCCCTAACCCTTCGTCGGACCAACATGAAAATATAATCTAGTTCTAGAGCTAGTTAAAGTACATACGTGTACCAAATTTCAAGTCAATATCTTAAACGGTTCCAGAGTAAACGTGAGCACAAAAAAAAGTTACAGATAGACAGACCGACAGATAGACAGACCGACAGACAGACAGAAATTTTTTTTGCTCAAACATAAAATCTCGACGTTTCATGACATTTTAAGCCTATTTGAACAATAAAAATTTTTAAAAATTTTTCATCGTTACTATACTTCCACTGGATGTGGACGTAATTGAAGAGGGATGGTCTATCAGAGCGGTTGCTAACCATATCACTTGAATAAAAGTCCTATTATGAGCGTGAAGAAAAGTGGGAGGAGGAAGGTAGCGTAAAGAGAAAAGACGGTTCAGGCCGATCAAGATGAAGCACTCCTGGGCTATTTGAGGGAAAATCCGAAATCTGTTTCAAATAGCAGGAGACGCTGTGTTCATGACAAACTTTTCAGCATTGAGGTCAACAGCTAGCTGAAGGATAGGAAAATCGGAAATAAAAAACTGTACAAGTGCCAAGAAGACCATATTAACAGAAGCAAGCCCGCATTATGTTTTGTTTAAATTGTGTTTAAAAAATTTCCATTAAGGCACCTACGTACAGAAACCGAATAATGTATAGAAGCACTATTTATTTAAAGAATAACTTTTCTTTTTTCTTCCTCATTTAGTGTCTGATGTTCCTTAAATTGAACGACTACTTTACCTTTTTAGTAAACCTAACCGACTTTTATACAGGGCCAGTCGAAAAGTGAGAAATTTTAAATTTGGCTATTGAATAACACACACCCTATATGAGGTATCGAGCTAAAATTTTGTATAGAGGTATTTGAGACAACTGCGAATAGAATACGCTATCCAATTTGCAGATGAAAAATTGCCTAATAGTCGATATCGAAATTTCGACCCATTTAGAAGAACTTGGTAGGCCTTGAAAATATGAAAATTACACATTTTTCAACAACAGTCAAATAAAGCTCATCGAGCACTATACACCCAAAAAAAAAAAAAATTTCAAAATCGGTCAACGCGTTCCAAAATAACGGGATGTTGCGGTCTTAAATAGCACACACTGTATGTTTAATATTTATCTGTAGTGTATTTTCATGCTTTACACTAAATGTTTAATGTTTGTAATAACACGATATGTTTTTATAATAATATTTAATAACTACCCACACAGCAGAAGGAGATTCTTAACATATACATATCACATTCCTCTAAGTATATGGGATGTACTTAGTATATGCAAATAAGGTTCAAATTATCTGCAAACAGACAAACAGATTTGTCTCACCCCTGCGGATCCTATATACGTACTTAGCAGATACCTATGAATAAAAGATATTATATTTGGGTATATTACATTTGTACTATGTATGTCTAAAATATATATGCACGTTTTTAAAGTATGATATGTATATACGCGCATGTACATGCATGAAACATCCAGATATAAATGTACCTATGATTTACTTTTGGAGGTATATACAGCATAACGACATATTTGTCAAGTACATATAAGGTATATTACGAGTAATCAGTCGCCATTATAGGCATCTCTTAAAGAAATATTATGTTTTGAGCCCATCCGTAGTGTAATGGAGGTACCTCGCCCTGAAGGGACCATCTTGTTGATCACGGTAACCTCTAAGCCAGGTAAGTATGCTTTCTACCTTCGTAGTATGTTGCCCCTTCTAGCTAAGGCTTTCCATCAGTAGATGCCTGCCTTGAGTTATATTAGTATGCTTTCTATTTGCCAATGTTGTCTATTCGATAAAGTTAGTTCGATGTAAAGCTGCAGCTTGCAAATTAAATCGATGGTGCCATCTAGAGGATTATAGATGTAACTTCCAAGAGTTCAAACTAACAGCCATTATGTACATACAAAACATATACATACAAGTATGTCCTAACTATGTGGGTGGTAGGCATATGCGGAATATATGCATGTTTGTATGTAGTAGGTATATACATATTAAATATATACACGCAAGTATGTCTTAGGTATATATGTTTCAGGCATATACAGAATATATACTTGTTGGTCTGTACTGGGTATGTACATATGGAACATATACATAATGGCAGGTTGTATGTATATACGTAAAAAGATATTCATATACAAGTATATTGTAGGTATATCCAACAAAGTAAAAATACATATGTATATATTATAAGTACATACAACAGAATATACCCCCATGTATATTTTATAGATATACCATTCTAATACGGTATATATTTTTCATATTATGGACCTAAACGGTATATACATATCATGTCGAATGCTATATGGGTAGTACATCAATACCTGACTTGTGTTTTATCTGTACATACATGTAGCAACAAAGTCCAATAAAGAATTTGAATTTGAAGAATATTGATCGAAATTAGAACATATATTTCAGATTGTATTATTTACATATAGTCGAATTGAGGAAAGCAAATTCGAAATCAATGAAATTATTTATTAATAGAAAAATGAAACATTTGTTTCACTTATAGAATATTATGTTGAAAAAGTGTTTTTTTAATTTTAGTGCGATGAATTTTTTGTATACCTCGTGTATTTTCGAAATGAAGGTTAAGTGGGAAATTCTGAGCGAGAGAAAAATGTATCTGAAATTTCCCCGGCCCGTAAACGGGACGGTTGTTGAATCGAACCAGTGACACCAACACCGTGGTGGTGGTGTACGCGAGCAGCGAGCGAACAAAAGAGATAAAGAGCCAGCTCCCCCGAGATCGACTTGATGAGTACCTCCCGCACAGCTTTTAACTACTCGAGGCCCCATTGCGCGCGGTTACTTCTGGATAACAATACACTCCTGACTTATAAATGTCACTGAAGGGATTGTATAAATTGATGTCTGAGAACAGAGGAATTAATTTTAGTCGCCTGTTCGGAAATTTGCCAAATACCATTTTGGGATTGCGAGTCATCCCGTAACTGCGGCCCGCCTTCTCATTACATAATCCACTGCTTCAGTCCAGCTATTACGGAGACAAAACATATCCTCCAAATATTAGCATCTACAAAATGGTTTCATAATGAAAAGGACCTTTTCACTAACAAATCTTATTTGATTTACTCGTCTCGTATTATATAATTATAATATTCGTACCACATAACCTTTTTACAATCATAAGAAATTCAACGAATGCAGAATGGATGGTTACATACTTTTTCGCAATGACAGAGAGCAAGGTAGGAAGGGCGAGTGCTTATATACGTCAAGTCAAATAACTGAAAATTTGCCTGTAAATAATGTAGAACAATTATGATTATCATTTACAATGAATAACGTTACATCGTGTATAGGTGTCATATACAGGGCACCACAAACTTCTACTGTGGAATTCATGCAAAATATTGAAGACGTATTAAGCACACTCTCCCCCAAATATGATCATTTATACTGTGGTGGTGACTTTAACATTGATCTTTTAAATATATCTGCTAGCCATCATAATCGATTTATGACATTACTATAGGGTGACCAGATTTTTGTGCTGGACACTTCTGCTGGGAAAAAAATTGATGGGCAGGGGGAGCAGAAATCCGAAAAATCATTTCTTGATCCCAACATTTTTTGATGACCGACAGGAAAATTTTTTTGATCACAGATAGTACTCCAAAATGCTGGACTGTCCAGCAAAATTCCGGACGTATGGTCACCCTACATTACTAGAGTTTTTGGGCTGTGCCAAGTAGTTAATGAACCAATGAGGGTTCGCCCTACCAGCGCTACCTTATTGGATTCATTTACATTCTCCGAGGATATTAATATTGTAAACTGTACTGTAAAAGAATTGCCGAATATGTCGGATCATAGTTTTGTTTCGTGCACTGTTGCGTGCAATGTCGAAGGTCAATCAGAGTTGTTGCACTTATAGAAACTTCAAGCATTTTAATCAAAACAATTTTAATCTAGTTAATTTTGACCAAATACTATACATAGATGATATTAATACTAAAATCTAAACATGCTCCCCTCAAAACTTCTAGAATTACAAAAAAGGGAAATCTTAAAAAATAATATTGAAATTGAGAGATAAGGCCTTAGCCAAATTTAAAAAAACTAAAAGCATTAGAGACTGGGAAGATTTTAATAGATTAAGAAACTATGGAAATCAGGCAATAAAAGATAACACCCAAGTCCTTGAATTCGGAACATCTGGTAATGGCCTGTAAATATACGAAAAAGTTATTGAATCAGGTTTCCCTGTGAAGGACATGGCATTACATTTCGATATATTTAACGGCAACTTATTAGTATTACACCAATTATTAATTTTGGTGAGATCCCACTGCAATTTATCACAATCGCTTTTTGACTTAATCAAGGTAAATAGCTTGAGGTCATCGGCATATAGGAGAGCATTAGATGTCTCAATGCCCTGACAAATATCATTAATGGATAATATGAAGAGTAGGTTTCCAAGAACTGAGCCCTGCGGTACTCCCGATGTTGCCTGCACTTGAACAGATGTGAAACCACGACAATGTACATTTAATAGCCTATTAGATAGATATAAACAGAAAAAGTTGAGTTGAAGTGCGTGGTTAGTCCAAATGTTGATAATTTTTTCAATAAGACACCATGATCTAGCATATCAAAAGCTTTGGAGATGTCAGTATAAATTACATCAACCTGACCACCTTGATTATGTGATGTAGCAAGATAATTGGTAATACTTACAAGATTAGTGGTTGTTGATCTGCCAGCTAAGAAACCTTGCTGATGAACTGATATTTGAGATTTCGTAAGATAACCTCAAAAAGCATGCTCAATTGCATTCTTATCACCTTTTTTTGAATATAGGACAAATTTTTGACATACACCTTTGAGGAAATGTTTCTGTTTGAAGAGTTTGCTTTAAGATGATAGTCAGCGGTAAAGCGAAGATAACGGCGCAGTCTCTTAGTAGAAAAGATGGAATTCCATCAGGACCAGTAGTTCATTTGTTTTTAAATTTCTTTAACGCTATAAGAACTTCTTCCATTTTGATAATTGGAGTATTAAGTTGTGGGATATTGAAAGTGTAATCCTGATCTGCTTTAACATAATTAGATGATGATATAAAAGCAGACTGAAAGTAACTAGCAAACGCATTGATTATGCTTTGAGGATCATTAAGCTGGCTGTTGCCGTAGGACATTGATTGAGGAATTGTAGATAAGTTACGCATGTTATTAAGAAAGGACCAAAAGCAAGTAGGATTAGATTTAATTTGCGATTCCGAACTTTCGATATATTTTTCATGTGCAGAGTCAACATCTCGTTTGATTTTGGAGCGTAATACTTAAATTGATTCAGATATTGTACTTCCCCCCTTTCTTTATATAAGTGCCATAAACGAGATTTTTCTTTAATCTCTCTAATGATACTTCTGCTGAACCAAGGTGGATATGAAACGCTAATCGTTGCGAAGGACCTTAGCAATGGCCAGCAAGATCCCCCGATCTCAACAGTTTGAATTTATTTTTCTTAAAACCCTGGTGTATAGAACTTCCAATAACACTTTAGAAGCTTTAAGAGTGCGCAATTCGACTCAATGACGGGCGGAAGCATGCCTATTAAGTGAAGATGGCCATTTCCAATAATTTTTATATATCAATGTTAATAATAATTAGTTTCATATGAATTTAATTGATCAAGAACTGTGCGTCTAACGAGAAAAACGCAAGAGACCGTTTTCATGTAGAATTGACCAGGCTAATCGGAAAAATATTCACATGGAAAAATGTCAGTGGCGTACCACTTTTTTGGTACAAACTATCAAAGGACATGTTTGCAGGGACTCCACTGGTGGAGCAATAAAATAACTTTTCTAACTAAAATATGCGGTTTTATATCCTATTAACACGTGCCAAAATTGAAAATAATATCTAAAGTACTTTCTGAGGTATTAATAAATGACGAATTAAAAAAAACACCCTGTAGTAAAAAATTTAAGCCGTTGTGAACATATGGTCATATAAACTTTTCTTCATAAAATGACCTAAGGAGTCACACCCTGAAATATTAACGCCATTAAGGAACACCCTGTATATGTACATAAACCAATCTCGAGCAAATATCATAACAAAAGAAATGAAGAATAATGCAATTTAAATCCTATAGTAATTCAATAATAATATCTACAAGAAAACTTATTTCACGACATGAAATTCTCTAACAGAATGTAAAGATTCACCAAGTAACGTTTCTTACAATAAATATAAATTTCTTAGTACTAAATACATTTCCTATTTCAGTTTAATTCTAGTCTAATTTTTTATATAAAAATGTTTAACGAAAAATACTATGTTTTTTTATTATAGTATCTACTGAAGATGATAGTATTTTGACAGAGATAGGTGCACGTGTTTGTATTTCTACTTATATTACTTTTTTTCAGTGTTATCGAAGTGAAAATATTAAATCCATTTCTATGCCCTTACGTCTAATATATTTCGGATCGAAGCATGCATCCAAGTGCAATTTGTTTCATTAGAATGTAACTTTCAGATCGCTAACAATTTCCATAGGATTACTAGTGAACTTAATTCAATTAGCTTTGTTTTACACATCAGTGGAAACTGTTGAAAAATGTACTTGATACGTATAAGGATACGTTAACAGTCCAGGAAAAATACGATTTATCTGAACAATTTGTAGATACAATTTCTCCTGTCAATCAATCAAGGTCATCCTTCCTTATTGTGAAAAATACGGGTACCAACAAAACGCCAATTCGATACGCAACATTCATCGCATGCTTTTAATTAAATCCAACAGGGCCAATACAAAAAGTCCAATACAATGGAGGACAGGAAAATAACATAAATATGTATAAAATGGAACCTCACGTTACCTAAAATACAAGAAATACCTAATTATAAATACGAATAAAATCCAGTCATGTATTAATTGATCACATAATTTACACTATGTGAAAAACTACGGTTGTCAAATATGTAATACAGAAATAAACATCTTCTCATTTGATTATGTCAATATCAAAACCTCTTTTTAACTTGAAATCAAGATAGCATATACAGGGTGGCCAAGAATTTTGTTGGCAAACCATATCTCCTTGACAAGATAAAAAAATGAACAAAAAGGGATTATGAAATAAAATAGTCTTTCTAATTACACCTTTGACACTGTTTTACTTGTACAACACTTAAGGAACCGCCCCCAATTTTTGTTTTTCAAACTGCACCTCCTAACATTTTACACCGCGGTGGAATACCCACTTTATAGTGAATTATAAATCATAATAACTTTTAGACTTCATAATATAATGTGAATTAGTCATAGAGCCAAACCGAATATATTTGTCCAATTATAAACAGTTTTATTTCGAAGTGACTCTGACAGACTTCTTTTGTCCACTTTTTTAAATTATAAGAAACGAATAAGAACAAAAATATAAAAATGACGTATTTTTCTGACGTTTCGGAAAACGAATCTGTTTCCGTTCTCAAAGCGTACCTACTATAAATGTTTGTGTGCTGTATATATTAAATACGCAGCTTTAAGAATATATTTGTTATATTCAGTATCCATAGATACTTAATGCTTACACAGAACTGTTGATATATCTAGTTGATAGTTTTATTTTAAACAATGTTGAGTTTGTTAAGTTCTTCTTTTAACGTTGGCAGCCAGGTTGTGCAAACATCTACGGAACAATTCGACGCGCATTTATCCTCGTTCAATAATATTATAGCCGCTTATTTAATTTTTCTTTTCTTGCTATCTGTCTCTTTTTTCCGAGTCCCAGTTTATTCTATGTCCGTTCTCCCAAGCGTGTTCGCAAATCTTCGATTTCTGAATCTTATTCCTGCTAATGCTCATCCAATCTAACACTGAATGGTCTAGATGACTCACCCACGTAATGTTTAATACACGGAATATTATAAATGCAGTTTTTTGAATTTTGCTCATGATTTAGCGGTTTTGTTTTTGTTAAAATAGATTCCAATGTATTGCCCGTTTGAAATATCGTTCTGATATCGAATCTATTGCCTATACGACGTAGTTTTCCAGAGAATCCGTATACATAAGGAATTAACGTTGTGTACGATTGTTCAGGTTTTTATCGTACATGATTATTATTTTTCTCATTGTCTAATATTTCATCATTAGAAGAAATTATTTTGGCCCTATCATATAAGCATTTTGTGACAACCCTTTTAACATGCATCGACGGATTTGAGTTAAAATTCAAATACCTGTTGGTATGTGTTAGTTTTCTATAAACGCTTGTTTCAACTGTATTATTTACTCTTAATTAAAACATCTAAAAATGGTAGTTCCTTTCTGTTATCTACTTCTAATGTAAATTTAATAGAGGGTTCTTTATTATTTATATTTTCTAGAAAATTATCTAGCAAATCGACTCCATGAGGCCAAATTGCAAATATATCGTCAACGTATCTCCACCAGCTAACCGATTTATATAAACAATTTTGAACATATTTAGTTTCAAAGTCCTCCATAAATATACTAGTTAAAACTGGCAACAATGGAGACCCCACTACCATACCAAAGTTTTGTTGATAGAAATCACCTTCAAACTGAAAGTAAGTCTTTTTTATACATATTGTTAATAGTTCCATTATGCTATTAACAGTTAATTTAGTTCTAGCTTCCAAATTATTATCATTCAACAATTTATTCTTGACTATTTTTAAAGTTTTATCTACTGAGACATTAGTAAAGAGGCTAACTACATCAAAACGAACCATCAGATGGGTATCATGAATATTGTTTTTATAAATATTTTCTATAAAGTGTCTACTATTTTTAATGTACGAATCGGTGTTTCCAGATAATGGTTTTGGAATATTAAGTAAAAATTTTGCCAAATTATGACATGGCGAATTAATGAAACTAACAGTGGGTCTTAAAGGAATATTTTGCTTATGTATTGTTAGCAAACCATAAAAATGAGGTGGCTTGCTATGATGCGGTGTGAGCTTGCATCGTTCAAAGTCATTAAATTTATTTTTGTACTTGAATAGAGTTCTATATATTTTGCTCTCAATTGATTTTGTGGAATCCTTGTTTAATTTTGAGTAAGGTCCTTCATTGATTAATGTCATGACTTTTGTATCATATACATTTTTATCTATAACAACCGTGGCATTACCTTCGTCTGCTGGCAAAATTTTAATATATCCATCTCTTCTTAAGGAAGATATACATTGTTTCTCTTCTGTACTTAAATTATCTCTAATTTTACATTGCTTTTCCAAAGCAATTTTTGCCCGTACGCGATATTCATTACCATCATCTGTTGGCATGTTTGGAGCAGTTTTCTCTACAGCTGCTATTATATCAAATTTTGGGGCAGATTTTGGGTTTACTGCAAAATTTAAACCTTTCGACAAGACAAATTTATCTGAAATTGTTAAAACTCTATTTGACATATTAATGACAGTCTTGTCAATTAGAGCTTTATTGTTTAGAACGTTTGACACTCGTGGTCATTTGTTAACATATATATAAACTAATAGTAATAATATTTTTTAAACCATAGAATAGTAACATATTTTTCTATACTGACACATACACATAGTGGCTCTCTTATAGTAGTTAGTAATAAAATAAAGGCAAATCCAATTTCATCTATAAGTAACTTATCCGTTGAATGTCATATAGAAATATGCGCAATATGCTGTACAAATCTGTCAAATCTGTTTTCATAATTTCTAACTGGAAAGTATTTAAATCAACGACTAATATCCGAGAGAAGGGGCGTATCTGAGAACACACTCATATTGGACGTCACGTCATCTAACAATATATCTCTGCGAGTGCAATGATTCGGACATATAATTCGTGCAGTTTGCGGTTATTTTCTAAAATTATTTAGAAGCATTCCGTCTGTGATATGTCTGTGTATTCGGGTGTACCATATTTAAAAGGATTGAAATTGTTTTAAACATGACCGAAAAAAGTTATTTCAAAGGTCAATCGGATAATTTACGCCGTACGCCTGCCGGGTGTATGCCATATGCTACAGCGTCACAAAAATATTCAGATATAAAAAACTAGTCCTAGATGAAAATTTTTTTCAAAACCTTCTCCTGTATCTTGGCTTCAATTGCTTCGCTGCATGTATATGAAAATTTGCAAAAATAAAAAAGTTTGTCGCTTAGTCAAAATATGAGTAAATTTTTAGCGAAGTAATAAGTCGAGTAATAAGTTCATTGTTGTTTAAAGAAAATAATAAACAATTATCGATAGAAACAAGAAGGCCATTGGAAGCGCTTGTTTGCGTAATTGAATTAAAAAAAAAATTCAGATCGATAGCTCAATTAGATTTGAAGATATGGTGTAAATGTTAAAAAACACGATTTTTATAATCGATCAATTTCTCAAGTTTTTTCGATTTTTTTCGAAATAAAAAATATCTGATATTGATAACTTTGTTATGAACCTAAATCAGGCATTAATTATTGCAAATGATCTGTCTTGTAATGTGACACTGTGTGGCAATTTCAACATCGATGCAATAAAAACTGCCACATTACCAACATTCTACTTGATGTCTTTAGCTCGTCGTTTAAGTTAAACATCTGTAATCCATATTTGCGTATTTACGAGTATAAACGGTCGTAATACTTTTAGTTGCATGTACTACATGGTTTCCAATAAACCCATTAAAAATTTTAAACTTGAACTTGAACCTCATATCGCTGATCACTTCGCGCACATCTTAAAATCTACCAACACTCCAACTGAAAAGGATGCCACCTCCTCCATTACATTCGAAAGAAATGTTTAAACGAAGACAATATGAAAAATTTCATTTTTGAGTTAGGCAAAATTGATTTTGGGTGTATACATATATTTGAGGTGTAAATGAGCCTTTTGACTTCTTTATAGATGCTATTACATGGTGTTATAATATTAGTTGCCCGATCAAAGAGGTTGTAGTAAAAAATAATAACTAGTAATAAATAAAATAAGTGGTGGACAAATGATTTGACGCAACAGAGAAATTATGTTAAAAAATTTTACTGGTTATGGTTAATATTAAATCTGCAGATTAGCAAATACTATATAACAAAAAAAAACAATTTCTTTGGATGAGGTAAATAATGCCATAGATAACTTAAAAAATAAGCCATCGGCTGGTATGGATGGTATAACAGTAAATATATTAAAAAGTATCGGGGAGGGCATACTACCGTATTTGGTACATCTGTTTGTCAATTGACCATGGCTGTTTTCCTGATAACAAAACAAGCTAAGGTGATACCTGTATTAAAAAGAGGGTCACCGGAGAATGAAAAAAACCACCATCAAATTTCTATATTGTGTGTAATTTCCAAATTATTTGAAAGAATTATTTACGACAGAATTATTTCATTTACAAAAACCGCTGCCCAAGGAATCACTACTTCCACATCCAGATTCTCTATCCAAGTCACTCACAACGAAAAAACTTTGTATGTGAAAATAATTGTTTATGGAACTTTAATAATATAATATTTGAAATCCTCTACCCCAAAAACCCATAAAACGATACCCCACATCGGTAGTGGGGTGGGGGTGGTGATAGGGGGGTAGTAGTGGGGGGTGGATGAAGTAAAAAAATATTTTGAGGTTTCTGGTTCCTGTACATACACTAAATCACAATTTTTTTTTCATCCCCTTTGATAAGGAGGTGGGGGTGGTAATGGGGGTGGCTAATGCCAAAAATTTTTTTGAGACCTTAGCTTCTCTTGTATATACTATATACCAATTTCATGGACTCTTACCTGCTTAATTTACCCATTTACCCCAAATTTACCCCAATTTACCCCCCAACCCTTCGACGGAACAAGATGAAAATATAATCTAGTTCTAGAACTCGTTAAAGTACATATGTGTACCAAATTTCAAGTCAATATCTTAAACGGTTCCGGAGTAAACGTGCGCACAAAAAAAAGTTACAGACAGACCGACAGACAGACAGACAGAAATTTTTTTTCGCTTAAACTTAAAATCTCGACGTTTCATGACATTTTAAGTCTATTTGGACAATAAAAATTTTTAAAAATTTTTTTGTCATTACTATACTTCCACTGGACGTGGAAGTAAAAGATTTAATATTCTTACGGCCTTTCAACGTTTTACTACTGGAAAACCGACAGAGACAGCAATTTGTTACTTGTTAGACCATGTATACCTGTCTAAATAGTGGCAAATTTGTGGTCTCGATTATGTTCGATTTAACAAAAGAACAGAAACTATGTATTAATTGAATAAGAGGGGATTTTCTATCATGGATTAGTAGCTACATGAAAGTATACTTAGAGAGGCATATTCAGATACTCATGACGTCATGTTTGGAGGACCTCAAGGATCTGTTTTAGGGACTCTACTATTTATGTTATATATAAATAATCTCCCGAGTCATCTAACAACTGGTCATTTGACAATGTTTGCTGATGATATCACAGTCACCCAATCAGCGGATTTGATTGAGCAGCTAAATTAACTCGTTTGTCAAACACTCCAAGACATTCACTACTTGGGCTCAGAGAGATAAATTAATTTTGAATGTGAATAAGATAACTATTATGAACTTTACTTTGCAAAAATAATTGCCGCATGATTAATGTTGCACGACAGTATCATTTTTTCAGAAAATGCAAAATTGTTTAGTATTCACCTAGATAGCAAATTGTTGTGGAGCAAACATATCGATCATGTGTGCTCACAGCTTAACATGGTCTATTTTATTATATTACAATTGAAATGTACAGTTGATGAAACTGGGTTATTGAATCTATACTAAGCTCTTGCTTTTTCACATATTTCCTTCAATGCCATCGCTTGGGGTAATTCGAAAGATAGGTCTAGAGTACTCATTAGCTAAAAACGACTTATTGGGCTTATATTTAGAATGGGATACATGTTTAAATAGAAGACAATTCTGACTGTTCCATGTATATCCATTTTAAAATGCTTGACATACACTAAAAAAAAATATGGCATTATTTTGGACTTAAATTAAATCTGTGATATACATACACTTTTTGCACATAATTTTAATATTCTTTATTATATTTATTTTTACTTGTGTGTCCGTTCTATTAGTCTCTTTATTTTGTGTAGATATTTTACTCGATATGGACTCAATTAGTTGTGACGTTACGAATTAGGCAACCTCTGAATACTACTGTCATGACACACGGGTTGCCTGCCAAGCACACTGGAACTTTGACCCTTAATGCATATGTTTATAAGGCGATATTTTCGAGCATAGAAACAGAGCCTAGAATTTTATTTTATTTCTCTCGTCTAATAAATATCTAAGGACTTCTAATACAAATTTCACATTTAAGAAATACGTTAAAATGTATCCATGTTTGATTTATAAAAACTTTATTTTTGTTTCATAATACAGTTTTTGTAATTCTTTATACTTGTGTATATTTTCTTATACATTGTGCATGATAAATGGTAACTGAAAGTTCTTAAATATTTCTTCCACGGGAGAAATAAAATAAAATTCTACGCTATGTTTCTATCCTCGAAAATGTCGCCTTATAAACATATGCGTTAAGGGTCAAGTCCTAATGTGCTTGGCAGGCAACCCATGTGACATGAAAGTAGTATGTAGAGGTTGCATAATTATGTGACGTCACACTAATGTGGTCCATTTCATATCATATATATTTAAAGAGTTATATTATGCATTTGTATCTGAAATGGTCAATAAAATACTATTATTATTATTATTTTCACAACTTACGTTGGTGGTGTTTCTTCTGATAGAGACGGGGCCTTTACAGGCCAGCGTTTCTGTCAGTGGCTAACACACGGCGAATAGTACAATAGTACAATAGTACAATAGTACAACATGTCGATAGTATGGCAGATTTTTGTGACAATGCGATTATTCTTTCCCAGTCTGACACCCCCATCTTTTCCAAATAGGTAGGCAGATATTTCTCCACTAGACCGTTACTTGTTACTGTAACAGGCAGGATATTAACACTATTTAGATGGTATATATGCTTGAGTTCATGTGCCACTTCCTGATACTTTACTAGCTTTCCGTTCCTTGCTGTTCTGATGTTGCTGTCGAGTGGTACTGTTACATCTATAATTTGGGCCCACTTATTCTTCTTGTGTATTACTAAAATATCCGGTCTGTTATGGCGTACCTCTCTATCTGTTATAATAGGTGCGTCCCAGTACACTTTAATTTCGCTGTTCTTAAGAACTGGAGAAGGTAGGTATTTGTAGTACGTTTTGAATCAACTCATGCCTTTTGACCCATATACATAGAAATTTTAACTTATTGGAAAAACACAATCTGCACACGATTCAACGTTGGAGACATTAGTAGTTCATTAATTCAAATCTACACTTCCCTAAGTCTCCTACAGGTTCGTTTACAACTCCTGACGATTATGGTGACGACAGATGGACCACTAGATTTTTTTGGAAGATATTAAAATATCCTTTGTTTTCTATTTTAAGGATCCACTTACTACTAAATATCTATTTAATCTGTATAAACAACATTCTCTTAATAAATTTAATTTTTTTATGTTGATTTTATTAAATGAAGAACTACATTTAAAATTATACGGCAAAGTTTTAAATCAAAAGTGAAACTGATCCGCTGTATCGGTGTAGTGTTACTTCACAGAAAAAATTAAATTAAAAAGGTATAAGCATTTATTGCATTATGTAGGGCCTTATGTTGATCGTATTACAAAAATAACTTTCTACTCTGTTTTTATTCAGGCCTTCGCCCCTCAATGTGAAATAAAATGAAAACAGGTATTATTTTAGAACGTAGTAATCTTTTTATGTACTTTGACATTGAGAATTTTCTTTTAAAACTCTGCCCGTGGAATTTTAAAAAAATGTAAATTTGTGGGTAGTTAAAATAAGCGACGCGCATAGGAGGGAGGTACCAAAAAAGTCGCAGAGATTACAGAAAACTGACATCACAACATTTTTTGTAATTAAACGTTGGCGACCCTAAATAGTTACCGAATTTTAAAGTATCCGTTTAACAAAATTTGTCAGTATTTAAATATTTAAATTAACCATGATGCATCATAGTATTTTTTAAGTTGAATCAATATATCACTAGTTTTTTAACGTATTTTTAAATATTCACTCTAATAATCCTGAATTGCTTGAAATGCCATTATTATTCTGTTAAATACATGAGCTGTTTTTTAATTCATTTTTTATTTTATGGGAAGAAATATGGGCCGCTCATCTGGTACACAGATAGATCTAAGAACGATGAGAGACTAGCTGCCGGTGTATATGGCCTAAAATGCCAAATGCCTTGGGTTACACTTCCACCATCTTTCAGGCGGATAGAAGGAGGGTCGATTTGGGCGGTTTTTGCCCCAAATTATTTTTGGATGAAAAAGTCAGAAAACATTTTTTTTAATGTCTACTAACAATAATAAGTCGATTTTCCCCTAAACGGACGATCCTCCACCCCCCCTAGTCCTCCCCTCCTCAAACTTGAATATGCCATCACTTGCTAACAGCGTTCTTGGGGTGATATATCGCTTTCAAACTTATATTTGCTGGATAAAATACCACAATACCATTTTATCAAGCAATTATAAGTTTGAAAGCGATATATCTCCCCAAGAACGCTGTTAGCAAGTGATGGAATATTCAGGATTGAAGGGGGGCTAGGGGGGTGGGGGATCGTCCGCCGTTTAGGGTAAAATCGACTTATTAAGTTAGTAGACATTAAAAAAAAATTTTTCTGATTTTTTCATCCAAAAATAATTTGGGGCAAAAATCGCCCATATCGACCCTCCTCCTTTACGCCATAGATCTTTGCATTAGGAAATGTGTAAGAAAAAGCTGGCGAAGAGCTACAATTTATATATTTTCAGATCTTTTAAGGTTCTACGTTCATTTATTTTTGAGTCCAAATTTTCCTGTTACGTTGATGTAGGTGCTAGAACCTGAAGGAATAAAAGGAAATGAAATTGAAAATGACCTTGACAACGGCAGTTTTGTCAAATTCCGACGTAGGAAAGGTGTTCCCCGGGGAAATCTTAGGTTTCTTTAAAACCCCAGGATTGGATGGATACAAATAAGGTTTACTCCAGCGCTGCAGAATCGTTGTGTGCTGGCTCTTGGTAGTCGGAGGCCGTCATTTGACGCTGTGAGATAGATTGAAGGGTATTTACGAAAGATCTAGGTGTCTTATAAAAAATCCCTTTTTTACCTTGTGACTTTCTGCATGATCTGTGATCCGAAATAAAAAAAACAAGATCTGTTGAAATAGGTTATCACGAATTCCTAAATGTAGAATGGATTCATTGGGTCTATGACGTAATTGGAGTAGATCTAAGCTGTTATATTGCCACGTATAGTAACTAAAAGTGGTCGGCTTTGGTTATAAATGCTACTCCAAATCATGAACTAGGAACCAGAAAGGAATAATGTAGAGAAAAATATTGGTAGTTGTACATTGGTTCACATATTTGCGTTCTTCGATCATGGCCTAATAGATTTTCTTATTTTTTATTTATTTAATGTCGGCATATTTCCGCTAACAAGGCCAATCACCGACGCCACGACACGAGCTACCCCCAACCTGAAAATTTTGCCGAACCTCTTCTCTGTAGAAGAGTAGGGATGCTTTACTTGCAAGGGACCGACTGCTTTACAATTGAATTCTTTGACTTTCATATTACCTAGATCGAAGCAGAAATGACATTAGTATGGATTACGAATGTATGTTGATATTATTTAAGCTACATTGGAAACGGACAGCTTTCGTATGTCAAATGAAATTTGTTGCAACACAGTATTTTCAACATCTTTTCATTTACATACCACATACATCCAAGTTCAAATCAACAACGGTATATTTTATATTAATATACACATGAAAATCGTGAGAATGTAAGCTGTATGGGGAGAACAGTTCATATGGATCTCTCCATTAGACATACACTGAAGTATACTCTATGGACATCCATTTCAGGTACTGGATGTACTTTGTACAAGGATATAAAATGTATGTTCATAACACGTCGAGTGCTATCTGGGAACTTGTCGATGAAGTTGCGTCTTCAAAAAAAACGTATGTGTTTATTATGAAACTGGACCCCGAAAAATTCACAACAAAAGGTAAAAAATTATTTGAACATCTAAAGATCAATAAATATTTAACTAGTTGCAAAGGCTTAGTAAATACTCTGTATACAACAGGTATTAAAGTACTGCAAGCTGTTCTAATTTTTCAAATTTAATGTGTACAAAATATACAAAAGCAAAACTGCGGTGACAGCTGCAAACCCTTTATATTTGCACATGCGGGAAATTAAAAAAATATATATACAGGGTGGGACAATAGTGCGTCGGGCTTCGATATCTCGAGTTTTACGATAGCTAGAAATTAAAAAAAATATATAAGTAAACTAGATGAAGAAGTCTATAACCGGAAATTATTTTCGAATATACAGGGCGAGCCAAGACGAAATTACAGGATCAAGTGCCTTTTTTTAAATGGAATGCTATGATGCTATGTATATCGGTACATTTTTTGAAGCCTCTTTGTAGACTCCATTCATTCCTCTATTATTATTGACTATCTCCCAACCATTTGGATGTAATGAATTTTTTTGTTCAAATAATGTCATCTGCACATGCTTATTGAAAAAATCACCAAAGTCACAATTACGGGTTTTAAGAAAAACTTATGTGAATGCTAGTTATGAGGCATCTAATTAATGTTTCTGAATTTTACTTCTTAAAAATGTACTGGGTGGTCAAAAATTATTTTTCAGATAAGAACTTTTTAAATTGAATTTTTTTTCCCAATTTTTTTAAATGGAACACCCTGTATATTTTTCGACGATGTAACGTGGAAATGAAAAACGAACATTTTTTATAAGTGCTTCATTAGAAAATATTATAATAAGTGTTGCCCATTTTGCAGCTTCCAAATCCTCACTTTTTTAGGCCAGTTGATAACCAACGCAGATGGTCTATAGACGTTTAGGGAGGAATTATTGGAAAACATGTAATAGGGCCACATTTTTTTGACGGTACATTGACTGGAACTATTTACCTTAATTTTCTGAAAAACTGTCTGCCACAATTATTGGTGAATCTTCCTGAAAGCATTCGAAATATGATGTGGTTTCAGCACGATGGTGCTCCGCCACATTATTTAAATGTAGTTAGAGACCACCTACCCACTTCAATGGATTGGAAGAAATGGACCCACCAAATGGCCTGCTAGGTCCCCAGATTTTACAAAAATGGGTTTCTTTTTATGGGGATACGTGAAGGAAATTGTTCATAAAAACACACCAACAACAGTACAAAATATGAAGGAAGGATAATAACTGCCTTTAGATCTATTACACCGGCAATTTTAGGAACAGTAAAAACCTAATTTCAAAAGCGCATAGAGATGTGTCTCGATCAAAATGGGCAACATGTGGAGGACATTATAATATGATAAGAAACCTCTATTTTTTAAGTTTATTCTCGAATTTAGTACTTATTGTTCAATAATACGAAAATAGTTGAATGTTCATTTTTCATTTCTTCATCTCATCGTCATTTGAAAAAAATTGAGACAATTCAATTTAAAAAGTTCTTAATTGAAAAATAATTTTTGACTGCTCTGTACATTTTTAGGAAGTAAAAACGATTCAGAAACATTAATTAGATGTCTCGTAACTGGCATTTACATAAGTTTTTCTTAAAACTCGTAACTGTGTAATTTCGTCTTGGCTCGCCCTGTATATTCGAAAATAATTTCCGGTTATAGACTTTTTCATCTAGATTACTTTTATTTTTTTTAATTTCTAGCTATCGTAAAACTCGAGATATCGAAGTCCGACGCACTTTTGCCCCACTCTGTATATATGTATATGCGTGGTTTACCAATGATCAGCATTTATCAGATTTTTTTATTTCATGAGCGTTTGACTGAAAATGTTCGAATGGTGTGTAACTGATAACCATATAAATTAGTTAAATGTGATAACAGTTAGGTCCGTTTAATAAAACGGCGTTCCAGGATTATATACCCTCAAAAGAAATTATTTGAAGGAAATGAAACAAATGGGATCCCCGCTAGCCCGTACGGTACGAATACGGGCAGTGGTGTAAAATACTCTGCCTTAGAAGATTCTCTCCTAAGGAACTTAGATGTGCAGCAATTTAAGCTCTATTTCTCTTCCCTACTCGTGACGTTAATCGACTTCTCAGCTTTTGAAACGGTCGCTGATGTGGGAGAGGGTGCAGGGCAGCTTGGGGGGCAGTTTCTTCTACCTTTCTCCGATATGAATTGTTCTTTTCAATTCACCCGTTTGTGTTTACTAGTTTAGGGTTGCCGGCTTCGAGAAAAATTACTCATTCATTCACACTCGCTCGCTTAAGAGAAGGTATAATTTTAAGCAGGGGCGTTCTGTCTCATTTTTCACTAAACAAAACATTTGACGGAAGTCTTGCATTTTTAAAATTATCGAGAAAAGTGGATAATTTGTTCGGGGACAATTTATTTTATACGCTGTGAAATATAACGGCACTGTGCAGCTTTTAAGAATGGTTAAACAATGGCCATATTTTTTACAAGATATCATTTAACTTACTTTGACATGATCGTTAGTTAGTTAGTATGTTTCGGCGGACTCTTGCAAGTCAATTTTGAACCACTTAACAACGTCCAATCGACCTGAAATTCTGCATACACGTGTAGTTCTGACGACAATACAATATTATTTATTTATTTATTTAAAGGTACAACTGCCCAGAGAGAAAAAGTCCAATTAAAGGGCAGGAATGATAAAAACAACAATATATCTCTAAATAAAGACATAAAGATTATATAACTTATTACCTAAAATGCATTTCCTAATATTACGAATACTATAGTTAAAAAGATGTAAGTCCGCCTGATATTGGGTAAACTGTGAGCACATAGAGTAAATAGGTGAGAATTTTAATAAATTAGTACGAGGAGTCGGTAAATAAGATAAAGAAAACGATCGAGTTTGAAAAGAGAAGTAAATTTCATTTAATAGCTCAGGACAGTCAATTTTTTTTGTGGCATTAGATTTTCTACATAATATACAGTGTGCCCCAGGATAGATGTAACAAGACCAAAAATTTTGGAATTTTGGAATGGTATTTGGGCATTGAGTTCTGCTTGTTGTAAAACTAAAGTATACCAAAAATGACTTGATTTGGTGTTCTACAGGGTGTTTTATAAGCAAAATTGTAAAAATCACCACTAATAAAGTACCTTTATTTTTTAAAATATGAAAAAATTCCACTAAGAAAAGTTATTTAGAATGCAATTTTTATACCTCAATACCAAATTTCAGGAATATAAAATTATTTTTTTGAAACGTCCCATTTTTTGCGAATTAAGATGATAAATGTGTATCCACTGCTTTTCTCATAGCCTACTTTTAGCTTCTACATAACTTTAAATATTAATTCACAAAACATAATTTCTATGCAGTTTTAATTGAATGGTTCAAAATAAAATACTAATTTATTGAAAAAATGGGAAGTTTCAAAAAATTAATTTTATATTTCTGAAATTTGGTATAGAGGTACAAAATTGCATTCTAAATAACTTTTCTTAGTGGAATTTTTTCATATTTTGAAAATGGTGATTTTGTTACGACTCAAAAATGAGAATTCTGCTCAATACATTTCAAATAGTTCGAGTATTTCACCAGGCCGTCTGGTTATGCTATTCACCAATAGATGGCGAAGACTACAACAAATTCTAATTATTTAATTTTTGCTTAATTTCATTTTACAATATGACAAGTATAATTATTTTGGGGAACGACATTTATGCGTAATGATTGTTAATAATTATTATATATATAGTGAAATATGATCAAAAGTCCATAATATAGATTTGGTTTTTAAAATCTAGAGGTTGGCAACGGTGAAGTTTCAAGGTGAACTGTTAAGAAAAAGGAAATGATGGTCGTTCTTCCGTAATTATTTTTTTGTGAAAGGCAAATTCTATAAATGCCAGGCAAGTAGTAATACTCGCTCTTTTTCAATCAAGAATTGAGATTAAAACCTTGCTAAGTGTTAATTAGTCAAACGGCACACGTGGCTAATCGTTATAGATTAACGGATCTAGACTAATTATCAACACATTTTTCAATTAAATTTTGGTGTATTTAATTGGGTTTCGATATTTAAATCGGATTTTGTTTGGCAAGTTACGTCCAGAATTTTCTGGGTAAATTTTAAATTTCCTTGATCTACGAGTAAAACACGTGCTCGAAATTAGGTTAGAATTTGAGAATAATTTTTGGTAATTTATTGTAGACGTTTTTTGGGATACGGAGTAGAACAACCATCAGCCGTTATCATATACCTCTTTGGGTCATTTTGTGTCATTTTGGAAATATTTTGGGACTTGGATCATATGAAGGACTATTGGTTACGAGTTTAAATTTATGAAATAATACCTTGCGATACAACATAACTGTAACGGAAAGTTACCTACGACCAGGACCTGTAATTTTGGTAATTTTGGTATTCTGTAAATTTGGAGAGCTGGAGATTATTTGGAAGTTTTATATTGCATTCAACGCAGGAGATTCCAGGCAATGGTCTTAACCTACCAGTAATCGGAGCCCCCTTGTGATCAACTGCTGCTGGATTTCGGGTGTTTTAAAAGTTAAGTTGTACTATATTTTGTATGTAATCATAAACATTTTTGTTCTCTGATATAATTAAAAGTTAAACTATTTTCCCCCTAGCTTCAGAGTAACGATTGTTAGATACTATTGTAAGGCTGTTATATCAATATTTTACTAAATTGAATGATAAATTATCTTGTATGTTACTCAAAATTGTACAAGGAATAAACTGAAATTCTTATATTTGTTCTTTGCTCTCTCTATCTCTCACTAAAAGGATTCGTAATACCAGGGACCATTTTATTTATATGGGGTTTTGAGATCGTAATAATTTTTACAACTTTGCTTATAAAACACCCTGTAGAACACCAAATCAAGTCATGTTTGGTACACTTTAGTTTTACAACAAGCAGGACTCAATCCCCAAATACCATTCCAAAATTCCAAAATTTTTGGTCCATTACACCTCTTGTTACATCTATCCTGGGACACACTGTATATTTGTTGCCTAATTAATTTCTAGATTAACCTAACACGATAGTAGAAAAGACACAAAGGATATATCACAGGGACACTCTCTTCTCGTCCAGGGGTCTGTCAGGACATTTCTTTTAAATATAACATTATAAAAGAGTACCGCAAAGTATGCTTCGTCGTAGCGCTAGTTCATTTAAGTCAAATCTAGCCAACAATTCAGATTGCAGTGTACCAACGGCTGGATAAACACCATCAGACTTATAAGAAAGGTATTTAGCATACTTCCTCTGAATTTTTTCTAAGTTAGAAATAATAGTTGCATAGTTTGGGCTCTAAACAACTGAAGCGTATTCCAGTTTAGACCTGACAAAGGCATTAAACAGTAACGTAATTGTTGAAACATCTTGAGTTTCTCATAATAAAACCCAGATTCTTATCGGAATTAGCTATAATGTAATTAATATGAGGAATAAAACTTAGTGTAGAATCAAAGATAACAAAGTCTTTAAATTCGCATGGCATTGCATTTCGATATATTTAATGGTAACTTATTAGTATTACGCCAATTATTAATTTTTGTGAGATCTTGCTGTAATTTATCATAATCGCTTATTGACCTAATCGAGGTAAATAGCTTGAGGTCATCGGCATATAGGAGAGCATTAGATGTCTCAATTTCCTGACAAATATCATTAATGAATAATATAAAGAGTAGGGGCCAAGAACTGAACCCTGCGGTACTCCCGATGTTGTCGACACTTGAACAGATGTGAAACCACAACAATGTACATTTAATAGCCTATTAGACAGATATGAACAGAAAAAATTGATAAAGTGCGTGGTTAGTCCAAAGGTTGATTCTAACCTATCAAAAGCTTTGGAGAGGCCAGTATAAATTACATCAACCTGACCGCCTTAATCAAGTGATGTAGCAAGATAATTGGTAATACTTACAAGATTAGTGGTTGTTGATCTACCAGCTAAGAAACCATGCTGATGAACTGATATTTGAGATTTCTTATGAAAAGAGAAGATATCATAAAAGATAACCTCAAAGAGCTTGCCAAAGTTACAGAGGATAACTATAGGACTATATATAGTTCTTAATTGCATTCTTGTCACCTTATTTGAATACAGGACAAATTTTTGACCTACACCAAATTTGAGGAAATGTTTCTGTTTGAAAGGCTAGATTAAAAATGGTAGTCAGCGGTAAAGCGAAGATAATGGCGCAGTCTCTTAGTATAAGGACCAGTAGTTAATTTGTTTTTAGGTTTCTTTTAGGTCATCAGAACTTCTTCCATTTTGACAATTGGAGTATTAAGTTGTGGGATATCAAAAGTGTCATCCTGATCTGCTTCAACGTAATTAGATGATGATACAAAAGCAGACTGAAAGTAACTAGCAAACGCAATGACTATGCTTTGAGGATCATTGAGCTGGCTGTTGCCGTAGGACAATGATTGAGGAATTGTAGATGAATTACGCATGGCATTAAGAAAAGGCCAAAAACAAGTAGGATTAGATTTAATTTGCGATTCCGAACTTTCGATTATGGAACCCAACAATAACATAATGGAACCCCTTTGAGACGCGGCGTCAGATCGAGCTGAAATTTTGCATACACGTGTAGTTCTGATGACAATACAATATTATGGTCCATGGTATAATATTATGGAACCCAACAATACTATAATGGAACCCCTTCGAGACACGACGTCCAATCGATCTGAAATTTTGCATACACGTGTGGTTCTGACGACAATACAATATTATTGTAATATTATGAAACTCAACAAAAATATAATGAATCCCATTCGAGATACGTCGTCCAATCGAGCTGAAATTTTGCACACACGTGTAGTTCTGATGACAATACAATATTATGATGCCATAACAATTATGGTACAATATTATAGAACTCAACAATAATATAATGGAACCCCTTCGTGTTTGGGCTCGTTGAGTACCCTGGTTCTAGGTGGTTTTCAGGGTCTAATGATGGAGCAGAAATACACAGGTTAGGACGTAACTAAAAATTTTAAAATAAAATCAAATGTAAAGAATACTTTTTAAAAACATGCTTTTATTATTATTTAGGTGTACTAAAAGGAAAAAAATAAAAATATAAAAAAAATAATGGTCTTAAAAGATTTTAGGCGTAAGTAGAAAAAAAACTTACTTATAGGTACTTACAACCTCTGTTAAACAAAATTAATGCCTGTATGAACTTCTCGCGCACGGCAAGCTTTTAAGACAATTAATTTCTTATATTTTTATTTTTTTCGTTTTAATGCACCTAAATAATAATGAAAGCTTGTTTTTAAAAAGTTTTTCTTTATTATACATGAAATCTATAAAAAGTCCATCAGTTTAAATTCAGAATATTTGCAAATATATCGAGCTTAAAAGTCATACGAATATTTGATATTTTTAAAGTCGTTTTACTTCCACGTCCAGTGGAAGTATAGTAACGACAAGAAAATTTTAAAAAATGTTTACTGTCCAAATAGGCTTAAAATGTCATGAAACGTTGAGATTTTAAGTTTGAGCGAAAAAAAAATTTCTGTCTGTCTGTCTGTCTGTAACTTTTTTTTATGCGCACGTTTACTCTGGAACCGTTTAAGATATTGACTTGAAATTTGGTACACATATGTACTTTAACGAGATCTAGAACTAGATTATTTTTTATCTTGTTCCGTCGAAGGGTTGGGGGGTAAATTGGGGTAAATTTGGGGTAAATAGGTCAATCAAGCAGGTAATAGTCCATAAAATTGGTATTTAGTATATACAAGAGAAGCTAAGATCTAAAAAAATTTTTGGCATTACCATCCCCACCCCCTTATTAAAGGGGATGAAAAAAATTGTGATTTAGTGTACCTATGTACAGGAACCAGAAACCTCAAAATATTTTTTTACTTCATCCACCCCCAATACCACCCCTCACCCCACTACCGATGTGGGGTATCGTTTTATGGGTTTTTGGGGTAGAGGATTTCAAATATTATCTTATTAAAGTTCCATAAACAGTTATTTTCACTTACAAAGTTTTTTTCGTTGTGAGTGATAGAGAATCTGGATGTGGAAGTAGTGATTTCTTGGGCAGCGGTTTAATTTATTTTATTTCTCATTTATTGTTCACATAAACCAGTTTAATTTATAAATAAAATATGTAAATTAATTTAAACACCACGATATTTATCCGTGCAATACATGCAACAGTATATTTCCAATAATAGGGTTACTTCATAATCTGTTTTTACGTTAAATTATGTAATGGCAATTTTTTAATGAGGTTACATAATTCAAAATTCTGTTTGTAGTTTAAAAATCGTAGTGGAGAACTTGCTAAGGCTCTAGCTTTCTCCATATTTCTTTATGCCTCTGAGGCATGGACCGCTAGGGAAGCAAACAGGCGGCGTATTGAAGCTTTCGAGATGAGGGTCGAGTGGCAAAAGGCAAAGAAGACGCCCACCAAAATGTTGGGCTGATGTTACTAAGAAGCCGATGAGAGTGAGCTTTGGTGAGGGCGGGCGCCTAACAGGTAACCGCGATAAATGGCGTGATGCCGTTAGACGTGCTATGTGGCAAGTGGACGTCAACTAAAATAATGTATGGATCATAAAACGTCCGGCAAGAAGTTGAGAAAATGAAAAACCGCTGACTAAGGAATCACTACTTCCACATCCAGATTTCCTATCCCAGTCTCTTTCTATCCAAATTCCCCACTATCACTCTCACTTCATTATTAAGGGGCTGATGCTAAAAAAAATGTTGAAACCTTTGGCTCTTGTACACACACTAAATCACAATTTTATTTTCTTTACCCCTTTAATAATGGGGTGGGTGTGGTATTGGTAATGAGAGTGTATGCTAGAAAAAAAATTGAGTCTGATTGGCCTTAGCAATCGCGATCACCGTGGATCTTTTGTGGCGCTCCCGTTCTATCCCAAGTAACAATTTAAATGCTATGTGTGCTATGTGGACTTGAATAAGTTTTGTAATAGCTTTATTGAGGATGTAAGTTTGCCAAATGGCTTTATAGCGGTAGTATAGCAGGCCAACAACTTTTTCAGCCTAAGTAGTTTTATTAAGAGTTGTAACATCCTCGTGGAGGCTGAGTTTCAATGCCATTTAGCATTTTTTTAAATCGAGTCTATTGGCACTTGTAAAGGTTTTATGGTGATGGTCAGCACTACGATGATAAAATCGTTTGACCTAGGAAACCAATTTACCCCAGAGACAACGTTCATAAAACCAGTATGCCTAAGAGTTTTAAAGGGGCACCTGAATATACTAATCATAAAACTGCTATAAAGCTGTATTGGCTTGTATAATGCAAATTTAACATAAGAACCATTTACTCTGGACAAATTCTTTCATAAAACCACAAAAGTTGCAGTTTGACAGGTGGATAAATAGATTTTACTTATTTTAGGTTAATTTTTAATTACTTTTGTGTGATGTACCTCAATAAATTAAATATGGAGACACATTTTTCACAAACGTGGATGAAAATAAAAAAAGTGGTTACTCTAAGCGGAAAACCAGAAATAACTATTTGAAAAACAGAAAACACTCAACAATTGATAATTCAGACCAGTACCTGCCATTCAATTACAAGACGAAATGTGGAATTACTCCAACATATTCTAGTGTACCACTGGTTTTTGTCAACATCAAGTGTCTGTTTTTGCCTTCTAACAAGGATTTTTGTGTTAACTGTATTCTGAATACCATATTTTTAACCTGATACTTACTTTAAACAATTAGAGCCACATCACACATTTGACTAATCAAAATAATCAAATAAATATGAGAGGTTATCCTCTTCTTATTTATATCTTTTTGCTCTTTTATTCACATTCCAGTGCAGTTCACTGCATCTGGGTAAAAGAGCATATAGCCGACCCTTTCAGAGCAATCACAGCACAGCTAAGGTACGGAAAAAGTAATTAACAAGTGTGAGGATATATCTAAATAAACGCCAAAAAAGTCAAATATCTTTGGGCAATAGGTTTTATGGTGGTTGTGAATAAATCCAACAAATCTTAATATAGGTCAAATGGTGTTAGACAAGATCAATTGATATTAGACAATACCAAATAGACTTACATAAACGTAAGAAGACTTAAATTGGTTATAATTAGTAGCAAATGCTCTTGTACGAGAGCATTGTAACAATCTTAGGATCACATACTCTTATTGTGGTATTGCCGGCAACCAACAGGTTTTTATAAAAAATCGCCATTTTTCTTTGTAGACAAAAGCTGTCATGTTGGAATTATTCAAATTAACAATTACTTAGTTGCAATTTTTGCAACAATTTATGGGTAATAAGGACTAAAATCATGATTATTATTACTAAGGTGTGATTTAAGTTGATGTCAACAAAAAATAAACCTTTTTTAAAAAGATTTTTTTAAAATTTCCAAAATTTTCATTATTTTTTAACCTACTAGTTGTAATATCATCAGTACAATTTAATGCACAGCTAAATTTTCACTCGCTTTACTGAACTTGATAATTTTAATCAGTATAGAGAGACCAGCTAAAAGGTGAACAACAGCAAATGCTTATTATAATATCCATTACCAACACGCGACTAATTTGCCAACATTGCCAACTTAGCTTTAATATGATGACAACCATAAAACCTTTTTATGAAAAATAACCATATTAACAAAGCAAATAGCTTTTTTAAGTGCACTTCTAAAGCATTTTAGTTTTATGATGACTTTACAAAGTGTTTTTATAATAGTTTAAACAACGGTTTATAGATAGTCCCTTAAGGCCAAAATTATGCTTTTAGGATTCATTGTTGGTTTTATGAATAGTTTTATCAAGGTCTTCAGAGCGTTATAAAGGCTGTTTAGAATAAAACCAATTTTTAGAATGACTTTTAAAAAAGGCCCTCAGAACTCTTTTAAGAATGGTCCCTCTTAGCTTTACGCAAGCTTTATAAAGGTTTAATAGCGTTTGCCAAAGATATATAGTTTTATCAGAAGTTTTATTAAATAGACTTCAAGAGGTTCTGAAGATAACGATAAAATTTAAATTATTACTTGGTAGTTTTACTTGCAGCTGCTTATCCAGCTTCGTCTTTTTATCAAACTCCATAGCCTTGACAAGGACCTGCCTTTGGTTTTTCCACGCCAAATAGTTAGAATCTGAGTCTAGCCTTCACAATGTGGCATAGCACATGTATTGAGGTATTCTCTTCCTCTTGAGAGACATTGCATATTACATCCTCTGCCAGACCCATTAGACTCATACGTCTATTAAGCCTACAATATCCTGTTAGAAGACCCTCCATATTTTAATAATCTTTCTATTTTAGCGTAGCAAGTTTGGTTGATCCTTCCTTAATTAACTCTGGCCTGTCTCTGTCTCTTCCACTACTCTAGAGATTTATTTTGTACCTATTTATTATGAGCTCTCCGGAGTTGATGACGTCATTATAGTGAGTCATCATCATAGTAAATCTCCTTCATGTTAGACAAGCCGTTAGATACGTTGTAGCTATTTTATATTAAATATGTTTCCTTTACTTCAGTTTACGACCTGCCTTAATAGATTTTTGTTTGCCTGTTTGCGCGTCACAGAGAAGTCATAGACGTGTTGTACCTTGTAAAATTTGTATTATTATATTTGTCAAATTATCAGTGTTATTAATAACACAAGCACACAAATTAAAAAAAGTGGTCTTTTTTTGGTACTCCATTGGGTAACTCATTGTTTCTCTTTGCTGATAATTTTAAAACAGACATTTGAAATTCTTCGACCTCTTAACAATTCCTCCCATTTTAAAAAAGGTATCTATTTACGAGGGCGCAGAAGGGCCACTGAAATATTTTTTTTAATTCCTCAGAGTTTGTAGGTTAGAGTTGGAAACATGAGATGTTCAGTAGTTTTTCTGATAATATTTTTGGAAAATACATGTGATTTTCTAATTTAACTTTTATTTATAAACTTCTTCAGCCAACTCCAAAAATAATGTGTCTAATTAATATTAGCGAGTCTACCCTGTATATTCCCTAACAGTTTTTCGAATAAAAATCTGAATAACCGCGTATATACAGACGAATTAACCAGGGTACAGTGATTCAAGAAATAAATTGACAATAAAAACAAAATAAATTTCTTTGAATTGTTAAACTAATAGGAACGTAATGTATGTTTCCTTATATGGATTTTGATATTTATTTGAAAAGAAGTTTAAAGCTAGAGTTATAGAAAATTTGATTCTCTACATCTTTATATTAACTAAGTTTCGTCAAGGAGGTAATAGAAACTAAATACCGAAAATAAACTTACTTTCAGTGCCATTTTGTTAATATGAGGGTAAGGGCGATAGTGTAATCGCCAGAAAGAAATTATTTTATTCTTATTGATGTGTTCAAGAACCGCTGCCTAAGGAATCACTACTACCACATCCGATTTCCTGTCCAAGCCTCTTAGAACAGAAAAAAATTTGATACTATATTTGCACCCCACTATACGAAAATTATAGTTCATAGTAGCTACTTTAATAATATAATATTTGAAATCGTGCATTAACCCTAAGAGTTCGGTCAGTCCGCCTATGTCTAGTAAATTGTAAACACATTACTTTTATGGCTATTCGCGATTATCTGTACGTTCTGCGAGCCCAAGGATTTTCTTCGAGAGAGAGAACGATAAATGAAAGGGACAATCTTGACTGTAACTCAACAGCAAAATTCCTTGATATATTGTTAGAATGCGAACTGAAAATGGATCATTTATTTTTTAAATTCTGTTAAAGGCATAATTCCTAAATAAATTATACCCTTTACGCAAACCCAAAATTTTCTCCAATAAAATAAAAATGAAGGAAATAAATGCATATTTATATTTTTTTAATTATATTTTTCATTTTCCACAATTCTAACATCTCTAAATAAATAATAGTGAAAACCAAATTTTAAAATAACGATTCATATGACAGTAATTACGATTCGCAAATTTACCATTCTCCGGAGCGCTGTTAACGGATGTTCATCAGTTTTTTCATTTCCCCTGTTTTGTTCTGACTTCCTAGGTCAATGAGGTCATTTATGCACGAAATTGATTGTCGCTTGGTTATTGGAAAAAATGGAAATCGACTGTTTAACACTTCCTTGCCTCATTATTTCATTTGCACACTACTGTAAAGCAGCCACTTCAGCCTGAAATACTGTGGCGTTTTTTCTTAGATGTATCAGGATTTTTGTTTTTGATCTTATCCCGTACATCCCAGCTCCGACTCTGTTTTGTCTTGTAGCCGTCCGTATACCAGACTACTTGTGCCGATGTTGGAGGACTGTTTTTCCAGTCCCCTGTGTCTGCTAGTTTAATTTGAAAATGTTTGTTAAAGTTTTACATTTGGACTATGGTATCCATCGATATTCCCGGAATGTGATCTGCCTTCAGCTGGGAATATAACTTTTGATGCTCTATTCCGCGTTGTGCTAGTTTGTGCACCAAAGAACTAGTTTGCCCTTGGAAAAATATGTGTAGTGGAGAACTTCCAATGCAGCCGCGAGAGCAGTTTTTATGGCCCCCACGCAGTGTGAAATTAATGAGTTTTCATTTTCAAAATTGCACTCCACGCTCAATTTTTGATCAATTTGGATGAAACTGGGTGCAAAATGTTTGTGAAAGCTGGCTTCTTATCAGATAACTGCGGATTTTGCAATTAAGATATTATGTGCCAACTGACAGCTGCTAAAACCCCGCGAAAATTATAAAAATTTTAAAATTTCTATAATTTGTGTACTCTAAGCTTTTTTTAAACGGATTTTTATGACTTATATGAATGTTTTTTGGGTCGCTGATTACGAATTTTGAGGTCGAATAGCATGGAAATGTGCGCAGCACCCTTAAATTAGCAAGAACCACCCCTTTTAAACACCTGTTTTCGCAATATTCTTACTGCTACTGAGTCTTAAATTATCACAAAAACGTATTTTATGACTAGTAATTTGAAAATTCATTAGGTCTGATTATAATTTAGCAAAATTTTAATATAAGCGTTAATTACAAGCTCTAAAAACTATCCCTAAATAAAAAAAAAATGAAAATTACATGATATAATTTTTTTAAACCTTTTGCCCTTAAACCAATTAACGGATGAAATTTTGACGCATTTTCACTGAAAAAAAATTTTATTCACGTTCTTAGGGTGTAACTACCCTTAAATAACAATTAACTTGAAAAATAAGTTACAGAACGGGTTTTCAGTATTATTTTGTGACTTTGGATGAGTCAGCTTACAAAAACTTTAAAATCAGAATTTCAACCTACCAAGGGTTGAAACCACCCTCAGTTGAGCGTAAACATTTATAGGAAGGATAACTAGGAAGGATTAATACTATCCCTAAATAAAAATAAAATGAAAAAAACATGATATAATTTTTTTTTGTTTGTTTTTGAATTGAGTAACAAATGACATTTTTATTTAAAAAATTCTTTTCACATCCTTAGGGATAATAATTATTATTATCTAAGATGGTATTATAGTTAAGACTTATACATTTGTAATTTTTTAATCTCTGAAAATAATGCAAATCAGCCCCTTGTTTTTTGTTACATTGAGTACTACAGTACCTAGACCTTCGAAATTACCTATTCCAAAGTAAAAGAACAAATATTCTTGTCCTAATTAGTCATTTACCATCATTTAGTCTAAATAAATAATGTAGATTAGACTTTTAATTATTAATTGCCGTTGTTAAATTTAAATAGCTTCAAAAAAATAGCTTTTTTATTAATTATATTAAGGAGGTTCAGGAGAAAAATCTAGCAGGGAATTTTCTGAAATTTTAATGTTATTCTTGAAGTCAAAATACATTTACCTTTTTTGCACTCAACTTTTTGCCATATTTTTTATCTTTATTTGTTGGAAGAAATAAAGAAATGCCCATATATTATAAATACAAACATACATATTACAAATTGTATAACTACAAACAATTATTTGATATTATGAAGTGCATTTTTAATTTTTAATTTTTTCTTTTCAATTTTATTACATTATTACAAACAGTTAAAAAAAATTATATCATGTTTTTTAATTTTTTTTAATTTAGGGGTAGTTTTATTTTACCCTCCCTAGTTATCCTTTTTATAAATGTTTACGGTCAACTAGTGGTTTCAACCCTTGGTAGGGTGAAACTATGTTTCTAAAGTTAAAATAAATTATATCGTGTAATTTTCATTTCTTTTATTTACAGATAGTTTTTACCGCTTATAATTAACACTTATATTAAAATTTTGCTAAATTATAATCAAACCTAATGAATTTTCAAATTACTAGTCAAAAAATATGTTTATGTGATAATTTAAGACTCGCAGTAAAAATATTGCGAAAACAGGTGGGTAACAGGGGTGTTTTTTGCTGATTTAAGGGTGCTGCGCACATTTTCAGGCTATTCGACCCCGAAATTCGTAATCAGCGACCCAATAAAAATCCGTTTAAAAAAAGCTTAGAGTACATAAATTATAAAAATTTTAAAATTTTTATAATTTTCGGGGAGTTTTGGCAGCTGACATTTGGCACATAATACCTTAATTGTAAAACCCGCAGTTACCTGATAAAAAGCCTGCTTTCACCAACATTTTGCACCTGGTTTCATCCAAATTGATCAAAAATTGAGCATGGAGTGGAATTTTGAAAGTGAAAACTCATTAATTTCACACTGTGCCCCGTGGATGACAGGCAAGCAAGCCTTTGTGTGCCACTTAATAGCTTTATTGCTCCAAGCTGTAGTGTCTAGTGAACAATAGGGACATCTTGGAGTTCAACCTCCGGCTTTTCTCACACATCTGCCTGCATCTTCCCAGGGCTGTTTTCTGTGTGACTTTTTGGATGTGGGTATTCCATCGAGAAATGTTTCTACCGAGTTTTGAAGAATTTCCAAGTATCTTTCACCATTCAAATTTCCATCGTACATAAAATAGCGTACCCCTTGGTTCATTACCAAACAAAATACGTTTATTCTAAATTGTACTTGATTTTCAACTTCGAACACCATATGTGGATTTTCAGAAGAACAAAAATGTCGATTTCGCCCATTGTAAACTCCCTGCTGACAAAACTTTGCCTCATCAGTCCAAATTATGTTTTCTAAGAATCCAGCGTGCTCTTGTATTTTGAGTAATAAATCCTCGCAAAAGTTTACCCTACGGGGAAAATAAGAAGGGTGTGATTTTTTCAGTCTTATGAATGAAAAAGGATGTAGGTTATGGCGGTGTAAAATTGTTAGTATTGCAGAATATGAAAAATCCAATTCCAAAGACGCTTTTCGTATTGAGGCTCGAGGAAATGCTTGAATAGCAATTTGATTATCTTCATTGCCAGTTGCTGGTTTCAATTTCGTAATGGGTCTAGCCACTTTCCCGAAATTTAGAAAATTATTTCTTAATTGTGAAAACTTCCCCGTGTCATCTTTGGTAAGTTTGGATATTTCAAATTAAACTCACGGATAGTCCGCTGAACAATTGTTTGACACATGCCATGAATTACAAAGAAGTCTAAAACAACTTCGTTTGGGTAATTTTTCATTTTCGAATCAATTTTATTTAAGAATTAGCACAACTCCTTTTCACTTTGACAGAATGTTACCTACTTAATTACAGTTGTCTTTTGTTTCCATGGCATACTTGAAAAACCAAGCAATACCTCAACAAGATACATTTCTACATTTTTACTGAAAAATTCGATAGGGAATGAAGTATAGGGAATGAAGTAACTCACCAAAAAATTCAATTTTCTTTCGAATGGTGTCAAGAAAAATAGTAGGTGCCATTTGAAAAAATTGACTTTTTGATAATTTTGATTGCGACATTTGAAAATCGCGCGCGCCAATATGGTTTTATACGGGACCAGCGATGGGACATTGGGAGTTAGCCTGGGCTTTCAGTTAACTGCTTCATAAATTTGATTCCATAATTTTCAACGGGTTGCGAGATACAAATTTGTTCGTGAATTACTGTAGCAGCAATTTTTTTCAAAAAAATTGACACATGTCAAAAACTGTGAGAGCTGAGTTAACATAACTTAGGTTCTCTAAACTCAGAATAGGAAGGCCAATCTAACCATATAAAAAAAAATTGTAGGTTTCTATTTAAAATAAGAAACTTGGTACCGACTTTTGGCACTCCCTGTATATCTGGAGGACAGAAAATATTTTATGTGGAACGGCCATGATCGATTATGGATGCGTACCAAATTTCAAGTTTCTAATCCAACTGCAACTTGAAATACTTCTAATGCTCGGCCTACGCAAATCACCCTGTATATTAATGATTTCAAGATTACCTTTCATATAACATTATCACGCACAGTATCAGTTGTAGGTATCACTAATGCAGTAATAGAAATAAATGATTTTAAAGTCGATTTAAAAAATAGAACTCATTGTTCGCATCTTTTATTCAGAGGTGGAAACTTGTAAATAATCTGGCTTTAAGATTTCAGTCGTAGGTTGTGTTTCATGGCAACCTGTTGAAAAATGTTTGGCACAGTGCTCTGGAATTATAATAAAAGGTGTTTGTAAATTTCATTACGTCGTCCACACAAACCGTAAATTTAAGAAATATTACTCTTTCTCAAATATAATAAACCACATCTCTTTCAGGAGGAGTTTATAAATAATGCAAACTCGACAGAAGTACGATGACGAACAAGATTTATTTAATTCCTTGTTCTACACAAAATTCTCATGTTTTAAGGTGATTCCCGCAACGTTTTAAGATGCTTGGGTGTTAACTTTAACCTACTATGACTAAGTTTCGGTCTGTTTTGTTCATTCCACAGGCAAAGACGGTCTTGCTTCATTAAATTTTTAAAGACTGTACTTTTTTTTCTTATTAACAACATCTTTGCAGACATTTTGTGATCTATGCATTATAGTTGGCCTCCGCTTACTATAGAACATGCCTGATAGCTTCAAGTAATCGGTCGCGGTTACCTGTTAAGCGGCATAGCTTTATCAAAGCTCTTTCACACCAGATCCTTGGTGACATCAAAAATTCATAGATAAAAATTCCCAATTAATTCATGTATATAGGCAACGACGTAATAAAGAAATCACAACAGTAGTAAATAAATAATTTTTTCTAATCCCTCATGTAAATTTGCTGTTTTCGGTACAGTCTGTAGAATAGATGAGTAGGCAATTCCAGTTAACTGAACGGATATATTTCATATACTATCTGGGATGGATATGAAATCGACAAATCACAGTTTGTGTATAAAGTAAATAGGCAACTATTCGTTTTTAAAAATTCAAGTTAATGCGTAAGCTGTCAAAGTAATTGTCAGTGTGTATTGGGGCATCTGCACGTGACGTCACAGCCAACCTCAAAAATATATATTTCTTAAGATTTACAAGTATTAAGTAGCTATTATTAAAATGTCTGCTTGGTTCCTGTACTTTCAACCAAAATCTAGTTCAACGTAATATTTATGAAGTTTTAAATAGTTTGTTACAATAAAATAAGACACATTTTGCAGGTTAGGAATCTAACCTATAATTAGCAGTCTATTTTTATTAACCAAAAATATTGAAAAATTCTTTGGGTGAATTTTTAAACATTTGCTTGGAGCCAGTAGGGCTCCAAGCTAAAAATGCGTATACAAACATTAAAAAACTTTGAGGTTATGTTAGGTATATGATGCACATGTTAATGTTTAATAAATTTTTTAAAAATTTGTAGTTGTTTCTTAAGCTGGTCGTAGAATAAAATTAAATGAAAAAAAAAACTTAAGTACCTAAGTAAGTTTTTTTTTATTTTTATTCACGCGACACGCCTTTAAGACAATTTTTTTTTCGTTTTAGTACACCTAAATAATGAAAGCTTGTTTTTAAAAAAGTTTTTTTTTTATTCAATTTTGTTTATAAATTTTTAGCTACGCCTTTAGTTTTATATATTCATTGCGTCGTTCGATCCGATATAAAACCTATACTTTAAACCGAATCCTTCACCATTTCTTAGAATGCAACGTATGAGCGAATACACTATACGATCAAATTATAGTGTTAAAACTAAAAAATTTTGTCCGCCATCTTGGGGAGTTCGCCAAATTGAATTTAGTGTGACGTCATTTTACTTTCGTATTCTCCTCAGAAAACCCTTTTATTTGATACCCATATCATGGGGGTGCATAAAAATTAACTGGTTCGCCATATTTGGGAGTCCGCCATATTGGATTTGGAATGACGTCACTTAGCTAACCATGCACTGTCATCCAAATTAAACGTGTATGCAAAATTTCAGCTCAATCCGTTGGGAATAACTGTTTTAAAATCCAGTTGCAAGATTTGACCTAAACAAACAAACTAACATACAAACATTGCAAGTTAAATCAAAGCTTTTAAAAAGTATACTGTACAAGTAGATTATCCATATCCACGCACAAACTACTATATTCGTGTTGAGAACCTGTGGGTTTACATGTCAAAAGTACAAATTGTATATTACAACGTACAAGGGTAAAAAATATTTGAAATAATTCATTCATTCAACACCACATAAATACTCATCAAATGAATAGAACGCTTCATTCAGCAGAATTTGTTTAATATTATAGTGGAACTTGTTTTCTGGCAATATCCTGATAATGAGTGGCAATTTGTTCAAAAATTTTCTGCCATATTTTCTAACCTAATAAAATCTAAGCGAACCTACTCCTTTTCTCTACCTAGTATTGTGTTTATGCATTTCACCATGTGAAACATAACACAGGCACACAAAATTAAAAAAAAAGTCGAAATCCACACTAGCTGAAACCGAATGTGACAATAAAAAATGGTTTTGATTATCCAAAGAACACAGCCGAAGTATCCTTAACGTAGTCAGGCAAAGCAAATCATTTACGTAAATTAGGAATAAAGGTGGTCCTAGTACGGAACCTTGTGGAACTCCAAATCTTACTTTTGTCGATGATGACGCCATTGTGGTTATACGATTATTCGAATCCTGTCACTCAGGTACGATTTTAAAAATTAAGTGCTGTAGGTTGAAGACCATATCAAGTTTAGAAGTGAGAATATCATGTTCAAGGCTCGGGAGATTTATTTCTTATTGCGTTGGTGGCCAATTTGGGTTTATGGGAGTAAACAGGTAAATCAAACAAGTAAGAGTCCGTAAAACTGATGTTTAGTATATATAATAGAAGCTAAAGTCTCAGCATTAGCCACCCTCATTACGACCCTTATTAAGGGGTGAAAAAAAAAAAAAGTGATTTAGGGTGTGTACAAGAACCAAAGGTTTCAATTTTTTTTTTAATTCATCCACCCCCACCCCCACTGCCGATGTGGCATATGTTTCAGTAGGTGTTTGCAGTATAATATTATGTCTATATGACAGCTGTCTCTGGCGCAGAGATAAATCTCCTGAGCCTTGATCATGTTATACACAGTCGAAGGCTTTTGACAAAAAATACTTCCGACAAAGAGTTCGTTTTCAAAAACGTTTATTATACTTTCAACCTTTTAATCAAAAGCGTGTGTTTTTGTTAGTCTTTCGATATAACTATACAATTATTTTAGTACACAGACAGAAATCTAAAGTAAAAATGTCTGTCTCAAAAAATGAGAGATTTATACCACATTTCTATGTATATTGGCCCTAATTTCTTTTCATTTCGAATGCGCTATTTAGTCAAACTGAAAATTGTAATTTATAAAATTTAAATTGTTTGTTAGTAAACAACTACCGCAAAATGTTTCATTAGTCATTAAATGTGAAAATAATTTCCCATGGGGTGAGGATAATTTTAAGATAATTTAGTACGAGGAGGAAAGGTAATCCTTTGTTACTTCTGTGAAGTTTGTGGAGTAAAGGATGGACCCAGAACGCCTATGAATTTAGTATCAACTACTAAACAAGATTCATTAGATGTATGAAAGTACCTCAACAGAAAGATGAATACATGCACTTAAAAGGCTGAGCAGCAGTGTCTGTTGAAAATAAAGTGAAAGCAGCAATTTCATTAGCTTATTTTAAGAGAGTAACTGGTAACTAGCAGTGCCTTTATTTGACTTGAGAATCAGTCCTGACTGCACGATACACATTTATTTACCTAGTTCTCATATACTTGTTTGCTTCTTTTCCTTTAATTGACTATCGAAGAAAATAATATCTAATACTAATATTGATATAATTGGATAAATAGAAATTGACAGGTCGTCAAACATAACGAATTCAGACGTGCCATGCAGCAAAGAGATGCCAACTTTGCGAATTCAAATGTATTTTTAATATATAATCGTCATTGCGACAGCTCAAGAATATAGCTCAAAAAAACTGGAAAATATACAGGGTGCTCCATTTAACAGATCTTGACAATAGCAATTTGAAAGACGCCGTTTCGTTTTAGAGATTTCCAGAACTGCGAAAAACATCACGTCACTAGATGGGAAGAAACTTGTGATCCTTTAAAACAGTCTAGTGAAAACAGCACACTCTTATCTCAATTCGTGCGAATGGTTTTGTAGCCACAGCCATATATTACAAGTATCTCAATCCGTATAAAAGATATAAAGTATTAAAGTAGGGGAAGATATAATGAGACACTCGGGATAACAGCTCTGTATTGTATTTTACGAATTGTTTCCGTTGAAATATATACCACACCTTTATTAAAAATCTGTAAATCTCCATTTTTAGTATTAAGTTATTAATCATGATAAATATGTAAATGTTACTATTGCACTTCTACTAATCAGCAACGATTTATCAGTTGTCGTATTTTAAAATCGATATGAAATTATGTGGACTCATGGATAAACTAACAACAGTAGCGATAGTAACAACTTTCAGATGATTAAAAGACCAACAAAATCAAAAAAAGCAAAACATTTACTCAGTGTAAACAGAAATTTAGTGTTCACAATATTGTGCGATAATTAAATTAGGTCAAAATTGACACATTCATGACACTCTTCAAGCTGTATGGCATTTTCGTTTTAAATTTCGTCGCGCAACAAGTGCAAAGTGAAATTTATTCTAATAAGGGTTCCAGGCCTATGCCTACTGGTTTAATATAAATCTCAAAAACCGCTGCCCAACCACTACTTCCACATCCAGATTTTCTATCCAAGTCACTTACAACGAAAAAATGTTGTATGTGGAAATAATTGTTTATGCAACTTTAATAATATAATATTTGAAATCCTCTACCCCAAAAACCCATAAAACGATACCTCACATCGGTAGTGGGGTGGGGGTGGTGATAAGGGGGTGGTAGTGGGGGTGGATGAAGTAAAAAAAATATTTTGAGGTTCTTGTACACACACTAAATCACAATTTTTTTCATCCCCTTTAATAATGGGGTGGGGGTGGTAATGGGGGTGGCTAATGCCAAAATTTTTTTTGAGACCTTAGCTTCTCTTGTATATACTAAATACCAGTTGTATGGACTCTTACCTGCTTGATTCACATCTCGTTAAAGTACATACAGAGTCATTCACGGAAAGCGGGTATTAGACGTTTCTTGAGATCTGTCGAGTTTAGAAATTTGAAAATTGGTATGAGAGGGTTTTTGGATATGGCGGATCCAACGAAAATATTTTCATGCTTGTGCTACTTCCGCTTATACCGAATGTAGCACCTAACTTTGTTATTTTAAATGGAACACCCTGTATTTTATTGCATATTTCGATTCCTCATAAAATTTTAGCTTAGGTTTATGTACCATAACATACTCTTAAACATACCAGTTTTCGAGATAATTAATATTTTTGGAGATTTTTGACGGTTCCCACCCTTCGGAAAAAAAATCAATATCTTCTATCATGTAGCCGATTAGGAAATTTTCTTTTCATACTCTTACAAGTATCCTATGACCTAACTAAAAGTTCTCTTATATTTTCACAATATCATACAGAGTATTTTATTTTCACAGTCGAACATTGTTTTAGTTTAAACGTCAAAAAGTCATTTTTTTCAAATGGAACCCCCTGTATATTTTCACAGAATCTAATAATTGCATCGATTGATGTTACCATTCCCTATACCTATCTCTCTTTGTTTTCTTATTATGGACGTATATTTGTTAAACGTACAAACAAAATCAGCACTGTTTGTTAGTAGGCAATAGTAGGCAAGTCATAACTTGGTTCCTTTTTTATCATAAACGAGAATAATCATGTAGATAATTGATAATCATTTGTTTATTATCAAGATGACAGCTTCAAAAACGAGAGATTAGATTTATAACAAATACTTTGGGACAAAAATTTGCAAAATTAATGAACACTTTGAATATAAATATTTAATGCAGCAACTGTTCAAAATGTCCTCCACTTGCACTTAGTGGCTTGGCTAATTCATGGGTATTTGTTAAAATGTAGCCCGTTCTCTGTTCTTTGGATCTTCTTTGGTAGTAGCAGGGGTGGCATAAACAATATTTTTAATACCCCTAAAGGTCCAAAGTCTAAGGGGGTCAAATCAGGGGACCTTGCTGGCCATCTCCAAGGTCCTCGGTAGCCAAACAACCTACCTTCGAACGTCGCTACTAATTCGTCATAAACTTCCCGTGAACCGCAACCATTCATTTGAAAATACATAGAATTATAAATATTTAGGGGCAAATTATCAATAAAAGTTACTGTTCGCAAAATCTTCGCATATTTATTGCTATTTAAATTCTCCTCGTAGATATGATACTATCAAAAATATTGTTTATGCCACCACGGCTACTACCAAAGAAGATCCAAAGAAGAGAATACGGACTGCATTTCAGTAAATAAATACCCACGAAATTCGCCGAGCCATTGTAAGTGCCGTAAATTCCAGGATATTGGCTTGTTTGGAGCAAAATGGAGAGCATTTTGAACAATTGCTGCATTAAATATTTATATTCAGTGTTCATTAATTTTGTAAATTTTCGTGCCAAAGTATTTGTTATAAATCTAATCTCTCGTTTTTGAAGCTGTCAAAAACAAATGATTATCAATTATCTACATGATTATTCTCGTTTATGATAAAAAAGGAACCGAGTTATGACTTGTATTGCCTACTAACAAACAGTGCTGATTTTGTTTGTACGTTTTACAAATATTCGACCATAATAAGAAAACAAAGAGAGATAGGTATAGGGAATGTTAATATCAATCGATGCAGAATTCAATCCTCTATTAGATTCTGTGAAAATATATAGGGGGTTCCATTTGAAAAAAATGACTTTTTGACGTTTGAACTAAAACAATGTTCGACTGTGAAAATAAAATACTCTGTATGATATTGTGAAAACATAAGAGAACTTTTAGTTAGGTCATAGGATACTTGTAAGAGTTTGAAAAGAAAATTTTCTAATCGGCTACATGATAGAAGATATTGATTTTTTTTCCGAAGGGTGGGAACCGTAAAAAATCTCCAAAAATATTAATTATATCGAAAACTGGAATGTTTAAGAGTATGTTATGCTACATAAACCTAAGCTAAAATTTTATGAGGAATCGAAATATGCAATAAAATACAGGGTGTTCCATTTAAAATAACAAAGTTAGGTGCTACATCCGGTATAAGCGGAAGTAGCACAAGCATGAAAATATTTTCGTTGGATCCGCCATATCCAAAAACCCCCTCATACCAATTTTCAAATTTCTAAACTCGACAGATGCCAAGAAACGTCTAATACCCGCTTTCCGTGAATGACCCTGTATGTGTACCAAATTTCAAGTCAATATCTCAAACGGTTCCAGAGTAAACGTGCGCACAAAAAAAAGTTACAGACAGACAGATCGACAGACAGACAGAAATTTTTTTTCGCTCAAACTTAAAATCTCGACGTTTCATGACATTCTAAGCTTATTTGAACAATAAAAATTTTTTCAAATTTTTGTCATACTTCCACCGGATGTGGAAGTAAAATATGAGAGACACGTTATTAAACATTAAAGTTATTTGTGATGTAACTAAGGATCCATCTGAATATTTAGTATACAGAAAGGATCCCGGAACAAAACCCATGAAAATGATGTTTCGGTGGTTTTTTACCACAATAGTGGTACCTAGTAGATATCATAATGAACTGCCTAAAAATAATTTGGGCCATGTACAATTACTGAAACAGATCCCATTAAATTCTAAATCTTTCTTTTTTGAGCCTATTCTAGCTCGCTTGATATTTATGATATTAGCAGAAAAATTTTGAAGGAGACAATTGACATTTTGGCTCTGCCTTTCACAGAACTGTCCATTACCTGTACTGCTGAATGTGCTTTCCCAGACTGGTTTAAGTTAGCAAGAGAAGTCCTTGTTTTCAAAAAGGGCAAACATAAACCTGGCAAAAATTTTCGAATAATTATTAAAACACGTGTAACTTTCTTCTTTCAGAATAACTCATTACTAAATGAAAACCAATTCGGCTCCTGGAAAAATAAATCGACAACTTAAGTAATTTAAGTATTCAAAATTGTGGATGACACAGTCCGGAGCTTTGAACTAGGTCTACATACGTCTATAACGTTCTCTAACCTTACCAAGGCCCTCGACTGTGTTAACAACTGATCTACAATCGACAAAGTGTTCTTTAAATAACTAGACTTCAAATAATCTTCTAGTCAGATATGGAAAAGCTCTGTCCCGGGGCCTCAACTCTTTGTTATTTACATCAACGACATATTATCATACCTTTTTTCTGACCATTGTGTTTGTTAACGACTGACAGAACCATAATTTTCTAGTACCCGTCCAAATGATGGGAATGCCATGGGGATCGTCCTTGACGGTAACTTAAATTGGTCAGGTCACATAAACTACTTATGTAAGAAATTAGCTAGGACAACCTTTTCCTAAAAATAAATTCTGTGCTGTTAATAACTTCTTATTTCTCACTTTTTCACGTATTAATGGTCTTGGTCACTCTAGCCATATTATAAAAAAAATTATATTGCAAAAACAAGCTATAAGGGTAATATCAGGTGCAGGATCCAGAGACCTGGATTTACAATCCTTATTAAAAAATTTACAGACCTTGCATCTTACGTAAGTATGTTATAGGCGTATTGACACAGAGGCTAGTTTTCTAATTTGAAACTTTTGAAAAATTTTAGAAAAGTAGTACTTATCTCGTTCTCCTAAGAACAACTCTAGAAGAAAGAATTTCTAAATTTTATTTTCTATTTATTTTATATTCACCGTTTTTATATTTTTCTGCCTTATAATATTTTTCGTAACTTTTCCTAATTTTATTTATTTTACTTTTTTTTGCCTTTATTACCCTATAATATTGAATCCTTTCATCTAAATCTATTCAATACTTCAATAAAATTAACCTATTTTATTTCACAATATAAATTACTTGGGGGTAGGCGAAAGAGTTGAAAACGTAGTCAACTATTTTTTTCGAGCTCAGCGCCCTCGAAAACTGGGGAGCGGGGGGGTGGTAACTGATAAAACTAAAACAAAAAAAATGTCAATTTCCCACCCCTTGTAAAGGTTGTAACAACCCCCTGCTACCGTCCTTCACCCTGCCTCAGACCTTCCCTTGTCAATAAACATTCGTAAAAATTTTAATGAATTCCTTCCCAGACACGCATAATCATCCTACCATTGAGAAACGGCGAAAAGAGGTAGTTTTGGGCCGGTTGAAGGTTAAGCACTCCTCCCACTATTTTTTTGGATTCGGTACCCTCGAAAACGGGTAGTTTCGTCGCTGCAGCAAATAGTCGACGAAAAACGGCAAAATTTGTCGTCCTGACCTGCACTATAAATTCACACGGAAAATTTATCAGTAGATTGTCCATACCGAAAGGAGTTAAAAAAATCAAAAATTAAAAAAAATATGACCAAAAAAATTACCTTATTTTGTTTTTGTAGAGATGCGCCGCTAATGACTAACCAATCTCACGTAACGCGGTACACCCATATCACTTTCCCTCCCCTTTTATCAGTCTTAGGATTGACCTTATTGACAGCAAAATTGGAGAGGGTAGAAGTGACTGTTTGGTTTTAATCAAATCACACTACAAAAATAGCGAAATAAATCGAAAAGACATTGAACCTATGTTAGTGAACTCTACAACAAGTAGATATAAGAGATATTTACTTAAACCCGTCGATAAAACAAAAACACCAAAGTTCGGGGGTACTATGTACCTGCCGGTGTCTTGTTCGACTGGAAGCAAAAAATGCGACACTTTGACCGCGTATCTTTGCAAGTTCTAATGCAACAAAAATTACTAAATTACCTCGGATCACTCTAAACTTTTGCAGGGACTTTCCCACATAGAAGACTAGTACACCATTTTATTTTCCGCATGTCATGGTAAATCACCCTGTACATTAGTTTTTATGATCAACTACCGGACAATATTAAACAACTAACTTTTAACCGTTTCAAAAAAGTAACTGAAACTTACTTTTCTATTTATTTTTTACCATTAATTATTTTTATTTATTTGCTTTTATCATGATTAGAGAATATTATTTAGGTATTATGCAAATCACAACTCACACTTTTTTATTTATTATGAAAATACCTACTTTCTGTATATTGTTGCCCTAATCTGGGCACGCTAATATACTAGTTAGGTAAATACTTTAAAACACTCATTATTGGAAAACCAATCAAAACAACTACTCTTCTAGCTAATACTGACGAAGTATTGAATTACATGAGAGGATTCTTAAATGAATGATTTAAGTAAGTATTTTCAATATATTTTTTTCTTTAAAATGCTAAGAATCCTATCATGTAATTCAATACTTCGTCAGTATTAGCTAGAAGAGTAGTTGTTTTGATTGGTTCTCCAATAATGAGTGTTTTAAAGTATTTACCTAACTAGTATATTAGCGTGCCCAGATTAGGGCAACAATATACAGAAAGTAGGTATTTTCATAATAAATAAAAAAGTGTGAGTTGTGATTTGCATAATACCTAAATAATATTCTCTAATTACTTTTCTATTGTTTTAACTAGAGAATAATGAGTTTGTACAAACAGACAGTCAAAGATAGATAGACGGATACACATAACGACACTTGATTTTAGTAGTAACATGTTTTACTTCCCCATCAGTGCATTTATTGGTCTCAATGTGTGCTGGTTAGTTTTGTTTGTTTGCTCTATTAATAATCAATGATATTGGCTGATAGGTCATTCAATGCCAAGGAAGTGATATTTGTGCTGTTCTTGACATGGTATATTTTAGGTTTCTTGCTACTATTACTGAGTGCTGGCCTGTAACAAAAAATGAGACACATGATCTGCAATATAAGTGTGTCGGTGCATACAACCTTATAGCTGAGTATCAATCTAGGTACGTGATAAATTATAAACATTTATAATGCCATCTAACTGCTTAGTGCAGAGTTAATTTTGTCTTTATAGCCTACACGAAATTTACGGAGTAAAGTATAAGTCGCATATTACATTCCGGCCGATTCTGCTAGTGACTCCATCTCGCCTCTTAGCATTTACCTCCCGACCCACAGCATATAGTACGTACACAATACATGAGCATGAGACTGTATATCCGAATCTATCCGGTTGCCGTCGTAGGCGCCTAGAGGCATACCTGGTAAAATTGTTAAGAAATGATATTAACATTTATAAGAAAAAATAAATTATTTCAAAGAATATTTGTTCATTCCTCTCTCAGTTGTTTTATGTGACATGGCTCAGCCAACATACAATATGCCTGACGTAGACGGAGAAAAATGAATATGGATGGTTACAGATAAAAACTGAAAATTAAATTCCAGTAATTTACACAGTAGAGAAACCACAAGAAAAGTAAAATACTTCGGTAATTGTTCATCCATATTGTATTTTTATTTTTTTGACGTCATTTTGGTTGTTAAAAACATTATCAATACCTATGCTAGAATATTTGAACTTCGATATAAAATACTTATTTTGGTCACTAATTTGGCCATACTGGACCCGCCATTTCAAATGTCATTAGGTGTTAAATTTTATCTCTAGCTTATTGCTTATTGTTAACGTAACTTGTAAAGTGTAGTATTGTACTATATATGTAGCAATATAATAATATAAGCATAATATAACCACATCACATAAGTAGACAACTCCTAATTTCAAAATCAAGGCTGTCCGGAATGTATAGGTAAGAACAACACAGCTTTCAATAGTTTATGATAACATAGTTATAAAATAATTATCACTGTCGCAACTAAAATTGAAATTGAAATGCCTACGAAGCAGGCAAATCAATTACTACATGTCTACAAGTTAAACACACTTGCTCCAGAAACAAATAAATTAAAAATGTACTTACATACAGTAATCCAACACAAAGTAACAACACGTTAATAATTCGGAAAATCAAAACTCGGCACTAAATTAAAATTCGTTGTATTTAAAATCCTCTCTGCTTAAACAAGCAAATCTGAACTTAAATATTAAACTTTTTAAATTACAAAAAACGATTAAATAGGTAAATATATATCAATAAACACTGAAAAAATCATTGAAATGCTTAGTTAAGCGGGGGATTCTAATATGGCGTTACTAGATGGCGGTACTACAATAATATCTCACCTCTATTTCTGTTATCGGCAACCTTAGAACGTAAAAGCGAGAGATTGTTAAATGCAGTAGTACTCTCTCTGTTTTTACTCGTAATGTGGTTGGTCGAAGCATGCCCGAGAACTCTTTACAGTGAAGACTTCTCAGCAGTTTTGGATCCGTCTATGCGTTACGATACCTATGGTTCAACGCATTTTGTTTCTCTTGGTTATTATTACATTTAAAACAAGGCGAATTTCGTGGGAGTTTCTGCAGCTGCGTTTGTTATATATTTATACCTACTTTGTTTTTTACTAGATGAGTTGCTTTGGAAATACAGTTTTATGTAACGGAAATGACGATTTTGAAAATAAAGGTCAGCGCCCTCTAAAAAATAACACGAAAACGTCTAAAGACAATTAATTACAAATCATAATATTATAGATATGTTTTAGGTACTTCATGAATAATTTATTCGTGAAATATTCTCCATTCCACTCGTGCTTTTAAATTTTATCTATTAACATTTTCTCAAGCTAAGGTGCCAAAAGGTAACATAATTCGTGTAAATTGGCAGTTCATTATCAAAGGTTAAATCACTCGCGCTCGGGATTTAATAAAATAATAAGCTGTCAATTTACACTCTCTATATTACCAGGCAACAAAGCTTTCGAAAAAAAAATGACAGATAGAATTCTAAGCACTAGTGATATTACACACGATAATATCACACATTTACATTTAAATAAACACACCACATACCACCACATATAGTAGACAATCCCCCAGATCCGAAGACAAGGCTGTCCAAAAGGGGGTTACACGTTTAAAAAATGCAGGCACGCATCCATACCTATAGTACGACCAGCATATTCGTCACACAATATGCTTTAGCCGACTTAGCTACCGTGTCAGTATATTTAATAGGAAACTACGTTTTTCTCTGTAACTTACAATACAGATTTTATTTGTAACAATTAAATAAATATCTATTTGTTTATCTTTAGGTACACCAATTTAATTTTAATTTGGATTTATTTGTAGTTTCAATCACATTCTTCTTTTATGAGTTTTATTTTCTTGGAGAATTCGATCTGATATTTTAATAAAATTAATTAGAGCTGTCCTTATTTTTTTTCCAATCCCCGCTACTGGAACTGAATTATTTTCAGGCTGCTAAAATATCATTGTTTGAAGCCAATTAAAATTGTTACGCATAGTAAGCGTCATTACGAAAGTGGTTAGTTAGACGAAGGCTTAGGAATTTCAATTAGAATTTGTCACTTCTTGAAGCACATTAAAACGATGAGGATCAGTTGGAAAGAACTCCACGCTGCAATAATCAGATATTAGCGGTTGCGTGAGGACTGCCGGATGGCGGACACAAGCACGCATCACAACCTACAACTAAAACAGAATATCATGGCAAGGAGAACCCCAGCGTGATTTCATTAGCAATTGCGTGATTAATAAGAGATGTGTTGCCATCGACCATCGCGATATCTAATAGCTAATCCCAGATATAACGTTTTTAACTGTTTTATTTCACTCTTAACTTCACCACGTTTAACTATCTATTGTTAGCAATTTGATTTCAAGTTATTTTTGGAAAAAGTACGTAGATGTTACAATACATGTCAAGTTAAACAATTTGTTTAGACCAAAGAATCGATAATTAACCTGAGAATGAAAAACCAATAGGGAACACGCACAAATAATATTGATAAAATTAGATTCTCTCTTCATTATTATGACAGTTTTCATCATTATTTTCACTGAAATATACTGCATTTGAGACAGAATTAAAGGGCATAGCAGGATAAGCATGTAAAATCTGCTCCCAAACAAAATTTTGTTTGTTATCAACTATTTGAAGGGATTTACCCTAAATATGATTTTCCCAAAATTTCAAGCCTGCAGCCACCATATTGGGGGAGTGGTGGGGGGTTTTTTGATTTTCGTTTTAAAAATTTTCTCGGATACCGTTGTACGAAAAAATCCGAAAAAAATCACAGTTGTTACTTACATGTTGGACTATTTAACCAATTTTTTTCATAATTTTTAAATGCAAATTTTGTATGTAAAAAAATTTGCAAATTTTTGGCACTTTAAGAAAGAAGGTCACTCTGAATTTTTCATCGTAAATTACGCATTTATCAAGGCCTATTCTAAAATTATTTCCATATTTTTAACAAATGTGGAAGATAGTTAAAAAAACGAAAAACTGCATTACCGAGCAAAAAAGACGGATACTCAGGAAATAACTTTAACCGGAAATGATATTGCGTATTTTCGGGCAACTTTTTTATTTCACATTGAACACCCTGTACATTTTTTCACAGTTGGAAAGCCCATTGTTTCCCGTTTCCAAAAAGTCCATATTTGTCATGGAAATTATGCAGAGTGATGGTTTTATAAGCTTTTAAAGTGAATTTTATCGAAATGCTACGAAAAAAATAATGATTCACAAAATAGACTATGGAAATAAAAGACAACATCACTTGTAAGTTTCTATACCATTTTCTAATTGAATTTTTTGTTGGAGGTTCCTTGTTAAACATAATTCTAAATCTTCTTTGTGTTGTTTTGTAAGGTTTAGTTTCAGCAAAAAAGATTACACACTTAGCTTTCCACTGAAAGTAAACATTTTTCTAAAAGTAAACTCAAGTACCCGAGTTGTCAATAAACTAATTTGACGTTTACAAGTGATGTTGTCTTTTACTTCCATAGTCTACTTTGTGAATCATTATCATTTTCGTAGCATTTCGATAAAACGCAGTATTCACTTTAAAAGCTTATAAAACCATCACCCTGTATAATTTCCAAATATTGACTTTTTGGAGAGGGGAAACAATGGGCTTTCCAACTGTTGAAAAATATACAGGGTAATAAATAAATACCTATTATTTCTGCTTACATCATTGTTAAAAAATATTATTTTGGGTATTCAGCAGATAACTTTCAAGTGCAAGTCTGACCAAAAAAGGAAGATCGACAAGACTCCCCCCTACGGTGACTTGTCGACTTCTTTCATACACCTACCATATCTAAGATTCAGCATGAAAAGCATTTTATAACTATTTTCTTTGTGCTTTTTAGTATTTTCTTGACTTTGAAATGTAATAAACGTTTGATTGTGATATAGTATCCTCTAGGTAGGGCTAGAGATGCTTGATATTATATATATTAGCATGATCAGACTTGAATCATCAATATATAGAAAGAGTGGTTGTTTTATTGCTTTTCATGTTGAATCTTGATATGGTAGGTGTATAAAAGAAGTCGACAAGTCACCGTAGGGGGGGAGTCTTGTCGATCTTCCTTTTTTGGTTATACTTGCACCAATGGTATATGAAAGAAACGAATGTTTTCTTTGAAAGTTATCTGCTGAATACCCAAAATAATATTTTTTAACATATACAGGGTGTTCCATTTGAAATAACAAAGTTGCCCTATCCCCGAAAATACGCTGTCATTTCCGGTTAAATCGAAAATGAGCAAAAAAAGACGGATACTCAGGAAATAACTTATCAAAATTAGAAGAAGACTGGCGAAAACCGCATTTCATTATCTCTACTAGTTCAAAAGTTATATAGGTTTAAAGAGGGTCAAAATATAATGGGGCACCCTGTATTACACAGGCACACACAAGAAAAAAATTGTATGTTTCTGGGACGGTTAGTAGAGTATCGGTTTTATTCAAACTTTAATGTTGAATACCGCCTGTAAAAGAAAAAATAAGAAAAATCCTTTACACACTGTGTTTTTTATTAAGTAAAGATTCTAAAAATGCTAAAATTGTATTTTGTGCAAGAAGCCTATTATTATATTATACTAAAGTGAAAAATAAATATTCTATAAATAAATACCTATTATTTCTGCTTACATCATTGTTAAAAAATATTATTTTGGATATTCAGCAGATAACTTTCAAAGAAAAAATTCGTCTCTTTCATATACCATTGGTGCAAGTCTGACCAAAAAAGGAAGATCGACAAGACTCCCTCCTACGGTAATTTGTCGACTTCTTTTATACACCTACCATATCTAAGATTCAGCATGAAAAGCAATAAAACAACCACTCTTTCTATATATTGATGATTGACAAGTCACCGTAGGGGGGAGTCTTGTCGATCTTCCTTTTTTGGTCAGACTTGCACCAATGGTATATGAAAGAAACGAATTTTTTCTTTGAAAGTTATCTGCTGAATACCCAAAATAATATTTTTTAACAATGATGTAAGCAGAAATAATAGGTATTTATTTATTAAACTAGACGAGTTTTGGGGCCCTAAAGGAATGTTTGTTTTTTGTTATTTTTAATATAGCTGTCAAGTAAATAGATGTCTTCCTGTCAGTTTTTTTGACATGAAAATATTTCATTTTTATTTTCTAATAGTAACTTTTATTTCGAATTGGATTTATATCCTTCTGACGAGTTCTAAAGAGAACGAAAAAGATTGTACAATGTTTAAAGGAATTAATTCATCGAAAATATGATATACTTCAATTATTGGACATGCATGCGGTGAGCGAAATTTTATAACTATTTTCTTTGTGCTTTTTAGTATTTTCTTGACTTTGAAATGTAATAAACGTTTGATTGTGATATAGTATCCTCTAGGTAGGGTTAGAGATGCTTAATATTATATATATTAGCATGATCAGACTTGAATCATCAATATATAGAAAGAGTGGTTGTTTTATTGCTTTTCATGCTGAATCTTAGATATGGTAGGTGTATGAAAGAAGTCGACAAGTCACCGTAGGGGGGGAGTCTTGTCGATCTTCCTTTTTTGGTCAGATTTGCACCAATGGTATATGAAAGAAACGAATTTTTTCTTTGAAAGTTATCTGCTGAATACCCAAAATAATATTTTTTAACAATGATGTAAGCAGAAATAATAGGTATTTATTTATTAAACTAGACGAGTTTTGGGGCTCTAAAGGAATATTTGTTTTTGTTATTTTTAATATATTTGTCAAGTAAATAGGTCAGTTTTTTTACATGAAAATATTTCATTTTTATTTTCTAATAGTAACTTTTATTTCGAATTGGATTTATATCCTTCTGACGAGTTCTAAAGAGAACGAAAAAGATTGTACAATGTTTAAAGGAATGAATCCATCGAAAATATGATATACTTCAATTATTGGACATGCATGCGGTGAGCGAAATTTTATAACTATTTTCTTTGTGCTTTTTAGTATTTTCTTGACTTGATGAAATGATTCAGATTTCGACACTAAGCAATATATATATAATTTAGTTACAATCCAGAGGTAGCACACATTTACTAATGAATAAACACTGAAAACACTAATTGTAAAACTCCGCTGATAGAAGTAAACAAATTGTTTGACGTCACTACATCTCGACTGTAAATGTTATGACGTCAAACTCGCTTTACCGAGTATGTAAAATTGCATTATTTTGAATTCAATTTTATGCCAGATGCAACATATTTCAATAAATTAATAATCAAAACTGATGTTATAACAAACAGAGAATCTAATTTTATCATGGGGCCGGGCCAGTGTTGTTTTTGATTTACATTAATGATATCACTAGATGTAATCCCAGCACGGATTTCATACTTTATGCAAACGACACCAATATTATATACAAACACCACCAAAAAGATACCATACACAGGAAATTGAAGGAGGCCCAGTCGAATGTAACTGATTGGTTCTCAAATAATCAACTTTCTCTCAACGAAAAAAAAACTACCTTAATGTATTTTACACTTTCAATAGATTCCTTAAATAATGATGGGCCTGTGAAGTTTCTGGGCGTTCATCTGGATTCTAAATTAACTTGGCAATATCACACAGAAGTTGTATGCAAGAGACTGATTTCATCTGTTTACCTATTAAGGAACCTCGCTAGAGTGGCCTCTAAAACAACATTAATCACAGCCTATTTTACGCTAATACAATCTCATATGTCCTATGCAATCGTAATATAGGGTCATGCAACATAAACATGTAGAATATTCTCTCTACAAAGAAAAGCTGTTAGAATAATGGCGTATAGAGATGATTGTAAATCAACGTTTATAAAACTGAAAGTCTTAACCTTTCACCGACGAGTATTTTAAAAACAATTTTAATGACATGCTATATCACAAATTTAGTAGATAAAATTCAATACATTTCCACCCCACCGTGTTTGAACTGCATTTTGTTTGTGATTTTTGTAACGTTCGTTCTATACATATTATGTACATAATATACCAGTGTACAACCAAACGTAGTATAATCTTAAAACTGTTTTATATGCTACTTAATTTATTAATACAGCTTTTACAATTATAATCAAAGATAATAAATGGTCAATACATAAGGTGAACATTTACATATACAAATAAAAAACTGAATAATACAAGAAGAATATACAAAAAGATATAAATAAATTAATTTAATATATAAAAAGTTTCTCCCAAGTTGGCAGAAGGTGGTATGGTGCTCAGGATTGACATGGCATTCCCTCTCTGAATCGCCAAACTGATTATCTGTATCAGGTAGCAAGTGCTTTCCTTTTCATTTGGAATGCCGCGTATTTTCTTACCATACAATTAATACATTTTTTAGCCCCATCGCCCCATGGACCCAATGTTTGAACAGAAAAAGGCAAAAAAAAGAAACGCGATTCTAGTTCTTTATATTTACATCCCTTATTATCTTCTCCGATGCGGGCAGCTTCTCCAGGTTTTTGGGGCGTGTATTTAATATAAGACGATGCCAGTGTATCACGACATGTAGCGTCCCATAGAAGGGCCTTTCCCCCTTCCCATGGTACAAGGGTCATTCCTTCCGTTCTTTTTCCGTCGCTTCTGTAACACCCTACTGGTTCAAGTACTGAAGGAATTTCTGCCGAAACCAGAGCTCTCTTGTTTATAATTCCACGACGAGACCCCCTCCCTGTACTTTTGCGGCATGATAAGTCATGATGACCAAAAATGTCCACGGGTTCACCGCAAGTGCAGTTGTGGGGTTCGCAAAGGGGTTGACCAGTTCGTAAGGCAACGGCGATACGAAAAGATGAGTCGTCTAAGAGAGTTCCTATTGAAGGCGATAGTAATGTATTCAGCCAGGCCCCAGCTTCTTTTTGTTGAACTGCAAGCAAACGTGCTTTTCCTTTTAGGTCTTGATTTTCAGTCAGTAGGTTTCTGAGTGTACGTAAACATACTTGTTTATCCCAATCTCTCTGATAAATGCTGGTAATTGGATCCATACAACTTAGAGTAGACCAATTAGCTAAAGCTTCATCAAAGGCTTTGTCAGGACATTGAGAGATGTAAAAGGAGAGAATCGAAAGTAGTAATTGTGAAACCCCATTTATGGATCCCAAAGAGGAGGAGTAACATAATGTAGTTACGTCTCGAATTCCTAGACGACCCAAAGCTACAGGTAATGTAGATTGAGGCCATGAATTTTTCTTGAAAGTACAATTACAAATTTCTTCCATTTTTCTTTTGGCACAATAGTCGTAATCAATAAGATCTTCATGGGATCTCCAACAAGGGGAACAGCGTAATAAGTGGGTTAAGCGTGGAATTGCCAAAGAATTTTTTAAAAGAAAATAAGATGAATGAGAGTTTAAATCTTTTAAACCACTGCAAAACCTTTTGCATGTTTCAATTTTCGACTTTATAGCTCCACTGATACTTCCATTAGACAAAGGGCATCCTAAAGGTGAAATTTCTTCAAAATTGTTGATTGAAATTCTGGGCGCTATACTCTCAAAATCTTTTAGAATTTCATATCTTACGTTTGAGTCATCAGTAAGAATGAAAAGTTCACATTTTTCAGTGTTGAGTGATAACCCAAGTTTTGAAGACTCTTCTATAATTTTTTGAAAGTCTTGTAAAACAATGTGATGATTATCAGCAAAAGTTCCATCGTCCAGATACCAAATATTAAGTTCAGATTTTAGAGATGTTGTCAAAGGCTGAAGTGCAAGACAAAAAAGAACAGGCCCCAGTGGGTCCCTCTGTTGAACACCTATTTCCGAAGATATTGTTTGACTCCCGTATGATAATATTGTAGGCCCACCATAGCACTGCTTCAGAAAGGAAAGATATTCAGGCATTATTTCTTTTGCTGTACTGAGAACAGCGGCCCTTGGAACCATATTAAAAGCGTTGAAGTAATCGATCTTCAAAAAGACTTTATCCGAATTGTGGCAAAATGATAAGTATTTTCTGGCTGAATGCGCCCCTGCCTCTGCTCCAAATTTAGTTACAAAGCCTAGCTGTAAAGGTCGCAAGAAATTTCCGACAAGTCCTGATATCCGGTTGCAAGCAATTTTAGTGGATAATCTTCTTAAGCAACAGCCAACAGCGATAGGACGTATCCCCCATCTTTTTTACTTAGAGCACAGAGGAGTAATGCTCCATAGATGATTTGACTAATTTCAAGTGGGACTAAGCCTTGAAACATTAAGTCGATAATTCCAGCCAAAGAAGGAAGGAGTTTAGAAGAAACTAGTCCAAGTTCTTCCGAAATTAGATCTTGAACTTCATTTGTGGTTACTACAGGCACATGACTGGAAGAATTTACATCATCTGTATTAGGAAATGTAGCGTCGCTTGAGGCTTTTGGGTGTTTCTCCTGGAGCTTCGAAAAGGTCGAATTGTCGTTTGGGGCTAGAGAGTCCTGGGAGCATAAAACCATCTGATAATTTTGACACAATTTTCTTATGAAGATTATCATTTCCTACATTGTTTTTACGTTTTTTTTTGTTTTTGGTTCTGGTAAATAAATATTGAACAATGAGTGAGGGGGTGGCTCTTTGTTGTTCTTCCGTGTACATATTTTTTTTAAATGTTGTACCTACTTTGACCTGTGTAAGCGCCCGCATTAGCACCAATAAATTATTATTATTATTAAATTATTATCAACCAAATTTAAAATTCATTAGCGTTTCCTATTCCTGATATGGTAAGAATTGTGACATATACTTCTCACCATGTTATTGCACCTATGAGTTAATGAGTTGAAGGACAGTTTAATATCAAATAACTTAGTTTTTAATAGCTATAAAGCAAAATACTGTAGTTTTTAATTCTCTCAGAGCGCCTTAAATCTAATGAATTTACTTGTTATGCAAAAACTAAATACTATTGTAGCAAATCCCCAAAAGAAACATGCTGAGAGAAAGGCTAATCATAAAACAAAAAGCAGTGATATCTGTTAGTCAAGTTTAGTAGAGAGAACATATTGTTTAAATGTGGATCTGCATGATTCTAATGGCCCTAATGAAAACATAAGCCTGATTATTCTCTCTGGAGTAGTATTTAAGCTCTTAATTTTTATACCAATAAAAAAATTGTTGTGTAAGGCCCTGTCATTGCAAATGAATGAAAATCGACTTCATCACCATATGTGTCACATTCGAACTAGCAAGCGATTTGTTACATTGTTCTTCGGTCACTTCATTCACCTTCCTTGCCATTTCTAAAGAACGATTCCCCGTCTTAAGAATTGGGTAAACACGAGCCATTTTCCAAACATCAACAAACGCACACGTTTTAATAAATAAACTAAATAATGTTACTAATGATTAACTAGAACAAATCTACAGTCCTTATTGCAAGAACTGTTTGTCTGTCTATCTCACAGTAGCTCAGTGGTCTCTAGCTTGCTGTGGCGCGATTGTAGCGTTCGAAGCCAAATCCATACATATTGTAAGGAATACCACGTATAACAGCGAAATGAGTTTGAGCACCGTGTTCTGCTAACTGATTTTTAATTATAAGTTATCCACGTGAAGTGGTTCGTATTCCACTGTAGATTGTAAGGCCCAGTCTCCTTCGCACTGACAAATCTAGAATTCCGATAGATATTTTGCAAGAACCTCTTGAGTTATCGTTATTATTCCCACATCGAAAGATATATTATTTTAAAAAATAATAATTTCTTTAGTTTAACACATATATTTTCGTGGAAATTAAATGCTGGTAATTTACGGCACTACATTATTAATTCAACTATGACACCATTTTTAGTTTTAATCGTCGACTTGAGGTAAAAGAACAAATATCTTGGGTACTTTACATCCTTGAAGAATTCGTAAGTAGGTACAAAGAAAAGAAATGTACATAAAACTTAAAGTGTGAAGTTTATATGATACAATGCGAATTCCTATGTTTCGTTTAATTTATAACGGTGCTAGCTGTAATTAAAATAATTGTTATAATTACATACCTACTGCTTATATAACATATAATTTCAGTTAATTACTCTGGGAAATCTCCATTTTTGTGAGTTAGTAAATCAATTAATCATCATTAGGATAATGTACTAAATACAAGTTTTTTTACTATCAAATTTATTTGCACAGGGATACACACCCTATATTAAAGTATTATGGCGGGACGTTTTATTAATTGCCCACTGTCATAGACAAAGCATTATTATGCAGCGTTTTTTCTCGAATTTAGTTAATCTCTAAAAACTTTCTTGTTTCTTAACTTATGCACAACAGAGACAGATTTCTTGAGGAGAACATTGCATATCAATTAATTGACGAAAATAATATTAGTTTCCTTTTTGAGTTGACTTTAACAAATGACAAAACCAATAATATTTCTAAAGCATTGCAAGGATTAGATCCTGCAGTATACGTGTAAGTCTGCGAAAAGAAAGATATAACTTTGCTGATCGTGTCTAGATATAAGCCAAAATGAGCAATACATTTTCAACGTTACACGGCAAATAAGACACTATACACTATATACCACAAAATGACATCTTTTGGTTTGATATCCACTCTACCAAATACATATTGGTAGGTTTCTATGGTTTTAAAGTAAAAGAAGTCAAACTAAAAGATGCCATTTTTTCCGCGAACTGTTATTATTATCAGCACACTCTTTCAGCCGTAGCTGAAAAGTATCCACCGATCCCTCGGGAACGTTTGGGATTCGACTCTGTTGGAGCCTATTTCAGGTTTTCAAGCCCTCCAGGCGACGTTGCTGATTTCCGCTCCAACAGCTGAGAGCCCAGACCCTAACAAGAGATCACAGAGACACCTCCTCCAAGACTTTCCTTAACATATGAGCGGTTCCCAAGAGCGCGATCTTCTGCATTCGCTTGACCAGGTGGTTGTTGTAGACTCCGGTCGTGGTCCTTCTTGACAGTTCCAAGGGCTTCTACAATTACTGACACGGCTGTGGTCTTTTCATTTCCCATTCTGCTAACTTCTATTTGGAGCTTTTGTACCTGTTCAACTTCTCTATTTCATTGAGCATCATATCTGCTCCTTCATTGCTCTTCTCATTACTGTGTTGGGGCACCCATATGAGTTTGCGTTCGCACAGCTCTGTCAAAATATTTCCACAGTTCACCACCAGTTTAGAGGACATTTTGTTTGATGTAAGAGAGGTTAAAGCGATCTGGCTGTCACTGTATATACAAATATATTTGGCTACGAATCCTCTTCTGAATTCTTGCTTGCGTACAATAAAATACACATACTTCTGCTTGGAGTACGCTTGGATGCTTTCCAAGTGCGCCCTTCGTTTGCATGTGTGTACACCAGCACCTGTTCCCTTCTGAGCCTTCGATCCGTCTTTGTCCATTTCAGACCTCCAGGACTCAGATTCCATACTTAAACAGTCTGTGTGCTACTTTTTCGGATCCCAGTTCTACTCGCAAGGAAATGAGTCCAAGAATGGCGTCCATTATAATCATAGGAGTGATCCTGATTGCTCCTGTTATTCTTAGAGAGGCTTGCCTATCAACTTGGCATAGGCGGGCATCAGTGCCGCATATGTTATGATGGGTTTTAGCATCTCCCCTTGGGTCATCCACGATAGTTTGGAGTCTAGTGTTACCCAGGCGCGTACTGGCCCACCGAGATACCGGGAGTTTCCCGGAGGACCCTCACAAAGTGTCTCGAAAGGGCACCAGAAGAATTTCTCCCCCCCGCTCATCAATTTTTTATTTTGGGGGAAAAAAGCAACACGCGCCTTTCTAAGTTACTTTCCCGGGGCCCAAAATCGTCCCAGCACGCGCCTGGGGTTACCACCGTACGGGAAATACACAAACATATACCCATAAGTCAAGAAAGCTGAAAATTATTTTTTCTCCTTTTCGTGAATAGCATTAGCTCTGTTTGCCAGGGTTGACAGAGAACCCGCGACTGTTACACCATTCCTGAACTATGTTGAGAGCCCTTTGCATGCACCCAGACGCTACAGATAGCGTGATGCTGTCAGGTGGGCCACAGAGTAAAGAGATACAATTAAGCTAACACGTAACGCCATATCTAAGTATCACATTGCTTTATTTGCAATCGTTTTATGTTTCAAAATACTTAATTTATGAATTGATGTGTAAAACGGTAAGCACTGAACTCAGTAAATCTACTGACAATATAATAAATTTTAAGCATTGTTACTGTTTCTGTTCCTCTCTCTATCCCATATACAAACTGCTAGTGTAACACAATGACATGGTACGAGATAAACACGAATATTATTTTACCAAGGTAAATTGCAGTCACCTAAAATCTAACTTCTTTCTTTTCCTCCCTCTTTACCTTTTTTAAATCTATACCATCATTCCGCAATATAAAACATGATATAAAATATGATTATGTGGAACACTTATAATCAATTGATGACAAAGTTGAGTTTGTAACTCGAAATTATCCATCTCTTGCAATCAAATCTGAAAAAAGGCTTATATCCAGAATCGAATTAAAATAAACAAATATAATCCAACAGAATTGTTGAGAAACTTCTCGTCATGGAATGTTCATGTAAAGCCTTCATATGAAATTGATTCTACCCTGCTTCATGACGTTAACGCCGTGAATAGATATTTCGTTGAATCTGCTGAGAATTAGAATGTAAACTAAGATACCCGGAATTACTGTTCCTCTAATCTACAAAATAATGTTAATTTTCTTAGCACAATAAATCCCGTAACAGGTGATAAAGTGGAAAATATTCTTGACACTATCCAGTCAAATGCTAATGATGTGGACAACATCAATGTTAAAATGTTGAAATACACAATTGCTTACTGCAAGCATGCTTTAACACATATTATAAATAGCTCTCTAATAACTGATTTTATTCCAACATTATGAAAAAGTTATCCTAAAGTACCAAAAGCTACTGATCTTAAAGAGCTTCAGCCAATCAACATTCTCCCTACAATAGCAAAATTGCAAGAGAAAATGATATCTCAAGAACTTATTAATCACTTAGAATCAAACAAAATACTACCAGAAATTCAATCGTGTAGAAAAAATCATAGTGCTAGCAAGGCATTAATGAAAATATCAGATACGTACATACATATCTTATTCTATTGGATTTTAGTAAAGCATTTGATACCATAAACTACCCACTGTTGTTAGCTAAATTGAGGTATTATGGTATAAGGTCTACATTTCCAAATTGATTTACTAAATACCTCAGTGGTAGAGGCAGTTTGTTAAAATAAATAACAATGTGTCAGAAGAAATAAGTGCTTGCTCAGGTGTACCACAAGGGAGTATACTAGAGCCAATACTTTTTATCATATTTACTGCAGATTTGCCTCATACCTTAGAATAATTGAAGCCTACACCTCTATACAGATGAGAGTCAACCATATAAGTCATTGTCATCCTGAAAACGTTGAACACCTCATAAGTGAATTGAAACTGTTGCAGTATTGGTTCCAACATAACAACCGATATTGTCTTAAATAACAGTGTTAAAAATCTAAGCAGTGAAGTAAATAATTTGGGTGTTATCTTTGATCAGACCCTCTCCTTTGAAAACCAAAAAGATAAGTGTTACTTCAAGTTTAATTCGTTGTGGAAGTATAAGTATTGTCTTACCTGAGGAAACCAAATGGCGGCTTGTGAATGCGGTTATATTAAGTTATATGGATTACGGAAGCTCTGTGTATTATTATTATTTTAAACGAAACATTCAAAAACAAAGTTCAAAAGCTTCAAAACTCATGTTTAAGATACTCGAAAGTGAACATTAACAAACAGGACAATACAACTCCTTTCTTTAATGAAATAAATATACTGAAGATCAAAACGAGATTCGAATGTTCACTATATAAAATTACAAATTTTAAAACTCCTACTATCTGTACTCTTTATTAATTAAACGATCTAGTGCCCACTCTGTTAATGTACGAAATGCTGAGTTATACTCAATACCTCAACACAGGACCTCTGAATTTGAAAACTGTTTTGAATACCATGCATGTGCACTAATTAACAAATTAATAGATGTATTTAAAATACCAACTTTTAGTCAGTTTAGTTTAAATTGTGAGAATCGGTTCTTAAATGAACAAAAGCTGATTTAAACTTTATATTACATACTGACTGCAATTGTAGCTGTTAATCCCATATATGTTATTCTTATATTGTGGTATTGTTTTTATTATACAGCTGGAGAGACAGGGAGGTTTCCGGTCTGGGAAAAGTTTTTCCCGTCACTGTGGTGAATGTATTCATTTGTTGCCTATTTTATTAACATTAAAATTATTTAATATTAGTCTCTACACTGCAGGTCAAGGTTGAAAAATGCTATGCAATACCTTGTCCTTTTGTTTTATATGGATTTATATTATTATATATTACTAGCTGACCCAGCAAACGTTGTTTTGCCATATAAATTATAAATTTTTGTCCAAAAAAATAAAAAGAAAATTTCTGGATAGGGCCACCCTTAACACCTAGGGGTATAAAAAATAGCCTACGACCCATTCTCAGACCTACCAAATATACACCAAAAATTTCATAAAAATCGGTCAAGCCGTTTCGGAGGAGTTCGATAACAAACACTATGACACGAGATTTTTATATATTAGATATACATGCGAGTGTAAGTGTATATATTAAAAAATTAGTGAACTGTTTGTATTCTGCCTAAATGCTCACACTTGTTATTTTATATGTTGTCCATATATACCCAATAAACATATTTATTATTATTATCATTATTATTATATTTTGTTAGAACAATATTCATGAAAACTATTGTTGAAAATGATGCAATATTTATTTTCTTATATAATCCGATAACTACTTAACTTATCCTAAAACAAATTTCATTGCATAAACTACCAAAAGAACTGAAAAGCTGAATATTTCCCTCTTAATAAAGTTTCGCTATTCCACTTTAGCAGTGTCATTCTATTTCAGCAAAAAGTAAAACCTGTCGTTACTTCACGTTTTCAGAAATTTTCAATTTATTTACTGCGCCCGAATTGAACTTCGTCATTTATCAATTAAAAATCAACAAACATTCCTTGCTCCTCTAAAATTTTATGCATGGAAATAATCATTAGAAGACTGAAACTTTATTGGAAGATTTCTGATTTCTGTACTTCTGAAAACTATGTACATTCTCTCTCAAACGTTCCGTGGTTTAATAAATTAATTAAAAACGGATCAAAATCTAATGTGAAGTCTTAAATGTATAGTTTCAGAATTCTAATTGCATGAGAATATTTTTCTCTATAACCATATTTTAAGTTAATCGGTTTTCGTGTGCTACATGTAGCCTTTTGTCTATACTTTTATAGCAAATAGATGTTATATAATATAAAAAATCATACAAATGGTTTTTCTAATTTTATTAAAATATCTGTATCCATGCACTATTTTGGATCAGCCTTTTTACGAAAGCTCAGAAAGAACATGTATATATAAAATATTTGTATACTAGTCAGTTTAAACTTACAATTATGTATAATTGTAGATAGACAGCTAGATAGAAATTTATTGACTACATTATAAATAAAATAAAATTACAAATTTAAAAAACCCCCGACACAAAAATATCGACTAAATAACTAATATAAAAAAAAATAAATTAACACAACTTTAAAAATTATGAAATAATTTTGATTCCATATACAAACTATTATGATTTATTTAAATCCAGCTTACATTTTCTTTATGTCCTCGAGATTTGCTTTCTTATACGCATATCACTGCACCAATTCGAAAAAAATCCATTCTCCCGTTCAAGAGTTACAAGAGTGAAGAGTGTCCCTATCGGCTGAGCCACCCGGTATATATGTTAGGCGAGGGCATTATGTCATATTTCAGGAACAAAGGTCTGCAATGAACCCGATAATTATTAGCACCAGCATTTATTCTAATTGATCGTTTTTGCAAGATAAATATTTTATAAGCAAGAGTGAAATTTCTCCAGATACAATCCCGTATGTAATCTGTGATTGGATTAAAGCATAATACGCAGATAGCACTGTTTCAAAATTTATATACTTTTTCAGTCGACGTAGTAGAAAAATGTAACTGTAAATTTTACTACTTAACTGGACAATATGAGCATTCCAGTTAAGATTATCTTCTAGTACAATTCCAAGTAGTTTAACACTGTTGCCTTTGATAATTGCGTTGTAAATTCTGACATTTGATTGTCATTTTTACACGTTTATGCAGATACGATGCTAATAAATTTAGTGGTGGATCCCTAATACCACAGTAGACATAGTCGAAGGCCTTGCTAAGGTCTACTAGTGTAATCGCCATATATTTAACCTCCTCAAAACCCTCAATAATATCACCCAGACACCCAAACTGCATCTACAGTGGAACACGATTTCCTAAAACCAAATTGGCACTTATGAGATTGAATGATTTTCAAAGTATTTGGTTAAGCGATGTTTTAAAATGATCTCAATTATCTTACTGAACACTGGGATAATTGATTTAGATCGATAGTTATTAGAATTATCTTTTTTTAAGAATAGGCACTACTCTAGCTAACTTAAAGGCATCTGGAAAAGAGTCTTTACTGAAAGATAAATTTATTAAGAATGCTAACGGCCAAATAATAATAATGGTACTTTTAATCATTTTGCTATTTAAATCATAAATGTCTAAACTACTTGTGTTTTTTAAGCTATTTACTGCCTCCACCACATTAAGAGTAGTAACTGGTTAAAAAAAAACGTAAGATGTGTCGACGGGACATGTTTTAAAAAATTGAGAGCATCTTCATTACTTGGAGGTAAATTAATAATAACATTATCTGCAACTGTAGCACAAAAGTCAAAAAGAACATTAGGATCTATCTTATATTCTATGTTATTTTTTATAGAGTTGAATTTTTTTTCATTGTTAATAATTCTCCATTCATAAATTTATCAAAAGCCGCTTTTTTATTGTTCGAAATTGCATCTCGGTATTCTTTTCGATATAATTTGAAAGCCGCTTTGTCAACCGGATATTTTGTTGTGTTTTAAACTTGTTTAATAGCACAGAGTGTATCTCTCATCTTACGTAGATTATCATTGAACTAAAGTATAGGCTCTTCACCATAAAAACATTTTTTTATTGGAATAAATTTATGAACTATGATTTATAATAAATAATAAAAAGTTAGATAAAAAATTTAAATCATAGGTTGTGTCTGTAAAAGAACCCCAATCTATGTCAATTAACGATGTTCTCAGTTTTTTAATGCCATGCTCAGTTATATTTCTTCTCCAGGTAGCTTTTGACACAGGTTGAATGTCACCTTTTATTGTTATAGATTGCCCATAGTGATCTGATAGACCAGGGTCCAAAATTCCTGTTTTAAAATATTATCTATCTAACCGGTTGCCCTAGTAAAATCTGAGATAGTTATGTCCAATCCAAAAGATGTAATTAACATCACCCAGTAGTATAATATTTTCGCATTTACTGGATAGGTATATGAGTAATTCTTCAAATTTAATTACAAAATTGTTAAAATCTGCCAGACACGGTAACAGTTTATAGACGTAAACTGTTAGAACAATGGCTTTTAAGCCAATGAGTTCAACGCCATAAAATTCACTACAGAATTGAGCTAGATTAAGAGGTTTATATTTTATATTATTTTTTTAAAATGTTGCTACACCACTTCTGTTGTCAATATTTCTAAAAAAATAATTACTGAAGGTGTGTTGGTGTAAATTAATGCATTCAGATTTGTTTCATAAAAGAAATGTTCGGAAATACATATTACCCAGTAATTTTTATCCTCAATGGACAGCGATAGCTGATCAGTTTTATTTGTAAAACCTTGTATGTTCAGATAGAATATACTCACATTATTTATAGTTTTAATTTGGCAATCATCAACATATGTGGTTTCTTCTAATTGTCCGTTTGTACCGAGACTGCATCTTGAAAATATATCTTTTTGTGGAGGGCAAAACGCCTCACTGCAGCACCCGCAGGCCACAAGTCGGGATTGTACACTTCCTTGTACCTCAATAGGAAAAGATATTTTAAGAAACGAGTTCGTTTCAGTTCTGTTCCATTCTTCACCATCGAAACGTATTGTCGGTGCGATTTCACCGAGTGCCTTTAATAAGTCATGACAAGTAGCTTCTGGGCCGCATCAGTGTACATGGAGATATCCCAATTTTGGAATTGTCTGTACTTCCGTGTGGGTGTTTTTTTCCGCTGCCTATAATAGATTTAAAATGGTTTTTATTAAATTTATTTGTTATTATTTTTTGCTGAGAATCCTGTGTTATCGATTACTTGGGGATTCCATTGATTGTGGCTGTTTTTGTAGAGCCGGTTTTTAACACATCTGAGTAAGGTTTTTGTTGGGCTTTTCACCATTTCGATTAGTATCAGTACTTGTAGAAACATTTACTTTTTGTTCTCCTATTTTATTGATAGATGGCGCATAGTTTTCTATAGAGATATAAATATTAAATATATTTGTTTATTGCTTTAATAACAATATTAAATCCTCTTGTTCCCGCGTTCTCCTTTCTAAATGAAATGTTAGTTTTTTTTATAGTTCAATTTCTATATGAATCTTTATGCATATTTCGTTTTTACGTGGCGGGTTGTCACAAATATTATTGTCGCATGAAACAATATTGTTTAGTTTATTTAAATCCACTTTATTTGGACGTAGATTAGACACAAAATTTACAAGCACTTCACTTATTTACATTAAATTTACTAACTAGTATACAAAACTGTCGCTTTGAACAAACAATTATGTATAATTGCAAGTTTAAACTGACAATTACACATCATTGTCAGTTTAAACTGACAATTGCAGAAATATCTTCTTACGCAATATTTTTATAATTGTCAGTTTATACTGGTAATTATGTATAATTGCAAGTTTAAACTTTACATATAATTTTCAGTCAGAACGTGCAATTATAAATCATTGTAAGTTTTATGTAGCAATTATATTTCGATTGGTCACATCCGAATAGATCACCCTGTAGTACTACTTCTTATCACTAAATAACGCGTTATTTAGTGATAAGAAGTAGTACTACAGGGTGATCTATTCGGATGTGACCATCTCATATAATTTGAATTGAACTTCCTTAAGGTAAGTCGTTTAATCCTTAATTATGCATAACTATCAGTTTAAACTTGAAGTTATACATAACTATAAGTTTAAACTTGCAATTGTGCATAATTGTAAGTTTAAACTGACAATTGCAAAATATTTTATACATGTCCTTTCAACAATTTCGTACGTGTCATTTGAAAAAATTCGATTTACTAAATAATAAACTAATTATATAATAGGATTTAAATAATTTACTGTTGTTGATACTAGAATATATCCTACCCGGCAAACTGTTATGTATTATTGGCATCCGTGTAGAGTGTCAATTTTCCATTTCGGAAAAGGTTTAGTGAATAGTGTAATGTATTTTAGATACGTGTGGAAGGAAGTGTATTTGCCGACAGAGCTAAAATCTTCTGTTAACACGAAACGGAAGTGTTCAAACATCGTGAGATCGTTGTGCGATTCTTAACACCGCTTTACCCACTAACATTAAAAGAATGGAGAAAAGATTATCAGTAGCGTACTATTTACTTTTGCATACTTAATATAATGTTAGGATTTTTCTACGTTTTTATCCACGCAATATTTTAGTGTTATTATACCCAACCATGAAATGTCAGTATACAGAGTGGAAACTAATCATGGAAGAAATTTGATAATTGCTAGCGCATACGTAAACGGACTTGTTATTTAAATTTTTCTTTTTGAAAAAAATTACAATTCTTATTTCATATTTACAACGCCTTGTCAGACGCTTTTGATATATGAATTATTCCAGTTGGCCTCCGTTAACTGTCTGACGGCACCGTGCCATTTGTCGCGGTAGTCTGTTAGGCGCACGGCCTCACCAAAGCTCTTTCCGATCAGTTTGGAGACAACATTTCGGAGGGCATCCCCTCTTGTCATTCGTTTTTATCCCCTCTCCGGTTGATATGCAAACGTCTCCAGATCCACATCTCGTCGTCTGTCTGCTTTCCTACCGATCTCAGAGCTGACAAGGACTCCAATATGAATCATTTTGTTTGCTACCTTACAGCCGCTAATCCTTTTAACTACCTATCGACCAATATCGTCATTACCAGTAATTTCAAAAATATTCGAAATTCCTTTGTAAAAACATACAGGGTGATTCAAAAGAAAGTACATTATATTCAACTGTAGATTGGGATGCCCCAGAGATGAAGATTTTCCTAATAATTTTTTTCCTACCGCGCCTCATAACCGAGTACAGCCCCTTAAAGTGGGTGCCTGGCAACCAGTTTTCTCCTAATAACCTTCAAGCGGATTGACGTACGATGATCAAATTATGGATGCGGCTCTTATTTTGAAGGGCTTGCTCATTAGAGCAAATTCGTGCTGATATGCGAGATGTGTCCTATACAGGGTGGTCCGGTAAAGTTCAAGGTCAATATACAAATTTATTGTTTTTTATTCAAATAGGAATTGGGTTAACAGAAAAATACACAGAATAATTATGCTCATTTCTGGTAGTGTTTGCGGCGTCTAGAATTGAGTCCCGCAACTGGTTAATGTTGTCAATGGGAACTAAATATACAAATTCTTTCATATGCATGAACCTAACTGGATAAAAAATCACAAGAGCTAAAAAATTTCTAAATTTAATAAGATATTCAATAAATAATCAACATTCTTAATTTGACGCAAGACAAAAAATATTTGACCTTGAACTTTACCGGAGCACCCTGGATTTTGCATATCAGTACAAACTTGCTCTAATGAGCATCAAAATAAAAAGCCGGATCCACAATTTGATCATCGTACGTCAATCCGCTTGAAGGTTATTGGGAGAAAACTGGTTGCCAGGCACCCACTTTTAGGGTCTGTAACTCGGTTATGAGGCGCGGTACGAAAAAAAATTTATTAGGAAAATCTTCATCTCTGAGGCACCATAATCTACAGTTGAATTTAATGTACTTTCTTTAGAATCACCCTGTATATTTTGAAGAAAACGCTTTAATAATTCAAATAACGTATACAAATTTCTTTGTCAAATATCACTATATTTTTCTATTTGCGACTGCAGCTTTCTAGTATCTAGTCTACATTTTCTAGCACAGTGAATTACAAATTAGATTATGAAGTATTTATACATTACAAAGGATTATGCTAATTAGCTATGATTAAACAGTGCACAAAACCTATTTTACAACGGGGCGGTAAACACAGTGGGATTTCCTATATCTAACTGATCATTAAGAAGGGTAGTATTTGGGTTATTTCTGTTTGTAAATTTCAATTGCTTCTAATATATTTAATTTTCTAGATTTTTTTGAATAATGTAAAACTTCTAGTTTATCTATAAAATTCTGGTTGGTTTCTAAAAAATGATTTACAAAATTTGAATTACTTTTACTTTTTCCAAATGATTTAGAATGTTCGGAATATCTTATATTAAATGTCCTTCCTGTTTGACCAATATAACAGCTGTTGCATTCTTCACACGAGAGCTTGTAAACCCCTGATTTTTTGACTTTTATGTTCTGTTTGGCATTATAGAAAATATTTGACATTTTTTTGTTAGGTGTGAATGCTATCTGAAAGTTATGATTTGATAATACGAATGAATCTCTTTTTGACTTGTCACTCATATAATTCTTTCATATGTGTTAAAATAAAAGCTATGTAGGATCTCCTTTTTAAGAGTTTAGCGTTTATATGGCTTCAATGACGTTAGCTTAAAGATGATAACATCCCACTTGTCAAATAGAAGATAGAACGTTTTTTAATAAGTAAATTCCGACCTCTTACCAGTTAGTTCCACAGGGATCGGTACTGGGGCCAGTGCTGTTCATTATTTATATTAATGACCCAATTTACGGAAATGTAAATTGTTATGTTATACTATTGCCGATGGTACCACAATAATCACTAAAGAAAATGATTAAAGGGTTAATAAAGCAATAGATTTTGCAATAAAATTTGGAAAATGGGCAAACAGAAAATGCTGGCATATGGTTTTCCAGCAATGAGCATTAACAACGAAAATTGCAGTGCTGCCAATTGCACGGAGAAAAAATGTTGGCATATATTGAATGTTGATCGCCAAGATACCCTCTGCAACTAGCACCAAGCCCCAAAGTGTTATACTCTGTTCCACAATTGAATATTTTCTGGAGCAGCTAGCGCAAAAAGGGGCAGGGGGGGAGGTCTGACTCACATAAGATAAAATACTCAGAAAAAAGGACTGTTAACTTTTCGACATTTCCACTTTGTAATAACTAAATAAAAATATAGATAAATAATTTTCCATATGTTTAAATTTAGGAAATCCAACAACAGGATCACCGCTTCAGTAAAACTGAATTTTGAGAATTATAAACACACAAAAACATTCTTGTATCTCAGGTTTGAGCATCCATATTATAAAAGTGAGGATATATCAATAGCTACCCGCTAGTAGATTTTCAATAGCACATTTTAAACAAGCTAAAAACCTAGGTACTCTTCGCCAATTTACTGAGCTTTATTGTTACACATTCTATACGATACTCTTTGCAGTTTTTATGTAAATAATGTTAGTTTTTGGACATCCTAAATTTTGTGATACCAACTTTGTTGTGAAGAAAAAATATATGAAAAAAATTGAAAAAAAAAACATTTAACCTGTCTGGGATTCGAACACAGGATCTTTGGATTGCAAGACAAAACTTTAGCCACTGCGCCATTGCACATTACTACGAAAGTTAAATGTCTGTAATATATATCTTTCGAGAATCATATTTCAACGCATTAGATATATTATTATAAAATATATATTAGTAAAATGCATAAACAAAAAAATATATATTATAAAGGTAACATTTCGCAAGATTTCTATTTAAGTACAGGCGACAAATATTTAAAAAAACATTTTTCTTAAATTAAATGATTAATAACTTTCTTATTTACTGATTGATTTTCTTCAAAAACAATAGGGTTTTTCCTCTAGCCTCTAGCTAACACTGACTTACTTTCCAAATTTCAATACAATCGGACTTTTTTTTCTTAAGTTATCGTGCTTACAAAAAACGTGACGGATATTTTGAAAGTTGTTCAGAATTCGTTCATTAACACAATGATATGTAATTGCAATATACTTTTCTTTTTTGAGAAGAGTATAATAACGACAAATTATTTAAATGTGCCTTTAAGAAAACCAACCAAAACCTGTTAACAATTGTGCGTTGCCTTTGGTATATTTAGATAATCATAAATATATAAAAAGCATTTTCAGGGCGAATTTGAGCTTTCATTTACACCTTTCTATGCGTAGATATATAAAAATATTTTCCACCTTCAATAATTTCCAGTACAAATTGAATAAACTTCGGTATTTTTATTAACGGTTATAGCCCGTGTTTTCAGTTTAACCTGTACTTGTTCGGGGTATTCGTGTATTAGCGATCAGCTAAGCCAAAAGCCGGGCCAAAATGCTATTGTCTGTTGCCTGTGTAATATTCCAAGAGTCATCAATCAAATATTGTTAGTTTAAAGTCGATGCTGTAGCCATACTAAGCATCTCTAACATGTTATGGTTAAGGTTTTAGAGACGTCTCGGGCCAAAGTTAAAGTCTGTAAGAAATTACAGAAGCTCAAAATTATATTCATAAATTTAAATTGTTTTTATGATTGTAATTAGTACAAAGGAAGAGTTGTAGACTTGCAAAATTCGTAAATGAAAGGGATATTATATTTAATGCAGAAATAATCTCCAGATTAAAATAAAAGTCGTGAATATTTTTTAAAACCAGCAAGTGTAAAACGATCACTGACATTTCATATTTTAGTAACTCGCTATCCGCTTTTCAGTATTACAACGATTTTAAACAGAGGGCAGCCAACTCGACCGTAAATATCTATAATACTATGATGAAAGTAATACATTTTTATTTCAGTTTGTGTTTCGGATACTGCTATAAAAGTGATGTTTCTGTGTTGCAGTTATTCTTCACACCGTCGTTGTAATTGTTATTCACGATTTTATGATTTTCTTCAATGCATACATCGGATTTGAAAACGTTTAACCTTCCGCAACACATAAAATACACACAGGGTGTCAGTAGTGTGTGGACTGTCAATATTTTCCTCGACCGTTTGAAATGTACGAGAGGCCGTTCAAAAATTACGTAACGCAAATTTTGATCAAATTTGACGGGGGGGGGGCCCTTGTCACATGTTGTCACGTTTGAAGATACCCGCCTAAATAAATTACGTCGCATATTTCACCCCCCCCCCCCCACCCATCAAAACAAGATTTTTTTTAAATGTCATTTATATTAAAGTCCCGTGTAAAGTTGGGTTGTCTTGTGACTAAGGACAAACCTTGTACAGTTTATACAAAAATAGCTGTTTTCTTTAATCAGAATTTTTGTGGAAAAAAGAATAACATTACGTTACGTAACACTTGATGCAACCCCCCCCCCTGTCACAAGTTGTCACGCTTTTAAGTACTCCCCCTCCCCCCTAAGAGCGTTACGTAATTTTTGAACGGCCCCCGAGATAAAAATTGTGGTAGATCAAGAGTGGCAAATTTTACAATTATTTCAAAATATACAGGGTGTTTCACAGAGAGGTGGCAAACCAATGCTTCAGAAAAATAGAATAACGTGGTAACGCCGCAATGTAAGTCCAAAAATAATATATGCCTGGATAGAGAATTAAGAGCCATATATAGTATGTCCACAGTTTGAATGAATAAGAGAGTAAACTTCTTTATTTCTCATTTTACGGGAAATTTATTCTTCATAAAAAGTTTTGCTTTTCTTAAAAATATGATTGCCATGCCCAAGGAATAATTTTGGTTTCTTAAATATCTACAAGGGTGCTATAAAACTATTTATAAAATGCCTTGAAAAATCTATTTTGCTTTAACAATATCCTTAATACCATCATAAAGCGACTTGTAGACTAAAAGGGCCCACCCTTATGACGGTTGTTAAGGCCTTTTTAAATTCCATCATAAAACTCCTTAGTGAGGCATAGTGCCGCTCTTGGAAACCTTGTTCGGGCCGTTTTAAACCTTTCCTTAAACCTATTTTAAAGCTGTCAGAAGCTTTTTTATTAGCTTCCTGCATTTCTAGAAAACACCTAGAAGGCTACCTTAAAACTGGTTTTTAAAACTCTTATAAGTCCATATTAGAACTGAGAAGCTATAAGAATATCCATGAAGGGATCCAAATAATTTTATTATTGCATTTATTTCTTCTAAACTGATTTAAGCAAACATACCATCAGACTTATCGAAGATAAAATGGAATTTGAAATTTATAAAGCGTAGAGTGGCACTATAACCTCTCTAAGGCTGATTTAAAAGGTAATAAAAAGACACCAGGTACGACAAAAAAATTGAAACCAACGGCAGTTTATCGTTAAAACTACAAAAGAAACTCCCAAAAAACAAGGGCGCCTCAGAAATAATAACGATTTTAATATCTATACAAAATTTGCATAGACGCGTAATCAGCAAATTTTAAAAAGTATGCTGCTTCTCGGTTCCACGGTAATTTTCAGTCGTTTCTTGTAATTCTACCATAATTTGCTAAAGAAAAAGTCATAATTATTAATAATTATAATTGTGAGATTGACCTTGAAAAACATGACCGGCCAACTAAAAACCTAATTGTCATTTTACAGTCCTCTCATTAAACTATGTATTCTAATAATGGTAAAGACCTAGAACATTTACACTAAATGAAGTCTTTTTAGTATTTTTGTATACTATCACAAATAATCCCTTCCTTACATAAATGCAAATGCACATGGTGAAGATCACATGGACTTGATAAAAACTTTAAGGATTTAAAAGAACCACCTCCAAGACGAAGCGCGTTGACATTTTGATACAAAAAATTTAAAACTTAACCTCAAAATAATTTGACACATCAGGCAGACATATTGTTTATTATTTTTATAATAAATGTTTTATTTAGGTTTTAGAAAGTGTTTTATGGAATTAAAATTTGCCTTTTAGATTTATAGAGGCCTTTTTTTCTTCATAACGGTTTCATCATAACATTTGCCAAGGACGTTTTAAGAGTCTAGTTTTGTAATGGTCTTTTATAAGTACTAATGGGCATTGAAAATGTCTAGAGTTTTAAAAAGGATTTCAAATGCATTTATTGCAAATATGTTAAAACCATAAAGAATAATTTAAAGCTTCTTTAAATCTAAATGGAATTTAAGATGATAATAAAACTAATTAGCTTTATGGAGAGTTTTACGTACTTGTTCGTAAACCCATTACAAATACATATTATCCTAAAAGCAAATTAGCTTTATAATTAGGTCTTACAGAATACTTTAAAACTTACCATGCAGGAGCAAGTATACTTGAAGCCTAAAAGGCCTTAACTACAACATCAATAAAGCATAAGACTATTTCCTAACTCTGACAAACCTTTCTTAAAACCTCCTCAAATCCAAATACCTTTACATTGTTCCTTGGGTGGAGATAACATGTTATGTACAGGGTCACAGAATGTTTAGAAATCTGAAAATAAAGCTTATGTCACAATTCAAATTTGTGGATAAATCTGCCTAATTCGACATTTTAAATGAGAAACAGTCCGCTCTAACTGTGGACATACCTACTGTATAAAAAAATGTTGAGTGTTCCATTTAAAGAATCCTGGTATTAGCTTGCCACCATTCTGTAAAACCCCCTGTATATTTTAAAATAATTTTAGATTAATAATAAGCTACTCCATCTATAAACATTTAATTATTAATGAAATATATTTTTATCAATTCGAAATAGTAATACTGTGCCTCAGTACTGCGTTAATTTCTAAAATAATACTAAAATATTTGCTAGGAATATTTTTTAGGTGGAAAAATTGAAAGGAAAGAAAGTAAACTTCACGAAATTCTCTTTATTGATGATGCAAAGTGGACATATGGCACGCAATAAAAATGACCCTTTTATAAATACAATTCTCCTCAAATAATACCCAATATGGAATATCAAATATCTTAAATTTAAAAAACCATTTCTGTCAAAAACTATTGATATTTCATTGCCATATAGGAGCTTCTAAAATATAACTGATTTTAAACAAAACGCAAGATATATTATTTTTCTGAAGTATCCTTGTTTGAAAAAACACTTTTACGATTAGTGTAATGAAAAACCCAAATTTGAATTTGACCCACTCGTTACCATACGTCAGTCATATTAAAAAGATATAAATTACAAACAGTTGAAAGATTTTAGAAGAAATAAAATTATTAAAATAGGAGAAGTAGACTTTTAAATTTACCACATTTCGAAGCACTTACAACTTCTTCTTATTCACAACTCCTTGCCAAACGTTTTCTGATCCATGCCTTGTTCTAGTTGGCCTCCGCTTGCTGTATAGCACGTTTAACGGCATCATGTCATCTGTTAGGCACACAGCCTCACCAGAGCTCTTTTCCATCAGCTCTTTGATGATATGAGCCACCCACTTCGCCTCGTACCATCTGGTTTTCCCTGAACTCTCAGCCGATCTATCCTCTCTATCCTTTCTCTGGTTGTGTAGTCGAAAAATGAGAGTATTCGGGAGAGTACTATGCTGGGAAATTGCTATTGAGGACGCATTTTCAGGAGAATCGAGCTACTAGTGTGATGGTCTATCCAGAGAATTCGTAGCAGACTCACTCTTTGAAAGCATCGATAAGACTTCTGTCTGCTTTCCTAACGGCCCACGTCTCATATGTGTAAAGAAAGATGGAGAGAACTAGATTGGTAGCAAGTTTGAACTTTGTGATTTTCGCGATATTGCTGACAAAACACAGACCTGTTTGACACCTTTGCCAGCTTTACATTTGTCGGGATTAGCATTCCACTTTCACTAAAGCATAGTTCTCTTCATACAGTCGGGGAATAATAATGACCAGATGTTTCCTTGCGAACACACAAACGTCTGCCGAAATGTCGTTTAATGTTGGAAACGATAGGGAAAGGATGATATCAAATGCCAATTATATAACAAAGTCGCTACAACCGATATAATTACGAGTTAACAGTTACGTTTATGCAAACGTCGGCCCAATATTGAAACTTAGATCGAATCAAACATCTAGAATTAATTGGATATTGATTGAACTTTCCAAGTTCACGGTAGTTTAGATGGATCTGCTTACAAGTCGCCGACTTAGTCCTACCACTGGTGTATGAGCGTATTCGCCCAGAAATTTATATTGACCCCACATATGCCCTACACCACTTACCAGTTAAAAGTTATTTATATTTAACCAATCTATTCAACGCCTGTACTAGGCTAACATACTATCCCAAGCTGTGGAAAACAGCTAAGATAGTGAACATACCTAAACCTGGTAAGCCTCCCAACATCCCTTCCAATTACCGCCCTATCAGTTTAATTCCATGCTTAGCCAAAATTCTAGACACCCTAATATTAAATCGAGTCCAGGAGCACCTGAACGTCAATGACATCCTAAAGAAACATCAACTTGGTTTCTGCGCCAGTCACTCCACTACTCAGCAGTTATTCCGAGTTGATGAGATAGCCACCACCAACTTCAATCGAGGTCTGTTAACAGGGTTTGTCGCCCTAGACCTCGAGAAAGCCTTTGACAAAGTCTGGTACCCTGGGCTACTATACAAACTCTCCCTGAAACAATGACAAATCTTTTACAATACCAAACTGACATTGTTGTTAAATTCTATTCTGATTGGGGATAACCATAATAAAACTCAGGCTATATGTTTCACAAAGAAAATCACCAAGCAGACCAACACGCGCCTCAATATTGGAGGACATAATATCGAGAGGCTTGACAATATAGACTATCTGGGCATTGCCCTTGATTCTAAATTAAACTTTAAGCAGCATATAAAAAATGTCATAGTTAAATGTTGGAAAAAACGGCAACCCTATTCCCTCTCATTAAACACTCACCACCTCAAATAGCTACCCTCATCTATAAATCGTATCTTCGACCTGTGCTAACCTAAGCCTCCCCGATTTGGTTCCCCCTAATTACACCAACCATGCCAAAATCACTACAAAAAATTCAGAATAAAGTTTTAAGATTAGCCAACAAATATCATACATATAACCCTTCCTCTGCATTGCACACTAAACGATTTTGTATATAACCCAATTTAGTGCACTAGTTAAATCACAAAACCCAACCCTTATTAATCCCCTTATATCCAAATTCCTTGAAGCCCCCAAACATCCCTCATTGAAACACAAATTGTAAAATTATTGAGAAAAAAAATTACTGTTCACCCAAAAAAACTCAAAAATAAGACAGATAATGCTAAAAAAGAGCCATGCCACAACCACAAAATAAGCAAAAATAACAAAAAACAACACAATAACACCAAAAGAGCCATACAACACACTGTGTGCACAACTAGGATAATTACATACCAAAATACATAACAACCATAAATAAACTAACACTAATTTACTAATCCTAAAATAAAAAGCTAAATAAAAAACCATATCAGCCCAGCCTAAGAGCATCGCCAACTATATAACAGTAACAATCCAAGGCAAGCATCACAAGATGGAGAGCCTTAGCCGAAGAGCATAAACTACGAAGTCATATTGGCAAAAGAAAAAATAAACTGAAAATAAAAAGACAAAAAAATAAAAAACACAAACACTGAAAAATAAGTAAAACTAAAAGAAGAAAAACAAAACAAAAAACAGTAAAACCAAAAAACACGAAAAAAAAATAAGAAACTTCAAAAAAATGAAGATCAGAATAAAATGGGCGTCCAAAAAAAAATAAAAACAAACAAATCAATAACATCAAAAGAGCCAAACACCATGCACTGCACAACCAAAATTTATGAAACAACAGTCAGCTAACATAATTACTAACTAACATCCCAAACAGCACGTCCAATTGTAATTACGTCTCTACAAGATATACACATGAGAAACAAAATATGTTAAGGTGGATCTAATTGTTATTCTAGTACTGATGTACACATATGAGATACTTATGTTTATATTGACAGAATTATGTGATACAATGATTGATAATTGTATACCGTATGCACTCAAGATTCTAAACATTTTTATATAACGTAAAGAAGGATCATTATAATGTTGAAATTTGACGTCCGTAGAAGATGCCTACAAGGTTTAAGTCATATGTATGTGTGATGCTTTATATAATACTTGTGCCTACTGCATACACCACATAAAAGTGCGATATATACACATGATACAAATAGCTATATATACACTTTTTAGTTGTGTCTTGTCGTGTCTACATTCGACTATCGAGCATGGAACAGTGTGCGCGCGCAAAGCGTCAACGTGAGCATACCGGCCATGTGTATCTCATGTGTCCTCTTTCCTCTATAAAAGTGGTCATAGCCACACATATAGCAGGCATTTTTGTTTTTTAACAATATCCAAAATAATTTATATTCGAAAGAGTTTGCAAAGATTCGGCAGTTTTAAAGATATCGAGTTCTTTTAATAATAAAGTTAGATTAAAATGCATTAAAAAGCAAAATCTAACCGTTGCGTGTTCTACTATAAAGTCTTTAAGCAGATATTCAAACAGAAGTCAGTGGTTGAGTGAGTTAAACATTAAGCGGCGAGTCAAGAGGTACGCGGTTCGATCCGTGCTAACTCTTTTTTTTTTTTTGTTAAAATAATTGCAAAAAAACTTTTAGTTGTTTTTTTCAAGGTAATAATTGCTTATAAAACCGATGTACGAATATACTTCTTTTCAATTTTAGGTCTGTTTTAGACCATTAAATATTCTATTTATGTTGTAGATGATATATTATACCTGACCGTTTTTTCTTCAACACGTTTCCCAGGTTTTTATAAGTACTTCAACTTAAAACTTTAATTCTTAACTCTGGTGACACTGGTGACAGTTTAATTAAATTAAATAAGTTCTTCTTAATAATTATAAATAAATAAAAATACTAGTAACTCGAAAAATTCAGGTTTGGGAACACGTAAAAAAATAGAAAAAAAAAGAGAACTTGAAAGATTTTCATATATTTTAAATAAGGCTAGAAATTCAATTTCACACATAATAAAGACTTCCTACACATCATAAATACTGCTTTTAGCATCCGAAATAACAGTCACCACGATAGCTCAGTTGGTAGAAGCGTCAGTACTGTAATACGGACAACAGAGACATGTGGGTTCGACCCCTACCCACCGCAATTGGCAAAGGTAAGTAAAAATGAATTTAATAACTTAATAAACATTATAATTTGCAGGCAACCCTTGTGAGAAGAAATTGGAGTGATGGTAAACAATATTAGATAGTTAATGTAAATAAAATATACGGATGGCTAACAAATAAATTCATAGGACAAAACGTATTTATGCATTAATTACTTTATTTTTATCAAGTAGACTTAGTAACTAGTATGTAGTTTTATATGTTCCCATTGCTAAAAACCTGTGGGGGGGATTACCAAATATAACCTGAAAAAGACGTCAAATTAACGTCTAGCATAAGACGTCATTCGTCTGAAACATTAGGAAGTCAATCACTGTGCATCCGATAACACACTGTGGATCAAATTATTTGTGTATATGTAAATGGTATACTGTGGCTACATTGTGAGGCGGACGTTTAACCTTTGTGCATACGTGTGTGCCTACAATGTGTAAACGTAGCACATTTACATCGTAGAATTGTGTAACCTTGTGTCTGCATCTAGATACATCGTCACAATGCGAACACATCGTAATCGTTATTTGGTGTGCTGTATGGGATAAACCAACCAACTACATCAGCTAGCCTCAGAGCCACGCCATTCTTACAATCATAAAGTCAGACCGAGAAATGCATCAGAAGATGGAAGTCTTAAGCATCGAGAGAGCACACACTACGAAGCATATTGGCACACTATATTTCTATGGAAACTAAATATTTCCATAGAATTATAGTGAAAACAGAGTCCCAGTACCACCTACCAGTTATGTTCAATAATATGCCAGAAATACATCTTCAGAGTAAATGAGTGCTTAAGTCACTCGCTAATGTCTTTTTAAAATTTAATCAGACCGTAGAGATGCTAGTTATGAATGTTTCGATAAGACATTGTCTTTGAGTTTTTCTGAAAAGCAGTACGTGACATGTTAAATATTCAGTACTGATACTGAATATTCAGTGATTAATATTTTTATGTTAAAGGCACTCAGTTATGATTATCGTCTCAGCTATGGAAATTTTGGTTGGTATGTATATGTGTTCAAAATAGTGTGTACTATTTGGAATTAGCCTCAAGGGCGGTTCGAAAACGGAGTGATGGCTTTAATCATCTTATGTACGCGGGTCTGCCATTTATTAATTAGAGTGATGTATAAACTATATGAGCTTTGGTTAGGAACTTGTATATTTCAAACGAAACCAGCCGATTGATGTTAAGCGAGCACTCTCTGCCTTCATTTCTACATACGGCCTCGTTCGCATAGATTATAAACACTGGCCGTTGCCCGCGAGGATGGTTTTACAAGCTTATGGACAGTGTGGATCAAATTCAGCTTTCAACACCTACTTGAATAATAATTAATGACGATTGTACAGTGTGGCAGTGGATATTCGAGGAAGTTCCATTTATTAACGTTACTTAACGTATTTTAAATATTTGCCCATTACTTTTTAAATGGACTATTGAGATGCTTTTACTTGGGTAAAGCACTAAAAAAATTGATAGAGTAAATAGTCGCTTTTTTCTTTGTAAAAATAAACCACAAAAAATTGAATAGAGAATCTACATAAACTCTAACCGAGACAGTCAGAACCTTTTAATTTTTCATATACAGAATATACGCGGCAAGTATGATATTGAAATCTAAAAGGGAAATAAAATAAAACTTGTCTCACAATTTTTTACAATTTTACAAGTATGCACACTGTGTCTAAGTAGTAACATTTTGTGGATGATGTGTTGACACAGGAACCAAATATAGAGTCAAAATAGACACTGCGCCCAAATGGCAACATTTTGGTTTTTTGCGCATGTAATGTTTCTATGTTGAGCCTATTCTGGAACACTAGATACAATACAGATGCATCGTGTCGACGTCACACAGTGGTACTTTTATTGAAACGAGGCGTCAAAGATCGGTAACCTAGCCAATTTTCGATAAATTTTACGAAACTTGGTAGGGTTAAGTATTTGGATAATCTAAACTCAGTTTTGCTGCAGAAATTTTTGTTTTAAATATGGCGTCTTCAAAATTTGAGTCAGAAGAAGCAAAAAAAGATAAAAAATTCAATAAAATAACCCAGCCACAAAAAAAAGTTCTGATACTGGAACTTGACCTGAGCAGTCCAATGTATCTTTCGACGCTGAATTCGGATCCGACCTCAGAAAAGCCTAAAGAGAAATCCTAAAAAACTTTTTTTAGTCCGAAAAAATTTTTGATAAGCGGAGGGGCGAAATCCAAAAAAATCTTTTTTAGTCCGTCACTTTTACATTACAGTTTTAAATCTACTAACTTAACCTACATAAACTCTCCATAAAGCTAATTAGTTTTATGAACGTCTTAAATTCCATTTAGATTTAAAGAGGCTTTAAATTATTCTTTATGGTTTTAACATATTTGCAATTAATGCATTTTAAATCCTTTTTAAAACTAGACATTTTCAATACTTATTAAAGGCCATTACAAAACTAGACTCTTAAAACATCCTTGATAAATTTTGTGATGAAACCGATATGAAGAAAAAAAGGCCTCTATAAATCTAAAGGCAAATTTTAATTCCATAAAACACTTTCCAAAACCTCAATAAAACACTTATTATAAAAATAATAAACAATATGTCTGCCTGAAGTGTCGTTGATGCATGTGTGTGTGTGTTAATTAAAAGCATTTCACGACTTACTGATGTGTAATTAAGTCTTTTTTGGAAATGTAGAAGAAAATAAAAAAGAGTGGCCATTTTAAAAGGATTGTTAAAACACACACACATACAAATTATTTTGAGGTTAAGTTTTAAGTTTTTTGTATCAAATCGTCAACGTCCCAAACGTTTTCTTACAGCTTTTATCAAGTCCATGTGATCTTCGCCAAGTGCATTTGCATTTTTGTAAGGAAGGGATTATTTGTGATAGTATACAAAAAGACTAAAAGGGCTTCATTTAGAGTAAATGTTCTAGGTCATTACCATTATTAGAATATATAGTTTAATGAGAGGACCAGTGTTGCCAGATCAAAATTTTAAAAGTTATCAGACGACGCTTTAAAAAGTTACTAAATCTTACTAAAATTTCACTAGATTTGAAATTAAAGCTCTCATCTTTAATTTTCAAATGTTGCAGTGTCTGTAGGACACGTAATTTTCTTGAGCTCTTTGAGCACAGCATAGCTTTGAGCGTCCTCTATCTGTTTATTTCGTTGCCAGACTTCGTACTCTGTATTGTATTAAATGGTTTGTAACTAGAAAGTACTGTTTGTCTACGAGGCGCTAGAGGGCAACAAGCCCAGGCTATTCGATTGTAGCGATTCACGGTCAATAAACTATACGGTTACCTCAATTAGCAGCTTTTAGACGAGAGAGACATGCGGAGCGAGGAATCGAATGAAAGAGATTCTGTTGGTCTACATCCTACGTCAGCTGTAGACACTACAGGCATCTTTGTCTGTGTCTTTTGCACGGACATCAGATATGTCCGTCTCTTTCATTCGATTCCCCGCTCCGCACGTCTCTCTCGTCTAAGAGCTGCTGATAGAGGTAACCGTAGAGTTTACTGACCGTGGTAGCGATTAACGTGAACAGTTTTAAAAATCAGTTTTAAGGTAGCCTTCTAGGTGTTCTCTAGAAATGCAGGAAGCTAATAGAAAAGCTTCTGGCAGCTTTAAAACAGCTTTAAGAAAGGTTTTAAAACGGCCCGAACAAGGTTTTCAAGAGCAGCACTATGCCTCACTAAGGAGTTTTATGATGGAATTTAAAAAGGCCTTAACAACCTTCATAAGGGTGGGCCCTTTTAGTCTACAAGTCGCTTTATGATGGTATTAAGGATATTGTTACAGCAAAATAGATTTTTCAAGGCATTTTATAAATAGTTTTATAGCACCCTTGTATACATTTGAGAAACTAAAACTGTTCCTTGGGAAGTACAGAATGAAAAGAAAAATCGTTAAAAGTAGTAAATATTTCACTGCTTTTATAAAACAAATGGATGAACATGATATTGTAATAATAGATTCGACGCCACCTCCGACACGTATACCCGCAAGTGTATAAGTCTCGTATCTCGGTGCTCAAAATAGATGAATATGAAGTGGTACTTCGGTGTAAATTAATAGTCATCATCCCTAAATCAAATTGGGAAGTAACTCTCACAAATTAAAGTCGAATATTATGGTTTTATATGTTATGTAGCTATCCCCTTGGCAGATAAAGGACGCTGTTATGCATTTTTACTCATTTACTAAGTGTACAGTAAAGTAAAGAATAGTAGCTGTAATTGTAGAGGCAGAATTAAAAAATTCTTCCAGGTCCAGTACCTCTGCTTTTTTCTATAACATGTGCAGATTTTATTTAGAAAGCAATTTCGTTTTATTATTGTTGTCATTTTTATGGATATTTGAATTATCGATTTGATGTAAAGTAAAATATTATTATACTCTTCGCAAAAAACGAAGAGTATATTGCATTTGATCGGCACATTTCTAAAACTGGAAATATCGCTCGTAGAGAAAAAAATTTCATATCATTGTGTTAGTGAACGAATTCTGAACGACTTTCAAAATGTCCGTCTGTCCGTCCATCACGTTTCTTGTAAGCACGATAACTTAAGAAAGAAAAGTCCGATTGTATTGAAATTTGGAAAGTAAGTTAGTGTTAGCTAGAGGAAGAAAATCAATCAGTAAATAAGAAAGTTATTAATCATTTAATAAAAAAAAAAATTGTTTTCTCCATTTTTGTCGCTTGTACTTAAATAGAAATCTTGCGAAATGTTATCTCTTTAATATTTTTTTTTGTTTATAGATTTTACTAATATATATTTCATAATATATTTAATGTGTTGAAATATGATTCTTGTAAGGTATATATTACAGACATTCAATTTTCGTAGTAATCTGTGATGGTGCAGTGGCTAAGCTTTTGGCTTGCAATCTAAATATCGTGTGTTCGAATCCCACACAGGTTGGATGTTTTTTTTTTTCAATTTTTTTTTCCATATATTTTCTTCACAACAAAGTTGGTATCACAAAATTTAGAATGTCAAAAAACTAACTTTATTTACAAGAAAACTGCGAAGAGTATCTTATGGAATGTGTACAATTATATAAAAAGCTCAGTAAATTGGCGAAGAGTACCTATGTTTTTAGCTTGTTTGGAGATATCTTTCTATGTAAATAATATCTGCCTAATATATACCTACTTGTATATAGTTGGAGCTCTTCTAGCTTGCTGTCTATGAACAGCTCACTGCTAAGTTTTTGTAATTTTCACATTCGCTCAATTTGCACAGGCTTTGATTTGTTTTCCGATTTGGTATCTAAGGAAAATTATACAATAATCGGGTTAACTGAAACCTGGTTGAATGACTCGATACCCGACGAAGTACTATAAATTGAGAATTACAAGTTAATCAGAAGCGATCGTCAAACAAAAGGAGGTGGTGTGGCTGTCTACATAAAAAACTATATTAAATTTAAAATCTTAGAAGTTCCTAATAATAGTTCAGTCGAACAGCCGTGGTTCAGTTTCAAAATTGAAGGTAGAAGTTGTGTCTCGGCACACTGTATAGGCCACCCAACGCAAATTTATTAGAATGTATTGATAATCTTGAAAGAATTGTAGACATTTTCTTACCTGAATATGATTGTTTTATTTGGGGGAGATTCTAATGTTGATTTGTTAAATACAAATACTTCTAAAAAATATGGTTTATGCCAACTGATCTCTGAACCGACTCGAATTACTGACACCTCGAGAACTCTAATAGATCTTACAGTCTCAAATAACAAAAATATTATAGCCATTGGCGCAACTAGAGAATTTTTCTGGGTGTGGCCAAGCCCCTTGTGTTTGAAACGCAGAGTTCAGTGGCGGCTCGTGTATAAGATACTTAGGTGTTCTGTATATGTGTACACGGGGAGGTTAGTGATAGCGCCGCAGGCGCAGGCAAAAGCCCCGCAGGCGAAATTTTTTTGTAATTTCAAGGTCATTTAATGACCTTGACAAAAGAAGTCATCGTGCTCTGGCAACGCTGACCAAAAGGCGAGCCGAGCTGGCCGCCTTTGGTGTATAGTAACATTTTGAAATTAATGTTACATTGAAAAAATTAAATTAAATCAATTCGACTGTACTGTAAATACTTGTTTGCTGTTTTCATGATTTTACATCTATTTATGAATTAAAAAAACATTAAATAAGGTATAATGATATGGATGCTATTACTAAGACTTTGCTTTTTTTTTATTTTAAGCGATTTGTTTTATTGTTATATAAATTGTTTGTCCTCTTTTGTATTATTATTTTTTGCAATTTTTTATTACATGTTATATTTAGTTTTATTAACCTCTATTTTATAGAATTTTATATTCTATTATTTTTTTTATTTGTAACTGTAACTTTCTTTAACTTTGTAACGTAAATAAATAAATAACGTAAATTAATTGAACTTTCGATGCTCGGAGCCACCCCCCTGGAATTAAAACAATTTAAACATAATTATTAATAATTACGGTCAGAATTTTTGGTAGTTCTGCAGCTCTGCAGCACTTATGAAGAAACCGCCTCTGAATTACCATTATATCTAGATGGGAAATCCTATTTTAGCTATTTCATCGACACGGCCATACGCATTATGCATAAAACTACTTTTCACTATGCAAATATGTAAATATTATTGGTTTCGAATGGTTTCCTGTTTCGATTATGATTTATTTAAAAGTGATCTTCGTTTAATTGATTTTGATCATATGCATCAGCTAGAAAACATCGATGATATAATAAGCTTTTGGAATACTAATATATCTGAGATTTTTAACATTCACGCGCCCTTCAAAACAGTTAGAATAACTAAACCACCACCTCCTGGCTCATAGAAAATATAAAAATTATGATGAAATTAAGAGACAAAGCAAAATTGAAACACAAGAAATCAAAGAGCAATGCGGATTGGCAATATTATAGAGAGTTGTCAATATGGCCGTTGAATCTGGACAAAGCGCATACTTGCAGAATCAATTTAAGAAAGACCCAAAAAGTTTTTGGAAAGTTTTAAAATATTTAAATATACATTCTAGCACGAGCCATGACTCTGGTAGAGGTTTAGCTGAGTCTAATGAGTTTAATGATTATTTTGTAGATCCTTCAAGTTAATACAGATGAAGCATTTATTGCCAACAAGTTTGAAAAGAAAAAATTCCCTGGTGTTGATAGATAATTTAATTTTCAGCCTATTTCGGTGAAAAAAATGGAAGAAATACTTAAAAGTATTAAGTCTAATGCTAGGGGCTCTGATGACGTCAACTTAAAAATGTTATCGTTAGTTATACCTTATTTAGGTGAACACTTAACATTTATAATTAATAAATGTTTATCAACTGGAACATTTGAGTTTGAAAGAAGCTTGTCATGCCTGTACCTAGTCCTAAAACTAGCAATTCTTCAAGAACTTCCGATTTTCGTCCTATTAGAATCCTTCCCACTATTTCTAAAATACTAAAAAAAATTATATATGAACAACTGGCTGTCTATCTAGATAATAATAATGTAATACCAGTCACCCAGTCAGGATTCCATAGAGGACACAGTACAACCACTGCACTATTACATGTTACCGATGAGTTATACAGAAAAATTCTTGTCTAGTTCTATTAGATTACAGAAAAGCTTACGATAACTTAGACCATTCAGTTTTGTGTACTAAATTGAAATACTTTGGCCTCGGTGAAGTTGTTGTACAATTTTTTTCTAATTATCTAGGTAACAGAAGTCAAAGAGTAGTTATAGATGGTGTGCAGTCTGATAAAATTGATGTCAAAATGGGCGTTCCTCAGGGTAGTGTGTTAGGCCCACTACTTTTCTCCATTTACTCCGCTGATTTTTCTAACTTTTTGAAGGCACTGTAGCTCACATCAATACGCTGATGATTTTTAGATATTTTTTAACTTTTCGTTAAATGAGGCTGTTATTGCTTTAAATAAAATTAACGATAATTTAGCCACCATTTATCATATATCAAAAGCCCATGGTCTGATTTTTAATGAATCTAAAACACAACTCTTAGTATTTGGTAGGCACAGAGACACACTTCTGAATAACCCAAATTTTATTATTAATTTAAATGGAGTCACTTTAACACTATCTAACCATTGTAAGAACTTGAGAATATATCTTGATGATAATCTAAGGTTTCAAAGTCATGTGAGCCACATCATTCGGAAATCCTACAGTAGACTTAAAGTATTATATACGCTTAGAGGTAAACTTACAACCGATGTTAAATTAAAGCTATGTGATTCATTAATTATTGGGTACAAAACAGCTGCCTTAGATATAGTTATAACTTGAGATAATATGATCATATTTCTGATAAACTCAATGACTCAAAATGGGTGAACCTGGATGCGCGGTTCAGAGTTCACATGGCTTGTCTTGTTTTCAAGGTAGACATGTCGAAAACTCCTAAACATCTACATGATCAATTAATAAAAACAAGTGACATACATGACCGCCCAACTAGAAACAACTCTTTATATACTGTTCCTCGACACAATACCTCTGTTTTTGAAAGATCCTTTAGCTACAACGCTGTAAAAATATTTAATCGGCTACCTCCCACCCTTAAAATTTAGAATCATTTCGAAAACAAGTCAAAGCCTGCAACTTAGATAATAAAAATAATTAATATGTTATCTACAGGTTTTTTTCTTATATTTCCTTAGTTCTATTACTTCCACATCCAGTGGAAGTATAGTAACGACAAAAAAATTTAAAAATTTTTTATTGTTCAAATAGGCTTAAAATGTCATGAAACGTCGAGATTTTAAGTTTGAGCGAAAAAAAATTTCTGTCTGTCGGTCTGTCTGTCTGCCTGTAACTATTTTCGTGCGCACGTTTACTCTGGAACCGTTTAAGATATTGACTTGAAATTTGGTACACATATGTACTTTAACGAGATCTGGAACTAGATTATATTTTCATCTTGTTCCGTCAAAGGGTTGGGGGGTAAATTGAGGTAAATTTGGGGTAAATGGGTAAATCAAGCAGGTAAGAGTCCATAAAATGGGTATTTAGTATACAAAAGAGAAGCTAAGGTCTAAAAAAATTTTTGGCATTAGCCACCCCCCTATTAAAGGGGATGAAAAAAAAATGTGATTTAGTGTGTGTACAAGAACCAAAAGCTTCAAAATATTTTTTTAATTCATCCACCCCCACTACCAACCCTCTCTACCACCCCCATCCCCACTACCGATGTAGCATATCGTTTTATAGGTTTTTGGGGTAGACGATTTCAAATATTATGTTGTTAAAGTTACCTTGAGTAGTATGGATGCGCAGTGGCTTTCCTCGACTACTATGGATGTGCAGTAGGTTTCAACGACTATTGATGCGCAGTGGCTTTCCTCGAATATTTTGGATGCGCAATGACTTTTTTCGAGTATTATAGATCGCAGTAGGTTACCTCAAGTAGTATGGATGCGCAGTGGGTTACTTTAAGTAGTATGGATGCGCAGTGGCTTTCCTCGAGTACAATGGATGCGCAGTAGGTTACCACGAGTAGTATGGATGCGCAGTAGGTTACCTCAAGTGATATGGATGCGCAGTGGGTTTCCTCGAGTAAAATGGATGCGAGTGGGTTACTTCAAGAAGTATGAATGCGCAGTGACTTTACTCGAGTAAATTGGATGCACAGTGGGTTACCTTGAGTAGTATGGATGCGTAGTAGGTTTCCTCGAAGAAAATGCTTGTAGTATAGGCTTTACTTCTATCGTGTAGTTTACGGCACACAACGATTTTTTATATCTTTGTCTTGCCATTTTCTGCGTATTAGTTCGACATTCAGTTGAAGTATATTAAAGCAAAAAAAAATTTTGGAAATTTTCATTGTTTAAGTAGGCTTAAAATATCAGGAAACGTCAATATTTTAAGTGTGAGCAAAATAAAATTTGTCTGTTGCGTCGGTATGTATGTTAGTCTTGTATCGTTTTGGTGCTCACGATTACTCTGAAACCGTTTAAGATATTCACTTAAAATATGGCACACGTATGTTTTTTAACGAGATCTGGAACTAGATTATATTTTGATCTTATTCCGTTGCAGAGTTGAAGGGTAAATTGGGGTAAATGGGGGTAAATAGGTAAATCAAGCAAGTAAGAGTCCATGAAATTGGTATTTAGTAAATATAAGAGGAGCTAATGCCAAAAAAAAATGGCATTAGCCATCCCCATTACCACCCCCACTCTATTATTAAAGGTGGTGAAAAAATAGTGATTTAGTGTGTGTATAAGAACCAAAGCCATCAAGAATTTTTTTCACTTCATTCACCCCCACCTCTATTACAGATGTGGCATATAATTTTATGGGGTTTTGGGGTACATGATTTCAAATATTATACCATTAAAGTTCCATAAACAATTATTTCCACATAGTGGAGTGCAAATATAGCATTTTTTTTGTAAGAGACTTGGATGTGGAAGTAGTGATTCCTTGGGCAGCGGTTTTTTTTATTGTTATTTTTACACATATGTAACTATAATAGCTTAGCATTATGTACAGCTCGAAGTGAAATCGAAATAGAGGCACTATTATTATTATATAGCTTTTTTTTAATACTCGCTCACATATGTGTTTTAAAAGTAAGCTGGTCTTTCTCTTTTTTGGCTTTTAAAACAGTAAATAAGATTTAATTAACTGTGAAATTTTATTTCATAATTTTTAGGTACCTTTTTTATTATTCAATTATTTTTTATCCTTCAAAGACGCAACAGGCTTGATTCACACTCCGTGTACACAACCAGGATACCTTGGTATGCAGTTAGGGGCATGAAATCAATGTTTTTTAAACACTGCCGTGGAATATATCACAAAAGATTTAGGGCCAACATGCAAAGACAATTTCCAGAGTCAGATATCTCTGCATCTTGCTGAGCTTTTCCATTAAAAAAAGCTGTAAAATATTTAATAAGATGAATATTGGTCCATTTAAGCATTTAACAACAACTTATTTATTATAAAGGTACACAGAAGTTTGATACAATGCTCCAAAAAACACAATTTAGAATTCCATTAAAAATAATGCCATTTCCGACTTCTTATCAAACGTAAGTTTTTATGAAAATAAATATTTGTGTTTTTCCTTTCTTATGATATTAATATTTTCACGTTTCCAGTATATATTGAATATTGTTACTGTTTTAAATAAGCTCCTTTGTTATTTCATACTTGATATGTCCTTTTCACTGGCAGAATACATACAAAAAGGCAATAAGATAACCACCCTTATATAATTATGATATCTTCCTGTTTGTAGGTATACAACATAGAAAATACATATCATTTAACAATCTTATTATATTAGAATAATGCACATATTTTATTAACCACTTACAAAAATTATTTAATAAAACAGCTAATAATACTCGTAACTATATTAAATTATTTTTATTTTTAATAGCATTGAAAAAATTTATTAGGAAAATTTATTAGAAAAATGTATTTCAGAATTCCAATTTATTTATAAATCGGCATAATTTTACTGTTTTGAAAATTAAAAAAAAACTGTTTAACTGAGGAGTTGGCTTGTGATTGACAGTGACATTAATTTATCCTCGATTTGTAATTTTACTGTACATCATTTTCGACTTCATTATTAATAACTATTTTAAAAATGCTAACTTTACAGCAAAAAATGTATCTAATACAGTGTTCTGGAATTGGTGAGCCTTGCCATTGGAAAGTAATTGAAGATTTTAATTTAAGATACCCAGGTGTACCGTGTTAGACAGTCGACTTGCCACAAATTAGTACAGAAAATTTTAAGAACTGGATCGTTGTTGAAAATACCAAGACCTTAAAAAAAGATGATGACGAAGACTCTGTTAGTATTACAGTCTGTAGAGGAACATCCCAAACGTCATTAAGAAGACGAGCGGAATATTTGGAAGTGGTTAAGAAATCTCAGATTCAAAAAAATTTAATACACAATAAGATATATCCTTACAAACCGACTTTTAACCACACCTTAGAGACAAGCGTCGAAGCAATGAGTCATTATTTTGTTTGCGGATTGGAAGCATGAACAGAAATTTTCATAGAAAGATTATCTTTACAGATGAATCTACCTTTTCGACTAATGGGATTGTATCTTCGTACCATAGTGGATATTGAAGTGATTTTAATCCTAATTCTAGGCGACAATACTTCAAAAAAGTAAATGTTTGGTGCGCAGTGTCTTACCATGGAATTATAGGGCTATGTTTTGAAGATACTTGTAACAGCAATAGTTATTTGAATATGCTGCAAACTTTTTTCAGTGATAAATTAGAAAATTTACCGCTGGATAACCTCAATTCATTTTGTTTTCAATAAGGTGGTTGTCCGGCTCATTCTGCTTCAAACGTTAGAACCTGGTTACGGAATAAGTTTGATGACCGATAGATTGGTCGGTATGGTCCAAATCCATGGCCTCCGAGGTCCCCCGTTTTAACAGACATGGATTTTTATTTATGGGGTCGACTGAAACAAATTGTATACAGTAGGCCTAGATAATAACACTGGTCTGTTGAAAGACCGCATTAGGAGAGCTGTTCAGTCAGTATCCTTACAAGAAATTAGAAACAGTTACGAAGAGCTTTACACTTGCCTTCAAAAATGCGTGGGGCACGGCGGAGACGTGTTTGAATTATATTTTTTTTTAAATTTGTTTTAGTTTTCCTAATACATTTTTTCAATGCTGTTAAAAATAAAAGTAGTTTAATATAATTACGAATATAATTAGCTGTCTTATTTAATAATTTTTGCTCGAATTTTTGTAACAAGAAAATATTTTTTTTTGAGAAATTTTAAAAAGAAATTTTAAAAAGAGTGGAATTATCCACAAATTGGAATTCTGACATAAATTTTATTTCTAAACAACTTTTCTTTCGTTAAAATTGAACTTAGTTTACTATATTCTGAACACTCTGTACATGACATGTTAACTTGCTTCATGCAAATCATATTTTTAACAAAAGCAAAACTTTTATGAAAAATAAATTTTCACTTATAATATCACAAGAGCTTAAATTATTTCCGAAAATTTTCTTGAGGGCACGATAATTTTCTTAAAATATTCGTGCCCGAAAGAAAATTTCCCGGAATAATTTAAGCTCGCGTGGTATTCGGTAAGAAAATTTCACACCACTTAACACCATAATTTGGAAAAAAATTATTAATCCAACCTGACATTTTAAATTAATTTCACTCACGTGAAGTTGGCCAGGGTATTGTTGTTTTTGACATATTATGTTGATTTGTCATTTTTGTTTAACCGGTTCTGTCACAAAGCTTAATAATTACTAGTTTAAAAGGTCTGTCGTTGAGTTTAATAAGTGTATAGCGAAATGTCGCGATTTGGTAAAGAAAATCAACAAGTAATTAGACAAGAAATTCAAAATATAACACCAGATAACACCCGAAAATCAAAATCAAGTGTATAGAAACAGTTTGTTGAATTTTGTGACGAAAAGTTGTATAATATTCATGAGTGTATGAGTGTAGTACGGGTGGCTACTATACTGGAGGACTACGCATTTAATATGAAAAAGAAAAATTTTAAAGATTATAAGGAAAGTGTGGTCAAAGTGATGTGAAACTCTACTGCTAAGCAGTTACAAGAAATTTATTACGAAAAATATAAAATAAAATTTAATCCGTTTTCTGATGTGGAATTTGCGACCGCTAGAGCTGCACGCGATGCTAAGCGCAAAAAATTACAGAGAGACCCATTAAAAAGAAAAGTGAGTGCTTCAGCCTTAACCAGCGACGAATACAAAAAAATTATTGAAATGTGGGATGAAAATACTCCAGATGGATTGCAGCGTAAATTTTTTCACATAGTTTCACATGAGCTGGCATGGAGAGGAGGGGAAGGATATTTTGCGTGTATCCAATACTTCAAAGAAGAAACTGATAATTTCGGAAACCCAAAAGGTCGGATAGAATATAATCCAATATTCTCCAAAACCACACAAGGTGGTTCTAAAAAACTGTCGGATAGTAAATGGTTGATTACGAATTTCGATAATCTACAAATGTGTCCGGTTCGTTTGTTTAAGAAGTTGATGGAAAAAAGGGGAAATCTTATTCAGACCGACAGATTATTCTTAACACCAAACCCATACTGGAGTCAACCCAATTCGAAAGGATGGTACAAGAATAGCCCAGTTGGTAAGAACATTGTATCTTCTGGTTTAAATCAGCAGCCTCTGATATAGGAATTGATACTAAAAAAGTAAAAATAACTAATCATTCTGCAAGAGCAACAGCTGTTTCGAAATTGGCCAAGGAAGGAGTTGGTGAACAACAGCTCATTAAAATTACTGGACACAGTAATAGTCAGTCAATCAAACCTTACTTACAATTGGACGTTGAACATCATCATCAGATGATTGAATCCATGAGGAGAATTTCATCAAGTACTAGCAAGTTTAATCATGATCAGAGCACAATGCAAAATAAAACAGAAAGTACCCAGATTCAACCCACCAATTCAAGCCAGCCCACAAACATTTATAATAATTGTGTTTTTAATATTAATAAAACCTATAATAATTAAATTTATTTCGTTATTATTTTGCTTATTAGTCGATATCATTAGAGATTTGTCAATGAAGATTTTAGTTCAACATGAAATAAATTCTAAAAAAATCATATAGGTATATCCACCATATTTCGTTAAATAAAAAAAAAATTACCAACTTTAGTTACACCAAATGCTAAAACTCAGATGGGTATTAGTTCAGTCTATCGCCCTTTCATAATTTTAGGTTACTAAAGGTGGTAGAAATGTATTTTTTGTTAAAGTAATCCATAACACTTCTAATTTAAAAAATATAATATTAACATGGTTTGTTGCAGTAGGTGGCCGTGATATAGGCGGCCATGCTTTTGACAGATGAGGTTTATATTGGTAAATTACATTAAGTTACTGTATAGAAAACCAGCAAACAAAGATATTTTTATGTAAAACATTTCTTGTAAGCATTTGCGTTAAACAATTTGAGAAAAATGGAATGCTTTGAAAAGTACAATTTATGTAAATACTGCAAAGAGTTGAGTCAAGCGCAAATATGTCATCCAAGATTAATATATTTAACGAATTTAATGGAAGATTGCGATCCGGAAGCGTTAGAGTCGAATGGTTTGTTTACGAAAATCCAAGAAAGTCTGCTGCAGATGTCAAGTAAATATGGCCTTTTGCGTAAAGGAAATTGTTTCAAAATATTACATATATGTCTTAAAACACAGACATCTAATTCATTCGTCACCTTCCTATTCACCATTAAGAAGAGAGGATGGGTTAGAATTCAAGCAACATTTAAATCTTACTATGTTTGTACATCCTACGTTTTTTGAATTATAAATTGTTAATGCATAATAATTTAACAAATTTGTGTTTTCTGTTTAATGAAACTTTATAGCGAATAATAAATAATAATGTTAATTCAGAAATTTTGCATTATTCACAGGTATATCTACATTATTTAATGGTTGTAGATCATATGTTTACCTTTTCAACTGTCAAAAAATTTTCACTTAAATATCGTGGCGCCTCGAAAAAATTTCCGGAAATTTTTTTAATTGCCATGGTAACTAGTCAAAATTAAGGTATCTTATTGGTTAAAAAGTAGAGGTGTGAAATTTTCCGCGTAAAATGAAAAATAAAAAAGTTTATCCTCGTAATAAACATACGTACGGGTCGCATTGAAAATCTCCTCCTTTTTAAATTTTATGAATTCGGTGAAAAATGAGAAGATTACTGTCATAGATTCAAAATCGAAAATTGAGATAAGACTAGATCTTGACGTTTATAGTAAATCAATTTTGATGTTTTTGAGCAATATTGGCAACATACATCAGCCAGATCACTAGCTCCGCGAAAGCCTTATCACCAAGTTACATGAGCTTTGATGCAGATCAGATGGCGTTTAGTGCCCTTTTGGTATAAAGACTTTCTTATTTTTCAACATATCTATTTTTTATCCTACCACTCGAAAATAAATGTTATTCTGATTTCAACGATATATCAGACTTCACTCCTTGCTGTTCATTCTCTGTCAAAAAAGAATCTTCCGAAAAAAAGTATGAACCACATTAAAAAAACAAGCTAAAAACGTACTCTTCGCCAATTTACTCAGCTTTTTATATATAATTGTTACACATTCTATAGGATACTCTTCGCAGTTTTCTTGTAAATAATGTTAGTTTTTGGACATCCTAAATTTTGTGATACCATCTTTGTTGTGAAAAAAATTATATGAAAAAAAAAAAATGAAAAAATGTCCAACCTGTGTGGGATTCAAACACGGGACCTTTGGATTGCAACGCAAAGCTTTAGCCGCTACGCCACCACATATTGCTACGAAAATTGATTGTCTATGATATACCTATATCTTTCGACAATCATACATATTTCAACTCGTACTTTTATGAAATATATATTAGTAAAATTCATAAACAAAAAAAATATATTATGGAAATAATATTTCGCAAAATTTCCATTTTAGTACAAGCGAAAAAAATTAAGAGAATATTTTTTTTTTAATTAAATAATTAATAACTTTTTTATTTACCGATCGATTATCTTCAAAAACCATAGGGTTCTTCCTCTAGCTAACACTAACTTACTTTTTAAATTTCAATACAATCGGACTTTTCTTTCTTAAGTTATCGTACTTACAAGAAACGTGACGGACGGACAGACGGACATTTTGAAAGTTGTTCACAATTCGTTCACTAACGAGAGATATTTACGATTTTAGAAATGTGCTGATCAAATACAATATACTCTTCGTTTTTACGAAGAGTATAATAATGTATTTAATTGTATAACACGAAAATTATGATTGTAGACAGAGCAAATGATAACCACCCAGACACATTAAATTCAAATTCTTTATTCAACTTCATAGCCGTACAATTATGGATTAGTTTTGTCAGTAAAAGAGAACAGAAGTGAACTATACAGACATATGTATACATTATTTTGTCAAGATTAAGGTAAGATACAGAGAAAAAAATGTATTTTAGTTATAAAAAATAAGACACGTTAGGTTGTAAATAAATAAATTAAATATAAAGGATTAAAATTTTACAATTATAACATCTACGTTAAATATAAAAACATTTACAATTTGTTTAAAAAGCTTAAAAATTATGACGTACGTACATATAATGTATACATTTTCACGAAGTTCATGCATTTCTGAAATATTCCTCAACTTTTTTAAATTATAAAAGCATTTTTCCAATAGTATTTTTTTTTATTTTTCTTTATAAATATTGGCAATGATTTTTTAATTCAGAAGATAGCACATTATAATACATATAGCCGGCAAAGTATGGAGATTTTTTATAAAAGGTGTGATTAAATTTGTCGATGTAGATATTATTTTTATTTCTTGGACACCTACATGTTTTTTGTGACAATTATTGTTTTCATGAATTAATGCTACTAATTTTAATAAATAATGTGATGTGTTGCCACCCCTAGAATGAATTCAATTAATTCAGATGTATTTGCACCTACTCGAGAAAGAACCTACCAGAAGTTAGTTCTAAAGGGACATCTGGAATTATCTAGAGAATGGTGGCGTCATCACAGAAAAATCGAGATCTGTTATTTTTAGGTATAAAAGACCTCATTCTCGGCGGGTAGTTCAGAAAGTATAGAAGTTTTTGAAGTTTGATTGACAAGTGAGGTTAAGACTCGAAAGTGAAAACAAGTAATAAACATTGTTATTTTTAGTCAGTAAAGTACATTTAAGTTATTAACAGTATTGTGAAGTATCCAGTAAGTTATTAAATAAAGTGTGTTAGTGGTCATCTCTTGTTATAATTTTTGGAACCCACGGAATTTGCAAGGGTAGTTTCGTAGGGGTGGAAATACGTTACAATAAATACATGTAAGAGTTAAGGTTTTTGTCATGAATGTATCCCTGCATGATTCAGTTTCTGTCAGACCAAAAATTAGACGTATTATTCTTTTATAAATAATGAATACACGTGAATGCTCAGTTGCTTGCCCCCAGACTATTATGTTATTGGATACACAGAGCCGTAGTAAAACAGCTGATAGGGAGTTACTACTTCCACATCCAGATTTTCTATCCAAGTCTCTCATAACGAAAAAAAATTGTATGTGGAAATAATGGTTTATAGAACTTTAATAATATAATATTTGAAATCGTCTACCCAAAAACCCATAAAACGATATCCCACACGGTAGTGGGGTGGGGGTGGTGATAGGGGGGTGGTAGTGGGGGTGGATGAAGTAAAAAAATATTTTGAGGCTTTTGGTTCTTGTACACACACTGAATCACATTTTTTTTCATCCCCTTTAATAATGGTAGGGGTGGTAATGGGAGTCGCTAATGCCAATTTTTTTTTCTTGTATACACTAAATACCAATTTTATGAACTCTTACCTGCTTAATTTACCTATTTACCCCGCATTTACCCCATTTTACCCCCTAACCCTTCGACGGAATAAGATTAAAATATAATCTAGTTCCAGATCCTATTAAAGTACATACCTGTACCAAATTTCAAGTCAATACCTTAAACGGTTCCAGAGTAAACGTGCGCTTAAAAAAGTTACAGACCGACAGACAGATAGAAATTTTTTCTAAACCTATTTGAACAATAAAAGTTTTCAAAATTTTTTTTGAGGAGGGTCCATAAGGCCGGTTTTCGGCCTATTTTATTTTTTAACAAAAAAAAAACTGAAAAACATGTTTTTGTTATTTACTATAAATATCGAATCGATTCCAAACAAAACTTTCTCGCACTCGCCTCCTCTTTTTATAAACTAAACTATTAAACAACCAACATTCAATTTTGATTTTGGCAGGTCATTGAAACATTTTAACATGGCTGTTGCTTAGTAAGGATATTTTTGATTCTGTACGTGTATTTTCGTTATTTCAGAAGAGGTGGGAGGAGGGGGAGACAAGCGGTAAAAAGGAAGGGTGGAGGAAAGTTTCGATTGGGTTGGAATCGATTCGATATTGACAGTAAATAATAAAAACATGTTTTTCAATTTTCTTTGTTCAAAAATAAATTAGGTCAGTTAGAGTATTTTTTAGAGTTTTTAGTGCGAAAAAGGAACTGTTTGGTTTTGCACAGGCTTGACTTGACATTCTCTTCATGTGTTTACATTAGCGAGGTAAAAGCACAGAACAGAACTTATGAACATGAATGTGACATTTGCTTAAAATATATTGGTAAGTTAGGAATTACAAAATACAATCACTTAATATTGACATGGACAATGCATATCTATGCATATCTAACAAACACTATTTTCCTAAGTTAATAAGCGACACAATCGAATTACACAAACACAGAGACAAAATAAACATAGATTCTGAATATCATACATACCACCGATTACTTCTGAAAATCAACATCTAGAACATTTGTCAAACGTAAGCATAGACACTATAGTCCGGTGACATTAGGAAAATGTTTTGGAAAGTTTTGGGCCTAGCCAAAAATTAGTCTACCCCCTACAAAATTTCCTCAGGAATCCGAAAAAAATAGTGTTGACTACTCAAAACGGCGGCTTTAATTGCTATTTAACTTTTTTAAACAAAATGAATTTTGCAACTTAGTTTTTGCTTATACCTTCGCTTCTAAAGGTCGTAGAAAAACGTTCTACCCCTCAATTTCTTAGGATAAGGTAGGTACACGTAAGGATGAATCTTTGATTGCTAATAACATTTTATGGCAAAAAACTGAATTTTTCAATCCTCGAACTTTGAAGTACTGTAGAAACAAACATAAAGTAGCACTGCAAATTGGGCCACACTCGCCACACAGGCTGATCGCCAGAGGCGTGTAAACTACCATAGTTTATATGAACTATGTTTTATTACAATTTTAGAGCAGATGTTAATAAAGTTTTTGATTAAGCACACAAAAATATGAAGATATACAAGATATCGAAACTGTAATAAACAGTGGGTCTCTCAGGACCAAAAAAATTTACGTAGGGTAGGATATATATCGATTTTACTTTTTTTTTTTGTGAAGTTGTGGCTTGCTAATTCTATCTGACTTTATTTCAAGTAGTTGATACGTTCCTATTTCTTCGGTATGGTATACTTTCCTTGAAATAGCTTCGCATTAAACGGTAGTGAATTTTCAGTTTTATGGATACCATCGTAGATAGATGTGTGGTTTATGAACATCTCGTATAATGTGAACCGTTTCTGGCCTTGGCGATTTTAGGATAGACAAAAATGGGTATAAAAGTCAACTTTTTGCTCCATTTACAATTTATCAGTTCCAATAATACAACCTGCAAGATACGCCTCTTTCAATTTAAGTAAGAGATAAATTTAATTTCTGTATATATGAAGATATTTCTTTCGATTCCATTTTAGGAACAGAAGTAAATATTAATATTTAATGTGTTATTCGAATGTAAAATATATTATATATATATTTATATATAAATATAGATGATACGTTACCTGGAGAAGTCTAAACGAAAGAACTTTTTAGAATCGACGACATCAAATTATTTATTTTTTAGAAACAGAATATAATATTATATGGAAAAAGAAAACAAAAATATAAGGGACAATGTACAATATACGTTCGTTAATATTGCATGTATTCAAAATTTTACGACAATGATAAAAAATGCAGAATCTACTTTTGAGGTCTACTAATTGAAGTTTTCTAGAGTAGTTTATTTCAGCCTGGTAAACAATAAATTGTAATAAACTATTCAGTAAATAATTTCAGTTTGTTTAGTAAAAAATTATATTATATTTTGCAAAATATAAATGTGCATCAAAGTAATACATGATGCATGATTAAAAAGTGCAAATAACCTCAAAGTACTTTGCAAATTTATCAGGACAATCAGTTTGTATGTCTCTTTATGGTTTGTCAAATGTTCATAATGAACCGATAATATGCGTTTTGATACTGGAAAATGGAAACAGTTTTCTTCTGGGAAGTATGATACATCAGGACATCAACACACTGTTGTTTATCTTGCAAACTTGACCCTTTATTTAATAAATAAGTGCAAAAATGAATATAACTGCAAAGTTACTGGTTTGGTGACAGATAATGCGGCAAAATGAACAATATGTGGAAAGAAATTGCCGAGGCCCTGGATTACCTCATTATAACATTCGTGTGTTCCACCCATGTACTGAAAGCTTTCCAAATATTTGGAAGTTACAACAGTAAAATCACACATAGTTCAAATTGTAAAATATTTTCACAATACACACCTGCCAAATGCTTCTTGGTACAAAGAAAAAGGAGCAAGAAACCAACATTACCTCAAGATGTTGGATGGAATACAGTTTCCGACTGCCTTGACGTTTATGTCACTAAATGGCCCTAGTTGTTACAAATCTTTGAAGAACACAAAGATGACATTGACCCATTGATTTATGAAAAAGTGTTGAATATTCACATTAAAAGAATGGCCAAAGACTTTTTAAAATTGCTGAAACCAATTTCTGTGACATTTGACAGGAGATGTGATCAAGCTTTAACGCCGTTTCACTTTTTGGCATATTTGCTGGATCCTATCAGAAATAAAAACAAATACCCACTGCCGAAAAAACACAAAATGGTTGCTTAGTTGCTTAGATATAGTTTTCCAACGTTTTTCTGGCATGGGGTTATTACCGTTAATAATTAAGCTGGAAGCGAAACCCAATTCGTTCCGAGAAACAATGTATTCAGAAGAAATATTACAATAACGTAGTGCAGTGGTGGAAGTCTCAAAAAGATATTCCACAAATTAACAATATACTGGATCTGATAATTCCCTTTCTGTGTGCCCGTTGCTTGTTCTGCAGGCGTGAATATAATGTTTTCTTCATATGGACTTATTCATTCAGATATTAGGAATATATTGGGCAATGATAAGGCATCTATGTTAGTTAAGTTTGAGCCTTTAAATTGAAGGCTTTTTTAAATTCTATTTTTGCAAATAAAACATTTTAATAATAAAGTTTGTAGTTTTTCTTTAAAACATTTACACTTGAAAAGAAAAAAAATCACGATTAAAAAAATCGCTTGCGGTACAGTGTACATTTTATTATTATCTGTAAACAACTAATGCATACGTGAGACAACAAATTTTTAATTAACAATTATCAATAAATCTACAATTTCTTATTTATTGGACACATCTCAAGTTCAGGCTCTTGCAAAAATTTAAAGGTAACAGACAACGATTATAGACCGGCAGTTGGTGACAGATTTTTGGTAGTGATTTTACTCAGTATGCCTTTCGGATGGCATTAAGATGTGTATATTCTTATGACGACAAGGCACGGACACCCCTTTCAACCACTAATTTACTCTATTTTCAACCTAAGAATAAATTCTAGGCTTTTGGCATGTTGAAATTTGAAATCATCAATCTCAAAAATCCCTAGAAATATAAGTTTAGAATGAAAATTACGTGTTTTATCAAATTTTACTTCCACATCCAGTGGAAATATAGTAACGACAAAAAAATTTTAAAAAATTTTTATTGTTCAAATAGGCCTAGAATATCACGAAACGTCGAGATATTAAGTTTGAGCGAAAAAAAAAATTCTGTCTGTCGGTCTGTCTGTAACTTTTTTTGTGCGCACGTTTACTCTGGAACCGTATGAGATATTGACTTGAAATTTGGTACACATATGTACTTTAACGAGATCTAGAACTAGATTATATTTTCATCTTGTTCCATCGAAGGGTTGGGGGGTAAATCGCGGTAAATTTGGGGTAAATAGGTAAATCAAGCAGGTAAGAGTCCATAAAATTGGTATTTAGTATATATAAGAAAAGCTAAGGTCTCAAAAAAATTTTGGCATTAGCCACCCCCATTACCACCCCTTTATTAAAGGGAGATGAAAAAAAATTGTGATTTAGTGTGTGTACAAGAACCAGAAACCTCAAAATATTTTCTCACTTCATCCACCCCCACTACCACCCCCTATCACCACCCCGCTACCGATGTGGGGTATCGTTTCATGGGTTTTTGTGGTAGAGGATTTCAAATATTATATTATTAAAGTTCCTTAAACAATTATTTCCACATACAAAATTTTTTCGTTGTGAGTGACTTGGATAAAAAAATCTGGATGTGGAAGTAGTGATTCCTTGGGCAGCGGTTTTTATTTTTACACCTCTTTCAACCCCCATTTTATTCGATATTCACCCTAAGAATGAAATTTGAAATCAGCAACCTCAAAAACCCTAGGAATGTACATTAGGAGTACTTTTTGCATGTACTTATTGTCTCGCTCTAGCTCAAAATTTTGAGGGTGTTTGGGTTTTCTGAGGTCGCATTCGAATTCAGGGTCGAAAAATACATTGGACTACTCGGGTCAAGTTCCAGGATCAGGCCTTTTATTCGTGGCTGGGTTGTTTTATCGAATTTTTCATCTTTTTTGCTTTTTCTTACAAAAATTCTGAAGCCGCTATATTGAATAAAACAATTTCTGCAGCAAAACTGAATTTAGCATAGGGTCAACCGGGGCTAATATGACAAAAATCAAAACTTTTCAAATAAAACTTTGTTTTTTATCCTAGACGTTTTAAAAAAAATACTGTTGTGTGCTAAATTACTTTCTTTTTAAGATTAAAGTGCAGAAATTTTACTAAAATAAAGATTAGACCAACAAAAAATGAAATTTCTGTATCAAAATAGCCCCCCGTCGGGGCTATTATTGATACATCGCGGGGCTGGTATGATATATAAGTGTCCTTTATCTATCAGCTGTGAAAATTTGGTTTTTGTGGCTATAATAGTTTTTGAGATATTAACGACTTTATATTAGCGTGTTTATTCAGTCTCCTGAATATTTTTTTATGATAAAATCCGAAAGAACTTGTGGAAAATAAGTGATTTAAATCAAACAAATATTACTTTAGGACGTAAAAAATAATCTAACATTTAAAAATGGGGTATGGGTTAAAGAGTAAATGTGGAGCATTTTTTCAAATGGGAATAACTCCATTTCTTGAGCTATTGACTTAAATCCAAAAAAAGAGAAAATTCTGAGATAGTTATGACCGAAGGACATTTTTGACTAGCTAGTCACTAGCTAATTAGTGAAAATAGAAAGTTATGAGTTTTAAAGAATAGGGTCATTTAGTGATATGGCAGTTTCCTACTTTTTCTTCCTTATTTTAAAGTATAACAAACCAATAGCCTCAGAAAAATTTCAGCTCAATTGAATCAATAGCCACAGAGATATTCGCATTTGAATAGAAACACGCTCGGCCGGCCAACAGTCCGTAGAGTGACGTCACTTGGCGTGCGCCGATACCTATATTAGAGCAGCGATTTCGTAAGTCTATCGTGTCGTTTTTTTTTTTTGGCGTAGAACCAGGTCAAACATGTTAGGTTCCTTTGAGTATGTCACCGGACATATGAAATCATATTTTACGACATTTTTTTGTGGTCTCGAACTTTTTAAATAAATAAAAAGTGAAAAAAATGTATTTTTAAATAAAATTGTTTTTTTTTGTTGCCATATCTTTAAAACTATTAAAGGTACCGAAATTTGTTTTGTGTCAAATTAAAGCACACACTGTAGCGCTTTTACCAATATAAACGGTTTGGGCACAATTCGCACTTTCATTTCTCTAAAAATCAGAAAAACTAAAAATATATACTTTATGTATTGAAATCTTCACCAATCGATAAACTTTTTTATTTTTGAAAATATTTACATACATGCAGCGAAGAAAATAAAGCCTAATAATCACAAAAGTTTTTGAAACAATATATTTTTTCCTAAAGTGTACCGTTTGACAACAGCGAATTTTTTTATCACCGCTAAATGCGACATTGGGACGCAATTAATACACCTCCCATGCAGGGTTGGTCAGATTAGTCGCGTAGAAGTGGCGGTTGTCGAAAATCATTAAGTATTCATTGTTTGAATAAAAATTGTGACAATCGAAAATGTGCTTGTTTTAAGGAAGGCCTAAAATGTTGCAACGAGTGCAAATGTCGTTCCTGTAACAACATTATTAAAGATTTCGAGGCAGATATGAACGAATTAGAATGCTATTAATGTAGGGCCTACATAAACTACATACTACATATTTATCTATCCAAATAGAAAATTTATTTCAACAATAAAACTCATTTTATGCGTACATTTTTACTTTCATTCATTTAAAAATATCTAATAAACTTACTAATTAGGTGGGTAGTTAGTAACACTGATTGATATTTATAGATTAGGTAATTATATCTACCTACCTGTCTTTTTATTATTAAAAGGAGACTATTTTATATTTATTGTACAATTTCTTAATATTAACAACATATGATCAATACTGCTGTACAATATATGAAATATTGAACAATAATATTGATCCCCTAGATGCTTTTGATCACTATTGGTTTTGTATCTATTGATACCGTGTGTGTAGTCGCGGGCTTGGCATGGGGAGCAAGAATTACAACATCGCGTGTGCCAGCTGGCTGAAATGAAATAACAGAGCTGGGATCCTCCATCGACGGACGAATTTACGGCTGCCGGTGTTGTCAAATCTCTCGCGCTACGTGAACGTACATGCCTAATGGGAAATTACACGCACGGTATAAGCTAAACTACTACATACACCCTGACCGGGACCCGGACCGCCAGATCGTTGCAGTCGGCAGGCTTGCTACAGCCGAGCGCGCAAGAATATGACTTTGGCCCATTAAAAAAAATCGCTGACTCAATACTATGAACGGGACATGAAAAATTTTTATCCTAAAAACTTTTTTCAACTATTGGCTTCAATTTGTACGCAGCATGTATATACAAATTTTCATAAATAAATGTTTTTCTCGATTGTCTAAAATTACGCTACTGAAAATAACAAGTTTGAGTTTCCTATTATTTTTCCAACTTAAAAAAAAAATAAATCGGGTTCACGTGGGACGTTGTTCGAAGCGCTATTGTGTCTACTTTAATCTAAAAAAAAAATAGCTTGATGGCACAAATATTTTCAGAGGTATAGCGGTGGAGACGTTAAAAAACATATTTCATTAAAAATATATTTTTTTGAGTTTTTCCGAAATAAAAAAGTTCTCGACAACCATAAAATGTCGTAAAAAATGATTTCGTGTACACGATTATCTTACTAAAGGATCCCTCTAAGTCTGGTTTGGTTCTACGCCGTTTTTTTTCTCGAAAACTAAGCGACTTTACTTCCAGATTTTACTCTACTAACTTGTATTCACAGCCGTCTTCACTGGGAGGTTCAGCCATCTGACGTCACAACTCGACACACATGGTTATCCCGAGCGTTTTTAAGCGCGCCGACTTTAATAATTTTTTTATACATGAAGGCGGCGTCAGTAAATTCTAATTTTTGGCATACTTACTATACTCACCAAGCTCTTTCAGAATATGTAATAATAAAAAATTGTTAAATGAGCCTATTCTAGGGCCTAACCAAGCTACTTATAGGTTTTCATAACTTTACTCGTTTTTTTCTGAATGGGAATAATCCCATTTGAAAAAATGCTCCACAAATGTAAAACATTGTTTAATGATATGAAAATACAAAGAACAGTTAAATGCTAATTTTTCAAAAAAAAAAAGAAAACTGTATCACAATAGCCCCTGAACTTTGACAGCTATTATGACACCATCAACAAAGAGTAATGTTAATAAATCATACATCAAAATACTGTTGGAAGCACCCTTGATAATTTACTGCAAAAAAAGATCGGAATAATAGTCATGAAACTTTTCCAGAGTAAAAGATTTATCAAAGAAAAAAAAGTTCTTGGAGCACAAAATCACATGACGCAAGCTATATCTTTTTCCGCTGAAACTTTATTTTTAATCTGTAACATGAATATGGCATCATATTATACCGTGCGTGTAATTTCCCATTAGGCATGTACATTCACGTAGCGCGAGAAATATGACAACACCGGCAGCCGTAAATTCGTCCATCAGTGGAGCATTCCAGCTCTGTTATTTCATTTCAGCCAGCTGGCACACGCGATGTTGCAATTCTACTCCCCATGCCTAGCCCGCGACTACACACACGGTATAAAGTTTGGCCAATTTAACCTATTTTTTTCATACAGTTTTGTTGCAGATATACATTTCTTTTTGCTGGTATCCCAATAGCCTCATGTTTTTGGGTGTATCACATTAACCTCGGTTGACCTTATCCAAATACTTAACTCTATAGTTTCGTAAATTTTCATCGAAAATAATTGGCTAGGTTACCGATTTTTGACGCCTGTTTTCAATAAAAGCTATTACATATTCGGTTGAAGGAAAGATATTTGCATTTATGTCGATAAGAGGTGCGTTTACTTTCGGCAAATTATATAATTGTTATCTTCACGTCTCGAGCTATTGAAATTTGAATCAGTGAATTGGTCGGTATGTACTATTCGGCATCCTCCCTCAAGGGTTGCTCGTAAACAGAGTGATAGCTTTAATCATCTTATGTGCGCGGGTCTGCTATTTATTAATTAGAGTGATGTATAAACTGTATGGGCTTTGGCTAGGAATCTGTGTTTCAAACGAATTCAGTCGATTGATGTTAAGCGCGCCAGCCCCGGTTCACGTCTACGTACGCGCCTGCATGGATTAATAAACATTTATCCACGATCCATTGACTCAGATGTCAACAGATTTTTCATTTTCTCTCTTCTTGTAATTACATTTTTTCACAGATAACATTCTTTACGGAAACATCCGGGTCGTAAGAGTTAAGTGTAACTTTGCTTACTGACTTATATAAATATTCATTCGTTTTTTCAAGACACTATCTGACTTACAACTGATTGCACAAATACAGGGCATTTTATTTTGGGTTGCCTAAAAGTCATATCCAAATTTTTCTAATTACGGCTAAACCGGTGTATTATTATACCCCGACATTTTTTTATAATTATCGTAGAAAATGAAATATTCTATATAAATAAAGAGACGTCGAAAATAGTTAACAAAATATTAGACAGGAAAAACAAGAGCAGTGCGGACAAAATTGTTCTTAAGGTTAAGTGACAGAAAAGAAATTGCCAAAACATTTGGATGTCACTTCTTTAATGTTGCGCCTAAAACAATTAAAGAACATTTGGTTTTAATCTTTCTTTGCCGTGCACTCTAAATAAAAATGTTATAAATTCCATATATTTTGACACTGTTACGATAGAAGAGATTCATAATACTATACTACAACTTAAAAATAAAAATTCAAGCGGTTATGGTTTAACGGCAAAAATTGTGAAAAGAATTGAAAATAATATTTTGCAACCTTTTGTCTATTTAATAAATAAGTCAGCAGAAACTGGAATTTTTCCAACTTGTTTAAAATTAGCCACTGTTATTCCTCTGTTAAAAAAAGGTGACCTCACTGATCTCGAAAATTATAGGCAAATTCCTATTTTGAGTGTTATATCCAAAATACCAGAAAGAGTGGTGTACAACAGAATCACAAATTTTGTTGAGAAAAACAACATACTAACATTATCTCAGCATAGTTTTAGATCAATCAAGTCGGTAGAAACAGCATCCTGTCATCTGCTAGAATATGTATATGAGTGCTTGGATCAGGGCAAGTACGTGATATCACTATTGTTTGATCTTACCAAAGCTTTTGATACTGTCAATAAAGAAATATTGAGTCATAAATTATATAGTATTTATATTAGAGATAACATTCTCTCATGGCTAATGTCATATATGGAAAATAGATTCTTGATTGTAAACTTGAACGGGTGAACGGAAAAAAATCTGACGTGCATGACGTTGCGCTTGGGGTTCCTCAGGGCTCCGTATTAGGTCCATTATTATTTATGTTGTATATTAATGATTTACCCAGCCATATGAAATATGGTCATGTCACAATGTTTGCTGATGACACAACAATTACTGTGTCAGCGGACACTCCTAAGGAACTACAAAGTATTGTTAATAAAGTGATTGATAAAAGTGAAAGAATATTTGGAAATTAGATATTAAACAATTTGGCTAAAAATTTAACCGAATCAGTTATAGAGACATAGCAACAAATTATAAGCTATATCATTTGCAAATTCAAATTTTCATTTTTTTTCGGCCCGCCAGTGTCCATTTTTCTATTTTTTCTATTTTTGCTTCTTCTAAATCTTCTGTTTCCTCGTTTCTACCTGCGGCGGAGTATAATAATCATTGCGATTTTTTATGGAATTTATTTTCTTCCTTCCTATTCGTTCGGAGTGTGCTTAGTCCTTTCCTAGTTTGTTCATGATCATCTCAATTGTAGATATTCACGGGTTAGTATTAGCGCTTTCTTCGTTCCTTCTTTGGACATATCCCCAGTACTTCATTACGTAGTTTCTATAATTTTTGTAATAATTTTCCTTCTTATTAATGTTTTCTAATGTTGCTTCAGTCTTATTGTTTCTGCTGGTACTTGGATGATATCCCGTTTAGGTCTTCTCAGATTTCTGTTGGTTTTTGCTGTTGCCTCGTTTTCAACTCCGTATGTCATCTTTGGCAGCATGATGGCTATATATAACATCTTTATTAGGTTCTATGGTGGTTCATTTTTCTCTATGAAAGGTAGAATTGTTCTTATAACTTTGTATGACGTGTTAATTCTCTCCTTTTTAGTTTATCTCATTCTCAGCTGGTTCACAGATAAGTTCCAGTTTCTATAATTTTTATAATAATTTTCCTTCTATTAATGTTTTCTGCTGTTGCTTCAGTCTTATTGTTTCTGCTGGTACTTGGATGATACTCCTTTTAGGTCTTCTCAGATTTCTGTTGGTTTTTGCTGTTGAATCATTTTTAACTCCGTATCATCTTGGGCAGCATGATGGCTATATATAACATCTTGATTAGGCTCTATGGTGGTTCATTTTTCTCTGTGAAAGGTAGCATTGTTCTTATAACTCTGTATGACGTGTTATTTCTCTCCATTTTAGTTTATCTTATTTTCAGCTGGTTCATCAGATATGTTCCTGGGCATTTCAATTTGTTCGCCGTTTTTAGAAAGTAGTCAACTATTTTATATTCTTCTCCGGTGTCGGTTTGAACTTACGTTTTATGAGAGCAGCTAACACATTTACAACACTATTTTTCATGTTCATTACTGAAAATCCTTTTGCAAATTATCTAGTTCGTCGTTATGTATTAATGTACGCCGCATATTTAAAAAAAAATAGACAAACTTTTTTATTCATATAGGTATTTTTGGATTTTGTAATGTTTAGTAGTAGATGGTTATCAGGATTTTCGATAAATCATTAAATATTACACAGCGACCGATACCAAAAATCGGTTAAAAAAAGGGGCATTAATGTTATTACACAGCCACACAAAAAAAAAGTTCTGTGCAGCGGACCAAATTATATGGATACGGTGTATTTTTCGACGCTGAATCCTAATCCGTGGTCCGAAAAAAAATCTATCGTGTCAGTTTTGTTTTTTAGTCAAAAATATCCCTTAAAATGGTGTAAAATCATAAAAATAATGTAATAAATCTTAATGAAGTGTGAAAAATGGTAGATGTTTTGTAGTCGAGAGTAGAGAATCCTTATGGGGTGTGAAAACTACCGCTAAAACTCAAAAGACGAAGGTGAGTGTGAATAACATGTGCAAAGGCCAAATTTTTGTATATCTTAGTGCAAAATATTTGCCTCTGGTGCGACAACCAGCCATTACTCTCGAAGGGTAGAGAATCATCCCTATGGAGGGTTCAAACTACCCCCACCCCTCATAGGTTTCAAAACTGGAAAAAAAATTGAGGCTTTTGTAGTTTTAAGCAGGATGAACAAACATTGAGTGAATTCTGAGGTGAATTCGTTCCAACCATCGACACATGACTAGAGTCTACCCTTAGTAAGAGCTTCCCCTATGCTCAAATGATGCATATAGGTGCTATTGAAATTCGAAAAGGATCAAATACTTTTAACTCATCGTGCCAAATATACAAATCTGGTACGCCAACCACCCAATCTTAATAAAGTTGAAAATTACCCCCATTGGGATGGGGAGTAAAAACTACCGCCACAGACGGACGGATTTCATTACTTCTAATATCCTGGAACGAAAATTCAGGCATTTGCAGTTTTAGGCAGGGTAGATAAAAATGGAGTAAATTCATACATTAAGCATTAACCAGTTGTGTTTTATTTATTATACCATATGTAGTGTACTTTTCTTATGATTTTTCTTTCTTATCTTCAAAATATCTTTTCCGTGGTTTTCTGTTCCTATTTTTTTAGTCATAGATATAGGTTGTTATCTCTTCAGTGACTATTTTTTTCTATATATGTAAGCTATATACCTAAATTAACTATTATTATTATTATTATTAGAGAACGCGAGCAGATGTCGAAATCCGCAGTACTCAGGCCTGTCGGCCCATTGTACGTTCGCGACGTGAAGGATCCCTTAGAAAAGACCAGTGCTTTCCACAAAGGAGAGCAGCCTGTTCCAAGGGATATCCCGTAGTTCCTCTGGATGCAAGAATTGCCTCTCGAGGAGCCTATGCCTTGACGCTCCTAATGGGGCGCAACTGCATAGGATATGAGTGATGGTTTCATCCTCCACTCCACACATCCGACAAGTTGGATCATCTCTCAACCTCATTGTATGTAGATGATTGTTCAGAGGACAGTGTCCTGTTATTAGGCCCGCCATTCGTCTCATTTTTTCTCTATCGAGCCCAAGCAATCACTTTACGGTAGAGGCAGCCGAGGGCCCCTTTATGTGGAGCCTCGACTGCCTCATACCGGGGACTCGAGCCCAATAGTTGTTAAACTGTGCCGCAGCCCAGTCTTGCAGTTCTGAGTGAATCAGACTCCTTGGCAGACCGAAGGCTGGCTCGGGGCCAGGGAAGGGAGTTTTTGCTCCTTCTCCCGCCAGACGATCTGCTTCTTCGTTGCCCTCCACATCACTGTGTCCGGGCACCCATATGAGTTTAACCGAGTTGCGTTCACAAAGTTCGGTCAAAATGTTTCGACAGTTAAGCACCAGCCTAGAGGTCACCTTGTTTGAGGCAAGGGACCTCAGAGCCGCCTGGCTGTCGCTGCATATGTAAATATGTTTGTCTACGAAACCTCTGCTGAGATTTTCGCTTGCGCACCGTAGTATGGCATACACTTCTGCTTGGAACACACTAGGGTACCTACCAAGTGGCACCGATATACGAGCCCTTGGTTTGCATTCGTGTATGCCTGCGCCCGTTCCCTCCTGAGTCTTGGATCCGTCTGTGTACCATTCCAGACCAACGGGACTCAGGAGATGCGTTTTGTCACGTTCCCAGACGTCTCAACTGGAAAACACGACGGTTTATGGAATTGTGAAAGAGTAGACGGGGAGACACCGGTCATCACCTGATTGAGCAATAACCTGGTCCCTTACCGGTAGAGCCAGAGCCTTTGTGTGCCCTAGCCCTTGGCCCGTCATGTTCCACATTCCATTTTTGAACAGTCTCCACTTCAACGTGCAAGGGAGTGAGTCCAAGAATGACCTCCATCGCAATCGTTGGAGTGGTCCTGATTGCGCCTGTTATACCTAGACACGCTAATCTTTGAACTTGGCATAGGCGAGCCCTGATTGTGGAGCGCTCTAGGGAGCGCCACCACACCAGTGCCGCGTATGTAATGAGGGGTTTTACCATAACAGTGTAAGCCCAGAGAGTAGTCTTTGGACTTATACCCCACTTAAGACCGAAGATGCGCTTGCACATCCATAGAGATGCGCACGCTTTCCTCGTTTGAACTTCCACGTGGTCCTTCCATGACAGTTTGGAATCCAAGGTTACCCCTAGATATCTCACTGTGTGGGAAAGACACAAACGTGTGCCCATGAGAGAAGGAAGCGGGAAATCGCTTACTTTTCTCCTTTTAGTGAACAGCATTAGCTCTGTTTTGCCAAGGTTGGCAGAGAGCCCGTGTCTGTTGCACCATTCCTGAACTATGTTGAGAGCCCTGCAATAGTCTTTTCAAATCAGCCTCTTATCATGATAGCCAGATCATCTGCATATGCTTGTGCATAGAAACCTGCTTCGTTTAATTCGGCCAGTAGCCCGTCGAACAGAAGGTTCCACAGTAGCGGAGACAGTACCCCTCCCTGCGGACACCCCCGCCCCACCTTGGCCCGAAATTAACTAAATTTCCGTCTATCTATTTCCGTCCGTATGTGGGGGTAGTTTTTACCCCTCACCCCAATGGGGGTAGGGGTGATTTTCAACCTTACTAAAAAGATTGGGTGGTTGTCGTACCAGATTTATATATTTCGCACAATGAGCTACAAGTATTTGACACCTGCGTATTTTGAGCGTTTTAGCGGTAGTTTTCACTCCCCCATAAGGGCGGATTTCGGTTTTTACTGTGGCTCGAATTTATATTCTCTACTCTCGACTACAAAACATCTACCATTTTTCACACTTCATTAAGACTTATTACATTATTTCTATGATTTTACATCATTTTAAGGGATGTTTTCAACTAAAAAACAAAACTGACACGATAGATTTTTTTTGACCAGGGATTCGGATTCAGCGTCGAAAAATACACCATATCCATATAATTTGGTCAGCTGCACAGAACTTTTTTTTTGTGTGTGGCTGCGTTATTAATGTAATATTTTTATTTATAGATAATTAAGTATAAATACAGTTTAGCAGTACTTTTTTGTGAACATCGTATACCTACAATATTTGTGAATATCTCAAATATCACCGCAGAATAGTATAAGCCTCGCTATTTATGTTACCTAGAAGTCAGATACTTATCACTAAGGTTTCTCGAGATGTGCGCGTACCTGAGCAGAATATTAATATATTAGAATAATTGGTTATATTATAATGACTAGTTTTAGGACACTAAACAACATACACCTCTTTCACGTGATGTACAAAAATAGCTTAAACAACGAAAACTTTGTAACTGATTCTTGACATGGATAAAACTTACAAAACAACAACAAATATGTTCATTATTTGTAATATATCACGTCCTTTTCCTAAATTTTATATCGCGTTTATTAGTTAATATATGAGAGGTGATTCATAAGTAATTTAAATATCGGCAGGGAAATGATGCCTTTGAAAGGTGATGTATTCTATATCAGTTTTATAAAATATTGTTTCTTATCGCCTTCTGTATTCTTTGAGTTTATTGCATATTTATGTTGAAATATAACAAAGCATCACGTATAAAGTGTGTTCCTTATGTTTTGATAAACTCTTCGAATATTTATGCTAAACTTTACAAGCTATACACTGTAAGTCATTAAATTTTATACGTATTACAGGGAAATTAATATTTACTTAAACATACATATTTTATAGTTCAATAATTTCATTTGATATTTTATATGTAAAAAATATATGCACTGATCATTAAAAATTGTAAGTGGCTAAGTAAAAAAACTGTTGTATTGCAAAAGTTGTCTCTTACTGCTTCTCCAAACTGGCGTACATTTCATGTACAATAAATATTTGATTGTCTCGAGGCTTTACTGCCAGGATTGAGCTGATTTACACCATTTGATTAAAATCACGATTAAACTTATGATTTTAATCAAGCGATTTTTATTTTAAAAAATAAACGTTATAAATTAAAAAACGTTATAAAAAACACAAACTTTATTCGTAACAATTTTTTTTTGCAAAAATGAAACTTTAAAAAGCCTCTAATATAAAGGCTTAAAACATTGACTTAACAAACATATGAACATATAAAAATAAAAATATATATCTTTCAAAACAGTACAAAACAAGACTTGTGATATCTTGAGATATCTTATTAATAATTTATGATTTGGTAAACTCACATTAAATAATTGTATTTAATAGGTACTTCCAGTTAATAATAAAACTACCAAGGCAGGTTATAAACTGATAAATTTTCACATGACAGTTGATATAAAAACCATACAAAGTAATCACATAAGAAATCACTTTCTTATGTATATCAATAAAGATATTACAGACATATTAAATATTATAACGTTTAAAGAGTAATGCTAATTTAGATGCTTTTTCATTGTCCAATCTACTCCTAATATCTTAATGTACAAGTTCATATGAGGAAAATATTCTTTCCACGTCTGCAGAAGACGATACACAGAAAGGGAATTATCAGATCCAGTACTTTGTTAATTTGTGGAATATCTTTTTGAGATTTTGTAATATTTCTTCTGAAAACAGTGTTTCTCGGTACGTATCGGATATCGCTTCCAACTTAATTATTAACGGTAATAATCCAATGCCAAATAAATGTTGAGAAACACTATCTAATGCAGCCTTTTTTTTTTCTTTCATCAGTGGGTAGTTACATTTATTTCTGATAGGATCCAGCGGATATGCTAAAAAGTGAAGTGGCTTTAAAGCTTGATCATATCTCCTTTCATCTGACATTGCTTTAAATTTCTGTCCTCATCTTCAAAACTATAAAAAACGGTACTCAATTTTTTCCATTCCTCAACCGCAAGGGACCAACTGGCACTTTTCTGCTGAATTCTGTCAAGTGTTAAAGAAATTGGCTTCAACAATTTTAAAAAGTCTTTTAATTTGAATATTCGGCACTTTTTCAAAAATCAATGGATTCATGTCAACTTTTTGTTCTTCACAGATTTGCAACAACTTGGACCATTCAGTGACAAACCTCAAGGCAGTCGGAAACTGTATTCTATCTAACATCTTGTCGTAATGTTAGTTTCTTGCCCCCTTTTTCTTTGTACCAAGCACTTGGCAAGTGTGTATTGCGCAAATATTTTACAATTTGAACTAAGTGCGATTTTACTTCTGGAACTTCCAAATCTTTAGAAAGCAAATTAAGTATATGGGCAGAACATCATCCGTATGTTATAATGAAGTAATCCAGAGCGTCGGCAATTTTTTTTCTCATATTGTTCATATTTGCCCCACGATCTGTGACCAAATTAATAACTTTGCAGTTATATTCATTTTTGCACTTATTTATTAAATCAGTGGTCAAGTTTGCAAGATAATCACCACTGTGTGGATGCCCTGATGTATCTATACTATACAGAAGAAAACTGTTTCCATTTTCTAGTATCAAAACTGCACATATCGGTTCATTACGAACATTTTACCAACCATCAAGAGGCATACAAACTGATTGACCTGATACATTTCCAAAGCACTTTGATTTCTCCTCTTGAAATATTTCATTTAAAACGGTTGATGATAACTGAAACCTAGAAGGCGGGACATGCCCAGGTTTTAACATGTCAATCGCTTTTCGAACCTCTATGTTCAATGCACTTAAAAGAACAGTTTCTTGAAAAAATGACTCGCTCTGGCTACCTTTTTGTCTAATTCCTTCTTTTTGTCTTGACATGTTCTTACAACAAAAACTAGTGCTACTGCAACTACTACCACTCAAATCCCTGCTTGGTGTTCGTTTTTACTCGCTTGGCTACTACTGGCTTGGCACTCATTCATTTTTGTCACCTTCACTTGACTGATTACAGTATAGGTTTCCCAGTGGTGCTTAAGCTGGTCGATAAGCTCCTTATATTTTTTACGTATTGCACGGCATCCAAGTTTGCGAAAACTTTTTTTTTTCGACAAAATGTTGCCAAACATTACCTTCTTTCCTGCCTCGACTAGATATTTATTTTTAGTACACGTCGGGCGTGAACCTCCAGTCAATACTAAATATCAAATCTCATATAATCGACCGGGATTTGCAAGTTTCAACAAGTTCAAACAAGCTTGAGTGTAGCTTGGAAGCGGCTTCTTGAATTGAGGAGCCAAGTCGAAACAGTTTTAAGCAAATTTTCAGTTTTAACATAATTATGTATAGATTTTTTTATTATTTATTAAGAAATGCCATACAGAAAGTTAAGAAGTTAAATAAACATTATTTAAAAAAAAAACATTTTTTTAAATAAATCTGCGATATTTGATTTTTTTAAAATCATGATTTTCTTCAATAGTGCTTTACTCGAATTAAAAAATATTAAACAAAACGTTGTTGCTAAAGAATATATTGATTTCGCTAAAATTTGCATAAGGCACAACGGCTTCCAATTCAATAAAATTTTCTTCAAGCAACATGAAGGGACTGCAATGGGAAACTCCCTGTCACCTTTCATTGCCAGTCTATTCATGAGCTAGATCAAAACAGAGATAAAGGAAGAACTCTGGTATTTCCCTATACGTGGCTGAGATATGTGGATGATATATTCGCAGTATTTGATAAAAACGTTGCAGCATTGACAACTTTGTGTCTAAATTAAATAGCTATTCAACAACAGTCACATATAAAATGGAAAATGCAAATGCCTATTAGACAACATTTGGTCAAATAAGGCACAAGTCATTTTTATGAGGCGCCACACCACTGAGATTGATTACATAGCAAATATGTTTTTATTTTACTTCTACATCCAGTGGAAGTATAGTAACGACAAACAAATTTTTAAAAATCTTTATTTTTCAAATAGGCTTAGAATGTCATGAAACGTCGAGATTTTAGGTTTGAGCGAAAAAAAAATGTCTGCCTGTCTGTCGGTCTGTCTGTCTGTAACTTTTTTTTTGTGCGCACGTTTACTCTGGAACCGTTTGAGATATTGACTTGAAAGTTGGCACACGTATGTACTTTAACGAGATCTAGAACTAGATTATATTTTCATCTTGTTCCGTCGAAGGGTTCGGGGGTAAATTGGGGTAAATTTGGGTTAAATAGGTAAATCAAGCAGGTAAGAGTCCATAAAATTGGTATTTAGTATATACATGAGAAGCTAAGGTCTCAAAAAAAATTTTATTATGATTTTCAAGAAATATTAAAAAAAAAGAGTTACAAGAGTGTCCCTATCGTCTGAGCCACCCGGTATGTATGTATATAGAAATTACTGAGAAAAGTGCCTTGCAAAATTCCTAAGTAATTGTTAATACAGTCTCTAATTATGGAACACCAGATTATTAAATGACACCAGTGTACTCATTAATAACAATACTTTAATATTATTTAATTACATGACATAAGATAATTAATTTTAGCCTGGTTTTTGACGTTACACGTAAAATTTCAGTTGTAAGCAGAATTTAAACGATGCTCGAAAATTTTCATGTAAGTACAAGTTGTCACATTTTATAAATATTTAGAGTATTAATCCCACTAGGACTGTCATTAAAACAAGCCGTTGAAATTAAATCCGCTGCAGTCAAATTTTATTACTCAAACACCAGTAATGTAGATACATATTAAAACATTGCATATAATACTTCACTCATTTTTCGCCAATCAAGTTCTCGCGGTTGCCCGTTAGGCGTACGGCGTCACCAAATATTTTTCCTGTCAGCTTCTTCATGACCTCAACGTCTTGGAGAGAGTCCTCTTCGTCTATTGCGATCTGGTTGTCCTTGAACTACCAACTGTTCTGTATTGACCTCTCCAGTGAAGAGAGAATGGGCTCATTTAGCATTTTTTTAAATTCATATTTCGAAAGTACACCTCAAAATAAATAATGAAAATATGCCGTGTGACGTCACACCACTCCTGGCGGTCGACCGCTCACCCATATAGTTTCACGTGGCAGGTACGACGGACATGCTAATTTCGTTCATATATTTTAAGTGTTCTGTATTTTGTTACTAACATGGATAAAAATATTGTATAGTTCCAGACTGCAAAAGTGCATCATTGCCCAATAAAATATTTATTTCATTACCAAATGATTAAAGTATTAGGAGGATTAAGTATATGGAATTGGACCCAGCGACTTATTGAGTTATGGGGTTAAAATTATTTTTTTTCAAAACATTTTTCGCTAGTGTTCCTTCCTGAGGAAATATTACTGTGGATTAATTACAATTAATAAAATCAATACTTGTTAAGCAAAAAAAATATTGAGGGCCAAGCTAAAAGTAGTAGTATATTTTTTTGATTATTAGCATCCAAATGAGTAAGAATTCAATGGTCTAAGGTCTCTGCACATACATTTTTTTTTGTGTACCTGCACCTGTGTTATTGTTCATTACCTAGGTTTATATATTTGAATGAATACACCAATAAGCCGCTGGGCCCAATTCCATATACTTAACCGGCGAGACCGTTTGTTAGTAATAGTTAAAAGATATAAAAAGTTTCTCCAGTTTCAAAAAGCAAACAAAATCATATTTCCTGGATAAGGCATTTTATTCTGTACAAGAGTTTCTATCTACATAAATATGTATTATAAATATAATTTATTACTCTATAAATACCTTATAATCTATCTGTTCTAATATCTATTGTTTTTATTTTTATGCGTATCTGTTTGTATATAAATGATGTTGTGTGTGTCTGTTTTTAATCTATACGTGTTAATGTTTTTGGATATATTTTAATATTTTTTAATGTTGCTTGACTTACCATATGTACAAGAATGTATTTAAATAATGGGACAATAAAAAAAAAAAAAAAAAAAAAAAAAAAAAAATAAAGGGACGTATTGAAGTATTGTTGTGAGGATCATTTTAACTTAAGTCCAGTGTAATAGGTTATTATTAAAAATTGTACAATACAATAATAAGCTTGAAGATGATATGGAAAATTATATGTATTATAAAATACCTTTTATTTGCACATAGCCAACAGCGTTATCGCTGTAATTTTGTCTGGCTGACCTAAAAATCAGATAAATTCGGTAGTCTTTATTAAAGTAGATACGTATCTAGTTAACCAACCTCTGTAATTTCAGCACCTATGTAGTCTTTATTATTATTAAATTATTCCATAACCATAAAAATGTTTCACACGGCAAAGTGTTGAAATCAGCCTTGACGTATCCATTTTCTAGAGAACACATATTTTTATGTATAAAAAATAGAATCATTAGTTAAATAACGTAAAATAACACCACACCCGCACAGTGTACAACGAAAGCTTTTAAACAGAATATAACCGCATAACTCAGAACCAGTGGAGTGGTGTGACATCATCCGCCCCGTCGGACGTTTCAAATATGTTACGAATTGAAAATCAAATCCGCTAGCGGACTAATTTTTTCACTATATACTTAAAGGGTTAAATACTTACAGAAAATGCAAAAATAAATTATAAATAAATATCACTAAATGAGCCCATTACATAATACTGCAATTTTTCAGAAATGTCTTATCTGCCGAGTATGTAGCTGAGATCATGAACACACTAAGAAAGAACGAAGAAAAAATCGTAAGGATATATGGGATATAGAGGACCCAGGAGAAGAAAAACTCTACAAGCAAAAATATAACCTTTTCGGTAAATTGTTTGTGGTAAGAGAATCAATCCCACTGAGAGAAGAGCAACAGGAGCTAACATCTGCTTTGAGCTTGAGTGTCGAAAAGGACTTCAAATGTAAATCTAGATCATCTCCTGATGATTCGAACTTGGTGGGCAAACTGTGCGTATCGCGCAGTGTGGTGTGATTTGATATTTGTGAAGAATCAGTATTCATCAAAGGTTCTAAATAAGAGTTTTATGGATTACTTAAAATACACATACAATAAGAGTCATAATTGAAGGCTTTTAAATAGTTACGGCATTCCTAAATACCCAATCGTCGGCTAAGAGTTTTTAATGCTACATTAACGTATAGTGGATATAACATGTTTTCAGGGAGTTTGTTATTCTCGATCTTTAAGAACGACTGGAAAGGAAAGCAGTTTGCCGACAGGGCTGAAATAATCTTGTGTTTAACACGAACCGGAAGTGCTCTAGCACGGCCGTGAGATGGTTGTGCAATTCTTAGCAACGCGTTTAGACTACTAAAACATTCTACAAATTAAAAGAGTAGCTAAGATATTATACCTCCATATATAAACGATTAACCCTCGCTATCCTATAATAAGCATTTAAGAAACAAAAACTGACGTTTATAGGGACAATTTACGCTTCATTTAAAGTCTGTTTAACCTAATAGTTTGTACAGAACATGTTGGTTTATAGATGCATATTTTTCAACAACGTATATTTTCGTTAAAATATTGTACTAACATTTTATTTCAGTAATGTTTTTTTTTTCGACTCGCAAATTTGGTATATAACGGAGGGCAAAAATAACAAACAGATGCATTTGGTGAAAGTCAAGGTGCCGACAACAAATGTATTCCTTTTATTATCTATAAGTTTAAACCTAATTACGAAAAAATGTGAATAAACTAATAAAGTAATAGAAAAAAAATTATGTACCGATAAAAAATAAAACTTTATAATAAAACGAGTAGAAGTTACAGAATTGGGGTTGCCGATATTGTTACTGATACACATCACTTTTTCATTTTTTTTAGTTCAACACCCTACTGCAATTGACTCATTTACACTATATATTGTAGATTCGATATCTTGTAAAATAATAAAATATAGCAGTTTGCAAGCCTCAACTTGTATGAGGGATATGGTCCAATTTCAAAGTTGTTCAGACTTAAAAAATTACCAAATTATTTTTGAAACTATCTTGGAATAAACCAACCGTTTGCTAGTTAAAATAATTTGTTATAAATATTTTCTGTAAATAATTGTGGTCCTCTATCACTCTGTCACCCTTTTCAACTTTTAGCTCGTAATTTTTGACTTCAGAGAATCAATACTTTTTAAAGTCTTCGTTTTTTAATTACCTACGAATCTGAAAATCCATATTTCTGTTTTTTAGCCCTAGTTTTTCACAATTTTCATTCAACTGAGATTTTTCAAAAAATCACTTTTTTAGCGCATTACTTAGTTTTAGATCGTCATTTTTGAGTTCAAGGAATATTATTTTAAATCTCCATTTTTTAATTACCTACAAATCTGTGTGGCCAGATTTTTTTTTTTAATCCTAGTTTTTCCAATTTTTTTTATTAGCCTTATTTATATTCTGGCGGAGTTCAGCTGTAGGCTGCTACCATCTCGGTAACACGTGAAAAACGCCACTACACATCCATACCCTAGCCAGGATTCGAACCCGGGACTCCGTGGTCGCAAGCCTAACATCCTAAGCACTGCGGCACCGAGCCGGTTTTCATTCAAATATGAGTGTTTTCCAAAAAATAATTGTTTTAACGCATTACCTAGTATTATCCCGTCATTATTGAGTTCAGGGAATATATTTTTTAAATCTTTGTTTTTCAGCCCTAATTGTTAAGAATTTTCAGCTAAATGAAAGATTCTTAAGAAGAAACGCTTTTTTACGCATTAAAGTTAGACTATGTCGTGCTTTTTTAAAGTAAAGAGAGGAATTTCATTTTAAAAATCTTCGTTTTTGAATGATTTGAATCAATAATTTAGATTGATTTTCGAATTTTTATTTTAGTTTTTCTTAAATTTTTCACGCATTAAACTTTTTTTTCACATCTTGACTAACAGTTCTTACAAATGATCTGTTTGACTAGATTGTCTTATTTCTTCATAAGTTTTCTGGAATTCTAAGTAAAAAGTTGTTTTTTTTCCGAAAAAAACAGTTTTATATGAATTTAATTTAGGTTGCGGCTGTTAACTGACTGAAATAATTCAATTCATTTGGGAGAAAGATTTTTTGTTTCTTTTTAGGAGGTTCGAAGGCTTGTATTCGGACAGCAAAATTTGACAACATGGGTGGGGTGAATCTTTTGGTTTTTTGGTTAAGAGCTTGTGATGTTTGCCTTTCTGTTTTAGTGACTATGATCAGACCACCCACATCAAATCATGGTACCAATTTCACTGGCGGCCCTCCGCGCCTAATAATTAATCAGCGGGGGAGGGGAATGTGAAAAACATTTTTTTGGCAATACCTCTGGTGGGCCTCTGAGCTTAATAATTGATGGGGGGGTGGGGGGGGGGGTATATTTGAAGAAAAAAAAATTGTCGAGATCTCTGGCGGGCCCCCGCGCTTAATAATTGATGAGCGGGGAGGAGAAATATGGAAAAAAAAATTTGTCCAGGTCTCATAATTAATGAGCGAATATTGCGTTTACTGGTCTATCTGGGCCCCTAAAGTGGCCGGGCTCCGGTACCACGGTACCTACTGACCCCCTCCCCTCCCCTTGTGGGGCCCTGACTATGATATCAGTACTTCATAGTTTCCTTTCGAATACCTTGAAGAGATATTATTTTCGAAAGAAAAAATGTTTCAGATAAACGTTGTGTATTTTTTTCTGTAGAATAGGAACCTGCACTAAAAAATGGAGTTAAAAAAATTATAATTACCTCATAAAAACCCCATCAACCCCATAAAAATTCAAAATCCATTGCATCATCAGTTGGTTTCTTCGACCCCTACAATTTTTGTTCCGATTATTTTTTTCGAAAATGCTTTTCTGGGAAGATATTACCCTCTTCACTTTAAAAAACACGACATATCTAATCATCTATCATTTAATGCGTGAAAAAACGTTTCTTCGGAAAAATCTTTTATTTAACTGAAAATTCGGAAAAAATTTGGGCTGAAAAACAAAAATCTGGCCACACAGATTTGTAGGTAATTAAGAAACGAAGATTTAAAAAAATATATTCCCTGGACACAAAAATGGCAAGCTAAAACTAAGTAATGCGTTAAGACAGTGATTTTTTGGAACTCTCATATTTGCAGAGATGAGTCGAGGAAACTTTCTACATTTGATAAAAGTCTGTAAAAGTCATGTAAATAATATAATTGTATGCACTTTTTGGTATCACAATGAAAGTTGCATCATCACGAATCAGATTTCACTATTAAATAGTGTACCCAATGGAAAGCTAGAAAGAAAACTTCCTGGAAACTTTCCGCTTTGAAAACTCCGAGAGTTTCCAGGAAGTTTCCCTTCTAACTTTTCATTGGGTATATTGATAGCCTATTTTATGGTGAAATCTGATGATGCAAGCTACATTTCGATACCATATAAGTGCATACAATTATATTATTTACATGACTTTTACATACTTTTATCAAATATGGAAAATTTCCTCGACCCACCTCTGCTTATTTGAATAAAATTCTGAAAAACTAGGGTCGAAAAACAAAAATCTGGTAACACAGATTTGTAGGTAATTAAAAATGAGGATTTAAGAAAATATATTCCCTAAACTCAAAAAGGACGATCTAAAACTAAGTAATGAGCTAAAAAAGTGATTTTTTTATAAATCATATATTCAAATGAAAATTCTGAAAAACTAGGGCTAAAAAACAAAAATCTGACCACACAGATGTGTAGACAATTAAAAAAACGAAGACTTTAAAAAAAACATTCCCTGAACTCAAAAATTACGAGTAGAAAGTTGAAATGGGTGGCACAGTGTGGTTTTTCGCCACTGTGCACCGGCTGGTTCGTCCTCAATGAAACACCCTGTATACTGATCGAATTGAGAACTTCTTGTTTTTTTAACATTTGTTGAAGTCGGTTGAAAAAGTGTAAAAATACTGATCTTACAAGCAATTAGATCTTTACCGGTCCATTTTTTCTATATTAAATTCGGACATTACCAGTGACGATACATAGGGTTTATCTGATAGTAATCTCGCCCACCGTAAGACAGCAAGTCCTCGCATCATCTACGCTCTAACTCGTCACTCAATTTAAAACTCTAAAAGTTATACTGTTTACAAGAAATGATCGATAGTGATAAATAGATGATCGACATATTCATACACAATATTGTTCAATATTTGAGGTTGAGCGTTGTGTTCGAAAATGTTTCTTTAACGTTTAAACTCTTTCAGAACTTGACAATATGAATTATCTTTAAAAGAATGGCACACAGCCTGCATGTGGTTACTACAGAAATATATCTAATGAAATTAAAAGTAGTTAAATGCAAACGCAACTTTCAACACTGTAAACGCTCTGTAAAATAGAATAAAATAATATATTATCAAAAAATTCTAGTATTTATTTCAACTCAGAAAAAAATTATCACAAGTATAGACATACTTGAAAACAATATCTTTTGTTTCTGCTAACACAATTAGTGAAACATATTATTTAAATCTTCATTTTTTAATTGCCTATCGATCTGTCAAGCGAGTTTTCGATTTTTGTCCCTGATTTTTCAAAATTTTCTAAAGAAGTTTGAATTTTCATAAAAAAATTTGAAAAATCAGGGACAAAAATCGAAAATCTGGCTTGGCAGATTGATAGGCAATTAAAAAACGAAGATTTAAACAAACAAATAAATCCGATTGCTAAAGTTTTAAAACCTGCAGACTGATTTGAAAAAAAAAAATCACTTTGGGGCCACTGTGAGACGCCTCGCATTTTAATTGTTTATATTTTCTTCACAAATACGAAAATTGTAAGTCGACTAAGAACAAATGTATTATTAAGCAATTTACAAGATTTTATTTGTTGAGTATATGAGAATTATTTAAATAAATTATCCAAGTTTAAAACCGTCTGAACGTTTGAAAATACTCATACAGTGTATTTCTATTGAAATTTTACTTGCACTACTTATTTTTTTTTATCAAAATGGATAAAGTTTACGAGGATTTATCATTACAAATATTAGTTATCTTCCAGTGAGAAAGACACAATAAATAAACAGTTTGTTACGTTTACCAACTAATGACTCCTACGCACGAAATTAATAAAGAAAAATGGAAGGTCTGTATCAAATTACATCCCTAAATCCTTCTCGCAGTTACTAAAGGGTGCAGTTTGGCTTTTTATTGTTATATAAGTAGAAAACGATTGGTAGCCAAGTTTTTATTTACTCGAACCTTAATATTTTTTAAAAATTAATTGGGTAATCAATTTAAAATGTAGGTAGATAAATAATGTTTATAAAATATGGTTGCATACGAAATCAAACAATAACCAAACATACGTATTATTCCTATCGACTAACATATATCATATATGTGTATTTATTACATTCTTTTCATTGGAGTAAAAGGTTCGAGTAACAATTTAACAATTACGTATAATTGCATCAAATTCCTGGCGCTGTCAAAATGAGAAAAATATCTCCCATGTCATCTTCCTAAAAGGAAATAATACTTTCAGTGATATTGGTATTTTCCTTCATTCAATTTTAATACAGTTTCTTATTAAGAAAATGTTGTCAGCATCTCATATTTTATTTGGAAGTAATAATTTATTATCAGAGCTCGAGAATTTTATCTCGACGCCAGAGACGGCTCTCATATAGACAACAAGTGGATAGTTCACAACAAAATGAAAAGGGTCGAAATAGTAGCGATGCTGATTGTTTGATTTTACCGCCAGACCAAATTAAGAAGGACAGTGAGAAGACTAACAGTGGAGCCACATATAACTCATTAATGTATCTGAATAGAATGGCAAACATCATTGATTTTCGCGCGTTGAAGTTAAAAGAAACGTTTACTCCGACTCTTGACGAAGCATCCAACGACAGTAGGGAAAGAGTTTCGAGTGCAGGCACAGAAGACTACACTAGACTCCACTAAGAGAGCGGATGATTCGATGGAAGCTTTCAAAAAACGTGTACATCGCGGATGTACTCAAAAAGTATAACAGTTAGGTTTCGAAGCTTGTGGGATTGTGGGTATGCCAGACGAACCGAAGCCACAGATGCCACCACTGATAAATTATAACAGCCAAAATTACCAAACACAATATAACAATACTATTGATGTAAATCTACGCCAACCTTCTGATGTAGAGGCGTATATCTATGTATCAAGTACGGTTCCTTGGAAGCTGGTCGACGTATCTAATTGGGAAACAGACCCTGAGAGGAGTGTAGAATCCATTAAACAGGAACCACTGAAAGAATCAGATGACAACAATTAAGGTAAAGAAGAACCTCTCAGATGGGAATATATGTCTCAATTTATGCCTGGCTCGTTAAAAGTGGCAATTTCTTTACACAAACCTATGTTGAAAATGGAAATTAAAGGAGAAAAACCTGAGAAAGATAATTCAGTGTCGAGTTCTGTGGGAGACAGAAGTAATGATATGTCTCTTTTTCCAACTAATTTGCACAAAAATAATCATGCTAGATCTGTTGGTGCCAAAGAGAAGGAAGTGGATAGTTCTCAACAAAATGAAAAGGGTCGAAATAGTAGCGATGCTGATTGTTTGATTTTACGGCCAGACCAAATTAAGAAGGACAGTGGGAAGACTAACAGTGGAACCACATATAACTCATTAAGGTATCTGAATAGAATGGCCAACATCATTGATTTTCCCCGCGTTGAAGTTAAAAGAAACGTTTACTCCGACTCTTGACGAAGCATCCAACGACAGTAGGAAAAGAGTTTCAAGTGCAGGCACAGAAGACTACACTAGACTCCACTAAGAGAGCGGATGATTCGATGGAAGCTTTCAAAAAAACGTGTACATCGCGGATGTACTCAAAAAGTATCACAGTTAGGTTTCGAAGCTTGTAGGATTGTGGGTATTCCAGACGAATCGAAGACATAGATGCCACCACTGAGAAATTACAACAGCCAAAATCACCAAACACAATATAACAATACTATTGATGTAAATCTACGCCAACCTTCTGATGTAGAGGCATATATCTCTGTATCAAGTACGGTTCCTTGGAAGTTAGTCAACGTATCTAATTGGGAAACAGACCCTGAGAGGAGAAGAGAAAAGAGTTTCAAGTGCAGGCACAGAAGACTCCACTAAGAGAGCAGATGATTCGATGGAAGCTTTCAAAAAAACGTGTACATCGCGGATGTACTCAAAAAGTATAACAGTTAGATTTCGAAGCTTGTAGGATTGTGGGTATGCCAGACGAACCGAAGCCATAGATGACACCACTGAGATATAACAGCCAAAATCATCAAACACAATATAACAATACTATTGATGTAAATCTACGCCAACCTTCTGATGTAGAGGCATATATCTCTGTATCAAGTACGGTTCCTTGGAAGTTAGTCGACGTATCTAATTGGGAAACAGACCCTGAGAGGAGTGTAAAATTCATTAAATAGGAACCACTGAAAGAATCAGATGACAACGATTAAGGTAAAGAAGAACCACTCAGATGGGAATATATGTCTCAATTTATGCCTGGCTCGTTGAAAGTGGCAATTTCTTTACACAAACCTATGTTGAAGATAAAAACTTGAGAAAGATAATTCAGTGTCGAATTCTGTGGGAGACAGAAGTAATGATATGTCTCTTTTTCCAACTAATTTGCACAAAAATAATCATGCTAGATCTGTTGGTGCCAAAGAGAAGGAAGTGGATAGTTCACAACAAAATGAAAAGGGTCGAAATAGTAGCAATGCTGATTGTTTGATTTGACCGCCAGACCAAATTAAGAAGGACAGTGAGAAGACTAACAGTGGAGCCACATATAACTCATTAAGGTATCTGAATAGAATGGCAAACATCATTGATTTTCCCCGCGTTGACGTTAAAAGAAACGTCTACTCCGACTCTTGACGAAGCATCCAACGACAGTAGGGAAAGAGTTTCAAGTGCAGGCACAGAAGACTCCACTAGACTCCACTAAGAGAGCGGATGATTCGATGGAAGCTTTCAAAAAAACGTGTACATCGCGGATGTACTCAAAAAGTATAACAGTTAGGTTTCGAAGATTGTGGGATTGAGGGTATGCCAGACGAACCGAAGCCTCGGATGTCACCACTGAGAAATCATCCCAGTCAAAATCATCAAATACAATCTAAAAATACTATTGATGTAAATCAACACCAATCTTCTGATGTAGAGGAACATATCTATGTAAATTTAAGTGCGGCTCCTTGGAAGCTGGTCGACGTATCTAATTGGGAAACAGACCCTAAGAAGAGTGTAGAAATCATTAAACAGGAACCACTGAAAGAACCAGATGACAATGATGAAGGTGAAGAAGAACCACCCAGATGGGAATATACATACGTCTCAATTTATGTCTGGCTCGTTAGAAGTGGTATTTTCTTAACACAAACCTATGTTGAAAACGGATATTAAAGGAGAAAAACCTGAGAAAGATAATTCAGTGTCGAGTTCTGTGGGAGACAGAAGTAATGATATGTCTCTTTTTCCAACTAACTTGCACAAAAATAATCATGCTAGATCTGTTGGTGCCAAAGAGAAGGAAGTGGATAGTTCACAACAAAATGAAAAGGGGCGAAATAGCAGCGATGCTGATTGTTTGATTTTACGGCCAGACCAAATTAAGAAGCACAGTGGGAAGACTAACAGTGGAACCCCATATAACTCATTAAGGTATCTGAATAGAATGGCCAACATCATTGATTTTCCTCGCGTTGAAGTTAAAAGAAACGTTTACTCCGACTCTTGACGAAGCACCCAACGACAGTAGGGAAAGAGTTTCAAGTGCAGGCACAGAAGACTCCACTAGACTCCACTAAGGGAGCGGATGATTCGATGGAAGCTTTCAAAAAAACGTGTACATCGCGGATGTACTCAAAAAGTATAACAGTTAGGTTTCGAAGCTTGTGGGATTATGGGTATGCCAAACGAACCGAAGCCATAGATGCCACCACTGAGAAATTATAACAGCCAAAATCACCAAACACAATATAACAATACTATTGATGTAAATCTACGCCAACCTTCTGATGTAGAGGCATATATCTCTGTATCAAGTACGGTTCCTTGGAAGTTAGTCGACGTATCTAATTGGGAAACAGACCCTGAGAGGAGTGTAGAATTCATTAATAGGAAACACTGAACGAATCAGATGACAACGATTGAGGTAAAGAAGAACCACTCAGATGGGAATATATGTCTCAATTTATGCCTGGCTCGTTGAAAGTGGCAATTTCTTTACACAAACCTATGTTGAAAACGGAAATTAAAGGAGAAAAACCCGAGAAAGATAATTCAGTGTCGAGTTCTGTGGGAGACAGAAGTAATGATACGTCTCTTTTTCCAACTAACTTGCACAAAAATAATCGTGCTAGATCTGTTGGTGCCAAAGGGAAGGAAGTGGATAGTTCACAACAAAATGGAAATAGTCGAAATAGTAGCGATGCTGATTGTTTGATTTTACCGCCAGACCAAATTAAGAAGGACAGTGAGAAGACTAACAGTGGAACCACATATAACCCATTAAGGTATCTGAATAGAATGGCAAACATCATTGATTTCCCCGCGTTGAAGTTAAAAGAAACCTCTACTCCGACTCATGACGAAGCATCCAACGACAGTAGGGAAAGAGTTTCAAGTGCAGGCACAGAAGACTCCACTAGACTCCACTAAGAGAGCGGATGATTCGATGTACTCAACAAGTATAACAGTTAGGTTTCGAAGATTGTGGGATTGAGGGTATGCCAGACGAACCGAAGCCTCGGATGTCACTACTGAGAAATCATCCTAGCCAAAATCACCAAATACAATCTAACAATACTATTGATGTAAATCAATACCAACCTTCTGATGTAGAGGAACATATCTATGTAAATTTAAGTGCGGCTCCTTGGAAGCTGATCGACGTATCTAATTGGGAAACAGACCCTAAGAAGAGTGTAGAAATCATTAAACAGGAACCACTGAAAGAACCAGATGACAACGATGAAGGTAAAGAAGAACCACTCAGATGGGAATATATGTCTCAATTTATGCCTGGCTCGTTGAAAGTGGCAATTTCTTTACACAAACCTATGTTGAAAACGGAAATTAAAGGAGAAAAACCCGAGAAAGATAATTCAGTGTCGAGTTCTGTGGGAGACAGAAGTAATGATACGTCTCTTTTTCCAACTAACTTGCACAAAAATAATCATGCTAGATCTGTTGGTGCCACAGGGAAGGAAGTGGATAGTTCACAACAAAATGGAAATAGTCGAAATAGTAGCGATGCTGATTGTTTGATTTTACCGCCAGACCAAATTAAGAAGGACAGTGAGAAGACTAACAGTGGAACCACATATAACTCATTAAGGTATCTGAATAGAATGGCAAACATCATTGATTTCCCCGCGTTGAAGTTAAAAGAAACCTCTACTCCGACTCATGACGAAGCATCCAACGACAGTAGGGAAAGAGTTTCAAGTGCAGGCACAGAAGACTCCATTAGACTCCACTAAGAAAGCGGATGATTCGATAGAAGCTTTCCAAAAAACGTGTACATCGCGGATGTACTCAAAAAGTATAATAGTTAGGTTTCGAAGATTGTGGGATTGAGGGTATGCCAGACGAACCGAAGCCTCGGATGTCACCACTGAGAAATCATCCTAGCCAAAATCATCAAATACAATCTAGCAATATTATTGATGTAAATCAACACCAACCTTCTGATGTAGAGGCATATATCTATGTAAATTTAAGTACGGCTCCTTGGAAGCTGCTCGACGTATCTAACTGGGAAACAGACCCTAAGGAGAGTGTAGAATTCATTAAACATGAACCACTGAAGGAATCAGATGACAATGATGAAGGTGAAGAAGAACCACCCAGATGGGAATATACGTCTCAATTTATGTCTGGCTCATTAGAAGTGGTATTTTTTTAACACAAACCTATGTTGAAAACGGAAAGTAAAAGAGAAAAACCCGAGAAAGACAATTCAGTGTCGAGTTCTGTGGGAGACAGAAGTAATCATATGTCTCTTCTTCGAACTGATTCGCATGCTAGATCTATTGGTGCCAAAGAGGAGGAAGTGGATAATTCACAACAAAATGAAGAGAGTTGAAACAGTAGCGATGCTGATTGTTCGATTTTACCGCCAGACCAAATTAAGAAGCATAGTGAGAAGGCTAGCAGTGGAACCACATATAACTCATTAAGGTATCTGAATAGAATGTTTAATATGTGTGGCTTGTTTATTATGTTTATTTTCATAATAATTAAATATCAAAACCCAATAAGCTGCTGGCAACATAAAACATTTTTTTACCAATAAAATAAACCATTTTTATATAATATTAAATCATACATAACAAACAAAGTTCAGAATTAATGGCATAAAACTGCTATGAGAAACATTGCTTTGAAAAAATCCCTTTTACTATACCTACACTCTAGCAATTCTGGGCATTAACCTCAACATTTAATAATGGGAAAGGGTAGATCATCCGAGATCGCAGTTTCGCAATCCGTGGTACAAATCTAGCCAAATGTAGTATGTATGTATTATACAGTGTCGACGGTATATAAAAATATGAGTGTTATTTTAACGTGATGAAAAATACATGTGTGAGTGTGTTAGTTCAATGTTACATCCCCCAATACCTCCTCTTCGAGTGAGTGTTTATAATAAACTGACCATATTAAGTTTGGATATTACGTAATTTAGTTAAAAAAAAAACAAGGTAAGATATATTGTGTCATACTTGCATAAAAATCCTTCCACGCTGACCGAGAGCCAACCATGAGTTTGACGTCACAGAGATAAAATTCCCGAGCTCTGCATACAGGAAGTCATATTAAAGCACGGCCAGATTGATTTGCAGGGCCCACCGGGAAGAGGCTCTTTCGCACTTTTCACATGTTATTTTGTATAACAATAAATAAAAAATCAGAAGTTAGGTGTAACACGTGGCTAGAAGAAGATAGAAGAAACAGAGGGCAGTTTGAAGTGCAGAGCGAAAAATACGCTTATCGCGTTCTTTCTTTCATATATCTTATTAAAATAATATCTGATTTAATGAAATAGTTTTGGTAGCAGAGCTCGGACGTAGGTATCCGATTCCAGTGGTGGCTTTTATGGGGACATAATATTATACTGTAAACACTTAATGAAAACCGAATTTCACTGAGAATAACGGGGAGGGGAGACAACACAATATGTAGTAGATTTGTTCTGTGTAGTGATGTGCGATATCGTGATTTTTCACATCGTGGATCGTTATTGCGATTCTTTTATACCATTTTAAAGGAAAGGGTGATGTAATCACTACCTTTATACATGATGAAATCAATTAAAGAGACTTATTCACGAATGAAGTAACATTTAAGCTTGATGCACAAAATTGCTTGCTCTGCAAACAAAAATAAACTCAGAGTCTAAGCCGTGTTTATAAGATATTTGAAGTGTAAATGTGTTGATCGAGGCAATGGAAAGCCGTGATCATGTCATAGCTTTTTAACAATTTTGGTCACAGTCGTTACCAGTCATTTTTTAGTATCAGTGATCACATCACAGTTTGTAAAACATCACCCATCACTAGTTCTCTGTTAGTCAGCCAGTACATTGCATACCGTCGAGACGTATATGTAACAGCTGCGTAAATTGTATAGAGCAGATCGGCCTTTAAAAATGTGCGAGCTTAAAGCGAAAATCATAAAAGAGGTAAGAGTGGCTTTAATGATAGGGACGGGCAACGCAATTTTAACTTAGATCTGGTGGAAGCTACGATTGGATGTAAAATACCTTGGGCGAAATGAAATAATCCAATTTTCAGACTATTTTTGAAAACGTACAGCAATGTCCAAGTTCTATTGGAATCGACACTAAGAAAAAAAATTTCGATGTTCAACTATACATTTTTTCATTATCTGGAGAAATTGTTGAGTCAGTAAAACAAAAATTCAGAACTATTTTAAAAAACAATCCCGGATTTCTTAGCATGTAAAATATACCTTTTAAACTGCAAAGAAGTAGACTTACTACAGTAGACGTAAACGTGGCAACTTTGTGAAAGTTCGGATTTCTTAGATATGCGTCAGTTACATCTGTCCACTTTCAGTGGTCCTTCTCTCAATATAAATGGATTTTCAACGAAAAGCGCCGAAACGAAGAATTTAAAACAAATATTAATAACTTACTTTTGTAGAGGCGTCTTAACTGTACGCGTATTTCGATACCTACAGCAAAGCAGCGTTCATCGCGATTAGTACTTGGATGGGTACCCCGTCTGGGGAACACGGCGACCTCGTCCCACCTTCTAGCGGCTTGTAGTCTATGTAATGAAGCATTAAGACGACTTTTTTGTAAATATTTCGTGCAAAGACAAGATTACCCCCCTCCCCCCGTTTTTCAGAGTGCTGAACACTATGCAAGTGGTGGGAGAAGTTTTTGACCGCCGCAACCGCCTGAAACGGCCAAAAACCACCCCTTTTATGAATCATCCCGTTATGTTTTCATATATAAACTGGTCTAGGGAGCGATTTATCGACGGATTATACTTGAAATAACATGGAAGGGGGTTATAGAGTAAGTGGAATCCAGACAGCAGGCCTAGGGGGGAGAATCATTTTTTTTTTTAATGATTCGGTTCAAACGCGTATCCCCCGTTTTCAGAGTCACTGATCACGAGAAAAATATTTACTTTTAGCTCCAACCCCTCCTCATCCCTCAATCGGGCAGAAACCTCTCACTCACCAGAAAGCATGCTATCCAGGATTTACAAGTTTTCGGTAGATGATCGTTATTCCTGTGCATATTCCTTCATTTTTGACGGAAGAGAAGGTGGTAGCGACCTCGGAGGTTGCTTCAACTCTTCCAAGGGGTGTAAAATTCGTTAATTACACTTTGGATCGTCAATACGCCCTCCCCCGTTTTCGCAGGAGCTAATCACGTTAAAAATATTCACCTTCATCTCCGATTCTCCTCATCCGTCCCTATAATGGACGGAACCTTACCCTCATCCACCAGTTATCGCTGGGGCGATAATTGTATAGGTTATTGAGTAAGGTATAATGATTTCTTCATCGGTGGTAATGAATAATAAATGTTGTCGTCAATGTTGAAAAAAAAAAAATATTATTATTATATTATAATATTTAAGCCAGATGAGAAAAACGGCTGCCCCTGCGCCGGCCGCTGCAACCCGGATCGCTATGACCGACTACACACGTTCAGAGAATGACTTGATAAGCATCCCCACCAATTTTTGACTCTCCAACTTATGTGTTCCATTTTCGTCGGTGGGCTCTCGTACTATTATTAAAATATGCTTGAAGAGCACTGATGGCCCGTAGATATTTGGTAAAAACGTACTTGTCAACAGCTATGAGAGTCTCATGACATTGAAATAAGTTATGGTATGTCAAATATGAAAACCTGACGGAAGGGAGCTTAATAAGATAATATTACGGGCGCATGTCTGCTGCCAACGTAAATATATTATTATACATTCTTTTAATGATATTTAGCTCTTATTTTTAGCATATCTTCGGAATTTCCTTTTGCTCATTTGTTTTCTTCTTAATCTCCTTATTGAACCTAAGACTAATACGGCATACAAACGCGTTGGTTATTTAATTTAAATTTAAAAAATTAAAATATACGAACGAAAAAACGACCTCGGTACTGGCATCGTGAGCTAGTGGCAGAGACGTTTAGAAGACGTAGGGAGCACACCAAAAGATGGGGTTATTAAAGGAGTTGCTTTGTTAATTTACTTCAGTGTGACATCATGATGGAATGTCACATCACTCCTACGGAAATTGAGAAAGTATTGTAATAGAAGAGGCTGAGTGACAGCCGCGCTTCTTTATCAGTTGCACTATATTCTGGTCGTCTGACACCTTTGAGGCGCATACTAAATTTCTTTATATTTTAACCTCCATGCTATTGAACATGACCTTTCGTTCAAGTTTATTAAATCGGGACCAACTTAGATTAGGTACGAAATATTGTAATATTTCCTTATTACTCTTGTGTAGACGCGTTTGCGTTTTCTAAGATTTCAAATATATTCAATCCATAACGTTAATGATATACAGGGTGTATCTGAAAAGTCCATACCAACTATACCCCAAATTAAATTCTGTATCCCAGAGTAATTGAAGAACTAGATGCCAAAAATTATGTAATGGGAGTTTTCTTTCACCTCTCAAATGCTTTTGACACTTTAGATTTGTCTTTTGTTTCACACAAATTAAATATGCTAGGTATTAGAGACAATCTAAATAAGTGGATTGTATCATACCTCACTGATAGGAAAATCAGAGTCAAAATATGTGAATAATGTTTTACATTGTTCAGTTAATGGTGCTTTAGAAATAGGCTTATAATAAATTATAGTAAAACAGTTTGCATTAATTACTTCCACATCCAGTGGAAGTATAGTAACGACAAAAAAATTTTAAAAAATTTTTATTGTTCAAATAGGCTTAGAATGTCATGAAACGTCGAGATTTTAAGTTTGAGCGAAAAAAAAATTTCTGTCTGTAACTTTTTTTTGTGCGCACGTTTACTCTGGAACCGCTTAAGATATTGACTTGAAATTTGGTACACGTATGTATTTTAACGTGATCTGGAACTAGATTATTTTCATCTTGTTCCATCGAAGGGTTGGGGGTAAAATGGGGTAAATTTGGGGTAAATAGGTAAATTAAGCAGGTAAGAGGTCAGAAAATTGGTATTTAGTATATTAAAGAGAAGCTAAGGTCTCAAAAAAATTTTTGGCATTAGCCACCCCCATTACCACCCCCAATTCATTATTAAAGGGGATGAAAAAAAAAATTGTGATTTAGTGTGTGTGTGTGTGTATGTACAAGAACCAGAAACTTCAAAATATTTTTTTACTTTATCCACCCCCCACTACCACCCCCTAGCACCACCCCCACCCCACTACCGATGTGGGGTATCGTTTTATAGGTTTTTGAGGTAGAGGATTTCAAATATTATATTATTAAAGTTCCATAAGCAATTATTTCCACATACAAAATTTTTTCGTTGTGAGTGACTTGGATATAAAATCTGGATGTGGAAGTAGTGATTCCTTGGGCAGCGGTTTTTTACTAGAAAACAAATAAGAACGGAGTACAATTACTTCCACGTCCAGTGGAAGTATAGTAACGACAAAAAAAATTTAAAAATCTTTTATTGTTCAAATAGGCTTAGAATGTCATGAAACGTCGAGATTTTAAGTTTGAGAGAAAAAAAATTCTGTCTGTCTGTCGGTCTGCCTGTAACGCTTGTGCGCACGTTTACTCTGGAACCGTTTAAGATATTGACTTGAAATTTGCTACACGTATGTATTTTAATGAGACCTGGAACTAGATTATATTTTCATCTTGTTCCGTCGAAGAGTTGGGGGGTAAATTGGGGTAAATGGGGGTAAATAGGTAAATGAAGCAGGTAAGAGTCAATAAAATTGGTATTTAGTATATACAAGAGGAGCTAAGGTCTCAAAAAATTTTTTGGCATTAACCACCCCCATTACCACCCCCACCCCATTATTAAAGGGGGTGAGAAAAAAATGTGATTTAGTGTGTGTACTGTGTACAAGAACCAAAAACCTCAAAATATTTGTTTACTTCATCCACCCCCACTACCCTCTATCACCACCCCCACCCCACTATCGATGTGGGGTATCGTTTTATGGGTTTTTGGGGTAGAGGATTTCAAATATTGTATTATTAAAGTTCTATAAACAATTATTTCCACATACAAAATTTTTTCGTTGTAAGAGACTTGGATAGAAAATCTGGATGTGGAAGTAGTGATTCTTTGAGGAGCGGTTTTTAATATAAATTTGCATAGTCATTCTGTATCACTTCAACCAGAAATAAAGTTTCTGGGAACTATAATTGATGCGAGTCTCAGTTTTACAAGTAAAGTAAAACATTTATTTAAAAAATTGGGACAATCCTGTTTCGCTATCGCAAATTTCAAAATAGTTTGGACAAAAAATCGCTCCTAAATGTCAATTATGCCCTAGTATACTCTCAAATTTCCCACAACATATTTTCATATGGAAACAGTACAGACATGCAAAGAGTATTTATAATGCGAAAAAGAATCTTAAGATTAATATTAACCATGCGCATTGTAATAGAAATAAGTTGTTTAATCACTTCTGGACAAATAGTAGCCTCTTATAAAGATGTGTCTGAAACACCCTGTATATTATATCATCGTGAGGATCTTTAATCTTTATTGCAGAACAGGTCCATATTAAGTATCCATTTTACGCGGGTTCGACTTTTTAAAGTTGTATAGTGAAGACATCAAATTTACACAACTATAAACGGCGTCCATAAAATGTATGTAAAATAAACTGAAATAAAATTTTATTACCGACACCCCAAAAATACCACTCCGCATTATTTAGGTAGTTTACGTTTACCTAATACAAAAACAATTGCTCTTTGTTTCTTTCGGTTCGCATAATATTTTCCGTAGCATATATAGAATGTGTTTTCCTTTCCTGACTAACATCTACATGAAAATATAAATATGTTTAATACTAAAAACTCTATATGCATATACAAAGTACACGGTAGATTTACAAAACGACGAAAATTTGTAATGACACTATTTCTTTACGAACCACACATATTCGAACCTTATTATATGTGACATATTGGTATTAGATTATATTGGATAAAGAGAGCTCTCTTTAAATATTCATAAAAATATTAGATATATTATCCAACTACTCCAAAATAAGTTGCTTCAATGTTTTGCTTTGTACAAGAAACCAATTTCTAACTATATTCTCTTGTTAAAAGTCTTTTATTTTTGTTAGGGAGCAGCTTTTTGTGACGTAAGGACGAAAATACCGATTATCTGTAAAAATTATCCATTTGATTTTTTAGTCAAATAGGTACAGTTTACCAAGACTAGCTTGACCCGCGAAATGTACACAAGAGGGAAAGAAGAGGTCAGTGTTCGAAAAGGATCCAAGATACTGATTTATTCGCAAGTACAGTTTTTGTACCTGAATATCGAATACTAGGAATAGATTAAGTAAATGTACGATTCCTTGTACAAATTTCAGCCCAAAAAAAAAAATTCAGATCAGCGAACCAGACCCACGTAACCCCATGTCTTTTTGGTCGCTGAATCCAAATCCAAGATAAAAAAAAAATCGTACACCCCCAAAATCATTAGCTAGAGCCTTAATGTTCTATTTACCCCAATGGGGTAAAAAGAAGATTAAGCTACGAGAATAATTGTTACATCATAATCTATTGAATTATACAAATTAAGGTTAAACAGCAGCGTACATACAATAGATATGAAACACATCCCCAGGGAGGGGTGAAAACTACCCATATATAAAAAAAATCGATCCAAAACAGCTATGACTGCTGAAAAACTCGAAATATCTAAGGTTTTGTTAAAGTGATAAGAAACTGCATCAGATTCGACGTAATTTTCATAAACTGCTCTTATAGGGTTGAGAACAACCACCGCTAATTTCTTCTCACCCCCACAAAACACAGAGGTTTCGAGTTTTTCAGAAGTCACTGTAACTTCTTATAGTTGTTTCTCACACAGGGGGTAGTTTTCACCCCCTAGGGGAGTAGAATTGAATAACAACAGTGCTACGTGACTTTTGGGAGTGTACGATTTTTATGACCCCGGATTCGGATTCTGCTACCGAAAATACATGGGGATACATGGGCCTGGTTCGCCGATCTGATTTTTTTTTGTGGAGCTGTGTTATTTTTATGTAGGAACTTTTTCACAGACTGTATCGAAGTGAACTAGATGAGAGCGCTAGGCAAATTGAACTCTCCCCACTCGAAAACGACTAGTTTACTGCGCATCCGATGGTCGCGGGCCAAGCTAGTCTTGTAAAACTGTATATTATTATCGGAAAAAATGTTAATAATTATCGTAGAAAAAAATTGTGCAGAAATCTTTTTCATAACAAACTAACTCAAATATGGAATAAAAAACGTATTTGTACCTGTTTCCTTATACAATTAGTTTTGGAGTTTGGTAAAAAAGTTCAAAAGTAAAAGTTATAGAGAAAGTATTTTCCAAAAATCAGTTCAGAGAAACAATTGAAAGTCCCATTTCGGAGATATGAACTTTACTTTGGTTTTTTAAATATATTTTTACATTATCTGAAGGGCCATATGAAAAGCTTTTTAACGATAAATAAAACAGTAGTTTTCTTAAAAACCATACTAGATATTAGATATTATATTTTGTACCATTAAGTCATAGTAGTACGCGGGAAAACACCCGGAAGTACAACAAAACTTCATTCAACACCCGCGAAACCTAAGAAAGAGTATATATACAAATATGCTGTTTCTTAAGTTTTAGCGGGTGTTATATGAAGTTACCAACAAACATCTTGACAGAACTAACGTATTGTTTACTTTAAATGACATACTATCGTTTTCCAAGGCTAATTTGATAAATTTCTAGTAAATTAAATAATTTTTTTTTAAGATAAATACAATGTTTTATATATCATTATAAAGCTATTTTATAGCCTTTTAGATGGTGTAAAAATATAGGGGGATGTTCCATTAAACAAAGAACAAAGGAAAGTTTATATCTCCGAAATGCGACTTCCAATTGTTTTTCTGAAATGATTTTTGGAAAACACAAATGATTTTCTATAACTCTTGTTTTTAAACTTTTTTTGTAACTCCAAAAATAGAAGTTAAATGAGGTTCTAACGTTTGCGCAACCACCCTGTACGATGTGTGTGTGGCATGTACGTAGAATAGAATGGTAGAATATTGAAATTAGGCCATATCCGTCATAAAGTGCGATCATCAGAGGCGTGTTTTGTATAAACTGCGTTCTATTACAATTTTAGAGAAAAATGTTACTAAGGTTTTTAATTAAACACACAAAAATGCGAAGATATACAAGATATCGAAACTATATGATACAGACTGTCTTTCAGGTTCGAAGAAACTTTATTTAGGTTAAGAGATATGTTACCAACTTTACTTTAAAAAGTTAATAAGGTGTTATCCCAAGGAACAATTGTAGTTTCTTAAATGTATACAAGGGTGCTATAAAACTATTTATAAAATGCCTTGAAAAATCTATTTTGCTGTAATAATATCCTTAATACCGTCATAAAGCGACTTGTAGACTAAAAGGGCCCACCCTTACGAAGGTTTTTAAGGCCTTTTTAAATTCTTAGTGACGCATAGTGCTGCTCTTGAAAACCTTGTTCGGGCCGTTTTAAAACCTTTCTTAAAACCTATTTTAAAGCTGTCAGAAGCTTTTCTATTAGCTTCCTGCATTTCTAGAAAACACCTAGAAGGCTACCTTAAAACTGATTTTCAAAACCATATTAGAACTGAGAAGCTATAAGAATGTCCACGAAGGAATCCAAATAATTTTATTATTGCATTTATTTTTTCTAAACTGATTTAAGCAAACACACCATCAGACTTATTGAAGATAAAATGGAATTTGAAATGTATAAAGCGTAGAGCACTATAACCTCTCTAAAGCCGATTTAAAAGGTAATAAAAAGCCATCAGGTATGACAAAAAAATTAAAACCAACGGCAGTTTATCGTTAAAACTACATAAGAAAGGCCCAAAAAACAAGAGCCCCTCAGAAATAATAATGATTTTAATATCCATACAAAATTTGCATAGACATACGTAATCAGCAAATTTAAAAAAGTGGGTTGCTTCTCGGTTCCCACGGTAATTTTCAGTCGTTTCTTGTAAATCTACCTTAATTTGCTAACGAAAAAGTGATAATTATTGATAATTATAATTGTGAATATTTTTACATAACAAGAAAAACATGGCCGACCAACTAAAAACCTAATTGTCATTTTACAGTCCTCTCTAGTGTTGCCAGGTCTAGTGAAATTTCACTAGATCTGGTGACTTTTTTAAAATCTAGTGATTTAGTGAAAACTTTTATGAAAATGCCCATTTTTAATGATTTTTGAATCATCCAATTTATTGCCCTCTACTGGTAGATAGACAAACATTAAATTCGAGTTGCGATCCATTTAATACAGAACTGTACACGTTAATCGCTACCACGGTCAGTAAACATTACGGTTACCTCGGTCAGCAGCTCTTAGACGAGAGAGAGGCGCGGAGCGGGGAATCGAATGAAAGCGACAGACATATCTGATTTCCGTTCAAAAGACACAGACAAAGATGCCTGTAGTGTCTACAGCTGACGTAGGCTGTAGACCCTAACAGAATCTCTTTCATTCGATTCCCCGCTCCGCGCGTCTCTCTCGTCTAAAAGCTGCTAATTGAGATAACCGTATAGTTTATTGACCGTGAATCGCTATAATCGAATAGCCTGGGCTCGTTGCCCTCTAGCGTCTCGTAGACAAACAGTACTTTCTAGTTACAAACCATTCAATACAATATAGAGTACGAAGTCTGGCAACGAAATAATCAGATAGAGGACGCTCAAAGCTATACTGTGCTCAGAGAGCTCAAGAAAATTACGTGTCCTACAGACACTGCAACTTTTGAAAATTAAAGATGAGAGCTTTAATTTCAAATCTAGTGAAATTTTAGAAAGATTTAGTAACTTTTTAAAGCGTCGTCTGATAACTTTTAAAATTTTGATATGGCAACACTGGTCCTCTCATTAATCTATATATTCTAATAATGGTAATGACCTAGAACATTTACTCTAAAAGAAGCCTTTTAGTCTTTTTGTATACTGTCACAAATAATCCCTTCCTTACAAAAATGCAAATACACTTGGCGAAGATCACATGGACTTGATAAACACTGTAATAAAACGTTTGGGACGTTGACATTTGATACAAAAAACTTAAAACTTAACCTCAAAATAATTTGTATGTGTGTGTGCTTTAACAGTCCTTTTAAAATGGCCACTCTTTTTTATTTTCTTCCACCTTTCCAAAAAAGACTTAATTACACATCAGTAAGTCGTGAAACGCTTTTAATTAACACACACATACACATGCATCACCGACACTTCAGGCAGACATATTGTTTACTATTTTTATAATAAATGTTTTATTGAGGTTTTGGAAAGTGTTTTATGGAATTAAAATTTGCCTTTTATATTTATAGAGGCCTTTTATTCTTCATAACGATTTCATCACAACATTTATCAAGGATGTTTCAAGAGTTTAGTTTTGTAATGGCCTTTAATAAGTACTAATAGGCATTGAAAATGTCTAGTTTTAAAAGGGATTTAAAATGCATTTATTGCAAATATGTTAAAACCATAAAGAATAATTTAAAGCCTCTTTAAATCTAAATGGAATTTAAGACGTTCATAAAACTAATTAGCTTTCTGGAGAGTTTTATGTAGGTTATGATAAATCCATTACAAATACATATTATCCTAGAAGCAAATTAGCTTTATAATTAGGTCTTACAGAATGCTTTAAAACTTACTATTAAGAGCAGGTATACTTGAAGCCTAAAAGGCCTTAACTACAACATCAATAAAGCACATGACTATTTCCTAACCCTGACAAACCTTTCTTAAAACCTCCTCAAGTCCAAATGACTTTTAAATTGTTCCTTGGGATGATAAAACAATTACAAAACGAATGAAAGTTGCAGTCGGGTGCTATCAAATGCAAATACCTATTAAACACAACTTTAAAATTTTTATTTCAAATCTGGAACATTTGTAAAATAGCATGGTGGAATACTCCCTATTGAAATTGTGTCACATTAGTTATAAAGAGTGGTCGAGAGAGGCAATTATATAAATTATGTTTTATTAAAATTTTAGAGCAAAATGTTATAAGGTGATGTATAAAATGCAATACTGCAATATAATTTTAGTGAAAATATACAGTATAATTACCCCAAAAAAGCAGTTAATTGAAATAGGTACGAATAAACATAATATTTATAGTGAAGTTGACAACATTACCAAGGAAGGAAACCCGATCCCGATATACGTTTAAAGAACAGAAAAATATACAGCCTAGGCATCCAAAAGAAAATCAATAATATAAAATATATTGAAACTACTAAATATGCTCTGTGTCTTTCAGAGAGTTGTAATGGCACATTACCGACTACGAATATTTGAACAATTAAAATAAGAAAATATTGGTTGTACTTAATCTCAGTGGTGCCTGGTAAAAGTGATTTGTGCCGTATTCAAGAAAATGTGAATCAAATAGGTAACGCAGTCGGTCACGTCCGACTACAACTTCTACTCGTTAAACAATTACACAATTTCAGAAACTACATATACTATGAAATAATGCTGGAAAAACATTTTTTTTATTGAATATGCCTCAAATAATCAATTGCATTTAAAATATTAGTTTTGTAATTACTATGAAGTAGAATATTTGAATATTCCCATGTATAACGATATACCAGAATATTTAGAACACTTTACAGCGTTATTTATAATGGCAAAAGCTGTCTGCAAATAACTCCGGCGCGGCGGGGAGATATAAAATGTCAAATTTTCTTGGACAGCACCTGATCTACATGCATATATGGAGGCAGTTTATCCACACTTGCGATTGCTTCATGTGCGACATTCATTGATAGCTGGTTCCTTAAGATAGGCAAGAAACATGTGTCCGCATAATGTAAGTCGAACGATATTCATTCAACACAGCGACGGCTATAGTTCGAGGCTCTTGTTCTTGGTTTCTTCGATCCGGTTACGTCGTCGTCGTCCGTCCCGCAATTTTCTATTTTCTGTTCCGATGTAACGTTTTTCCATATACTAAAACTACACCGCTTGAAACAATACGTAAAGTACTATGCTATGACTGTGTGCATATTTATGTGCTGCTTAACTGCTTGTCTCAGCTTTCCATTTTCTATATTTCCACTTTGTATAGATTTTTGTTGAAAGAAATCTTTGCGTTCTCTGTTCAGAATCTCTTCCTCGCAGTTTCTTTTTTCTTTTAATTCTTTTATTCAAATTTATTGTTGCCGCACTCGTTGAACTAATTTTTAATACCTTTTTAATACCTCAAATTATTTTCATGTCACAATTACCGTATTTCAATGGACTATAACGAATTTCAAAAATGATTTCGATCTGTAAATATGTTTTTTACGTGCCTACACTCGTTACTGAGAATTGGCTTCAGCGATTTCTATAAAATCTATCTCAAATTGCAACGTATGGCATGGTGGTGTGGTCCCATTATAGTTTGATCAAGCCTCGTCTAGTATAAGGTGGGAGAAAATTGGAAAAATGTTTTGTATTCGAGGATTTGGTGAATGCGCAGGGATAAATTCAAATTTCGTCGGATTTACATTAAAACTGGTAGTTAGGCATTCTCGGAGCAGTTGATGCCGAATCTGATGTCAACAGTTAAGAATTCAAAATGGAGAATCCAATATGGCTGTCATAATCGCAATATTTTTGCAGATTTACATGAAATTTGATCTAGCGGGTGGCCACAAGAACTGGCCTAGGCACATTGTTTATGAACCAACTGTTTTGAAATTTGGAACATATACACAGGGTGTCCCAGCTCTATTTAGACAAGCATTATCTCGGAAACGGTTAGACATAGAAAGAAATGTTTAATAGAAGATGCATTTAACCATTTTATTTTTAAATGTACAAGGTGCCTCAAAAAGACGGCAGGTTATGCAACTTTACTTAGAAAACCCTGTATATTTTTGCATTTTTGGATTCTCCTTTTATTTCCGAACAAATTTTATTAACCATGTTCTATACCTATCATTAACCATTGTAAAGATATTTGCAGTTAAATTTTTGGGATAACATTTTTTTATTAACGTAATTATAAGGAATACAAAATACAATACAAAAAACAGTAAATATTATAATTATTATAAAAGATGCCCAAATTGTCGCCCATATTCTATTTGACACAACTCATACCTCCTTAAAAATTCTCATGTACAAGAACTCCTTATGACATCTGGGGTTATTTGGCAAACATGAGTTATCCTATTTTTAAATCATTAAGGTTATTTGGTTTCTCAGCGTATACAACTTGTTTTAAATGACCCCATAAGAAAAAATCTAGGGGGCTCATATCAGGTGACCGTGCAGGCCATTTAACAGGTCCCTGATTACCAATTCAGTTCCTTCCAAATCTCTGTTAGGAAACGTGTTACAAGGTTCGAATTATGCGGTAGTGCTCCGTCTTGCTGCCTTATTAGATTAAAAATATGGAACATGACTGAATCAAGATTAAACCGTCGATATATCGTAAGCCGTTAATGATAGGTATAGAACATGGTTAATCAAATTTGTTCGGAAATAAAAGGAGAATCCAAAAATGCAATAAATGCAGTAAAGTTGCATAACCTGCCGTCTTTTTGAGGAGCCCTGTACATATGAAAATAAAATGGTTAAATGTGTCTTTTTAAACAGAATAACTTTTCTATTAAACATTTCTTTTTATGTCTAACCGTTTCCGAGATAATGCTTGTCTAAATTGAGCTGGGACATCCTGTATATAAGATTTATTTTCCGATTTAATGGTATGTGTAGTCAGAATGGCCGACTTCCGGTTTCGACGGAAATAACATAAAATTTGATTTATTAAATGGAACACCCTGTATATTTTGGTATTTTTGGAATCTGCGGACCAATTTCTATCTGATCACGTTGCGAAATTTTCACTTTTTTCAAAAATAATTTAAAAATTTTTAATTTCATTTTTTCAACCCAGAAGGCTGTGACTGGGGTAAAATGTATCTATCTCCACTCTTCCATCCACAAAAATGATAATTCTTAGTAGTAAGTTAATATTAAGTGTATTGTGGGCCAATAAATTTTAAAGTGTTGGTTTTTGATAAGAAAGTCAATTTTTTTAAATGGAACATATATGGACCATCCACAACGGTAGATAGAGAATTTTATTTCGAATACGACAATATGCGTTGTCTCTATTTAACACTAAAAAATTAAATAATTCAAAAATAGGTACCTTATTATTCATTGGATATCTTTATTTCATTATGCTTATTGGAATTAGAAACACAGCAGGCCTGGAAAGAAATGTTAAACGTCATAACAATCAGAAGACTACAATTTCCTATGACGTTTTATTAAAAGTGTGAGCTTTAAGTTGTGTTTTAAGTAATAATGGAAAATAATCAGTACAAGTATATCAGAAATGAACAAATTGACATGCTATTAATATACGGGGAATGTCTGAAAAATTCGATCAGTACATGTCCTCTGCATGCTGCGCGTTTTCCCGAGATACATCATTCAGACATGACAGTAGAGTAGAATTGAAATTAAGAGAAGAACTAAATAACGTTGGAAATGAATTTATTGTGAGTGAAGAAGCTGAAACTAATGTGTTGGCGTACGTACATTTTCCACCAAGATATTTATACTATTTTATTCACAATCATGATTCCCGTTCTCCGCAACGCATTTCTGAACTCATCGTCCGAAATTTCTTGGAATAGTTGTGTTACTCTATTACGCAAGTCTTCTAATGTTGTTGGAGTAAACTTTATTTTTAATATATCCCCACAGATAAAAATCTAAGGGAGTCAGATCAGGTGACCTAGGTGGCCACCTAACTGGATCATTGGTGCCAATCCACCGTTCTTCGTAGGTTTCATTTATGTAATCGCGAATGATATGGGCATTGTGTGGTGGTGCCCCATCTTGATGACAGTACATATTATTTTTTAAATCCTGGGGTAGATTGTTAATTTTATTTTGGATTTCATTTCGGAGGAATTCAAGATACCTTTCGCCAGTTAAAGAACCATGAAAAAATATGGGACCAATGAATTCTGTTTCCAATTATCCCAGGCCAAACTTTAAAACCGAACCTGTCTTGGAAACGTCCTTGCATTAATAGTGTCGGATTTTCATGAGCCCAGTACCGCATGTTGTTTCGGTTGAACAAACTATTATTGGTCATCAACTTGTTTACGTAATAACCAATTGCAATACACTAATCTTCAATTTTAATCATTTTCGTATAAATGCTGGTGTAGGTTATACTTAATATACGAACGGTATTTATGTTTCTTTAAAAATTTTTTCGCACCTTTCTTGCTAACGTTACATTCTATATCGAGTTGTCGAACTGAAGCAGACGGGGAAAATGTACGTACGCCGACACATTAGTTTCAGCTTCTTCACTCACAATAAATTCATTTCCAACGTTATTTAGTTCTTCTCTTAATTTCATTTCTACTCTACTGTCCTGTCTGAATGATGTATCTCGGGAAAACGCGCAGCATGCAGAGGACATATACTGATCGAATTTTTCAGACATTCCCCGTATATTAATAGCATGTCAATTTGTTCATTTCTGATATACTTGTACTGATTATTTTCCATTATTGCTTAAAACACAACTTAAAGCTCACACCTTTAATAAAACGTCATAGGAAATTGTAGTCTTCTGATTGTTATGACGTTTAACATTTCTTTCCAGGCCTGCTGTGTTTCTAATTCCAATAAGCAAAATGAAATAAAGATATCCAATGAAGAATAATATTTTTGAATTATTTAATTTTTTAGTGTTAAATAGAAATAAAACTAGAGACAGCGCATATTGTCGTATTCGAAATAAAATTCTCTATCTACCGTTGTGGATGGTCCATATATGTTCCATTTAAAAAAATTGACTTTCTTATCAAAAACCAACACTTTAAAATTTATTGGCCCACAATACACTTAATATTAACTTACTACTAAGAATTATCATTTGTGTGGATGGAAGAGTGGAGATAGATAAATTTTACTCGTGACTGCCCTCTGGGTTGAAAAATGAAATTAAAAATTTTTAAATTATTTTTGAAGAAAGTGAAAATTTCGCAACGTGATCAGATAGATAGAATTTGGTCTGTAGATTTCAAAAATACCAAAATATACAGGATATTCCATTTAAAAAATCAAATTTGATGTTATTTCCGTCGAAACCGGAAGTCGGCCATTTTGACAACACATGTCACGAAATCGGAAAATAAGTCTTATATACATGGTCCAAATTTTAAAACAGTTGGTTCATAAATAAAGGAGCTATAACCCTGGGCCGGTTCTCGTGGCCACCTGGTATAGGAGGAATTTTGTCTAAATGTTGGTTGTGACATTTTCGTAATTTTCAAGTTACGATCATACCAGGCGAAAAATTGATTATCCTATATCTGAACCGGTTCAAGGAGATATGGCAACACACAAAAGCATATTATGAATATCTATTTCAACATATTTTACTTTCTTCCATTTATTCCCTAACAAGCGTACTTATAAATCATCAACCGCCGTTCGGAAACTATGCCTACACTGCGTACATATCGGAATAAACCAATTTGGTGTGCCGTCATTCACGTATTCCATTTACTCGTCCTTACACTGAAAGTTATTAAAGAGTGAAGTGGAAATATCTATACCAAATATTTTAATAATTATAAATCGATTAAATAGATCATCAAAGTATGGTTAGCATTTCACCCTTTCAAGTAGTGATACGGAAATGGTCTGTTATCGCCAAATCAGGCATCATCTCTTCTACCATATACCATTTATTATGCGGTATCATCAACACCTGTCACAGTATCTTACTTTTGAGTTATGATTTAAGCCTAGTCGTTTTATTTTCATTGATTTCTATTTTCAAACGAATATTGTAGCTAATTTTATTTTTATTTATTTAAAAGAGAAAGATTTTACGCTGTTTATTATATTATAACATGCCATAACAATACAATAAGAATTTATCTGTAGTAAAGGGTTGTTATGTTTAATAGGTTCTTTATGTACAGAACATAGGAGGCTATTAAGTTCTATATATCCAAGTAATTTGTACGGTTTCTGAACGCATAATGCCGTGTTAATATAATCAAACCAAGAATTATTATTTAACATTACCGAAGGTTTTAGTACCCTTATGTACTTGATGTCTAGTTAGATGTACCGCACTAATTTTACGAAAAATTATTTTGCAGTTTACCAATGAAGTAAAAGGACCCCGGAACAAGACTCATGAAAATGTTGATTCGGTGGTATCGGCTGAAATTTTGGTATTTTGTAGTTCAAGTCATGCTGATCAAAAGTTCTTATCACATCGAGCCAATCCTATGGACAGTTTTTGAGATACAGCTTGTCAAAGTTAGGTAATTTGCGTCATTTTTGACATTCAAGAACTTTTTACTTTTAAACTATTAACTTTAGCAAAAAATTGCAAGGGTCAAAATATTTTTGTTCAAGTCCAATAAAGCTCAAGAGTTTTTTTCAGATTTTTTTTATCAATTTTTAGGTTAGATAAAACATATATATATATATATATATATATATATATATATATATATATATATATATATATATATATATATATATATATATATATATATATATATATATATATATATATATATATATATATATATATATATGTCAAATTTTGGCATGCTTCGGTGGGATTGGCTGAAACTTTGCTATTTTGTAGTTAAAGTCATACTGATCAAAAATTCCCTTTGCACTGAGTCTATCCTATGAGTGGTTTTCGCTCTAGGAGGGCTTGAAGGTCTTAACAACGAGGTAACAGGTAATCTATATGTATGTGTTTATGAATGGCTTCCAGCGCGTTTGTGTACTGCGTGCATGCGTTTGTGTGTACGTATGTTCCAGTGTATACAGAGTTATCCGGAAATATCGATGACAAACTTCTGGTGCAAATTCTATATGCAAAAATATGTCCGCAAAAAACAACAAAAAGTAAAAATAAACAGATAGAAAGTGAAATAAAAAAAATACTATCACCCTGGTTGACAATGAGAACGCTCTCATAAGAAACATAGTGCCGATAAGAGCAGGTTCTTTTATAAAAATAATCACACACATACGCACGTACACAAACACGCTGGAAACCATTCATAAACACGTACCTACATATAGATTACCCGTTATCTCGTTGTTAGGACCTTTAGGCACTCCTGGAGCGAAAACCACTCATAGGATAGACTAAGTACAATAGGAATATTTCATCAGCATGACCTTAACTACAAAATAGCAAAGTTTCAGCCAATCCCACCGAAGCATGCCGAAATATGACATATATATATTTTACCTAACCTAAAAATTGATAAAAAATTCTGAGAAAAAAATCTTGAGCTTTATTGGACTTGAACAAAAATATTTCGACCCTTGCAATTTTTTGCTAAAGTTAATAGTTTAAGAGTAAAAAGTTCTTGAATGTCCAAAATGACGTAAATTACCTAACTTTGACAAGCTGTATCTCAAAAATTGTCCATAGGATTGGTTCGATGTGATAAGAACTTTTGATCAGCATGACTTGAACTACAAAATTTCAGTCGATTCCACCGAATCAACATTTTCATGGGTTTTGTTCCGGGGTCCTTTCAACTGTTTTTTTAATATCTGTGAAAAAATATTTATATCTCAGAGCTAAACTCTACTCAATACTACTACATCTTTATGCAGTGTAACATGCATACCCCAGACGAATTAGAATTTGTACACAGTGGCGTAACCAAGGAGGATTCTGGGGTTGTAACTTTCCCCCTCCCCCTTGAAGAAGAGCTTCGGTGCACTCTTCCCTTTTTATGCCCTACTGGAATTCAGTGAAAGGACATGGTGCGCCTGATACGTCAGTCAGTGCAGATTCCGTAGTTTAAGTTTAAAAACAATATTATTTTCAGCACTAAATTAGTAACCTCGTCCACCTGAAAAACGATCAATTAATTATTGATGTAGTGTCATTATCAATAATTTTGATATAGGATTCATATCTCAGTTATTTGCAACTAAAGTTAATGGTAGACGCAGAAAGTTTAACCTACCTTACTAAATTTATGGCTACATCACTGTTTTTACGAACTAAAAAATCCCTAAATGTACTTGATGGAATAGTACATAATAACTGACGTCTTATTATGTATACAAAAAGTTGCTGTGCTTTGACATCACCTCCGAAATGTGAGTTGAAGGAGTGAACATCTGGTTTATCGCAAATATCTCAAAAACTCAAATTCAAGTTTTATAAAATTCACGATAATACCCAACCAGCAAATTTGTTTTATAATTTAAATGTTATACGATTATTTTGTTTTGTTGTTATTTTATTAATGGTTCTAAAATGCTAATTGGTTATATTAGAGTTGCAGAAAACACCATTTGGTAGTCTGCAACTGAACTGTTTTATAAACTTATCATTAAAACGTTTTTACAGCAAAATTATAAAATATCTTATAAAGCAGTTAAAAAATTATTTTAGAAACGTTTTAGTGACTAAGCTATAGCACATTTCAGCTTATAAAACTAAATAATTGTATAGTGCTTTTTTAGTAACGTTCGGCAGTATTTTCAGCACCGTTATATGTATTAAATTTATTTCAATTATATTAAAATCATTTTATAGTTGTTTCCTATTATCTTATAAAACAATTATATTAAAGCACTATTTGGGACAGTTTTGTTATTGAAAATAAATTGTTCCAGAGTCTGCTACATAATTATTATATAGCGTTGCAATCTACTGCAATATGGCAACGGCAATAAAGTAGTTACAAAATAAAATTGTTTACGTGAACACAAAAATGCTGCTGCTACCATTGCAATAAAATATATTTGAAGCAACGCGCATGAAAAACAACAAACAGCTGTTTTCTGAGATGAAGTTGGCTCTAAATAAATGGACAGAACCGTATTGGAAGATTTTACTTTACGCATATAAATTTTCAAATTTTAAATTTCGTTTTTACCTCTGTGATGTCTAACAGTAAATATATTTGCCTGCCTGGCAGAAAGTATGCCCCACATGAGAAACTTTTTTCGTTAGTGAACATTCTATCCTTTATAAAAATCAAAATTCTATTTGCATTTCCGTCGCTTCTTATTTGAACTGTCCTCCTTCGTTGCCTGTATATTCAAAGGATCAACCCAACCTTTCTATGTAGTACACAGCCAACTAACTAACAACCTAATCTAATCTAGCTGTCATTCTTATATTATTTATTTTTTCATTTAATTTAGGAGTGAAATTTTCTTACCGAACCCCCCACATGCTTTAATTAATTACTAGAAATTTTTTAAGCACCAGGGAGATTACTAGTGAACATTTTCATAAAATGAGCAAGGGTGTGTTAAAATAAAAACTTAATACGCAATTTAATGGTAATAGTTACAATAAATTACAGTTTTTATCAAAATGTTTGTTCCTGTTATTTTTACAGTTATTTTTCTTCGCTTATAAGTTATAACAAAAATGCAAAATAAGACATTTGTGAAAAAAAAATACGGTCCTGTCACAAGACCCGTCACCTCTAAGACACATTATTTTATAGATGTTTTGTAAGAATCGACTCTAGCTTAATTATCTTAAAATGCTTGTATTTAACACAAAAGTATTTTATAGAAGGAAGCCATTTCATGAGACCAGCGTTCGAGGTCGCAAATATGACAAGATATAAAAAGTTTAAAAATCACGCTTTTATTAATATTTATAGCAATTAATACGTGCTAATTATAAAATGATGATGATTAAATCAAATTGGCATTAAATTTCATTACAAGAAAATTTTAAAATATGAAATCGATTTTTATACAATTCCAACAATTATTCAAAACCTTCAGTAAACATGAGGGGCACTTTACATTCATCAAAAACACATGGCATAATTCACAGTAAAATTTTCTTGGCATCAAAAATTGCAAGCTGTAATTATTAAGTAAGTTCTTCTCCATTATCCAGTAAAATAACTGAGAGCTTGGTATTATAGAGATCAGCATATTATATATTTGTAAGTACATGTATGCGATTTTTTGAATACATTTAAGAAATTGTTTTATTTTATTGGTGTTTTATAGCAATAATAACAGTGAAGTATGTGTTTTATAACGCAATTAATTGAAGCTTCAACAAAACTGTTTTATAGTGACGGTGCCGAATCTTAGAGCCTGCGGAATTGTTTATTCAATTATTTTGTAATGGTTGCAATAGCTTTTATAAAATATCAACAATGATTAATCTATTTTATAAGATGGTGCCAATTTTACATTTATAGTTGTCGCAATAACGTTTTTAAAGTGTTTCTGAGACTAATGTTGTTTTATAAAATTTGTGCCAGAAACATTTTTGCAGCTTTTATAAAATACCAAATTGCTAGTTGGGTATGAGATTAACTATGTCTAATTTGGATGAAAATTAACCTAGACAGAATTTTTTCAACTAGCTGTGAATTCGAATTGTAATTTTTTTCGCAAATTTATAGTTTTCGAGATACTTAGGAGGTGACGCCACTTTGAGTATATGTTATAAGACGTAATTTGTAATAAATGTCTCGCCTAGTGTCTAGATTTCCTAAAAATATCTAATTCATCTGTGTTGGTACGTTATCAAATATATTTAGATTGCGTTCAAAAAGTTTGGTTAAATAACTTTCTGAGATTTATTTTATACGTCGTACTTGTTATTCTGCATGGACAGATGCAACAAGAGAGGTCCTTATAAAATATATTGATTATATAATATTTGCTGTACGGTTTTCTCTGTGAGATCGGGTTTTATCAGTGTATAAATCTTCTACTAACGGTAATTCTCGAACATATTAGAAACAGAGAAAGACGGTTTAAGTTATTACAGTTTCGTTTAGTTTTATAACAAAATCCAATAATAGGAATAGGATATCCAGAATAACGAATTCAAATACCTACGCTTTCACTCTCAGGTTTTTGTGCCCTTTACATGAATAGACAATAATGAGTATTGCATTATACTCAGACGTTAGTGGAAAGCATACTTTCTACGAAACAACAACATTGGTTCATACAAATAAAAATGAGAATTCGAAATTGCTTTCATAAAGCAATATTCGTTTCGAAAGATGTACATTATTCGAAATTTATTAAAAATCAATTATTTCAAAAACCTCGTACCTACCAGCAAGCATTAAATGCGTACAATCCTTAATATTTATTTCTATTTCATACCTCTTTAAATAAATTTATTAAGCTCCTTCCTTAAGCTTTATTATAAAATTCAAATTCCTGTAATCCTAAAACTACATTAATTAATGCGTCCACTTTTCTTCAGTTAAATTAATTCAAATTTCGCGGTCCTGTCATTACTTACATACTGTGTGACATTTAAACAATTAATAGGTTATACACTAATTAAGTAATAACGTTTTTATTCTGAACGATTGAAGGATGCACTATTTTTGTCTGGTACTTACTAAAAAAAATATAAATATTATTTAAAAAATTAGTAAATTATATTGCACACTCAGCTGGATGTATGCTCCATTTTCACTCAGCGTGCCAAGGCTTTCGCTAATTTTTAATGGGTTAATTCTGACAAGAATCGATTTTAAATATAGCTTTCTACTCTTCGTAAGTCTCCGCCATTTCAGCTAGTACGTATGAAAGTGCGTACGGAAACACTCTGCAAGTCGTAATTCTTAGTGAATTCACTTGACTTTTTTAATTGCTTCGTCCACTACCACAATAGAACCATATTGAGTTTCATAATGATCTGTCGAGTAGTTCCATTATTATAAATAATTATTTAACATCGTCACGAGTTTCGAGGACTATTTCTCTCATTTTCAGCATCTATTTGAAAAATAAAAGAATTACATAGCCACACAAAAATCAGACCATCATTTTCCTATGTACTTTGACCTGCAGATTGTTTGATTTCGTCTCTAATTTTCTTAAATCGCGAAAAGTGTCGTCTTTTTAGAGTTTGTTATGATACCAAAAGTTTGAAGCTTCAAATTGAGACAAAATCAAGCAATTTCGATATCTAATGCGTTTTTAGCAAGTCACAGGATATTGGAAAATGGTTGTCTAATTTCTGATATACAGAGTGTGGTTATGTTATTTTTTCGTTTAACTCGCTGTAACTCAAAAACAAAATAATAAATTAGTCTCAAATTTTTACAGTGTCAATGTATATTTTTTTATGTTAATATGAAGATCAAATTTTAATAAACGCAGAAAACATGAGTTTTTCTAAGACTATGTCGATAAAATTTGAGAATTTGTAGGAATATATTATTAATATTATTATTATAGACTCTTTCGGCGACGTTAGTGTTGTCTGCTCCAACAGCTCAGAGTCCAGACCGCAACAAGGGAGACTCCTAATCCAGGACTTTCCTTAAAATATGCGCTGTTCCTGTAGAAGAACTCACTATCCAGCGTCTAGGTGACGCGACACAAATTTATTTTTAGAAGGGCGCCAGCCGCGTTCGGTCCCGTTCTTCCACTCCCAAGCGGGTTCGAGATAAGACATACTTCGATAGATGAGTGATAGGTCAGGGGCTGCACTACCTCAGATCATTAATGACGCTCTCTCAGGACGTGATTTCAATTATTCACTGACAATAAGAGCTTTTACGTCTTTGGATTATTGCAATTTTTGCATAAAAAAAATCTCTATCGAAGATCTCTCTCCGACGGGATTGGAACTTGACGTGATTCTGATCTGTTTATATAGTAATAAGAGGTCTGACGTCATTGGGTTTTAGCTATTTTTGTTTAAAAAAATCCCTATCGAAGATTACTCTCCGACGGGATTGGAATTTGACGTGATTTGTATCTATTTACCTACTAAAAACCGCTGCCTAAGGAATCACTACTTCCACATCCAGATTCTCCATCCGAGTCACTCACAACGAAAAAACTTTGTATGTGAAAATAATTGTTTATGGAACTTTAATAATATAATATTTGAAATCCTCTACCCCAAAAACCCATAAAACGATACCCCACATCGGTAGTGGGGTGGGGGTGGTGATAGGGGGGTGGTAGTGGATGAAGTAAAAAAATATTTTGAGGTTTCTGATTCCTGTACATGCACTAAATCACTTTTTTTTTTCATCCCCTTTAATAAGGAGGTGAGGGTGGTAATAGGGGTGGCTAATGCCAAAAATTTTTTTGAGACCTCAGCTTCTCTTGTATATACTAAATACCAATTTCATGGACTCCTACCTGCTTAATTTACCCATTTACCCCAAATTTACCCCAATTTACCCCCCAAACCCTTCGACGGAACAAGATGAAAATATAATCTAGTTCTAGATCTCGTTAAAGTACATATGTGTACCAAATTTCAAGTCAATATCTTAAACGGTTTCAGAGTAAACTTGCGCACAAAAAAAAGTTACAGACAGACAGACCGACCGACAGACAGACAGAACTTTTTTTTCGCTCAAACTTAAAATCTCGACATTTTAAGCCTATTTGGACAATAAAAATTTTTTTGTCGTTACTATACTTCCACTGGACGTGGAAGTAAAATGACAGTTAAGGATTTCTGGAGAAATCGCATAAAAAATCCCTATCAATCTCCCGTAAGGCGACAAGGACACTGAGTATCAGACTAAAGGAATCATGAGATTATGATTAACTCAGTTGTTTAGGTCTTCCAAACGAAAACTCATGCAATTAGTTCAGAGAATGTAAAAGAATCACGCCTCCCAAACTATGGCAAATTACTTTTTAACCATACAAATGAGAGCGTACGCTAACAATCGATTTGGCAGAAAAGATTCAATTAACCTCCTCAGGATTTAATACAAGCTTTTTAAAAAGAATTTAAAAATTTTGTATTTTTGGTAATTATGGCTGACTGAAAATAATATAAAAATATTTTACTTAAAAAATTTTGGTTTGCTTATGAATAGCTTAAAGGTCCCAGATCGTGATTTTATCATTCACGGGACGGAGCTAAACTAACACATGAGTTTAATAACTTTCGGCCAGTCTTACGACGTACTTGTCCCCATGCAGGTTCAATCTAGGAAAAATGACAGCGAGTTGCTTTCGGACGACTTTTTGGCAAAATGGATTTTTGAGTCCTTTGTACACAAGGCGGTTTTGCCTATAACTTTATTATTTGGAGAGCCCTGCGTTTGACTTTCCTACCATCGCTTTCGTCCAAATTATGAGTCGCTGGGTGAATCCACTTATTTTATGCGAGAAACCGGCCTTGTTCATTTTCACTGATTTTTGCCAATATTTGCTTATAGACGCTACTACGCCTTTGCCTAATTCGTCGGTTTTGCCCTTTTGATACATTGCATCGTTAAAATTTTATTGTCAGTCTTTAGAACAGGATATATGATGACTGTACCTCCACGGTCAATGTCTTTGGCGGAGGAATTAAAGTTGAAAATATTATGAATATTTTCAAAGTACTTTTTTGGCGTACTTTTTAAAAAGTATGTGGTTCATTTTTCCATGACCACTATATACTTTCACTCTCATATCCTGAACAAAAGTATATTTTCCTAAGTAAAAATTCGGTGTTTCTTAGAATTTCCACCCGGTTGTTTCTAATGTCTTATCAAATCATAACGGTCCATTTGGACTAATTTGTGGCTCTGAAGCTCTTCAAACTCGTCTGTCACGATTGAAAATGCCCTTAAATGAATTTTTTACCTAAGTCGAACTTTTATTTTGGCTTCGATCTAGGTCAATTCTGGGAGATTCTACAACATTCCCAGCGGTGTGATCTATACTTCTTGTGCACTCGGTTGATCAGGCAATTGTTGTATACTCTGGTCATGGCCCTGCTTAAAAGTTCCATTTTCCTAAGTAAAAATTCGGTGTTTCTTAGAATTTCCACCCGGTTGTTTCTAATGTCTTATCAAATCATAACGGTCCATTTGGACTAATTTGTGGCTCTGATACCCTTCAAACTCGTCTGTCACGATTGAAAATGCCCTTAAATGAATTTTTTACCTAAGTCGAACTTTTATTTTGGCTTCGATCTAGGTCAATTCTGGGAGATTCTACAACATTCCCAGCAGTATGATCTATACTTCTTGTGCACTCGGTCGATCAGGCAATTGTTGTATACTCTGGTCATGGATCTTCTTGAGAGTTCCATTTTCCTAAGTAAAAATTCGGTGTTTCTTAGAATTTCCACCCGGTTGTTTCTAATGTCTTATCAAATCATAACGGTCCATTTGGACTAATTTGCGGCTCTGAAGCCCTTCAAACTCGTCTGTCACGATTGAAAATGCCCTTAAATGAATTTTTTACCTAAGTCGAACTTTTATTTTGGCTTCGATCTAGGTCAATTCTGGGAGATTCTACAACATTCCCAGCAGTGTGATCTTCTACACTTCTTGTACACTCGGTTGATCAGGCAATTGTTGTATACTCTAGTCATGGCCCTTCTTGAGAGTTCCAAGTTCTCCTACAATTACTGGCATGACTGTGGTCTTTGCATTCCACATTCTGCTAACTTCTATTCGGAGGTCATTGTACTTGCTCAACTTTTCTGTTTCCTTGAGCATTATATTCGGGATGGATACATGGAATAGCAAACATGACTTCTCCTTTTTATTGTGTACGACGATGTCTGGTTCCCCGTTCAGGCCTAAGCCGTTTTCAGCAACTGCACAGTCGCTTTTTTGTCTAGTGCTGGTAGTGCTAGTCGATCGTGGTCGTGGAAGAATTTTCCATTATTATTATTATAAGTATAGCAAGCGGAAAGCTTTTTACCTTTCGAAACAGATATTAAGTATATAAGGATTAAAAAGATAGGATGAAGGCAACTTTTTTTATTTGAAACTGTTTCTTTTCTAGAATTATCAGTTTTCGAGAAAATCGCTTATGAGTTTGTTTTCCATATTTGTCGTCGGTAGACTATTTTACAATAATTTAATATCCTGTATTTATTTAATTTGTGTTCATCTTTGCATAAAGATAAGCGCGGATCTAGAAATTTCAATAATTTTTTTCTCGTCTGTGGATCCTTACGAAATATGGGAAATAACATATCGACAAGCACTTCTCTAACGACCCCTAAAAAATTTTGAAAAAGCAGTTTGAGAAAAATTTTTTCAAAATTTAACAAATCACAAAATTTCAATTCGTTGTATCTCAGTTAGTAATGAAAATATTTTCATAAACTTCAAAACATATAGTTGTATTTTTATTAAAAGTAAAATGCATATAAAAAAAAAACAATTTTAAACAGGAGTCCCAAAACCTGGGGTGGGGGGTAACCGAATTTTGAAAAAAATTTTCGCAAACTGCTTTTTCAAAATTTTTTAGGGGTCGTTACAGAAGTGCTTCTCGAGATGTTATTTCCCATATTTCGTGTGGGTCCCATGCGCCACAGACGAGGAAAAAAATATTGAAATTTCTAGATCCGCGCTTGCATAAAGATTTTACAAAACATTTTTATACAAACCCTCAGCAACTTACCGTACATCAAAAGTGATCTTAACGTTTAATTTAAAAGTTGTTAATTAATAAGTATGCTCGTAGTCCGAGACTCTTGAAATTTATATAGTTTTTATAATTTAAGAACATTAAGCACTTAACTTTAAAAGCACTTTACGAAAATACACTTGATACTTACTCCGCAGTTTGTAATTTGTTGATAATAGTTTTTCAAGCAATTCAACTTAAAAGTAAAACAATACTCGAGACGGGCGCATTGACTTGGAGACTATACATATAACGGATTTTTGTTTTACTATTAATATATCTTAGTAGGCTATATTTGAGGTGTTGCAGAATTCCTGCATTCCTATGTATACGATGCATACTACTCCAATTCTAAAGAATTCGCACATATGTATTCCACAACACCGCACGTTACACTCAACGTACAGCTATTTGGGACGATCCCTTTGTCACTCTTTCTCTATTTTGTAATTTCTAGGCTTTCAAAAGCTTTTTAATTGTCTTTTGTGTGTTACGTTCTACATCTCAAGTTAAAAATTGGTTCTCAAGTGCCCTGTATAATTTAGATTCGTTTCTCGATGCAAAAATAGCTAACACAAAGGAACAACGGTGGATAATTACAAAGTATGTCGTTAAATCTACGTTTCCAAATTAATATAATTAAGACTAAAATAAACGAGAAGAAGTTATAGTCGGGCGTGGCACAGACTGCGAATACCTATTTGATTAATATTTTTTTCGAACACCGCATAATTAACATTTAAAATTGACCACCAAGATTAAGTACACAGTCAATATATTTTCTATTACTTCCACATCCAGTGGAAGGATAGTAACGACAAAAAAATTTTTTTTTTAATTTTTATTGTTCAAATAGGCTTAGAATGTCATGAAACGTCGAGATTTTAAGTTTGAGCGAAACATTTTTTTGTCTGTCTGTCGGTCTGTCTGTAACTTTTTTTGTGCGCACGTTTACTCTGGACCCGTTTGAGATATTGACTTGAAATTTGGTACACATATGTACTTTAACGAGATCTAGAACTAGATTATATTTTCATCTTGTTCCGTCGAAGAGTTGGGGGGTAAATTTGGGGTAAATAGGTAAATCAAACAGGTAAGAGTCCATAAAAGAGAAGCTATGGTCTCAAAAAAAATTTTGGCATTAACCACCCCCATTACCACCCCCACCCCATTATTAAAGGGGATGAAAATTGTGATTCAGTGTGTGTACATTTGTACAAGAACCAGAAACCTCAAAATATTTTTTTACTTCATCTATCCCCACTACCACCCCTATCACCACCCCCGCCCCACTACCGATGTGGGGTATCGTTTTATGGGTTTTTGGGATAGAGGATTTCAAATATTATATTATTAAAATTCCATAAACAATTATTTCCACATACAAAATTTTTTCGTTGTGAGCGACTGGATAGAAAATCTGGATGTGGAAGTAGTGATTCTTTTTGCAGCGGTTTTTTTGTTGTTGTAATAGGTAACCACTGTCGCCAACGCACAGTGGGAAATTTTTCCATTTTTTTGGACAAAAATCCGTCTACAATGCAATTATTAATGGATTTGAATTTTTTTTTTTTTTTAAATAATTGTTAGGTATCACCCGATGTTTGAGCACTGTCCAAATTTTAAAAACGTTCAATATAACTTCAAAAAATCCTATAAATATATGAAATTCGTGTATTTTACTTAAGTAAAAATGCGAAATTCTGTTTTCTAAAAGTTTTACTCATAAAATATCCTTTATTACATGTTTTTTGGGTCGCTGATTAAGAAAAATGGGGTCCCGTTAACCAGAAATTGATATAACACCCATAACACCCTTAAAATACCGAAAAACACCCCCAATAGGGATTTTTTCGAAATATTCTTATTAAAAATGTAAAATAGTCTAGTAAAGTATATTTTTTATATGATAAATAGTTATTCAAATAATAATTCAGTAAACATTTACCCTAAGGGTTAATCAGAGGGGTTGAAACCACCCCCATTTCGACAAAAAATATAGTTACAATGGTTATTTTTTAGTTTTTGCTTCAAAATAGGGTAAGAGAGTACATTGTGACTATGAGAGTGTATCTCAACCCCCTTTAAGGGTGAAAACCACCCTTAAATGGCTGTAGAATTTGAAAATAAGTTTCGAATTTTTTTGAAATTTTAAAATCACGTCTTCTTCGATATTTTCACTAAAATCAGTCTCCGAACCTTGTTTGATAAATAAAAATTATTTTAAAGGTTAAATTAATCAATTCTTATATACTTTGAGAATGTGAATAAACAACAATTCAATGTGAGTAGAATCAAATTCTAAGTTCTTTAACGTTTTTAAGAAGAAAAAATATTTAGAATGAAATGAAAATTTTTCATCCATTATATGCAATGTGAAACAACAATCCAATTTTTAGTAAACATATTTTAAGCATCCTAAAGTTCAAAAACAATTGGGTGCTTAATAGCAGCTTAGAATCAGCAGATATCTCTATTTTTTTCAAACAAACTAAATTTTAGACATTTTGGTGGTTGGAATGAATTTACTCCATATTTGTTCACCCTGCCTAAAACTACAAAAGCTTGAATTTTTTTCCCGTTTTGAAACCTATGGCGGGATGGGGGTAGTTTTAACCCTCCATAGGATTGAGTCTCTACTATTTGAGAGTAATGGCTGGTTGTCGCACCAGTCAAATATTTTGTTTGCACTAAGAGATACAAAAATTTGGCCTTTGTACATGTTATTCACACTCACCTGCGTCTTTTGAGTTTTAGCGGTAGTTTTCACCCCCCGTAAGGGCGGATTTCGGTTTAATTTATAGAGATAACTTACTGTGGCTCGAATTTAAATTCTCTATACCCGACTACAAAACATCTACCATTTTTCAAACTTCATTAAGAGTTATTACATTATTTCTATGATTTTACACCATTTTAAGGGATGTTTTTGACTAAAAAACAAAACTGACCCGATATATCTTTTTTTGGACTACGGATTCGGATGCATCGTCGAAAAATACACCAAATCCATATAATTTGGCCCGCTGCACAGAACTTTTTTTTTGTGTGGCTGTGTTATAATAAAACATATATAGTTTACAAGTCTCTGACGATCACCCTATATGACGAATATGGGTCTGAAATAAAAATGTCAACAAGAGTTATCGTGTTTAATAGTTATTCGCAATCGGCAACACCCGAATGCAACTTCTATTTGCTTCGTAATAGTTTTAGTCTGTTCGTAATAGCATTGTATATTGGGGTTTAGATGTCTTGTACATCTTCATATTTTTGTGTGCTTATCAAAAACCATAGTAACATTTTGCTCTAAAATTTATAATAAAACATAATTTATATAAAATGTGATAATTGTTGTGACGGTCGCCCTGTACAACGGATATGGCACAATTTCGATGCTATTTGATGTATGTTCCAATTTCTAGTTAAAAATTAATTAAATCCGATTGGTATAATAACAGACATGCTGTTCAAATGCTTCTTTATTGAAAAGAAATCTTAATAAAGGCGGATCTAAGAATTTACCTATGATTAATATATATTATCCACATCGATGACAAGCAGATATTGGTAAGACGTTATTATAGATAAAAGGATATTTCTTGATGCACATAGTTCAATATATTCATTTCGATGAGATTGAAGATCGTTTGAATAGATTATATCCTTTTCTTCAACAGATGAGAAATTGGGAAAATTCTATTATTCTTATGTTTTTACTGAATCGTTACGCGCGAAAAGAAAAATATGTTCTTCGCGTCAATTTTTAATTTTTTACTTTGTTTACTAGAATTTCTATATCTATATTGCACAAAGGCTTGAAAGTGAACACGAACATTTAGCAACAACAATACAATGTAAATTGCTTAAATTTTGTACATGTATCATCTGAAAATAGTTTACACCGGGAGATCAACAGAAAAATAAGGGCACTTATGAGTTTTCTAAAGCATGTTGTGTTTTTTGCCATGATTTTCTGTTTTTCTTTCTAGGATTCCCTGCCACATGTACTCTTTTCAAAACATAATATGGAATCTAGAAAATAATACAACTATCCAGCGTATTACTGGAAGATAATTTCTACGTCTGTACTTTTACGTCAAAGGAACAGATAGAGGATGTTTTTGACATATGATATTAAAAAGAATAAAAATATAAAAATATTGTATTTCGCTGACGACAGAATCTGCTTCCTCTTTACTTAGTAGAAAGTCTCTTATACCGTGTGACACAGACCAGTGGCTCACCCCTATATTTTCTCTATTTCATTTATTTTTTAACTTACTTTTGAAATTCGGGGGCACAAACTACCTGTAAAAATGGATTTTTGGACATAAAAAACGTTCCGGTTTACCCGGAAATTACCGTAACTTTCAATTTTTAAATGGAACACCCTGTATATTTTTACATATTTGGATTCAAAACAACATGCTGAGTATACCATGAGACTTTCACGAATTTTTGAGTCGATGTTCAGATTTTTTAAGCATTTTTAGAAATTCGTCTAGAGTGCTTTGGAATACCAAAATTTTTTCTACGGCAGGTACAGTCCAAGGCAAAAATATAATTTTTGGTTTAATTTCATTAATAACTATTGACGAAGTCTTCAAAGTTGAACATATCACTTTTTTATCGAAAACTTTTTTTTAAATGGGAAGGTGGAGGCTCATAGTGTTCAATAAATTATAGATTTTTTTCTGAATTTATTTATATCCATTTTAAATCTATGCTACTTGTTTTTCTATTTTATTTAATTTATTTAAAAATAAAAAATCACTTTCAAAATAAGTTTTATTGATCCTTACAGTTTGCACTAGTACTTATACCTATTAAGAAACAAAAGAGAGAACCTAAAAGGCTGTTATTCACAAAAAGGTAGTTATTCACATTTCATTATTAGACATATGATTTTTTTTCAATTATGCAAATGCAAATCGCACAATTTTAAGTGTTAAATTCCTAGAAATGGCATTTGAATTTTCCAAATATTGTTCAATATGACCCCCATCACAACCAATACATTTTTTTGCTCGCACAATTGTGTTACTCATTACATTCCTTAACATTTGTGGAGTGATGCTAATAAAAGCTCTTCTTATTCTCAATTCGAGATCCTCGATGATCATAACGGGAGTTTCGTAAACCTGTCTCTTGATATAACCCCAAAGAAAGAAGTCTAATCGGGTCAGATCAGGTGACCTTGCAGGCCACCTTATGAAAGTCGTAGTGCAAAGGCAACTATGTTAAAGTTCAATAAAAATTATTTTGAAAGTGATTTTTTATTTTTAAATAAATTAAATAAAAGGAAAAAATAGCATAGACTTGAAATGGATATCAATGAATTCAGAAAAGAATCTATAATTTATTGAACACTATGAGCCACCACCTTCCCATTTGAAAAAAAAGTTTTCGAGAAAAAAGTGATATGTTCAACTTTGGAGGCTTCGTAAATAGTTATTAATGAAATTAAACGAAAAATTATATTTTTCCCTTGGACTTTACCTGCCGCAGAACAGATTTTGGTATTTCAAAGCACTTTAGACGAATGTCTTAAAATGCTTAAAAAACTGAACATCGACTCAAAAATCCGTGAAAGTCTCATGGTATACTCAGAATGTTGTCTTGAATCCCAATATGTAAAAATATACAGGGTGTTCCATTTAAAAATCAAAAGTTGCGGTAATATCCGGGTAAACCGAAAATGGCTCATACCGTTTTCTATGTCCAAAAATCTTTTCAGGTAGTTTATGCACCCCAAATTTCAAATGGATAAGTTAAAAAATAAAAGAAGTATAGTGATGAGCCACTAGCCTTCCACCCGGTATACTATGTATATTAAGTACACAGCTTTAAAAATATCTTTCTGTAATATTAGATATCCATAGATACTACTTGCAGATATAGAACTGTTAATATATTTGATATTTTTATTTTAAACAATGTTAAAATTGTTAAATCTTCTTTTAACATGGCAACCAGGTTGTACAAACATATACGGAACAATTCGACATGCATTTAACGTTTTTTAACAATACTATTACTATTCTTTAATTCTATTTTGCTCTCTTTGAATCAAGATAGAATTGAAAATCTATTTTAGTATTACTAGTATTAAAATAAAATTTTGTTTTAATACGACGAACTCTGTTGTTTTAATGCTGGGAGCTAAACGACATAGCTGGAGTCTACTTTTGTAAAAAGTATATTGGTAAGAGCCTAAATCTGCCAGCAATTGGAAGTATTGTATATTCCGTTTGCGGTTGATGATAAGAGTAACATCACTACATAACATCAGAGTCAGCCAGCAAGCGGCTCGTAGGGAATTGTAGCACGGGGAGTTTTCGAGTCAGAGGGGGACCAGCCAGCGACCCCTAGCATAGCGGGTAAGGGACCACACTCACGTTAATGTCTGTTGCAGGGCCATGGGACTCAGCGGCCACATAGACGGGGTGGATTGAGATCGTGCAATCATGCATAACGCACAAACTCTTCGGACGACATACCCACATCTGCTCTATATGCTGCTGATATTTCAGTTAAATGGTAAGTCAACAATTAGCCTATGCGACAAACAATGCCCTATTTCCTTTTAGAGCGAGAGCAAATCCGCAAAATATCCTCAGTTTTAAAGAATGTTTTCATCATAATTATACAGCAAATAATAGTCCGAGAGACAACCGCACGAATCCCCACGTCGTCGTCGAACATCCAATTAATTCATGATAAATTCGGAAGAATATATACTGAAAAATACTAAACCATTGGTCTGCCTAAGCATTTCCTGACGTAAAGCCTTTACTTAAGCTAATTAGGGAGCACACTACGTTACAAAACACCCGGTAAAAATTTATATGGATTATAGAGAAATCATAATAGTTCAAAAGCAGTCTCTTTACACCGATGTGTATTTTCTTGTGCCCACTTGTAATGAATTTTCTATTGAAAAATCTTAATTTCTTATTTAACAACCATCTACAAAATCTTACTTTGCACTGTCTTTTTTATGCTACAGTGTCTCTGAAGTTGTCCCAAAGAAATTTCTTTATTTTGGTTAACATAAGTCAATACTTTATTCACCTTTCTTACATTACCCGCAACATGCTCTCGCCTTACTACTTTTTTGGAAAATGAACAATGTGTTTTTAGATTTTGAACCTACTTTCTAAACTAGTTGGATTTGGCTGCGGAGTATCTGGAAATCTCTCGCTGAAAACTATGACTTGATAGCTGTATACATTGTTTCTCACTAATTATAGCTGATCTTGTAGTAACGGTTACTATACAGTGTGTTTCACTTCTCGTGAAGACACTCCTGTATCTTTTTTATTTGTGGCCCAATTCATTTCAAATTTTTATTAACCATACAACTCCATAAGACAACTTTATTCAACACATAAATGCCGTCTAGATCTAAAACGCCGGCGTACTGCGATAAAAAGAAAATCGCAATTTTCGAGAAATCATAGTAGGCTTAGAGATAGACAAAAATTTTGTCAATGAAAGTTGTTCGAAATCACTTGATATCCCCCCTGTAAAGTTTTGTAAAAATCGGAATGTTTTCAAATAAAAAATTTTGTTTCACTTCTCGTGAAGACACCCCTTCATCTTCTTTATTTGTGGCCCAATTCATTTCAAATTTTTATCAGCCATGCAACTCTATAAGACGACTTCATTCAACACATAAATGCCTCCTAGACCTAAAACGCCGGCCTACTGCGATAAAAAAACCGCTGCCCAAGGAATCACTACTTCCACATCCAGATTTTCTATCCGAGTCACTCACAACGAAAAAATTTTGTATATGGAAATAATTGTCTAATAATATAATATTTGAAATCCTCTACCCCAAAACCCATAAAACGATACCCCACATCGGTAGTGGGGTGGGGGGTGGTGATGGGGGTTGGTAGTGGGGGTGGATGAAGTAAAAAAATATTTCGAGGTTTCTGGTTCTTGTACACACACTAAATTACATTTTTTTCATCCCCTTTAATAATGGGGTGGGGGTGGTAATGGGGGTGGCTAATGCCAAAATTTTTTTTTGAGACCTTAGCTTCTCTTGTATATACTAAATACCAATTTTATTGACTCTTACCTGCTTGATTCATCTATTTACCCCAAATTTACCCCAATTTACCCCCCAAGTCGATATCTCAAACGGTTCCAGAGTGCGCACAAAAAAAAAGTTACAGACAGATCGACAGGCAGAAATTTTTTTTTCTCTCAAACTTATAATCTCGACGTTTCATGACATTCTAAGCCTATTTGAACAATAAAAATTTTTCAAAATTTTTTGTCGTTACTATACTTCCACTGGATGTGGAAGTAATAATATCGCAATTTTGGGAAAAGTTTCCTTTATGTGTTAGATAAAATCACCTTATGGAGTTGTATAGCTGATAAATGAATTCGGCCACAAATAAAAAAGATATTCATGAGAAGTGAAAGAATTTTTTTTTTTGAAAATATTGAGATTTTCACAAAATTTTACAAGGGGCATAACTTATCTAAATTATACTTAAAAACAATAAATTCGAGCCATTCATGTTCACTGAAAATCACATGCACCCTGTAAATTTACAACAAAAATTGTCAGGAATTCGCGTAAAATCACGTTGTAAAAATATGGCCTCCATGTAATGTATTTTTACAACAGTGGTGTAATTTTGCATCCAGTCTGTGGTCATTATCCTGTGTGACGAATATTATACCATCGGTATACTGCGCAGTTTCTTGCTTCTTGTCCATCATCAGTACAAACTAGCTTTTATTTAGAAAAAAAAATTATTTGTGTTGTGTTGTGTTATTTTCTGGTACATATTCTTTCGAACTTATCATGAATTAACCAGATGTCTGATGACGTAGAGTTTCGTGCAATCGTCTCTCGACCTATAAAAGGTTCCTGAAAATTCACTGAAATTGCCGAGTTTTCGCAACTTCGGTTAGATCGATACCATGACTTTGTTAACATTTAAATCTACGGGGATAACTGGCATAAAAATTCGCAGCAAATTGTATAATTGTTTCATTTACAGCATATTTGAGACCAGCGCTATCCCTCGGGTGCTTCTCCTAACAATTAGTCATAGGGAACAGGCCCTGATGTTCTGTACCAATACGCTATGGTAACTTTGAATAAAAAAGGTTAACTGGATGTAGCCTAATTTTATTGTGCAAATTTTCATATACACCTGTTATTAACCATTCTATCTATATATTGTTGATCTAAGTATGATGATCATGCTTGTATAGAAATAAGAAATCTCCCTTACGAGACATCTTGTCAAAAATATGTATATAGTAGTATCTCTTGCCCTACCTAGAGGATACTTTTCTTCATAAATACACACTTGTTACATTGAAAAGCAAAGAATTATTAAAATTCAAAAGAATATAAAATCTCACGTTTATGTTTTAATAAATATAATATTGCCTTCTACTGTTGACTATATTCAAACCACCAAACAGTTGCGGCAGTTTTTTCTTTGTAATCTGAAATTATCAGGGTGGTATATAAATTATTCGAAACAAAATTACCACTACAAAATAATATAAATTTTTATGCTAAAACTTACAGGAAATATTTATTAACTTGACAAATACAATAAAAAGAATCACTCTTAGCTCCATCTAGTATTTAAAAATAATATATTTTATTTCTGCGTATATAACTATTAAAAAATCTTATTTTGGACATTGAGCAGACAACTTTCATGTATTTAATGTCTAACTTTTAACACAAAAACAAGAAACATCTATCATAACAACTTGGTGCTTTGAAGTACATATAACAGAAGCTGATTATTAACTACCTCTAGAGTGGTATTTAATCTTATCTCTTTGAAAAACAATCTTTCTCAAGTAAATCAAAATGCCCTTACGTACTTTTAACGTAACATAACTTGAATTTACATCGACTTCGAAATATAATTACCCAAGTAACAATTTTAGTTTTAATATACTTTATACGATATTCTGAAAGCTTATTTCTAAGACTACTTATAAATATTAATGGTCTGGAAGGACTCTATAAAACTGACTTAAAACCTCTATAACATGTCTCTATTTAAAACTACTACTTTGTTTTAGGATAAGCACTATGTTCAAATTTAAAAGGCACACACAAATGCATTGAGAAAAAGTATTATATTTAACGAAGTAGTCCAGACAAACTTGTCTTTGAATTTGGAGGTTGTCTACTATATGTGTTGTGTTTATTCATCCACATGCATACGGCATCCACAAATACATGAAATGTCAACGAATATTTCTTAATACAGTTTTAAAACTACCTATTTTAAAACACTAGTGTTTTATGGTTAAGCCTGACTTATTACAGGTCTTTGCCCATTTCATTAATACTAATGATGTTTTGGTACTTGTCTTTTTAGTTGTGCTTGTCTTTTTACTTGTCTCCAAGCTTTTATATATATAATGTTGTTATGTGCTAATGTTAGTAGGTGCAAATTCTTAACTAGACTTTTTATTCCGTATATGCTTTTTTTTTTGTCAACTTTCTGTACAACCTAGTCATATATATTATACGTTTTCTTTTACAGTTTTTTTTTAAATTCTCTTTTCTCTATTATATAGGAAAGAAATTTTATTCATTTATTTTTTTTACATAGACTTGTAATTCTTAATATTGTGTCCTCACCATTACTATGACGAAGCTAATCCACAACTGTAGTTTGTAGCAACAAAGCGAATAAAGAATTTGAATTTGAATTTTGAAATTTGAATTAAAACTCTAACAAGTTGTATTTATGAAGGTTCGACTAGAAACTTAGTGATTTTAAAGCATACTGGATTTATATGCCAGCAATAACAACTACTCCAAGATAATTTTATAAAGCGATTATAAAACCTCAACATTTCCTAAATTTTTCAATAAAACTCGATTCTCCTAAGTTGGACTTAATAACTAGAGTTTTATTGAAGGGTTGACAAATATCTTGATAAGTAAGTCATAAACCAATAAAGACTACAAGACAGTTTAGTTTTAACGTAAATTCTTGAATGCCTTTTTAAAACGTTCTCTAAGACAAGACTATTTTTAAGTACATTTGACATTTAATAAATCTGATATCAATCACAGATTTATGAGGTCGTCATTATAAAGCAGTGTTAAAACCTAAATAAATCTAAAAGGAATTTAAATTGTTACTTGGGTAATATGTTTGAGAAACTGTCAAATTATTCATTCAAGACAAAAAAGTATTTTAAATAGATTTGGAAAACAATTTTTTTTTGAGGTGGTTCGATATTTTTATTATTTTGTTTCAACCTTTCTATAACGGCCATTTGTTTATTTCGCTTCCACACAGTGACGAACAATATTGTCAGATAATAGAGATAGCAAACCATTTCACCATTATTTACAAATTTTTGTCAAGTTTTCAATTTATAACTATGATCGTGCCAAATGTCTCTTTCTTGGATGATGACACGGTTTTTGCCTAGACGATAAATACTCTCTAAAATGCTGTAGTGGTTACATCAAGTTAAGTATCTGAGTAGTTGCCAAGATATAACTAAAAGAGTGCTCAAAGAACTGTACGAAAAACTTAGCTTTCACGTACGGAACTTACATTCACGATTTTTCTATTTTTCAACCTTATAATATTTTTCATAACATCAAATCATTAAATTTAGATTTTCCTAATTTTATTTATTTTGATTTTTCATTTTTCGCCCGGAAAATCTGTCGCGTGTCGATAAATTTTTACTTAATAAGACGGACCCCATGTATACGCGCCCAGAAGTATTCTAAATAATACTAAAATACAGCGACCTTACACCAACTTCAAATGACTTGTATATCAGCGTAAACGTATAAGATTGCGTCGTGGATACACCATTGTTCGAAGAGATGTAAAGTCCAGCAAAAGGAGTAGGGTCCATAAGGCCGGTTTTCGTCCTAATTTATTTTTTAACAAAAAAAATTAAAAAACATGTTTTTATTATTTACTATTGTGATGTGCTGCAACCCCTTCAATTAATTCAGATGTATTTGCACCTACTCGAGAAAGAACCTACCAGTAGTAGTTCTAGAGTGATGACATCTGGAATTATCTAGAGAATGGTGGCGTCATCACAGAACAATCGAGATCTGTCATTTTTGGGTATAAAAGACCGACCGCATTCTCGGCGAGTAGTGCAGAAAGTATAGAAAGTATAGTAGTTTTTGAATTGACATATGGACAAGTGAGGTTAAGACTCCACAGTGAAAACAAAGTGATAAACATTGTTATTTGTAGTCAGTAAAGTACATTTAAGTTAATAACAGTATTGTGAAGTATCCAGTAAGTTATTAAATAAAGTGTGTTAGTGGACAATATCTTGTTGTAAAGTTTGGAACCCACGGAATTTGCGAGGGTGGTTTCCTAGGGGTGGAAATACTTTTCACTATCAATATCGAATCAATTCCACCCTAAATGAAACTTTCGCCCACCCACCCTTTTTACCTCCTGTCACCCCTCCTCCCCCCCTCCCATCTCTTTCGAATTAACGAAAATACACGTATAAAATCAAAAATATCCTCCTTATTCATCAACAGTCATGTTAAAATGTTTCAATGGCCTGCAAAGAAATCAACTGAATGCTGGTTATTTAATAGTTTAGGGGGGTATAAAAAGGGGAGGAATCGATTCGACATTGATATTAAAAAAAACATGTTTATTGTCCAAAAATAAATTAGGCCGAAAACCGGCCTTATGGACCCTTCTTCTTTCTAGATTGGGAGTAGCTCGTTTCCTGGAGTCGGTGTTTGGCCGTCGTGGAAATGGGCAGACGTAAAATAAACGATTAAAAATAATAATTTCCAATTTACAGAAGTTGAACATTAATGTTCATATAAACCTGTACTTGTTAAAATTGAATGGGATAATAAATTTTATTTCAATATATCTAGATTTATTCAAACAGAGTTTTTATAATTCTCGCTTAAGCAGTGATTAAACTGTTTTAATTTTCATTTAAATCTTTGATAGTGAGGATTATTTTAGATTTATTTTTACACTGTAACATAATTAATACTTTAATTTTAGAATTTACTGAGGATGTGTAAAAAATGACCAGAACAAATGTGCAGATTTACATATTCGTTAATAAAATTTCTAAATTATTTTAGCCAGAAATGACACCTCTCTAAACTATACATAGCGTGATTTTACCCAAATTCGTGTTTTTATCTTTAAATGTTTTTCTTAATCGCCACTCAAGCTACAAAGTTTAAGTCTGTCGCGTATACGTACACCGGGTGTAACAGGATCATAGTACATCCCCCGTTTCTCTTTTAGTTTTGAAGATAATTGATTGAAATTGATTGATTGATATCTTACATAATAAGCGGTACTTTTTGACATACAAGTGATTTTTTTTTTCACTTCCGGTTTCGCCGGAAGTGACACTAACTTTCGATTTTTAAATAGAACACTCTGTATATTATTGCATTTTTGTATTCTGCATAATTTTCTGAATCCAACGATACCAAATAAGTGACATTTCAAACGTCAATATTTTTCATAATATAATTTTTAGTTTTCCATTTAAGTGTGCCATGATGGTTCCGATTTATTCTAAATGACACGTGTAATGCTAGAAAAATCGAAATCTCGTCAGAAACACTAAATTACGTAATTTATGAGCAAATAAATTTCATAAAAATGGTTTTTGGGGCAAAACTCTATTTTTTCAAATGGAACCATATTGGGACCGTGGTACCACTTATCAGTACTATTAATAAGGAATTTATTCATATGTCGTATTAAAATATGCGATAAATACAAACAAACTTATAGCTAAAAGAAAATAAGAAATTACAATTGTATGTATTGCATTGAGGCCTTCTAAACATTTTTTGTCTCTTGGAATTTTTTTGTAACTTGCTAATTTTCCGAGTTACAGGCAGTTTTTCACGATAACTAATGTACTACATTTTTTGCACATTAAAAAATAAATGAAAATTTAAATATTATATTGAACTTTTAAAAATGGTATAACTATATAGGTTTCATATTTTTTATAATAATATACATAAATGATGTTAATTTTTCGAATTTTCATGTATTTTTTGTACAAAAAATGTATTACATTATTTATTGTGAAAAACTGCCTGTAACTCGGAAAATTAGCAAGTTACAAAAAAATTCCAAGAGACAAAGAACGTTTAGAAGGCCTCAATGCATATGTCTGAGTTTTTCCAAATTTTTAAATTACATATTTTTAAAGCGCTACAATTTCAAAGAAAGGGGTAGTTTTTCATGTTTTTCCGGTGAAAACGTGCTTTAACAAATAAAAAAAATCTTGTATTTCGATAACATATTCATTACATTTCCCTGCCCCCACTTTTAGGAATTTTCGAGTGGCCATATCTCCAAAAATATGCATTTTTCCAAAAAAAATCAGAAGAGTAAAAACATCTTATTTTGGACCAAAAAAGGTAAATTTATTGTTTCTCTTTCATTTTTGACCTAATTCTACAAGTTAAGGAACCCATGATTAAAGGGGTGTTTCCTACCCCTTCCGATCATTTCCCACTCTGATCTTTTTTCAACTGTTTTATTAACATCATTACAAACACATTTCACAAGGTTTTATCAAAATCCATTCATTAGCACTCAAATTAGAGGTGAAACCCCGTTCACTGGACTATATGCTAACAGCAAATAAGCAAAGCAAACGACGTCGTCGATGGGCGCGAATTCAAAATTTCTTAATTTAAATAATTAATTTCACTATTAAAACGACTTTAGATTGTAAAATGAAAAAATACGGGTCAAATAAAATTTAATAAAGTACTTGAATATAAAATTTTAAAAAAATGGTCATCGACCCTGTGGACCTGTGTTGCTCGTGAATTAAAATATCTATAATATGGAAGGCTAAAAGCTAAAATATGCTCTAAAATGACTGTAGATATTCAGCTATAAAGCTTGTATGGTATGGTATGCATACCGACAATTATTATACTAAGGAACTGACCTCAAATATTACACCAGAAATAGTCGATCTTAACATTTTTATTTGACTAAACACAAATTTATTTCCTATCTAAGGGAGAGAAACACTATTAAGTGTATAAAAACGTGATAGTAGGCTATAACATACGTAAACAATAAATAAACCAGATATAAGTATCTACATTGAGTATAGGGGCGAAAGCCACACGACATAACTGTAATTATACGATTATGGTGATATGCACTGTTTGCCCTACTAAAAAAATATTTGTAGATCATCTTGAAGCTTACGCGATAATGCTGCTTTCAAGATTAAATTCACCCACATTAGACAATATACCGCGGTGCTGCGTTAGTGTCTTATTTGTTTTAATTTCTTGCGTTGTGTAGGCTTTTGTTTCATCGGTCTGAATAATTAACTTACCACCTCAGAATCACAATTCCACTACGTGTGCGACATTTTAATGAGATTTCACCAATTTGCGTTCTCGGTATACTTAATAAACATGTCCATGTTATTGAATATCATTATTTTCATAATAACTATAGATTTGATAACCTTCTTAACCTTAACCATTGAAAAAAGGTCAACCAACCAAGGCTGATCTTTTTTCAATGGCTTTCTTATATTCACAAATCTGTATTTATATATTTATGTATGTATGTCCCAAGTAACAATTTTAGTTTTAATATACTCTATGATATTCTGAAAGCTTATTCCTAAGACTACTTATAAATATAAATGGTCTGGAAGGACTCTATAAAACTGACTTAAAACCCTTATAAGAGTACATATGCCTCTTTTTAAAACTACTATTAAAGCTTTCAAGTTTTAATGAATCATCTAAATCTTTACTCGTAGAATATTTGAAGAGTAGTATAAAACTATATTTGGTTTAGGATAATATTAAAATTTAAAAGGCACATACAATTGCATTGAGAACACGTTTTATATTTAATGAAGTAAGTATAAAAGCAAATAAATCTATTGCCACACTCACATCATCCACACAATATATGGGCCGCCATGCATAGTTATAAAATGAACATATGGCGAATACTGAGAGAGTATTTAAAAGTAGTGGGAGTCCTCACAGTGGCCTAAAATCTTCAACGAGACTAAGTTTACTGTAAAACATGGTTAGATAGTTCTTAAAAATTCGCGCGCCCTCTAAAAACACAAATTAAAAAAAATATATACGGATAAATAATGTTTCTTTTCGGTGACTTAAAACCTTCACAAAACCAAAACTTGGAACCTTCTCAATATGGCTGACCCCTATACATTGCTTGATTGCTAGAAATAATGGCAGCTGTAAGCATAAACCCTACTAGTTGTGAATAATTCTACTTCAAACGTGTTTTGTCTTAAAATGTCTATTAAATTACCAATTGCTCTTTAAGTACGCCAATTTGTTACTGTAGAAATATATTTTAAGTCTCATTGGTTTTAAAATATTTTTTAAAACTTCTGGGCTATTTTAAAACCTATTCTAAACCCTTTAAGTAATTAACGCAACCGCTTTAGGACCTATAGAGTTTATGGCGCCTGTAGAACCTAACCTAAAAATTGTCTACTATGTGTGTTGTGTTTATTCATCCACATACACACGGCATCCACAAATACATGAAATATCAATGAATATTTCTTAATACAGCTTTAAAACTACCTATTTTAAAACACTACAGTCTGGACAAAGAGAAACCAAACAACCAAACCTAACAAGTTGTTGTATTTATGAATGTTCGATTGGAAACTTAGTGATCTCAAAGCATATTAGATTTATAGGTCAGCATTAACAACTACCCCAAGATAATTTTATAAAGCGATTATAAAACCTCAATGTTTCCTAAATTCTTCAATAAAATTCGATCGTCCTAAGTAGAACTTAACAACTAGAGAGTTTTATTGAAGGCTTGACACCCTGACACCCCTTGATACCCTGATAAGTTAGTGATAAACCAATAGACTACAAGATAATTTAGTTTTAATGTAAATTCTTGAAAGCCTTTTTAAAACTTTCTTTAAGACAAGTTTTAAGTGCATTTGACATTTATTATATCTGGCATAAATCACTGGTTTATGAGGTGGTAAAAGGAATTTAAATTGTTACTTGGGGTTTTCATAGGTCAAATTTAGGGATTGAAATTTCACCCACTACCCGTTATTCTATCGAGCTGAAATGTTGCATACAGCTTTGATTCTAATGACAATACAATATTGTATGACTAATATCGTTCGAAATCGCATAAGGCGGACGCCCCAAGATGGCGGATTACCTTTTTCATCACAACCTCTGACGGCTTGATGAGTAGAATACGATAAGCTATGTGACGTCATTCTAAACCCAAGATGGCGGTTTACCTTTCTTTTCTTCATAACCTCCAAATGAAAGGGTTTGAAGAGTAGAATACGATAAGCTACGCGACGAAGACTAAGTGTAAACGTAAATCAAAATGATTAGACGAAGTAATATTTTATGAGCGCCCAATGTTTTTTATTTGCAAAGTTGAAATTTATTTTCTACTTTTTAGTGCAATTTGGTTTTAAAAGGAAACTATTGGTTTTTTAAATGTATTTATTTATAATAAGATTCAGTAGCGACTCGTGTGTTTGAAGAACTTCAAGCAGACAAAGTGGCACGTGAAGGACATTGCTAAATTAACTGTGTTTTAAGACTACTTATCTGTCCTATGGAAAATACATATTTGATGTAAATTGCACAGTAAAAATATAGAACTTCTAAGGAACAGTTTTAGAGTCATCTGAATTTAAGGAGGTTTAAAGAAAGTTTTGTCAAGGTTATATAATAGTCTTCTGCTTTACTGATGCTGTGATTAAGATCATTTAGGCTTCAAGGGTACTTGCTCTTATAAGGTAAGTTTTAAGTTGTTCTATAAGGCCTAATTATAATGTTAATTTGCTGCTAGGATTATCTATATTTGTAAAGGGTTTATCATACCTAGATAAAACTATCCATGAAGCTAAATGGTTTTATTAGCTTCTTAAATTTCGTTAAGATTTAACTTAAAGGCTTTAAATTATTTTTTATGGTTTTAACCAGGCACGTGCTGGCCCACCGGGATACCGGGAGTTTTCCGGTAGGCCCTTACAAATGCCTCGAAAGGGACCTAGATTTTCTCCCCTGTTCATTTTTGAGGGATTTTTCTGATTTTTAATACAAATTTTAGCTAAAAGTTGGATTATTAGTAGAAGAAGAAAATGTATAGGTTAAGTTTAAAGTTCTCAAGCGGATTTGTCTTGGCGGCGGCTCTCGAAAAAAGTTAATGGACATCATCTAGAGTAAAATGTTCTAGGCCATTACCATTATTAGAATTTTAAATAAAACATTTGCTGAATGAAATTAAGATTTTTAAATTGATTTGAATATTTTATTTCAGAGTGACAACTATTTAATGTATGTGCTGGTGTTGTAGCTAATACCTGTGGAAGGAAAATATCTAGCAGTATCAGGTACACATCACAAAACAACCTTTTTACCCCATCCAAATTCAGATTTATTATTACATTATGCTTCATAGAAATTCTGTGAATATACACACTTTGCTCTACTTAGTTCTTTCATTAAATAAGGTGGATACCTTATTTACGAACAGATGTTTGTAATTTATTAGGTATAATGTTTGCAAGACTTTCATCGACTGGAACATTTTATGAATAGACTAATAACGTCAAAACTAACTAATAAATCATCCACATTCAATGTTTTATGCTGTTAATGTTAACAAATCCTTCTTGAAAATTAATAAAAAGATACAATGTTAACGGATAAGAAAATATAACAAATCTACTTAGAAAACTCATACAAATTTTCTCCTTTGCGTGCCTTCGTTTTAATTGGTTTGTACAGTTTATATAATTTAACGTATCTTTTGCAACATAATGAACATCTCCTTAGTATCGAAAATGTGAACTGTGAGCTATATTATTGGATACGCGGACACCCAGACAACTGGTTTTTATAATTCGCCGGCTGTATGAAGGAAACGCATTTTTCGAAAAAAATATTTTTAAAATAGCAAAAAAAGCCTCCATTATATTGTTACGTGTTACAAGTCTTTTGTAAACACCCTGTATGGTGGATCCGAAAATTATAACACCAGGGTAACACTACACATTTATGCTCCTAGGTATTGATTCTGGATGTTTCTACATCTTTCGGCAATGTTCCAGTGGATGTTAACACCGCGCTCCATCTCTGAGACTATTGCCGAATTAACTAACTAACTTAGTTTTCTGTTACTTACACATGGAATTTAGGGGGAATTCCCATAGATGGGGTATAAAACTGCAACGATATTATTGGTTCGTGTCTAGCATTGATTTATCGAGTTAAATTAATTGCATAGATAGCACCAAAAATACATCTGCCAGATGTCCGGGTCGCTGCGTTTTTAATAGTACTAAAATGAGGGTGCTTGCATTATTTACAGAAACAATTCTCAAACATGTCTGATGCAAAACTAAAAGGACTTTTCGATGGACCACAAATTCGAACAACGTTGAAGGATGAGAACTTCGTTACAACAACGAATAACAATGAAAGAGCTGCATGGGCCCGTTTCAAGAAAGTTGTACAGAATTTTCTGAGGAATCATTAAGATGAAAATTATAGAGAAGTGCTGGTGATATGGTAGGAAATTTTGGTAACTTGAATGTTTGGTTGGTTAACCTCAAGTTTCACTTTCCACATTCACATGTTGATTACTCCCAATGAATTTAGGAGATTATAGTGAGGAGCAGGGAGAAAGTTCATCAATACATTAAGGTCGACGAGATCTAGAACTAACTTATATTTTGATCTTATTCCGTTGAACGGTTGGGGGGTAAGTGGAGATGAATAGGTAAAGCAAGCCAGTAAGGGTCCATAAAATTGGAATTTAGTGTATGTATAAAAATTTTTTGGCCTCAGTCAGCATATCCTGGAGATCGATCATATCAGGGAGTAATATTTCAGTTTTGATCGTACAAATCAATAATGCAGCAAATACGTAATATCAGTATTTGTAGTTTCTTATTACAAAACCTAGGCTTTTTAACAATGATGTGATGGTGAAATTATTGTTTTTGAAAATCTAGACATTTATAAAATGTAACTCTAGGATCATTTGCTGTATCAGATCTCTGCCATTTATATGATAATCGTATTCGATAGCGTTAGATACTCTGAATGTGATACATTTAGATATGTTGATAACACAATATCACTTATAAAAATAACAAACACAAGAGGGCCCAGCCACAAAATTCATGTGGGGGGGGGGGCAATAGAACCGGCCTCTCCAAAGGATGAAGAAAACTTTTCAGAAAATTATTGTAAACGGATGTGTATAGATTCCTCTACTAGATAATATTGGCATTAATTACAAAATATTTATTTCAAAGGATAGTTTAAATACTGCTTTGTACTGATAGAGATTATGCGTCTTTATTTTTGGTTCATAGAGGACGGCTTGGGGGGGGGGCATGGCTCCCCCTGGCTGCATCCCTGGGCCCAGTACGGATTCCTGGGGAATGCTAGAAATGGTCATGTCATCACATGATCTGAAACTATGATATACCACATCCCCTAGATATGAAGAGAAAAAAATCCAATAATATCACTGATGTACGTCGATATAAAGGGAGGTGAGATGTTAATATGATGGCTAATTTTTGCTGGACTCTGAAGAGAGAAAATTTACGAAAGGGAGTGCAACGTAAGAGAAAGCCACTCCATAGATCTTTTGAGGATAAAAGAGTCCGATACCATATAATAATGGTATAATAATGGGGCATATATTAGATCAAAGTAGATGAAATTAAAATAAAGAAGAGGTCCAACTTTAAAGTGTACAATTTTGGAGTCTCAGTATTTCTCTGCCTATATCTTCTGGTTACGAAGAAACGGTCACCTTATGGGTCAAATCTGACCTCGTATTCGGATTCAGCGACCTCAAAAAGTTAAAGTAACCTATTTTTACAAACTGGTTAGTAAGCAGTTGAGTAAAATTTGACGTGACGAAACGCACGAAAATAGACTTGCTAACGCCCTAGTTTTTTTCATCTTTATCTACGCCTCTGAGACACGGAACGTTAGGGAAACAGGCAGAAGGAGCATTGATGCTTTCGAGATGTGAGTCTGGAGACATTTGCTACGAAATCCCTGGACAGCCCATCGTATTAATAGTTTGATCCTCCAAGAAATACGTCCCCAAAAGCAATATTTCAGAATCACAAGAACCGAAGAGAGGACAACGAGAAAACCTAAAACGCAGGAGATGAAGATGTGGTTGTCAACAAGAAGTCAGGCAACCGCGGCAAATGGCGTGATGCTGTCAGACGTGGCACACAGCAAATGGAGGACAACTAGAACAATAAGGTAATCTTTTTGTTCAAGGACAATTTGATCATACCTTTTACCTCTTTCGCATCTTGGTTTGTAGTGGATAAAGGGACAGAGCGTCTAGTTGGGCTTGCCGTAAGGCGACAATAATGATGCTCATATACGCGCATAAATGCATTATGCCATAATTAAACACCATTCCATTTATAGTGCATGCGGCCGAGCTACAGCCGGCTACACCACATACAACTCTATATTAAATAACATTGCTTACACCTATGTTACAATTTCACGCGTTCATAATTTTATTACTATATCTGCATAGCCACGAAGGTATTTTGAATTACCTGTAATATATCGCATAGAAGAGGATCCATTTAATGCTACAATTTAATAAGCAGTTTGGGTACTAAATATGCAGTAGCTAGACTAGTTTTCACTAGCAGCAATTCGTATAAAAATTTCATAATGAAACTGTGAGCATTTCACACAAATATAAACGGCTCTAATTACTATTACAAATTTGCCTTAAAATTTAGAAAACTTACTACACAGAGCAAGTAGGTGGTTTATCAGAGAGTTACGCAGAAAAGAAAATCTCAACAAGTATTGTGAATAATGTCACAAAAAATTCAAGACATAAAGGATAGAAAAACTGCTGCCCAAGGAATCACTACTTCCACATCCAAATTTTCTATCCAAGTCTCTCACAACGAAAAAATTTTGTATGTGGAAATAATTGTTTATGGAACTAATAATATAATATCGGAAATCGTCTACCCCAAAAATCCATAAAACGATATCCCACATCGGTAGTGGGGTGGGGGCGGTGACAGGGGAGGGGGTTGGTAGTGGAAGTGGGTGAAGTAAAAAAATGTTTTGAGGTTTTTGGTTCTTGTACACACACTAAATCACATTTTTTTTCATCCCCTTTAATAATGGGGTGAGGGTGGTAATGGGGGTGGCTGATGCCAAAAAATTTTTTGAGATCTTAGCTTCTCCTGTATTTATCAAATGCCAATTTTATTAACCCTTACCTGCTTCATTTACCTATTTACCCCCCATTTGCCCCAATTTACCCCCCAACCCTTCAGCGGAATAAGATGAAAATATAATCTAGTTCCAGATCCCATTAAAGTACATATGTACCAAATTTCAAGTCAATATCGTCAGGTTCCAGAGTAATCGTGCTCACAAAAAAAGTTAGCCTATCTGAACAATAAAAATTTTCAAATTTTTTTTTGTCGTTACTATACTTCCACTGGATGTGGGAGTAAAACTATCAAACGGTTGCTGAAGAAATATTGTGTCTATTTAAAAGCTGATAAAGATTGTTGAAAATCCACTACCAAGAATTACCATCCAAGAAAGACATATTGTACAGGGGTGAGTCAAAACGCAAACTTCTCGCTATTTTTTTCGTTAAGTTTAAAAATGTTTTGTCTAGTTTTAAAAGACGTTTGCTCCGTCGATTATGTATCTAATAATTCAACCAAAAACATACAGGTTGATCAAAATTGTGCGTCTCCTAAATGGTACACCTTATTTTTCTTTTATAATTAAATAGGCCCATTGAAGCCACTCCACAAGTATATACTTGAAATTGTTTCTTTTATAAATAAGGAAGCTACTGCTAAAATTAATTCAGTCAAATTGTATTAAAAAACGCCCAATCTGAATAAAAACTTCCACCCAGTCGAATTTTTGTCTGAAACATGTTTTCGATATTTTAAATAAAATGTCAAATGTCCTTATAGATACTACTGGAGCTTTAAATGTTACAAGAAGTCAGAGTGAATGAAAAACAATTTTTTGCAAATATTTAGGAAATTATTAGCTGTATGTATTTTCTTATTTTCTCTTAGCTGTAATTTTGTTTGTATTTATCGCACATTTTAATACGATATATGAATAAATTCCTTATTAATATTACTAATAAATGGTACTACGGTACGAATATGGTTCCATTTGAAAAAATTGAGTTTTGCCCCAAAAACCATTTTGATGAACTAGATTTGCTCATAAATTACGTAATTTAGTATTTTTGACGGAATTTCGATTTTTCTAGCATTACACAAGTCATTTAGAATAAATCAAAACAGTCATGGCACACTTAAATGGAACACTAAAAATTATATTATAAAAATATTAACGTTTGAAATGTCACTAATCTGGTATCGTTGGATTCAGAAAATCATGCAGAATACAAAAACGCAATAATATACAGGGTGTTTCATTTAAAAATCGAAAGTTAGCATCACTTCCGGCGAAACCGGAAGTGAAACAAAAAACACTTGTATGTCAATATTATGTAGGTATATTGGATATCCCAAATTTCAATCAATTATCTTCAAAACTAAAGGAGAAAAGGGGGGTGTACCAAGATACTGTTACACCCGGTATAAACTAAAAATCTAATTTTAAAAATGTGTACACAGAAAATGTGATTTGTAAAAGACATCAAATCCTACAGCAATATGCACATAATTAACATATCGTCCTCTCTATGTGTACTTAATTCAACTAGAGAATTCATTAGCATGTTAAGTACGTTTTTGTGTGTGTAAATAACTCTTATTTATATGGAGTTTATAAGGCATTTATAAGGCGTTATTTATTAATTCAGCAAGGTTTGACATTCAAAATTGCAAGAAGTGGTAAGCAATATGGCTAATATTGTATTTGACAGAGAAGACATTATGCACATCATTATGAGACAAGGGCATTTGGCTACTCTTAAGTTGCGAAGATTTGCATATTATGTGTTATATATAGCACTGAACTGACAGATACAGAGCTAGCCCTACGTCAAAACAAGTCCTCGTAGGATGGGTTTGGTTTGCATCGAGTTAATGTATACTGGGACTTTAGGAAATATGCACTTTGCATGTAGCGTTTCTCATAAAGTAATAGTCAGGATAGGGCGGCTAAACATGAACACCTCTATTGTTCTTATCTTGGGAGACACGTATGAAAAATCAGTACATTTGTGAATTTCAATTTTAATCGTCGAAATGTATATTTTTTAGTAATTTGAACTTTCTCCCAACATCACTATCTTGGAATAATAAAGCAAAATTTTTTTTCCGACATTATATTTTAATTAATGAATCGACATTAATAGGATAACAGAAATCGTACATTCAAAATTAAATTCAGAATCTGTTGAATTATTTATTTAAGCATTATTATATGTAACCTCATATTTATGCGATAATATCACCTTTATTAATAATAAATGTGAGCAGAATTTCCTGAATGATGGAAATATGTAAATTTCAGCTCTGTGCCAATTAACAGCGATGCCTTGATCGTTTCTAATTTCAGGCTACTAAGAATCCTATATTTTGCACAATAGGGGCTGAACGAACTCTATAGTTAATAGTAATTTACGTTATAAGTCCGGTAGGTGACTTATTACAGTACGAGTTGTTTTACGGACGAGGCGACGCAGGAGCCGAGTCCGGAATATAAACGAGTACTGTAATGAGACCTACCGGACGTGTATCGTATAATATTTTATTTCATACTGTCTTTATAACCCTTTTTAAAACGAATAAAAAGTTATAATTATTGGAATTAAAAAAAAATATTTCGTAATCTAACAATCGCATCACCTTAACGATGTTATAGCCATTGCCTTCCATAGCTAATTATGATTGCCATTAGCTTGTCACTGTCAAATAAATAAAACTATAGTTTTTGCATTGTTTTGTATTATGGAGATTTCGGAGGAGATTTTAAATAAATCTGTGTAAGCAATGGGAAAATTAATCCCAAAAAAATCATCAGATGGATATCAAAAAGAATATGGATTGTTTTGTCAATGGAAACAAATAATATGATAGTGTTGCTAGGTAATACATTACAGTATCAGATACTGTAATGTTCGCAGGTAACACATTACGGTATCAGATACTGTAATGTTCGATTTACGCAAATGAGTCCGGGAAATAGTCATTTACCGAACAGTATGAAATAAAATAATATACAATATAGTCTAGGAGCTAGCTACACATATGTGACCTAGGATACTACATGTTGGCATTGCTGTTATGTTTTAGCAAGTATTTTATTTTATGTGAGTCAGACCTCCCCACCTGACCGTTTTGGCGCTAGCCGCCCCAGAAAATATTTAATTGTGGAACAGAGTATAACACTTTGGGGCTTGGTGTTAGTTGAAGAGGGTATCTTGGCGATCAACATTCGATATATGCAAATATTTTTTCTCCGTGCAATTGGCAGCACTGGCCACATCAATGATGGCCAAAATTGGAACGAAGTATGACACTTTCTGATCAGGCGGAAAATTTTCGTTGTTAATGCTCATTGCTAGAAAACCATATGCCAACATTTTCTGCTTGCCCATTTTCCAGATATGTTGGCCAACAATTGGACTTTTGGCCTAAAACGGGCTAAAACTGGTACTTAAAAAAAATGTTGGCACCTTCTCAAACTTGTGAGTGCCAACATTTTTTTCTCAGTGTAACATCCTCCTAACCCCACCCCCCAACAAATATTTGTCGTGAAACTTTCTGTGGTTGTCAATCATAAAATTTCATGTAAATGGACAGATTATTATTATTAAAGCTATATTAAAATACTTAAAAAAAGTTATACCTGGTGCCACAGGCTAGTGGCTCCGCACTATATTTCCTTTATTTTTTAATTATCCATTTGAAATTTGAGGAGCATAAACTACCTTGTAAAATGGATTTTTGGACATAAAAAACGGTATGAGACCATTTCCGGTTTACCCGGAAATGACCGAAACTTTCGATTTTTAAATTGAACACCCTGGATATTTTTACATATTTGGATTCAAGACAACATTCTGAGTATACCATGAGATTTTAGCGAATTTTTTAGTCCATGTTCAGTTTTTTAAAGCATTTTAAGACATTCGTCTAGAGCGCTTTGGAATACCAAAATTTGTTCTACGGCAAGTAAAGCATAAGAGAAAAATATAATTTTTCGTTTAATTTCATTAATAACTATTTACGAGGCCTCCAAAATTGAACAAATCACTTTTTTATCGAAAATTTTTTTTTTCAAATGGGATGGTGGCTCATAGTGTTCAATAAATTATAGATTGTTTTCTGAATTCATTGATATCCATTTAAAATCTATGCTATTTGTTTTTCTATTTTGTTAAATTTATTTAAAAATAAAAAATCACTTTCGAAATCATTTTTATTGATCCATATAGTTTACACTAGTACTTATAACCTATTAAGAAACAAAAGAGAGAACCAAAAGGCTATTATTCACAAAAAGATAGTTATTCACATTTCATTATTAGACATATGATTTTTGCAAAGGCAACTACGTTAAAGTTCAAGAAGAATTATATTGAAAGTGATTTTTTATTTTTAAATAAATTCAATAAAATAGAAAAACAAATAGCATAGATTTGAAATGGATATCAATGAATTCAGAAAAAAACCTATAATTTGAGCCACCACCTTCCCATTTGAAAAAAAAAATTTTTTTCGATAAAAAAGTGATTTGTTCAATTTTGGATGCTTCGTAAATAGTTGTTAATGAAATTAAGCGAAAAATTATATTTTTCCCTTAAACTTTACCTGCCGTAGAACAAATTTTGGTATTCCAAAGCACTCTAGACGAATTTCTTAATGTTTTAAAATGCTTTAAAAAATTGAACATCGACTCGAAAATTCGCGAAAATCTCACGGTATACTCAGAATGTTGTCTTGAATGCAAATACGTAAAAATATACAGAGGGTGTTCCATGAAAAAACCGGAAATGGTCTCATACCCCGTTTTTATGTCCAAAAATCCATTTAAGTTAGAAAATAAATAAAATATAGAGGGGGGGGGGGGGGCAATAGCCTGTGGCACCCGGTATATTGGCTTGTTCATTTTTTTTTTGAGGTTAGTACATATTTATTAGAGGTCTTGTATATCTTAATCTGTTTGAAATTTTGCTGTGAACAATCTCCATTTTATATTTTTGCAATACAACCAATACGACACGAGACATTCATAAAAATGCAAGAAAAAACGATATTTTGTCATTTCAATTGTTTGTCAACCTCGTCCCAAGCCAAAAATATATAGTCATACTTTGTTATACGCCAGATTCCAACAAAAAAAGTTCCTCCCCAAACAGTTTTTAAGAAGTTTATTTTTACCCACTATAGTATTAGTATAGTATAGCAAAGTATAGTATAGGTTTTACTCTTTTAGATATATTTTTATATGAAATATTTTAGTTTTAATATGTACTATGTATATTATTAATATTATGTACCTACACTACTTACTAATGAATACATAAATAATTTTTTTTAGAGTGTTTATTTTTCCTGAATTTTTCATGATCGTCATATCATAAACGTGTGATCGGCGTAACAATAGTCTTGCTTTTGTTTTTAATTTCATATTACCGCTTGACATTTATATTTCTGAGGGCTTGGTACTTGGTGCTTTACTTTTTCAAGTACACTGTACTTGGTAATTGAAGTACTTTTGTAAATAAAAGTACTTGATACTTGATGCTTTAAAACACTCTATCTAAGTGCTTGAAGCACTTTATCAGAGTACTTTACCCAGCTCTGTATGGAACATATTTCATTTCATCGGACGTTTGTCGTTTTTATTATTTTTACGGCACATGTATTATTTAACCGAACATCTATTACCTTACCGGGCTCCTAACATTGTTTTACTTTTCACCTAATAGTCTAGGAGATAGCTCGATTTTTGTGGTCTGGGATATAACTTGTTGGCATTGCTGTTATATTTTAGCAAATATTTTTCTGGGTATTTTATCTAACAGAGTGTAACACTTTGAGGCTTGGTGCTAGTTGAAGAGGGTATCTTGCCTATCAACATTCGATATATGCCAACATTTTTTCTCCGTGCAATTGGCAGTATTGGCGACATCAGTTATGGCCAATATTAGAACGTAGTATAACAGTTTCGGACCAGGCGGAAAATTTTCGTTGTCAATGCTCATTGCTGGAAAACCATATGCCAACATTTTCTGCTTGCCCATTTTCCAGATATTTGGCTAAAAATTGGACTTTTGGCCAAAAACGGACCAAAACTGGTGCTTTTAAAAAATGTTGGCACCTTCTCCCCGTGAGTGCCAACATTTTTCCTCAATGTAACCCCCCCCCCCCCCTCCCAAACCACCGCCAAAACTCCCAAACATTCGAATACCGATTTTTATGCCAAAAAGGATACAAAAATGACATCTTTAGTGAGTAATTTCCTTTTTAACTTAACAAAGTTCAAAAATACCCCCCCTCCCTATTCCCATTTTTTATGCAAAAAAATGTATATTTTCGAACGAATAGTGGATTGAATGATGCTGTTTTTTAGGAAAAATATACAATTTGTCGCTAAAAAGTAGAATTTGACAAAAATAAGGTTTTTTGTACAACATTTCTAATTTCCCTGAAACTGAAAAATATTTTATTGGGAAAACTTTTGCCACACACGTTTAGACATTAATAGACATTCATGAAAAAAATTCAAACGTCAATTTGAAAAATGTTAAAAATAAAAAAAATGGCCTTTCCTTCATTTTCAAGGCCATGGAGGAGCCGATTTGGCTAAAAATTTAGCAGAATTAGTTTTAAATACATAGCAACAAATTGTAAACCATTTGCAAATTCAAATTTCCATGTTTTTCGTTCCACCCTATTGTGTACAGTTATTTCAACTACATTAATAAAGAATTAGTTAATTATCACATTCATTGTCCAGGTTCCAATGCTGTTTTTCGCAAAATCATTAAAAATCCACGAATGGGGGTAATATTTGGGTTGAAAAGGGGGGGGGGGGGTACTCTAATTGGCCAGCATGCTGGCATTGTATATTTTACCTAAAGATCAGCATCATTCAATCCACTATTTGGTCGAAAATATACATTTTTTTTCCATAAAAAATGGGAATAGGGTTGATATGAGGGGCCTTTTTGGGGGGGGGGGGGAGATTCTTGAACTTTGTTATGTTAAAAAGGATATTACTTTCTAAATGTGTCATTGTTGTATCCTGTTTGGCATAATAATCGGTATTTGAATGTTTGGGAGTTTTGGGGGTGATTTGGGGGGGAATACATTGAAAAAAAATGTTGGCACTCACAGGGACTATTCTTTGGTACAAAAACTACAAGTTTGAAAAGGTGCCAACATTTTTTTAAAACACCAGTTTTGGAACTATCTGGAAAATTGGCAAGCAGAAAATGTTGGCATATGGTTTTGCAGCAATGAGCATTGACAACGAAAATTTTCCGCCTGGACCGAAAGTGTTATACTACGTTCTAATTTTGACCACAATTAATGTCGCCAGTGCTGCCAATTGCACGGAGAAAAAATGTTGGCATATATCGAACGTTGATAATCAAGATACCCTCTTCAACTAGCACCAAGCCTCAAAGTGTTATACTCTGTTCCGCTAGCGCCAAAACGGGCAGGGGGAAGGTCTGACTCGCATAAGATAAAATGCCCAAAAAAATAGTTGCTAAAACATAACAGCAATGCCAACAAGTTATATCCCAGACCACAAGAATCGAGCTATCTCTCTAGACTTTAACTGAACATTTATTTTACTCTACACCTATTATATTACTAAGCATTTAAAATTGTTACTGAACCTTTATTATTTTATTGTGCAATTATTATACTTACTTGGCATCTGTTATTTTCCTGAACCTGTATTATTAGTTCTACTTGACATTTATTGTTTTTACACAACAGATATACTTTACGTTTAAATAAAATACTGTGCATTTTAACACTACCTGTAAATTAATAACTGTGAACGTTTCGGAGAAATGTCTTCTATTGTCTTCTATTTAATTTTGCAGCACAGTGGTCTCATAGGGTGGTTACTCAGTAATCGATTTGAAAATATGAAAATTTATTAATTGCAGACAAGATTTCTTTCAATGCTGTATGGGTTGTTCTTCAGCATCAAGTAATAAACGAAAATGTGCTTGAGTTTGCGGCATATTATTTCAAGTTGAGCACCTGAGCTAGATGTTCTGGGAGGAAGAGCTGAATTAGAGTAGCTTCTGCATCAACATACTGAGAGTTACCTTCACTTAGCGAACCATCCAAGCCAAAATCAGCTACCAGCAGCCATCAGCAATTACAAGTGAACGCTGTCGCGAGCCAGTCGGCCGTCTCGCTGCTATCACCCCTCAGGTTTTAGTGAAATTGCTTTTTACTCTGTTCCAAGTTATTGTATGACAGCATCTCAGATCCACGTGCGGCAGTTCCTTTAATTGCAATTACAACACTTTTATGTGGTTAATCCATTTAAAGTCAACTGGCCACTGTAGTGGAGATGGACTATACGCCAACACCAGAAAAAGGAAGCCAGGAATGCTTTTCTCTACTTATATAACTCAGCTCAGCGATACAATAATATTATTACGTACGTTTCACAACAAACAACATTATTTGCGCTTTTTACTACCTCTATAAAACGTATTAAAGTAATGTATTAAGAGATATATAATGGTGTCGATAGAGAGGATATTTTTCTGAAAGTGATTAGCATTATTATACTTATTTGCTGAAGTATGACGACAAAATAGCTAGGGAGCTGGTGGCAATATGTGTAGATGATTTCATTGTAGTTAACAATAATATTAGCCCAGACGACAGAGAACATTTTATTGTGAAACCTAGAAAAACTTGCAAAATTAATAATTTTTTTAATGTTCGTGAAAGTGTGTAGAATAATATCCTGGAAAGTTTACATTCCGTTCGGATGCAGAACATAAAAAAAAAGTGGCAAAACAATTTTTTTTCATCCATTTTTTCAAAATTTTGAAATTAAGTCAGGATAGGAAAAAATAAAAAATACAGGTGGATAGATCACGTGTTTCTGAACAAAAAATCTCCTAATAAAATTTATCGCTAAAGCCACGGTATTCCTGAGAAAAATAGTGAAGTAACTTTGTCATTCTGCGCGGCCAAGCGCACGGTTAAATGCATAGTATGGAACCTCTAAAAATCCTTAGCAATTCCAACGAGTAAAATAAAGCTTTTTTTCTCTTTCTGATTACACATTTTTAACATTTTTATTAGTGAATAGGAGGATAAATAGTGAGTATGGAGGGAAAATATATAATTATAAACACATACACAGACACCACACATAACCGCTGAATCGATCGCATTAATTTTTACGTGCCTTTACTGTATTGTATTTATTACAGGTACACCTATCTACATTTCAGCTATATCCAATGGATTCCTTATACATTTGTTAATGTATTGGAAAAGTTCCAGAATTTATATTCAAAACAATCAAAGATATTTTCATAGTTATAATGATAAGATCGTGAAAATCGCAATTTCTTATCATGATCTGATTGATCATATTTTCGAAAAAATGCATACAAGTAAACGAATTTGTGTTTGAAAATTCGAAAAGTATACATTTTTACCGAAATAGTGATATTTTATTTTCTACAATGGGTCAAGTTCTCGGCAAGTTACAGCCTCCAGTGTATATATATTTATCAAGAAAATCAACAAGCAAGGAAATTAAAATGATTTGAGATGTACTTTTTTGTGAATCCACGTTACTACAACTTAATAAACCATAATAACCATAATAACCATAAAGTATACATACTTTTTAACAGTTCTCAATGAACAAAGAATTTTTTAAACGGCTTTTATTTTTTCTATATATTTTATTGCGACGATTGAATTCGGGCATGATAATATAATATGTAAGTATATTTTTCCCATCCTTTCTTTGCTTATATTGTTTAAAACAAAAAAGCACCAGAAAGCTACAATTTCCATTTTTTAAATGAACCAACACTTATATAGATTGAACAAGTTCTGATTTAGTGACATGTAATTCAGTGCGTCGGTGTCACAGTCATGCGTATTCAAGCGCGCTCACGCATGGATCTCGCTCCGAGTTATAACGTTAAACTTGACTATTTCTTTTTCGAGAAAATCGTGGCTTTAGAGATTAATTTTGTTACGACATTTTTTGTTCATAAATACGTGATCTACTCATCCGTATTTTTTATTTTTTCCCAGCTTCACTTAATTTCAACATTTTGAAATAATGGATGAAAAAAATTTTTTTTCACTTTTTTTTTGTTTTGCATTCAAACGAAATGTAAACTTTTCAGGACATTATTCTATACACCTTCACGACCTCATTAAAAAAAAATATTCATTTTGCAAGTTTTTGTAGATCAATACCTTTATCGACTGGGCTATAAGGAATGAAGGTATTGATGTAACTGATCGATTAGAGCAGCTACCGAGCTTGGTTGCTGCTGATTTTTTAAGTAAATTAATTTCACATTTCCAAAGAAAAAGAACGCTCGTATATTATTTTCTTCTTTCAGCCATTGCTATTAAATTGTTCATGTATCAAAAATATAAATAAAAAAATGGTTGACTGAAATCCATGACTTATAAAACTAATTGTTAATTTGCAAAAAAAGTGCAATGAAGTCATTTCATTGTATTTCGCATTGGTTTTAATTTGTTAGTTTTTATATCCATAAACATTGGCTGAAGTGTACGGTGCTGATTTTTAGAAATATTCCCAATTTACTCCAAAAAATGTCAAAGTAAGAAAATAGTCCAATCAGTCGGGAATTTTGCCCTGCAAAAGGTGGAGTAATAATGATTTTGATATATGTTGTTAAAGTCTAGGTCCTGATAAAAAACACAAGATTTCGACCTAGGGGGTGGGGTGAGGCGCGAACCGTCATCTTGAATTAAAGGTGCAAAAAATTGTTTCTTCAAAATAATTCGGCAACGCTCGATCCTACGAGAAAAATGTTGAAGACAAAGTTGAATAGGACAAAATTTCCTACATTTTTTGTATACATACATTTTTATTGAAAGTCTAATGTTTAAAGAGATACAGGGTCCGACAGATGGATTTAAGAAGAAAAAAAGTTTTATTATATAATGTACGTTTACAAGATAACATATTTTATATTATTTATATTATTTGTATTATTTATATTATTATAATAAAGATCTATTTGTCTTGAAATTAAAAAAATATTAAATTGAATTGTCCTTGCACACATTTAATACCTACACAATTTCTTACAAACATTCAATATACTTAAAAATGTATTACCTAATATTGATATGTGCATTGTGCGTGTTAGATCAAATGTTGAACTGAAATGTCACCTGCTTTTGAGTAAAAAATACTCTATCAATGAATTGTTCATAATTAAATATAAATAAAAAATGAAAGGCAGCGTATAATCAGTGCAAAAGCATAAGAGAAGAATCAATTTTGAAATCCGCCTAAAATTTGTAAAGTGGGCCGTTTCGATTCTAAACTCGCTTGACTATGTGTATACTATAAGGCGTTTTAAAGGAACAGTTGCCCTCAGCAGAATGTAATTGAATTAGAATTTTAAATTATATAAAAACGAGTTTTGTTACAAAATAGATTGAATAATAAGGAGGCTGATAAATAAGTAATAAAGTAAGCCTATCAAATTTTATATGAACTACAAGAAAATAAGTCATCGTAAGGAAGTCATTGATAAAAAATTAAATTTACATATTTTGTCCAGAGTAAAGCATTTTAAAGGTAACCATTTAACATATACAGGGTGTTTCATAAGGAAACGGACGTGGTTTAATGACTGATAGAGAACACCGTGTGTAATCAGAATCACCCATAGAAAAGGCTAGTCGGGCCCTCGTTGCTGAAATACAGGGTGTTTTATGTATTTTTGCCAGCATTTCTTCTAAATGATTGGAATAATAAGTTCATATTTGGCACACACAATACCCTAGTGATCGTGAATAAGTACATGTATGACACACAAAAATAATTCAGGTCCGGACTTGAAAAAAAAATGTTTTTCTTGTTCTTCAAGAAAACAGTACCCTATATATATATATTTTTTATTTTAATGTTAAATTCGAAAAATATATAAAAAACTGAACAAAAGGTTTCCAAATTCGTTATGAAAAATCGCTTCAAAGTTTAACTCAATAATTGGACAAAATTACAATTATTACCCAATCGCAGCAACATTCCCCACTGCCCACAAAATTACTTCTCCGTTCAATCTCCCAATAATAAACTTTATCCTCCGTTACGCAAATTCTATCAAAACTGCCCTACTTTCGAAATGGAATTTAGACAAACTTAGAGGTACATACTGCAGATAGCGTAGGTATGTGAAATTGGGTAAATAATTTTATTCGTCTGATATATATCTTTTAATCAAAACTCTGTTTTAATTTTATATACTTATATGTGTACATACTTTGGTCACATAGACCATGAATTTATTTATTAAGAGTTTTATAACATATGTTAGTAGGAATATTCTCCTTAGAATAAACTTCTCTATATGCTATATGAATCCTACTATCTAAAAGGGAAATGCTCTCATAATATTCACTTTCCATTTAATAATGTAAGACTAGTATTAAATTGTTTTTCCATGTTGCGGCCTTATGAGTTGGGCATTTTGACCGTCCCAGTATAAATATTAGATTAATTATTCCTCATTTTCCCTCATCCCATAATTGGTTCCAGATTTATCACTAGATGGTGGCATCGCAAATGTATATTATCCAGAAACAAGCATAACCCTTATAGCATTAAACCTATTACTTCCAATTTATTACTAATGATTTTCTATAAATACATGAATCTCGTATCAGATTAAAAATGAGTAATAGTTACAGTGGAGCACGGCCGATTGCGAATACTTATTTCATTAAAATTTTGCACGAATAGCACAATTCATATTTACGTGGTGTCACTATGATCAAGTCAATAGCTAATTCATCTTTTTTATTTTTATCGTTCAAATGGGTACTGGCAATTGGCAACGCCCTACAGCAGTTTCCCTTCTTTCATGATAGTTTTACTTCAACATCCTGTGGAAGTATAGTAACATCTGTCTGTCTGTGTGTCGTTCTGTCTGTAATTTTTGTTGTGAGCACCATTACTCTGGAACCGTTTAAGATATTGACTTGAAATTTGGTACACGTATTAGCCCAGTCGTTCAAGGTATTTACCTTCAAAAACTTGCAAAATTAATGTATATTTTTTAATGAGTTAGTGAAAGTGTATAGAATAATATCCTGAAAAGTTTACATTTCGTTCGGATGCAGAACATTAAAAGAAAGTGAAAAAACATTTTTTTCATCCATTTTTTTACACTTTTGAAATTAAGTCAAAATAGGAAAAAATAAAAAATGCAGATGGATGGATCACGTGTTTATGAATAAAAAATGTTCGAACAAAATGTATGTATTCCGGGAAAAAAATAGTCAAGTAGCGTTATTATTCGGAGCGAGATCCATTCGTGCACGCATTTGAATACGCATAACTGTGACATCGACACACTGAATTGCATGTCACTAAATCATAATTTAGTTCAATCTCTATGAGTGTTGACTCATTTAAAAGATGGAAATTGTAGCTTTCTGATGCTTTTTTGTTTTAAACAATTCAAGCAAAGGACAAAAAAATTTTTAAAAATGTTTATTGTTCAAATAGGCTTAAAATGTGACGAAACGTCGAAATTCTAAGTTTGAGCCAAAAAAAAATTCTGTCTGTCGGTCTGTCTGTTTTTTGTGCACACGTTTACTCTGGAACCTTTAAGATATTGACTTGAAATTTGGTACACATATGTACTTTAACGAGATCTGGAACTAGATTATATTTTCATCTTGTTCCGTCGAAGGTTTGGGGGGTAAATTGGGGTAAATTCGGGGTAAATGGGTAAATCAAGCAGGTAAGAGTCCATAAAATTGGTATTTAGTATATACAAGAGAAGCTAAGGTCTCAAAAAAAATTTTGGCCTCATTACCACCCCCACCCTATTATTAAAGGGGATGGAAAAAAATTGTGATTTAGTGCGGTATCGTTTTATGGGTTTTTGGGTAGAGGATTTCAAATATTATATTATTAAAGTTCCATAAACAATTATTTCCACATACAAAGTTTTTTCGTTGTGTGTGACTTTAATAGAGAATCTGGATGTGGAAGTAGTGATTCCTTGGGCAGCGGTTTTTTTTGTTTATTCTTGAATTTTGCACTTATTGCTCAATAAGACGAAAATGGTTGCAATTAGCCATAGGGAAATACTTACAAAAAATGTTCGTTTTTCAGTTCTACTTCACATCCTCGAAAAATATACAGTGTTCCATTTGGAAAAATTGAGAAAATTCAATTTAAAAAATTCTTAATTGAAAAATAATTTTGGCCACCCTGTAGATTTTTAGGAAGTAGAAATGATTCAAAAACATTAATTAAATGTCTCGTAACTAACATTCACATAAGTTTCTCTTAAAACCCACAATTGTGACTTTGGTGATTCATTCAATATGCATCTGCAGATGGCATTATTTCAACAAAAAAATTCATTACATCCAAGTGGTTAGGAGATAGTATAGGAATGAATAGACTCTAGAAAGAGGCTTCAAAAAATGTACTGATATATAGCATTCTATTTAAAAAAAAAGGCACTTGATCCTGTAATTTCCGGTTTTGGACTTTTTTATCTAGTTTACTTGTATTTTTTTTAATTTCTAGCTATCGTAGAACTCGAAATATTGAAGTCCGACGCACTATTGCCCCACCCTGTATATAGAAAATATGCATTTAAAATTGGCGAATAAATATTATTATTGTTATTACTATTTAATAGCAAAGTTTCTTGAAAGTACTTAAGGCTTAGATTGATATTAAATAAATAGATGTGTAACAAGTTTTATAATTGTTTATCATGTGGCATTTTCTTGAACATTTAAGACGAGGAAAAAGTTACGCTATGAAAATAAAGTATATGACATGACTCATAAACGTTTACACGAGTTTATTGAAAAACTACTAAGACCAGTGCCATAAATAGCAATCAAACCAGCTACTAAATTACAACTGACGTTATCGCAAAAAGTAGAGATTCTAGAAGTGTCGGACCCAAGTGGATTACGCGAGATGGCCACGTGACGACGGCTCGAGTTATTGGCCTTCGTCGATTTCAGCGTCCCGTGTCATATCTCTACTCGTCGTCATCGCCATTGCCATTCCCATTGCCCATCATGCCTCACCCTCTGTCTCTAAAATTGGATATCTTTTTGACACCCGATAAATAGTTTTCACAACCAGCACATATAAATTTATACAGGTCAGCCTCCCAAATACGATTATGCTATATAAATGCACATCTGTCTTACTTACTTTTTTCCAACATCACAATATTTATTGGCCATTTTCAAATTATTGAATTAAATACTACATGCTATCCTATCCATAGAAACCTATTGAGCTGGGAGCTATACAGTATGTCTCACTTTTCATGACTCCCATATCACAGCTCCCTTATTAACAATGTGATTTTTTTTTAAATTAGGTGGAAGGTGATCACACATCAGGAGATTATTACCGTAAAACGTTTAAAAATCCACCAGCGGCGTTCGTCGTTATGAATAAAAATGAACCTAATTTTCCAAAAAAAAAGGTATTAGGCATTTTTTTATAAAAATACTAACGCAATATTATTGATCAGCATGCTTCAGAACTCCTGCATCCAAAATTTAACAATATTTTGATATATTGTTTTCGAAATACGGTCCCCTTAAAATTGAGTTTTTTAAACATTACACAGCCCCACAAAAAAAAAAAGTTCAAAGCAGCGAACCAGACCCATGTATACCCATGTATTTTTGGTCGCTGAATCCGAATCCGGGGTCAAAAAAAATCGTACACCCCCAAAATCATTAGCTAGAGCCCAAAAAACACCCCTGAAGTGGGATAAAAAGATTAAGCTACCAGAATAATTGTTACTTCTTAATCAATCGAATTATACAAATTAAGATTAAACAGCAGCGTACATACAATAGATATGAAACACACCCCCAGGGAGGGGCGAAAACTAGCCCCCATATATAAAAAAATCGATCCAAAACAGCAATGACTGCTGAAAAAGCTCGAAACGTCTAAGTTTTGTTGAAGTGTTAAGAAACTACATCAGGTCCGACGTAATCTTCATAAACTGCCCCTATAGGGTTGAGAACAACCACCTTTGAGTTCAAGAAAAAACGTAAAATCCAGCAGGATTTCTATTTTCATGGATGCTATGATTGGCTGAAATTGCGTAGTAATCTAAAATAGAACCAGAAACTTACGTACCATCAACATCCTACACTGTCAACCCTCAGCGGATGTGAAAACTACCCCCTATGTAAAATTTAACTATAAAAAGTTACAGTGATTTCTATAAAAATTCGAAGCACCTGCGTTGTGTGGAAGAGAGAAGAAACTATGTTCGACGATGTGTTTGAAAACCACCCCCACGGGGTTGCGAGATACTACCCCTATATCTGTAGGATGCTGGAAAAACAGAGAGAAACTAACCGGATTTACATTTTTATGGATGCTATGATTGGCAAAAATTACGTTACACATTTAGAGGTTGAAACTCATGTCCTATAAATGTTATTAAGTAACACCCCCAGAAAGGATGTAAACTACCGTAATTCAAGATGTAACGAAAAAGCTATACTGTTGCTTATTCGTTTCATTTCCATAGTTTTCTTTATAAGGGTGGCGTCTCTCAACCCCGTGGGGGTGATTTTCAAGCACAGCGTCGAATATAGTTTAGTTTCCTCTGTCTTCACAACACAACGCAGGTGTTTCGAATTTTTATAGAAGTCACTGTAACTTTTTATAGTCAAACCTTACATGGGGGGTAGTTTTCACACTCTCTGAGGGTTGACACCATGTTGATGGTACGTAAGTTTCTAATTCTATTTTAGAGTACTACGCAATTTCAGCCAATCATAGCATCCATGAAAATAGAAATCCTGTTACATTTTACGTTTTTTCTTGTTTTTCTCGTGTCCTTTAAACTTGGGGGTGGTTGTTCCCATCTCTATAGGGGCAGTTTATGAAGATTACGTCGGATCTGATGCAGTTTCTTATCACTTTAACAAAACTTAAACATTTTAAACTTTTTCAGCAGTCATTGCTGTTTTGGATCCATTTTTTTATATATGGGGGCTAGTTTTCGCCACTCCCTGGGGGTGTGTTTCATGTCTATTGTATGTATGCTGCTGTTTAACCTTAATTTGTAAAATTCGATTGTTTAAGATGTAATAACTATTCTCGTAGCTTAATATTCTTTTTACCCTATTTCAAGGGTGTTTCTTGGCTCTAGCTAATGATTTTGGGGGTGTACGATTTTTTTTTGACCCCGGATTCGGATTCAGCGACCGAAAATACATAGAAATACGTGGGTCTGGTTCGCTGCTTTGAACTTTGTTTTTTTTTTGTGGGGCTGTGTAATGAATAACTTGAAAATGAATTGTTTTTCGAAAAAAAGTCATGATTCTAGCACCTAATGTCATTGATACTTTCAAATTTTTTAGGCCAAGTATTTTCATTGATAAATTAACAAAAATTTTGGGCCAGCAGCCCTGTAAATTATTCGGGCATTAAAAATTGCCGAATTTGAAAGTATCGATGACACAGACTGGTAGAGAAAGTAAATTTAAAAAGAAAATGGTAAATAACTTTTTTCTAAAAGCAATTCGTTTCCAAGTTATTGATTATTTAATGTTTAAAGATGCAGTTTTAAGGGGGCCGTAATTCGAAAACCATACATCAAAACATTGTTAAATTTTGGATTGAGGGTTCTGAAGCATGCTGATCAATAATACTGCGTTAGTATTTTTGTAAAAAAAATCCTATCTTTTTTTAGAAAATTAGGTTCATTTTTCAACGACGAACGCCACTGGTGGATTTTTGGATGTTTTACGGTGAGACTATCTCCTGATGAGTACCTTTCACCCAAATTAAAAAAAAAATCGCATCGTTAATATGGGAGTCATGAAAAGTGAGACATACTGTATATTCAAAGACAATGAACACACCCTTGTTCAATAAAGGAAACAGATAATGATCGAAATGATGATGATCCTCGAATAACTTTTAAAATTTCCGTTTGTCTGTTTGTAAATTAGCGTTAGCTGGAGGAATCCTATTGTTTTTGAAATATTTGATCAAAAAATGTAAATTTAATAAAGCAATACGTCTTGAGTGAAGAGGGTTAAAACCTTTGATAAGATTTTACAAAAATTTCTGTTTTATTGCTTTCTCTTAGAGAACAATCTTAAAAAGGGCTTTTTTGGGCCATACCCGGTAAAGTGTGGGAGTCATCTTTTTTTCTTTTAAATAATTTTAAGGTGCTGAAAACGAATCCGTCACCCGTTTTGGCGAAAAATCTCCAACATCTTATTTGGGTGGTAATTCTTTCAAAATACTCAGTTTCGTTAGGTAAGTAGAAAAAGAAGCAAAAATTCTAAATTCCCCCCCTCCCCCTCGTTTCCCTCACTCCACCACCCATAAGAACGGTATAAGTTACAACATCTAATATACGATTACTTATTTACCAAAACTCCCCGTTAAATGGCTATTATCAGGTTATAATGTGATTACTTCTGAATACTCGTACACCCATCCCCACCAATGAAGGTGGTGGATTTTATCTTTTTAGAGTTTTTATTGGTTTTAATTGCAAAAGAAATTCCTAATCACCCAATTTGATGTTTTTTTATCATAAGGTGATTTAGTCAATTCAGATGAATATTTCTCACAGTTTTGGGGTTGGGGTGTACAGTGTGCATATCACTATCCAGAAAATATTACTTGTTTTATATATTAAAAAATTCTTTAATTATAATAACTTTTGGTTGGGAAAATGAGAATCATCACTTTATGACACCCAAATAAGAGTTGTTTTTTTAATGTATTCCCGAGACTTTTCGCCAAAACCTGTGACGGATTCGATTTCAGCACCCCAAAATTAGTAAAAAAACAGCTTCCACACTTTACCACGGATGGGCCAAAAAAGCCCTGCAGAACAGTGTAATTTAAATAAATAAATAAATAAAAGACTGCGAAGAGCTTAAGGTTTACATTCAATCAAATTTTTCATGTTGATTAAAAATGATCTAAAATCACTATCAATCTCTATTTTATGTTATCACGTTATACCATTTTACTTAAAGTAGTGTCGTCACTTGATGAATTTCTGCATTACGGTTTATCACTCTGCAATTTTTTGAATACAATATCTGTCAAAAAAAAATTGAACCGTTTTCAAAAATGGTCGCTAAAAGGTAAGCACACTTGGCTCTCACCCAAGGGTCCCGGGTTCGATTCCTGGTCGTAGTTTTCTAATTTTCTCGGAAAAAGAAATGAATGCTAGTATACTCGGATACTGGGTGTACGTCCCTTGTCTCTAAATGTGATAAAAAAGGGTTGTATTATCTGTGGTGTATTATTATTATTATTATGTCTATAGGACCTTTACCTCATTATTATATCGTACTCTTTAGCTTTATCACTACGACTACGGTTTAAACTAACAATTATAATATATCTTCAAGTTAAAACAATACATTTCCTGGGATATTATCCTGACAACCTGATATCCACCTACTTCGAATGAACGGAAGAATATGTAATAAAATAAAAACTTTCTCTTTATAACTTCAAAGTGTCAATTTTACCCCTTCGGCAATCAGCGACTTAAGTGCACTTTCGACTTTGTTCTGGTGATTTTATGAGTCGGCTATACATATATTAAAGAGTTACCGACACAAGAACTTTCGTATCTTTTACACTTACATAAAACCTACAACATGTTTGACAAAATAAAGCGCGTGCAGTTCAAGACAAATTAAATAAATTTAATGATAAATAAGTAGATAATTGTTTGTAGAATAGCGTTATCAGACTCAGATAATTATAATATAAATCGTCATCATGCCAAGCAGAGAGAGATAGACTTTATACGTTTCTCGTACCTTGAAGAAAGGTCTCACCCCTGTATTTATTGTCTTATCTTAATTAAGAATGTATAATTTTAACATGCAGAGCTTATTCTACATTATAGAACCCGCATTCTACTCATCTTTCCGCGCTGGGACTCTATCGGTTTATTAATTAAATTTTATTTATATTCAAAAACATAATCAAAATGTTCAACGATAACTGAAAAGTATATCATCTACCAGTGTTTCAAAGTTCTCAAAAAATCATATACTTAAAATATCCTTTGTTTCTTAGATTTGTTCCCAAAATGCTGCACAGAATAATACAATTTACCAATTTGAAAAATCATATTTTGGGCAGCTGATAACTTTCAAAGAAACCATCCATTATCTTCCATATACTGTTGTTAAAAGTCTTATCATGCTAGTATAATAATAAGAAAACTCCCTTACGAGATATCTTATTAAATAGATTATATACAAACCAGCTCATTGACATTAAAATTACCTACCCTTAGTAGAATCTGAAATATATATTTGCAGCTAGTGTATGTATGGCTAGTAGGGTGGTCCTTAGCTATACTTGACGATATTTTTTTCTTACAATTTTTTTGGCCTTACTCTCCAAAGTGGTTCCAATTATTTAAAATACGAAGTATACAAAATTTTGACTCGATCGGATAACAGTAACCCGTGCTCCAATTGTACAGTAACTAGATACTAAATGCTTCACAGAAAAGTTTCTATATTGTGCGGGGGATTGCTAATTTATAGGAGGTGGATTCCACCCCCTCTCAGGGGGTGGCACTTAAAAAATATATATATTTATTGGAGCTGAAATAAAATCAAGTTTTAAGAAGAAAAGGTTCTATACAATTTTTCACATAAATTGATAGTTTTTAAGTTATAACGGCTTCAAAATTGCGATTTTAGCTTAAAAAAAATGTTTCCAAACGGGTTTCGTCAAGTATCTCGAAAAGTACTACTTTATCGAAAAAATGTTACAGACCAATTACAGAAAGCACAAACTGAGAATTAATTATATTTTTTCTTTTTTGATGTAGGATTAATAATTTCGGAGAAATTTAAGTTTATATTTGGTATTCAAGTGTTTCGAAATTACCTTTAAAGTTTAAAATGCACTGTTTTCTAAAGCAAGTGCTTTAAATGAGCAAAAAAATTTGAGCATCTAGATAATGCTACATCTTAACGAAAAACTGTATTTGAGATAATTTTTTTAAATTACTGGCTAACTAGAGTAACAAAATGGCGACCTTTTTATATAAAAAAATATAAATACGCACATTTTTCCGTCATAACTTCTTTATTTCTCATGCTACAGGAACGAGTAAAAAATAATTTGAAAGCGCAATTAATTGTCTTTAATTTCATTTCTTAGCATGCGTGACGTAGGTGTCACAATTTCTGAGATATTTAACATTTAAACTGCATTTTTCGTCTTATAATCGTTCGGACACCATTTGTAAACTTTCATATCTCCGAAACTATTAAATCTATGTAAATAAATAAACAAGCGAAATTCATTATCAGTTTATGAGCTTTATTTTTGGTCTCTACCCATTTTTCAATAAAACTAATATTTATTGAGATATTTGAAAATGGAAAAAAAAATAACGTTTTATCGAAAATTAAAAAAAATTAAACGTATTATTAAAGTATTTTTTTCTAAAGCAAGTGCTGTATACAAGCCAAAAAAATTGAGCATCTACGTCATGCTATATATTAATGAGAAACAGTATATGAAATTCCTTTTTTTTTTAATTACTGACTAATTACAGTAACAAAATGGCGACGTTGTTATTAAAAAAATGTGTAGGCGCACATTTCTTCGGTCATAACTTCTTTTGTTTTTTATGCTACAGAAATAAATAATAAAACAGTTGAAAGCTTAATTAATAACCTATTATTTTACCTATTAGCATCCTTGACGTAGGTGTCACAGTTTCTGAGATATTCAACTCTCACTCTAAATAATTATCCTATGAACACTTGGATACCAAATGTAAACTTAAATATCTCCGAAATTATTAATCCTTAAAAAAATCCAAATTACATGTAATAAAATTGCCCCTTATCCAGACAGGATTTTTTTTCCATAGTAAATTTACCCCCAATAGTAATGGAATTTTACCCGCTAAGAGAATGGAAAATTTTTATTTACCTTATATTTTGGGATAATCCTCCATGGTCAATGGAAATTTTCCTGTCTCTTTGCGGGTAAAGTTACATGGGAATTTTACACGTAACGATGGTAAAGTTACATAATTTTTTACAGTGTACCTAAATAACTGAACAAATTATAACTAAACTTATGATTTCCTTGCTTTCTTCTTAGATTTGTTCCCAAAAATGTTGCACAGAGTAATGTAATTTACAAATTATTTTTTAACAACTTACATATTATGATAATATGTAAGGTAGATAATAATTATTATTATCTACCTAGGATCTGATATTTTTCAGATGTGTATGACCTGCGCATCCACCAAAATATAGTGTGTGGATATTGCTTTCTGTGAACACGTATTTAATCATTTTTATTGTAACTGTTGAGATGGTCTTACGTCTGGAGTATTTAGAGCAATCGAATAGGATCTTTTTAATCCATAAATCGATTTACGGTTCGGCACAATATCGTGATAAAGATAAGAATAGAATAATTGAGAAAGTTACTTAAAAATATTATAAAAAAAAAATTATGCGTTAGCCTTTTATTGATAAAAACAAAGCTGTAGATAATTAAATTCCCCACAAGAAGCCAGTGGGGGCAGATATTTATTTTAATTAGTTCAACCGAGAATGCTATCAAAAATGCGGCATAATAAAACTTACCCTGATGTTGAATGGAACAGTAATGAATTTTTCCTGTGAAGTCAAGTATCCTGGACCAAAAACTTACCTGGAACTCACACTTAGAAAGGACACTTACCAAAGCAACGACGGCTATGTGGACGTGCCATAGGCTGTTTGGTAAGACTTGAGGTCTGAAGCCGAAAATGATACATTGGTCCTACCTTTCGGTTGTGAGACCCATGGTTACCTACGCATCATGTGTATGGTAGCCAAAAACAGAAGAAAAAATGGCATAAGAATGTTGCAGAAACTGCAACTACAGGAGCAATGCCTCGTGTCCCACAGCAGCTATGGAGACAATGCTGGACTTACTTCCTTTTCATTTGCATGTACGGAAGGAGGCAGCACTTAGTACCTTAAGGCTGCATCAGGCACTAGGTGACCTGGTTGGTGACTTAAGGATTCTGGAGCTAATCCAATTCGAATCCATGACCAAACCCACTGACTCAATGCCAGTCAAGCATGACTTTGCCTGCCGGTTTATGTGCTAATTGAAAGCCGTCAGGTGAGCAGGGTCGAAGTACTGAGGTTGGAGAAAGAGTCATACATCTGGCACACAGATGGATCCAAGATGGAAGAGGGGGTTGGTGTGGGCGTAGCAGGTCTTAAATGCAGGCTATCTAAAGCCTTTGGTAAAATCCTAACCATCTTCCAAGCAGAAATCTATGCTATAGATCAGGAATGCCTTAACAGAGGCACTCAAAGGGCAAAGATCTATATACTTTCAGATAACCAGGTAGCATTAAAGGCTCTCAGGTTCTATACCTTCGAGTCAAAAATTGCCTGGAAATGCAGACAATCCCTGAAGCAACTGGCAAAAAACAACAAGGTTACCTTGATGTGGGTGCCAGGGCATGAGGGAATAGAAGGCAACGAATTGGCTGATAACCTCGCAAGAAAAGGGACTGAAGCCCCATTTTTTGGACTCGAACTGTTCTGTGGCTTTTCTAAGGGACACATAACGGAGGAGGTCCTAAAATGGGAAAAGGAACAAAAAAAGTCCTACTGGAGGAATACTCCGGGCCAAAGACAAGCGAAAAGGTTTATAACCTATTCAACAAAGAATGCCACAAGGCTTCTCGAACTTGGAAAGTCCGACCTAAGGCTGATTACAGGCTTTCTAACTGGCCATTGCCCCTTGAGATATCATCTCAAGAACATGGGCATGGCAGAAGATGATAAATGCAGGTACTGTGAAACTGCAACTGAGACTGCGGAACCGATACTTTGTGAATGCAAGGTACTAATCCGCATTAAGCTAAAGTACCTAGAACAGACGGAATTAATGTCTGAAGATATAGGGAAATTATCTCCCATGAAAATCACAAGCTTTCCAAAAAGTCTTGGAATCCTGGACAACAACTAGTTGTAGGGTAATTCACAAAAGACCTTTTAGGTCGAGGTGAAGAAAGGCCAACTCAGGGACAATCTACTATCTACCCTGATGAAATACCCTTTTGTTGTAAATTTAAAATTATAAGTAGTATTTTTAAAAATGTCCAGAAAAATTCGTGTGAATAATGTTTTCTATCAAAAAATAATGTTTTTCAGAGTAATTTCTCTGTAATTCTAGTAGATTAGTCGAAATATTACATTTTGAAGATATGGCAATGATTATTAATACTTCATGAACTATAAACTAGATATCAGTAAAGCTTGGAAATCTAGTAAAATGAAAAATAAACTGGAACCACTTCTTACCGCGCAGACTGCAGAGAGTATGTGCCATTATTACATAAAACAACTAGCTCAACTAATTTTTGGTAGGACGGAATGGTCTTTAGTTTCATGAGTAACGCAGGACTCATAGTTCGAAGATTATCATAGTATAATTATATGACAGCATATTACACATAATTATTATTTTAACTTTCAAAAATATTGCATAGTGTTTATTCGATTAATGACTTAAAGATAAACGAAATGACTATTACATGTGCTTAAAATTTGGGACATATCCATTGGAAAGCAAAACATGAAATTTATAGTTTTAAAACTAATAAAAAATAAATAAGTGTTCTTTTTTTATGTGCTAGTTATAATAATAAAATAGATCTGTTTGAGTGAAACTTGAGTGGTTGTTTTAAAAGAAAAAGTGTTGCGAATGGGAAAGTTAATCTATTGAGGATAGAAGGATATGATTCAGGGCATCAGAGGCGAGCGACGAGGGCACAAAATGTAACAGAGCAATGCTTGACCTTAGAGTTATCGTGATAAACGCACGCGACGCATGGCCCAGCGCTTCGCTTTATTGCCGACGTGACTCGCGCTTTTTCAATTTCGAACCGTGGGAATGATTGGCGCTTGGGGTGTGATTGCCATGATGACGTATCGACTGGACAACCCGCATTTGACCAACCGTTCTTGTTGACAAATGTTCGCCAATGTAGCAGGGTCAAATATATTTGAGTATGTGTGTGTATGTCTGCTATAGACGCGATAAATATGTATGGGGCCACTGTGTGCAACCATTGTCATTTCACACGATGTGTAAATGCGATTATATCAGAATCCACCTATAAATGATATTTCTACACATCGTTAAATTACTACTGTGGATACGAACAGCTGCTGCCTTTCTCAATAAATACACTTTACAACGGTCACACAAATTGTTATTTCTCTGAAATTTTACCACAAAATAAATGATATTCAAACTATTTTCCATTTTCATTTACCCCTATCACTGCATCATACAATAAATCACCCAATGAACGTTTAAATGTCTACCCCAAATAGATATATAAATATTTAAAAGCTGTGAGTTATGAACCGAACTAAAAATAGACTATATTTTACCGCATTCATGCTTTGAAGTATATAATAGTGAAATAATATATATTACAAGTAAGGACGTTGTCTTCATTACACCATCAGATTGATAGAAAGTGGACGAATTTTTACTAATCATACAAAAATGTTAAATCTCTAAAATCAAGAAGGAAAACGTGTCTCTGTCTTCTCTCATTCTCCCTTTGTTTGCCCATCTGTCTTTAAGTATGAGACTAATCTGGTATTTATATTTCTTAATTTATCCTGATGGGGAAGCAATAGACCAAAAAATGTCAGGTTTCAAATTATTTTCCTTCATACACGTGTACTGCAAGATTATATGTTTCTTTTCACGATTTATTACTATTATTATATCTATCTGAAATACTCAAAGAGGTATGATTAGAGAATATTATTTAGGTATTAAGCAAATCACAACTTACACACTTTCTTATTTATTATCAAATTACCTACTTTCTGTATATTGTTGCCCTAATCTGGGCACGCTAATATACCTACTAGTTAGGTAAATACTTTAAAACACCCATTATTGAAGAATCAATCAAAACATCTACTCTTGTAGGTAATACCGACGAAGTATTGAATTACATGATATGATTCTTAGCATTTTAAAGCAAAAAATATATATTAAAAATACTTTAATTATTCATTTATTTAAATTCACACTTTTTTATTTAATATGAAATTATTTACTGTCTGTATATTGATACCTTAATCTGGCCACGCTAATATACTACTTAGGAAAACACTGTAAAACACTCATCATTGGAGAACCAATCAAAACAACTACTCTTCTAGGTATTACTGACGAAGTATTGAATTACATGATAGGATTCCTAGTATTTTAAGGCAAAAAAAATATATTGAAAATACTTAAATCATTTATTGAAATTTAGTCATTCACAACAATTATTGAACCTTACATTCTATTTCAGCTCCTTAGTAAGTTTTTTTTATTTCTATTCACGCGAAAAGCTTTTAAGACAATTAATGTTGTTTTGTTTTAGTACACCTAAATAATAAAAGCTTGTTTTTAAAAGTTTTTTTTTTTACATTTAATTTTATTTTTAAATTTTTAGCTACACCTTAATTAGTTTTATATATTCATTGCGTCGTTCCTATCCTATAAAACTTATAGTTTAAACCGGATCCTTCACCATTTCTTTGAATGCAATGTATGAGCGAATACACTATACGATCAAATTATAGTTAAAACTAAAAAAAAATTGACCGCCATCTTGGGGCATCCGCCATATTGAGTTTAGTGTGACATCATTCTATTTTCGTATTCTTCTCAACAAACTTTTTTTGATACCCATATCATGGGGGTGCATACAAAATAACTGGTCCGCCAGCGTCCGCCATATTGAATTTAGTGTGACGTCATTTCATTTTCGTATTCTTCTCAGCAAACCCTTTCATTTGATACCCATATCATGGGTGCATAAAAAATAACTGGTCCGCCGTCTTTGGGAGTCCGCCATATTGGATTTAGAATGACGTCACTTAGTTAACCATGCATTGTCATCCAAACTAAATGTGTATGCAAAATTTCAGGTCAATCGGTTGGATATAACTGTTTTAAAATTGACTTGCAAGATTTGAACTAAACAAACAAACTAACATACATACAAAGTAAGTTAAATAAAAGCTTGTAAAAAAATAGGACAGACATTCATTTCATAGCACGCTCAAATATCGAATAAAACGTATCTAAGTGCCTGTATGTATGCACGTATACGTAGGCCATTTCCTGTAAACACGACAATTTTTATTTCAAAGGTTTATTTAAAATATCGTCACACAGGCTAATCGCCAGAGGGTTGCAAACTGTTATGTTTTGTACAAACTATATTTTATTATAATTTTATTAAGGTGCTAAGGTATTAAGTTATTAGGTTAAGGTATTAAGGACTGCGAATACCTTGTTGAACAATAAACATGAACTCTGTAATGCCCAACTGCAACTTCTAATCATAAGGGCAAGCAAAAAGAATCAACATTTAAAAAATAGCTATATTAAAGTATTAAAACCCCGTATGCGTATATATTTCTTTGAAATGTCATGCAAATATCACTTCAAGATTTGTGAGGAATAACTTAACACTGATACACCGCTCCCTGTTAATGTACATTGTTCTTTACAACTGTTGTTCGCAAAGAAAACTGCACGCGTAAGAAACAAAACAAAGACACGTGCTGTACGCACTGTTGAGCTTTGTAATGTTTTCCAGTTCTGTTTCACCCGCGCTTCCTGCAAAACATAAACTATAAATACCCTTTCCGCAATCACGTTTATTCAAAATATTTATTGTAACGGTTTTCCACCATATTACGAGTATTTCGCATAACAGTCAAATAGTTTAGCAAGGGGTTTACTAGAATTTAGATGGACTAACATCAAGTATTTGACACAAGTCGATGAGAAAACTCAAGCGGAGTCAAATCGGCACAGTTTGCGGTCCAAGAGTTCTGCATACTGCACGGTCTTACAATCAAGCGTAATAGGTTAAAAACTGTGTAGTACAGCGGTAACTTATGATATTAATGATAATGATACTTAGATTTAGGTAGAATCAATAAATTAATTGGCTCAGTATTATTTCCAGTGTTACATTAACGCATATTTGTAGTATATTACGACACATCTTGATGAAAAAAGCTGACTGGATTTAAATCAGGTCATTTTAGGCTACATCCCAGACAGCACTCGATAGCCTTAGGACAACCAATGGCCATACTTGGAGGATAAGCGGGACGTCCTAAACTGGGTTAATCCCGATTTCGGACCTCCTGTGGATATCCTTTTGGTGCAAACCGGGTTTGCCCATGGATGTCTTCAATGGGATAGCCCATGGTTGTCCATAGGAAGAAAAAGGGACCAACTTGGGTTAAAATCTGGACAACCTACAGACATCCACAACGGGATAGCCTATGGTTGTCAATAGGAAGAAAAAGGACCACCAATTTAGGTTAAAATATGGACAACCTACAGACATCCGCAATGGGATAGCCCATGGTTGTCCCCATATGAAGAAAAAGGAACCAATTTAAGTTAAAATCTGGATAACCTAGACATCCACAAAAGTTGCATCCGGGTATCCATAGGTATCTCTCTTTCTAAAATATTGTGATTGCTGTTGACAACAATTTGAAATTCTGGGTATACTCAGTCACCCTCCCTTGGGTAATAAATAAATCTTGTATTGCAAAAAAATAATAAGTAATAAAATATGCATTTGCAATATGTGCATTTTCTTGTGTAGTGGATGGACTACACTTTAGTTTCTGACTTTTTGGCAGTAAACACTGCTGACTAGGTGAGTATCGCAACAGAAGCGATTTGCAAATTGCAAGGAGAGCCATCTACCATGACTTATTGAAACTAGCGCTAAGAAAAAGCTAGCCAATATATAAATATTAGGGTTGTTGATGTCCTATATAAAATATAGGACATCAACTAAATATATGTCACGATGAAAATATAATGTAAATAAAAACTAAATAAAAATTTTCTTATTTGTACCTCACGTGAATTATGAATTATCATGTATTTGGAACCTATATTAGCCCAACAGGTTGACCTATGGACGGTCCTTGAGATAGCCTTTGGTTATCCCTATATAGGTTTTATATAGGACATCAACAACCCTAAAGGTTATCCTATAGATATCCGCATAGGTTATCCAGTGGATATCCCCATTTTGGCTGTTATTAGGACCGAAGAATAACCATTGAACTTTCTAATGAACAATCCATTTATCGAATATATGGGATCATTTTAGGATGTTCCGGGATCATCCTGTGCTGTGTGGGATAGGTTTAAGTAGTATTGCAAAGAATATTGTGAATGTGAGATAGAAATAAAGGCTCCAGTTTCGTGATCAGAATCTAGATCCGGATCAGATCTTCAGAATCTGATTGCAAGGGCTAGGCCATAGGGACTGCTCTCACAGCTAACTGGACATTGGAACTAATTAGCTTCTTATTCACAATGTTTTGTCAGTCGTTCTGTGATCCATGCATTATTCTAGCTGGCCTCCGTTTGCTTACAGCACGTTTGACGGCATCAAGGTTAGGTTAGGTTAGGTTAGGTTGCCTGTTAAGGGGGCAACGTCACCAAAGCTCCTTCCCAGCAGCCCAACTTTATGAAGGGCGTCCTCTTTCACTTTTCTCTCACCTATCAATCGTTTTAAATTGTCCTCTCTCCGGTTGATGTGGCCAAAAAATGAAAGGATTCTGGAGAATGCGCTGCTGAAGAGTCGCTTTTGGAGACATATTTCTTGGAGAATTTGCTATTAGTGCGATGGATTCTCCAGGGAAATTGTAGCAAGCGTTTCCAGAAACAATTAACGTGGCGTCTGTTTGCTCCTTAACTATCCATCTCTCAGAGGCGTAAAGAAAGATGGAGAAAACTAAGGTTTGTGAGTCTGATCTTTGTGAGTCTCGTGATATTTCTGTCTCGCCAAGCTTCGTTTAACTGGAGAGTTGTATTTTTCATTGAATCTTATATTCGTAGTTGACAGTACTGTCCAGAAGAGTTCCAAGTATACCATCTTGTTTACTACCTTACAGTCACTTATTCTCAACGTGTTTGGGTGGTTATCATTTGCTCGGTCTACAATCATAATTTTGATTTTGTTGTAATTTACACTTAAACCATAATCATAGCTTATTCTCTGAAGCACAACCAGCAAGTATATGAGCTCATCCTCGCTTGCTGCATCTAAGTTGATATCATCTGCAAATTTCAAGTTGCAAATCTTATTTCCATCTATAGCCACTCCACTCTGTCAATCCTCGCATGAAGAGAATTATGTTACTGCTTGAAAAGAAATTTCGTAAACCGATTTTAAAAATTTCGTTTCTATATGAATTATTCCAGTTGGCCTCTCTTTGCTGTACGGCATGTCTGACAGCAACGCCGTCTGTCGCGTTGTCTGTTTTCTCTCATTAGCTCCTTGGTTATAAATTAAGTGAGTTAATAATGAATATAACCTATGTATATGATAAAAATACCCTTTATGCGTTAAAAGGTGTTTTATTTCTAAAATTGATGGAAATTCGATCATCCCTGTCAGAGACTAAACTAAACTGTGCCGCTGTGTATGAAGTAAGTATAATAAGGACGGTATATTTTCTGGTCTAAGTTTAGAAATGAAACCAAAATTGCTGAAGGTGTTCAAACAGCAAGCAATAGACTTCAGGAAAGAAATTTAAAGCCTCGGAGGACTTTCGACACATCCTCAATTAAATTGAAAGTGTAGCATATAACGTGGAACGTGGGGCAGGCAATGGTCCAATTGGTTACTGACGAGAGTCGTTTAAACTTTTTATGTCAGATGATCATATTCTAATCTGAAGGAACCCGTGGAAAATATGGCTTCGCGGCTAGCTCTCCGGAAAAAGTTCGTAAAGGTTTGTTAAATATGGAATATTCTGTAAGGCCTCTGTTGCTTTAAAAATGAAATATCCCCTGAAGATGCCAATTTATAAATCACATGTATGGAGAAATTAATTATTGAACTATGGTATTACTCATTACTTCATTCAAAGTAGGTGTGTGCATTGAAACCATTTATGTAACAATATCCGTGAAATTTCAGCACTTCAACATGAATTTTATGTTTCTTGTGCAGGGAAAAAACATATAAACAAGGAATTTTGTACACACCCCCGTTACACATATTAAAAATTTCCTAACGGCAAGAAGAGAAAGAAAAATTACCAGAAAAATTATCAGACGACTAACAGATACAGCTTTGAAAAACTAACCCTTTTAACGGGCTATTTTAAAAAAATATTGTATCTTTAGACTAGGTATTCAGTAAGTGCCCTATTTGAGTTTGTTTATAATTTTTGTTATTTAAATTGATATTTTTGTTATTTACAGAATAATTATTCATTTAAAATTTCATTTATATTTTTTCCTTTTGATAAAAAACCTTTTGTTTATTCATTATATTAATTATACGTATATAAAAATGTTTTTTGTTAAATTTAGATAATTTTGTACATGGAAAAAGGCAATTGCCATTTTCGCCACCCTAATCATCGAATTTGGGTTTAATTCCAGTGGCGGATATAGGTATATAAAATTTTACATCAAAGAATTAAATGTAAGTTTGTTCTTTCTCACAAAATTAAACTACCTTATGAGTTTCCCATTTATTTTGGCATAATAGGATACATGTATACATATGTACAACTAGAAATATATGAATATTTTAATAAATATTTGTAACGACGCACCTGAAATTAAACCAAAAATTCCGATCACTGCTAATCATTCATTCTAAAAATTACCGGTAAATACCGGTTAACCGGTTATTTACATTTTTATTTACCGATTTACCGGTTATTAAAACTTCCGGTAAATTGCAATCCCTACTGGCAATAGCCAAGCCTGTTAATAAACTCTTTGTGAACGTTGGTGATCCCATAAAAAGCAATCGAGGAGAAAATATTTTATTTAAATAGGCTCGGACAAAGGTTACATAATGGAGAAGTGCTTTAAATCAATCAACAAATCTTTATAAGTAAGCAAAATGAAATTAAATGCAAAGTTGTGATTTTTGAAAGTCAGATTCACTCTAAATTTTTCGGCTGAAAAACACTCAAATCTCTTGAGCTTGGACCGTCAAAGCGGTCTCAATGACGAATTATCCCAGACTAGACATTCTTTATTTTTCCCGCGCGAAGGCTATAGACGGTCTTTTCGCGCAGAGGTAAAATTCCTTCGTAGAAGTACACAAGTAATAAATTTGAACTACTAATTTCTAGAGGTCAAAAATGAACCATTACAAAGGATGGTCCTTTGCTTCCTTTTCTTCTTCTTCTGGTGATAGCCGACCAGACTTAGGAAGGTCACGAATATGCCCAAATTCCCTGAATATTGATCAGGGTGAATTGCAGTGAATAATTCAACTACTTCTGTTTGGGTGCACTTCCTGTCACCAAAACCAATCATGAAAATAATTTCAATTCTTTCACGTTCTTTCCTCAAATAGGCTTAACATGTCATGGAATGTCGAGATTTTAAGATTGAGGAAAAAAAAATTATCTGTCGTTCTGTCGGTCTGTAAATTTTTTGTGCGCACGATTACTCTGGAACGGTTTAAGATATTGACTTGAAATTTAGTATACCTATGTATTACAGCGAGATCTAGAACTAGATTATATTTAGATCTTATTCCATTGAAGGGTTGGGGGGTAAATGGGGGATGAATAGGTAAAGCAAGCAAGTAAGCGTCCACAAAACTGAGATTTAGAGTATGTACGAGAAATCAAGATCCCAAAAATATTTTGGTATCAGCCACCCCCATTATCAATCCCTACCCCATTATTAAAGGGGGTGAAAAAAATAAAATTGTGATTTAGTGTGCACACGGACCAAAGGCCTCACAATTTGTTTTGACATGAGCCACCCCTCTACAACCCCTATCCTATTATTGAAGGAAATAAAAAAATAAAATTGTGATTTAGTGTGCGTACAAGAACCAAAGGCCACAAAATATATTTTTTTTGCATCAGCTACCCCCACTACTACGCCCATCGGAAATTTGGATGTGGCGGGTAGTGATTCCCCAGGCAGAGATTTTCTTAAAAAGTTTTTCATATAACCTGCATCGATATTTACCGTACGAAATTTAAAAGATATATTAAAAGATTTCATTCATTATGAACCATTTGACACGCCCGAGAGATTTTCCCAAAAACAATTGTACGCTCTTTATAGAATGTATCGACTACTTTACGAGAGCACTGTATAAATTTTATAAAACAGGCATGGTAATTGAAACTGTTTAATCTTTGAACGATGAGCGCTAGTGCTTCGTTCGATTAGTCAAAGGTAGTATTCGTGTCGAGTACTTTTTTATTTATTTATTTCGAATGTTTTATTTAGATTAGTTTTTGTATACTATCGCATTCGAGGAGAAACAATATTTAAATGACGTTTTAAAAGGGTGAAAAATATAAATGGTGATAGATGAGCTCTTAGGGATGCTTAAAGACTCATGAACATATTATTGGGAAGCGGAAATGCATTCTTTTACCACGTCTCACTTGTCTCGCAGTCGGTTTTAGTCGTCGGTTTCTCAGCTTTTGCGTTGTGGCATATTATTAAATACAATGACGGAATTTTTTATCCTTAAATTTCTTATCTTTATTTACAGGTGATTATTTCCTAGAACCCACGCATAGTTGTTGAAATCTATAATTATTTGATATTCAAACGTTAATAAAAATACACAAAGTAGATTTTAAAAATTCCAAGTTATTGCTAAGAATTTTATAATTAATAGTTATAACTCGAAAATTTGACGTAAAATTCCCAATAACTCAAAATTTTAAAATTTCGATTTTCGATTTTATAAGTAAGAATTTTAAAATTTCGAGATGTAAACCGGAATTTTAACGTAAAATTCCCAGTTATAACAGGGAATTTGGATTATGTGAGTCGGGCGAAAACCCGACTATTGTCTGATGTAACCAGATTAATTTTAAATTCTACCCCCGTTTTCGAGAATGCTGATGGCATAATTTCTCGTTGGGGTGATCCACCCCAGTAAGCGGCCAATAACCACCCCCAAACGGGGTCAAACGCATATTACATTTGTTTGAGGCATTCTTACTTGATGATCCCCGCTTTAGAGGATGCTGAATACCGTGGTGATGGTGGAATTCCTCCCCGGGGTGACCCACCTCCGTAAATGGCCAATAATAACCCTCCAAAGAGGTGAGAGTTCGTTCTCAGCATACCCCAGGGCAATGCTACACAGGAAAAAAACAGCAAAATGTCACCTTGATTTCGTCGACAAAGTAGTCATCTTAATTTACTGTGGAGCTGAAAAAAGATGAATGCACATTTTTTTTACATATTTTTTGGGAAAAATAAGTTTATATAACAATTGAAACATCTGATTTATTGTGGGGGTATTTTTTTACCATTGAGGGGGTGAACGGGTGTGAAGCACTCGATTCGTGGTCCTCTCTGTGTTCGGCATGCTCGAAAATGGGAGGGAAACCTTTTTGTCCAGTGGTATGACGAGAGCGTTCTCTCACCCCTTTGGAGGGTGGTTATTGGTCGTTGAGGGGGTGGGCCGGTGGCAGGCACGCATCCCAGGGTCCTCCCCATAATTGGCATGCTCGAAAACGGGGGATCAATAAGTTAGATTCCGTTATCAATAAGCGCTTGACCCCGTTTGGGGATGGTTTTTGGATATTTGCGGGGGTGGGTCACCCCAACGAGAAATTCTGCTACCACCCACGGTGTTCAGCATCCTCGAAAACGGGGAGAGAACTACTTTGGTTGCATCAGACAATAGTCAGGTTTTTCGTGTTTATTTTCGACTCACGCATCTACTAGAATGCGATGAACACAATATTATTATCAATATTTTGGAGAAACCACACCGCTGCGAATACAAACACGATGTTTTATTAATATTTCGTGAATGCGAACACAACGCAATATTAATATTTTGGGGGACCCGGGGGAGGCCCTAAAAGTCTGGGGCTTCGGGCAACTGCCCGAATTGCCCGTGCATAGCTACATCACTGCCCTGAATGTCAACTTCCGGTAAGAAACAAAATTAAGTTGTTTAGGTTCCATAAATTTGATTACAAAATTTATTTAATAGGCGAATTGGATGATTTTCATCGGCAACGGGAGTTTTGTGGTGCTATGACTGCACGAATAGCTGTTGATGAGAATTTGTTTTTCAGACTAGTGTAAATTTTTCTTAAACTCAGCTGAAACAGTCGCTATTGGTTGGATGCCAAACCAGTCTTCCACGAAATCCATATTCAACTTCCTCCAAAATTGAATGTTTGGGCCGGTATATTTGGACATTTTCTTGAAAATAATCTAACAGTAACAATATATTCGGAATTACCGGAAGATCTTGTCCATCCATTACTCATTGATATTACTAAAAATGATGTTGGTTACCTGGAAGACTATTTGCTACAAATCCATTTGAAGGGTTGCCAAACGGAGTACTCGGAATAGAAATAAAAACTTCGGTAATAATATTTCTTCATTTTCCACCACGAGAAAAGGCCACAGCTTTTATGTTTTATAAAATTAATGTATTTCTCAGAGATCTACGAAAAAAAAAAAGAAACCGGTGGTGGTTCCAAGCTATATGGAACACACTGTATATACGAACGAATCACCATTTTCAAAAATTAATATTTGTGTAAATACAAGTGTAAATGAAAGTATAATTCAAATTGAAATATTGAGAAAAGGCTGCTTGTATAAATAAGCTACCCTTTAATGGGCTCACCCTTTCATGCGTAAGTTTTAAAAAGACATTTAAAAAATATTTAATGCGAAACCAGTAAAGTAAAATCTTGCTTTTTCCTGTAAATTCTCTATATTTTTTTTATTTTTTTGTTCCTTCCTTTACTCTTTTTTCCTCTTATTTCCTAGTCTCCTCTCTCTTTCAGCTCTAGTCTGCCTCTTTTTCGCTCTGCTTTGATGTATTTCTTTTTTTTAACTTGCTTATGTATTATGTTTTGAATATATGGATATAAAGCCACATTCTATGTACTTATATTTTCTACTTCTGACATTATTTATAGGCGGTAGTGGAAGAACAGTTTGCTGGCTTCGACAGTAAACTGAACTACTCGCCTTTTATTTACCTCTAGTGTAATGTAGTAATTTATTCATTTTTGTTAACTTTGTCAATTTGGGTAAATAATAAATGCTTTATTATTATTATTATTATTATTATTATTATTATTATAATACAAATGCATGTAAAGTTTTTATAACTTTTTAGATTTCACGTGCTTGACTTTTTATATTTACTCATTGAACCTACTGACAATGCCCAATACTGTAATCTAGTCCGATTTATCATTATTATACTGTTCACAAATACGAAAACGAAGAGTATATTGCATTTTTGATCGGCACATTTCTAAAACCGTAAATATCGCTCGCAGACAAAAAATGTTCATATTATTGTGTTAGTGAACGAATTTTGAACAACTTTCAAAATGTTCATCTGTCCATCCGTCCGTCACGTTTCTTGTAACCACGATAACTCAAGAAAGAAAAATCCAATTGTACTGAAATTTGGTCAGTAAGTTAGTGTTAGCCGGAGGAAGAACCCTATTTTTGAACAATATCGATCGGTGAATAAAAATGTTATTAATTATTTAAATTCGAAAAAAACTTTTTTGATTTTTGTTTTTGTAATTGAATAGAAATCTAGTGGAATGATATTTTATTTCAATATCTAAATATTCATATATGTTACAAATATACATTTCATAATGTAATAAACAAGCGTGAAAATATGATTTTAGCTCGTGTCTCATAATGTAAAAATTTACATTTTTTTACGTGTAAGGAGGTAGTGTAGTTCTTACGCTTTTGACTCGGAATCCAAGGGTCCCGGGTTCGAAACCCAAATGGGGTTTGGTATGATTTTTTTATTTTTATTTTATTTTACACTGAGTCTTTTACCAACTAAGTTCGTACTATAAAATTAAAAATGTCTAAAACTAACATTATTTACAAAAAACTGCGAAGAGTATCCTATAGAATGTGTATCAATTATATAAAAAGTTCAGTGAACAGGCGAAGAGTACGTTTTTAGCTTGTTAATATTATTATTATACTCTTCGCAAAAACGAAGAGTATATTGTATTTGATCGGCACATTTCTAAAATCGTAAATATCGCTCGTAGAGAAAAAAATTTCATATCATTGTGTTAGTGAACGAATTCTGAACAACTTTCAAAATGTCCGTCTGTCCGTCCGTAAGTCACGTTTCTTGTAAGCACGATAACTTAAGAAAGAAAAATCCGATTGTATTGAAATTTAGGAAGTAAGTTAGTGTTAGCTAGAGGAAGAACCCTATTGAAGAAGATCGATCAGTAAATAAAAAAGTTATTAATTATTTACTTAAAATAAAAATATTCTCTTAATTTTTGTCGCTTGTACTAAAATGGAAATCTTGCGAAATATTATTTCCATAATATATTATTTTTTGTTTATGAATTTTACTAAAATATATTTCATAGAAGTACGAGTTGAAATACATATGTATGATTGTCGAAAGATATATATCACAGACAATCAGTTTTTCTAGCAATAGCTGGTGGCTTTGCGTTGCAATCCAAAGGTCCCGTGTTCGAATCTCACACAGGTTGGATTTTTTTTTTCATATAATTTTTTTCACAACAAAGATGGTATCACAAAATTTAGGATGTCCAAAAACTAACATTATTTACAAGAAAACTGCGAAGAGTATCCTATAGAATCTGTGTAACAATTATATATAAAAAGCTCAGTAAATTGGCGAAGAGTACGTTTTTAGCTTGTTACTTATTATTATAATAATTCCAGTACTCATTTTAATAAAAATTTGCTACGCCTATGGTGCGAAATCATTGTCATCCTTCAATGAATTAGTTCAGACAAAGAAGAATGATGACGTCCGTTCAAAGATCCATTGATTCAACTATATGCTATATTTGTTGTAACTATAAGAACCTATTTGAACCACTTGATAACCTGCTTCCTTAAATAAGATATATTAAATAACTTCAATAGATAGTAAGTGTTAATTTCGACGAGAAATGGGTTACTCTTTAACGCTCCTGTTGTTGTTGCTCATTATAGCTGTTCTAGACCTCGGTATAGTATTTTAATATTTTATATTATATTTATTTTATTCATATTTCAATTTTAATAAAACTACGAGTTATCTTCAATATAGCAGACGAAACGGGCATCTATTTATAGAATTCGAAGAAGTTAAGCATAATGATGCAGGACCTATCAAAAGTGAAAATATATATTTTAAAGCATTAATTTCTAATCTTAATATTTTTCTGATGGTAACCTAGAATAGAACTCTAAAATGAATTTATTTACAACACATCTGTCTATTTCTTTTTCTTAAAGTAGACTACTACTAGCATTTTTTATATCGTTGCAATTAAAAAAGCTGATGTGCTGTTCTTAGTTATTGAGAACATGAAACAGACGTTTTGTGGTCAACAAAATTCTGGATTTGTGCGTTCTAATTAAATCCTTTAGGTGAAATAACCTTCGAATATAAGAATATATTTAGAACGTACTAATCAAATAATGTGCGTAAAAACGTGACCGATGTATCACACGTTTTACTTTGTATATTAAAGACATGCTTTTTTGTTCCAAAAATATATGCCCGACCCGCGTTGTCCTAATATTTATACAAGTTTTTAACTACATTTACATCATAACAGACGTAAATTTTACAAACGTCAAAACAGTTAGATTAAGAATTATCAGGTTCAATATTTTCATTCAAATACAAGTTATTTGAACATAAAGGGCTATGGAAAAATCATTATCATATCTGCATGAAATATGACACGGTGGTGTACTGTTTTATACACTCACTAACCAAATTTCTTCACCTATAAAACTTTATTATTACTTAGATAGCTGTTGCCATGATGTGTAGTGCCATTTCGTTTCATTGTTGCAGTAATGATAAAGGAACTATACCGGAAATATATATTCTATTAAAGGAACTATATATTCTATATCTCATATAGAATATTGAATGTAATTCAACTAAGGTTTATAAAAATGTCTCAATTCATTAAAGACGATAATTTTTTTCTCAAGACATCGTAAGTTTAATTATTTGAAAAATATTGTAAACAGTTTGAATTTTTACAATACTGTAAAACAAAGTCCAGCCTTTATATTTACATCCCCCCCTTTGGTTACATAACTGTTAGGTGTAAAATCAATCATCATTTCAAGAAATACATAGGTTAAATACTTCTCATTTCAACGGTTAGAAAAAATGGAAGTTATAGTTGACCGTGGTCGACTGAGAATAAATTGATTAAAATTTAGCTAGAATACACTCAAAGAAAATGATAGGTGAATTCAACCAAAAAGAGCATATGAAATCGCGCCTATCTAGTTTCATAGTTAAATCAATTAGAAAAGAATAGTCATACAACTTTATTTGTTTTTGTAAACAAATAGTAGTTCATATCTTCTTGTAGAACAACAAATTAAATAGTACAATGACATTTTTTTATGTTCACTAACCATTTTCAATTTGGTCTACAATTAAATAGTACAATGACTTTGTTTTTTGTTCACAAACTAATTTTTAGGTGATCTACACTTTATTGTATGATGAAGTTTTTTTTTGGTTGGCCAAAATCTCAGTATTGAGACATCAGACGACCCAAACCAAAGATTAGAGATCGTTTATAAGATCCATCCAAATATATCGATGATCCCTGAGAGAATTTGAACATTGCAATCATGTTATTAATTTTCTATAAATTCATAAGAGTATAAGATAATGCATGATTGATTATTGTCAGTGATTTGTATGTGACGTCATCTGGGAATAATTTCTGTAATAGACTACGTGGTAAGCAAGCAAATTTTATGGTAATTCCCTTTTAGAACTTCTAGAAGACAACAATAATATTGGTTTGTCTACAAAGTACAATAATACAGCGAACTAATACTGGGTTAGAATTACAGTTCGATAATACTTAATAAAGTCTACTATTTATCTAGTTTCATTTGACAAAATTCAACAAATTATTAGTAAGATGAATAAATTATAGTCTTTTGCACTTATTTTTTAAGTTAATGTTTATTTTGTTGTGTGACCATCACCTCTTGTTTAAAAATACTATTAAATATACTTTAATTTAACAAAATGAACAATATATATACTATTTTTTTGATTGATTTAACCCATACTATTTGCAAACAAAAGCGCTGATGCGAAGTCTTCAAAGTAGATGGCAGAACGATGTTATGTTTATGTAAACAGAACTGCGGATTAACTCTACAATAATATTGGTTTATCTGTCAACTATAATAGTAGAGCAAACTGCTACTAGGTTTACAATTACAATTCGACAATAGTTAAAAATAAAATATACTACTATCTAGTTTAATTTTACAGAATTCAACAAAATAATAGACAGACGAAAAAAATAATAGTCTTATTCATCTATTTTTTAAGTTAATGTTTGTTTTGTTGTACGACAACTTTTTATTAATTAAAATAACAATCACCTTTTGTTTAAAAATACCATCAGTATAATTTAGTTTAACAAAATTAACGATATTATTAGTTAACCATTTTTTTTTGTTGAATTTACCCATACTACTTCTTTGAGTGTACGGTACAAATTCACTCGTATGTGGTGTCACTGAGATTAAATCCAGTAAAATCACTGAAAGCTTGGTATTATAGAGATCAGCTTATTATATATTTGTAAGTAAGGTTTTTTGAATGCATTTAAGAAATTGTTTTATTTTATTGGTGTTTTATAGCAATAATTACAGTGAAGTATGTGCTTTATAACGCAATTAAATGAAGCTTCAATAAAACTGTTTTATAGTGGCGGTACCGAATTTTATTAGAGCCTGTGGAATTATTTATATAATTATTTTGTAATGGTTGTAATAGCTTTTACAAAATATCAACAATGACTAAACTGTTTTATAAGATGGTGCCAATTTTACATTTATAGCCGTCGTAATAACGTTTTTAAAGTGTTTCTGAGACTAAAGTTGTTTTATAAAATTTGTGCCGGAAACATTTCTGCAGCTTTTATAAAATACCAAATTGCTACTTGGGTTGTATTCAACATTCTGCTAAGTTCTATTTGGAGGTCTTTGTACTCAACTTCTTCGTTTCCATTCCATTGAGCGTTAGTGTCATTCCGGATGCATATTTCGATACTTGGATCAGTAAACAGGATTTTTCTTCTTTATTATGTACGACGTCTGGTCAATTCGCATAAATTTCTCTGTGAGTCATAATCGGCAAGACCCACATAATTTGGGATTAATTCATAATATTTTGTCGGTACCGGTATATCAAAGTGCTTGCACATGATCCAGTGGAGATATCTGGCCACTATGGTGTGTACTCCGATGGTGCCAGCATAGTATATCCCACCACCACGCGATTGATATGTTCTTCTGCTAGGCCGCACATCCTACATTTCCTTTCATAAGCTGTTTCAAGATCATCCTGTATTATTATTATTATTATCATTACTGTATATTATGATATCGATTTCTTCTGAATGTTCGGCAACCGCTGATTTTGTAGAATTTCCATTCTTTATATGCCCAATGTGTTCTCTGAGCCTGGTGTTTAAATGTCGTTTGGTCTCTCCGATGTAAACTTGCCCGCAGGACCACGGAGTGCTATATACTAGCCACGCCTGATCGCAACTTCAACTTATGAAAAATTGTTATCCGATTATAATATACGTATTTGATTATATCAAATATAACAATTTATATTTTTATTCTTTGAATTATTGTAGAATGAAAACATGAAGTGCGTCGCGGTATTCACTCAAATGACACCCCTCTAAAAAATGTAGGGGTGGAAAATCTAAGAATAAAATTCTGAGCATCCATTCCCATTTCCTTTACATATAGATACTTGACTTGAAATTGAGATCGATTGAATAATGTAGATTGTGAGGCAGTTATTTTTTTATTTATAAAAATGTATTCACACAAATCCCAATGAAAGGTTTTGTTGCAATTATAATAATAAAAGACTTTTTCGCAGATACAGAGTGACATGTTACAGTTTGACAATGTTTGAGACATTCATATTAAGAAATAAGATATATTAGCTGTTCGTGCATATACACAATTAGTATCACGAATGCCACCCTGGTTAAAAATAAGAAATATTAAAAAACTGAAACGAAAGGTTTAAATTTGTTGAATTATTAGCCATTTGTAAGAGATCAAGCAAACATTCTGCTATAAAATAACCTAAATTGCAGAAAAGCGATAGTTTTTCGAACGTCTTTGTTCCTTCCACTGCGGTATATGAACTTTTTTTGTACAGTTTAAAAATTAAACTGAAAAAATATTATTGAAAATACATTACTTCATTGTTGTCTTGCTTTAAATGCTATGAATTCTATAGTAGGAGTGGCTGTTTTGATTTATTTTTCAACAGTGTTTTAGTAGACTTAAAATGCTCACCTACTCTTTAATTAATAGATTTGATATCGTAATATAGACCCTTATATAAATCTGGATTTATTTATAAAATTAAAACAATAACTATACATTTCTCATTCACTGAAGCAAATCTAAAAACAACATTTATATAAAACGCGAAATATTATAAAGAATGGATATTAAAAGTCACCAAATTTTCAGATGACAGAAAAGTTACAGTTTCACTCGATTATTAAATATGCTACTCTGATTATATAATGGAAATTCTTGGGAGTTGATAATCTAGGTGAGAACTTCCATTAAAACTGCATCTTTTAAATGAATAAAGGAGTAAACTCAAACTTTAACTGGAAGTCGTTATGTCGAACTAACCAAAAGAGGTAGACGTATCAAATTAAGTTTATATTCAGCAGAAAAACAGTATATAAAATGCATTTTAATACGAGTTTTACGGGCAATGCACAAATGAATTAATCGCAAAATAAATAGTTATTTTATTTTGTTTTGCTTTATTCCTTTATTTTGGTTTATACGAGGATCCAACAGAATTTACATTCCAGTTTCGAAAATATAAGAGTGATCCTATTCACAACGTCTTGCAGGACATTTTGTGATCCATTCTAGTTGCTGTATAGTGCGTCTGATGGCATCATGCCATAACAGTGATAACAGCAATATAATCATTAAATAATAGGAACAGTCGATAGTAAAATCCAAGAACCGTAAACGCCAAGGATAGCCAGATCAAGCAAATCTGTCCGCACTGCCGCCATTACTATGACGTAGCCGCGCCCTATTCCAGCGCGCTGCCGTTTAAAATGCATTGTGTGGAGCATATTCTTTTAATAATATTAATGCCCACGCACAGTTTATTGAAATAATTGAGGCATACAACATTTTCAGTATTTTTTTTGTACACGTCTGTGGAAAGTTTCAAGAATGTAGCATTTTTTTCCTGATTAGCTTTTAAATTCCTGAAATTCATGCGAATTACAATGCAAACAGGAAAAGCGTGGAAGTTTCTGACAAAAATTGACAAAATGATGTCAAAAGCAAGTCATGGAAATGAAATTCCTATTTCAAGGAAACATACATTTTTGTTCTTCTATACGGCGGATATTGATCCTTGATTTAAAAAAAAAAATTTGATAAAAAAATATCTTATCTAGAGTGAATTCACAGAAAAATCTGATAAAAATGATCTAAACAAAATATTAAATTATGAAAAATGTTCTATAAAAATTAACACACAGTATAACAAAACATATCGGAAAAGAAGGTACACATATAAATAAAAAAACGTATTTTTACCTAGTAATTCATTATGCAAGTCTCGTTCATAGTCGGTCTTCATAAAATGAACCGAACAAATTCTACTTGTATCTGACTTAAATTTATCCTGCCCTTTGCACCTGTTTATCCATTCCCCTCTTTTGGTTTTGGATAACAGCTTTTTGGGTTTTAGAAAAACGTGAAAAATAATATTTTGACCAGTAGATTTCTTTGTGCAATACGTGTTATTACACTGCACACCTTGTTAACGGAATTTTTCTTCACTTCTATTTGAATAATAACAATATGTAAATCTAATACATGAATTATTAAGATTCTTTTACCTTCTATAATATATACAACATCACCATAGAACAATAATAATAATAATAATAATTATCTTTTAAATCCTATAAAAGTCCAAAATAGTGCAAGCAATAGTATGTCCCTGTTTTTGCACACAGTTTCACTAATCAAGAATGTTTTTATAACTCAAAAAAACGTATAAAATACACACTAAGATGTAAATATGAGATTTACAAAGAAAAACCAGTAAATAAGTAGAAAAAACTTAATAATCACACCACTAAACACAGAGACAATGCCGTCAGAAACGTAAACAACAGATTTAGGTCTCGCCGTGACGTCACAGCTTTGCCGGCAAGTGGCGAACGTTGCAGCATAGGGAACTGGCTATCCTCCCTCTGCATACGGTTCTCGATATCTACCCGCAAGTTTATGTGTGTCCCAGGATAGATGTAACGAGAGGTGTAATGGACCAAAAATTTGGGAATTTTGGAATGGTATTTCGGGATTGAGTCCTGTTTGTTGTAAAACTAAAGTATACCAAAAATGACTTGATTTGATGTTCTACAGGGTGTTTTATAAGCAAAGTTGAAAAAATCACCACTAATAAAGTACCTTTGTTTTTCAAAATATGAAAAAATTTCACTAAGAAAAGTTATTTAGAATGCAATTTTGTACCTCTATACCAAATTTCAGGAATATAAAATTATTTTTTTGAAACTTCCCATTTTTGTTGGGTTGAATTCATATTTAAAGTTGTGTAGGAGCAAATATTAATCATCTCAAAAAGTAGGCTATTGGTAAATAAAAAATTGAATATACGAGATGTAAGAAGGTATAATGTGAATCGAACTAATTGTAAAACAAGAAACAATTACTAACAGAAGATTAATGAGGTTTAAAAATTATATCAAGTAATAAATGTCAAAAACATAACAGATTCACAAACAAATTAATTATTGACCAATACAAAACAATGTTTACAATTTTTTTATTATTCGACGTAGCTACACACACACATTTCGATCCTTCGCCTGAAGTCCTTAAAACTGTTTCGAATATGATCTAACGGTATGGAGTTTACGGCATGTGTAATTCTCTGCTTCAATACTGCTACATCGTTAGGAAGTGGTTCAGCGTAAACCAACTGCCATAAAAGAAATCCAATACTGAGAGGTCTGGGGATCTAACCGACCACTTGATCGGTCCATTCCTGACAATCCAATTTTCTCCAAAATTTAAATTCAACCACCGATTAACCATTTCTGTGGAGTGGCCAGGGCAATCATCATGTTGAAAATGAATTAAAGGCATATCTCTTAAAATATTTAAATGTTCTTCAGAAAATCTTTCAAGAAGCTGTAAATAAGTGTGCTGGTTTAACCTTCCCTCAATGAAATAAGGTCCAATAACTCCAACGTGATAAGAAACGACACACCACACATTCACTTTTTTATAATATTGTCTTCTACAATGAATTCTTAAATTTAGATTTTCAGAAGCCCGAAACCGACAATTCTGAGATGAAACAACACCATTGGTTGTGAATGTAGATTCATCTGAGAAAATTATGAAATGATGAAAAAACCTCTCTTCCATGATTTTTTCTCCAATGGTCAAGCAAAAATCCAACCTACGGCCGTCATCTCCCTCTTCAAGCGTATGTTTATAATTTGCTTTATATGCCCTAATTTTCTTTGCCTTGTAAATTCTTTGGAGTTCAGACTTGCTAATATTACTAAGAGCTGATCTATCTCTTAGTGGCATCCTAGGATTTTCTATAACAGAGGCATGAGCTATAATAGCCCCAACATTGTCTTCATCATATGCTTTTATTTTTCTTTTCATGTTAAGAAACTTTTTAATTATTCTCATAGTCTGAGTACGTGACAAAGCAGTGCTTGGAAATTTCAAATTAAATTGGCTTACCACTTCTCTTAGCAAGTTTTCACCGCCAATTCCGTAGCATTGCACAATATAAATTTTTTCACGCACTGTGAGTACCATTTTCACTTAATTTTTTTATGCTCGGTTCGTTAATTTGAAACAGAAATTAAGGATAATATTGACTACGTTTGACAGATATGCCAATAATCAATGATAAATGTGTATCCACTGCTTTTCTCATAGCCTATTTTTAGCTTCTACATAACTTTAAATATTAATTCACAAAAAATAATTTCTATGCAGTTTTAATTGAATGGTTCAAAATAAAATACTAATTTATTGAAAAAATGGGAAGTTTCAAAAAAATAATTTTATATTCCTGAACTTTGGTATAGAGGTATAAAATTGCATTCTAAATAACTGTTCTTAGTGGAATTTTTTCATATTTTGAAAATTAAAGGTACTTTATTAGTGGCGATTTTTACAACTTTGCTTATAAAACACCCTGTAGAACACCAAATCAAGTCATTTTTGATATACTTTAGTTTTACAACAAGCAGGACTCAATCCCCAAATACCATTCCAAAATTCCAAAATGTTTGGTCCATTACACCTCTTGTTACATCTATCCTGGGACACACCGTATATTTCGTATCTCGATGCTCAAAACAGATGAATATGATGTAGTACTTCGGTGCAAATTATCGTCATCATCCCTAAATCAAATTGGGAAGTTTATTTTTCAAATTCGGATCTTATTATTTTCTTATCTTTTATTTAAACTATCTGCCATTTTCATTAAATAAGCATAGTATGTTACATTAATGATAAGTTGAACTCATTACATAATCGTTTAACCTAAACAGCTCTACGACAAATTGCTTAAAGTCGTGTGAGAGAGTTAATTTCAAAACCGAGTTTAAAGTTTGACCTCAATTATTATTGAATGCCAATGGATTTGACAGATTTTGATAGAACCGATCGATATCCTCCTCATATATGCCAAATATTTCATAGAGAAACCCTGCCGATTGTCACTGCTTTTATTCTCCTCGCAAATTTAACAACTAAGAGTATATGTTATAAAATATTATTTTGGGTATTAAGCAAGTAACTTTCAGAGAAATCGTATTCAAAAATATATTGCATTTTTCGGCACATTTCTAACTATGACTAGTGTTCGTAATCGAATTCTGAACATTTTCAAATGTCCGTAGGTCCGTCTATCTGTCGGTCCGTCGGTCACGTTTTTTGTAAACACGATGACTTAAGGAAGAGAAGTCTGATTGTATTGAAATTTTGACAGTGAGTTTTAGTTATAATATGCTGCTATATAATGGTATAAAAATGTGACAGGTGAATATTGAACACACGTAAATCCAATAGTAAAATAATAAAATAACATGATATAATAATGCCTATAGTTTGCTACAAAAGTAGTTAGAGATATCATTAAAAATTGCAATATATAGTACATATAGCAGAAATAATAATTACCAAACACTACATAGTACATATTATTAAAATATTAAGCGATACATATAATAAAACTCTATATCTATATTTTATACATCATTCATTGCCATAATTATTAAAAACCTCTTGCAGGGAATAAAAACATTTATTTACTAGATGTTTTCTTAGTTTATTTTTAAAAACTGAAAAACTGTTGGTTTTTTATGTCAAGAGAAAGAGTATTAAAAACACTGGCGCAACAGATATACGGACTTTTTCTAAACCGTATAGGAAGAAACATACTTTTGTACAAAATCGATCAGTAAATAAAAAAGTTATTAATCATTTAAATTTTAAAAAACCGCTGCCCAAGGAATCACTACTTCCACATCCAGATTCTCTATCCAAGTCACTCACAACGAAAAAACTTTGTGTGTGAAAATAATTGTTTATGGAACTTTAATAATACAATATTTGAAATCGTCTACCCCAAAAACCCATAAAACGATACCCCCCCTAGATAGGGGGATGGTAGTGGGGAGGTGGATGAAGTAAAAAAATATTTTGAGGTTTCTGGTTCCTGTACATACGCTAAATCACAATTTTTTTTCATCCCCTTTAATAAGGGGGTGGGGGTGGTAATGGGGGTGGCTAATGCCAAAATTTTTTTTTGAGACCTTAGCTTCTCTTGTATATACTAAATACCAATTTCGTGGACTCTTACCTGCTTGATTTACCCATTTACCCTGAATTTACCCCAATTTACACCCCAACCCTTCAACGGAACAAGATGAAAATATAAGATCTCGTTAAAGTACATATGCGTACCAAATTTCAAGTCGATATCTTAAACGGTTCCACAGTAAATGTGCGCACAAAAAAAAGTCAGACAGACAGAAATTTCTTTTTCGCTCAAACTTAAAATCTCGACGTTTCATGACATTTTAAGCCTATTTGGACAATAATAATTTTTTAAAAATGTCTCGTTACTATACTTCCACTGGACGTGGAAGTAAAATTGTCCTCTTAATTTTTATGTTTTTTAATTGAACAGAGATCTTGTGAAATATCACCTCGTATCATCATTTATTTTTATTTATACGTATGCCAATATACATTTCATAATAACATCCAGCTGTCGAGATACGATTTTCGTCTAGCCTAATTGTATTGTACAGTGTGACCCACTTAAGATCGCAACACCCCTGTATACCCGATAATTGATGCTTGATTAACTTCAAATTTTGGTGGTAAGAAAAGATCGAAGGTGATTCTTTGAACTTGATAATATTTTTCAAAAAAAAATATTAGGGATTTTTTAGAAAAAAAATACTAAGGTATTCTTAATCAGCACTTTTAGAAACCCCTTTGTACAAGATTGCATCGTAGTGGGTACAAAGGTGTTTGAGATAGTGGCTGTCAAAAATACAATTTTTTCAACCAAAACTAATTTTTATTTGTAAAACGGATTCCCAAATCAAAGAAATCTATTCTTCATTTTTTGTTCAGAATAATGCACTGTACTAAACTGAATTGATTTTATAACAAAATAAGAAAAAAAAGTATGCAGTGTAACCCACTTAAGATCGCAACACCCCTGTATACCCGTTAATTGATGTTTGATTAACTTCAAACTTTGGTGGTAGGAAAAGGTCGATTAGGTGATTCTTTGAACTTAGTTATGTGATACATGTCAGTAGCGTGCGATTTTAAGTGGATTTCAAAAGCCGATTTTTCAAAAAAAAGTGTTTTATAGAATTTGTTTTCCAAATTTCGATTTCATCAACGTAAAGAGCGCCATTTAAAACCCCTAGACATCAATTTTAAGTGAGATCACTTACCTGGTTACTGAGATATAAGCTTCCAAAAATTAATTTTTGAACGTTTTTATTTTACGTTTTTTCGTAAGTGATCAATTTGTTTGAGGTAAATTTACCTGGTGGTTTCTTGTAGTATTTTTTCCGTAGGATACGAGGGTCAAATGTTGGGAAAAAGCGTGAAAATTAAAAAGATGCTTGAAAATTCACAAAATCTAACCTAAGATAGTCATAATTTTAACCTTTTAAGATGCATAGTATATAACTAAAAACCGCTGCTCAAGGAATCACTACTTCCACATCCAGATTTTCTATACAAGTCTCTCACAAAGAAAAAATTTTGTATGTGGAAATAATTGTTTATGGAACTTTAATAATATAATATTTGAAATCCTCTACCCATAAAACAATACCCCACATCGGTAGTAGGGTGGGAGTGGTGATGGGGGTCGTAGTAGATGAAGTAAAAAAATATTTTGAGGTTTTTAGTTCTTGTACACAGTACACACACTAAATCACAGTCTTTTTCCATCCCCTTTAATAATGGTAATAGAAGTTCATTTACCTATTTACCACCCAGCCCTTCGACGGAACAAGATGAAAATATAATCTAGTTCCAGATCTCGTTAAAGTACATACGTGTACATACCAGAGTAAACGTGCGCACAAAAAAGTTAGACAGACAGAAATTTTTTTTTCACTCAAACTTAAAATCTCGACGTTTCATGACATTCTAAGCCTATTTGAAAAATTTTTTTTTTTTAATTTTTTTTTTTTTGTCTTAAACTCAAGGGTCGCGGGTTCAAGACATAAATAGGTTGGATTTACGTAACAAGTATAATGTTTACTCTAGTTTATATGTTGTTATGGTATATGGCATAATTTGCAAGTCTTAGTTCCGGTTTATTGGTTGCTAGGAAAATTCCTGTGCATATTTCACGCACTGGTAAAAATGTGCGTTAACCTAGTCAGAAAAGAGTACATGACGAATTTGCAACTTTAAAAGATTTTAGTAGAATATGTAGTGCCAGCGGAAACTATAGCCCTAATAAAAATATCAGCCCAGGTGTTGCTCCAGTTCTTTCACCATACGTAGGATCGCGAACCCAAATAGAAACAATGAAACTTCAAAGGGATATTTTCGTTTGAGGTGTGATTAACAAACAAGACATAAAAATATCGTGCGTATATTCTACACACCTCTGCATGTCGCCTGAGGCTTATAGTACCAAAATGGATTATTGTAAAATGTGAATTTCCTGAGCAGTGGATGCGGAAAACTGATTTTTCCTTCGTGCTAATTATGATATACACCTTTCAACTTATTCAAATTTATGAATAAGTAAGTTAACCACCATAAAAAAGTTATATAAGTATCAGTTTAAAACAATGATTGAAAAAAAATTGAAAAACCTTCAAAAAAAGGTCGAAAAAAACTATGAAATAAAATTTCACTGTCGCCCAGTTAACTGAACCTTACATCTTGCACTATACGTAGATTGATGAAATCGATTTCATAAAAAGACAGGGTCGAAAAAAAAAAAATAAATTTCTGAAGACAATAGCCGAACCAACCAACGAATTTAGTTGTCTGTTACGTATACATTATAGAACTACACTAGAGAACTACAGGGGTATAAAGCTTGTCCCAATACATTAATAATGAGAACAGACTGCATAGACCGTATTACTTCCACATCCAGTGGAAGTATAGTAACGACAAAAAAAATTTTTTAAACTTTTATTGTTGAAATAGTCTTAGAATGTCATGAAACGTCGAGATTTTAAGTTTGAGCGAAAAAAAAAAATTTCTGTCTGTCTGTCTGTCGGTCTGTCTGTAATTTTCTTTTGTGCGCACGTTTACTCTGGAACCGTTTGAGATATTGACTTGAAATTTGGTACACATATGTACTTTAACAAGATCTAGAACTAGATTATATTTTCATCTTGTTCCGTCGAAGGGTTGGGGGTAAATTGGGGTAAATTTGGGGTAAATAGGTAAATCAAGCAGGTAAGAGTCCATAAAATTGGTATTTATTTAGTATATATAAGAGAAGCTAAGGTCTCAAAATTTTGACATTAGCCACCCCCATTACCACCCCCACCCCATTATTAAAGGGGATGAAAAAAAATTGTGATTTAGTGTGTGTACAAGAACCAGAAACCTCAAAATATTTTTTTACTTCATCCACCCTCCCCTTCTATCCAAGTCTATCACAACAAAAAAGTTTTGTAATATTTGAAATCCTCTACCCCTACCTACCACATCGGTAGTGGGATGGGGGTGGTGACCGACAGACATAAATTTTTTTTCGCTTAAACTTAAAATCTCGACGTTTTATGACATTTTAAGCCTATCTGAACAATAAAAGTTTTTTAAAATTTTTTGTCGTTACTATAAGTACTTCCACTAGATGTGGAAGTAAAATACATGGAAAGTCGAAAAATGAGCATAACTTATATAGATTATTATGAAAATACCGCTGCCCAAGGAATCACTACTTCCACATCCAGATTTTCTATCCAAGTCACTCACAACGAAAAAATGTTGTATGTAGAAATAATTGTTTATGGATCTTTAATAATATAATATTTGAAATCCTCCACCCCAAGAACCCATAAAACGATAATCCACATCGGTAGTGGGGTGGGGGTGGTGATAGGGGGTGGTACTGGAGGTGGATGAAGTAAAAAAAAATTTTTGAAGCTTCTGGTTCTTGTACACACACTAAATCACAATTTTTTTTATCCCCTCTAATAATGGGGTGGCAATGGGGGTGGCTAATGCCAAAATTTTTTTTGAGACCTTAGCTTCTCTTGTATATGCTAAATACCAATTTTATGAACTCTTACCTGCTTGATTTACCTATTTACCCCAAATTTGCCCCAATTTACCCCCCAACCCTTCGACGGAACAAGATGAAAATATAATCTAGTTCTAGATCTCGTTAAAGTACATATATTACCAAATTTCAAGTCAATATCTCAAACGGTTCCAGAGTAAACGTGCGCACAAAAAAAAGTTAGACAGACAGACAGACATTTTTTTTCGCTCAAACGTAAAATCTCTGCGTTTCATGACATTCTAAGCCTATTTGAATAATGAAAAATTTTTTAAATTTTTTTGTCGTTACTATACTTCCACTGGATGTGGAAGTAATACAAATAAAAGGTGTCAGTTCTGTTTTCGACAGGACGTGTTTTTTTGGATTTTTGTACACATCGTGTGAAAAGAGACAATTTCGAGTCATGGTTACTGTACGTTATTTGTTGTTTTCGAAGCAGTCATAGAAGAACATAAAATTTAGGAATAATCTCATGTGCAATGATAATTTTTTTTTATAGGAAATTGAGAATGTTTGACGTATACAGTCAATAATTACAGGGGTGATTTTAAAATTCCCTATAAATATGGGTCCGAAAATCCCAAGTAAGGGAGCTAGGAACTTCTGATGTTAACCAAGAAGAAAAAATGACGATCAGTTACGTAATAAAAAAGAAACTTCATAGATTAATCAGTGTTGAGATAAGAAGTTTTTCCATATGACACGGGAGAGCGAGACATCTTTATTTTATGTTGTAGAAGCCTTGAGGGTGCATATGTTTCTTTAGGCTCATATTTCTCGAAAACAGTTGGTCCTACAGTGTTACAAGAAGATAATCTTTCTTATATATTTTTGACCAAGGAATTATATTCCAACACTCAAAGAAAATGATAGGTAAATTCAACCAAAAAGAACATATGAAATCGCGCCTATCTAGTTTCATAGTTAAATCAATCAGAAAAGAATAGTCATACAACTTTATTTGTTTTCGTAAACAAATAGTAGTTTAATAATCATATCTTCTTGTAACAAATTAAATAGTACAATGACATTTTTTTATGTTCACTAACCATTTCCAATTTGGTCTACAATTAAATAGTACAACGACTTTGTTTTTTGTTCACCAACTAATTTTTAGGTTGATCTACACTTTATTGTATGAAGAAGTTTTTTTTGGTTAGTCAAAATCTCAGTATTGAGACATCAAACCACCCAAACCAAAGATTGGAGATCGTTTATAAGATCCATTCTAATATATCGATGATCCCTGAGAGAATTTGAACATTGCAATCATGTTATTAATTTTCTATAAATTCATAAGAGTATAAGATAATGCATGATTGATTATTGTCAGTGATTTGTATGTGGCGTCATCTGGGAATAATTTCTGTAATAGACTACGTGGTAAGCAAGCAAATTTTATGGTAATTCTTTTAGAACTTCTAGAAGACGACAATAATATTGGTTTGTCTACCAAGTACAATAATACAGCGAACTAATACTGGGTTAGAATTACAATTCGATAATAGTTAAAAATAAAATATACTATTATCTAGTTTAATTTGACAAAATTCAACAAAATAATAGTCAGACGAACAAAATAATAGTCTTATTCATCTATTTTTTAAGTTAATTTTTGTTTTGTTGTAAGACAACTTTTTATTAATTAAAATAACAATCACCTCTTGTTTAAAAATACCATCAATATAGTTTGGTTTAACAAAATTAACGATATTGTTAGTTAACCATTTTTTTTTTGTTGAATTTACCCATACTATTTCTTTGAGTTAACATGGTCAACGTACTCCATATAGGTACTAAAAAAATCTACGAAATGATTATCGGCTTTTTGTTAAACACCAATATTAAATTATAGGTTAGCTTTGTTTTCCTCTTGTTTTAACCCTATGTTTTTACCCATCTTTCCGTGGTCTTTTTTTTGTGATGTCAAAATTTAATGCCCTGATAGACCCCTGGGCGAGAAGCGTGTTTCCCTGTATTTCCCGTTGTTGATCTTCTTTACATTACTCCATTTTGTTTTAGGTATAGTTTTCTTAGTTCATTAACATATTAACAGATAGCGACTGGCTGTATGGTCTTTGACCCAAAGCCAAAAAAAAAAAAAAAAAAAAAAAAAAAAAAGACAATCACAAAAAATACAGATAAAAAAAATGATTAATCATATTTCCTATAAACGTTCGGACGCCATGTTTATGCTCCCAGATATCTGAAATCATTAATTCTACAGAAAGGACCCCGCATTGGAAAAATCATGAATTTTCTTCAAACTTTGGGAATATGTAGTTCAAGGGCTTCCGAACAAAAAATGTCATATGAAAAAATTGATTTAATGCCTTCCCTACAGAATTACAGTTACTAGAAGTTAAAAATCTTTGAAAAAATTTAAAATCATTTCGATGGAATTTTCTTCAAACTTTGGGAATAAGGAGTTCAAGGGTTTCCGAACAAAAAAATGTCATATGAAAAAATTGATTTAATGCCTTCCCTGCAGAATTAAAGTGACTGGAAGTTAAAAATCTTTGAAAAAATTTAAAAAACTAAAAATCATGTACGCATTAAATCAATTTTTTTCATATAAAATTTTTTGTTCGGAAACCCTCGAACTATCTAATGCCTATGTGACAAGCTTTTAAGATAATTAATTCAACACAACTTATTTTGTTCGTTTTAGTACACATAAATAATAATAAAAGCTTGCTTTTAAAAAGTTATTTTTTACATTTAATTTCAAGCTGAAATCGCAATTTTCAAGTCGTTATGATTTAAAGGCTATCAATTTATATGAAAAGTTGCCTTTCCTTCACAAGATTTCATTCTTTTTAAGCTGCAATCTTTTTTGTTTTTTTTTTTAGGTGCCACCACCTGAAACGAGGGGGCGGCGCCCACCCCCTATAAACTAGCAAGCCTCAGCATATTATAGAAACTTTTTTTTGATTCATATTTTCTATGAAGTTGCCAAAAAAACGAAGTCTAACTCTTATGATATTACTCCGAAGTTAAAACTTCTAGTTACTATTCTATTACTTCTGGTACTGTTGAAAATAAGGTTAAATTTACTGGGCGACGGTGAAGTTTTACTTCATCATTTTTAGTAACCCTTTTTCTGAAGGTGGTTAATTGAAAAATAAATTGAACGTCTATAAGTGGAACACCCTGTAAATATAAAAAACATACGGGTTAAATTGAGAACTTCTTTTTAATTTTTTTTTTAAAGTAGGTAAAAAATAAATTTATATTAACACCCAGTAAAATGGATAACACGAATGACACGTAGTCAGACTGTTGCTAATGTAGTGTAAATGAATAAATAGGTAGATGCATCACATGTCAAAGAAGAGTTGTTCGTCTCAGTGGGTGCCCGGTAAGTTTGGAAGATATGCGAAACTATGTAATAACTTTAAAATAGGAGTAAAGCAAATATTGTTGGGAACAACGCGGCGCCAAACAACAGTCAGGATGAAAGTGACAGGAGGCAAGCTTAACGTCAAACCAAACAAAATTAAACTAAACTTTTCCTCTTAGGCAACGAGCTGGTAAAACTGGCTCTAGTCGAACCGGAAAACTTTTCGTGTCTAAGTTTTTCCTCCGCTCGCCTAACTCTAAGGCCCGTAGTTCCCAAAACACCGGAAAATTATAATATTGATGCCCCTCTACCTGAATGCAGTATATCCACGTCACAGTAATTAAGCTCTTCTCGTTACAGTCAAAACAGCAAGACAAATTCTCTCCGACGCCGAATCATCGCAAGCCGTAGCAGCTTTAATCGAACACATCTACAGGGTGATCAAATCATTTGAAACAGTTATAGTGCAATAAATGTGAATAAAAACAAGAAAACGTCCCATGTTATTTTAAAAACTATGTGAAAGAATTTATTATAGGATTCCTAAAGCAATACAATATATACCACTCTCATGAGCGTATTATATGGCAATTCAATGACATATTACATACTTAACAAATTTTTAGATAAAATTACGAATCAAAGAAAAATATTTCATTAAAACAAACGTCATACATATAAATTAGTAAGCTGTTAAGTAAACATAAACATTGTTCGAAATGTCTTTCTAAAGACTTACGTTTGAAACTATTCTTATCATATCTATTCGATTTAATTAAATAAGTATATTATAATCGGACAAACATTAATAATTATCGTAGAAAAAAAATACGTACAGAAATCCGTTTCATAGCAAGCTGAACTCAAAAATCGAATAAAAGAGGTCTGTATGTGTGTGTAAACCGTTTCTTGCAAACACCTTAACTCCCTTTAAATTTCAAATGTTTGTTTCAAATTTTGCGTGTATGTAAAATAGCATAATATAATACTCCCTATTGAATTGGGTCACACAAAGCACCAAAGATGCGAAGATGTACAAGATCTTGAAACTCTATACATTGTATCGCTCAAGCTCTATAGAATTTTACGTGGATTAAGAGAAACATATATCAATGTGTTTCTTTTGTTTTCTTTTTATTTCTCACAAAACTAAAACCTAAACTGCAACTAAAACATAGAACAAACACCATATATAAAATAGATTGCAATAACTATAACAGCACATATATTGGCAAAACAAAACAATACCTACATAAAAGAATATATACACATAAATATAACATAAAGACACTTAACCAAAATACGACAGCACTAGCAAAACACGCTTTAGAAAATTATCATAGCTTTAACTTCAACGATATTAAAATTTTAGAAAAAGAAACAAATGCTACAGATTAAAAGACATACAAATCAACCATCCTAGGATTGCAAGGTAACACCTAACACCTCCTTTATTATACTCTTCGCAAATACGATAACGAAGAGTAAATTGCATTTGATCGGCACATTTCTAAAACCGTAAATATCGCTCGCAGACAAGAAATTTTCATATCATTGTGTTAGTGAACGAATTCTGAACAACTTTCAAAATGTCCGTCTGTCTGTCCGTCCGTCAGTCACGTTTGTTGTAAGCACGATAACTCAAGAAAGAAAAATCCGATTGTACTGAAATTTGGACAGTAAGTTAGTGTTGGCTAGAGGAAGAACCCTATTGTTTTTGAACAAAATCGATCAGTAAATAAAAATGTTATTAATGATTTAAATTTGAAAAAAAATTTTTGATTTTTATATTTTTGCAAATTAATAGACATCTGGTGAAATGATATTTCATTTTACTAACTAAATATTTACATATTTTACACATATACATTTCATAATGTAATATATAACCGAGGAAATATGATTTTAGCTCCTCTTATAATGTAAAAATTTACATTTTTTCACGTGTTGGTGGTGGTGTAGTTCTTACGCTTTTGACTCGGAGTTCAAGGGTCCCGGGTTCGAAACTCAAATGGTATGGTTTTCTTTTTATTTTTACTTTATTTTACACTGAGACTTTTACCAACTAAGGTCATACTATAAAATTAAAAATGTCTAAAACTAACATTATTTACAGAAAACTGCGAAGAGTATCCTATAGACTGTGCAACAATTATATAAAAAGTTCAGTGAACAGGCGAGGAGTACGTTTTTAGCTTGTTTTTGTTTTTAAATGAAGTTTAAGATCTCCTCTATGCATAAAAATTGATCTGTCATCGAAAAAATGTTTTTCACTATGCCAGATTTAATTTGTAAGCGCCGTGCCAACGTTTTTTTTTTTAAATAAGCTTCTACGACGGCCGCGTCAAACCACCATCTTTCTTCATTTTTTACTGAAATTAAGTTTGAGATCTTTTATGCACAGAAATTGGCCTGTCAGCGAAAAAATGTTTTTTACTATAACAGACTAAATTTTTCTTAGCTCCGCGACCACATTTTTTAATTAAAAAATGAAGATGGCGTTTCGGCGCGGCCATCGTAGAAACTTATTCAAAAAAAATAACGTTGGCACGGCGCTTACAAATTAAATCTGACATAGGAAAAAACATTTTTTCGATGACAGATCAATTTTTATGCATAGAGATCTTAAACTTCATCTAAAAACGAAAATAGAAGAGGTGTAATGAGATGCCAGCAGTTCAGCCTGACATCTATCTCATGCATGGATGCTGCGCTTTCAAAATTCAGTCTGACAAGGTAATTAACACAAATTTCCAGCCAGGCAGATAGGGGAAATCTCAAACTTCATTTTTAAACAAAAATCAAGGAGGTGTTATGAAGTGTACTTTCATGAAAAAAATTATTTATGACAAAAGGTTTGTCAGATGTTAATTAATAAAAATTGTCAGACAGACAATTTTTTTTCATTATTTACCACAAACTGTGTAAATTTCAAGCAGGTGGTTTGAAAAGTAAATTCGTTTCTTTCTAGCTAATTTTAAAAGTTAATTAAAAAGGGCAATTAACACATTTTTACTAGTCTGGCGGGCGTAAGATGTTTATTACATATTTTCCAATCATTTTCACCTTTTAAATTTGAGGTGTTCGATGGGGTATCTTTTTGTGCCATGGAAGCTTAGACTATAAGTTCAACGCAGACAGTCAGTACTTAGGCTTGTTTTGATTCTATTGATTCTCGAACAGTTCCCATCATGATCATGTGAGAGTTGCAGTAGGGTGTTGATTGCGAATATTTATTTAAACAATAATAATAAAAAATATTGCATGTGTACTGAATCTCAGTGGAACCATGTAGAAGTAACAAACAAGTATTTGGAGTAGGCCACGCCCGACTAAAACTCGTTTTTACTAAAGCTTATATTTTAGTTTTGAATTAAATGCAAGGACGTCATTTCCAAATAAATTTTGCGTTAGAACTAAATGGTGGCCGACTTTGAGAAATAAGTTTTTCAAGCGTTAAATTTATGCAAACTACCTATCGATTTAGAAGCTATAAGACTTTTAAATGGATATTGTTTTCAAAAAATTACATCTGTTTTATTTCAGATCAATTAGATACGCTGTTATTTATTTAAAAGCATAATATTTTAAATGATTTTAATTGCTTTATTTCAAAATTAGTTAAAAAATTTACTAGCTATTATTTTCAGGTTTAGTATTATTCTTATTTGAAAATTATGATGGGCTCACAGTTAAATTATTACCAATGCCCTGTGTGCTACAACCAAATTTAAATTAAAGTTCATACCACTCGGAATTTTTTTTTATATACATTATTGACACAGATCTACAAAAAAAAGTGATCTGGCCTGCATACCAGACCAGTGTATCCTTATGTATTTGGACCCTATGAAACAAAATCCGAAGTCAGAATTGAAGACCTAAGTGGATAAAGGGTTATGTCACACTTTTAAAGTTTTGAGTAAATTAAATAAAACGGTTTTGAGTTGGAACTTATTTATTTTGTCTTCGATTCAAATAAATAATACCTCATAAAATAGATAATTTTGGGTTATGTTCTTTTGTTTACACTAATATTAAAGAACAATATCAAGCTGCTATGAAACTAGATTTTTCTGTCCAAAACTGTGTACATCCACTAAAATTACTGGTTGTATGTATGACATGGCGCCTTTATAATTAAAAAGTTTCTATAAAATATTACAAATTTAGAATTCACCGTTTATTGGGTGTTAAATCTATATCGGGGGTGTTCAAAAATTGCATAAAGTATTTTTTTTTTTAAATGCGACATAACACCTTTATCCACTTAGGTCTTCAATTGTTAGATTCACTCGGTTTTCATCCCTAACCCCCCAAAAAAACCTAAAACAAAAAAAGCGATCTGGCCTGCGATCCAGACCAGTGTATCCTTATGTATTGGGACCTGCTAAACCGAATTCGACGTCAGAATTGTCAGATTGGCTCATTTTTCACCCCCAACCCCAAAAATACACCCCCCCAAAAAACAGTCTGTCCGGCGGACCATACCAATGTATCCTTATATATTTGGTAAGGATACACTGGTCTGAAAAACTGAAAAATGAGCCAATCTGACAATTCTGACTTCGGATTCGATCTCCGCGGGTCCAAATATATATTCAGACCACTTTTTTTTGTTTCGGGGGTGTTTTTTGAGGGAGAGAGAGAGAGAGGGGGGTAGACCCGCAAATAGGGTCATTTAGTGATATGGCAGTTTCCTACTTTTTCTTCCTCATTTTAAAGTATAACAAACCAATAGTCTCAGAAAAAAATGTCAGCTCAATTGAATCAATAGCCACAGAGATATTCGCATTTGAATAGAAACACGCTCGGCCGGCCAACAGTCCATAGAGTGACGTCACTTGGCGTGCGCCGATACCGATATTAGAGCAGCGATTTCGTAAGTCTATCGTGTCGTTTTTTTTTTTAGCGTGGAACCAGGTCAAACATGTTAGGTTCCTTTGAGTATGTCACCGGGCATATGAAATCATATTTTACGACATTTTTTTGTGGTCTCGAACTTTTTAAATCAATAAAAAGTGAAAAAAATGTCTTTTTAAATAAAATTGGTTTTTTTTTGTTTCCACCGCTATATCTTTAAAACTATTAAAGGTACCAAAATTTGTTTTGTGTCAAATTAAAGCACACATTGTAGCGCTTTTACCAATATAAACGATTTGGGGACAATTAGCACTTTCATTTCTCTAAAAATCAAAAAAACTAAAAATATATATTTTATGTATTGAAATCTTCACCAATCGATAAACTTTTTTATTTTTGAAAATATTTACAAACATGCAGCGAAGAAAATGAAGCCTAATAATCACAAAAGTTTTTGAAACAATATATTTTTTCCTTAAATGTACCGTGTGGCAACAGCGATTTTTTTATCACCGCTAAATGCGACATTGGGACTCAATTAATACACCTCGCATGCAGGGTTGGTCAGATTAGTCGCGTAGAAGTGGCGGTTGTCGAAAATCATTAAGTATTCATTGTTCGGATAAAAATTGTGACAATCGAAAATGTGCTTGTTTTAAGGAAGGCCTAAAATGTTGCAACGAGTGCAAATGTCGTTCCTGTAACAACATTATTAAAGATTTCGAGGCAGATATGAACGAATCAGAATGCTATTAATGTAGGGCCTACATAAACTATATACATACTACATATTTATCTATCCAAATAGAAAATTTATTTCAACAATAAAACTTATTTTATGCGTACGTTTTTACTTTCATTCATTTAAAAATGTCTAATAAACTTACTAATTAGGTGGGTAGTTAGTAACACTGATTGATATTTATAGATTAGGTATTTAAATCTACCTACCTGTCTTTTTATAATTAAAAGGAGACTACAACATATGATCAATACTACTGTACAATATATGAAATATTGAACAATAATATTGATCCCCTAGATGCTTTTGATCACTACTGGTTTTGTATATTGATATAAGTTAAACTACTACATACACCCCGACCGGGACCGTCAGATCGTTGCAGTCGGTAGACTTGCTACAGCCAAGCGCGCAAGAATATGACTTTGGCCTGTTAAAAAAAATCGCTGACTCAATACTATGAACGGGACATGAAAAATTTTTATCCTAAAAACTTTTTTCAACTATTGGCTTCAATTTGTACGCAGCATGTATATAAATTTTTTCTCGATTGTCTAAAATTACGCCACAGAAAATAACAAGTTTGAGTTTCCTATTATTTTTCCAACTTAAAAAAAAAAATAAATCGGGTTCACGTGGGACGTTGTTCGAAGCGCTATTGTGTCTACTTTAACCTAAAAAAAATATAGCTTGATAGCACAAATATTTTCAGAGATATAGCGGTGGAGACGTTAAAAAACATATTTCATTAAAAATCTATTTTTTTGAGTTTTTCCGAAATAAAAAAGTTCTCGACCACCAAAAAATCTCGTAAAAAATGATTTCGTGTACACGATTATCTTACTAAAGAATTCCACTAAGTCTGGTTTGGTTCTACGCCGGTTTTTTTTTCTCGAAAACTAAGCGACTTTACTTCCAGATTTTACTCTAACTTGCATTGACAGCCGTGTTCACCGGGCGGTTCAGCCATCTGACGTCACAACTCGACTACATGGTTATCCCGAGCGTTTTTAAGCGCGCCGACTTTGATAATTTTTTTATACATGAAGGCGGCGTCAGTAAATTCTAATTTTTGGCATACTTACTGTACTCACCAAGCTCTTTCAGAATATGTAATAATAAAAAATTGTTAAATGAGCCTATTCGTGAGTACCTATATAGGAAAATTTCGGATACTCCCTGAAGTTCAGTCCGGGTTTCGACCATTACATGATTTTCACAACCATGTAATGCGTTGTCGAACATCACTCATGCCATTTTGAGAGGAACACACCAAAAAAATATTACATTCTGGTGCTACTTGATTACTCTAAAGCATTCGATGCGATAAATCATGAAATTTTGCTTTCTGTGATAAAATATATATTGGTTTATCTGAGAAGGCGATAGTTTTTTCGTAGCTACGTAAACAATAGATTACAAAGGGTTAAAATCTACAACGCCGTGTCTGCTCACCTCTCAGAATGTTCTGTGGTGTTCCGCAAGGATCGATATTAGGCCCACTTTTATTCACCCTGTATACTTCAGATTTCAAAATGTCATTAAACACTGTAAGATACATTTTTGTGCCGACGATACGCAGTTCGTACTCCCCTCACGATATAGTCGAAGGCACTGATGCTATTAACAAGGACATTGAAGCAAAATCACGAAGCAATTTCTTAAATATAAAACAGTTTTAGTCTTTAGACCTCAAAGTGTTAAATCGGTTGTATCCAGTCAACTGAAGCTATCTGTAGAAGGTCAACAAATATTGCCTGTTGAAAACGCGAAAAATCTGGGATTAACCTTGATTCTGACCTAAAATTCAAAATAGATCTAAATGTAAATGTAACATCTAAATGTAAATCACAAAATTGCCATGGCATATTATATGTTAACTTGAAATGATTTATGTTGACAAGTACTATCTTAGCATAAATGTTAGGCTTATTTAACAATTTTTTATTATTACATATTCTGAAAGAGCTTGGTGAGTATAGTAAGTATGCCAAAGATTAGAATTTACTAACGCCGCCTTCATGTATAAAAAAATTATTAAAGTCGGCGCGCTTAAAAACGCTCGGGATAACCATGTAGTTGAGTTGTGACGTCAGATGGCTGAACCGCCCAGTGAACACGGCTGTGAATGCAAGTTAGTAGAGTAAAATCTGGAAGTAAAGTCGCTTAGTTTCCGAGAAAAAAAACGGCGTAGAACCAAACCAGACTTAGTGGGATCCTTTAGAAGATAATCGTGTACACGAAATCATTTTTTACGACATTTTTTGGTTGTCGAGAACTTTTTTTATTTCGGAAAAACTCAAAAAAATATATTTTTAATGAAATATGTTTGTTAACGTCTCCACCGCCATATCTCTGAAAATATTTGTGCTATCAAGCTATTTATTTTTTTAGATTAAAGTAGACAATAGCGCTTCGAACAACGTCCCACGTGAACCCGATTTATTTTTTTTAAGTTGGAAAAATAATAGGAAACTCAAACTTGTTATTTTCAGTAGCGTAATTTTAGACAATCGAGAAAAACATTTATTTATGAAAATTTGTATATACATGCTGCATACAAATTGAAGCCAATAGTTGAAAAAAGTTTTTAGGATAAAAATTTTTCATGTCCCGTTCATAGTATTGAGTCAGCGATTTTTTTTAATGGGCCAAAGTCATATTCTTGCGCGCTCGGTTGTAGCAAGCCTGCCGACTGCAACGATCTGGCGGTCCCGGTGAGGGTGTATGTAGTAGTTTAACTTATATCAATAGATACAAAACCAATAGTGATCAAAAGCATCTAGGGGATCAATATTATTGTTCGATATTTCATATATTCTACAGTAGTATTGATCATATGTTGTTAATATTAAGAAATTGTACAATAAATATAAAATAGTCTCCTTTTAATAATAAAAAGACAGGTAGGTAGATATAAATACCTAATCTATAAATATCAATCAGTGTTACTAACTACCCACCTAATTAGTAAGTTTATTAGATATTTTTAAATATATGAAAGTAAAAACGTACGCATAAAATGAATTTTATTATTGAAATAAATTTACTATTTGGATAGATAAATATGTAGTATGTAGTTTATGTAGGCCCTACATTAATAGCATTCTATTTCGTTCATATCTGCCTCGAAATCTTTAACAATGTTGTTACAGGAACGACATTTGCACTCGTTGCAACATTTTAGGCCTTCCTTAAAACAAGCACATTTTCGATTGTCACAATTTTTATTCAAACAATGAATACTTAATGATTTTCGACAACCGCCACTTCTACGCGACTAATCTGACCAACCCCGCATGGGAGGTGTATTAATTGCGTCCCAATGTCGCATTTAGCGGTGATAAAAAAATTCGCTGTTGTCAAACGGTACACTTTAGGAAAAAATATATTGTTTCAAAAACTTTTGTGATTATTAGGCTTCATTTTCTTCTCTGCATGTATGTAAATATTTTCAAAAATAAAAAAGTTTAACGATTGGTGAAGATTTGAATACATAAAATATATATTTTTAGTTTATCTGATTTTTAGAGAAATGAAAGTACGAATTGTGCCCAAACCGTTTATATTGGTAAAAGCGCTACAGTGTGTGCTTTAATTTGACACAAAACAAATTTCGGTACCTTTAATAGTGTTAAAGATATGGCGGAGGAAACAAAAAAAAACAATTTTATTTAAAAATACATTTTTTTCACTTTTTATTTATTTAAAAAGTTCGAGACCACAAAAAAATGTCGTAAAATATGATTTCATATGCCCGGTGACATACTCAAAGGAACCTAACATGTTTGACCTGGTTCTACGCCAAAAAAAAAAAACGACACGATAGACTTACGAAATCGCTGCTCTAATATAGGTATCGACGCACGCCAAGTGACGTCACTCTACGGACTGTAGGCCGGCCGAGCGTGTTTCTATTCAAATGCGAATATCTCTGTGGATATTGATTCAATTGAGCTGGATTTTTTTTCTGAGGCTATTGGTTTGTTATACTTTAAAATGAGGAAGAAAAAGTAGGAAACTGCCATATCACTAAATGACCCTATGAGGCTCTTGTTTCGTCGCAATTTAATTTTAGTGATGTTGCATACCGGGGTGGCTCAGCCGATAAGATCACTCTTGTAACTTTTGAATGTGCAATGGATTTTTTTCAAATTTGGTGCAGTGATATGAGACGAAATTTCCAATTATATAATACAAATAACCAAAACAACCGTTTCGATGTAACTGACATGAAAATCTTTAAATGGGACAACCTCTATATTTTTGCATATTTGGATCCTGCTGGCTAAAATATATAAGATCTGACCCTCGAATATTATTTTGGTTTTCAAAGGATATAGATTTTTTTTCTTTTTTTACAAATTTAGTACAAAGAGAAGGTAGATATTATGCATATAATTTTTTTCGTAATTTAGAGATTTAATTAGTTAATATTAGTTCCATTAAAAAAAATTGTTTTTGTTGAAAAACCAATATCGTTGAACTTAATGAAGAGTAAATCGTGTTTAATGTTAGTGTCTGAAGGGATAATATTTTAAAGGTGCTTACAGACCGATTATTAACAATTTTGGCAAAATCGCGGCATTCTATGATTAAAAAAATTTATATTTTTTTAAAATCAAAATAATATTTGAGGGTCAGATCATATATATTTTGGCCAGCGGGATCCAAATATGTAAAAATATACAGGTTGTCCCATTTAAAAATTTGATTTTCATGTCAATTGCATCGAAACCGGAAGTCGGCGATTTTGGTTCTTTACATCATATAATTGGAAATTTCATCCCATATCACTGCACCAAATTTCAAAAAATCCATTTGCACATTCAAAAGTTACAAGAGTGTCTCTATCTGCTGAGTCACCCGGAATAGCCCGTCTGGATGCAGAAAGTATATGAAGAATTCAGGTCATTCAAAACTCCTGCCAGCAGCTTATTTTTGGTATTAGACGGAGACAACATATTTCTCTATTTCTCTATGAACACGTTGACTGACATGAGTAGTCAATGGAATACACATTAGATAGGTCCAAGGCGCCACGTGTATGTATTAGAATACACAATTTAGTTTACACATTTAGAGTAAAAAATACTCGTGGCCTGGAGGACCCAACTACTGAATTTGATGCGGCAGTCAACGTGTTAATGAAATAGGATGGCTTAATATGACTAGGCGACGCACTTGGGGTTTGCAAGTTACCGGAAATTTTAATAACCGGTAAATCGGTAAATAAAAATGTAAACAAGCTAAAAACGTACTCTTCGCCAATTGACTGAGCTTTTTTATATATAATTGTTACGCATTCTATAGGATACTCTTCGCAGTTTTCTTGTAAATGCAGTTTTTGGACATCCTAAATTTTGTGATACCACCTTTGTTGTGAAAAAATTATACGAAAATTATACGAAAAAAAAAATGAAAAAAAAACAAACCCATGTGTGGGATTCGAACACGGGTCCTTTGGATTGCAACGCAAAGCAAAAAAAATCAAACAATACTCTGTTTAAATTAAATTATAAATATGTGTCTCCCCGGAAACTGTCCCGAAGCCAGCCAGACAACCACGGCGCGCAGCGTCTTGGTGAGTGTAGGGCTGGGCGGGACAGGTGCGGTTCAACTAAACAATAATTAATGAGGAGGTTAGAGTTCCTGTTTAAAGGGCATCAACTTAAACTAACAATAACTTTTAAAAAACATGATATATGAAAATATCTAAAGATAGTTAAAATAACACAATAAATTTATCGATTTCGCGCACAACACGAGCGCGAACACTTTGAAATTTTGATTGCTGGCATGGGAAAACAAAAGTCAACGAAAAAACCCGTTCGAAGCAATTTCACCCTGGTGGTCTTCCTGCCAGGACAATGTGGTGAAATGAAAGTTAAGGATTAAAAGAGAGATTTTTATAAATATATCCGTCTAAATGGAATTTGGAGACAAAAATGGACAAAAGAACAAAAAGAAGAGAAAGGGATGAACGAGAACAAAATAAACAAACAGAGAGGGAATAGAAAAGGATTATAGATGTAAGTTGAGAAAGGACAAAGTTTAGGATAGTGATAAGTTGTAGTAGTGGAAAGTGTGGCTAAGGGAGTTGCAACGCAAATTTTAGCCGCTGCGCCACTACCTATTGCTACAAAAATTGATTGCTACAAAAATTGATTGTCTGTGGTATATATCTTTCGACATTCATACATATTTCTTCTTCTATGAAATATATATTAGTAAAATTCATAAACAAAAAAAATATATATTATGGAAATAATATCTCGCAAAATTTCCATTTTAGCACAAGCGACCAAAATTAAGAGAATATTTTCTTTTTAATTAAATAATTAATAGCTTTTTTATTTACTGATCGATTTTTTTCAAAAACAATAGTGTTCTTTCTCTAGCTAACACCGAGTTACTTTCTGAATTTCATAACAATCGGACTTTTCTTTCTTAAGTTATCATGCTTACAAGAAACGTGACGGACGGACGGACGGACAGACGGAATTTTGAAAGTTGTTCAAAATTCGTGCACTAACACAATGATATGAAAATTTTTTCTCTACGAGCGATATTTACGATTTTAGAAATGTGCCAATCAAATACAATATACTCTTCGTTTTTGCGAAGAGTATAATAACCGGTTAACCGGTATTTACCGGTGATTTTTAGAATGAATGATTAGGGTGGCGAAAATGGAAATTGATTTTTTTTTTCCTTTTACAAAATCATCCAAATTTAACAAAAAACATTTTTATATGCGTATATAAAATGAACAAACAAAAGGTTTTTTATCAAAAGAAAAAAATAAAAATGAAACACATTAAATAAATAAATATTCTATAAATAACAAAAATTATAAACATAAACTCAAATAGGGTATTTACTGAATACCTAATCTAAAAATACAATAATTTTTAAAATAATAGCCCATTAAAAGGGTTAATTTTTCAAAGCTGCATCTGTTAGTCGTCTGATATTTGTTCATAGAATACCACCAGCTGAAGATGCCCTTCCTCAATCGATACTGGCAGGTCGATAAGTTAATAAGAATTGGTAATAACATACTTCTAAATGTTTTCCACGGCAATGAAATATTCAATTTCCTGTCGCAAGATATTGTCAATGTCTCTCTTGTATTTCTTAGGGCTTGGTGTTTGGGTTTTACTTTTACTTCCACGTCCAGTGGAAGTATAGTAACGACAAAAAAATTTTTAAAAATTTTTATTGTCCAAATAGGCTTAAAATGTCATGAAACGTCGAGATTTTAAGTTTGAGCGAAAAAAATTGTTCTGTCTGTCTGTCTGTCGGTCTGTCTGTAACTTTTTTTGTGCGCACGTTTACTCTAAGATATTGACTTGAAATTTATATTTTCATCTTGTTCCGTCGAAGGGTTGGGGTGTAAATTGGGGTAAATTTGGGGTAAATGGGTAAATCAAGCAGGTAAGAGTCCACGAAATTGGTATTTAGTATATACAAGAGAAGATAAGGTCTCAAAAAAAAATTTTGGCATTAGCCACCCCCATTACCATCCCCACACCCTTATTAAAGGGGATGAAAAAAAATTGTGATTTGGTGTATGTACAGGAACCAGAAACCTCAAAATATTTTTTTACTTCATCCACCCGCCACCACCACCCCCCACTACCACTACCGATGTGGGGTATCGTTTTATGGGTTTTTGGGGTAGAAGATTTCAAATATTATATTATTAAAGTTCCATAAACAATTAATTTCCACACAAAGTTTTTTCGTTGTGAGTGACTTGGATAGAGAATCTGGATGTGGAAGTAGTGATTCCTTGGGCAGCGGTTTTTATATTATTTATTGTTAAAAGTGCTCACTGTTGGCACGGTCACTCTGCATTTAATAAATACTAGTCACTGACATAAATAAAAACGTCAAATGCGTGACATACCGTAAGTTCAGAATTTACCGAAATAACCGGTAAAAAAAAATAACCGGTAATTATCATCATGTGTTTTTTGTCCGGTTAACCGGCTAACCGGTATTGCAAACCCCATGTACTGTGGGGAAATTCCGGATTTTACTCTTCAAAAATCTCTAGAGACCTTAATATCCATCGGATCGGGATATATTTATTTTTAAATTAAAGTTAATTAAATTCCCTACACATCTGTCGAGGCAAATTTTCAAGAAATAACTTGCATGTTATACATATAATATTTTTTCTGTTAATTTTATCTTTTTGACAGCTGTCAGCTGTCAAAATACTTTTTTGGCAGTTTAATTTTACTACTATATAGTTTATGTACTATGTGTAGACAAAAAAATTTAATTTTCATATGAGTATAGCGATATTGGTTCATTATTTAAATTTTTAATATTTTTTTACAGTTTTTTGACAGTTTATTATGTTATTAATAAAATTTGACAGAGTCATTTAAAAATTTGCCTCGACAGAAGTGTAGAGAATTTAATTACCTTTAATTTAAAAAAAAAATTATCCCGATCCGATGAATATCAACCCTTTCTGTACCGGACATGAAATGGTGATGCATATTACTAGGACCGGGTTTTTTTGCATGCTACCAGGACCCCTGCCGAATATATGCGCCAGGTATAAAAAATAGAACATATGCAGAAAATTCATTTATTTATAATAATATTTTGGTGTATTAAAGTATTTGTAATATATTATGTTAAAAAGTATATATTTAAAAGGTTTGTGTTGTATGGTACACTTCAAAATAAGGCTGTACACACAGACCAAAATTACACTTTGCTCTTATTTTTTTGCCTGAAGCTTGCTTTGGCTGCAAACAGTACATCGTCGAACCCTATTATTGGGTACCAGGACGGGAAAATGTCGGCCTATAAGCCTCTCAGGACTTTTGGTCATAGGTTTTACTCGGCTTTGGTTAGACTGTGGTGTTTTGTACTTGAAATTAGACAAAGAAATCGATATGCAAAAGTTATTTTCTCACTAACTAAAACTTACCGCTCAATAAGTTGTCTATAACTTACCGCTCAATAAGTTGTCTTAGATTTTCAACTGAAAATTTGCTAGAGGTTCTCTTCCTGCATTTTGTGCTTGGTACAGTGCATGTGCGTTGAGCATGGCTAGGTCCATATGAAAAAACAGCTTTCTGTACCATTTTACAGTTTTTCTAACGCATTCTGTAAAGCTTATTTCAATCAGAATAACGAGCCGTATATCTTCGGCATTGGGCATTGGGCTAACGGACACAACACGAAGCGACACAATTATGCGGCTTTGGTCCTACTAAAGAGTATAAACATAAAATCGTCACATATATACGACAACGGTTTAGGGACCATTTAGATATTGCCTAAAACATACGGTGATGGTACAGAAAGGGTTAAGGTCTCTGGAGATTTTTGAACAGTAAAATCTGGAATTTTCCCTCAGTGCGACGCCTACAGACTGCATTCAGCTTATTTGTTTCATAAAATCATCACAAACAAATTTCCCAGTTACCTTAATTAAAGTATTTAATTCAGAACTGATGTACATAATCTAATCTGATCTTCGAAGATTTCCCAATATTTGTATATTACTGTATAGTAACGACAAAAAATTTTTGAAAATTTTTATTCTTTAAATAAGCTTAGAATGTCATGAAACGTCGAGATTTTAAATTTGAGCGAAAAAGAAATTCTGTCTGTCTGTCGGTCTGTAACTTTTTTTTGTGCGCACGTTCACTCTGGAACCGTTTAAGATATTGACTTGAAATTTGGTATACGTATGTACTTTAACGGTATCTGGAACTAGATTATATTTTCATCTTATTGCGTCGAAGGGTTGGGGGGTAAAATGGGGTAAATGGGGGGTAAATAGGTAAATCAAGCAGATAAGAGTCCATAAAATTGGTATTTAGTGTATACAAGAGAAGCTAAGGTTTCGAAAAATTTTTTGGCATCAGCCACCCCCATTAGCACCCCTACCCCATTATTAAAGGGGATGAAAAAAAGTTAGTTGGTGTGTGTACAAGAACCAAAAGCCTCAAAATATTTTTTTAGTTTATCCACCCCCACTACCACCCCACTACCGTGTGGGATATCGTTTTATGGGTTTTGGGAGTAGACGATTTCATTATATTATTAAAGTTCTATAAATAATTATTTCCACATACAATTTTTTTTTGTTATGAGAGACTTGGATAGAAAATCTGGATGTGGAAGTAGTGATTCCTTGAGCAGCGGTTTATACGAATTTCGTGTAATTTCTTTTTTGGTAAATAAAGACCATTTATTATTATTATTATTTAAATTTTGACAGACGTTTTTACAATAAGTACTTCCAATTTGGCACGTATGTAAAATAGGACCATGAAATTCTTTCTATGCAAAGCGATAAGGGTTATACAGTGTGTTTACTAGAGCCAGGCAATCTTACCACCGTAGAGCAAGTTAGGGCATGTCGTATACCATACACGACTAATTCCTGTCTACTATGATGCGGGTTCGAATCCCCGTTTAGGCAGAGGGCATGCCAGTAGTGAATAGTTATGTGTCTCATTTATTTTCAAGTGTGACAATGTTCAAAGCAAAACGTGAATAAGTTTTCTTTATTAATACACCTGGTTCACAGAGGCGACAAACTTTTATAACTTAAGTAATCTGTGCCGTTTCAGAGGAAAGGTTGATCAAATAAGTATTCCCAGTCGGCATCTTCCGACTGCAACTTTTGCTAGTTTCATTTTGTCGATACCATTTGAGGATTGCAACTTGTCTGATAAGATATTGATAATCTTGCAAGAAACTTAGTTTGAAGTATTCCAGCAAAAAATAGATTTAAGTGTCTTTCAGCAACGTTAGTTATGAGTTTGTATTCAGGTTTTATGTGTATACGTACCATTGGTGGGAAAATTATTGGAATATTATTATGTAAATTTGACTGTACTTTATTACTGCTTGTTTTGATTTATAGATTTAACACAAAATATTGAATTACCACGATATTTGACATTTTAGTGGATATTATCTAAATAACAGCACATTTACGTTTACTTGGTGATTGATAGTATACATCGGTTTAATAACAGATATTAGAAGTTTTCACGATTTACGATAAATTTCTGTTCTTTTTTCGAATGTAATTTATATACTGGAAAATTCTCCATAACATAGTTATTTCACCATTATATAAAAAAGTTACGATTTATCGGTTTGGTGGTGTGATGAACAGTGTCGCGTCCTTCACAATATTTTCTCTACGACTATTAAAAATGTATATTTTTCATTATTTTTAGTACTTAAAACATAGTGACAAAAAGTAAAAATCGTGAAAAAAAAATAACTAATGCTTATGCAGGGCCACGCCAAGCCACTTGAGCGAGGTCGTGCAAATACGAGAATGCGCCCTCCAGTAGCATATCTAGAATTCAGCTAAAAAAAGGGGGCTGAGGAAAAAAGTGTCTAAAATAAATCACGCTGAACAATTAAATACAATAGTTCAAAATTTTCCAGTTTATGCCAGGGCCGGATTAAGGATTGGGGCACTCTTAGGCAAATTAAATATTTGCGCCCTTTTATTTATAGGCGGGGTTACGGGACTCCAAAATGCGGCGCAGGCGAAATTTTACAAGGTGAAACAGCCTTAAATTAGAAGTTAGAAATTTGACTTAAAATTATATTGTCTTCGAAAATAAGCTTTCGTCGGCGCAAGACATAAAAATATAAAATCCTATAAAAAATGTTTTGTTTTAAAAAAAATGCAGTACTTATATTTTCCCCTGGACTAAATATAATAATAATAGATTGTAAAACAAAACATCCTTTTGCCAAAGGTAATAAGTTCGATAATTCGATAATTCCATAAAATTAAAATAATCAACTAACAAATAAATAATTTCCTTGTGCAATTTATTTTCCAACAGTTCAATGGTAAACGGTAAATGTCGACCGTCGGGAGATAAAATTAGTTAGTTTTGAACTGCTGAAACGCCCCAAAAACCCATTAAACGATACCCCACATCGGTAGTGGGGTGGGGGTGGTGATAGGGGGGTGGTAGTGGGGGGTGGATGAAGTAAAAAAATATTTTGAGGTTTCTGGTTCCTGTACATACACTAAATCACAATTTTTTTTCATCCAATTTAATAAGGGGGTGGGGGTGGTAATGGGGGTGGCTAATGCCAAAATTTTTTTTTAAGACCTTAGCTTCTCTTATATATACTAAATGCCAATTTCGTGGACTCTTACCTGCTTGATTTACCTATTTACCCCAAATTTACCCCAATTTACACCCCAACCCTTCGACGGAACAAGATGAAAATATAATCTAGTTCTAGATCTCGTTAAAGTACATATGTGTACCAAATTTCAAGTCAATATCTTAAACGGTTCCAGAGTAAACGTGCGCACAAGAAAAAGTGACAGACGGACAGACAGACAGACCGACCGACAGACAGACCGACAGAAATTTTTTTTCCCTCAAACTTAAAATCTCGACGTTTCATGACATTTTAAGCCTATTTGGACAATACAAATTTTTAAAATTTTTTTTGTCGTTACTATACTTCCACTGGACGTGGAAGTAAAAATGGTAAATACCCTTAAGACTTTAGAGTAGTGCTGCAGCAAAGTGGCTTTGGGTTAACCTAACCTAAAAATCGCAGATATTACTTCCACATCCAGTGGAAGTATAGAAACGACAAAAAATTTAAAAAAAACTTTATTGTTCAAATAGGCTTAGAATGTCATGAAACGTCGAGATTTTAAGTTTGAGCAAAAGAATGTCTGTGTGTCGGTCTATCTGTAACTTTCTTGTGCGCACGATTACTCTGGAACCGTTTAAGATATCGACTTGAAATTTGGTACACGTATGTATTTTAACGAGATCTGAAACTAGATTACATTTTCATCTTATTCCGTCGAAGGGTTGATGGGGTAAATTAAGTTAAATGGGGGTAAATAGGTAAATCAATCAGGTAAGAGTCCATAAAATTAGTATTTAGTAAGTATATAATAATAATAAGTAATAATATACAAGAGAAGCTAATGTCTCAAAAAAAAATCGGCATTAGCATTGCTACCCCCACCCGGTTATAAAAAGGTTATAAAAAAAATGTGATTTAGTATGTGTACAAGAACCAAGGGCCTCATTTTTTTTACTTCATTCACCCGCACTATAATTACTAATTTTTTTCTAACAGAAACCGAATTGCCGCGGATCTGTAAACTGAAACGTTATTAAACCCTAACCGAAATTAACCAAAATTAATTTCGGTTTTGGTCCCTGCTTCAGGGTTTCTTTGATGCTGATCTCATCTTTAATCTTACTCGCATCCTATCGATCCTTCAAAAGAATGTAAAAATTACGATATTGCAAACACTCGTCACTAATTGCGTTTAGACTTGTAAATATTATTTTACTGACAGTAAGAAAGAAAAATTAAATAAAAAAAAATGACTTCGGAAATCACCCTCAACTGTCCAATAACATTCATGACTCCTTTATTCGCAGATAATGTTAGGGTTGAAACTTTTAGGTTTATGACTGATATTTAATACATATCATTTTTCACTTATAGATTATATTAGGTTTAAAGCTGTTAATTAGGTTAGGCTGAATGATGAGATCAGCATCAAAAAACCCTGAAGAACAACTTTTGGTCACTTTATTTCACCTGAATCCCGAATTTTCACCACCTTAAATCTTTAACTCCTGTTTTAACTCCTTAAAAGGGTTATGGTTCATACGTTAAAAACGATTAAAAAAACTTAAGCAATTAACTTATGATCCCATAAAAATGAATTTGGTATCCAATCTACATGAACACTACTACTCTTGACCAAAGAAGTAAACGCGGAATAAAGAGAAAAAAATCGCTACCCAAGGAATCACTACTTCCACATTCAGTTCTTCTAACGAAGTCTCTCACAACGAAAAAAAATTTGTACGTTGAAATAATTGTTTATGGAACTTTAATAAAATAATATTTGAAATCGTCTACCCCAAAAACTTATAAAACGATATGGCTCATCGGTAGTGGTGGTCGAGGTGGTGGGGGGTAGTGGAGGTGGTGGGGGGGTAGTGGAGGTGGATGAAGTAAAAAAAAATTGAAGCCTTTGGTTCTTGTACACATACATACTAAATCACATTTTTTTTCACCCCCTTTTATAATGAAGTGGGGGTAGTAATGGAGGTGGCTAATGTCAAAATTTTTTTTCAGACATTAGCTTCTCTTGTATGTACTAAATACCAATTTTATGGACTCTTACCTGCTTGATTTACCTATTTACCCCCTAACCCTTCAACGGAATAAGATGAAAATATAATCTAATTCCAGATTTGGTTAAAATGCATATGTGTACCAAATTTCAAGTCGATACCTTAAACGGTTCCAGAGTAATCGTGCGCACAAAAAAGTTACAGACAGACCGACAGACATTTTTTTTCTCAAACTTAAAATCTCGACGTTTCATGACATTCTAAGCAAATTTGAACAATAAAATTTTTTTTAAATTTTTTGTCGTTTCTACTGGATGTGGAAGTAATATCTGTGATTTTTAGGTTAGGTTAACCCAAATTCAATGACCGTACCTCCATGGTCAATGTCTTTGGTGGAGGAATAAAAATTGAAAATATTACAATACTTATGTATAACCAAATACATGAGTACATTGAAAACAATTAAAGTTATCTCATGATCGTCGCTTTAGAAACGTCAAATTATGAGTTTATGACATTTAATGTTGAAATTTATTTGTCTAAACATGGAAATTGAAAACTGTTGTAGAAAAAATATTGTTTGAAGCTCATGCATAAAGTGCCTTTTTTCACTCGTGGGATTACCGTCAAACTGTATGCACTTGTTTTGTAAATTACTATTGTTTTAATTTGTCTTTAGCTTTACAATCCTTTATTTCAGCTCTACTAACGATTTTCTTATATTTAGATCTATAAGTTGACTTCATTCTCTAATTCTGTTTTTTTAACGACTTATTTATATTAACGTCATGACGGAGTTTAGCTATTACTATTCCACCACTCAACCAGGACACACACACATACCGCACACATCTACCGGAGCTGAGAGTCGAACTCAGCAGAGGAGAGCGACTAGCCATATTGACTCTCACACAACCTCGATCTAGCCCACTGCTACGTCTCGGCAATACGTGAAAAACGCCACTAAACAGCCATACCCTGGCCAGGATTCGAACCCGGAACCCCGTGGTCGCAAGCCTAACAAATTACCAAATTACCAAATTATTTAATCTTTATTTTATTTAACTATGTTTAACATGTCAGATATGCATCATTTATATTCAGTGTGCAATCAAAAATAAAACTACGTTACTATTACGCGTTATTGACACGCAGAGTAACGCAGCGGCCAGATGTTGTGGCACAGTGATTTTCAAACTATGTTATTTGTTATTTGTTATTTTTTAGTAACTGTCTTCTGGAGAGCTCAACCATGTTTGTTTTAGATGAATATAACCTTAGTTAAAAATCGCTCTTTTCTCATAGCCATGTTTTGGATGATATAATTGCAGAAAAAACCCTGCTTGAATCAAGCCTAATAACGTGAGCACTGCGCCACGTAGTCGGTAAATTCCTTACTATTACAATATTTAAAGTTTCTTCTACGTCCTATATTTCTTTGTCGCTCTTTCGTTTGAACATTTTCCTGAAGATTTCCATTTCATAATTTTTTTTAACTCCTTACTTTCATTCGTCTGATTTAAATGTCTAAGCCATGTAATTTGCGGGCTTTTATCTTCTTATTCATAATGTTTTGCCAAATGTTTTACAACAAAAAATCTCTTCCAGAAATATAATCGATTAAAATCTGCCTGTGCATATCCACATACGCATTTGCGTTTTGGTTTTGTCAGAAACAACTAGCAGTGAACACACAACCTAACCTAAAATTTAAATACTACGCCATGTAAAAGCCCATAGCCAGATACGTATTCGCTTGAAGAACATCTTCAACATCCGTTGATTTTGAGTGATCTTTGTTATTTATTTATAAGCTTGTGTGGTAAGCATTTTAGTTAAAATGACTGATGTAGCTTTTTCAAAGGACAATCAGACAATTTACCTGGTATAGATATGTTTATGGTGGCTTCATACATTAAGAACACTGAGAGTTTTTATCTTGCTGAAGTTCGTGGTGTTAAAGCTAGCAAGTAAGCATTAAAGTGTTTATGATATTATTGTTTTACAATTACGTAATTAATAAATATATAAAATAAATACATACTGTTACCATGTATACCTAAAAACTTATACTCTTATATATTAAAGAGTTATGTCTCATTTTAGTTCATATTTGTTTACAACTCTTGTTTCTGGTCAATTTAATTCGGGTAATTTATACGCATTATATTTTATTAATTTAATATTTTTAAAAATAAACTTATTATTTAAAGAAATAAAAGTTTATAACACTCTATTCAATGGCAAAATAAAATAAACTTTAACACTGGGCTGTAACCTGAAATATAATATCTTATCTAAAAACTCAATTCTTGGTATTTTGGCTAATACTTAATATACTTAACATTAAAATGATCTTCAGATGCATAAATGGCATTGTTCTTTTCAGAAATATCACCTATATTTCTTCTACATGCATATGGCCATGTTGAATAAATACAGTAAACGTAAACAGGAAAGTTAGGTTAGGAGGTGTTACTATGTGACAAAACTAAAAGCAAATGCGCATGCGGAAGTTTCAAAGCTAAAATAGAATTGGTGTCGCTAGACGTTTTCACTCGGAGTGACCTTGTCATAGAAATCTCCAAAATCTAAGTTGAAGACAGAATCAAAATTCGACTTAGGCAAAAATTTCATTTAAAGACATTTTTAAGAGTCTGCAGAGGCACAGATCAGTCCATAAGGACCGTTTTGGGTTCTATAAGGCGTTGGAAATTACCAGGTGAAAATTCGAAGAAACACCGAATTTTCACTTAGGAAAAATGTTTTTGGTTCAGGATATGAGAGCAGAAGTATATAATGACAAAGATTTATGAATAATATTCTTTTTCAAAGGTACCACAAATTGGACTTTGAAAAATAATATTTTTGAAAGGGCGTCAAAATTTGGCTCAAGAATCGATTTATCGAAAGTACGCCAAAATTTCACTTGCAGACTAATTTTTCAAAACTGCGTTGAAATTTGGCTTGAAAGTCGATTTTTCAAAAGTACGCCAAAATTTCACCCGCAGATTAATTTTTCAAAACTACCTTGAAATTTGGCTTGAAAATCGATTTTTCAACAGTACGCCAAAATTTCACCCGCAGATTATTTTTTCAAAAGTACCTTGAAATTTGGCTTGAAAATCGATTTTTCAAAAGTACGCCGAAAGCGGCTCACAATTTGGTAGAGCGCGTTGAGTGGTCCAGACAAAGCAATGGTAGAAAAACCAATAGCAGGGCTTTTCAAATGACAAAGTTATAGAGGAAAACGCCTTGTGCATAAAAAACCAAAAATTCAATTTTTCCTAAAAGTCGCTCGAAGGTGGGTTGCTGCCATATCGATAATATTGAACAACTGCATAGGAGCAAGTAAATCGTGGACTGATCGAACGCCATTAAACTTATGCAGTTATAAGTCCTTATGAATGTGTTTGAGTACGTGAATCTCCGCGATACAAGAACTTTAAAGCTAAGTAGTCTCTAGCGAAACTAAATTCATTTAGTAAAACTTTTTTTAAGTTAATATCAGTCAGCCGTAATTATAAATTACAAATAGTCTCAGACTTCTCTAAAAAGCTCGCATTTTGATTCTGAGAAGGTATGCATGAATCTTTTCTACCTAATCGATCGTTAGCGTGAGCGCTCTCGCTTGTGTGGTCTGAAAGTCATTACTTTGATTGGGGAAGGCACGATTCTTATCTTGAGAATTTTGTATAACCAATTCTGTTAAATAAACGGATTCTTTGAACTATTGTTTCTTAATTGCTCTTGACGGTCTATAATCCCCGGAACTTTCGTATGGAAAGCCGGATGTGTCGAGTTAATTCACATTAACGTTCGACCTTCTGGTTGCTTTACGGAGGTTTGATAGGGATTTTTTTATGCGTTTTTTGAGAAATAGATTCCGTCATTAACAGACCAAAACGTGGTTTCCACGTACAAACATTAATCCCTCCGCAGAGAAATTCTTCGGTTGGGATTTTTTTTATGCAAAAATTCAGGAAATTAAGAGGTACCTAAACCCCTAACGAGAGAATTCAGGTCCAGAGAGAGCGTCATTTCCGATCTGTGGTAGTGCAGCCTTGATCCATTATTCGGCTATCGAAGTGCATCTTATCTCTAACCCGCCTGGGAGGTAGAAGACTGGCGCCCCCTGAGAAATAAATTGGTGTCGCGTCATTTTGACGCCCGGTAGTGCGTTCTTCTACAACCTCACAGCGATTTTCACGAGGATTTCAACTTTATCCATTTATTGCAAAGTAACAGACTTGGCTTTGGATTTGGGGGTTGTCTACTATATGTGGTGTGTTTATGTTTTATTGCAAAGTAAGTACTGCGATTTAAGTGCTAATATTCGGTGTAGCGAACACACTTTAATGAAACAAAAAAATGGGCAAGTTCCCTATGTTCTTTATGCACTTGGCAAATAATAAAGATCACATGTTTGGGTGTCCCCATGTCAATAAAACAATACAGTCAAAAGTCTTACGATACGTAATATTGTCTTGCTTTCTCGATAAGTTGTCGTCAATTTGCTCTATAGTGACCTTGAAAGCCCAAAAAAAATTTTGCCTGCGGCACTTCTTACAGACCCCCATGTACACATTGTTACAAAAAAGTTGGAATCTGTTACGGACAAATTACCCCCCCAGAATAACAATCCAGGCCCGCCCTTGGTAAGTAATCCTGTTTTATATTTGATGTTTAAAATGTTATTATTTGTATAGCACATATTATTAAATAGTATTATGTGTTATTATACTCTTCGCAAAAACGAAGAGTATATTGTATTTGATCGGCACATTTCTAAAATCGTAAATATCGCTCGTAGAGAAAAAAATTTCATATCATTGTGTTAGTGCACGAATTCTGAACAACTTTCAAAATGTCCGTCTGTCCGTCCGTCCGTCCGTCCGTCTGTTCGTCCGTCACGTTTCTTGTAAGCACGATAACTTAAGAAAGAAAAATCCGATTGCATTGAAATTTAGAAAGTAAGTTAGTGTTAGCTAGAGGAAGAACCCTATTGTTTTTTAAGAAAATCGATCAGTAAATAAAAAGTCTTGAATTATTTAATTAAAAAAAAAATGTTCTTTTAATTTTTGTCGCTTGTACTAAAATGGAAATCTTGCGAAATATTATTTCCATAATATATTTTTTTTTGCTTATGAATTTTACTAATATATATTTCATAGAAGTACGAGTTGAAATACCTGTATGATTGTTGAAAGATATATATCATAGACAATCAGTTTTTGTAGCAATAGCTGGTGGCGCAGTGGCTAAAGCTTTGCGTTGCAATCCCGTGTTCGAATCTCACACAGGTTGGATATTTTTTTTTCATTTTTTATTTTCATATAATTTTTTCACAACAAAGATGGTGTCACAAAATTTAGGATGTCCAAAAACTAACATTATTTACAAGAAAACTGCGAAGAGTATCTTATAGAATGTGTAACAATTATATATAAAAAGCTCAGTAAATTGGCGAAGAGTACGTTTTTAGCTTGTTTGTATTACGCTTTAACTCCCCTGTCTCGTAGTTGGGTTTTTGTTAACCTGTAGAACAGTGTATTTAAATAAATAAATCGTTTTTCCCAGTTGTGATTTGCTGGATTATTATCAGTGAGTCAATTTCATCTAAGATTGTCCAACTCTATGGAAACTTTGAAATATAATTTTGCAAGCGATCCCTGTACATGGCCTGAATAAGGAATTATATGCCACGTCTGGTGCATTATTTCGAACTGCACAAACTAAAATTGAATAATTAAAATTGAAAATGGAGAATAGTCCCTGTAAAAATGTTTGTAATTGATTATATGGTTGGTTTGTATATTCATGATCCTTAGGACTCGGAGCTTAAGGAGACAACATGGAGATGTGTTCGTGAAAATGACGTAAAGCGGTTCGCCGCAGTTGCTTGCGGTGTCATCGCCAGTAGTCAGTAGTAGACATGTCGTCGGTTTGAACCCCACGCCCACCCACTAAGCAACTGGTAATCAAAGGAATGCCAAGTTTATTAAGAACCACACTTTATTAAGATTTAACTTCCAGCCCCTAACTTTGCACACCAAACCGAAGTTAGTTCAATTACGCCATATTATTATAAATTCCATTATTGCTCGGGTATTTAGCCAATAACGGAGTCTAAAAAACCCAGCTTTTACATAATACGCGTTTCATAATGCAAAGTTTTATTACGCCAAGTTTTGAGATAGCAATTTTGTTAATAGACCTAATAGATATTGCGGAAATAAAAGGAATATCTTCATTTACTAATGATTAAAAATCACATGTCGTAAATTTTTACGTTCGCATTTTATCTACAGGGTCGTTTAATTCGATGTTGATTATATATCCATGTTTTATTTCGATTAAAATAGGAAGGCGAAGTCGACAATAAAACGTTAGACAGAGAGTCGCTAGCACCCACAGAAAGAGTAATAAAACGTAGATCTTCAGGTAATCGGAGTGGGCCTTGATATATCAGCCCAAGGAACAATTTTAGTTTCTTAAATGTATACAAGGGTGCTATAAAACTATTTATAAAATGCCTTGAAAAATCTATTTTGCTGTAACAATATCCTTAATACCATCATAAAGCGACTTGTAGACTAAAAGGGCCCACCTTTATGAAGGTTGTTAAGGCCTTTTTAAATTCCATCATAAAACTCCTTAGTGAGGCATAGTGCTGCTCTTGAAAACCTTGTTCGGGCCGTTTTAAAACCTTTCTTACCTATTTTAAAGTTGTCAGAAGCTTTTCTATTAGCTTCCTGCATTTCTAGAAAACACCTAGAAGGCTACGTTAAAACTGGTTTTTAAAACTCTTATAAGTCCATATTAGAACTGAGAAGCTATAAGAATGTCCACGAAGGAATCCAAATAATTTTATTATTGCATTTATTTTTTCTAATCTGATTTAAGCAAACACACCATCAGACTTATTGAAGATAAAATTGAATTTGAAATGTATCAAGCGTAAAGCACTATAACCTATCTAAGGCCGATTTAAAAGGTAATAAAAAGCCATCAGGTATGACAAAAAAATTAAAACCAACGGCAGTTTATCGTTAAAACTACATAAGAAAGGCCCAAAAAACAAGAGCCCCTCAGAAATAATAATGATTTTAATATCCATATAAAATTTGCATAGACACACGTAATCAGCAAATTTAAAAAAGTGGGCTGCTTCTCGGTTCCCACGGTAATTTTCAGTCGTTTCTTGTAATTCTACCTTAATTTGCTAACGAAAAAGTTATAATTATTGATAATTATAATTGTGAGATTGACCTTGAATATTTTTATATAACAAGAAAAACATGGCCGGCCAACTAAAAACCTAATTGTCATTTTACAGTCCTCTCCAGTGTTGCCAGGTCTAGTGAAAGTTCACTAGATCTGATGATTTTTTTTTAAATCTAGTGATTTAGTGAAAACTTTTATGAAAATACCCATTTTTAATGATTTTTGAATCATCCAATTTATTGCCCTCTACTGCTAGGTAGACAAACATTAAATTCGAGTTGCGATCCATTTAATACAAAACTATTCACGTTAATCGCTACCACGGTCGGTAAACTCTACGGTTACCTCGATCAGCAGCTCTTAGACGAGAGATACACGCGGAGCGGGGAATCGAATGAAAGAGACAGACATATTTGATTTCCGTGCAAAAGACACAGACAAAGATGCCTGTAGTGTCTACAGCTGACGTAGGCTGTAGACCCTAACAGAATATCTTTTATTCGATTCCCCGCTCCGCGCGTCTCTCTCGTCTAAAAGCTGCTAATTGAGGTTACCGTATAGTTTATTGACCGTGAATCGCTACAATCGAATAGCCTGGGCTCGTTGCCCTCTAGCGTCCCGTAGACAAACAGTACTTTCTAGTTACAAACCATTGAATACAATACAGAGTACGAAGTCTGGCAACGAAATAATCAGATAGAGGACCCTCAAAGCTATGCTGTGCTCAGAAAGCTCAAGAAAATTACGTGTCCTACAGACACTGCAACTTTTGAAAATTAAAGATGAGAGCTTTAATTTCAAATCTAGTGAAATTTTAGTAAGATTTAGTAACTTTTTAAAGCGTCGTCTGATAACTTTTAAAATTGTGATCTGGCAACACTGGTCCTCTCATTAAACTATATATTCTAATAATGGTAATGACCTAGAACATTTACTCTAAATGAAGCCCTTTTAGTCTTTTTGTATACTATCACAAATAATCCCTTCCTTACAAAAATGCAAATGCACTTGGCGAAGATCACATGGACTTGATAAAAGCTGTAATAAAACGTTTGGGACGTTGGCATTTGATACAAAAAACTTAAAACTTAACCTCAAAATAATTTGTATGTGTATGTGTTTTAACAATCCTTTTAAAATGGCCACTCTTTTTTATTTTCTTCCACCTTTCCAAAAAAGACTTAATTACACATCAGTAAGTCGTGAAATGCTTTTAATTAACACACACACACACACACACACATGCATCAACGACACTTCAGGCAGACATATATTGTTTATTATTTTTATAATAAATGTTTTATTGAGGTTTTGGAAAGTGTCTTATGGAATTAAAATTTGCCTTTTAGATTTATAGAGGCCTCTTTTTCTTCATAACGGTTTCATCACAACATTTATCAAGGATGTTTTAAGAGTCTAGTTTTGTAATGGCCTTTAATAAATACTAATAGGCATTGAAAATGTCTAGTTTTAAAAAGGATTTAAAATGCATTTATTGCAAATATGTTAAAACCATAAAGAATAATTTAAAGCCTCTTTAAATCTAAATGGAATTTAAGACGTTCATAATACTAATTAGCTTTATGGAGAGTTTTATGTAGGTTATGATAAATCCATTACAAATACATATTATCCTAGAAGCAAATTAGCTTTATAATTAGGTCTCACAGAATGCTTTAAAACTTACTATTAAGAGCAAGTATACTTGAAGCCTAAAACGCCTTAACTATAACATCAATAAAGCACATGACTATTTCCTAACCCCGACAAACCTTTCTTAAAACCTCCTCAAGTCCAAATGACTTTTAAATTGGTCCTTGGGAGAATAATGGAGTGAGAACAGGTACGTGAATCTTTCTTGTATAATTGGACCTGTAGTAACCTATTGCTCTCTAGAGAAGACTTGATACAAACATTACAGGAAATACAAAGTGAGATAGGTACAAATGTGAAACAACCTTGGATAACTGCCGAAACTCTAAATAAAGAATCTTACTGATAAGACGTTTGTAGAGAATTGGAATCACATGCTGACCACAATAATAGCAAGGACTTTTCCGAATAGTAAGAGAGATTATAAGCAAACTGAAACTTATAACGTAGTCACTGATATCACCAAAGAGCTGTGTTACCATCAGTCATGCTATACAGCAAATAGTGGCCATTTTTTTGTGAGAGGGGAAACCATCATGACACCCACCGCTTAGGGTCTATCGCGGACGAGTAGTGCTGGACCTTAACCAGAGCTAAAACCCCGCCCGTTCTTCGTCAACCTACGCATCCCGGAACCCAGGACATCCTCCTTTACTCGCCTGTTGTCCTATTTTAACTTAATCCGTTGATGGCCTGGAATTCTCTTTCCTCTTCCTCCTTATTTCTTATAACTGCTTTCACAAACTGGTGAATCGCCTTCCACTTGTTTGGGTTTAGTACCATCTCTTGGATCATATTTTCCTAGTTTATAATGACACCCACCTGGGCAGTTAAACAGGGTAGGTTTGACGTCATCTTCATGCCCACAATAGATGCAGCTTACGTTCCTAGCCTTTAAAATGCGGCATGTGTATTTTCTAAAGGACCCATGTCCTATCAGCACTTGTGCCAGGTAGTATTCCACGTTTCTATGCTTGCATTCCAGTCATGTTTTTAACACCGGGATAAAAGTCTTTGTCCAACCCACCACCCTTTCCTCCTCGTTCCATTTCTGTTGCCAACATCTTATAGTTACCTCCCTTTCCACCTTTCTTTGCTGGTTTGTATGCCCCTATAGTGGTCGACTAGATTTATACATAGATCACAAAACGTCTGGCAAAACGTTGTGAGTAAGAAGAATAATACATGTCAGTTAAGGCAAATAAACTACACGAAGGAGAGCAGCCCTTTCCAGTATAACTCCCCTTCACCACCAGGTTAGATATCACCTTGCTTGACTCAAGAGCCCTCAAGGTAAATTTTATCGTATTCCCTGTCGTCTCGACGAACAAACACGGCTGTATATTGAATAGTGAACCTATAGATAGGAAGTGACTGATCGTCCTTTGACTGAGTGATGACCTTGTCCCTTACAGGTAGAGCCAGAGCTTTTTGTGTCCCAAACTCTGAGCCGTCGCATTCCACATTCCATTCGTAAACAGTCTATTTGCAGCTTTCCTGGCTTTTCCCTCCACTTCGACAGGCAAGGGAGTGAGTCCAAGGATAGTCTCCATTGCAAACGTTGAAGTGGTCCTGATTGCTGTTATTCCTAGGCACTGATAGTGCACATGTTATGAGGGGTTTCACCATGAGAGTGTCCAGAGAGTAGTGTTTGAAATTATTCCCCACATAAGATCGAAGAGATCTATAAAGGTGAGCAATCTTCCACATGGTCCTTCCACGACAGTTTAGTTACCTCTAGGTACCTCACCTTTCACCTTTCAGTGAACAGAATTAGCTCTGTTTTGTCAGGGTTGACGTAGAGCCCATGTCTGTTACACCAGAACTTAGATATATTATGCAATAGTCACTTCAAATCGGTATCTTATCATGATAGCCAGATCTTGTAGTTTTCTTAAAAGGGCACATGAACAGCATGAACATTTATGGAGAAAATGTTATAGTATCAACCATTTATTACACCATAAGAGAATATGAGAAGGAATACCACCCTGCGTAAACACCCAAGGATATTATCCGAAGGTGGCGTAAAGAGATTATTGCAGGGAGCTAATTTACAACACCAACATAGGTTCGTCAGTTTACTAACAATAAAAAGATTACTATAGATGACGAAAAGTAACTTCACTTTGTTCCATTTAGAAATGACACCAAATGGTCCAAATTAAGCAAATTCAAGGGGAAGGTAAATTCGCTGGCATAGTTTTGGTTTGGCGTTGAATTATAGTCTCGGGTTTTAACAATCTTATACCGGACTTGAGAGGGTAAAGCTGTCGATGTTTGTCGATATATACAACCGAAGATACTTCGCAGGATTAATAAATCTCATAAATGCGCGTTCTCTTTATTATCAAATAACACTTTGGAAAAATCATCATTAGGCAAAACAACTAGAAAGTAGTTATTCGCTAACAATACGTACAATTCTCTGCAATGTACTAGCGAGACTGGTTAAAAATTTTTAGGTACTTTCGGGCAGTGAGGTTGATGATAGCTAGAAAGCTAAAACGAAAAAATATTTTAAAAAATCGTCAATTAAAACATTGAAAAACCGTTTGTTCAATATGGCTGTCAGAAAAAATCGTTTAATATTAAATTGAGCTTTAGATACGTGGTTTAGAATGGACCAATGATTATTCTGGGACTAGTAATTATTTCTCTTTGCATTAACCTTGATTTAGAGTAACATAATATCTCAACTGAATTACACAGGGTTGTGGTTAACATCTTATCAGTAGTCACATAAGCAATCGTGAACAAAGGGTCGGATATAGTGTTCTCCTTTTCAAAATATCAGACAGTGTGCCATAAGATCCTGTGGTTGGGCTCTGTGATTCATTATTTATACCTCTAATTTCTCTAAACCGCCTGGATTTTGTCTAGCGCATTAATGCGCATACGATATAGAAATTTGACTTGTCTAATGCAGAGGGAAGCAGTTAAAATCAATACAGCATGTAAAGTGAGTATAATGGAATTTTTAAAGCTTTAAGAAATATTTTCCTGTTCTAAATCCTGTAGTCTTGTTTGTGGCCAGTACTTGAGCCTGGTTATTGTTAAAAAATGCAGAAGTGTCAAATTGATTGGAACCTAGGAGGTTTAATTTTCACAACTGGGGCTTTATTTGTTGATATGTCGATAAAGAATGCAATTCTAACCTTCATTCAGGTATACAATATTTTCCAATCTTTAGTAAATTATTCCATTTCCATGTTAATAAGTATTTATTAATATAAAAATTAGTTCTTTTAACTTTCCATGTCATTTACAACGTCGTGACAGACTTTGAAATCTATACAACATTCTAATTGGCCTCCTCTCGCTGTATGGTACGCACGACAGTATCACACCATCTGTCACAGTTGCCTGCTAGGCCAAAGCTCTTTCCTTAATTATTGTTTTTGTATCTAGTGTTTTTCCTATAGTTCTTAGCCTTTTTTTAAATATAAAAATAAGGTTATACCAAAGATGATTTTGTTTTTTAAACTTCCATGGAAAACATTATTATGCTCTACGGCTCATTATTTATTTAATAAATGAGAGTATAGGGAACACAAATATTAAAAAAGTTACACTGTCAACAGCAATAGGGATTATTGTTATTATTTAATTTATAATATTAAATTAGAAGCCGGGGAAAAGGTTAAGGTGGAAAACATATCATTTCTTTTCGTTCTACAATAACATTTGAGAGGAGTGTGACTGTTTGCATTACTAACGCCGTTTACACACACCAGTAAAAATGTTTACTTATACTTTCGGTAATAGATAAATGGTATGTTGTTGTAAGGATGAAATGGACCGCACCGCAAGATATCTAACCGTAAAAAGGGACTGTGGAAGATATAAAAGTGTAAATGCACGGGCATCTGAAAATTTAACTTAAAATTTTTAAGCACATATTTGTACAGCAATCATCTAAGAGCGGTTTTCAGAAACAAAAATCAGCTATCTAAAATGTATTTTATAGGAGATTGATATTTTTAAAATAATGTAAAAATACCACCAACTATATCATTAATAAACGCGAACTCATGTATTAAATTAAGATAGCAGTACAACTTTAGAAAACATTTTGTTAGCAATTAAAAAACTCTTAGTGAATAATTGTGTTGTTTGCTTATAATTAAAGTTAAAAGACGGTACATTGTTTTGTATTCCATTATTATACTCTTCGCAAATACGAAAACGAAGAGTATATTGTATTATGATCGGCACATTTCTTAAACCGTAAATATCGCTCGCAGACAAAAAATTTTCATATCGAGAAAGAAAAATCCGATTGTACTGAAATTTGGACAGTAAGTTAGTGTTATCTCGGGGAAGTACCCTATTGTTTTTGAACAAAATAGATCGGTAAATAAAAATGTTATTAATGATTTAAATTTGAGATTTTTTTTTTTATTTTTGTTTTTGTAAAAATTTACATTTTATACATTTTTTACGTGTTAAGTGGTTCTTACGCTTTTGACTCGGAATCCAAGGGTCCCAGGTTCGAAACCCCTCCACATGGGGTATGGTATAGTTTTTTTTATTTTTACTTTATTTTACACTGAGTCTTTCACCAACTAAGTTCGTACTATAAAATTAAAAATGTCTAAAACTAACATTATTTACAAAAAACTGCGAAGAGTATCCTATAGAATGTGTAACAATTATATAAAAAGTTTAGTGAACCGGCGAAGAGTACGTTTTTAGCTTGTTTTAACTTAACATAAGTCCAAAACATTGATATTTTCACCGCGCACATCACAACAGGAACGAAGAGTAGTAAAAGTGAATCAAAAAAGAGTAAAAAAAAACTGTAAAATTATTCACGCGACATTTTTCTCTTTATTTAAAATTTTTTTATTATTTTTCTGTTGGGTGACTATCCCGTATATTCTTCCCCACTAAAGATATATCAGGTTCTTCCTACATTTCAAATATTATTTTTCACTAAAAGCATAGCAGGCTACTTCCTTGATGTTAGCTACATGTCAAATATGTCCTATGCTACGTCCTTTTGCATTAAAAATTTGTTTAGATAGTCTACCGTGATTTTTTACTAAAGGTGCATCAAATTTCATCATTGGTGATAGCATCAGCTAGATACTTGATATTGGGTCAACTATATACTGCAATTAATAGCCAAATATCATTTTCCTTTGTCAAATAGTTGTTCAGATCTGGCGCAGCCGGTGGTTTTTTGAAAATAAAGAAAAACATTATAGCTAAAATTATTCACATTGAATTTTATTAATTGCATAAAACTAGAGAAAAATCTTTTCATTATCAGCCCTAAACCTTATGCGCTGATCTAGCAAAACCACTAACTGCCCAATGTTTAAATTCCTACATAGACATGTCGACCTATCAATTATATTTGAGCCTGGTAACTCTCTTCCCCATTTGATTTATTTAATTTTTCGCATGAATTTGAGAACATTATATAAGAATATGGCAAACTTCAACTTTCCGGGATGTGTAGTTCAAAAAGAGTTTATTAACTATTTTGGCTATTATCAGGCTGCGAAACGCAATTTGAACATTTAAAAAACGATCATTCAAATTCCATTTAAAAAATATATTGATGATGACATAGCTTTGTGATAACTTGCCAAAAATTTTAAAAATATATCAAAACTTGGCATATGTACCATTTGACCATGTTCTAGCGATTTTCTCAAAAAAGATTTGTACACTTTTTAACGAGTTCATTCACTATTTTAAAGCATTGTATATAAACGTAAACAAAATTCAGCGAATCTGGCTCTGTACATGTTTAAATGACAAATTTTCCTCAAAACAAAGCTTCTCGAATCATCGTGGCATGTACCTCAGACGGAAAATTGATGCAAACACGCCACAACTTACATATAAACAGTAAAAGGACTAGCATTATAAAATGAGAAACTTAATATTCCTTTACGGTAAAACATTCACAGACATTTCCTGCAGATACTTTGAGAAAATATGATTCTGTAATAATATAACAACTTAAATTATTATTACCTTAATAACCACTGGGAATTGCAACATGTATTTTAAACAACTTTTTTTGTTTCAGATGTGGTCTCTGCCTTTGAACCCGATTTTCTAAATCCTCTGGAAAATTTAACAGTAGCACAGGGTCGCGACGCTACATTCACATGTATTGTCAACAATCTAGGGGGATATAGGGTGAGTGGGGATCTCGCCACTGCAAGGGTGTGTATTTTTTCTATTTATATTTATGCACCGATAGCGACCTCAAGTTGACTGCAACTGAAGGGTCCATTTTAAAAAGTCGCTAATAAATGGGCTTTAGATAGAAAAATTTTAATACATGTCCATATTTTTACATAATTTCGCAAAATAACTTATAATCTTTATATCCTTGATCTAATTTAAATAAAAGAGGTATGCATATACACACATTTTTTCACGGTGCAAACATGAAACTTTTCTTTGTTGTTTTTTATATCACCATTAGGCTAGTAGTCACTTGAGGAAAATAAGTAGACGATGGACTTCATGTGAACTACTACTAAACGAGAACCTTTTAAAATAGCCTTATATCGGTAGAAATCCTTAAATTGTCACATATAACTTTACTGCAATGTACAGTGAATATATAGGGTGGTACAAAAATGCATCGAAATATCACGTCTGTAACATAAGGAGAAAAGTTCCTTTGAACATAAATCTTAAAATGTTTCTAATTGTTATTGCAGCATCTTTTCTTAAAATCTCTTCCCTTCATCTTGATTTATTTTTGTTATTTATCTTTCACACTTGTGTCCCATAATAAGTATCAATGCTTTCTTTATCGTTATATGTATTTTAATTTTGTTGTGTTTTGATTCGTTGATTTTCCAAAAAACGCTGTCTTATTACTTGTCTGGTTCCTCCAGTATCTGTTTACAGTCCAACATACGTAAATTTTTTTTTTGTTCATAATTTCCGTTCTTAATGAAAGATTTTCTCCTATTCCAAGATATTCTAGTCTTGACTAGTTAATGATAAATACCTAATTGTCATATACATTCTTCATGTAACTTTCCGAACATATGGTTTAATATCCATTTTATCTTCTACCAAAATAACCTAATCATATGCGAAATGGAGAGCAAACTGCCTGTTTTCTTCTACTAATACCCCAATATTACAGTAGTGTCGCTTCCAGTTCAAGTGGGCCATGTATATCTCTTCTAAGAATCCTTGTCTTGATGTGTATACTTGCTATTTCATGATCCAGAGACAAACTCTGCGTAACAGTGAACACGCTGTCTGAACAGGATCCAACAACTTTTGTCCATAAAGTTAAATTCGTCACCTAATCCGTTCTTTTGCCATAGATTGTCAGTAAACAGCATTATGCAATAATGCAATAGAAATAAAGTGTCTATGGATGTATGACCGAATAATAAGCTAGGAGGTAATCTGAATCATTTTAAGAAAAAATAAAAAAATTATTGTTAAGTTTAAGAACCGCCAATCAACTTGAATAACAAAATTGTGACTTTTGAAAGTGGACCTTTCAGTAGGAAAAATATTGCTGTCAACTTGACAGTTGCCTCTGCACCGTCACAGAGCACCGCACCAGCACTGCACCAGCACAAACAAGCACGGCACCATTGGAGCACATATGCACAAATCAAATCAAATGAGCTAGCCAACTGACCTCCCTTATATTCATATTATGAATTTTAATATATGAACTAGGTATTGTGCTACTGAAAGGGCTACTATAATTACGAAATACTGACGTGAAACTCTCTCAACATCAAAATTTTACATTTTTAGTGTTTCTTGGGGGATATATAAATACAGTGATAATATTAAAGATAATATATTAACCTTATTGCCAGATTGACACATTTTACTTCCACATCCAGTGGAAGTATAGTAACGACAAAAAAATTTTTATTGTTCAAATAGGCTTAGAATGTCATGAAACGTCGAGATTTTAAGTTTGAGCGAAAAAAAAATTTCTGTCTGTCGGTCTGTCGGTCTGTAACTTTTTTTTGTGCGCACGTTTACTCTGGAACCGTTTAAGATATTGACTTAAAATTTGGTACACTTATGTATCTTAACGTGATCTGGAACTAGATTATATTTTCATCTTGTTCCATCGAAGGGTTGGGGGTAAATTGGGGTAAATTTGGGGTAAATAGGTAAATTAAGCAGGTAAGAGTCCAGAAAATTGGTATTTAGTATATTAAAGAGAAGCTAAGGTCTCAAAAAAATTTTTGGCATTAGCCACCCCCATTACCACCCCCACCCCATTATTAAAGGGGATGAAAAAAAATGTGATTTAGTGTGTGTGTACAAGAACCAGAAACCTCAAAATATTTTTTTACTTCATCCACCCCCACTACCACCCCCTAGCACCACCCCCACCCCACTACCGATGTGGGGTATCATTTTATAGGTTTTTGGGGTAGAGGATTTCAAATATTATATTATTAAAGTTCCATAAGCAATTATTTCCACATACAAAATTTTTTCGTTGTGAGTGACTTGGATAGAAAATCTGGATGTGGAAGTAGTGATTCCTTGGGCAGCGGTTTTTATATTTGAAAACGCAGTTTTAATATTTAATTTGGAGCTTTAAGATTAGGATTATTGCTTATGCGTACATTTATTAAGTTTGCATTGATTTAAATACACTTATATAGAAAACACTGGGTTTATTAATTTAAAGTTCATTAAATCATGCAAAACTATTTTTGTAGAACTGTTTGCATATTTCGGAACATCATTCTCGGATTAGTGCTGAAAAACCTGAAACTACAGCGGCCCTCGAAAGCGAGACAATTTATACACTTTAGGGTATAAATTAAAGTTAAACTAATGTTCCCGAATGTTTCACTTGCTACATTCCGTTTCCTCAAGTAATAGCCGTCTTCGGACGCCATATTCAGTAATTCAGTGGTGGCGCTTAAGGAAGGTATAATGGTTTCTACCGCTATTTCTATACAAGGTCCAATAATATTTTATGTTCACATAATGTAAGAGATTAATTGAATTATCGGGATTGTATAAGGAAAAATCGATTCAGTTAAATATTGTTGAAGAAACAAATTATTGCAACTATTTTCGCAGTGCAATAGTTAGCAACTAAGCCAGGAATTATTAACAGTCCAATATTAATCTCATTATTACATTCATATTTACGTAGTGGCGTGGAGGTACAGTAATGGTAAAAAAAATTTAATTTGCTCAAACAGGCTTAGAATGTCATGAAACGCGGAGATTGTAAGGTTGAGCGAAAAAATATGTCGTTTTTCATGCTTACGATAGCCCCGGAACGGTTGATTATATCGACTTAAAACTTGGTAAACCTGTGTATTATAACGAGAACTGGACCTAGAACGAGAAACCAAGATCTTAAAATTATTTTGACATCAGTCACCCACATTACCACTCCCAAGGGAGTATAAAAATAAAATTGTGATTTAGTGTATATGCATTATACAAGAACCAAAGGCATCAATTTTTTTTTCATCCCCCCCCCCCTTACTACCACATTTTAGTTTTGTCTCCACCTCTAATTTCAGTACAAAAAGCTCGCGCTTGTAGTCCTGTTGCCATTACCTTTTGCATCAGGATGGTTGACTTCACTTATATATTTTCTGTAATTATTTTAGAAGGCTGGGAAATCAGTTATGATGGGCAAACGTTTTGGATTTGGCTTTGACACGTTTTCAGTTTCAACGAAGGTACACATGAGCAACAGACAGTGCCACGTAAAGTTTAACAAAGCTCTGTTGAAGAAAGAATCAACGAGCATTATTATTTTAGTTAACTTTATTTGTTAAAGGATTATATTTGGTAGTTTTTATTTTATTATTACGTGATTTATGAGCAAATAAAGTTCATCAAAATAGTTTTTGGGGCAAAACTCAATTTTTTCAAATGGAATCATAAATCGCGTAATTTAGTATTGTTGACGGGATTTCGATTTTTCTAGCATTATACGGATCATTTAGAATAAATGGGAACCGTCATGGCACACTTAAATGGAAAACTAAAAATTATATTATAAAAAATATTGACGCTTGAAATGTCACTTATTTGGTATCGTTGGATTCAGAAAATTACGCAAAATTCAAAAATGCAATAATATACAGGGTGTTCCATTTAAAAATCGAAAGTTGGTGTTACTTCCGGCGAAACTGCAAGTGAAAAAAAACCACTTGTATGTCAAAAAGTGCCGCTTTTTATGTATATAGGATATCCCAAAGTTCAACAAATTATCTTCAAAACTAAAGGAGAAAAGGGCATGATCCTGTTACACCCGGTATGATAGCTAGATTGACTAAAAAGTATCGACTCTTTTAAAACAATTATCTATTTAAGACATCTGTTATTGTATATTTGTAATAACGACTAAATTAATTTACATAAAAGTCATAAATACGCGTACAAACAATTAACAGATAATTTCAAATGTTATTATTCATCATCATAATTATTTATTCAACATACATGTGCCGTAGTTAAACTGGTATATAGCTCGTGAAAGAGCGTTTATAGACACTCAATAACTTGTTTCAATTATACAGAAATGGGTTTTCAACGACTTCCGACACCTCTTTTTCCACATAGCATTTTATTCATTTATTTATTTGTTTTTAGAATACCGGCCTGAATTATTAACGGATTTAATTGACGGTTTTTGTGGTATGCATCAGAAATATTTTCTATTCACCCGAATTAATTTTTCTTAAAATTTTGATAACACCCAATTTTAGCAAGCGACAAAATTTTGGTCTACTATTTAGACATTTAATTAAATTTGCTTAAATTTTGTTAAGTGTTCCCTGCCTAAACTTCATTTGTTCAGTATTGCATGGGGTTTGTTTAAACTAGATTGTAGATTTTATATATACATATATGTATATATAGAGTAAATAAATAAATTAATATTATTATATTTAAACAAACTTCGATCGAAGAACCTAAATTTTGAGAAGTTGGATCCGCTTTGTTATCAGATAAATGTATTTTTAAATACACTCATAGTTTAATAATTTAATTAGGTATGTACACTTTATTTAGATCGCTGAGAGTTCCTAGAGGGGTGTTTGTTAATATTTCATTATAAACACAATTATTGTGTTCTTGAAATATTAAAAATTCTTGAGGACTCAAGTGCAACGTAATTAAAATTCCAAGGATGTTTTGTGTTATCGTACCATAGTATAACTCTTTAAATTAAAAACACAAATTCTTTAAATTTTCGTTTAAATTTAAACAGAGCGTAATGTACTGATTAAAATTTTTCTTCGAAATATACATCACTCGATAGATTTTTCTCCTATCTACTTACGCTAATTTATTATTGAGATAAAGTTAAAGTACAATTTTTTACAACGAACAAGATTTAAATAACTTTATACAATTTAAGGACAATTGGACTCTTAAACATTCACAAGACAAAGTTCCTAACTATTTTATGTATCATTTCCATATCGATATATGAAAGTTACGTATATTTTTTTTAATTTCCATAATTCTACTACTGTTTTTGTGGTGACGTAGTTGACACTATTGAATATAATATTTTGAGCATTTGGCAAATCATTTTAATGCAGCTACTATTTAATATGAAAAAATATCAAATTATCTATTGCACACCCTGGTGTGAGCTCTATTCTTGATCAGTGCGTCAACGCACAGTTTCGCAGATAAAATGTATTTTTACAAAAAATGCTACCATTTTTATATCGATATGAACTTGTATTAAATTATAAAGTTGCTATTGAAAATCGCCATACGGCCCTATCGCCCTAACGAATGTACTTGATTTGTTTAATCGCTTCATCTATTACACAATACCACTGGTTCTATGAGTTATGCGATTATATTCAGTTTAAGAAATTTCGTTGTACACTGTGTGGGCGTGATGTTATTTTACGTTATTAAACTTATTTGATCCTGTTATTTTGTATACATAAAAATGTGTTCTCTAGAAAATGGATACGTTAAGGCTGGTTCCATCATTTTGCTGTGTGTACACATTTTTATGGTTATGGAATATTTTAATAATAATAAAAATTACATAAGCGCTGAAATGAGGGTGTCAAATTACAGAGGTAAGTTAACTATATACATATCTACTTTAATAAAGTCTACCGAATTTATCCGGCTTTTAGGTCAGCCAGACAGAATTACGGCATTGGTTATGTGCAGCTAAAAGGTATTTTCTAATACATATGATTTTTCATACCCTCTTCAAGCTCATTATTGTACAATTTTTAATAATAACCTATTACACTAGACTTACGTTAAAATGATCCTCACAACAATACTTCGTCCCTTTATTGCTAACAAATTTCTCCCTGTGTATAACTTGCTGCCACAAATTCCTAATACTTTCATCACTTGGCGATGAAATAAATATTTTATTGGGAGTAGACACTGATGTACTTTTGCGGTCAATCGCCGAATGGTGTGACGTCACACTGCGTTTTCGCGCGCCCTATTTTCATTATTTATTTTGAGAGAGAAAGGAGTTGAAAAAAAATCTAATATTTTGCACATTTACTAACTAGAAGGTATACTTTCGAAATATGAATTTAAAAAAATGCTTAAAGAGCCCATTATGATGCTACATTAATGAATCTCGTGGAATACAAAATGCCCATTGTGAACAATGCAGCACATACGTCAACGAACAACAGATTTTTACCTGTCATGATATTTTAGAAAAATGGTTTAAATTCAAATTGAAATGTTTAAGATATAGTTTTACAAATTTTGTGGCACCAAATTTTCTTCTTCCCCTTCTTTTTATTTTTCACACTATAAAAGTGTTAAGTTTGTAACTCGGTTATAATCAAAAATTATTTCATGGTAAGTTTCATTATGTTCTTTTCCTTATTTAGTCCGTGTAAAACGCGGGGTTTGACGCTCGGAGTGCCCCCCTCATCGGGACCACTTGTATTATATGTTTTTTGGGTTGCTGATCACGAAAATCGGGGTTCCGCGGCTCTAAAAATAGTGCGTCACCTCTAAAAATGCCAAAAACCACCCGTTTTGGGAGGTTTCTCGCGGTAATGTGAATAATACTGCAAAATAATGTTATGAATGTGCTAATTGTAATATTTTGCCAGTTCAGTATGTTCATCTAAAATAAGGACAAATTTTATGCTGAGGGTTAACCAGAGGTAAAACTACCCCTAAATTGACGAAAAATGGAAAAATTACGGATTTTTTTTTACCTATTGATTTGAATTTAGATGAATGGGGATTGTACAATGAAGAATTTTTTTTTCCAATTCATCAGGAGTGAAAACTACCCCTATATCGCCTTTAAATTGAACTAACGCTTAGAAAATAAGTAGAGATGTATAATTTTTAGTTTGCTTGTAATATTTGATAAACTTCAGTGAGAACACTTTAACCACTCAATACTTTGCTGATGGTGAAGATTTTGATGAAAATTGGGAAATTGAGCCGGAAGTTTCTTTTCAAGAAGGAGAAGCGGATGAATTGAATCTTAGCTAAGATTGGTATGAATCAGGTATCAATGCATCAACCGAAGTATATGAAGATGAGCTAATTGATTCTAGCGATAATGAAGAGAGGCTCATCTCCTCCCATAAGAGATCAAGACTGGAGAAAACTTAGTACATGTTTATATTTTGATAAAAAAATGTTCATTTATCAAGAATATTTCTACCTTCTCTTTCAATTCACTGCAAGCTTGGGGATAGTTTTCACCCCCAAAGGGGTTCTTCAGCCTTAGCAGTATTTTCCGAATGTTTTGTCATTCAGGGAGGGAGTGGTTACAACCCCGAGGTTGTTTTGGCGTCAAGAGATACTCGACTTATCAATATTCCCTGTAATAACAATAACCCTGACAAGCGTATCATGGAAAAACCAGAACAAGGAGTAGTAGTAGTTTTTTTGGGGGGAAAAGTACACCACCATCATTTCCGTGGTACGATAGAACGTTGGAAGTATGTGACTGGAGTCATTTTAAATGATTCAGAAGTTTCATTTCAACGCGTGTCGTTTTATTAGATTTAATAGCCATTTAACCCAGAATTTAAGGATGAAATGTCAATTTGCGAAAAATTGAGCAATGACAATGATATTTTTGACGTGATATTTGGAATCAGTGGCTCAAAAAACATAAGGATTAGTGCCTTTCATCTTTGGAAAACAATTTTTTTTTGTGTGCCTGTGTTATTATTGTTTTAGGTTAATCTTGCAACCTAGACGTTAAGGTATAGGGTTGCGAAGGCCTTTTCATTTTAAAAGGTGATTTAAAGCATCCCCATTTTCAAGAATGAGAATATTTGTACAATTAAATTTGGTTTGTTTTAGATTTTAGTTCTTTAGTGCCTCATATGCATAATTTTAATTTAAACATTTATATCTCGTAGTTCTTGTTTCTAAGTATACCGGGTGTAAACGAATAGTGGGCCACCCCTGTAACTTCCTTGTTTTTAAAGATATCGGGATGAAATTTTGTATGGTGAAATTAGGTAAGATTTCCAACTTTTTGAGGCTTATCCGCCATATTTATCACTTCCGGTTTTATCGGAAATGGCCCCAATAGTCTTTTCTAAATGGACCACCCTGTATGTTTTTACATTTTTGAAATAAAGATCACATTTTGGATACGTTTATACTATTTTGAACAATTTATACAGTGTTGCACGAAAAATAATTCGAATTTTAGTTGTCAATCTAGATAGCTGCGAATATGTTAAAATTATTTTTGTTCCAATGTAATTCATATAAAAAATACGAAAACGTCAATATGTCCAATAATACATCAAACAGGATGCTGTAAACTCATTAAAATCACATTTTTCAAAATGACTCATTTGTTTTAAATATTATGATATGGGCCACCCGGATATTCAGGAAGCTCTATTTAGTAGGGTTTAAACGGTACCAAAAGTTCCGTAATGTGTAATCGTTACCGGCAGGAATGACAATTTTTCTTAAGAATTATAACTAACTTCAATTAAATTTTGATCAACCCTGTATATTTGTGTTAATATTTTATGATATCCCACCCTCCGCAGGAGACAGAATGGGCCTCTGGCTCATTCTTGTTGCATATCATAAAATATTAACACACATATACAGGGTTGATCAAAATTTAATTGAAGTTAGATATAAATCATAAATTTCTTAACAAAAATTGTCATTCCTGCCGGTAACGATTACACATTACAGAACTTTTGGTACCGTTTAACCCCTACTAAATAGAGCTTTCTGAATATCCGGGTGGCCCATATCATAATATTTAAAACAAATGAGTCATTTTGAAAAATGTGATTTTAATGATACAGCACCCTGTATGATGTATTATTGGACGTACTGACGTTTTCGTATTTTTTATATGAATTACATTGGAACAAAAATAATTTTAACATATTCGCAGCCATCTAGATTGATAACTAAAATTCGAATTATTTTTCGTGCAACACTGTATAAATTGTTCAAAATAGTATAAACGTATCCAAGATGTGATCTTCATTTCAGAAATGTAAAAACATACAGGGTGGTCCATTTAGAAAAGACTATTGGGGCCATTTCCGGTGAAACCGGAAGTGATAAATATGGCGGATAGGTCTCAATTTCACCATACAAAATTTCATCCCGATATCTTTAAAAACAAGGAAGTTACAGGGATGGCCTACTATTCGTTTACACCCGGTATATAACTAAAATATAATAATTCAGTTAATACATTTGAATCTTATCGTACTATATTTATTTTTATACATAATGTATTAATGTGTATAAATTATATTATATATATTATATTGGAAACTATGTTGCAATTTTCGTTAGCACCCTGTACACCCAAAGCACAAAAGGGAACTCAGCTGGTAAAATTCAATTTAATATTAAACGCAAAGTTCTCTAAAGAAATTTACCTGTATTAAAGTAACTTGACATTTTGCAAAATCTTATTAAGACAATATACCACAAGGAAACTTAATATAATTGGTTGACAAGCGGTGTGTAGTACACGTGGCATCTTGGATTTCCGATGCATGCTACCCCAAGCTATAACCCAGATGGGACAATAGCTGTAAAATTGGAACTTAATGAGGTGTGATCGGTTTAAATTGATATTTAAAAGAACCAAAATAACCTAGACTTGAACAGCAATCTGATTTAAGAAACAGTCTTCTCTATAATGAAAGTAGTCTCAACTTTTCCTTATTCAAATCAGTGAATCGCTAAATTATAATATACCTTTTAGCTTATTCCACAATGATATTCAAGCCTTAAAGTCTTCCAAAAGAATATAAAATATTATACACTCGGAAATTGAGCCAAAACTTCCCAGGCCGATTACTGAAGAAGTAAAAATAATACTGGATTTTAAACGCCAGTGAATAAACATAGATAACCCCTAAATTTTGATTGTAAAATTATTTCAGCCTTTTACAACCTCTTTATTTATTTAGCTTACACATAGTGAAGAAAAATATTTTGGAAAAGTCTATGAAGCATAAAACAAACCATTCCATCGTTGAATTATTTACATTTTTTTTATATCCATAATTGCACCAAATCTCAATTGCTCAACTCTTGTTGTTTATAAGTCTGAAACGGTCAACTTTACGAAAAAATGACCAAAAATCTAAAAAAAATTCATTCGGGTCAAGAAAAGCGATTTTTGCAATTTGTTTAAAAAAAATTAGTTTAAATAAATTGGGACCAGATTTTCGTCCGGAAAACTCTTGATCCTTCTTCAGGGGCATGTCCCGAACGTGAATATGCAAGAAAATCGAATGGGAAAATTTCTTCATACGAAGGCGAGGTTTTCGCCTTGTTTAGTATGGAGCAACAGGGGGGGCATAAGCTCTTTCCTTGGCCCTAGCTAGCAATCGATTTACCAAGGAGTTTGATTCAATCAAAGGTAAAAAAATGGACTATGGCACAGTTCAACAACTATTGGGCTCAAGCCTCGGAATGAGACAGTCAAAGTTGCTTGACTCCACCACCCCTGGTGCATCTCCAACACCAGGCCACATTGAAAAATCGGATTTTAGAGAAATAATATGTAAGCTATATCACTGTATGGCTATGAACTAGAGAAGCAACCAGAAGGTGTGAGTTTACCTAGGAAAGGTATTTTAGAATAACATTCGTAAATGAATAGAAGTTTAATGCCTAGGCTTATCAGTTAAGTATATGAATTGGAAACTTGAGTTTTTGGCATAAAAATAAGCGATTTTCAATCCTCTGGAGATGAAGTGGTCCATGTTCGTTTTATATAAAATAAAATGAATACTCTATTCTGAGGGAACAATTTTAGGCCAAAACCAGTGTGAGAGTGAAAGTTTAGCCTAGAAAATGATTTAAGAGATTCGTGAAACAGAGGCATTGTTGGAAGCTTCCTATCTGAAAGTCAATGCCAAGGGACGCATATTTACAATATGCCTCGTGTCGGCATAGTTACCACAAAAGAAAGTCTGTGTGTTGGATCGTCTATGACAGCGCATATATCGCAGTTTTGCTTTTTCCGACTTTGAAAAAAAAACAGAAAGTCACCTTGACCAGAAAGAATCTGGCAGGTTTTGGGACTACGAATCTCTTCCTGTCTCAGCCAACTGGGTACATCTGGAATTAGAGAATACAGGAGTCGGCCTATTGTGGAGGTATTTCATAAGGTTTACCATGTCACAAAGTGCTGGATGTCTAAGAGTCCTCAACATTACCGCCTCTATGAACAAATTCATAGGGGGGGATGCATATACTGTAACTTTCATTGCATCTATAGTCGCCATTTTCATCGCACCTGTAACGCAGAGACATACCGATATTTAAACATGCCTTTATTCAGATAATGTTATTCTTGACTTCATTTCGAGCTACCCGGCAATAGCTGGAAGGCAATGCATGGGTCTTGTCACAGCATTGTACAGGAGATCTTGATTAAGAATTGCCAGGAAATACCACCGCAGGTGGCTTTGCATATATAGGAAGCGAATGTTTTTCTGATTATAAATAGATCCTAATTTGTTCTATACTTGACTAAAATTTGATTCAAATCGGAAAAAAAATAAATAAGTTATAAGGGTGTCTTTATCTTAAGTGATTCACATTGTATATTACCTCAAAAAGATAAAAAATGACAATATTGCATATGATGATTGGGAAATAAAACTGTATTCTATTCTATACTAAAACAATGAAGCTAGAAAAGGTACCGAGGGCGTGTACAAGAAGGCTTAACTAACCACAATGTGGTGTAGGTTCTACAGTGTGTTATACAGGGTTGGGAAAATGTGTAGAAACACCTGATTTCTGGCTAAACTATAAGTTCGATTAAAAAATACCCTTAACAAAAATGTTTGTAGTATTTTCATTCTATTCAGTGACGTACTGTGATTTCCAAGAGCTACCCTATCTTTCGAGATATGGCGGTTTTTTAAAATTTATATATAATAATGTATATTTTTACATTTACAGATAGACACTTTTTCATCAGTTATAATGATAGGGTGGTGGGTGTGCAACTTGTGGTTTTTTAAATATTAAATAAAATAATAAAATAAAGAGTAATAAATTTTATTACTTAATGAAAATTTTGCTATTACATTATATTGAGTACTTTAATATTGAGAAAAAAGAAAATATTCATAATAAATGTTGAAACTGGAGACCTTCTGCAGCCTGACAATATCTTAATCGATCAACGAAGGCTCTTAAGAAGTTTTGAATAGCATGCTGTGATATCTCTCGGCAAATCGGTATCATGTCGAACAGTGTTCCTAATTCGATCTTCCAACTCTTCTAATGACTGAGGTTTGGTCTTATAGAACACAGATTTTAAATGACCCCAAAGAAAATAGTCGAAAGACTTAAATCTGGCGATCGCGAAAGACATTCAATATGTCCTCTTCGACCTACCCATCCCTGTGGAAATCGTTATCGTTAACAACGTAATTTTTTCACGTTCAATTAATTCACCCATAATTAAAAAGCAATATGAATATTTCACACGAACACTATCTGACAGTATTGAATGCAACTGAATAATACGAATGATTTGAGTTCTGTTAAAGAAAGTTTGCAAAAACCATGGCAACAAAAAAACGAATATTTTTTTATCAGATAGTCTTGACATTTAAGATGTAAATAGCTATATCTTTATTTTATTATTTTATTTAATACTTAAAAAATCACAAGTCGCACAACTGCCAAACCCTATATCATTATAATTGATAAAAAAGTGTCTATCTGAAAATGTAAAAATACACAGGATCACCCATTAAAAAAAACTGCTGATGACGTCACATCTCGAAAAAATAGGGTAGCTGCTGGAATCAAAGTACGTCAGTAAATAGAATAAAATTACTACAAATACTTTTATTAAGTATATTACTTCCACATCCAGTGGAAGTATAGCAACGACAAAAAAATTTAAAAAAATTTTTATTGTTCAAATAGGCTTAAAATGTCATGAAACGTCGAGATTATAAGTTTGAGCGAAAAAAAAATGTCTGTCTGTCTGTCGGTCTGTCTGTCTATAACTTTTTTTTGTGCGCACGTTTACTCTGGAACCGTTTAAGATATTGACTTGAAATTTGCTACACGTATGTACTTTAACGAGATCTGGAACTAGATTATATTTTCATGTTGTTCCGACGAAGGGTTGGGGGGTAAATTGGGGTAAATGGGTAAATCAAGCAGGTAAGAGTCGATAAAATTGGTGTTTAGTATATACAAGAGAAGTTAGGGTCTCAACAAAATTTTTGGCATTAGCCACCCCCATTACCACCTCCACCCCCTTATTAAAGGGGATGAAAAAAAATTGTGATTTGGTGTATGTACAAGAACCAGAAACCTCAAAATATTTTTTTACTTCATCCACCCCCACTACCCCCCTATCACCACCCCCACCCCACTACCGATGTGGGGTATCGTTTTATGGGTTTTTGGGGTAGAGGATTTCAAATATTATAGTATTAAAGTTCCATAAACAATTATTTCCACATGCAAACTTTTTTCGTTGTGAGTGACTTGGATAGAGAATCTGGATGTGGAAGTAGTGATTCCTTAGGCAGCGTTTTTTTTTTATCGAACTGGTTTATGCAGAAATCAGGTGTTACCACACATTTGCCCATCCCTGTATATTCCACAAGATACTATTATGAAAGATAATAATGCAACAAAGAAATGAACTGCGGCACTAACCACTGTGCACTTGTATGGTATAAAGAATTTGTTTGTGGTATTATTAAAAGAGAAGTAACTAACTCAACGATATTTTTCCATTTTGTGAAAATGAACGAACTAGACACTTCCGCCAAGTAGATTAAAAGCAGATCAGATCGAAGAAAAACAATTTTAATTACTTTATCGGCGGGAATGTAATAGGAAGAACCTGAATGCTCTCATGCCCGACAAGTGTCATAGTGGACCTAAATGGAGACTAGTGTTGCAATTGAAAACTTTAATATTAATTTTCACAAAATGTAAGAATTTTTGGTATAATTTAATTTCAAGACAAAGCGGTACAGATTGTTACAAGATTTACTTTCAAATCGTCGTTGTGACTTCGATAATATGGAATGCCAGTGGAAAATACATCAAACTCCAGATTTTATTTAGTAATGAACATTTGGAGTAAAAGATACTTTAGAGCTTTGCCGACAGGTAATATTTACTTGCCTAAAATTTTACTCCGACAAAGCACAACTAACGTCGACTATTGTTGAAGTGTTAGCCAATCTTGAAACTAAAAAAATCTTCCCCCCGCTCGCACTGTGGGGAAATTCCGGATTTTACTGTTCAAAAATCTCTAGAGACCTTAATATCCATCGGATCGGGATAACTTTTTTTTTTCATTAAAGGTAGTTAAATTCCCTACACATCCGTCGAAGCAAATTTTCAGAAGAAATAACTTCATGTTATACATATAATATTTTTTGTGTTAATTTTACCTTTTTGACAGCTGTCAACTGTCAAATTATGTATTTGGCAGTTTGATTTTACTACTATGTAGTTTATGTACTACGTGTAGACAAAAAAATTTAATTTTCATATAAATATAGCGATATTGGTTCATTATTTAAACTTTTAATATTTTTTTTAGTTTTTTGACAGTTTATTATGCCATTAATAAACGTTAATCGAGTCATTTAAAAATTTACCTCGACATATGTGCAGGGAATTTAATTACCTTTAATTTAAAAAAAAATTATCCCGCTCCGATGAATATTAAGGTCTCTAGAGATTTTTGAACAGTAAAATCCGGAATTTCCCCACAGTGGCCCGGGCAGAAAGTTTTTGGCCAGCCACCAACCGCTCTCCACAGCGCCTCAAGAAATGTAAGTTTCTTCTATTTCTTTTAGCTTAGCAATATGTGTAGAAACATCTTCACCGAGTGTCCAATTAAACGCAAAGAAATCAGTACAAAGCTTGAATAACTGTTCTTTGGAAGAAGCTTCAAACCGCCGATTTAAATCAATATTCAAATATTCAATACAATATTCAAATCAGTATACTAAGAATGATCGGAATTTAATAAAAATTACTAATAACATTGCTTCCAGTCACATTTTTAACGTGACAATAGCTCGCTGGAGTAATTTTCTTGAAAATCCGCCCTCCTGGGCGGTGATGGCCCACCACCACCCGCTGCACGCAGCGCCTTATACATAAAATAACATGGTGCTATCAACACCTATTGATCTGGTCCGGTGCAATTGTACCATTAAAAGATTCCTAAAACAAATTTTATGTCAACTGCAGGGAGAGTCACCAGATATAATCTCACCTTCGTAGCACAATATCGAGTGCCAGGTCTAACTGAAATATTATAAGTCCCATAACCCTAGAAATTATCGATATTAATGCATTGACATTGACATGAATATTAATTCGAATTATAAAACAAATACCTCTAATTGTAAAACATATACCTCGGTACCTAGCAAAGTTCTTTCAAAATGTTGATATTAAATACAAGTAATCGTAGGCGGAAATATGCTATAACACTTTCTTCGGGAGCAGGGGTGGTGTTAATATTATTTGTTCGTAGTTTTATAGTAAGCTCTGTATTCACGGTTACTCAGACTGAGGTAGGGGATGTACAATAATGTACGGCCGTGCGCTAGTGAGACTGTGAATATTTTGCCTACAGGGCTTTGGGGTTTTAACTTTCTTCTAGATTCCTGTCTTACAATAAATTATTGAAATCATGAGTATGGAATAAAACGAAAGTATAAATCTTTATTATTAGCAATATGAATATATGTTGTTTAAATTATCATTTTATAGTAAGCTCCATATTCACGGTTACTCAGACGTAGGGTGGCTGTAGTACGAAACGTATGGCCGTGCTCTAGTGAGAGATTGTGAATATTTTGCTTACGGGATAAGGCTTTGGGATTAAAGTTTTGTTTAATTCATCCTAACTACCCCCTGCTCTTAACTCCTACATCAACATTATTTCGTGATTCCATCTCAAATTCTCAAATTTATCTCGATATCCTCTTCTTACTCTTTGCGTAGAATTCCAAGCTGCAGTCAAATTCGGTATTCCCCAAGATCCTACAAATATCGATACATTAAACAGTGTTCCAAATTGAAATTTTACCTGTCATGCAGTTTTGCTTAAAAGTCCAGAGAGATTAAGAATTATCATTATTTTCCTTAGAGTAGATAGATCCAATTTGTGCAGGCATATATCTAAAAATGATTACAGTTAATTTCATAAATTAAGCAAATTATAAACCATGTATAAACCATGTATATTTACCTCATAACCTTAATTAAAGTCAAGTAATCGTGTATACTTATTACTTATAGTATGGAAACCAGCGATACTTTTAGCTGCTATATTTCTTTAAATTTGGTTTATCTTTTTTCTATCATGTTAATGTAACTTATCTACAAAACAAACTCCTGCCACTTCGTAAGCGAGACAACGGTTGACACCAGTATTTCAATTCTGTTTAAAAAAATGTCAATGCTATACGTGTTTAGAGCTGAGATTTCTTGTGTTCATTATCGACATGACAGTATGATGAAAAATTATTTTCCGCCACCTTCATTGTAGACCGTCATGCTCCTGTCATTAACATAAATTTGAAATAAAAAGCCAATTGACAGAAATACTTAAAGCTAAAATTTGTATTGCTAGTACTATATTACTTGAAATTGTTAGAAAATGTATGATTCTGGCCGTGGCTTTACCGGGAGCAATGAAAGTCCTGTCAGACGTTGTCCCGCTGGTGCGCCTGCAGGAGCCTATATTGTAAAAACACAGGCCAAATATAACAAAAAATATTAAGAAATTAATTTAAAGGAGATCTTTCAATAAAAGTGTCGCTGGCTCCCTTACTATTACTTCACATACTATTATTTTGAAATAATTTATACTTACTCCATCAATAATAATATTACCACAAACAAATATTTTATCATCTTCACGTCACTTAATAAAGTACAAAAATCCTACCTTATTCGATGTTTTCGTCCATTCCTTTCTCGTTCGATACTTACCTGGAACAAAAAATAAGTAATGTAAAGCAAGAAATAAGCACAACATTCAGTCAAATCTTTCGCATTATCTAGTTGAAAACGAAGCAGAAATTGAACGATTTTCAATGCCTTTTTAATTTTGAGACATTTAACAAAATTATATCTTGAAAACATCCAATAACCTCTTCATCTTACTATTTTGCTGTTCATATAGGATGCAAAGTTTTTAAAAGAAATTGTAAAACTATGTAAATACATACCTTTAACTTCTCTTCCTATCGCCAGTCGTCCCCATTATAGTACCATTTAAACGCCTCTGTGTGATTACACTCTGAAACAAGCGAGATAAAAAATTAGGCACCTGTTCCCAATATACTAAAATGTCAAAATGTAAGCAAGAATTCGGTATAATTTTGAATGAGAATACCACGTCAATATGCACAGTGATAAAATTTAAAACGCCCGATAGTCAAACAAGCTGAATATCAAAGATTAGATGTGGGTTAGCTAAACCATTTTAAGTAAAAAAAATTAGAGGGCACCGTTTCTCTTTGCACCATACATGGATGCCTCCGAAGTAGTTTCCACAAACACCGAAACACTTGAATACTTTTATTCGACGCTCGTTTCACCATACATGTTGGCATCATCTGGAGACCATCAAACTCTTAATACGTTTTTGCAAACTAAATAGTTGTCTACACCACAAAGACTGGTAAGTACTACTTAAGAATGAGGTCAAGAAATTTATACTTTCTTTAGTAAAACAAGTTAACTCTCTCAGTACCCTTTTCGGAAATAATTTTATATAAGAGAGTTATTTTTGGATGTTCTATCATCCACAGCAACATCGGGAGATAATTTTGGTCTACCGAGTATAAAACACGACAAATTATTAACTAACCGAAAAAATAGAATGTTAAAATTTCGTCTTACCATTTAAGCCTGTGGCATGAGGTCCATAACAGTCCATACATGGAAGTTGTAAGTTACCTATCATTCGAACGCCCGCGACAATCAGAGTCTACAAACTGCTTTTCAAGAGACGGATCTCTGGAAAATGCCGACAGTTTCTAGCCTTAACACTTGCAATATTCCGGAAAATTTCTAAACCGAAATATTGAAAGATACTCGTCTAGTGATCGACCCTGATTGGACGCCGATTGTTCAACCTACTAGAGATTAAACTGTCTTTCCGCGCTTTGCCTTTCATTAATTTCAATGACTCTAACCCACTACTGGCCTCAATCTGCCTACTCCAGTAGCCCACAGGGTTATCCACTTACTCTTAATTTCCAGCACACTTGATTCTAACCCGGGTATGTCGTTTACTTTTCGCGCACTTTTGTTATGACGTTAGTTCATCTCGCATCCCAGTCGTCTTCTTGCCTCGTGTTGATGAAAACTGAAAAGAAAAATAACATAAGCAATTATTTTCTAATCACGTAAAAACATAGAGAATTTAATGGGATGTTTTTCAGTAAGTCGACAAATTACAATCTATTTTTAGGCAAGTTCATTATGATATCTTTTGCTCTCTTGGTAAAAAACTTGTTAAATTTGGAGGGATTCATATTCATATCATTTTGTATACTTTTAGTATCATTATTTTACATCACTACTGGAATAGGCAGATCGGGGCCAATAGGAGAAAATAGCACAAATTAGCTGAAGGCAAAGAGTGCACCACTCTATACCAAATATTCCTCGATGTGGACGGTACCACAACTTTTTTATTTTTTTAAACGTGTTATCGTGTTATCGCCAGTGGACAAAATTGACATTGAAACAAAATTCCCATATATATGTGAATAAATTCGTGCTGAAAGCACCACAAAAGTTTCTTTTTTTTTTCAAATCATTATTACATTGTTGTTGGCCATCTGGATAAATAACATTCCCTTATGTGGACGGTACCACAACTTACTTACTTTTTCAAATCAGTTACGGTGTTTCGACAGTGGACATCGATACATAAAATGTTTCCTTTTTTTTTTAAATAAGAACTGTGTTGTTTTTGGTCTTCTGGATAAACAAAAATATTAAGTACTCTACGGTAGAGAGGTAAATGCTTCGTCTTAGGCTAATTTGTGATATTCCTTACTGATCTCAATATAACTACTTCAGTAGTTGCCAGGAAGATTCGCTTACTTTTAATTTCCCCGCATATTTTTATTTACGCACTTACTTAGCACTTCCTCATTAAATTCCTGTCTTGATTTGTACTGCACGGTCAGAGCACTGAAAACTGAAAGACACAACAATTAGTAAAATTAAATTTAATATTTTCTACAATTCTGACCCGCAAATATAATTGCGTTGGTATTTATAAACAACCCTAGTAGCAAGACAAATTAGATGGACGTGAATATAATCAATTAGTGGAAAGTCCACTGCATAGAGATAAAATTATTCACCGATGTGGACAGTACCACAACCTTAGTATTTTTTTAAATAAACCACCAAAACATTGTTATTTTCCATTTGAATATAAAATGTTCCCCATTGTGGACAGTACCACAACCTTAGTATTCTTTTTAATAAATCACCAAAACATTGTTATTTTCCATCTAAATATAAAATGTTCCCCCTTGTGGACAGTACTTACCACAACCTAAGTATTTTTTTTAATAAATCACCAAAACATTGTTATTTTCTATCTGAGTATAAGATATTCCCCATTGTGGACAGTACCACGACCTAAGTATGTTTTTTAATAAATCACCAAGACATTATTATTTTCCATCTGAATATAAAATGTTCCCAATTGTGGACAGTACCACAACCTACGTATTTTTTTAATAAATCGCCAAAACATTGTTATTTTCCAACTGAATATAAAATATTTCATATTGTGGACAGTTCCACAATTTAAGTTTTTTTTTTTTTTAATAAATCACCAAAACATTGTTATTTTCCATCTGAATATAAAATGTTCCCCATTGTGGACAGTACCTCAACCCAACTATTTTTTTTATAAATCAACAAGACATTGTTATTCTCCATCTGAATATAGAATGTTCCCTATTGTGGACAGTACAACAATCTAAGTATTTTTCAATAAATCACCAAAATATTGTTATTTTCCAGCTGAACATAAAATGTTCCCCGTTGTAGACAGTACCACAACCTAAGTATTTTTTTTTTAAATAAATCACCATAATACTGTTATTTTCCATCTGAATGTAAAACGTTCCCCTTTGTGGACAGTACCACAGTCTATATATATTTTTTAATAAATCGCCAAAACATTGTTATTTCCGATCTGAATATAAAGTATTCCCTATTGTGGACAGTACCACAACCTAAGTATTTTCTTTAATAAATCATCAATGCATAGTTCTTTTATATCTAAATATAAAATGTTCCCCAATGTGGACAGTACCACAACCTAAGTATTTTTTTTAATAAATCACCAAAACATTGTTATTTTTTATCTGAATATAAGATATTCCCCACTGTGGACAGTACCACGACCTAAGTATGTTTTTTAATAAATCACCAAGACATTATTATTTTCCATCTGAATATAAAACGTTCCCAATTGTGGACAGTGCCACAACCTAAGTATTTTTTTAATAAATCACCAAAACATTGTTATTTTCCAACTGAATATAAAATATTTCCTATTGTGCACAGTACCACAATTTAAGTTTTTTTTAATAAATCACCAAAACATTGTTATTTTCCATATGAATATGAAATGTTCCCCATTGTGGACAGCACTACAATCTAAGTATTTTTTTTATAAATCACCAAAACATTGTTATTTTACATCTAAATTAAAACATTCCCCATTGTGGACAGTACCACAACCTAAGTATTTTTTAATAAATCATCAAAACATTGTTATCTTCCATCTGAATATAATATTTTCCCCATTGTGGACAGTACCAAAACCTAAGTATTTTTTTTTAATAAATCACCAAAAAATTATTATTTTCCATCTGAATATAAAATGTTCCCCCTTGTCGGCAGTACCAGAACCTAGTATTTTTTTAAATAAATCACCAAAACATTGTTATTTTCCATCTGAATATATATATATATATATATATATATGAAAAAATTTATTGCAAATCCCCCCTTCTATATTCTATATTAAACCCTTTTCCCCATTGTGGGCAGTACCACAACCTAAGTTTTTTTTTCATAGGACAACACTATATTGTTCTATTCCATGCGAATATAAAATATTCCCTGATGTTGTCAGGACCACAATTTTTATATATTTTTTAATTGAGTTATTCTCCCCCTATGCGATCGTTCATTGTTAATGCTTCCATCTGCCAATTGTATAGATGTCTCCTTGGGTTGTTGTCAACGTGTACTGAGATGAGGCCAGAGGGATTGCAAATAGAACTACTAGTAGGTGTTTTACTTCTCTCTGTTGAGAAATTGCTGGCTTCTCGAAGTGTTACCACCTTTCAACATTTCACAATGTTTTCACCTGCAGCAACAAATTTTTCCATTTTTACGATTTGGTTACAGTTACTCAGTTTTAAATCCACAAAATCCTAGAAATATCATTACATTACCAATCTATATACAAAATGAAGAGGTTTTGCCTTACCTGTCACGTATTGCTTTCAATCACATTTTATTAAGGTGATATTAGCTTGTTGTAATATTTTTCTTGAAAATGGTGACGGCCCATCACCACCCGCTGCACGCGGGGCCTCATACTTAAAACCATTTTATTTGATGTTATCAACACCTATTGATCTGGTCCGCCGCAATCTTACCATTAAAAAAAGTCCTGAAATTTATCAACTTTATTTCAACTGCAGGGAGAGACGCCAGTTATAATCTCACCTTTTTAGCACAATATTGAAACCTTATTCAGAGGCGTAGCGAGCGCGTGAGCTAACCCGACAAGTGGCCTTGCTGAATCGTCATGTTACACATGATTTCCCCAAAGGTTTTCGGGTCTTTTGGATGTCTTCTCTCCTTCTTGTCTTCCTCCGTTTGGTTGGAGATGGCGGTCTCGGGATGTCTCGGGGCCTGGCAGGACTATTGCCCTTTACCGCTGTGCTTCGCTGTAGGTCTGGAGGCCTCGTACAGGGTGGGGGTAGTAGTCGGTCTGTTGGGAACTTTGGGGTTTTGTGGCAGGGATTGACTGCCGGTCTATTACATCCTGTCATCTGGATCGTCGAATACTTCCCTTTTACTTCCCTCTATGTTGAGAAATTGCTGGCTTCACAATGTTGTTCAGTCTTAGCTTGTAATATTTTTCTTGAAAATGGTGATGGCGCATCACCACCCGCTGCATGCGGCGCCTCATACTTAAAATCATTTTATTTGATGTTATCAACACCTATTAATCTGGTCTGCCGCAATTTTACCATTCAAAATTTCTAAAATTTATCAACTTTATTTCAACTGCAGAGAGAGTCGCCAGGTATAACTCACCTTTTTAGTACAATATGGAAACCTTATTCAGAGGCGTAGCGGGCGCGTGAGCTAACCCGACAAGTGGCCTTGCTGAATCGTCATGTTGCACATGATTTCCTCAAGGGTTTTCGGGTCTTTTGGATGTCTTCTCCTTGCTTCTTGTTTTCCTCCGTTAGGTTGGAGATGGCGGTCTCGGGGCCGGGCAGGACTATTGCCCTTTACCCCCGTGCTTCGCTGTAAGGCCTCGTGCAGCCTCTGAATATAAATTATTCCCCATTGTAGACAGTACCACAATCTAAGTATTTTTTTTTTAATAAATCACCAAAAAATTGTTATATTACATCTGAATATAAAACGTTCCCCATTGTAGACAGTACCACAAACTAAGTATTTTTTTTTTGAATAAATCACCATAACACTGTTATTTTCCATCTGAATATAAAATGTTCCTCTTTGTGGACAGTACCACAGTCTATATATATTTTTTAATGAATCGCCAAAACATTGTTATTTTCCATCTGAATATAAAATATTCCCTATTGTGGACAGTACCACAACCTAAGTATTTTCTTTAATAAATCACTAATGGCATGGTTATTTTCCATCTAAATATAAAATGTTCCCCAATGTGGCCAGTACCACAACCTAAGTATTTTTTTAATAAATTACCAAAACTTTGTTATTCTCTATCTGAATATAAAATATTCCCTATTGTGGACAGCACTACAATCTAAGTATTTTTTTTTATAAATCACCAAAACATTGTTATTTTACATTTAAATAAAAAATATTTCCCATTGTGGACAGTACCATAACCTAAGTATTTTTTTAATAAATCACCAAAACATTGTTATTTTCCATCTGAATATAAAATGTTCCCCATTGTGGATAGTACTAAAACCAAAGTATTTTTTTTAATAAATCACCAAAACATTATTATTTTCCATTTGAATATAAAATGTTCCCCCTTGTCGACAGGTATTTTTTTTAATAAATCACCATATTTGAAAAAAATTATTGCCAACCCCCCCTTCTGTATTCTATATTAAACCCTATTCCCCATTATGGACAGTACCACAACCTAAGTTTTTTTTTTTTTTCATAGGACAACACTATATTGTTCTAGGCCATGCGAATATAAGATATTCCCTGATGTTGTCAGGACCACAATTTTTATATATTTTTTAATTGAGTTATTCTCCCCCTATGCGATCGTTCATTGTTAATGCTTCCATCTGCCAATTGTATAGATGTCTCCTTGGGTTGTTGTCAACGTGTACTGAGATGAGGCCAGAGGGATTGCAAATAGAACTACTAGTAGGTGTTTTACTTCTCTCTGTTGAGAAATTGCTGGCTTCTCGAAGTGTTACCACCTTTCAACATTTCACAATGTTTTCACCTGCAGCAACAAATTTTTCCATTTTTACGATTTGGTTACAGTTACTCAGTTTTAAATCCACAAAATCCTAGAAATATCATTACATTACCAATCTTTATACAAAATGAAGAGGTTTTGCCTTACCTGTCACGTATTGCTTTCAATCACATTTTATTAAGGTGATATTAGCTTGTTGTAATATTTTTCTTGAAAATGGTGACGGCCCATCACCACCCGCTGCACGCGGGGCCTCATACTTAAAACCATTTTATTTGATGTTATCAATTGATCTGGTCTGCCGCAATCTTACCATTAAAAAAGTCCTGAAATTTATCAACTTTATTTCAACTGCAGGGAGAGATGCCAGTTATAATCTCACCTTTTTAGCACAATATTGAAACCTTATTCAGAGGCGTAGCGAGCGCGTGAGCTAACCCGACAAGTGGCCTTGCTGAATCGTCATGTTACACATGATTTCCCCAAGGGTTTTCGGGTCTTTGGATGTCTTCTCCTTGTTTCTTGTTTTCCTCAGTTTGGTTGGAGATGGCGGTCTCGGGATGTCTCGGGGCCGGGCAGGACTATTGCCCTTTACCGCTGTGCTTCGCTGTAGGTCTGGAGGCCTCGTACAGGGTGGGGGTAGTAGTCGGTCTGTTGGGAACTTTGGGGTTTTGTCGCAGGGATTGACTGCCGGTCCACAGCAGGTCTATTACATCCTGTCATCCGGATCGTCGGTGGTGTAGGAATGAGCTGTAAAGCTTACCGCAGGGTAGTGGGTGGGTGGCTGGGTGCTAGTCTTTTCTTCTCTGTGGGTTGTCTTCATCGGCGGTGGTATGGTTCACATACTCACCCATTGTCCATGATTTTCCTCCTCGACCTTTTGTGCCTCGGAGCGTCAGCTGGATCGTAATCAGTTGCCTCCCTGACCAACGGGTTCCCATGCTTCTCAGCAAGGGCGTATATCTTCTTGGCCTTCTATCTGATGATTTCGGTGACTGGGGTGTACTCCAAGTCTCTGAAGATGTCTTCGTTGCGTACGAACCATGGTGCATCCACCGCTGTTCTCACAATATTAAATTCCAGGTTTAATTGAAATATTATAAGGCCCATAACCCTAGAAATGATCGATATTAATGCATTGGCATTGACATGAATATTAGATCGAATTGTAAAACAGATACCTCAGCACCTAGCATTCAAAGTCCTTTCAAAATGTTGATATTAAATACAAGTAACACTTTCTTCGGGAGCAGGGGGGGTGTTAATATTATTTGTTCGTAGTTTTATAGTAAGCTCTGTATTCACGGTTACTCAGGCTGAGGTAGGGGATGTACAATAACGTACGGCCGTGCGCTAGTGAGACTGTGAATATTTTGCCTACAGGGCTTTGGGGTTTTAATTTTCTTCTAAATTCCTGTCATACAAAAAATTATTGAAATCATCAGTATGAAATAAAACGAAGGTATAAATCTTTATTATTAACAATATGAACATATGTTGTTTAAATTATCATTTTATAGTAAGCTCCATATTCACGGTTACTCAGACGTAGGGTGGCTGTAGTACGAAACGTATGGCCGTACTCTAGTGAGAGATTGTGAATATTTTGCTTACGGGATAAGGCTTTGGGATTAAAGTTTTGTTTAATTCATCCTAACTATCCCCTGCTCTTAACTACTACATCAACATTATTTCGTGATTCCATCTCAAATTCTCAAATTTATCTCGATATCCTCTTCTTACTCTTTGCGTAGAATTTCAAGCTGCAGTCAAATTCAGTATTCCCCAAGATCCTACAAATATCGATACATTAAACAGTGTTCAAAATTAAAATTTTACCTGGCATGCAGTTTTGCTTAAAAGTCCAGAGAGATTAATAATTATCATTCTTTTCTTTAGAGTAGATAGATCCAACTTGTGCAGGCATATATCTAAAAATGATTACAGTTAATTTCACAAATTAAGCAAATTATAAACCATGTATACTTACCTCATAACCTTAATTAAAGTCGAGTAATCGTGTACACCTACCTATTACTTATAGTATGGAAACCAGCGATACTTTTAGCTGCTATATTTCTTTAAATTTGGTTTATCTTTTTTCTATCATATTAATGAACTTATCCACAAAACAAACTCCTGCCACTTCGTAAGCGAGACAACGGTTGACACCAGCATTTCAATTCTGTTAAAAAAATGTCAATGGCATACGTGTTTAAAGCTGAGATTTCTTGTGTTCTTTATCGACATGACAGTATGATGGAAAATTATTTTCCGCCACCTTCATTGTAGACCGTCATGCTCCTGTCATTAACATAAATTTGAAATAAGAAACCAATTGACAGAAATGCTTAAAGCTAAAATTTTTATTGCCAGTACTTTATTACTTGAAGTTGTTAGGAAATGTATAATTCCGGCCGTGGTTTTACCAGGAGCAAAGAAAGTCCTGTCAGACGTTGTCCCGCTGGTGCGCCTGCAGGAGCCTATATTGTGAAAACACAGGCCAAATATAACAAAAAAATATTAAGAAATTAATTTTAAGGAGATCTTTCAATAAAAGTGTCGCTGGCTCCCTTACTATTACTTCACATACTCTAATTTTGAAATAATTTATACTTACTCCATCAATAATAATAATACCACAAACAAATATTTCATCACCTTCACTTCACTTAATAAAGTACAAAAATCCTACCTTATTCGATGTTTTCGTCCATTCCTTTCTCGTTCGATACTTACCTGGAACAAAAAATAAGTAATGTAAAGCAAGAAATAAGCACAACATTCAGTTAAATCTTTTTGCATTATCTAGTTGAAAACGAAGCAGAAATTGAACGATTTTCAATGGCTTTTTAATTTTGAGACATTTAACAAAGTTATATCTTGAAAACATCCAATAACCTCTGCGTCTTACTGCTTTGCTGGTCCTATAGGATGCTAAGCTTTTTAAAAAAAAATGTAAAACTATGTAAATACATACCTGTAACTTCTCTTCCTATCGCCAGTCGTCCCCATTATAGTACCATTTAAACGCCTCTGTGTGATTACACTCTGAAACAAGCGAGATAAAAAATTAGGCACCTGTTCCCAATATACTAAAATGTCACAATGTAAGCAAGAATTCGGTGTAATTTTGAATGAGAATACCACGTCAATATGCACAGTGATAAAATTTAAAACGCCCGATAGTCAAACGAGGTAAACGTCAAAGATTAGATGTGGGTTAGCTAAACCATTTTAAGTAAAAAAATTAGAGGGCACCGTTTCTCTTTGCTTGATACACATTCTACACTTTGAGAAATCTCGGGAGAAAATTAATAAACATTTAATAAGAATCATTTACAAGAAAAATGAATTGGCAGTCACACAGTAGTGAATAGTATGCCTCCGAAGTAGTTTCCACAAACACCGAAACACTTGAATACTTTTACTCGACGCTCGTTTCACCATACATGTTGGCATCATCTGGAGACGATTAAACTCTTAATATATTTTTGCAAACTAAATAGTTGGCTACACCACAAAGACTGGTAAGTACTACTTAAGAATGAGGTCAAGAAATGTATACTTTCTTTAGTAAAATAAGTATAACTCCCTCATTACCCTTTCCGGAAATAATTTTATATAAGAGAGTTATTTTTGGATGTTCTATCATCCACAGCAACATCGGGAGATAATTTTGGTCTACCGAGTATAAAACACGACAAATTATTAACTAACCGAAAAAATAGAATGTTAAAATTTCGTCTTACCATTTAAGCCTGTGGCATGAGGTCCATAACAGTCCATACATGGAAGTTGTAAGTTACCTATCATTCGAACGCCCGCGACAATCAGAGTCTACAAACTGCTTTTCAAGAGACGGATCTCTGGAAAATGCCGACAGTTTCTAGCCTTAACACTTGCAATATTCCGGAAAATTTCTAAACCGAAATATTGAAAGATACTCGTCTAGTGATCGACCCTGATTGGACGCCGATTGTTCAACCTACTAGAGATTAAACTGTCTTTCCGCGCTTTGCCTTTCATTAATTTCAATGACTCTAACCCACTACTGGCCTCAATCTGCCTACTCCAGTAGCCCACAGGGTTATCCACTTACTCTTAATTTCCAGCACACTTGATTCTAACCCGGGTATGTCGTTTACTTTTCGCGCACTTTTGTTATGACGTTAGTTCATCTCGCATCCCAGTCGTTTTCTTGCCTCGTGTTTATGGAAACTGAAAAGAAAAATAACATAAGCAATTATTTTCTAATCACGTAAAAACATAGAAAATTTAATGGGATGTTTTTCAGTAAGTCGACAAAGTACAATCTATTTTTAGGCAAGTTCATTATGATATATTTTGCTCTCTTGGTAAAAAACTTGTTAAATTTGGAGGGATTGATATTCATATCATTTTGTATACTTTTAGTATCATTATTTTACATCACTACTGGAATAGGCAGATCAGGGCCAATAGGAGAAAATAGCACAAATTAGCTGAAGGCAAAGCGTGCACCACTCTATACCAAATATTCCCCGATGTGGACGGTACCACAACTTTTTTATTTTTTTAAACATGTTATCGTGTTATCGCCAGTGGACAAAATTGACATTGAAACAAAATTCCCATATATATGTGAATAAATTCATGCTGAAAGCATCACAAATGTTTCTTTTTTTTTTTTAAATCATTATTACATTGTTGTTGGCCATCTGGATAAATAACATTCCCTTATGTGGACGGTACCACAACTTACTTACTTTTTCAAATCAGTTACGGTGTTTCGACAGTGGACATCGATACATAAAATGTTTCGTTTTTTTTTTAAATAAGAGCTGTGTTGTTTTTGGTCTTCTGGATAAACAAAAATATTAAGTACTCTACGGTAGAGAGGTAAATGCTTCGTCTTAGGCTAATTTGTGATAATATTCCTTACTGATCTCAATATAACTACTTCAGTAGTTGCCAGGAAGATTCGCTTACTTTTAATTTCCCCGCATATTTTTATTTACGCACTTACTTAGCACTTCCTCATTAAATTCCTGTCTTGATTTGTACTGCACGGTCAGAGCACTGAAAACTGAAAGACACAACAATTAGTAAAATTAAATTTAATATTTTCTACAATTCTGCCCCGCAAATATAATTGAGTTGGTATTTATAAACAACCCTAGCAGCAAGACAAATTAGATGGACGTGAATATAATCAATTAGTGGAAAGTCCACTGCATAGAGATAAAATTATTCACCGATGTGGACAGTACCACAACCTTAGTATTTTTTTAAATAAACCACCAAAACATTGTTATTTTCCATTTGAATATAAAATGTTCCCCATTGTGGACAGTACCACAACCTTAGTATTCTTTTTAATAAATCACCAAAACATTGTTATTTTCCATGTAAATATAAAATGTTCCCCCTTGTGGACAGTACTTACCACAACCTAAGTATTTTTTTTAATAAATCACCAAAACATTGTTATTTTCTATCTGAGTATAAGATATTCCCCATTGTGGATAGTACCACGACCTAAGTATGTTTTTTAATAAATCACCAAGACATTATTATTTTCCATCTGAATATAAAATGTTCCCAATTGTGGACAGTACCACAACCTATGTATTTTTTTAATAAATCGCCAAAACATTGTTATTTTCCAACTGAATATAAAATATTTCATATTGTGGACAGTACCACAATTTAAGTTTTTTTTTTTTTTAATAAATCACCAAAACATTGTTATTTTCCATCTGAATATAAAATGTTCCCCATTGTGGACAGTACCTCAACCCAACTATTTTTTTTATAAATCAACAAGACATTGTTATTCTCCATCTGAATATAGAATGTTCCCTATTGTGGACAGTACAACAATCTAAGTATTTTTCAATAAATCACCAAAATATTGTTATTTTCCAGCTGAACATAAAATGTTCCCCGTTGTAGACAGTACCACAACCTAAGTATTTTTTTTAAATAAATCACCATAATACTGTTATTTTCCATCTGAATGTAAAACGTTCCCCTTTGTGGACAGTACCACAGTCTATATATATTTTTTAATAAATCGCCAAAACATTGTTATTTCCGATCTGAATATAAAGTATTCCCTATTGTGGACAGTACCACAACCTAAGTATTTTCTTTAATAAATCATCAATGCATAGTTCTTTTCAATCTAAATATAAAATGTTCCCCCTTGTGGACAGTACTTACCACAACCTAAGAATTTTTTTTAATAAATCACCAAAACATTGTTATTTTCTATCTGAATATAAGATATTCCCCATTGTGGACAGTACCACGACCTAAGTATGTTTTTTAATAAATCACCAAGACATTATTATTTTCCATCTGAATATAAAACGTTCCCAATTGTGGACAGTACCACAACCTAAGTATTTTTTTAATAAATCACCAAAACATTGTTATTTTCCAACTGAATATAAAATATTTCCTATTGTGCACAGTACCACCATTTAAGTTTTTTTTAATAAATCACCAAAACATTGTCATTTTCCATATGAATATAAAATGTTCCCCATTGTGGACAGCACTACAATCTAAGTATTTTTTTTACAAATCAAAAAAACATTGTTATTTTACATCTAAATAAAAACATTCCCCATTGTGGACAGTACCACAACCTAAGTATTTTTTAATAAATCATCAAAACATTGTTATCTTCCATCTGAATATAATATTTTCCCCATTGTGGACAGTACCAAAACCTAAGTATTTTTTTTAATAAATCACCAAAAAATTATTATTTTCCATCTGAATATAAAATGTTCCCCCTTGTCGGCAGTACCAGAACTTAGTATTTTTTTAAATAAATCACCAAAACATTGTCATTTTCCATCTGAATATATATATATATGAAAAAATTTATTGCAAATTCCCCCTTCTATATTCTATATTAAACCCTATTCCCCATTGTGGGCAGTACCACAAGCTAAGTTTTTTTTTTCATAGGACAACACTATATTGTTCTATTCCATGCGAATATAAAATATTCCCTGATGTTGTCAGGACCACAATTTTTATATATTTTATAATTGAGTTATTCTCCCCCTATGCGATCGTTCATTGTTAATGCTTCCATCTGCCAATTGTATAGATGTCTCCTTGGGTTGTTGTCAACGTGTACTGAGATGAGGCCAGAGGGATTGCAAATAGAACTACTAGTAGGTGTTTTACTTCTCTCTGTTGAGAAATTGCTGGCTTCTCGAAGTGTTACCACCTTTCAACATTTCACAATGTTTTCACCTGCAGCAACAAATTTTTCCATTTTTACGATTTGGTTACAGTTACTCAGTTTTAAATCCACAAAATCCTAGAAATATCATTACATTACCAATCTTTATACAAAATGAAGAGGTTTTGCCTTACCTGTCACGTATTGCTTTCAATCACATTTTATTAAGGTGATATTAGCTTGTTGTAATATTTTTCTTGAAAATGGTGACGGCCCATCACCACCCGCTGCACGCGGGGCCTCATACTTAAAACCATTTTATTTGATGTTATCAATTGATCTGGTCTGCCGCAATCTTACCATTAAAAAAGTCCTGAAATTTATCAACTTTATTTCAACTGCAGGGAGAGATGCCAGTTATAATCTCACCTTTTTAGCACAATATTGAAACCTTATTCAGAGGCGTAGCGAGCGCGTGAGCTAACCCGACAAGTGGCCTTGCTGAATCGTCATGTTACACATGATTTCCCCAAGGGTTTTCGGGTCTTTTGGATGTCTTCTCTCCTACTTGTCTTTCTCCGATTGGTTGGAGATGGCGGTCTCGGGATGTCTCGGGGCCTGGCAGGACTATTGCCCTTTACCGCTGTGCTTCGCTGTAGGTCTGGAGGCCTCGTACAGGGTGGGGGTAGTAGTCGGTCTGTTGGGAACTTTGGGGTTTTGTGGCAGGGATTGACTGCCGGTCTATTACATCCTGTCATCCGGATCGTCGAATACTTCCCTTTTACTTCCCTCTATGTTGAGAAATTGCTGGCTTCACAATGTTGTTCAGTCTTAGCTTGTAATATTTTTCTTGAAAATGGTGATGGCGCATCACCACCCGCTGCATGCGGCGCCTCATACTTAAAATCATTTTATTTGATGTTATCAACACCTATTAATCTGGTCTGCCGCAATTTTACCATTCAAAATTCCTAAAATTTATCAACTTTATTTCAACTGCAGAGAGAGTCGCCAGGTATAACTCACCTTTTTAGTACAATATGGAAACCTTATTCAGAGGCGTAGCGGGCGCGTGAGCTAACCCGACAAGTGGCCTTGCTGAATCGTCATGTTGCACATGATTTCCTCAAGGGTTTTCGGGTCTTTTGGATGTCTTCTCCTTGCTTCTTGTTTTCCTCCGTTAGGTTGGAGATGGCGGTCTCAGGGCCGGGCAGGACTATTGCCCTTTACCCCCGTGCTTCGCTGTAAGGCCTCGTGCAGCCTCTGAATATAAATTATTCCCCATTGTAGACACTACCGCAATCTAAGTATTTTTTTTTTTTTATAAATCACCAAAAAATTGTTATATTACATCTGAATATAAAACGTTCCCCATTGTAGACAGTACCACAACCTAAGTATTTTTTTTTTTGAATAAATCACCATAACACTGTTATTTTCCATCTGAATATAAAATGTTCCTCTTTGTGGCCAGTACCACAACCTAAGTATTTTTTTAATAAATTACCAAAACTTTGTTATTCTCTATCTGAATATAAAATATTCCCTATTGTGGACAGCACTACAATCTAAGTATTTTTTTTTATAAATCACCAAAACATTGTTATTTTACATTTAAATAAAAACTATTTCCCATTGTGGACAGTACCATAACCTAAGTATTTTTTTAATAAATCACCAAAACATTGTTATTTTCCATCTGAATATAAAATGTTCCCCATTGTGGATAGTACTAAAACCAAAGTATTTTTTTTAATAAATCACCAAAACATTATTATTTTCCATTTGAATATAAAATGTTCCCCCTTGTCGACAGGTATTTTTTTTAATAAATCACCATATTTGAAAAAAATTATTGCAAACCCCCCCCTTCTGTATTCTATATTAAACCCTATTCCCCATTGTGGACAGTACCACAACCTAAGTTTTTTTTTTTTTTTCTTAGGACAACACTATATTGTTCTAGGCCATGCGAATATAAGATATTCCCTGATGTTGTCAGGACCACAATTTTTATATATTTTTTAATTGAGTTATTCTCCCCCTATGCGATCGTTCATTGTTAATGCTTCCATCTGCCAATTGTATAGATGTCTCCTTGGGTTGTTGTCAACGTGTACTGAGATGAGGCCAGAGGGATTGCAAATAGAACTACTAGTAGGTGTTTTACTTCTCTCTGTTGAGAAATTGCTGGCTTCTCGAAGTGTTACCACCTTTCAACATTTCACAATGTTTTCACCTGCAGCAACAAATTTTTCCATTTTTACGATTTGGTTACAGTTACTCAGTTTTAAATCCACAAAATCCTAGAAATATCATTACATTACCAATCTTTATACAAAATGAAGAGGTTTTGCCTTACCTGTCACGTATTGCTTTCAATCACATTTTATTAAGGTGATATTAGCTTGTTGTAATATTTTTCTTGAAAATGGTGACGGCCCATCACCACCCGCTGCACGCGGGGCCTCATACTTAAAACCATTTTATTTGATGTTATCAATTGATCTGGTCTGCCGCAATCTTACCATTAAAAAAGTCCTGAAATTTATCAACTTTATTTCAACTGCAGGGAGAGATGCCAGTTATAATCTCACCTTTTTAGCACAATATTGAAACCTTATTCAGAGGCGTAGCGAGCGCGTGAGCTAACCCGACAAGTGGCCTTGCTGAATCGTCATGTTACACATGATTTCCCCAAGGGTTTTCGGGTCTTTGGATGTCTTCTCCTTGTTTCTTGTTTTCCTCAGTTTGGTTGGAGATGGCGGTTTCGGGATGTCTCGGGGCCGGGCAGGACTATTGCCCTTTACCGCTGTGCTTCGCTGTAGGTCTGGAGGCCTCGTACAGGGTGGGGGTAGTAGTCGGTCTGTTGGGAACTTTGGGGTTTTGTGGCAGGGATTGACTGCCGGTCCACAGCAGGTCTATTACATCCTGTCATCCGGATCGTCGGTGGTGTAGGAATGAGCTGTAAAGCTTACCGCAGGGTAGTGGGTGGGTGGCTGGGTGCTAGTCTTTTCTTCTCTGTGGGTTGTCTTCATCGGCGGTGGTATGGTTCACATACTCACCCATTGTCCATGATTTTCCTCCTCGACCTTTTGTGCCTCGGAGCGTCAGCTGGATCGTAATCAGTTGCCTACCTGACCAACGGGTTCCCATGCTTCTCAGCAAGGGCGTATATCTTCTTGGCCTTCTATCTGATGATTTCGGTGACTGGGGTGTACTCCAAGTCTCTGAAGATGTCTTCGTTGCGTACGAACCATGGTGCATCCACCGCTGTTCTCACAATATTAAATTCCAGGTTTAATTGAAATATTATAAGGCCCATAACCCTAGAAATGATCGATATTAATGCATTGGCATTGACATGAATATTAGATCGAATTGTAAAACAGATACCTCAGCACCTAGCATTCAAAGTCCTTTCAAAATGTTGATATTAAATACAAGTAACACTTTCTTCGGGAGCAGGGGGGGTGTTAATATTATTTGTTCGTAGTTTTATAGTAAGCTCTGTATTCACGGTTACTCAGGCTGAGGTAGGGGATGTACAATAACGTACGGCCGTGCGCTAGTGAGACTGTGAATATTTTGCCTACAGGGCTTTGGGGTTTTAATTTTCTTCTAAATTCCTGTCATACAAAAAATTATTGAAATCATCAGTATGAAATAAAACGAAGGTATAAATCTTTATTATTAACAATATGAACATATGTTGTTTAAATTATCATTTTATAGTAAGCTCCATATTCACGGTTACTCAGACGTAGGGTGGCTGTAGTACGAAACGTATGGCCGTACTCTAGTGAGAGATTGTGAATATTTTGCTTACGGGATAAGGCTTTGGGATTAAAGTTTTGTTTAATTCATCCTAACTACCCCCTGCTCTTAACTACTACATCAACATTATTTCGTGATTCCATCTCAAATTCTCAAATTTATCTCGATATCCTCTTCTTACTCTTTGCGTAGAATTTCAAGCTGCAGTCAAATTCAGTATTCCCCAAGATCCTACAAATATCGATACATTAAACAGTGTTCAAAATTGAAATTTTACCTGGCATGCAGTTTTGCTTAAAAGTCCAGAGAGATTAATAATTATCATTCTTTTCTTTAGAGTAGATAGATCCAACTTGTGCAGGCATATATCTAAAAATGATTACAGTTAATTTCACAAATTAAGCAAATTATAAACCATGTATACTTACCTCATAACCTTAATTAAAGTCGAGTAATCGTGTACACCTACCTATTACTTATAGTATGGAAACCAGCGATACTTTTAGCTGCTATATTTCTTTAAATTTGGTTTATCTTTTTTCTATCATATTAATGAACTTATCCACAAAACAAACTCCTGCCACTTCGTAAGCGAGACAACGGTTGACACCAGCATTTCAATTCTGTTAAAAAAATGTCAATGGCATACGTGTTTAAAGCTGAGATTTCTTGTGTTCTTTATCGACATGACAGTATGATGGAAAATTATTTTCCGCCACCTTCATTGTAGACCGTCATGCTCCTGTCATTAACATAAATTTGAAATAAGAAACCAATTGACAGAAATGCTTAAAGCTAAAATTTTTATTGCCAGTACTTTATTACTTGAAGTTGTTAGGAAATGTATAATTCCGGCCGTGGTTTTACCAGGAGCAAAGAAAGTCCTGTCAGACGTTGTCCCGCTGGTGCGCCTGCAGGAGCCTATATTGTGAAAACACAGGCCAAATATAACAAAAAAATATTAAGAAATTAATTTTAAGGAGATCTTTCAATAAAAGTGTCGCTGGCTCCCTTACTATTACTTCACATACTCTAATTTTGAAATAATTTATACTTACTCCATCAATAATAATAATACCACAAACAAATATTTCATCACCTTCACTTCACTTAATAAAGTACAAAAATCCTACCTTATTCGATGTTTTCGTCCATTCCTTTCTCGTTCGATACTTACCTGGAACAAAAAATAAGTAATGTAAAGCAAGAAATAAGCACAACATTCAGTTAAATCTTTTTGCATTATCTAGTTGAAAACGAAGCAGAAATTGAACGATTTTCAATGGCTTTTTAATTTTGAGACATTTAACAAAGTTATATCTTGAAAACATCCAATAACCTATGCGTCTTACTGCTTTGCTGGTCCTATAGGATGCTAAGCTTTTTAAAAAAAAATGTAAAACTATCTAAATACATACCTGTAACTTCTCTTCCTATCGCCAGTCGTCCCCATTATAGTACCATTTAAACGCCTCTGTGTGATTACACTCTGAAACAAGCGAGATAAAAAATTAGGCACCTGTTCCCAATATACTAAAATGTCACAATGTAAGCAAGAATTCGGTGTAATTTTGAATGAGAATACCACGTCAATATGCACAGTGATAAAATTTAAAACGCCCGATACTCAAACGAGGTAAACGTCAAAGATTAGATGTGGGTTAGCTAAACCATTTTAAGTAAAAAAATTAGAGGGCACCGTTTCTCTTTGCTTGATACACATTCTACACTTTGAGAAATCTCGGGAGAAAATTAATAAACATTTAATAAGAATCATTTACAAGAAAAATGAATTGGCAGTCACACAGTAGTGAATAGTATGCCTCCGAAGTAGTTTCCACAAACACCGAAACACTTGAATACTTTTACTCGATGCTCGTTTCACCATACATGTTGGCATCATCTGGAGACGATTAAACTCTTAATACATTTTTGCAAACTAAATAGTTGGCTACACCACAAAGACTGGTAAGTACTACTTAAGAATGAGGTCAAGAAATGTATACTTTCTTTAGTAAAATAAGTATAACTCCCTCACTACCCTTTCCGGAAATAATTTTATATAAGAGAGTTATTTTTGGATGTTCTACCATCCACAGCAACATCGGGAGATAATTTTGGTCTACCGAGTATAAAACACGACAAATTATTAACTAACCGAAAAAATAGAATGTTAAAATTTCGTCTTACCATTTAAGCCTGTGGCATGAGGTCCATAACAGTCCATACATGGAAGTTGTAAGTTACCTATCATTCGAACGCCCGCGACAATCAGAGTCTACAAACTGCTTTTCAAGAGACGGATCTCTGGAAAATGCCGACAGTTTCTAGCCTTAACACTTGCAATATTCCGGAAAATTTCTAAACCGAAATATTGAAAGATACTCGTCTAGTGATCGACCCTGATTGGACGCCGATTGTTCAACCTACTAGAGATTAAACTGTCTTTCCGCGCTTTGCCTTTCATTAATTTCAATGACTCTAACCCACTACTGGCCTCAATCTGCCTACTCCAGTAGCCCTCAGGGTTATCCACTTACTCTTAACTTCCAGCACACTTGATTCTAACCCGGGTATGTCGTTTACTTTTCGCGCACTTTTGTTATGACGTTAGTTCATCTCGCATCCCAGTCGTTTTCTTGCCTCGTGTTTATGGAAACTGAAAAGAAAAATAACATAAGCAATTATTTTCTAATCACGTAAAAACATAGAGAATTTAATGGGATGTTTTTCAGTAAGTCGACAAAGTACAATCTATTTTTAAGGCAAGTTCATTATGATATCTTTTGCTCTCTTGGTAAAAAACTTGTTAAATTTGGAGGGATTGATATTCATATCATTTTGTATACTTTTAGTATCATTATTTTACATCACTACTGGAATAGGCAGATCGGGGCCAATAGGAGAAAATAGCACAAATTAGCTGAAGGCAAAGCGTGCACCACTCTATACCAAATATTCCCCGATGTGGACGGTACCACAACTTTTTTATTTTTTTAAACGTGTTATCGTGTTATCGCCAGTGGACAAAATTGACATTGAAACAAAATTCCCATATATATGTGAATAAATTCGTGCTGAAAGCATCACAAATGTTTCTTTTTTTTTTTAAATCAATATTACATTGTTGTTGGCCATCTGGATAAATAACATTCCCTTATGTGGACGGTACCACAACTTACTTACTTTTTCAAATCAGTTACGGTGTTTCGACAGTGGACATCGATACATAAAATGTTTCCTTTTTTTTTTTTAAATAAGAACTGTGTTGTTTTTGGTCTTCTGGATAAACGAAAATATTAAGTACTCTACGGTAGAGAGGTAAATGCTTCGTCTTAGGCTAATTTGTGATAATATTCCTTACTGATCTCAATATAACTACTTCAGTAGTTGCCAGGAAGATTCGCTTACTTTTAATTTCCCCGCATATTTTTATTTACGCACTTACTTAGCACTTCCTCATTAAATTCCTGTCTTGATTTGTACTGCACGGTCAAAGCACTGAAAACTGAAAGACACAACAATTAGTAAAATTAAATTTAATATTTTCTACAATTCTGCCCCGCAAATATAATTGAGTTGGTATTTATAAACAACCCTAGCAGCAAGACAAATTAGATGGACGTGAATATAATCAATTAGTGGAAAGTCCACTGCATAGAGATAAAATTATTCACCGATGTGGACAGTACCACAACCTTAGTATTTTTTTAAATAAACCACCAAAACATTGTTATTTTCCATTTGAATATAAAATGTTCCCCATTGTGGACAGTACCACAACCTTAGTATTCTTTTTAATAAATCACCAAAACATTGTTATTTTCCATCTAAATATAAAATGTTCCCCCTTGTGGACAGTACTTACCACAACCTAAGTATTTTTTTTAATAAATCACCAAAACATTGTTATTTTCTATCTGAGTATAAGATATTCCCCATTTTGGACAGTACCACGACCTAAGTATGTTTTTTAATAAATCACCAAGACATTATTATTTTCCATCTGAATATAAAATGTTCCCAATTGTGGACAGTACCACAACCTATGTATTTTTTTAATAAATCGCCAAAACATTGTTATTTTCCAACTGAATATAAAATATTTCATATTGTGGACAGTACCACAATTTAAGTTTTTTTTTTTTTTAATAAATCACCAAAACATTGTTATTTTCCATCTGAATATAAAATGTTCCCCATTGTGGACAGTACCTCAACCCAACTATTTTTTTTATAAATCAACAAGACATTGTTATTCTCCATCTGAATATAGAATGTTCCCTATTGTGGACAGTACAACAATCTAAGTATTTTTCAATAAATCACCAAAATATTGTTATTTTCCAGCTGAACATAAAATGTTCCCCGTTGTAGACAGTACCACAACCTAAGTATTTTTTTTTAAATAAATCACCATAATACTGTTATTTTCCATCTGAATGTAAAACGTTCCCCTTTGTGGACAGTACCACAGTCTATATATATTTTTTAATAAATCGCCAAAACATTGTTATTTCCGATCTGAATATAAAGTATTCCCTATTGTGGACAGTACCACAACCTAAGTATTTTCTTTAATAAATCATCAATGCATAGTTCTTTTCCATCTAAATATAAAATGTTCCCCCTTGTGGACAGTACTTACCACAACCTAAGAATTTTTTTTAATAAATCACCAAAACATTATTATTTTCTATCTGAATATAAGATATTCCCCATTGTGGACAGTACCACGACCTAAGTATGTTTTTTAATAAATCACCAAGACATTATTATTTTCCATCTGAATATAAAACGTTCCCAATTGTGGACAGTACCACAACCTAAGTATTTTTTTAATAAATCACCAAAACATTGTTATTTTCCAACTGAATATAAAATATTTCCTATTGTGCACAGTACCACAATTTAAGTTTTTTTTAATAAATCACCAAAACATTGTTATTTTCCATATGAATATAAAATGTTCCCCATTGTGGATAGCACTACAATCTAAGTATTTTTTTTATAAATCACCAAAACATTGTTATTTTACATCTAAATAAAAACATTCCCCATTGTGGACAGTACCACAACCTAAGTATTTTTTAATAAATCATCAAAACATTGTTATCTTCCATCTGAATATAATATTTTCCCCATTGTGGACAGTACCAAAACCTAAGTATTTTTTTTAATAAATCACCAAAAAATTATTATTTTCCATCTGAATATAAAATGTTCCCCCTTGTCGGCAGTACCAGAACCTAGTATTTTTTTTAAATAAATCACCAAAACATTGTTATTTTCCATCTGAATATATATATATATATGAAAAAATTTATTGCAAATCCCCCCTTCTATATTCTATATTAAACCCTATTCCCCATTGTGGACAGTACCACAACCTAAGTTTTTTTTTTCATAGGACAACACTATATTGTTCTAGGCCATGCGAATATAAGATATTCCCTGATGTTGTCAGGACCACAATTTTTATATATTTTTTAATTGAGTTACTCTCCCCCTATGCGATCGTTCATTGTTAATGCTTCAATCTGCCAATTGTATAGATGTCTCCTTGGGTTGTTGTCAACGTATACTGAGATGAGGCCAGAGGGATTGCAAATAGAACTACTAGTAGGTGTTTTACTTCTCTCTGTTGAGAAATTGCTGGCTTCTCGAAGTGTTACCACCTTTCAACATTTCACAATGTTTTCACCTGCAGCAACAAATTTTTCCATTTTTACGATTTGGTTACAGTTACTCAGTTTTAAATCCACAAAATCCTAGAAATATCATTACATTACTAATCTATATACAAAATGAAGAGGTTTTGCCTTACCTGTCACGTATTGCTTTCAATCACATTTTATTAAGGTGATCTTAGCTTGTTGTAATATTTTTCTTGAAAATGGTGACGGCCCATCACCACCCGCTGCACGCGGGGCCTCATACTTAAAACCATTTTATTTGATGTTATCAACACCTATTAATCTGGTCTGCCGCAATTTTACCATTAAAAATTCCTAAAATTTATCAACTTTATTTCAACTGCAGAGAGAGTCGCCAGGTATAACTCACCTTTTTAGTACAGTATGGAAACCTTATTCAGAGGCGTAGCGGGCGCGTGAGCTAACCCGACAAGTGGCCTTGCTGAATCGTCATGTTGCACATGATTTCCTCAAGGGTTTTCGGGTCTTTTGGATGTCTTTTCCTTGCTTCTTGTTTTCCTCCGTTAGGTTGGAGATGGCGGTCTCGGTGCCGGGCAGGACTATTGCCCTTTACCCCCGTGCTTCGCTGTAAGGCCTCGTGCAGCCTCTGAATATAAATTATTCCCCATTGTAGACAGTACCACAATCTAAGTATTTTTTTTTTTAATAAATCACCAAAAAATTGTTATATTACATCTGAATATAAAACGTTCCCCATTGTAGACAGTACCACAACCTAAGTATTTTTTTTTTTTAATAAATCACCATAACACTGTTATTTTCCATCTGAATATAAAATGTTCCCCTTTGTGGACAGTCCCACAGTCTATATATATTTTTTAATGAATCGCCAAAACATTGTTATTTTCCATCTGAATATAAAATATTCCCTATTGTGGACAGTACCACAACCTAAGTATTTTCTTTAATAAATCACTAATGGCATGGTTATTTTCCATCTAAATATAAAATGTTCCCCAATGTGGCCAGTACCACAACCTAAGTATTTTTTTAATAAATTACCAAAACTTTGTTATTCTCTATCTGAATATAAAATATTCCCTATTGTGGACAGCACTACAATCTAAGTATTTTTTTTTATAAATCACCAAAACATTGTTATTTTACATTTAAATAAAAAATATTTCCCATTGTGGACAGTACCACAACCTAAGTATTTTTTTAATAAATCACCAAAACATTGTTATTTTCCATCTGAATATAAAATGTTCCCCATTGTGGATAGTACTAAAACCAAAGTATTTTTTTTAATAAATCACCAAAACATTATTATTTTCCATTTGAATATAAAATGTTCCCCCTTGTCGACAGGTATTTTTTTTAATAAATCACCATATTTGAAAAAAATTATTGCAACCCCCCCTTCTATATTCTATATTAAACCCTATTCCCCATTGTGGACAGTACCACAACCTAAGTTTTTTTTTTCATAGGACAACACTATATTGTTCTAGGCCATGCGAATATAAGATATTCCCTGATGTTGTCAGGACCACAATTTTTATATATTTTTTAATTGAATTACTCTCCCCCTATGCGATCGTTCATTGTTAATGCTTCCATCTGCCAATTGTATAGATGTCTCCTTGGGTTGTTGTCAACGTGTACTGAGATGAGGCCAGAGGGATTGCAAATAGAACGACTAGTAGGTGTTTTACTTCTCTCTGTTGAGAAATTGCTGGCTTCTCGAAGTGTTACCACCTTTCAACATTTCACAATGTTTTCACCTGCAGCAACAAATTTTTCCATTTTTACGATTTGGTTACAGTTACTCAGTTTTAAATCGACAAAATCCTAGAAATATCATTACATTACCAATCTTTATACAAAATGAAGAGGTTTTGCCTTACCTGTCACGTATTGCTTTCAATCACATTTTATTAAGGTGATATTAGCTTGTTGTAATATTTTTCTTGAAAATGGTGACGGCCCATCACCACCCGCTGCACGCGGGGCCTCATACTTAAAACCATTTTATTTGATGTTATCAACACCCATTAATCTGGTCTGCCGCAATTTTACCATTAAAAATTCCTAAAATTTATCAACTTTATTTCAACTGCAGAGAGAGTCGCCAGGTATAACTCACCTTTTTAGTACAATATGGAAACCTTATTCAGAGGCGTAGCGGGCGCGTGAGCTAACCCGACAAGTGGCCTTGCTGAATCATCATGTTGCACATGATTTCCTCAAGGGTTTTCGGGTCTTTTGGATATCTTCTCCTTGCTTTTTGTTTTCCTCCGTTAGGTTGGAGATGGCGGTCTCGGGGCCGGGCAGGAATATTGCCTTTTACCCCCGTGCTTCGCTGTAAGGCCTCGTGTAGCCTCTGAATATAAATTATTCCCCATTGTAGACAGTACCACAATCTAAGTATTTTTTTTTTAATAAATCACCAAAAAATTGTTATATTACATCTGAATATAAAACGTTCCCCATTGTAGACAGTACCACAACCTAAGTATTTTTTTTTTTTGAATAAATCACCATAACACTGTTATTTTCCATCTGAATATAAAATGTTCCCCTTTGTGGACAGTCCCACAGTCTATATATATTACTTCCACATCCAGTGGAAGTATAGTAACGACAAAAAAATTTTTAAAAATTTTTATTGTTCAAATAGGCTTAGAATATCATGAAACGTCGAGATTTCAAGTTTGAACGAAAAAAAATTTCTGTCGGTCTGTCGGTCTGTCTGTCGGTCTGTAACTTTTTTTGTGCGCACGTTTACTCTGGAACCGTTTGAGATATTGACATGAAATTTGGTACACATATGTACTTTAACGAGATCTAGAACTAGATTATATTTTTATCTTGTTCCGTTGAAGGGTTGGGGGGTAAATTAGGGTAAATTTGGAGTAAATAGGTAAATCAAGCAGGTAAGAGTTCATAAAATTGATATTTAGTATAGACAAGAGAAGCTAAGGTCTCAAAAAAAATTTTGGCATTAGCCACCCCCATTACCACCCCCACCCCATTATTAAAGGGGATGAAAAAAAAATGTGATTTAGTGTGTGTACAAGAACCAGAAACCTCAAAATATTTTTTTACTTTATCCACCCCCCACTCCCACCCCCTGTCACCACCCCCTCCCCACTACCGATGTGCGGTATCGTTTTATGGGTTTTTGGGGTAGAGGATTTCAAATATTATATTATTAAAGTTCCATAAACAATTATTTCCAGATACAAAATTTTTTCGTTGTGTGACTTGGATAGAAAATCCGGATGTGGAAGTAGTGATTCCATGGGCAGCGGTTTTTTTTAATGAATCGCCAAAACATTGTTATTTTCCATCTGAATATAAAATATTCCTTATTGTGGACAGTACCACAACCTAAGTATTTTTTTAATAAATTACCAAAACTTTGTTATTCTCTATCTGAATATAAAATATTCCCTATTGTGGACAGCACTACAATCTAAGTATTTTTTTTTATAAATCACCAAAACATTGTTATTTTGCATTTAAATAAAAAATATTTCCCATTGTGGACAGTACCACAACCTAAGTATTTTTTTAATAAATCACCAAAACATTGTTATTTTCCATCTGAATATAAAATGTTCCCCATTGTGGATAGTACTAAAACCAAAGTATTTTTTTTAATAAATCACCAAAACATTATTATTTTCCATTTGAATATAAAATGTTCCCCCTTGTCGACAGGTATTTTTTTTAATAAATCACCATATTTGAAAAAAATTATTGCACCCCCCCCCCCCCCCCCCCCCCCCCTTCTATATTCTATATTAAACCCTATTCCCCATTGTGGACAGTACCACAACCTAAGTTTTTTTTTCATAGGACAACACTATATTGTTCTAGGCCATGCGAATATAAGATATTCCCTGATGTTGTCAGGACCACAATTTTTATATATTTTTTAATTGAGTTACTCTCCCCCTATGCGATCGTTCATTGTTAATGCTTCAATCTGCCAATTGTATAGATGTCTCCTTGGGTTGTTGTCAACGTGTACTGAGATGAGGCCAGAGGGATTGCAAATAGAACTACTAGTAGGTGTTTTACTTCTCTCTGTTGAGAAATTGCTGGCTTCTCGAAGTGTTACCACCTTTCAACATTTCACAATGTTTTCACCTGCAGCAACAAATTTTTCCATTTTTACGATTTGGTTACAGTTACTCAGTTTTAAATCCACAAAATCCTAGAAATATCATTACATTACCAATCTTTATACAAAATGAAGAGGTTTTGCCTTACCTGTCACGTATTGCTTTCAATCACATTTTATTAAGGTGATATTAGCTTGTTGTAATATTTTTCTTGAAAATGGTGACGGCCCATCACCACCCGCTGCACGCGGGGCCTCATACTTAAAACCATTTTATTTGATGTTATCAACACATATTGATCTGGTCCGCCGCAATCTTACCATTAAAAAAGTCCTGAAATTTATCAACTTTATTTCAACTGCAGGGAGAGACGCCAGTTATAATCTCACCTTTTTAGCACAATATTGAAACCTTATTCAGAGGCGTAGCGAGCGCGTGAGCTAACCCGACAAGTGGCCTTACTGAATCGTCATGTTACACATGATTTCCCCAAGGGTTTTCGGGTCTTTTGGATGTCTTCTTTCCTTCTTGTCTTTCTCCGTTTGGTTGGAGATGGCGGTCTCGGGATGTCTCGGGGCCGGGCAGGACTATTGCCCTTTACCGCTGTGCTTCGCTGTAGGTCTGGAGGCATCGTACAGGGTGGGGGTAGTAGTCGGTCTGTTGGGAACTTTGGGGTTTTGTGGCAGGGATTGACTGCCGGTACACAGCAGGTCTATTACATCCTGTCATCCGGATCGTCGGTGGTGTAGGAATGAGCTGTAAAGCTTACCGCAGGGTAGTGGGTGGGTGGCTGGGTGCTAGACTTTTCTTCTCTGTGGGTTGTCTTCATCGGCGGTGGTATGGTTCACATACTCACCCATTGTCCATGATTTTCCTCCTCGGCCTTTTGTGCCTCGGAGCGTCAGCTGGATCGTAATCAGTTGCCTCCCTGACCAACGGGTTCCCATGCTTCTCAGCAAGGGCGTATATCTGCTTGGCCTTCTCTCTGATGATTTCGGTGACTGGGGTGTACTCCAAGTTTCTGAAGATGTCTTCGTTGCGTACGAACCATGGTGCATCCACCGCTGTTCTCACAATATTAAATTCCAGGTTTAATTGAAACATTATAAGGCCCATAACCCTAGAAATGATCGATATTAATGCATTGACATTGACATGAATATTAAATCGAATTGTAAAACAGATACCTCAGCACCTAGCATTCAAAGTCCTTTCAAAATGTTGATATTAAATACAAGTAATCGTAGGCGGAAATATGCTATAACACTTTCTTCGGGAGCAGGGGGGGTGTTAATATTATTTGTTCGTAGTTTTATAGTAAGCTCTGTATTCACGGTTACTCAGACTGAGGTAGGGGATGTACAATAACGTACGGCCGTGCGCTAGTGAGACTGTGAATATTTTGCCTACAGGGCTTTGGGGTTTTAATTTTCTTCTAAATTCCTGTCATACAAAAAATTATTGAAATCATCAGTATGAAATAAAACGAAGGTATAAATCTTTATTATTAACAATATGAACATATGTTGTTTAAATTATCATTTTATAGTAAGCTCCATATTCACGGTTACTCAGACGTAGGGTGGCTGTAGTACGAAACGTATGGCCGTACTCTAGTGAGAGATTGTGAATATTTTGCTTACGGGATAAGGCTTTGGGATTAAAGTTTTGTTTAATTCATCCTAACTACCCCCTGCTCTTAACTACTACATCAACATTATTTCGTGATTCCATCTCAAATTTTCAAATTTATCTCGATATCCTCTTCTTACTCTTTGCGTAGAATTTCAAGCTGCAGTCAAATTCAGTATTCCCCAAGATCCTACAAATATCGATACATTAAACAGTGTTCAAAATTGAAATTTTACCTGGCATGCAGTTTTGCTTAAAAGTCCAGAGAGATTAATAATTATCATTCTTTTCTTTAGAGTAGATAGATCCAACTTGTGCAGGCATATATCTAAAAATGATTACAGTTAATTTCACAAATTAAGCAAATTATAAACCCTGTATACTTACCTCATAACCTTAATTAAAGTCGAGTAATCGTGTACACCTACCTATTACTTATAGTATGGAAACCAGCGATACTTTTAGCTGCTATATTTCTTTAAATTTGGTTTATCTTTTTTCTATCATATTAATGAAATTATCCACAAAACAAACTCCTGCCACTTCGTAAGCGAGACAACGGTTGACACCAGCATTTCAATTCTGTTAAAAAAATGTCAATGGTATACGTGTTTAAAGCTGAGATTTCTTGTGTTCTTTATCGACATGACAGTATGATGGAAAATTATTTTCCGCCACCTTCATTGTAGACCGTCATGCCCCTGTCATTAATATAAATTTGAAATAAGAAACCAATTGACAGAAATGCTTAAAGCTAAAATTTTTGTTGCCAGTACTTTATTACTTGAAATTGTTAGGAAATGTATAATTCCGGCCGTGGTTTTACCAGGAGCAAAGAAAGTTCTGTCAGACGTTGTCCCGCTGGTGCGCCTGCAGGAGCCTATATTGTGAAAACACAGGCCAAATATAACAAAAAAATATTAAGAAATTAATTTTAAGGAGATCTTTCAATAAAAGTGTCGCTGGCTCCCTTACTATTACTTCACATACTCTAATTTTGAAATAATTTATACTTACTCCATCAATAATAATAATACCACAAACAAATATTTCATCACCTTCACTTCACTTAATAAAGTACAAAAATCCTACCTTATTCGATGTTTTCGTCCATTCCTTTCTCGTTCGATACTTACCTGGAACAAAAAATAAGTAATGTAAAGCAAGAAATAAGCACAACATTCAGTCAAATCTTTCGCATTATCTAGTTGAAAACGAAGCAGAAATTGAACGATTTTCAATGGCTTTTTAATTTTGAGACATTTAACAAAGTTATATCTTGAAAACATCCAATAACCTCTGCGTCTTACTGCTTTGCTGGTCCTATAGGATGCTAAGCTTTTTAAAAAAAAATTTAAAACTATGTAAATACATACCTGTAACTTCTCTTCCTATCGCCAGTCGTCCCCATTATAGTACCATTTAAACGCCTCTGTGTGATTACATTCTGAAACAAGCGAGATAAAAAATTAGGCACCTGTTCCCAATATACTAAAATGTCACAATGTAAGCAAGAATTCGGTGTAATTTTGAATGAGAATACCACGTCAATATGCACAGTGATAAAATTTAAAACGCCCGATAGTCAAACGAGGTAAACGTCAAAGATTATATGTGGGTTAGCTAAACCATTTTAAGTAAAAAAATTAGAGGGCACCGTTTCTCTTTGCTTGATACACATTCTACACTTTGAGAAATCTCGGGAGAAAATTAATAAACATTTAATAAGAATCATTTACAAGAAAAATGAATTGGCAGTCACACAGTAGTGAATAGTATGCCTCCGAAGTAGTTTCCACAAACACCGAAACACTTGAATACTTTTACTCGACGCTCATTTCACCATACATGTTGGCATCATCTGGAGACGATTAAACTCTTAATACATTTTTGCAAACTAAATAGTTGGCTACACCACAAAGACTGGTAAGTACTACTTAAGAATGAGGTCAAGAAATGTATACTTTCTTTAGTAAAACAAGTATAACTCCCTCATTACCCTTTTCGGAAATAATTTTATATGAGAGAGTTATTTTTGGATGTTCTATCATCCACAGCAACATCGGGAGATAATTTTGGTCTACCGAGTATAAAACACGACAAATTATTAACTAACCGAAAAAATAGAATGTTAAAATTTCGTCTTACCATTTAAGCCTGTGGCATGATGTCCATAACAGTCCATACATGGAAGTTGTAAGTTACCTATCGTTCGAACGCCCGCGACAATCAGAGTCTACAAACTGCTTTTCAAGAGACGGATCTCTGGAAAATGCCGACAGTTTCTAGCCTTAACACTTGCAATATTCCGGAAAATTTCTAAACCGAAATATTGAAAGATACTCGTCTAGTGATCGACCCTGATTGGACGCCGATTGTTCAACCTACTAGAGATTAAACTGTCTTTCCGCGCTTTGCCTTTCATTAATTTCAATGACTCTAACCCACTACTGGCCTCAATCTGCCTACTCCAGTAGCCCACAGGGTTATCCACTTACTCTTAACTTCCAGCACACTTGATTCTAACCCGGGTATGTCGTTTACTTTTCGCGCACTTTTGTTATGACGTTAGTTCATCTCGCATCCCAGTCGTCTTCTTGCCTCGTGTTGTTGAAAACTGAAAAGAAAAATAACATAAGCAATTATTTTCTAATCACGTAAAAACATAGAGAATTTAATGGGATGTTTTTCAGTAAGTCGACAGGACACAATCTATTTTTAGGCAAGTTCATTATGATCTTTTGCTCTCTTGGTAAAAAACTTGTCAAATTTGGAGGGATTAATGTTCATATCATTTTGTATAGTTTTAGTATCATTATTTTACATCACTACTGGAATAGGCAGATCGGGGCCAGTAGGAAAAAATAACACAAATTAGCCGAAGGCAAAGCGTGCACCACTCTATACCAAATATTCCCCGAAGTGGACGGTACCACAACTTTTGTATTTTTTTAATGAGTTATTGTGTTATCGTCAGTGAACTTTGGGGCAAAATTCCCCCAGATATGTGAGCAGTATCACAAATGTTTCTTGTTTTCAATAAGTCATTACTATATTGTTGTTGGCCTTCTGAGTTACGGTGTTTCGTTAGGGGACATCGATACATAAAATGTTTCTTTTTTTTAATAAATCAGAACTATGTTGTCATTGGTCTTCTGGATGACAAAAATATAAAGTACTGTACGGTAGAGTGGTACATGCTGCGTCTTAACCCAATCTGCTCGTCTTGCTTTGCGCTACCTAATCAGAGCATTGAAAACAGAACGACACGCAGTAATTAGTAAAATGAATGTTTCTTCCTCACGAATATAATTACGTTGTTATTTATTACAAACTCTAGTAGTAAGAAAAAATAGATGGACTTGAATTAAATCAATTGGGGTTATGTCCACTGCATATAGATAAAGGAATTCTCCATAACTTGCGTATTTTCTAAATCATCTATTTATCTCTCTTTATTGTCAATATGCATTTGAATAAAGAACTTTCCTCGGTGTGAACGTATCTCAACTTATATTTTTTAAATAAATCACCCACTTACTGGGTATACAGGGCATATAAAAAATCCCACATGTAAGCAGTATTAGAGCATACATTTTTTTCAAATAAGTCATCCCTCCATAGTTGGTTGATATGTGGATACAAATTTTTATGTCATCACTCTATTTAAGTTAAGCATTTGGACAAAGAAAACTCTGATGAGAACACTATCACAACTTATGTATTTTTTTAACATTAAGTTTGAGCAAAATATGAATCAACTGCTACTTCTACTCGTTTTAAATCTTGTTTATCCTAAATTATATTATTATGTTACACTCACTGTATACTTTATTGCCCTCATCTTGGTGCTCCATTTCAATGTACATAGTTGCCTATATGATGAAGCTAAGGTATAAATTCTCGCTGGTCATCTCATGTTGATTCCAAAATATATCATTTCTTCAAAATCAATCATCTTCAGCTACTGATGATTAACGAACTCTTGCAAAATCAATCTGTAAAAAATATAGTTCGTGTAATATACAGGGTGTTATTAAAAAGTATGTCAAGCATTTTCAAACAGTCCAGATGTTTAAAAGTCGTCATTTATCAAATAGAAACTTCAGCTTAATTTCAAACTCCTGATATCTGATTGGTAATGTAAGGGGCATTTAATATAAGCATATTGCGCTGGCATCAAGTGCTAGCATTGTCTCGCGATGTTTTTACTTTTGTATTCATTTTATCAACAGATTCGACAACTATTGAGCAACTTATATCATCAACCTACATAACAGTCATGGTATTATCAGTAAAATTGGGCCAGTCATTAATGTATAGCATGAATAATAGGAGACCCAGAACAGAACCTTGTGGAACTTTCAAGTAGGCTTTGCGTTCCATGGAGTTTTATCATATTACATTTTATCCTTTCTTCATATTATACGTTGTAATAAAATATAATTTAACGAGCTTTGACAGCTATTTTGAAAGAATGTCTTATCCACGGTTTAAAAGCTTTAGGCAAATGCAAATTTTTCACAACATCCAAGAACTGGCAAGATGCAGTTTCTATGGATTTTCCCGGCCTTAAACCGTTTTGAGACTAGATTACGGTCTTATGCACTGTTTCAATAATTTTGGATAGGAAGCTTAATAAGTTGCTTATAATTCCCAATATCATCAGCATTTCCCTTTTTAAAAATGGGATGACATAAGCTAGTATTAAAAGACCAGGAGAAGAATGTCGAGATAAAGGTAAATTAATGAGTTTTTTTTAGTAAATCGATTATTTCAGAAACAATGGGTTTTATTATTTTTATTGTTAAGCCATTAGAACCAACATATTTTTTTTGTCTTTAAAATGTTTAACTATTTGTAGAACCAGTTCCTTCGTTACTGTAGTTAGGATTAGGATTTGGCCATTAACATTTGACAGGCAATAAGGAATTAGAGATGTTCCCTTTTATACGTCCCTGCCCTGTTTTTATCCTTTTAATTCGAACGATATATCAAAACTTTTAAATATAAATATGTACATATTTCCACTGGGCTTGCATTTTCTCTTTTAGATAAGTGTTCAGGAGATCTGATGCGACTGGTGTCGAAGGTGAATAATGGTAATCTTGTTTGCATATGAAAGCTTCGCTATACCGTCCCGTAGTTCCGTAACGTGGTTGGGCCGAGTCCCGGTTCCCCGACCTCGCTACCATGTCACACACAGGCGATATAGCTTCTCGCGGTCGCGATACCATCAAATCCTCTGCCTCCACCATAAGTGGCGCTAACATATATTTTCTGGGGGTTATTTCTATTTTTATTCATTCTATTTATTTACCGGTTAGATAACAATCTTTTGAAGGGGAACAACAGAACAACGTGAAATTGTAAAAAGCCCGTTAGGATTTACCCTATTTGTGCAAATAAAGGACGACGGTCCTTCGTTCTAACAAACATCAAAACACTGACCGTTATATCGACTTACGTTTTGCTAACCTAATTCTATGTCAATTAAATCGATAGAAAAATTACTCACAATAAATTTATATGCATGCAATTATTAATATGTGCTTTAAACCTTAATAATAATAAATCATCGTATTAGAAAACATTACCCTCATTATTCCCATTACTCTCCCTTACGAGACATCCTGTCTAGTATCTCTAGCACTACCTAGAGGTTACTACATCATAAACAAACACTTCTTATATTTCAAAGCCAAGAACTGCCAAAAAGCACAACGAAAATGGGTGCAAAATTTCACTCACCGCATGCATGTCTTAATGAATAAAATATTTATCAGTCGAAAGTAGAAGGAAATATGGTACTACTACTACTACTGAATCAATAGTATATGAAAAAAACGATTGGTTTCTTTGAAAGTTATCTGCTAAATACCCAAAATGGTGTATTCTAATAATGTAAACACTATAGTTTAACAAATAAAACACTGAAATGTTTTTTTTTCCACTGATATATGAAGTCAACATGACAATTGTTTAACTTAATATAGCAGTGGCAATTTTAAAAAATATTTCAGTGTTTTATTTGTTAAACTGTAGTGTTGACATGAATTTTCACCAAGTGAAAGTCGAATCTTTCAACTAAATAATGTAAGCAGAAATACAAAATATTTATTTTTAAATCATCGTATGGTATAAGGGAGGCTTAAAATTGGTTGGCTATATTGATTTTTTAATGCTGTACCAGGTAGAAATTTATATATTAAGTATAAGGAACTAGAATAGATTTTAAAATGCAGATCTGTAGAAAGGAATTAATTATATTTCTAATATAGTGTGTCCAAAACTTTAGTCAAAAAGAGATCTCAACATGCCATACATATACAGGGTGTTCAAGAAGTAATTTATCTTAGTCCAAAAGTTAATAGTAACCAAGATACGGGGCATCAAAATGAATTTTTTTAAATTACGTTTTCATTTTTTAGCTGAATTTGTTGATAGAGGGTTTTTGAAGAATTCAAATCTATTTAGTTTTGCTGTTGTCTGTAGAGGGCATAATCCACGGTATTTTGTGTGTCTTTAAAACGTCATAACTTCTTTTGCTTCTTAGTGTCTTTCTTTTCAACAAAAATATCTGTTTTTGATCTTTTTTGCGTAAAAGGGTATACCTTGTAAATGTCGCTACTAGTAACAGTTTTCGAGATATTTACTCATGGGAAACTTGTATACCTATTTAAAAACATGTTCATGATTTTATTTGTTTGATACAAAAAAATGTACAGGAATCATGAGTGTAAAAGAATTTATATTCGTAGATTTTATTCGCATCAAAGCTAACAAAAATAAGTGGAGTTAGAGCATGGCAACACTTTGATTCGATTTCTGGCTTTAACTAGGCATAGCCCAAATGTATCCACGTGGGAATAAACTCGTCAACGAAGGCACCGGTCAAAGTTTTACCCATAAGTAATTTCAGCATGGCAGATAATTATTTGAAACTCCAAACATTCGATAAAGAATCGGGAGAACCATTTTCGCAATTATAAGGAAAGCTATTATTGTTTAATTCGATAAAATATAAGAAAGTGGGAAAAATGAGAAAAATATAATTCTTTTGTAAAGGGGCTAAATAAGTATAAACACAAGAGACAATGAGTAACTCTGTACTTTAATAAACATGAGACTATTATAATTGCTCTCTGAGAATAACAAGAGAGGGGTTGAAGTTCCAAAAACACTGCAAACGTACACCAATAACCGGATGGAGAAAACTTCATAACTAACTGTGACAAACTAGCCACGTCAAGTTAGCACTGTACAGGCTGTCTGTAAAAAAATAACCCAAATTCTACAAGTGGGTTTTGTTTAAAGTTATGTGCCTGCAAAAGTAATGTTCCTCTTGTTTTGTCACACAGGGTGAGTCAGTCAATATCTCCCCAACCGTTTGAAATTTGAAAACTTGTCTCAGATAAAAATTATAGGAGATTTTGTTAAATGGAATACCCTTTATATTTTTATTTAAAATATGTCGGCAATCAATTATCTACCTGCTGATACCTCAAAGTGACTACATTTCCCAAGGAACAATTTAAAAGTCATTTGGACTTGAGGAGGTTTTAAGAAAGGTTTGTCAGGGTTAGGAAATAGTCTTGTGCTTTATTGATGTAGTAGTTAAGGCCTTTTAGGCTTCAAATATACTTACTCTTATATGGTAAGTTTTAAAGCATTCTGTAAGATCTAATTATAAAGCTAATTTACTTCTAGGGTAATATGTATTTGTAATGGGTTTATCATACCTACATAAAACTATCCATAAAGCTAATTAGTTTTATTAACGTCTTAAATTTCATTTAGATTTAAAGGGGCTTTAAATTATTCTTTATGGTTAACATATTTGCAATAAATGCATTTTAAATCCTTTTTAAAACTAGATATTTTCAATGCCTATTAGTACTTATTAAAGTCCATTACAAAACTAGACTCTTAAAACATCCTTGACAAATGTGATGAAACCGTTATGAAGAAAAAACGGCCTGTATAAATCTAAAAGGCAAATTTTAATTCCATTATACACTTTCTAAAACCTCAATGAAACATTTATTATAAAAATTATAAACAGTATGTCTGCCTGAAATGTCGTTGATGCATGTGTGTACACGTATATTTAGAACAGATACTCGCTCGTCACACTGTCAAATTATCTTGAGGTTAAGTTTTAAGTTTTTTTTATCAAATGTCAACGCGGTTCGTCTTGGAGGCGGTTCTTTTAAATCCCAAACGTTTTATTACAGCTTTTATCAAGTCCATGGGATATTTGCCAAGTGCATTTGCATTTATGTGGCTGTAAAAGTATACAAAAAGACTAAAAGGACTTCATTTAGAGTAAATGTTCTAGGTCATTACCATTATTAGAATATATAGTTTAATGAGAGGACTGTAAAATGACAATTAGGTTTTTAGTTGGCCGGCCAGGCTTTTCTTGTTATATAAGAATACTCAAGGTCAATCTCACAATTATAATTATTAATAATTATCACTTTTTCTTTACCAAAGTAAGGTAGAATTACAAGAAACGACTGAAAATTACTGTGGGAACCGAGAAGCAGTCTACTTTTTTAAATTTGCTGATTACGCGTCTATGCAAATTTTGTATAGATATTAAAATCATTATTATTTCTGAGGAGCTCTTGTTTTTTGGGCCTTTCTTTTGTAGTTTTAACGATAAACTGCCGTTGGTTTTAATTTTTTTGTCATACCTGATGTCTTTTTAGTACCTTTTAAATCGGCCTTAGAGAGGTTATAGTGCCACTCTACGCTTTATAAATTTCAAATTTCATTTTATCTTCAATAAGTGTGATGGTGTGTTTGCTTAAATCAGTTTAGAAAAAAATAAATGCAATAATAAAATTATTTGGATTCCTTCGTGGAAATTCTTATAGCTTCTCAGTTCTAATATGGACTTATAAGAGTTTTAAAAACCAGTTTTAAGGTAGCTTTCTAGGTGTTTTCTAGAAATGCAGGAAGCTAATAAAAAAGCTTCCGACAGCTTTAAAATAGGTTTTAAAAAAGATTTTAAAACGGTCCGAACAAGGTTTTCAAGAGCGGCACTATGCCTCACTAAGGAGTTTAAAAGGCTAACAACTCCTTTAGTCTACAAGTCGCTTTATGATGGTATTAAGGATATTGTTACAGCAAAATAGATTTTTCAGGGCATTTTGTAAATAGTTTTATGGCACCCTTATATATATATTTAAGAAACCAAAATTGTTCCTTGGGTTACTTCCATATTCACGCAGTGGAGTGGAAGTATAGAAACGGTAAAAGAAAATTAATATTCTTTTTTGTTCAAACAGGCATAGAATATCATGAAACATCGATTTAAAAAATTGATTTACGACAGTTTAAATATGTAAAAGATTATATCCTCGTGAAGAACATCCTGGGTTCAACTCTCAGAATCCTGGAAATTAGTACATGGGCTTAAATAACATTCAAAATGAAATGGCTCTAAAATTTATGAAGATACGTTTTTGCAGATTTTATTATTGACCTCCTTGCAAACGTATCTTTTTCGGAAAAAGCTGAATAACATGGCAACGTCGCAGTGTAAAAATATTGGGTATTTTACTTAAAAAATCCTAGTATTAGCTTGTCACTATTCTGTGAATTTTAAAACAATTTTAGAATATTCCAGTCTTGATCTGCCAGGTTTCAAATTTCCTTTTTTAGAACTTTACTGCTGCACAGGATGTATATATTTTTGTGTGTATTGGATGAAAAGTTGATTACAAAATGTGTCCCAAACAAACAAACGAACGAACGAACAGAGATACTGCCCAGATAGCACAAGATATTCTTAGATTAATCTGACAATCTTTTTAAAAAGTATCTCTTGATTAATTTTAACAATTAACTTTAAGTAATTCTTAGCATAATCAAATAATTTATGATTACTTTTAGAATATGATCTGATAAATAATTTTAGAATATTTGAAAAAATATATATAGGATATATTTGGGCATTTATTTTAAGAATAATTTCATACATTATCTTTTGATTATTTTTTTGAAAATATTTTATTAGGAATATCATAATAACATTTTTTAAAGAGAAATATGGAACATTCAGCTGTTTCTGTCCTTTACCATTTACATATCGCCTTTTCGCGTTCTTCTGTGTTCGGTCAAAAAAGTAATGTTTGGATGTGGTTCTTAATTATGTATGAAGCCGTTTGTTTTGTATTTAATGATAAAAATTTGATAATTACTGTGTCCAGATCAATATAATTATAATAAATAAGGTAAGTAAAAATAGCTATATATTTTTGTACTTTATTCAGGGCTTGATGGAACGTTCGTTATTCATATAAACAGCCATGCTTACTGTCAAATATAACAAGCCTATTTCTGTAATTTTCATTAAAGTGGCATGATGTACTCATTTTATTATATTATAACACAATAACGGATTGATAACGAAAGAAATGTTATTTTCCCCCTGTTACCTACACATCATTACATGCCGTTATAAAGATAACGTACACCGTTTACAACTTTGTTAGGTTAAGTTTTCATCTTTTGGTCAAAAAATATTTCGAAATGGAACATCGCGCTGCTGGAAGAGCTCCAAAATAAAATTCTAAAGCTTATGTTTATTAAGTAGATAGAAGATAGGTATGATTAAAAAACAGTCGTTTACTTGACTGTGACACCAGATATTTTGATCATTTTGCAATAGGTTTATTGTTTCTTTTTTTTTCAGAGTCGAATGTACGTATGTCCCCCAATAAGTTGTCTCACGCTAATAAAAAAACTAAAACCACAACGTGGAATAGACATCTAAATGAGAAATTCAATGATGTTTTGAGTGCAATCGAATTGAGTTCATCGCAAAATCATAGTGCTTTCACATCTGACCATGTATTAAGTACTTCGGTTCAAACAGTGAAGGAGATTGAAGTGCAAGTGGGCTTATGGCTTACTAAAGCCAATGAAAGATTAAAGGGTATACAGGAAAGGAATATTTAATCAGTGTGTCTTAATATGGGCGACACAATATACTGAGAAATTGTTTCTTTAATTTCATTTGAAGAGTTATTTCAATTTGTTTAAAATTATGGATTTTTTTTTGTAAACAAATTACAATATCTCTTTTTATTTTTTTGTTTGACTAATGAGTAAAGGCCTCTGTTATTTAAAACTGTTTTTTTATTTCGTTATTTTATCTATAGGCCACGTAAATGAACTTGTTAATAGATGTTGATATTTTTTAGTCTGCGTAAGCCTCCATATAGGTCCTATCAAGTAAATTTAAGGTTTCCCTTCTTCAAATAAAAGCATATAAGTTATCGCAGCAACTCTAATAAAAACCGATTTTTTGACAATTATTCTTTTTATATTCGTGATGGAGTAAAAACAAAAAATTTGCTGTATGGCGAACAGAAAAGCATTAATCGTTGAAAAATTGGTTTGTTGCACTGTTATTATTGCTCCATAAGCTCGAATTGGAGAAGGCGGGAATTTTGAAATTCATTTAACTAAACCCGTATACATATATATAAATAACATTTATTTTTATTTTTCCCTGACAACAGAATATTTGCAGAAAAAATATACCGTGAATAATTTAATATTGTCTAAACGTTATTTGTGGCATTTTCTTTAGGTATTTTTTTCAATTTTATTTTTGGGTTTTATTATACGCCCTTCTATCTTCAAAATAGTCCAAAGATAATTTACCAAATAGTATATTAATGGAAATAATCTGTACGCCCGTGACTACATCAAAGGATCCAGTTAGAAGTTATTTTTTTTAACAACTTATATAGATGTAAAAATATCAAAAATAAATTATTCACTGACATTTCGGAAACTAAATCCTTTCCTTTCTCAAAGTAAAAATTAAATCTTTTCTTTGCTCAAAGAGAAGATACTTTGAGAAAGAAAGTTTCCGAAACAACAACAACAATTTATTATTTATATTTTTGTATGTATATATTTGTTGTCAAACAAGAACAACCTCTAACTGCATCCTTTGCCGTAAAGTCAAGGGCATAGAAGTTATTTCTAACAATAAATATTACTATTTTGTAAATTATTTCAACAATTATTCTGAAATTATTCTAATGAGACATATAGTTGAACCGTTTGTTACTTCTAGGAATATTCTTAAAAGATAATAATTATTTTCGTATTATTCTAAGAATAAAGAAATATTCTGTAGGAATATTTTAGGAATAACATAAGTTTATGTTTGTGCTATCTGGGTGAGTTCAGTAAAGTTGAATAAAAGCTTGTAATAAAAATGTTAGGTTTTGTCATAATCATAGCCAAGTAATATTCAGTTGTTTCGCTCACTCTCTAACCGATGTTTCGCGTTCGCTGTAAAATTGACAGACGTGTCATAAATTATAAAATAAATTTAATACACAAATGATGGGGAACATGGGTAATTTTCATAATTGATTAAATCAAACATATTAATTAGTTAATATAATTAGCGTTTATGCCTATGGAATATATATAGAACTTAATCGATTTTTATATTATAGGGATTGAACATTTCCCTGCTTTAATTTCTTTAATAAAAAAGTTCGGAGGGAAATCGAATAAGATGTTTAAAGACGGTTAAAACACAGTGAGTTAATAAAGTACGGAACAAATTAGAATTCTCGGAAAATACACAATTTTGTTATATAGCCCATCTTTATAAAAATAAGACAAATTTTTACTGTTCATTTACAATATTTTGATTGTAGCGTTTACATGTTAATCCAAGGAGAACAAATCTGGAGATTTGGCTGCCCACTTGATCGACCAATCTGGTTCTTTCTTAATTGGTCGACTGGGTGAAATTTTATCTCATAACTTTAGTAGCCTTCTTTTAGCGATACATCAAATGCTGAATTCTGTTAAAATTTCTACAGATATATGAGAAATTGTTTATCAGTAGACATTATTCTATATTCCTACTGGCAAGTTGTTTTGGACATACTGTATAAAATTGCGCATTCTAATAATTATGGAAGATTGATTTTAAAATCTATTGTATTTTGTAATATACTTAAAACGAGTACTGATGAATTTTACAGTATTTTTACATTCATTTTGTCTGTGTATACAAAGCATTTTTTTAGCGGATATACCCCTGTGCGTTTGTTAATATTTAATTTGCACTATAATTCCTGGGATTTTTTTATATTAATTTATAAACTATTTAATAATGGACTGAAAAATTTTCCATCGCTTCCAGTTTCACCGGAAATGACCTTAATTTTCGAAATTGGAATAGAACACCCTGTATTCTATATGTTTCTTTATGTTTCTGTATTATACAGTGTTGAAGGTAAGTCAGTTTTAAACAATTTTACCAAGAGAATCATATCTCTAAATGAGTTACTTATTCGACAGTCAATGTCAATCGGAACATTCCTACACACAGAGAACTAAGAGCGTTGGAAGAAAATGTTTCAAGATTTGAAATTTTCATTAAGAACAACAGAGAACTGTTTCTATATTATGCCGAGACTTGCTATTTTATAGGAGATGGATCACCCGCTTTTACGGCGTGGCACCCAAAAAAAAAAGCAATTGAAACTGAATGAGAATGAAATTTTGAGAAAAAAAGTTTAAACATTTTCTCACCTAGTTTTTGAGTTGTAACTAAAAGAAAATTGCAATTTTAGCTTGAGAAAACAGTTATAATGTCAAAACGGCTTTCGTCGAATAGCTGGAAAATTATTTAAGAAAAAATGAATTTAAAAAAAATCTTAAACACTACAAATGAATTTCATAAATCCAAATTTGTACACACCTTGGAGGAAGGTGATGACGTAAGAAGCCTGGAATACTGTTTCTGGGCAACACCAGTGGTGTAGTATCTTCGCAAAACTAGATATGGGGCAATAGAAAACCCGCCATGGGTAATCAATAATAAGCGGTAGCACTCGGAAATAGTGAACGTGTGGTGCGGAATTTTAGGTGAAAGGATAATAGGCCCTTCCTTTTTCTTGCAAACTTTAAATGCTGTAAGACGGCTACACTTTTTTAATACCTTAATGGAGGTAATTGATGATTTTGGCATTGCTAAGAGATATGGGGCCAGTCAAAAAGTGGCAGATTTTAAATTTGGCTATTGAATAACAAACATCCTCTACGAGGTAACGAGCTAAAATTTTGTATAGACGTATTTGAGATAACTGCGAGTCGAATACGCTACCCAATTTGCCGATAAAAAATTGCCTAATAGTCGATCTCGAAATTTTGACCCATTTAGAGGTGTTTAGTAGGGCTTGAAATATGAAAATTACCAATTTTTCAAAACAGTCAAATAAAGCTCATCGAGCACTATATCAAAAAAAAAAAAATTTTAAATCAACCAACGCGTTCCAAAAGAACGGGGTGTTGCGGAATTAAATAGCACACACTGTAGATAAACCAAATACTGTCAATATTTTATATTTTTTAAAATAGCCTCTGCACGAATCAGTATTTGGGACTCCCTCTATACATCTAATGATTCGTTTTTGATCTATAAATACATTCGGCGAGAGGGTGGAATTACTCCAGAAACAAATACCGTATCTCAACCTTTATCCAACAGAACAGTTTTTAAATTTCTAATTTCTAATTTCTAATTTCATTTTGTTCAAGGCGTGTCTCTTTAATATTCAAATTCAAAGTTGCACATGGTTTCTGTCTATTCTGGAACCTCATATTAATAGTGGTTTAGTTGAAAAAAGCTACATTTAAATACTTAAATACTCATATTAAATTTCTTGAAACCAAATATGGTGATCAGAAGGTATTATCCAATAGCAAACTTTATGTTAATGTTTTTTTTTGCGATTGTCCTGATTCTAGCCGCCACATTGAGGCTGCCATATTGAATTTTCGAAATTGCCACATTTCAAACTACTATTCTTAATCAAACTTTTGAGCCCCGAAATGTTTTTCCCTACACTCTAATTTTTGCATATAAGCATGTTCCGATTCGCAGAAAAAACATCTTAATTCATTTTGCTGCATCTTACAATGACGTATTATGGCTTTTAAACAATTATTAAGTTATAAGTTAATGTACTTGACAAAATATAGCACGTGGAAATTAATTCCTAGTTATTTTTGGATGAGACAAATGCTTCAGCGCCATCTAGTTATTGTCCCAAGTAACAATCTAAATGCAAACAAGTATTTATCGGGTTTTATCACAGATTTAAGAAGGTAAATAAACCGAACTGGGTTTTATTGTTTCTTTTATGCGTACCAATTTATCTGCAGATAATTTGTACTTAAAAAAAGGCCTTCAAGTTATCTTTAAAGCAATTTGTTAAACCTCTTTGCTCTTTAAGACCTATTGATTTTATAGCCACTTAATTGCTGCATTATTCGAAACCACAATAAACTCATTAAGTTTTGTAGTGGATTTTAAATATTTTAAGTTTTGTGGTAGACGTCTATAAATCTTCAGGTTTTATGGAAGTTTTAAAATACGTTCTTTAAGTACTCCTTATGATCAAACAATAAAACCAATCTCTTAAGTAGTCTTACCCTCAATATATGTTTTCATAAATACTATTTGCTTTTAATGATAATTGGTAAAAGTTCCTTAAAACCTAATAGCTTTTTGGTAGCTTTATTAAGCTACGTTACAACTTTTTGGTAAATAAACGGTTTTATTAATTTTTCAGCCATGTTTTTTTCTGTTAACTGTGGCAGACATGTTTGAACAAAGTTGGGGCAACAGTGTTTAGTTATATTTTTCTTATTCCTACTGTTTATATTTAGCCTGCAACTATCTAAAATGTGTTAATATGTCATATAAACCCCTAAAAAGCCCAAAATCATACTGAGTAAGCTAAAACTAGGGTTACTATTTTTTTTATTAATTGTAAATAATAATTAATAAGCTGACAAATGAAAGGCGCGTGATTTTTTTTTTTAAGTTTTCTCATATACTTTATCAATAAAGTGGTCAGCGTTGACAGTTTTTTTTATACTAGGTTGTTTATTAATATCAAATTTTAAAACGTTAGCACATGCAGATATTTCAATCGAGGCAGACATATTTTATTACTTGGCGACATTTTCTGATTTAGGCAGTTTAAGTGCAACAAGTTTTCGACAAAGAATTATTAAAGACACAATTATTTGTGGTGTTCTCAAAGCAGGTTTAAAATTTGATTGCAAGTACTAACTGTTTTAAGAAGATTTTATAAAAGGTTTTATGGTAAACTTGAAAACATCTTACAGATTTGAGTTCTAAAGTACTGTTGGTTTTATTGATAGTTTTAAGGAAGATATTTGTAATCTTTATAAAGGTCTTTTTTGATTTTATGCCGGGTTTATTATAGCTTTCAAGAGGTTATCTAGTATAAACAGTTTTACGATCAGTTTTATTATATAGACTTAGCAACCTCTTGTAGATTCTGATAAAACTTAATTGTTACTTGGGGTAAGATGGAGCAAAATGAATTAAAACCATTTTTTACAGAACTAAGTTATCTAATTTCAGAGATTTCGTTCCATGTACAATACTGTTTAAGACAGATTGATCCACAACATTGTATACAAAAATATAGTGTTCCGTTTAAATGTTGAAAATTAGGTGATGGAACACATTTCCGGCCGTTGTTGAATAGTCTATAAATCAATAAAAAATATATGGAAGATCCTATAGTGAATATTCAATATTAACAAAAATGGAGGTGTATTTCCCTTTAAAAAAAGATCTGCCGGTATAGGTTACTGAAAATCATGCCTAAAGAAACAAATAAATAAAAATCAGTCTATGCATTTCCCACTATTCGTTTTGAGTACAGTATATCTTGATTTGTAGTGCCTTAATCATTAATCTTCTTGTTAGGTCTCGAGAGACGGACAACATTTTAACATTAATTTTTCCTCCTTTAGGTCAATATGCCTTCCCTTAAGAAAACTTACTCTAGTAATCATACCGAATTTTATGCAGTAATGTACTAGCATAATTAAATTAGAAACGTACAGTTTAACCCTTTTAGTGTAAACGGGAAATGCCCCATTGTCATTTAATTTGATTGTTTGCTCTAGGTCCAATGGAAAGTGAGACCATTTAATGGACCGCTCGTTCTCTGTACCCTACCTAAGTTAAGAACAAACCACTGCGATGGGAATTTTAATATATGTATGTCTCAGATTTGTCTGACAACCTGTGATTCTTCTATAGCATATTTTATCGTCGAAATTTAAGCTCGCTTTTCCGCACTTTAAAAATGTTATTTTATAATTACAAACATGAATTTCATACAGCAAAATATGTATAAGGTGGTCAAAAATTTTCTCTATGGCTGATATGTACAATTATTAGGTAGCTACAGCCCTTTAAAGGGAGATAATAAATATCAGTTTTACTTCCACATCCAGTGAACATTTTTATTGTTCAAATAGGCTTAGAATTAAAATCAATTACTTTTTATTTATTTGCTTTTATTATGATTAGAGAATATTGTTTAGGTATTATGCAAATCACAACTTACATACTTTTTATTTATTATGAAAATACTGTATATTGTTACCCTGATCTGGGCCCGCTAATATACTAGTTAGGTAAATACTTTAAAACACTCATTAGAGAACCAATAAAAACAACTACTCTTCTAGCTAATAGTAACGACAAAAATTTTTTTTTAAATTTTTATTGGCTTTATAGGCTTAAAATGTCATGAAACGTCGAGATTTTAAGTTTGAGCGAAAAAAAAATTTTTGTCTGTCGGTCTGTCTGTCTGTCGGTCTGTCTGTAACTTTTTTTTGTGCGCACGTTTACTCTGGAACCGTTTAAGATATTGACTTGAAATTTGGTACACATGTGTACTTTAACGAGATCTAGAACTAGATTATATTTTCATCTTGTTCCGTACAACAACAGGGTTGGGGGGTGAATTTGGGGTAAATGGGTAAATCAAGCAGGTAAAAGTCCATAAAATTGGTATTTAGTATATACAAGAGAAGCTAAGGTCTCACAAAAATTTTTGGCATTAGCCAACCCCATTATCACCCCCACCCCTTTATTAAAGGGGATGAAAAAAAATTGTGATTTAGTGTGTGTACAAGAACCAAAAGCTTCAAAATATTTTTTTACTTCATCCACCCCCACTACCAACCCTCTACCACCACCCCCATCCCCACTACCGATGTAGCATATCGTTTTCTAGGTTTTTGGGGTAGACGATTTTAAATATTATGTTGTTAAAGTTACCTTGAGTAGTGTGGATGCGCAGTGGCTTTCCTCGACTAATATGGATGCGCAGTAGGTTTTCCCGAGTATTATGGATGCGCAGTGACTTTTTTCGAGTATTATAGATTTCAGTAGGTTACCTCAAGTAGTATGGATGCGCAGTGGCTTTCCTCGAGTACAATGGATGCGCAGTAGGTTACCACGAGCAGTGTGGATGCGCAGTAGCTTTTCTCGGGTGCTATAGATGCGCAGTAGGTTACCTCAAGTGATATGGATGCGCAGTGAGTTTCCTCGAGTAAAATGGATGCGAGTGGGTTACTTCAGGAAGTATGAATGCGCAGTGGCTTTCCTTGAGTAAATTGGATGCACAGTGGGTTACCTTGAGTAGTATGGATGCGTAGTAGGTTTCGTCGAAGAAAATGCTTGAAGTAGAGGCTTTACTTCTATCGTATAGTTTACGGTACACAACGGTTTTTTTTATCTTTGTCTTGCCATATTCCGCCTATTACTTCGACATTCAGTTGAAGTATATTAACGCAAAAAAAAAATTGGAAATTTTCATTGTTTAAACAGGCTTAAAATATCAGGAAACGTCAATATTTTAAGTCTGAGCAAAATAAATTTGTCTGTTGTTCCGGTCTGTCTGTTAGTCTTTTATCGTTTTGGTGCTCACGATTACTCTGGTACCGTTTAAAATATTCACTTAAAATATGGCACACGTATGTTTTTTAACGAGATCTGGAACTAGATTATATTTTGATCTTATTCCGTTGCAGAGTTGAAGGGTAAATTGGGGTAAATGGGGGTAAATAGGTAAATCAAGCAAGTAAGACTCCATGAAATTGGTATTTAGTAAATATAAGAGGAGCTAAGACCACAAAAACAAAATGGCATTAGCCATCCCTAATAACACCCCCACCCTGTTTTTAAAGGTGGTAAAAAAATAGTGTGATTTAGTGTGTGTACAAGAGCCAAAGTAATCAAGAATTTTTTTCACTTCATTCAACCCCCCCCCCCCCATTACAGACGTGGCATATAATTTTATGGGTTTTTGGGGTACATGATTTCAAATATTATACCATTAAAGTTCCATAAACAATTATTTCCACATAGTGGAGTGCAAATATAGTATTTTGTTGTAAGAGACTTGGATGTGGAAGTAGTGATTCCTTGGGCAGCGGTTTTTTCCTCTAGAGATCCTGTTTCAGAGCAAAAAGATATAATTTTCGGTTAAAAAAGATGACGGGTTATTTTGTGGTAAGTGTGGTGCATAGCGTATCTTTTTCTTCACATGAGGACTCAGACTATTGGCTGTATACATTTTTTTCATTTACATGTCCTGTTGTATAGTTAAAAATAATTTTCTCACACCCTGAACGGAGGTGAGTGCAGTGACAGGGTGGTTTATGGTAAGGCTGATATACACAATATCTTTTAGTTGCCTAGTATTGACGTTCAAGCTGGCTTTTGGGATATAAAGGAGAGATGGCGATAAGGCCCTTATTGGGCCCTCACAACACTTTTTTTTAAATACGAGGCAAGATAAAAAAATTACTATTTTTTCAAACTTCAACATTTGAAGATACGACGAACAATATACGGGCAGTTCTACAAAGCATGGTCGATTCATGATATTAGTGACTTACTGAACAAAAATTGGTCCAAGCTACAACCCCTGTCCAATATTTGCTTAGATGAGTCTTACCGCACCTTGTTATAATAAAAAACTTTAGCTAAATTACGACAAAAATAAAATATTGGCTGTTTTTACTCCTAAAACTCAAGACCGTCACGCGTAACTCCATACTGATTGACATTTGTTTTGGCTGAAATTGTGTTAAGCAGAGAAAAGGTTAGTGTCCAACTCTGCTATAATTATTACAAAATATCCAAAATTTGCTGGCAAGATACAACTTTCATGTTTTAAAGTCTAGGATTTAATATATAAACTATTAAAGTCGCGTAACTTGGTTAATACTCACGACCGTCACAGCGCTCATTATTAGTTAATAAGTTGAATGCTAGGACTACCAGCGACTCAGAAACACATCGAAATTTAGTTTTCGTTGTGAAATCATGTGAGATACAATAACCAAGTGCTGTTTCCCAAAACATTTTGAATTTCCAGTAATTTATGTCTAATATATGGGCCTGTGCTTTCTTTCATGACCGTCACGTTGTGTATTTTAGCATTTATCAACTTATTAATATCCAAATGCGTTTTTATTTTGAGGTATCCAGTACATTGTCTTATCCTAACCTTACTTTAATAATAGCTTAGGGTGAATATAATTCTTAGTCATTTTTGTCTAACGGCCCTCACGACCGTCACACTCATGACCGTCACATAGCACAAATTTAAGTGTGAATGTCTTGAGACTTTAGTGATGGTCATGAGAAATTTCATTGGCATTACTCTCCTTCACTCTTGTAACTTTTGAATGGTTGAATGGATTTTTTTCAAATTTGGTGTAGTGATATGGGATGAAATTTCCAATTATATGATGTAAAAAACCAACTTCTGACTTCCGGTTTCGAGGCAAATGACATGAAAATCAATTTTTTTTTTAATGGGACAACTTGTATATTTTTTCATATTTGGTTCCTACTAGCCAAAATACATATGATCTGACCCTCAAATATTATTTTTATTTTCAAAAATTTGGCACAACCTCAGCCAGCAATTACACCACCGTTTTACGAATCTCACAACCAGCTCATGCCACTCACGACCGTCACGCGTAACTCACAGTACCTCATTCACAATGGTGTCATAAATATTATTTATCTCATTAGGACCATTGTCCTTTAAATTATGAACAAAACTGGTTGTCGGTAACAAAATTTAGACACAAAATGGTAATTTGAGTCAATACAGTTAACTGAATTTCGAAAGTATTAGGCTCAAATAAGAAAGAAACAGATACTTCCAGTTATATCACTGTTTATTTTATTCATGGGTATTATTACGACCAAAATTTTCTCTAATATCTTGCAGGACATATTTTTCAATTCAAAGAATCAACTTTTTCATAATCCATTTAGCATATTTATATTAATACACAGCACAAATATAAATGTGACGGTCGTGTGTTCTGTTATACGTTTCACTAAGGAAAAACAGCTGTAACATTTTAGTCACGGGAAAAAAGCTGGTGCCACAAGGCATACCTGAAAAGTAGGCACTTTAACCATTTCAAAAATGTATGCCATCAATAGATTCCTGACATTTTATTTTTAACATTGTCAATGTGAAATCGACCATGCTTTGTAGAACTGCCTATACATTTTACGTAGTTAGAATTTTTACCATTGATAAAGACCATTTTTTTTGTGCTTTTGGTTGGTTGTTTTACACCGAGCACAAGAGAGCACAGCAAAGATTTTTAAATATGTAGTGTGAGAACGTAAAATTTTTGACATAATGCAAGGCTAAGTGCTTCTCGCTTGTTCTCAACTGAGGCCAAAAAGGACCTTATCGCCTTCTTTACTGTTGTGCCAGTGGCATTTAATTATAGATTTTTTAATCATTTTGGGGTTGGCAAGTGAAGCTGCAAAGAAATTGAAGTCTGTTGGGGTAAAACAGACTTCAGATTATAACTCAGCGTACCAAAAAACATAGTCCGTGTGCTCTAATCAATGTAAATTAAAAGAAAAAATTGGGCACTTTGTATCAGTACATCTTTTTTCACCACTTATGGGTATCAAGACACCACTCGAAGTATTCAAGAAACTCATTAAAGTAATAATTGCTATTCATTAGCAAATAAGTTAAGATGTTTACAAAGTTGTGCGCAAGATATTTTGTTAAAACATAATTCTACTTTTTTTGTTAAAGTGGGCAGTTGCGGTGAGCGTAATTCCACAATTTCTCCTACATCCCTGAACCGAATCAAAAAAATTTTTTATGGGCTTTTAGAGAACTTTTTAGAATGGTACTAGGCTGTTGAAAACTAAAGAAAAAAATTTTTCTCGTGCTAAAATAAAAAAAAAACAATTTTTTGTTGATTTCAATAGTCTGGTATCATTCTATCAAGTTTTCTCTAAAAGCCGATCAAAGAATTTTTTCAATCGGTTCGGGCATGTAGGAGAAATTGTCGAATTACGAAATCATTTTCTTAAGCACGGCACCACCACCCTTAAATAATTGCCATTTGTGATCAAATATGTGTTAATTTACTAATATGACTTCACAATTTTCTTTCAAGTTTATAATAACATATTCAGTAGCAGCTTTTAAGTTAAACTTTTGCTGTAGGTCAACTATTATTGGTGTATTAACCAGAGACTTTGATAAGGAGTCTACAAACTCCTGAAAGGGTCTCGCCGGTTAAGTATGTGGAATTGGGCCCAGTGGCTTATTGGGCTATTCATTCGCATGAATGTTCCTTATGACTGGGAATGCTCAGTAAAATATATAAAAAAACCTCTCTCCCTTATATTACCAAATTTAAAATTATTTTTTTTCAAAACTATTAAATTAAATTAATACGAGACGTTGATATAAAATAGCTTTATATTTGACATTTTTTTACATTCCTATTACGTCATTTAGTATATTTAAAAATTATTTAATTTCTATATCAACCACTTGAAACCCCCAAAAAAATTTATATTATTTAACACTAACATAATTATCGTGTGTAAAAATTACTGCAAGGTCAGATTTGTGGAAAGTGCTTAAAAAGAATATAAACCTAGATAATGAACAATAACACATGTACACAAAAAAAATGTAAGTGCGAAGACCTAGACCACTGAATTCCTACTCATTCGGATGCTAATAATCAAAAAATATACTACTACTTTTAGCTTCGCTCTCAATTTTTTTTTTTTTTGCTTAACAAGTATTGATTTTATTAGGCAGTTTGGGTAGACCATTTTAATCAATCCACAGTAATATTTCCTCAGGAAGAGACACTAGCGAAAAATGTTTCAGACAAAAGTTGTTCCGTTCAGAGGGAGACATCTTCCACCCCTAATGAGCGGGGGGTGGGGCTAACTTTTGAATTTTTAATGGCACCTCGTATTCTGATTCTACGGAAGAAATTAGATAACTTTTGTACCAATCATTTTTTCTCCCCCCTACCCTGATGAGCGAGGATGGGGGTAACTTTTGAATTTTCAAAAACTTGCAGGGGAACATCTCTGAACTAGGTCATTTTTAGGAAAAATGTTTCAAACAAAAGTTGTTTTGTTCAGAGAGGGACATCTTTTGTTTGAAACATTTTTCCTAAAAATGCCCTAGTTCAGAGATGTTCGCCTGCAGGTTTTTGCATATTCAAAAGTTACCCCCATTCCCGCTCATCAGAGTGGGGGGCGAAAAAAATGTGTATTAAAAAGTTACGTAATTTTTTTCGTACAGTCAGAATACGTGATCAAAAATGGAGTGCCATTAAAAATTTAAAAGTTAGCTCCACCCCCCCGCTCATCAGGGGTGGGGGTGGAAAATTGTTCAGCCCAAAAGATGTCACCCTCTGAACGGAACAACTTTTGTCTGAAACATTTTTCGGCAGTGTCCCTTGCTAAGGAGATATTACTGTGGATTAATTAAAATGGCCTAACCATATTGTCTAATAAAATCCATACTTTTTAAGCAAAAGAAAATAATTGAGAGCCAAGCTAAAAGTAGTAGTATATTTTTTCGATTATTAGCTTCCATATGAGTAGGAATTAAGTGGTCTAGGTCTTCGCACTTAATGTTTTTTTTTGTGTGTGCCTGTGTTCATTACTTAGATTTATATTTTTAAGCATTTTCCACCAACCTGACCTTGAAATAATTTTTACACACGATAATTATATTAGTGTTAAATAATATATAGATTTATTTGATAGGTGTCGCTCAAGGGGTTGATAAAAAACAGCAACCTCAAAAATTAAATTATTTTTTTTATTTACTAAATGACGTAATAGGAATGTAAAAAAAATGTAAAATATAAAGCTATTTTGTATCCATATCTTCTATTAATTTCATTTAATTATCTTCAATAGTTTTGAAAATAACTAGGGGGGATAGAGGTTTATTATATATTTTATCGAGCATTCCTAGTCATAAGCAACATTCATGTGAATGAATAGCCCAATAAGCCGCTGGGCCCAATTCCATATACTTAACCGGCGAGACCCTTTATCAATAACATCTGCCAAACACACGGACAAATATAATAAGATTGTTAAAATTTGATGGCCTATATACACTATACAGGCTGTCTATTTTTTATCAGGTCCCTCAAGGATATCTAACTTATATCAATCGTACAAAAAAATTGTTTTTTAGTAAAATTGTGACGATTTTTGTATGCTACAAAATATATTTGATATCCATGACCTACTTTAAGAATTATGACGGAAAGTCTCTAATTTTACCTACCCCACTTTGTATGTTACTTCCATATCGTGGAAGTATAGTGGCGGTAAAAAAAAATTACACTTTTTTTTGTTCAAATAAGCTTAGAATTTCATGAAACATCGAGATTTTAAGTTTGAGAGAAAAGATAATTCTGTCTGTCGGTATGTTGTCTGTAACTTTTTTTTTCACCCGATTACTCTGGAATGGTTGAAATTTTGTACTTTAACGAGATCTAGAACTACATTATATTTTGATCTTATTCCGTTGAAAGGGTGGGGGGTAAATAGGTAAAGCAAGCAAGTGTCCATGAAATTGGGATTTAGAATATGCATGAGAAGCCAAGGTCTGAAACATTTTTTTTGACATCAGCCACCCCCATTACCACCCTCGCCCCATTATTAAAGGGGATAAAAAATAAAATAATGATTTAGTGTGTGCACAAGAACCAAAGGCCAAAAAATTATTTTTTTTTTTACCCACTACAGATGTGACATATGTTTTACAGGTTTTTGGGGTAGACAATTTCAAATACCATATTATGAACAATTATTTCCACATAGTGGAGTGCAAATATAGTATCAATAGTACAGGAAAACTTTACTTTAACTCGAAAAGAATTTTTGCAGATCTTAAACTTTGGTTATAGATTCAAAATAGGGCAAAATTCTCAAAACAAAAAAGTTTAAATTTAATTTTACAGCAATAATTAACCGAAATATTAGATGTTTTAACTTCGGAATAATGTCAAATGAATTAGATATCGTTCATTTTTAGCAGCTTAACAGTAAATGCAAAAAAAAAGTTCCTATATTATGCGAGGGTTTGCTAATTTATAGGGGGCGGATGCCACCCCTTTTCAGGGGCTGGCACCTAAATAAAAAAACAAAAACATTGGAGCTGAGATAGAATTAAATTTTAAGAAGAAAAGGTTCTTCTATGCAATTTTTCTGATATATTGATAGATTTAAGTTAACTACTAGAAGATTTGGGATTTTAGCTTGAAAAATTGGTATTTCAAATACGTTTTCATCAAATAACTCGATAGGTATTACATTGACCAAAAACATGCTAGAGACAAATAGGAAAGCTACTAAATTAAGGATGAATTTCGTTTTTTTTTTCTAATTTTTGTAGAGCTAATGGTTTCGGAGATCTGGAAGTCTAAAGGTGGCGTCCGAACGTTTATAAGACGAAGTATTTAGTATAAATGTTAAATATCTCAGAAACTATGGCAATTAGGCCAGAAACGCTAATAACCAAAATGGAAAACTATTAATTAGGCTTTCAAATATTTTTTTCCTATTTTTATAGCATAAAAAACAAAGAAGTTATGACAAACAATGTACTTTTTCACATTTTGTTTAATAGAAACGTCGCAATTTTGTTAATGTAAGTAGCCAGTAATAAAAAAATTATATTCCCATATACTGTTTTTCGTTAATATACCGGGTGACACAGGAGATATGTAACACCCCGTAGCATGTTTATTTAAAAAGGGCTCATCTTGAAATTTGGTAGACTTATATAATGTGTGATTGTCCTTTCTTCAGTACAAACAAAAAATTTTTTCCACTTCCGGTTTCACCGGAAGTGACATCTACTTTGTTATTTTAAATAGCACCATGTATATATTTTTTTCCTATCTGATTCTCATTAAATTTCTCTTTTTAATTATGTATAGCAAGATGGCATTCGTGTTTAAAATGGCTACTAAAAACCATTTTATTGTATCAAGTCAAGTTGCATGGCTGTGGTATGAAATGTAGCGGTAATTAATGCTTAGTGTGCTGCGATATCAAAAGAACCCTGGTACACAATTTTGTGTTTCATATTTGTTTTGTTCTAATCAGTAGCCGAAGAGACTTTGTACAATTTTTATATTAAAGAAAAATCACTAGACTAAATCCTCGAAATCATAAAAACTAAGATAGGAACTCTAATTTTAAATTTTATCGATTTGTAAAATATTTACTCATATTTCACTTTTACCAAAATTAGATGGCCCCCGGATCTTACCGGATCTCACCGGATCTTACGCCACTTGATTTTTTCATGTGGGGCCATTTTAAGGAAATAGTTTATACAACTCCACTGCAAAGTAGGGAAGACTTGACAATGAGTGTTAGGTTAGCAATAAATGAGATTACTGAATTGCAGTTAGAAAATGTGCTCAGAGGTACTGCTACAAGAATTCGACCCTGCCGGGAAAATAATGGCCAACATTTTGAGATTCTTCGAAAACAATTTTATTTAAAAGTAAGCAAAATCAGATAAAACAATGAACTGAATTGAGTAAAAGTGAAAGATGAATAAATATTTTACAAATATGTCAAATTTAAAATTAGTGTTTCTATCTTAGTTTTTATGATTTCGGAGATTTAGTCTAGAGATTTTTCTTTAATATAAAAATTCTACAATGTCTCTTCGGCTACTGATTAGAACAAAACAAATATGAAACACAAAATTGTATACCATGGTTCTTTTGATATCGCAGCATATTAAGCATTAATTACCGCCACATTTCATACCATAGCCAACTTGACTTAATGTAATAAAATGGTTTTAAGTAGCCATTTTAAAAACGAATGCCGTCTTGCTATACATAGCTAAAAAGAGAAAGTTAAGTAGAATTAGATAGGAAAAAAATATATACAGGGTGTCATTTAAAATAACGAAGTAGATGTCACTTCCGGAAGTGGAAAAAATTTCGTGTTTGTATTCAAAAAAGAACAATTACGCATTATATAAGTTTATTAAATTTCAAAATAATATATTTTTGTGTCACCCGGTATAGTGACGATATATAGTGTCGTATAGACGTATAGACAAACTTCGCCCTCAACAAATAAAGGCGTTTATTATTATTATTATTATTATTATATATATACAGTGTGTCCCACTTTTCACGGTAACACCTTTGTAGCTCAGTTGTTAGTCACTCAATTTTAACCAAGTTTGGATGGGTATCAAAGACCTTTATTATACCTTTTTTAAATAAAACAAAACTTATTTCAGTCATTGGCTTGCATTTTTATTATGAAAAAAAGAGTCGATTTTTCGAGAAATTATATTAGGCATTTTTTTGTTGAAAAACTAATGCAATATTATTGATCAGCATGCTGTAGAACTGCTATATCCAGAATTTAACAACATTTTGATTTTTAGTTTTTGAATTACGGCCCACTTAAAATTACCTATTTTAAACATTAAATAATCAATAAATTGGTAACGAAATTTTTTTCGAAAAAAAGTCATTCTCTATTTTCTTTTTAAATTCGTTTTTTCTACCACCCCCTATCATCGATACTTTCAAATTCGGTAATCCTTAATGCCCGAATGATTTACAGGTCTGATGACTCAAAATTTTTCAATGAAAATTCTTGGCCTTAGAAATTTGAAAGTTTCGATGATATGGGATAGTGAATTTAAAGAGAAAATAAAGAATGACTTTTTTTCGAAAAATATTTTGTTACCAATTTATTGATTATTTAATATTTAAAATAGGTAATTTTAAGTGGGCCGTAATTCAAAAACCAAAAATCAAAATGTTGTTAAATTCTGGATATAGCGGTTCTACAGCATGCTGATCAATAATATTGCATTTGTTTTTCGACAAAAAATGACTAAATAATTTCACGAAAAATCAACCCTTTTTTTCATAATAAAAATGCACGCCAATGACTGAAATAAGTTTTGTTTTACTTAAAAAAGGTATAATAAAAGTCTTTGATACCCATCCAAACTTGGTTAAAATTGGGTGACTAATAACTGAGCTACAAAGGTGTTACCGTGAAAAGTGGGACACACTGTATAAACGCTCAAATTTTTTTATCGACGTACAGCGCTTGCTTTAAAAAAAAAAAAAGAATTTTAAACTGTAAAAGGATTAAAAAAAAACGTAACACACTGTTTCTCTGCAAATATCTCTATAAAGAAAATATGATGGACATCACAAATGAAGCTTGTAAACTGAGAATATATTTATTTTGTTTATATATTTGTGTAGGGTTGATTGTTCCGGAGATATTTAATTTTATAGATGGCATCGGACCGTATTTAGTTTAAAATGTTGAATATCTTAGAAACTGACACTTCCATCAAAAGTTCTAAGAAGCAGAATTAAAGGTAAATAATCAATATTTAAAATGATTTTTTGTTTGTTTCTACATCACAAAAAATAAGGAAGTTATGGCCGATTCAATGTGCGTTTTTACATTTTTGTTAAGAAAATGTCGGCATTTTGTTATTGTAATTGCTCAGTAATTAATTTTTCTTTAAAAAATGCTGTTTTTCGTTAATATATAGCATCACCTAGATGCTAAATTTATTTTGTTCCTTTAAAACACTTGTTTTAGAAAGAAATTCCATCCGCCACCCCCCCATCGAAAAATTAATTTAAAAACACCAAATTAAAGATAATTTTGCCAGAGACAACTTTCATTTGATCTATTTTTTTTTGCAAATGCCATATTTCCCAAGAAAATGGAGAAAAATCGATTTTTTAAATTAAAAATACTCCTCTTTGCCCCCTATATGTTCCCGCGGATCCGTAAAACTCCTAAACTTTTTTGTTTCGTGAACTTTGGCCTATTTTAAACTTATAACCAAAGTTTAAAGTCTGCACAAATTTTTTTCTTACAGTCATTTTTTTCAATGTTTCCCTGTACTACAAAGTTATTTTCATTGTACGAGACTTGGATAGGAAATCTGGATGTGGAAGTAGTGATTGCTTAGGCAGAGGTTTTATGTTAGAAAAATTACTATAATTATTAATTATAAGAACTGGTGCCTTTATTGAATTCAAACAGTATTTATTTATACACAAAAATCTGCTAGATTACTTCCAGTAGACATATATTGGTAAACAATGACCATTTATATAAAATTAACTTACTCTCAAAGTTTTTCTTTTCGTTTTCTAAGACCATTCCAAGAGGTACTCTGGTCGTGGCTTGTCCAGTACAGTGTATAAGAAACTGGATGCATCAGGCTCAACACCATGTTAAATCACTGACGAATTCTGAAATTAAATCACTGATTAATTACAATTAGGTAAAACAAAATCGATTTTTTATAAAAATACAGCTTCAAGACCAATACTTTTTAAGAATATAAAACTTGTGTTTTCTAAATCTATATTTGTTTGTACACGCATATTTTGTTCAGCGCATGTACTATGGCAGTGTGTAATTTGAATATTAAAACCCAGAACTCATTTAGTAAGTATGGTGTAAGCATCGCACAATAGCATAAAGAGAAAGATTTAAAAACAGTTTTGTGTGATATTCACATTTTTCGATACCAAGAAACTAATCATGACGTTTTTCATATGAGTTAACAAAGCATTTGCATAACTTTTCACAAAACTTTCTATCTTTACATACAGTTACATTTTTCAGGATCTTTGTAGTTCCAGATAGAGTTTTTAGCAATACAGCTGCTGAATTATTATTTCAGTATAAGATCTATATATTTTTTTAACTTATAAGAATCGACAGACCACTTGATGTACTCAACAAACTCAATAAAGTGATAATTTACAATTTTATGTTCCTTACCAAGTCAAAATGTTTACATGATGTACAAAAATGAAACAGTTTGCCCTAATTGCTTTTTGTGGTCAAATAAGTGTTAATTACTTCCACATCCAGTGGAAGTATAGTAACGACAAAAAAAATTGAAAATTTTTATTGTTCAAATAGGTTTAGAATGTCATGAAACGTCGATATTTTAAGTTTGAACGAAAAAATGTCTGTCTGTCGGTCTGTCTAACTTTTTTTTGTGCTCACGATTACTCTGGAACCGTTTAAGATATTGACTTGAAATTTGGTACACGTATGTATTTTAACGTGGTCTGGAACAAGAGAAGCTATAAGGTCTCAAAAAAATTTTGCCATTATCACCCCCACTCTATTATTAAAGGGGGTGAAAAAAAATTGTGATTTAGTGTGTGTATAAGAACCAAAAATCTCAAAATATTTTTTTACTTCATGCACCCCCACTACCACCCCCCTATCACCACTCCCAGCCCACTACCGATGCGGGATATCGTTTTATGGGTTTTTGGGGTAGACGATTTCAAATATTATATTATTAAAGTTCCATAAACAATTATTTCCACATACAAAATTTTTTCGTTCGTTTTATGGGTTTTTGGGGTAGACGATTTCAAATATTATATTATTAAAGTTCTATAAACAATTATTTCCACGTACAAAATTTTTTCGTTGTGAGAGACTTGGATGGAAAATCTGGGTGTGGAAGTGATGATTCCTTGGGCAGCGGTTTTTACTAATATCACGATTTTATTTAAGTTTGCGGTGAAGTATTAAACAGCTGTTTTTAGATTAAACTTTTGTTATAAGTCAATTTTTGTTGGTTCATCTACCAGAGACTGATTAAAAGGAGTACGCAATCTACTGTTGCAACTATACACTATATTTATTATACAGAACCCCAACTCCACAGATTTTTCTTTCAGACATCTTACAGATATCAGTCAGATAACATAAAAATTGTACTAGAGATAATTACCTGATTACCTCCGGTAGAGATATGTTTATAAGCATTGATGGTTTATATAAAATGTTCTTCCTTGACGTCGTTTTCTTCATTTTGAAGACAATTCCTGGAGGTCTTCTGGTCCTGGTTTGTCCAGTGTGTAAAACATTGATGGAGCAGGCTCAAAGTAATGTTAAATCATTGACGATTTCTGAAATTAAACGATGAATTAATTAAAACTATTAGATGCACATTGGGGAATAAACACTTTACATGTAGATGTTAAAACTCAGTCATTTAGTAAGTATATAGTGTGAGCGCTGCACAATGGCATAAATTCAATATGTAAAAACGGTTTTGTATATTTTCACAACATTTTTCGATACTAATAAACTAGTAAAGCCGTTTTCTGTACGGATTAGCAAAGAATTTGCAGTCATTCACAAAACTATAGCCTTTGCATACAGTTATATTTATGGAAATCATACATTTTCTATTACTATTTAAGACCCTGATTGACTCAACATTAATTTAATTTATATTTCCTGCATATTTTAACGTGGAAAATTAAGATTTTAATTATTATTGAGCAAAGTTTCTACAGCATTGTGGTAAAATACACTCTATCAAATAAAATCAATTAAAAAATTACTCACCCAACAGTCGTATGTTTGTTTATCATTAATATCGATTAATAAGTATTTTAGGGAATATTTTATACCATATAAAAGCCAAAAACCCATAAAAATCAATTCATTTCTCACAATTTACATTTTATACGTAATGGCTACCATCGCCATTTTCTTTTTTATAAATTCTCAAGAAAAATGAACATCGCTGACGCTGAGCGTATGTAACGATATATTTTTTTCAGCGCCTACTTGACTCACTTGGCTTTGCGGACAGATGCAACATTTCTATCTCTAATGCTTAATACGTACGTTATTATTTTGCCTGTATAGTTGCACAATTTACATACAAAATTGAAATTACTTGCATCTGAAAAAAGGGCCCCAGACATGTTTAGGTTCCTAATAAATGACAACAATTAGATCATCTTCAATTCTTAGAAAATACCTTGTCCGCGTATACCCTATCCACAAACCGCGGCTAACAAAAATCAATATATCTCGTCCCTTAAATCGACAACATTGATCACAAATTCAAAATTGGCTTTTTATTTATTAATACGTTTATTAATTAAACTTACTTTGAATTTCACCGCATAATATAACGTAAGGGCAACGGTTTTCCTGAAATTTTTCACCATTTAAAACTGGAAGTTGGACACAGAGGTAAATATATATTTCCTAACACTCACTAACAGGCACTGATTGCATATTTTTGATATGCAGGCACTCATGTAACGTTTTGAGGACAATTTTGGCAGTAACGTCTCAATTTCATTAGATCCATTCGCAATTTTTCGCTCCAAGTTGTTACTTTCAACGTCGCTGTTGCTATGGCCACCTACGTCAGTTTTTTGAACTACACCCCGCACTGATCTAAAAGAAGTGTCTAAAGGCACCCCATATCTCATTCATTTAAAGTACCACTTTATACACTCGTTGCATAAATTACTATTTTATAATCGATACTTGGAAACATGCATGAAATTTATTAATTAGTTCATATCTGCATAAAAAGTTATTTATATAGGTACGACAATTTAGCTATGTGTCCAGAAATTCTAACACTTCCATGTCAAGTATGGAAATTAAAATATTAATTTTCAAAACTGGACAAAATTCTGCCCAAGCAAGGGTGAAAAATGGGGGTAGGATTTGCTACCCTCAAGGTACTTTTAAATTTAAGACTTGGAATACTGCTAGAACACCCCCGGGCTTAGAAGTGGGGGTAAACGCCGCTATATGTGTATGTGAAAGTTGATATTTTACACACCTATCGATTTAACTCTCAAAGCAAAGGGCCAAATTGAAAACAAAATTTTGCCTAAGGGATGAGAAATTGGGGTAGCTAAGATATTCGCTATAAATAAAGCTACACAGTTGAAATTTTGCATCCTTATAGATGTTATCCAGGACACTAAGGGATATGTTTTGTCTGGGGTGAAAAATAGGGGTAGAAATGTACTACCCATTTACAATAGAGCCCCATATATATGATATTAAAAATTAAGGGAAATATTTGAAACACATATAGGTACACCACCTCTGAGGAGAGAAATTAGGGTAGAAACTGTGAAACCACATTAAATTCACTACCAATTGAGCTAATTAACTAAAGTGAAACATATATTTAGGGCCTAGGGTAAGAAATAAGGGTAAAAGCATAATATTCATGATCAATAAACCTATAGGTTTAGGTACTATGGTACATAATAAGGGGAAACGTTGGAAACATATTACCCTTTGGCGAGAAATGGAGGGCGGGGGTGGAAATTTTGTCACCACTAATAACTGGAAATGGAGCTAAATAATTTGAGTTTCTCATAGTTAAAGATATTATTTAACATAAAGGGAAAGAGATCTTGAAACTCAATATCCTCCTGGGGTGTAAAATGGGGGTAGAGACATAAATGAATTTTCCGTTTAGCTGTATATTAGAGATTTTGGGCATTCGTAGGTGTTATAGGTAGGTACTAAACATTAAAAGGCAATATTAGATACGCACATGTCATCCCCTGAGATTAGAAATAAGGGTAGAAACTATGTAATCACTTTACATTTAGTACAACCAGGGCTAGATAATTGACATTTGTAAGACATTTGAGCTTCAATTCTAAGATATTTTGTACTTTTAGTGAGATCTGGAATACTTAATCAAGTGTATGTTAAATATTGAAAATACTCATGTCACTCTTCGAGTAAGAAACGTAGATAGAAACTATGTAGTCATTTTCAGTAGGTCTTGAGTTATAAAAATAAAAAATTTTATTCTCAAAACGAGAGGGAAATTCTAGTGCTCACCAAATTTTGCCTTGGTAGTGAGAAATCTACAGTTAATATTTGATTTCATGGAGATATTATGCCAGTTAGTTGAGCAATACTATTGCACTTTTACATAAGTATATATTTCTAACAGTAAAATTGATAGTAGTAGTCTATAATGAAATTTTTTTTGCGGCAAAGGACCCCGCACAAATCTTATGGGCTTGAGTTCCCGGTCGATTCGTCTGAATTTTTGATATGTTGTACTTGACACCCTCCTGATCAAAAGTGTTCATAGGCCCAAAGTCCGGAAATGAACAGGTTTCGAGATATCCAGGACGCAAAGTCTCAAAAATGGGATATTTCCATGAACCTCAGGATGGAAAAAAGTGCTCTGACCTGGAGATCAGACCATGTTCTCTTTATGTTTTTAGGGTCGTTGAGTCCAAATCCGGGGTCCGTTAAGCCCCGTCACGTCAGGGTCAAGGGCATTTGAAGGTCAAATTGAAAAAGTACCGTCAAAAAATCTGAACAAATTCATATACATATTTTTGGGGTCGCCGAATCCAAATCCGAGGTCCGTTAAGCCCCATCACGTCAGGGTTGAGGGCATTTGAAGGTCAAATTCAGAAGAGAAAGTAAAAAATCTGTAAAAATTCATATACATGTTTTTGGGATATCTGAGTCCGAATCTGATATTTTCTTAACTCCGCAAGCGTACAACCTCACACCGCAGACAGGTAGCCGACACCACAACCACATAAACTAACACAGAAGACCGGAGAGCCAATAATCACGAGACCCGGGGGACACTAAACAGCAGACAGCAGCCCCAATAACCACGAGACCCGGGGCACACAAAACAGCAGACAGTAGCTCCAATAACCACGGTGCATAGTAGCGAGATATGACCTGTGCAAAAGTTGTATGGTTCAGAGGGGGTTAGCTGATGGTTACCTCAAAATTGACCTTGAACTTGATGCTCAAGGCCATTTGAAGGTCAACTTTGGTATTTTAAGTAGGCCTATTTTTCAGATAAACTATAGATCGGTAAGAGCGGGATATTCTAGTTGTGGTATCATGAGTGGGGTCTAATTTACTCCCTAAATCATGACGTGATTTTTATTTCCTATTTATTCCATCATCTTATTTTATTCACTGCTAGCTTTAGCGTTACCCAACGTGCACCGGCGTGAAGGAAGCCGGCGTGGAGGAAGGACCTTCAAATGCCCTCGACCCTGACGTGATGGAGTTTAACGGATTTGGATTCAGCGACCCCAAAAATATGTATATGAATTTTTTCAGATTTTTTTACGGTATTTTCTCAATTTGACCTTAAAATGCCCTTGACCCCGTGATGAGGCTTAACGGACCCCGGATTTGGATTCAGCGACCTTAAAAACATAACATGGTCTGACCTCCAGGTCAGAGCACTTTTTTCCATCTTGAGGTTCATGGAAATATCCCATTTTTTGAGACCTTGCGTCCTTGATATCTCGAAAACTGTTCATTTCCGGACTTTGGGCCTATGAACACTTTTGATCAGGAGGGTGTCAAGTACAACATATCAAAAATTCAGACGAACGACCGGGAACTCAAGCCCATAAGATTTGTGCAGTTTTTTTCGAAATAAGACTGACAGTTTTGAAGATATGAAAATCAGTATATAGGAGAAATTTTGAACTACAATTACCATTTATCCTAGTTTTAAGATACCAGATTCTGGCTGATAGAACCCATCCAAGGCCAAATATTTGGAAAAAAAAAAGATGCCAGGTTCTAGTTTTACTTCCACATCCAGTATAGTAACCACAAAAAAAGTTGAAAATTTTTATTGTTCAAATAGGCTTAGAGTGTCATGAAACGTCGAGATTTTAAGTTTGGGCGAAAGAAAATTTCTGTCTGTCGGTCTGTGTGTAACTTTTTTTGTGCGCACGATTACTCTGGAACCGTTTAAGATATTGATTTGAAATTTGGTACACATATGTATTTTAACGTGAGCTGGAACTACATTATATTTTCATCTTATTCCGTTGAAGGGTTGGAGGGTAAATTGGGGTAAATTAATAAATCAAGCAGGTAAGAGTCCATAAAATTGGTATTTAGTATAAACAAGAGAAGCTATAAGGTCTCAAAAAGTTTCTTGGCATTAGCCACCCCCATTACCACCCCCCACGCCGTTATTAAAGGTGGTGCAAAAAAAATGTGATTTAGTGTGTGTAAAAAAACCTCAAAATTTCTTTTACTTCATTCACTACTCTTAAAATAGACATGGAGTTAGGCAAATATTTTTGGTAATATAGGAATATGCTATTGAAGAATAACAGGTTTAATGAGGCATTTTTTAGAGCAATTTATATCTGATGATGAAGTTTAATTCGATTATAGAGTCAATATTATGTTAATATCGATAGCCTTGGGTCACATAACGCGTTTATTAAACACTCAATGCGGTATATTGTGTTTAAATAAAAGATAATCGAATAAAAGCTTGTTTACCACAACTGTTCACATTTCATTTTGAATCAGGTCGCTTGGATAAAGGCAGACACCAAGGCAATATTAGCAATCCACGAACACGTTATTACCAACAACGCACGATTATCTGTAACACACAACGATTTCAACACATGGACGCTAAATATACGTGGCGTTAAACGAGAAGACAGGGGGCAATATATGTGCCAAGTAAATACCGATCCCATGAAAATGCAGGTAAGTTGCTTAGTTAATTGCTAAACTGCTTAGAGTATACATTGTGGAGACGCTACACCATACCCTTGACTAATTGTTTCTCTGAGGTCTGAGGGTACCGCAGATAGTGATATTCTGTCTATATAATAAGGAAGAAGTGAAGTTGCACAAAGCCATTCCCAAGTGGCTTACTGCGATGTTTGTTTTGAATTTAAATTTCTTAGTTATTACCAAGTTGTCTCCATTTCAATTAAGTTGTTTAATAATACGATTTACAAAACAAATTTACTGCATGACTGACTAATTTCTCTTAGACTCATATCCCGCAATTTCTTTTTACCTAATATACAGCGTGTTGCATGAATCGAGATTTAAGTCATTAAGGCAAAATAACATAAAACTGTTGATGGTAATTGAAACCGTTGACCCCACTGAAGTAGTTTCTTCGTCTTATTCAGAAGGAAACGGAAAACGTTTCATGACCTATGCATAAACTTGCTTCATTTTGTCATCTCATGCCATCTCTCGCAGTTATCAACTAAGAGTAAGGCTCACTCAGATTTTTTCCTATTAATTCCATGATGATATCTGCCCAGCGTTTTAGGAGACGTACTCCTCGCGTTAACCATTATATATTTCTTTCTCTTTGATTAATATGGCCAAAAATTGATGGGATGGTAAGTAGGCATGTTAGATTGGTTTAACTTCTCTTCTAAGTTGTCGTAGAATCAATATTTGTTTTCTCGTACAGCGTCGTTTAACAAAATCTACACGCTCAGGAAATATTTTTTGACACCAACATGATGTTCAAGGAAACAGAAACGTACAACAAAGTACAAAGACCTTCAATAGAAGTTATCAAAGTATAGAATGTGAAGACACGGAGGTGCCAGTGGTTACAGGAGCCTTCGGTACTGTTAATAAAGAACCGAAATCATCCGAGCGTAGAAGATCTTTCCATTGGGGACAGCGCATATTTTAAGGAAAGTCTTGGAGTAGGAGTCTCTATTGGTCCTTGACACCGAACTGTTGGGGGGGGTATCTCCAATGTCATCTAAATGGCCCAAAAACCTGGTGCAGGCTCCAACAAAGCCCAATCCCAGTGGCGCACAGACCAGCAGAGCTAAATAGCGAGCTAATCTGAAAATTCTGACTACTGATTCGGATTCAGCGGGTCAAAATACATAAAGGTACTGGACAGCCCACTTTTTTCCTTGTTTTAGAGGTGTTTTAGGGGTGTTTTTTGGGATTGGAGATGAAAAACGAGCCAATCTGAAAATTCTGACTTCGGACTCAGATTCAGTGGGTCAAAATACATAAGGATACACTGGTCTGGTCCGCCGGACAGATCACTTTTTTTTGTGGGGTAATTATTGTTCTTTTTCTTCAATATAAATAGTTAAACATTTTACAATTTTCTATAAAGGAGGATAACATATATTAAAAAATGCCAAGATCTGGTAGTTATGCCCAGCATGACTTGTTTTTATCTTATGGTACAAGATGCTATTGAAATCTAGATTGAAGAGTACAGCAGTAATTTGTAACTGGCACAGTCATCCATTTCCCCATTATGTGGTGTCACGAAGATTGAGGTTATCCTATCATCGATCCAGATTCATGTCTCTCAATTTTGCCATATCCTGTGAAACATCTCACTAAATTCTAACTCACTAATTTAAATTCTCTGCCATGATGTTGTCGACCCCAACAGCTTTAATCTTTGTATGACTGCCTTCACGACTAATTTTAGAATTAGTTTAGAGATAAGTAATTTACATACACCTATCCAACACCTATATATTTTGTCAGACTTAATCTAGGTCTATAAAATACACTTTAGAACCGTACGCCGGTATTTAAACGACAACGAATTTTTAATGTCCATAATATGCACATTTGTCGAAATGAAAATCTATGCGCCATTCGGGAAAATTATTTCCAACATATTTCGATGAATGTATGACCCAGAATTATCGGCAATCAGTTAATTGGACCATATGTTTTGTCACAGCAATTTACTAGTATTTTTTTTATTTCTAGGCACATATGGTAACAAATATTGTAACTTACTAATAGAGAATATATTGCGAGTACTGAGATGAAAATAAAAATTCTCGTTCTACGTTATTTAGAAAAAAAATTATGCATTTTAATTCGAGTGCTAACACATACTCATTAATTTCTTCTTCTTAATCACAAAAGTTTGCTTAAAAAGAATTGAATTAATATATCTCCTGCATCCACAAAACACTATCTATTCTCTGATATTTTTGTTTCCCATAGCAATGCAATTAAATATGTACCATTCAATGTATACTCTAAGCGTACCTGCATAGATATAAGATAGTTAACTGTTTTATTGGATGGTTCGTTGGTGTCAGGTGTCTGTGTGTCTGCGATTTGCTAACTCCGTCACATTATCCAAATTTTATTTTACTTAAGACATTCATAATTCGTAACTGGAATTCTAAACAACTTCAAGTTGAACAGGGAAGGAGAAAATCGTAACACTTTACTATTTACTTAAGTATCTAAAAAAAGTTTACAGTTAGTAGCATGCGTGTTTTTTTATTACACTCTCGTCAAAAGTACCGACGAAGCGTCCTTGCCAGTAGATCCTTTGCTTTAAATTCTCTATGCTGATTGGTTCACTTCTGTATATAATAGATTTCAAACGACCCTTTAAAAAAATAGTAGTGTTAAGTCTGGTTATCTCACTAATCACTCTATATGTTTTTCCAACCCACATGCCTGGGTATTGTTGTTTAACCGTTGTCTAACTGATAATGACATCATTTTGTTGAATCGAAGTAATTCTTCATTTAAAAACGTTAATTCAGAGGGCTTCCGAAGATGGATTCTATTTTGCCAATTGAAATCGATATTGCTGTGCAATTTGCCTTGAATGCATTTGTCGGGTGGAAATTCTACTATAAGGATTGAACTTCGTCTTCTATTTTCACCCTATTACAATAGTTGCTTCCTTAAAGTGTAAATTCAAAAAAATAATAAATGCGTTTGTTACTATTATAGACTAGATAAAGGATTACACTTTCTCAGCCGTAGTTGGAAACTATTTACCGATCCCCCGGGTGCGTTTTGAATTCGGTTCTGTTAGAACCCGTTCCAAATTTTTGGGTCCTCTGGGCAACAATGCTAATAAGTTCCATCAGCTCACAATTCAGATCCCAACAAGGGATCACAGAGACTTCTAGTTCAAAACTTTTTTAAAATATGTTGCCAATAGTGTGATTTTCTGTACTTCAGATCGCGAGCAGATCCGAAGATCCTCAATACTCAGGCCTATCGGCCCATTATATATTCGCGACATTTAGGATCCCCTAGAAAAGACCAGTGCTCTCCACAAAGGAAAGCAGCCCTTTCCAGAGTATATCTCATAGTTCCTCCGGCTGTAGAATCTGCCTTCCAAAATACCTATACCTTGACACTCCTATTGGTGCACATTGGCATAGGATATGAGTGATGGTTTCATCCTGCACTCCACACATCCTACATCATCTTTCAACTGCATTGTATGCAGGTGCTTATTTAGAGGATAGTGTCCTGTTATCAGGCCAACCACCTGTCTCAATCGTTCTCTATCGAGCCCAATCAGCCACTTTATGGTGGAGTCAGTTGAGGGCCCGTTTATATGGAGTCTCGACTGTCTCATTCCGAGGACCTGAGCCCAATAGTTGTTAAACTGTGCCGTAGCCCAGTCTTGCAGCTATGATTGTATCAGTCTTTTTGGTAGACCGAAGGCTGGTTCGGAGCCAGGAAAAGGAGTTTTTGCTCCTTCACCAGACAAATGGACTACTTCTTCGTTGCCCTCGACGCCACTGTGTCTGTGCACCCATATAAATTTAACTGAGTTGCGTTCACACGGCTTAGTCAGAATGTGTCGACAGACAGAATGTTTTTCAGGGCTACGTTAATAATATTTTTTTGGTACCGGTATATTAAGCTGCTTGCACATAACCCAGTGCAGATATCTGGCCACCTTATTGTTTCGGTGAGTGTACTCTGAAGGTGCTAACGTAGTACATCCCGCCACAACGTGACCGACATATTCTTCTGCTAGGTTGCACATTCTGTACTTGCTGTCAGCATGCTGCTTCAAGATCTTTCTCTGCTGGTATCTAGTATTTATCGCTTCAGGCCCAAGCCATTCAACACGTCATTGACATCTTCTTGTCAGTCGAGGTCGTGAACGTTATCCATGCACCGGCTTAACGAAGAGTATTTCTACCTTCTTTCGATTTTAATTTTCTACTTGGCATCATTATTATTTGTATAATACTAGGCCAGTCGTTTGGTATTTTTCTTTGGGGTTGCTCTTCTCTAAGAAAGTAGGATCTTCTTCACTTCAATGTCTAGAATTATGTTTATTTACAAATCCGTAGAAGAAAAATATACAATCATCGCTAAACAGACATTCTCAGTGGTGTCTAAATCAAGCATTTCTCCACAAAACTGAACTCTATGATCAAAGTCATTCTCAATGAATTGTTGATTTTCAGTACGTAAAAAAGAACTTGTTAGATTCTCAATGTGTGTATCATTAAGTGCCAAATCAGATTTCAAAGTTGTAGTAGCTGATTTATTATGAAATCATTATCAGGCTGTCCTGTGTTACATCTGCAATACCTAGAAAAATGTGGAAAATTTCATTTTAGGGCTGTCTTTTGAGACTGAGAATACATGTTACTTAAATAGAAAAGTAGTAAGAAATAAAAAAGAAAGTAACCAGTAGTTTTAACACCATCTCCAAACACAACTAAGAAAATTAATTGCATATCAGGTGTTTTATCAAACTCAGTTAATCAAAATTTTTTATATAGGCAGTAAATATCACCTTGCTCATTTGCCACCATCATAAAAACAAAGATTATTATCACCGTGAGAAAAGTTGAAAGTAAAAGATTTAGTATTCTGTATCGAGTCACATAAAACCCAATAACAGAAATTGTATACACCCTATACATTCAAAGTAAAGACTGTAATTGGATTTAGAACGTATCCTTTCTTATAAAATCCCGCAGGAATCAGTTACTTTAACCCCAATTAGCTACATAACTAGAAAAGCATGTGAGATACAACAAGTAAATTGCCATAGAGTAAGAAATTGACTCGATGGAATTGGTTTAAATGCTTTCTTTAAGAGTGACAGCTTTAACCCGTGGGAAACGAAGGCCCTTTTAGGATGGGGTCTGCATAAAATGGGCTGCTCGTACATAAAAAGATTGGGTATTGGTTTACACAAAGATTGTAAAAGTCCCAGTCACCGGACATTGGACACCAACTGTACCTTTTTTACTACTTACATTCCAGTTCTCATTCAGCTACATCACGTTCATGAAATATTATTATACCAAGTGAACAAAAATAAATACAGTTTTATGTTAAGCATTTTAATGATAAGTACATCCAAAAATAAAAATACTCTTTTATATAAAATCATTTCCGAAAGTGATTAATTAGGAAAGTAATAAGGGACAATATCAGTTTTTCCGCTTAAAATATAAAATTCATATTTTAAATTTAAATATAGCATCTAGACATCATTTTACATAGTATCAGCCTTCTCTTTTGCTTAAAGGTTGGCTGTGATTGTGGCTGTTAATACTTTAAAAAACCCTCTACACCAATAATGGTTTGAAATATTAGTTTGATGTTTCTCGAAACAGTCAATTTTATTCTAATCAAGTGACGTTTGTCTTAAGGAGCCCGCAGAATCCTTATGGGAAATAGCTTCCGGTCAAACTCTTTGAAACTTTGGATTCTGGTAGTTCTTCATGTGTAGAACAAAAGTTCTCAAGGGCACTAAATCCTAAAAATGTTTTGAGATATAGCTCTTTGAAATTGGCATTTACGTGCATTCTTCAGCATATGGCATTTTTTAGGACAGCCATTTCCCGTAAGGATTTAACTATGCTGCAGAATGCACTGCAGAAGGCACGTAAAATCCAAATTCAGAGGGTTATATCTCAAAACTATGAGTTTTCAGGACGTAGTGCTCTTGAGAATTTTTGTTCTACACATCAAGAATTACCAGAATTGAGAGTTTTAAAAAGTTTGACTTAAAGGCATTTCCCATAAAGATTCTGCGGGGTTCTTTATGGTCATTTATTAAAAGACAATGTTAAAAATAAGGTTATTTTTGCCCCCACATGAAAACGTATATGGCGTAAAATAAAATATTGGAAAATGTTAGTTAATGAGGCATATGCTCTAGAAGGCCCAGAATAGTGGGGAAATAGTGCGCGTCACACCTGTATAACAGCAACTCCAATTTGGCGATGATACTATTACATATTATGGGCCCAGTACATTGACCGAAATTTTTTTAAAAATCATTCTTTTATTTTTTACCTCTATTCCGAAACATAAAATCTTGCCACCCCCAAATAAGGTTGGTTTTCTTAATCGCAATTAAGGTCCTGTAGTTTCAATCTAGTGTTTTCATCCAAAAAGGGCACTTGGATATTTTCTTTTAAGTCAGCATTTTTTTTTCCCTGTGCTTTACAATGTAACGCACTTGCACCTCCTAACTAGGGGGTGGTATTTAAAATGCGAGTAAAAAAGTGGTCATGAAGTGTACACCCTTCCATCCTCCGAAAAGGGGTGGTTTTTGGGAAAGTAGTTATCTACAGACTGCTATAATGGTGGTATGAAATTTTATTCGTAAATAAGTCATTATTATTAGCCCATAACATGTAATAGTATCACCACCAAACTGGGGGTTGCTGCTATACGGGGGTGAAGTGCACTATTTCCAACATTTTATTTTGTGTCGTATGCGTTTTCATGTAGGGGCAAAAGAACCTCATTTTTAACATTGTCCTTTGTTGCTGTTTTTTGCAATACATTTATTTAAATTACAAGTATGGTTGATTACAAGTTATCTGAATTAACAGACGTAATTTGGATTTTGGGAGAATGCTTAGGTAATGCTGTTGCAGGGGCGGATTGACATAGGTGATGCGGCCCAGGATTTGTCTATCCACCAGCGGCCCATATCTAAAGGTCTATGATTCTAAAATTTAAATAGCAGCGCCAGTTCTCTTGCAATGCTGGCGACCCATCGAGCATTTGCCCGGTGTCCCGCAGGCCCAATCGGCCACTGTGCTGTGCTTAGAAATAAATAGAAAGGTTAGGGTAAGATACTGACAGCCACCCCCCTGAAACTACCCCTTAAGCAGAAGAAACGGTTTGACTGATATTATGTAAACTGATGTCTAGACGGATCATATCTAAATTGAAAACATGAATTTTATAATTCCCTAATTATCCATATTCGGAAATCATTTTATACAAAAGCCCCAGAAATATTGGTAGACAATTTTGGACCACTGTCTATGCAGGGGCATTTATGGTAAGTGTTCGTTAGCTTTGTCCAATACATCTTTAACGATTTTCAGGGCAGCATGTTTAAGCATAGACAATTGTATGTAGTGAAAAAAACTGTTTTATATGATTTATAAAGAGGTGAATGTGTAAATATGAAATAATTTTTTTTATATAGTTGGAAATTGGTGTTCTGTTTGAATAGATTAATTATCGCTTTATTCTGTTACCACTAAACTTCTATTATTTGCATTATTATGATTAACTTATAAGTGATTTATTTTTGGAATCTCCACTGTATTCAGTAACATGTTAATAGCGCTGATATATAAAATACTATTAAGTCCTAGGAACTTTCCTTGAAATTATCCCAAATGGGATCATTGTCGGTATGTAGCAACGTCTTGCAAACTGGATACTTAGAACTTTATTATTGGATTACACAAGTCCTTAATTCTCAAAAAACTCATTTATTAACTATTCCATTACAGACTGCATACCTAGAAGTAGTAATTCCCCCTGATATAATTTACGAAGAAACCTCAGGAGACATGATGGTGCCCGAAGGTGGTTCCGCCAAATTAATATGTAAAGCAAGAGGTCATCCGAAACCAAGGGTGGTTTGGAAGCGAGAAGACGGAAGTCCAATAATAGCAAGAACTGGCCCAAATTCAAAAAACGAAAGACTTACTGCTGTCGAAGGAGAGGTACTGTCCCTTACGAAAGTTACCAGGTCTGAAATGGGAGCTTATTTGTGCATAGCTGCCAATGGAGTACCACCCTCCGTCAGCAAAAGGATGATGCTGCACGTACATTGTAAGTACATTTTTATCTATGTATATATACACGCACCTTTTTTTGCCAGTTTGTCCAATAATTCTCGTTCAGATGATTGTTAAATCTTCAGCTTTATTTCTTGTGGGTACTCTTGATAAGTTGTTTCAAAATGAAGATATCGTTAAGTAGATATCGAAGGAATATAATCCCTTTTCCACTGGATTCACTTCAGAATGTTTTTCATTGGATATTTATATTTTGAAAATTTACGTATCGTATAGTTGTACAAAAAAATAACTCAAATGAGTTATCATATATAGCTCTCCGCGAAACTAGGCTTAGCCAAATGTGACGTCACGCCAGTTGATCCACAGTTCAGTGGCTGGCAACAACGTCGGTGAGTTGACTATAGACGTATTATGCATACAGGGTGTAATCAGTTTCATGTCATTAAAAAAACTGGTGGTGGGGAACGACTAGACGAACAAAAAAAATCTCATATAACCCATAGTTTTAGAAAAAAAAACAAAAATTTCGAAAATTTTCAATAATATTGTTTGAGAACTGCTGGAATGTTGGGATAGGCTTTTATCTTCGCGTATGTCGGCGTCTCTAACCATCAAATACCCTAATATGGCTCTTTCAAAGTGTCGCGCTCCTTTGTTGGAGACCGCGCGTCGGCGAGGACACAAGTTGATAATCACACTTTTTTATGGTTTTTTAAAAGTAGGTAAGGTAAGGTCTTTAGCAGTGTGGTAAAGGTGAAAGACGTCGGCGTTTTCTGAGTGCTTAGTAGATCTGAAGAAAGTATAGTTATACTTTCCCTTGTGCAATATTTTAGTTTCTGTGGACACTTCGTTAAGTACACATGTCGACCCGTTCGTTGTTTTTGTTCTTTTTGAATTTAGGCCACGTATTTACAGTTAAGATTTATTTTATTGACTTACCATTCAACTCGTTAAGTTCTTGATTACGCACAGACACTACTTGTTCGTTCTTTTTGTGTTTATTTTTGAATTTTGGACCAAATTTTTATTTTTTATTTCTTTATTGACAACGTTAGTTGATAGTTTAGTGTGGTATTTTAATGTGCATAGAAACCATAAAAAATGATCCCAATTTACCTTAGTTCGACGTGCCGAAAAGTGTATTGATGCAGACGGAAGCCATTTCGAACAATTTATGTAAATCAACAAATTTATTGGTAAGTTCTAGATTTATCGAATATATTAGTTTTCGATACCTGATCAGCAATTCGTTAAATAAATCAGATTTTTCCTAACTTAAAATACACATAATTGTTTTCTGTTATCGTATGTCTTTATTTGCCAATGTCAAGCAATAATTTCTCATTTTTTAAGCTTTTAACCCAGAACACTCATTTAGGTTACAAATGTTAATAAAACACATTTAAATTTGAAGAATTATAAACAACAATAAAAGCTCCAATATTTTGTTCTAAATTAAAAAAACACGCATGTAAAGAAATGCTGTGTTTAAACCTCTACGCCCATCATTTGCTTGCAGTTCTCCAAAAAGATATAACACGAATTATTTACATTTTTGTAATTGGTTCCGTTGAGGTGGTCATCGAAGGTGCCGCCATTCTTTGCTTTGAAACCGCGTGCCGGCGAGAACGGGTCGGTCGGTAATCTTTGCACTTTTTTTATAACAATTTAAAGGGAACTACACGTCCATTGACCCAGAAAGGCAGTGGTTTTCAAATGTTTCCTACCCTAATATTCAAATTGTTGGCCTAGGTCATTTTTGTTTTCAAAGTGCTCCTAGATGAAAAAGCCATAAAAGTTTTTTGTTCGTCTAGTCGGTCCCCATTACCAGTTTTTTTTAATGACATGAAACTAATTACACCCTGTATAAAAAGTGTCGGCATTTTTTACACGCATCATAAGTTTGTAGTCAACAATAATACATGCGCTATAGTAAAGTTGCCTGTTGATTTTATTAGCGAATGATAGTTTTATAGAACTTTGTGAATAAGTCTCGAATTTGAGGCAAGCTTTTATTAACGTGTTATAAACATTTTCGTATTATGTATATCAATTATACAGTCATATATCTGAGTGCATTTTTCCATTCGTATTATAGGATATCATGATTTAAGCATTTAAAAGGTTCTCGCCTTTATTCCAGTCGTCTAACAGCTGTACATTGTGAAATAGTAGGCACGTAATAAATAAGTGTTTTATCTCCTTACTGATAGAAAAGTAGTAGTCTGTTATATTTAGGAATACGTGTTTTAGAATTGCACTTCTTAATAGTTTAGTCACACATCCCCCATTTTGATTGAAAAAGAAAACTTTAATTACAAATGTAAGGTCAAAAACACGAAAGTTTAGCAAATAGAAGTTAGTATACATGTTGGTAGGATTTTCCTCCCGTCTGTTTTACCACGATTATGTAATCTTTTATCTAAAATTTTGCAAACTGTAGATTATAGATTCTTTAACAAGTTAGTTTACGACTTAGCAACAAATGTTTATAGAAAACTAGTAATTTGTAAAATAAAGGATTGAAAAAAGTAACAGGTAATTACCGCGAATATTCTGTAACTCTACTAGTAGCATTGTTCTTAAAAAACGCATGCAATGTTTTTCTTCATCGGCGAGCGCAAACCATTTTTTCAACATGTCGCCCAAGGAACAATTTAAAAGTCATTTGGACTTGAGGAGGTTTTAAGAAAGGGTTAGGTTGTGCTTTATTGATGTTGTAGTTAAGGCCTTTTAAGCTTCAAGTATACTTGCTCTTATATGGTAAGTTTTAAAGCATTCTGTAAGACCTAATTATAAAGCTAATTTTCTTCTAGGATAATATGTATTTGTAATGGGTTTATCATACCTACATAAAACTCTCCATAAAGCTAATTAGTTTTATTAACGTTTTAAATTCCATTTAGATTTAAAGAGGCTTGAAATTATTGTTTATGGTTTTAACATATTTGCAATAAATCCATTTTAAATCCTTTTTAAAACTAAACATTTTCAATGCCTATTAGTACTTATTAAAGGCCATTACAAAACTAGACTATTAAAACATCCTTGACAAATGTTGTGATGAAACCGTTATGAAGAAAAAAGGCCTCTATAAATCTAAAAGGCAAATTTTAATTCCATAAAACACTTTCACGACTTACTGATGTGTAATTATGTCTTTTTTGGAAGAAATTATTTTGAGATTAAGTTTTAAGATTTCGTCTTGGAGGCGGTTCTTTTAAATCCCAAACGTTTTATTACAGCTTTTATCAAGTCCATGTGATCTTCGCCAAGTGCATTTGCATTTATGTAAGGAAGGGATTATTTGTGAAAGTATACAAAAGACTAAAAGGACTTAATTTAGAGTAAATGTTCTAGGTCATTACCATTATTAGAATATATAGTTTAATGAGAGGACTGTAAAATGACAATTAGGTTTTTAGTTGGCCGGCCATGTTTTTCTTTTTATATAAAAACATTCAAGGTCAATCTCACAATTAGAATTATTAATAATTATCACTTTTTCTTTAGCAGATTAAGGGAGAATGACAAGAAACGACTGAAAATTACCGTGCGAACCGAGAAGCAGCCTACTTTTTTAAATTTGCTGATTACGCGTCTATGCAAATTTTGTATGGATATTAAAATCATTATTATTTCTGAGACGCCCTTATTTTTTGGGCCTTTATTTTGTAGTTTTAACGATAAACTGCCGTTGGTTTTAATTTTTTTGTCATATTTGATGTCTTTTTATTACCTTTTAAATCGGCCTTAGATAGGTTATAGTACCACTCTACGCTTTATAAATTATAGCTTCTCAGTTCTAATATGGACTTATAAGAGTTTTAAAAACCCGTTTTAAGGTAGCCTTCTAGGTTTTTTCTAGAAATACAGGAAGCTAATAAAAAGGCTTCCGACAGTTTTAAAACGGCCCGAACAAGGTCTATGCCTCACTAAGGAGTTTTATAATGGAATTTAAAAAGGCCTTAACAACCTTCATAAGAGTGGGCCCTTTTAGTCTACAAGTCGCTTTATGATGGTATTAAGGATATTGTTACAGCAAAATAGATTTTTCAAGGCATTTTATAAATAGTTTTATAGCACCCTTGTATACATTTAAGAAACCAAAATTGTTCCTTGGGCGGCTAAAACACAATTCAGATTCTTCGGGTCTTTTAGTATGTTATTATTAGAGGTTTCGCAAAATTTGTGGAAAAACCTGGGGCATAGGTCCCCAACGAATATAAGAACAATGGTAGCATATGCCTCTATAGTTTAGTGGTCGAAAGGGCTACAACAAACGACCAAAGTCAAACTCTCTGGTCCTCAGAGGCGATAAGTGGTGCAATAAGTACCACACCGTCAGCCGCTCTGGAAATCCTACTGGATCTACCCCCTCTCCACTTCTATTTGGAGAGAGGGGCCAGACTTCAACAAGCGGCAACTAATATGCCGCAGGCTAGCATCATGAAACGTAACAGGCTGTCAGCTGACAGGGAGTGTTATGACATCCTAGGAATGCTTTCAGATGTGATGCCTACCGCAACCAACTATAAACTGCCTTTTACCGTCCTGTTTCCTGGAAGAGATGAATGTGATCGGAATAAAACCGACCCACACATTATTTAAATGCAGTTAGAGACCACTTAAATAATACCTACTCACTTCAATGGATTGGAAGAAATGAACCCACTAAATTGCCTGCTAGATCCCCAGATCTTACAAAAATGGATTTCTTTTTATGGGGATACGTGAAGGAAATTGTTTATAAAAATACACCAACAACAGTACAAAATATGAAGGAAAGGATAATAACTGCTTTTAGATCTATCACACCGGCAATTTTAGGAACAATAGAGACCTCATTTCAAGAGCACATAGAGATATGTGTTGATCAAAATGGGCAATACGTGGAGCACTTATTATAATATTTTCTAATGAATTATTTGAAGAAACCTCTATTTTTAAAGTTTATTCTTGAATTTTGTACTTATTGCTCAATAATACGAAAATGATTGCAATTAGCCATAGGGAAGTACTTACAAAATAAATGTTCGTTTTTTCATTTCCAAAAATATAGTTGCTCCATTTGAAAAAATGAGATAATTCAATTTAAACATTTCTTAAGTTAAAAATAATTTTTTGCTACCCTGTACATTTTTAGGAAGTGAAAATGATTTAAGAACATTAATTAGATGTCTCGTAACTAGTATTCACATAAGTTTTTCTTAAAACTCTTAATTGTGACTTTGGTGATTTTTTCAATATGCGTCTGCAGATGGCATTATTTCAACAAAAAAATTCGTTACATCCGAGTAGTTGGGAGATAGTCAATAATAATATAGGAATGAATAGAATCTAGAAAAAATGTACTAACATGCATAGCATTCCATTTAAAAAAGGCACTTGATCCTCTAATTTCGTCTTGGCTCGCCCTGGATATTCGAAAATAATTTTCGTTTATAGAGTTTCTTATCTAGTTTACTTGTATTTTTTTTTTAATTTTTAGCTATTGTAGAACTCGAGATATCGAAGTCCGACGCACTGTTGCCTCACCCTGTATATTCTGAAAAATGCAACCTGACAGTGAAAATGTCTAGGTTAGACCTTGATGCTTATTTTCAAAAATAATTTAGCGGTTTATTCCTTATTTTTGCCCAACGCTGTCCGTATTTCTCAGTGTACATAATAATAATAAATGTTACTTTCCAACCACCTGTATACAAATTTAATTTGACGCGTCCTATGTTTTGTTTATTATAGCTGAAGTGTTAATTTGTCATTTCGGTACACAATGTCACCGGTGTAGCGAAACCCCTATCGCATGTGGCTACCCCAAGCACAATTTAAAATGAGAACAAACATACTTCGACAATTTACTCTTATCTATGACACTGAAGATAAATTAAAAAGCCAAATTAACCTTTTTGTAAATTAATTGTTTCATATTAAAGCTTAATTGGAGTGATATTAAAGCAAAACAAAGCGCTAAAAAATGCTGGAATTTTATTGATCATTTAAAATTCAAATTATGTCTAAAGGAAAAACAATAAATAAAATGGGATACGCACAGTTTTAACGAAGGACATACGAGCGATGTGTAACAGACAGCCATATATTTCACCGCACAATTACAGACAATTTTTAACGTACGTTCTTCCTTTCAATTATCGAGGTCCAAAAAATCGCCCCCAACAAACATAAATTTACCTGTTTCTACCGCATCTTTAAAATGTGGAAACTATCTCAGATATGACACAAAGAGAGACGAACTACAATCGGTAATTATAAAATATTAATTTTTAATTAGCAGTTGATTAAAACTGTCACTGCAAATGCAAATACAATTAATCACTCTCAGTCGTGGGTTCGTGCCTCAACTCCAGCAAATGGCAATGTCCTTAGGAAATGGTTGTGTGTCTACGTATTCTTAAATGTAACCTCTGTGTCTTGGATATTGTGTCTACATAATGTGATGTGTACTTATTTAATTCTAGATCTACATGTCGTTTAAAGTTATTAAACGTACTCCAGAATATTGAATATTCGCTCTTGGGTGTAAGACGATCATAATAAAAATTGTTTAAAAAAATATTACCTTATGTGTGATTAAATTCCTGTCTGCAAATTCCGTTGAAATTAAATTTTAAGCACTAAAGCTGAAGAAGCGGTCTTTTAAAGTGATTTTAACACACCCTTTTTAAGGATAATTTTTATGAACCTAATCTAAATTTATGAAACTAATTCTCTAAAGCAGGCTTGAATATATTCGCACTAAATATTAGTTTTTTGAACCGCGCACTGGAAGGCGTATACAGGGTGTTTCACGAGGAAACGGACATGCTTTAATGGCAGATAGAGGACACCTAGGGTAACCATGATCACTCATAGAACAAGCTAGTTGCTGAAATACAGGATGTTTTATATATTCTTCCCAAAATTTCTTACGGTTGTTACTTTGTAAAGAAATGGAATAATAAGTTCATATGAAGTAAAAAAATATTTTGAGGTTTTTGGTTCTTGTACACACACTAAATCACAATTTTTTCTCATCCCCTTCAATAATGGGGTGAGGGTGGTAATAGGGATGGCTAATGCTAAAAAATTTTTTTGACCTTAGCTACTCTTTTATATACTAAATACCAGTTTCATGGACTCTTACCTGCTTGATTTACCCCCATTTATCCCAATTTAGCCCCCAACCCTTCGACGGAGTAAGATAAAAATATAATCTGGATCCAGATCCCGTTAAAGTACATACGTGTACCAAATTTCAAGTCAATATCTTAAACGGTTCCAGAGTAATCGTGCGCACAAAAGAGTTACAGATAGACAGACCGACAAGCCGACAGACAGAAATTTTGTTTTCGCTCAAACTTAAAATCTCGACGTTTCATGACATTCTAAGCCTACTTGAGCAATTTTTATTTTTTAATTTTTTGTCGTTACTACACTTCCACTGGATGTGGAAGTAAAAATAATCTGAGTTGGTCTAGTTAGGAATCTAGCTTCTCGAAAGACGCTCCTAAAATGTCAGAGTTATGTTGTCGAATTATTTTCAAACCAACTGAAAGCTTATTCGTTCTAGATTCAGCTGCCGCAAAATTGGTGTCAATAAATGTCACAGAAATTGTTTAAACAAAGCGTGCCCGAAAATTGCAGTATTTTTAAAACTTTTGCAGATAGATGCATAGTAGTTTAATTCTCTTGTTCTGGGTGTATATTAATAAATCGTTAAAAAATGCTCTCATTTTTCTCAAAATAGAAAAATGTTTATTTTCTGATAGCTTTTCATTACTCTATACATCGGAAAGAAGCGTCATAAGAACTGTTGTCTTACCGTGACGTAAAGAAGCTGTGTAGTGCGTTTTCGAACACTGTATATTTATAATTTCCTGACATTTCTCATAAAAGGAATTGATTCTAGCGTTGATTGAAGAGTTCTAGTCATTACAATAGTATTAAATAATATCCATATTTATGTTATTCCCAAGGAACAATTTAAAAATCATTTGGACTTGAGGAGGTTTTAAGAAAGGTTTGTCAGGGTTAGGAAATAGTCTTGTGCTTTATTGATGTTGTAGTTAAGGCCTTTTAGGTTTCAAGTATATTTGCTCTTATATGGTAAGTTTTAAAGCATTCTGTAAGACTTAATTATAAAGCTAATTTGCTTCTAGGATAATATGTATTTGTAATGGGGTTATCATACCTACATAAAACTCTCCATAAAGCTGATTAGTTTTATTAATGTCTTAAATTTCATTTAGATTTAAAGAGGCTTCAAATTATTCTTTGTGGTTTTAACATATTTGCAATAAATGCATTTTAAATCCTTTTTAAAACTAGACATTTTCAATGCCTATTAGTACTTATTAAAGGCCATTACAAAACTAGACTCTTAAAACATCCTTGACAAATGTTGTGATGAAACCGTTATGAAGAAAAAAAAGGCCTCTAGAAATCTAAAAGGCAAATTTTAATTCCATAAAACACTTTCTAAAACCTCAATAAAACATTTATTATAAAAATAATGAACAATATGTCTGCCTGAAGTGTCGTTGACGCATGTGTGTACACGTATATTTAGAACACATACGTGGGCGTCACACTGTCAAATTATTTTGAAGTTAAGTTTTAAGTTTTTTTTTGTATCAAATGTCATCTTGGAGGCGGTTCTTTTAAATCCCAAACGTTTCATTACAGCTTTTATCAAGTCCATGTGATCTTCGCCAAGTACATTTGCATTTATGTAAGGAAGGGATTATTTGTATACAAAAAGACTAAAAGTACTTCATTTAGAGTAAATGTTCTAGGTCATTACCATTATTAGAATATATAGTTTAATGAGAGGACTGTAAAATGACAATTAGGTTTTTAGTTGGCCGGCCATGTTTTTCTTGTTATATAAAAATATTCAAGGTCAATCTCACAATTACAATTATTAATAATTATCACTTTATCTTTAGCAAATTAAGGTAGAATTACAAGAAACGTCTGAAAATTACCGTGGGAACCGAGAAGCAGCCTACTTTTTAAATTTGCTGATTACGCGTCTATGCAAATTTTGTATGCATATTAAAATCATTATTTCTGAGGCGCCCTTGTTTTTTAAGCCTTTCTTTTGTAGTTTTAACGATAAACTGTCGTTGGTTTTAATTTTTTTGTCATACCTTATGTCTTTTTATTACCTTTTAAATCGGCTTAAGAGAGGTTATAATGCCACTCTAGCTTTATAAATTTCAAATTCCATTTTATCTTCAATAAGTCTGATAGTGTGTTTGCTTAAATCAGTTTAGAAAAAAATAAATGCAATAATAAAATTATTTGATTTCCTTCGTGGACATTCTTATAGCTTCTCTAATATGGACTTATAAGAGTTTTAAAAACCAGTTTTAAGGTAGCCTTCTAGGTGTTTTCTAGAAATGCAGGAAGCTAATAAAAAAGTTTCCGACAGCTTTAAAATAGGTATTAAGAAAGGTTTTAAAACAGTCCGAACAAGGCTTTCAAGAGCGGCACTATGCCTCACTAAGGAATTTTATGATGAAATTTAAAAAGGCCTTAACAACCTTCATAAGGATGGGCCCTTTTAGTCTACAAGTCGCTTTATGATGGTATTAAGGATATTGTTACAGCAAAATGGATTTTTCAAGGCATTTTATAAATAGTTTTATAGCATCCTTGTATATATTTAAGAAACTAAAATTATTCCTTGGGATTACTCGCTACTTATATTCCTACGTGTTTTTCTGTTGTATTGTGTTTATTCATTTTAAAATAAAATGTGTGTTGTATGGAGAACGCAAACTGAAAATCTGTTTTAGGGCAGAAACCTAATCAAATACGCTCATTTGAAAGCTCTGTAGTTAAAAATGGGTTTGGACACACTTATCTTTTTCAAATTAAAACTGCTATTGTCAAAAACATGTTGCAATGAATTTACGGCGGACAAGTGCACATAGAAAATAGAAAATTTATGCAAAACCCGGTTGTACATAAATTTCACTGTGAAAAAAGTAAATGTGTATCTTTTGATGAAAATGTTAGCCGTAGTGAAATCCATTAATAAATGTTAAATATTCTAGAAAGTTTATTAACAAACCAACGACCATTTGGCCAACGTCCTGCTCGTATAGCTTCATACATTTATTTATTTAATGTAATGCATAAATTACGTCGTTCCGTATTGCGTAAATGCACGGTGTGGGCAGTAAAGCTGTACGTACTGACACCAAAATCGACCACTGTCAGTATGTCAGTACTATTACAGAGTGAATCAATACCAGATATGAACGTAGTTATTGTTATCTGAAACGCATGATCTAATGCATATCTTTATTCTAAGTACTAAGTTAGGTAATCACTTTGAGTGAACATCTACTTGATTATGTACTGAAGATATTGCAGAAACGTCTAAGAAAACAAAGTTAAGTGAAAAGTGAAATTATTCAAGATCACTAACAATAGTGGAACGTTAGATTTCAAATTTTTATCAGTGACATCAGTGCTTACGTATCAGCTTTGAGACCACTGAGTCCCGAGTTCGAATCCTATGGATGTTTAGTGGCGGTTTTATTGTGTCATCAAGACAACAGCATTGGGCTAGTCCGCTGTTGAATGAGAGAACATGGCTAGTCGCTGCTCGAGTCTCAACTGTGGTAGATGGCAATGCCGCAGGAAATTGTTGTTGTCTAATATAAATAAGACGATAAAATAAAAAAATAGGAAAAAGTTTCACTATTTTAATAAATCCATTATTCTTCAATCGTCTGGTAGTGAGTACTCCATCTTCAAACAGGTGCTTTAGAGAGAGTGAAATGGGTTGTAGACACCAATTCTCGAATACGTCACCACAAATGAATGGCTTGATGGACGAAATCGCCTGATGCCACAAAATACCTATGGCAGGCACTAAATCAGTTGTCAAATATTTCTCGAACTTGTGACATCCTGTTTTCTAACGCTTTAGTGAGTGATCCACCTTTGGTTATAAGTAAATCTGCTACTGAATGCAAGGCATATCGGATCATTGTCTTGTTCCCTTGCACAAATAGTGATCTTATGCAAGACTATTGGATCAAATCTTAAAACAAAAAAAATGTAGTAAGTACGCAGTAATTGAAAATAAATTTACAATTGTATAATTACCTCCAATAACGTATTAAAAAAACAACATATTCCGTACGTGCCACGTAAGAGATGGGTGGAGATTTTTATGAACAGCTCACTCTGTAGGACATGGCACCATGGCAGAGCAGCGCTTAGCATATACGTCGGGAAATGATTGAAGTTGCCAACGTTTGTATTTATGGTTATGTTTATAATCAGCCATTGTCTACTTAGCACGGAGCCATTACCCTGGGCTATTGTACCGAGTGCATTCCACCGCATCCATATTCATATGAGCTTTTAAAACAATTGTTCATTCTCGCCTTTGTGCAACAATATAAATACTGCAATGCCGGATAGCCGTCGTCAACGCTGGATCGCTACCTGTCAGATATAATATCACACTTTTCCTACTTATGACACATTTCCAACACCTATCTGGGACATGGGTCAAGCTGCAAAAAGAAAGTCAAATTCTGCTTCCAATATAGACTAATATACAGGTTGTTTGCTATATTCCAGTCAAGTAGGGACAATTCAACATTTACAGGAAATATCTGATAAAGTTTTGAAACTTGACAAAGATGTTCAATTAGGTGTATTATTAAATATACTAAAAGTCATAATCTCAACCTGTTTATAGATATACAGGGTGAGGCAATAGTTTGTCGGACTTCGATATCTCGAGTTCTACGATAGCTAGAAATTAAAAAAAAAAAAACAAGTAAACTAGATGAAAAAGTCTATAACCGGAAATTATTTTCGAATATACAGGGCGAGCCAAAACGAAATTACGTGTCTTTTTTTTTTAATGGAATGCTATGTATATTCATATATTTTTGTATATTCGTATATTTTTTGAAGCTTCTTTCTAGACTCCATTCATTCCTATATTATTATTGACTATCACCCAACCACTTGGATGTAACGAATTTTTTTGTTGAAATAATGCCATCTGCAGCTGCATATTGAAAAACCCACAATTACGAGTTTTAAGAAATGTGAATGCTAGTTACAAGACATCTGATTAATGTTTTTGAAACATTTTTACTTCCTAAAAATGTACAAGGTGGTCAAAAATTATTTTTCAATTAAGAACTTTTCTCAATCAAAATGGGCAACATGTGGAGTACTTATTATAATTTTTTCTAATGAATTGTTTGAAGACCCAAGGAACAATTTTAGTTTCTTAAATGTATACAAGGGTGCTATAAAACTATTTATAAAATGCCTTGAAAAATCTATTTTGCTGTAGCAATATCCTTAATACCATCATAAAGCGACTTGTAGACTAAAAGGGCCCACCCTTATGAAGGTTGTTAAGGCCTTTTTAAATTCCATCATAAAACTCCTTAGTGAGGCATAGTGCTGCTCTTGAAAACCTTGTTCGGACCGTTTTAAAACCTTTGTTAAAACCTATTTTAAAGCTGTCAGAAGCTTTTCTATTAGCTTCCTGCTTCCTGCATTTCTAGAAAACACCTAGAAGGCTACCTTAAAACTGGTTTTTAAAACCATATTAGAACTGAGAAGCTATAAGAATGTCTACGAAGGAATCCAAATGATTTTATTATTGTATTTATTTTTTCTAAACTGATTTAAGCAAACACACCATCAGACTTATTGAAGATAAAATGGAATTTGAAATGTATAAAGCGTAGAGCACTATAACCTCTCTAAGGCCGATTTAAAAGGTGATAAAAAGACATCAGGTATGACAAAAAAATTAAAACCAACGGCAGTTTATTGTTAAAACTACATAAGAAAGGCCCAAAAAACAAGAGCCCCTCAGAAATAATAATGATTTTAATATCCATACAAAATTTGCATAGACACACGTAATCAGCAAATTTAAAAAGGTGGGCTGCTACTCGGTTCCCACGGTAATTTTCAGTCGTTTCTTGTAATTCTACCTTAATTTGCTAACGAAAAAGTGATAATTATTGATAATTATAATTGTGAGATTGACCTTGAATATTTTTATATAACAAGAAAAACATGGCCGGCCAACTAAAAACCTAATTGTCATTTTACAGTCCTCTCCAGTGTTGCCAGGTCTAGTGAAATTTAACTAGGTCTGGTGATTTTTTTAAAATCTAGTGATTTAGTGAAAACTTTTATGAAAATGCCCATTTTTAATGATTTTTGAATCATCCAATTTATTGCCCTCTACTGGTAGGTAGACAAACATTAAATTCGAGTTGCGATCCATTTAATACAGAACTGTTCACGTTAATCGCTACCACAGTCAGTAAACTCTACGGTTACCTCGATCAGCAGCTCTTAGACGAGGAGAGACGCGTGGAGCGGGGAATCGAATGAAAGAGACAGACATATCTGATTTCCGTGAAAAAGACACAGACAAAGATGCCTGTAGTGTCTACGGCTGACGTAGGCTGTAGAGTCTTTCATTCGATTCCCCGCTCCGCGCGTCTCTCTCGTCTAAAAGCTGCTAATTGAGGTAACCGTATAGTTTATTGACCGTGAATCGCTACAATCGAATAGCCTGGGCTCGTTGCCCTCTAGCGTCTCGTAGACAAACAGTACTTTCGAGTTACAAACCATTTAATACAACACAGAGTACGAAGTCTGGCAACGAAATAATCAGATAGAGGACGCTCAAAGCTATGCTGTGCTCAGAGAGCTCAAGAAAATTACGTGTCCTACAGACGCTGCAACTTCTGAAAATTAAAGATGAGAGATTTAATTTCAAATCTAGTGAAATTTTAGTAAAATTTAGTAACTTTTTAAAGCATCGTCTGATAACTTTTAAAATTTTGATCTGGCAACACTGGTCCTTTCATTAAACTATATTCTAATAATGGTAATGACCTAGAACATTTACTCTAAATGAAGCCCTTTTAGTCTTTTTGTATACTACCACAAATAATCCCTTCCTTACAAAAATGCAAATGCACTTGGCGAAGATCACATGGACTTGATAAAAGCTGTAATAAAACGTTTGGGACGTTGACATTTGATACAAAAAACTTAAAACTAAACCTCAAAATAATTTGTATGTGTGTGTGTGTTTTAACAGTCCTTTTAAAATGGCCACTCTTTTTTATTTTCTTCCACATTTCTAAAAAAGACTTAATTACATATCAGTAAGTCGTGAAATGCTTTTAATTAACACACACACATGCATCAACGACACTTCAGGCAGACATATATTGTTTATTATTTTTATAATAAATGTTTTATTGAGGTTTTGGAAAGTGTTTTATGGAATTAGAATTTGCCTTTTAGATTTATAGAGGCCTTTTTTTCTTCATAACGGTTTCATCACAACATTTATCAAGGATGTTTTAAAAGTCTAGTTTTGTAATGGCCTTTAATAAGTACTAATAGGAATTGAAAATGTCTAGTTTTAAAAAGGATTTAAAATGCATTTATTGCAAATATGTTAAAACCATAAAGAATAATTTAAAGCCTCTTTAAATCTAAATGGAATTTAAGACGTTCATAAAACTAACTAGCTTTATGGAGAGTTTTATGTAGGTTATGATAAATTCATTACAAATACATATTATCCTAGAAGCAAATTAGCTTTATAATTAGGTCTTACAGAATGCTTTAAAACTTACTATTAAGAGCAAGTATACTTGAAGCCTAAAAGGCCTTAACTACAACATCAATAAAGCACATGACTATTTCCTAACCCTGACAAACCTTTCTTAAAACCTCCTCAAGTCCAAATGACTTTTAAATTGTTCCTTGGGGAGACCTCTATTTTTAAAGTTTATTCTTGAATTTTGTACTTATTGCTCAATAAAACGAAAATTGTTACGATTAGCCAAAGGGAAGTACTTACAAAAAATGACCGTGTTTCGTTTCTGCATGACATCGTCGAAAAATATACAGGGTGTTCCATTTGAAAAAATAGATTCAAAAATTTCTTAATTTAAAAATAATTTTTTGCTACCCTGTAGCTTTTCTTAAAACCCATAATTGTGACTTTGGTGATTTTTTTTCAATGTGCATCTGCAGATGGCATTATTTCAACAAAAAAATTCATTACGTCCAAGTGGTTGGGAGGTAATCAATAATAATATAGGAATGAATAGAGTCTAGAAAGAAGCTTCAAAAAATGTAATAATATGCATAGCATTCAGTTTAACAAAAAGGCACTTGATCCTGTAATTTCGTCTTGGCTCGCCCTGTATATTCGAAAATAATTTCCGATTATAGACTTTTTTATCTAGTTTATCTGTATATATATACAAGGTAGGGCCATAATTTTCTTATCTTGAAATGTCTGTCGACAACATTGTCTGTAGGGTAAATTAAATATAAATCTGACAATCCTCTTTGGCATGACGAACACTCTATTATGTTCCACCGCCTGTCACCACATGATAATAATATAGCTGAGAGCTGTGTATACAAGAGAGTGATATGACGTAATGGGGGGTCGGTAGCTCAGTGGGTTAGCGCGTCTAATTTGCACTCTGAACGTACCTAGCGAAGTGTTCGAGCCCCACATAGCGAACAAATTTTTCATTGGAAATTTTCCCCAAGAAGTGGTTCGGATTCCACCATAAACTGTAGGGCCCCGTCTCCTTTACTCAGACAAATCTAGATCTACTAGATTTAAGAGGGTCACTGAGGTGACATGGAAGGCAGTTAAAACACATTTTAAAACACATTTAATTAGACCACTCTCATTGACTTTTTTAATATAATAATTTAATATTTAATATAACAAATGTATTTCTAGCTAGTTTTGAACAAAGACTATTATGTGGCTGGAGAAATTAAGTGTTATTAAGGTTAAAAACTTTGTTTTGTTGTTTGTTCCAACGTAGCTAATATTAGGAAGAGTTATTGGTGGTGAAATGGAAAAAAAAGCGAACACAGTCTTGTTTTTATTGACAATAAGTGAATTTTTATCACACCATTCCTTAAATTCATGAAAGGCTAAGCATACCTTAAATTCTAATTCCTGGATACTATTAGTATTTATGACCACAGACGTATAGTCAGCATACATGAAGATATCTCCCTCTGTTATACATGAAGGAAGGTCAATAATTAATAATAACAATAGTAGTGGGCCATGAAGTAGAGTCCAACTCCAATGCCCATGTCATATATTGGAGGTTACAGAGTCCAAAGAAACTAATATTTTTCTGTTATCTAGATGGGACATTGTCCAGTCTAATATGTTGCCTAGTCTTCCCAAAGAACACAATTTTAACTTTAGAACATTTAAACATACTACTTACTATACTCAACAATGACAACTTTAAACAATGCCTTTAAACGTAAAATCAGTTAGTTTTAGATTATTTCTTATGGGGTCACTTAAAGGGTGGATATTAACGGCAGAGATCAATTAACTCAAAGGATTGTTGAAAACAACAAAGAAATTAGAAACAGTCCAGATGTGATCAGAAGATCAATCGGTCATCTCGTAAACCGCACTAGAACATGTACTGAAGCTGAGGAGGGCATTTTGAACATAAAATTTAATTAAAATTCTAACTTGTAAATACATTTTATGACAATATCTGCATTTTTTGTTTTTGGTACAATTATTCTGTTGATATTTTGTTGTTATCTTGTTACTATGTGCATTATTGATATGCAACTTTGTTATGACAGTTATTGTTGTTGTTAATAAGTACGTTATGTTGCGTATTACTAGTCTTTAATAAATGAGAGAGATTTTGATTCGGTGTCCTCTAACATTTATTTTTTAATAATTTTACCCCCTCCATAAAAATTGGTAATTAAAACATAATAATTATTGCCGAAAAAAGCAAACGCTTAATTTAAACGTAAATGCCTGATTTAATAGTGGAAGCATTTTTGGCGCGTTATCATTCATCGATATTTCCTAAAGTCTCATATTGCATTATTTAGTGGAATTTACTTCGAAGGCGGCAAAAGTGTGTCAAAAAAATTTATGAACCCATTTTGTTCAGTTTATTATGTGATCTTCGAATTTAATATTGGAATTTAGAAAAACATATACAGGGTATTGTTTTCTTGAAGAACAACAAAAACTTTTTTTTCTTCAAGTCCGGGTCTGAATTTTGTGTGATACAACTGCTTATTAAGGATCACTAGTGCCAAATATGAACTTATTATTCTATTCCTTTACAAAGTAACATCCAAAAGAAATTTTGGCAAAATACATAGAGCACCCTGTATTTCAGCATCGAGGGTCCAACTAGCTTTTTCTATGGATGTGTTCGTTTCCTAAAAGTAAAATTTCTACTCCAATACCTGAATTCTCGGTACTTTAAAATTCCATAGTGCATATTTCTAAGTGGCTAAAATTGGGAGAAAACTGTCTCATTCACAATTACCACTACAGCGGGTAAATGATCGTAAAAACATCCGTTTCGATTCCTCGGAGATTATCTACAAGAGTTTTATAAATCTCTTTTCTGTATTGTTGAATAAAACTATTCCTAGAACTTTCCATTGTAAAATTGCCTTTTAAATTGTATTATGTGAAAACATATTATACTTCTGCTGCTCGATTCTTAACTTTTGTTCCCTTAAATCAGTTAAAAGCTCGATCGCAGCTCTCCTACTGTAATTCAATTTAGGGCAGGCACTGAATTTCAAATATTATTTTATTATATTTTATGTGTGCATTCTTCCTCATTTTGTTTAATCCGCACTCTTTCTTAAATGACTACAGTTAAACAGTCGATTTTTAATCTCTCAGTTAAATCTGCCTATTTTCGCTCCCAAGGCCTCCCAAGGAACAATTTTGGTTTCTTAAATATATACAAGGGTGCTTTAAAACTATTTATAAAATGCCTTGAAAAATCTATTTTGCTGTAACAATATCCTTAATGCATCATAAAGCGACTTATGAAGGTTGTTAAGGCCATTTTAAATTCCATCATAAAACTCCGTAGTGAGGCATAGTGCCGCTCTTGAAAAGCTTTTTTATTGGCTTCCTGCATTTCTAGAAAACACCTAGAAGGCTACCTTAAAACTGGTTTTTAAAACTCTTATAAATCCATATTAGAACTGAAAAGCTATAAGAATGTCCACGAAGGAATCCAAATAATTTATTGCATTTATTTTTTCTAAACTAATTTAAGCAAACTCACTATCAGGACTTATTAAAGATAAAATGGAATTTGAAATTTATAACCAACTAAAAACCTAATTGTCATTTTACAGTCCTCTCATTAAACTATGTATTCTAATAATGGTAATGACCTAGAACATTTACTCTAAATGAAGTCCCTTTAGTCTTCTATCACAAATAATCCCTTCCTTATATAATGCAAATGCACTTGGCGAAGATCACATGGACTTGATGAAAGCTGTAATAAAACGTTTGGGATTTAAAAGAACCGCCTTGACATTTGATACAAAAAACTTAAAACTTAACCTCAAAATAATTTGACAGTGTGACGCGTGCGTATGTGTTCTAAATATACGTGTATTTCATTTGATTTTAATTCGCAAAATACTATTTTTAAAATAAATGTTTTACTGAGGTTTTAGTAAGTGTTTTATGGATTTAAAATTTGCCTTTTAGATTTATAGAGGCCTTTTTTTCTTCATAACGGTTTCATCACAATTTTTGTCAAGGATGTTTTAAGAGTCTAGTTTTGTAATGGCCTTTAATAAGTACTAATAGGATTTGAAAATGTCTAGTTTTAAAAAGGATTTAAAATGCATTTATTGCAAATATGTTAAAACCATAAACAATAATTTAAAGCCTCTTTAAATCTAAATAGAGTTTAAGACGTTAATAAAACAAATTAGCTTTATGGAGAGTTTTATGCAGGTATGATAAACCCATTACAAATAAATATTATCCTAGAAGCAAATTAGCTTTATAATTAGGTCTTACAGAATGCTTTAAAACCTACTATATAAGAGGAAGTATACTTGAAGTCCAAAAGGCCTTAACTACAGCATCAATAAAGCACAAGACTATTTCCTAACCCTGACAAACCTTTATTAAAACCTCAAGTCCAAATGACTTTTAAATTTTTCCTTGGGCTTATCACGTATCATAGGAGATAAGCTGATCAGTGTTTAACAATTAAATATAGTTGCGACAAACACTAAAACATTTTTTAGCCATTAGCCGCATTTTGCCATCATCTGATGATGATTAAAAATGTTTTTAGTCATCTCCAAATGCTACAAACGTCGAGTACAGTATTCGATGCTGTATAACGCTGGTTATAATTTGAGTATCTACATACTTTTTGTTACTATAGACATTAACATTTATTAACATTTATTACCAATAAGTATTTTCATGGACTAGTAACTTACAAATATGGGAATTATCAAACTAGAAGTAGAGAAAAAACTCTTTCCATCATGTTTGCATTGGCGTTATCCCCAAATGAGGTATTTCAGTGTGAAATTGCTGACGATACAAAATTTCAGAGCAAATCACATGTTCGGCGTAGCTCTATCGCAATTTTCTTGTTATAGCATATATCATCAGGTGGAAATTCATAATTATAATCGAACATCATCGGGCCTACATATGGAGAGCATACAAACATAAATAACTTATTTGATTGGATTATTGTTGTTTACACAAAGGGCGAATCTGGAAATTGTGTTGATACTGGATAATGTGTATCCAGAATTAAATTACTATATCACACTCAATAAGCTTAAAGGGACAAACAGTTAAAAAAATTGTCAGAAAGCTATCCGAAAATTTAAAAAAATAAACACATTGTAGTGTAATTTTTTGTTTCAAATGGCTGCTTTATCAAGTCTACTACTAAGGAACGTGGAAATAAGGTTATCTTATTGTATTATTCTTTTTTATATCAGTGCCAAATACATTAGAGGGTATGGAAATTTGAATTATGCTCTGAATAACAAACAGATTATACCTACCTACTTATATAATAAGGTTGATATATTTACGAAACTGACATTCTATAATTTTGATCATTGCGGAAGCAGAATATTAAAACAGGACAATTTTACAAGCCGACATTCCAATAAAGTTGACAAAATTGCATTTCTTAAGAATATGGTATATATACAAAGCTTCAAATTCTGTTATTAAAAATTAATGAATAAAATAATCAATATAGAGCCTCGATTACTTGAGAACCGAAGGAGATATTGACTTGCTGTTTATGCCATTGGAGACGAATATTTTGAAAATTTTTGATTTTTTTTTTAAGAAAATCTACGAAATCGTCAACAATTTTAACTCGGACTTTAGGCTTAATATAAGGTCATGTTAAAACCAGTAAAATGATATTCAAAGCAATATTTGAGAATTTAATAAATAGTACCTTCTGAATGAAAACTATGTTTCCAGGCTACGAATGAAACCAACCGATTGTTATCAAGCTATCAAGGCAACGTGCTAGCGTAGATATTTCCACTAGTTTAACAGAAGTTTAGAATTGTTGATAATTAGTATTCTTTACTTATTTTCTTAATCAAACACTGTAAACATAAAGTCAGATAAGAATAATTTAAATAGACGCTGTAAATGCTCAGATACATAAAGCCTAATAGCTTCTTGGGCGAAACAATTAATCCCAAATTGTGTTCTATTAAATTACCCCTTTTAACGAAAGTGTAAGAGAATGTATATAAATTCTTTAACAAGTTCCTTCGACATTTGCTTTTTGCAAATTTCAACATATTCCTAATATCTCGACAAATTGAGAACTTGGTAATAAACTGACATTCACCCCCTTTGCCCCTCTCGTGTCTACATACAAAAGTGGGATAGTCACTAAAACATCATAAACTTCTAAAACCATCTGTCATACATTGTAAATCAAAAAATCTTTAAGTCCATTTGATAAGACTAAAATATGAAGTTGTTTGACGACATACGCACATACCTCATATTTATGAAATATGTTTTCCATATTTTCCAATTGTGGAGAAACAAATCAGAAGAGGAATTGATAACAATCCTGCAGCTTTTATCGTTGATGAAGCGACAGAAATTAACGTGTTGGCTTTTGTAGAAGTGAATCCTACTGCTTCTACTAGAGAAATTGGCCACGAGGTGCAAATTAGTCATCAAATATCAATTGCACCAGCATTTGTACGAAGATGATGGCAACTGAAGATTAGGTTATTGTGACTGGTTACTTCACAACAAGACCGCTAACCCGAATTTTGTTTCTTTGATATTGTTTTCTGATGAATCGAGATTCACCAACTATGGAATGTTCAATAAACAAAACAATAGATATTGGGCACAGGAAAATCAACATTTAGTCGGGCAAGGTAACTTTTAGGAAAGATTTGGAGTAAATGTGTGGGCTGGGGTGATTGGAACAAGAATTATTAGACCTATTTTCTTTCAAGAACCTTTGACAGGGGAGAGATATTTAGAATTCCTACAAAATGATATTGAAGAAATGTTGATGGACTGACCACTTACAGTTTCTGAACTAATGTATTTCCATTAAGATGGGGCTTCATCACATAATGCCGCTCGAGTTATGGCCCATTTAGTGAACCGGTATAATGGGCGAGTAATTGCGACCTGTACGTTGGCCTGCCCGCTCACCAGATCTAAGCAATTTAGATTTTCTTGTGTGAGGTTATGTGAAAGAACGAGTTTTCGGAAATTTTGGTTTGTCGTAGCTACTAAACCAATTGGAAAAAGCTCACGTTCACATTGTTTTCTTATTTTTTTGGTCCATTTGATTGATTTGAGTACTCTAGATGCAAAAATAAAAATAGCAGTAAAAAAATCAAGTAGTCTCAAAAAAATTTAAAAACTACGCAGTCGTACTTAAAATCATCGCCGGAATCCAAAAATATACATACAATAGTGTTCCATTTAAAATTTCAAAGTTGGGATCATTTCCGGGGAAACCGGAAATGATGGAAAAGTGTCAAATTAAAAAAAATTGCCGTTTTTGGTATATATTATCTCTGCCAAATTTAAGACATATCTTGAAAGCTCTGGCTTGTTTCATGATTCCGTTGACATCCGGTATGCCTATATGTGAATGAAGTTTCAGTGCATCGCGACTTCAATTAACTTATACCAAGCGCAAATAGAATTCAATACATAGAATTGAACCAAAATTAAATGCAATGAAAATTACAAAATCCATTAAAAGTAATTGGTAATACTCAAAAGCCTCTGTTTACTTTGACAACAAAGGCAATCACATTATTTAATGTGTATGTAATGAAATAGACATTAATTTCGTACCTTTTGACATAATTAGAAATAAAAGTAAAACAACTTGTCTGATAAAGAGGTCCACACACGACAAAATTTGCACGAGCCAACCTGCTGGAGTGTCTGTAGATTAGCTAATTGGAATTACTGTTTTATTATCTTACCAGTTGGCATACCTATAATAACTGCTTCTTTCTCTTTCATCTTTATGACAATGTCAGGTCTGTTGTGATCGACTGCCTAATCTATTGGTATTGGCCTTCCTAGTATGATATAAATTTAAATCTTCCATTGGAAGTTAGAACATTTTATTTTTACGCACATTTAGCCTGACATAACACATCGCCAGACAAATTTAGGGGGTGTATATGCATGCAAATACTATATAATAGCTCAATCAGTACATTTTTGCCTTTCAATGTCCACGGGACATGTTTCTAGACGACTTTTTCGAATTCTGAACCTCTACTATTGAACATTATTATTATACTCTTCGCAAAACCGGAAATATCGCTCGTAGAAAAAAAAAATTTCATATCATTATGTTAGTGAACGAATTCTGAACGACTTTCAAAATGTCCGTCTGTGCATCCGTCACGTTTCTTGTAAGCACGATAACTTAAGAAAGGAAAGTCCGATTCTATTGAAATTTGGAAAGTAAGTTAGTGTTAGCTAGAGGAAGAACCCCATTTTTGAAGAAAATCAATCAGTAAATAAGAAAGTTATTAATCATTTAATTTAAAAAAAATTATTTTCTTAATTTTTGTCGCTTGCACTTAAATAGAAATCTTGCGAAATGTTATCTCTATAATATATATTTTTTTGCTTATGTATTTTACTAATATATATTTTATAATAATATGTTTAATGCATTGAAATATGATTCTCGAAAGATATATATTACAGACATTCAAGTTTTGTAGTGATCTCTGATGGTCCAGTGGCTAAATTTTTGTTTTGCAATCCAAAGATCCCGTGTTCGAATCCTAGTCAGGTTGGATGTTTTTTTTTTCAATTTTTTTCCATATATTTTTTTCACAACAAAGCTGGTATCACAAAATTTAGGATGTCTAAAAACTAACATTATTTACAAAAATCTGCGAAGAGTATCCTATAGAATGTGTAACAATTATATAAAAAGCTCAGTAAATTGGCGAAGAGTTCCTACATTTTTAGCTTGTTTATTTATATAATCATAGTTAGAGAATCTTTTGGATTTTATTTTTTTTTTTTACAATTATTCACCTATAGTTGAATGAAGAATAACAAAAATAACTATACTTTGTGGTAATGTGTTTTCTATAGACTATTTAGGGTTAAGTAGAAGAATAGGAGTATTCTACTTGTTTGGCTGCCCACCAGTCCTGTCGAGAAGGGGGGGGGGGGGGGGGGGTGATAGTGATAGATTAGTAGAATAATAATTATTAAGCCAAAATCAGAGCTGTCAAACCCTTTCAAATTAAATATCTACAACGCAGTGCGCATGCTCACCCTTTCGTTTTTAACAATAGTTTCCATGCAGTCTTCTTGTAAATAAAAAGCACATCCATTATAGTTAAAAACTGTGCTTTTACAAGTTTATTTCTTTTCAACTTCTGTACAACTAAAACTCACCAAGTTACGGTAGAAAATACAGAATAAAAAATATGGTTTTTAAAATATAAACTATCTCATCTAGCTTCTTTAGGATTATTCTGAAAAAAAAACTATATAGGACTTTTTGAAACATTTTATGAATATTATTGGTCTCTTTGCTTTACTGCTTGCTTTACTGTGTTTTTTTTGTGGCTTTGGTTTTACCATTAGCCAATGTCATCGAATTAAGACAAATACCACTACTACTTTACTAATACCAAAAATTTTCCAGTGTGCTGTACCAGTAGCATTCTCGGTCAAATATTTACATACTATGGGTTTAATAATTATCGCTGTGTTTTCTTCAGTATTCATTGTTAAAAATAATAATAACATTTAAGAAAGGGTAAAAATTTTCTATAACCATAAAAGCGAGATATTGAGAGTGTTGAAGCGTGTCAGTGTTATGTGCACTAGATACTCATATACCACAATTACTTCCACATCCAGTGGAAGTATAGTAACGACAAAAATTTTTTTTTAAAAATTTGTATTGTTCAAATAGGCTTAGAATGTCATGAAACGTCGTGATTTTAATTTTGAGCGAAAAAAAATTTCTGTCCGTCGATCTGTCGTCTGTAATTTTTCTTGTGCGAACGATTACTCTGGAACCGTTTAAGATATTGACTTGAAATTTGATACACTAATGTAGTTTAACGAGATCTGGAACCAGATTATATTTTCATCTTAATCCGTCGAAGAGTTGGAGGGTAAATTGGGGTAAATGAGGGGTAAATAGGTAAATCAAGCAGGTAAGAACCGTTTAAGATATTGACTTGAAATTTGGTACACGTATGTATTTTAATGAGATATGGAACTAGATTATATTTTGGGATAAATGGAGGTAAATAGGTAAATCAAGCAGGTAAGAGTCCATAAAATTGGTATTTAGTATATACAAGAAAGCTAATGTCTCAAAAAAAAATTTGGCATTCGCCACCCCCATTACTACCCCCACCCTATTATAAAAGGGGGTGAAAGAAATTGTGATTTAGTATGTGTACAAGAACCAACCAGTAAACACAATAACGTGAATAACACGTGGGAAATTATACCAGAAGCAACGTTTAATCAACTCAAAAATGTCGCCGGTTTCAACGGTAATTTCAACGTTTCACGTTAATTAAACGTAAATTAACGTTGAAAAAACGTGTAGTTGAAATTGAACCTATTATTACACGTGTAAAAATCAACAAAAATCAACCTACTAACGTATATTCAACCAAATTACGTTAGATATATGTTAAATACACGTGTGTGTGTTTACTGGGCAAAGGCTTCAATATATTTTTTTACTTCATCCACACAGGTAAAAACCGCTGCCCAAGGAATCACTACTTCCACATCCAGATTTTGCATCCAAGTCTTTCAGAGCGGAAAAAATTTGTGTGTGGAAATAATTGCTTATGGAACTTTAATAATATAATATTTGAAATCGTCTACCCCAAAAACCCATAAAACGATATCCCACATCGGTACTGGGGTGGGGAGGTTGGTAGTAGGGGTGGATGAAGTAAAAAAAATATTTTGAAGTTTTTGGTTCTTGTACACACACTAAATCATAATTTTTTTTCACAACCTTTAACAATGGGGTGGGGGTGGTAATGGGGGTGGCTAATACCAAAAAATATTTTAGGACCTTGTAGCTTCTTTTGTATATACTAAATACCAATGTCATGCACTCTTATATGTTATGATTTATCTATTTACCTCAATTTACTCCCCCAACCCTTCAACGGAATAAAATTAAAATATAATCTAGTTCCAGACACGTTAAAACACATACGTGTACCAAATTTCAAGTCAATATCCTAAACGGTTCCAGAGTAATCGTGCGCACAAAAAGTTACAGACAGAATTTTTTTTCCCTCAAACTTAAAATCTCGACGTTTCATGACATTCTTAAGCCTATTTGAGCAACAAAAATTTTCAGCATTTCTTTTGTCGTTACTATACGAAGTAATTTGAAAATACAGGTTGCAATGTTATAAATCAGTATGATACGAAGAAATTAAATATATTTAACCGCGGCTTAGAGAATTTTTGATTATCTTATACAATTTAATAAAAACCGCTGCCCAAGGAATCACTACTTCCACATCCGGATTTTCTATCCAAGTCACACAAAGAAAAAATTTTGTATCTGGAAATAATTATTTATGGAACTTTAATAATATAATATTTGAAATCCTCTACCCCAAAAACCCATAAAACGATACCCCACATCGGTAGTGGGGTGGGGGTGGTGACAGGGGGCGGTAGTGGGGGTGGATAAAGTAAAAAAATATTTTGAGGTTTCTGGTTCTTGTACACACACTAAATCACATTTTTTTTCATCCCCTTTAATAATGGGGTGGGGGTGGAATGGGGGTGGCAAATGCCAAAATTTTTTTTGAGACCTTAGCTTCTCTTGTCTATACTAAATATCAATTTTATGAACTCTTACCTGCTTGATTTACCTATTTACTCCAAATTTACCCCAATTCACCCCCCAACCCTTCGACGGAACAAGATGAAAATGTAATCTAGTTCTAGATCTCGTTAAAGTACATATGTGTACCAAATTTCAAGTCAATATCTCAAACGGTTCCAGAGTAAACGTGCGCACAAAAAAAGTTACAGACCGACAGACAGACCGACAGACAGACCGACAGACCGACAGACAGACAAAAATTTTTCTTTCGCCCAAACTTGAAATCTCGACGTTTCATGACATTCTAAGCCTATTTGAAGAATAAAAATTTTTAAAAATTTTTTTGTCGTTACTATACTTCCACTGGATGTGGAAGTAATATATAGGGCATGGCATGTAAAATCGACAAATAGCAGTTTGTGTGTGTGTAACATTAGCGACTCCGCCAGATTTAAATGTAAATAATTCATCATCAGTCTAGGTCTAGAAAAACATCAATGTGAAAAATTTATCTTTCTGGGAAGGGGAGGGGCGTGAAAAATAGTATATTTTCCAAGAGTTACAGTAAAATTTGGAATAATCATTGGAATAATCATCATATAAAGACAATTTGAAAACCTGCAGAAATGGTGTAAATGATCATTGGATTATTGGAATGATTTGCTGTTCCTATCTCATACCAAGACGATTATAGATTTTTTTTCTCTATATTTTCCTTCGTTATGTAGAAAGGAACAAAAAGTTATTCAAGTTTTTTTTTTATTTCTACAAAATCACGGTAAGGCGCTTAAGTTTTTTTTACATTTTTGAGAAAGTATTGGGAATTAATCAAAATCCTTTAAGACACAAAATCTGAAATACAAATATTTTTATTTCAGAATTAATATTATTCAAGATACACGCCAATACAAAAATTACAGAAAAATTGATTTCCTGATTTTTTGGATTTATTTCTTCAAAAACCACTCGTTATACGAAAATATAAAATATGCATTATGAAATAGATTTTTACGTGTAAAAGCAAAATGTTGCGTACCCCAAGTAGCGTTGACGGTCCATTCACCGAAATGAGATGTGAATCCTCAGTTGGCTTTGCTCTGTTTGTAGACATGATTACTAGTTCCAATGAGGAGACGACTGTACGATGCGTACATACTTCAAACAACAGAACTACCTGCTTTGCACACAGGTATTACCGATCCATCTAATATGTTCGCTCGCCCCTAGTAAGAGGACTATCGTACTTTCGCACTCATCAATTTGGAACTTTAATCAGTCAGTTTCATTTAATATACGTCCACTTCGAGGTTTCTGTTTGATATTAAATGAAATAAAAACAGAGATCATCAAGCTGGGATTGAACCACCGACCTCGGGTTTGTAGATCAACGCCTTAACCAACTAGGCTATCGAGGTACTGATAAGAATTTGCTATTCGGGGATGCCTTGAAAACATTTCATCACGTGTGTGGATACAACCAATCAAAACAACATTTCACTTATATCATCCAGTTTGACAGTTCAATAATTTATTTTATCTACTCTTATTAGGTTATATACTAATTAATGAACTGCTTTTGAACAATTAATAGTATCCGGCAAAGATGAGTAAAAAACTAAATAATGTTGCAAAAAAAGATATCGATTTTCTGAAATGTCACAAAATGTCACTTTTGATTCGTTCGTGCCGAGATGAATTTTCGAATTTCGCCGTGCAATATACGATCAGGTTTATCTGGAAGACTTCCTTTATACGTCGCGACATCGTACGGCTGTCCCAATGGTGTTTTTCGAAAAATATGAACGTGTCAAGGTTGCATGTTTTTACAATTTTTTCTGCGCCGAAATGCAAGCTGTTTTTTGCTATTTTTTGCAGATATCTCCGAAACGGTGGGAGTTGGCTCGAAATAAAAAATAAGGTCAAACGAGTATTTTTCACTACGAATCCTTTTGCTACCATTAGAATTTTGATTTTTTTTTCGTTTCGAAGATAACTACTGAAATATCGGCCATGTACGGCAAAAAATTGAAAATTTTGAGCTTCTACGGTTGGCAACTTTTTAATCTTGGCTCCTACGCCAAAAGACTACTCTAGCTAATTTAAATAGAATTAAATTTGCTAAAACTCCTTTTTTTATTTTTTGAATTCCGGCAAAAATGAAGGAATTAGAGGGGGCAGGATTTGGGACTTTTTTTTTCTGTAAAAATTTCTCCATTTTGTCACCGTAATTAACCTTTAATTAACTGAAATCGATCTCATATACGATGTTCACTTAATATCATGTAATACTTTGACGCTCCGTTAATCTTGGCCCTTCGAAACAAAAGTTTCTGAGAAAAATTATTTTTTTAAGATTTACATACACTCTATAGGAAAACGTGTAATTTCCTATATTTCCTCGAATATCTCGATAATTATCGTTTTTTTCGAAAAATTTACAGACAGCTTACGTCAAGAGAATTGATTGAGCTTTCCCACACATTTTTTATTTTTTCTCTAACATAAAAAACAAAAGACTTATGACCGAATATGCGCTCCGAGTAATTTAAACAATTTTCTCAATTTAATATTTATTGCTGTAATCGTAGATAAAGTATAGTATTCAACTTGCGATAATGGTAATAACTCATCTGCGTGAGTTATTACCTACATTACCGCTCGTTGAATAATATACTATTATATAACACTGCTAATAACAACTTGATGAATATAATAATAGATGAAAACACGCCATGTAATACAATTAAAAGTAAAAACCGCTACCCAAGGAATCACTACTTCCACATCCAGATTCTCTATCCAAGTCACTCACAACGAAAAAACTTTGTATGTGAAAATAATTGTTTATGGAACTTTAATAATATAATATTTGAAATCTTCTACCCCAAAAACCCATAAAACGATACCCCACATCGGTAGAGGGGTGGGGGTGGTGATAGGGGAGTGGTAGCGGGGGGGTGGATGAAGTAAAAAAATATTTTGAGGTTTCTGGTTCCTGTACATACACTAAATCACATTTTTTTTTCATCCCCTTTAATAAGGAGGTGGGGGTAATGGGTAATGGGGGTGGCTAATGCCAACATTTTTTTTTGAGACCTTAGCTTCTCTTGTATATACTAAATACCAATTTCGTGGGCTCTTACCTGCTTGATTTACCCATTTATCCCAAATTTACCCCAATTAACACCCCAACCCTTCGATGGAACAAGATGAAAATATAATCTTGTTCTAGATCTCATTAAAGTACATATGTGTACCAAATTTCAAGTCAATATCTTAAACGGTTCCAGAGTAAACGTGCGCACAAAAAAAGTTACAGACAGACAGACAGAAATTTTTTTTTCGTTCAAACTTAAAATCTTGACGTTTCATGACATTTTAAGCCTATTTGGACAATAAAAATTTTAAAAAATGTTTTTGTCGTTACTATACTTCCACTGGACGTGGAAGTAAAATAAGGATAGTTTTTTATCCACATGATTTTATTCCTATGAATGCAGACTAACCTAATTAACAGCTTTAAACCTAATACAACCTATAAGTGAAAAATTGTATGTATTAAATAACCCTAAACCCAAACATTATCTGCGAATAAAGGTCATAAATGTCATTGAGCAGCTGAAGATCATTTCCGAAGTAATTTTTCGCGCGGAATCCGAATCTGGCATCAGAATTGGCCCATCATGTCAACAATAAAAGCGCGTTTTTTTTAGTTTTTTAAACTGTTAATTTTATTTTTAGTCTTAAGTAAACTTAGAGTTTTACCCATATCAAGGGGATTATAAAGAAAAAACCGCTGCCCAAGGCATCACTACTTCCACATCCAGATTTTTCATCCAAGTATCTCACAACGAAAAAATTTTGTATGTGGAAATAATTATTTATGGAACTTTAATAATACAATATTTGAAATCCTCTACCCCAAAAACCCATAAAACGATACCCCACATCGGTAGCGGGGTGGGGGTGGATGAAGTAAAAAAACATTTTGAGGTTTCTGGTTCTTGTACACATACTAAATCACAATTTTTTTCATCCCCTTTAATAATGGGGGGTGGCTAATGCCAAAATTTTTTTTGAGACCATAGCATCTCTTGTATACACTAAATACCAATTTTATTGACTCTTACCTGCTTGATTTACCTATTTCCCCAAATTTACCCCAATGTACCCCCCAACCCTGCGACGGAACAAGATGAAAATATAATCTAGTTCTAAATCTCGTTAAAGTACATATGTGAACCAAATTTCAAGTCAATATCTCAAACGGTTCCAGAGTACACGTGCGCACAAAAAAAGTTACAGACAGACCGACAGACAGAAATTTTCTTCTCTCAAACTTAAAATCTCGACGTTTCGTGACATTCTAAGCCTATTTGAATTTTTTTGTCGTTACTATACTTCCACTAGATGTGGAAGTAAAAGTAGTCCGCCATCTTGACGACAGACGCCATTTCGAATTTTTGATGATGTAGTATAGCCTATGTTGCATTGTCACCTGACTTACAGGCGTATGCAAAATTTCAAACCTCTAACTTACCAAGAAATGGGTATGTGCGTTTTAGATCAAACACCCTGTATATATACCAACGCTACATAGCTTATTGTATTTTACTCGCCAAGCCCTTTCATCTGATACCCACATTAAGGAGGTTATAAAGAAAAAAGTAGTCCGCCATTTTGGCGACAGACGCCATTTTGAATTTTTGATGATGTAATAAAGCCTATGTTGTATTGTCACCTGACTTACAGGCGTATGCAAAATTTCAAACCTCTAACTTACCAAGAAGTGGGTATGTGCGTTTTAGATGAAACACCCTGTATATATAGCAACGCTACATAGGTTATTGTATTTTACTCGCCAAGCCCTTTCATCTGATACCCATATCAAGGAGGTTATAAAGAAAATAGTAGTCCGCCATCTTGGCGACAGCCGCCATTTTGAATTTTTGATGATGTAATACGGCTACTGTCGGCAGATTTTTGTCCAAAAAGGACATATTTTTCTCACTGTACGGCGGTTTACCGGCCGCCTTGATATTCGCTGTAATTCGTTTTTCCGGCAAAGAGCGCCGAGTGAAGTTAAAATAAAAAAGTTAGTGGAAAAAATGTCTTGAATCCTGTCTGGTAAACACATGTTATGTACTTTTAACTAACTTTCCTTTTAAACGATTAGCATTGCATTACAACGCAAAGTCGGGATTTGTGAGAAACATAGCCGATTATCGCATTCACTAAACTTCGGAAACAATTTCAATTTTGCCATTTTAGAAAAGTCAGTTAGTCAATCAATTTAAAGCTCTTGTTATCAGTTTTCAGTTTCGCTACCCGCGCCACAATATGGTGAATAATTTGATTGCACTCTAAAGTTTTATCGCCAAGGGGAATGAATTTCAGCTACACATCTACACTGCCGCTGTTCAACGGCTCTGTAAATATATTATGTAAAGTCTGAAATTGAAAGTCATCTCTTAAGAAATGTTAGTGTAGTGTAAGAAGAAGACCCATGCCCCGTGCGTTACGCCGTTAAAAAGCGTGAGAAATTTAACTTCAACTCGAGCACTTATAGCTTATCGTCTCCGTTATGAATCACTGGTCTCTCCTGCTTTAGCCTCATCTAACAGCTCATCTCATTCTTTATCGTTTTAGATGCAAAAGATCCTGAGAGTTTTCTTTTCACTCAGTGGTTGCAAGATTAAGTGGAAAACTCAGAAGTGGGGTGAGGGGTCAGATTTCGAGTTTACATCTTCCGGTCCTATTGCCATTTAAGTGGAGTCACATAAATTAGCAGATAATATTAAAGCCAACACTTAAAGCCCAGAACATAATAAATTATTATAGAAATTGGTAAATAGTTTCGTTAAAAATCAACAGTTGACTTAAATTTAGGCCGTCATATTGGAGTTGTCCAGAGCTGGGCAGAGTACCTTCAAAAAGTACTCGTGAAACTTGAGTACGAGTACTTGTTTTTGAAGTATTCTACTTTTGCAAAATTTGGAAAGTACTCTTCTAAAAATGAGTAACGAGTACGAGTACTTCGAAAGATACCAAATTGAAATAGGTAATAGACAAAAAATTAGAGTACCACTTACACCATTATCAGTAAATAAAAGTAAATCGACATTTTAATTGCATTTTTGATAATAATAATAATAATAACAAAAGATCTTTATTGGTCATACAAGTAAACAATACAAATATAACCAAAAGGCCATCGACCGATGTCCTTCAGCCTGTCCATTACATCATTTAATATCTATTGCAAAACTTAAATATAGTGAAAAGTAAGACCAATTTCAGTGTAAAAAAAAAACATTTCATAATACAATAGAAAGAAAAAAGAATATTTCATATTACAATTTAAAGTATATGATGATTGTAAGCAAAAATACAAATAGGAGATTATCAAAAAGAAAGTGTTTAATTAGCTACATGTAAGGAAATCAAAATTTCTTGAATAGTTCTCTCGGGAAAACGACACTTTGGCCTCTGAACTGTTCGTGATCTCAGGAGAGGATTTATAATCTCTAAATTTTGAGGACTTCATGCGAATATCTGGGAAAGCATATTTAGGCTGTCCTGGATGGGATTGACTTTCAACTTGGTAAAAAGATAATTATTAGAAGGCTTGTGGAGTAGGTTCCTCGGATGGCGCATCTTCTTAATTAGTCTCAAAGCGAAGGTTTCAGCAACTTGGATGTTTTTTGCCATTGATTTACGGCAATTCAGGTATAAAGTATGTCCATAATCTAAAAGAGGACGGCAAATGGATTTGTATATTTCTGCCACCAGCTCCCTAGCTATAACGTGATATATGTATCACCACAACTTTTTGATTTTTTTTTGTCAGTTCTTATTTTAAAAATCCGCATTTATTATTACAAATCTCTTTTTTTCATCCCCTTTAATAATGGTGGGGGTGGGAATGGGGGTGGCTAATGCCAACAATTTGTTTGATACCTTAGCTTCTCTTGTATATACTAAACACCAATTTTCTGGACTCTTACCTGCTTGATTTAGCTAGTTACCTCAAATTTACCCCAATTTACCCCCCAACCCTTCCACGGAACGAGATGAAAATATAATCTAGTTCCAGATCTCGTTAAATTACATATTTGTACCAAATTTCAAGTCAGTATCTTAAACGGTTCCAGAGTAAACGTGCGCACAAAAAAGTTACAGACAGAAATTTTTTTTTTCGCTCAAACTTAAAATCTCGACGTTTCATGACATTCTAAGCCTATTTGAACAATAAAAATTTTTTTAAATTTTTTTGTCGTTACTATACTTCCACTGGATGTGGAACTAACTAGATAATTCGATCACATTAAGTTTGTTTCTGCAAGAAATCACAAACTAGTCAGAGCCAATAAGCTCTGTATAACGTGGTCAGTTGACCAATCACGAATTGTTTTCAACCAATCATGTTATGTCTGACTAATCCCCGATTACTTCAGAAACAGTCCTATTGTCAACACTGTATGATTGGTACGCGTCGGCCTATCTACGGCTAAACAACGAACATTTTCTTTGAATCCGGTGCCGACAGCAGAGGATTCCTTTTATGAAAGATACACCGGCGTTTTTAAAAAGTTTTTAGGTCTCATTATCAATTTTATAAACATAATGAAAAGGGAGATGTAGATCGCAAAAAGACGTTTTTTTTATCTATTTATTTAACGTCAGCCTATTTCCGCTACCAGAGCCTATCACCGACGCCAGGAGACGAGCTACCCCCAACCTGGAAATTTTGCCGAACCTCTTCCCTTTAGAAGAGTAGGGATCTTTTACTTGCCTAACATTTAATAAACAAGGGACCGCCTGCTTTACATCCCCTCCGAAGGATGGTATATCCACCATGTAATTCTCGTCTGAAATTACGTAGCTTCCGCGTATACACTGACATACAAGCCGCTAGAAGGTGGGACGAGAACGCTGTATTTGGATGGGTCACCCATCCAAGTACTAACCGAGCTCGACGTTGCTTCAACGGAATATCGACTCATTGAAGTCGCCTCTACGCTCGCCCCCAAAAAGACGTTAAACTTGATTTTAGTTTGTACTGTAATACTGACCTACACAATATTCTATATATACTATCTGGCCTGAAATTATCATATTTTTAAAAAATAATTAATTTAAGCAAAACCGTTGGAGTAAAGCAAAAACTTTATAAGACTTTTTTGCTTTTTTTGGATCAATATATTAAGATGCAAAATATTTGTACGTATACAGAAGAAGGAAAATACAGAATTAAATTTTCTACAAGAAAAATCGGCGGGAGACATGTTTATTGTTTATGGTATATCCAAAGGAAGCAGGCAATGACTATCTCCCAACCACTTGGATGTAATGAATTTTTTTGTTGAAATAATGCCATCTGTAGATGCATATTAAAAAAAAATCACCAAACTTACAATTACGGGTTTTAAGAAAAACTTATGTGAATGCTAGTTACGAAACATCTAATTAATGTTTTCGAATCATTTTTACTTCCTAAAATTGTACAGGGCGGTCAAACATTATTTTTCAATTAAGAACTTTTTAAATTGTTTTTTTTTCAATTTTTTCAAATGGAAGACCCTGTATATTTTTCGACGATGTGAAGAAATGAAAAACGAGCATTTTTTATAAATACTTCCCTATGGCTAATTGCAACCATGTTCGTTTTATTGAGCAATAAGTACTAAATTCGAAAATAAACTCAAAAAATAGAGGTTTATTTAAATAATTCATTAGAAAATATTATAATAAGTGCCCCACATGTTGCCCATTTTGATCGACACACATCTCTATGCTCTCTTGAAATGAGGTTGTTTCTACTGTTCCTAAAATTGCCGATGTGATAGATCTAAAAGCAGTTATTATCCTTTCCTTCATATTTTATACTGTTGTTGGTGTGTCTTTATCAACAATTTCTTACAACGTATCCCCATAAAAAAAATCCCTTTTTGTAAGATCTGGGGATCTAGCAGGCCATTTGGTGGGTCCATTTCTCCCAATCCATTGAAGTGGGTAGGTATTATTCAATTGGTCTCTAACTGCATTTAAATGATGTGGTGGACCACATCCTATTTCGAATCCTTTCAGGAAGATTCACCAATAATTGTGGCAGATAGTTTTCCATAAAATGAAGATAAAAGCTCCAGTCAATGCACCGTCAAAAAAATGTGGCCCTATTACATGTTCTCCAATAATTCCTCCCCAAACATTTATGGATCATCTGCGCTGATTATCATTTTGCCTAAAAAAGTGAGGATTTTCCGAAGCATAATAATGAAAATTGTGTCTATTAACAAATCCATTTTTATGAAAAGTTGCATCATCAGTGAATAAAACATTATGAAAGAAGGTGACATCTTATGTGGCCGCCATATTGAATCCGCCATCTTGGATTACGATATTACATAATTTAGACTTCATATTCATGGTCAGAAACCCTTAAAAATCCTGAGTAATATTTTTTATCAATTTGCGCATGTACATCTCATTTAAAAAAATATTATGGTCGCCATATTGGATCCGCCATCTTGGATTTCGATATTACGTAATTTGGACTTCAGATTCATGATCAGCAATCTCTAAAACCCCCAAGTAACAATTTTTAACAATTTGCGCATTTACATGTCAATTAAAAAAATATTATGGCCGCCATATTGGATTCGCCATTTTGGATTACGATGTTACGTAATTTAGATTTCAGATTCTCGATCAGAAACCCTTGAAAGTTCTAAGTAACAATTTTTAACAGTTTGTGCATGTACGTTTCATTTAAAAAAATATTATGGCCGCCATATTGGATCCGCTATCTTGGTTTTTTGAATCGCAAAATTCGGGGTTCAGAAATGAGATTAGAAACCAAAAAAAACCCAAGTAACAATTTTTTATAATTTCAAACAATTTTTTGATAAAATTTTAATTTACTTTCAAAATTTAAGACCTTTAATTTTGAAATTTCAAAATTCGGGCTCGATAGAATGAAAGGCAATTTTATAACGAACAGTTTAAAAAAAAAAATTTAAATTTCATTAATTCCAGGCTTGGGAATTATCGCTTGTCCAAAAAATGAGCTATTTGCCCCACTGTGCGTCGCTAGCACCACAGAAAATCAGTTTCTTCATTCACGACACATTTTATTCTTTCACTTTTTTTATATTCGACATTTCCAGTTTCCACAAATCTATCGAGAAGGTTTTGGAAGCTGCTAACATCAGAAATCCTTCTTTCAGGATACCTTTGCTTATAAATTCTAGTGGCAAGCAAACAATTTCTGTCCGACTCGCCCAAAACAAAAGTCGTGTCTACAAGTTCCGCTTTATTAAAATTCATTTTGTAAAACTCGAAATACTTTAAATTTAATACAAATGACGACTGACGATCGATAAGTGCGATAAATGTGCATTTGTACAAGACAATTTATACCAAACTGAGGTGTTATGGCTTGTTGAATCACGAAAACAGCAGAGAAATTTACAAAAAACTATTACAGTAAAGGAACCAGTGAAATACTATTTACCAACTTCAATGGATTGGAAGAAATGGTCCCACTAAATGGCCTCATTTCAAAATTGCACAAAGACGTCTTTCAATCAAAATGGGCAACATGTGGAGTACTTATTATAATTTTTTCTAATAAATTATTTTTTAAGTTTATTCTTGAATTTTGAACTAATTGCTCAATAAAACGAAAATGGTTTCAATTAGCAATAGGGAAGTACTTACAAAAATGTTCGTTTTCCAATTCCACATCACATCGTCGAAAAATGTACAGAGTGTTCCATCTGAAGAAATTAAGATAATTCAATTAAAAATAATTCTTTGCTACCCTGTACCTTTTTAGGAAGTAAACATGATTCAAGAACATTAATTAGATGTCAAGGGCGGATCCAGAAAGGTTACTGGGGGGGGGGGGCACTAACATCTACAAAAAATTTTTTCGCCTCGGAATCTAAAAAAATTGTATCGCCTCATGGGGGGGTGCAAATGAAAATCCAAAAAAAAATTTTTTCGCCTCATACAGAAAATGCTATTAAAAATGTAAAAAAAAAATTTTTTCGCCTCATACGCAAAAATACTATTAGAAATCCAAAAAATTTTTTTTCCCACCTCATGCGGAAAAAAAAAGTCACCCTGAAAACAAATACTTTTCTCGGGGGGGGGCAATTGCCCCTGCTGCCCCCCCCTCCCCGGATCCGCCCTTGTTAGATGTTTCGCAACTAGTATTCACATAAGTTTTTCTTAAATCTCATAATTGTGACTTTGGTGATTTTTTTAATATGCATCTACAGATGGCATTATTTGAACAAAAAAATTCATTACAGGTTTGGAGATAGTCCATAATAATATAGAAATGAATAGAGTCTAGAAAGAGGCTTCAAGAAATGTACTAACATTTATAGCATTCCATTTAAAAAAAGGCACTTGATCCTGTAATTTCGTCTTGTCTCGCCCTGTATATTCGAAAATAATTTCCGGTTATAGACTTTTTTATCTAGTTTACTTGCATTTTTTTTTAATTTCTAGCTATCGTAGAACTCGAGATATCGAAGTCCGACGCACTATTACCCCACTCTGTATATTGCCAAAATAATAGATTTAAGCTTAAATTTAATTCCCTATAACTTTGTTCCTATAATTTTTTCAAGTTCTTACCAATTTGACGGCGTTCTATCAGAACCATATTTTTTAATAATAATATCTCCTATATTATTATTAGTCAATTTCAAATTATTAAATAAATTATTTTATAAGCGTCCAGCTAGATATAACTATTTTCCCAACTCTGGCAGTTGTGCAATACAACCTTAAATAACTTAATGACCAATTTAATTATTCAACGTGTCTCAAAATGTCACCTAAATATATATATATAAATCTGCAACTGAAGTCAATAAATAAACCATTCTACATTAAAAATGAAGCTGAGTTTCAGACTCTGGTATTGAAGCAATTAAAATATAATTTATTTTATTTATAACTGTTATGCTTTTTGATTAGCTTGTACTTTTTTTGACCAGAGATTTTTAAATTATTTGTAGCACTGGATTAATTACAGAAAATTTAAAGTACATTGCAAGCCTGAAGTACTAACTGTTTCGTGTAAAAGATGTTAACAACTTGCCCAACTGTCATATCATAATATACGCTGTTCGTGTCTTTAATATCGGTGCATCCTTCAATTTTTTGTCTTCGGGCTTCACCGCCTATATTCCAGTGATAATTTGATCGCTTTGATATACTATGCTGTAATTACTTTCAGCTTTGGTTCATTTAGAATTTCCCAACGGCTTGCAAGTCTAACTTTTCTCTACATCCCATTTAAGGGAGTTTTCGTTGTTGATTTGTGCTATCCGAGTATGGGCCACGTTTCGTGAATATTATTATTAAATTGTTATATTATTTTAGTATGAAACGCTGTATTCCATTTATAGTGATGTATGCAAGATAATGAAGCACCGTTAACTGAGATTAACGTTGCAGAATGAATTTCAAATTAAACCATTTCTTATTCACCTCGTAATTACTCTAGTTGACCTCCCCCTGCTGTATGATACGGATGCCAACATCATACGTTCCGAATGCATGTTAGTCAAAGATCTCACCAAGGCGTTTCCCATCAGCTCCTTGGAGACATCAGACTAAACTTTTGGATGGCGTACTCTTCGTACTTTGTCATTTGGATTTCCCTTAAACTATCAACCGTTTTAATTAACCTCTCTCCGGTTGATGATGCCTAAAAAAGAAAGGATTCGGGAGAATACGATGCCAGAGTCTCTTTGGGGGACGTGTACTAACACAGATTGAGGTAGATTGTAGATTGTTCAAGGGTCTCTCGGCTCTTTCAGCCCTTCTTCATCTTTTGTGGATTACCCTACAATTAGTAGACCCCCCTCCCCCTCTGGGGGCTAATTTCCCCATGTCTTCAGGCGTTAGTTCCACCTTTTCTATGTACTTTAGGCTACCGCGGACTAGCATCTTGCATTCGCAAAGAATATCTTCCGCAGTTTCTATTGCAGTATCTGCACGTATCGTGGTCTGCCTTGCCCATATCCTTAAGATGATATCTAAAGGGGCAATGGCCTATTAAAAGGCCTGTAAGTCGGACTTTTCGAGATCGAGGTGCCTTGTGGCATTCTTTGCAAAAATAAATGATGAACTTTTTCCCTCATCTTTGGCCTCCAGTAGGACTCTTTCTGCTCCTTTTCCCGTTTTTGGATGTCCTCCGGTATCTGTCTCTTGGTAAGCCACAAAATAGTCTTCATCACCTTTTTTGCAAGGGAGTCAGCTAATTCATTTCCTTCTATTCTCTCATGCTCTGGCACCCACATCAAGGCAACCTTGTTGTTTATTGCCAAATTCCATTTGTTTAAATAATGTCTTTTCTCGAAAATTCGTTTAAAATTCTGTTTCCTGAGATTGGACTGACATGGCAGTCTATTATTATACTCTTCGCAAAAATGAAGAGTATATTGTATTTGATCGGCACATTTCTAAAATCGTAAATATCGCTCGTCTGTCCGTCCGTCCGTCACGTTTCTTGTAAGCACGATAACTCAAAAAAGAAAAGTCCGATTGTACAGAAAATTTTTTGTACGTGAAATAAAGGTAAGAGCGTTTTCTGTCTTATCCACACCAAATGAAAGTTGCTTTGATTTATAGTAGAGTGCTCGTCGCTCAAATATACGCATAAAAATAAGTTCTGTGGGGGTTTTGTTGTTACAAGCTGAATTTTATATAAAATGAATGATATATATAATAATAATAATAATTTATTGGTCCGTTCAATCAATATTCATGATATTGAACAAGTCAAAGAAATACATTACATTAATGCACAATTAAATAGGTATTAAATTAGTAATTTTTAAAAACTTCCATTATTTAAAATATTAATATGCGAATGACAATTTTACACACTAAACAAAATTATACTCAGAACTATACTAACATGTAAATATGTTAGTAAAACTGAATTATCTAAAAATCTGCTGATCACGCATCATCCAGGTAATCAGTCACAGTATAATAAGATTTATTAATAAAAAATGATTTTAGTTTCTTTTTGAAGTGGTGCAGGGGGATTGTTATCTCCAGGTAAATTATTATAGAATTTTCTTCCAGCATATGATGGGGTCTTTTCAAATAAACAAGAACGATGTCTGGGTAACTCGAGGAGAGAACCATGTCTCGTGCTATAATTATGATGGGCGGCATTAGGTTGAAATGTATCGATAATTTTTTTACATATAAAATACAATTATAAATATAAAGGGACGGAAAAGTTAGTATTTTGTGTTCCCGGAAAACTGGTTGGCACGAATCTGTTGGTTTTAATGAGAAAATAAGCCTGATAATTCTTTTTTGGGTAATAAATATTCTATTACAATTGCCAACAGTGATATTTCCCCACAGGATAACATTATATGAAAGCACCGAGTTAACAAGTGCGTGGTAAATATTAATCAGACTTTTTGTGTCGACAGAATTTTTTAGATGTAGTATAGCATAGTAACTACTATTAATTTTTTTACAGACATGATCAATGTGACATGTATAACTTAAGTCAGCATCAATATAAGTACCTAAAAACTTATCAGAACATGATATTTCTATCGTCACATTATTGATTTTTATATAGAAATGATCATCACTTTTTTTCCTATTGTAAAAATTCATGGCGACTGTTTTATCTGCATTGACAATTAAACCGTTTTTTCAACAATATTTAGTAAATTGACTGGAAATAATATTAAATTTATCTTGGAGATCCGCTGGATTTTCTGCATCAATTCCTAAAGTGACATCGTCTGCATATATTATAACACAATTTGCAAAAATATATGTTGGTAAATCATTAATAAATAATAAAAATATAAGAGGACCCAGCACAGATCCCCGCGGAACACCAAGATGGGTTTCATATTTATCAGAAAAAATTTTTCCGATTCTAACTGATATTTTCCTATACTTAAGATAAGAGATTATCCATGACAGGAATTTACCCCTAAAGCCTATAGCATATAATTTTTTTTCAATAAAATCAAATTCAAGACAGTCAAAAGCTCGTGTCATGTCGAAAAAAAGTGCTCCTACTGATTTATTATTTTCAATACATTTGTGTACGTATTCAGAAAATTCATATACTGCGGTTTCTGTAGATCTACCAGGGTAAAAGCCATTTTGACTCTTTGTTATTATATGATATTTATTTAGGAAAGACATTATTTTATCATAAATTACTCTTTCAATAACTTTACATAACACAGTTAGAATAGTAATTGGACGATAATTTTCTACACAGGTGGAATCAAGTTTCTTGAAAATTGGCACAACTATACCAACCTTTAAGTCATAAGGAAATTCTCCAAGCTCAATAGAACGATTTACTATATATGCTAGGGGCTTTGCTATATAATATTTTATAGTTTTCATTATCTTGGTAGGAATACAGTCAATGACACACGAATCCGTATTTTTCAAATTATCTATTGCAGCGATAATTTCTGGACAGTAAGTTAGTGTTAGCTAGGGGAAGAACCCTATTGTTTTTGAACAAAATCGATCAGTAAATAAAAATGTTATTAATGATTTAAATTTGAGATTTTTTTTTTGATTTTTGTTTTTGTAAAAATTTACTTTTTTTTACATTTTTTTACGTGTTAGGTAGTTCTTACGCTTTTGACTCGGAATCCAAGGGTCCCAGGTTCGAAACCCACATGTGGTATGGAGTATCCTATATAAAAAGTTTAGTAAACCGGCGAAGAGTACGTTTTTAGCTTGTTTTTAAATTACATCAATTTATTATCAAATATTTTCCAATTGTTTAAACAATCAATTATTTTTTATTTTCAACTTTTTTTCAAATTATGCTAGAAAGGGCAGCATTCTTTGTAATAAACCCATGGCATTTTATGTTTTAGGTATCTTACCTGTATTATCTAATAAACCCTCATTTATTTAAACACATTTACTTTGTTTAAATAAATTATAGTTTGCTAAATTATAGACCTAAGATATGAAAAACATACAATTATTTAATATACAAATTTCATTATGACTCTATTACAAAAAGAAAACGACTTTTCTAGCACAATTTGATGAAAAGTTGAAAATAAATAATAATTGATTGTTTAAGCAATTGGAAAATATTTGAAAATAAATTGATGTCATTTATAAACAAGTTAAAAACGTACTCTTCGCCGGTTTACTAAACTTTTTAAATAATTGTTACACATTCTATAGGATACTCTTCGCAGTTTTTCGTAAATAATGTTAGTTTTAGACATTATTAATTTCATAGTACGAACTTAGTTGGTGAAAGACTCATTGTAAAATAAAGAAAAAATTTAAAAAAACTATGCCATACCCCATGTGGGGTTTCGAACCTGGGACCCTTAGATTCCGAGTCAAAAGCGTAAGAACTACCTAACACGTAAAAAAATGTAAAAAAATATAAATTTTTACAAAACATAAAAATCAAAAAAAAAATTCTTAAATATAAATCATTAGTAACATTTTTATTTGCCGATCGATTTCGTTAAAAAACAATAGGGTTCTTCCCCGAGCTAACACTAACTTACTGTCCAAATTTCAGTACAATCGGATTTTTCTTTCTCGAGTTATCGTGCTTACAAGAAACGTGACGGACGGACAGGCGGACGGACAGACGGACATTTTGAAAGTTGTTCAGAATTCGTTCACTAACACAATGATATGAAAATTTTTTGTCTGCGAGCGATATTTACGGTTTTAGAAATGTGCCGATCAAATACAATATACTCTTCGTTTTCGTATTTGCGAAGAGAATAATAATCGACTGCCATGCCAGTCCGATCGCAGAAAACAGAATTTTAGACGAATTTTCGAAAAAAAAATATTTAAACAAATGGAATTTGTTTAAATAAATGAGAATTGACTAGAAAATGTTGATATATATTCCACTGGACCAATAATAATAATTCTTGAAGAAAAAAACGAGAATAAAGTGCTCAAAAGGGTGAATTCCCTGAAGAATTTACATGTTTTGATTTAATAGTAGTTTTCGAGGCACCGCACCGTGGAGGTGTATATGTATATACATCAAATTCTTCGTTGGATAGTCCTCCCCAAGTCCTATAAGTTTAATGCAAGTTTTCCTTAACCCTGAACAGTTATTCAAAAAATTCCAAAAAGTGATTTTTCTCCATGCAATTTAAATGGGCAACTTCAGGTCCCCATAGGCACCATTTAAAATCAAAATTTTTAAAAACCAAAAAATACGACTTACTTTTTTCGGATTTGGAAACAAATCGAGACCCTTTATAAAAAACCGCTGCCCAAGGAATCACTACTTCCACATCCAGATTCTCTATCCAAGTCACTCACAACGAAAAAACTTTGTATGTGAAAATAATTGTTTATGGATCTTTAATAATATAATATTTGAAATCCTCTACCCCAAAAACCCATAAAACGATACCCCACATCGGTAGTGGGGTGGGGGTGGTGATAGGGGGTGGTAGTGGGGGGTGGATGAAGTAAAAAAATATTTTGAGGTTTCTGGTTCCTGTACATACACTAAATCACAATTTTTTTCACCCCCTTTAATAAGGAGGTGGGGGTGGTAATGGGGGTGGCTAATGCCAAAAATTTTTTTGAGACCTTAGCTTCTCTTATATATACTAAATACCAATTTCATGGACTCTTACCTGCTTGATTTACCCATTTACCCCAAATTTACCCCAATTTACCCCCCAACCCTTCGATGGAACAAGATGAAAATATAATCTAGTTCTAGATCTCGTTAAAGTACATATGTGTACCAAATTTCAAGTCAATATCTTAAATGGTTCCAGAGAAAACGTGCGCACAAAAAAAAAGTTACAGACAGACAGACAGACCGACAGACAGACAGACAAACCGACAGACAGACAGAAATTTTGTTTTCGCTCAAACTTAACATCTCGACGTTTCATGACATTTTAAGCCTATTTGGACAATAAAAATTTTTTTAAATTTTTTTGCCGTTACTATACTTCCACTGGACGTGGAAGTAAAATTAAGTCATTTTTGAACCACCCTAATATACATATGTATGTATTTTTTATGCACCATGTCGTAAATTTAACGTATTTAATCGAAAATATGCCTTTCAACAAAAATATAGCTAAACTGAAGTGTTTCGTCCTAAATGTGGCAAATTGACCACTGTGCATCGGTCGGTACCTCCGTGTGTTGTCGCCATCACTGTTCTTAGCCCAATAATTAGCTTAATGATGCTTGTTTCAGTTCACCCATTGATTCAAGTTCGAAACCAACTAGTGGGAGCCCCTGTAAACACGGATGTCACCCTACACTGTCACGTTGAGGCATCCCCAAAAGCAATCAACTACTGGACTAGAGAGAGCGGTGAGTAGGAAGTTTGAGCTAAGTATACTTGACAATGCACTGACCGGCACTTGTACTCTTTCTAGGGGAGATGATTATATCAAACGACAAGTACTTCATGTCAGAAATCAACAATTCTTACTACAGCGTTCAGATGAAGCTTACTATCAGGCGTTTTCATAAGTCTGATCTGGGTGGCTACAAATGTATATCGAAGAATTCGATAGGTGATGCCGAAGGAAACATCCGTCTCTACGGTAAGCCAACACCCAACTTCCACTTACTTTCTGATTTATAGCCTCCAAACTATGAAATGTTGATGAGACTTTACAGGAGTTGGAGACAATAAAACGGAATTGGTTTTTTTATAAAAATTGATAAAATCCAGTTACAACTGTCTTGTACCAAACCCATTCTTTTTCAGACACCAGCCAATACATATATACCTATTAACAGTTCACAGTGAATTTATATTCTTCGTTCTTTTGTTTTTATTACTTTAGTTGACACATTTTCAATATATAAATATATTTCTATTCCTAGTTAATTCAATAAACAGCTTCTGGATCCATTTAAACGACAGAAGGGTTTACGAGCTTAAAAGAAAATATCTTTGCAAACTTTTAAAAAACTACTTTAACATAAAAGTACTAAAACAATTTTATTACTTGGACTCGATTGAACATTTAGCTCATAATAAAAATTAACAAAACAATTACCCAAAACGTTTGAGAAGTGTCTTGAATAAAATAATTACTACCTTACGAAATACAAAGATACGCAGGTTAAATAAATTGTTAAGCTTTCAGATTTGGTTTAACTGCTGAAGAAAAAGATGGCATACCGTTTGTGTATACCCAAGTCCAAGTACAGTATACATTGAACAAATCGTATGAAATAACATTACGTGATTTTAGTCAGTATGCAATTATAACTTTCATACAGTTTATGATAACGTATGATGTACATGAAATTGGCATATCGATGGAAGGGTAAAACCTACAGGCATACACAAAAAAACGTTGCAAAATGAAAACAAATTTTCCGTGTGTTTAATCAGTGTGTCACTCTGTTTTTAATGCAATTATGATGGTATTTAGGTGAAATAACAAATGGTATAAGGTCAAATGTTTGCCAAAATATAAAAAATTAATAGTTTAAAAAACTAAAAAAACATGCTTTTATAAATACTGCACTAAAAAGCAAAAAATAATCATCGAACCTGGTCTGCCTGTCTACCCCGTAAGAGCCATAGTCTAAGCCGTGTTTCTAATTAAGTATAATATTTGGGTATAAAAGCCTGGGGCGTTTTTCGAACGCTATTTCGAACAGGTTCGATGATTATTTTTTGCTTTTTAGTGCAGTATTTATAAAAGCATGTTTTTTAAGTTTTTTAAACCATTAGTTTATTTTTTTTCTTTTTAGTCTTATATTTAAGGAGAGAATTTTGGCACTTTCGTAAAAACAAACAATTTGTTAAATTTGTACCGGATAATTGTAATCTGCAACCTCGATAACCTCCAGATACCGATTTTCAGTCGAATCTGACGGTAATTGATAAAACCTATCCGCCATGTTGACACCGCCATTTTGAATTTTTAAGTTTTGATTACATATCTGTTTTTTATTTATCAAGCCCTTTCTTTTGATACCCATATCAAGGGGGTTGTAAAGAAAATGATATTCCGCCATCTTGGGTCGGCGGCCATTTTGAACATATTGTAACATTGGGCCAGATAATTATAATCTGTAACCTCCAGATATCGATTTCCAGTCGAATCCGACGATAAGTGATAAAACCTATCCGCCATGTTGACGCCGCCATTTTTAATTTTTAAGTTTTGATCAGATATTTGTTTTCTACTTATCAAGCCCTTTCTTTTGATACCCATATCAAGGAGATTGTAAAGAAAATGATAATCCGCCATCTTGAGGCGGCGGCCATTTTGGACATATCATAATATTGAGTATACTATATTGCATTGTCATGAGAGCTACACGTAATTGCCAAATTGCATGATGATACAACAATTAGAAGTGGGTAAACTTCAGTTCCTTAGACCTTATTACATACCGTGCGTGTAATTTCCCATTAGGCATATACATTCACGTAGCGCGAGAGATTTGACAACACCGGCAGCCGTAAATTCGACCGTTGGTGGAGCATTCCAGCTCTGTTATTTCATTGCAGCCAGCTGGCACGCGCGATGTTGTAATTCTTCTCCCCATGCCTAGCCCGCGACTACACACACGGTAGATAGATAGATATTAGTTACAGGTGGATCTAATAAAAGCATGTTAAAAAAGGATGCAATGCATGGTTTTTAAGCAGTATATCTTTCTGTTTTCAATGTAATCGTGGTATATTTAGGTGAAATAATAACAGGCGCGGATTTATAGGGGGGGTAACGGGGTAATTACCCCCCCCCCCCCAATATTCTGTAAATCATCAACAATTTTTAGGTTGCTTATAATCAAGTCATATTTAATGAAAGATTGGTATCATATGTAAAAATGACAGGAAAAACTATATTTCTATGTATTTTTTTACTAAAAAGTATCGTTAATTGATAAACAAAAATAAACAGTGTCTCATTTTTACCCTCCAAATGGGGCAAAAAAAAAGACAGTGGAGGGCAAATGAAAGACACGTGATTTATTCCCATTCTTATTGACGTCGTACAAATAGAAGTGCAAAAATAAAACAGAGGAGGGTTTTTTCTTTTATATGTAATTTATTCAGATTTTTTACTAAACAAGAAGGGCTTTGCAGAAGGGCTAGTTTCTCCTAAATTAAGAAGCTGAAATAATGTGCCTGCTTCAGTCTGCCTATTTGGTCTCTTTAGTCTCTTTTTTACCCCGCTTTTAATTTTTTCGTTAAAATTAAATTTTTTATTTAAAACTAGCAGATCAATAAATTTCATCACAAAATGTGAAGTATGACACTTCTAGTTGACGTCTGCCAAATACGGACAATGCAAATAGAGAAACTATAAAGTCCCCAAAAAAATTACTAAGGTGCGTTCAAACATTTTTTAAAAGTGAATTAAAGAGTTTACTGAATAATATTTTTTCCCGCATTAACAGTAGGCATAGGACCTGATGGGATAACATAAAAAAGTTCTGGATGTACAAAACAAACTTGAATAAAAAATTAAGTTTAATTTATTTCAATCTGGGTTGGATATCACCTTGTCTTTTATTTGCCTCGCTACCTGTCTGTGTTATTTTTACCCCGACTTTTCAGTTCGTTATTTTTTATAACATTTTAAGAGTCACCTACTGAATATTCTTGATGGTTTGTTTTTTTCGTTATAAGGTTTACAGCAATTTTTGGATTTTCAGCAATATGATTACTGTATTTAAAAGGGTAAAATTAAATAATTGAAGGAATTAACCGTATTGAAACTTAAAAAAAATACCACACCACAGAAATTAGACAAGAAATAAAATCACATATAAGAAACAGAATGTATGTATGTAACCTACTTTATATACAAAAAAACTAACACTAACAAATTACTTATATAAAGTTAACATTACTATTACTATATTAGTGAAACAATTGTTTCCTAGCTTTTTTATATTTTTTGGTAACTGTGGATTTGAAGAATTTGCCCCCCCTAGAATTTTGCCGCCCGCTTCGCCCCCCCCCCCCCCCCCTAGAGCCAGCCCTGGCAAGTTTTAAGGTTTGCAAAAATAGGGAAGACTTCTTTATGTACCTGGCTATAAATGAAAAATGGAGTTAACAATAATGAGTGTAATATTATTTTTCTTCAGACGTCAGAAATACACTTAACTCTTAACGTAACTCTCTTTATGAACTCATTTCATGACATTAAGGTTTGACTTTTTAGACACAGTGGCACGAATCGTTAAAAATTGTCTAGAGCACTTGTTTCGCAACCGATTGGGATATATATATTTTTTAAATACTCGTTATTTAATTTCCAAAAAACGTAAGAGGGCCGATTTCGGCATAAACTTTAACAAAAATATTTCATTTTTCATAATTTTTTAGCATTTTACAGCTGCCATTGATTTCGCCATCTTGCAGGTTGGTTTATAACAATTTGGATATCAGATTCGTAATCAGCGACCTCAAAAACCTCCAAGTAACAAGATTTATGTAAATTAGTAAGAAAAAAAGATTTTATTGGTAAGTTTTATTAAGATTTAAATAAAAAATGTCCATTTTGGCTAAGGTCAATAATTTTGGTTAGCATAATACAAAAATCGGCTCTCTTACGTTTTTTGGAAATTAAATAACGAGTGTTTTAAAAAAAAAATTATCCGAATCGGTTGCGAAATAAGTGCTCTAGATAATTTTGATCGAAAAAATCACGATTCGTGTCACTGTGCGGCTGTGCGTTGTCATTAACAACGGAGGTAAAAGTACTTTTTCTGACGTTGTGAGCGGCGGAAAAAGTAATATCCATAGCAACGCGTATTTTATTTTATACGCCAGCCATGCGATATTAACACAATGCGTTTTTGTTGATAAAATTCGAGATTTTCTATTTTTATTACAGCTAATCGACGTTTGAAGAAAAAATAGTATGTTTTATTCGGAGTAAAAGCCACTTGTTGGAACTCGTCTGTAATTGCCGGACTCACTTCGCTCGTCCGTCAAACCTACAGACTCGTCACTTTTACTCCTAATAAAGCAATATAGTATTTATTCAGGTCAAAGAAACATCTTTTTTTTATTAAAAATCAAACTTTTAAATCATAATTATAGCGTAAGTTTTTTTTAATCATTCTACAATATATATATCAACGTTTGGCTCTTCGTCACTGTCATTCTCCTTTTCCTGTTGGTCACTGTTTACGTGCATGTCCATTTCGTCGTCCTACTTATCATCGAAGCCATCATCATCATCCAAGGCTGCGATAATTTCGTCGTCATCCTGCACGTCCTGATTATCATTTCTGTTTGTATTAGCTTCTGTATCTTTCGGTGCATTCCAAATTAAATATTTATATCAAAATTTAGAAAATGTTTTAAAAAAATAAAATAAAATAACGTAACTACAGAACCAAACCAATGTTTGCCCTGTAGAGTGTGCTTTTTCATTGTCTAACTTTTTGACGAATATTTTATCTCACTTTTATCTCCAATTGTGAGTACTTCCTTTTCCACCTATTTAGGATCACATGGAGGATTATTTTAAAAAGGGTAGCCCTGGCGAGGTCCTTGAAAAAGTGTGTTAAAAATATTATTAATAATAATTTTTGTTTCCAGAGGTGGAAATTCCAGAGCGGTCAGAAGTTTCGGAGGAGACTGAAGAAAAGTCTGAAGAAAACTCCGAGAGCACCGAGAAGCGTCTGTACAACGGCTTTCAAGGGCCACTAACTGAAATTGAAGAGAACAACTTACCATTGAACGTCAGTTCTGCAAATTCGTTTGTCAGAATTGAAAGACTATATTCAATATTGCTGATATTGCTTCAAATCATATGACGCTGAACAGCGTTGCGAGGACACAGTGTATAATTATGTGATATGTGCCAAATCTACATGTGCTTCGCTAATACCTATAATGCTGGGTGTCTTGGTACAGTCATTTTAGATATTACAGTGGCAATTCAAAAAACTACAAAACATTGATGAGAAAAGGGCTATAATAAATAATTTTTTCCAATTCAGGAAACCAAATATATTTTTTCTCTTGCATTTAAAGGCCAAAGTAATTGTATCAATACCATTTCCGTTTTTAAAAGAAGTTAATATCATTTACGGAACACAGACTGATGATTATGAAATATACTCCCATTTTTAACTGTTTAACTTAATATTTGTGGACAAATGATGGTAGTACCCTCCCTGTATATTTAATCTTACCATCGCATCGTTTAATTTCTGTCTTTTTTAATATACAGGGTGTTCTAAAAGTGGACAATCAAACTAAGTGGCGGGATGGAGGAGGTCATTTCCGATCGAAATAACCATTTGTGGTTGTTCAGTTGTTAATGGTTCAAGAGTTTACTAATTTTTACTAATTTTGTTATATTTCTGACACCTTAATTCTCTTATAAAATGCATTTTTTAATAAACACGAAAAAAATGATAAAAAAATCTGTTCTGTATAACCCTATATGTTGGTCAACTTTCTGTAATATTGTTTTTTCTGTCAGCACCACTTAAAAAATAAGTAACATCTTTTGTGAACGAAAAGTGTTCACAAAACCATTTTTTTAAAATTTGGTGGAAAGATGCACCCACTTAAAACCCAGTAACAAAAAGAAACAACCATGCAACTGATTTTTTAAAATTAATTTTCTAGTAGACGCACTTTGCAATTTCAGTTGCAATAACCTTTGAACCAGCAACAAGTGGATAACCACGTATATGGTTATTTTGATCCTCTCTTCGTTTGATCGTCCATTTTTTGGTCACCCTGTATAAGAGTCAACAAGTGTGTCTTTCTTTTACGAGGTAAACAGAAATTATAGTTATCAGGAACATTTTTGATCAATATATTTCATCAAAATTATTCGTTATAAGGATCATCACTGTCGATTGTCGTGTTTCATATTTTTTCAAATATTTTGAAAACTATGCGGTTTTCTAGGATATTAAATAACTTTTCCAACAACTTTCAGCTTTATATTAAATTTTCATTATTAATTTAAAGAAGGACCTGAATTTCCTAGCGTATCTAAAATGACTGTACTATATGTATATTAAAAATTAGCAGTAGCATTATAAATGTCAAATATGTTGCTAATAGATGCCTGCGTAAAAATAATTTGTATTTAGTTACCCTTAAAATTTAAATCAATTACTAGTTAACATACCTTTGTTTGTTACATTACTCTGTTAAAATAATAAAATTATTTTCATGTGACATAAAATGTTTATATTTAAGCTAAATAAATTGTTTTAAAGTAATAAAAGTATTTTTATTAATTTACCACCCAGCGTGATACTATTTCATATTATCATGACCACCCAGTACATAATATGACACCTTTGTACTTTCCCATATACGAAACATATAGAGAACGTATTGTGGCCGGGAAACAAAAAAAGTGGTTTTTAAATAATGTCTGTAGTCTGTCTGTGGTAGCACCTAAAACCCAAACCACTAAATCGAATTTGTTTAAATTTTGCATACGTGTTTAGGACAGTCACATATCGAGGTGAAATCACAAAGTCCCACCTCAAATGTACGGGAACTAGAAAGTAAAAAAGTGAAAAATAATTTTTTCTCTCTAACGATTTGGATCAGAAACACGTGGATACTCCCTTAGCTCTAGTATGAGATGCCATAACTACTTGCTCCTAGAAAATGCAGGGAGGGTGGTTATAACAGAAGGATGAGGTTAAAGAATTAAATAATTTATTTCTCTAACAACTTTATTAAATTTATCACATGGATACTTCTTTAGTACCGGTAAGAAATGGCAAGAGTTGCTCTTAGAAAACGTAGAGGAGGGAAGCTGTGTGGGTAGGGTTTGCAAAATGAAATATTTTTTTCCCTAAAGAACTGCTTAATATAATATAAAATATTTATATGCATATGTTTTTACTCACGTACAGTACAGTACTTTTAGAATTAGTTTCAAAATATAACAAAAATAAAAACGCACCTCACTGTATTGTTCCATTGATATAAAACCAATACATTTCAAATTAATTAACTGAGTTTTGAATTAATAAACTTTAGAGACATCTGTGGGAAAGTAGCAAGACTTGCAGGACAAGCTAAAGTAGAAATACATAAAGAAAAACATGGAGCTTATAAAGAAATCGATCGTCAGCTAGCGCCTTCGTGATATCATAGAAAGCATTGAAATAAGGTAGGACAATAATGTAGGAAATTTAATTTTTAGTTTAGTTTTTGGCCATGTACCTTGAAATCATATCTGTATATAGTGTGTCCCACTTTAGTTATTAGTCATTCAATTTCAACCAAATTTGGATTACTAACAAAAACCTTTAACATATTTTTTTTTTGAGTAAAACAAAACGTATTTCAGTCATTACCGTGCATTTGTATTAAGAAAAAAATGGTCGATTTTTCGAGAAGTATTAGTCATTTTTTTACTGAAAACTAATGTAATATTACTGATCAATATGTTTTAAAACCTTTATATCTAATATTTAACGACATTTGATTTATAGTTTTCTAATTGCGACCAACTTAACATTACATTTGTCAAATATTAAATAATTAATAACTTAGTGTAAGCTTTCACGACCATTGATCAGTGAACTCGGGTGTTGCCGTGGTTGTCGAATTTGCCATATATTTGTTATTTATTGAAAAAAATAAAATCTGATGCCCAGTTTTTATCGAAAAGTGCACTTGTTTACGTACTGTGTTATAAATTACAAGCATCATATCATCGTTTTAAAACTATTTGCGTCCATTTTAATTTGTGCTTTTCTCTCAACATTCAGTTTTTGCTCCTTATCAAGTGCTTCTTAGAAATTAGATTCAATTTTTTTTATATTCCATATTTTTATGTGCCCAGTTATAAATAATATCACACAAAAATATGAATGATGTGAGCGATATATAATTTTAAGGTAAGGGGCAAGAGAAAGTCACAAAACTAATTTCAAAATGTAATATTAATTTATAATAAAAATAGGTGTAATAAAATAGTATATCTACCGAGTAAGAACAATTAAATAAAATAAAATTTAAAAAATACGTTTTATCACATATTTTAAAATGCAACCAAATAACAACTTTAACATTAACTATGCATATAACTTGTTATAACTAATTAATGTAAGTATAGACAACTTAAACAAACATGTATGTTGTATTAACAAATGTAAACAATGATATGGGTCATTGCAAATATAAAACTGCTTTAAAAATTGCAAATCAACAACCATATATTTCATCATTACCCAATACATAGGCTCGTAATCATTCAATGATAACGATAATCTTTGGTAGTTAATAAGAAGCATAACAGGACACTTTAATAAACTTTTTCCCTCTGTTTCTTCATTAGACGACGTCCTATATGCAAGAGCACTGGACCAGAACGAATTTGCTTAAAAACGTTTATCGCTTCTTTGTGAGACGCACCATGGAGTGGTTTACTATTCACAGCTAATATTTCATCACCTGAAAAAAATATTAATAAGTTAGATTTATATTTGCAACTTGTAGTTGATGTCATTTCCTACAAAACCTGCAGAAGCCTTTCGAATTAGTCATCATCTCAATAACTTCCACATCGTAGTGCAATGAAAGTAGAGTAACGATAAAAAAATAGATTTTTTGTTCACATAGGCTTAGAATGTCCTGAAACGTTGATATTTTAAATTTTAAATTTCTGACTTGTCTGTCCGTCCGTCCGTCTAACATTTTTTTGTGCATACGATTACTTTGGAACGGTTTATGATATTGACTTGAAAGGGTCTCGCCGGTTAAGTATATAGAATTGGGCCCAGCGGCTTATTGGGCATCGTTTTATGAGTTCTTGTGGTGGATGATTTCAAATATTATATTATTAAAGTTCTATGAAAACTTATTTCCACTTAGTAGAGTGCAAATATAGTATCACTTTTTTCATGTAAGAGAACGGGATAGGAAATCTGGATGTGGAAGTAGTGACTCCTTGGGCACCGGCTTTTTAAGTATGTACGCTTGAACTTACCTTCCTTTAATGTACCACTGTCAGCTGCCTGTCCATTAGGGAAAATAGTCTTGACGTATATGCCCATGTTGCCTTTTGGAGAATCTCTCCCGCCTACTATACTAAATCCCAGTGGCTTAAAATCAGATCCTTTCTGGAAAATTACTTGTCGAATTGTAAAGGTATTGCCACCACGAGGGAGCGTGCAAAATTTGCTTTCCTCCTCTTCTATTTCTTCTAGTTCCTCTATAGATTCCTGTCCAAAAATAAATATGGTTAAAAATTTGCCACAAATTAACACTTCATTGTAACACGTCATTTTTTATTTTCTAAGCACTATCTAAACAGATAATTCTTGATTTTAGGTAGACCAGATATCAAACAAATATTGTTAGTTTATCAATTAATTCAATACAAGAGATAATATGCAATCTATATAAATAAAATAGTGTATACACTGTGTTTTCTCTTCCTATCACGCCATTATCAATGCAAGCAGCTGCATTTATTGACTGGAATCAAATAATAATACAGACAAAGGAACTTTACGATTTCCGGTTAAATTTTAATCCAAATCTATTGTTAAAGAAATATTTCTTAAATATATTAATGTTTTCCTCAGTTAAAAGCGAACAATTTTCATTAGTAGTCAACATTTTAATGTTTATTCGAAAAATAAAAACAAATATCCTTGAATTCAAACAGTAATTTTAAACTCTATCTAAGCGTGAATATGAATTTCTAATATAAACTAATCAATCTGCTAACTATAATAGAGTGGCGTTGATTTTCTATTAGAATAATTTTTTGCTAATTCTCTTCCTGGGTTTTTCATAGATAATTGAACAAACCTACGTCATGGTAAATCACATCTGAAATATCATAGGGTGATATTATGATGGTGTTTGTAGTGCCAAATTAGTTTACTGATATAAATGAAAAAAAAATGTTCTCTTAACTCCTGCCTTGAGCAAAATTTGGCCTGGCATGATCAGACTTGCTAACACCCTAATTTTCTCTCTATCTATTTGCGCCTCTGAGACATGGACCGTTAGGGGGACGGACACACGATGTGACCTTCGGCACTTACAAAATGAACCTCTAAAAGTCATCCGAACAGCAGGATAATTTGAAAAATACGAATCTTAGGAAAAAACTTTAAATACGAAGGTAGCAGGAAATTTCTCTGGCTTTCTGGCGGCGACCTTGGATTTGACCTTGGCAATGACCTTCAAGGTCATTTATTTGAAGGTCAAGTCAGTTTTTTAAATTAAACTCTCTACTTTTAACCCCAAAAATGAAACGAACGAAAGATTTTACGTTCGGGTATGACCATCGGCACTTACAAAATCGACGAAAGGTCTAAAGGTCATCTTTACTTTACTCTTGAACTTCAATTTACAAGGACTTGTTGCTAGTCTTAATCCCTGGAGTTTTCGTTTGGAAGACCGAAACAACTGAGTTAATCGGAATCTCATGATTCCGCAAGTTTGATACTCAGTGTTCTGGTCGCCTTACGGATAGGAATTTTTTTATGCGATTTTTCCAGAAATCATTAAGTGTAGAGTCCATTATTAGTAGGTAAACAGATACCAATCACGTCAAATTTTAATCCCGTCGGAGAGAAATCTTCGATAGGGATTTTTTTTATGCAAAAATCGCAAAAATTCAAATAAGTAAAAACCCTCATCGTCAGTGAATAAATGAAATCACGTCCTGATAGAACGTCATTAATGATCTGAGGTAGTGGAGTCTTGACCTATTACTTGTCTATCGACGTATATCTTATCTCGAACCCGCTTGGGAATGGAAGAACGGGACAGAACGCGGCTGGCGCCCTTCTAAAAATAAATTGGTGTCGCGTCACCTAGACGCACAGTAGTGAGTTCTTCTACAATATCACCAAGGAGCTAAGGGGGAAACGCTATAGAGCGGCTGTGCGCCTAAGGCAACCGTGACTGATGGCACGATGCTGTCAAACGTTCCATACAGTAAAGAGCGGCCAAATACAACAATTCATGGATCACAAAATATCTGTCAAAATTTGAAACATGAAACCATCCGGGCTACTGCAATAATTAAAACCTACAGGGTATTTGCAGCGGTCCGAAGAACCTGAAATTTGGGACACGGGTAGATTATAAGCGCAATACATACACACTGCAATAATGACAAAGATATGAGGGTGATTGAACTGTAAACGGGACGCACGGTATATGATTCAAGAATCGAAATTTATTGTCTGAGTTCCCACAGACTATTGTAAAATTTGTTAGATTTATTTAACAAAGATACAGAGGATTAAATAAACATTAAGGATATTGTGTTGTATCAGGGTTCAATGTTCAAGATAAATTATTGACTCTAACTATGTCTGCGCATTCCAGATTTAGTCACAATATCATTTCAGCAAAAAATAGTCGAGATAAGCAGAAGATATGTGAAGTACTACTTTGGATGTGTATAAATAAACGTTCGACAAACATTGAGGAGAAAAGGGGTTACAAAAGACTAAAGACAGCTCTGGCCAGCAATGTCATTAGACTAAATAAACAAGCTTAATGCAAAGTAATTTGCGGTTACTTCTCAGCTTCCTCAGACTTGTAAATAACGAAGGCAGCTTTGTTTCAAAGCAGCACCTCTCACATGACCTGAATGTTGTGTTATTCACATTAGAATATGGACGTAGTGACTAATGACAAATGTGCTACCGGTGAAAATCCTTGAAGACATAGATAACATCTCGCCAAAATTTTACTATTCTAATAAGCTGTTATTCCTCTGTGACCATTTTTGTTACGCAAACAAACAGGAATCTTGGCAAATTTTGTGTTAATAAATGAATTAGAGAACAACTTTTGTGTTTATATTTAAAATATCATCTTCAAGATATCCTTCAGAGGTGCCTCAAATATGGCTTGGAATTTATTCCTGAAAATTTGTGTCTATTTTTCAATATTTCCAATTACTAGAATCATGCATTATTTATTCATAAGGAAGGAAGTTTGAGAACAATGACAAAAAAAATTAGGGGGAACATTTGTTGGCATATCTTAAAATCAGAAATTTCAAAACAAAAATTTAAACAGCTCCTAATAAAGTTAAAATGAAAATGATAAAATATGTAGAAAAACATGTTGTTTCATAAAATAAATAATGAGGTTTCTTAATAACATAATAAAACTGGTTTAAATATCAAAAGAGCAATTATTGCCAAGGTAATATTGACAGTAAATAACATCAAATTTATCATCTATACTGCGTAGCGTTTCAGATAATCCATATACATAAGGAATTAACGTTGAGCAAAGCTATTCAACAATAAGAACAGAAAAATTATTTTTAATTTAACTTAATTCTTATTCCTGTACATTATTCCTATGGTATGATGTCTTAGATGTGGTAAAATTACAATTAGTTAAACAAGTGACCTTTTTCGATCATTATTTTTTATCGATCACGAGCGTGTACCATCGACCACAAACGATTCAAATTCCTGAACGTTTTCATGCCTACCTAAAGAATCCTTACTAGCTGTGCCGTTCATTGTGTATAAAGTACATGAACTAATACCTTCTAATGGGAAAATATAATAGATGAGTTGTTCATGATTCACGTAGTAGCACACATTTGTATTTAATGATTTTCATGATATAATAGAGTAATCCTGTGATAGAGGAATATTAATACCGATAGTTGGCAAACTGCACTCAGGCAATTAACAAACACATTAGAGGGAATTACCGGTTTCCTCACTTCTAATATGTAATCTAACATCATATTTTACAGGTCAAGTCTTGAAAAGGTACTGGAACATGAAATTTGTTCCCGCGGTGCACAAATTCTGAATTTTGCGAAAGATCCCACTTGATAATCTTGGATTCACGATTTGTCAACTGAATTTTTTAAGAGGTAGTGAGTACAGTAATCTAAATAAACGTAAAACTATTAAAAGTTCAGCAATATAGTAGATGTCATATAAAAAAATTAATGTACGATAATAGTATATCATGCCATGAGCCGTGTCTTAAGAGCCATTAAATGTGAGTTGCATACACTATTTTTTTTATGACCAGTCATAATGAAATAGAAAATAAAAATTTTATTTCTGAAATTGCTGGGTAAACATGACATGACAAATGACTTTATAAACTTTAGATCTGTCAGATGTTCAACGCAATAGTTGATATTGTTATTATTATTTAGTGTATGCACAAGAACTCTGCCCCCCCCCTCCTCCCCGATTACCACCGCACCCATGTTTAAAGAGGGTGAAAGAAATTAAATTGTGTTTTAATGCGTGTACAAGAACCAGGCGCGCAGCCAGGGGGCGGGACATGGGGCCCGCGCCCCCCCCAAGGCGTCATCCATGAACCAAAAAACAAAGAAGCATCACTATCAGTACAAATAGTCCCTTCAAATTAGGAAATATTTAAGAAAATTTTCCCACAGTTATGAGACCTGTAAAAAGTTAAGTATTTGTGTTGTCTAATCATGATTTTTACCCCCCGCAGTTCTAAAAAGGGTGGTTTTTGAGAAATATATACATATGTATGAATCTTAGCGTTTTTTCGTCTTTCTCTATTTTGAGGAAGAACTATGCATTTTGGTAAAAAATATCAAGAGAGCAAAGTAGTAGAGCATAAAATTTCCTATAAATTTTGTCTCTTGTTTTTTTTTCGAATTCCGCTTAGTTTCGCCGCTAGAGGGCGCGAAATAAATAAATATACATATAGACTTTTGCGCCTTTTTTTAGATTTTGAGCCAAAATTATGCATTTTTATGAAAAATTACGAGATCAAAGTTGTAGAACATGAAATTCACTATCCTTAGTTCTAGTTTTTTTTTTTTTTTTTTCATAAAAATATATATATTTTATGTTCTACAACTTTGATCTCACGTAATTTTTCATAAAAATGCATAATTTTGGCTCAAAATCTAAAAAAGGCGCAAAGTCCATATGTATATTGATTTCTTTCGTGCCCTCTAGCGGCGAAACTAAGCGGAATTCGAAAAAAAATGGTAAAGGCAGAACTCATAGGAAATTTTATGCTCTATAACTTTGCTCTCTTGATATTTTTCACCAAAATGCAGTTTTCCTCAAAATAGAGAAAAATACGAAAAAACGCTAAAATTCATATATATGTATATATTTCTCAAAAACCACCCTTTTTTAGAACTGCGGGAGGGTGAAAATCATGATCAGACAACCCAAATACTTCACTTCTTACAGGACTCATAACTGTGGGAAGATTTTCCATAAAACAGCAATGTTACTTCCACATCCAGTGGAAGTATAGTAACGACAAAAACATTTTTAAAAATTTTTATTGTTCAAATAGGCTTAGAATGTTATGAAACGTCGAGATTTTAAGTTTGAACGAAAAAAATTTCTGTCTGTCGGTCTGTCTGTAACTTCTTTGTGCGCACGTTTACTCTGGAACCGTTTAAGATATTGACTTGAAATTTGGTACACGTATGTATTTTAACGAGATCTGGAACTAGATTATATTTTCATCTTGTTCCATCGAAGAGTTGGGGGGTAAATTTGGGGTAAATAGGTAAATTAAGCAGGTAAGAGTCCATAAAATTGGTATTTAGTATATACAAGAGAAGCTAAGGTCTCAAAAAATTATTTGGCATTAACCACCCCCACCCCATTATTAAAGGTGATGAAAAAAAATTGTGATTTAGTGTATGTACAAGAACCAGAAACCTCAAAATATTTTTTTACCTCATCAACCATCCCCACTACCACCCCTACCCCATTTTTAAAGGGAGTAACAAATAAATATGTGATTTAATGTGTGTACAGGAACCAAAGGCCGCAGAATTTTTTTTGCATCAGCCATCCTCACCGAAAATTTGGACGTGGAAGTAGGGATTGCTTAGGCAGCGTTTTTTTTAAACGGGTGCTGGAAATTTCTAGTGCTTACAAGGTGTGATAATATATTTTCTATTTTCTATTTTTACTTTCTAGAATACTCAAAATACTGCTGTACAATTACAATGACCAATGGACTAGCTGTACGTAGTTGCACAGTTATATTTTATATTCTTTGGTTGGTTCATATCCACATTAAACTATGATGAATAATCAATTTCCAACAAAGAACATGGTTATTATATTCTATTGTGATTGCCAGCCACTTACTACTTAATTGTTGTATACAATTATACCATGAAAATCATTAAATACGAATGTATGCTAATGTATGATTCATGAAGCGAGTATTAATATTTGATATATTATTTTTATTAAATGTATTACTTCAAGCATACCTTACATACAATCAACAACTTAGTTGATTGGGCGACGCAGTGCTGCCAAATCGGACATTTTTGTTACACATTTCAACTTTCCGATGGCAATTTTTGACCAAATAAGATAATTTTTTTAAAAAATACTCGGAATTGATTTTAGAAATATCTTTCCAGCCGAAATTTTGATTTCTAAAATTCCCTAAAAAACCCATATCCCCAAAGAACAATTATATAAACATATCAATCTTATAGTATCTAAAAATAAAATTTAGGGATTTTCAGAAAAAAAATTCAGATAAACGTTATAGGATTTTAAGCGGATGATGCAATGGGTTTTGAATTTTTATGGGGTTTCATGGAGTAACTTTGATTTTTTTTAACGGGAACCCATATTTTATAGTTCAGATGCGTTTTCTACAGAAAAAAATACAATACTTTTATAGGAAACTTTTTTTTCTAAAAGTTCAATTTCTCATCTCATTACAGAGTTGTTCTTTTGGATTGTGGATTTTTTAGAGAATTTTAAAAATCAAAATTTTGGCTGGAGAGATATTTTTTAACACCAGTTCCGAGTATTTAAAAAATATATATCTTATTTAGCCAAAAATTGCCATCGAAAAGTTGAAATGTCTAAAGAACCAAAACTTATAAGAAAACTTCAGATCTATAGTACAGGAGATAAACCACAAAACTGGTTTAAAAGCTGTTTAAATGGTAGAGGGCAATTTGTTGAAATTAATAACTCCATTTCTGATGTTCTTAGAATTTCAATAGGACCACAAGGGTCAGTTTTAGATCCCCGACTACATGTTATTCATGTGAACGACTTTATCATGGACGACTGTATATTATTTGATAACATCTCTTCTATCATTAGAATCGAATATAGAACAATGGTAAGCAAAACCAATGTAAAGCTCTCATAAGCTCGCGAATGGTTTACATACATATTTTTAAGATTTAACGCTTTAAGGAAAAAATATGAGGAAATTCTTTTAATAAAAACAAAAAATTGTACTATTAGACAAGAGCAAACTGTTAAATTTCTAAACAACTTACAGACAACTGTTCTTGGTCTACTCACATTGACAGTACTTGAAAACCAGTAGCTATTATACTGACCAATTACGTGATGTTGTTGACAAGTCAGTTTTAGTCATGCACTATGCTCATTTATATTCAATATTATCTTATGTCATAATCGCCTGGGGAACTAAAAGGGATAGTACTAGTCTTCAAATTACAAAAAAGAGCTGTAAGATTTATTGCCGGTTTAAATAAGCGACACGGCTCTAAAACTCAGTTTAAACGATTGGGAATATCAACATTACCCTGCACTTTGCTATTGAATCTATTAATGTACGCTAAAAAGGAACCAAATATCAATACCTCTAATAATTAACATTCTCATTACACAAGAAATAGAACACTTGAAATACTAATACATAGAGAACAAAGTCCAAAATACTTGGCCATAAAAGCATATATTCATTTACAAGTACAAAAATATGGAGATCAGATAACATAAATTAAGTTAGAACTTAAAAAATTATTAATAAATAAAAGTTATTTAAGGAATTTAAATGAATATAACGATGAGTTCATATTTATATGAGTTTAAAGACGAAATAAATAATAATAATACTTAATGGTCTGTGAAGTTCACAAGAACCAATATAAGTTGAGTTACACTCGGCAACAGCGCGATAACTTCAAATTAAACTGGCAAGGTCTTGAGCGCCATTACTAAAAGATCAAAGGCTGTCGTCTTTTGTATAATTCTTTACTCTTTGCTATTAGTATCATGGTGTTATACGAATGCCAATATTGATTTTAATAAAATGTGTTATTATACTCTTCGCAAATACGATAACGAAGAGTATATTGTATTTAATCGGCACATTTCTAAAACCGTAAATATCGCTCGCAGACAAAAAACAACTTTCAAAATGTTCGTCTGTCCGTCCGTCCGTCCGTCACGTTTCTTGTAAGCACGATAACTCAAGAAAGAAAAATCGGATTGTATTGAAATTTGGACAGTAAGTTAGTGTTAGCTAGAGGAAGAACCCTATTATTTTTTAACAAAATCGATCGGTAAATAAAAATGTTATTAATGAAAACAAAATTTTTTGATTTTTATGTTTTTGTAATTGAATAGAAATCTGGTGGAATGATATTTCATTTTAATATCTAAATATTTATATATTTTACAAATATACATTTCATAATGTAATATACAAGCGTGAAAATATGATTTTAGCTCGTGTCTTATAATGTAAAAATTTACATTTTTCTACGTGTAAGGTAGTGGTGTAGTTCTTACGCTTTTAATTGAAATTGACTCGGAATCCAAGGGTCCCGGGTTCGAAACCCAAATTGGGTTTGGTATGTTTTTTTTATTTTTACTTTATTTTACATTGAGTCTTTTACCAACTAAGTTCGTACTATAAAATTAAAAATGTCTAAAACTAACATTATTTACAAAAAACTGCGAAGAGTATCCTATAGAATGTGTAACAAAAATATAAAAAGTTCAGTGAACAGGCGAAGAGTACGTTTTTAGCTTGTTTAAATCCTGCGATAATTTTCGATCTGAAACATTTAAAAGCTTGAGTGATCGCAATAGCAACTTTAATTTATCCTGAGACCATACCTGTTACACTTAAATAAAATTGTGAAACATTTTTACGATGTCAAGTATTGCTCGAAAGTTAACAGTAATTTTTCATATCCACGTTGTATAATACATCCTGTACCATAGTAAATGCTAAATAGAATTAATTGTAGTTTTAAAACAATTACATACCTGTTGCTCACGTTCGCGTTCAGCGTCCCGTCTGGCTTCCGGTTTTTGTCTAGCACCTATAAGTTCATAATGGCTTTTAGAATTAGCCACTTTAGAAGCAAAATGCGGTCTGATCACTTGTGTTTCACCTTTAATTGACTTAACTTGTTCTTTATTCCAATTAGGCGACTGTGACCTCGCTCGGTCAAGAGGTTTATTTAGTTTGGTTTTCGGTATTTTAATGTTGAAATTTTCGATTTTTGCGGCATTTTTGCTACCCTTATCCGGTTTGTTCAGGGCTATCACAGACCATCTTCTGTTGGGTGCTTTCTCCTCTTCGTCATAATCGGGGGGCGGCTCATAAGGCAATGCGTCCCATTCACTGCTGTGACACTTGATGAATTCTTTCGAATGGGAAGGGGTAAAAGTCAAAGAATGAATTGATCTTTGTCTAGAACGGGGCTTTCTAGTTTGTGAATTTCCCCCTGAATTTGGCGACGTAGGGCATGGGGATGGTACGTAGAATGTCGGTTGCTTCTCCTGGTTTGGGTTGTGGAAAAATTCCTGCACAGACAACGCGCGCCGTTTTCTTAAACCTACATGTATTTGGCTTAGTTTTGCTCTTAGCACATCTTGTACACTGTTTTTCTTATTAGTACTTGGTATTCGTAATGAGGATGTAGTGTGCGGGGTGCTGACTAGTATATGGGGACCAGGCGATTCAAGCAGAGAACTTTTAGATGTTTCTGAATTGTGTACACTAACGCCTCTAAGGGATGCACAACATTTACGCAACCGCTTCCATTTTTGGGATATGCTGCCATTTATATCTGAAAATAAAAAATGTAATATAAACATTTTATAATTATTTTGACGCAACACAGAAAGAAATATAACATCAGGGCATTTTGTGAGTAACCGGTAATAACTAATTACGTTAATTGTTATCCCAGTAACATCCATTAATGAACTCATCTATTTTCACTAAAATTAGTTCGAATACGAAAATATGGAACATTTTCCTGAGCAGGTAACAACATAAACATTACGTTCAAATTTGGTAAATAATGCTTAAAAATATCGTTTTACAAGAGCCAATATCGGTTTCAAAAAACATTTTAAATATGAGAAAACATGAGAGGTGCCATGGACTTAAATTATGTCTGCTAATTAGCAAATATTTCCAGAACGTCCTACAATTTATTATACTGGGTACACTAATTCATTCATTGACCTTTACAGACTTGAAATTAACGCCACTGGTGACTCTTTGATGACTAGGATTTTTTTTAGCATTTCTTTATCTAATAGGAAACTTTGTAGAGAATAATATCGTCGCCAAACCATAGGTATACCCCAGGGTAGTACCTTATCATCATTACTGTGTATTTGTTTGACGAAGACCTTGAAAAACACCTTCATTGTAGTCAATTAGGAATGTTTGCAGATGACACTATCGTGGGAATCTCAACTGAAGCTTCGAAACAATGGCAAGCAAAAGCTAATTTAACATAAGAACCATTTTATAGTTGATTCGAACCAAGATATATTTAATAAAAAATAAATATAGTCTGAAACATCATATTGATTATAATACACATGTATAGTTTCTGAAATATTTAGAAAAAAATGAAATAATTACTAGCAAAGAAGGTGATGAATAAACTTCAATATTACTATTTTTTAAATAAATATTCAAACTGCTGCTCGGTCACTTACAGTTATTTCTTTTTGGACATTTTGAAGATTTCCTGGCGTATTCGGTCTTTTAAGTCCTCTATGTTATATGGTCTATTGAAATATATTTTAGATTTCAAACAATAAGGAGAAATCTAGGATGATTAAATCAGGTGAACTATGTTGCCATTTAGTATCTCCCCTCCTTCCGATCCATATGTTGGGGATGTTGTATCTAAAAACTGTCGAAGGAAGATTGTATAGTGCGAGGAGGCGCCATCTTATTGAAACCATCGTGTCACCGCGTGCATTTGGAAATAGAACAGCTAAATCAGGAATGTGTTGGAATTGAAGAAAGTAGCGTTCTCCGGTTGGCGTTCCTTCAAATAAATAAGCTCCCACAATTCGAATACCGACAATTCCCGCTCGCACATTCATTTTCGCTTTGTGTGCACCTCCTGCATCCAATGCCGGTTTTCTGTCCTATCTGGATAAGGGGCAATTTTGTTACACCTCGTGAGATGTAACAAAATTGCCTCTCATCCAGACAGGATTTTCTTTTCATAGTAAAGGGCATAGCCGGATAAGTAGGGTGAAACGGCCCCCGGCCCTATCTTCATTGAGAGAAGGAATATAGTTAGCAATAAGTGAAGGGAATAATTTTGCAAAATATTAACGCAAAAGGGTGGCGCGTTTCACGGGGTGACGAGGGGGATGAAATCCATAGGACCAATTTTTTGTGCACAAACGCAGCAACTGAAAATTTTGGAAAAAATATATGTTGGACAAGTATTGGAAAGGATTATCAGAAAAAATTGTCGGTCAATTTGGGAAAGAACTAAGGGCGAGAAGACATCGGTATACTTTTCAGATATTTTTAAAGGTAACTTCCCCTTGTTGCACCACATTCAAAATTTCTTTGTAGCGTCTACTTTCACCCCCATATAACATATTCTTTTCGCTGCGTGGTCGGAACATCACGTCATAGTGAAAAAAAATCACGTTCGTGGTCTTTCGAAACAAGTAGTCTATGTAATGAAGGCAGGAAGAGTGTAAATATTTCGTGCAAAGACGAGATTACCTTCCCCTCCCATTTTTGAGGGTGCTAAACACGATGGAAGTGGTGGGAGAAGTTTTTGACCACTGCAACTCATTGAAACGGCCAAAAACCACCCCTTTTATGGATCCCTTTATATTTTCATATATAAACGGTGTGGGGAGTGATTTATTGACGGGTTATACTTGAAATAAAATGGAAGGGGGTTATAGAGTAAATGGAATCCAGACAGCAGGCCTATGGGGTTGATTAGGCCCTCCCGAGGCGAAGGGTGGAAAATCATTTTTTTTTTAATGATTCGGTTCAAATGCGTATCCCCCCGTTTTCGGGGTAGTTGATATTGGAAAAAATATTCATTTTTAGCTCCAACATCTCGTCATACTTCAAACGGGCAGAAACCATCAGAAACCATGCTATCCAGGATTTACGGCTTTTTTCGGAACATGATCGTTATTCCTGAGCATATTCCTTCATTTTTCACGGAAGAGAAGGTGGTAGCGACCTCAGGGGTTGTTCTCACCCTTAAAAATGGACTTAATTATGCTAACTTCCGGTTCGGACTTCAGCCCTGTGTTATTGTGGTCCATATCTAGCGAGGAGGCCCGAAATCCATTTATTTACCCTTTATACGTACTTAACACGCAGGTTTATACTGAGACTAAAAAAAGAAAAAGTCACTCTAAAAAATAGACTTAATCATGCAATTAAGGTTCGTACTTCCGGTTCGTATTGTGGTCCATATCTAGGGAGGAGGCTAATTAGTTTGTTGGACTTCTAATTTTGAAAATTCGTGTCAAACTCGAGCTGTTTTTCAGCCACATCATAATTCGTTCCGAATTTGATATACCACGGATAGACAACTTCAAAGCTCCATAACTTAAAAACTATTAATTTTTCGGCCTTGCTCCCATGGAGACTTTTATTCAGGATAATTTCATAAATACCATATTTCAATTTCAACCAAATCAACCGGGCATTATTTTACATAAGAAACGTGCGGGGTCCTTTACCTTATTTTTTACAGTGCACATAATGTAGGCATCACTTGTGTTAATATGATACTAATCCTACAAGATGGAATTATTTCATTTTAGTTTCATATTAAAATATTTCAAAATTTAAAACAGGTACATGCATTATTATTTCTGATAAACAAATCGCTGCCCGAGGAATCACTACTTCCAAATTTTCTATCCAAGTCACTCATAACGAAAAAACTTTGTATGTGGAAATAATTGTTTATGGAATTTTAATAATATAATATTTGAAATTCTCTACCCCAAAAACCCATAAAACGATACTCCACATCGGTAGTGGGGTGGGGGTAGTGATAGTGGGGGTGATAGTGGGTGATAGTGAGGGTTGATGAAGTAAAAAATATTTTGAGGTTTCTGGTTCTTGTACACACACTAAACCACAATTTTTTTTCATCCCCTTTAATAATGGGGTGGGGGTGGTAATGCCAACATTTTTTTGAAACCTTAGCTTCTCTTGTATATACTAAATACCAATTTTATGGACTCTTACCTGCTTGATTTACCTATTTACCCCAAATTTACACCCATTTACCCTCCAACCCTTCGACAGAACAAGATGAAAATACAATCTAGTTCTAGATCTCGTTAAAGTACATATGTGTACCAAATTTCAAGTCAATATCTCAAACGGTTCCAGAGTAAACGTGCGCACAAAAAAAGTGATCGACAGACAGACCGGCAGACACACAGAATTTTTTTTTTCGCTCAAACTTAAAATCTCGACGTTTCATGACATTCTAAGCCTATTTGGACAATAAAAATTTTTACATTTTTTTTTGTCGTTACTATACTTCCACTGGATGTGAAAGTAATTATGTCCCGAAGGATTTTAGGCGACTACATTTTGAGAAATTTCAACAAAAGGCATTAACCTAAATTAATTAAATAAGTAGACATTAAAATAGTTACCATCTACCAGATTTTGAAACAACATAGTAATAACTAATATTCTGTATAAAACATCACTAATTATTTCATAATTCAATGCCAAACCAGTACTCACACGACAAACACTTTTATGAAGAGACCTCGAACAGTTTTGAGGAGAAAAATTTTTAATTTTAAAGATTGTTGTTTGTATAACAAGGTCAATAACTCTCTTATCACTGGTGCGGTTTTTTCATTGAATAAATTATAACGTATGTAGATGTTAAAATGTTCCAATGGTTGAGTCGCATCTTCTGATCTTACATGTAGATATAATAAAAATAACTTTTGGTTTTAACACTCTCTAGTATACACACCCAGTCACGGTTTCAAGATAAAGCATGGTTCTTGTAATTTATTAATAGTTTTTATTTCGTATTCAGTGAAAACTTAAAAATAACGAAGAATGTTACTGACGTATTTAACAAGTGATAAGTGATAGCTTTTTGATTGTTGCCGTGCTGATTTATGGGTGTGCCTCTGATACATGCAGAATCTCAGAGTAAAAAAAACACCTTCTTTACACTTCGAAAGCAAAAACAAAATTTGGATTTTCTTTGGCCCAATATCGTGCATTCTCCGAGGACACGCAGTCATTGGTTGAAAATGTAGCTTTAGCGGTAAATAAAAATTTTCTGTGAAATATCCTGTCATGTATGAAATTTCCACCAACCTAACAAATTATCATCGGCATCCATCATCGCCAGGTTAATTTTGGGGAAAAAAATTTTTTTATCGAGTCAGTTTCCCTCTACCATCCCTCTTTATCCCCTAAAATATTTTTCTTGTCCAAAATTGGTTTCAGCGCATCAAAATACTTCAGAAAAGTTAGATTAGAACCTTAGAACAAAACCTTTTTTTTTGTAGACCTGTGTTATTATACAAATGTATAGATCTAAGGAACAATAAATTAGTCAGTTGTGAAAACATAAAAATATCGCACACGTTTTTTGTTTACTACTGTACATTCACTAATTAAATTATTTTCAGATTGTAGATCAAATGGCATTGTGCTGAAGTAAGAGAAGAAACACCTCTAACTTAAAAGTAAAGCAATTCTACATGTCAAAATATAATTCTATTGTTGGAAGAACGAGCTGATAAACTCATTAAGCCTGCCGGTATAAAATTTTTCTCATGTCATCATTTTTTGTGTTTTATGATACTCAAGCGGATGTTAATTTAAATAAAAACGTTTTAACTTGAATCACAACACAAAGGACCCCGCACAATATATGGGAAGTGGCCCTTGGTGAAAATGGCTGAAATTAGAATTGTTGTTCCTCTTGACCTGTACATCAAAAGTTCTCATGGACACAAAGTCTGAAAATGGACAGTTTTCGAGATACAAGGGAGTGAAAAGACGATTTTTCACCCCCTTGTATCTCGAAAACTGTCCATTTTCAGACTTTGTGCCCATGAGAACTTTTGTTGTACAGGTCAAGAGGAACAAGATATTCTAATTTCAGCCATTTCCTCCAAGGGCCACTTCCCATAAGAAACCATAAAATTCTGTAAAATCGTCTTTTCACCCCCCTTGTATCTGGAAAACTTGTCCATTTTCAGATTTTGTGTCCATGAGAACTTTTGATGTACAGGTCAAGAGGAACAATATATTTCAATTTCAGCCATTTTCACCAAGGGCCACTTCCCATAAAAAATGTGCGGAGTCCTTTGACTTTCTTTCTTTACTTCCATGTTGCGAAGAAAACCAATACAAAATTTAAAGAAGGGATCAAAAGGTATGATATAAAATTTTGTCCAGTTTTACAGAGATCTAACTTATAAGAAATGTACCTTACCACCTACCATCAATTTGAGCTTTTCAATCTCATCATCTCTTCAGATCCATTTTTTCAATTAAATATTACTTCCACATACTCCAGTCGAATTAGACATAATAAAAAATTTTGCGTACTGCAGACTTTTTTTTGTTTAAGAGGGCATAATAAGCAAGCACAGAAAACTACATCCCACTACACCACGTGCGTCCCCTATTTTTAGGGGTTGAAACTTTGAAATTTTACTTATGTGCCCATATCTTTTTCCCTATTGCCCGTAGGGCTCTTACACTTTTTGAAGATTCATCCCTCCTCTACATAATATGTATATTACACATTTGCCGTAGGACAAACGGTTTTGGCTGTACGAGGCAGGAAATGTCGCGCTGTCCGAGTTTGGGGGTCTTCTGTACAGGACAGATGGTTATTATTTCCAATCTACAATACTGCACATACTAATGTCCTTAAGGAGGGATGATGATTTGTGAAAAAACTTTCATCGAATACCGCGCGGTTTTCATGATACGGGATGTTGAAATTTTGAAAACCCCTTTTTTAAAAAAAAAAGTGAACCTACTTTTTTTCGCTCATTTTTTTTCATGTATGTACGACCCTAATATAAGAAAATTTACGTTGGTTTCATTTTAATACAATCGTTGGTTTAGGAGCTAGACAGCAAAATATGCCAAAAATAGCTATTTTGGTATTGTTGCATTAAAAAAATCAAAACCAGTATAATTCTGGTGAGTGTTTTTGTTTATCCTAAAAGTCCAATTCATTGCGCATAGAAAATGTGCTTTTGTATTTAAATAGGATCAACACTTATTGTGTAATAACGATTTATGTCATGTGTTCTCCAGTCTCCTTTTTCACAATTTTTTTTGCGGCCTTATGGTTCATAGTAGAGCAGAAAGCAATGTATACCTGAACAGGGCACATATTAGGGTGTTAAAATGGATCTCTTGTTAAAATACGATAGGACGTACCGTTTTCGAGTAAAACGCACTTGTTTGCAAAAAATTATTTCAGATCACACTTTTCATCGAGTGACTAGTAAATACTCACCGCTGACTACGAAAAAATAAAACTATGTGTCGCTTCTTGCTTTTTCTGTTTATGAGGGACATTGCTAATGAAAAAATGAAGGGACTCGGACGGAATAGAGGGTTCTCACTCCCCTATTTGAAGGTTCACGCTTGTCTCGAATCATCATTGCAACTTATTTTGTGTCTATAACAAAATCCACAGTAATTTTACGTTCCTCGAGAAACAGCTATTATATGTCCATTTCATCGGAAAATGATTTAAAAAAACAAACTCCTAAGAAAGAAAACTCCAAAATGTAGAATTTATTTATCAGATCACAATTCAGAACCAGGCGCGCAGCCAGGGGGGAGCCATGGGGCCCGGGCACCCCCCAAGCCGACTTTCATGAACCAAAAAATAAAGCAGCATAATCTCTATTATAGTATAAAGCAGTATCCAAATTATCCCTTAAAATAAATATTTTGTAATTAATGCTAATATTATCTAGTAGAGGAATCTATACACATCTGTTTTCAACCCTTTTCTGAAAAGTTTTCCTCATCCTGTGGGGAGGCCAGTTCTATTGGTACCTCCCAGATGAATTTTCTGGCTGCGCCACTGTTCAGAACACAATAAAAACTCAAAGCAAACATAACCAAACAAGTGCGTTTTACTCGAAAACGGTACGTCCTATCGCATTTTAACAAGAGATCCATTTTAACACCCTAATATGTGCCCTGTTCAGGTATACATTGCTTTCTGCCCTACTATGAACCATAAGACCGCAAAAAAAAATTGTGAAAAAGGAGACTGGAGAACACATGACATAAATCGTTATTACACAATAAGTGTTGATCCTACTTAAATACAAAAACACATTTTCTATGCGCAATGAATTGGACTTTTACGATAAACAAAAATATTTACCAGAATTATACTGGTTTTGGTTTTTTTAATGCAACAATACCAAAATAGCCATTTTTGGCATATTTTGCTGTCTAGCTCCTAAACCAACGATTGTATTAAAATGAAACCAACGTAAATTTTCTTATATTAGGGTCGTACATACATGAAAAAAAAATGAGCGAAAAAAAGTAGGTTCACTTTTTTTAAAAAAAGGGGTTTTCAAAATTTCAACATCCCGTATCATGAAAACCGCGCGGTATTCGATGAAAGTTTTTTCACAAATCATCACCCATCCTTAAGGACATTAGTATGTGTAGTATTATATATTGGAAATAATAGCCGTTTGTCCTGTACAGAAGACCCCCAAATTCGGACAGCGCGACATTTCCGGCCTCATACAGCCAAAACCGTTTGTCCTGCGGCAAATGTGTAATATATATATTATGTAGAGGAGGGATGAATCTTCAAAAAGTGTAACTTGGTAAAGAGCCCTACGAGCAATAGGGAAAAAGATATGGATACATAAGTAAAATTTCAAAGTTTCAACCCCTAAAAATAGGGGACGCACATGGTGTAGCAGGGTGTAGTTTTCTGTGCTTGCTTATTATGCCCTCTTAAACAACTTCCACAAAAAAAAGTCCGCAGTACGCAAAATTTTTTATGATGTCTAATTCGACTGGACTAGAAGTATAGTAACGACAAAAAAAAATGAAAATTTGTATTACTCAAATAGGCTTAGAATGTTATGAAACGTCGAGATTTTTAATTTAAGCGAAAAACAATTCTATCTGTCTGTCTGTAACTTTTTTTGTGCGCACGATTACTCTGGAACCGTTTAAGATATTAACTTGAAATTTAGTGCACGTATGTATTTTAACATAATCTGGAACTAGATTATATTTTCATCTTATTCCGATGAGGGGTTGGGGGTAAATTTGGGTAAATGAAGGTAAATAGATAAATCAAGCAGGTGAGAGTCCATAAAATTGGTATTTAGTATAGAGAATCTATAAGGTCGTAAAAAATTTTTTGGCATTAGCCCCCCATTACCACCCCCAGCCCATTATTAAAGGGGGTAAAAAAATGTGATTTAGTGTGTGTACAAGAACCAAAAACCTCAAAATATTTTTTACTTTATCCACCCCCACCCCACTACCGATGTGGGATATCGTTTTATGGGTTTTTGGGGTAGACGATAACAAATATTATATTATTAAAGTTTCATAAATAATTATTTCCACATACAAAATTTTCTCTCTGTGAGATCTGGATGGAAAATCTGGATGTGGAGGTATTGATTCCTTGGATAGCGGTTTTTTTATTTCCTATTCGATTTCTTTCGAAAACAATAAGGTTTTTTCTCTAGTCTAACATTAACTTAGAGTCCAAATTGCAATACGATCGGGATTTCCGTTCTTAAGTTAATAGTGCTTACAAGAAACATGACGCACAGACAGACGGACATTTAGAAAGTTGTTGAGAATTCGATAACTAATGAAATTTTTTTCTCTATGTGCGATATTTACGGTTGTGTCTATCAAATGCAATATACTCTTCGTTTTCTCATTTTCAAGGCGTATAATATCGACTCGCAAAATTTTTTTACGCAAAATATGCAGCTAGTTCTTGATTTTAGCAAATATACAGGTTTATGAAAATTGTGTTTGCCAAGCTTTGTACGCAGAAAAAAAACCATTTTGGTAAATACACAGGTATTTTTTCAAAAAGATTGTTTAAAACTTTATATTGTACAGGGTGGACCAAATTAGATGGGATTTGAGGTTTTCTCTAAAACTATAACTTTTGTTTTTTTTAAACGGTACGCCCTGTGAATTATTTCATTATTCGATCACAACTTAAATTAGCTATCCAACGATATATCATATGTCATATTTATCTTTAGAAAAAGTGGTTAATTTTCGAAAAATTTAATATTTTTCTGAGGAGGCCATGGAAAACTATTAACAACAACAACATTTCTTATACTTAATATAAAGTAATTTTGCCAAAAATAGGAAAAACTGAACTACAATAAAAATTCGAATTGTCTCCCATTGACACCTATGCATATTTATAGCAAAAATATGATATGATTAAATGTTTTATAGAATGCGGAGAAGATTCAAATTTAGCTTCCGAGCTTTATTTTAAGAGGTTATAGACAACAAAACTTTCTGCCAAAAGTGCCGCCTAAACAATATTTTTAGATATCCAGAAAAGAGACAGCCAGACATAAAAATATTCAAAAGGCTACAACAAAATTTAAAAGAATTTGGATCATTTGTAAAACCTCGAGCAAAAATATATAATAAAGCGAGTAGAGAAGCTGTAGAAATATTGTTTTAGAAACTCTAAGAGAAAATCCTAATATATCGTCTCGCGAAATACAGAAAAAATTAGGAAACAACTTCGTCGCGTTACTTAAAAAAAATAAATGCAAACCTTACAAAATCAGGATTAGTCACCATCTATACCCAAATGACTTTCAAAGGTTTTGCCACTGGTTTTTGCGTAAGGGCAATGAAGTGCCAGGATTTGAAGGAACAATTATATGGACAGACGAGACCCGTATAAGCAGTGCCAGAATTTTTAATCAGCATAATAACCACCAATGGGCTCATGAAAATCTGCACATAACCGCTACAGTTAATCGTCAAGAATGATTTGGATTTGGTGTATGGTGTGGTTTTATTGGATACCAAATAATAGGTCCTCATTTTTTTCATGGTAATTTAAATATCGAAAATTGTATTAACATTCTACGACAAGAAATAGAGAACTTTGTAAGACAATTGTCTTACAAAGTTCTCTATAGAGAGAAAGATTAATTTACCAATACGATGGCGCTCCGGGTCATACGTCAAATGAATCACAAAATTATTTAATTTCTCAATTTGGGGAGGATTGGATAGGTATCTATACATATCACTCGGGACTAGTTTATCAATGTCTAGTTACCTAAGTTAACTAAATTGATAACTAACAATTAATTTAGCTAACTGGACATTAATAAATAACAAAGTAGTTTAGATATTGTTTAATTTCTAGAAAATAATGATCCTATTTTGTGGCCAGCTACTTTTAAAGAAACCTCAAATTCCATCTAATTTGGTCCACCCTGTACATGATCAATAAGAATGTGTTTATTTAAGTGACCTTTACAAAGAATACTGCAATATTTTTTGGGGTTGAACATAATAAAATACATAAATTTAACAATAATTATTTGACGTACACTAGAGTTTGAACCAGTTTCATTTTATTTTTAAATTCTCTTTTAGTACCAATTAACAAGTGATGAGTTCATTCATATTGCAGTTTTTTTACAAATTCTAATATTTCCGTCACAATTGAGTCTATTGGTGGTACACAAAATACCTCAAAACTTTACGATCTGTTGGAAAAAGTATTCAAAGTGATCATCTGTAGCCATCCGCACACAATTGTATACATCTGGACTCTAGCTAACACTATGTCTTCAGCTTGGAATACTTAATTTCAAACTGCGTAGCATTAAAAGAACTAAACGTTAATTGACCAATTAAGGTAAACCAGATACAATTTAGGCAGTTTCTGAAAATATAACCGAAGTAACCCCGTAAATGAAGGTTAATTCATTAATTAAATTACATTTTCTGTCTAATGTGCTAATATACTAACTATATAAACACAGTGCATCCTATGCCCTTTGCCCCGTTTCTGTTTTATCACACTTCTCATTACGCTTTGTAATTAACATAATCTATTATTGTACATAATGTGCATACTGTGTACTTAGTTCTGTCCCATTATATGAATATCTTGCATTATGTGGCGAGCACGTTTGGCCACATTGCCTATTGTGTATTGGATTCGATCCCCAGCACCGGCACTGGAAATGTCGGCCGGTAATGGGTGTGTGTCTGCATTTTTTCAAGCGAGGAACTTCCTTCTGGAGAGCATCGACTTTGGAGTTGGAAGTTGTGATATGTTATATTAATCAGTGATTGAAAATGCCTAGATATAGCATGCAGAAAAACTGATATACAATGTTTCACATTTTCAAATGAAATTTTGAAGACAAAATTAATACAATCTTTATGTAATTAAATCACCTGATTAAAATATTCGTATAAAAACAAGACGTAATTACTAGTTCTAGATGACAGCGTCTAGTGAACACGTTGCTTGTTGACAAATTTAATTGAAGGGGACAAAGTTTAGAGAATTAAATATTGTACCCATACAAGTCGCTTCATATTGGGGCTATAAATCTTATTACATAAATAAAATAATTATTATTTTATTTTAGAATTTCGAAAATAACTTTTAAAACATGGAGAAGTAATGGCAGAGGTAGTTTGCCTGGAGCTAATTTTGTTTTAAAAGAGCTAGATACCACGAAAATTAGTTTAAGATCAAGAAAAAAAATTTGTCGAAAAATCAGTTAAGCAGAAAAATTATTCACCACTGTTAAAAATGCTAGAAATGCCAGTTATAAAGATTATTTGCAAATATTTATGGGAGAGATAGTCATTTTGGAATTCAAGGTTTTCAGAAAATGTCAAGACTTTCACTAGACTGTCACTATCTTTTAATTAATCTTTTAATTTGGATATGTTTTTTACTTCCACATCCCGTGGAAGTATAGTAACTACAATTTTTTTTTAATTTTTATTGTTCAAATAGGCCTAGAATGTCATGAAACGTAGAGATTTTAAGTTTGAGCAAAAAAAAATTCTGTCTATCGGTCTGTAACTTTTTTTTGTGCGCACGATCACTCTGGAACCGTTGAAGATATTGACTTGAAATTTGGCACACGTATGTATTTTAACGAGATCTGGAACTAGATTATATTTTCATCTTATTCCGTTGAAGGGTTTGAGGGTAAATTGGGGTAAATGGAGGTAAATAAGAAAATCAAGCAGGTAAGATTTATTGGGTGTACAAGAACCGAAGGCCTCAAAATATTTTTTTTACTTCATCTATCCCCACTACCACCCCACTATCATTACCCCCACCCCACTACCGATGTGGGTTATCGTTTTATGGTTTTTTTTTGGGTAGACGATTTCAAATATTGTATTATTAAAGTTCCATAAACAATTATTTCCACATACAAAATTTTTTCGTTTTGAGAGACTTACGTAACAAATTTGGATGTGGAAGAAGTGATTCCTTGGGCAGCGGTTTTTCTTTTATTATTTGCAGTGTTGTTCTGTTGACAAAGTGAATATTTTAAATCTAGTTTTATTCAATTTCCACAGCATACTTGATAAGGGTATTTTTTAATTATTATTCACTAAAGAACTTGTGTATTTAGGTCAATATCAAATGATTTTCGATTTGACGTTATCGATGTATTGGTCGAAGAAATTAGTATTTAATTGCTGGGTGTCTAAAAGATTGAAAAACTATATGCAAACATGGTCATGTACTTAGTCTCAAGTATTTTTTAACCATGCAATCGACTTAAAGTCGTCTACGGAATCCAAAAATGAAAAAATATACAGGGTGTTCCATTTAAATCTTCAAAGTTGAGGTCATTTCCGGGGAAACGGAAAGTGTCAAATATCAAAAATTTTGAAAATTTTTATTGTTCAGATAGGCTTAGAATGTCATGAAACGTCGAGATTTCAAATTTGAGCGAAAAAATGTCTGTCTGTCTGTAACTTTTTTTTGCGCACGATTACTCTGGAACCTTCTAAGATATTGACTTGAAATTTGGTACACATATATATTTTAACATGATCTGGAACTAGATTACATAATTATTATTCCGTCGATGGTTGGGGGATAAATGGGGGTAAATTAACGTTCCATAAACAATTTTTTCCACACACAAAACTTTTTCGTTGCGAGAGACTTGGATGGAAAATCTGGATGTGGAAGAAGTGATTCCGTGGAGAACGGTTTTTTGTATATATTACCCCTGCTAAGTTTGAGTTTTATACCCTAAAAACTCTGGCTAGTCTGATGATTACGTTGACACCCGATATTTAGATTTCAGACAAGCATTTGTTAATATCAATGACTTTAAAGGTCTTGTTTTATTCTACACATATGCTGTTTTCTTTGACACATATAAACACTTTTAATATGTAAATGTGCCAAACCTATTCTAAATAAACAAATAGATAATTTAATTTAAATTCTTATAAGAGCAAAATATGAATTGCAAACTAATATTTAAAATATGTTTATTAATTTTAATGTCTGAATTTGTGTCACTACTGTCACGTAGGGAAATATGTATTTTTCCAAATTTCTAAACAAATTTGATCATTTTTGTAACAACTGTTAAAAAGGGAGACTTCACTAGTACTACACAACACAAACTTAGTTAACTACGCACAAAACAAAGCAATTTTAACTTAGAATTTATTAAATAAATGTTAGAAATTTATTTTACTAGGTATATTTATTATTAATTATTTTAATTTACACACCTCTTTTTTGTGAAACCATTAGGTACGGAACAATATTTACAACATTATGTACACAAACAACAATGTTAAAGCGACATGAAATAGAAATTACCGCAAATATTGTTTTGTTAAATTAATATAAGTTTATTTTCAAGGTATCTTACACCCTCGCAGTTAAGAATACACCTCTGCCCAAAGAGTTTTTTAAAATTATTTGTAAATGATGGGCATATTAAAAACTTAATTAACCGAATAAGGATAGTCAAATGTATATGGTTAACTAATGAATATTTATTTTCTGTCAGACATAGTTAATATCTTAATCTTATGAATTATTGGAAACAAAACTTTCAAAAATCACTTAACTACCTGCTTAAAATTAATATCTATCGCCTTGTATTTGGTGTGAATTGGCGGTAAAACGATATTTGTTAGAGAATGTTTTACAAATTTTATTGTTGTTACCTGAGGTGAAATAAATATAAATAAATATTTGCACAATTACTCATAATGTTCAGTGTCAGAAAAATTAATTCTGCCTACCTTAACGCAACTTTACGAAATATTCATAGATAGAAACATTCATTCTCTTCCTACATCAATTTATAACAATAAAAATTCTGTACTCACCAATATCTGAAAAATCATTAAACAGAGCTTTGGAACACATAAATAATACCACTACAATAACATTCACGAGTTATTTGTCGAAATACACAGGAAAGACTCAACGATACGCCCGTTGAGCGTAAACAGTAAATCAGGACCGTATTACAGAATTGTATTTCTGTAACGGTATACCCATATAATGGTCTTACACCATATAAAAACAAACACAGACGTGGTAGAATACCTATTCCTATTATTGAAAATAGTTTCTTTGTTGATGAAAGAAATACCTTGCTGAGAATGAACCGAAATTAGTTTAGAACTTTTGCCAGAATAAAATCCACGGCCAAAGCAATTGACAGGATAAACTGTGAAATGAAAAAGAAAAGTTGAGGAAATATTACAACTAATAATCCTTCTAGACTGCAGTATTACTTGTATTGATAACATAATTTAAAAACTTGGTTTCAAAATATTTTGACCCCAAACTTGCATATTCCAGTTTTACACCTCGAAGTTGTGAAATAAAGTAGTCTTATTGCTGCTTTGCAAAATATAGGTAAATTTCGAATAAAGAAAACTAACGATCGATGCAAGGAAAAAGCTAATGATTTTGTTTGTTCAGATGAGCTTGTTGTCAAAAAGACCATCAACATCTTTTACTAATAGTCTTTTTGTGGCTGGCTGTATGGCCTCGGCCTTTATGCCAAAAAAAAAAAAAAAAAAAGATACCCCATCGAACACCTCAAATTTAAAAGGTGAAAATGATTGGAAAACATGTAATAAACATGTTACGCCCGTCAGACTAGTAAAAATGTGTTAATTGCTATTTTTAATCAACTTAAAATTAACTAAAAAAGATGAATTTACTTTTCAAAATCATTTTTGAACAAATTTGCCTATCTGACAATTTTTGTTAATTGACATCTGACAGACCTTTTGTCATAAATATTTTTTTTCATGAAAGTACACTTCAGAACACCTCCTTGTTTTTTGCTTAAAAATGAAGTTTGAAATTTCCCCTATCTATTAAAACCTGTCTGGGTAGAAATTTTTGTAAATTACCTTGTCAGACTGAATTTTGAAAGCCCAGCACCCATGCATGAGGTAGATGTCAGGCTGAATCGCTTTCATCTCATAACACCTCCTTTATTTTTGTTTTTTAATGAAGTTTAAGATCTCTTCTATACATAAAAATTGATCTGTCATCGAAAAAATGTTTTTTACTATGTCAGATTTAATTTGTAAGCGCTGAAAAAATGTTTTTTCGCTGACAGACCAACCGTATTTTGACGATAAAAACCAGGATTTACTCGAAATCTACGCGGTAGAAAATTTTTTAAATTGAAAATTCGGATTCAGCATACAAAAATGCTTAAGGCATGATATGTTTAGTCCTTGGAACAGAATTTTTTTTTGTAGACCTGTGTCCACCTGTGCACAGGTAAGTATTTAAGGCATGATAGGTTTAGTCCTTGGAGCAGATTTTTTTTTTGTAGACCTGTGTAATTGTTCCATAATATTCCTGACATTTCAGATTTTTTTTATGAATGGCAAAGTGTCTGGCGAGACTGTGAATTAGAATATGTAAACTACCGTTTTTATGTTTCTTGTATTTCTTTTGTCTATTTATTTCTTATATCTGTGAAATTGACACTATCTATATAGTTTTAACGGAAGCCAGCATATTTACCAACAAAGGTAAACGTAACAAATATTAGTTACCTACATAATTTTGCTTCATTACCCACATTGTTTAAATGTAAATATTGCTGATACACTTTGAGTCTGTGCCAACGATAAGGGTTATGACACTTAACATCATTATGCATATCGCATTTTTATACACTTATACCCGAGTACTTCCGTCCGGTCTACGTATTGGATTTAAAAAGGTAAACTCGATGGCATGCCCGCATGAATTTTTCAGAATGCAGTCTCGAATAATTTTTAACAATTTACTTGTTTCATTCACTACCTGCTGAAATTTGAAAAAGTCTGAGATAAAGATTGTTAGAGATCAAGAGTGGCATATTCTAAAATTATTTTCAAATCTACAGGATGTTTCACAGAGTGGCAGCAAATTAATACTAAGACTATTTAAATGAAAAATTAAACATTTTTTTAATATATTTGTATTTGACTGTTCATTTTCTATCCAGGCATATATCATTTTTGGAATTACACTGCAGTGTTGCCACGTTATACTACGTTTTCCGAAAAAAAAGAAATGCATTTGCAGTGGTAAAAATAAAATCTGCAAAAAATGTATTTTCACAAAGACGTGGTTTCACTTTGAATGTTAGTCAGAACCATGTACTTAAACTGTCATAACTCAATTTTTTCAAATATTTTATTTAAAATACTTCGTCACTAAATTATAATGCTAAGTCACTTCATAGTGACTACTTTTTTCGACTTTTTTTCACTCGAAAAAAAGTAGATACTATGATCAGCATGTAGATAATTTATTGTCGAAACAGAGTGTTCCATTTAAAAAAATTGAATTTACAGTTTCTCTACATTATCTCATAATGTAACAATTGATTTTATATTCTGAATATATTGTTATTCAGTAGAAATGTCTATAAAATGTACTTTCAATTGGTTACTAGTTTCTAAATTTTCTTCACACAAACGACAAAAAATTATTACTGTTATATATTCTTTGCTAGAGAAAATGTATGGCCTGGTTTTGAAATGAGTCCCAATAGTAATAGTGGTGATTTGGATGAGGCCCATGCCAATTAGGCCACATGGCCTTCAACTGGCTCTTTTTTCAGATACCCCTTTTAAATGCAGTGTATACGCACAGTGCGTCCCCCGATGGAGTTGCAAAGAGGAAAAATATCTCTATTATTGATTTTACGACGAAAAGTCATTCTTTATAAAAAATTCTGCTTGTCGAAGAAATGAATTTACCATATAAAAATCTTAGATCAGATATACCGGGTGTTAATAAATTAAGAAAACATCAAAATGCCTCAAGAGAGAAGTACCTTTATTTATTATTTTGGACAAAATTTCTCTAAAACAAAGTTATTTATAATTCAAAATAAAGCCTAAATACAAATTATGAAGTCTAAATTTTGACTTTTACATTTATGTCAACTTACATTTTTTTCAAACATTAACATAACGTAATAACATTAACTTCAACGACTGTGGAAAAACAATTTATTCTACATAGCCTCCTCCAACCTCAACACATTTCTCCATCCCTTCAATAAATTCACCATAGACCTTACGAATGGTTGAGGGTGCATTCACTTCATTCACCGCGTCTTGTATTCATGCTTTAAGTGTTTCTCAATCATGCGGCAGGTCATCTGCATAAACTTTCTGTTTTAAAACACCCCACAGAAAAAAAATCCATTGGTGTGTGTGGCGATCTTGCAGAAAAATTAATTGGAGCATATCTTCCCATCCATCTGGCTCCGAAGTGATCTGCCGTACCAAAACTGAGGAATGAGCTGGGCAATCGTCTTGCTGCCAAAAAATGTTACGCCTTACTTCTGGTTGTAGAGTGTTTATAAATGGCAATACAAAGTTTTCCAAAAGATCCAAATAAACATGCTGATTTAAATTTTCTTCTAAGAAATATGGACCAACGTTGACTTCGTTTGTGAATGACATTGTTTGGATATTCAAAAGCCCAATAATGACTGTTTTGTGTTGAAACGTGGCCATTGGTACAAAATGTTGCTTCGTCAGTAAAAAAAAAAACATTCTGTGAAAACTATCTACGAGGTAATTCTCACCGATCCATAAACAAAAATCCAATCGCTTCTCTACATCTCTATTTTCAAATGTATGTCTGAACTCTGAACCTTGGCTTAAACGGTCGAACTTTGTTTTCTATATAAATTCTCTGTAAATGACATTTACTTACTTCCAGTCTTTGTGAGCGTTTCCGTAAAGATAATTTCGGGTTTTCTATTACTGAATTTATTGCCAGAAGTGTTGCTGCATCGTCTTCATTGTACTTTTTCTTGGGTTTTTTGACATCCAATACAGATCCAGTTTCATTGAATTTTTTTACAAGTTTGCGCAATGATTGGCGCGATACCGCTGTGTTAGGGAACTTTTGGTGGAAAAGGTTCATTGCATATCGATAAGAGACGTCTCCAATCCCATAACATTTGATCAAATAAATTCTTTCTTGTTTGGTAAACATTTTTTAAATGATCAACAGAACACTAATAAAGGCAGATGTAAGATAGTAATATTCTACACAATGTCACAATGACGTTTGTTAGTTCAGTATTATCGACAGCACTCTCTGTTTTTTAACTTGAATTCTTATTCATATTAATAAATTCAACGTAAAAAGATAAACACAATAAAAACATAAAAGTCAAAATGCAGACTTCATAATTTGTATTTAGGCTTTATTTTGGATTATAAACAACTTTGTTCTATAAACATTTTGTCCAAAATAATAAATGAAGGTACTTCTCTCTTGAGGCATTTTGATGTTTCTTAATTTATTAACACCCGGTACATCTGATCTAAGATTTTTATAACGTAAATTCATTTTTTCGACAAGCAGAATTTTTTATAAAGAATGACTTTTCGTCGTAAAATCAATAATGGAGATGTATTTCCTCTTGTCAGCTCCATCCGGAGACACACTGTATATGTTGCAGTAACATTAGTGCCGAAATGCAAGTTTCAACGGCCCTAAATCAATATTGACTACTGAAAAAAAAAAATTCATAGCTATGTTTAAAGCTTGCACAATATTTTGAGAATTCGCAGTAACTTATGAATATATAGATATTCTAAATACTTTTCCATCTGTCTAGTGGACTGTATTGGAGCAATATTCACGTAGGCAACCATAAATACATGACAGCGTTATATGTTTTGCATCACGTCAATTGTCTGATTTTCAAGACAGGTTCAAAAATAAAACAAAACATAGTTAGTATTGTTTATTCTTTTTTAATTATTTTTTTTATAAAAAAATAGAAACGTGAAACTTAAACTTATTATTTACATCGAAATATATAGATGAGACAATGATTTACCTCAAAATTATAACTAGTTATTTATTTACATACGTTGGTAGAGGTCGTAAATTTATCATAAGTATTTGTCAGTTAGGGGTAAAAATTACTTCACATTTTTCGTTGTTTACGGATTTTTAAACCAGTAACTTATACCTTAAAAATAATGTAGTAGTAAAGTAAATTTATCGTACAGTACAAAGTATACTGAACAAAAATATATACATATATAATTAATTAGGAAAAGGACCTGTACTACTAACAATAGGGTATGTTAGGTAACTATTAAAGCTGCTGCAATTTAAAGTACAAGTACATGTGATAATTTAGTTAATTATAATTACATAGGATTAATAGATTAATTCTTAGTCATCTAACCAACATACTGGTGAAATAATCAGTCTGATTAAAATTAAATTGTTAAATACATTAATTAATTAATATTTACCAAAGGACTATACTTTGTGTCGCTTCGTAAATATGAAATTAAATTAGTATCAAATCTGTCAATTCCTAAACGTAACATAAACGTATTTATAAGGTACAACATAGCAAATTAAATCTATATTCTTACAAATAAACACAATTATGATTCCTATTGAAATAACGAAACTACATATCCTGTTTTATTAAGTACAACATAGTTTAGGTTGAAATTGACAATGCAGACAAAGAACACATGGATCAGGGGCGGATTAAGAAGAGGAAACCCCTTTGTAAGTAGTCAACCATTCCGATTAATGTGAGACACTGTCAAAAAGTAAAAAACTCAAATGACTTAGTATACAAGAACACATAATTAATAAAACTATTTTAGTCCATAAGTACAAAGCTACCCTTCTTTTAAATACAAAACAAGTTAATTAAATTACTGTAGTTATGATGGTAAGATAATTATTTATTGCCCAATCCTCAGAAGATTTATATAGGGAATGTTTCCCAACCGCTATTTTTTTGCATTTTTGAATGCATTTGTAGGTCGATCCAGTTTTGCAGAAACTAACTCGTACTGTTTGCACTGCAGCTAGAAGACTACACAAAATATCACAGTAAAAAATACCGAAATTCGGTGAAAAATGTCTCATTTTACATCTTGTCACGTGAAACTCTGCAAGATCCGAATATTAAAAGTTGATATAGTACTCATGAAGCCGCATTATATTATAGGTATATAGTCCAATGCATTTAGCTGAAAAAAGTGCATTGTTATGGAAATACTTTGAACTTGCGATATTTGAATGAAACCTTTTGAACGTACTCTAAAAACGGCGAATTTAAAAGTTTACCCATTAAAAAGTGTGCAAATAATTTTTTTTTAAGAAACTCCAGAGAATCAATATTTTATCAAAAAATTCTTTGAAACTGTTCTAACTCAAACAATTTATATGATAAAATTACGAAAAAAATCATATTGGCGCTATTATAATTGCAAAATTGAGAAACATGGATTCAAAATGGCTGATTTAAACATGAAAATCATGCAAATATCGTAAAAAATAATACATAATAATGTTACACTTATTACAATACACATTAAAATGAGTACGCTGCCAAAATGGTAGGCTAGTATTACTATGAGAAGATGCCAGGGCGGAGCCAAAATGCGCGAATATTTTTACCAGTGGCATAGCTTTATCTGGGGTATAGGGATGTGTAATTGCAATAAAAGTTTCGCGGTCAAGGAACTGTGAAAATGGAGTAGATTAAAACTTGCCAACTGTTACGAGTAACCTTTGTTCAGGAGAAGTGTAAGAATAGTAAGTTCTACTAAACTTTGCCTAATAAAGTTGTTTTATTATTATTATTACCGTTGCCGCCGCTCTACTGCAGGGCACCGCCGGCACTGGTGTTGACATTGAATGTCCCGTAATTCTTTCTCATTGGCTTAGAATGATGGAGCGCACAAACTCGTTTCTGCGCATATTTTTTGCTGGCATCTTCTCATAGTAATACTACTTTAAGAGATATGAAAGAAAACAGTAGAGAATTAAATTATCTACAAAAAAGTGACTGAGAGCGTCTATCTTCTATTGAATATGCGAAGGAAACGTGCAAAATGTGGCATCGTACAGATTCATGGAATTTAAATGCATATATTGCTAAAACAATAAAAATTACGTATATGCCGCCACTTGCATTTTAACTTTGTTCGTATACTTTCATCACAGCTCTTACCAGTGGCGGCTGGTGAAATTTCAATTTTTTTTCCCACCTGTGGTGCATGGGACCCATACGAAATATGGGAAATAACATCTAGAGAAGCACTTCTCTAACGACCCCTCAAAAATTTTGAGAAAGCAGTTTGCGAAAAATTTTTTTAAAATTCTGTTGCCACCCCTGGTCTAGGGACTCCTGTTTAATTCTTTTTCTTGTCATACACGTTCGACTTTTCATAAGAATACAACAATAGGTTTTGGAGTTTATGAAAATATTTTCATTATTAATTAAAATACAATGAACTGAAATTTTGTAATTTACAATTTAACAAATTTCAAAATTTCAATTCGTTTTATCTCAGTTAATAATGAAAATATTTTCATAAACTCCAAAACCTATTGTATTTTTATGAAAAGTCAAATGTATCTGACAAAAAAAAAATAAATTAAACAGGAGTCCCTAGACAGGGGTGGCAACCGAATTTTAAATTTCTTTTTCGCAAACTGCTTTTTCAAAATTTTTGAGAGGTCATTAGAGAAGTGCTTCTCTAGATGTTATTTCCCATGCGCCACAGACGAGAAAAACAATATTGAAATTTCACCAGCCGCCACTGGCTCTTGCCATGTTGGTAGCGTCTTCATTTTAATGTGGATATTGTTTTTTAGGTATATTATATATCTACGTATTGGTAGCCATATTGAAGCCATGATGTTGAATTCTGCAAATTCTGGAATTTTCTACGCCTACGCCCTACCTCCATGCCAAGTTTCAAGTTCCAAATTCATCGAGAAGCATCCAAACAATTCACCGGACAGATAAATATAGGTAAAAACTTTGTTACCCTCTGTTTTTTTATAAAAATAGAGTGTAACTATGTATGTACTTATGTCTGTGAATTGTTTGGTAACTTTCCGACGACCTAGTAACTTGAAATTTGACATGTAGGTAGGAAGTACCTTCGCGACTAGCAAAACACTTGAAAAATTCAAAATGGCGGCTCCAATATGGCGTCTACAATTTGGGTCAACTTATAATTTTCGATCCACGCAGCGGAGCACGGGCATCTCGATAGCCCCACTTAAAGAATAAAAAATAATAATAATAAATATAGACTTCGAAAGAGGAGATCTTCAGCTACAAGATTCTGAAAAAAAAAATGTAAAAGTTATATCTGTTGAAAAATTGATAAAGGACCCCGCAGGTTTCTTATGTAAATTGGCGTATAGTCAAATCGGCTGAATTTTTAATAAGTTGTAGATTTCCACTTTCTGATCAAAAGCTCTCAATTCCTTTAATAAAAATTATAACAATGATAGCTGTTTAACTAAAATAAGCGACAAATTTCATATCGTGTGAATTTATCTATTAATAGTTAATAATTTAAAATAGCTTTTTGTAAAACAAATATGTATACCAATTACACGGTAATATGGACTTTAAAATGTTTTTGATTTTTGTCATTTGGTCTTGTCAAATGAAAAAATGGTATATATAATTTTTGTGTAAAATTTTCTGCTCTTTCTTTTTGCCCTCTTATCATATTCTGCTCACTTTTTGTCTTCTCATCATTTTCTGAGAAAAATCAAATTAACAAAATTATTTACAAAAATTCACATTTCTGCACCTAATATGTTCGATAAAAAAATTGCACAATGGTTAACTCGGTAAATTTTTCGAATTATCATTTCTACTATTTTTGAAAATAACCTGTCAAATTTTCAGTTACTTCTGAGAATTTCCGAAATAAGAATCTAAATGCATTGGACTAATAAAGAAGAAAATGATACCAGAAAAGGTAACTGCGATGCATAGAACCGAAGATCCAAAGTCATGAAGTTGAGTATGAAATGGCTACTTTTTAGGAATCAATGGTTTTTTCATTCTTCAATCACAAAAACACTTCCCTTTTAAAAATTAAGACTTTTGATGACATAATATAGCGTGTCCCCGATGGACCTAATTATACTTTCAATTTTTTTTATTTTGCATTTTAAGGAAAGAGGTCATTGGTCAGAAAACGTTTTGCTTATCCTGAGAAGTTCTTAATCATAGTTAATATTTCGAAATAACGTACAGAGTGGTAAAAAAATAACGAATCATGAAATTGTGTTAAGAGTAAAGTATACGTTTTTGAGAGGAAATTAAAAATGTTAAGCACTTGTAATTGTAGAAATTCAACCAAAGTGCATAATTTATTGAATAGCAAGATAAATTACTCTGTGTTGTCCTCCTACTACTACACATTTGTCTCCGTTTTCTAAATTTCGTACGGTAAATGAATGGGACCCTCATTAATATATCGGCTATTGCCTCTGTAATTTTCTCTCTTAAAAGGTTTACGTTTGGGTAACATTTTTAATCAGCTCTCAAAAACAATTGCACAATTTCACGTTTCCTTATTTCCTAACCACCCCGTATGTTATTTAAAAATTCTGGCTATGGCTAAGGGCTTCTCAGAATGTGCAAAATTTTTTATGAAGAACGACTTCTCTTAAAATGAGAAAAAGGAAAGACAACTACCTATAGTTAGACCCATCCGGGGACACACTTTATAGTTAAAAACGCGTTTTTCGAACAAACAATAATATGTTCGTATAAAGCAAATAATGTAATAAAGAAACAGCTGTCGATAGGAAAAAAATGGTACTTTAGAGTATTTTTAAGGATAATTTAATTTTGTTAATTAGATTTATTCATTAATTTTTCTTTAACTGAATTCAAGTAATATATTTTATTGTTACAATTAATATATTTGAGTGTAGAAATAAATGAAGGTAATGCATAAATCATAATTTAAAATAATTTGTAATCAGATGCTATCGATCTGCATAATTAAAAAACATTGTTTGATACAATGATGCAAAATAAATTGTTAGTTATGACTTAAATCAAATTATCCTTAAAAATACCCCAAAATGCTAATTTTTTCCCACTGGCAAGTGTTTCTTATAAGTTGTTATTTAAAATAGAATGATTTGCTTGCTTTGTACAAAAATATTATTTAGTTTGTTCAAAAATACGTTTTAACAACATTATGTCATTAAAAGTCTTTGTTTTTAATGAAGAGGTCTTTTTTGTGACCCTAGAACGAAAAAATAACCACGTAGTATCTTTAATTCTAAGCATGGCAGTTACCCCTTTCTGGTCGCATTTTCTTCGTTATGTGATGTAGTTTCATGAGTGGTATACCCAAATCATGCAAAGTTTGATACAAGATGTAAAAATGATGCATTTTGGAACAATTTCGCTATTTTTTTCCTCAACTTCCTCTCCGAAAACATTTATCGCAGAGAGAACAAAAAAAGTTTGGAAACATTTCCTAGATGAGTCTATTTCTTCTGGCCTATTATATGCGTAAATTTTTATAATTACAATGAACTAGAAAAAAGTTTGAATTGTTGGCGGCTAGCTATCTCCATAACGACTTCACCACATTTGATGTTTTTAAACAACTGAACAGCTTCGTTATGTGATAATCCCTCAACAGGTGTACCATTAATAGATTTTATTTCATCACCTGAAAATAATTTATATTACTCATTATAGGTACTGCTAAAATTCATACAAAATTTAGGATAGGTATCTACTAAGTAAAAGTAAAAAACCGCTGCCCAAGGAATCACTACTTCCACATCCAGATTCTCTATCCAAGTCACTCACAACGAAAAAACTTTGTATGTGAAAATAATTGTTTATGGAACTTTAATAATATAATAATTGAAATCTTCTACCCCAAAAACCCATAAAACGATACCCCACATCGGTAGTGGGGTGGAGTGGTGATAGGGGGGTGGTAGTGGGGGGTGGATAAAGTAAAAAAATATTTTGAGGTTTCTGGTTCCTGTACATACACTAAATCACATTTTTTTTTCATCCCCTTTAATAAGGGGGTGAGGGTGGTAATGGGGGTGGCTAATGCCAAAATTTTTTTTGAGACCTTAGCTTCTCTTGTATATACTAAATACCAATTTCGTGGACTCTTACCTGCTTGATTTACCCATTTACCCCAAATTTATCCCAACTTTATAATCTAGTTCTAGATCTCGTTAAAGTACATATGTGTACCAAATTTCAAGTCAATATCTTAAACGGTTCCAGAGTAAACGTGCGCACAAAAAAAAAGTTGCAGACAGACAGACAGACAGACAGACAGACAGACAGAGAGACAGACCGACAGACAGACAGATCGACAGACAGACAGACAGACCGACAGACAGACAGACAGAAATTTTTTTTTTCGCTCAGACTTAAAATCTCGACGTTTCATGACATTTTATGCCTATTTGGACAATAAAAATTTTTTTGTCGTTAAAATACTTCCACTGGACGTGGAAGTAATTGAAATTGTTTTAAAATTCGCTCCCATGTCCTATAATAATTTTGTAATAACAAGTAAAATTGGACTGTAGTGTGTTTGGTCATTGGTAACTGTCTTATGTATATGCATTGATAATATATTAACGACTAAACAGAACAACAGTTATTAATACAGAAAAATAGAATGAAAAGGGTAATTTTGTGACTTTACTACTACTGGCAGTTAATGTAATGTTGTAAAATCAAAATTTCTCGTTCTTAAAAATATTTTTATGTTGAAATTAAATTATAGGCAATGAAAATATGTAAGTTTCATAGTAAAATATAGGTTAACGATACTTATATCACAATAAAGAAACTAAATAAATGTATAAAAAATGTGATATATTCATATTCGTGAGCCGATCCACATAAAATTAAAACTTCTTGATTTGGTCCGTTTTTTGCATTCAAAATTATGATTTATAATTTAAATAAATATTTTTTATGCTAAACCAAAGATATAAAATGAAATACGTATTGATAATAAAATACCATTTCCATGTTCAAAGGACACCTCAACAAAATCACATATGCTATCTTCGGATTCTTGCTGATAGCCACCGATTTTTCAGTTAGAGCAACGGGTGGCAATCAGCGAGATTCCGAAGATGGCAGATGTGATTCTGTTGAGGCATCGCATAGATAGCCTACTAATCACCCACTATTCAAAAAGGTACTTTTTTAATATCTTTCAGCCTAAACAGTTTGTTCTCTTATTTTTTTACACCCTGTATAATCAGTAAAAATACTAAAATAAATGTTATATTAGTCTATCGGAGGTAAAAGATATAATAAATCTCACACTGCTTTAGTTATTTATAAAATGATACATGCATAACGTAAGTATTTAGATAAAATGCCATATGTCCACTTGAAGAAGGGTGTACGCTGTGCTGAGGTTCGATTACACCGTTACCCGTTACCTACTCTTATTTTCATAAAGTGTAATTAACATTATGGTGTAAAGTGATCTTATCATGGTGTTTTGTTTTCTTTGGAAATAAATATCATATCGGTACACATGTAAAGATTATTCATCTTATTTGGTCAAGGCGTATGAATTATTAAATACTAGTAGCATAAAAATAACCAAGTCTTAACTGTCATTTCCTGTAAGTTCTACCGAGACGCCAACCGCAACTATCTTGTATTGCTTTTATATTATGAGTAAGCGCCAACCGCCAAAACGTTTGTTGTTTGAAATTTTCAGAAACGAATTTTTTTCGCTATAATAAATCGTACATGATTAATTAGTTCTAACAAAATCGAAATTGATAGATTTATTAAAATAATAACACTAAAAAAATCAACTCATGTAAACTGGGAAAGAAAAGGCAAATTTTTCGAAAAAAAACATGATATTTAAAGACTAAACGCCAAAAGAAGAAAGTCCCTCCGTGATCGTTTAGCTATAATAATTGGGGTTTACGAAAAAGAGGACTCCTCCTTTACTCTGAGTGCCCAGATCACTATCTCCGTCTTTGTTATTCTTGTAGTTTTAGAAAAAGATTTAATAATAATATTTTCGGATCGGCCAGAGTGAATTTTCGTAGACCCCGATCATATATACTTAAAGAAACTATTTTAACTTTTGTACGCCTGTATGTCGAAAAATTTTCATATCATACTGTTAGTGTTCAAAACATTCATCTGGCTGTCTGTCCGTCTGTTTACAAAAAATGTTCAACAATTATATAGAAAATTATTGCTATCTCACCTTCTTTCATTATGCCTGAATCGGCGGCTTGGCCTTGTTGAAAAATAGTTTTGACGTAAATTCCCATAGGCCCTCTTGGCGAATCTTTTCCACCTACGATCGAAAATCCAAGGGATTTCAAACCAGGTCCTTTGTGAAAAGTAACTATTTTTCGCTGTGGTCTTCTTCTTTCTGTCTTGCTCTCATAGTTAATCAAGCTGGCAGGTTTAATGTATGTGTCTGATGAGTACGAAAATTTTCTCATACCAGTAATCGTTTTTGGTTTTGTGCCAGTACTGTTACAATCTTGAGGTTTTTTGAAAATATCTCTATGGTCGTCCTTTGAACTGCGTGGAATTTCGTTAAACGATACTTTACTTTCCGGTTCATCGCTCTGCTTCATGGAGAAAATGTCAGATAAGCCCACCATTCTGTTTCTATCAATTTTAGGCAAATTAGATGACAAGCTATATTTTCTGGACTTTGAGGATTCCATTTCTTTTTTGGCACTGAATATGTCTTTTCTCGGACTAAATAAAGGGATTTTGATGGTTGAAGCACTCTCACGCAAGAATGAATTTCGTCTTTTGCTATTTTTTTGAGTTCTTTCCGGCAGTCGGGATACTACGATTTCCAACTCTCCATTATTCGGTTCTAAATAACTTTTCGCTATAGTAAGCGGACAGCCTTTAATACGGATACCATTTAATTTGACCACTTCGTCGCCCAGTCTCAAATTGCCATTCCTAAAAAAAAACAACTTTGTACTAAATATTTTAGAACAGTAAGGCGTCCTCCTCATTTTAGTTTCATGAACCGAAATTTTACAATCAACTGGGCCCGATCCAGTTTTTAAGATTCTGTAGGAACCTATTGCTGCGTCCGTCAGTTCGTCTGCCATTGTTTTTTAATTGTTAAGCTATATACATCTCACCGGAAAAAACTTTTTGAGTAGAGTCACATTTTTCTTAAGTTAAAATTTGAAATATGATGTCGTGGTGAAGGAAAATGTTTGAAATTTAACTTCCCCCCCCCCCTCTCCATTATCCAAAGTACATGAACTCAGAAAGGACCCCGTACAAAAGTATGGGAAAATTTTTTGAAATTTTGGGAAAAAGTTCTCCTGATTATGCTGAACAAAAGTTCTCATAGGCACAATGCTCAAAATTCACTAGTTCAGCCGCGAGTGGCCTTTGAAGTCTAAAAATATAGAATTCTTATAGACCAATTAGATTATTTTATTCCCTATTTTTTTTAATTATTAGATTAGAATATAAAAAAGAGTAAACAAGTCAATATTTTACTTACCATGAAGTTTTCAAACGTCAATACATTAAAGTAAGTCTGAATAACTTTCTTGCTACATATATACACACTGGGCAATACTTGCGAGAAAGTTTCAATACGGAAAAGTATAACTAGACAATTATTAATAATATTAATAAATTAGAATATTAATAACATTAATAAATGAAAGGGGTTAAAATAATTTAAAAAAAAATCAGATGGGTAAAGGAAACTTTCCAATAGACGTTTCCAGGAAATTTTCGGGAGTTTCTGTAACGAAATTTTGATGAAAATGAAAGTTTTCAGTAAAATATTCCGTAAGTTCCCAAAGGAAACTTTCCTGGAATTTTGAAAACTTTCAAATATTCAAATATTTTTTTGAAAACTTTCATTTTTATCAAAATTTCGTTCCAGGAACATTCAAATGGAAAGTTTCTGAAAAAATGGAGAATAAACAAATCTAACTGGTCTAAAAGAACTCTATATTTTTAGACTTCAAAGGCCACTGGCAGTCGAAATATTGAATTTTGAGCATTGTGGCCATGAGGACCTTTGTTCAGTAGAACCAGGAGAACTTTTCCCAAAATTTCAAAAATTTTAACAGAACGGCCTTTTCCTATACTTTTGTGCCAGGTGCTTTGAAAAAAATATATAATAATAGAACTTTTTCAGCTTACCAATTATATTACGAGAGAAATATGCCAGATCGTGTTATGATACCATGTAAAAAACTTATTCTTACCTATTTGCAACTGAATTTGGGAGTATGTCGGTAATAGTGTAACTAATCGCAGAGTCCCGTCCAAAGTTTGGTCCTATTTTAATGCCTATTGATTCATTCCGTCCAACTTTTAGTCTGACGCATTTAAATTCCTTCTCCAAAATATTCGAACTGCTTTGCTTACTTTTGTCAAAATTTTCACCGTCTAATTTTAAATCCTGTATCTTGTTATAAAAATTTTTGCTTAGGTCCTCTATAGACATTTTAAATTTTTCTTTTTTTATTGGAGATTTCTTTAGCCTCATACTTTTTCTCCTTGAAAAGGAATCATTTTCGCTGCTTTGGGATCTTGATCGCTTTTTTGATGATTTTGAATACAGATTTGTAAGAGTTCTGTCATTTTCATCTTCTTCTGCGGTATCCGTATCGTCGGTATAAAAATGACTATTAGATACGTTTGTCTTACCTTCTTCTTGTGATGTGTTACTTATCTGAGATTTAATAGATCCAATGGGAGAATCGATACTAGCAGCCTTAGTAGAGTCACTTCCATATCCGCTTTCGTCTGATTTAAATTTAGTAGGTAAAGTAGGAGAGATATTAGACGATGATCTTCTAGGCATTATAAAATTTATTAGACTTGTCAGGCTATCTGTGGATGAATTTTTCGGATGTAATCTTACGTCAGATTCATCATCAGACTTGCTTGATCGTGAAAACATCGATTTAAATTTCGAGGCTCTTGACTTTTTTTCTTCTGATAAAATACTCAATCTGCTGGACTGAGTTTTTGGATTTTCTTCTGAAATTTCACTGAAAATTTTATCTAGTTCTTGAGAATTCGGTTTCATTAACACTAAATAATCCAGCAGCTGTTTTTGGCTTAACTCTAAATTCGCCGATATACACTGTACCTTTCTCCTAGTATTTAACGTTCTTTCACGTCTACTACCGCTATCGTTCATATTTTTATACATTTCATATATTTTTCTTAAATCTGTTTGAGACAGCTTTAAGTCAGATTTTTCATCCTCTCTTTTCGACGCACCAGCATTTGAATTATTTTTCATATCAACATTTTTCTTTAAGGGGGACCAACCACGTTTTTTGTTTGTATTTCCTTGTAGCTGTTCGGAAGAATCACCACGTTTCAGCTTTTCCCAAGTTTTTCCCCAGTTGGAAAGATCTAAAAATCACCATTACAAGTAAAGTATAATACAAAGGATTGGTCAAAAATATGTCAGATAGGACTACAAGAATTTAAAAAGTTGGGCCTATGGAGACAATTAGCAATACCTCACTGACTTACTGAGGGCTCCATCTAGTGAGCTTCGGAATTTGAAAGAGTCGATCACATAAGGCGAAGCAGTTTGCTATAAGTGCTTCTCATCTCGAATTATTTAAATTAATACTAAGAAAAATATGGGACACAAAAGTTACCTATTTACTATTTTCTTACATGTTGTGCAATGTTGACACTGGGAAGCGCTAATCAAAGTTTTACGATATGAAAAAAATATTGTGTGGGACATTTTATGTAGATTAAAAAATAGGTTAGTCAGTGAATATGTTTTTGGGTTAGTTTTTTGCTGTACAATTAGTATTACTTGATTTTGTTGCTTCAGGAAAGTTTTCATTGCTTGGAACTCGAGAGGATTTTGTTAAATTACCATCGATTTCTGAGAGCGTCGATGAGCTCTCTAATTGAGGGTTCGGATCGGACGATCTTCGTTTAAATAGTCTCATGATTCGTTGTCTGAAAAAAAAAAACAATTAATAACCCAAGAATATTAATATCTCGGAAAAATAATGTAAAGCTAAAAATTTGCAAACAGCAAGCCAGAAGGAAAATTTTTAAAGTCACTGGCATCCAAAAAGATATTTCCTGCATTAAGAACTATTTACCCTTTTCAGTTTTCACATGCAATTTCTGGCTGTAACACAGTCAGTAATCAGCCTATTTATTTGTGAAGTATCAGTGGCGGCTCGTCAGAGGAGGCAGGGGAGGTTAAGCCTCCTCTAGCAGCATATCCAGGGGTGGTGAGGAAATGTACAAATTGTAATCATATTGCAAGTTAATTGTCTTTTAAATATCGAGCCTCCTCTGCACAAAATATCACGAGCCGCCACGCCACTGTGACAAGAACTCTGAAGCAATTTAGCAAATGAAAACGTAATTTTGCCTTCCAGGGAATTTTGCCTTCCATGTTTAAGTAAAAATAACTTCCAGGACGTTTTATGATGTAATATTTACCTTTAGGTCAAACATATCGCCTTGGAAAGTAGAGTAGGTAAATTAAGGTAAATTATATTTAAATAGAATTGGAACTAGTTTTGACCATGAGAATAAAGTTTTAACTTAAATCTAACTACAATGACAAGATAAAACTAAGGTTATACTTCGGTTAAAGATTGGTAACATGTCCGTGTTTCTATTCAGACAAAGGATAGCGACTACAAAGTTAATAAATTAGTTGAAAATTACCTAATATTTTCTTGCACATAGACCTCAACAATTATTTCTTGAAAATTACCCCGGAATTTCTAAAGAATATAGATATAAATATTACCTAGATATTGCTTCATATATTACTGGTAAGTCAATATGCATTCAAAGTTGAAGATAGAACTTTTCACTCAACGGTTGAAGATAATAGTTGTATATACCGGTGCCACAGGCTAGTGGCTCCCCCCTATATTTCCTTTATTTTTTAACCTATCTATTTGAAATTTGGGGTGCATAAACTACCTGTAAAAAGGGATTTTTGGACATAAAAATCGGTATGAGATTCTTTTTGGTTTACCCGGAAATGACGGCAACTTTCGATTTTTAAATGGTATATTTTTACATATTTGGATTCAAGACAACATTCTGAGTATACCATGAGATTTTCGCGAATTTTTGAGTCGATGTTCAATTTTTTAAAGCATTGTAAGCCATGCGTCTAGAGTGCTTTGGAATACCAAAATTTGTTCTGCGGCAGGTAAAGTCCAAGGGAAAAATATAATTTTTCGTTTAATTTCATTAATAACTATTTACGAAGCCTCCAAAATTGAACAAATTACTTTTTTATCGAAAACTTTTTTTTTTCAAATGAGAAGGTGGTGGTTCCTAGTGTTCAATAAATTATAGATTTTTTTCTGGATTGACATCCATTTCAAATCTATGCTATTTGTTTTTCTATTTTAGTAAATTTATTTAAAAATAAAAAATCACTTTCAAAATAATTTTTATTGATCCTTATAGTTTGCACTAGTACTTATACCTATTAAGAAACAAAAGAGAGAACCAAAAGGTTATTATTCACAAAAAGGTAGTTAGTTATTCACATTTTATTATTAGACATAATTTTTGCAAAGGCAACTACGTTAAAGTTCAAGAAAAATTATATTGAAAGTGATTTGTTATTTTTAAATAAATTCAATAATATAGAAAAACAAATAGCATAGATTTGAAATGGATATCAACGAATTCAGAAAAAAATTATTGAACAGTATGCGCCACCACCTTCCCATTTGAAAAAAAAGTTTTCGATAAAAAAATGGTTTGTTCAATTTTGGAGGCTTCGTAAATAGTTATTAATGAAATTAAATGAAAAATTATATTTTTCCCTTGGACTTTACCTGCCGCAGAACAAATTTTGGTATTCCAAAGCACTCTAGACGCATGTCTTAAAATGCTTAAAAAAATTGAACGTCGACTCAAAAATTCGCGAAAATATCTAAAATCTAATGAAACAAAAAACTTTTAAACAAATGTCTGGCTATGAGAAATACTATTTAGTTGTCAATTTCCTTAAACAACAGATCTATATCTGCATTAAACGCGGCTATTTAGCTGTATGTAATTAATTGTCTCTCATCTCATTCATATTTGTTTTCGTGCTCGTTCGCGTCCAGATTAAAGCCTACGTTGTTATTTTCGCATTTTAAAAAAGCTGTTTAGAAGGTTGCTTTGCTTACTATACACAAAAATAGCCTGCCTCCCGCAACCCACTTGCACGGCCCACGTAAAGGTAGCTGTATAATAATAATAAACTTAAGGAAGAAGTAGATGATGTAGAACACTGCTAAGCGGTTTGCAGTCAATATTTGAGCATCACACGTCACGCTCGATGCCGCAAAAAATACTGTAAAAAAAATTGAGAGGAATCGAACTGCATCCCAGAAAAAGACAATAGGGAGCTAATTTTTGGGACAGATATCCCCCGAGGGCTTATATCCAACATACTAAAAATCCTGAAATGTTCTTCCGCAACCATTTTTTTTCAATTTCTTGAGATTATTACAGATCTAGAAAATGTATAGAATTATTTGATATTCTGTTTTTTTTAAGTTTAATCTGTCAGTTCTCTCAATTTTTTGTATAAAAAAACGTATGAATGTTTTGTAATATTCTTTTTAGTTAAGGCTAAGACCAGATAGCCGGAAAAAACAAATAAATATTTTAATTGTTGTCTTAATAGGTACTTGAGATAAAAATAAACTTACGAATTAATTGAATATTGTACACAAATAAATGTATCCTGTATCCTTGCATTAATAAAACTATTATTTGAAATTATAACCATTATTAAATATCTTTTGAGAGTGCATCTTACAGCAGTTTTAATAGCTCACTTAGATAAATATAAATTGATGACATAATTTATTAAATAACATAAACGCAATAAAATACTTTTTGCTTGTAGGTACTATAAAATATGTGTATAGTCAAATAATGAATAATGATATACAGTTTTATACCAGATGTCAAAGGAATCATTATAAATTAGACATGCCATAATTTCTAGTCTTCAAGGTATAAGACTCAAAATACCCGTGCAAATTGACTAAATAGATTGAAAACGTTCATTTTGTCAATAAAGCAACATTGCAAATAAGAAAAGTTGTGCTCTGAAAACAAAACGAAATTTGCACTTTACCACTTTTTCATTCGAATAGGTATGTTTTTTATTGTTAAAACATATAATTTCGGACACATAACTTTTGTTATTTTTTTACGACATATGATAAGGTTATTTCCTCGAATTATTATTCATCAAAGAACTTGTGTATTTCTATTAATATCAAACCGATTTCAATGGATTTGTCGTGGAAATTTGTATTTAATTACTGGATATTTAAAAAACATGTTGCCATTTAAACCAATCGACTTTATTACAAATTGAAATTAGATAGATACATTTTACTGCATTTTTTATGACTGGTGAATTTTGTAAGCAGTTTTTATCATGCATACATCTGGTCAAAATATGCATACCAATTTTTATTTATATAATTCTATGAAGTGTTGAGTCAAATTAAGAACTGGGTACTCCAGATGAATTTGTTAATACACAATTTAGTGACGCCAAGTTATAAATGTCATCATGTAATAACGTGCAAATGATTAAACTGTTTCTTGTCAAAAATTAGGGAGCTATTCATATAAAACATTTTTAAATATGCCTTTCTTGTCCTCAAAACTGTTTTTAATTTGTTGTTTTTAATTCTAACTGTTTATAAACAGCATTTAAACGAGACTTGATCAGGTCTCCGGCCTACAACACGCAGTTTTGTAAACAATGCTTCAATCCCATGAAAAAATTCGAAAAATGTGCAATAGTCATGCGATACGTGCTATTCTTACCAAATGTATAACAGACAAAACAGTGAAAGTAAATTTTTAGATGGGTCGTCTTTCATCCTTGTATTGACTGTGCAAATATCTTTTTCCTATGAATAGATAGGAACACATTTTTCTGGTAATTTACATTTTTTTTTATATTATGTATATACAATATACGTTTTATCTGATAAGGAAATTTATTGATAAACAACTTTCCTTATTCCAAATTCGTACATATGTATGAAATAATTATTCTTATTCCTCGTATATTAATTTGATTTGAAATACGTGTTTACTGAATGAATAATTATCTAGCTTTACAATTTTTAACATATTTTGCAACGTAGATAAGCCAATCGGTTAAGTTGTTCAATGCCACTAAAATTTGGGCAAAATAGAGTACATACCATAAACAAGAGTGGAACATTCAGATAAAAAAATGTATATTTGAAAAAATTCCCTGGTTGAAGAAAACCCAAAACCCATGAAAAATTGTGCCTTTTGACCAAAACCATGAAAGTGGGCATGAGCTTAGCGGAAAATTAAATTTCATACATAAAGATAATTATTTCCATTTTTGTACTAACATTTTTACAGTTAAGTTTAGTTTTGTTGAACAATGATGAGAAATTTCAATTTGGAAATTAACGCGAATTACGGACGCCCAGTGTAAAGAATTATTCGAACTCTTGGCCTTTAAATACGAATGAACGATTTTGAGATGAGATTACAATAACCTATAACTATATTGCACTACACCTATTAGATGAAATGGTATACAAACAACTCCATCAAGGTTGTCCAATCCATTCCAAGTCAGTGCCACATTAGTGTGATTATGCGTGGTTGATCTATTTAAATTAATTAGTAATAAAATCTAATTAAATAATTACGTGAAAACAGACAATATTATATTGCTGTTGAAATAAATAAGGAAAACCGATTAAATTCTTCGTAATTTGTCAACAACTTCATCCTACGCTGCTTCTTGGCGATCGGCGCTACTACCTACCTCAATTTTTGCTTACAGACAGGTACTTAAAACAGTAAATTATTAAATGGTACTTATTCGAACTACTTATATAAATGTCACGAAGTTACATCCTTGTCACACTACCTACAAAGGATACTTACACGTAAAAATTTTTATATGTGCATTTCGTCACTGAAGGGGAAGATTATTGCAGACTTTTGGTCTACTAACTATATGACTCTATAACTATATGACTATATGACGTTATACAGGATGTTTCAGGTATGTAGTCATTAATCTTTAAAGGAAATTCTATGTCAAAATTTTTTTTAAAAATTTTCTATAAACATGGATCTGGAAATCTCTATTAAGGAAGCTAGGGCCTTCTGAAATTTGCACCCGAAATTAGTATTTCACTTAATCTCAAGAACCCTTTGACCTACATTGACCAGTTTTTACACGTAATCCGACGTCAGTAAATGTCATTATTTTATGTTTTATGTTTATCCGTTTTCGAGAAATATAAACCTAGAGAATCATATGCATGCCCATCTAAAACATGTAATAAAGATGTCTCGCTCTCCTGTATAATTTGGAAAAACTTCTTATTTAATTTCCTGTTTCTTTTAATTGTTGATAACTGATTCATATTTTTTCCTAGTTACTTCAGAAAACCCTAGCTCCCTTAATAGCGATTTTGCGCGAACCATGTTTATTGAAAATTTTTAAATATTTTTCTGTCACGGAATAACCCCTAAAAATTAATGACTGCATGCCTGAGGCACTCTGTATAGCTGCGTTATAATATTTATCATTAGTTGCCATATTAAAAACCTGCCAATTAGGTATCTCTTTTAGGAACTAACAAAACTTGTCGAGGCAACTAGTTAAGACAAAATATTTATTTCATGAAATGAAATGTGCGATTCAACTTTGTGGCGCCATTTAACAAATAAGTTCACAAAAATTGATTATTTTTTGACACATTTTTGACTAGGGTGGTCCAAAAACGACTTAGTCTCGATCCCCCCAATTTGTTTCCAAATCCGAAAAAGCAAAGTACGTATTTTTTGTTTTTCAAAATTAACCTAACCCTAACACACCTCCACGGTGCCCTGAAAACTACCTGAAGAATTTTAATTTTTTGATTTAAAGGTAGATTTCAGGGCACCGTGGAGGTGTGTTAGGGGCTACAAACCCATATGTATATACATCAAATTCTTCGTTGCATAGTCCTCTCCAAGTCCTATAAGTTTAATGCAATCCCTACCCAAACAATTCAAAAAATCCCAAAAAGTGATTTTTCCCCATGCAGTTTAAATGGGAAACTTCATGTCTCCATATGCACCATTTAAAATCACAATTTTGAAAAACAAAAACATGCTTGTACTTTTTTCGGATTTGGAAACAAATTGGGAGGATCAAGACCTTCTATAAAAAATTAAGTCATTTTTGGACCACCCTATATGTAACACCATAGTTACAGCTGTAGGTTTAAAAAGTATCATCTCATATAAGGGACATACGATTACATATACATCTAAAAGTCAAACAAAACTTATTGTGTTTACAAAAAACAGTCTACAGACGTCCATAGACACTTAAATACATAAGTTACCCGGGTTACCTCACTCTGTATCATGTAGAACTAATTCCCATGATAGTTGCTTTTGTATATTTAAAAAAATACCACTCCATGTAGCGTATATACGACTTAATTCTACTAATACATCTAAAAGTCGAACAAAAGGTATATGTTTACGAAAATCAGTCTACAGACGTAAATACATATGTACAGACAACTTCTTGTAGTACAGGAAAATACTAAATTTTTTTATATTAACTGTAAAAGTACTCATGGGCAGACTTTAAAACACACGTCCACATTTTTTTTTATTTTAGTGATTAGAGTATGTATGTTTTTTGGTACGCTGAGTCATAATCTGAAACCCGTTTTGCTCTAACAGACCTCCATTATTTTGTAGCCACCCAACCCCAAAATTATTTAAAAAATCTATAATTAAATGCAATTGGAGAACAGTAAATTTATATCCCAAAAGCCAGTTCGCATGTCATAGGCTTGAAACTCAATTAAAAGATATTTTGTATAAAAGCCTTACATGAAATACTCTCTCACGCCACCCACCCCTTGAACGGGGGTGAAACAATCATTTCTTGCTATACAACAGGACACATTGATGAAAAAAGTATATAGCCAAAAGTCTGGGCCCTCATATGAAAAAAAAATACGCCATGCACCACACTTACCACCCCAAGTAACAATTTAAGTTTTATCATAATCTACAAGAGGTTATTAAGTCTATATAATAAAACTGATCGTAAAACTGTTCATACTAGATAAACCCGGCATAAAACTAAAAAAGACCTTTTATAAAGGTTATAAATAATCTTCCTTAAAACTATCAATAAAACCAACAGTTCTTTAGAACTCAAATCTAGAGTTATTAGTTTTATTGCTTGATCATAAGGCGTACTTAAAGACCATATTTTAAAACTCCCATAAAACCTAAAGATTTATGGATGTCTACAACAAAACTTAAAATATTTAAAATCCACTATAAAACTTAATGAGTTTATTGTGGTTTTGAATAATGAAGCAATTAAGTGGCTATAAAACCAATAGGTCTTAAAGAGCAAAGAGGTTTAACAAATTGTTTTAAAGATAACTTGAAGGCCTTTTTTTCAGTACATATTATCTGCAGATAAATTGGTACGCACAAAAGGAATAATAAAACCCAGTTCGATTTATTTACCTTCTTAAATCTGTGATAAAACCCGATAAATATTTGGCATTTAAATTGTTTCTTGGGACAAAATAACCCAGTCCCTTTTAGGGGGTGAGAAAATTATATCCTTCTATAAAGCAGGATCTCTTGAGGAGAAAAATGTAGATAGCCAAATGAAGAGAAGAGTGTATTTATACCATACATATTATAAAATGTCTTTCCGCTCTTGTCAGCCCTTGTAAGGGCGTAAAAAAATCAGTTAAATCTATAGATCCCAGAGTTGTTGACGAAAAAAAATGTACAGCCAACAGTCTGCACCAATACGAAAGAAAAGATGTACTGTACATTAGACTTACCATAAAACACTAACTACTCCTTTTAGAGGGTGGGAAAATCATTTTCATCTATGCAACAGAACTTCGTGTGCATACCTTTCCCGCCATTTGGCGGCCTACATTTTTTTTCCTCAAGAGATCCTATTTTATAGAAAGATATAATTTTCTCACCCTCTGAGATGGGTTGAAAAATATGACGGGTTATTTTGTGGTAAGTATGGTGCATAGCGTGTCGTTTTCTTCACGAGGGCCCAAATTATTGGTTGTATACAATTTTTTTTTTCAAAATATCCCGTTGTATAATAAGAAAATATTTTCTCAACCCCCTGAACGGGGGTGAGTGGAGTGAGGGGGTAATTTATGTTAAGGCTAATATAAACAATATCTTTCTGTTGAATTTGAAACCTAGTATTGACGTACGAACTGACTTTTAAATATAAATTTACTGTTGTGTTGTTTAATAGATTTTTTTTTTAATTTTGGCAAGTAAAGCTACAAAAATCGAGGTCTGTTGGAACAAAACGGACTTCAGATTTTATGAACCAGCGTACCAAAAACTCTAATCAATGTAGATAAATTAAAAAAAAATGTGAATCTTTGAATTAATATATTAAGCAATGTATTATCCAAGTACGTAAATAGTATATATTTTTCATATTTTGTTGGTAATAAAAACTCAACAAAGATAAGTGTATACATAACAAAACAAAATTAAAAAGTGTATTTTATGCGTTAAAAGTATAAAAACAAATAGATCATAAAGAGAATTACATGCAACATTTTTACAAAAACAGTGGCGCATTCAAAGCAGGCTGTGAACTTCTTCCACCAAATGCATAGCTACCTTGTCAAAATTTGCAGTGTATACAATAAAGATTGAATGTAAAGTTTTTTTGATTGACGCACCTGCGACTACTGTCGCCTAAATCCAAGCACGTGTCCTGCTATTACAGCAAATTAAATAACAAAAAAGTTTGTTGTTTTTTTTTATAAAGAACAATTTGTATATAAAATGAAACTATTGTGACTCCTCCACAAAGCATAATGATTACCTACTTGGGTTGGTAAAAACAATGTAAACATAAAAAATGCATACATCAAAATACTTCGTGTATATTAATAATTTGCTATGAACATTTAATATTTCATGTGTAGGTATTATTTATTGATCATTTATGAAAATTAGTACGAATTCAATAAGCAAAATAAAAATTAAGGAATAATCATTCAGAATTTGAATCGAACAAAAGGTGTAGTTGCATATAATTGCATAAGTACTGACTGCATAATAAAATAGTATCTAACCTCTTTTGCAAATCCAATAAACTAATCAGTAGTCACATTGATTGTTGCAAAACTGAGACCGGTTCAAATCATATGTTCACTACGAAACCGCGAAACACTGATACACTACTCACTTCTATTTGCTTTAAGAAAATGATCATTGAAAAGAAAGAGGCGAGCATGCTAACAATGTTGCCCCGCCGTTCTAACTTTTCGTTATATTTAATAGATTACGATGAACGATGACTGATATAAATTATTACTCATTAATTATACGCAAAAAGGAAATATTTTGTGGTATATGTGATATCAGCCAAAAGTCGGTTATCGTAACAGAAAAAAGATAAATATATTAATAAAAATGTATCCTTGTATACATTACTACAGGTATGTGTATCTACTATCCCATTAATTAGTAACACAGGTAGAATTTTGCGGTTTGCTAATTTAAATACTCATATAGTATACTCAAGTAGTGGCAATATTGGCATTCCAGAAATGTACGGGTGATATCTACGAATAAATATCATATTATATAAGGCATTATTCAAAACAATGACATTTTTAATATTCTTTCCAAACGTATCCTACTCAATATACAATTTAAAGTGTTAATGTTAAGACTGAAAGTAAAGTAACTAAACAAAATCAAAGAAAATAAATTTTTACAATAAAAAAGAAGATACCTTCTGATGAAAAGCATTGATAGCAGACAACCGCGACATATGGCTTGATGCTATCAGACGTGTTATACAGCAAGGAAGACCGACTAGAATAATGCATAGTGGATGCGTTACAAACCGCCTGCTAAGACGTTGTCAGTATGAAGAATAAGGAGGAGAAATTGGCAATGCATTTATTATTCAAAATAGCGACATATTGCAACATTTTTTCAAAACGTATCTACGCAATATATAGTTTAAAGTACTAAATATTAAGTAACAAAACAAAATCAAAGAAAAGAAAGTGTTTAGTTTTCATTCTGGTCCAGCCCAACGAAGAGGTTCAAGCCCAAGTGCAAAATAATTCAGGAATATAAATTATACTCAGGAAGTGGTTCGGATTCCACTATAAACTGTAGGGTCCATGTCCTTTCTCCAAGGGCGTAAATAGATTTTTATTGTAGGGTTTTTATAGGGTGGATAATTTAAAAAACAATAATGTGTCAATCGTGGCGAACGTTTATGATAAACCTATTAACTTTAAAACCATTATACAAAATATTTGACCTGAGTACGGTATGAGAGGTTAACTTTCTCTGAAGCGTCAAGTGGCAATAAATTTAACTTGAGAAAGCACACTACAAACCAAAAAACCGCTGCCCAGGGAATCACTACTTCCACATCCAGATTTTCTATCCAAGTTTCTCACAACGAAAAATGTATGTGGAAATAATTGTTTATGGAACTTTACTAATATAATATTTGAAATCGTCTACACCAAAAACCCATAAAACGATATCCCACATCGGTGTGGGGTGGGGGTGGTGATATGGGAGTGGTAGTGGGGGTGGATGAAGTAAAAAATATTTTGAGGTTTTTGGTTCTTGTACACACACTAAATCGCAATTTTTTTCATCCCTTTTAACAATGGGGTGGGGGTGGTAGTGGGGGTGGCTAATGCCAAAAAATTTTTGAGACCTTAGCTTCTCTTGTATATTATACTAAATACCAACTTTATGGACTCTTAACTGATTGACCTATTTACTCCTCATTTACCTCGATTCACCCCCCAACTCTTCGACGGAATAAGATGAAAATAAAATCTAATTCCAGATCCCGTTAATGTACATAGGTGTACCGAATTTCATTTCAATACCTTAAAGAGTTCCAGAGTAATTTTGCACACAAAAAAGTTACAGACAGACCGACAGACAGACAGAAATTTTTTTTCGCTCAAACTTGAAATCTCGAGGTTTCATGACATTCTAAGCCTATTTAAAAAATAAAAATTTTCAAAAATTTTTTTGTCGTAATACTTCCACTGGATGTGGAAGTAATAAAGCGTAAGCCTGATACAATTTTATATCTGCAGATAAGCCACTCGAACTCTCGCCTGACTTTATGTTCTAGCCCTTCTTGGGGGGGGGGGGAGCAATTACCACCTCCCTCCTTATCTACACCCTTGCCTTTCTCCGAACAGTTTAGATCACCAAGACTTCAGAGAAGCTTTAAGCTGACTTAAAAGGTGGTTAACAAAACATTTTTCAAAAACATTTGATTATTACTTCCACGTCCAGTGGAAGTATAGTAACGACAAAAACATTTATAAAAAAACCGCTGCCCAAGGAATCACTACTTCTACATCCAGATTTTCTATCCAAGTCACTCAACGAAAAAAATTTGTATGTGGAAATAATTTTTTATGGAACTTTAATAATATAATATTTGAAATCCTCTACACCAAAAAACCTATAAAACGATACCCCACATCGGTAGTGGGGTGGGGGTGGTGACAGGGGGGTGGTAGTGGGGGTGGATGAAGTAAAAAAATATTTTGAGGTTTCTGGTCCTTGTACACACACTAAATCACAATTTGTTTTCAACTCCTTTAATAATGAGGTGGGGGTGTTAATGGGGGTGGTTAATGCCAAAAATTTTTTTGAAACCTTAGCTTCTCTTTTATATACTAAATACCAATTTTATGGACTCTTACCTGCTTGATTTACCTATTTACCCCAAATTTACCCCAATTTACCCCCCAACCCTTCGACAGAACAAGATGAAAATATAATCTAGTTCCAGATCTCGTTAAAGTACGTATGTGTACCAAATTTCAAGTCAATATCTTAAATGGCTCCAGAGTAAACGTGCGCACAAAAAAAAGTTACAGACAAACAGACCGACAGACAGACAGAATTTTTTTTTGCTCAAACTTAGAATCTCGACGTTTCATGACATTCTAAGCCTACTTGAACAATAAAAATTTTTAAATTTTTTTTGTCGTTACTAAACTTCCACTGGATGTGGAAGTAATTGTTATTGTTCAAATAGGCTTAGAATGTCATGAAACGTCGAGTTTTTAAGGTTGAGCAAAAAAAATTCTGTCTAACTTTTTTGTGCGCACGATTACTCTGGAATCGTTTAAGATATTGACTTGAAATTTGGTACACATATGTATTTTAACGAGATCTGGAAATATATTTATTTTCATCTTATTCCGTTGAAGGGTTGGAGAGTAAATTGGGGTAAATGAGGGTAAATTGGTAAATCATGCAGGTGAGAGTCCATAAAACTGGTATTCAGTACATACAAGAGAAGCTAATGTCTCAAAAAGAAAATTGGCAATAGCCACCTCCATTACTACCCCCACTTCATTATAAAATGGGGTGAAAAAAAAATGTGATTTAGTATGTGTACAAGAACCAAAGACCTCAAAATATGTTTTTTCCCTCATCCATCCCAACTACCACCTTCTATCACTACCCCCACCCCACTACCGATGTGGGATATCGTTTTATGGGTAGTGGGGTAGACGATTTCAAATATTATATTATAAAAGTTCCATAAACAATTATTTCCACATAAAAAATTTTTTCGTTGTGAGAGACTCGTCTAGCAAATCTGGATGTGGAAGTAGTGATTCCTTGGGCACCGATTTTTTATAACCGTATTTTGTATTTAACAAAACAAAGCAAATAATAGGCAAACAGTTTCTTTGGACCATTTATTTTTATAAAACGAATAACAACGAGTAGAAGTGTACTACTAACATAAACTACGCAGCCGGAACTAGTTTTATTTTCATTGTTCAAATAGCTCTTCGCAATCGGCAATGACCTACTTCAAATTTCGCTCGATGCGTAATAGTCTTATTAAAAAGGCACGTCTTCGTATTTTTGTGTACTTAGTCAAAAACCTGAAGATTTTGCTCTATAATTAAAATAAAACATATTTATGTAAAACATGACAGTGTATACGCCTCTGGCGATTAGCTTGTTGGGCAAAAATGGACTCTTTAATATTTTCTAACATCTTATAACATTTGTGAATCCCCCCTTAAACGAACGTTCTTTTGCAAACTCTCCTATTTTACTTTCTAAAATATGATTGATTGGTTTACCGTGAGAGAAGAGAGAAGCAACTTAAAATGTTATTAAAATAGAGCTATTTTCCAATCAATTTTTATTTGAATCCCCACATCGTCCATTTTCTCACATGTTCAGTAACCAGCCCCCCAAACTGAACGTATTTGTTGAATGGCCTCATACATAATTATAAATATGACGTTCTTCACCTATAAGTTGTTAATACTGTTTATATTAGAACTAATTTAGATTGGAATTAATTTCTTAACAATTTCTGTGGTGGGATGGGCCAACAAACTTTGTCTTGGACCACCACATACGATACACCAAGTTTACTTCTCTATCCTATTCTTCAATTACGGTTGCTGCTACCATCTATTATGGCCTAAGTGAACTGGGATGTCTTAAAACTTTTGGGAACTGCTGGACAAGCTAGCTACTGACACTAGTGACAGCTGACAGCTGAAGTAGTCGCCATATTCGTGATTCTCAGAGGTTTTGCTTTAGGACATAAAATTTTAATAAAACACGGTTTTAATGAAAACCTATTATTGAATATAACTAACATTACAGATAATTATTTTAATTATAAAATTAATCGTGTAATGAAATGAAAGATGTTAAGAGAACTTAACCAAAGAATTATTAATTAAAAACAATTACTTTTAACAAGAATACTTCATGTGTACTCTAATTAGTGTGTCTTTGTAAATAGGCTTTGTAATATAATGTATTCTATAACTTAAATAACAAATTAGTGAAAACTCCAATCATGCTTAATTTTTTTACATAATTAGAAAGAGTGATTAAGTAAACTATGATGGCTAGTTCTTTTGATCATGAAGATAGAGAAAGGTGAGTTTTTTAAATGATAACTGAAAATTTGTATTAAAGCATACTATTTTAGTTGGTATTTTGGGGCTATTGGCCGGCAGGAAGCTACAGATTTACTTATGGCAGAACGAGAAGGTGGAGTTTTCCTAGTTAGAGATAGTGCGAGTTGTGTAGGAGACTATGTTTTGTGTGTTAAGTACGTTTATTTAGTAATAAGTGATTTATGATCAGTTTGCCTTTTTTCTACATTGTAAATATATTTTTAGAGAAGACAGCAAAGTGAGCCATTATATAATAAATAAAACACAGCAGCATGATCAACCACGTTATAAAATTGGAGATCAAATTTTTAAAAACTTACCTGAAATACTCTCATTTTATAAGCTACATTACTTAGATACAACGCCACTTATTAGACCTGCCAGCAAAAAGGTTGAGAAAGTAATTGCCAAGTTTGATTTTGAGAGCAAGGTAATTATAATATATATTTTCCGTTTACTGATAAACCGAAGGTTATTTTGTTTGTAGGAGAAGGATGACCTGAGCTTTAAAAAGGGCGATATTTTAACTATATTATTTAAGGATGAGGAGCAGTGGTGGACTGCGAAAAACAAGGAGGGCAAAACTGGATCAATACCTGTTCCATATGTTCAAAAAGTAAGAATAAACCAAAAAAACCAACAAAAATAATTACATGTTAGTCATTGATAAAATACCTAAGATTAGGCAGAATAAATGCCACACTATCTTGATTTTATCAATTTAAATTACTTTTTAACAATTTTTATATGAATTTACCACTGAATGAATACCAGATAAGCTTTTTAAATTCAGTGGAATTTACATAATTTAAAATTATTTATTTGAAAATCAAAGCACTCAAGCTACAGTATATTCCAAACTCTTAGCCCCATAAGTCGTAGCAAGCAGCAGCAATGACATCCATCATTTAAATTTGTAACTCGTGACACAAAAAAGATCCTCGGGAGACCCGAAACCCCCGAGGCTCGGGGGGGGTTAAACACCAAAATGATGGCCCTATGGTTATGGTTATACAGTAGGGTCGTAAGACCCATGATAACCTACAGATCGGCGATATGGTAGATCAAGACACTGCAAGTGACATACAAAGGCGTGCTTCCTTGTTGCTTGTCTTTTCAGACCTGCTACTATATATTTATGTAAGAGGAAGCTCATTCACTGGTGCACAGGCCAATGCAAGGCACAACGCCCATAAGGCAACAATAGGATTAAATTGTGTGTCCAGATCTGTTAAATAATATTAATTTCAATATTTAGAAACCAATATTCCTTCAATATTCAGCCTCAATCGACTTATTATAGTAAACTGGCTGCTGGTTTCCGGGTCTTCTTCCATGTAGACTTGGTTGAGTGCTTGACGTTTCGACCATCTTTTCTAATGTGCATCTAAATCTCGTATTTCATTTTATTGCAGCTGTATGATAAAAATACAAATGGTAGTCACACTGCTAAGAGGTGTTTCTTGAGCTAACACTTTCAGATGAATTTTCTTTATATGTCACAGTTTCCTCAATGGCCAGTTTTTTTAGCTGATTTTAGATTTACTACAGATAATTATTAATTGGAATAGTAAAACGGATATGTGAAAAAAAAATGACAGATAAGATAAGAAATCTCAAAATTCTACATGCCTATCTCCTTGATGAAATGTTTTCTGTTATGACTTTGGGGACAAAAAGTTCGTCTTATAATGTATATTGAACTCTAAATATAAACAATCATATAAGCAAACAAAATCCCGTCCTAAACACATACATTAAGAAGAAACAGATTTTTTACAATTAAAATTTTAAAGTTGTGCCATTTGTCACGGTCCCTAGCTTACACATTCCTATCCTATCGTAACTATATAAGTATATCTTTTTGATTTACAGATAGAAGAAGGCCACTCTCCTATAGACTTGCCGCGCCCTGGTTCTGGTGGTCCTGTTAGTAATACTGTTTTACAAGCTGAAGCAGCTAAACGAAATCAAATGCAGGTTTGTATTCGAATTATATAAAAGAAAATGTTAACTCATTCTCTGTACCTACTGACCACGATAGCAGAGTTGGTAAAAGTGCTTTATACAAACATGGAAAGAGTAAACATTGAACTAAGCCTAAAACAATGAACGAAAAAAAATACAATGGCTTAAGAATAACATAAAAGATGAAGTAAATATAACAAACTATCAAACAGAGAAAAATATATACAAAAAAAAATATTAAATTGACCAAATTAGACTATTAGACTAACAAAATAAAAAATAGCAATAACAAATCTCGTGAAACTTGGAAAATAGTAAACGAGAATATAGGTAAGGTTAGATATAAAAAAGATAAAATAGAATTAGTTTGAAATGACGTACTAATTACAGATACTAATTTAATTGCAAATACTTTTGTAAATTATTTCAGTACAGTATCAGGGATTAAACTTCAAAATTACTTTGGAGAAAATTTGTCTTTGCCTTGTACTAAAAGGGCAAACCAAATAATTCTCTCATTATTCCCTTTACAGACCAACGTGATGTAAAAACGAAATAAATTCCTTAAAAAATAAAGAAAGCACCGGACTAGGCGAGTTAAGTGCTCATCTATTAAAATCTGTAAAAAACATAATTAGTGAACCATTGGCAATCATTGTAAGTAAATCTCTCGTGGCAGGAATCTTTCCAAACATACTTAAAATAGCGAACACCATCTAATATATAAAAATCTCGTGTCACAGTGTTTGTTATCGAACTCCTCCGAAACGGCTTGACCGATTTTTATGAAATTTTTGGTGTATATTTGGTAGGTCTGAGAATAGGTCGTAGACTATTTTTTATACCCCTAGGTGATAAGTGGCCCTATCCAGAAATTTTATTTTTATTTTTTGGGCAAAAATTTATAATTTATATGGCAAAACAACGTTTGTTGGGTCAGCTAATACCGATATATAAAAAAGAAAACCCATGTGATATTGAAAATTACAGACAAATCTCACTTCTAATGCTCTATCAAAGTTGGCAGAAAAACTTGTTTGTTATGTTATTATATATTTAAATAAGCAAAAGTTATTTACACCCTATCAGCATGAGTTTAGAGAAGAGAGGTCGGTAGAGACGGCAGCCTACCATTTACTAAATTTTGTTTATAAAGAATTAGATTTAAAAAAATCAGTAATATCGCTCTTGTTTGACGCTTCTCGGGTTTTCAACACAGTTGATATCAGATTTTAGGAGACCAAGTTGTACGCCATGGGCATTTGTGGAAACTTACTAAATGTCTGACAGGAGGATGTTGGTTAATTGCAATGGAGCGGTATCTGACACAAGAAAAGTTGAAATAGTTGTCCCCCAAGGATCAGTGTTGAGGCCACTCTTATTTGTGTTATACGTAAATGATTTATCCCAACATATTACAAATGTTATGGTTATAATGTTTGCAGATGATATCACAATTACGTGCAAAAAACCCAAAAGAATTGTCATGTATTGCAGTCACTTGTGACAAATTAGAGGCGGTGCCAGCGCAATCATTTAATCTTAAATAAGAAAAAGATCGTATATATGAATGTTCATCTAAGGTCCCTTTTGTCAGAAACCTTTATATCTGGAAATAATCGAACACTCTCGCAGACATCTAAATTCCTAGGTTTATGGCTAGATAAACTGAACTGGAATAGGCACATTGAACATGTTTGTTCTAAATTAAATTCTGCATTCTATGCTATAATGCAATTGAAATCTTGCTTAAGAGCGCTCCGGAGTGTGGTAAATTTGCGAATCGTAATTACTGTAATATGAATCGTTATTTTAAAAAAATTTGGTTTTCACTATTATTTCTTTTGACATGCTAGAATTGTGGAAAATGAAGAAGATAATTAAAAAAATATATATATGCATTTATTTCCTTCAATTTTGTTTTTTTGGAGAAAATTTCAGCTTTCCATAAAGGGTATAATTTATTTAGGAATTATCCCTTTGACAGAATTAAAAAAAAATAGATTATATATTTTTAATTTACAGGCTAATATATAAAGAAATTTTGCTGTTGAATTACAGTCAAGATTGTCCATTTCATTTTTCGTTCTCTCTCGAAGAGAATCCTTGGGAACGATGAAGGTACACAAGGATCGCGAATAGCCATAAAATTAATGTGTTTACAATTTACTACGCATAGGCGGACAGAGGAAACCCTTTTTAATTTTGATATAAAAAACATATTTATATTTTACGTGCGAATAAATAGTAAGTATATTTACTTTTTAGATTTGTGTGGTGTATTATTATATACATTTTTTGGTTTTTTAAAATGGGAGGAATTGTTAAGAGGTCGATGGAACTCAAATGTATGTTTTAACATTATCAGCAAAAACAAAAAATCGTAGACTATGTTATGATAAGTTTTCTAAAAAATGTATACCTAAGTACATTTTTATTAAAAACTTGTAAAATAAATAATATACAAATGTGGGAGGCGAGAAATTTTAAAATTATAAACAAATTAGGAGCGAATTTTGATGAAATGGTTTTAATGAAAAGGTTTATAATTATTATTTTACAGATTTTTTTAACGTATTGTTGCGAAATATTTAAATTTTAATTTGTAATATGTAGGCTACTGATTTTCCTCAAATTTCGGATGAAAAATGTGCATCTTTAGAACTGTTGTTATGAGGCTTAAAACTTCAAAGAAATAGTTCCCAAAATGTGAATTTTTCGTCCGTTTGTCCATTTGATCATGTCCTTGTTCTCGGTGTCTATTAAATAAATAAAACAATTATTTATCGTTTGACTTGCTCTAACTCAAAAGCGGAACAATTAATTGGTGGTGTCATTTTTTTACTGCTCTATCAGTACACATTTATTAAGAAAAAATAAGGTCAAATTTTAATAAATATAGAAAATATGATTTTTCCCCAGGCTATGTCAACAAGATGCAGGGGAAATATAGCAAGAGAAAAACTTTTTATTTTTCGAAATAGATAACAAGTATATCGAAACGAAATAAAGATAAAGAACGAACGTAATTTTTATTTGATACTTCTTTTTATAGGATCACTAGCTTTCAAGAAAACTGCATATGAATTATTGTTGACAGGGTACTGCAATTAATTACTACTAGATTTCCATGTTCTTCGTCATTAAATAAGTCTTCAGTCTCCAATGGTGCAACTCCTTCACTGGTAGTAAATTGTTCATAAAAGCAAATTAACCACAAATTGAAAAAAAATCCAAAGTAAATATTATAGTCCTTGGCCGATTTATTAGGTATTTTATGTAGTTGTTGCAAAGTTTATGGGAACTTTTTTGGAAATAAGGTTAATTTTAGGCAATTTTAATTTTATGATTCAAACTTAATTGGTGAAACACTCATCTGTATAAAATGAAGTAGGAAAAAAGTGACCACATCCAACCTATTTGTGTCTTGAACCCGCGGCACTTTGATTTCGAGTAAAAATTATAGCCACAGCACCATCATACTCCAGTCAATCTGTACATTCATAGGGCGTAAAAAAACATCTAAGCATAGGAATATTTTTTTAAATACTAGGGTAGGTATGGCCCTTCATTAAGTTTTCAACGCGGGTGGGGCCACTTTGTCGCCATGTTGTCATAAAATAAGTTTTTTCGGAATAACTCTTTTCCTGTTGACCCTAACTTACTGTATTTGGTATGAATTTTGTAGAGAATAAAATTCTGGACAACTCTTGTGCACATTTTTTTGTACGATTAATAGTATAAAAGTTATAGGGTCGCAATAATTTATTTTATTCGCCAATTATATCTGTAATGAAGTGATTTCTTCCGGGCGTTGCCGTGGTTGTCAGAAACAATGGCCCTGAGCTAGCATTCTACTATACTTGTAATGCAAAAAAATAAATTCGAATAATCCAATTTTAGAGTACGTCAAACTGCCGAAGATGCCGATCTTTTAATTATTCAAACAGCCATCGAAATGTCCTTGGCATACGAAATTGAAAACTTGGATTCTTAATGAGGGCCATCTCTCCTAGAATACTATAAAAAATACTTCTGTCTAATGATCTTTCAAATGCTTATATTGACAGGAGTATCACTTTTGTTTAGATTATTATTAATTGTAAATTTCAACATATAATCTATCTAGATGAAAATCATATCGACTGTTGAATATTGTTATTGTGAAATGTATATTAGTAAAAATATATAAAAATAATGACAGGAAATAACATTTCACGAGATTTGTATTTAAATGATTAATACCTTTTTTATCTATTGGTCGACTTTGTTCAAAAACAATATACTTCCTCTAACTAACTTACTGCCAATTTGAATACAATCGTACTTTTCTTTCGTAAGCTATCGTGATTACAAAAAACTTATCGGATGGATAGGCGGGCGCATGGAAAGCCAGACAAACAAACATTTTGATAATTGTTCAGAATTTGTTCATTAACACAGTGATATGATATGAAAATCTTTATGAGCGATATATACAGTTTTAGAAATGTAGTATACTCTTCGTTTTCGCATTTGCGAAGAGTGTAATAATAATTTGATCAGTGAACTAATGTTATACGCATAGCATTCATTGGATAAAACAACTTACGTGCACTTTTAGTTTTACGAATGATTATATATACTTATTATTAACATATTTCCTTTAGTAGATATATAAATAGGAAAATTTTTCGAAAAATGAAATGCTACCTAAATTAACATTTAAAAACAAATGCCTTCTACCGGAATTGGTAGATCCATATGGTATAAAGGATTTGGAAATAATGAATTAAGTTAGAGAAAAAAAATTAGTTGTTTTGTTAATTAGAATATCTATACCTCGAGCAAAAAGTATTGACAGTGAAGTAATGCGAGTTGGGGATTTTAAAAGTGGATCGGTACGTGCTTTAAGGGGTTTACACACGATCCAGCGGCAGGGACCCAGCCATATCGGCATGCTTTGAACTTATTCGTAAAAGTGAACTGGTCCGCTGGAATTCCAATTATCTTCAAAGCGTACTGACAATGTCGGGTCCCTGCCGCTGGATTGTGTGTAGACCCTTTTAGGATTCGCATGGCGTACACGACTGTCAGAATGGCGTACCGGTACACTCTTGGTAGTCCCACTCGTAATCTTTATATATATTTATACACACAGATATGAAAATGTACAAGGTATCGAAATTGCAATATTGTGTCTCTTAGATTCAAACAAACTTTACGTAGATCACGTCATATATCAATTTTAGTTTAAAATGCTATTCAGGTGTTTCTAGTAAGACTGTTACAAAATAAACGAAAGTTTCAGTCGGACGTTGCCGATTGTGAATTCCTATTAAAAGAGATGACTTGTGCTAGGCGTAAAATTTTTATAACTTGGAAGATACGTAAAATAGCATAGCCCTACTGAAGTTGGGCCAAAATCCGTTATACGGGGGTCATCATCAGAGGCGCCTAAACAGTCAGGTGTTAGAATTATATTTTGTTATAATTTCAGAGCATAATTTACTAAGGATTTTACTTACCTCGCTTACCGAAGGGAAATATAATTATGGATAAAGCGAAATATTATGTAGATTACAGAAATTGAGGTCATTTATTTTGATCAGTTTATGTGTCTGTCTATGGACGCTATATTTGCAAAACTATTTAATGAAGAAAAGTAATATTTAATAGGTGGTAGTCAATTCTATTGAAAACGAAGAAATGGGATATAATTTTATTGAAAAAATTACGGGACACTCAAAATAAATAATAAAACCAATGTGACAGACAAGACAGGCAGGATAATAATATTTGGCATGTAGCTAACGCAATGGCCATGAAAGAAACCTGCTATACTTTTAGTGTAAGCATGAAGAGTGGTCTTCCTAAAAAAAGTAGTCGATTAAGAAAACAAGGAAAATGGAGGAAAATTATATTTAGGGTGTAGTTGACAATATTCCCAAGGAAGGAAACCATATAATACTGTTAATGAATAGAAAAGTTTACTCCGTGGTTAGTGTTCACCCAAAAGAAAATATAAGGATATACAAGATATCGAGTCTTCAATATTGTGTCTCTCAGATCATATATCAGTTTTATCTTAAAAGGTTGTTAGAGAGAATTTTAATAATTATATTACGAAACAAGTGAAAGTGCAATAGGACTTTGCCGACTGCGAATGCCTATTTAGATAGTAAAAATAAAAAATGTTGGTTTTGTAGTTAATCTCAGTGGCACCACATAAAAGTAAATTGAGCCGTATTAAAGCAAAATATTAATCAAATAGGTATTCGCAATCGGCCGTGTCGGCCACTCCCGACTGCAACTTCTACTTGATAATTATGTAATGTTTATTATAATATGTATTTAATTATATAACCTTATCTTATCTTTAGTTTTCATTTATTTTTTAAACACTACTGATGGCGCAACTTTTAAAGAAAAATATTATATACTTAAACCCCGTTTTGCGCTAACAATAAAAAAACTAAATATTTAATTGCTTTATTTAATTTATTTTTGTGTTCATTATTAGTAATGCTGATAATTTGACTGAGATATATTAATACATATTTTACAAGGTATAACACGCCTATGACTTATTGAAAATAGTTGTTAAAACTCTCGGCGACGCGCAATTAAGTAAACAAAAAATCCATAAAGAAAGGTCGTAAAATCATTTAATGAGAACACATATTTGATATAAAATATTTACAACGTATCTAGCCATTTGTCTAACAATACAATTGAGATAGAAAACTGTGATGACGTCATCGACTCCGGACAACTCTTAAACACTGAAGGAGTCTTAAACATCTACTACGCTTTGGCCTACAGTCATATGGCAAATAATATTGTTTCTTGGGGCGGAGGCAATAACTTAGAGTATTCATTGCTCAAAAAAGATTAATTAGATTAATTTTTTTTCATTTCAGCCATTAAATACCTGTCAAAAAGTGTTCAAAGATAAAAAAAATACTGGCAGTTCCATCTATATTCATATTAAAGTGCATAATGCATGTTTATAAAAATAAAAATGATTTTGAAACACTTAATAATAAACATTTTCACAATACTCGATATGGTAACAACCACTTCTTTTAAACATTCTCCACTCCACAGATGTATTACTATGTACAATAAGTTACCAAATCACATGAAAAATTATCAAAATTAAAATAAATTTAAGAGGGTAACTAAAGATTTCTTAATTGACCATGTTTACTATTCTGTAAACGATTATTTAGATAGTTTTCGTCTGTGTCGTTTTATACATTTTTTGTAGATTATTTATCTTTGTTGATATGTATTCTTTATAAAAAAGAAATTACTATTTTCTTTCCAACCCATAATTGTAATTAGTTGAGTTATACCGGCGCGGTAGCTCAATCGCTTAAGGCATATTGAGTGGCGAATATGCTGATCGACTGTCTATCGCGCTCTGAGTTCGACCCCCAGCCCCGGTATTGACAGCACCGGTGAGTGTGGATGTATGTCTGCGTTTTTTCAAAACGCACAGCCTTGGCTTTGGATTTGGGGGTTGTCTACTATCTGTGGTATATTTATGTTTTAAGTTTTATTTTTACTACCCTTTACCATAGAACTCAATCCATGCTGAGAGCAGAACCTTCCACAAAACTAACACCACCGACTCATTGAGAATTGATATGCCCAAATGTTTCTTTATTAAAATTTAAAATGGAATGATCTGAATATGGGTTATAATGTGCCCCCGTCTCCGAGGCAGTTATGATGCCAAAACCAGAATCGGCTCTAGGCGATATGACCAGTATGACTATTTTCACGTACAGTAATACAGTAGCTTATCATATAATTGGGTATAGTAAATTCCGTAATGTTTAAAGGTAAATGGCTCCTAAAAGATTGTAAGCAATCCATACTGTGATGTATTAATTGTTGGGTGTAACACTATGTACACAATCACTTGCTAACTACGCATTATTAGAATAACAAAAACAATGAACGTCTTTACTATTGAATCAACATAAATATAGGTGATATTTAGCTAGAAATATACTATTTGTATTTATTCTAAATGGTCCTAAGTTAAACTTCTGCGCCTTTCACTAAATAATAATAATAATAATACGCTTTATTTCAATTGCCGAAATACATTGGATATGAAAATATCCACTCGAACAGTGAAAAGGAAGTATCTGTCAAAGTAACTCAAATCAAATAGGTGACGTGCACTCTGGAGGTACAACCACTTATTTTTGACACTTTTCACATTGTTTCCATGGAAACAAACGGTATATTAAGGTTAACTGTTAGAGTTCAAACTGTGTAAAACATTTCTATTTTAAAACTAGTGAACAGTTTATATTATGGGTCAAATATAATCAATAAATGACAATAACAGGCCTTCTTTTTTTGTTGTTATCAACAGTGCTAGTAATTTACCTCCAGGGTGTGACGTCACGTGCACCTCACCTATTAACCGGTGCATATTTGAGATAGGGAAAGTTTCTCTGAGACGACAGATTTACTTACATAACAGTATATTGTTGTGGTATTTCTCAATCATAAAGTAACTGGTTCCTTGGAACGAACGATGAACCATAGGTGGTCAGTCGCACCTCCGTATAAAAATTAAAAATTTTAACGTTTTTAACCTCTCAGCCGTGCTAACCATAGATTTCTAGATATATGTTTTTTGTAAGGAATTTATATATTTGCTTATATGAAAACATAAGATTCTCAATTCAAAACATTATATTTATCTCTGGTATAACTACCTGGGAGCCAGGGTTTGATCATTATCTGAATAATTTTTCGTGAATCAAGTTAAACCTCTTGTACCGGCACTGTAGCTCAGATTAAGGCGTATTGAGAGGCGAATATGCTGACTGACTGTCTATCACGTTCTGGGTTCGAGCCCAGCCCCGGTACTGACAATACCGGTGGGATGGATGTATTTCTGCATTTTTCCTAATGTCTACTATATTGGTGTTTTTATGTTTATGTTTATGTAACCATGGTCCTAGTTACGTGTGCTAACTTCAGGTCTATAATATTTGTTCTATCTGAATACTGTTTTTTTTGTAGCGAAAATTACCAGCCAAGGCCAGGGTGAAACAAGTCAGAGTTCCCAATGCTTATGATGATACAGCATTAAAATTAGAAATTGGAGACATAATAACTGTAACGAAAACTAATATTAATGGACAGTGGGAAGGAGAGTTGAACGGAAAAGTTGGATATTTTCCGTTTACGCATGTTGAATTTTTAGATGATGAAAATGGAAGTTAGTCGTCTAGTTCTAAATTTTCAAAATATTTTGCTAATGTTGTATAGAGCTCGAAACTATTGTATATTTATTATTAATTTTATTTGGCACTAACATTAATCTTATATATTATAACCCTTTATTTATGAAAATTATACAATTGCGCTGTTATTGTCAATTTGTATTTTTATTAATTACATATCATATTTCGGTTATTTTGTTTTATTGTACCACGAGCATTAACTGCTTTTTTGACAGAAACACCTCTTGTAAAATTTTGACATGGGCAACTAAATGTCTGCAACACCACTAAGACACATAAATCTTTTATTTTTAATTTGTCACCTTCTAGTTCTCTCGTAAACTGTTTTAGCTAAATTTCTGAAATTTTCACTGCACATGCTCATCAACAATAAGCAACTTTAAGGGTGACATTCATGTATCTTTGGAAAATCAACATGGTAGAAGGGGCCATATGACCACTCTTTCAAGAATGTTTCATACCCTCCTGGTGATTTTTTAATTTTTTCATAGACATTGAGAAAATATACAAAATTTGCAAGGAAAAAGATCTTGTAAAATTTTAATCAGGAACCGAAATTTCGGTTAGGGTTAAATAACGTATACCATTTTCAGTTTTCATAGCAGCGACCATTTGGTTTTCGTTTACGGTTTCGGTTGTCAAGGCAGCGACAATTCGGTTCTCGGTTATGGTTTCGGTTTACAGATCTGCGGCAATTCGGTTTTTGTTAGAAAAAATTGGTAATTACAGTGCGGTTTCGATTTCATTTCCTGGCTTTTTACTTGCCTTTTACCTTATATAATCTTTATAATGGACGAATTGACTTAGATATGGTTTTCACCATACAATTTGGTATTTCTACATCATGGTTTAAAGATTTGAATCTTTGATTTCATTCAACCATATTTTTTGAACGTTAAATTCGTAATTATGGTGCAGATTTCGGTTTCGGTGATTTTAATACGAGCAATTGCACGTCTACTACTATGCCGTGGTATAAAACTTTTATTTAATAATAATAATATTATTTATTAATTTCAGAAACTGTACAAAGCGCAGTTAAGAAATATTGTCGGTAGAAATACAAAGAAAAATATCACAAATAACATTGTAAAAACATATACACACAAAAAACGTGAACAGTGAGCAATTGAAAATATTATAGGGTATCCCTGCCAAAAATTCCACATAGAAACTTATAAAAAAAAAGTGATGCGGTTTTATCGTTCCTATAAGTTATATTAGTATTATACAGACAGGATTTTATCTGTTTTATGAAGTTTTAAATCGGTTATGAAACAGTAATTCCGAATGAGCTATTTGGAATTATCATGTTGCCCTTTCATGAGTACTTATATGAAATATACATCAACAAATCTACAGTTTAGTGTCTGCAAATGCACCCTTGCCCTTATATCTGTAAACATATGGAATTACAGATACAACTTTAAAGAGATTCTAAACTTTTCTATAAGTAATATCATAAGAGTTCCAGTCCGTCCTTTCTCCAGTATCTATCGTATGTAACATTTATCAACATGTTTTTATTGTAAATTTCAACATTGTTTTTTATTAGTATTAATGTGGATATACATGTCAACAAACGTACAGTTTCAATTGTATATTTTACAGATGTATTTTTATTGTAAACTTCCATTTTGCTTTTTTATTAGTATTAATTTGGATATGCATGCCGACAAATGTACAGTTTAAATTGCATATTTCAAATAGAAATACTAATATTGTGGTAAACACAAAATTCTGCAAAGTCCTCATTTCCTCGGGTGTTCTTGTTCTAGCCTAGAAGCAATGAATGAGTTAGCAGTGAAAGAGACTGCTTTGTTTTTAATTTAACAAACACACTTCAGTTCCTTAGGTCACATTAGATTAGATATGAATTAGCTACACGTATACAGCTTCCTCTACTGGAGCCTGGAGTAAAGTTGCTTCTGAAATTTCTATCAGTTTCTACCAGAATGGAGCAGCAAACATTTACTTATACCACATCAATGAGAATTTATGAGAACAGTATCTAAGGTAAAACGTGCGGCTTTCCGTGGTTAAATGGCAAGTGTTTCTATAAGAAACGAGCTGCATTAGGTTGACTTGCAATTGAAGATTACTAATTATAATGTTTGAATAGGGATTTATGAGATCAGTTTCTATGAGTATTAATGTTTTTTTTCAGTAATATATTAAATGTGTTTTCATTTGTTTGAATGGGTAAAAAGGAAGGTCAGTTTTCAACTGCAATTACAAATACAAGTTTAATCACCTTGAATGGGGTTATATGCGATTAATTTCTAAAAGTATTTATGCTGTTTTCCGAATATAATTGTGATGAGGTTTAATCAGTAACAAATTGTTCACTACTTGTTATGATATGGTCGGAAATTCCAAGTACACATTTAGTATTCCTTCAAAAGGATTGATGAGAGCAGTTTCTACGAGTATCTATTTGTTGTTCCTCCAGTAAATTATACAAGTCTTTACATTTACTTATACTATCTCAATGAGAATTTATGAGAACAGTATCTAATGTAAAACGTACGGCTTTCCGTGGTTAAATGGCAAGTGTTTCTATAAGAAACGAGCTGCATTAGGTTAGAACAGTTTTGATTTGCAATTGAAGATTACAAATTATAATGTTTGAATAGGGATTTATGAGATCAGTTTCTATGAGTATTAATGTTTTTTTTTCAGTAATATATTAAATGTGTTTTCATATGTTTGAATGGGTAAAAAGAAAGGTCAGTTTTCAACTGAAATTACAAATACAAATTTAATCACTTCGAATGGGGTTATATGCGATCAATTTCTAACAGTATTTATACTGTTTTCCGAATATAATTGTGATGAGGTTTGATCAGTAACAAATTGTTCACTACATATTACGATATGGTCGGAAATTCCAGGTACATATTTAGTATTACTTCGAAAGGATTGATGATAGCAGCTTCTACGAGTATGTATTTGTTGTACCAATAGTAAATTATATAAGTCTTTATCAGTATGCATTCGAATCTAATTTAAATATGAAAATTATATCAGAATAAAGCAACCAAATATTTTAAACAGTATCTATTTGTAAATCCAGACATTTACTTATACTATTTCAATGAGAATTTATGAGGACAGTATCTAATGTAAAACGTGCGGGTTTCCGTGGTTAAATGGCAAGAGTTTCTATATGAAACGAGCTGCATTTGGTTAGAACAGTTTTGATTTGCAATTGAAGATTACAAATTATAATGTTTGAATAGGGATTTATGAGATCAGTTTCAATGAGTATTAAGGTTTTTTTTTCAGTAATATATTAAATGGGTTTTCATTTGTTTGAATGGGTAAAAAGAAAGGTCAGTTTTCAACTGCAATTACAAATACAAGTTTAACCACTTCGAATGGGATTATATGCGATCAATTTCTAACAGTATTTATGCTGTTTTCCGAATATAATTGTGCTGAGGTTTGATCAGTAACAAATTGTTCACTACATGTTACGTGTGGAAATTCCAGGTACATATTTAGTATTACTTCGAAAGGATTGATGATAGCAGTTTCTACGAGTATGTATTTGTTGTGCCAATAGTAAATTATATAAGTTTTAATCAGTATGCATTCGGATCTAATTTAAATATGAAAATTATATCAGAATAAAGCAACTAAATATTTTAAATAGTATCTATATGTAAATCCAGACATTTACTTATACTATCTCAATGAGAATTTATGAGAACAGTATCTAATGTAAAACGTGCGGCTTTCCGTGGTTAAATGGCAAGAGTTTCTATAAGAAACGAGCTGCATTAGGTTAGAACAGTTTTGATTTGCAATTGAAGATTACAAATTATAATGTTTGAATAGGGATTTATGAGGTCAGTTTCTATGAGTATTAATGTTTTTTTTTCAGTAATAAGTATATTAAATGTGTTTTCATTTGTTTGAATGGGTAAAGAAGAAAGGTCAGTTTCCAACTGCAATTACAAATACAAGTTTAGTCACTTCGAATGGGGTTATATGCGATCAGTTTCTAACAGTATTTATGCTGTTTTCCGAATATAATTGTGATGAGGTTTGATCAGTAACAAATTGTTCACTACATGTTATGTGTGGAAATTCCAGGTACATATTTAGTATTACTTCGAAAGGATTGATGATAGCAGTTTCTACGAGTATGTATTTGTTGTGCCAATAGTAAATTATATAAGTTTTAATCAGTATGCATTCGGTTCTAATTTAAATATGAAAATTATATCAGAATAAAGCAACTAAATATTTTAAATAGTATCTATATGTAAATCCAGACATTTACTTATACTATCTCAATGAGAATTTATGAGAACAGTATCTAATGTAAAACGTGCGGCTTTCCGTGGTTAAATGGCAAGAGTTTCTATAAGAAACGAGCTGCATTAGGTTAGAACAGTTTTGATTTGCAATTGAAGATTACAAATTATAATGTTTGAATAGGGATTTATGAGATCAGTTTCTATGAGTATTAATGTTTTTTTTTCAGTAATAAGTATATTAAATGTGTTTTCATTTGTTTGAATGGGTAAAGAAGAAAGGTCAGTTTCCAACTGCAATTACAAATACAAGTTTAGTCACTTCGAATGGGGTTATATGCGATCAGTTTCTAACAGTATTTATGCTGTTTTCCGAATATAATTGTGATGAGGTTTGATCAGTAACAAATTGTTCACCACATGTTATGATATGGTCGGAAATTCCAGGTACATATTTAGTATTCCTTCGAAAGGATTGATGATAGCAGTTTCTATGAGTATGTATTTGTTGTTCCAATAGAAAATTTGTCTTTATAAGTATGCATTCGGATCTACTTTAAATACAAAAATTATATCAGAATGACACAACCAAATATTTTAAACAGTATCCACTTGTAAATCCAAACATTTAAAGATATATTTTAATGAGAACCAATCAGAACAGTATCTAATGTAACGCGTGCGGCTTTCCGTGGCTAAATTTTAAAAGTATATTTAATAAATAGCTTTAACGGATTTGAACAGTTTTAATTTGCAATTCCAGATGAATAGTTTTAATTGTTAAATGGGGATCTATGAGATCAGTGTCTTTGTGTAATGTTTATTTTCCAATAAAAACACATTTTATTGAAAAAAAAAACATTACACTGACCTCATAGATCCCTAACAATTAAAACTATTCATCTGGAAATGCAAAACTGTTCGAATCCGTTAAAGCTTATTTATTGCAAATAATTTTAAAATTTAGCCACGGAAAACCGCACACGTTACATTAGATACTGTTGTGATAGATTCTCATTATAATATTATCTTGGATTTACAGGTGGACACTGTTTAAAATATTTGGGGTTTCATTCTGATATGATTTTTGTATTTAAATTAGATCCGAATGCATACTGATAAAGACTTATATAATTTACTGTAGGAACAACAAATAAATACTCGTAGAAACTGCTCTCATTAATCCTCTTGAAGGAATACTAAATATGTACCTGGAATTTCCGACCATATCGTAACATGTAGTGAACAATTTGTTACGGATCAAACCTCATCACAATTATATTCGGAAAACAGCATAAATACTGTTAGAAATTGATCGCATATAACCCCATTCGAAGTGATTAAACTTATATTTGTAATTGCGGTTCAAAACTTCCTTTTTACCCATTCAAACAAATGAAAACACATTTAATATATTACTGAAAAAAAACATTAATACTCATAGAAACTGGTCTCATAAATCCCTATTTAAACATTATAATTTGTAATCTTCAATTGCAAATCAAAACTGTTCTAACCTAATGCAGCTCGTTTCTTATAGAAACACTTGCCATTTAACCACGAAAAGCCGCACGTTTTACATTAGATACTGTTCTCATAAATTCTCATTGAGATAGTATAAGTAAATGTCTGGATTTACAAATAGATACTGTTTAAAATATTTGGTTGCTTTATTCTGATATAAATTTTCATATTTAAATTAGATCCGAATCTTTACTGATAAAGACTTATATAATTTACTAGAGGAACAACAAATAGATACTCGTAGAAACTGCTCTCATCAATCCTCTTGAAGGAATACCAAATGTGTACTTGGAATTTCCGACCATATCATAACATGTAGTGAACAATTTGTTACTGATTAAACCTCTTCACAATTATATCCGGAATACAGCATAAATACTTTTAGAAATTGATCGCATATAACCCCATTCGAAGTGATTAAACTTGTATTTGTAATTGCAGTTGAAAACTGACCTTTCTTTTTACCCATTCAAACAAATGAAAACACATTTAATATATTACTGAAAAAAAACATTAATACTCATAGAAACTGATCTCATAAATCCCTATTCAAACATTATAATTTTGAATCTTCAATTGCAAATCAAAACTGTTCTAACCTAATGCAGCTCGTTTCTTATAGAAACTCTTGCCATTTAACCACGGAAAGCCGCACGTTTTACATTAGATACTGTTCTCATAAATTCTCATTGAGATAGTATAAGTAAATGTTTGGATTTACAAATAGATACTGTTTAAAATATTTGGTTGCTTTATTCTGATATAATTTTCATATTTAAATTAAATCCGAATCTGTACTGATAAAGACTTATATAATTTACTATAGGAACAACAAATAGATACTCGTAGAAACTGCTCTCATCAATCCTCTTGAAGGAATACTAAATGTGTACTTGGAATTTCCGACCATATCTTAACAAGTAGTTAACAATTTGTTACTGATTAAACCTCATCATAACTATATTCGGAAAACAGCATAAATACTTTTAGAAATTGATCGCATATAATCCCATTCGAAGCGATTAAACTTGTATTTGTAATTGCAGTTGAAAACTGACCTTTCTTTTTACCCATTCAAACAAATGAAAACACATTTAATATATTACTGAAAAAAAACATTAATACTCATAGAAACTGATCTCATAAATCCCTATTCAAACATTATAATTTGTAATCTTCAATTGCAAATCCAAACTGTTCTAACCTAATGCAGTTCGTTTCTTAAAGAAACACTTGTCTTTTAATCACGGAAAGCCACACGAATTACATTAGATACTGTGCTCATAAATTCTCATTGATATGGTATAAGTAAATGTTTGGATTAACAAATGGATATGGCTTGACTCATTTTGCTGGTCAATGCGGATATAAACTGATAACAATTTCAACAGCAACTTTACCTAACTCTTATAGAAACTTATTGACCATATAGGTTCTCATAGATACTTATTAATTTTTGATAATTTTCAATACGGATTGATGAGATTTTTTTGACGGATAATTCACAAATGATAAAAAAAAACTAGAGAAAAGTAGTCACACATATTGTAAAAATTCCAACAAAAGTGATTTTAAAGCCTTTTTAAACTTAAAAATGTCATAGATTTAATATACTCAGGCAAACAGTTACAGCCCATGAAAAAAAAAAGACTTTTTTGATATAAAGCCGTTCTGTGTTCTTTTGGTAAAAGGAGATCTTTTTTCCTAGTGCTATATGGATGATCAGTTCTAATGTCGTTAAATTTGATTCTGTTTTTGTAAACAAAAGATGACAACTCATAAATGTAAATGGAGTTCAAGGTAAGAATGTTTAAGCTTTTAAAGGCTTCTCTGCAGGAAGTATTATATCCAAGATTGGCTATTATACGTATTGCCCTTTTTTGCAGTAAAAAACTCTATTTGCCTCAAATGAGGAACCCCAATGCACTATACCGTACTTTACGCAAGAATGAAAAGAAGCAAAATACAACTATTGATACGCTACATTGTTTAGATGTTATTGCCAAAGCATAACAGATCTTTGACAGTTTTCCACACATATCATGAATGTGATTAGACCATTTAAGGCTACAGTCAATTTTCAAACCAAGCATTTTCAATTCATTGGCATACTTCACGCTTGTAGTAGGAGATAAAAGGATATTAGTGTTGGACAATATTAGACTGCAATGTTTTAAAGAGAATACAGGTTGTTTTACTTTGGTTAATACACAGTTTATTATTTTCAGTCCACAAAATTACTTTATCATATATAGTTTTTGCACAGTCTTCAGCATCAGCTAGGGTATTAGATTTTATTAAAATGTTCGTATCATCAGCATACGAAACTGTCAAACATGATGGACGTTGGATAAAATTCAGCATATCATTGATATAAATAATAAAAAGTGTGGGCCCCAATGTAGACCCTTGAGGTACTCCAACGCTGACAGTCTGCGAGTCAGATACAACATCCTCAATACAGACCTGCTGATTTCTATTTGCAAGATATGATGCAAACCAATCATGAGCAACACCTTTAACTCCATATTTCTCAATTTTTGTCAATAATATAGAGTGATCTACACAGTCAAAAGCCCTTGAAAAATCTATAAAGAGTCCCAGAGCTATTTGTCCTTTGTCCATGGATGTTACAATACCATTTACAAAATCACTTAAAGCAGTGTCTATGCTTTTTTCTTTTGTAAAACCATGTTGACTGGGAGAAAGCTTATTATGCATCATTAAAAAACTTATTAGCTGAGAGTTTACCGCAGACTCAAAAACTTTTGACATACTAGGAGAAAGGCTAATGCCCCTATAATTCTCAAACAAGTTTGGGTCGCCTTTTTAAAACAACGGAATAACTTTTGACAATTTTAAATCCGATGGATACATTCCCTGCTCAAGAGACAGATTTATCAGATAGGTTAAAGGTTTAATGATATATGTAGCAACACGTTTTAATAATATATTTGATATTTCATCGTGTCCCGAAGAGTTGGAGTTTTTCAATTTTTTATTAAATCTAAAATGTCCTCGGAAAGGGCCTGAAGAAATAATGAGTGATTCGAAACTTCCAAACATTTATCTATAAAGTGGAAGTCAATATATGGAGGTAAGTTAGAGGTAACAAACTTGGGAGCATTTTTAATTTACCTTTTTCCAACAATCTTGTTTTATGAAAATTTTTCAAACTTTCACCACACATGATCGTCGACAATAAGGAAATTTTAGGGTGACTCATGTATTTTTTGGAAATTCAGTGTTGAAGATGGGGTTAATATGATCCCTTTTTTAAGAATATTTGATACGCTCCTGATTTTCTAATTTTTTCTTCGACATTAAGAGAATACACAAAATTTGCAAGGAAAAAGATATCTTGTAAAATTTTGATACGAGCTATAGGCTTGTTGCATGTGCCGTATATTTTAAATTAATTTATTTATAGTGTTACTAAATATTAGCAATTATCAAATCTGTTTTCATAATTTCTAACTGGAAAGTATTTAAATCACCTCATCTCAGAAAACACTCATATTGTACCTGACGTCATCTATTACTATATCTCTGCACGTGCAATGATTCGGACATATAATTTATTATTAGTATTACATACATACATACAAGGCAGGCAGCCTAGGGCTGTTTATGCCTAAAGCAAGAACAAGTACATGTGTATAACTAGTGACACAGACAAGTAAATATATTACATAGATAAATGTAGAAAAACGAGATAAAATACACTTACATATATATAACAAAATGAATTTGAGTAAAAAATTATATCATTGTACATTATTAGTGTTCAGGTATAGGTCAAGTCTATTTTTAAATTGGTTCAAACTACTTGATTCGATAACTTCATTGGGTAGTCTATTCCAGTGATCCACAACGCGATTGCTGATGAAATGTTTATAAGGGTTGGTTGAGAGTGAGTTTCATTTGATGTCCTCGAAGATGTGTATTCGCACTTAATCCAAATATATTACTATACATGGGCAGCTGTATATGTTGTTTAATATTTTGTATGTCTCTATAAGGTCACCTCGTATTCTTCGTTGATGCAGTGTTGGTAACTTCAACTTTCTCAGTCGTTCTTCATATGATGATCATATTTGGAAACCAAACTCAAGAATAGGGCGAATGAATGACTTGTAGATCTTTATAAATAATTCTGGCGGTATATGGTATATGATGGTGGCGACTGGTGAAATTTCAATATTTTTTTCTCGTCTATGGCGCTTAGGACCCATACGAAATTTGGAAAATAACATCTAGAGAAGCACTTCTCTAATGACCCCTAAAAAATTTTGAAAAGGCAGTTTGCGAAAAAAATTTTGAAAATTCGTTAGCCTCCCCTGGGTCTAGGAGCTCCTGTTTATTTTTATTTTTTTTTGTCATATGCATTTGACTTTTCATAAAAATACAACAACAGATTTTGGAGTTTATGAAAATATTTTCATTACTAACTGAAATACAATGAACTGAAATTTTGTAATTTACAATTTAACAAATTACAATATTTCAATTCGTTGTATCTCAGTTAGTAATGAAAATATTCCAAAATCTGTTGTTGTATTTTTATGAAAAGTCAAATGCATATGACAAAAAAAAATAAAAATAAACAGGAGCTCCTAGACCCAGGGGAGGCTAACGAATTTTCAAAAATTTTTTCGCAAACTGCTTTTTCAAAATTTTTTAGGGGTCATTAGAGAAGTGTTTCTCTAGATGTTATTTCCCAAATTTCGTATGGGTCCCATGCGCCAAAGACGAGAAAAAAAATATTGAAATTTCACTAGCCGCCGCTGGTATATGGTATAATTTGTGCACAGTTTGCGGTTATTTCCTAAAATTATTTAGTTGTATTCGGTCTGTGATATTAAATTATAGTGTGTATTTAAGTGTACCATATTTAAAAGAGTTTAAATTGTTTTAAACATGACTGAAAAGGTTATTTCAAAGGTCAATCGGATAATTTACGCCGTGTGCCTGCCGGATGTAAGCCATATGCTACTGCGTCACAAAAATATTCATAAATAAAAAACTATAAGTCCTAGATGAAATTTTTTTTCAAAAAATTTTCATCTTGGCTTCAATCACCTCCTGCATGTATATAAAACTTTTCAAAAATAAAAAAGTTTGTCGCTTCATCAAAATATGAGTACATTTTTAGTGAAGTAATAGTCGAGTAATAAGTTCATTGTTTAAAGAAAATAATAAACAATTCAAATCGATAGGTCAATTAGATTTGAAGATATGGTAATGTTAATGTTAAAAAACACGATTTTTATAATCAATCAATTTCTCAAGTTTTTTCGAAATAAAAAATATCTGTACCACAAAAAAATATCGTGAATAGCCATTTCTTATGTAGAATTGTTCACTTTATAAAAACTATAAGATCTGGTCTGTTCTACACTGATTGTTTTTTCGCGAGAACGGAGAGATTTTTGTGGTCTATTTCGCTCCACTGTCAAGCTATTACAAGGGCAACATCCATGAATGGAATTAATTTAAAATGTATGCCAGCGCTGTGACCTTTCCTGATGCATGACTTCACACGTTGTTTGCCCGCCTAACGGATTTATTCAAACTTTAATGATGAATACCATCTGTAAAAGAAACAAATCCTTTTACACACTGTGTTTTGTATTAAGTAAAGATTGAATTTTGTGCAACAAGCCTATTGTATGTTTGCCACGCAACTATGACACTTCCCAGGTAGCAAAGGCACGTGAAAATAAGTGAAAAAATGATCAGGAGTGAAGAGAAATGACGAATTAGATGACGTAAATGAAACGTGAAAATGACTTCCTAGGTTATATTTGGTAATCCCACCACAGGTTTTTAGTAATAGGAATATATAAAACTACATACTAGTAGTCTACTTGATAACAATGAAGTAATAATTAATGCATAAATAAATATTGTCCTATGAATTTGTTTGTTAGCCATCCGTATATTTTATTTACATTAACATACCTAATATTGTTTACCATCACTCCAATTTTTTCTCACAAGGGTTGCATGCAAATTATATTGTTTATTAAATTATTAAATTCATTTTATTTTACTTACCTTTACCAATTGCCGTCGGTAGGGATCGAACCTCCGCGCATCCACCTTCTGATTTGTAAATCAATGCTTTAACTCACTCGGCCACTGAGATTATATATGCTACTACCTACTTAAAAGACTATAGTTGAAATCCGAAACAAAATTTGTTCTCATCTCAAATTTGATGAGCGGTGGGGGGGAAGTCAGGAGTCAACTATGTTAAGATTTTATATTTTATAGTTGAGGTACTTATCCAAACCTGGGAAAGGTGTTGGAGAAAAAACGGTAAAGATATAATATCGTCATCTACGATATATAATGGTCTAAAACAGACCTAAAATTGGAAAAAGTATATGCTTATATCCATTTTATAAGCAATTATTACCCTTAAAAAAAACAACTAAAATTTTTTTCGCAATTATTTTAACAAAAAAAAAAAATGGAATGAGCAGGGACCGAACCGCCGACGACAACGCCTTAACTCACTCGGCCACGAAACTTTTTAAGAGCATCTACTTAAAGACTTTATAGTTGGAACACGCAACGGCTATATTTTGCTTTTTAATGCATTTTAATCTAATTTTATTATTAAAAGAACTTGATACCTGCACAAATAAGCTGCCGAATTGGATATTGTTAAAAAACATTATCCTCGAATAAAAACGCCAATATCCCTCACGACACAGTTTATTTTCTTAAACTTTACACTTAACAAAATGCCATTTGCGAGTTTTAAAGTTTGTAATCCGATAAAATATAAATAAATTTAACACCGAAAAAAGACGACAATATGACGTGATGTGTAGCACGTCATTTTAATGTCATTTATAGGACGTCATTATGTCATCGATTTTTAGTCCACTGACGTTTTTTTGACCAGAATCACCAGATTTTAACGTCATTATAACGTACCCTTGCTACCTGGGTTGACGTAAAACTTTTATTTTTAATTTACTTTTTTCCAGCCATCTTGAAATCAGTCTTAGGAAAATTTCTCAAATTTTCACCACATGCTTGTTGACAATGAGCAACTTTTAGGGTAACTCGTGTATTTTTGAAAATTCAGTGGCAAAGAAGACAGGGTCAATAGAATATTCCATATGCTTCTGGTGATTTTCTAATTTTTTCTTCAGCATTAGAAAATACACAAAATTTGCAATGAAATAGATATCTTGTGAAATTTTTATATGAGCAACCATATGTCTGCAGCGCTAACTATGATACCTTTTCCAGCTATCAGAATAACTGTTTTAGGAACATTTTTCAACTATTTACCACACATGCTCGTCAACAATAAGCAACTTTTAGAATAACTTCCATGTGTTTTTAGAAATTCAGTGGCGAAGATGGCTCATTTTTCAAGATAGTACAGAAATCAGTGACACTCTTTTTTGAAATATTTTAAAATATCAACTTTAAACACGTATAGCAGTGACGCTTTTTATTAAATAATCAAAATGCTGCTGCCAAGCATTGGTCCGCTGACGAAATGGCTGTAGTCAGTTTTGTGAATAATTTACATTAATATAATCGAAAAAAAAAAACAAGTTTAAACAAACGTAAAACTAACAGTGTTGCTGGCTCCCGTACTGAGAATATTTCATACGGTCCTGGTGATTTAGTATTTTTTCTTCAGCGTTTTTTTTTTATAAATGGGCTCCAATCATTCAATGGTATATTGGAAGTGTCAGACTCTTAGTGACTAAAGCTCGCTCCTCCCAGGCTTGTCTGTATACTTCTCTGAGGGCACTGCAACCACCTGGGCTCATTGTGCTCACCCTGTATTGCCCTTAAGGTGTTCTTACTAGCATTACCAGCAACTGTTTCGCTGCATGGTACCCCTTGGATGGTCTGACCACCATCACCCACCCAAGTCCTCACTGCACACGATATTGCTGCACTTCGTGATCTAGTCTAGGTCTGATTTAATCCCCCCTAACTTCTCACTTTTTCTTCAGCGTTAAGAAAATGCACAAAATTTCCAAGGAAAAAGAGATCTTGTAAAATTTTGATACAAGCAACTGTTTCTGCAGCGCTACTATGACACATGCCGTAAAACTTTTATTTTTAATTTACCTTTTTCTAGCTATCGGAAAAACTGTTTTAGCAAAATTTCTCAAATTTTCACCACACACTCTCGTCGGCAATAAGCAACTAGGGAAGTATTTTTGGAAGTTCAATGACGAAGACGGGGAGAATATGACACTTTTTTCAAGACATTTCATACGTTTCTGGCAAAGATGTGCCGAGGAAACTTTCCATATTTGATAAGTTTGTAAAAGTCATGTAAATAATATAACTGTATGCACTTATTTGGGGCTGAAACTTTGATCAATAATTGTATTGTTTTTCAGTCCCCTTGTAGCCATATTTAAGTTTAAATGTTGATTTATTATCATTAATATGTATGTATTTATATGGACTACAATAAACGTCATTATTATTATTATTATTTGGTATCAAAATGAAGCTTGCATCATCACAAATCAGATTTCACCATAAAATAGCCTATCAAAATACACCCAATGGAAAGTTAGAAGGAAAACTTCCTGGAAACTTTCTGTTTTGAAAACTGCGAGAAAAATAGTTTCTTTCTTATCTTTTTCTGAATTTATTGAAAGTGGCTCGTAAATGAAAGAGTGTTGTCAAGAATAAATCCTAGGTATTTAAACTCTGAGACAATTTCAACTGAACTATTATTTATTTCTAAATTAACTTCATCAATATTTATATTTGTTCGTATGGAATTGTTATTATCATAGCCTTGGTCTTGTTTGAGTTAAGAATTAATTTGTTAAGTATTTTTGAATATTACCTAGTTCAATATTCATTTTTGTATGGCTGACTCTAAATTTTCGTCTGATATTGCAACTAGGGTACCATCAGCGAATAAATTTTAAAAAAGTACAATTTATTGAAGAACTTATATCATTGATGTAACTATTGAAGAGCAACGGTCCTAAAACACTACCTTATGGCACTCCATACTGTGTTTTCAAATTATCTGAGAATGTGCTATTAATTTTACATCTTCGTGTTCTCTTGCTTAAATAACTTCTAAACCACATAAGCAAGCGCATTGCCAGTTATTCCATATTTCATTAATTTGCTTAAAAGAATTTATCGATCAATGGTTTGAAATGGGTCTAAAATTGCTGGCCAGATTTGTATTTGTATTTGCCACTTTTTGTATTGGAGTTACAGTGCTCAATTTTAACTGATCTGGAAATTGTCCCGTGACGAGTGATGTATTTATAATATGTAGTAATATATGTCCCACTGAGTTTATAATGCTTTTAAGAAGTTTTGTGTTTAATAACGAACTGGTATCTAAATTATTTTTTAATTCTTTAACTATATTACTAACATCTTGCAAAGAGATTGGTTGAAATTCATTTAAATTCGAATTTGAATTACCTTGGATATATCTATTGTAAAGTTTCGATACGAGCAACCGTATGTCAGCAACGTTGCCAAGACACATGGCATAAAACTCTTATTTTTAATTTACCTTTTTCCAGCCATCTCAAAAGCTGTTTTGGGAATATTTCTTAAATTTTCACTGTACGTGCTCATCAAAAGTAGGCAACTTTTAGGGAGACATGTATTTTTGGGAAATTGATAGGAGAGATAGAGTTAATATGACCCTTTTTTCATGGATATCTCGTACGCCCCTGGAAATTTTCTTATTTTTTCTTGGACATTAAGAAAACACAAAATTTGCAAGGAAGAAAATATAAAAATATAATATATATGTAAAATGTTGATACGAGCAACCAAATGTCTAAGTTACTAAAACGTGGAGTAAAACTCTCTTCTCCTATAGGTACATGATTGAGTTTTTTCCGCACAGTGAGGCTTGTCATGGAAGGGCCATGTGGAGGTTCAAATGAGAAAGTTTTAAAGTTATATACTGAATATTTCTCACATAAGTGTGGTTTGTTCATTGATGCAAATCAAAGAAACAATTGTAAAAAATTAAAATACCATGTGCTACAAAAGAAATATCTGTAGGACCACTGTAAATTATATTTAATAATAGCAATAAATGCTCATCATAGAAGTAAAGCATTAACCCTTTCACTGCTCAAAGCGTGTATACGCGCGAAAAATAAATGGACCCACTGTGCTCCAAGCGTGTTAACTCGCCTGTCGTTTTTAAATTGGTTCAGACTGCTCAAAACGATTTAACACGCGTATATGTTCTATTAATACATTTTTATATACTTTCACAAGTTTCTGTTGTACCTTAATATTTTTGATAAGAATGTTGTTTTGTTTTTATGTTTATGTTTACTTGTACTGTTTTTAACCATTTTTTAAAAATAAATTATTATTATTGAAACTAGAGCACTTGGTTTTTGTTTTTCTTTCAGTTTTATATATAATAATAGACCATGCATACAATAAACCAAATCAAATAGTAACGTAATATCGGATCTGCGTGCTCCAAGCGCGTGTACTCGCAAGCGGTCAATTTATTGCGCACTACACGAGAATTACGTGAAACCGCTCTGCGCAGCGAAAGGGTTAATGACTAATTCAATAGCACTAAGGAAAAAAATTGAAAATAAAACATAAATGTGACATATAAACTGTAAATGCAGGTCAAATAAAAATACAATTGAGAAATTAAAAACATATATATTTCTAAACAAGTTACTCGTATAAAAATTTGTAAAAAATACACCTAATTAAAACATTTCCTTATGAACTAAACAGATATAAGTATATAACAGCATTCCATATATTTTATCTGTAGAATAGATAAATGTAATGTAAAAATGGATATGTAATACCAATGTAAAATTATGGACGGATTATTTAGTTTTAAAAAACCAGCAGTAAAGCTAAGGCCACAGCAATTCGATGTTTGCAGACTGCATTTCTTCAATTACCTTGTATTGGGAATAGACAACCAACCAAAGGTATATCTAAAAATATTATGTACATCAATTTTTTTGCCTAAAACAAAATACGTTAAGTCTACTTACATTGTATGCCATCCAACACCATATAATGAATGTATACAAAACGGTATCAAGCTGAAATGGAAAAATTATTAATATTGTTCATGAATATCGGAAAGAACTTTGTACACAGTACAATAATTTCATTTCTCAACGGTATCGGTTAAATGATTACGTTTGTTTTTTGATGTATAACTTACATAGATGTAATATCCGCCGAGAAGCCACAATCCAAAGACAAGTTGAAACAAAATAGCTAAACCGAACAAAACCATCCATGGAACCATCAAACCCCTAACCATTCTAATAATACCCACAACCAGCCACACCGCCGAAGAGATTAACAAGACGAAGTAAAATATAAGCAGACCTCCTATAACTTGCATTGCTACAAAACAAAACACACATTGATGCAAAGCTAATACAATGACAAACTCCAAAGTAGTATAATCGAGGAAAGAGATATTATGCACAGGCCATTCAAAGCTGGTAAAAGCGACTGACAATGACTACCGCTACACTCCTTGCCACTTCATTGTACTATATGTATTTCCTCAACTATACATTTATTTTAATATCAATGTCAGTAAGCAAATAATACGCTGTGGTAAAACTTACATAGTCGGACATCGGCTTCAAATAATGGATTGTACAGTTGCGTAGAGTCACCGCCAGCCATATCAAATATAATAAATACTGACAAAACTATGCTCATAGCTACCGTATAATATGCAATGGCAATACAGCCAGTTTTTAATTTGTCTGTCCAAATACATGGAGCCCAACATGAATTTAACAGAACCATGATTAACCTCTATTACGTTAAAACCTACAAAAATATAAAAAATACCATTATGATAATTCAGAGTTAAAGAAAATACATACTCTTGATGACTTATTAAACGATTGTGCTGGCACACCCTTTTTTAATTTAATGACAAATAACAACATTAATTTAACCTCAAACTTACACGTAAACATTTGGCAAGTTTTCGCGAGCTCCCAAGTCCAACCAGATGCGCCGGTTAACTGGTTCTTATTACGATTTCGTCATAATTTTATTCATCCAATCGCACTAGACGGAGTTAAATAGTGAATCACAAAAACTTCTAAGTTATCCAGCTTCTGCTTCTCTCACGACAGGTCGACAGATATGTATTATATCTAGCATCTCTTGGTTTCCCATAGATAAGAATGTCCAGTAAGTAATTTGACCACAGAAAGGAAAAAGAGCCCCACCTTGGGGCACTCTTGGATCTGGATTACGCTTACGCTTACGTACACTCAGTCCACATGTACTACTACTATAACGTACTTGAGCCGAAGGCCCGACGAGGCGCCACCTATTCTAGTTCTGGTTATACTGCGCCAGTATGGCCTATGAGTATGGCTACTCTTTTCGTTAAGAGAGCAGGACAGTGACACAAAATATGCTCCCTAGTCTCGTCCTCCAGATTACACTCTCTACACTTGGGGTTATCTAGAACACTCCTAGTGTATGAAGGTGTTTGTTTAGTCCGTAAGTGTCCTGTTAGCAATCCTACATAGATACGCAGATTACTCCTGGCCAAATGGAGACAGTGTTTGCTTAGCTTACGACTGGGTGTGGGCAAAGCCATTCTGCTGTGCCTGCAGCTGCTTATAGAGACCACTCCACCAGTCCGAGCAGCGTTTAATAAGTATATAGTTCTTCAACAGGGAACTGTGGATTGAATCCGAGAGTGCTATTACAGGTTCCAATCCGTGTCTTTGTAAAATATACCTTGACACACAGCAGACTACGTCGATGGCTAGCCCCTATTGGTTAATTGAAAATATACCTGCATACAGAGTTTTCAATAAAACATGCCAGAGTGTCTACTGTCTACGTGTATCTCGATTCATGATATCAGTTGTGCATTTTGCTTTGTTTGTTTATGTACCTACTTAATATTTCATTAACGAAGATGCGCAGAAAATCTAAATCTGCTTAAGATTAAGTTTTTATTTTAATCAAAATGTAACATAAATTTAAAGGTTTAAATTGGTATATTAGGTATAGAAGATGAAATGAGTAAAATAAAAAACTGCATATTGGCGTATTAATAGATTGAAGAAACTTTCTAAACTTTTTAATTTTTGTGGTGCCTGAGACAGTTTCAGCGATTTCCACCAGCCATAACTTGTAAAGTGAGACTTTTCACCACGTCTTGTTGAAGTTGTTTTGCCTTCAAATCTGAAATATAGTGGAGTGCTCGCATTGACAAAAGTCGCTTAGTTTTTATTCCCGTTGGCACTTTTAGAGAAAAATGTATGACCTTGCCGGATATGTGGCTGACACCCTGTAGATTAGGAATCCACTTGTCGTAAAAAAATTGTAATGAATATAAAGGCACAAATCAAAATTTTCTAACTAACCACACCACGTGATAGAGCCAATCTGTAGAATTTCTATTTTTAAAATAAATAAATAAATGATCTTTTACCTTGGCTTATATGGCAGTAAAAAACAAAAATCCTCATTTTCTCTGTTCGACTACAGCAGAAAATTAATTATTTTTCGAACACTTTTTCTTTCCCACGACGATATTACCCAAACTATTACATTTATCAAAAAAAATTATTTTTTATAAAATATTCGCTATCTTTTCCAGATTACTAAGGTTCTTAAATAAGATTTTTTGAGGATCTAATAACCGAGATATTTAATAATATGTAGTGTGATGTCAATTTTCGAAGCATATTAGCTTCGTCATATTCGCTGTAAATACTCGCTATCCCACTACTTTAAGACTGTTTCAACAACCCGCGCTGCTTCTCGCAAAGGCCTATCGTTAAATAGATACGTGCATTATAACTCTTGTGGTTTGTGATATTTTTTAATTTTTTGTCTTGAAAATGATTAATATAAGTATATTTGTTGATTATATTAATTCAGTGTTATATGGACCTACATAAAATTTTTATGTAAAAACTTCCTAGTTTACTGTTTGCAAGATACTTTCAGTTGGTATATATTTTTTCAGTAGAATTTTGTAACTGTAACTGATGTGCTTTTCAGAAAAAATAAAAAGGAGAGTACTACTGACATCACAAGTTCTAAAAGTGAGGTAGAGACAAAAATAAAATTTAGTGTAAAAGAGACTCATAAGTCATGCTTAATTTGTAGGAAACTGGGCCCTGTACTCCGTCAAAAAATCCTATTTCAAACTTATAGAAATCATTTCAAACTTTTTCAAACTTATAGCTAATTATACATTTTTTATGGGTAATCAATGATTATCTATAAGTTTGAAATAGGATTTTTTGACAGGGATAATCAAAGGTTCTGAGAAATCATTTGCAACATTTATTGATTGTTTAAAACTCCATGAAAAAATAAGCAACCAAAGAGAAGATGACCTATATTCTAGAACTATGTCATTTCGAAAAACAAACAGTTTTGACTGTTTGGTTTGGCACCGAAATTGCTATTTTAGTTTTACTAGCAAAAAAATATAGAACATTTAAGGAGAGAAAAAGATAGAAAAAGAGAAATAAATTGAAAACAGTTCAGATGGATCCAGTGCCTGTCCATCTGATGTGTGCCCTTGCGTAAAACTAACTTTTTTAATGAAGAAATGTATTTTTTGTCAAAAGGCATCAAGAATAAATACGATCTCTCAAGTAATGACCACGAACACAGAAAGAAAAATAAGACTAATAACAGCTCACCAAAATCCCATAATTTTCGAAAGAACTGGTGCTAACGATTTAATAACTATGGAAACCAAATATCATGTTTCATGTTTTTTAAGTCGCAATAGAAAATGCACAGGTCTATCTAACAGTCTATCTGAGAGATCTGGCATTTACCAAAATATGTAAAATTCTTGAGAAAGGTTTTTAAAAACAAAAAGAGGGTATGGTATGTCGTCTATTTATGAGAAGTATTTAGAATTGGATGGATATAAGTCCAAAAGACAGATCAGTAGATTACTTAAAAATACATTTACTGACAAAGGAAAGGAAAGGAAAGAAAAATATACATATTATGGGTCGAAAAGAACGCTACTCGCACACTTAATTCAGTATTACGTTACATATTTGATGTTTTAAAAATTCATAGGGAATTCTTTTCTTTTAGATTGAGGCAGTAAGGTTTGTTACATGCCATGCATCTATTTATGCTCCTAATGGTGAAAAAGTCCTGCAAGAACTCCTCGTTCAAAAGAAATAAAAAACTACTTAAAGTTGACTACACAGTTCTTATACGTGTAAAAAATGTCTACTTCTTTGGCGGTGCAGTAAAGATCAAAGACGCCAGCATTTTTTACACGTATAAGAATTATGTAGTCAACTATATCAATAATCAAAATGTATTTGATTTAGATGAAGAAAGTGAATAGTGTATATCTTTAATTGGCATTTGAATTTTGTTATATTATTTTTCATTTTTCATGACTTTTTATTTTGATTTGGATTCTGTTATCTGCCAACATTGTATTTTAAAATTAATAAAACTTGAAAATCAATTGAAATATGTATACATTTATGCTAATGAACACAATATTATATAAATTAATAATTGGTAAAAGATAAGTACAAATCAGGTTCGGTTAGATTCACCTCAACAGTACTTCCTCATCACATACGACTATAAATTCCTTCCCGAGTGCACTAAAGATACGCTTTTAAGTGATACTTCCCATCCTAAACAATTTTTATTTGAAATATTTTTAGATCAGATAACAATTGTTTTTAGGCTCTCCCTGGAGACGTCCTGGTGCACCGATTGCATTAATATTCAACAACGTTCTACCTTAAATCTCCCAGATCTCATGTCTAAAATTTCAGAAAGTCCATTTCGTCGTAATCTGAAATTTGGATTTTTACACGTCAATTTACCATAGATAAAAAAGTAAAATAAATTAAGCTGAAAAGTTCACGGACCTGTGAAGAACCATTGTAATCTGAAAAATATAACAAACATTTTGTGAAGAATTATCTTTTTTGATAAATATAATAGTTTGGGAGATATATCGTCGTGGGAAAGAAAGTGTTTGAAAAATAATTAATTTTCAGCTGTAGTCGAACGGGGAAAATGAGGATTTTTGTTTTTTACTGCCGAATAAGCCTATGCAAAAGTTCTGTTTCTTTATTTATTTTAAAAATAGAAATTTTACAGAGAATTTAATAATTTTTTGATAAAATATGCTTCCTGATTGGCTCTATCACGTGGTGCGGCTAGTTAGAAAATTTTGATTTGGGGCCATCCATAAATGACGTCACGCTCCAGGGGGGTGTGTGAACGAATCAAGAAAAGAAAAATATTGTAAAATTTTGTTTGGATTTTTATTAGCACTCCCCCCATGAGGTGGTAAAAATTTTTTTTGGTTTTTTACTAGCATCCCCCCCTCATGAGGTGGTAAAAATTTTGTTTTGGATTTCTACTAGCACCCCCCCCCATGAGGCGAAAAATATCTAACGGAATCGAAAAAAACATAAAGGGGGTCTAACTAAAAAATTGGTGTGACGTCATTTATGGATAGCCTCTTTGTGCCCTTATATTCATTACGATTTTTTTACTCTACAGGGTGTAAACCACATATCATACATTTTACTCTAAAAGTGCCAACGGGCTGAAAGATAAAAATTTAATTGCACTCCATAATATTAAACAAAATTACCACATCACTTTATTAAATTTAAAATTTTACAGAAACCCTTACTATTCAACGTACGAGTATGAAAAATAAGAACTGATGATTTGACTATACCTTTGGTAGACTGCAAAAACTATAAAATTTTATTTAATCTAGCAGTAGGGTTTAGATTACACGACGGCACTGTAACCGCGTATAATTTACTTTAACAAGGTTGTAGGCGTGATCTGCACTGTGACAAGGCGATAACATCTAAACAATGTAGCCTATCAATAGTAAGACAGTTGTATTTTTCTTCTTTTCATTCTTGCATAAAGTACATTGGGGTTCCTCATCTGAGGCAAATAGTTTTTTTACTGCAATACGTATAATATCCAATCTTGGATATAATACTTCCTGCAGTGAAGCCCTTAAAAGCTTAAACATTCTTACCTTGAACTCTATTTACATTTATGAGTTGTCATGTTTTGTTTACAAAAACAGAATCAAATTTAACGAGATTATAACTGATCATCCATATAGCACTAGGAAAAAAGATCTCCTTTTACCAAAAAAGTCTTTTTTTCATGGGTTGTAAATTTTTTAACTGTTTGCCTGAGCATATTAAATCTATGACAATATTTTTTAAGTTTAAAAAGGCTTTAAAATCACTTTTGTTGGACATAAACAGCTATAATGTTGACGAATGTTTACAAAAAGTGTGACTACTTTTCTCTAGTTTCTTATTATTTGTGAATTATACCCTATAATATTTTCAATTGCTCACTGTTCACGTTTTTTGTGTGTATATGTTTTCACAATGTTATTTGTGATATTTTTCTTTGTATTTCTACCGACAATATTTCTTAACTGCGCTTTGTAGTTTCTGAAATTAATAAATATTATTCTTATTAAGGTAAATTTTACAAAAACACTTCCTGACCCTGCAGAGCCTTCTCAGATCCCTTGCGGGCTAGCGCATCTGCTTCCTCATTGCCCTGAATTCCATTATGTCCTTTCACTCAGCGGAGCTGGACACTGTTATTTTGTACTAGCAGATCTAGGGCTTTTCTAGTTTGCAGAACCAGCCCAAAGCTTGTCCTTTAATCAAATTATTTAAATCAGCTCAACCCTCTTTGTGAATAATAGAAATCGAAGATTAAAAAAAATGCGAGTTGTACTTGAAAAAAGTTATATTTTAGGATATCATTCAATCGTATTTAATTATTCGTACAAAAAGATTCTTCCATAAAATATACTTTGAAGTAATTAGAGACATAGTTAAAAGTAAATATAAATATTTAAAAAGCAAAATTAATAATCATTTCTAAAAAGCATATGAAATTGTATATTCATAATAACCGATAACTCTCAGTTTACAAAAATTAATTATTTCTCATAATAAAGGTTTTCCTAATAAATAAAGTGTATACTGGTTTAGAATATAAACAATAACATGTGTAAAAAGAATTACAAATAAAGACCGATTTTAAATGTATAGGTACAATAACAGGTTAAATTAAATAATCAATTAATATAAAAATCATAATATTGGGAATAAATAACAAAAATCAAAACAGGATATTTCCACTGGGTATAGAAATCGACTAAACATGATATAGTTCTATAAATAAAATTACATTGTAAAGTACTTTTTGTCTGACTTTCCATTCTATATCGGGCAGCAATTAAAAGGACAATAATTTTTGCATAATTACCAATAATTACAATATTTTTACAATTTTACATATTACAAATTAAAAACTAGTTACTTAATCATTTAATTCTCAACATACTCCATTTAAAACCATTGTAGTTTTAAATTGTAATTATAAGTACATGATAATTGTAATCCTAAGAACTTGATGACAAATCTAGGCAGATCTTAATGGTGTAAAGGGCAATTATGGGGGATGGCTGTGGTTTTTTCTTGTTCTTTTTAAATATGATGATGCGGAGGTGCCTGGGGAGACGCGACCGCCGCAGCTTGTGGAGACGGTGGAGTGGGAGTGGTGCTAGGTCCAGTGTCTGTAGATGGAGCAGAGTGGGAAATAGTCGTTTGCTGTGTCGACCATTGTCCTTGTTCAGCTTGCAGCCTTTGATGAGCTTGTTGCCGAGCTCTAAATTCGGCTGCTTTTAACTGCTCCAAATGAAATTGTTGTCTTTCGGTAATAAGTTGTTGTCTTTGATATTCCAGACCCTCACGTTCTCTTTCCATTGTAGTCTCCAGCTCTTCAAAATGACGTAATTTTATTTCTAGTTTCTTCATTTGCGTTTCTACTAATAGGGCCACCAACGATTTTATTTTCCGCTCTTCTACTGCGGCTAAATGCTTAGCTTTTACAGCTGCGGCAGCTAAAGCAGCAGCTGCAGCACTTTGCATCTCGCTGTCTTTAACAACTTTTTCAGTTTTAATATCCGACGTGTCCATTTTTTCCTCCTTCTCACTGTCGGAGGTTTCAGATTTAATTTTTTCACTTGATTTTTCATCATGGCCTTCACCATTTTTCTTTTGTTCCTCAGAAGTTTTTTCTTCATCTTTAATGTCTTCTTTTTTGATTTTATCCTCTTCTTCTTTGTCAGGCACCGTTCCTGCAATTCCAGTCAGTGCAAGATTTGCAGCTGGATCATATTTACCTTCCGCTGAAGAAGCTTCAACGTTTTTCAAATGAGCATCCATAACAGCTGCAGGAACTTCGTCTTTAATACTGGCAAATTCATTCATGGCAGATTTCGCAGCTGCTGCGGCCACCCTTGGGTCAACGATAGAAGCTAGGAATGCAACAGTTGACATGATTGGGTTTCCGGCTTTGCTAAATGGAATTGGCTGGTAAGCTAAAGGTCCAAGTGCACCACCGGCTTCTGGATCTTCTAAATATGGATCTTCGATAGGCAACCTAAGGAAATGCAAAATGCATTCATCTTGAGTGCGTGAACCAACATGCTCGCATACTTTGTTCCAATCATCTTTGTACATTTCCAATCCTTCTAGCAAAAGAAGTGTCTCTTGTTCTGTCCAGTCCCTTGTCAAAGAAGCTGCGCTTTTGTTACGCAACACAGCTGGTTTCTTGGCATACTGGTCCAGTTTTAGCCCAAAACTAGATATTTCTGTAATGCTTTCAGTTTTCTTTATGTCCTGCGCCTTGTCTAAGTCTAGCAACGTTTTTGCTGCGCTGGGTTGAGGAGTTTTTGGTGGATTTACTGGCTGCAAACCCGAAGGTGTGTCTGACAATATATGGAAATGTGACGTTGGAGGAGGACCCATTGCAGTAGGTCTCGAATCGGTATCAACTTGGTAATTTATTAAACCCCACTGTTCTAAAAAAGCATGTACTCTCATGATCGCACATACATCACCAGCTAAGTTACGCCTACAAGCTGTACTTGTAATGTACTCAGTGGGATTTAATCTGTAAGTATCAACCATAAAATTCCTGTAAAAGAAAAACATTTCAACTGATAAAAATAAACGCAAAATATTTTATGCTTCTTACCTGTAGGCTAAGTATATTTCTGGTGTTTTCGACTTATTTCGTGCATTGAAGAATTCTGGCATGGCCCGTTTTTCCACTTCATGGATGGAGTTATAATCAAACCAAGCCGAATAGGAAGGAATAATGATATGATGAGTTTGTTCTGTAACATTATCCTCCTGACCGTCATCTTGTGTGTTACTGTCACTATTTTTGCCTGTCTGGGAATCCTCGCCTCTCTCTTCTGTTTCCTCTAGATCTGTTATGGATCCTCCTTTTAAAGGTTGCAGCTCATGATCTTTCTTTGTTGGTTGTTGAGCAGGTGCCGGAGGAGGAGTCACCTCAACGATATTGGGTTCTGGGGTTGGTTCCTCCATATCTTTTGTTAAATCTTCAGATTCTGGATCATCTGGTCTGGTCTTCTTTCCAACAGCAGGACTTCTCCCACTTTTTCTTTTCCCAACTTTAGAAGGAGGCGACGGTGACCTTTTCCTCTTACCACCTTTGTTTTTCCTATCAAATATATTAAATTAGGTACCTAAATTAAATGTATTCAAAAAAGCAGACATGTGATGCTTACTTATTTCTATCTTCTGAAGGATTCATTAAATCCTCGACTGACATAAGCCTTGGATGGACCTTTTTGCTCCCATTTTCGTCTACTTCATAGTCTTCTTCAGCCATCCACTCGTTGTATTGATCTGTATCGAACGCCCAAGTGTAAGTAACTCTCCAAGGGCCTGAATGTGGGCTCGGGTTGCTATCCATTGACAAACCATCCAATCCAGCGCTTTCCAAATTGACCCACGTGTCGAATGAATTGGGAAAGTAATACCAGTGCATCATTACCATTTTATCTCTCTTTATAACTGGTCTGCCATATTCTTCTTTTAACGGATCAACTGAGCCATGAATTATATGTGTGGCAGTATCTTCTATTTCTACGACTTGGCCATTTCTTTTTCGAATTATATCTTTTAGTTTTTGTACAACTGATTTATCGATGTCAGACCTTATGTAAACTATCGGGAGGGTATACAGTTTGGCATTTATAAGAGCTTTCTCCATATGTTGATACATTTCGAATACCCTTTCAACCTTTGATGCATTCTAAAAAATATGAATGATCATAATATCTACAATAAAACAAAGAAAAAAATTATGGCACTGCCAAAATATGTCAAAAATATAGTAACGTAATTATTTTTTATACCTTTGCTGATGGAAGTTCCAATCGCCTCCAACCATGTTCACTTTTAAAACGATATGCAGCCAGTAACATATGACATAATCCTCCCCCAGGTTTGAAGTCCAAAAAATATTTTACCTAGTAAAATATAAACTTCAAATATTAAAAAAAAATTTACATAACTTTTTCACTCACCGGTATTCGTGTCATAGGTGGCTTTTGGGCATTTTTACCCAGAAAGTCCTCTTGAAACTGCATTAATTGTACTGCAGTGGTAGCTATAGATTTATTTGTCAATGGCTCGTTTTGAACATACTGAAAATAAGAATATGCGTTAAAATTTGCTTTCCATTTTTAAGCCGATATTAAATAAGTACCCTATCTAGTCAGTATTAAATGAAAATGAGTCAGAAAATGGTAGTACTTCGTATGGAGTGTACGTAACTAGAATCCTCTACGATAACATCTTGGTAATTTATATTTTCGCAGTTTTCACGTCACAGTTTTTTTATTAGTCATTGTAAACCACCTGGCACTTAACAGTTAACTAAGAAATCCATCTCACCTTCTTTCCATTTTTTTGGAGCCATTGTTTGACTCCTTCTAGAGCTGTAAGGGTTTCGGGGGACTCAAAATACTTAACATTTGGACCCCCGTCCATTTTTGGCCCTATGGACATCATTTTGTTATTTGAAAATAACGCCGCTTCGTCCAGACACGCCGACAATTACTTAATTACGATAAAAATATGTTTTACTTATTATCTACATTAACCTCATTATTAATTGTAAAAAGTCTATCATCATAACCTAAAAATAAAATAAATGTAAATACAGCATCGCTGACATTTTAAATAAATTTTAAATTACTTCATTTTCACAACAACCACACCACCATATCCGCTTGACGTTGTTACTGGATAAGCATCACTGTTGGGGAATTTCCTACCATGCCAACCGTAAAAAGTGGAAGGTAATCGATATTTTTTCTCCAAAGTAAAATAATGATAATGAATAATTCTTGTAAGAGGATCGACTGGTAGAACTTTTAGAAGTGGCATATTTTAAGATACAAATATATCTCGATGTTATAAAGTGAGTGGAGGTGCATTCAAAGACAAAATTTCTATGCAATTTGAAAATTGAAAATGTCAAAACGCTGGCAGTCAAGATGGTTTAATTTTACAACCCTAGATGGCACATTAGATTTTGTAAAGATTGGCTTAAGGTCAGTACAGACGCCTCAGCATAAAATATAGGGATTTCAACCAATCACAGAAGGTGTAAAGAAACTATTCGTTCTTTACACCGCCTGTGATTGGCTGAAATCCTTAGGTTTCCATGCTATGAATTATTCTGAAGTGTGTGATGGCCTTTAGATATTTTTCTTACCACTTAGCCAGCGTTCGACACAAGAAAAAAAGGAAAACTTTATTATCTCTGTCGCCATATTTGCTTGGTACGTCTTTCGCCTAATAGATGGCGTTAGCACAAAATACCACAGTTATCTGAGTATGCAGATAGTTTTGCTTCTCTGCATGCAATGTTGCATATATTCAAACGCCGCGAATATTCACAATAAAAATATTTGGAGGGTTTGGAAGTTTATTTTTGCTAAATAAATGTATATTGTAATGTAACTAGAGATATATTACCGATGAATATAAAATTATCATCCCCTTACGATATACAATGAAATACAATTACATTATTTTCTTACTAAATTCTTGTATACTCATCTTATTTTATTAAGAAAATAAAATACCTTGCACCTAGAAAGTTCTCACCAGTATTTGAGAGTATATTTTTTTGTTGTTTGTGTATTTTGTTTGGATTGCTAACATTATATTGGCATTATGTTCGAAAGGAAAATAATATTAACCTTCATTAAAACAATTAAAGTTTACTTAACACAAAATCTTTAAACAAAATACAAGAGAAATATATTATAGCTTTATAAATTCTCAACATATTATTCTTACCTATTCATATTCATTCATATTATTTTTGAAAAATGATCACACTGAAAAATGATCACTTTTGCTAGCTGTTGTTGATAAAGGCTGCTGAAACATGAACCGTTAAAGAGGCATACCGATGCTTTCAGGATGTGGGTCCAGACTCGTTTGTTACGAATTTCCTGGACAGCTCACTACGCCAAAAGCTCGATTTTTCAAGAAATAAGTCCCTCCAGCATCAAGTTCTCCCAAATTCTCTCATTTTCTGGCTACATCAACCAGAAAGAGGACAATATAGGCGATAGTTCACAGAAAACCAGCAATAAGGACACCCTACAATATGTCAGGCTGATATGTCACCAACAACGTGCCTTGGTGTGAAACAGTTAGACTTGCCATACAGCAAAAGGAGGCCAAGTTTTAAGATGGATCAGATTTTCTAATGAAGTAAGTACTTACCTTAATTTTCGTCAAAAAATGTATCTGCCAAATATTTGCAATTATTTCCTGGACACCCCGTATAGCAACTAACATTTTTGGAAATAAGTTGGTTAATTTTATAAAGTATTTTGCCCTATTTTGATGAACCCGATGAATATTTTATTCTTTGCATAATTCAAATAGTTTTAACAATGATCAAAAACATATTTTTCTGCTATAAACATTTTTTCGAAACATGATTTAACATAGTTATATTCATTTTTGCGATTGTTGTTAATATTGATTCATTTTTATAGTGTATATTCAGTATTACATTTCAAAATTGCTATGGTTGCGCCATCTATTAGTACTCCGATGAATAGTGTACTTATGTACCACTCCATAGATGTCGCTACTGTGATTTTTAACAAAAAGTATAAAGTCGTTCATTATTCAAAGAAATTGATGTAAAAGTATGAAAATATCATAATAAAATATCGTAGTGTCAAATGTCTGAAGGTATCAACTATATAAGTTTTATTAAAAATACTTCAAATAGAAATATACATATATATAGTAGAGTGCATTAATACGCTTATTAGTGACTTCCGTGAGGGTTTCGTTGTTACAAGCTGAATTTGATATAATATTAATGATGATATACTGATGTTTCAAAATCTCAAAGCCGTCAAAAAATGTCCTACTCAAATCAAAATAATCAAAAAACGAGTTATTTCTTAGTGAATTAGGTGTTTTGATATTTCTACTTTTGAGTAATAGCAAATCCTTTTAACCATGAATAGAACTAGTCAAAATAAGTAGATTTTCGAACAGACCCACCTCGAGAAATCATGCCTGCTCCCCCTGCCCCCCCTCAAAGGGGCAGGGGGAGCAGGCCTATATATATTGGAGCTGCCTATATATATATTTTTTTCTCAAAAACGGTAGGAGCTAGAGGAATGATCTTGGCGCCATTCGATAAAGTATAAAATTTTGCATAAGACCCTCCATTTGCTTTTTGCTATTTTCTTTTTTTAAGGCTCCACAGCAAAAAAAAGGGTGAGGAGCCTTCCAACAATGACACATGGCTATACCTCAAAAACGGCCCAATAAATCAAAATTCTACAAGTTATAAAAAATAAAGACCATTATTTTTTCTATCGATTGGTATATTATTTGTATCTGTTATTTGTTTATATAAAGCCGTCAGTGGCGTACAAAGAGAAAGATGCACATGTGCATAATGAATTTATTTAAAATAATTTATTATTGTTGTTAATAACAATAATAATGTAATAATTTTGAATAGGTACAATCAATATTTTCGCAGTTTATATCTTGTATAATTTTGATTTATTGGGCCGTTTTAGAGGTATAGCCAAACATGTGTCGTTGTTGGAAGGCTCCTCACCCTTTTTTTTTGCTGTGGGGCCTTAAAAAAAGAAAATAGCAAAAAGCACATGGAGGGTCTTATGCAAAATTTTATACTCTATCGAATGGCGCCAAGATCATTCCTCTAGCTCCTACCGTTTTTGAGAAAAAAAATATATGTAGGCAGATACAGGCAGCCCCTTTGAGGGGGGCAGGGGGAGCAGGCATGATTTCTCGAGGTGGGTCTGTTCGAAAATCTACTTATTTTGACTAGTTCTATTCATGGTTAAAAGGATTTGCTATTACTCAAAAGTAGAAATATCAAAACACCTAATTCACTAAGAAATAACTCGTTTCTTGATTATAATGACCTTTTGAGTAGGACATTTTTTAACGGCTTTGAGATTGTGCATCATCATTCATTTTATATCAAATTCAGCTTGTAACAACAAAACCCCCACAGAACTTATTTTTATGCGTATATCTGGGCACCGAGCACTCTACTACTATATAAGTACTTTATATTTTTACTTTGCTTGTCTGTTAATATGTAGAATAAAAATAAATTAATAATAGGCTTAATTTTAATTTTTTCCCTAGTTGCAACAAAAATTATTTTTTACTGTAGATATTTAGGGTCTTTTTTAATTACCAATGTTTTTAATTTAAGATTGCATATCTTAAATTCTCTTTAGTCACATTTTTAATATGATTATTTTATAGGAAGAAAGCCGCTCATATCGATAAAATACATACTCATGTTGTGTTTTATTAAATGAAGTTTCAAAAACAAAGACACGTTGTTTTGGGTACACACTTTATCATCATAACAAGAAACTCATGGGTATTGCAGAGCTTCAAATCAATGGCAGTTTAAACAATAAAAGTACACACTACTCTGGAATATCGATGTCGACAAGTGAATGAAGAGGACAAAATGTATAAAACAAAATTATAATCAGAATCGTTTATTTTTCTTGCAAATAAATTTTCACATGGGCACAAAATAATATATTAATTAATCAGTTTGAGAATTTTTCACAATCCATCAGTTTCTGGGCTTCATTCTGTAAAGTAAAAAGTAAAAATAGTTAATAATGCTGACGTGTAAAATAGAACATAACATTTTTCAAATGAAGGGCACATAGTCTTAAAAACTACTTTTTACAGAAAGAGAATATAAAGTTTGCAGACTAATATTTTATTATTACAGCTGGAATGTATTAAAAATTCGTGTGTCTTGTTATTAATACCAATTTATTTATCTGCAAGATATATTACCTGCGACACAATTTGCCAAATTCTGAGCGGAAAATTCACATATGACTTTGCAAAAGCGATCACAGTCTAGAATGTTACAAAGCAAAGTAGCAGGATTTTATTCTTGGTGTTGTAAGTGTATAAAATTATATACAAAGACAAATCGTAAGTATGGGAACAGTTGTAAACACACGTAAAGGCTTGGAAAAAAACAAATACAAATAGTGTGGAGTCTGATCATTTTTAAATGGAACTGCTCAGATTATTTGATCGTTTTTGCGCTTTTTAATTTAATTACAGCCACTGCGATGATTTTTTCCAAAAACCGACCCTCTGCCTACTGAAGGCTTGTGAAGCAAACCACAAGATAGCGATACTACCTAATTTCTTTACAAAAATGGACTCTGACCTATTTTCCCTTGTATTATCCATATTGAGGTGTCCGATGTATTTAGTAAATTATGTCATTAGTAGACAGCATAATGAGATTGAGAAGTTTGCGTCGGTTTTAGAATTATTCCTTTATCGGTCTTCCCACTATTAATTTCGTATATAATTGCAAAAAAGTAAATTCTTCTATTAGCTCGTCATGAAACAATAATTAGAGGACATGTATATCATTATTTTTAGCCATAACTTTTCTTCCTAATACATATAATGGGAGAAAACTGTAAGTTTCCCAAAACTATAACTATAATCAGAGTAACGTGACGAATCAATAATAATAATTTTAGTCGTTTCCAAAATCAGCAGATTTATATTCAAGAGCAAAATCTGCAGAAAAACGTATTTTCAAAAATTTGAGTCATTTTATTTTGAATGTTAGTTAAGTCCATATTTTAATTTCCAAGACTTTCAGAGTTGAACCCAATTCTACAGGATGTTCATCGTGATGATTTAAACATTTACATATTTAAACTCATAATACCCTCTATATTCTTATTTAAAATATTTTGAAAATCAATTACCTACATGCTGTTTTAGTTACCTCACAGTGATTACTTTTTTCGCCGATTTCAAGAAAAATAAGTCGATCACTCTGTAGAATTGGGTTAAACTCTGAGAGGTCCGGAAATTCGTACATGGTCTTGACTAACATTCAAAACGAAATCACGGTCAAATTGGTTTATCGTTTATCGCAGAAGTTCAAAAATAATATATGCCTATATAGAGAATTAAGAGTCAAATACTAATGTATAAAAAAATATTGGGTGTTCCGTTTAAAAATCCTAGCATTTGTTTGCGACACCCTGTAGATTTTAAAATAATTTTAGAATATGCCACTCTTGATCTCCTACAGTTTTTATCGAGATGTTTATTCAAATTTCAAATGGTTGAGGCAGGCCCTCCGTATGGGGGTCTATTGGATACTGAGTTTAAGGGCCCGGGCTTCCAAGGGGCCCGTAGCAGGGGCCTGCCAGAGATTTTGACAAACATTTTTTTTCAAATTTCTCCGCCCCGCTCATGAATTATTAATCGCGGGGGGCCTCTAGTGAATTTAGTACCGAGGGCCATGATTTGATGTGGGAGGCCTGAGTTGAGGAGATATTGACCGACCGTTCATTTATTTCTGATTCACCCCGTATGTATTTAAAAAAAGTGATGACCATAAACTTAGTTTCAATTCAATAATTACCCTATTTTTGACTTGATTTCCTTTGTCTTGAAAATTTTAGTCTGATTTGATAAAATGATTTCGTAAAATGAAATAAATAATAAATAAATAGACAAATTTTACATTTGTATCATTATAATATTTATCACCAAGGCACATGACTATTTAAATAGAAAATACCAACTAGATTTAAAAAAGCATGCAACTAAAACAACAAGCAACTCTACAAACCTGTATAATTTTGTAAATGAGCATTATTGTATCCACATTTTCTTTGCAATTGTTTTCATTGTCTTCAGCTGGAGTAAGTGCCCTTTTCCCCCAATTAGGAGAAAAATTGACTTGAGCTGTGCAAAATCCTACGACCGATATGAAAACGATGATTAAGATAACGCGATACATATTTGAGAAAAGAAAATCGTTTGGTAACTGTAACTGTATCACTGGAAATGATTTGATCGAATGTACTTTTCAGAAGTTCGCCGTAACTTTTATACTCCGGGGTGGTTCGGGATAATTGTACGAACTCCAACCCCCTCCAATCAGTTTAATTGAAGAAGCCCTTCGGTAAATATAACAACAATGTTAAGTTCGCAGCATGCGGCAAACTTTAAGATTGACCATTTCCGTTAAGGAAACACTAAAAACTTCTTATTTCCGTAAAATCAATCGTTTAACATAACAAGTGTCTATTAACGTGTTTGAAGCCTTTTTATTCGAGCTATTTCTGCTTTTAATTAAATCACACTTAACGTATTTTCGTCAAATAGCCATTTTATTTTACAATAAATTATTTTAAGGCTTAAAACTAGTCAATCATTTTTTAATATTCTACTCATCTTAGATCGATATTTCGATATTTAGACCTGTCCTTTTCTGTAAGTAATTTAAGTAATTTTTTATTTTTAAATAAATTAAATAAAATAGAAAAACAAATAGCATAGATTTGAAATGGATATCAATGATTTCAGAAAAAAATCTATAATTTATTGAACACTATGAGCCACCACCTTCCCATTTGAAAAAAAAAAGTTGTCGATAAAAAAGTGATATGTTCAACTTTGGAGGCTTCGTAAATAATTATTAATTAATTAAACGAAAAATTATATTTTTCTCTTGGACTTTACCTGCCGTAGAACAAATTTTGGTATTCCAAAGCACTCTAGACGCATGTCTTAAAATGCTTTAAAAAATTGAACATCGACTCAAAAATTCGCAAAAGTCTCATGGTATACTCAGAATCTTGTCTTGAATCCAAATATGTCTGTAACTTTTTTTTGTGCGCACGTTTAAGCTGGAACCGTTTAAGATATTGACTTGAAATTTGATACACATATGTACTTTAACGAGATCTGGAACTAGATTATATTTTCATCTTGTTCCGTCGAAGAGTTGGGGGGTAAAGCACGAAACATTATTTTCGCCAATTCGCGTTCGATAGAGTTTTGTAAAAAATATATGTTATAGTTTATTGTATGGTGTATAATTAGTAAAAAAAATTATGGTGGTCGCTAACGTATTGACGTATTTAAATTTTTCAAAAAATTCAAAAGCATCAATTTTTGTTTTTTTCATGAAAAGATTTCCTGAGAATATCATTAATAAATTGTCTTGAGTAGATTTACAATATATGTGAGATACAAACAAATTGGTTCACTTGTTTAGGAAAAAAATTTTTTTTTCGTATTTTCGAAAAAAAAAAGTTTTTGAGGTCAAAACTTTTTGTGGTAGTATCTTACGCAAAGATACATCACTGGAAGGAACCACACGCAAAAAGGTTCCGAAGGCACGGACACTTATCTTAACCTGCCATGGCCTTTGAAAAAAAAAATTATCAAAATCTCTGGCGGGCCCCTCGAAAGCCAACAGCCCCCCCCCCCCCCTGCTTAATAATTGATGAGCGGGGGAGGAGAAATTTGAAAAAAACTTTTTCCTCAAGATTTTTGGCGGGCCCCTCGGAAGCCCGGGCCCCTAAACTCAGTACCCAATAGACCCCCCCCCATACGGGGGCCTGCATGTTTAGTACGAGTAAAGGAATAAGTATGGATTAGAATATGTTACATCCACAATAAAACACCCACATTCGGGGTAAAAAATGTTTTTTGAGATTTTGTGGAATTTTGAATTTCTGAAATTTATAGAAAGGTAATAATCAAGTCTTAAAATGCCGCCCTTAAAAAAATGCCGCTTGAAACATCTGCTTCGCTGTTTCATATTATATTTTCATCTTGTTCTGTCGAAGAGTTGGGGGGTAAATTGGGGTAAATTTGGAGTAAATAGGTAAATAAAGCAGGTAGAGGAAGAGTCCATAAAATTGGTATTTAGTATACACATGAGAAGCTAAGGTCTCAAAAAAAAAAATGTTGGCATTAGTCACCCCCATTATTAAAGGGGATGAAAAAAAAATGAGATTTAGTGTGTGTACCTACAAGAACCAGAAACCTCCATATTTTTTTTCTTTCATCCACCCCCATTACCACCTCTCTATCACCACCCCTATCCCACTACCGATGTAGGGTATCGTTTTATGGGTTTTTGGGGTAGAGGATTTCAAATATTATATTATAAAAGTTCCATAAACAATTATTTCCATGTACACATTTTTTTCGTTGTAAGTGACTTGGACAGAAAATCTGGATGTGGAAGTAGTGATTCCTTGAGCAGCGGTTTTTGTTCTGAAAATTCGTATTGTAATATGAAGTGTAGCAGAGTATAAAACTGTATAACTTATATACTATTTTATCTTTTTAATTTTTGAAAATATATAAGTATTCAACTAAATATTTACATAAAGCAATAAACATAAATAAGTTCAAATCCGTTGGTAGTTTTGCCGTTTTGCCGTTGGTAGTTTTGCTCCGCAAGCTCTAGATTTTTTGCAATTCGACGTTTTCATTTCCTTGAAATATGACGCTTCATATAATGACATGATGGCAAATTGATCTTAGTTCAAGATGACACCAATAAATTATAATTAAACTAAGATCAATTTTATGACTCTTTTTAAAATCCAGTCCTAACTTAGGTACACTTACTATTTATTTTTATTTTATGAAATTAAGAAAAAAGTTGAGCTACCAGTTTGGAGCTCCAGGAGTCTGGCGTTCTGAGGTGGTCGCCTCGACGCCATCTAGTTATGCAAGACACAAACAGCTTAAAATCAATTTATGTACAAAAAAATGCTTATCCGGAAAATGTTTTAAATTATAAAAATCACAACAACGGCGAAAAATGTTTCAAGGTATAAGCGAGTGGAAGAAGTGAGTGATTTTTGTACGTCAGAAAAATTTCGGGCTGAGTATTTTTTGGAAATAAATTCATTTTAGAACTTTTTGGTGCCTTGAATAACCAATGGCGGCGTTAGAACAAAGATTGGATATTGATTTTCTGACTCCAAAGCACGTGCCTTTTGTACTTCAAATATTTTTAGATAAGTGTTTTGTAAATAATTTCATTCTATGCTATTTATTTTCTTGTATAATCAGAATGTAGGTTTTCAGAAAAATTCAAAGATTATAAATTGATATTTTAATAGACAGATTTTCATTTTTGATTAGTCATGAAAAATTTTCTCTACTTTTTCCTAAATCTTAATAAAGTGTTTTTATTTTACTTTTGTAACAAAAAATAATTTATTAATTTTTCTCTCTATAATTTAACAAAAGGAATTGGAATTTTTAGTATTTGTATTGATCAGTTTTTATCATGATCAGAGTTCGGGGGGGCATGCACCTCCCCCCTAGGACCGCCAGTGGGCTGAGTTGTAGCTCCTTCCTGAAACTTCACATAATAAGTGAATGAATATACTTTGTATGTGATCAAAGGTATGTTAATTCAATTTTAAAATTATCTTTGCGTTATATGTAAGTACTTATTTAAACTTTAGAACTAATTATGGTAAACTAACGAATTTACATATAATTTGTATAACGCAAAGCAGTTTTGTTGTTGAAAACTTTTGGATTCAGTATTTGTAAATACAAAACTAGAGTTTATCGAATTGGAAAGATAGCTTTAAGTAATGAACGAATGTTGTAGGTAGAAGCTCAATTATTTGTTCTGATATAAATTGATTTTATATTTACAGAACGAATTTAATGAAGAATACAGAAGAGGATTTTTATATTATTATGAGCAACGTAGCTATGGCAATCAATAAAACGCAGGTATGTTATATGAAGCAATAGTCAATATTTATTATATCAAATTTATTAAAGATACGGTATACGTGACAAAAGAAAAGAAATTATATTCGTTCTTTCAAGGGAGGAGCATAAAATGCAATATATGAAATTCTAAATGAGCAGAAGAAACCAGAACATTTCTATTTTACTTCCACATCCAGGGGAAGTATGGTAACGACAAAAAAAATTTTAAAAAAATTTTATTGTTCAAATAGGCTTAGAATGTCATGAAACGTCGAGATTCTAAGTTTGAGGGAAAAAAATTATTTCTGTCTGTCGGTCTGTCTGTAACTTTTTTTGTGCGCACGTTTACTTTGGAACCATTTAAGATATTGACTTGAAATTTGGTACACATATGTACTTTAACGAGATCTGGAACTAGATTATATTTTCATCTTGTTCCGTCGAAGGGTTGGGGGTAAATTGGGGTAAATAAGTAAATCAAGCAGGTAAGAGTCCATGAAATTGGTATTTAGTATATACAAAAGAAGCTAAGAAAGCATTATTAAAGGGGATGAAAAAAATATGTGATTTAGTGTGTGTACAAGGACCAGAAACTTATATTATTAAAGTTCCATAAACAATTATTTCCACATACAAAATTTTTTCGTTATGAGTGACTTGGATAGAAAATCTGGATGTGGAAGTAGTGATTCCTTGGGCAGCGGTTTTTTTGTATACAATGAAATTATTATGGAACCACCGCCGAGCCATTACTTGTAGTTTGAGTAATCACTGAAACCAAATCAGAGTAATGATGTATGTACGTACATAAGAAACATGCACACGGGTCGAATAGAAAATTTTCTCCTTTTTAAAATGTTTTGAAGTTTGTCAAAAATGTTACAAGTTTAGTTTAATTCAGATATATCTTAATCACATTTTTTTGTTTTATATACGTGTGACATCGTTGGAATAGCTTTTTGATAACTCTTAAATAACACTGCCTTTGGGTCATTATATCAGATAATTGCTGCAAGTTTCATGCGTATAGGCCTTATAGTTTGAATTAGGCCTGTAGCTAGGGGTGGGCCAAGATGGGCTACGCCCGTCCTGGAATAGTTTTCGCCCGACCTACGGCGACCGCAGAAAATAATGAGGCAGCTATTTTTAAATGGAAATAACGAATTTTTGGCCCACGGCTCCCCTCTGAAAAATTCTTCGCCCACCCTCAAAGCATTTTCTAGCTATAGGCCTGGTTTGAATGAAAGAAGGTGGTAGTAGACTGACGTACGGACAGATGCGTGAACGAAAACAATTCGATTCTTCGGATTTAAAATATAATTGTAGAATGACAAAAATTTGAAGTGTTTGTCTTTGCAGCATCAAACACTTAAAAATTACTAAATTTAAAGGAACACCATATTTAACTAATCGATTTTGGACATTTTATACTTTTTTTGTATGAATTCGAACTATTTTAGGCAGTGATCTGAGAGAATTTCTAAAAATTAATAAAATCTTTGAAATTTTTGAGAAATTATTTAAAATTGACCAAAATCTTTAAGGTCGATACTATTACACTTACTCTAAAATTTCAAGGCGATTAGGTAATTATCTCCGTGGCATCAAATACTAGAGTAAAAATTACCAAAATCGAAGGAAAACAACATTTCATCTATCGATTTTTATTTTTAAAAATTAGCAAAATTTTTGGCAAAGTACTTCAAAAACCATTCGTTGCATGAAAAAATTAATAGAACATAAAATTTGTATTTATTGAAATAAATGTTTAAGGCAAAATGTGGCGTACCCCAGGTAGCATTGACTGAAGTACGAGGTGGATCCTCAGTAGGCTTTGCTCTGTTTCTGACATGATTACTGATAGCCTAGGAGATATGGGGCCTGGGATATAACATGTTGGCATTGCTGTTATGCTTAAGCAAATATTTTTATGAGTATTTTATCTTATGTGAGTCAGACTTCCCCCCCTGCCCGTTTAGGCGCTAGCCGCCTCAGAAAATATTCAATTGTGGAACAGAGTATAACACTTTGGTGCTCGGTGTTAGTTGAAGAGGGTATCTTGGCGATGAACATTCGATATATGCCAACATTTTTTCTTCGTTTGACAGCACTGGCGACATCAATTATGGCCAAAATTGTAACGTAGTACAACACTTTCTGTTAACTCTTTCTCTTTCGTTGTTAATGCTCATTGCTGGAAAATAATATGCCAACATTTTCTGTTTGCCCATTTTCCAGATTTTTGGCCATCCTTTGACCAAAAATTGGACTTTTGGCCAAAAACGGGCCAAAACTGGTGCTTTTCAAAAAAAAATGTTGGCACCTTCTCAAACTTGTAGTTTTTGTACCAAAGAATAGTCTCTGTGAGTACCAACATTTTTTTCTCAATTTTAATTTGAAAAAAAATTTTTTTGTTTTTTATGTTTTTGTAATTGAATAGAAATATGATATGAGATATTTCATTTTAATATTTAAATATTTATATATTATATATTTTACAAATATACATTTCATAATGTAATATACAACCGTGGAAATATAATTTTAGGGTCATCTCTTATAATGTAAAAATTGACGTTCTTTTACGTGTTAAGTGGTGGTGTAGTTCTTGCGCTTTTGTCTTGGAATCCAAGGGTCCCGGGTTCGAAACCCAAATGGGTATGGTATAGTTTTTTTGTATTCTTACTTTATTTTGCACTGAGTCTAAGTTCGTACTATAAAATTAAAAATGTCTAAAACTAACAACTGCGAAGAGTATCTTATAGAATGTGTAACAGTTATATAAAAAGTTTAGTGAACAGGCAGAATACGTTTTTAGCCCTGTTTCACTTTGCATTTTATTCCCCCATTTTATAAACGCGTGTATCGCCTCTGAAAGAAACACGATGAAATGTATAACTTGAAAATTTCCAAGAAAATCTGCAAGTCTATCTGCGATGTGATTTTCTTTCTCGTAAAATTTTATGTAGGTAAAGAAAAAGAGAATTTTCTTGCTGTAACACGTGTTTTATATGTATTTTCTATTCAAAACAATATGAACAAAGAGATGCGACATGAAATACATTTATTTTTGAGTAAGCTCTTCTGAATTTGTATCAATAGCGTAATCTTTCAATAACGATGCCGTTTTCAGTATTAATTTGATGAAATTCCTGTTAGAAAATAATACTTGCTTTCTTAGAATTCGTTATAAAAATGTATGTTTCACGGAATCCCATAAAGCAAACAGTAAATACCCCACGGATTATACTTAGTTATTTTATATTGTGTACACATCAAAAGAATCTAGTAAACTTGACCAGAAAGAAAAGATATATGGGCTGACATTTTGTATTTGAAAAATGTTTGTTAACAGTCACTCAAGTCGTTGAAGTGACTGAAATCTAGGATCTAGTGTGAATAAAGCAGATAGGAATGGGTATTATAGATCCATTTTCACTGAATATTCAACCGTTTTTTAATCACATGACTCAGGATAGTGTTGTCACAGATCAAACAAACCAGATGTTTCACTTAATAGTATTCCCTATGTAGCCAGTTTCATTTTTTGTCGTGTGACGTTTACCTTCCAGGATTCTGCGCAGAAGTCATAAACAGAGCAACCTAGCGGTTGACATGGAAGTTAAGACCAGCGAGTACAATATCACAGGAGAGAGTGTTTAGTACTGAAATCTCAGAGATGGAAGTCGTCATCAGCTACACCAGTGATATTAATTATTTTGGAATGCAATGTATTCTATTGAAGCTTAGAGTTCTTATTGTTATACATTTAAGTTGTTTTTTTGAGTATTTATTAGATGACTTTTAATTATTGTTACGTGTCATCACCTCCCTCCTGTGTCTATACTCGCTGGTTAAGACTGCTTGGTATATGCGCAGATCACTACACAAATTCGTACCTTCCAGGAGTTGATTTATTATCTAAACCATGAAACGTCATAAGTGAAACATCTGGTTTGTTTGATCTGTGGTGTTGTATACAGATACAAACAGTTTTACATCATTTTGGGATGGTGGGCAAACGAGAGACTGCACTCATCTGCAAACTCCATCGACATTTTTTGCTGGGATTTGAACCCAAGCAGCTTCTTTCCCAGATACTACCGAGTCGTTTGTATACATTTCTTGTTATCATTTATACAGTATACAAGGCACAGTCTACTTTAACCGTGGTTACACTCGCCATTTTTTTCAACAAATGTCTTTTGTCATCCAAATACCTATTTCTTTTGTTAAAAAGACGTTAGTATAACGCGTAAGTATATGTATATGGATTTATGGATCATATTTCATTTCATTTTTTAAAGGTAGTAATTTATCATTCATTCAAATACTTTGTTATGTTAAAAAGGATAATTTCTCGGTCATTACTCGCTAAATGTGTCATTTTGTATCCTTTTTGGCATCATAATCGATATTTGATTGTTTAAGGGTGGTTTGCGGGGGTTACATTGAGAAAAAAATGTTGGCACTCACTGAGTCTATTCTTTGTTACAAAAACTACAAGTTTGAGAAGGTGCCAACTTTTTTTTTGAAAACCACCAGTTTTGGCCCGTTTTTGGCCAAAAGTCCAATTTTTTATCAAAAGATGACCAAAAATCTGGGAAATGGGCAAGGAGAAAATGTTGGCATATGGTTTTCCAGCAATGAGCATTGACAACTAAAATTTTCCGCCTGGTCAGAGAGTGTTATACTACGTTCCAATTTTGGCCATAATTGATGTCGCCAGTGATGCCAATTGCACGGAGAAAGAAATTTTGCATATATCGAATGTTGATCGCCAAGATACCCTCTTCAACTAGCACCAACCCCCAAAGTGTTATACTCTATTCAACAATTGAATATTTTCTGGGGCGTCTAGTGCCACAACGGGCAGGGGGGGAGATCTGACTCGCATAAGATAAAATACCCAGAAAAATATTTGCTAAAACATAACAGCAATGCCAACATGTTATATCCCAGGACCCATATATGTAGCTATCTCCTAGACTATTAATAAAGAAAGTTATTTCTTATTTACTTTGTAATTGGAGATGTCGAATGCTCATCTGATATTGACTGCTGTTGTTCACTTGTTGAGCAGTCAGCAGTCGGATTCATTAGCAAATTATTTATATTTTGCTCTAATGCCGTAAAATTACTCAAGCACTTTGAATAATAACTTTCATTGTCATTCAATGATGATGACAATTGTACATTTTTCCCGTGCAAATTGCATTTTCTCATTTTTAAAATACCGGCTTTATTTAAACGTACTTCTTTAAACAGAGGAATTGTATCTTTTTTTTTTAATTACAAAAAACACAAAGAGGTTTGAGTGTGTATACATCGCATAAACTCGTTTCTGCCTGTCTATAATACAGCAACAGGCAAACTGAACATCCAAGATTTGTAGAGTCTACCAACCTTGCTGAACATCGACGTCAAAACTTCGTGGTATGTTACTCCGCAGGCATGACTCATATTCGAGAAAAGTCCCGAGTTTTTATGAAAATAAAATTTGTCTACACTGATAACTTAAAGAAAAAAAAATAAAGAACGAATAGTGTATTCCCCAAAAGTAGGTAGTTATATCTGACAACTTATTAAGGTTCGAATCAGTCGAAATAGAGATACTAGTAGAGTAAAATCTGGAAGTAAAGTCGCTTAGTTTTCGAGAAAAAAAAACCGGCCTAGAAACAAACCAGGCTTAGTGGGATTCTTTAGTAAGATAATCGAGTACACGAATTCATTTTTTACGACATTTTTTGGTGGTCGAGAATTTTTTTATTTCGGAAAAACTAAAAAAAATACCGCTGCCCAAGGAATCACTACTTCCACATCCAGATTCTCAATCCAAGTCACTAACAACGAAAAAACTTTGTATGTGAAAATAATTGTTTATGGAACTTTAATTATATAATATTTGAAATCCTCTACCCCAAAAACCCATAAAACGATACCCCACATCGGTAGTGGGGTAGGGGTGGTGATAGGGGGGTGGTAGTGGGGGGGTGGATGAAGTAAAAAAATATTTTGAGATTTCTGGTTCCTGTACATACACTAAATCACAATTTTTTTTCATCCCCTTTAATAAGGAGGTGGGGGTGGTAATGGGGGTGGCTAATGCCAAAAATTTTTTTGAGACCTTAGCTTCTCTTGTATATACTAAATACCAATTTCATGGACTCTTACCTGCTTGATTTACCCATTTACCACAAATTTACCCCAATTTACCCCCCAACCCTTCGACGGAACAAGATGAAAATTAATCTAGTTCTAGATCTCGTTAAAGTACATATGTGTACCAAATTTCAAGTCAATATCTTAAACGGTTCCATCGTAAGCGTGCGCACAAAAAAAAGTTACAGACACACAGACCGACAGACAGAACGACAGACAGACAGAAATTTTTTTTTTTTCGCTCAAACTTAAAATCTCGACGTTTCATGACATTTTAAGCCTATTTGGACAATAAAAATTTTTAAAAATTTTTTTGTCGTTACTATACTTCCACTGGACGTGGAAGTAATAGATTTTTAATGAAATATGTTTTTTAACGTCTCCACCGCTATATCTCTGAAAATATTTGTGCTATCAAGCTATTTTTTTTTTAGATTAAAGTAGACACAATAGCGCTTCGAACAACGTCCCACGTGAACCCGATTTATTTTTTTTTAAGTTGGTAAAATAATAGGAAACTCAAACTTGTTATTTTCAGTAGCGTAATTTTAGGCAATCGAGAAAAAAAAATTATTTATGAAAATTTGTATACACATGCTGCGTACAAATTGAAGCCAATAGTTGAAAAAAGTTTTTAGGATAAAAATTTTTCAAGTCCCGTTGATAGTATTGAGTCAGCGATTTTTTTTTAACGGGCCAAAGTCATATTCTTGCGCGCTCGACTGTAGCAAGCCTGCCGACTGCAACGATCTGACGGTTCCGGTCGGGGATGTAGTAGTTTAACTTATATCAATAGGTACAAAACCAGTAGTGATCAAAAGATCTAGGGGATCAATATTATTGTTCAAGATTTCATATATTATACAGTAGTATTGATCATGGGTTCGCTCTGGGTTCGACCCCCAGCTCCGGTATTGACAACACCGGTGGGTGTGGATGTATGTCTGCGTTTTTCCGAATGTGTAACCCCCTTCCGCACAGCCTTGGCTATGGATTTGGGGGTTGTCTACTATCTGTGGTGTGTTTATATGTTGTTAATATTAAGAAATTGTGCAAAAAATATTAAATAGTCTCCTTTTAATAATAAAAAGACAGGTAGGTAGATATAAATACCTAATCTATAAATATCAATCGGTGTTACTAACTACCCATCTAATTAGTAAGTTTATTAGACATTTTTAAATGAATGAAAGTAAAAACGTACGTATAAAATGAGTTTTATTGTTGAAATAAATTTTCTATTTGGATAGATAAATATGTAGTATGTAGTTTATATAGGCCCTACATTAATAGCATTCTAATTCGTTCATATCTTCCTCGAAATCTTTAATAATTACTTCCACGTCCAGTGGAAGTATAGTAACGACAAAAATTTTTTTTAAAATTTTTATTGTCCAAATAGGCTTAAAATGTCATGAAACGTCGAGATTTTAAGTTTGAGCGAAAAAAAAATTTTCTGTCTGTCTGTCGGTCTGTCTGTCTGTAACTTTTTTTTTGTGCGCACGTTTACTCTGGAACCGTTTAAGATATTGACTTGAAATTTGGTACACATATGTACTTTAACGAGATCTAGAACTAGATTATATTTTCATCTTGTTCCGTCGAAGGGTTGGGGGGTAAATTTGGGGTAAATAGGTCAATCAAGCAGGTAAGACTTCATAAAATTGATATTTAGTATATACAAGAGAAGCTAAGGTCTCAAAAAAATTTTTGGCATTAGCCACCCCCATTACCACCCCCACCCCCTTATTAAAGGGGATGAAAAAAATTGTGATTTAGTGTATGTACAGGAACCAGAAACCTCAAAATATTTTTTTACTTCATCCACCCCCCCACTATCACCCCCCTATCAGCACCCCCCACCCCACTACCGATGTGGGGTATCGTTTTATGGATTTTTTGGGGTAGAGGATTTCAAATATTATATTATTAAAGTTCCATAAACAATTATTTTCACATACAAAGTTTTATCGTTGTGAGTGACTTGGATAGAGAATCTGGATGTGGAAGTAGCGATTCCCTGGGCAGCGGTTTGTTGTTACAGGAACGACATTTGCACTCGTTGCAACATTTTAGGACTTCCTTAAAACAAGCACATTTTCGATTGTCACAATTTTTATCCGAACAATGAATACTTAATGATTTTCGACAACCGCCACTTCTACGCGACTAATATGACCAACCCTGCATACTACAGTACCTAGAGGTAAAAAATATGCAAAACTTCGGAAGAATGTCATATCAGCGCTAAATGCGAAATTGGGACGCAATTAATACACCTCGCATGCTAGTACAGTAACTAGATGTCATATTGAACGGATTTCGTTCATTTTTGGCAGTATAATAGTAAATGCTTCACAGAAAAGTTTCTATATTGTGCGGAGGCTTGCTAATTTATAGGGAGTGGATGCCACCCCCTCTCAGGGTGTGGCACTTAAAAAATATATATATTTATTGGAGCTGAAGTAGAATCAAATTTTAAGAAGAAAAGGTTCTATGCAATTTTTCACATAAATTGATAGTTTTTAAGTTATAACGACTTCAAAATTGCGATTTCAGCAAAAAAAAAAGGTATTTCCAAACGGCTTTCGTCAAGTATCTCGAAAAGTATTACTTTATCGAAAAAATGTTGCAGACCAATTACAAAAAGTACAAACAGGGAATTAATTATATTTTTTGTTTATTGATGTAGGATTAATAATTTCGGAGATATTTAAGTTTACATTTGGCATCCAAGTGTTCATAAGATAATTATTTAGAGTGAGAGTTAAATATTTCAGAAACTGTAACACCTACGTCAAGGGTGCTAATAGGTAGAATAATATTATTAATTTAGCATAAAAAACAAAGAAGTTATGACCGAAGCAATGTGCGTCTACACATTTTTTTAATAACAACGTCATTTTGTTACTGTAATTAGCCAGTAATTAACACTGTTCCTCATTAATATATAGCATGACGTAGATGCTCAATTTTTTTGGTTTGTATACAGCACTTGCTTTAGAAAAAAATACAGTTTAAACTATAAAGGTATTTTCGATGAAACGTAATTTTTTTTTCCTTTTCCAAATACATATCTCAATAAATATTAGTTTTATTGAAAAATGGGTAGATACCAAAAATAAAGCTCATAAACTGATAATGAATTTCGCTTGTTAATTTATTTACATAGATTTAATAGTTTCGGAGATATGAAAGTTTACAAATGGCGTCCAAACGTTTATAAGACGAAAAATGCAGTTTAATTAAAGATTTCAGAAATTGTGTCACCTACGTCACGCATGGTAAGAAATGAAATTAAAGACAATTAATTGCGCTTTCAAATTATTTTTTACTCGTTCCTGTAGCATAAGAAATAAAAAAGTTATGACGGAAAAATGTGCGTATTTATACTTTTTTTTTATATAAAAAGGTCGCCATTTTGTTAATCTAATTAGCCAGTAATTTAGAAAAATTATCTTAAGATGTAGCATTACCTAGATGCTCAAATTTTTTTGCTCATTTAAAGCACTTGCTTTAGAAAAAAGTGCATTTTAAACTTTAAATTTAATTTCGAAACACTACCAAATATAAACTTAAATATCTCCGAAATTATTAATCCTACATCAATAAACAAAAAATATAATTAATTCCCAGTTTTTACTTTCTGTAACTGGTCTGTAACATTTTTTCGATAAAGTAATACTTTTCGAGAAACTTGACGAAAGCCGTTTGGAAATAACTTTTTTTTAAGCTAAAATCGCAATTTTGAAGTCGTTATAACTTGAAAACTATCAATTTATGTGAAAAATTTCATAGAACATTTTCTTCTTAAAATTTGATACTATTTCAGCTCCAATAAACATATATTTTTTAAGTGCCACCCACTGAGAGGGGGTGAAATCCACCCCCTATAAATTAGCAAGCCCCCGCACAATATAGAAACTTTTCTGTGAAGTATTTACTATTATACTGCCAAAAATGAACGAAATCCGTTCAATATGACATCTAGTTACTGTACTAGCATGCGAGGTGTATTAATTGCGTCCCAATTTCGCATTTAGCGCTGATAAAAAAAATCGCTGTTGCCAAACGGTACACTTTAGGAAAAAATATATTGTTTCAAAAACTTTTGTGATTATTAGGCTTTATTTTCTTCGCTGCATGTATGTAAATATTTTCAAAAATAAAAAAGTTTATCGATTGGTGAAGATGTCAATACATAAAATATATATTTTTAGTTTATCTGATTTTTAGAGAAATGAAAGTGCGAATTGTACCCAAACCGTTTATATTGGTAAAAGCGCTGTATAATGCCAAATATAAAATTCAAAAAATATCTCACATTTCCAAAGGTCATGAGAAAAAATCATATTGTGATTGTGCAACACGTCAAAAACGTGTTTTTTTTTGTATGCGGCGTACTTTTGACTATGCCTAATACGAAAAAAAAAACACGTTTCCTAACATGCTGCACAATTGGCTATTTTATAAACGGTCTTTATTAAAGAACTGTTATAGTCTAATTTGGGTCTTACTCAAATTGTATAAAAATTGGCATGAAAATTGAACAAACGTCACACGGCTTTGTCAAAGAACTTTTATAATCTAACGTGGGTCTAAGGCAGAGTTTTGTTAACATAAACTTCAAAGTCAAGGATTGATGTTCTAATGCCTCTCTACCGGCGAATTCGTCCATTATTGGAAATTTTGTCAAAGAAATATATTCAGAATAAATTAGACTATAACAATAAAAATTTCGAGAAAATGTGACAGGATGTAAATAAAATTGGCGCTGTGCTTTGCAGGAAAAGATGAGTTTATGAAAATAATGATATTTATTTCCTTCCTTTACAACAAAATATAAATATTTTCACGTTTTCGCTTATTTCCTTCCCACTGGGGCTCAAATCTTCAACACCAGTTCTGTTCTTAGGTCAAATTTTTAAGAGCCGATCCTGTCTTTGCTCAATGATGCACCATCATTTCTATTATTCTCTCTTCATCCCTCGTGATCTATGATTTGTGAGCCAATACGTGATCGCCATCTGTCGGTATATTTGATAAATAGAACTCCGATCGATTAGTAACAGCATATTTAAAAATCTGTAGTTTTCGAGAGCTACGGTATACTACCATACTACACATCACATTGACAAGAAGACTTTGTAGTCTGATGTCTGATACAACCAAGATTTTGATGCAACGAGGTCTGATGGGCGATGGCTCAAAGATTTGAATTTTTCACTAGTGATGTATTGAATATTGATCATGCAAATAAATTTTTTTATAGGATATGTTCGTAAGCTGGTTTTAAATCGAATGCTTGTAAGCTTTGATCAAAATTTTTCATTTGCAATGTCTGAATTAGTAAATATCATAATTATGCCTCGTGTATAATATTCTTGCCGTGTATAATCAGAGTTAAAGTTGGGACTGCCTTGAAGGAAATCAGTTAACAGATGAAACATTTGGTTTTCCGCATAGATATTTTGGAAAATAGATTTTCAGAAAGTCATTAAAATGATCTGGAAGGCAGTTCCCAGGTAGCAAGGGTACGTTATAATGACGTCGAAATCTAGTGATACTGGTCAGAAAGACGTCAGTGGGCTAAAAATGACGACATAATGACGTCTCATAAATGACATTATAATAACGTGCTACATATACGTCATATTGTCGTCTTTTTTCGGTGTTAAATTTATTTATATTTTACCGGACTACAAACATTCTAAATCTACAGGTGAAATAAATGGTAGATGATGACGTTTTTTAAACGTTTTTCTACTCATCTATATTAATGCATAAAATTTTCTTGCTTACCACATAGTTTGTTGCAGACATTATTTCTATGAAGTTATAGAAAAAAAATAACAGGCAGGGTTCCCAACTCTAGGGAAATCTCGGATCATTTAGGGACAAAGGGAATTTCTATGGATTCTAAGGAATTTTGAAAATATACAGAATTATTATAATTAACTAAATTTGAATACAATAATATTAATCAATAATAACAAAATCAAGAATAATTAATTGTTCATATATATGTATTATATTTCCATGAAGTAAACAGTCAGTTCAGCGTCATCTATAGTCGCTGTAACTTGCCAGCGTCCGGCGTTGGTTTCTACAAGATAGCCATGTAGTGTCGTAAATCATAAATTAGATTTACTAGGATCTAGGGAAAAATTGGTCAATCTAGGGAAAATCTTCGTATGTGTAGGGAAACCGCCCACACGAAAGTTGGGAACACTGATAACACTATGAAAAATAACATCGATTGCAATGTTCAAATTCTTTCAGGGAACATCGATTTATTTGGATGGATCTTATAAGGGGTTGAGCACTGGTTTGTTGTTTTGTGATAAAACCAATGGGTGCTTAACCTATGAATTGTCCGTTCATCTACATAGCGGCTCATCCTGTAACCATCATATGTTAATTAAGACCTCCGGCTGTTTAATTTCGTTTAATTAACGTAAATATAACCTGAAAAATACGTCAAATTAACGTCTAGCATAAGACGTCATTCATCTGAGACATTAGGAAGTCATTTTCACGTTTCATTTACGTCATCTAACTCGTCATTTCTCCATTTCTCGTCACTTACTGACCATTTTTTCACGTCATTTTCACGTGCCTTACTACCTGGGTTATCAAACATTTTCTACTTTACTACTAGTCAACCATTCTAGGATGGCAAGTAGCCGCGCAGAAAGAGAAGAAATATCGTCACTGTTGGACAGAGACAAACAAGCTTGACTAGTACTGTGTGTGAGGTTATTGTCTTCAAATGTGTAGTTCCTCTTGTAAAAGCACAAAAGCACAAGGTTGCTTTATGGAGACCAAATGTTGTATTATCTCTGGCACTTCAATAACAGAAAAATCTATGTACTGTTAATTACCAAAAAGGCAACAAACGCTAGATAAATAAATGAATAAGAATTTAACAGTTCAGAAAATGTCATTTGATCGCCAAAAAATGGTAAATATGTTTAGTAAAAGTACAACAGGCCTGGCAATAAGCGTTGCAATAAATACCACGCTATCAGCTACTCTCAAAATCTAGCTCCAGAGAGAGAGAGAGAGAGAGAGATACTTGGTGGGCAATATATAGACTCTAATAAGATGTTGGATAATGTTAGCAACATCCTGGGAAATGTGATACCTACCAAAATCAACTAGGAACTGCCTTTCAACAAACTATTTCCAGGAAGAAATAAATGGGATCAGAATAGGACAGGTGTAGTTGATGGTTCACTGGCGGTTGCAAAACTCTTAAAAGAACTGGAGCCGAAGTGTCCAGTCGCAACCCAATGGTAATGTGGTAATGTGGGTGGTAATGTGATTGTCTTTCAGGCTGAAATCTATACCATTGAACTGTGTGTGTATGTAAGTTGGCAGAAACAGGCACAGATCAATAGAAATTTTAGACAGCCAAGCGGCTCAAAGCTCTTGGATCCTACACCTGTAATTCTAAAATGGTATGGAACTGATTGGGCAGAATTAACAAATTGACTCTGGTCTGGATACCTGTCACTCTGGTTTGAAAGGCAATTGATTACTCTTTGAACCAGTTACTCGTAAACGTAATCTCGTTTAGCATGTCAATTGATACACACACTGGAACTAAGTTAGAAGGAAAACTTCCTGGAAAGTTTCGGAGTTTTCAAAACGGAAAGTTTCCAGGAAGTTTTCCTTCTAAGTTTCCATTGGGTATATTGATAGGCTATTTTATGGTGAAATATGATTCGTGATGATCCAAGCTTCATTGTGATACCAAATAAGTGCATACAATTATATTATTTACATGACTTTTACAGACTTTTATCAAATGTGGAGATTTCCTCGACCCATCTCTGGTTTTTACTGAAGTTATGGATATGATGGAATTTTACAAACCACTAAAAAAAATAAGTCTGCTGCTGTAACGAAGAAGCGGACACTGGAATTTTTTTGCACGTATTATCTGCAAAAATGGCTGGATATTTCAGATGTATTATTGAATGCTGTGATACTGTTGTGGTACTTTGGTTAATTTTAATAAATATCTTACTTCGGAGGTATGAATGAAATTAGGGAGGTGTAAGATACATTCCTATTCACGAAATAAACTTAAATGAAAACCTTTCTAAAAATCTACCCGCTTTTCACCCTCTCACAGGTTGTGACACTACTAGCCAACTTATACGACTTGGAAAAAAATCTTGCTGGAAAAACCTAGAGTACTATATCATTATTTAAATGGTGTGCACAATTTTGTGCTAAAATATATTCAAGACATCCGGACATTACGTCAATTATTGTCTTGTGTGGAGTTATGGCAGCCTCGACATGATTTACCAAGTTACCCCCAACGATGAGTGCTCTTAAACAACACTGCTTAAGTGTATATTATTAAACTAATGTGTGGTTGAATGCCATGGTTTCTTGTCCGCAGTTACCTCAAATTGAAGATTTTGGTTGGTATTTGGACAAAAAAGGAAATGTCTTACCTGTTATGGCACTGACTTCATTCCGACTTCTGAAAAACTAATAGCTTTAACTTCTTGTGGGTGCAAAAAAGGAAAAATCTTTTTTCACGTAACGAAACTAAAAGTATGTCGTCATTGCAGGATTGTTTATTTATTTATTTATTCAATATATTTGTCCAACAGTACAAAAGAACCAATTACAAGACAAGAAAGCGACAAAAAAAGAAAAATACATAGCTACATACATACATATGAATTACAAACAACATAAAATTAATTACAAGTGCACTACATGTTTTTATTATTTTAACATTATGGGACGCTGCGAAGTATGAATTGTATTAAACGAGCGGTTGAATATATCACAAGTATCACAAATTGAATTGCAGACTTCAGCATTATATTGATTCAACTGGCTTAGTGCAGGAGGGCAGTCAACCCTGTTGTTAAGAGCAAATACAGGAATTTTACAGCGTAAAATTGCCTTCTAAATTGTAATGAGTCGAAGTTGAACCTATTTAACAGATAAGTCTGGTCACAGCCTCTGTTTGGATATCTACCATCAGTGCGGAAGCAGAGTAATTTTAAGAATCTTCTAAGAACAGACTCGATTAATTTGACTTGATAATCAGAGATAGGGCTCCAAATAAGTGAGCAGTACTCAAGTTTAGACCGAATATAGCAATAAAATAGTTTGATTAAGACATTGTCCTGGAAGACTTGACTTAGTCTTAAAATAATCCCTAAGGTTTTCATAGACGAGGAAACCGTTAACTCGATATGCTTGGCAAATGATAATTTGTTATCGAAGAATACTCCTAGATCTCTGGTTGAGTCGGTACGGGACATAGATTGTGTGTCGATAAGATAGTCGTAATCAATGAGTTCATCTTTTCGTCAGTAAGTTACAACCTTGCATTTGGTTATATTTAGAGCAAGGGAGTTTGAATGACACTATTAAGTTCCCTTTGTAGCATATGACAGTCATCTATGGAGTTTATTGACGCAAAAATGTTTAGGTCATCTGCGAAAAAAAGCTTTTTGCAGCAAAGAGTGTCATTGAGATCACTGACAAAAAGGGCGAAAAATAGCGGACCTAAATTGGAATCCTGTGGTACCCCCTGATGTTACGGTATATGAGGTTGAAGTAAAACCATTGTAAGTGACATAATTAAGACGGTTTGTCAGGTACGAAGAGAAGAACTGAACAAGAGTGGTAGAGCAGCCGTACAGTCGAAGTTTGGATAATAATAGGCAATGATCAATGCGATCAAATGCCTTGGAGAAGTCCATATGTATCTGACCTCAAATGTCAATGATATCGGAGAGATATTGAGTAAAACAATAGGTTACTAACCTATTGTTTTACTCAATATCTCTCCGATACTACTAGTACTTGAGCGTTTTTCCACGAAGCCGTGTTGGTCCACAGAGATGACATTTTTAACAAGGGGGCAGATGCGATTATACAGGGACATCTCAAGACCTTCGCAAAGTTGCACAATAGTGTAATTTGTCTGTAGTTAGCAAAATATCAGAGGAATCTCCCTGTTTTAGGATGGGGCCAATCCTAGCTTTTTTCCATATATCTGGGAAGGTACCTAACTTAAGAGGTTAAATAATATTCTCATCGGTCGACAGAGTACATAGGCACAATCTATGATAAGGAAACTAGGAATGCCATCCGGTCCACTTGTCATTTTATTCTTCGACTTTTTTCGGTTATTTCCTCCTCAGATAAATTGATAACATTTAAACCTGGCAGATGTAAATAAGATGTGTACGTGCAAGAAAAATAGGTTGGGCTGCATAAGTTCTTGTAAGTGCACGACTCAGAATACCTGCAGGAATACATTGATAACAGCAGCTACACTTCTACCCGTTCCAGAAAATGATTCGGATTCGAAGTTCTGATAGTGACGAATAAACTTTAGTTTGATTTTAATTTATGTAATTATTTTACTGTTATGTGTCGTACTAGTAGATATACCTTAACAAATTTGGTTTCTACCTCAATTTCAATAATCATTCATCGTAGGTTCTTAATTTAAGCCAATGTACTATCATTACATATACATTTATACCTTATTACTTATGTATTTCTATACCGCCATGCCACATCAATCACATGCTGTATAGTATTGCGCCTTATAACGTGGAAGCGCAACCAAGCTATGACAAAAAGTGAAATGCAACGTGAGTTGTTGGAGTGGGGTCGCCTACTAGATGGCTTCAGACGGATCATACGAAATATGCATCGCATTGCACTTAGTTGTATATCTTATTTATTATTAGTCGTAAAATTATAAATCATGCGCCATTACGTTCGGAAAGGATAAAGCAAATTTTTCTTTGAGTTTTCATTTCGATGGAGAAGCAATAATTTTCTAAATTGAATTAAATTTTGAAGCACTTCAACCCGATATTGCGCTTTTAAGTTTCGTTCTCCTGTAAGGTCCAATGTATAATGTAATATTTGAAAATTATTAAAAAATATTTCCTCTACAAAACTTATGAAAAATATTCCAAAAAATCAGAATTCTTGTCTTTTTTACCACCATATCCTTAACTTGTAATGCCCTTTTGAACATGATGTTTCTTGACGGCTTGGGGATTTTGAAACTTCAGTATACAGAACATAACATAACATCTTCTGAAATGAGTAATGATACTGGAATACCGCAAGGCAGTGTATTGGGGCCGCTATTATTTTTGGTGTATATAAATGACATAGTGGAGGTTATAGATAATTGTAAAATACATTTATTTGCTGATGACACCCTAATCTATGTTAGTAGTGTAAATAGTAGTGATTGTCTCACAATAATAAATAACACACTGGAAAACAGGTACTGCTGTATCTACTCAAGGTTAATTCACAAAAAACTAAGTGGATGCTTATTGGAACGGGAGCAAATTTAATAAATAGACGCGTAATTCATATTGGTACAGATGAAATTGAGAGTTACAAAAATTAAATATCTGGGAGTAATTATTGACAACCAATTATCATTTAAAGATCACACTAAATATATATGTAAGACGATAGGATTCAAAATAAACTTCTTAAGCAGATGCAGTGGTTATTTGAGCTACTGGACCAGACTTACAATATATAATACATGCATATTGCCCCATTTTAATTACTGTTCTTTAATTCCATACCTCTTAAATAAAAATGAAATGGGTAGACTTCAAAAGCTTCAAAACAGAAGTATGAGAATAATTTTAGGTTGCTGTAGACGGACACCTATTAGATTTATGTTAAATACACTAGGATGGCTTTCTGTAAAAAAGTATGTAACATTTTTCACTATGGTGTTTATATATAAAATTAAAAATGACTTAACTCCCGAATATCTGCAGGATAAGTTAGTTTATAATACAGATATTCATAGTTACAATACTAGAAATAATCTAAACTTTCACTTGCAAACATACAGGAAAAAAATCAACCCAAAATAGTTTATTCTATAAGGGATTAGGTGAATATAATAATCTGCTACTAAGTATTAGTAACAGTCCCACATTAAATATATTCAAAAGTCGACTTAAAAAGTATTTGTTGGATGAGTAGCTGCTTGTATAGTTTGTCAAACGTCCCAATTAAAAACTGAATTAACTGTCTTAATCTTGATGGGATATTGGTTGCTGTACTACTATTGTTATTCTAGATGCCCATTGTGAAATTTTATAGTGTGATGTGTAAAATTTGTCTGTCTGATGATTTGTTTTATATACTGTGCGTGTAATTTCCCATTAGGCATGTACATTCACGTAGCGCGAAAGATATGACAACACAGCTGCCGTAAATTCCTCCGTCGGGCGGAGCATCCAGCTCTGTTATTTCATTTCAGCCAACTGGCACGCGCGATGTTGTCATTTTACTCCCTATGCCTAGCGCTCCGCAACACGCACGGTATATATCGTTTTATATCTATATGATATTCTGTGTATTCATGATGTATTAGTCTTTTGGCTAAATAAAGGATTTATATATATCATCCATTTTATATAAAATTCAGCTTGTAACAACGAAACCCCCACAGAACTTATTTTTATGCGTATATTTGAGCGCCAAGCACTCTACTATAAATCAAAGCAACTTTCATTTGGTGGATAAGACAGAAAATGCTCTTACCTTTATTTCATGTACAAAAAATTTTTGAAGAATCCAAAACACTTTCAAAATCTTTGTCTTGTAATAAATTTTTGATTAGGATGAAGAAAAGAATATACTAATTAAATGTTTTATTATAAAATAAAGGTTACATTTTTATAAATGGCAGTGAGCAAATTTCTAATTCTATAGTAATACTAAGCTTATCCCATGCTTAGTAAAGGCACATTTAAAATAGAACATTGTTATGGAAATTTAAATGAAGAGAATTTAAAAAAAAAATGAAAAACTTGATTTTTGAACATTATCATAGTAATACTTCTTTATTAAAATACAGTTATAAAAAAAACTATCAGTACAATTACTCACCATACATTCAAAAAGGTTGAAAACTCTGAATTTGTAAAAAAACATTCAATCTTTTCAAAGGCATGTAAATAAAAATACTTTACCTAACAATGGAATGACAAGATAATAAACAATATATGAAAATTTAACTACAAATTTCTCGAAATGAGATCAAACATATAAAACATAAAAAAATGTTGCTATCAATGGCTGCCAAAAATCACAAAAAAATATAGTATAGGAATGTATAACTTAACATAAAAGCACGGACAATCTGTACTTTGTATAAAATACTACACTTTTTGAAAATAAGTAAATTATCTTTTATAAAAATACTTCAGCTGTTTTCAACACAACCAATAATCTAGATTCACCAATCTAAAATGGACAATCAAAGACATAAAAATGTATAGATTTAACTGTATCATAAAACGCAGCATATCAGATTATGTGACTTTCAAAAATTATATCATTCTCCACAAAATTTATAGAAATATTAAGGGATATCGCAGCTAGAAGAAGTTCCTTAGTTATAAAAAATATTGCCTTTAGTCAAATAAATTAGAAAGTCATCACGATATTTCAATATTTTCATTATTTGCGTTTTCTGATATTTTGATTTCGTTTGACTAAATCTTTGTGCTAAGGCTATTTTAAATCACACTTAAATCTAATTTGCATTTCTTTCCCTAATAGGCAGACTGAACGAATATCATCAACCATTTCCTGAATTACACGATAATTATAAAATTAATTCTGATTTTCGTTAATATCGTGTAAAACTATTTATGTGTTGGTTGATTGAGATTTACAAAGTTAGTTGATACAAAATTACTTCTCAAATTCCCATTCAAAATAACAAGACATCTATTGCAAACGCAGATGGTACAAATAGTACTTAGTTCTCAACCATGAAATGATTCTGTTCGTCGAGTTGGAACTTGTTCAAACTGCATCTCGACTGTAGAAGTGTGAAAAAGGGGAAAAGTTATTGTAAATTGGAGGTTCACAGGCCACAACAGGTTTTAATGCAAAAACAGTTTAAATGTATTGCGAAAAAAGTTTGATTCAGTTATTTTACAAACTAATTGTATTGACTATACTTATTAAGATTTTCATACTATATGAAGATCGAAGAGATATTGATTATATAATACTTAGCCTACCTTTCATTCAAAACAACACTAACAAAATATAGATAATAATAAATTATACAAAACGCAAAGTCAAAAAAGGAAAATAAAACATAATTGTCACTAGACAGTACTTAATATTGTAAATGCGGTCATTATTGACTATATTTCATGATATTTCATAAGTTAGGGCTGATATATTTGTATTTGTGCCCTTTTAATATATCAAGGTTAATTCACATTTTTCAAGGCCATTTGGAACATACTTGCATATTTTCTCTTACCTCAAGTATCACTGTTAAGGCACCATGTTTATGCATGAAAATCAGGGAATTACAAATGAACGTTTTCGTTATTTTTATCTATAAAAAGAACACCTCCATAAACGTAGCCTTGAAAATTATTGTTTTGTGATTTTATAAAATTTGAGTACGTTCTTTAAAATCATTCAAATATGTTTATAAAAAGGCGATAGAAAACTCTTAAATTAAAATAATACTTAGTCTAACCTATTTGTTAAAATCACAGATGCTATCTTGGAAGGGTTCCGTTTCATTATTGGATTGAAGTGTTTGAGAGCTGCCTGATTTTCATTCAAATGATCTAATAGAACAGCGCCTGCCTGTTGTGCTTACTAGGTCATACAAAATCACTTTTATCTTAAAAATAAATACTAAACATACATGGAAGCCTTACCCTCTACGACTGTCTGTGGTCACATACATGAAAATAGCGTTTGCAATGCTATATCTCAGTCTACATAAATCGAATTGAAGTCAAAAAATATATATTTACAAAACTTGTTCAGTTCTATCCAAAAATATTGTTTATCTTTGGTCAAACACAGTAAATGATTAAGTACAATAGAAATAATTGCTTTCTATGAAATCGCAACAATTCTAGCACCAGGATTCCTCTCCACCGTCATGAGAGTCTTCATCACTGGGATCTTCCCCGTACATATCGGCTAATTTACGGAACCTTGGACCAAAACTAGACAGGTAATTGAATTTTAAGTCGCCCTCGTCAGTGCATGATGCAAGAGATGAAAGTGAACCAGTACTATTACCATCTCCTTCGTACGCGTAATGACGAACATCATCATATGGTAAATTGTCGGGATCCTTATCACACGTGTCTTTCTTTGTGTCCAGAAATCCACTTATATCAGCAGGAACATCTGTATTATCCAACATAACTGGTTTTTCATCAACGATGTTGTTTGTTCGGAACACTGACAAGTCATAGTTTGTATCGCACTCGCCGCCACCTTCATCCTCGTAATTGATGATATTCTCCCGAGTATCGTCAATTTCTTTTTCGTTAAGATTGTCTTGCTTACGCCGATGAACTACTACAGCCAGCAGTAGTACTGAAATGAAAAGTCATTGTTATTACATGTAAAAGCTTAACTTATAAAGACGCATTAAACACAATGAGATCATCCCACACATTTTTTTTTTTTCAAATTATGCTTCACTAATAAATACAACATAGACATAGATGATCCCAAGTCATATCATAGTTGTTGTTTGATGTCGATAAAGTCGATACTGCAGTCCAGTCAACTACTTAACTTGTCTAATATACCTTTAGCAAAACCTTCCTTCCATATTTCTACAAAATTTTAAAGAACACCACCAAGAGTCATCATCACAAATGCCCACCATTAATATCTGGTATAAATATTCTTATATACAGTGTGTTTCAGTTAACATTCTCACAGCCGATATTTTGGACACTAAGAAATATATTTTTATTCTGTAAACGGTAATGGATTTCTATGGTTAATGCCTTCTTCAGGAAGTACAATTTACTATTTATAACATTATCACCAGAGATGGCGCTGCAGTTTCTTATTCCAAAAAGTCAGATCTGCAGTAGTTTTTGAGTTATTTTAATTTTATTGCCTAATTTTTAAGTGTTATACCGGGTGACACAGGAGATATGTAACACCCCGTAGCATGTTTATTTAAAAAGATATTATTTTGAAATTTGGTATACCTATATAATGCGTGATTGTCCTTTTTTTAGTACAAACAAGAAATTTTTTCCACTTCTGGTTTCACCGGAAGTGACATCTACTTTGTTATTTTAAATGGCACCCTGTATATATTTTTTCCTATCTGGTTCTCCTTGAATTCATCTCTTCAACTATGTATAGCAAGGTGACATTCATTTTTAAAATGGCTACTGAAAATCATTTTATTGCATTCAGTCAAGTTGGCTATGGTATGAAATGTAGCGGTAATTAATGCTTAGTGTGCTGCAATATCAAAAGAACCGTGGTACACAATTTCGTGTTTCATATTTGTTTTGTCCTAATCAGTAGCCGAAGAGTACAATTTTTATATTAAAGAAAAATCTCTAGACTAAATCCACGAAATCACAAAAACTAAGATAGAAACACTAATTTTAAATTTTATCCATTTGTAAAATATTTATTCATATTTCACTTTTACCAATTAGATGGCCCCCGAGGTGTCCGGATTCTACGCCACTTGATTTTTTCATATGGAGCCATCTCAAGGAAATGGTTATAAAACTCCACTGCAAAATAGGGAAGACAGAATGAGAGTTAGGTTAGCATTAAATGAGTTTACTGATTTGCAGTTAGAAAATGTGCTTAGGGGTACTGGTTACAAGAATTCAACGCTGCAGGGAAAATAATGGCCAGCAATTTGAGATTCTTTGAAAACAATTTTATTTGAAAGCAAGCAAAATCAGCCATAACAATGAATTGTATTGGGTAAAAGTGAAAGATGAATAAATATTTTACAAATGGGTCAAATTTAAAATTAGTGTTTCTATCTTAGTTTTTATGATTCCGGGGATTTAGTCTAGAGATTTTTATTTAATATAAAAATTCTACAAAGTCTCTTCGGCTACTGATTAGAACAAAACAAATATGAAACACAAAATTGTGTACCAGGGTTCTTTTGATATCGCAGCACATTAAGCATTAATTACCGCCACATTTCATTCCATAGCCAACTTGACTTAGTGCAATAAAATGGTTTTCAGCAGCCATTTTAAAAACAAATGTCATCTTGGTATACATAGTTGAAAAGAGAAATTTAAAAAAAATATATACAGGGTGTCATTTAAAATAACGAAGTAGATGTCACTTCCGGTCAAACCGGAAGTGGAAAAAATTTTTTGTTTGTACCAAAAAATGGACAATCACGCATTATATAAGTCTACCAAATTTCAAAATAATATCTTTTTAAATAAACATGCTACGGGGTGTTACATATCTCCTGTGTCATCCGGTATATTTTTTTTAATTGCTGTGACTTTTTAATCTTGATTTTCGGATGTAGGTTCTTAGTAATTTTTTTGCCTGCTATAAGAGAATTATTTACTGGTGGGAAATTTTTTTTAATAGCACTTCCGATGTTTAGCTCCAACCCCTCCTCATCCCAAAAACGGGCAGAAACCACCACTCACTCACCAGAAATCATGCTATCCAGGATTTACAGGTTTGTCGACACATGATCGTTATTCCTGTGCATGTCCCTTCCTTTTTCACGGACGTGAATATGGTAGCGATCTCGGGAATTGCTTCAACCCTTCCAAAGAAATTCATTCATAACACTTTGGACTGTCAATACCCCCTCCCCCGTTTTCGCAGGCGCTGATCACAATAAAAATATTCACCTTCATCTCCAAATCTCCTCAACCCCTATAATGGATGGAAACTTACCCTCATTCTCTCACTGAAATGGCGGATGAAGAAGAAAAGATCGCGTGCGATGTGCATTTTGGGGAATATGAGGACTGTTATGCTATTTGTAAACGACCTAGGTTTTTTTAATTAATTGCAAGCAAATAATTTATTTTGTCATAAAAATATTTTCATGTTATTCTTTGAATAAACAACATTGCCGTTGACATTGAATATTTATTATTCATTACTCCCCAATGAAGAAATCATTATACCCTACTCAGCAACCTACACAATCATCGTCCCAGCAATAACTGGTGGATGAGGGTAAGATTCCGTCCATTACAGGGGTTGAGGAGAGTTGGAGATGAAGGTGAATATTTTTATCGTGATCAGCTCCTGCGAAAACGGGGGAGGGTGTCTTGACGATCCAAAGTGTAATTAACGAATTTCACAAACTTTGGAAGGGTTGAAGAAACCCCCGAGGTTGCTACCACATTCTCTTCCATGAAAAATGAAGTGATATACACCGGCGCAGTAGCTAAATCGATTAAGGTGTATTGAGTGGCGGATATGCTGATCGACTGTCTACTGCGCTCTGGGTTCAACCCCCAGCACCGGTATTGACAACACCGGTGGGTGTGGATGTATGTCTGCGTTTTTCCAAATGTGTAACCCCCTTCTGCACAGCCTTGGCTATGGATTTGGGGGTTGTCTACTATCTGTGGTGGTGTGGTGTTTAAAAAAAAAATAATAATAATAATAACGATCTTGTGTCGAAAAACCTGTAAATCTTGGATAGCATGATTTCTGGTGAGTAATGGGTGGCCGTTTGAGGGATGAGGGCTGGAGCTAAAAATTAATCCCGAAAACGCGGGAATCATTTGAAAAAAAAATGATTTTTCCACACCTCGGGAGGGTTTAATCAACCCCCTAGGCCTGCTGCCCGGATTCCACTTACTCTATAACCCCCTTCGATGTAAACATAAAGGGATTCATAAAAGGGGTGGTTTTTGGTCGCTTCAGGGGATTGCGGCGGTCAAAAACTTCTAATCTCGTTTTTGCACGAATATTTATACTATTTTTGCCTTCATTACATAGACTATAAACAATATTAGGATCCAGCAGACTTTTTTGCTGTTAAAAAAAAACTGACGTGCTGGGAAATAATTAAGGACAGATTCATGTTCGGTGGCTCAAAATACAAGAGATAGGTATGGTCAGTACCCCCGCGCAGACCACTTTTTTTTTGTGGGCCTGTGTAATAGAATTAGTAACATTATCAGGTTTTTGGGTTCATTAGATGTTTTTTAATGTGACAAGACATTTTTTATTATGCCTTTCATTAGATTCCCATTATACTGTACTACCTGATTGGTACTTTTTTTATGTCGTCTAAACCTAACCACAAATGTACAAACATTCAGGGTAAGTACTTATCATTTTCCAATATATTTTCTCAGTTTCAACTGTTATTTGTTATTAAAAATTTCTGTACTCAATAAAATAACTTTACAGAAATACAATAGGTAACATAAATAGATAAATTTGTTCCAAAATTCAGTGTTAAATCACAAATTATACTATTTATTGAAAACTCAAATGTTAACACGTTGCCGCAATGTTAAAAAAAAAAAAAGAAAATCTCACTGGCCACCACAATGTTTCATTTTATTCAACTGATTTGATTATTATCAGCAAGGGCAGAGGGCAGATAATTAGAATATATATTCAAAATATTACCCCCCATAAATCTGCACTTGACTTGAGTGTCCGAGACCCTACGTGGGTACATGCGGCCATTACTATCAATTCGCTGAGACACCACGTTGGGTACACGCGGCAGTCAACGTGTCAAGTCTGATTCAGTTAATGCTGAAAAATTTCGTTCCTTAGCAATGACACATCACCTAGCCATTAACACTGGAATATCACTATTTGATGTGCGGAATGACCTTATTGATTTACTTCAACTTTTATTTCAGTCAAAATAATTTATATGGGAAATTAAGCACAATAAGAAAAATCAACTTACTTATTAAAATAGCAACACAAACTAAAATAGCAACCAAGAAGTTAGAGTCAATTCCAAAAGTGACAGCTTGCATCACACCATAGTTACAATCGGGGTAGGCATGGTACTGATCTGAAGGCGCTCCAAGGTTATAATAAAATCCATTGTAAGTCAAATTTCTAATACAGCCTGTAAATCCTAGGTGTGTAGGTGGAAGATGATTCCAAATCAACTTGGACTCTTTTTCATTAAACTTATACCTGATGCCACCCAATTGCAAGGGTCCATTGACATTTAGTAAGCCCTTATAATCCATAGACTTCCAAATCGTGCACTGACTTTTGCAGTCGTCCACCTCAATCTGTACATCCTGAAATTACCAAATAAAGATATGAGATAAAGTGGTGGTTACCCTTTGTCAAATATTTGCTTTTTTTTAAGTAAATGTGAGGAATTATTATATTTCTACATATCTCCCAATTTCAAAGACCACAAAAAAAACATATATTTTAGTGCACACCTCGACATTTTAGGCATGTGTTTTGAGAAGCTAGATTACAATTTTGACAAATTTCAGCCCTTAACACGTTAGCTGCTGATGTCGCTCTATGGCAACGCAGTAGTATATTATGCATTGCTGCTGTCGCCATATGGCAATCTGATCCTGTGTATATTCTATTGCCAATTTAAAAAGAAAACCTACTCACCATCTGGGGGTACCTAACAAAATCTCATCAGCAGTGAATGTGTTAATATTAAACCGTTTGAGTATAAAAAAAATCGAAAATTTTCGAAAATAATTTTTATTTATTGAACGGCATAACCAATTCAAATAAAATTTTAACCAATTATATATACTACCAGAACATAAACATGGAATAAATTGGAAAAGAATCTGATAACGGGAACATTGAAAAAAAAAATTAATGAATTTTTCTGGATTTTTTTAACCCCTATTATGTTTCGGCACAACTACCAAATATTTCCTGTAGAATATTGGAATAGTTTTTTACCACACATAATTTTGCGATCAAACAGGTACTTGGTACTTGAAAAAAATAAAAACTTTTATTTTTTTAAATTATGATACGCTGATGCTATAATGGTTATATATTTTTTGTAGCATCTTGGGATAGTATTCTATAATCCCTAATTTTTTGAAATCGGTAATATCAGTAGGTCCTCAAAAAAAAATAAAATTTTATTTTTTCAAATTATGATTGGCTGATGCTAAAATTATAATTTTTTTTGTAGCATCTTGGAATAGTATTCTATAATTCCTAATTTTTTGAAATCGGTATTATCAGTAGAAGGTCCTTAAAACAAATGAAATGTAATTTTTTATTTTTTTAAATTATGATATGCTGATGCTAAAATTATCATATTTTTTTGCAGCCTATTTGGATAGTATTCTATAACCCCTAATTTTTTGAAATCGCTATCATCAGAAGAAATTATTGTCATCAATTTAAAAAAAAATTCTGAAATGAAGTCAAGTCCTTTAAAATTTAGAAGCCCTTATTTTTTTTTAAATCAAAAATCTTAACATCAGCAAAATAAAGAGTTAGAGAAATAAAGTTTCTAACTTCAAATACTCCGATACATATGTTACCATTTAATATTACTTTAGAATTTCACAAATATATGACATCATGTGTACATGATACAAAGAATACAAGATATGACATTGCACATGTGGGCGGAGCCAAATCGACAGTTGCTTCGTCACGCGGTGATAATTTTCTACTCGCTTCCTTCGTAAAAGTGAGTTTGCCGACGTCTGGGTAAGTTGTTTTTTGGATTATTTTACTTATTTTAGTGTTCTTGCAATAACCTTTAGTTATAAAAATACGTTGTGTATTGGCATCATGTAAAAGTGACAATATGTTTAAAACATATTTATGCGGAGATAAAGCTCATTTATAAAGAACGAACACTAAGAATCCCTATTTATTCAAAATTCCAATGAGTTCAGGCAAATCCATGAAACAAATTCTTTGTATCATGAGGAAAATCCTATGTAATTTAAAATCCCGCTATCACCGCGTGACGTCTTGCGCCAACCGGACCGAATTTGGCGAACTGAATATCATACCTTGTATTCTTTGTATCATGGCATATGTATGTATATGCGCGAGAATGAACTTTTCTACTAGAGCTGCTGTAACATTGCTATGGTATTGTCTGATGTAGTTTAAGCCCATCGGCAAATCTAGCATTCTAGTGCTATAGAAAAATCGTTTTCTTCTAGTAGAGATACGTATTTTTTGAAATTCAGTATTGCCGTTTGACTAAAACTGTTTTCTCAGTGCCTTATTTTCCAATAGTCCAAGTTAAGAGTACACAGATTGCACGTCCAAAGACTTTTAAAATGCTGGAATTGTCAAACTTTACCATTGCTAGTCGGGTCAGTTTGAGTTTGTCAACAAGATTTTTATACTCTTAAAACGCATGATAATATCATTTCATGATATTGATATTTCATGATAAACGGAAACAACCCTGCCAGACTGCCACCATTTTCTCTACATTTTCCGATCGCTCAACATTATTGCGTTTACGGGTACCAAGTACCCATTTGATCGCTTTAGAAAAATTATGTGTGGTAAAAAGCCATCTCAAGATTCTACAGAAAAAAATTTGGTAGCTGTGCCGAAACTTTATAGGGGTTAAAAAAAATCCAGAAAAATTCACGAATGAGTTTGTTCTTCAAAGTTCCCGTTGTCGGATTCTGTTCAAATTTATTCCACATCTATGTTCTAGTAGTATCTATAATTGGTTAAAACTTTATTTGAAACGGTTATGCCGTTCAATAGACAAACATTATTTTCGGAAATTAGATCAGATAAACAAAGAAATATATGGATAAATAATACTTTCCGTCTCCGCATAAGATATATCACGTGTTCATTGTTTACATGTCTATCGGGGCGTTCATTGGTTCTCTTCCGAAGGAATAGCCGCCATATTGTTTTATTGCTTTTAACGCTGTTTTTAATGCTTTTATCCAGTTATAAACAATTTTGAGTTGATTTTGCAGTTTAATCATGTTTTATACGGTTCAAAAATGACTAAGGATTGTTTAATTTACTAAAAGTCCTACAAAAGGGAGTAATCTCGTTCGTTTTATATGCAAGCATAGTTGTGTACATAGCCGTAGGTTAGGGTTATAGTTAGGTTTATTGTCTTATTGTTTTGCTGATCTAGCAATAAATAATTTTTCCTTCTGCCTCTCTCGTCTTTGCACTCAAGTAAAAAACGATTTAGATTTATTCCTCTAAATTTAAATGTTACATAAGTATACCTATTTAAATTTGTTTTACAAAATGTTTACATTATTACATAATAATAGACTGTATTAACTTTTCAAAATAATAATGCACTGGGTTCAATCCCCAGCTTTAAAATTGGCAAAAGTTGAAATGTAATAGATGTATATCTGCGTTTTTCTAAATGTGTAACCCCCTTCTGAATAGTCTTGACTTTGAAATTGTTGGGGTTGCCTTATATATGTGCTACGTTATGTCGTTATTCCGTAGGCTCCCAGAAAATATTACGCTTAGAAAAAAGTGACTCGCTGTCCTACAGGTAACTGACCAAAATTTGAAGCATTTACAATTACGTATGCTTTAATCGTTGAAGTTTGATGACTTTTATGTAACCCGGATAGGAAAAAGATGTTTAAGAAAAATGTTTGTTTCCTAGTAGTTTTACCAAGAGACTCCCCAGCTAGCAAGGGTACGTTATAATGACGTCAAAATCTGGTGATTCTGGTCAAAAAGACGTCAGGGCACTAAAAATCGACGACAGAATGACGTCTTATAAATGACATTAAAATGACGTGCTACACATCACGTCATATTGTCGTCTTTTTTCGGTGTTAAATTTATTTATATTTTATCGGATTACAAACTTTAAAACTCGCTAATGGCATTTTGTTATCGTAAGCAGAGTGTAAAGTTAAAAAAAAGAAACCGTGTCGTGAGGGATAATTATTGGCGTTTTTATTCGAGGATAATGTTTTTTAACAATATCCAAAATAATTTATATTCGAAAGAGTTTGCAAAGATTCGGCAGTTTATTTGTGCAGGTTTCGAGTTCTTTTAATAATAAAATTATAGATTAAAATATATTAAAAACAAAATCTAGCCGTCGCTGTTCAACTGTAAAGCCTTTAAGTAAGCATTCTCAAAGAGCTCGGTGGTCGAGTGTGTTAAGGCGTCGTCTTATAAGTCACTAGGTCGGCGGTTCGACCCCTGCTCATTCCATTTTTTTTTTTTTTTAAATAATTGCGAAAAAAAATTTTAGTTGTTTTTTTAAGGTAATAATTGCTTATAAAACCGATGTACGAATGTACTTTTTTTCAATTTTAGGTCTGTTTTAGACCATTAAATATTCTATGTTGTAAATGTCGATATTATACCTTTACTGTTTTTTCTCCAACACGTTTCCCAGGTTTGTATAAGTACCTCATTTTTAAAATAGTTGACTCCTGACTTCCCCTTCGAGATCTGGGAAAAACATTTTTTTTACGAACCGCCACTGAATAAATGTAATAATTACGTTGTTCAACAAGTACTCGTACTTCTCAGGTGTCACTGGTGACAGTTTAATTAAATTAAATATAAGTTCTTCTTAATAATTATAAATAAATAAAAATACTAGTAACTCGAAAAATTCAGGTTTGGGAACACGTAAAAAAATAGAAAAGAAAAAAGAGAATCTGAAAGATTTTCATATATTTTAAATAAGGCAAGAAATTCAATTTCACATAATAAAGACTTCATTCACCACAATAAATACTGCTTTTAGCATCCGAAATAGCGGTCGCCAAGCTAGCTCAGTTGGTTGAAGCGTCAGTACTGTAATCGGACAACGGGAAACATGTTGGTTCGAATCCTACGCTCCGCAATTGGTAAAGGTAAGTAAAAATGAATTTAATAACAACTTAATAAACATTATAATTTGCAGGCAACCCTTGTGAGAAAAACTTGGAGTGATGGTAAACAATATTAGATATGTTAATGTAAATAAAATTACGGATGGCTAACAAACAAATTCATTAGGACAAAACTTATTTATGCATTAATTATTTTATTTTTATCAAGTAGATTACTAACTAGTATGTAGTTTTATATGTTCCTATTACTAAAAACCTGTGTATAACCTGAAAAAGACGTCATTCGTCTGAGACATTAGGAAGTCATTTTCACGTTTCATTTACGTCATCTAACTCGTCATTTCTCGTCACCCCTGACCATTTTTTCACGTCATTTTCACGTGCCTTTGCTACCTGGGTCATTTCACTTCCGTTATCGTATCAAGGGTGTCTCATATAATTTGCTTTTTAATACTAACAAGAGTCGAGTCGAGGCTACTCTCTGCTTTATCTTCGCTTTTACTGGAATTAATTCAGAATCGATACCTACAGACCCGACGAGAGAGGGGGCCCGGAAATTTTAAAATTTTTTGAGGGTCCATATTTTCTCTCCAAGGCCCTGCCAAGGTACCGATATAAATTAAATTTACCAAGTTAGAAAATTAACTGCAATTTATTATATTTTTTTATAGCCATATCAGATTGAAATAATTTGATGCGTTGTATCAAAAACAGATTTGATAAGGAATCTGTATTATCTTTATCGTAACTATATTCAACAATATTAAAATTAAAAACTGGAAGTAATGGTGCGGGAGCTAAGTGGCTTTTTCGGGCACTCATCGTTACAAGCATTTTCTATGCGCTGATTAATTCTATCGAACTTGACAAAATAGACTAATGGAATATGTCAGCCCGTCGAGTTGGCCATGGTTCAAGATATAAAAATCAGTGAAATTATATCATCGTTACAAAGCCAAGTTTTTTTGTATGTACACATTTTATGTTTAGAATGAATAAAATAAGATCGCCAGAAAGTGTGGGCCATCAGGGGCATAACCAGAAAGGTCAAAGAGGTAAAAAAACGGAGTTATATAACATCATTGTTACAAACTTTTTTAAGGCTGAGCATGTTTTATGTTTTGAACACAGAAAAAAATTCCCAGAAAGAAACTCCCGTCAGTAAGGCTAGCCAGAAAGAAAATGTTTAGGATTTTTGAAGAACATTGGATTTTTTTTCGCATATTTCATCTCAGAACTCTAAACTCATCGTTACAAGTTCTGGCTCCTTTTTAAAACATAAATATAAGCTCCTTCAACAATAGAATAGCCTCCCCATAAACAAAGTCAACAAAAGTACCATAGGCTCTTAAATATACAGGAATTTAACACTTTCGGCTAACTTGACTCCGTACCGTATCTCAGATGTATTGCATCATTATTACCTTTCTGGCTGCGCCTACTGACGGCCCACACTTTCTGGCGATCATATTTTATTCATTCTAAACATAAAATGTGAACACACACAAAAAATGAGCCTCGTAACGATGACATGATTTCACTGATTTTTAAACAGTGTTCGTGACGCTCCTGACAGGAGGTGCCCCGCCAGAAGTCGATTTTATGAATCGTTATCATCCATTAAACCATAAAAATATCTCAAAGTTCATAAAGCGATGAGCTGCCGAAAAAGCCACTTAGCTCCCGCTCTATAAGGTAGTGCATTATGTAGAGTATTGTAACACCCTGTACCTAGGTCATGTATTTACAAATTAATTTCCTAAAATTTAAATAGAATTTAAATATTTCAGAACTTTAAAACAATTCCAATCAAAATTAAATATTTTACGATAACAATAAAATCAATTTTATGCATAATTTACTTAAATACAGAAATATTATTTTCTATATAATATTGTGTACAGTTTTAACAGGGTTTATTTCGACGCAAAAGTTGAGGTTCTCACAAACGTATCGGCTAAAAGAATGTGCTACATAAACAGAAAGATCATCAACGTAAACGATAGAAAGCCATATTCATTAAAGACTTAAGTTTGAAATTTCTTATTAATGGGTAATTTAGATAACCGAAGGGTTGGCCGAGCGTTAGGTGCATACGTGACAAATATTACGTAGATCGCGAAGCTCGCTTGGTTTACTGTCCTTCTCACCCTTTCAGTTTGAGGATTTTTGTCTCTATTTTAAAACTGTATATAAGCGAGGTTCCGGGGAAACAAATTTGTCTTTTATTGACCTGCTCTTCGAGAGTACACTTGCTGGCAGTATTAATTACTCCGGTATCTGCTTTTGTTTGAGTTCAGCTGTGCCACCCCAAAAGGTGGTACGTAGTGCGACCATCGTCAGATGGTACGTAGTGCGGGCTATCCGTGGATAGTTTCGTAGTGCGAGTCATCCTATATGATTTCGTATTTATACAGATTTTCTTAGGAATCTGCGAAAGCTGAACGACGAAGCAGGGACCGTTGAAATAAAAAGGTTTACTGGCTTTTTCAATCTCCGCACAGAGCGACGAGTGTTTTGAGTGGGTAATTCATTGTCTGTCCGAGTGTAACCCTCTGGGGTTGCTCTTGGCTAGACCGTGAGGTGCCTACCGTGGATCACTCGCCCGTCCTACGGGAGAAGGCAAATGTTAGTTAACTTTGCTAACACTGTGTACTTTCAAGTCAGCTCTTAAGATGGGCGACGCACACGACGCCGACGCTACTATGGGAGCTGGGGGAGATTTAACTGGAGACCTCACAGTATATCAAACAATAAGTATAAAAAATCATTTAATCATATGCGACGCGTTGTCATTTCTGATCTGCTCATTAATTTAATATGAAATTAAACTCGAATTTTTATTTTTCTAAATTTACTAAATTTAACCTAATGACAACGTTAATCGCTATCTCTTCTCCTCATTAAAATTTACGACTCTATAATCTGCGAAGTCAACTCAAAAGTAATTTGCGTTTTCATTGTGGTACTTTGATAATAGTTTATTTATTTAAAAGTATGCATTGTCAGTATTTAAATTAATTAATTCACGATTGTGATTTGCAACTATTTTAGTAGTTTAATTAATGGAAAGTTTGCTTTGGGTTTCTAAAATGTTTATTACGACTATTGTTGTTTTAATACTCCGCTCAGCTATGTACTTAAATAATATTTAGTACAATCGCGAATGGTCTATTACAGATTTTGCAATTATTAGTCTTCAGCATTTGCATTTAAGGATTCTTAATTGCCATCTCTGTATTTATACCTCACCAAGTTATCATTTACATATGATAAGATTTGAACACAGCTCTTTTTTTATCAGATTTTCGAAAGGCAAGCACAAGATTTTGTTGGTTGTCACTTCATCTATATACAAATAACAACGATACAACGAAATGGGACCAATTGGTCTCGGCCAAGTGCAATTGTAACTAGCCACCACAACAACAATAACACTACGCTTCGAAACGGCAGTTGTCGTGGCAATTTGATAAGATTTTGTTGATTGCCTTTTTACCATCATATCATGACTGGGAAATTTCCCGAGCTGTGTCAAATTTTACGTATGCAAACGACCATTATAAATACTTCAGGAAAATGACTATTGTCATTGTAAACAATTTATTTTATTGTTTGCATAGCTGACCTGATTATTCTACGGATTAATGTGACAATTGTCCCAACGAATGCTTTCCTTCTTTTTATGTAAACTGTGGCAATTGCCCCAACAATTATGTAATTGAAACAAATGAATATGACAATTGTCTAAAATAAACGTATTAAAACGTTTTCTGTGTTTTCCTTCAATATTCTACTTTTCAGGAATAAGTGAGATTTTAAATAAGAATATAATTCTTTAGACAAAATAAATCAATTACAAACGCAATTTGTAATTACAGTGAAATCAGTATTAAATTAAGTACAGTCAAATAAAAAGGTACCAAAGTGAAATCATCTAATAAAGGAGTGATGTCAAAATTAATTTGATCAGTAAATAGAAACAAGTAATATCAAACTTTATAAAAAGAATCTATGGTTAAACAAAAATAAAATCACAACGTAAATTTGGGTTCTAACTTTAAAAATCTAGACGATCACATAAATGGCCAACTTTGTATATTTTTCTGTCTCACTCAAAAGAGAGAGATAAATATACGACAGGGGTATGGGGTGTTTCAGTATATTTGTTTACAATATAGAGATTTAAAAGTAATATAATGTTATTTTTGTTTTATGCATATGGTACGGGTAGCGTATGACCAGAAAAAATACTAGTTGGTTTCATTTATATGCTAACATATATAGATGTTTTTATTTTCTTGACTGTTGATATCAAATTAACTTGATGCAGTTATATCCTGGGTTATCGGTCTTTATAATAAAATTACTCTTTTCTTACGTTTCGGTTTATTCAACCATCGTCAGAGAACTACATCAATTAAGTGAAGACCAATATTTTTTTAAATGCTATTTTTTATACACATACAATTTAATTCCATGTGTATAAAAAATAGCATTTAAAAAAATATTTGTCTTCATTTAATTGTAGTTCTCTGACGATGGTTGAATAAACCGAAATGTAACAAAAATAATAGTTTTATTATAAAGACCACATAACCCCAGGATATACCTACATCAAGTTACTTTTATATCCTAACCAAAAGTTAATTTTTTTTATCAGAAAATGTAGAGTAACTTATCGATTAAGAACCATTTAACTTTGAGAATTCACAGATCAATACTTTCATTTCTCTTCAATAACACATTTTGTAAAAATTCTAACCAAACAGTATTCTTTTTGTCTCAATAGAGTCGTAGTACTATTATTGTCAGATAAAGTATTAAGTAATAGTCGAGAACATTAATCGGTTATTTTAAAAATTTTAACCCCCTTATCTGTCTACGCCTCTGATTAGGCGACTCCATAAACATAAACATTCCTCTCCACTTTGCCCCTTAGAAGGTTATCTTCCCTACATGCAACTTCTGTGTACTTCAAATGAGATTATTTATCCATATTTCTTTGTTTATCTGAGGGAAATTTTCGATTTTTTTTTTACTCGAAAACGGTTTAATGTTAAACATTAAGAGCTGAAATTTGGCAAAATTGTAAGTGATATTGGTAACAAGCCAAGAAAAACAAAATGAGCACAATCCGTGCGGGGGCAAATTCACCCATCTTGTCCGAATATAGTCTTTGATGAGAAATCTTATGTGGTTATTTTTACTATACAGGGTGTTCCTCAAGTAACTGTACTGAGCTTAATAGAAGATAGAGCGCATTGAGCTGATTCCAAAACACTCCTAAACCATACAATAGCAAAAAGAAATGTGGTGGTAGATGACGATGTTTTGGAATCAGTTCGATTTTCTCTATTTCCCATTAAGCTATGTACAAGTACATTCTGTATAATATTAAATGAAAATAATAAAGACTTACATCTGAAGTATATGTAATTCTGATTTTGTGAGTAGCTCCGTCATTTAATTTCTTTATATCCTTATTTACATAAATTTCTTGAGTTTCATAACCGAAATTCAGCCGAAGTAATGGAAATCCTTCCTTAAGTTCCAAAGATATAAAATCTGCAATAGACAGAAAATAAAACTCATTAACAAACAAACTAATATGCAATATATACTAACCTTTTGAAAGCGTCGCCTGCCTTAGAGTCAACGGTCCAGCATAAAATATTAAACCAGTGTCAGTCTGTGGCATTACAGCTAATGTTATATCAGTATTATTCCAGGCATCAAAAGTTGGGTACATTGCCCAACCATCGCCATTAAAACCGATGGCTAATATTTCACAGTGAGGTCCTTCAAATCCAGGTGGACAGCTGCACAAGGCGTTTTCAATAAGTACTCCACCATTAAAGCAGTCGGGTACCACTCTAGGTATCATATCACATACTGGATCAACAACAGCACTTACTCCAACGAAAGACGTTTTGTTTGTAAAGACTACAGCCGGTTCCCTCGAAATATTCAAAAAATTAGTGCAGGAGCAGACATTCGGACAAACTGTTTCATTTATACATTCGCTAATACTGATCATAACGAATTCAACACCTAGTTCGTTTTGAAGCTGAAAATTAAAATTAAAAATTTTAATTTTTATGTCAATGTATCAATTCAAATTGTTTATTTCTAAAGGATACTGTACAAATAAGTCTATTAAAGTGAAAAACGAATTTTACATACGTAGAAATGTTGATAAAGCCTCGTAGTAATGAATACACTTGGCCAGTGTTATAATCACCCCGTCTCAAAGATCTATCATAACTAGAGTAATAAAATAAGGGAGGAGAACAGAGCCAAGTCACCATGTTACAGAGAGAATTTACAATGTTTTATTAAGATATCCTTTTACCCAACGAATGCTTTGAAATATTAGTTTGACATTTCTTGAAACTTGAAACAGTCAACTTTATCATAATCAAGTGACATTTATCTTAATTTATGGTAACGTTTTTAATAGTTTGTTTTAATTGTTAATATTTAAACATGGTTCATTACACATTCTCTGAATTAACAGACGTAATTTGGATTTTGGGATAATGTTATGGTAATGTTGCTGCAGCTGTGAGACATTATAAGGAAAAGTTCTCAAATAGAAACCAACATTCCTGATGACAAATTTTTTTTATGTATAGTTGGGTGACTTAGGGAAACGAAGTTTTATATAGAAGAGTACCTTTATTTTTAAATGTACTATCTGCACTGAAATATTGGAAGACAATTTTGGATCACAGGAAATATTTAATTATTTTAATAGGGTCACATTACACGATCACGGAGTATTTTATAAAAATTGTAAACGTTTTTCATATAATTTTCTGTTGGGTGTTTTAAATGAGATTTTTTGACTATTAATTTGATTTTCGGTGTTAAAATATTGATACATTCTGAAGTAAAGTATATCTTAAGTTTTTGTGGGAAAAGGAGCTATTAGCATTTCATTTGATGTCAGCACGTCAACATACAATAAGAAAGATAAAATACAAAGTATATGATATGAAATGTATAAAACAGATATAAGGTATAAGACTAAGGGTACATAGAATACAAATGACGAACTAGGAAAAAAAAATTATAAATATTAAATATGTAGCAGGTATGGTATGGCATGGTAATTTATCACCGCTGTTTCTAGAATACTGCACGATGATACACACATTAGATTTTAATCGAGGAAAAGTTACTGGCTAAAAATTCGTTAGTACTATAAAAAGCATTATTAAGTAAATATTTTTTTATCCTATTTTTGAACTGGGTTTCATTTAAAGATTTTATTTCTGGTGGTAGAGCATTATAAAACTGTAAACCCAAGTATCCAGTGCCATCGATGGTTGTATTTAATCTATGGAAATTTATGTTTAGCTTATTGTTATTTCTGGTTATATGAGAATGCACGTGGCCTCTGGTTTTGAATGGTTCCACATTATTCTTTACATAAGTAAGACATTGGTAAATATAGGTATAAGGAACAGTCATAATTTTCAAAGTAATAAAATGTTGTCGGCAATTATCTCTAAATTTTAGTCCAGAAATGACTCATATTGCTGTAAGCTGAGCAGAAAATACAGTAGCACAAGATAGGGTATGTCCAGAGACTAAAATCGCATATGATAAAGTGGATTGGATGAGACTATGTTAAGCCACGGTTAAAGTATTCAGTGAGACTTAATATAATATTATAAAACTGGCCCTTAAATATTTAAATGCCTTTATATTGATTTATCTGCCAAGCAGTCATTTTGACGAATTTTTAAAGTATCCATATCAGGCTGATCAGCAGCCGAGGTGGAGAATGTTATATAATTGGTATATATTACCTTATCCTGGTATTCCGTGACTTTGTTATTGAGCTTCTCCGGTGCATAATAAGGCGAGCCATGTGCAGAGAATCGAACATCAATAAAAGAGCTGTTTTTATTGGGAGATCGCAGTACGGTAAACACATCCACATTTTCAAGAGATGTATTCACAATTTTAGAAATGTGCTGCTGTAGCAAGTCTTTTTTACTCAATCCATTCTGCAAGATAGAATCAAATTATTGGATGAGAGAGGAATCTATAGTTCCAAACTTACCTGTGGTTCTGCAACAAATTCTTCTATGGTTGAACCCTCTATACGAATGGATCCGGACTTTCGAACAGCCTCCTCGATAATTTCCTTAACAGTTACCGTAACCTTGGCATTGACTGTATGGGTTGGTATGTTCGGTAAGTGTGTTTCGGTTACTTCGTAATTAACGATATAAGACCCTTCAGCGGTCGTTGGCTTCATGAGAATCATTCCATTGTTAGTTTTACTTAAATCAAACTGATCGAATGAATTCTGTTGGACAAAAACTTTGTCAGGCAAATCCCAATCATCTGGATCTTCCACATAAACCCTACCGATTTCAATCTCCCGATCAGGTCCATTCACGTACTTATATACAAATATATTGCTTTCGCCATCTCTAGCTTCATTATCGTTTTCATCTCCAATTATAACCCTCAAAATACTTGTCCCGCTAAGAGGAGGAATACCACTATCTGTTATGTCGATAGGTATATCGTAATATTTTTTTTGTTCCCTGTCAAACATTACCCGGGCATATAATTCATCACCATTTATGGCAAATTTTTCTTGAATTTCAACAGAGACACTATCCGCCAGCCTGAATTTAAATGGAGGACCATTTTTGGGACTATCGTAATCATCGGCGCTCAGTTTTGTAATTCTACCAGGTTCTTGATTTTCATGCCATACAATTTCAGTGACGTTTAAAAATGGTGCATTGTCGTTAATATCGTACAGTACAATTTGGATTTCAGCGTAGCTTCTAATTGAATTAGTACCCCCATCGTTATCAAGGGCGTAAATGAACACTTGTCTGGTGGGGCTACCAAAAGGCTGATCCCTGTCTAGAGGCTTTATTAATTTAACACAACCATCTTTTGTCACACTCAAAAATTCTCTTTGCCCTTTATCAACCTCAAACACAATATGTTGATCTGCACTTCTATTTTTAATATCAGGATCATAGGCTGTCATTGTTATAATACAGTCTTCAATGATTCGTTCTTCTTCAAATTCTATTTCTTTATTATATGGTTCGAAAACAGGGGGTTCATCATTTTCGTTTAGTATAAAGATTATCACTTTGGCGGTATCTTCATACTTGCCATCATAAGCTCTAACTGTCAACTCATATTGTTCGATTTGCTCAAAATCTAGTTCTGTATTGACTTTAATTCTTCCTGTGGTATTTTCCATTGAAAAAGCATTTCCCTCGTTACCCTCTACGATACTGTACGTTATAAGGGAAGCTGTATCTTTATCTAAAGCTTTCACTTCTCCAACAGGGCTACCTTTATCAGCCCTTTCAGAAATATTGCTAAACTGGTACCTAGCCTCTGTAAATTCTGGTTTGTTATCATTCTGATCCTCGATACTAATTTGGAAGGTTTGAGTTGACTGATTGGGCAATGTGGTATTTTCTAAAGCAGATGGAGAATTGTCATAGGCTCTCACGTTTACGTGATAAAGCGCTATTTGTTCACGATCAAATTGTACTTTAGATACGATAACACCTGTTGTTTTGTCTATCGAGAAGATGTCTTGATTATTCAGAAGTTCGTAACTTACTTGATTATTGGCCGAAGTTCCATCTTTGTCGATTGCTCTTACCTAAAATATACTCATATATATTTATATATTCGTGCATGTTTGGGCGTGATTTTTATGAATAGAAACTGATTTAAAGTGAAAATTCACTAAAAAATTATATCCAAGTATTAATATTAACAGAGGCATTTTGAATAAACCATTAAAAATGACACAATCGAAGCCATAAAATAATACACGTCGGCACCTAGCCACAAAATCAACCTGTGATGTCAACAGTGTAGAGGATTCTTGTGAAAAACTCCCATAAGTAAACTGTATCAGTAATGATATATTGGTGTTTTTTGGTTGGCGTTTATGACTGAATTATGAGAAAAACATTTCATTTACAAATACTTGCTTGAAGATGCATGGTCTGTTTGGAACAAAATTTTAAGTTTATAAACCTAAAAATACAACCATATTTTGTAGTCATTTCATCAATTTCATAATACCAAAAGGTTAAATAAGGAAAAGCTGATCATGAAGCAGCTGAACTATTACTTTTCTTATACGAGCGCTTCTAGAAGTCTGTCTACACTTCCGACATCACAAATTGTAGTACCTGGCATCTAATAACACACAACTTCGCACAAATATATATTAGCTCACCTGTATAGCTTGAGCACCGGGTTTATCATTTTCTACTACACTACCTCTTAGAAATTCTAGAAAATTTGGTATTTCATCATTGACATCTTCAATTTTTATGGGTATATTAACTGTTGCGTCCATTAAATTCTTATTTTTGATACGGACTGTTAGAGTATATTCAGTGACAGTTTCATAATCTAAACGGCGACCTAGTTTAAGATAAGCTGTATTATCACTTAAGGGAGTTAATAAAAATGTTTGGTCCTTGTTTGTTTGTGCCGTCTTGCCTTTCACCAATTCAAACACGACTTCTTTGTCAGGAGTGCTAGACCTAATAAAAAAATTATGTTAATAAAAGTTTTCTCAGAATTTATTATTATTACTCACTCCGCTTCGAATGTCACCAAATGTTTACCGAAGTCGCCAAAATCCTCGCGGAGTACCAGCTGACCTTCAGGTTCTCGTCTTGTAAGTTTTGGAGGCTGTTTATCAGAGCCAACAACAGTTATGGAAATATCTGCTTTTGACCATTTTGGACCCTGTCCATCATCGTTACCATTATCATATACAAGCACAACATTGGTAAACTTGGTATCTTTTTTCTACAAAACAATGAATGATTAATATGCCACCACTTAATACTTTGAAATAATTACCCCTTTTCCGAGTAAGTCCTGAAGATAAACCACCCCGGTCTCACTATCAATTCGAAAGTACCTTGAGAATAATTCGTTGTCAGAAAATTTATAAGAAAGCTTTGAATTTTCTCCATCGTCTAAATCGTAAGCAAACACTCTCATCACTTCACTGTTGGGTTTTATGTCTTCGTTCACTTTCACTTGATATTCCTAAAATAAAAGCTTTTGATAAAAGGACACTATTACAAACAATTTTTCTGTAAGAATCGATCATTTACCTTTAGATAAATTATATTTATTTTTACTTACATATGAATCGAAGCTTGGAGAGTTATCGTTGATATCAGTTACTGTAACCTTAAAGGTGCAAATATCAGAGAGCGGTGGTCTGCCATTGTCAGTAGCTTGTATTGTCAAATAAAGCTCCTTTTGTCGAACAGGTTCATCTCGATCAAATGGCACTGAAGTGAGAATTTCACCAGTAACATTATTTATTTGAAAGTAAGCACGTTCACCTTCTCTTTTCACGATTTTGTAAGTGACTGTACCTCCGGCATTTTCAGGATCGTGATCATCTGCATGAACCTAAAAAAATGGGATTTACACTATTTTTTATGCAAAAGTGTTCGGTTACTAAGTACATAAAAATTATTTTGTGACTACTGCAAATAGTAAATTTTATATTAATAACAATTAAAACTCTTACTATAATAACTGGTGTTCCACTTGGCTGCTCCTCTTTGACAGAAGGCTTATAATTTTCACAATCTGTAAATATAGGTTTTCTATTGGAATCTGTAGTTAATTTTGCACTTCTTCCCTTTGGAGATATGGAATCTATCGCATTGTCACTAACACCTAAGAAAAATGTTTATATAAATAAAATAAATATATAAAATAAAACTTAAATATTGCTTAATCTGTTACAATAAACTTGCTGCTTTTGTGGTTCTAGTCCTTTGTTAAATTCCTAATTTGTTAAATGTGTATTATGTCAGAAGTATAGAGAATATTAGGAATAAAATTGTTGCGAATTTTTTTTTTTGATTTCTCTCCTCGTTTATTCCCTCCCCCACTCATCAATTTTCAAAAAATTTTCCCACCTGGGCCCGTATTTTCTATCCACGGCCCTGATCAACAATAGTGTTCAAGAGTTTTGGCATTTATGGAAGCTACTTCGCCGTCACACCAAAGCACAGTGTGTAAAATTTCACATATAGCGGCCAAAATTTAAAATTATTAACTTTGCAATCTACCCCTGGGTAGTGAACATTCCAGCCCTTCTTGGAATGGAAACAATAACAACCTTGGGCCCATTTACCCTCCGATATCGAAAGCCGAAGTAGCTCTTAGTCGATGTTTAGTTTCTGAAATTCGAATACGGTGAAATACTAGTAAAGTTTGCGTTGAGATAATTCTTTCACAAATTGACTATTCCGTGAATTGTTGTGTTGTGCATAAGACACGTGTATATAGTGAAGAATACCACATAGGCTGTTGAATTTGTTTGGAAAATTATTTAGTTTAAGAACATTGTTTATAATAGTGTAAAAAGATAAGTGTTGTAGACAAAATTCCACTTTGCGTAGACTTACAAAGTGCCAGGTGCATCTGGGTGCCATGATTTTTTGCAGTGATGTTAGTTGAAGTGTCTACTGTCTGCCTGCATAAAGGTAAGCTGCGCCTACTTGCGCCTCTATATGCAGTTGCACTTTATTCATGCAGCTGCATGGATCGCTAGGCGCGATAAACCCGCTCGCACAGTGATCTAGTAATTGATACATCTTTGCACGATTACTAATAATATTCTAATTATTTTTACAGCATTTTTTAGTAAACACATAATATATTTTGTAATATTAGAGCTTTTAAATATTCCTTTTTGAAGAGTAAAACGTAAAGTAATAAGAAAAATACCAATTTAGTTATATTTACCGGGTCAAACCGTGTTAGCATCTGCTGCTCCTCGTATAATAATAACAATAATAAAAATAATAATAATAATAAACGCAATAATTTGCATAATCTTGTTTTTCGTTACAGGAAACCTTAGTGACATCATTAATTATGGAGGAAATAAAATTTATTCGGCAGAAAATTTTTGAATTTTGGCATGACACAACTGGGGTTGCTCTTGATAAGTTCAAACACATTTACATCCAAGTTTGTCATGTTATTGGAGACGAAAATTATGCAGAGGAAATAATGTTTGATTCGAAGCAAAAGCTTTATCTGCTGTGCAATGAATTTAGTCGCAGATGGACTAAGAGCGGCAGAAGTAAAATTAAGTTCTTGAATAAATACTCATTGTGGCTGCAAAAAGAAATTATTTTTATCGTGCCCACGCTCCTGACCCAGTTCCAGTGGAAACTTCAGCTGCCTTACCATCATCATCTGGAGTAGACCATCCAGCGAAAGACTATGAATCAAGTAGTGCGAGAAATAAACGGTAGAACTGTTAAAAAAAGTTACAACACTCGAACTTAAGCATGCAACGAAAATGAAACTTAGTACTACGGGACAACACCCAGCTGCATCTCTACATCTCATCCCCGAGTACAGATTAAATTTTTTTACTATTTTTTCCAAAGTGTTCGAAATCTAAGTTTATGTTATAAGTTTCGAAATTTTTCCGCATTGTTTTTTTTCAACCCTTATATCTCGCCCCCGAGTACAAATTAAATTTTTCCACTATTTTTCCCAAAGTGTTCGAAATCTATTTAGTTTATATTATAAATTTCGAAATTTTTCTACATTGTTTTTTTTTCAACCCTTATATCTCACCCCCTAGTACAAATTAAATTTTTTCAAGATTTTTCCTAGTAGTCTAGATATTCCAAGTAGGTACGGAGAGTTTCAATTTTGACCTCAGACTTGTATTTTTCGCCCACTGTGCAATCTCCCCAGTAAAGATAATAAAAAAGAAGTCGACATCCTCGTTAAAAGTAGGATATCATTTATTTAATTCCAATTATTTTTATCAGCTGTATCCACAGATGTGTCCCCTGTGAAAAATGAAGTGACAGTTATTGGTGGTTTTTTTAGGTTGGTAGTACTCAATGTTCGTGTTGGTATTGCATTTTAGTTGACGTCTCGTACTTGGCGGGACGTTAGTGTGTTTTGTGTGTTTTATATGTAAGAAATTAAAATTTATTATTATCTCATCAATTACTCATTTCCCAATCCTCCTTATAATTTTCTACAAACAGTTACAACGTGATAAAATTACACCACTTAAAGGTATGATATATAAGTAACCGGATTTTCTTTCGTTCTCAAATATTGTTGCAGCTAACGAGAATGTAATCATTAAACTTCGTAAGGCTTATTTTAAGTTTCTTAATGTAGTAGTGTGGCTATTAATCACACTGATGGGTCAATAAAACTTATAAATTTTTTATAACAAAGCACCACAGATTTACAGAAAGATGATACTTTCTCCATGAATAATGTCAAGTGAATAATAACTGATAACTGCATCGATGAGTAACTTTATTGTAAGTATATACATTATTTTACTTGATTCATGTATTATTTAGTCACCACACCTCAATTTGAAAAAAACTAGATGCATAACAACACTATTGGTAATAGCTGAGAATACTTATTTGACTAAGTCTTTCAGCATCCTTCTCTTATGGATATATTTAGTTGTCATTTCCATACAGTGAAGTATCTAGGGGTAGTTCTTCTATAGATAACAAATGATAATAAAAGTATAATATCATATATCTGCAACACTTGACAGAATTTTAAGTTTGCTAGGAAAAGTCAATGTATGTGTCACGTATTTGTACAGCTCTAGCCAACACAATTTAGGTACAAATTAAAATAGTGCAGTTGCGTTATAAATATGAAAGTCTTTTAGATTTATTATACGATATATATTTCTGAGCTTAATATCAAACAAGGTAGCGGTAGCGTAGTGTAGTGAGCAAGCTTGGTCACATTGTTTATCGTGTACTGGGCTTGATGATACCCAACTCCAACACTGGCAATATTGGAGGGAAACGGATATTTGTCTATATTTTCAAAATGCGTAACCTCCTTGGTTTTGAATTTGGGGGTTGTCTAATAAATGTAAAGCCTTAGGACAGACTCTGGGCTGGTTCTGTTGGGTGAAAGGACATGATGGTATTCGGGGTAACGAGGAAGCGGATGCTTTAGCCCGCCTGCATGGTCCGTAACCTGCAATAGCGCTCTCGGATTCACTCCACAGTTCCCTGTTAAAGAACTGTATACTAAAACCCCATGCGGACTGTTGGAGTAATCTAAGCAGCTGCAGACATAGCAGAATGGCTTTGGTCACACTCAGTCGTAAGCTAAACAAACACTCTCCAGAAGCCCATAAGTAATCTACGTACCCATGTAGGATTACTAACAGGACACTGCCGACTAAACAAATACCTTCATACACTGGGAGTTAGATAATCCCAAGTGTAGAGAATGTAATCTGAATGACGAGAATGCCAAGCGTGTGTTGTGTTACTGCCCTGCTCTCTTAACGAAAGAATTGAGACTTCTGGTCCAGTATGGCCAGTATACACTGTAAAAAATGAGGGTAAATTTACTGTCGTTGCGTGTAAAATTTTAATGCAATTTTACCCGCAAAGAGACCGCAAAATTCCATTTACTAGGGAGGTTACCCAAAATATAAGGTAAATAGAAATTTTACACTCTCTTTGCGGGTAAAATTCCATTACAATGGGCTCATTTAATGAATCTTATTTAGTAATTGTTACTTCTTGCGGATAAAGTATTATGTATTTAAAATTAGGCAATGTTGAAAATTTCCGATGAGTCCGATATGTGGTTCTCGAAATATACGCTTGTAGAGAGCACGGTGCGACCAACATCGTGACGTCAGAGGATAGGAAACGAAACGGTCGGGCAACATATCAAAGCTCGTGCATTCTGCTTGAGATCGTCGAGTCTTTCTCTGTGAGACTAGCGGGTTGCTATTAAGTGACGTCGTGGCGTGCGGTCCATGTTTATAATTTTTTTTAGATGATTTACAGGTCTCACAAAATTCTAGTTTTTTGCACAGGGTCTTAGAATTGTAAGATCTTTACGATAATCAAATAAAAAAAAAGTGCTAAATGAGCCCATTAGGGGTAATTTTACACGCAAAGACGGTAAATTTACTATGAAAACAAAATCCTGTCCGGATATGGGGCAATTTTGTTACATCAAGGTGGTGTAACACTCATGAGGCCTCAGTGCACGTGAGCGCAAGCTCACCCCCCTCCAAACAGTCCTGAATGAAGAAACAAAAAGGCCACAACAGATTTGCTTACTTTATGGTATCCAAAAGATTTGATCTCAAATATCACTAAAGACAACTTATCTAATATGAAATTCAACTTCTGACTTTGAATTGCAATCTGTAGGCCAATGGCATATAAAAGACACGGTCAAAGACTAATAATATAACATAATTAAAAAAACCGTACCCAAGGAATCACTACTTCCACATCCAGATTTTCTATCCAAGTCACTCACAACGAAAAAATTTTGTATGTGGAAACAATTGTTTATGGAACTTTAATAATATAATATTTGAAATCCTCTACCCCAAAAACCCATAAAACGGTCCCCCACATCGGTAGAGGGGTGGGGGTGGTGATAGATAAGTTTCTGGTTCTTGTACACACACTAAATCACAATTTTTTTTCATCCCCTTTAATAATGGGGTGGAGGTGGTAATGAGTGTGGCTAATGCCAAAAATTTTTTCGAGACCTCTTGTATATACTAAATACCAATTTTATGGACTCTTACCTGCTTGATTTCCTAATTACCCCAAATTTACCCCAATTTGCCGCCCAACCCTTCGACGGAATAAGAAGAAAATATAATCTAGTTCCAGATCTCGTTAAAGTACATATGTGTACCAAATTTCAAGTCAATATCTTAAACGGTTCCAGAGTAAACGTGCGCACAAAAAAAATTACACAGACAGACCGACAAACAGAAATTTTTTTTTCGCTCAAACTTAAAATCTCGATGTTTCATGACATTCTAAGCCTATTTGAACAATGAAAATTTTAAAAAAATTTTTTGTCGTTACTTTACTTCCACTGGATGTGGAAGTAATAAGACACGACACTCGAAAGGAGAACCTCGTTTCCTGAGAGTGACAGACAAGATTCCATATTAGGGTGTTGACATTCTTTTATGCATGCGTCAGCAGGTTAGCATTCCAAGATTCAAGACATTTCAGAGACAGCTTTTACGTAATACCTCTACTAGGAATGGATACAGGTCATATCCCCTCTATATATTTTTGACGCATATGCTTGAACATTTCAGGAAATACATAATGTGTCAATATTCCAGGCGGAGCTAGTGAAAATTATGAAAGCAATAACAGAAATCACTAACGAAGACGTTAGTGTGAATATATATGGCAGCAGAGTGGCCCTGCTCGCCCTAAACAACTGTAGTATCTTTACTATATTGCAAAGGCTTTGACTGGTCTGTGTGAAATGCTATTTTGACTCAAAACTATTGCTACTATTTGCATCTACGGAGGACCAAAAAAGACAGCAGAAAGTTGCAAACATTACAACGGGTAACTAGGGACTTATTTTCAAATGGTTTACTATCTTTCCCAAGATATGAGCCTGGCCTCCATAGGAGATGATTAAAAAAATAAAACGTTAGACATGAGTTGAACGTTTTTTGTGCAATTTGTAATTTTTTAACTACCTTGTAACAGTTTGCCATAAAGTTAAGGTTGCCGGGCATCTATTGAAAATTATCTAGAATGTAGTAAAGAGATAGAGCAGTTATGGATTGAGGTTAAAATAAGCAAACAGTTAATCTCATTTGGCGTTGTTTATAAACCGCCAAGACTATACCATGGAGACTTTTTGAACCATCTAGAAAATTCTTTTTCTGCAGCCATGTTAAATTCAAACTGTATGATATGTTTAGGTGATTTTAATATTGATTTTCTAAACTGTGACAAACAGTCTTCAAATGATTTAAATATAGTACTAGAAAACTTGGGTTTAACTCAAATCGTGTCCAAACCTACTCGCGTTAATAGTAGCTCTAGCTCATTAATTGACCTTATTATCACAGATAATCAGAATATCATCAATAACTGTGCCGTAATAGACTCAAGCGACATATCCGATCATAGCTTAGTTTTTATTGAGTTGGCAATCATGAAACCTAAGCCGATACACAAGTTTAGAACATATAGGCCTCTAAAACAAATAGATTTCAATAAATTTGAATACGATTTAAAGTCAATTCCATGGAAAAATATATATGATCTGGCAGATGTGGATGATAAGCTTAGTTTTTTAGTTGACAACTTATATTGTTAGATATTCATGCCCCTCTAAAAACCTCTAGATTCACCAAAAAACCTTCCCCATGGCTCACAGAAAACCTCAAGCACATGATGCTGTTAGGGGATAAAGCATTAGCAAAATATGAACGAACGAAAAATGAACAAGACCATAACCAATATAAAGCCCTTCGCAACATGACTAACTCGACAATAAAATCAGAAAAAAAAAGCATATTTTGATTATCAGTTTAGAAACAATAAAAGCAAAATCTGGGATGATATTAAATTCTTTAACTCTAATAACAATGCAAGCAACCTACCAGAATTTCTTTCAGACTGTAACACAATAAATAATTACTTTATTGACAGCATCCCTGTTCCAAATATTAATTTTGATGATATTATAAACTTCTATTCAGCAAATAAATTACATAACAGCTCTTTCAGTTTTAAAACAGTGTCAGAAACCGATGTGTTAAAAATAATTAATGGCATAAAAACTAAAGCCGTGGGTTGTGACGAAATATCAGTTTTTATTTTAAAATCATGTCTGCCTTTTTTACTGCCTATTATTATCCATATAATAAATTTCTGTTTACTAAACTCAGTATTCCCTAAGCAGTGGAAAAAACCTCATTTTATAGCACTTCCCAAAGTGAATCCCCCCACGGGACTTACCGATCTTAGGCCAATTAGCATTTTACCTTGTTTGTCGAAAGTTATTGAGAAGATTATGGAGACCCAGCTCCGAGAGTATTTTAATTTGCATAATATTTTACCTCTAACTCAATCGGGTTTTCGACCCGGTTATAGTTGCAATACGGCGCTGCTAAATATTACGGACGACATTATCGCTGCAACAGATCACGATAAACTCTCGATACTGGTTCTCCTGGACCTATCAAAAGCCTTCGACACAATTAATCACTCGGTGCTCATTTCTACTATTTTAAAATATATTGGTTTAAATCATGAGGCATGTCGGCAGATCACAGGCTGTTGTGATTGGTAGAGAGGTTTCTCACTACCGAACTCTTAATAGGGGCATAGCGCAGGAGAGTATATTAGGACCTCTTCTGTTCACGCTATATACATTCCAATTTTCTGCCTCGCTTCAATATTGCTCATCACATGCCTATGCCGATGATTTTCAAATTTACAGACACTTTAAGTCAGCTGATATAGATATCGTAAACACGGAAATAACGGCAGATCTAGCTAATATCGACAGTTGTGCCACAGAGCACGGGTTACTATTAAATCCGCGAAAGACCAACGCTATTATATTTGGCAAAAAAAGACGAATACCTTTAATACAGGATTATATATAAACATATCCTTAAGAAATGAATTGTTAAATTTTAACGATAAAGCTAAAAATCTAGGTGTAGTTTTCGATCAACACATAAGATTTAAACATCACGTTTCAAATTTGATATCCAGTGCATATTATAAATTAAGGTTATTATTTCCTCATAGGCATGTGCTAAACAAAAACGTCAAAGCTATGTTATGTAATTCGATTATTCTATCGAGTTTTAATTATTGTGATTCTCTTTACGGACCCTGCTTAGATAGCCTAGATACTAGAAGGATTCAGAAAGTCCAAAACAGTTGTCTAAGATTCATCTTTGGTATTAGAAAGTACGAAAGAATATCTCACAAACTTATAGACTTAAAATGGTTGAACATGGCAAATAGGCGTAAACTGCATGCAGCAAAATTTAAAACTGCTTATACGAAGGAACTCATGAACGAACAATTTTCTACCTAATAGCTGATTTTAAACTGAATAATGTATGTGTATATTTGTAAGTAAGTAAGTAAGTAAATATCTTTATTCTGTAATTACCGACTGGTATAGAACGAGTCAAATACAAAGAAAAAAATAAATAGTGTATACATAATTTGTAAATAAAAAATTAATTAGTCAACACAACAAAAAAGAAAATACATATATATACACATATATACATATATATATATATACATATATATATATACATATATATACATATATATATATATATATATATATATATATATAACAAATACATAACGAATATATAATATAAATTAACACAATATAGTAATGAGAACAAACAACACATATTAATACAATAGAATCTATGCAAAAAATGAATAAGGGTTAAATCAAGTTATCGGATAAATATTCATTTACAGAATAATATGTTTTTGTTGATAGTAGAGCTTTTAACTTTTTTTTAAATACATTTTTATGCAGCATTTTTAAAGAGTTTGGTAATTTGTTGTAAACTTTAATTAGCTGTCCAACAACGCTATTTTGGACAAAAGTAAAGCGAGTTTTGATGGGTTTTAACATATTTTTATGTCGTGTATTACATGTATGTCCTATTTCATGTTTGACGAAAAATTCATAATTTTCCTTTACAAAACAAGCACTTTCAAGTATATACAATGATGGAAGAGTAAGTAAGTTTTTTTCAGCAAAGATGGATTTACATGAGTCAGTTTGCTTGAGATTGTATATACTTCTTATGCATCTTTTTTGAAGGATAAAAATACGAACAGCATCAGATGTATTACCCCAAAAGATAATACCATATCTTATTTTAGAGTTCACATATGCATGATAAGCAATCAAACATGTGCTTTCATCAGTTGACTGTGACAACACTTTCAAAGCATAGCAAAAGGAGCTCACTTTTGGGGCCAAATAATTTATGTGCTCTTTAAAAGTAATTCTACTATCAATCATGATACCTAAGAATTTTGTGTAAAAAGATGAGGTAATTTCCCCATTGTCTAAATGAATTTTTATGATCTCTTCTGGAGTGGTGGAAAATTTTATCATTTTTGTTTTGTCTACATTTAGCTTTAAATAGTTTTGATCGTAGTAAGACTGCACAACATTCACTGTATTTATAACAGATTGTTCGAGATTTTGTCTGGTTGTTTCTTTGATAGAAAGAGTGTTATCATCAGCAAACATGACTACTTTTTGATTGAGATTTTCTGGGAGGTTATTAATGTATAATAAAAAGAGTAGAGGTCCCAGGATGCTACCCTGAGGAACCCCCCTCTTCACGTACTCCCAGTTTGACGTTATTGTTTTTCCAGTATATTCGTCTTTTACATGCATACACTGCCTTCTGTTTGTGAGATAAGATTTAATTAGCATATGACTGGTGCCATGAAAACCATACTTTTCCAATCTAGTAAGTAAGTGAACATGATCGATACTGTCAAATGCTTTTGACAAGTCTAAAAAGATACCTACTATTTGTTTGCCGGAATTCAATGCATCAATAACATCCTCGATGAACTGAAAGACTGCTCTAATAGTGGATCTTCCCTTTATATAACCATTTTGAGCATCACAGAGAATATCATATTTTTCTAGATAATTCATTATCCTTTTATATATAATTTTTTCTATTATTTTTGAAATATTTGATAGAAGTGCAATTGGCCTCAAATTTTCTAGGTCATTTTGTTTGTCGCTTTTTAGGACAGGTAATATAAAGGCATCCTTCAGGTCATCTGGAAATATTCCAGTCTCAAAGCTCAAGTTAATGATGAATGAAAGAGGTTCTGCTATAACAGAGGCGCAATATTTTAAAAGTTTAACAGATATATCATCAGGTCCTACAGAGTTGGTATTTTTAAGATCAAGTATAGCCTCGTATACCTCTGTTTCATCAGTAGGACCAAAAAACAGACTATTCTCGCAGGAAGTGGTTGTAAATTCTCGGTCACAATTTTGATTAAATTTAAAAGTTTCACAGATGTTTATAAAGTGTTCATTTAAGTACTGGAGAGTTTCCTCTGCATTTCACTTTTTACTGTCCATTATATCTCTCATACGAAACTTGCTATTACCGTAGTTTGCTTCTGTTGTTTGTTTAACCACTGACCACACTGCCTTAGTTTTATTTGATGCATTTTTTACAAAATTTGAATTGTTTAGCTTTTTTGATTTTTTAACCAGGTCATTTAATTCCTTGCAGCAATTTATATAGAGATTTTTATCTACCTTATTTTCATACATGTACCGTTTTTGTCTGCTTTTACATCTTGTATATGTATATGTGTGTTTTTGTATACTTAAATAATCATTACTTAATTTCCCTTTTTCTTTCTCTTCTTTTGAGCATACTTTGTATGTTTTTTTAGGATATTTAAATATCTTACAATTGTAAGTGCATTGATATATTTACAAGGTTAAGTGGAAGAGCAGAAACCCTTAAGGTTATCTGAACTTCGCCCTATTTATGAAACTACTTAAATACTTGTATATTTGAATTGAAATATGATAAATAAAGACATTATTATTATTATTATTATTATTATTATTATTATTATTATTATTATTATCTGTCACTATGTTAAAAAATGTCAACTAAAGAAATTTTTAATTTTATTTCACTAGCAAAGTAGTTGAAGTGAGGTCAACATTAGGAGAAAACAATTTTTTTTTAAAATTCGACGTTTCGTCTTTATTTTAAGACATCCTCAAGACAATTTAATGAAAGTTTTACTTATACACTCTTCTAAAATAAACATAAATAGTAACAAAGACACAAATATATTATACAAGCAATTTCAAACATTAGATGCTTCTTTCTACCGGCAATCTTAACTTACTTAAATTTGAGATTCTGACCTAAACTAACTTAAGCAGAAAGAATGATCGAAACAGATCAGAAAATTTACGCATGTGCTTTGTTAAAATTCAAGTATCTTGACCAATCACTACCTTCAAATCAACTTAGACAAGTTTCTAAAGTTTAGGATGAAATCAGGTAGACTTGGCATGGGTAAGGGGAGGGGGGGGTATTTGACTGAGCTAATCTAAGGTAAAAGATTAAATAAACGTCTAACTAAATTATCCACCAAAAATTTTTTAATGCACAAACGATATTAGAAAAGTTACAAAATTATACTTGACTTTTTGTGAATTGCTACCCAGTCAGCACCTACCTATATCGGATTTTGTTGTTTTCTTGAAGTATATCTATATAACTATTATTCCATCGAAAATGGTTAATGCACAAACGATATTAAAAAAGTTACAAAAAGAATATTTTACTTTTTGTGGATAGATCTATTGCTGCTTATGCTTATGCTTATTGTGACGTTCAAGCCCTCATAACTTGAAAAGAAGTCATAGCCGAGACTTATGCCCATGAGAACTTTTGCTCAGAAAATTTCAATTTTCATAAGGTTTGTGGGGGGTCCTTTGGTACGAAAAGCTCCTATTCAATACGTCGGTACTACTATTTTGAAGAGCTATTTTCAGTATAGATACGAAATCGATATTGCCAAATGTTTTCAAATACAACAACGGAAACAAGCAAAACTATTTAGTTTATATTTCTATTTCTCTCGTTAGATGATGTCGCACTGATACACTTAAGGCAGACTTTCGCAACAAGCGACAGGAGACCAAGACAGGCGACGGCGACAACACCGCTACAATTGAATTCAATGCAACTTTATTCGAAGCGTGCAACACGAGCTGTGTGTCTCAAAATGAGTACAAAACCAAAGACTTAAATATTATACTCGTTCACGTACATATTTAATGAGCTGTATATTTTAAATAATGTATTAATGGGTGAGTAACATGTGACTTTCACGGATAAATTTGGTCGGCCAGAAAAAACCGAGTTATGACCCAGACGACCAATGAGAAAAAGAAGTTAAAGGTTTTACCTTTAATTTGGCATAAATTTCATTCTTTAAATCGATGGGTGAATTTTAGAAATTAACACCCTTTTCGGTGGGCCCGCACCACCCACCAAGATATCACGCAACCGATTATTTTTACTTCGTTACACTACTTAAGAACAACTAGATAAACATAAGTGCATTCTTTAATTAAATGGGTATTTAGTGCAGGATCAGAGAAGGGCGAAATCAACCTCACACAAATCCCAGCAGGATAGGGGTTGAACGACAAAGCTTTCTCGTATCTACTAATAGTAAACTATTATTAAAAAAATTAAACTTTCTTTAAATCGATGGGGTAACACTTTTTACAGCCTTCACCCGGTATAACTGTCTATAAGTGTAAAAGGTGGCGAAAGAGACAACACAAGTAACATATATGTGTCGTAGGTTGCATATATTTAGGTTTATAAAATATTTGCACAATTTGGCAACGTTGGTATATCCTAGGATGTTTAGTTGCTGCTCAAATTTTGAGTCTAATAGACCGTGTTTAAAACTATCGATATACCATTACTTTTACCAAATGTCTAGCAAACTCCGGTTATAATGTTTCTTTACTAGTTGTCAAATAAGCATAATAACAATAACCTTAGGCTGCAGGCTATCAAAGTAATTAAATATTTATTGGCATTCCGATGCATATAAATAAAGCTATTTATAAAGTCAGAAATAATCACTGGATGAATGAAAAAATACTTGGACTTTATCCGGTATGTACATACGTTACTATGTATAGTTTTGATGTATGTTTTTAGACTTGAGGTTTCATCGTTTCATCGCGTTTATGAAATAGGTATTTAATGAGGACGAGCATTAAACAACGTTGACGTGTTTATATCAAATAAATACAAACACAAACATTGAAAACTTCAGCTTATGTAATGCGATGAGAATTAAGCTTGGTATTAGGTGATTGATTTATTTCTATTAGCGAGACTACTAAATCAATTTTATTTGTTAACATAATTAACTTATGCCATTAGCAACCAATAAACAAAATCAAAGAAGTAATAAATATCTAGAAGCCAAATATGTTGCGTCAAAGTTCATCTAAGAAGAAATGTGAGTCTAGTCTGGAAACTCATCAAGCCGCCAAATCGGAATAATAAAAAAATGGGCATTTCCATAATTAAGAAGTTTATTTTATTTTGCCATACTTTAAACAAGTAACAATTTAAATACCTTTATTGGTTTATTGGTTGATGACCGCCTTATCAAGGTTTGTGTCAATAAAACTATAGCTGTTAAGTTCAACTTAGGAGGGGTGGCTAACGCCAAAATTTTTTTTGGCGTTAGCCAATATATACTAAATACCAATTTTATGGACTCTTACTTGTTTGATTTACCTACCACCATTTATCCCAATTTACCTACAACCCTTCAACGGAATAAGATCAAAATATAATCTAGTTCCAAATCTCGTTAAAATACATACGTGTACATGTGTACAAGTCAATATATTAAACGGTTTCTCAGTAATCGTGCGCACAAAAAAGTTACCGACAGAACGACAGACAGAATTTTTTTTTTGCTCAAATTTAAATTTTCGGCGTTGTATGACAGTCTAAGTCTATTTGAACCAGAACTGGGCGAGCACTGCTGAAAAAACACTTTTTAAAAATTTAAATAATGGAATGTCTATTGATTGAGGTTAGAATTTCATTGAATATTCCACCCATGTGGGGTGCGACTGGAGGATTAAAGTGCCATTTAGTATTTCTCATTGTAAGTTCTCTTGTAATGGCATCATGGTTCCAATTATCAATTTCTTTACGTTAGTCACATTCAGCAACTTTTAAATTCGTATCACAAAAGATTTCTTCTGGAAATCCTTGTCTGATATGTTATTTATAAAAAAAAAAAGGTCAACAAAAACAACCTAGAAAGAAATTGAGAGTTTTTTTGAGAGCTATGTTACAGGAAAAATTGTTTCAATAAATAACTTGTTTTGTTCAGATTTAATAGTTTTTTTTACCAATGGTCGTGGAGAAAATAGAGTCTGTTACTCGGTTAGAATGAAAATTCGATCTACTCGTGGTTCCTCACGCTCGCGTTCGGAATCCTCCACTCGTATCGAATTTTCATTCTAACCTTCTTACAGAATATACTATTCTAGTGCCAATGAAAGTTCAGATATGTAATTTGAACATCGTATCTTAAAGTTGATATTATTGCCAAAATTATGATTAAAATAATTAAATTGAACCAAAGCGCATAATAACATGATAACAAAACATCAATAGAAATATTAAATATTTTTTTATTTTTCATTTTTTTAATTATTTTTTTTTCTGTTTTAATTGCAATTTTGCCAAAAATATCAACATTGAGATACGACATTCATATTTCATGTCTGAGCTTTTGTTGACATTAGAAACAACTTTTTCCTGAAACAATCGCCTCTCAAAATACTTATTCTTTACTTTTGGCACAAATTCACGTTTCCTTATTTGTTAACCATCCTGTACGTTATTTCGAAATTCTGACTATAGCTAAGGACTTTTCACAGTAAGCAAACCATTTTGTGAAAAGTGACTTTTTCTCTAAAAATGCAAAATAAGAAAGATTGCAGGTCCTTCCGGGGACACTGTAATACTGATTTTCACCTTGGAGAATCATTTTTTAAGAGCCAATTTATCACTATCACATCTCACATCATGCTTTTAGGTCGAGGGTAGGAGGGTACACCATTTTGTACTTCTGACTACATCAGAGTATAGATAATAATATGATAAATTATCATTTATCATAAGGTATCATTTTTACGTGAATTTGCTATGTCTGTTTATTGTGCTTGTAATGTAAAATGTAACATAATATGATTACTGATGATGTATGAATGAATTTGATAATCCCAGCCGTTTTCGAGCAAAAAAGAAACAGGAAACAATCACTGGCTTGGCCAAATATATATATATTTGAGAATATTTTGAAAAAAGTAATGAAAACAATTTATTATAAAGCATTTTCTTAAGAATTATTATTATTGCACGAGATGTGATCTAAATCAAATTTTGATGTAATTAATTATATATTTTTTCTTCGTCATAAAATAAATTTTCATTAGTCTAAAATTTTTTTTCTAAATTGGGTGTGAATTCACAAATTTCATGCAGAAATGATTCTTTGCTTGCGAAAATTTTAAAGTGCTCACGAATCATACACTGCTTGGGAGCTTTTATAGTGCTCGCAAGCGGTAAAGTGCTTACGAGCCTTTTCGAGTGCTTGCGAGCCTTTTCGGGTGGTCGCGAGCACTTTGCGGGATTACTAAACACTAAGCCCCTCCGCAAAGTGCTCGAAGCACTAAGCACTGATTGTAAGAAGTGCCCTTAAGCACAGTGCTCCAGAGTAAAAAATTGCTTAGAGTGCTTAGGAACGACTCTGATTTGAACAATAAACATTATTCAATTTTTTTTTGTGGCTAGGTTATACAGGCGCCATAAACCTAATAGGTCTTAAAAACGTTGTTAATTGCTCAAAGGTTTTAGAATAAGTTTTAAGATAGCCTACAAGTTTTAAGAAATATATCAAGACCAATAGGACTTAAAATATACTTCTACAAGAATAAATCAGCGTACTTAAAGAGCAACTAACTGGTAATTTAATAGGAACTTTAAGACAAAACATGATTGAAGTCTTTAAACTGATTTAAAACCCACAGAAGTAATAAGGTTAAACAGTACTTTGCCAAAGTTGCCAACACTTTATCAGTCATAAATCTAATGGACCATTACATTGCCATTGTTTGCTGGGTGTCAATAAAATGTCAAAATGTAAATGTAATGGTAAAAAATTGATTTCTATTTATTTTGTTGAATTCAATTTTTCACATATTATTTTTATTTTCTCTTAGAGACGTTCTAGTGGTACATACACCTCGTTGTTTCTTAAAAAACGCAAGATGCAAGAAAAATGCACTCTATTGCTGAATTCCTGGAACCGACATACGAGCTGAATCATTAAAACTCGTAGCTATTTCCGTACATAGCACATTTTACATTGAGTGAATCAGTTAAACCAGTTTTATACGGGTCGTCTATTTTAGAAGAATGTTACTACTAATAATATTTATAATATTAGTAAAATAAATTTCCAGCTCAAGCTACTGCTCTAGTTATTAATGAAATGTATATACAGGACCAAATAGTTCATTGTTAAATCTGCTGTAATTTTAAATAATGCATAGAGCTATTTTCCCGTTGAAGTTAGAAAGCCTTGTGACGTTGGAGCACTCGTGAAATCGAAAAGCAGCATTTAAATCATGTATTTCCTGCAACTGTCGGTCTTGGCACGCCTTATTAAAATAGTTAACCTGTAGCTATCTGCTTCATTTTGCGGCTTACATAATGGCAGAGTCAAATTTCAGTCCTTCGTGTTTAAAAAGGCCAAAAATTACACAGTCAAGTATTGAAGTATTAAAGACACATTTTTATCACTTAATTACGTTTAAAAATATACAATGTAAACTGTAAAAAGACAGTCGTAATGGGGACGCTAGTTAATTTTTTTTTATTTATATTTATTTTATTTTTGTATGGATCTTTGTCTTCTCTGAAACGGTTAGTTTAACTCATTCTGCAATTGTTTTAGTTATACCTACATGGTTTAATTAAATAGGTATATCACTAGTCCAATGCAATTAGGTTTATACCTCGGAACCCAGCTATAATTTTTTGTTGGATTTCAAATGCCATAAGATAAAAAGTTTACCCATTGAAAATTACCGCAATTTCGAAAATTTGTAAATTAAAAAAAAAATAAAATTTTTAGAAATTCAACAAAAAATACAATTATCGGAATTTTAAAATATTTCTTTTAAGAAAATAATAATTGTTATAAGTTTTCGAGGCTGTTTATAAAAATCTGTAAAAGAAAGAAACGTTAAATAATACAAATATATCATTTTTTTATAGAAAATAATTTGTTAGCAACTTATGCTAAATAATAATTATTATAAATTTTAATGACATAAATAATTATAAATTTTTATTACAAAGATAATCATGTAAACTGATTATCTCCGACGTTTTCGTTTTCGATGTCATTCATTAATATCATTGGTGGGGTATTTAAGCAGGTAAAATAGAAAAGAAAAACAAACTATTCGTTTTTTTTTATAAGCTTCATTTTTGTACTCTTACCATATTTTATAAAAAAATATTTTCTGAGCAATTTCCAAAAACCCGATTTTTAAAAAAAAATTATGAAAATTTTAATTTTTGAAAATGGGTACAGAGTGAAAAATAATTATTTTAAAAAATTCTAAAAAATTTGAGCATGTTAGTACTAATATGCGTTAACAACATCTAGAAAAAAATTGAAATAATAAGAAATTAGAGCAATAAGGAAAAAAAAAATGACACCTAAATTTTTAAATGCGCTACTTTTTTGTTTGTAACTTTTTTTAGTCTTCATTATAAAAGGTCGTAATATCTCTCAATTACTACAGGAGCCCACCCTAAGTGTCCGTGCACCCCCCCCCCCCCCGATCCTTGGGGACAATGTTTTGCATAAAGATTAAAGCCCAAGGAACAATTTAAAAAAAATTGGCTGCACTTTCAAAATGGCGCCCGTTAAAAAAAAATTTGCAAATATGGTTTTTTGTCGTTTAACACTAACTAAAAAAGATGGAGAAAAACCTTCTGCACAAAAAACAAAGTGCATACAATTTTGCATAAAAAAAATTTCTGTCTGTCTGTCGGTCTGTAACTTTTTTTTGTGCGCACGTTTACTCTGGAACCGTTTGAGATATTGACTTGAAATTTGGTACACATATGTACTTTAACGAGATCTAGAACTAGATTATATTTTTGTCTTGTTCCGTCGAAGGGTTGGGAGGTAAATTGGGGTAAATTTGGGGTAAATAGGTAAATCAAGCAGGATAGTCCCACTACAGATGTGGGGTAGCGTTTTATGGGTTATTGTGGTAGAGGATTTCAAATATTATATTATTAAAGTTCCATAAACAATTATTTCCACATACAATTTTTTTTCGTTGTGAGTGACTTGGATAGAAAATCTGGATGTGGAAGTAGTGATTCCTTGGGCAGCGGTTTTTATGTTTTGTAATGGATAGAAATCTTGTGAAGTATTATTTCCTGTCGTTATTTATTATATATTTTACTAATATACCTTCATAATGTACTATAGGGGCATCGAGATATGATTTTCACCTACATGGATTTATATATTAGCGAACTGAAACTAACATTATTTACAAAAAAAAAAAACTGCGAGGAATATCATATAAAACGTGCAGCAATAGTATATTATTCAACGAGCGATAATGCAGGTAATAACTCACGCAGATGAAAGTTTACAGCACGAGGCGTAGTTGAATACTATACTTTATCTACGATTATAACAATAAATATTAAATTGAGAAAATTTTGTTTAAATTACTGAGTTTGTTTATTAATAAAATTAACTGTAAAATTTAATTTTTGTTCACCCTTTTATATTTGTTGTTTTCAAAGATTTAGCCACCTTTAAGCGGAGGTAGAATGTGATTTTTACTCGAGATAGTGCACAAACTGCTTGTAGACAAAAAATCAGCTTTGTAGATTAATATTACGCGGCGGAAAATGCAAAACTTCTCCGCGAACTGCAATAGCCCGGAACGCATATTCGGTCAAGTCTTGTATTTTATGTTAGAGAAAAAAATTTAAAAAGCGTCGGAAAGCTCAATCAATTCTCTTCACATAAGCTGTCTACAAATTTTTCGAAAAAAACGATAGTTATCGAGATATTCGAGAAAATGTAAGAAATTACACGTTTTCCTATAGAGCGTATGCAAATCTTAAAAAAATAATTTTTCTCAGAGACCTTTGTTTCGAAGGGCCAACATTAACGCAGCGTCAAAGTGGTACACGATATTAAGTGAACATCGTATATGAGATCGATTTCAGTTAATTACCGATTAATTACGGTGACAAAATGGAGAAAATTTACCGAAAAAAAGTCCCAAATCCCGCCCCCTCTAATTCCTTCATTTTTGTCGGAATTCAAAAAATAAAAAAAAGGGTTTTAGCAAATTTAATTATATTAAAGTTAACTAGAGTACTCTTTTGGCGTAGGAGCGAAGATTAAAAAGTTGCCAACTGTAGAAGCTCAAAATTTTGCGATTTTTTGCCGTACATGGCCAACATTTCAGTAGTTATCTCCGAAACGAAAAAAAAAATCAAAATTCTTATGGAAGCAAAAGATTCGTAGTGGAAAATACTCGTTTGACCTTATTTTTTATTTCGAGCTAACTCCCACCGTTTCGGAGATATCTGCGAAAAATAGCAAAAAACAGCTTACATTTCGGAATCGAAAAAATTGCAAAAACATGGAATCTTGACACGTTCATATTTTTCAAAAAACACCATTGGGACGGCCGTACGATGTCGCGACGTAAAGAGGAAGTCTTCCAGATAAACCTGATCGTAAATTGCACGGCGAAATTCGAAAATTCGGGTCGACACGAACGAATCAAAAGTAGCATTTTGTGACATTTCAGAAAATCTTTATAGATATTAACGCGAATAATCTGTCACTATCTCCCTGGCTCCACCTTCGTGTTATAACTCACGCTGTTTGTTTATGGATACTATTAATTGATCAAAAGCAGTTCATTAATTAGTATATAACCTAATAAGAGTAGATAAATATATAAAAAGTTCAGACATTAGATCAAAAAGTTATAATGCTTACTCTTCTTTAGCCTTGATCTCATATTTTATCGACTCTTTTACTCTGTAATACTTTGTGAAATATTTTTGAGCCAATGAAAACTTTTGTGGAAAAAAAAAACGCTCTGATCATCTAAAGCTGTAGCAAATCAAATTTTAGTTTATTCGGAAGATATTCTCGTATTCATTTCAACAAAATATTTGTCATTAATTAGGTTGGGAGAAAAAAAGCAAGATGCATTTTAATTTTTACGAATTGATTATCTAAAAATATTCAGACGTAAGTTTTTATCTGGTTCTATTATGCTTAAATCTAACATGTATTATTATATCTATTTGATTTGGAACATAATTACTGCGAATTTACAAGTAGGCCGCGACTGTTGTGAAGTTACGAGTGTAATAAATATTTTAAAATAATCGTATTACCCCTGAAATGTTTTCAAGGCATTCCCGAATAGCAAGTTCTTATCAGTACCTCAGTAGCCTAGTTGGTTAAGGCGTTGATTTACAAACCCGAGATCGATGGTTCGATCCCAACTCGATGATCTCTGTTTTTTTCATTTAATATCAAACAGAAACCTCGAAGTGGACGTATATTAAATGAAACGGACCGATTAAAGTTCCAAATTGATGAGTGCGAAAGTACGATAGTCCTCTTACTAGGGGCAAGCGAACATATTAGACGGATCGGTAATACCTGTGTGCAAAGCAGGTAGTTCTGTTGTTTGAAGTATGTACGCATCGTACGGTCGTCTCATCATTGGAACTAGTAATCATGTCTACAAACAGAGCAAAGCCAACTTAGGATTCACATCGAATTTCGGTGAATGGACCGTCAACGCCACTTGGGGTACGCAATATTTTGTTTTTACACGTAAAAATTTATTTCAATACATATTTTATGTTCTATTAATATTTCGTTGAATGGTTTTTGAAGAGAAAAAAAACAAAAAAAGCAGGGAGAAAAAATTTTTAAAATTTTTATTTTCAAATAAGCTTAGAATGTCATGAAACGTCGTGATTTTAAGGTTTGAGCAACAAAAAATTTCTGTTTGTAACTTTTTTTTGTGCGCACGATTACTGTGGAATCGTTTAAGATATTGACTTGAAATTTGGTACACGTATGTATTTTAACGACATCTGGAACTAGATTATATTTTCATCTTATTCCGTTGAAGGGTTGGAGGGGTAAATGGGGGTAAATAGGTAAATTAAGCAGGTAAGAGTCCATAAAATTGGTATTTAGTTTATATAAAAGAAGTTAAGGTCTCAAAAAAATTTTTGGCATTAGCCACCCCCATTACTACCCCCACCCCATTATTAAAGGGGGTGAAAAAAAAAATAAAATTGCAATTTACCGTGTATACAAACCTACGGAATCAAAAATTTTTTTTTACTTCATCCCACCCCTTGTCGCGTCAGTCCGTCTGTAGGTCTTGTAACTTTTTGGTGCTCACGATTACTCTGGAACCGTTTAAGATATTGACTTAAAATATGGCACATGTATGTATTTTAACGAGATCTGGAACTAGATTATATTTTGATCTTATTCCGTTGAAAAGTTGGAATAAATGGAGGTAAATTAAGCAAGGAAGAGTCCATGAAATTGGTATTTAGTAAATATAAGAGAAGCTAAGGTCTCAAAAAAATTTGGAATTAGCCACCCCCATTACCATCCCCGCCCCATTATTAAAGGGGGTGAAAAAATATTGTGATTTAGTGTGTGTACAAGAACCAGTCATCAAGAATTTTTTCACTTCATTCACCCCCACCACCACCGATGTGGCATATAATTTTATGGGTTTTTGGGGTACACGATTTCAAATATTATACTATTAAAGTTCCATAAATAATTATTTCCACATAGTGGAGTGCAAATATAGTACTTTCGTTGCAAGAGACTTGGATAGGAAGTCTGGATGTGGACGTAGTGATTCCTTAGGCAGCGGTTTTTATACAGGCCAAGTATCTTGAATATTATTATTTTTGAAATAAAAAATAAGTGTATTTCAGATTTTGTCAGAAAGGGCTGTTTTGGTTAATTTCCAATATTTTATTAAAAATGTCAAAAATTTGATTAATTTTTAGGAACAAAAATCGATAGGATTAAATATTGTGTTCTTATAAAATGTGCAACAATTGTATAAAAAATTGAATAAACATACCGAAGAGTATGTTAACTCTAGTTTATCGTCTAGCCTATTTGTGAAACAAATTCCCGTGGAAGTAGTGATGCAAAAAAAAAATCAAAAATATTTATTGTTCAAATAGGCTTAGAATATCATGAAACGTCGAGATTTTTTAAGTTTGATAAAAAAAAATTTCTGTCTGTCGTTCTGTCATGTCGGTCTAACTTTTTTTGTGCGCACGATTACTCTGGAACCGTTTAAGATATTGACTTGAAATTTGATACATATATGTATTTTAACGAGATCTGGAACTAGATTATATTTTGATCTTAATCCGTTGAAGGGTTGAGGGGTAAATTGGGGTAAATAGGTACAATCAAGCAAATAAGAGTCCATAAAATTGGTATTTAGTATATATATATATATAAGAGAAGCTAAGGTCTCAAAAAATTTTTTGGCATTATCCACCCCTATGACCACCCTCACCTCTTTATTAAAGGGGATGAAAAAAATAGAATTGTGATTTAGTGTGTGTACAAGAAGCAAAGGCCTCAAAATTTGTTTTTACTTCATTCACCCCCCATTATCACCATCTTCCACCACCCCCACCCCCACTACCGAGGTGGCATATCATTTTATGGGGAAAACAATTTCAAATATTACATTATTAAAGTTCGATAAACAATTATTTCCACATAAAAAATTTTTTCCCTATGAGAGACTTGGATAGAAAATCTGGATGTGGAAGTAGTGATTCCTTGGGCAGCGGTTTTTTTTTATTTTACGGATTTTCGAAATCCAACAAAAAAAAATCATTCAAATCCATTGATTATAGCTGGGTTCCGTCATTTCCGTTAATTTTTCATTTATAATGACTAATTGCACTGGACTACATAATTTAATTATAAACTCAAATATCAAATAAAAAAAAGTTTTTAGTTTTTGTTGTGCTAGTGAAACCACGCGAATGGGGGACAGCTCCATCCAAAGGGGGACGAATGGTCACTTTACTGAAACGGCCATATCTTTCATAGAGGGTGATCGCCAGAGGCATGTAGATTATCATGGTTTATTATAATTTTAGGGCAAACTGCTACTAAGGTTTTTGATTAAGCACACACAAAAAAAGGAAAATGTGCAAAAACTACCATATACAGGGTTTTTCTCAGTTAAAATGAACTTCATCATTTTTCACCTACAAAAAAAAACAGTAGGTCGACTTTTTCTGTTTTATAAAATTTAGTGCATCACAAGATTGCAGTTTTGAAATACCTATATTAAAAAAAAACGATCTAAATCGGACCCAAAATAAACTTTTTATGGGGGTGCTTCCAAGCAAAATAAGACACAGTGTGTATATACCAATTACAATGAGGGTGAAGAAAATTCATAAAATGTGTGGTTATTTAAATTTAGTAACAAATAAATTACACAATATGTATTTATAATAAATGTATTTCTCCCAACTATTGTCCGTTTTCTGCCATAGAATTTTTGAAGATGAAGACTGGGAGGGGGAGGTTAATCCAATAAATAGACATCGTGGTGTTTTATTCGGAGCTTCCTGGTTACATTTTATTACTCTACTATAATTCTGTTTAATTTTACGATGACTGAATTGTGAGTTTGGGTAAAACACAAGATAAGATATGGGCATGTATACGTTATTTTCATTTCATTTATCAGTTGTTATCTGTCCCCATTTGTGTACACCTCTATATATATTAATGAATGATGTCATTTCAACGTTTACCTTTAGAAATGTAAAATTTATGTACCTATATGGTATTCTAGCCTTACGTTCAGCTCTGGACACCATCAGGATGACTAAACTGAACAATGTTGAGTATTTGAGTGGGAAATGTAGATCCAAAAATTTATTTATGCGTTAAGTTTCCCACCGATAATGAGAAAACCTAAAAACTCGAATTTGGCTGTCTTATTTTTGGAACATATTTCATAGGACGTTTCCGTAATAGTAATCCCCTAAAGAAAATATTAAAAATATTAAATTTCAGTGTTGAGAGAACCACATAATTATCAAAGTATGCATGTAGTGCACCAAAAAACTGACGCGCTTCAGGGCTCTCAACATCCCACTTTTATTACTCAGGCGAAACTTCTATAGTTATAAGAAATTATCTAGTTTTTTAATTCATATCGACGTTCTAGCTCTGAACATGCTAATATATTAATTTTGTGAAATTAAAAAAAAATAAAGACTTGTTAAAAAAAACAACTGTCAGGCTCAGGATAGGAATTGAATAATCAAAAACAAAACTCCCAAGCACTGGCCAAGATTTTTCATTCTTTTTGGAAATCTTTACGAAGCCGTATGAATTACATTGATTAATCTATTCATGAAAAAAAAATCCATTCAGTGAACAGATTAATGTTTGACATTATCTACTACATTCATACCATTTATAGGCCTATCTTTTAATAGACATAATATTTTTGTCAATATAAAAATGTATACACATCACTACGTATACAAATACTTTACACAATATAAAAAATACAAAAACATTTAAACAAGTAAAATTGAAAATTTTTAAAAATCCCCGAACAATGTATCTAATCGTACCAGTTTCATATGACCGAATCAAAATGAGGCCTAAATCATGTTCGGCTACCATAATTGTCTGCACATTTTCAATTTTACTTCAATCGGACAATTTCTAAAGAAGTTCAACTTGGCGAATTCAAGATGGCGACTAAACATCAAAATCTAATATGACCTAAAACCTTCCCGAGAAAATACTCTTTCAAATAAAAAAAATTCATCAAAATCGGATCACCCGTTGAAGAGATATGAAGCCACAGACAGACAGACAAACAGACATACAAACATATAAGTCAAACTTATAACACCCCTCTTTTTGGGTCGGGGGTTAAAAACGAAAGAAGAGGCAAGCTTCCACGAAATGGTCAGAGCATACCAAACAAGCAGAGGTTAAGCTAAAAGATAACAAATTTGTGTGTGTTCACAAATTTATCAATTGAATAGAAACAATATTTTAAAATGTGTTTTTTTATTAAGTTTTTGAAGCTATTAAAATTAAGAGATTTTACGTCATTAGGAATGTGACTATAACATAGGTCTACAAAAAAAAAAAAAAACTGCTCCAAGGACTAAACCTATCATGCCTTATGTATTTTTGTGTGCTGAAACCGTATTTTAACGATAAAAACCGGGATTTACGCGAAATCTACGCGGTAAAGGTTTAATCCTTGGAACAGAATTTTTTTTTGTAGATCTGTGCACAGGTCTACAAAAAAAAAATCTGTTCCAAGGACATGAGTGTAAGTTACTGTCAGGCGTGGATGAATGCCAAAAGATTAAAAAAAAAACGCTGCCCAAGGAATCACTACTTCCACATCCAAGTCTCTTACAACAAAATACTATATTTGCACTCCACTATGTGAAAATAATTGTTTATGGAACTTTAATGGTATAATATCTGAAATCATGTACCACAAAAACCCATAAAATTATATGCCACATCTGTAATAGAGGTGGGGTAAATGAAGTGAAAAAAATTCTTGATGACTTTGGCTCTTGTACACACACTACCGACCGACCGACAGACAGAAATTTGTTTTCGCTCAAACTTAAAATCTCGACGTTTCATGACATTTTAAGCCTATTTGAACAATAAAAATTTTTAAAAATTTTTTTGTCGTCACTATACTTCCACTGGATGTGGAAGTAATATAGGAGGCTGTGTAATGTACTTGAAGTTTCGAATGTTCACTTGAACGAATTTTAGATGAAAAAGAAAAGTTAATAAAAACCACACATCGATTTGGGTGTAAATATTTCATTGCCACTTTTGCTGACAATAATATCCACACAATGCTATAAGTTTTTACACCTAAATCGAAGTGTGGTTTTTATTAATTACTTCCACATCCAGTGGAAGTATAGTAACGACAAAAAAATTTTTTAAAAATTTGTATTGTTCAAATAGGCTTAGAATGTCATGAAACGTCGAGATTTTAAGTTTGAGAGAAAAAAATTTTTAAACATTTTTATTGTTCAGATAGGCTTAGAATGTCATGAAACGTCGAGATTTTAAGTTTGAGCGAAAAAAAAATTTCGGTCTGTTTAACTTTTTTTGTGCGCACGTTTACTCTGGAACCGTTTTAGATATTGACTTGATAATTATTAAAAAATAATAATAATGATAGCTTATTAGTTTGTATTGTGGAAGAATTTATTTATTACTTCCACATCCAGTGGAAGTTTAGATCCGGCAAAATTTTTTTTAAAAATTTGTATTGTTCAAATAGGCTTAGAATGTCATGAAACGTCGAGATTTTAAGTTTGAGCGAAAAAAAAAATTTCTGTCTGTCCGTCTGTCTGTAACTTTTTTGTGCACACGTTTACTTTGGAACCGTTTGAGATATTGAAATTTGGTACACATATGTACTTTAACGAGATCTAGAACTAGATTATATTTTCATCTTGTTTCGTCGAAGGGTTGGGGTAAATAGGTAAATCAAGCAGGTAAGAGTTCATAAAATTGGTATTTGGTATACAAAAGAGAAGCTAAGGTCTCAAAAAATTTTTTAGCAGCCACCCCCCCATTACCACCCCAACCTCATTATTAAAGGGGATGAAAAAAAATTGATTTAGTGTGTGTACAAAAACCAGAAACCTCAAAATATTTTTTACTTCTTCCACCCCCCATTGCCACCCCCTATCACCACCCCCACCCCACTACCGATGTGGGGTATCGTTTTATGGGTTTTTAAGGTAGAGGATTTCCAAGGGGTATTCCGCAGAAAAATATTGTGTACACTAATTCCCAAAATAGATAATAATTCCCCTAATTCCCTAGTAATTCCTCTAATTCCTTAGTAATTCCTCTAAATTCCTAGTAATTCCCCTAATGCACTACATCCATAAATACTATATTAGCTGACACCGATAGTATCACACTGCCTAATTTTGAATCGGAAAGACCTAGTTACAAAAATTGCAAGTTAAATAAAAGCTTGTAAAAAAACAACACGATTCTTCCTGCATTAACTTACCTTCCAAATTCCAACACAATCGGACTTTCAGTTGTTAAGTTTTCGTGCTTACAAGAAACGTGACGGATGGACGGACAAACGGACGGACATTTTGAAAGTTCAGAATTAGATTACTAACACAATGATATAAACATTTTTTCTTTCCAAATAGTATTTTCTGCTTTTCGAAAACGTATTTCAACAAAATGAGCAAATAAAACCATGAATATTTTTTCAAAAATTTGTATATTTCTTGCAATATATATGAAAATCGCAGTTTGCTTAGACATTGTGCCATAATTTAAACTACTATAAAAGCTGAGAAAATAATGATAAGTAAACTAATTGTCCGCCACAAAAAATTTTTTCATAACAGATTGTACAAAAAACCTTGATTGTTGTCAACCAAAGGGATTTTTGCTAAAGATATTTATTTTATAAAAACTGCATACACTGATGAATTTATCTATAAAAATTTAACAAAAATGATTCCAAGCAATTTTTAAATAGCACGAATTATTAATATGTCATAATATACGAATATTCATTCAATATTTATTTTTGTGGAGTTTCTGGGAGTTTTGAATCTAAGTTAGTCAGTTTTCATTTTAAAGCGGTAAAAAACAAATTAAAGGTAATGGAATAAGCTTTTGATTTTATTTAGCCCATTTTTTACGTATGGCCCACAGTTTATGGCGGGCGACAAAATACGCTTCTTCTAAAAGAGTGAAAGACTGAGTTTTTTTTAAAAAATTCCTGTTATTTTTCGCTAAAGGCAATATTTTTTTAGATGTTTTATTTAAAAAACTGGTGGGTAAATAAACCAGTGCATTAACTTACCATGATTTGATTTAATTAAGCTTTGTTCACTGTAGTCACCTGTTTGTCACTGTTTATAACATTGTTTTGTTTAGTTTTGCTTAAAACGGCGAAGTTGGTGCACGTGCAAATCACACATACAGATTCGGCAAATGTAATGCAAGAGAGAAAGCAGGGAGATTAGGAAAATAATGACGGATACACTGCCCCCAGCACACTCCACACTTCGTGAAATCTTATTTGTATCACCTTGCCGTGTGTCAACGCAGGGCATCGCTTCTAACAGCTAGCGCATTGTACTGGGATAATATCCGTCTTTCTTTTCTAATTTCTCTGTTTTTTTTTTCTTGCACTCGTTGAACTAATGCATACATAAAACTAGATTTGCCGAATCTGTATATGATAGAGCTATAGAGCGCACACGTCTTGGCGCATGTTATTATGTACGAGTGCTGCCATGTCTGGAGTTGCGCGCGCCGCATATTAATTCCACGCTCATTGCCTACTAATTCCCTACTAATTCCCCACTAATTCCTTAATAATTCCTACTAATTCCTCACTAATTCCTCTAATTCCAAACTAATTCCCACTAATTCCTGCTAATTCCCACTAATTCCTGCTAATTCCCACTAATTCCTGCTAATTCCCCACTAATTCCTGGGGCTTGTACACCAAAATTCCCCTGCGGAATACCCCTCGAGGATTTCAAATATTATATTATTAAATTGTCATAAACAATTATTTCCACATACAAATTTTTTTCGTTGTGAGTGACTTGGATAGAAAATCTGGATGTGGAAGTAGTGATTCCTTGGGCAGCGGTTTTTCTTTTTCATTCGAAATTTGTTCAACTGAACGTTCGAAACTTCACGTACATGCTGTGTACTGAATCTCAGTGGCACCACGTAAAAGTGAACTGTGGCGTATTCCAGCAAAATATTGATCAGACAAGGTATTCGTAGTTGGCCACGCCCGACTACAACTTCTTCCTCAGCTAATAATAATTTTATCGGGATGTTTATCTGGGTAAGAGCGTAATAGCCTCATATATCGATTTTTAGAACATTATGATATATACGTACATACACCTATTTATATTAAATCAATATTAACCTTGATATTTATAATAACATACACTCTAAAACTGGTACTATAACCGAGAATATAACAAATTGGCATTCTTTCGTGTATATAAAGTGAAATTAAGTTGTTTTTTTTTTATTAAAATTAAAGTTCTCTAACACACCTACGATTCTGGAATGTACCAACGCTCGCTTGATTCACATATCCCATGGCTGTTTCGAATAAAAATTGAGCAAAACATGTAAAACGATAATAAAAATATATTTGGGTCAAATAGTATGGATCTTTTAATTAGTTGGGTTTTAGTACTTACTATCTAGTGTCAACGTACTTAGCGTATTATTTTACAGCTGACGAGTAAAACAAGTTAAAAGCTAACAAATATTTGTTATCGTTTAAATGAACTTAATTTGGCATGTACAAAGTAAATAAAAGAGATCATTTAAACGCCCTAAAACATTTGACTCAATTTTTAAACGCCCCCGAATTATAATTGTAACAACTAGTTAAGGAAGTGTTATTATTATGATACTTCCTTTTAATATTCTGCCTGATAAAATTTTAATAGAGTAACTATAACTATACAAGGGGGTTCTTTACTGCCTCTTTAGTACACACAGAAATTACTAAAACCAATAGTTATTTTGAAAACAAAACACATTTCTTTGAGAAGTAAATTAAATGAATTATAATTAAAAAAAAACTTTTTAAAAACAAGCTTTTAAAAAATAACTGGTCCGCCATCTTTGGGAGTCCGCCATATTGGATTTAGAATGACGTCACTTAGCTTTAGCTAACCATGTATTGTCATCCAAACTAAACGTGTATGCAAAGTTTCAGCTTAATGGGTTGGGGATAACTGTTTTAAAATCCAGTTGCAAGATTTGACCCATACTAACAAGGCAAGTTAAATAAAAGCTTGTAAAAAACCGCTGCCCAAGGAATCACTACTTCCACATCCAGATTTTCTATCCAAGTCACTCACAACGAAAAAAATTTGTACGTGGAAATAATTGTTTATGGAAGTTTAATAATATAATATTTGAAATCCTCTACCCCAAAAACCCATAAAACGGTAGTGGAGTGGGGGTCAAGAGGTAGTTGAAATATTGCAAAAAAAAAAAGAAAAAAAATGACAATTTTGACACCCTGTATCTTTTTCCACAACAACAACTTACTAAAGCATGTTTGGTTATACCCTCATATTTTGGTTCAAAGAATCTACCTTTGAACTATGGCCTATTTTTCATGGTTCACCCTGTATATGTAGGAAAGTAATATATTAATCAAAGCATAAATAATATAGAATTACGCTAGAAACACGTCATTATTTTGTAAGTAATAATTTCGATCGATGCCGTGCAGGCAGTTAATAAAAATCCGATACCATAGGATACAACACCGCACAAAGCTTTTTAAAAGCGACAAAATTATTTCAAGTAAAACTTTCATTTATCAGAAATAAAACCATTTAGTGGAGGGATCTGGCAAGAAAAAGAGGAGTTTTGAAATCAACTTTTTTTTTTCTTACTCACACGGGGTGGGGGAAGAATTCGCATTTAAAATTCGCAAAAACACGTTTTTTCGAGATAACTTTGTTATTATTGACTTCACGAAAAAAAAGTTAAAGTAAAAATTGAAGATCTCGCCGAAGTGCATAATCTAGCCCTAAGACCAAGTGAATGTTGCAATGCAAACATTACCGAGTCTTTCACAGTATGACATAGTGGGAGTGGATGAAGTAAAAAAAATTTGGTTCTTGTGTACACACTAAATCACAATTTTTTTCATTCCCTTTAATAATGAGGTTGGGGTGATAATGGAGATGGCTAATGTCAAAAATTTTTTTGAGAGCTTAGCTTCTCTTATATATACTAAACACATATTTTATGGACTCCTGCTTGATTTACCTATTTACCCCCCCATTTACCCCAATTTACCTCCCAACCTTTCAACGAAATAAAATCTAGTTCCAGATCTCGTTAAAACCTGTACCAAGTCAATATCTTAAACGGTTCAAAGTAATCGTGCGTGAAAAATAGGTAAAGACAAACAGACAGACAGAATTTTTTTTGCTCAAACTTACAATCTTGACGTTTCATGACATTCTAAGCCTATTTGTAAAATACAAATTTTAAAAAAATCGCGTTACTAAACTTCCACTGGATATGTAGAAGTAATAATAAAAACCGCTGCCCAAGGAATCACTACTTCCACATCCAGATTCTCTATCCAAGTCACTCACAACGAAAAAATAATTGTTTATGGAACTTTAATAATATAATATTTGAAATCCTCTACCCCAAAAACCCATAAAACGATACTCCACATCGTAGTGGGGGTGGATGAAGTAAAAAAATATTTCGAGGTTTCTGGTTCTTGTACATACACTAAAGCACAATTTTTTTCATCCCCTTTAATAAATTTATCATTTAATAATGGGGTGGGGGTGGTAATGGGGGTGGCTAATGCCAAAAAATGTGAGACATTAGCTTCTCTTGTATATACTAAATGCCAATTTTATGAACTCTTACCTGCTTGATTTACCCATTTACTCCAAATGTACCCCCCAATCCTTCGACGGAACAAGATGAAAATATAACCTAGTTCCAGATCTCGTTAAAGTACATACGTGTACCAAATTTCAAGTCAACATCTTAAACGGTTCCAGAGTAAACATGCACACAAAAAAGTTACAGACAGACCGACAGACAGAAATTTTTTTTTCGCTCGAACTTAAAATCTCGACGTTTCGTGGCATTTTAAGCCTATTTACAATAAAAATAAAACAATTTAAATTTTTCTTTGTCGTTACTATATTTCCACTGGATGTGGAAGTAAAATTTGCCGTGATTCTAATTCCGTTAACGCCCGGTATAATTAAAGGTATTGCTCAATTTCCTAGAATTTACGCGTGTAGCTTTAAGCAGATATTATCCACACCTATTGTTACTGTTTACATTGATCGGAAAAAAATGTGTGAAAAGTTGCAAGATTACAACAACAATAATTAACAATGGCATTTGCGAAAAACTGTATTTAATTACTGAAGTTATTAAAGACAATACTATTCATGACTGATTATAATTATAATTAAAAGTTCAACGGAATTTAAATAAATCATAACAGAATTTTCCTTCTTCGATCTGAAACAATAAATAAAATTACATAGTTGTTCAACGCAAAGCAGAAATTGCAGTATTGGAATCGTTTTTTTTTTGCAAATTTTAAAGTAACTAAAAATATAATAAACATGAAAGTATGCAATGCAATACAATAAATTCGTCTGAAAATACCAAAAAAAAAATGTACCTGAAGTTTCGAACGTTCACTTGAACGAATTTTAGATGAAAAAGAAAAGTTAATAAAAACCACACATTGATTTAGACGTAAACACTTCACTGCCACATTTGCTGACAATGATATCCACAATACTTAAGTTTTTAGACCTAAATCGAAGTGCAGTTTTTTTCAATTTTTCTTTTTCATATGAAATTTGTTCAAGTGAACGTTCGAAACTTCAAGTACATAAAAAAAATAGTTTTTGAGATCATTCCTTGTAATTTTTGACAAAATTGAAAAAAACTATAAACCGTTGAATGTTTTCTTATTGTATCGATTTACTCGGATTTACTATTTTTAAGATTACCTTTTATTATTGTTTTCGTTTTGATAAAAAAATTGTAAATTCCAATTATCGTTTGATATTAAAAATCTTGTGGGGTTTCACTCACTAAGCGGCTCGAGGAATGTGTAATCCGAGTTGAAATCAGATTTTTTTATACTCTTATAGAAATCTCTGATTCACATTGAAATTTTACCCTCCAGATTATTCTACCTGGACCTACATCAATGAAAAGGGAATTTTCTCGGAAATTTATCATTAAATAACCTACGTGTTAGAAATAATACGGACATATTGAGATCAAAATTCATAGAAAATCTGTAATACCCAAGGAACTATATAGTTTATGGTTAAAGGTCTAAAACTTTAAAAGTGACACACTTAACTGCCTACTTTGCACCAATAAATGTGCTGCAAAGTTGACTGCACAAATCACGTTTCCGTGGTGTCACTGAGATTAAGTAAGGGAACACTATATGACATTCGATATCTTGTACACCATCTCATTTTGTATTTTATGAAAAACCTTAGTAATATTTTACTCCAAAACAATAATAAAACAGATTATGTAAAACATGACAGATTGCACGCTTCTGGCGATTATCTTGTAAGACGGATATGGTCCAATTTCAACAGGGAGTTGTCTGCCATGATATTTTATATATGATCAAATTTTAACACTAATAGAAGTTATCATGTTCACTAGAGATAGGGTCTACACATACACACGCAGATACAGACATTTTTAAAAGCTTTTATTTAACTTTGGGAAGAAGTGGGAAGTAGTGTTAGAAGGATGAGAAGACGGGAGAGGGAAGGGGTGGATGGCGGTGGCAAATGAAAGGGTTTTGTCTGTCTGTTTGTAAGTAGACTAAAAAGTAAAAATAAAATTATATAAAAGAAATATTTTTATTTGAAAAACTACTAAAAAGTAAAAATATTTTTTTAAAAATTCATACACCTGGAAACCAAAAGCTTTGGGGGACGGTCAATTGAGCAAAATAACTATGCAATGGCGCTATATGACCGCCCCCAAAGCTTTTGGTTTCCAGGTGTATGAATTTAAAAAAATTTTTTTTACTTTTTAGTAGTTTTTTCAAATAAGCTTTTTCTTAAAAATATTTTTTTTATATAATTTTATTTTTTATTTGATATTTGATTTCAGCGTGTTAAGAAATTGATTTCGGTACAAAAAACATTTTTTCTTCGATGAGTATAAAGCATTTCTGTTCGGTTATAATATACCTATTTGATTACGTAAATGAAATAAAGGTATAGTGACATGTTACGAATGCTTAAGTGGTTTAAAAAGTATGTAAACCGTTACATTATGGTACACTGCAGTCATGTCATGAATACCCCAAATTCCATTACGCTATAAAGTTCTATAGACAATATTAAGACAGTAGCCATATAATACTTTATTGCTCAAAATTAAAGAAGCCTTAAAAATTAATACTAGAATATACATAAAAAATACCTGCAAGGGTAATTTAAATATTGTGTGAACCAGTCGATAAAACTCCTTGTAAATACCCCTAACATAAACAGAACACGTGGTATTATTTGACTAAAATTTCCAAGAACATACAGTATATCCACAGTTAGAGTGGATAAGAGGGTAAACTTTTTTATTTCCCATTTTACGCGGAAAATTTATTCTTCATAAAAAGTTTTGATTTTGTTAAACATATGATTACCATGGAGTAAGTTAATATGTCATGTACAGGGTGTTCAGAAAATTAAAAATCTGAAAATTATGTAAAAGTAAACTACGTTCAATTTTAACAATATAAAACTCACTAAGAAAAGTTGTTTAGAATTAAAGTTTATGTCAGAATTCCAATGTATGGATAAATCAGCCTAGGGGAGAGTGGGGTAATAAGAAACGTTTGGGGTAATAAGAAACATAAAATTAACATAGTTGACAGTTTTAAAGCTGTAACATTGATGTTTTTTTCCTACATAATGGGCGACCCAGGGTACCCAGAAAAAAATTATTGGCTCAATTCTACAATAAATATAGTGTACAAAAAAAAACCGAATTTTATTCCAAAACTTTCACCTTATTACCTCGAAGGGGCAATAAGAAGCAAGCTTTGTATTTCATGCATACTATGAATGAAGAATTGCTGGGATACAAAGATACACTTATACATGTGTATCTTATTTCCTCAAAAAATTTTGGCGGGCCTAAAAAAATTTCTTTTTTTACTACAGGGTGATGAAAATACACGGAAATAAATACACAGCCTAAAGTTTTTATGCAACTTTATATTTTTAAAAATAACGTCAACTGACAACTCAAAATTCTTATTTCTAGTCAAAATTAACATTCCCAAACACGCAAAATTGTGATTTTTATAACTGTGACTCTGTAATTTCTTTTTTTTTCCTTGAAAATAAGAGAGTTTTAATTCTAACTAGATCTGAGCGACTTAAAATAAACGGTCCATTTCTATTTAAAGATAAAAGGTCGCACAAAGTGAAATATTTATTTGCGCGCTGTATGTCATCATGAGAAGGGGAATTAAAAATAGACAAAGATTCTTTGAGGAACTTCATCGTACAGCTGTCTTCTTGCACTTTAATGACTCGTCCCACATACCAAGCGATGGCATAGTAAATGGCATAGTCTCGTTCTGGTAGAATGGTATCTGTTCCGCTGTCTTCTTGATCTTCGTCATGAATTGGTAAGAAATCGAAGACAACATCATCATCATCATCCGAGCAAAGAACCTTAGGGTCTAATTCTTCCTCACATGGTCAATACCCAAATAAGGGGTAATAAGATACATGACCATAACCACTGTTATTTTTGTTACAGAATTTTTTTAAAAAAATACACCCCCAATGTCCTATCTTTGGATTCTTTGGCCCAGAAAATCACGTAAACAAAAATTAAGAATGTATAATGTGTGTTACGTAGAAAAAAAAATTATTCGTGTGAATACACTACTTTCACATGATAAAGTTTCATACAAGCATATTGTGCTGAGAGAAAATAAACTTAAAAAAACACAGTACCGTTGATTATCTTTTTGACTGTGATAGGCAAATAATGTGACTAGTTCGTGGAATTTTTTCAATTTTTTTGTTTACAAACAAAAAAAAACAAGAAATAGTTTCTTATTACCCCACTCTCCCTTAATTCGACTTTTTAAAAAAATGTTTAAATGTATCGTAAAACTTAGAATTTTTACAATAGTTATTAATAATGTACAGTAAAATGACAAACCGAGGATAAATAAATGTCACTGTCAACCACAAGTCAACTAACTCTTCAGTTATACAGTTTTTCTTTTAATTTTCAAACTAGTAAAATTATGCCAATTTATAAACAAATTGGAATTCTGAAATACATTTTTCTAATCAAATTTCCTAATACATGTTTTGAATGCTATTAAATATAAAAGTAGTTTAATATAATTACGAGTATAATTACCTGTTTTACTTAATAATTTTTGTAAGAAAATAATTTTTATTTTACCGTAAGTTTTACCACATGATATCACTTGATGCTTATGAAACATTTTTAAAAAAGTCGAATTAAGTAGATTTATCCACAAATTGGAATTCTGACATACATTTTAATTCTAAACAACTTTTCTTAGTGGCAGTTTTTCATATCATTAAAATTGAACGTACCTAGTTTACTCTTACATAATTTTCAGATTTTTTAATTTTCCGAACACCCTGTACATGACCTGTTAACTTACTCCATGGCAATTATGTTTTTAAAAAAAGCAGAACTTTTTATGAAGAATAAATTTTCCGCGTAAAATGAAAAATAAAAAAGCTTTCCCTCTTATCCACTCTAACTGGACATACTGTATATGCACTAAAAATATTATTTGTAGCTTTTGTTAATTTTTCCTTTTCATATCAAATTACTTCGTAACAAGGTGGATATGATTTAAATCAAAATGTGGTGGATGAAGTAAAAAAATATTTTGAGGTTTCTGGTTCTTGTACACACACTAAATCACAATTTTTTTCATCCCCTTTAATAATGGGGTGGGGGTGGTAATGGGGGTGGCTAATGCCAATTTTTTTTGAGACCTTAGCTTCTCTTGTATATAGTAAATACCAATTTTATGAACTCTTACCTGCTTGATTTACCTATTTACCCCGAATTTACCCCAATTTACCCCCCAACCCTTCAACGGAACAAGATGAAAATATAATCTAGTTCTAGATCTCGTTAAATTACATATGTGTACCAAATTTCAAGTCAATATCTCAAACGGTTTCAGAGTAAACGTGCGCACAAAAAAAAGTTACAGACAGAGACCGACCGTCAGACAGACACACCGACAGACAGACAGAAATTTGTTTTCACTCAAACTTAAAATCTCGATGTTTCATGACATTCTAAGCCTATTTGAACAATAAAAATTTTTGAAAATTTTTTTGTCGTTACTATACTTCCACACTGAAAAAAAAAATGGTTTGATTCAAGAATATATTGGTTTATATATAAGCAAATAAATATATTCTTCATATAAAACAAGTACATTTATTTCAAGAATAATTAATTTACTACCAGCTTTTGATTACTTGCCACAAATGTATTTGTTTTATATGAAGAATACATTTATTTGCGTATATATAAACCAATATATGCTTGAATCAAACCATTTTTTTTTCAGTGCACTGGATGTGAAAGTAAAATGAAAAAGCTCGAGAATATTGTAACCCATGAGAAAAACCGCTGCCCAAGGAATCACTACTTCCACATCCAGATTCTCTATCGAAGTCACTGGATGAAGTAAAAAAATAGTTTGAGATTTCTGGTTCTTGTACATACACTAAATCACATTTTTTTCCATCCCCTTTAATAATGGGGTGGGAGTGGTAATGGGGGTCGCTAATGCCAAAAATTTTTTTGAGACCTTAGCTTCTCTTGTATATACTAAATACCAATTTTATGAACTCTTACCTGCTTGATTTACCCATTTACCCCCCAACCCTTAGACGGAACAAGATGAAAATATAATCTAGTTCCAGAACTCGTTAAAGTACATATGTGCACCAAATTTCAAGTCAATATCTTAAACGGTTCCAGAGTAAACATGCGCACAAGAAAAGTTACAGACAGACCGACAGACAGAAATTTTTTTTCGCTCAAACTTAAAATCTCGACGTTTCATGACATTTTAAGCCTATTTGAACAATAAAAAATTTTTAACATTTTTTTGTCGTTACTATACTTCCACTGGATGTGGAAGTAATTGCAAATTAAAATCAAAGAACGTTACGAAAGCTGGTAGCCCGTACCATTTATTATACTCTTCGCAAATACGAAAACGAAGAGTATATTGCATTTGATGGGCACATTTCTAAAACCGGAAATATCGCTCGTAGACAAAAAATGTTCATATCATTGTGTTAGTGTCCGTCTGTCCGTCCGCCCGTCCGTCACGTTTCTTGTAAGCACGATAACTCAAGAAAGAAAAATCCGACTGTACTGAAATTTGGACAGTAAGTTAATGTTACCTAGAGGAAGAACCCTATTGTTTTTGAACAAAATCGGCAAATAAAAATGGTATTAATGATTTAAATTTGAAATTTTTATTTTTTTAATTTTTATGTTTTTGTAATTGAAGAGAAATCTGGTGGAATGATATTTCTTTTAAATATCTAAATATTTACATATTTTACAAATATCCTTTTCATAATGTAATATACAACAGTGAAAATATGATTTTAGCTCGTGTCTTATAATGTAAAAATTTACATTTTTTTACGTGTAAGGTGGTGGTGTAGTTCTTACGCTTTTGGCTCGGAATCCAAGGGTCCCAGGTTCGAAACCCAAATGGGGTTTGGTATGTTATTTTTTATTCATACTTTATTTTGCAGTCTTTTACCAACTATAAAATTAAAACAATTATATAAAAAGTTCAGTGAACAGGCGAAGAGTACGTTTTTAGCTTGTTAGCATTTATGATCAGTCCAAACTATATGAATATGAATTGTCCCGACCCCGTCGGCCAGCAGAAAGTGGGACAAATAATGTTAACTCCAGAAGAAAAATGTAAAGCACTATGTTGTGCAGAAGAAAATTTTTCGTTGGGATTTTTTCAACTCGTTTTGAAGTTTCTTTCCAAATCTCAGCCGTTTGTTGGCTCGTGTAATGCCCAAACCCGCAGTAGAACTGCAAAATAATTCTGCATGGTGGATTTGTCATTTCGAAGTCCACAATCCTGAAAAATTAATAATAAAAGAAGAGGTTATGCAATTAACCACTGTTGCATCTTCAGCCTCGGTAGAAAGGATATTTTCGACATGAGAAATAAATTGGGGGTGGACAAGGCAGCGAAGGTGACCTTTTTAAATGAAACAATTGAATAGAAATTAATATTCTGAATATTTTTGTGGTATGTATTATCTACTGTACTCACTCACGTTACGTTTATTATACATGCTGTTCTGTCTAGTAGAAATTGATTTTATTTTAATTAAATAAAAAAATAATCAGATTTAAATCACCTAAAAAACTCACGATTTTTTTAAATTAAAAAAAATTATGATTTTTTTCCACCCTGGTTTATAATGAATTTTGGATATTTTAATTTCTACAAATTTTTATTGTTGTTTCTCTAATTATGGCCCTTATTAAGAAAACTGCATTTAATCGAAATGCTTTAAAAATGTAATTAGTACGCTTTTATTGGCCAGCATATTCTCCAAATTACGCTCCAATTGAATTTTGGCATTCTATCAATATTCATTTATTTGCATCGAAACATATTTTATTAATTTTATCATATAAATATATTTTGTTCTCTCGATGACTCTATTTACACAATATCTAGTGGTACGCTGTTATCCTATATGGTTTCCAGCTAATCTCAACTTACACAAACAAAATATACGTATCGTTTATTGATTTTTTACATGCTTCTGAAATCACATTTATAACGAATGAATATCATTAAATCACGGTTTGAGAATTATTGTTATACACCAAATGCCCTCATAATTAGACAAATTTATAAACAACTCAATTAAACCAGATTTAAAATGATTTTATACGGGCTTACGCATAGTGTAGAGTTAGTTACACATGCACATATATTTTTTTAAATGTCCCTTTAATTTAAACATGTGTTGAATTGAATTAAATTGTTCCAGTGCAGTAAAGAGAGCAGTTTGTTGCGGTCATCCAACTATAAGAGGGATATCCTATGAAAACAATGAATGTTGGAGGGTACTTTTTGAAAACAGGCACCGGAATATAGTCAAAACATTATTTGAGCAATGTGATACATTAGGTTTTTCCGGTAATTCATTCCTTATAGCAGTGACGTAGCCAGGATTTTTATTCAGGGAGGGGGGGGGGGTCCGAACATTTTCAAGATACGAGTAGAGTAATCCAATTGGGATATACAGTGTTTCACTTGAAATAACTTTTTTATTTTTTGAATCGAATTTTATTTAAGTATAGAACAAATTAGGATCTACTTATGACCAGAAAAACATTCGCCTCCTACAAATGCAAAGCCACCTGCGGTATCAAAGTATGTGGAAAAAATGAAAAAATTATATTAGGCATTTTTTATCGGAAAATTTTGTTAATAAAACTTGTTCAGAATTGTCCAAAAACCTTATGCCCAAAATTCAATCAAAATTAAAAAATTAAAAAGATTAAATTTTAAAAATGATTATTTAAAATAAAACTGTAAATTGCTTGACAACTGCCTGGCAGCTTGGGTTTACTTTCAAACAAAATTGTCATAGTACAGTTTTCTAAACAAAAAAGCCATTAAAATGATATTTTTGGATTTGGACATTATTTTAATCAAAATTTATATATTTATAAAATTTTTATTACAGTGATTTAAATGCAAGTTTTATACTTTTTGCTGATGATGCGACAATTCTTGAACACCACCATTCACTAGATACGCTAAATCAAAATAATCCTAACACACAATCAAATATCAAAATGTGGTTTCTAGCTAACTGCTTGAATCTAAACGAAAATAAAACTCAATCGTTGACTCTCGCACTGAGAAATCTTGTAAACACTATATACTTCTGATTCTGTGAAGTTTTTAGGAGTCTGCTTGGACCCACTATGGACATGGGAACATGTTATTTCCCTCTCTATAAATCTCTCAAAAAAAATATATCTTATCAGAAATCTAGCAAATTCACTATCTCAAAGAGTATTACTAACAGCCTACCACAGTTTTTTCCACTCAACTATGACTTATGCCATACTTAATTGGGGACATTCCCCTCATGCCTCAAAAATCTTTAGCCTACAACGGAAGTGTTTAAGAATAATCACAGGATTAAAATACCAAGATGATTGTCGTGAACAGTTTAAAAAACTCATATTCTTACTGAACCTTGTGTCTATATTCTTAAATGTCTTCTCTATATGAAAAAAAATCATGACAGGTATAGGACTCACAGTGAAACACATAATTATCCTACGAGAAATAATAATCTAATTGCACAAAATTTTCTACGTCTCACAAGAAGCAGAAATGGCACTGGCTACTATTGTATAAAATTCTTTAACTGTCTTCCCAATACCGTTAAAGATCTAAACATAACAGCTTTTAAATCTAAAATTTAAACATATCTGCAGACAAAATCCTTCTACACCATACAGGAATATCTTGCCAATGATTTTTCAGACATGTAATAGCATAAGGTGAAGAAAAATGAAAACAACATTGTTAAATTTTTACAATTAATTATTTTTTATTTATTTGCTTTTATCATGCTTAGAGAATATTATTTAGGTATTATGCAAATCAATAAGTAAAAAGTGTGTAAGTTGTGATTTGCATAATACCTAAATAATATTCTCTAACATTGTTAAATTTTTATAAAAAACTAATTCCTATCTTAACAAACTCATTCTGTTATTTTATGACTTGTATAAATACTTTGTATAATTAATACCAATAAATTTGTATTGTATTGTATTGTATAAAATTTTCCGATAAAAATATGCCTAATATGATTTTTTGATTTTTTCCGCATATTTTGATGCTTTCAAAGGACCCCACATCATTAGCTAGTTCAAGGGCTTCCGAATAAAAAATATATGAAGAAATTGATTTAATGCGTAAATGGTTTTTTGAATTTTTTAAATTTTTTCACAGATTTTTAACTTCCAGTCACTGTAATTCTGCAGGGAAGGCATTACATCAATTTTTTCATATGACATTTTTTGTTCGGAAGCCTTGAAAAGAAGTTTGAAGAAAATTCCACCGAAATGATTTTTCCAATGCTAATGGTGCGGGGTCCTTTCCGCATTGTAAATGTCCCTTCAGTCGATTTACATTTTCGAGGCGTCGCGACCCGCAGCTTGTTGAAGGAGATGAAATTCTATAACTTTGGAAAAATGCTAGTTGCTCCACCTATAAACCCCTTTTTACAGAATTCAAATATCTCCATTTCTTTTCGAGAATTGGAGTTGGAGTTTTAAGTGAAAAACTTTATATTTATAGTTCTGCTAAAAACCGAAATTACTTCAAATGTAATATCACATATTGAAATGCATTGTTTTTTAATGAGCGGGATGCTAATGTTGGTCCCACACGCAGGCGACCAAGCATCTAGGAATGGCCCTGTGAGAAACAATTTTCTTTACTTCATCTTGTTCAGTTGTTTATTTTTTTGAGGAATCTCTGGAACGCTTCATTATAAAAAGGAACTAGATTTATACAATCACACCACATCTGTCATATTCACATGCAGCAGGTACGCAGCTATGCCATATATTGTGATCAAAGGGATCAATAAATTATTATTATTATTATTTTATTATGTTGTTGACTTCGCCCTATCAATATGGCTGCAATAAAATTGCAAGAAACCACACCACGATTTGCAACAAGGCTGGCTGGAATAGAAACTTGAAGTTAACCAGAAAAATTTTCAACAAAAACCGAAAATAAAATTAATATAATAATTTTAAATGTGTCAATTATTTAAATGTCAATTAATTTCGGGGGGGGGGGGGGGGGTCCGGACCCCCTGGACCCCTCCCCTGGCTACGTCACTGCTTATAGATCGACGTGTTAAACAATTGGGGGTTTTGCTGATAACAAATTTCTGTTTACGTTAGTGATGCAACGATTCTTACTTTTACGATTATCTAGAAAACTTAGTTAAATTTTATAGGATAACAATAAAAAGCAATTGTTTTTATTAAAACTATTTTATTATTAATTACTAAAATCAACCACTTGTTATATAAAGTCAGTTTACTATTAATGTTCTCAATTTAAGGGATTAAGGTAAATAATGTAAATGAATATGCCCCACTTAAAAACTTGGTTAGATAAAATAAAGCTGAATTGGAAGTTATTACCACTCAAGCCAAGATTGTGCAAAAACCCACCTTCTTTAGAAAAAGACGACCCACTCGGTACTTAGGTGGGTTTTTCTGGGTAATTGTGGTTTATACTGGGTTTTTATAAAATTCAATTTTCCCGTCTAATTTCCCACCTCGTTCGGAGTTGCTTTGACAATATAGCGTGTCACAACATCTGGACTGTGTTGGAAATATTCTCACGTTCTCAGTTATGAAAACCTAGTAAATATGTGTGGTTTTTTTATTCAAAATTGCATAGTTGTCCCGCTTCTAGTGCCGCAGTAGAAATAATTTTTCTACATTCGGCCATATTTGGAGCAAAGGAATAAGCTTGGAGCTGAAAAGGCGTCAAAAATTAGTTAAGATTTATAGACATTTAAATAAAACCTTTTGCCTTTCACATTTCAGTTTGGGGGTTTTTTTTTGAGTATTTGTTTCATGTTTTTATTTTTCTCAAGTTTATTATTTACCTGTTTTATTGTTTACTAATATATTGACACGTTACATTTTTGTTAATGTTTTGTTCACGTATTTATGAGGCAACAACATAATATTTTTTAAAATTGCTTTTTTTTCCTGCAAAAAAAACGAAAATCAAACAAAAACCCAGATGGGTTTTTCTAAAATCAAAAACCCACCCATTTCACCCACCGGTTTTTTCTAATGGTGGGTTTTTGTGCCAACCCTAGGCAAGCATGTAACCATATAAAACAAAAATCAATAATTAATTGTAGGATTGTTCGACCCAACCTATTTCTCCTAGTTGTTTGTATGAGACTAGCAGTGGAAAACAACTTCTCTGATGGAACACTGGAAGCCTTCAATGCAAAATATTTATGTGCCATGGATTTTAAGCAAAGAAAGGTTATATTTTTCTTTCCAGTGTCGAATCGTATCTTCCATATTAGACGACGCGGCGTAGAAATTAAAAACCACAAATCGTAAATAATCGTTTGCAATAATCGGCGATTACGATTAATCGTAAAATGCTAATAATTGATTTCTGCTTACACATTTATTGAAAAATTATTTTGAGTAGGTATTCAGCAGATTTTCTAAAGAAACTATCCGTTCATTCCAAGTACTGTTGATCGTCTGATCACGCTAGTATATCAATAAGAAATCTCCCCTACGAGACATCTTATCAACTTCTTTCACACATTTAATATTTTACATTCATTATGAAAAATTTGGCATTAGCCACCTCCGAGGCCACCCCCATTACCACCCCCACCCCATTATTAAAGGGGATAAAAAAAATTGTGATTTAGTGTGTGTACAAGAACCAGAAACCTCAAAATATTTTTTTCTTCATCCACCCCCACTACCATCCCCTATCACCACCCACACGCCGCTACCGATGTGGGGTATCGTTTTATAGGTTTTTGGGGTAGAGGATTTCAAATATTATATTATTAAAGTTCCATAAACTATTATTTCCACATACAAAATTTTTTCGTTGTGAGTGACTTGAATAAAAATCTGAATGTGGAAGTAGTGATTCCTTGGGCAGCGGTTTTTAGTATTACTTCCACATCCAGTGGAAGTATAGTAACGGCAAAAAATTTTTGAAAATTTTTATTGTTCAAATAGGCTTAGAATGTCATGAAACGTCGAGATTTTAAGTTTGAGCGAAAAATAAATTTCTGCCTGTCTGTCGGTCTGTCTGTAACTTTTTTTGTGCGCACGATTACTCTGGAACCATTTAAGACATTGACTTGAAATTTGGTACACGTATGTACTATAACGGGACCTGGAATTAGATTATATTTTCATCTTATTCTGTAGGGGGGTAAATAGGTAAATCAACCAGGTAAGTGTCCATAAAATTGGTATTTAGTATATACAAGAGAAGCTAAGGTCTGAAAAAAATGTTTGACATTAACCACCCCCACCGCATTATTAAAGGGGATGAAAAAAATGTGATTTAGTACGTGTACAAGAACCAAAAACCTCAAAATATTTTTTTACTTCATCCACCCCCACCCCACTACCGATGTGGGATATCGTTTTATGGGTTTTTGGGGTAGGCGATTTCAAATATTATGTTATTAAAGTTCCATAAACAATTATTTTCACATACAAAATTTTTCCGTTGTGAACACTTGGATAGAAAATCTTGATGTGGAAGTAGTGATTCCTTGGGCAGCGGTTTTTTTGACGGGATTTCGATTTTTCTAGCATTACACGGGTCATTTAAAATAAATCGGAACCGTCATGGCACACTTAGGTAAATGGAAAATTAAAAATTATATTATAAAAAATATTGACGTTTGAAACAGGGTTGGAAAAAAAACCAGTTTTTTTCATTTTAAACAAAAAAACAGTTTTTTTGCTTAGAATCGTTGGATTCAGAAAATTATGCAGAATTCAAGAATGCAATAATATACAGGGTGTTTCATTTAAAAATCGAAAGTTAGTATCACTTCCGGCGAAACCGGAAGTGAAAAAAAAAATCACTTGTATGTCAAAAAGTGCCGCTTATTATGTATATAGGATATCCCAAATTTCAATGAATTATCTTCAAAACTAAAGGAGAAAAGCAGGGAACATGGTACACCCGGTATTTAAGGAAATGTATAGAGTAGTTCGGACAAACTATTAGGTTAGTAAATATTCTGCCCTCTAAAAGCATACCTACTAATTTCACTCTACTTCATAACCCCTTTCTCAGATTTCAGATTTTATCTTTAGTTTGGAAGATATTGATCTGTGTAGTTTCACGTGAAACACCCTGTATATATACTGTTGATGTGATATGCTAGTATAGTAATAAGAAATCTCCCTTACGAGATATCTTATCAAGTATAGTAATATCTCTAACTCCACCTAGAGGATAATTAATTAGATTGACCTTGTTCATTTTAAGTTACTCAACACCTGCCGTCTTAATTTTACCCTGAAATAGTTTATTTTACTTTTCAGGCTATTATTAAAATCTAAGTGAACTTGAGTTCAAACCACTGAATTAGTTAGGTAACAGGGAAATTAAAATTTGATTTATTGCACTAGAACTTTAAGCAACAATAAAAGTAGGAAAAAATACGTGACTAGTGATTATAATTCGGTGCGTTAATTCCCAGGTGCGTTCCATAAAATGTATTTATTTTTTCTCACACATCAATGTCGAGGTCATTACGAATTTCCAACTTCCGCAAACAATACGCTGCGTTTACTGAAATTAAATAATTAGGGAAAGTATATGGAACACTCTAATATAAATATAAATCAAATGGTTACTCCACTCCAAAATGGACCAGTTTAAGGCCAAAATCATGCAAAAGTTTTAATAATATTTTTATATCAAAGTTAAAATATTCTAGTACTAATAGGTGTTTTTAATATTTTTAACAACGAAAGTGATGTTAAAAAATAAAAATTCAAGATGACGGATCCAAAATGGCCGAGGTAAAGACCAAAATCATGCAATATTCAATTAATTAAGAAAAAAATGTGCAAAATTTAGTAAGTAGTTACAAATATTCAATTAATAAAGTTAAAATATTATATGATTTATTAATTTTGAAAGTGTATTTTAATTAAAAAAACATTACTTATACTTTTTGCAGTTTTTTTGAAAATAATGACATAATTTTATGATGTCAACTTGGTGGAACACTCGTCAGTATAAAATAAACTTTAAAAAAAACTACATCCAACCTATATGTGTGTATCGAACCCTTGGATTACGATTCAAAAACGTAACCGCCACTCTACCGTCTGCATTATACATTATAAGTGACGAGTTGAAAATTATATGTGGCTGATGCCAAAAAATTTTCTGAGACCTTGGCTTCTCGTGCATACATTAAATTCCAATTTTATGGGCTCTACTTGCTTGTTTTACCTATTTACCCCCATTTACCCCTTAACCCTTTAACAAAATAAAATCAAAATATAATCTAGTTCCAGATCTCGTTATGATACATAGGTCTACCCGAGTCATATCATCAACCGTTCCACAATAATTGTACGCACAAAAAGAGTTACAGATTGTCAAATAGACAGACAGATTTTTGTTTCGCTCCAACTTAAAACCTCGACGTTTTATGACATTCTAAGCCCATTTAAATAAAAAATCAACAACTGATATATATGTATGTATATATATCGGATGCTTTAATAATTAGCTATAATAAAAGCCGAGATAAAATCATAAAAAAATATTTAAAAAGCTTTGAAGTATTTTAAAAATGTACCAAATAGTAAAAAAATAAACATTTTTAAATTCATGGATTCTGAAAACAAAATTCTTTGCGGGGCGGTCAATTGAGCAAAGTAACTGTGCAATAGTATTATATGACCACCAGCAAAGCTTTTATTTTCCATATGTATGAATTTGAAAATGTTTTTTTTTTACTTTTACTTCCACGTCCAGTGGAAGTACAGTAATGCAAAAAAAAATGAAAATTTGTATTGTTCAAATAGGCTTAGAATGTATTGAAACGTAGAGATTTTAAGTGTGAGAAAAAAAATTCTGTATGTGTCTAACTTTTTTTTGTGCGCACGATTACTCTGGAACCGTTTAAGATGTTGCCTTGAAATTTGGTATACATTCCGTTGAAGGGTTGAGGGGTAAATTGAGGTAAACAGAGGTAAATGCTAAATCAAGTAAGTAAGAGACCATAAAATTTGTATTTAGTATATACAGTGTGTTTTACTTCTGGTGAAGACACCCCCGTATCTTTTTTATGTGTGGCCGAATTTCCAATTTTTATCAGCCATACAACTCCATAAGACGATTTTATTCAACACATAAATGCCGCCTAGATCTAAAACGCCGACCTACTGCGATAAAAAGAAAATCGCAATTTTCGAGATATCATGGTAGGCTTAGAGATAGACAAAAATTTTGTTAATGAAAGTTGTTCGGAATCACTTGATATGTCCCCCTGTAAAATTTTGTAAAAATCGGAACATTAAATTTTATTTTTTTAAATAGGTAGAGGTATTCAGATTTTTACAAAATTTTGGCGCACTTAAATGGAAAACCAAAAATTATATTAAAAAAAAAATTGACGTTTGAAATGTCACTTATTTGGTATCGTTGGATTCAGAAAATTATACAGAATTCAAAAATGCAATAATATACAGGGTGTTCCAAACTGGAAGTGAAAAAAAAGTCACTTGTATGTCAAAAAGTGCCGCTTATTATGTAGCGACTGTGTCGCTCACGACATTTTGCTAGAAAAAATGTCATACTATGGTTTTAGAGGTGTTCCTCTATTACTTCTCAGTTCTTACTTAAATAATAGAAAATAATGCGTTGCAGTTAATAATACCACATCTGAATTAAATTTTGTTACGAATGGTGTGCCTCAAGGTTCCGTTCTTGGACCCATATTATTTATAATATATATATTAATGATTTGTATTACTATTTAAGTCCCAAAAAGTGTGTTCTCTTTGTTGACGACACCACCTTGTTAAGTTCTGAAAAAAGTTTGTTAAATCTAACTAAAATTGCAAAAGAAACGGAAGAAAAAGCTGAGAATTGATTCACAGCTAATAAACTTAAATTAAACAGAGAAAAAACACAAAATCTAATTTTTTTCTCAAATGTTAATATCACTGAAGGTAGTAAGTACAGTAAATTTACTGGGAGTCGAATGAAAAATATTTTAAGTCTGAAATTCTTAAAACTACTTATTTTTCCTTATTCCATAGTCATATCTGCTAAGCAACTATTCTGTGGGGTAACTCAACTCATGCCCAAAAAATTTTTATACTGCAAAAAAAGCCATTCGCATTATAGCAGGTGCAGGAATGACTGACCATTGCCAACCTATATTGGGCATAATGCCCGTTCCTTCATTATTTATTTTTTTTTTTTACCCTATTGGAAATTCACAAAAATATTATTAACTCCAACAGTCAATCGGATATTCATCATTATTCTACAAGTTATTTTAAGAAACTGTTTTTATTCGGTGGCTGATTATTTAGATGCAATCCTGATTTTTTTAAGTTTATAAATTAATAACCTTTTCATGTATGTATATTTGTGTGGAATGCATTTAGGTATCTGCGTTTGCATTTCTATTTGTGTTTGTATGTATTATATTTTTATATTGTATTATTTTAATAATATTTGACTAAATTTTTTATATTTTTATAAAGTTTTTATATTTATCTTTATCTGTAGATGATTGTAATTTGACATGCTACAAATGTAATTGACAAGGATGTATTGTAGTCAAATAAAATGAGTATGAGTATGAGTATATAGGAATTATAGGATATATCCCAAATTTCAATCATCTTCAAAACTAAAGGAGAAAAGGGGGGGGGGGGGGGGTACCATGATCCTGTTACATCCGGTATCGAGCCCGGTATATAATAGCCCGGTATATAATTTTTAGTGTAACAAATTTCTGTTGTACTTAAAAATTGTAGTTTGTCAATGAAAATAATTCCTAACTTCATTATTAGAGCATGGCATTTAAATATATACAAAATTTATGATAAAAATTGTATAAGTATATGGTTGTATTTCTTAGAGCAATGGCAAGTGTCCATTTATGATTTTTTAAATATTTATAATAAACCTCGTAATAAACCGAAAACTCTCGCGAAAAATAAACGCATATTTCCCCCTTTCTCTAGAAAAATCCTATCCTAAGTGCCCCTGAGCATAAAAGTGTCTAGAGTGCTTAGGAACAGCTCTGATCTGTACAATTTTTCTGGATATTTTTCATCAATCCTAAACACTTTTATTGCTAAAAGTATCTATTTTGTGGTGAAATATTTCTCGAAATTGAGTCTATACATAATACTTCACAGATAAGAGTGTACATGTGGATGCCGATATTTTGAAAACTGAAATATCTGATGCTCGAGGGTAATGAATGTAATTATTCTAGGTAATTATTATGTAATTTAGTTTAGAACAGGTATATCAGGCACTACTAACAAAAAATTATGTTTCGTAGTCGGTTTGAAGTGAATATCACATAATAGTACTTAGATAATTTTTTTGATATGAATTTCCATGTAATCATAGTGTGCGTATTTTTAAAATGTTTCTCAATGTTTATTAATAAAATGTTACTACAATGGTTATCTTGATAAGATACGTAAATAATTTACTGTATAGAAATAAAGAGAAGGTTTAATATAATAAATATTTCAATGAAGCTTTTGAAATCCAATTAAAGTGTTCTGTACGAAATTAGACATCCCTATTTTTAAATCGAATTAAGGACTTGGGGGATGTTCCAAAAATATCTATTGAGAATCTATGAATCACTACTTTATAGAAAATCAATACTGCAACTAGAGCCAGTGATACGATTACGAAAGTAAACCTTTAAGAAAAATGTAGGTACCATTTACTTTCATGTAAGTACCTACAACAAAGTACTGGACACGTCTTAAAGTTGTAAAAATAGCAAAAGACCTTGGGATTTAATAGTAATAATTTCTGTAATGTAAGTTGGGCGTTAGTTAGAATCTTATTAAAGGAAATGCATTTGATATAGTTTAAAAGGGATGAGTAAGCTAGGTATTTCATAACATCATTCCAAGAATGTGACTAATTCATAAAGCTCTTGCACAGTACATAATTTCAGTATTTAAGTTTTAACAGATTTTTAATAACGCCGTGTTTTTTTAAATTAAAGAATATTAAATACACGCAACAAGTGGAAGCAACAGATAGAACAATACTTAGGGCACAACGTGATAGGTACAGATACCAAGCATAAGTAGAGTAACTGTATTTTACCTGTATTAATAGGTGTAGTAGGTACTTACTTCTATATACAGTAGTCTGAGTCTGAGTTAGAGTAAAACACACAAATAAATACAATAAAAGGCCCCAACGTTCCATTTTGTTTATCACTTTTGTTTTACACGGTCACAATTTACAAAAAAATACTGTTTTAAATGCAGACTGCAGCAACATTATAATAAATGTTTTCGTTGTATCAATGTTTACATCTATAACCTGGATTTTAAAAGTTACTGGTGTATTCGATGATACCTATACTGGTACAGATTCACCATATCACAATTAACTTTACTTCAATTAGTAATTGCATATATCGGCACTTTATTTCACATTTAACTAAACTTAAACTACTTCTAACAAACACCGAAGGCACAAAGAACTCACGCCATACGCACGGACAAAGTGCAATGACTAACACTGCACAATTTTACTCGACGTTGCTGCTAGCGACCGTTGCGGCTACTTTTTCAACAAGCCCAAATTTTCTTTTTAATTTCTTCACTGTAGTTATAATACTACAAAGTACAACAACTAGATTATTATTAAAGAAATATATTTATACTTGTTCTTTAGTTGTACTTTAATTTCAAAACGTTCCGAAGTTTAAAGGAAACTGAATCGTTAAAAATCGCCTAACCAACACAGCAAAGGAGTGGCATATCTACGCAAACGCACAGGTATGTTTACTCAGAAGTGACACAGCGCCCGATACAAATTTTATGAATTGAAAGCATGAATCAACTTTTTTTCCTAAAATAAATCGGGATTCCGGTTAAATCACACGCACAAACAACAGCCTCTAGCCTCCCACATCATTTTATGGAAATGCTTTCGTTTTTGCTTAATTATCAATTAGTAGGTACTTCTTAAGTTATCTTTGGTTGTCGTAGCGATTCTATTTAATTTCAATTTTCTCTCTAATATATTCATAACCACAGACAGCATTACAATTTTACCTAGATTACGTACCTACACGTATGTTCACACCACTAATAAACTAAACCCCTCGCTTTGCTTTGATACCTACCTTAAAACCTAAAGTTTCTAGAGGTACTTATTCATAAAATGCACTACTGTGAGGTATGTATAGGTATATCTTTCGCTCTTTCCAATTCATTGGAATGTAATAACTAAGCCAGATATATCTATGTAGCTGAATAATAATTAATGTTGGAGCTGAAAATATTTTTTTAATTTTTGAAGATTTGAAAACAAGCGCCAAAGATATATAGAAAGCCACGGTTGGTGACTAATCAATTGTAATAACTAATAATGCATACCACCACAGTGGCGCCGAATGATGACATTTCCATTAACAGTTCAGGTTCGTTCATTGAATAAAACTTCCCAAATTTCGAAGTTTTTTTATTATGCCATTTCTTAAAGACACGCCGTGACTTTTTCAGGATCCTATTTGGATCTCTAACAGCATGAATAATTATTGACAAGATCGAATCCTTGATAGTCAGAGCTCCTATCTCCAGATTGCAATTCCAGAAACGTATTTTGTTCAATCGGCGGTGGTCCCATATATTAATTTCATCAGACTACGTCTAATATAAAGTGGACAAAAATTAGAGATAAGATTTTTTTTGGTCGAGAATTTGGCAAAGTCGCTATATTTAGGGTCAATTGTATAGGATATGTTTAAACATTAGTTTAAACCCACGTTTAAACGAAAGTTTAATCAAAAGTTTAAACTAGAATAGTTGCAGTATGCCCCTTGTATATTTTATAGTTAATTTAAGCGAACTTTATTAAAATATGAATACTTCCGTTTTTACGCAAACTTAAAATATCAATACTTTTTTTATTATTACTGACAGTTGACAACCAGATTGTGTGCTAATTAGGTTATATTACGACATATATTTTGTAGCATGCCGGGTTTTGTTGGTTAGAATATAGAAAAAATATATAAAATAATAATATATGTTTTCTGTGGGTTGCGAATATTACTCCTTAAAATGGATCCAGTGAAAAGAAGGACCCCAGGTAGCAAAGGCACGTGAAAATGACGTGAAAAAATGGTCAGGATTGACGAGAAATGACGAGTTAGATGACGCAAATGAAACGTGAAAATGACTTCCTAATGACTTCCTAATGTTTCAGGTTATTAGTAATAGGAACATATAAAACTACATACTAATTAGTAATCTATTTGATAAAAATAAAATAATTAATGCATAAATAAGTTTTGTCCTAATGAATTTGTTTGTTGGCCATCCGTAATTACTTCCACGTCCAGTGGAAGTATAGTAACGACAAAAAATTTTTTAAAAATTTTTATTGTCCAAATAGGCTTAAAATGTCATGAAACGTCGAGATTTTAAGTTTGAGCGAAAAAAAATTTTCTGTCTGTCTGTCGGTCTGTCTGTCTGTAACTTTTTTTTGTGCGCACGTTTACTCTGGAACCGTTTAAGATATTGACTTGAAATTTGGTACACATATGTACTTTAACGAGATCTAGAACTGGATTATATTTTCATCTTGTTCCGTCGAAGGGTTGGGGTGTAAATTGGGGTAAATTTGGGGTAAATGGGTAAATCAAGCAGGTAAGAGTCCACGAAATTGGTATTTAGTATATATAAGAGAAGCTAAGGTCTCAAAAAAAAAATTGGCATTAGCCACCCCCATTACCACCCCCACCCCCTTATTAAAGGGGATAAAAAAAATTGTGATTAAGTGTATGTACAGGGACCAGAAACCTCAAAATATTTTTTTACTTCATCCACCCTCCACTACCACCCCCCTATCACCACCCCCACCCCACTACCGATGCGGGGTATCGTTTTATGGGTTTTTGGGGTAGAGGATTTCAAATATTATATTATTAAAGTTCCATAAACAATTATTTTCACATACAAAGTTTTTTCGTGGTGAGTGACTTGGATAGAGAATCTGGATGTGGAAGTAGTGATTCCTTGGGCAGCGGTTTTTTATTTACATTAACATATCTAATATTTTTTACCCTCAATCCAACTTTTTTTCTCTGCAAATTATAATGTTTATTAAGTTATTAAATTCATTTTTACTTACCTTTACCAATTGCGGTCCGTACAATTCGAACCTACATGTCTCCCGTTGTCCGTATTACAATACTGACGCTTCAACCAACTGAGCTAGCTTGGCGACCGCTATTTCGGATGCTAAAAGCAGTATTTATGGTGGTGAATGAAGTCTTTATTATGTAAAATTGAATTTCTTGCCTTATTTAAAATATATGAAAATCTTTCAGGTTCTCGCTTCGAGTTACTAGTATTTTTATTTATTTATAATTATTAAGAAGAACTTATTTAATTTAATTAAACTGTCACCAGTGTCACCTGAGAAGTACGAGTAGTTGTTGAACAATGTAATTATTACATTAATTAGTATTAGTGGCGGTTCGTTAAAAAAAATATATTTTCCCCAGATCTCGAAATTGAAGAGCAGAGGGAGAAATCCGAAAAAAACATTTTCCTTATCTCAAATTTGATGAGTGGTGGAGGGGAAGTCAGGAGTCAACTATTTTAAGAATTAAAGTTTTAAGTTGAGGTACTTATACAAACCTGGGAAGCGTGTTGGAGAAAAAACGGTAAAGTGTAATATCGTCATCTACAACATAAATAGAATATTTAATGGTCTAAAACAGACCTAAAATTGAAAAAAACCAATAAGCAATTATTACCTTAAAAAAAAACAACTAAAATTTTTTTCGCAATAAAAAAAAACGGAATGAGCAGGGGCCGAACCGCCGACGTCATGACTTGGAAGACGACGCCTTAAGCACTCGGCCACCAACCTTTCTGAGGCTACTTACCTAAAGATTTTATAGTTGGAACACGCAATAACGAAAAGATTTTGCTTTTTAATGTATTTTAATCTAATTTTATTATTAAAAGAATAGATAGAAACATAATTTAAACAAATAAACTGCCGAATCTTTGCAAACTCTTTCGAATATAAATTATTTTGGATAATGTTAAAAAACATTATATCCTCGAATAAAAACGCCAATACTTATCCCTCACGACACGGTTTATTTTTTTTTTAAACTTTACACTCTGCTTACGATAACAAAATGCCATTAGCGAGTTTTAAAGTTTGTAATCCGATAAAATATAAATAAATTTAACACCGAAAAAAAACGACAATATGACGTGATGTGTAGCACGTCATTTTAATGTCATTTATAAGACGTCATTCTGTCGTCCATTTTTAGTGCCCTGACGTCTTTTTGACCAGAATCACCAGATTTTGACGTCATTATAACGTACCCTTGCTACCTGGGTTACGACATGTATTTTGTAGCATGCCGTGTTTTGTTGGTTAGAACATAGAAAAAATATATAAATAATAATATATGTTTTCTGTGGGTTGGGAATATTACTCCTTAAAATGGATCCAGTGAAAAGAAGGACTGCACAGTATTGAGGTTATAAAAACATCACACACAAATATTTTTCAATTTGCGCATGTATTATTTAACCGCAGCTTGGAGTTTAACCGGTACTCCATCCACCAGTTGATAGTTAAACTCTAGGTGGCCGTTACAGTCACTTATACAATGGACATTAGAGGCTTAACCTAAGTTTAACTGTAACTTGTAGTTTAAACTAAACCTATCTACAATTAACTGGCCCTTGTAACAAAAAATTCAAATTCTGTCAGAATTGCGTTAAAATTGGTAGTTAGGTGTTTTAGGAGTAGCTGATAACGAACCTATTGTCAAAATATAAGAATTCAAAATGGCGAATCTAATATGGCTGCGATAATTGCAATATTTTTGCGGATATAGGTACCAACATAAAATTTGATACACAGTAATTTCAGATTTCTCTGATAACACGCTTAATGTTAAAGCTGAAAACGTCACAACGACGGATAGTTTACTGTGTAGAGGCTATACAGAGGATAAAGGTCACCAAAAAGGGTAAAGTAAAATAAAAAACCGCTGTGCAAAGAATCACTACTTCCACATCCAGATTTTCTATCCAAGTCACTCACAACGAAAAAATTTTGTATGTGGAAATAATTGTTTATGGAACTTTAATAATATAATATTTGAAATCCTCTGCCCCAAAAACCCATAAAACGATACCCCAAATCGGCAGTGGGGCGGGGGTGGCGATAGGGGGTGGTAGTGGGGGGGGTGGATGAAGTAAAAAAATATTTTGAGGTTTCTGGTTCTTGTACACATACTAAATCACATTTTTTAATCATCCCCTTTAATAATGGGGTGGGGGTGGCTAATGTCATATTTTTTTTTGAGACCTTAGCTTCTCTTATATATACTAAATACCAATTTTATGGACTCTTACCTGCTTGATTTACCTATTTACCCCAAATTTACCCCAATTTACCCCCCCAACCCTTCGACGGAACAAGATGAAAATATCTAGTTCTAGATCTCGTGCGCACAAAAAAAAGTTGCAGACAGACAGACAGAAATTTTTTTTCGCTCAAACTTAAAATTTCGACGTTTCATGACATTTTAAGCCTATATGAACAATAAAAATTTTAAAAAAAATTTTTGTCGTTACTATACTTCCACTGGATGTGGAAGTAAATGAGCAGTTGGGGATTTATACTTCTCCCGCCTAGGGGCTATAGGAAACTTGCCTCAGCAGTAAAAAATGATATTCCCTCTACACCTCACCTCCCCTTTTAAAGGGTCAATTGCCTCCTCGCTTTCTCCCCATAGGTTTGCCAATAACACAAAGCACAAAATCATTAGTACTGGCAACAGTGGTCTTGGATAAATTAAAAACCAGATCAATATATAATGTTTATTTTATCATATGAGAACGAGAACAAAATAAAATTTGAAATAAACTTGGTATGCAGTATGCATTTAAAATATTATTAATTTGGACATAGGCCAAATGGGCCTAGGTCAGATAGGCTTATCAGCAATCAGCAAAACAACTCCTAATTTAAGTTCTATAACAGATATTGAGAAAATTCTATGTACCGGGTGGTCGCGCGAACGTTAGAACCTTATTTAACTTATTTATTTTTGGAGTTACATAAAAAAGTACAACAATTAACGTTATAGAAAATCACATGTATTTTCCAAAAATTATTTCAGAATAACAATTGAAAGTCGCATTTATGAACTTTACTTTGGTTTTTTTTAATGGAACACTCCATATATATTTACACCATTCGAAAGGCCATAAAAAAGCTTTTTAATTATATATAATACATGGTATTTATCTTAAAAAAATTTGTCTAATTACTTCCACATTCAGTGGAAGTATAGTAGACAAAAAATTTTTTTAATATTTTATCTAAATCCACGCCTGGGAATTGTAATTATTTTCTAATTACAAGTAATTATCCAGCTCTGATATAAATAAACAACTAGTGGAAAATGTTGGCTACACACACATACATTTGATGGGTTGTTTTCCATTTTTTTAAAGCTATTAATCCACTTATTGCGATGTTTTTTTGTTTTCAGAAGAACTGTGCATTGACACGGCTTCTGAACAACATGTACTGTTCTGAGGCACTGAACAATATCTTTTACCCTTACTAGTCATTTTAGAATGTTAATTGATATTATGAAGTAACTTTGTACTTTTACATAATATAGAACATTTATTATTTAACAGGTAAACAATACGAAAAATAATTGTTCCCTCACTTTACCAGTTATATTTTTAGATAATAGATGTCGCACCCTTTGTGATTTGCGCGAATATCATATATGGCATATGGCCCATTTTCCCCAAGCAAGTACCGTCACTGGTGATATTAACGAACATCACTTAACCATTATCTTTTGAAACGTTTATTCGGTTTAGTCGATATCAACTAAATGAGTTAAGTATGATAGATTGAAATGCTATACTTATACTCGTGTCTTTATTACTTTTTACATTCCACCTAATGCACTATTCAAGCTGCTTTACAGGTTTCTTTGTTAAATACTCTGACCTTTAATTTAATGAAGACTGTGAATCAGAGTGTCCTACTTTTATTCTGTACATTGTCTGCAAGTTGACTGTACCATTTAATATCATATCACCCAATTAACTTATGTATATGAATATCAATATTTTAAACATGGACGCTGACTGTACCCAAGATTGGTAAAGTATACCAACCTTGGACTGTACCTCACTTAAAGATTTGCTCTTATCATGTAATATGATGAACAAGGGTATTTCTCAAATAGGTACCTGTTTGATTAACATTTTACTGGAATACGGCACAATAGAGAAGTTGCATGATTTTTTTTTATTAATGAAAATCGATAGAGCATCAAAAAAAGTTATTAAAATGTAAAATTTATGATTTTTTGAATGTTAATACAGCGAGAAAATAAATAATTTCATCGGTGAGGAATTTGTGTATTTTAAAACGGCAGTTATTTGGCGCCATTAACTGTAACGTTTTCCGTTATGATTTGTCCATCGAAATTAATAACAAACTGGAAGATGCACTCGACTAGAGAAAGTGACACAGAGAGAAAAACTTACGTGCACTATTCCATCCTTTTTCTCGGTCTGTTTAGAGACGGTTAAGCCAATCGAACGTTTTCTTCAACCAGTCAGATCTTGTCAGACAAGGACGGAATAGTGAACGGAAGTTTATTTTTTCGTATAAACATGCTTCAGTAGTTTCGTATATCAAAAGCAATTCCGATGGGTTTGTCAAATGTCAGTTTACTGTTTATTGTATATTATCTAGTAGAGGAATCTACTACTCATCCTCTGGGGAGGCCGGTTCTATTGGCCCCCCACCCCAGATGAATTTTCTGGCTGCGCCACTGACTTATGAATTACAAATATTGAATTGTGCTTAAATGTAAAACTAAGAGTATCACTACAAATATGGTAATTTTACATTCAAGATTCTCCAAAATTAGTTCGTATATAGACAGACGTCAGCAAGAGGTTAGGACACTGCGTCTACTTTGGACAAATTAACCGACTAACGGATGTCGTCATTGGCTTCACGCCAATAAGAAACCGTTTGCAGTCACGTGGTTTTGTTTACGGCATAATCTAAATATTAATCTTACGGAAAATAAATTTTATTTTGAATTTATTTTGTTATAATTGTTTTCTGCGTAATGGAAATTAAGAGCAAATCACTTTTTCAAGCATTTTAAAATTTCATGCATCTTCCCTATTGCTTCTGCGTGGTGCCTCACTGAGAACAAGTTGGTACACAGCCAATATCTGTTGTTCAAATAAAACATACTTTACATAAAACACGATAGTTAGCACGTCGCTGGCAAAAGCCAAGAGATATATATCGAGCTGTAGTTTGCGCCATATATAGGATTCGTCTCTTATTCGTTCTCTATATCTACATGATTTTTTGGTGAAAAGAAATTTAAAAAAAAAACACGAAATCGTCTCCATTAGACTACTAATATAGGTACTAACTATAGGACTAATCAAAATTTCCGAAATCAGTTTGTATAATATATATTCGCCTCTTCATTCTCTCTATCTACACGGAAAAAACACTACTGTATTCTGAATCATATACCCGTTCAGCCAATGGTACACTCTATTCAGTATTTCTCGGATATAGTTATAATTAATGTAAACAAAGACTTTTTATTGTTAAACAAGATGCTTATCTTATTACCTTAAATATAAACTTCTTTTGGAAACCAAACAATGATTTAATGACAAGGACTCTTTCATTGCTATAATACTCTGTTGCTATTTCTACACTATATTATTTTTCATGGTACAAGATAACTTTTTGGAAAGATAATATAACAATTGGATACAATAAATTATTTCACTGTCCTATTATTACTTAGGTTAATTTCAAGTGTAGGTATCATTGAATGGATATATTTTTATAGTAATTTTATTCTGGTATGTTTTCCTACCTAATGTAAATATAACTATTTCAATAACAAGGATATATTACCTCAAAAATATATCGATATAGAGTCAATTTTGAGATATAATTATTGGTAGATTATTACTTTAATTGATTGCCAGTATATAATTATTCATTTAATATAGTGATAGTATTGACTGAAAATATCAATTAAAATTTATTGTATTTTTGGTTATAGTTGGGTATAATCTGAAATGGGTTTGGTATGAGTTGATAATTCACCTAAGACACTATGTGTCGCACATAAAGTTACTATAATAAGAAAAACGTATACGATATAAGTAACATTTTTCTGTATTATTGCTATAATTTTATGAACGGCATATATGAAATAATACGCGAATTATCAACTATCAACACTCATGTGTTATTCAAAAACGTTAACTTAATGATTTCATGATGGAAATCACTAAGTTAACGTTTTTTCTAGACACATGTCTAGATGATTCGCGTATTATTTCATATATGCCGCTCATAAAATTATTGCAATAATACCGAAAAATGTCACTTATATCGTATACGTTTTTCTTATTATAGTAGCTTTGTATGCAACACATATGGAATCTTAGGTGAATTGTCAACTCATACCAAACCCAATTTAGATTATACCCAACTATAACCAAAAATATAATAAATATTAATTGATATGTTCAGTCAATACTATCACTATATCACTAATAATTATATAAGATTATCAATTATAAAAATTGTTTTCTACTGAACTTTCGATGGCAAGATTTAATGATGAACTTGACTGTTATTTGTGTATTCTTGTACATATTTATGCATGCGTCTAAGAAATGGTACAGGATATCAAGAAATAAAAAAATTTTTATATAACAAAAATATATTTTCTTTATAGTAAAACATTTTTGAACAAACACTTTAACAAATCAATAATAATATTACTGAATTTAATCAGAACAAACCTAAAAAGATTTTCTTTAGTAAAATATTCGTGAACAAACTGTTTAATTAATCAATACAAAATATTAGTAGTTATGTTAGTCCAAACATAAAAAAAGATTATATAGCATAAGCCACAGTTATGATATTTCAATGCTAAATTCATATGAACAAAAATAAAAGTTTAAGAGAAAATATAATTATATATTCCCAAGAGTTTGGTTACAACCTGTAGCCAGAAATTTTCACTTCGAAAAAAAAACTGACCAGTACACTTGTTTTCAGCTAGATACTATTGTTTCCCATTTAAACAATTTAAAACTTGTAGCACTGTTGCACATCGGGATTCACAAGTTTTTGGTAATTGTTCTGTAAAGGAGGAAGTTTGATTATTGTAAATTTTTATTATACCAGTACCAGTATATGTTTTCCAACAAAATGCTTATTTATTTAAAAATAATATACAAAAATTCTAATACGTACAGGTTGTAACAAATATTTTTGTAACATTGTAACAAATCAAAAGTTACTGCAATTTATTGTCAAATGTATCTAAGTTAGTTTTTGTTAGTTCTTTTTGCATTATTAAATAAATAAGGATTTTGTTGTAAAATCAAATCAAAATAGTAAAATAGGTATATCTACATTGTACAGGGTTATCCTTAAGAATATATTTTGTAATGTAATGTACATGTATGTAATGTACTATATACGTAATCTTACACGAAGGGGGGCTAAAGGCTGACTAAGAATATCACACTAGATTTTTCTAAAAAACTTACTAATATAAATTTTCGGAAAATCCATAGATATAGTGTATTATATTATTATTATATAAATAGGTACTTACCGTCAAATACAGGGATTAACTCCTGTAACTCCCAGGATTCCAACATTTTTTTTCTATGCCTACACCAGCTATTATTGTGCACAACCAATTAGAAACAAAGCGGTACTACTGTACTGCAAATTCTGCGATAGACCACCTATGGCCTTTTTCCTTAGAGACAATGGGACTTCAAATTTTTTTAATTATAAAAGGTTCGCTTCAACGATAAGGATTAATGAAGCTAATACTGGATATAGTTCTCATAAAGGAAGCAACATTTACATTTATTAATATCATGGATAGCTAAGAAAATATAAAACATTGTACTCATTATTTATAATTTAAGTAAATGATAAGTATTTTAGATCGATGACGTTCTTTATTAATTAAAACGAAACAGACTATTGCTGATTACCCATTATTTTCATTGAACAAATTTGATAGGTTTGCTTCAATAAAGCTAACTATTTCTGAAATAACTATATACTTCAGATCGTTATTAACAGTGGTTTTAGCATTCATGTGATTATTTTTTTTTTTTAAAGCAAATTGAAATATGATTGATTTTCAATTAAAAATTTGTGATTTGATATTTCATTGTTTAGATAACACTGTTTTAGATCAATGCTAATTAATATTAATTTAAACGAAAGGTCATCAAACATAGGACTGTCATCGGAAATACAATAACAGTTTTTTCCATGTACATGAATTTTTGGTGAAAATAAATTTAAAAAACGCGACCTTGTATCCATTAGACTACTAATTAAGACTAACTTACGACTGGTCAAAATCTCCGAAATCAGTATTATTAAGTTATCAACTCTTCAAATGTCAATAACATCTTTTAGACGTTCAGTAGTAATATACTTACCTACTAATTTTCACGACAAATCCATTGATAATTTCAAATCGAAAATTGGTTTGATATTAACCAACCACTGTCTGTTCTTCGCAAAAAAACGTGAATTCTTCATATCTGGGCTCCAAAGCCGGAGCACAATTTTTTTTTTTTTTTAATTCGTGTTTTTTTATGACAATTGAAATGCCGTTGGTTGCAATAAAAATTATGCAAAATCCACCGAGATATTTACATTTGTTTAAGTTGCAAAATTAATTTTTTGTGTAAAAAAGTAGCAAATTGAATTGTTTTTGCAATGTTATTTTTGATTATATAAATGTACGTTAAATACAATGTATTTACCGAAACAGAACTGTAAAATATTAATTTGATTTTAATATAAGTTTAATTTTTTTTTTATTATAAATTAATTGCAAAAAAAATTATTAATATTTTGCAACGGGACAAAGTGCATTTTATTAAGGGTAAAAATTTGTACTATTTCTTATAATATCGTTGACATACAGATTTTATATTTGTTTCTACAATACTTCAAAGTTCGATGATCGAAGAATTTAATTTTTTGCATTAAAATGTTATTTACAATAGACTTCTTGCACAAAATATAATTTTAGCATTTTTAGAATCTTTACTTAATACAAATCACAGTATGTAAAGGATTTTTTCTTATTCTTTCTTTTACAGACGGTATTCAACATTAAAGTTTGAATAAATCCGTTAGGCGGGCAAACAACGTGTGACGTCATGCGTCAGGAGATGCACAGCACTAGCGTACATTTTAAATTAATTCCATTCATGGATGTTGCCCTTGTAAATAGCTTGATAGTGAAATCTCTCCGTTCTCGAGAAAAAAAAATCAGCGTAGCACCAGAGAGTGTAGTTTTTATAAAGTGAAAAATTCTATATAAGAAATGGCTATTTACTATATTTTTTGTGGTACAGATATATTTATTTCGAAAAACTTGATAAATTGATTGATTATAAAAATCGTGTTTTTTTACATTTACACTGCCAAATCTTCAAATCTTATATATCGATCTGATTTTTTTTTTAACTTCAAGTACACAAATAAGTGCTTTTTGTTTCTATCGGTTATTGTTTATTATTTTCTTTAAACATTGAACTTATTACTTGACTATTACTTCGCTAAAAATGTACTCAATTTTTTGAACAAAAATATGGTCATCTAGGATTTATAGTTTTTTGTTTATGAATATTTTTGTGACGCAGTAGCGTATGGCATAGATCTAGCAGGCGTAAGGCGTAAATTATGCGATTGACCCTTGCAATAATATTTTTCTGTCATATTTAAAACAATTTAAACCCTTTTAAATATGGTACAATTCACAGACCGAATACAACTAAATAATTTCCTCAGTTTTGGTACGGCAGTGATTGACAGATCACCTCGGAGCCAGATGGATGGGAAGATATGCTCCAATTAATTTTTCTGCAAGATCACCAGACCAGACCTTACACCAATGGATTTTTTTCTGTGGGGTGTTTTAAAGCAGAAAGTCTATGCAGACAATCTGCCGCATGATCGAGAAACAATAAAAGCACGAATACAAGTTGCGGTGAATGAAGTGAATGTACCCTCACCATTCGTAAGATCTATTGTGTTTTCCTACAATCGTTGAAGTTAATGTTTTATGTTATGTTAATGTTTGAAAAAAAAATGTAAAAATGTTGACAAAAATGTAAAAGTCAAAATTTAGACTTCATAATTTGTATTTAGGCTATATTTTGGATTATAAACAACTTTGTTTTATAAACATTTTGTCCAAAATAATAAATGAAGGTACTTCTCTCTTGAGGCATTTTGATGTTTTCTTAATTTATTAACACCCGGTACGTCTAATCTAAGATTTTTATATGGTAAATTCATTTTTTCAACAAGCAGAATTTTTTTATAATGACTTTTCGTCATAAAATCAATAATAGAGATGTTTTTCCTTTTGTCAACTCCATCCGGGGACACACTGTATATATAAATTAATTTAAAATATACGGCACATGCAAGAGGCCTATTAAAGATTCGTTCTTTGTGTATACTTACCTTATGGGGGAGCTCATGACGAAGAAATTGATGGGTCGGATGTTTTTGTATGACCTTTAGAAGTGAAAATATAAGCAAAAATCTAAGTTGCAAAATTAATTTTGTTTACAAAAAGTTAAATAACAATTAAAGCCGCCGTTTTGAGTGGTCAACACTATTTTTTTCGGATTCCTGAGGAAATTCTGTAGGGGGTAGACTAATTTTTGGCTAGTCCCAACTTTCCGAAACATTTTCCTAATATCACTGGACTATTTAGAAGAATAAAAACCTAACTTCTGCTTATATACTTTTTATTTGAATTAAAATATAGTGCCTGGTTATTATATTTACATATTACACATACTATAAATATTAGATTGCAACTAAAAAACCACATTTTTTTAGTTGCAATCTAACATATAACAACTAGATATTAAGCAAGTTATTGATCACATTTTACATTGTACATAAATAATATGTTTTCACTTGAAAAGTAAATAAATTCTAATGGAACGGTTAGTATATCATTTTCTCTTACATATTACCTTTATATCTAATACTAGTTTTACCAAAAATATAAATGAATTAGATTTTACTATTTTCTATCTAAGGTGGACATAGGATTACTATATATTCAAATATCTAAAATATAAAAAAGCAGTTTAATCTACAAAAATAAGTTAAGAAAGGTATAATACAAACATTTTAAAAATATAACAAACAACGAAACTAAGAACAAACGAAATAGCATATACTGTCAATATTAGAAATTCCTCACAAAATGTTGATATTTTATTCCTTATTTCTTTAATGCCTCTGTTTATTTATAAAATATTAGGACTTTCCAAATATAAAAAGGCAAGTAGCTTACTAAATGAATTTTTTTTAATAAGAAATTTTTTTGATATATTTCAAAAATTAACAGACATTAAAGAAATAAGGAATAAAATAACACTCTGAAGATATTACATTCTCTTGCCTGTAACCTCATCACAAAGAGCTGAAAGGGCAGCACACTCCTCCAATTTTTGTTGCAGTGACACCTCCAAGGAGCCACATTTAATTTCTAGACGTTTGATAATTGCCTTCAACGTATTGATGTCCTGTTCATACTTATCTCTCAACAATATAATTTCTTTGTTGGACCTACAAAACAAATATAATTAGAAAGAAACTCCATGTTCGTTGGTGGGTTTTAGTGCCATACTCGCTACGAGAGTTGACTACTATGCAAGTACTGCCAAACAGATAAATGATGGTGAGTGGTGGGTTTGCATAAATGCTCATTTATCAGGGTTCCCCGCGACATCACGCCTGGAAATTTCCCGACTTTCCTGTGTTTTTCTGATAAATTTTCAAATGTCCAAATTGGGATGAATTTTTTTTTTTTTTGAGTAAGATTATTTGGTTTGAATAATAAAAAATCTACAATATAATTTTATTTGAAAAATTAGTTAAAAATAAAACATGAATTTCTTTCTAAATTCAGATATTTCTCCATGTAATTAATCAGCCAAAAATATTTACCTGACAAATTTAAATTTTCCCCATCTCTTTTATATGCCCTGACATTTCTCGGTTTTCCCGGTTGCTGGGAACCCTAGTATCTGTAATGAAACCCCGTAGATCACTGCTCACCATTATTTATCTATTTTGCATAATATCTCTGTATCTTAATTTTTTAAATACAATTTTTTTTCCTTTTCATGAACCTCCGAGAGTAAAAAATCAAAAATAGTATTTTCTTGGCTTCAGTGCAGAAAATTATTTTTTTGATTATTGAACCATTACATCTCTTTTAAAAAAATGCGTTGTTTATTAAAAGTGCCCAATTTTTTCTACATGACAATGTTTCCTAAATCAGATTTTGTGAGAAACTAATAAGTGAGATATTATTATTAATATATACAGGGTGTTCCAGTTTTTTGTTTATAATTTCAGCCATAGATAGAACTAAGAAACCACGAAACAGTGCATAAGAGTTGATTTCATGCTATAATCTCTTAATCAAGCAAAAATATCTAAAAAAAACCGCTGCCCACGGAATCACTACTTCCACATCCGGATTTTCTATCGAAGTCTCACAACGAAAAAAAACTGAATGTGGAAATAATTGTTTATGGAACTTTAATAATATAATATTTCAAATCGTCTACCACAAAAACCCATAAAATGATATTTATCCCTCAACTCTTCAACGGAATAAGATCAAAACATAATCTAGTTCCACATCTCGTTAAAATACATGTGTGTACCAAATTTCAAGGCAATATTTTAAACAGTTCTAGAGTAATCGTGCGCACAAAAAAGTTACAGAGACCGACAGACAAAATTTTTTTTTGCTCAAACTTAAAATCTCGACGTTTCATGACATTTTAAGCCTATTTGAACAATAAAATTTTTTTTGCGTTACTAAACTGGACGTGGGAGGAATATGAAAAATATACAAGGTGGTCACTATGAAATATAATTATGGTGGATATATTTAGACTATAGTTGTTACAATTACCGATCAAGAAATCTGACATAGTTTTAGTGAAATGTATACAGGGTAGTCACTCTAAAAAATAACTAATTAAGAAACGGCAGAGGAAAATCATATTTGGTATGTAGTCTAGTTGTCACTAGTGCTAGGAAGAAAAACTAACACTTTTAATTAAAAAAATATACAAGTAGTCATCCTACACAAAAGATAATGAATAAATGAAAAGTGCTAAATAGAGAGGGAACTTTAACAGTTTCCCAACACTCTCAAACAAAATTTCTGTCACATAAAATGATATTATAGTTGAAGCAACCGCCTTTGTGAGCGACATTGAGAGGCAAGGGGTGCAGAACGCAGAGCCGGATTTAACTATATTGTTTGCTTGTTTACTTTTTATAATATTACACTTACAATATCCCCAAAGCACTGCTATGAATTTAACAAAACTTACTAAAATTATTTTCAAAAACACATTACCAAAAAAATAAATACGAAGAAATTATCGAATTATATCTTCACCCCGACATTATAAGCTCGACTGCGGTGTCTCTAATTGTAGTCTTGGATTAAACAACGCGCTCATAATGTATACCCCTACAGCTACATCAGATAGCCGACATCTTCTCTCTCACTTAATGTAAAAGTGGAGTAAAGACGGGAGATCTAGTTGCCGCCTATCCATTACCCTCGTCCCTCATAACGGTTCACTATTAAGATTACTTCAACTATACTTTGTGTTTTAGTTCATAAAAAAAACTTTTTTTTCTTCACTTAAATTATGAATAAACTAAAATCAAATTAGAAAACTACTTGTACTTCATCAACCAGATTGTTCCCAGAAATTTATAAAGCACAACTGTGTCATGTTAGTCCCCTTTCTTCAACATATACCCTTAGCAGGCCAAAACGCTGCTGTATCACAAAAGCCCCATTGGCGGGGCTACCCTGATAATTTGGTAATGGTAATTTTTACCATTCCTTCTTTACGTTTTCTTAAAGGTGAAGCTAAATATTACAGTTTCACTATTTTACTTCCACATCCAGTGGAAGTATAGCAACGACAAAAAAATTTTTATTGTTCAAATAGGCTTAAAATGTCACGAAACGTCGAGATTTTAAGTTTGAGCGAAAAAAAATTTCTGTCTGTCGGTCTGTCTAACTTTTTTTATGCGTACGTTTACTCTGGAACCGTTTGAGATATTGACTTGAAATTTGGTACACATATGTACTTTAACGAGATCTAGAACTAGATTATATTTTCATCTTGTTCCATCGAAGGGTTGGGGGGTATATTGGGGTAAATGGGTAAATCAAGCAGGTAAGAGTCCATAAAATTGGTATTTAGTATATACAAGAAAAGCTAAGGTCTCAAAAAGATTTTTGGCATTAGCCACCCCCCATTACCAATCCCCACCCCCTTATTAAAGGGGATGAAAAAAAATTATGATTTAGTGTATGTACAAGAACCAGAAACCTCAAAACATTTTTTTTACTTCATCCACCCCCACTACCACCCCCTTATCACAACCCCCACCCCACTACCGATGTGGGGTATCGTTTTATGGGTTTTTGGGGTAGAGGATTTCAAATACTATATTATTAAAGTTCCATAAACAATTATTTCCACATACAAAGTTTTTTCGTTGTGAGTTGACTTGGATAGAGAATTGGATGTAGAAGTAGTGATTCCTAGGGCAGCGGTTTTTTAAACCAAACAGCAGGAATCGAAAATATCATGATATTTATATAAATATCAGACAAACTGATATTATATCACCAAAAACGTGATATATATCACTTTTTGATATTTATTTTTATTTTTTTAATTCATGTAACGTTTAATAAAACCACGATTGAATTTAAAACAGAGCATATCATATTTTAAATCGTTTTTATTCAATGTTTTTTAAGCTTATTATGTCTTAGCTCTGAAAATGTAACAAACCAAACATTAATTCTAACAATTTAAAATAAAGTCAAATTCTGTTCAGCTGCCTCGGGTGCCCAAGGCACTCGCCCGAAAGTTCTTCTCACGGCCCAATGATGTATCACTTTACCCGGGTCACCTCCTCTATCCTCCCAGCTGCATTTGGGTGTCATTGGGTTCGTACAAGTGGGAAGAGAATCATGAGTTTTGTTACATCAAAATTAAAATGACGATCTTGCCCCGTCCAACTGTAAAGCTAAGCAGCTGAAAAGAATTTGGCTTAAAAAAACATAATAAAATTGCTCTCATAGATGTTCAATATTATTATTAAGGACAATAAAGAAGTACCTATAAGTATTAAAATGAAACTAATTTAATTATTTTTCACCAATGGCGTAGATGTTTAATCGCGCACCATAGGCGTAGGCGTTTTATTTTTATATTTGCGATATATATCATGATATTTATGGTGATATTTATGGTGTGATATTTTCCATAAATATCATGATATATATCAAGTGATATATATCCTTGATCCCTGCCAAACAGGGCAAGAAATTAAAAAGTTATTTCAAAAGATTCAATTTTTTTCTCATATTATCTCAGGTTGACCCTATATGATATGATATTTGTAGCATGTAATTTATATGCACATATAAACATTACGCGTAATGAAAATTATTTTAACTTTGACAGTTTTGATGACCTTAATTAAGTCACTGATACCAAGCGGAAACTGATCTGTGTTGCAGATGCAGAACATTTTAACAATTCTTTTGCGGTTAAACTAAACAGCAACAAAACGAAACATTAAATTTAAAAATGTCTTTGATCTTGGGAGTCACCTTTGTCGATATACCACCCTACTATCTTTAATAATAAAAAAGTGTCTAACACCGTAAGCGCTGCACCACTGAGTCGGCCCGATTCCAGAAAATTTTACACACTTAAAACTGCTCTTCAAATTCCCTTACCAATTTTTACAACCCAAAAGCCAATTTCAACTGCTTTTTGTATTTCATTAATGAAAAAATTAAAAAACAACAATACATATAAATTTTAGGCAAACATTTACCACAGAAAATAAAGCAATATTGTCTTGTGAAATTTTTCATGGAAAATAACTTCAGTTGACTCGCGCAAAATTCACAATGAATAAAAAATTTTTGTCTGCAAGCAAAAATATAAATAATAAACCAGAGATGGTAATGGTTTTTTCCCTTATTGGGAATTTTCCCAAAAATGGGTTTTTTCCTGGCAGGGTTGAAATGAAAAAACCCGTTTCCCATTTTTGAATTTACCGCCAATTTTAATCTAACTTTTAGACTAAGTTAGGTTAGGTTAGAAATTTTCCCAAAAATGGGTTTTCTCCTGGGGGGAGGGGTTGAAATGAAAAAAAACACCGTTTTCCCATTTTTCAATTTGCCGCCAATTTTAACCTAACTTTTAGACTAAAAGTTAGAACTAAATCAAAGAAAAATAGCATTAAAGCCGTTATATGATGAATACAATCAAATATACCTTAACATATCTCAATTCATTTTAATAAAAAAAATATTTTTCCCTGTGAAAAAAAGACGGTTTTTTCCCAGTTAAAAACCCCAAACAATAAAAACTCGATTTTTATCCGTCTCTGTAATATACTAAAAGAGATGCATTAAAACATTTTTCCCTCTTGACTATTTGTTAAAATTCCTTCAAATTAGTACAAATTCTCTGATTTCACTGACCAAAATAGAATTCCCTGACTTTTCCCAGTTTTCCAGAAAATACTAAAGCAAAATTCGCAAAACAAAAAAAAGTTATAAAAACCGTATTTCTACTCACTTTTCAATCTGTGCCTGGGCGTGGGATTTCAAGGATTCGTATCTCTCCTCATGCTGTTTGCACGTCTTCTCTGCAGCTTGAAGACCGAGTGCTAAGGTTTCTTCATTGGATTTAAATCCTTCTATTATGGTTTTAGCCCTTTCGTATTTCCTAAGAAAAAATTAATCCGTGTTATTTTAAAATGGTTAAATAATATTCTGTTACTTACTGATGTACATCCGAAAAAGCCAATTCTATGTTTGCCAGATGACGAGTAGCAGTTTCATGCTCCTCTTTTAGTTTTTGGAAGTCCGCAAACCGAGTCGCTATTGTTTTTTCATATTCCTCCATTATTTTTCTGTAACAAATACATATTTTAAAAATACATTAACTTTCCATTTCTTGGACTTACTGGTAGTTTAGGTCATCCTTGTTTCTTTGGCTTAACTCAGCGATTGCCTTGGTTTCCCTCGCCTTCGCTTCTTTTAACTGTTCCTCTAATTCTTTACTACCATCTTTTTCGATCAACTTTGTATTTTCTTTCAGTTCCTCCCTAAGCTGTTTAATTTCTTGTTTATACGCTTGTTCGTTTTTCATTACCTCTGCCTGAGTCTTAATTATGACTTCTTCCTTCTGTCGGATCTCGAGTTCTAGGGAAGCTTTAGCCTGCTGAGATGCATTCAGTTGTAACTTTAGGTCGGAATTTTCCTGCTGCAGCTCACTTAACTTCTCACTGAGATCGGCCATTTTCTGGAAAGATCAGAGGCAATTAAAAATTCAGTAAAACAAAAGATAAAGTCACTCAAATACTAAATGCAAAAGCAAGCTAAGAGTCGACATAAATTGTTATGAGAAATTTGAAAATTTTGAAAATGTACTTACGATCCTAAAAGATTCAATGTCAAAGGTGACTTTACTTGCAACAGAAGTCTCAGTTTTCTCTTTGCCCTTTTCGGGTTCTACTTTGTTAGCAGCTTCATCCAATGTTTCTTGTCTATCGGATTCTACTACATGCTCCTCATTTTCAGAAACCTTTTCTTCGTGTTTCTCTTCCAAATATCCTAAAGAACTGGGTTCGCTTTCGATGTAAGAACCCTCATTACGAGCAACCTCAAAGTTAAAATGTTCGTTCTCCTCTGATGGTGTACAAGTTTCAGAAGAAGTATTGTCCTGTTCAACTTGATCAGATAAGTCTTTCACAGATGTAGAATCTTCCTCGGCATGTATAGGGATCTCTTGCTTAATTGGCAAATGAACGACTTCTTCAGCTTTTTCTTCAGATGCGGAATTAAGATTTTCTTCCTGAGTGCACGTATCCTCTTTTTCGGAGGGTCCTTCAGGTACAACTTCCTTCAACTGTGTAGGAGTCACTGGGCCTTTCACCTTTTCAGCAGACTCCCCCTTTTCCAGAGATTTATGAAATTCTATAACAGGTTCAACCTGTTCTTCGATTTCTTCAGCTTTTTCTTCAGATGCAGAATTAAGATCTTCTTCCGCAGTGCATGTATCCTCTTTTTCGGAGGGTCCTTCAGGTACAACTTCCTTCAACTGTGTAGGAGTCACTGGGCCTTTCACCTTTTCAGCAGACTCCCCTTTTTCCAGAGATTTATGAGGTTCTATAACAGGTTCAACCTGTTCTTCGACTTTTTCAGCTTTTTCTTCAGAAGCAGAATTAAAATTTTCTTCCGCAGTGCATGTATCCTCTTTTTCAGAGGGTCCTTCAGGTACAACTTCCTTCAACTGTGTAGGAGTCACTGGACCTTTTACTTTTTCAGCAGGCTCCCCTTTTTCCAGAGATTTATGAGGTTCTATAACAGGTTCAACGTGTACTTCGACTTTTTCAGCTTTTTCTTCAGATGCAGAATTAAAATTTTCTTCTGCAGTGCGTGTATCCTCTTTTTCGGAGGGTCCTTCAAGTACAACTTCCTTCAACTGTGTAGGAGTCACTGGACCTTTTACTTTTTCAACAGGCTCCCCATTTTCCAGAGATTTATGAGATTCTATAACAGGTTCAACCTGTTCTTCTGATGACTTTGATCCAGGTTTATCTTCCACATTTATTGGTTCTTCAGAAATATAAGTCGTATTTTGACCTGTTCCAGGAGACGATTGCTCATCTAAAAAATTATTACTTTCCTGTTTTTCTTCTTCGATAATTTCTTTATGGTCCTGACACGCTTCTTCCTCGACAGATTTTTCAACGGCTTCCTCGTTAACTTTTGGTTCAGAATGTTGTACCTCAACTCTGTCAACTTGCGGAACCAACTCTGCCTTAGGTGATGTTGAAGGAAGTTCTTCTTCGGTGGTTTTGGGGAGTGCCACAACAGTCTTATTAACTAATACATCCGTAGAACACTCGTCAGAAGCTTCCGAAAGCTCCGAACAGATTTCACTTGAATGTGATCCTGGTTTTGCAGATGCATTGGCTGTTTCAGAAGGAACAGTGTTATTTATTTGTGGTGCTCTGGGCGATTCATCAAACGTTAGAGGTAGATCTGGGTAATTTTCAAAGTCGGTATTTGAACCCCACTCTGGGTCTACAGACACATCAGGTGTTTCAGAAGGGTGAATATTATTCACTAGTGGTTCTCCTGCAGATTCATCAGACGGATCTGGATTATGTTCAAAGTAAACTCCTAAACTCCTGTAAGGCCTTATGGGTGGATAAACTATGTTGTCAAGACCGTTAATATGATTTCCTATTACATTACTTGAGGATTCATCAGATGTTTCAGGTAGATCTGGATAACTTTCAGATTCAGGACTTTCACGTCTGTACGGGCCTGCAGATGGGTAAATTGCTTCAGAAGCGCCAATATGGTTTACTGGTATTTCCAATGAAGGATCATCAGATGTATCGGGTAATTCTGGATAAGTTTCAGATGAAGACCTTGAAACTATTCCCTCGGGTGATTTGGAAGCAGTGGTATTACCTTCTGCTAACCCCTTCAAGGACTCATCGGATGTTTCAGGTAACTCCGGGTAACTGTCACTGTCCTCAAATTGTGTAGGTGCGTGTTTCTCAGTCTCGTCCACAGAGTATGTGTTTTCAGAAGAGCTGGATAATTGTTCCTTTTGGGATCGGTCAGGAGAATCGGTTTTTATTTCGCTTATATCAGAATTTGTATCGTCTTCACCGGTAACGTTTGCTTCTTCACGTTTCTTAGCATCAGCTTCTAATTTTGAGTAGAGTGCGTCACGGATTTCAGTCTCTGTTATACGTTGCTTCTTACAGGGAACAACAACAGGTGATTGTGGTGAATGTGTCTTTTGTTCTAATCTACTAGTTCCATGCAATTTTCTCTTTTCGACATGTTGATGGCCAAACTCTGAGGTAGGTGCCGGTTCTAATACTGAATCGCTGTGGACAACTTGAGAGGTAGGTATATTTTCACTAGATTTAACTAATTTCTCTGGTGTATAGAATTTTATTAGAGACTCGTCTATCTGAACAGGTTTGATCTGTTTATTGCTTGGGTCATCAGCCGGATCAGCAGCAGCATCTACAAAAGCAGCTTCATCATCACTTACATCAGCAGGAAGGGGCGACAAGTCTGAACTATCAGAGGCATCTGAACACTCGATAATTATTTGCGGCCGCTTCTGAGGAAGACTAATCTCTTCTGGGCTAAAATATAAATCATTAGTCAAACTAAACTTTGAACAAAAATATTATTTCCTTACCTAGGAGTGTACAGAGGATCAAATGCTTTCAAAAATGATCGCCTTATTTTCGTTTTGGATCTGTCACTGTCTGTGCCCCCTATTTCTAAATGGAATTATAATATTTAATACATATTTTGGAATCAGATAAAGTGGAATAACGTATCATTTTAGTAAACTGTACTTTAAAAGGAATGTAATATATGATTTTCCAATTTCACTATGTTATTAATTACATTACTAATAACATGTGTATTGGGCGTTAAGACTGCACCAAAATGTGAAAACGTCATTGCACAACATGTCAGTCTGGCCAAGGTTAGGGATACAGAGGCGTCACCATTGGAAATATCTTTACAAAATTAACGGGCTTTAATGACTTCTTAAAGTAAAATATTGGTTAGAAACAAAAATCGCACGTATTAAAGGTTTGAGGTGCATTAAATAAAAACAGTTGAGTCAACATAACAAATAAATACTTATTAATCTACCTCATAAACGTTAATCTTGACCTAGGACTTATACAGTCATGCATAAGGTTTATATTTGGTTATTCTTTCATACTTGGGCTACGGTCCAAATGTAGACAGTAGGGTAGACAATCCGGGTAATAGCGACGCGTCATCAATAAATAACAATTAGTCATGTGTGGAATAGTAACGTCATTACCGTTAAAAAAACTAACAAACTAATAATTTTTTGTCCAACATCTCAGATGCCATATCAAAACCAAAGATTTTTTAATTATTTGAAACTTGCAAGCTTTAACTTTAGGTACATATTAATCGATTTTAAATGTTGAAAAGCACAATGATGCCAGTTTTGTTGTAAAAATGCCCACAAATTAATATTAATAAACACGAGATTGACTTTAGCAACGAAAACAAAAATTTTTGTTTGCATTTTTGAATACATATATTCGTAGGTAATGATAATATTAACATTTTTACCTACAAATTATGACCCAAGAGCTAATAAGAAGGCTATTAGCCTCAAATTCTCAAAATAATTTTGACGACCAACGCGTATTTTTCAGGTAAAACTCGTATTTAAAAAAATAGTAACCTGGCCCTATTCGGACCGATTTTAATCGAAAGGAGGGTTCTTTGAGGGCGCTTTAGCTTTGATTTTTAAAAAAAATTAAGTCCCTAGTATATCTAACACAGAAGTTAATCGCGAAATAGTCGTTGACGGCGTTTCCGCTGCTAGCGCATTTTTTTTGTTAAGCTAAAATAAAACAAGCTAAAAACGTACTCTTCGCCTGTTCACTGAACTTTTTATATAATTGTTACACATTCTATAGGATACTTACTCTTCGCAGTTTTTTGTAAATAGTGTTAGTTTTAGACATTTTTAATTTTATAGTACGAACTTAGTTGGTACAACACTTGGTGTAAAATATAGTAAAAATTAAAAAAAAAAACATACTAAACTCCATTTGGGTATCGAACCCGGGACCCTTGAATTCCGAGTCAAAAGCGTAAGAACTATACCACCACCTTACACGTAAAAAAATGTAAATTTTTACATTATAAGACACACAGAGTTAAAATCATATTTTCACGGTTGTATATTACATTATGAAATGTATATTTGTAAAATATATAAATATGTAGATATTAAAGTGAAATATCATTCTACCAGATTTCTATTCAATTACAAAAACATAAAAATCAAATTTTTTTTTCAAATTTAAATCATCAATAACATTTTTATTTACCGATCGATTTTGTTCAAAAACAATAGGGTTCTTCCTCTAGCTAACACTAACTTACTATCCAAATTTCAATACAATCGGTTTTTTCTTTCTTGAGTTATCGTGCTTACAAGAAACGTGACGGACGGACGGACAGACGGACGGGCACGCGGGCGGACAGACGGACATTTTGAAAGTTGTTCAGAATTCGTTTACTAACACAATGATATGAAATTTTTTTGTCTGCGAGCGATATTTACTGATTTAGAAATGTGCCGATCAAATACAATATATTCTTCGTTTTTGCGAAGAGTATAATAAGATCTATTAACCTGGCCCTTTTCGGACCTATTTTAATCGAAAGGTGAGCTCTTTACCTTTAATTAAAAAAAAAAAAATTAAGTCCCTAGTACATCTAACATAGAAGTTAGCCTAGAGCGTAATTTCTCAAGTAATATGTTAATAACAAAAAATTGAATAGCCTGGCCCATTTCAAAAGGTAACCTATATTTTTTATTGTAGATTCATAATCTACGAAAAAAATAAGCAACTTTTGTTTAAAATTTTTTTTTAAATATCAATTTTTTATGATATTCAAAAAATGAACAGAAATTATGGAATTTTCAATAATTTTTTTCTCGTAAACTATCACTTGCTAAGAAAAATCGCAACAGGCAAAAAGTGACAAGAAAAATGAGAAGAGGCTAGAATTTGACAAGGATTCTTGGATTTTTTTTTAATTTACCTAATTTTAAAAAAAAATAATTTTCAATAAAAAAATTTTTTTTCCAAGAATCCTTGTCAAATTCTAAGCACTTTTTACATTTAAATTGTATTAGGTAGAATAATGACTAAACTTAAAAGCTGTATATTTCCAGAGTAAAAAAAATTAGCAATTAAACAGTTAACAAGACATTCCAAAATTAGTTATGACAGTCTCAACTATGTAACATACAGAGTGCAGTTCTTAATCTTCAGAAATACATTGAAAAAAAAAGATTTCATTAGAAATTTTTTATTGTAAACAAATATTTCAAATATGTACAGGGCTGGCTCTAGGGGGGCGGGGGCGAAGCGGGCGGCTGCCCGGGGCGGCAAAATTATAGGGGCGGCAAATTCTTTAAATCCACAAAATAAAAAAAACTAGGAAACAATTGTTTCACTAGTATAGTAATAGTAATGTTAACTTTATATAAATAATTTGTTATTGTTAGTTTTTTTTTGTATATAAAGTAGGCTACATACATACATTCTGTTTCTTATATGTGATTTTATTTCTTGTCTAATTTCTGTGGTGTGGTATTTTTTTTAAGTTTCAATACGGTTAATTTTTTCAATTATTTCATTTTATTCTTTTAAATGCAGTAATCATATTGCTGAAAATCCAAAAATTGCTGTAAACCTTATAACTAAAAAACAAACCATCAAGAATATTCAGTAGGTGACTCTTAAAATGTTATAAAAAATAACGGACTGAAAAGATAGGGTCAGGCGGGGTAAAAATGAGACAGACAGGTAGCGGGGTAAATAAAAGACAAGGTGATATTCAACCCAGATTGAAATAAATTAAACTTAATTTTTTATTTAAGTTTGTTTTGTGCATTCAGAACTATTTTATGTTATCCAATCAGGTCCTATGCCTACTGTTAATGCGGGAAAAAATATTATTCAGTAAACTCTTTAATTCACTTTTAAAAAATTTTTGAACGCACCTTAGTACTTTTTTGGGGATTTTATAGTTTCGATATTTCCATTGTCCGTATTTGGCAAACGTCGACCAGAAGTGTCATACTTCACATTTTGTGATCAAGTTTATTACTCTGCTAGTTTTAAATCATCACAAATTTGATTTTAACAAAAAAATTAAAAGCTGAGTAAAAAAAGAGACTAAAGAGACCAAATGGACAGACTGAAGCAGGCACATTTTAGCTTCCTAATTTAGGAGAAGCTAACCCTTCTGCAAGCTCCTTCTTGTTTAGTAAATAATCTGAATAAATTACATATGAAAGAAAAAACCCTCCTCTGTCTTATTTTTGCACTTCCATTTGTACGACGTTAATAAGAATGGGAAGGTAAAAATGAGACACTGTTTATTTTTGTTTATCAATTGACGGTACTTTTTAGTAAAAAAATACATAGAAATATAGTTTTCCCCGTCATTTTTACATACCAATCTTTCATTAAATATGACTCGATTCTAAGCAACCTAAAAATTGGAATATGTCATTTTGCCTCATTTTTACCCAGCCCGACCTTAATGTTATTTATATAGGAGAGGGGCGGCAAAATGAAACTGTGCCTGGGGCGGCAAAATACCTGGAGCCAGCCCTGAATATGTACTTATTCAATTATTCAAAATATTACGTATAACTTACATTTAAGAGAAACACAAACATAAAGGTTATTTTTCAATTAAAACTGAAGAACCCACCTTTCGATTAAAATGGGTCCGAAAAGGGCCAGGTTAATAGATCTTATTTTATTTCAGTTTAACATAAAAAATGCGCTAGCAGCGGAAACGCCGTCAACGACTATTTCGCGATTAACTTCTATGTTAGATCTGCTGGGGACTTATTTTTGTTTTTAATTAAAGCTAAAGAACCCACCCTTCGATTAAAAGTGGTCTGAAATGGGCCAGGCTATTCAATTTTTTTTTTACTTGAGAAATTACGGTCTAGCAGCGAAAACGCTGTCGCCTGTTTCGCGGCTAACTTCTATGTTAGATGTGCTAGGGACTTTTTTTTTTTTAATTAAAGGTAAAGAGCACACATTTCGATTAAAATTAGTCCGAAAAGGGCCAGGTTAATAGTTCTCATTTTATTTAAGTGTATCTTAAGAAATGTGCTAGCAGCGAAAACGGTGTGAACGTCTATTTCGCTTCTATGTTAGATGTCTAGGGACTTATTATTTTTTCTTTAATTAAAGCTTTCGATTAAAATCGGTCCGAATAGGGCCAGGTTACTATTTTTTTTAATACGAGTTTTACCTAAAAAATACGCATTGGTTGTCAAAATTATTTTGAGAATTTGAGGCTAATAGCCTTCTTATTAGCTCTTGGGTCATAATTTGTACGTAAAAACGTTGACATCATTACTTACAAATATATGTATTCAAAAATGCAAACAAAGAAATGGTTGTTTTCGCTGCTAGTTTCGCTGCTAAAATCGTCTCGTTAAATAAACAGCTAGTTCTTATTTCTATAAATTAAAGATCTATCTTACCCGCTTTGTCCGTTTCCGCTTTTTCTGCTGGAAAAGGTTCATTTTCCTTATCCGATGGCTTAAGTGGAGTTTCCGGAACATGTTGCTCTTTAACTGCAACGTCTTGCTGTTCATTCTGTAAATTTAAATTTAATTATTCAATTTTTAGTTGATTGCTGATTGGTGGTGATTGATAAAAAATACTGGGTGACTGACTATTTTAAATGTCAAAACCGAAAGCGCTGATGAATATTTTTGGTCGTCATTAAGTAGTTTAAAACTCACTATAAAAAAGCTCCAAAACATCTAGTGTCAATATTAATAGACTGGCGGTACATGACCAGTCAGGTGCGACGTTTTTAAAATGCATGCCAATCATATATATGAATGAAATTACCATGCATATGCCAGAAATGCAAATTTTAGGCAGTCGTCGCGTGCACAAGGGGGTGCAAATCGGTTTTTTTTGTTTCTTTTTTTTGGGTTCTATTTTTTTTTTTTTTAATGGATGCCAATAGTGCCAAACGAAAAGCCTTGAAAAAAAATCCAAAATCAAAATCATCCAAAATCAAGAACACCAAAAAATTTTATGATTTAATGTGCACATTAACAGTTGTTTTGAGCGCGGAAACTGCATGCCAATGAATTTCCGCTGGATTCTTTTTCACGGCTTTTCGTTTGGCATTATTGGCATCCATTAAAAAAAAAATAAAACCCAAAAAAAAACCGCTGCCCAAGGAATCACTACTTCCACATCCAGATTATCTATCCAAGTCACTCATAACGAAAAAACTGTGTATGTGGAAATAATTGTTTATGGAACTTTAATAATATAATATTTGAAATCCTCTACCCCAAAAACCCATAAAACGATACCCCACATCGGTAGTGGGGTGGGGGTGGTGATGGGGGGGTGGTAGTGGGTAGTGGGGGTGTATGAAGTAAAAAATATTTTGAGGTTTCTGGTTCTTGTACATACACTAAATCACATTTTTTCCATCCCCTTTAATAAGGAGGTGGGGGTGGTAATGGGGGTGGCTAATGCCAAAAATTTTTTTGAGACCTTAGCTTCTCTTACTAAATACCAATTTTATGGACTCCTACCTGCTTGATTTACCCATTTACCCCAAATTTACCCCAATTTACCCCCCAACCCTTCGTCGGAACAACATGAAAATATAATCTAGTTCCAGATCTCGTTAAAGTACATACGTGTACCAAATTTCAAGTCAATATCTTAAACGGTTCCAGAGTAAACGTGCGCACAAAAAAAAGTTACAGACAGACAGACCGACAGACAGACAGACAGACAGACAGACAGACCGACAGACAGAAATTTTTTTTTTCGCTCAAACTTAAAATCTCGACGTTTTCTGACATTTTAAGCCTATTTGAACAATAAAAATTTTAAAAAAAATTTTTGTCGTTACTATACTTCCACTGGATGTGGAAGTAAAAGAAACAAAAAAAACCGATTTGCATCCCCTTGTGCACGCGACGACTGCCTAAAATTTGCATTTCTGGCATATTCATGGTAATTTCATTCATATATATGATTGGCATGCATTTTAAAAACGTTGCACCTGACTGGTCATGTACCGCCAGTCTATAACGAGATTAACAAAGACATGAGGGTGTTTGATATTTAAAAAAATCACCTGGTATACAGGGTGTCCCATAAGTAATGGTACATAAGGTAATGGCAGATTCCTTACGTAAAAATATTACGATTTAACCAAACTTACCTTAGTCCAAAAGTTGATATTAACATTGTGTTTAATTAAAATTTATGTTTTGGTTTTTTTTGAATAATTTCTTTAAAAACTAAAATATTTTAACAAAATTTAGTGAATGGGGATTTTTGAGGCGAGGTATTCAAATCTATTCATACTTTTACTGTTATTTGTAGTTTGCGTGTCATTTATATGTCATATATTTTTGACGAATTTTTTTTTTTTAATTTTTAAATAAAAATTCATATTTTCCTGTCTTTCTTACGTAAAAAATGTATAGCTTCTAAATGTCCAATGCAACCAATTTATATTAAATAAAATATCATATTATGGTTTGATTTACAGAATAATTGATAGGGAAGAGAACAGTATAAAATTAAATTCTCTTTTTTCAAATTTTTTTAATTTATTACATTCCAACACTAGCAAAAAAAGTACGAAGACTTTCAAATAAATAAATTTAATATTTGAGAAACGGTTATTTAAATACAAATTTCATTTAAAAAATAAATAAACAAGCTAAAAACGTACTCATCGCCTGTTCACTGAACTTTTTATGTAATTGTTACACATTCTATAGGATACTATTCGCGGTTTTTTGTAAATAATGTTAGTTTTAGACATTTTTAATTTTATAGTACGAACTTAGTTGGTAAAAGACTCAGTGTAAAATAAAGTATAAATAAAAAAAACTATACCAAATCCCATTTGGGTTTCGAACCCGGGACCCTTGGATTCCGAGTCAAAAGCGTAAGAACTACACCACCACCTTACACGTAAAAAATGTAAATTTTTACATTATAAGACACGAGCTAAAATCATATTTTCACGGTTGTATATTACATTATAAAATGTATATTTGTAAAATATATAAATATTTAGATATTAAAATGAAATATCATTCCACCAGATTTCTATTCAATTACAAAAACATAAAAATCAAAAAAAAAAAAAATTTCAAATTTAAATTCGTTAATAACATTTTTATTTACTGATCGATTTTGTTCTTCCTCTAGTTAACACTAACTTACTGCCCAAATTTCAGTACAATCGGATTTTTCTTTCTTGAGTTATCGTGCTTACAAGAAACGTGACGGACGGACGGACGGACAGGCAGACATTTTGAAAATCGTTCAAAATTCGTTCACCAACACAATGATATGAACATTTTTTGTCTGCGAGCGATATTTACGGTTTTAGAAATGTGCCGATCAAATGCGTATTTGCGAAGAGTATAATGACAATAATTAATAAAAAAAAAGAGATCTGTGTTCGGTAACAAATGTTCGAAGTGACTTCCGTTTACTTCAATACATTTGACGATGCGTTTATTAAACGACTGCCTTATTTTAAACAATAAGTGTTCGTTTTGAAATTATTCGATTGCATTTTTAATTCTCTGCAATAATTCTTCTCGATTATTTATTGCATCTTGATACACAAGAGACTTCATGTACCTCCATATGCAAAAATTCAACGGATTAAAATCGGGACTCCGCGCAGGCCAAGGCATATTGCTCCCACGACCTATCCAGTGACCAGGAAAATTTGTATTTAGGTAGTTTCTGACCGGTATAAAAAAATGCGGTGAAGCTCCATCTTGCATAAAAAACATATTTTGTCTTTAAAATAGTCCAAGAACTCACCTAGCTGAGTTTGTAGAAAATTTAAGTATAATGCACCGTTTAAATTAGGTAGTAACTCATACGGTCAAAAAAAATAATTTTCTAAAATTCCACATCATGTTTATTTTAAATTCATATTGAAAGCGGCGTTCGAACAGTTGTTACCGAACACAGATCTCTTCTTTAATTTTTTTTTTATCTATTTATTTAACGTCGGCCTATTTCCGCTATCGGGGCCTATCACCGACGCCAGGAGACGGCTACCCCCAACCTGGAAATTTTGCCGAACCTCTTCTCGTAAGAAGAGTAGGGATCTTTTACTTGCCTAACATTTAAAAGGGACCGCCTGCTTTACATCCCCTCCGAAGGATGGTATATCCACTACGTAATCCTCGTCTTGAAATTACATAGCTTCCGCGTATACACTGATATACATACCGTGCGTGTAATTTCCCATTAGGCATGTACATTCACGTAGCGCGAGAGATTTGACAACACCGTCAGCTGTAAATTCGTCCGTCGATGGAGCATTCCAGCTCTGTTATTTCATTTCAGCCAGCTGGCACGCGCGATGTTGTAATTCTTCTCCCCATGCCTAGCCCGCGACTACACACACGGTATATACAAGCCGCTAGAAGGTGGGACGAGATCGCTGTGTTTCCCAAGATGGATTGGTCACCCATCCAAGTACTAACCGCGCTGCACGTTGCTTCACTGAAAGTATCGAGATACATGAAGACGCATCTACGCTTGCCCCTTTTTTAAATTAATTATTGTTATTTATTTATTTTTTAAATGAAATTTGTATTTAAATAAAAACTGTTTCTCAAATTTTAAGTTTATTTATTTGAAAGTCATTGTTCTTCGTTCTTTTTTTGCTAGTTTTGGAATGTGATAGATTTAAAAAATCTGAAAAATAATTTAATTTTATACTGTTCGCTTCACTATCAATTTTTCTCTAAATCAAACAATAATATATTTTATTTAATTTAAATTGGTTGCATTGAATACTTTAAAACCAAATATCTCGAAAACGCGGTTACTCGTAGCGACATTTAGAAGATATACCTCTTTTACGTAAAAAGACGAAAATACGAATTTTCATTTTAAAAAAAAATTTAAAAAAATTCGCCAAAATATATGACATATAAACGACACGCAAACTACCGTAGGTGGCAGAGCTGGGTAATTCCTTTTGAAAAAGTAATTAGCAATTACAATTCCTTTTTTTTTTTTCGTGTAATTGCAATTGTATTTAAGTAATTGTATTAAATGAATATAATTCCTTTTTTAAAGACTTACTTTGTAATTGTAATTAATTCCTTTTTGAAAAAAGTAATTTGTAATTGTAATTAATTCCTTTTTTAAAAAGTAATTTTACACGCACGGATTTAGAAAATTCTTGAGGAGGGGGCGTACATTTAAACTAAATATATAGCATTTTGAACTTTTTATTAAAAAAACCTAAATCTACAAATCTTGGCCTTATAAATTACTGGATCAGGGGGGGGGGGGCGCCCCCTGCGCCCCCCTATAAATCCGCGCCTGGTAATTGTAATTATTTTCCAATTACAAGTAATTACCCAGCTCTGGTAGGTGGCGCCCTCTACAAATAACAGCAAAAATATGAATAGATTTGAATCCTTCGCCTTAAAAAAGTTCAATCACCAAATTTTGTTAAAGTATTTCAATTTTTAAAGAAATTATTCAAAAAAAAACAAAACAAAAATTTAACTTTGACACCCTCTCTCTGTTAATATCAACTTTTGGACTAAGGTAAGTTTGGATAAATCGTAAAATGTTTACGTAAGGAATCTGCCATTGCTCTTTGTACCATTACTTATGGGACACCCTGTATAAAGTAGCCACATCAACCAGAGACAGTATATAGAACGGTTCATTGTTCAGAGAAAACCAAATGGCAAAAGGCGAACGTTGGGGTGATATTACCCAGGAGCCAATGAGAAAAGCTTGGGCGAGGCTGTGCGCCTAACAGACAACCACGACAGATGACGTGATGCTGTCAGGCGTGCCATACAGCGAAGATAGGTAACTAAAATAATTCATGGATCACAAACGTCTTTTTTCGAAAATGATTTTTTAATCCAACGTAAATACCTTCGGACTTAATTCTTTTTATTCTTTGAAGTCAAACAAGTTCATATGGTTGGAGCCTGAATTTTTGTCAAGGATATGAGATGCTATCAGAGTACCTAAGAAAACGCGCTTTTTAGCAAACATTTCACATTAACTTATTTATATTATTAACTAATCTTCTCATTATGTTTGAGAAATACTGTTACTGCAAAAAATGAGTTTTTAAGGACGTATTTCAATTTTATATTATGATTTTATTGAAATGTAATTTTATATATAAAACGCAGTCGTTTCGAGTGCATTTGTTGTTAGAGACAGTGTATGTTTTATCGGTGTTACCCCCGTGTTTACAATAAATGTTAATGACATTTAGATCAAAAACAAACGAAAATAGAACGTCAATTCTCTTACTTGCAGTTCAAAATTCAATTCAACACAATAAATAATAGTAACAGATAAAAACGACTGTTCCATTAGTGTATTTATATGCAACTTTATTAAGAATTATGTTATAAACTTTAACCCTTAATTTTAATATATTGTAAGTAAAAATAAGCAACCCTTCGACATAACCGATAATAATAATTACCTGCATGTATTTTTTTAGCACATTAGTAACAAAATTCATCTTTCTGGTAAGAAAAAATGCAAAATCACACAATTTTCTTGGCTTACATATGGCAAAACAACCAACTAAATATATCCTAACATTGAATTGTCATGGCACGCGCTCTTGGATTCAAATCACATATTTTTATAGCACCAACATACTTTTATCTCGTAATTTATTTATTAACACTTTCAACAAATAATTAAATCAATTACAATAAAGATGAAAAATTTATGACAAGACAGACTCATTGAACAGTATTTTCAAACTACACTGATCTATTTATATACATAAAAACTTAAAGGCGTAAATTAATACCGAGGGAGTCAATGAGAGTTTCAGTTACCCCGCCAATCTTTTTTGAAGCCGTTAGATATATATTTAACTAACCCATTTTTATTTTGTCTGCATTCCTGCAATGAGCCATTTATCTTATACAGAATATGCATTTTCTTACATTTCTAAAATATTTTAAAATATCACAAATATCAACTCTTAGGGACAATTGTTACAAAGAGTAATCCAGAAACAAGCACCCTTTAAATTGCAATTCGTTATTAACTTGTTTGAAAATTTGTTTACTTAATTTTACCCAAAATACTTTTAGTACAGTAACTAGAGGTTTTAACTTCGGAATAATGTCATATTGAACGAATTTCGTTCATTTTTGGCAGTATTATAGTAAATGCTTCACAGAAAAGTTTCTATAATGTATGGGGGCTTGCTAATTTATAGGGAGTGGATGGCAAAACAACGTGCAAAACAACATTTTAAGTGCCACCCCCTGAGAAGGGGTGGAACTTAAAAAATGTATATGTTTATGGAGCTGAAAAGAATCATATTTTAAGAAGAAAAGTTTCTCTGCAATTTTTCACATAAATTGATAGTTTGTAAGTTATAACGACTTCAAAATTGCGATTTTAGCTTAAAAAAAAATGTATTTCCAAACGGCTTTCGTCAAGCATCTTGAAAAGTATTACTTTATCGAAAAAATGTTACAGACCAATTACAGAAAGTACAAACTGGGAATTAATCATATTTTTTGTTTATTGATGTAAGATTAATAATTTGAGAGATATTTAAGTTTATATTTTTCATCCAAGTGTTTCGAAATTACCTTTAAATTTTAAAATGCATTTTTTTAAATCAAGTGCTTTAAATGAGCAAAAAAATTTGAGCATCTAGGTAATGCTACATTTTAACGAAAAATTGTATTTGAGATTATTTTTTTTAAATTACTAGCTAAATAGAGAGCTAGATAGAATAACAAAATGGCGATCTTTTTATATAAAAAAATATAAATAGGTACGCACATTTTTCCGTCATAATGTCTTTATCTCTTACGCTATAGAAACGAGTAAAAAATAATTTAAAAGCGCAATTAATTGTCTTTAATTTCATTTCTTAGCATGCGTGACGTGGGTGTCACAATTTCTGAGATATTTAACGTTTAAACTGCATTTTTTGTCTCATAAATGTTTGGACGCCATTTGTAAACTTTCATACCTCCGAAACTATTTAATCTATATAAATAAATAAAAAACCAAAATTCATTATCAGTTTATGAGCTTTATTTTTGGTCTCTACTCATTTTTCAATAAAACTAATATTTATTGAGATATTTGGAAAAGGACAAAAAAATTACGTTTTATCAAAAATACCTTAATAGTTTAAACTGTAATTTTTTCTAAAGCAAGTGCTGTATACAAACGAAAAAATTTGAGCATCTACACTATGCTATATATTAATGAGAAACAGTGTTATTTTCATTTTTTTTATTATTTACTGGCTAATTACAGTAACAAAATGGCAACTTTGTTATTAAAAAAAATGTGAATTCCCAGTTTGTACTTTCTGTAATTGGACTGTAACATTTTTTCGATAAAGCAATACTTTTCGAGATACTTGACAAAATCCGTTTGGAAATACCTTTTCTTTTAAGCTAAAATCGCAATTTCGAAGTCGTTATAACTTAAAGACTATCAATTTATGTGAAAATACTTCCACTGGATGTGGAAGTAATTGCATAGAACCTTTTTCAGCTCCAATAAATATATACATTTTTTAAGTGCCACCCCCTGAGAAAGAGTGGCATCCAGCCCCCATAAATTAGCAAGCCCCCGCACAATATAGAAACTTTTCTGTGAGGCATTTACTATTATATTCACCCCAAATTTACCCCAATTTACCCCCCAACCCTTCGACGGAACAAAATGAAAATATAATCTAGTTCCAGATCTCGTTAAAGTACATATGTGTACCAAATTTCAAGTCAATATCTCAAACGGTTCCAGAGTAAACGTGCGCACAAAAAAAGTTACAGACAGACCGACAGACAGACAGAATTTTTTTCTCTCAAACTTAAAATCTCGACGAATAATAACATTCTAAGCCTATTTGAACAATTAAATTTTTTTAAAATTTTTAGTCGTTACTATACTTTCACTGGATGTGGAAGTAGAATGAACGAAATCCGTTCAATATGACATTATTCCGAAGTTTTGCATATTCTTTACCTCCTACTGTAATATTTATACAAAAATGAACTTCTTGAAACAAAATAAGGTTTCCTACACCAAATTTGAACCTATGGGGCTAAACATTGGAAAACTGTCAAAACAAGTTTTCAGCTCCAATAAATATATACATTTTTTAAGTGCCACCCCCTGAGAAAGAGTGGCATCCAGCCCCCATAAATTAGCAAGCCCCCGCACAATATAGAAACTTCTCTGTGAGGCATTTACTATTATATTCACCCCAAATTTACCCCAATTTACCCCCCAACCCTTCGACGGAACAAGATGAAAATATAATCTAGTTCCAGATCTCGTTAAAGTACATATGTGTACCAAATTTCAAGTCAATATCTCAAACGGTTCCAGAGTAAACGTGCGCACAAAAAAAGTTACAGACAGACCGACAGACAGACAGAATTTTTTTCTCTCAAACTTAAAATCTCGACGAATAATAACATTCTAAGCCTATTTGAACAATTAAAATTTTTAAAATTTTTTAGTCGTTACTATACTTTCACTGGATGTGGAAGTAGAACGAACGAAATCCGTTCAATATGACATTATTCCGAAGTTTTGCATATTCTTTACCTCCTACTGTAATATTTATACAAAAATGAACTTCTTGAAACAAAATAAGGTTTCCTACACCAAATTTGAACCTATGGGGCTAAACATTGGAAAACTGTCAAAACAAGTCATAATGAAACAAAATTTTAATTCGGAGGTTTCCCAACCACCGCGAGAGAAGCACACTGCCATCGGAAATATGAATATTATAAAGGCGATTTTAATAGTTAAATATATTATGGGATTTGTAAAAAATATCTGAAATTGGCCAGTAGAAATTGTCAAAGCTGCTGTGACAATTCCCGTCGTTAGTTGTTAAATATAAGGGAGTACTTGCAGAGAAAAAACCGAAACCAGCACACTGATAAAAGATTTATTTTCTCCTTTTATGCGCTAGAGTCATGCTTCCTGCTGTAGCCATTCACAAAATTGTTACCAAAATAGACGCGTGTCATTCACCACTTTGTCTTGAGAAAGAAAATAAATAGAGTATTGAACGGTAGTTCCTGAATCTCCCCGCCGAGACGTTAGCGGAATACAAAAAAAAAACGTATTTTACGGCATATGCAAAATTATTTACAGAAGGAATTTTTTTTTAAATCAACTATATCACCTAGATGTCATTAAATCAATTAGGAAACAATTTGTTAACGATAAAAAAAATATCTAGAAAGGTTTTAAAGCTATATGTAACAAGTTTCGAAATTTTATTAGGTAGCAGAGGGAAACTGACACGATAGAATTTTTTTTTTCAAAATTGGCGTCAGCGCATCAAAATACTTCAGAAAAGTTATATCAGAACCTTAGGACATGACCTTTTTTTGTAGATCTGTATTATTACCCCAGTCAATCTAGGCATTTTCGACCCCGAAAAAAATAATAGGGACCTTATTTTTGGTATAGATATTCCCTGGGGATGCAACATACTAAAAATCCTGAAAAATCCTCCTCCTTTTTTTCACCCCCAAACATGCACGTTTTTATATTATGGCTATTTTTTTGTTGGTGAAATATTTGTCGGTACAAAATAAAATAAATAATAAAAAAAAAAGAACCTTATGCGTGTCTCGAACTCGTGACCCTTGGATTTCGAGTCAAAACTGTAACTGGTGCTGAATATGTGAATGTTCAAGATATATAGCTAGATTAAAAAAAAACTCTTTACGAATGGTTACCTGGGGTGCGGGACAAGGTGGCGGCTGGCAACCCTACAATTTTCCCCTCTGCTCAGTATTATCTACGAAATGGCCTGCTATTTTTTATTAAAAAAATGTGACGGTAGTTTATTGAAATTATTGTTCATTATTTTATTTAATTGTTACTATTAGTGCCAAGTTTTTGATAGGCAACCCGGCCGTTTCATCAAAGGCACGATACTAGTAGCTTGTATAAAAATTTTCATGATGAAAAAAAATGAGGGTGTATATATCACGCGGCCGGATCTCGGACTATTAGCTCCCTATGATTTTTTTTTGGATTCAGGAAAAATTTTGCATAGACACTGACTGGATTATTGTGTATAATGGGAGAAAAAAATATGAAACATTTTTCACCTTACAGGATTAATAAATTTGAGTGAAATTTTCGTATAAAAAGCTGTAATAAAAATACTGTACTATTCTTGTAGCAAATTGTCTTTTGGTGGAATTGTCCAAAGATTTGATATACTGTAAATTTTTCCAGGATTGGAAAAAAATCGTGATTTAAAAAACAACATTTTTTTAAAGAGTATAGCCATTTTAGTTCTAATTGCTCAGTGGCACTTTATTAAACCGTTTAGGGGCACTAAAAATATCGAAAATATTCATATTTGTAATTTTTCTTTAAGGATGATTTACCATTTTATCGATCCTAAAAAATTATATGTTGTGAAACAGTACTTAAAAATTCTACTAAAAAAATATAGCGAGTGTACCTGAATGATATGACAACTAAAAAAAACTTTTTCAACGTTTCTATCATCAAATATTTTTCTAAATTGTTTAACAAGTGTACCCCAATTAATCTACATTTATTTTTTTATTTAAATCCAACCGTCCAAAAGATTATTTAAGAAAATATTTTCGATATTTTTAGTATTTTTTTATTACATCTAAAGGGTTAAATATTAAGGGCTAATATTTGATAAAATTGTAAATATCACTGATAGCAATCAAAATCAAAAAAATAAACATCATCCACGCTGGGGCCATTTTTTAAATTATAATTTTAAAAATTTATTTGATTTTTGAATCTTTTAAATAAATGAAGTAATTATGATTTATAAAGAAAATTGAACTCTAAAATCTAATTAATAAAACTCAAAAGTAATATTTCCTCTTTTATATATAACAGTATTGTTAATTACCTTTATGAAAACAATGAAATAATAGCGTTTCGGTGTGTATACAGTGTCACAGATTTAAGATGAAGACACATAACTTTTTTTATTTTTTTTTCCGACTTGAACCAAATTGTACTGAAGTCTGAAGTATAGAACAAATTAGTATCTACTTATGGACAAAAAAGATTCGCCTCCTACAAATCCAGAGCCACCTGCGGTACCAAAATAATCCGAAAAAAATCAATAAATCATATTAGGCATTCTTTTTTATAGGAAAATTTTGTTAATGAAAGTCGTTAAGAATTGTCCAAAACCTTGAGTCCAAAATTTAACTCAGAACTGGCCTGGGGCGAGAAATTTCATTGGGCCGTGCCTGCTGTTTAGTGATTGTAATCACCTGCACAATTTTTCAGAAATTCAAATTACCCGCCATATCCCAATAGTTTTAAATTTGACACCTTTTGAGTCTAAGGTTTGTCGAGTATTTGAGCTCTACAGACCTTTTAACTAAAAGTTCGATTACGTTTTACTTCCATATCCAGTGGAAGTATAGTAACGACAAAAATTTTTTTTAAAATTTTTATTGTTCAAATAGGCTTAAAATGTCATGAAACGTCGAGATTTTAAGTTTCAGCGAAAAAAAATTTGTCTGTCGGTCTATCTGTAACTTTTTTTTGTGCGCACGTTTACTCTGGAACCGTTTGAGATATTGACTTGAAATTTGGTATACATATGTATTTTAACGAGATCTGGAACTAGATTAGATTTTCATCTTGTTCCGTCGAAGGGTTGGGGGGTAAATTGGGGTAAATTCGGGGTAAATGGGTAAATCAAGCAGGTAAGAGTCCACAAAATTGTTATTTAGTATATACAAGAGAAGCTAAGGTCTCAAAAAATTTTTGGCATTAGCCACCCCATTACCATTCCCACCCCATTATTAACGGGGATGAAAAAAAAATGTGATTTAGTGTATGTACAAGAACCAAAATATTTTTTTACTTCATCCACCCCCACTACCGCCCTCCTATCACCACCCCCACCTCACTACCGATGTGGGGTATCGCTTTATGGGTTTTTGGGGTAGAGGATTTCAAATATTATATTATTAAAGTCCCATAAACAATTATTTCCACATACAAAGTTTTTTCGTTGTGAGTGACTTGGATAGAGATTCTGGATGTGGAAGTAGTGATTCCTTGGGCAGTGGTTTTTAATATAACCTTATGAAGCCCATGTGATCTTCGCGTGTATTTGCACTTGTGTGAGGAAGGAATGATTTATGATAGTCTACAAAAAAAGTAAATGGACTTCATCTAGAGTAAAATGTTCTAGGCCATTCCCAAGGAACAATTTAAAAGTCATTTGGACTTGAGGAGGTTTTAAGAAAGGTTTGTCAGGGTTAGAAAATAGTCTTGTGCTTTATTGATGTTGTAGTTAAGGCCTTTTAGACTTCAAGTATACTTGCTTTTATATGGTAAGTTTTAAAGCATTCTGTATATAAGACCTAATTATAAGGCTAATTTACTTCTACGATAATATGTATTTGTAATGGGTTTATCATATCTACATAAAATAGATTTTTTAAGGCATATCATAAGTACATAGTTTTATAATAACACCCTTGTAGATATTTAAGAAACCAAAATTGTTTATTAGGACATTATCTGCAAACTTTTGCATAATTCTTTTTAGTGAAAATAATTGAAGTATAAGACAATCCACAGCTGTATAGGACATTTTTGTGATTTAATTTTGACTTTAACAGCGCTTACCACGAAACACGATAGTAATAATATATCAAATATCTATTCTTTGTCTGAATGTCTTTTAATTTTTTTTAAAATTTATTATTAATAGTGATCTCTTCTATTAAAAATTGCGTTATAAATATAAGTAACTTACCAGATCAGGAGCATTTCCAACCTCCTTAAGGGGGTCCCGCTTCTCCATTATTTATCAATTGGGGCACTCTGTGACACTGCAACAAAGATTTGTTTAAAGTTCACCCTATTTAATATCCGAAATTATCAAGTTTAAAATTATTTAAACAAATAAACTAATGAAAGAATTGCTAGTTGTCATAGGTTGGTACATAACCAATAAAATCACAAATTGATAAATTTACAAATCTAGGTAGTTGTAAAATAAAATCAAAAGTTGTCGTTCACTAATTTCATAAATCGGTTTGTTATAAGCAGCTATCTACTTCATACAATATTTTTATTCAAATAGTTGAAGAGTAAAAACCACTGCACAAAAATAACAAGTGTTTTTTTTTTCAATAACTGCTGGAATTCTACAGACAAATAGGTATCAAAGAAAGCTTAACACGTAAAATAAACTATTAATACGGCACATACCTTAAAAACATCAGAACTCTCAAAAATATAGAAAAACAAATATTCACCGACTTTACAACAACATTCGTTATAATTTGAATCATTTGAATTAACACGAGTGCCCGGAAAACAACGAATGAAAGATGAAATTCGTCTTCTTCTCTTCGGGACCTGTTGGGTACATTTGCACTGCGCAGGGTCAACTGTACGATGCCAGTAGCGTAGGTTATACGATTAAAATGCACCAAGCTTATTAAAAATTAGAATATTTAAAATACTTTGTTCTTCTGTTTTCAAAAGGAATTTTGGGAGTGATGTAGACGTTTTCATTTTTCAGTTAACTACTACAACAAAAAATGTTTGATTTAGATAATTCTTTATGACGGAGTAAAATCGACCAGAGATTATGTCGTTTTTACTACCATATCCAGTGGAAGTACAGTAACGACAAAAAAATTTTTAAAAATTTTTATTCTTCAAATAGGCTTAAAATGTCATGAAACGTCGAGATTTTAAGTTTGAGTGAAAAAAAAATTTCTGTCTGTCGGTCTGTCTGTAACTTTTTTTGTGCGCACATTTACTCTGGAACCGCTTAAGATATTGACTTGAAATTTGGTACACATATGTACTTTAACGAGATCTGGAACTAGATTATATTTTCAACTTGTTCCGTCGAAGGGTTGGGGGGTAAATTGGGGTAAATTTGGGGTAAATGGGTAAATCAAGCAGGTAAGAGTCCATAAAATTGGTATTTAATATATACAAGAGAAACTAAGCTCTCAAAAAAAAATTTGGCATTAGCCACCCCCATTACCACCCCCACCCCATTATTAAAGGGGATGAAAAAAAAAAATGTGATTTAGTGTAAGTACAAGAACCACAAACCTCAAAATATTTTTTACTTCATCCTCCCCCACTACCACCCCCCTATCATCACCCCCACCCCACTACCCATGTGGGGTATCGTTTTATGGGTTTTTGGGGTAGAGGATTTCAAATATTATATTATTAAAGTTCCATAAACAATTATTTCCACATGCAAAGTTTTTTCGTTGTGAGTGACTTTGATAGAGATTCTGGATGTGGAAGTAGTGATTCCTTGGGCAGCGGTTTTTTTTTAAATGAAGGTATAACCAAATGTGACCTTCACCATTTTGTAGAGTATAATGTTGGCCATCCGAAATGAACTGTGACAACTTCTTTTAGTAGGGCAGAAATCTATCAAATCAAATTTTTCATGCCTGAGAAGCAATTCGAAGAATGTGTTTTTCAAAACATACATCGCTATCTTAGGTTAGAGCTATGATTATGTGTTTTTGGAAACTTATTCAAAAAATTAGAACGCTTCTAATTTTGGTAGCTATGATTATGTGTTTTTGGAAAACTTATTCAAAAAATTAGAACGCTTCTAATTTTGGTCACCAAATTTTCAAAATTTAAAGCCTTTTCAAGAAAATGCGCCTCAAGCCGCTATTAACAAATCCGTGCGTTGAAAACTTCATCATACGAGGAACTATGCGAACTATTGAAAATTTAAGCACATATACAGTGTGTTCCACTTTTCATGTAGCCATCCTCATATCTCGCCCATCTGATATCCGAATATGTATTTTGAAATTTTGGTGGTAATATATACCTCTAAAGTGAGTCTTTGGATGTAACCACATTTGATTTTAATCAGAGACGTCCGACTTTAGCATGGAAAAAGGGGGGCACCTAAAAAAAAAAAATAAAGCGATTTTTTTAGAAAAGAACTAAGAACTAGTAAGATATTCTTAATCAGCACCTTTAGAAACCCCTTTGTGCAAAATTACATCGTAGTGAGTTCAAATAAGTTTGATATGGGGGCCGTCAAAAAAACAATTTTTTTAACTAAAAATAATTTTTATCCGTTAAACGGATTCTCAAATGAAAAAAATGTACTCTTCATTTTTTCTTCAGAATAATGTATTGTTCTAGTCTGAACTGATTTTACACCAAAATAATTATTTATTTAATAAGGCAAAAATTCTAATTCGTGCATACCTACTATTTTTCTAACGAATAATCTTCAATAAAGACCTAAGTAAGCCATGAAAACAAAAGTTTTTGTAAATGTTCATTTAATTATTCCAAATACATTGCTCAATCCTTTTTCTTATATGGCGTATAACTTTTCTAATCTCAGCAGGAGTGACGTCAATACATGCCTGTCTAATTCTAATCACTAACTCTTGGCTACGTGGTCTGCTCTTATATACGCTATATTTTTTAAACGACCCCACAAATATAAATTAAGTGGTATCAGGTCCGGAGACTTAGGGGGAAACTCCTGCACTTAACTTCTTAGACATCTCCATCTACCAATTGTCTTCTAGCCAACCTCTTGCAACGTTTTTGACACAAATTGCCTTTTAGTAGTAGGTACTGATAAACCAGTGGGGATTATCGTCAGCTCAAAAATTGCAATTCTGAGAGAATACTCTCGCATTGGTGGTAAATGCTGCCTCATCAGTAAATATGACTTTTTCAGAAAATTTGTATTGTTTAAAAATACATCCTTGGTCCAAGAACAGAAATTCAATCTTCTCCCTGTATCACCATCTTCTAGGGCATGTAAAAATTTTGGCTTGGATGCACTTTTTTTGTGTTTTTTCAAGCAACGCCAAACCATGTTCTTACTAATATCTTGATTTAATGCTACTTGCCTTATGCCATATCTTGAATTTTCTCTAAAATATTGTGAAATGCGTTCTTCGTTTTCAATTTGCCATTTTGTAAATTATAATTCTTTAATTCTTTACATACATTTCATGTACAGTCAAAACTGTTATTGGTGGTTGCTACCAATTTATGGCGAATGGAAGGCTGATGGTCAGGATGCTATAAATTAAATTCAATAGCAACTTGTCTAAATGATCTGGCATTATCTCCGACTAAACGAATTAACTCCACTTTTTCTCGCATTGTTAAACGCCGAACCATATTTATTACAGAAAAATTTACATTTCACTTATTATCTAACACCAGCATTCACATGAACTTTTTAACTGATTAACTTATTTACGTTCAACAATAAATTGACACTTGCAATAACTTTTTCTTCATGGCTTACTTATTAGGTCTTTATTGAAGATTGTTTGCTAGAAAAATGGTGTAGGTATTTACGAATTAGAATTTTTGTCTTATTAAATAAATAATTATTTTGTTGTAAAATCAACTCAAACTAGTACAATACATTATTCTGAACAGAAAAGGAATATTACATTTTTTTCATTCAAGAATCCGTTTTACAGATAAAAATTATTTTTAGTTGGAAAAATTGTTTATTTGACGGTCCCTATGTCAAACACGAGGTCAAACACCTTTCAACCCACTACGATGTAATCTTGTACAAAGGGATTTCAAAAAGTGTTGATTAAGAATGTCTTACTAGTTTTTTTCTAAAAAAATTGCTAATACTTTTTTTTTAATCGACCGATAAAAAAAGCCAACTCATATACCTTTAGATTGCATAATTTCAATAAAATAAAAACTTTAGATGGAAAAAGCTACTAAAACTAAAAAATTTAAATCGAATTCAAATTTAATATGTACAATGTACAGGGTGCCCTAACCAAAGACGGAACAAGGACATTTTTCCGGCGATAGAAACGTTTATAACAAAACTAAAATTACCATTTGATGTATTTTTTCCGCCGAACCAAAAATTATAATAAAAAAACGAATATAAAATATGCTATTTCATGGTTCAGACTTCACACAGCTGAAAAAATCCCTGAATTTTACAGGCTTTCCATGACAAAAAAAATGTTTTTCAATGACAAATAATAATAATTATTAATATGTTAAAGGTGATTAATTTTCGATTTTATAAAAAAAAAATAATTTGTTTCATAAAATCGTCAGCGAGTGAATAGAAGGTTGCAATTTAAAAATAATTTAAAACAAGCTAAAAACGTACTCTTCGCCTGTTCACTGAACTTTTTATATAATTGTTACACATTCTATAGGATACTATTCGCAGTTGTTTGTAAATAATGTTAATTTTAGACATTTTCAATTTTAGAGTACTAACTTAGTTGGTAAAAGACTCAATGCAAAATAAAGCAAAAATTAAAAAACAATATCGTACCCCATTTGGGTTTCGAACCCGGGACCCTTGGATTCCGAGTCAAAAGCGTAAGAATTACACCACCACTTAACACGTAAAAAAACGTAAATTTTTACATTACTTATAAGAGACGAGCTAAAATCATATTTCCACGGTTGTACATTACATTATGAAATGTATATTTGTAAAATATATAAATATTTAAATATTAAAATGAAATATCATTTCACCAGATTTTTATTCAATTACAAAAACATAAAAATAAAAAAAAATTTCAAATTTTAATCATTAATAACATTTTTTTACTGATCGATTTTGTTAAAAAACAATGAGGTTCTTCCTCTAGCTAACACTAACTTATTGTCCAAATTTCAGTACAATCGGATTTTCCTTTCTTGAGTTATCGTGCTTACAAGAAACGTATCGATAATTGTACTAGTGCAAAATTACATGATAATTTTGCACTAGTACAATTATCGATAATAGTGGCAGATAATATAGCATTTTTAATAAAACAAGACTATTTTTGTCAAATTTATGGTATCTGGTACAAAATTATCTTACCAGAAATGGAAACCAAAATTTCACGTTGAGAGTCTGTGAGTGTGTACTACATAAACTGCACTGCTGCGAATTTTCCTGAAGGTAATAAGCAACAAAACAAATATGCATTCTGTAAATTTATGGTTTCCTAATTTCTTATTATACGTAATTTTTATAACATGTTTTAAATTTTCTTGTGACGTAAATTTATATAATCTTTAAATATTGACATCCCCGTAAAAAGAAAACAAAATAATTTAGGTGGAGACTCGATTTCATCTACTTTAAATTATATTATTTAGTTCTGTAGTACATTTTAAAAACTATTTTATGATATGACAACACATCGTTAAAAGTCCTAGACGTATTGAGTATCTATATTATTGGAATTTATGTTAACCTAATGAACTCGTCAACAATAATAACGAATTTTTCTGTGCTTAATAAAAAACGTTAGTAACATTTTGCTCTAAAATTATAATAAAACATAATATTTATATAAAATATCACAGTTTTATACCTTTGGCGATCACCCTGGAAGCCGCATAAGACCCAATATTAAATCTGAATTTACCTAAAATGCAGTGGCGGCTGGTGAAATTTCAATTTTTTTTTCTCGTCTGTGGCGCATGGGACCCATATGAAATATGGGAAATAACATCTAGAGAAGCACTTCTCTAATTACCCCTAAAAAATGTTGAAAACGCAGTTTGCGAAGAGATTTTTTTAAAATTCGGTAGCCTCCCCTGGTCTAGGGACTCCTGTTTATTATTATTTTTTTTGTCATATGCATTTGACTTTTCATAAAAATACAACAATACGTTTTGGAGTTTATGAAAATATTTTCATTATTAACTGAAATACAATGAACTGAATTTTGTAATTTACAATTTAACAAATTACAATATTTCAATTCGTTGTATCTCAGTAATGAAAATATTTTCATAAACTCCAAAATGTATTGTTGTAATTTTTATGAAAAGTCAAATGCATATGACAAAAAAAAATAATAATAAACAGGAGTCCCAGCAAACTGCTATTTCAAATTTTTTTAGGGGTCATTAGACAAGTGCTTCTCTAGATGTTATTTCCCATATTTCGTATGGGTCCCATGCGTCATAGACGAGAAAAAAAATATTGAAATTTCACCAGCCGCCACTGCTAAAATGAAATGGAATAAATATTAAGTGGCTATAGTCTAAATACATTTGTAATAATGTTATATTTATATTAATAACGCATTTGAAAAATGTTTCCGACTGTTTTCGGCTAAATAAGTATTTTTTTAAGTTATTTTGCGACCAAAACAAGTATTTTATACTATAAATTTACTTTTATCAGAGGAGCAAAAATTCGATCATTTTCAACATTGTTCCTTGCAAATATGCTGGTAACAATTATTATCTCTTTATTAATAACGTGCAGCTCCTTGAGATTACTAAAAACCTTTTCGACAAAATACTTTTTCAAATAAAGAAAACTGAATCAAAATCAGAACACCCGTTGAAGAGATATGAAGCCACAGACAGATACACAGACAGACATACAAACATATCGTCAAGCATAGAACACCCTTTCTTTTGTGCCGGAGGTTAAAAACTTTAAAAGGGTTTTTGAGAATCACCGGGACCTCCGCCATTACTTAGAAAACAGCGTCAATGCTTTATCCAACTTGAAAATAGCATATTTTCATCAAACTTGAAAAATTGAAAATGTTCATTTTAAAAAACTTTCCGTACTTGCCTAATTTGATGATGATCGGTGATATTTTATTAAGCACATTTAACAATGTAAAAGTGTCCCAACGGACACTTTTAAGATGCTTTCGTTGATGTTTCCAGAAGATCTCCATCGTCATTTGTTTTTGAGCTAATGTCACTAACTTTGGTTTTTCTTATTCGACTTTTTGATAGTTCTACAGTGTTCTTAATTTCCTTTTCGACGATGTATCAGAATACCATATATAATTTAGTTACTAGTGCAAAATATGAATAAACTCAGTTTTGTAAGTAGGCTATGAAGAAAGTTTATTTTAAAATGTCCAGTTTCATTAGCTTTAACTTAAAATAATAATAAAAAAATTAAAGCAAACTTAAACGAATTGTTGAAATGATTTCCACAGCTCAAAATAAAATAAAATAGTCCTACAATTATTCTAATAGTAGGTGCTATGGATCGTGTTACCACGACAAAAGACAAGACAGTGTTTAGTGAACACTTCTTGTCATAATTGTTGTTTCTCTTCTTGCTAGTGTTTTACTGTAATTTGCCTTATCACTGTGTAATTACGCCTTTCGTATTTTTCTTTTATTAAGTTCTTTTTTGAATTAATTATGGCTTTAAAATATACAACTGGAGAAAATATAGACATATTAGAAATGTATTTAAAATCAAAATAAAAACTGATGAGGCATCAAAAATTTATGCGGACAAATTTCCAGAATGTGTGCAACTGAATCGAAGGTATTTAGTCTCTTGTTATTAATTTATTAAATTATGGAAGATTTAATGAAAAAGAAATGATACTTATGAAATAGATAATGAAGAGGGAAATAAAGTTGTATCATACAAGACAATGTTACATGACAAATTTCAACCGAGTTAGATGTCAACAAACAGGGCCGGGCCCAAGAGGGGGGGAGCCCCCCCCCAAAGTTTGGGCAGTTGGTTCCAAACGCGGTTGGCGTTGGCAAAATCTAACTAATCATCACATACAAATATATAATTTGAAGTTTACACTGACTCCCACAATCGCGAAATTAACACAATAATTATTATAAAGCTGACTTCTGTCCTTTTTGCTTTAACGTTTTTGAGCCTTTTTCTTATCTATCTACCTACTAGGATATGATCTATTTGTAAAATTGAGCTTCCATTCCTCCAAGCGCCAAGGCAGGTTTGTCTTTTGCTCCAGTGTTTGTTATTGTTAAGTCAGATATGTGTGCTTGATTCTTCAGCGCGTTTCCATTTTCGTAAACCATGTGTGGAGTAGAGTTTTTCCAGTGATGCTTTTATCTTCCTCCATCTGGTCGTCTTTTCCTATATACCGGGTGCCACAGGCTAATGGCTCCCCCATGTATTTCCTTTATTTTTTAACCTATCCATTTGAAATTTGGGGTGCAACTACCTGAAAAAATGGACACAATTTTTGGACATAAAAAACGGTATGAGACCATTCCCAGTTTACCCGGAAATGATCGCAAATTTCAATTTTTAAATGGAACACCCTGTATATTTTTACATATTTGGATTCAAGACAACATTCTGAGTAGGTATACCATGAGATTTTCGCGAATTTTTGAGTCGATGTTCAGTTTTTTTAAGCATTTTAAGACATTCGTCTAGAGTGCTTTGGAATACCAAAATTTGTTCAACGGTTGAACAGGTTGAGCCAAGGGAAAAATATAATTTTTCGTTTAATTTATTGTTCAGTTTAATTACTATTCAAAAAATTGTAGATTTTTTTCTGAATTCATTGATATTCATTTCAAATTTATGCTATTTGTTTTTCTATTTTATTGAATTTATTTAAAAATAAAAAATCACTTTAAATATAATTTTGCCTGAACTTAACGTAGTTGCCTTTGCAAAAATCATTGTCTAATAATGAAATGTGAATAATTACCTTTTTGTGAATAATAAATAGCCTTTTGGTTCTCTCTTTTGTTTCTTAATAGGTATAAGTACTAGTGCAAAGTATAAGGATAAATTATTTTGAAAGTGATTTTTTATTTTTAAATACATTTAATAAAATAGAAAAACAAATAGCATAGATTTGAAATGGATATCAATGAATTCAGAAAAAAAATTATAATTTATTGAACACTAAAACCACCAAGTCCCCATTTGAAAAAAAAGTTTTTAATAAAAGTGATTTGTTCAATTTTGGAGGCTTCATAAATAGTTATTAATGAACTTAAACGAAAAATTATATTTTTCCCTTGGACTTTACCTGCCGTAGAACAAATTTTGGTATTCCAAAGCACTCTAGACGAGTGTCTTAAAATGCTTCAAAAAAACTGAATATCTACTCAAAAATTCGCGAAAATCTCATGGTATACTCTGAATGTTGTCTTGAATCCATATGTAAAAATATACAGGGTGTTCCATTTAAAAATCGAAAGTTGCGGTCATTTCCGGATAAACCGGAAATGGCCTCGTACTGTTTTTTGTGTCCAAAAATCAATTTTTACAGGTAGTTTATGCATCCCAAATTTCAAATAGATAAGTAAAAAAATAAAGGAAATATAGGGGGGAGCCACTAGCCTGTGGCACCCGGCATGCGTTGAAGTCTCCTAATAAATATTATAATGGACATTTTTCTTTTTTCGTTTGAGAGAAATATTTACTTTTAATGTTATATATTATTTTGTTGACCTGAAAAGTAGTTCACACTCTGTAGAAAGAATTGTTTAAACCATTAATTCGAAAATTCCTAATCCTTAGATGATGGTGGCGATAAATGTATTTACTGATTACCAGATGAGAGCTTATGCGTTCGAAAGTCCCTAAAAAAATTATTCTGTAGGGCTTGAAAGGGTGAAAGTTTATTAAATAATTTTTAGCGACAATTCATTTTTAATTATTACTGATCATTAAAAAAGATTATTTAAATTATTTTTCAGCTGAAAAATAAATAAATAAGTAGGCGGATGATAACATCACCCATCCAATATAGACAATCGATTTTATTTAGAACTAAGGACTGTATGTAGTTCTATATTCACGTCATTTTGGAAAAACCTATACGTATTTAGAATCAAATTGTGATAATTCTATGCCTAGAATCTACTCTTACGAAATCGGCTCATAACATTACGACACGCTGTATACATAATAGTATAAAAATGTTTCTTTCAACTCTTAATTTTGATGTATCCAAAGTTGGTCGGTATAACTAGCGGCAGTGTTCTTTTTGAAGCCATCAACTTCTTTATATTACCTACGTATTATACTGGTTCTTCAGATATATCCTTCTCTGCAATTTTGCTTTACTTAGTCTGCAACGAGCATTCGTAGTAAAAAGTGACTTTATTTTGTGTACACACGTGAACATGAATGTGTAATATTTACGGAATCGTACCAAGGTACGTACAAATTTTTATATTTATGTTTATCAACACCATTTTTTTAGGTTTGTTTTGTGACATTTTTATATAATTTTATATAGGTAATCAAGTTATCCTATGGCTTTGATTATTTATCCAAAAGTAGGTTTAAAACAACTTTTTTGTTCATTTGTAAAATGTATTTGTGGTATCCGGGTTAACATAACTTGTCTATAAAATAAATTATTTTTCAAACTATTTATTGGATACAGATATTGTTTCTATTAAAAATAAAAGACCTAATATTGTACTTTTATAATTATAAGACAGTAAAGTTAGTGAATTGAATTCCCAACTCAAATTTGCGTGAAAAAAATAATCACTGATTTTATTTTAATAGAGTACATTTTTAATTTCGTATATTTTTATCTTTTAGCAGACAATTAACGACGGTTGATAAATATAACAGTTTCTATGTACCCACTTTACTACTTTGGTTGATTTTAATTGATTTTATTTGTGTCGACATTCAAAAGCCTGATTCTAACCAATTTCAATCCAAATTTGAACTGTGATATGTTACGCCTCCTTTAATACGGTTTGCTCATATATATTCCAAATATAGGAAATACCTATTTTACAAAAATGGTTTCTAGTAAATAAATAAAATTGAGCATTTGCCAATTAACTGAACCTTATTACCTGATATCGATATTGAGGTAGGGTAAAAATTAACAAATAACGAATTTAAACGTATTTTTAACCCACTTCATCATCGATATTAAGTAATAAGGTAAATTAACCTGACGACGGGGTGAAATTTTGTTTCCTGACTTTTACTGATCTTTTTTTTAAAGGCGGTCGATTTTTTATGGCTTTTGCCAACTGCCGACAGATGATTTCAACATCATGTTTCGTAAAGCCACCCTTAGTGCGTCCTTTTGGTCCTAAAACATCAAATTCCAAAAATTTGTTTTAACAAAAGTTCCGCATTTAATCAATTTGACGCGTTGACAGACAAAACTAGAGCAGTTTTTTCATACTTTAAACTTCATATTGCCAATAAAACACACATCAAGCCCATGTGACGAAGTAAAATGTTTATTCACGCTTTAATAAGCGTATAAATGTGTATAATTTGTTTATACATAACGGTAAGAGACTTAAAATGCTGTTCAACAAAAAAAACATTCCGATGTAGAACTTCAGTTCGAGTTCGCGATTTTATCAAGTGTTGTGTCCTTTCTTTATGCCTCATACTGGTTTACTTTATTTAGATTTTTTACATTACGAATTTACATAGTGGATATAGTAGTTTACGTGTATGTATTTTCTAATTTTAGCCATACACTTAATTTATATGTCTACCTAGTACATGGACACATTTTCGCACTTGCATAATAATTTGGTTGGTAGTTAGTTTTGAATGCAACACATGAAGTGTTATTTTTACAAATATCAAAATATTGCACATACGACTTGCGTTTCGCAGATCATGTTGCCATCATCTGGAGACACTTAAAATTTGAAAGTTCGCACAGCTCTAACGAACATACTGGATATGCTGGCCCAAGTAACAATTTAAATGCCAACAAGTATTTATCGGGTTTTATCACAGATTTAAGAAGGTAGATAAACCGAACTGGGTTTTATTACTTCTTTTGTGCATACCAATTTATCTGCAGATAATATGTACTTAAAAAAAGGCCTTCAAGTTATCTTTAAAGCAATTGTTAAACCTCTTTGCTCTTTAAGACCTATAGGTTTTATAGCCACTTAATTGCTGCATTATTCAAAACCACAATAAACTCATTAAGTTTTATAGTGGATTTTAAATATTTTAAGTTTTGTGGTAGACATCTATAAATCTTTAGGTTTTATGGGAGTTTTAAAATATGGTTTTTAAATACTCCTTATGATCAAGCAATAAAACTAATAACTCTTAAGTAGTCTTACCCTTAATATATGTTATCATAAATACTATTTGCTTTTAACGATAATTGGTAAAAGTTCCTTAAAACCTAAGTTTTTTGGTAGCTTTATTAAGCTACGTTCAAACTTTTTAGTTTTTATAAAGCACTTATAAATCCTTTGGTTCCCCCACTTACGCCTTTAAACTTTGAAAGAGGGGGCATATAACGCATAGTAAACGCCACTTTGTGATTGCTGATTCTAGTTTAAACAATGCAGTGCGGCGCAAAAAAGCATTTCAGGTATCTAGGTACTTAGTAAAATGTCAAATATTTTAGATAAATACTTGAGGATTAAGAAAATAACGAGAAATTAATGATCGCACACGGAATAAATAATGTTCTTTTAGGTTGTGTTATCTAAGCTAAGTACATTTGGATTAGAGATTGTCAGAGACAAACCTTAAGGGTTTTAAAGAAGAGTAGTAAGGCTGGGTAAAGTCTTACAGGTTTTAAAATAGTAATAAAGTGGAGCAATTGGAATTTAACAAAACATTTTGTTTTATAAAAATACTAGCTGACCCAGCAAACGTTGTTTTGCCATATAAATTATAAATTTTTGTCCAAAAAATAAAATGAAAATTTCTGGATAGGGCCACCCTTATCACCTAGGGGTATAAAAAATAGCCTACGACCTATTCTCAGACCTACCAAATATACACCAAAAATTTCATAAAAATCGGTCAAACCGTTTCGGAGGAGTTCGATAACAAACACTGTGACACGAGATTTTTATATATTAGATTTCCTAAAGCCACAGATTCTTAATAGGGTATTCTATTAAAATAAACGGTTTTATTAATTTTTCAGCCATACTTTTTTCTGTTAACTATAGCAGACATGTTTGAACAAAGTTGGGGCAACAGTGTTTAGTTATATATTTCTTATTCTTACTGTTTACATTTTTTAGCCTGCAACTATCTAAAATGTGTTAATATGTCATATAAACCCCTAAAAAGCCCAAAATCATACTGAGTAAGCTAAAACTAGGGTTACTATTTTTTTTATTAATTGTAAATAATAATTAATAAGCTGATAAATGAAGGGAGCGTGATTTTTCTAAAAGTTTTTTGATATACTTTGTCAATAGTGTGGTCTGCGTTGACAATTTTTTGATACTAGGTTGTTTATTAATATCAAATTTTAAAACGTTAGCACATGCAGATATTTCAATCGAGGCAGACATATTTTATTACTTGGCGACGTTTTCTGATTTAGACAGTTTGAGTGCAACAAGTTTTCGACAAAGAATTATTAAAGACACAATTATTTATGATGTTCTCAAAGCAGGCTTAAAATTTGATTGCAAGTACTAACGGTTTTAAGAAGATTTTATAAAAGGTTTCATGGTAGACTTGAAAACATCTTGCAGATTTATTGGGTTCTAAAGTACTGTTGGTTTTATTGCTAGTTTTAAGGAAGACATTTATAACCTTTATAAACGGTCTTTTTTGGTTTTATGCCGGGTTTATTGTAGCTTTTCAGAGGTCATCTAGTATAAACAATTTTACGATCAATTTTATTATATAGACTTAATAACCTCTTGTAGATTGTGATAAAACTTAAACTGTTACTTGGGGGACATGTATTCAAAACATAACGAATTAGAAAATAACGAATTGTTAAAGTGCATAACAGTTGTTTTCATTTTCTAAAAAAATACCTAGTAAATCGACTCGCCGACATATCTCCACCAGATAACTCGTTTATTTGTACAATTTTGAACACGTCTATATGGTCTCAAAGTCCTCCATAAATATATCGCTTAAAATTTCATTATGCTATTTATTACACAGGCTGACAAAAAAAGGGCTGTGAGGGCAGAAAGGGCCTTGTTCTAAGGTTCTGAACTAACTTCTCTGAAGTATTTTGACGCACTGAAGCTAATTTTTGACAAAAAACTTCTGTCGTGTCAGTTTTCCTCTACAACCCCCTTTTATGTTCTAGAGGTGGTAGAGGGAAACTAAGTTAGATCAGAACATTAGGACATGACCTATTTTTTGCCCTCTTTAGGGGTAAAAGGGTGGTATTAGTATAATTTCAGCGCGTCAACATACTTCACAAAAGTTACATCATAACCTTAGGAGTAGACCTTTTTTTTGTCCTTTTTAGAGGATGAAAGGAGTGGTAGACAAAAACTGATGGTAGATTTTTTTAAATATCAGAATCGGTTTCAGCATGTCAAAAAAATAGATGGTTCTGATGAAAAAAACAGCCCCTATTTTTGGTCGGCCTGTGTTAACTTCATACCTCGAATAGAGAAAACACCTAGGTATTACTGAGAATTGAGAAATAAAATAAATTTTTATTCAAAGTTTAAAAAAAACACGATAAATTATAAAGTTTAAACCATGCGTTTATAAAAAAAATCTTTAGACATGCAAACATATTGTTTTAAAAGTGGGTGGTAGTAACAGAGTAGAAAGATTTGTTATTCGGTTCAGCTATAACTTTGTAACACATTGTGCAGCGGTGGTTAGCGCATAAAAAAATTAAAACGACACTTGATTTCGAATTCTTAATACCTCAAATCCCATCTTCACCTCTCTTCAAATCCGTTACAAATATATGTAATGTGACTTTCAGGTCATGCACTTGCAAAGACAGCAGTGATAAAGATAAAAATATATAAGATTATTCAATACTGCGATTTGGATATGGATATTTTAAAATGTTAATAATTATGCAAGACAAACATTGTCACAGACGAAAATGTAAAACATTTTTTTTAATTCAAAGCTGTGCATATATTTGCTTTGCTCAAATATGTCGAAATTTGAAAATATATTTCCCAAGTTCTGTAATTCTACTTGTTCCAGTATGACGGTGGCAGTTGTTCAACCAGTGCTATTAACATACATACACATAAAATACAATTTTATACCTACAACAGCGTAAAAATTTATTTTGACATCCACTCACGATATACAGGGTACTTCAAGTTTTAGTATCAGGACCCTGACAGAGCAAATAAATAGTAATAGCTGCAAAACGTTTTATACTTCTTTAACTTTGAAGAAACATATTTTTTCACATCTGAAAATGATATCCATGCCTGGCAGGGCAACCCCGGCCTGAAGTGCACCCCTTAATTGCATAAAATAAAGCTGAAAAAATTGTATGCCTTTTTAAACACTTAATAAAAAACCGCTGCCCAAGGAATGACTACTTCCACATCCAGATTTTCTATCCAAGTCACTCATAACGAAAAAATTTTGTATGTGGAAATAATTATGTATGGAACTTTAATAATATAATATTTGAAATCCTCTACCTCAAAAACCCATAAAACGATACCCCACATCGGTAGTGGGGCGGGGGTGGCGATAGGGGGTGGTAGTGGGGGTGGATGAAGTAAAAAAATATTTTAAGGTTTCTGGTTCTTGTACACACACTAAATCACAATTTTTTTTCATCCCCTTTAATAATGGTAATAGTAATAGCTGCAAAACGTGGTGGAGGTGGTAATGGGGGTGGCTAATGTCAAAATTTTTTTTGAGACCTTAGGTTCTCTTATATATACTAAATACCAATTTCATGAACTCTTACCTGCTTGATTTACCTATTTACCCCAAATTTACCCCCCAACCCTTCGACGGAACAAGATGAAAATATAATCTAGTTCTAGATCTCATTAAAGTACATATGTGTACCAAATTTCAAGTCAATATCTCAAACGATTCCTGAGTAAACGTGCGCACAAAAAAGTTACAGACAGATCGACAGACAGAAATTTTTTTTTCGCTCAAACTTAAAATCTCGACGTTTCATGACATTCTAAGCCTAGTTGAACAATAAAAATTTAAAAAAAATTTTTTGTCGTTACTATACTTCCACTGGATGTGGAAGTAACAGTTGCCAGGCGTCCTGGTTGGGTCTAAAATCCCCCATTCTCAAACGAACATGCTCGTCAGTAGGCTTGCCAACATAGGTTGCAGTAGCCAAAGGCGAATTTACGGGGGGGTAATTACCTACTCCCCCATGAATTACAAAGATATAAACAAAATTTTGGCGTTTTACTAATAACAAATGATGATTAACGGACTTTGTTATATAAATGTATTTTACTAAGCATAAATTAAAATTTTTATTGTTCTTAATTAGTTGTTTTCCAAATATGATTTTGTTTTTATATTTTATGTATGTTTCATTTGATAAATTGTATTTACTTTTCATAATAAAGGAGGGGTATCGATGAGCTAAGAAAATTGACCCCAATATGACAAAAAATTTAACTATATATTTTTTTATATTTCTCATTATTTTAGTAAAATACAGGACGCTAACTTAACGCTACAATAAATCAAAAATAAAAATGACTACGTTTTCTTCACGAGAAAGATCGACAAACTGAGGTCAAAATGGCTCTTTTTGGAAAATTGTACCCTTTTTTTACTATATCGAGTTTTTTTAGACATGAGCGCATTTCTTTAGCAGTTTAATCTTTGTATTTTTATATTTGTTGACGTCTAAAGAAGATGTAAAAAATCACCATGCTGAAAATATACGCTCATGTCTAAAAAAACTCGATTGGTAAAAAAAGGGTACAAAAAAGCCATTTTGACCTCACTTTGTCGATTTTTCTCGTGAAGAAAACGTAGTCATCTTTACTTTCAATTTATTGTAGCGTCAAGTTTGTCCTGCATTTTACTAAAATAATGAGAAATATAAAAAAAAATATAGTTAAATTTTTTGTCATATATTGGGGTCAATTTTCTTAGCTTATCGGTACCCCTCCAAAAACCCATAAAACGGTACCCCACATCGGTAGTGTGGTGGGGGTGGTGATAGGGGGGTGGTGGTGGCGGGTGGATGAAGTAAAAAAATATTTTGAGGTTTCTGGTTCCTGTACATGCACTAAATCACATTTTTTTTTCATCCCTTTTAATAAGGAGATGGGGGTGGTAATAGAGGTGGCTAATGCCAAAAATTTTTTTGAGACCTCAGCTTCTCTTGTATATACTAAATACCAATTTCATGGACTCCTACCTGCTTGATTTACCCATTTACCCCAAATTTACCCCAATTTACAGCCCCAACCCTTCGACGGAACAAGATGAAAATATAATCTAGTTCTAGATCTCGTTAAAGTACATATGTGTACCAAATTTCAAGTCAATATCTTAAACGGTTTCAGAGTAAACGTGCGCACAAAAAAAAGTTACAGACAGACAGACAGAAATTTTTTTTTCGCTCAAACTTAAAATCTCGACGTTTCATGACATTTTAAGCCTATTTGGACAATAAAAATTTTTAAAACTTTTTTGTCGTTACTATACTTCCACTGGACGTGGAAGTAAAATAATAAAATAAACGCTTAATAAAAAGAAAATATTTTAAATTTTATTTATTGCTTAATTTTAATGCTTCATTTATTCAAAAATCGTACTCATCCAGGAGTTTACCCCCCCCCCCCCAGACAGAAAGCGGAAGGTTGGCTAATGGTAAAACCAAAGCCACAAAAAAAGATTTTTCCTAAGTTCGACAACATGCTCCCAAAGTTGCCGGCTCGTGGGTAAAGTTCTGGCAGCCTAAACAAGTTGCACAATATTTCGTGATTTTACGACTTCTATTCATTACTTTAAAATCAAAAAGGTAATTACTTCCACATCTAGTGGAAGTATAGTAACGACAAAAAATTTTTTAAAAATTTTTATTGTTCAAATAGGCTTAGAATGTCATGAAACGTCGAGATTTTAAGTTTGAGCGAAAAAAAAATTTCTGTCTGTCTGTCGGTCTGTAACTTTTTTTTTGTGCGCACGTTTACTCTGGAACCGTTTAAGATTGAAATTTGGTACACGTATGTATTTTAACGTGATCTGGAACTAGATTATATTTTCATCTTGTTCCATCGAAGGGTTGGGGGTAAATTTGGGGTAAATAGGTAAATTAAGCAGGTAAGAGTCCAGAAAATTGGTATTTAGTATATTAAAGAGAAGCTAAGGTCTCAAAAAAAATTTTGGCATTAGCCACCCCCATTACCACCCCCACCCCATTATTAAAGGGGATGAAAAAAAATTGTGATTTAGTGTGTGTGTGTGTACAAGAACCAGAAACCTCAAAATATTTTTTTACTTCATCCACTCCCACTACCACCCCCTAGCACCACCCCCACCCCACTACCGATGTGGGGTATCGTTTTATAGGTTTTTGGGGTAGAGGATTTCAAATATTATATTATTAAAGTTCCATAAGCAATTATTTCCACATACAAAATTTTTTCGTTGTGAGTGACTTGGATAGAAAATCTGGATGTAGTGATTCCTTGGGCAGCGGTTTTTATGATATTCTTCAATGATAGAACAGATTTTTGAAAACCCACTAATTGCAGCAAGAACATCCTCATGCACGTGTTGACGAGCATGTTCATTTAATCTAATTAGTGGAGTCGATTTAGTCAAGAAAATAGCAAGGTTGGGAAATTTTTTAAGATGGCGGAAATTGTTTGTCATCACGAGTATAACAAAATCCTAAAATCTTGATTTCCAAAAAGGTGTATTTTGGCCGAAAATGAATTTTTTGGACATTTTAAGAGTCAAATTTGCAGTTTTAATTTTATTTTGACCACTTAAGCAATTAGTTAAGGAACGAAAATGGTATCCTTTTATTCTCAATATTAAGGGAACCTACAGTTTAAATTTGGTGAAGATCAAACCACCACCCCCCCCTCCTCCTCCTGATATATATATATATATATATATATATATATATATATATATATATATATATATATATATATATATATATATATATATATACGAAAATAATTGAAAGAAATTAATTTCGGCTCTCTTGATCAGATCTCAACCGATTTGGCTGAAATTTGGAACGAAAGTAGTCTTTATCACACAAAAACTGTTTACCAGATTTAAGCCAAAAATATTGAATAGGTTGGCTGAAATTGCACTTTCAGTCAGATTTTCTGAAATTTTCAAAGTGAAATATCTCCGGACCTAAAAGTTGGATCAAATTTTGCTTTGTGGCAAAAGTTAGGTTATTTTATGTTCTCTTACATGATATAAGTCAAGATGCACTTTTTTTGCATTCGGTCTCTTTTTAGTCATTTGCACCAGATATACACCGGGTGCCACAGGCTAGTGGCTCCCCCCTATATTTCCTTTATTTTTTAACTTATCCATTTGAAATTTGGGGTGCATAAACTACCTGTAAAAATGTATTTTTGGACATATAAACGGTATGGGACCATTTCCGGTTTACCCGGAAATGACCGCAACTTACGATTTTTAAATGGAACACCCTGTATATTTTTACATATTTGGATTCAAGACAATATTCTGAGTATACCATGAGATTTTTGCGAATTTTTGAGTTGATGTTCAGTTTTTTAAGCATTTTAAGACATTCGTCTAGAGCTAGAGTGCTTTGGAATACCAAAATTTGTTCTACGGCAGCGGCAGGTAAAGTCCAAGGGAAAAATATAATTTTTCGTGAAACGAAAAATTTTTCACGAAAATTATATTTTTCCCTTGGACTTTACCTGCCGTAGAACAAATTTTGGTATTCCAAAGCACTCTAGATGAATGTTTTAAAATGCTTAAAAAACTGAACATTGACTCAAAAATTCGCGAAAATCTCATAGTATACTCAGTATGTTGTCTTAAATTCAAATATGTAAAAATATACAGGGTGTTCCATTTAAAAATTGAAAGTTGCGGTCAACAGTTTTTGTGTAATAAAGACAACTTCCATTCCAAATTTCAGCCAAATCGGTTGAGATCTGATCAAGATAGCCGAAATTAAGTGTTTTCAAGTATTTTCGTATATATACATATATCTATATAAGGAGAGGGGGGGGGGGGGGTGGTCTGATCTTCACCAAATTTAAACTGGAGGTTCCTTTAATATTGAGAATAAAAAGATACCATTTTCGTTCCTTAACTAATTGTTTAAGTGGTCAAAATAAAATTAAAACTGCAAATTTGACCCTTAAAATGTCCAAAAAATCCCTTTTCGGCCAAAAAACACGGTTCCACCCCTTTCTGGAAATCAAGATTTTAGAGTTTTGTTGTACCCGTCATGAAAAATAATTTCCGCAGGGTCTGCATCCATCTTAAAAAATTTCCCAACCCTTTCCTAAACCGACTCCACTAAATGATGTCTTCAGCGTTTTAATTATCGAACCTGTTCGAAATAGCGTTCGAAAAACGCCCCACGCTTTTATACTCAAATATTATACTTAATTACAAACACGGCTTGCACTAAGGCCCTTACGGGGTAGACAGAGAGAACAGGTTCGATGATTATTTTTTGCTTTTTAGTGCAGTATTTATAAAAGCGTGTTTTTTAAGTTTTTTAAACTGTTAATTTTTAATTGTCAAACTGTACATATACAAGACAAGCATTGTCAAGTATGTAAATTTTCACGTTTTGGAACATACTGGGCATGCTCCAAACATCAATAAAAACTAATCAAGCAATGTTTATTTCGATTTTGTTTATAGTATCTGTCCTGCCACTGAATTAAATAATAACATGATTTCTCTGCATATTTATATGATTATCTTGTCTCATTATTATTTATTTGCTGTATAATGCTGACAGTTTGTTGTCAAATTATCTCATTGAGTTTATATTTTTATATCTATTATAAGAATACATTTTAAATAAATATATAATTGTGATGGTTGGTTAGTCTCTGATAGTTGGTCAACTTTCAGTAGTACATTTTTTGTCTGCCGGGGTGGGGTGACTTGTGTTTACAAAACCATTTTTGTTATTTGACAGAGTTCATGAAAAATTGAAAATACCTTTATTTGAAAGGTGCACCCACTTAAAATTCACTAAAAACGAAAAACAACCACTCATAATATATATTTTTTAACATTTTAGTGGACGCACTAGCCGATTTTAGAAAAAATACAAAAAGTGACATAACTTTTGAACCATCAACAACTGGATAACCACATGTATGGTTATGCTGATTGGAAATGCCCTCCCCTATTACCTCACTTCATTTGATTGTCCACTTCTGGGACACCCTGTATATTGATAGGTTGGCTAAATAATCAAATTTAGAAAGAACGAGTATTCCACATAATTGCAAAAAACTTCTTAAAATATAGGTAATAGGTAATTCATATCTGATAGAATCTCGAGACACTAGTATTGTTTCAAATTAATAGAGCATACATATTCTATATTAATATCATATTATTACAGTAATTTGAAGATAAACCAACCGGAAAAATCAATAGGGATCTTCACCATTTTATAAACATTACGCGACAGTGGACAGAAATAAATAGTTTATAACAAAAATGTGGAGTCAAGCAGACAGTAAGATTATCCAGCACATTATGGCTAGTGCTGTAGTCTATGAAAGAGTCTTAAATAAATACAAACAAAGGATCAAGTTTATAATAAATGCATAACTAAAAAAAGGAGCCCACTTTTGTTGGTACAAATTTAAAAGTAATTGTTTTAGTACAGTGACCGGATAAATGACCTTTCAGATTTATTTGCTATGGGCTGGCTGAAAAGGGGCCAACTTGCTGGAGCTAACATTGTCAGTATGCCTTGAAGATTGCGAGCTAATCTGCTGGAATTCCAGCAAATTTCAAACCGCACCGACAAGGTTGGCTTCAGCAAGTTTATCGTCTGTAGACCACTTAAGAAAACTCTGATATTGTAAACATTGTAAACCTAGATATTGTAAACACAAATAACAAACAGTTATGTCGATATTCACGACCGTAATGTGCTTTTATTACCGAAGCGTAATGCATATTTAAAACAAATAAGACACTTTTAGCGATCTCTCTTTGGTCCCATTTTCTTCAATATACAGTGTGACCCACTTAAGACCGCAACACCCCTGTATACCCGTTAATTGATGCTTGATTAACTTCAAATTTTGGTGGTAAGAAAAGATCGATAAGGTGATTCTTTGAACTTGGTAATATGTGATATATGTCAGTAGCGTGCGACTTTAAGGGGGTTTCAAAAGCCGATTTTTCAAAAAAAAGTATTAGGGATTGTTTTAGAAAAAAAATACTAAGATATTCTTTATCATCACCTTTAGAAACCCCTTTGTACAAGATTACATCGCAGTGGGTACAAAGGTGTTTGAGATAGTGGCTGTCAAAAATACAATTTTTTCAGCCAAAACTAATTTTTATTTGTAAAACGGATTCCCAAATCAAAAAAATCTATTCTTCATTTTTTGTTCAGAATTGTACTAGACTGAATTGATTTTATAACAAAATAAGAAAAAAAAAGTATACAGTGTGACCCACTTAAGATCGTTGTATACCCGTTAATTGATGCTTGATTAACTTCAAACTTTGGTGGTAGGAAAAAGTCGATTAGGTCATTCAATTAACGGGTATACGGGGGTGTTGCGATCTTAAGTGGGTCACACTGTATACTTTTTTTTTCTTATTTTGTTATAAAATCAATTCAGTCTAGTACAATGCATTATTCTGAACAAAAAATGAAGAATAGATTTTTTTGATTTGGGAATCCGTTTTACAAATAAAAATTAGTTTTGGTTGAAAAAATCGTATTTTTGACAGCCACTATCTCAAACACCTTTGTACCCACTACGATGCAATCTTGTACAAAGGGGTTTCTAAAGGTGCTGATTAAGAATACCTTAGTATTTTTTTTCTAAAAAAATCCCTAATACTTTTTTTGAAAAATCGGCTTTTGAAATCCCCTTAAAATCGCACGCTACTGACATATATCACATATTACCAAGTTCAAAGAATCACCTTATCGATCTTTTCTTACCACCATAATTTGAAGTTAATCAAGCATCAATTAACGGGTATACAAGAGTGTTGCGATCTTAAGTGGGTCACACTGTATGATTAGTGGACGCGCTTATGTGGTTTCCTGGGCTTAGTACTAAGTCACTTCTTGGCCCAGGGGCGGCTCAAGGTAAATTTTCCACCCGGGCGGGAGCATTTTTTGGCACCCCTTGATAATCACGGAAATTTCACAGACGTACTACATACTAAAGTCCAAGGATGTCTCTTCGGACCCCCGATCACTACTTCTTAAGTTAACACAAAATTGTCTCTCGATATTTCGTCGTCTATCTCACGAAGTGTCCTATCTCAGTTTTCGTGATTTAGCGCTAGAGCTGTTTTAAGTTTTGGTGGTTTTTAAAATGAATAATAAAACTTGCCTCTTCGTTGGTTTTTTTTTGCTTATGTTGTGTACTGGAATATGTAGTTACCGGCACGAGGTCTATATTAAGAGTGCGTATTTCCAATTTTTCAGAAAAAATTTGGAAGCGAAATACGACGTTACGTGAGAGATAAAAAATGAAACTTTCTAAATACAATGAGTTACGTCAACTTATGTGATTTAGCATTTTATTGTTGAAAATTAAGATACATTCGTAAATATACAACACAATTAACATTTCATTCGTGAAAAAACAAAAATTGTGAGTTTTGAACGAAATAATAGCATTTTAATATCTATCGTCTATCATTGTGTTTAAAAAAATAAAAAAAAATATGATATAAAATTATTAAAAACTTCAATAAAATAATCTTGTATTATTCATCTACCCATCGTGACGTGGCAGATTTTTATAAAATTGTGCACGTGTTAAGATTCTAATTACAGGTGTGGCACCGTTACAAAGCGCCATGAAATCGTTATACTTGTCCTTGGAAATCTTGGGTTTAGAATTTAAAATTGACAGTTGCATGTCTTTTAAGTTATCTAACTTTAGTTTCAGTGTTATAGAACTGTATTCACTATGAATATGACTCGATTTAAAAAATATTTGCGTTGGCTTATCTTTGACAACTATAATGTTCGAGAGCTAGAATGGATAAAATGAAACTCGCGATATGACCTAAGTCAACATACGTCAGTTCGTGAGAAATTAATTGTAACTAAATTGAGATACACCAACGTTTACATGTACCCATTCTCGCATAGTATACGCGCTTGACTGACGAGAGTTTGTGAGATGCAAGAACATGTCAAATGAAGTACCTATATTTGCCGACCTATCTCAAATTTCGATTTTTTTGAGATAGGACACTTCGTGAGATAGACGACGATTTATGTGGTTGTTAAGTAAATCCAAAAATAAAGGTACCCTCAATGAATAATAAGAAAATTATACGCCTTTAAAATGGAACAATAAATGTCAGTTCTTCTGCAATATCTTCTGACCGCCTTAAAATATAAAATTCATATTTTAAATTAGATATAGCCCGTCTGGACAGTTTACATGGTATTAGTCAAACCCCCTCTTCTGCTTGAGGGGTAGTTTTAGGGGGTGGCTGTCGGTATTTTACCCCCAACTTTTTATTTTTTACATATTTCTAAAAGTTCTTAAAAAAAATAATTTTCAGATCATTAGAAATAAAAAAAGACACACTTATTGCATTCCGATAAACCATTCTCAAGTAATTTATGTTTACGCATCAATGTGCATTTACAACATTTTATTAACACAGGTCTACAAAAAAAAGTCTTGTCCTAACTTGTGCCAGATGCCTCTGTAATATCCATTTTTTCCAACCGATTTGGATTTTTAATACATGTATGCATTAAAAAGCTTACTTACGTAAATTAATTTTTATATTCAAGGCATTCTCTGATTATTTCTCGAGTCGAAAACAGCAAAATTTTATTAGAGATTTCTTTACAAAAAATATGACTCACCACTGGAGTTTTAAAACAGTTTTAACCAAAACTTCATTAAAATAGGTTTAATAATAAAAAAGTTATAAGAGAATCAATTTTACTTCCACATCCAGTGGAAGTATAGTAACGACAAACAATTTTTTAAACATTTCTATTGTTCAAATAGGCTTAGAATGTCACGAAACGTCGAGATTTTAAGTTTGAGCGAAAAAAAATTTTCTGTCTGTCGATCTGTCTGTAACTTTTTTTTTGTGCGCACGTTTACTCTGGAACCGTTTGAGATATTGATTTGAAATTTGGTACACATATGTACTTTAACGAGATCTAGAACTAGATTATATTTTCATCTTGTTCCGTCGAAGGGTTGAGGGGTAAATTTGGGGTAAATCAAGCAGGTAAGAGTGCATAAAATTCGTATTTAGTATATACAAGAGAAGCTAAGGTCTCAAAAACAATTTTGGTATTAGCCACCCCCACCCCATTATTAAAGGGGATTAAAAAAAAATGTGATTTAGTGTGTACAAGAACCAGAAACCTCAAAATATTTTTTTACTTCATCCATTCCCACTACCACCCCCACCCCACTACCGATGTGGGGTATCGTTTTATGGGTTTTTGGGGTAGAGGATTTCAAATATTATATTATTAAAGTTTCATAAACAATTATTTCCACATACAAAATTTTTTCGTTGTGAGTGACTTGGATAGAAAATCTGGATGTGGAAGTAGTGATTCCTTAGGCAGCGGTTTTTAAAAATGCACCGTTAATTAAATCACAAATGAAAACCAAAGAAATAATTGTTAATTTTAAAAGCCACTGAATAAGAAAGAGAAACAATTACATTTATTTAATAACACTACTGTTATCGCGCCCAAAAAAATACATCTCAAAAAAAAAATCGCTGCCCAAGGAATCACTACTTCTACATCCAGATTTTCTATCCAAGTCTCTCACAACGAAAAAAAATTATTAGAGAAGCTAAGGTCTCAAAAAAATTTTTGGCATTAGCCACCCCCATGACCAACCCCTATCCCATTATTAAAGGGGGTGAAAAAAATAAAATTATCATTTAGCGTGTGCACAAGAACCAAAGGCCTCAAATTTTTTTTTTACTTTATCTACCCCCACTACCACCTCCCTTTTACCACCCAGGCCCTCCGTATGGGAGGGTCTATTGGGTAGTGAGTATTGGGGCCCGCCAAAGATTTTGGCAAACATTTCTTTTTTCAAATTTCTCCTCCCCCGCTTATCAATTATTAAGCGTGGGGCCCCGTTGGCTTTAGAGAGGCCCGTAGCGGGGGTTCGCCAGGGATTTTGGTAAAAATTTGTTTTGCAAATTTTTCCCCTCCGCTCATTAATTACTAAGCGCGGGGGGCCGTTGGCTTCCAAGGGCCCACCAGAGATTTTGACAAAAATTTTTTTCCCGCTTATCAATTATTAGGCGCGGGGACCCGCTAGTTAATTTGGTACCGGAGCCCATGACTTGATGCGGGGGGCCTGCCACCACCCGCACCCCCACTACCGATATGGCATATCGTTTTATGGGTTCTTGGGGTAGACGATTTCAAATATTATATTATTAAAGTTCCATAAACAATTATTTCCACATACACATTTTTTTCGTTGTGAGAGACTTGGATAGAAAATCTGGATGTGGAAGTAGTGATTCCTTGGGGAGCGGTTTTTTAATAAATTTCAAAGAGCAATAGACAAGAGGAAGAAACGAGACTTGACAGAACGATGTATTTGAAAATTTTGGGTTGTCATGATAACCACACGTTATTGGAAGACATTTTTCGGACTAGCCGCAAAGTTTGAAATCCTGTGTTTTTTTAACCGAAAGATCAGCCCTCTCCTAGGATTAGTATTTCCTACCCTTTTTTGTTTTCCATACTTTCAACTAAATCCTTGAACTTGATTCTGCCTCTTCATATTTTCTATTATTCCATTTCTACATCCATGCCTATCCACAAATGATCCGTTTGCTGTCCTATTTACATTATTGTTAATATTTAGTGGGTTGAGTATGATTTCTGGTTCATCTTCATGATATTTTGTATGTAAACTCTTGTTCAGTTTCTTCCCATGTTAATTTTAATTTTTTTCAATGTATTATTAAACCAAATGAACAACCCATATCTAAGCAAACGTATATTTTTCAGTATGCCTCGCTTTCTGTTACTTTTTCTGGTAATAGCCGGTACAAATTGCCATGAAAGTGCCCAATATCTTCAAAGTGCTGTACGAGACTTAAGAAAATTAAATTTAAGGCAGACACTAAGACGAGCGGATACAGCTATGGTATCCGCCGCAACGGCATCTCCAATAGTACCGCACGTAGATGTATCAGCCCAGGTTCCAGTGGACAGAATGGTACGGCATGGTGATGAGGTAGGATCTTTTATAATACCTATCTATAATTGACAAATTTAATTTTTAGGATTCAGCAGATAACTCTGAAATAGTTCAAACCTATTCAGAATTTTTCCGAGATTCTGAAAATTCGATAATATACAGAGCGTTTCATTTAAAAACCAAGAATTGGTGTCACCTCTGGCTAAACCGGAAGTAGTGATATCGTTGTCACTCAGTGTGCTGTTGATATATAGCGTATTCTGAGGGATTTGTTTTGCTATCATCATGAATCAGTTCCCTAATAGCACTAGATGTCCGCCGGACGTCCGTTTTATGTCCATTTAATGTATTGACGTCCATGGACATAAATTGGACGTCTACCGGATGTCTATCATCGGATTTACTTTGAAATTGTACAGAATGGACATCCTCTGAATGTCCATTTTATGTACGGGAAATATGTACATTTTTTGTCCATATAGGGACAGAAGATGGACGTCCATTTCGTGTCCGTTGATTTAAATATTACATTTTTGTAATAAATGATAACATCTCCATACCGCTTTCTCTCCAATACGTTTCCGAGATATGTATGTATAGATACCAGCGAATACCACACCAAACGTCCAACATATGTGCCGCAACGGATGTCCTTATGTTCGGCAAGTACACGCATTTTAGGTCCCTATAGGGACAGCAGCAGGACGTCTATTTAATATAAAAACAAAAAGACGTTAATAAAACTGGTTTTTCAATTTTATAATGTTCTTGTTTATATTTGACGGTTATTTCTATAAAATTTTTTGTTTATTTTTTATAGTAATTTGTAATTTGTCATTAATAATTTAATTTTAATCTTTTTTGTAAATTATTAATTATATTATTTGATACTAAACATTTATTAAACATTCAAGTACTTTCTACATTTTGAAATAAATAGCTATATTAGTCTAATTAAAGCGTTGGCTTACAAATCATGAGATCGGCGGTTCGATCCCTATTCATACCGTCTTTTTTTTGTTAAGATAATTGGGATGTACAAATATTGTTCAAAGTTGTGACATTTGGACGTCCCTCGGCTGCCCGTCTTATGTACTTTGATCCAAAAACGTACGTCCATCGGATGATCTGTATGTCCGTCGAGGACGTCCTTCAGATATCCCTAGGACAATGTTGTGCCATTAGGGTTGACACACACGTATAATTGAAAGAAAATTAAATTTCTCAAAATGCTTTTCATTATTGATTTTTTGCAACAATTTTTTTGCCCAAATTTGAATCGATTTTTTTGTAACAGACATTTTTTCAGGTACCGCCTATTAGTCTTACAAAAGGGGAATTGGCGGCCCTATACCAGGCAGCAGTAGCGAAGGGTGAAACCTTAAAATTAGACACGGGAGATAATTCCTACATACACGCAGCTGTCCATGAACTGGGCAGTTCTGAAACTGAATCACCACAGAAGTATGCCTCCTCACAAAATACGGATGTGTCAGACGCCGATGCTTCAGGCTACTACTATTATTATTACCCCATAAAAAGTTTTCTGGATGAAATGTCTTCTCAACCAAGTAGTGTAAGTTTTCTATTTGTTACTCTCCAAGATCTAAATGGAAATCAAGAATGAGAGCAACGCCGTGTTATGTATTATTATTACCATCTAAGCTAATACATAGTCTTTTTGTTGCTTTTGAAATTATAATCTATTGTAATTTTAAAAAGCGATGATTATTACTTTCTTAGTTCTTTTCTGGGTGTCTAGTAAATGTTCTAAACATTTTTAATGAAACAAATATCTTCGCTACAAAATCAGACAAACGGTTTTTAACATTATTTTAAAAAGATTCAACTGGACTCGTATGTTTTTTTAATGTTTATACAATCATTACTCTGGATTGGCGCGATTTTTATGACATTTTTCCTAAACTGCAAAGTATGACTTGACGGTGGTCCTGTTGTAGAACCTAGGGGAAAAAATGCAAATTTCGTCGGAATGGCATTAAAATTGGTAGTTAGGTATTTTAGGAGTAGCCGATACCAAATCAATGTTAGAACAGTCAAGAATTCAAAATGGCGAATCAATATGGCTGTCATAATTGCAAGACAGGTCAGTCTTGATCATGTACTATCATGTTCATTTTCGTTCTATATCTTATGTCATAATTGACTGGGGAGCTGCAAGCGATAGTATTAGTCTTCAAATTGGAAAAAAAGAGACGTAAGATTTGTTGTTGCTTTAAATAAGCGAAATAGCTGCAAGACTATGTTTAAACAACTGGTAATATTAACATTACCCTGTACTTTGTTATTGAATCTATTAATATACAGGGTGTCCCGCTTAAAACTCCCGGTGCCATTTTCTCGATAAATAAGAGAGACATTTGAATTCTGTAAAAGGTAGCCATTAGAATATATAAATGATACCAGTTCTGAGTAAAAATGGTCACTTTACAAATTCAGGTATACACATTAGAGTTTTAAAATTTCCAGAAAAATTGAGCCGAAAGAAAAAAATGGTTATTTTCCGGAAAAAGACGGGAAAATTGGGAAATTTTCAGAAAATTTCATTGAAACTTTTTTTGCGTTTCTACATTATACAGAATGATTAGTGGTGATATTTTGTAATTTTGATGAATGTACTTTATGATAACAATTAATTTCGGCTCATTCATGCGTTTGCGAAGTTTGCGTTTATTAAAAAACAAAACGCCCCGGTGTATTACTTCCACGTCCATTGGGAGTATAGTAACGACAAAAATTTTTTTTTTAATTTTTATTGTCCAAATAGGCTTAAAATGTCATGAAACGGCGAGATTTTAAGTTTGAGCGAAAAAAAATTTCTGTCTGTCGATCTGTCTGTCTGTAACTTTTTTTTGTGCGCACGTTTACTCTAGAACCGTTTAAGATATTGACTTGAAATTTGGTACACATATGTACTTTAACGAGGTCTAGAACTAGATTATATTTTCATCTTGTTCCGTCGAAGGGTTGGGGGGTAAATTGGGGTAAATTTGGGGTAAATAGGTCAATCAAGCAGGTAAGAGTCCATAAAATTGGAATTTAGTATATACAAGAGAAGCTAAGGTCTCAAAAAAATGTTTAGCATTAGCCACCCCCATTACCACCCCCACCCCCTTATTAAAGGGGATGAAAAAAAATTGTGATTTAGTGTATGTACAGGAACCAGAAACCTTAAAATATTTTTTTACTTCATCCACCCCCCACCCCACTACCGATGTGGGGTATCGTTTTATGGGTTTTTGGGGTAGAGGATTTCAAATATTATATTATTAGAGTTCCATAAACAATTATTTTCACGTACAAAGTTTTTTCGTTGTGAGTGACTTGGATAGAGAATCTGGATGTGGAAGTAGTGATTCCTTGAGCAGCGGTTTTTTTATTGAAACAAGCTTATGACTAGCGTTTACGACGTACAGTTCCTAGAACCGATAAAATAAATGATGTCATTCGCATCCGATGCATAGGGGGGGCACTGGAATCAGTCCACAGTCGAGAAAATGCACTGGCATTTTCAGTTTTGCATTTTTATTAGTGTTAGTAGCTTATCTTAGAAACAAACCATTTAAATATATTTTTTATTGTTTATTGCATTGTATATGAAACTGTATAAAATTACTGAATTTTTCTCAAAAAAGCCAATTTTTCCGAAGCTTGGGAAAAAAACGGAAAAAACCGTGTTTTTTCCCCAAATTTTTTTTCCACACGCTCAGAACTCTAGTCTAGATGGTGTTGCGACGCAAAGAAATTATTTGATCCTAGTAATGTTCAAATGAGCCTCATTTAATGAGGTGCAAGTGATGGTACCTTACATTCTGAGCAACTTTTATGATACGAACAATTTTCGAAAAATCACTGGTTCTCGAGATATGAACTTCAATATAATTTTTTTAAATATAAAAATGGTCATCACTTTTTAAAATACATTTTAGACGATAAGTCCTTTGGGACATTTTTCATACTGAATCAGGCTCATTTAGATGGTAATGAAACATTTATTTCAAAACACTAAATCTTTTTTTTTTTCAAGTAAAACAAAGGTGGGGCTGCAACTGCTATTTGAAAATTGAAGATTTTAACATTTTTGTTTATTGTGTATTGTCTAATTTTTACGTCATGTTTATGTTGTATGTTCGATTAAATTTTACACTGTAAATTGCAGACATGAAAAAAAATGCTAATTTTGTTATTTGAAAAATTACATTACATACAAGTGAAGGTACATACAAGTTCAAATATCTCGAAAACCAGTGATTTTTCGAAAATTGTTCATATTAAAAAAGTTGCTTAGAATATATTTTTCCATATCATGCACCTCATTTCATCGTTCCTAGGATCGAACAATTCCTTTGCATCGCAACGCCATCTATAACTCGATGAGTAAAATAACCATTTTTACTCAAAACTGACGTCATTTATATATTCTAGTGGATACCTTCTACACAATTTAAATATCGCTTTTGGTTATCGAGAAAATGGCGCCGGGAGTTTTAAGTGGGACACCCTGTATATGGTAAACAAACAAAATCCAAAATACCAGGCTATAAAAACATTTAATCGCTTACCTGCTAAGTGCAAAAATATGCAGATTAAATATTTTAAGTTACAACTTAAAAAAATATTAATAAATATAATATATTCTTTAAATTCATACTAGTCTATGATTGTTTTCTTTCTCTAAAATGTCTTTTATTGCTGTGACCTATGTGATCTAATAGATTTTCAATGTTGTTATATGTGGGTGTTATTTTTGCTCACCATGCACTAAACAATGTGTTATTTTTGATTTGCCGAGAAAAGTCATCGTTAATAAAAAGTTTTGCTAGTCTTAGGAAGTCATAAACAGTTGCTTTTTCACCTTTCCAGAAAAGTATTATTTTTCTGTTATCGAAACTTCACAACGGAGATTTATTTTTATTTTAGTATTAATAAAAATCATCTAATGAGTTTTGATGTAGTTAGCATTTTTATAGACGTTCCGCTACATAAAACAATAATAATTAAAAATAAACTGCAAAATGATAGGAATTTGGCGAATAGAACAAAAGTAAGTGTAATAACTTTAATAGAATTATTTATTGGTTGTATTAAAGCAACCTACTTTCAATTAAATTATGACTTCCATCGACAAGATTTCAGTATGGCCATAGATTCATTATCCTCAATTTTAAGCAATATTTTTATGGCCATTTGGAAAATAATGTAAATAATTACTTAATTTATAGGCTTGGAGTTAATTTATAAATTGATTGAAGGAGATATCTTGATATTGTATTCGCAATATTACGGCGAGGAATATTTAAACAAAAAAAAAATTAAAAGACAGTAAAAAAGAACCCTTAATTAATTTGCAATAGAAATAGAAAATAGTATTAAATTACCTTTCTTAAATATTTGAATAGAAAAATTATACCTATTATAGTATTATCATAGATGTTTGTAGAAAATAAACACACATGAACAGATATATCAGAATGTCAATTTTAATCGATTAGTAACATTAAGAAAGGTGTAAACTGTTTATATTATATGATAAATAATAAATAATTTGTAATAGCCAAAGCCTGATCCAGCTAATTTTTGTGCCGCGGTGCTGTTTGTTAAAATTTTGAAATATTTTGCAGAACAGTAGCTAAATACCCAAAGCCACAAATATATCTATATATACTGGGTGTCTACAGAATCATTACACAAGCCATAGCTTCCAGAATTTTCAAAGTATAAAACTCAAACTTGGCGGGAGTATTATGTAAAAAAAATGACAGTTTCTTTCTTATTTGACACTTTTCTATCACTTCCGGTTTCCATTTAAGTTTTCAAAGTTTGGGTTCCCCAATAACACACGATGTCCGCCGGGCGTCCGTTTTATGTCCATGTAATATACTGACGTCTATGGGACGTCTATCATCATTTACTTTGAAATTGTACGGAATGAACGTCCTCTGAATGTCAATTTTATGTAAGGGAAGTATGTAAATTTTATGTCCATATAGGGACAGGAGATGGACATCCATTTCGTGTCCGTTAATTTAATATTATATTTTTGTAATAAATGATAATATCTCCAAGTTTGCGAGATATTATACATACCAGCGAATACCACACTAAACGTCCAACGTATATGCCGCAACGGACGTCCTTGTGTTCGGCAAGTGCACACATTTTAGGTCCCTATATGGACAGCAGCAGGACGTATATTTAATATAAAACCAAAAAAACGTTAACAAAACTGGTTTTTCAATTTTACAATGTTTTTATTTATATCTGACCGTTATTTCTGTAAAATTTGTAGTTTATTTTTTATAGTAATTTGTAATTTGTCATTAATAATTTAGTTTTAACCTTTATTTTTATGCTTTATTTACTTTGAACCAAAAACGAATCTCCATCGGATGTCCTGTATGTCCGTCGAAGATGTCCTTCGGATATCCCTAGGACAATGTTGTGCTATTGGGGGTTATACCTTGTAAGTTTAAATGGAATACAAAAAACAACGTTAACAAGAATAACGAGAAATCTACGATTTCTCATTCTCCAATGTGTTGCTAATCTTTTAACGCTTAATTACTTGACGTGTTTCTTTATTTTCACATTATTTTATGTCCTGTAAATGTTTAACTTTTTAACCCCCGACCCAAAAAGAGGGTGTTATAAGTTTGACGCGTATGTTTGTATGTCTGTCTGTCTGTCTGCGGCTTCATATCTCTTCAACGGGTGATCCGATTTTGATGCACTTTTTTTATTTGAAAGAGTATTTTGTCGAGAAGGTTTTTGCCATATTAGATTTTGATGTTTGGTCGCCATCTTGATTACAAGCTTTTATTGAACTTGCCTTGTTCTTGTGGGTCAAATCTTGCAACTGAATTTTAAAATAGTTCTCCCCAACCGATTGAGCTGAAATTTTGCATACACGTTTAGTTTGGATGACCATGCATGGATAGCTAAGTGACGTCATTCCAAATCCAATATGGCGGACTCCCAAAGATGGCGGACCAGTTATTTGTTATGCACCCCCATGATATGGATATCAAATGAAAGGGTTTGCTGAGAAGAATATTAAAATAAAATGATGTTACGAGCTGAAATTTTGCATAGACGTTTAGTTTGGATGACAATGCATGGTTAGCTAAGTGACGTCATTCCAAATCCAATATGGCGGACCAGTTATTTTTTATGCACCCCCATGATATGGGTATCAAATGAAAGGGTTTGCTGAGAAGAATACGAAAATAAAATGACGTCACACTAAATTCAATATGGCGGACGCCCCAAGATGGCGGACAAAATTTTTTAGTTTTAACACTATATTTTGATCGTATAGTGTATTCGCTCATACGTTGCATTCTAAGATATGGTGAAGTATTCGGTTTAAACTATAAGTTTTATATCGGATAGGAACGACGCAATGAATATACACTTTTCCAAGAAATTAACGCACCACCAAAAAATAACCAAAAGTTTGAAGTTAGTTGATTTTTAACCCCCGACCCAAAACGGGTGTTATAAGTTTGACCCGTATGTTTGTATGTATGTTTGTCTGTCTGTCTGTGGCTTCATATCTCTTCAACGGGTGATCCGATTTTGATGCACTTTTTTTTATTTGAAAGAGTAATTTGTCGAGAAGTTCTAGGCCATATTAGATTTTGATGTTTGGTCGCCATCTTGAATTCGCCATGTTGAACTTCTCTAGAAATTGTCCGATTGAAGTAAAATTGAAAATGTGCAGACAATTATGGTAGCCGAATATGATTTCGGTCTCATTTTGATTCGGTGATATGAAACTGGTACGATTAGATACATTGATGGGGAGTTTTAAAAATTTTCAATTTTTTAACCCCCGGCCAAAAAGAGGAGTGTTATAAGTTTGACTCGTATGTTTGTATGTTTGTCTGTCTGTCTGGCTATCTGTCTGTCTGTCTGTCTGTGGCTTTATATCTCTTCATCGGGAGATCCGATTTTGATGCAGTTTGCTGCTGTAAAGACGAACTACTAAATAGTTATATTCAAAACAGCAGCACCCAATATATTCATGCGTATAAGAAAGCAAATCTCGAGGACATAATGAAAATGTAAGCTGGATTTAAATAAATGATAAGAGTTCGTAAATGGAATCAAAATTATTTCATAATTTTTAAAGTTGTGTTAATATATTTTTTTATATTAGTCGATAATTTTGCGTCGGGGGTTTTTTAAATTTTCAATTTAATTTTATTCTCTATTTCTTGTGTACTGTTTACTTTGGAAACAATATGCAATTAATGTAGAAATAAATGATTATCATTATAACTGCAAAAATAAAAATGGCCCCAAAATATCAAGCAGTCTCAAAAAATTTAATATTACGTAATTAACGTCGTACTAGTCTTCTAGGAAATCCGAAAATGTAAAAATATACTTAGAGTTTCTAAGTTGAGATTATTAAGTGATAAAAAGATCAAATAATGAGAAATTTACCATTTTTGGTATATATTACTAGAGATGGGCAAAGTACTCATTTAAACTACTTCATGTATCAAGTACTTAAAGTAGTTTAATAGGCAAAGACTCATTTAAACTACCTCAAGTATCAAGTACTTGAAGTAGTTTAAATGAGTACTTTGCCCATCTCTGTATAGGTATTACCCCTGCCAAGTTTGAGTCTTATACCTTGAATGACTGATGGATGATTCCATCGACATCCAGTAGACAAGAGAAGGTATTTTATTCAAGAGGTTAAATGCAGTGAAATTTTACATAACCCTATTAGTAAGTTACTTTATGGCAATTTTAAGGTACTTGTTTCCTACCTAAAAAAAGAGCTATTTATATCAATATCACAAAGTTTGCAAAAAAAAAGCAAACAGAATGCCTATTTCATATTTTGAATCGCCTTTAATCGTTGTCAATGTTTTAGACTGCCGATTACACATATAAACCTCAAAAGCCTGCAGCAACGCATAGGCCTCCATATCAATATCATTCACATCACCACCAGGTAATATGAATCTTGTATGCGACAATCGTATTAAATATAGTTTGTATTTTCAGCACAACATAACCATCAACAAAGCTATGATGGAGGACAAAAAGCCAAAAGCCTTAGAACCTCTGTTTATGGCAATATCAGGTTTCATAGGAATGGCCGTTATGTTCGTGTTATCGGTATTAGTTTTGCCAAAGTTTGGAATAAAACCGAAAACGCCTGTGTTTGGAAAGAAGAACGAAAAAATTGAGGATTTTGCTAGACTGGCCATCGATGCTATCGACGGCGGGGATTGTGCCGAACGATTCGCATGCGAGTTAAGCAAGACGGCAAGGGCTTTCAATTTGAAAGAGAACAGATTTGTTAAGTATGTACAACTAAAAAGTGTAGTAAAATACTTATATTTAATCTAAGCATAAAGGTCAGTTGAAATTTTAATTTAAAAATTAGTGTTATTTGCTTCGTTTCTAATAGGCAAATTATGGCGCGAAGGTCACGAAAAAGATGTTCTGTATGTTACCCTACGTGACATTTTAATTTAAATAGTTAGGTAAACTCTCTAATATTTACAATAAAATGAAAATATCATATTATGATTATGCCTTACTCATATATTGATTGAATTCAGAACGATATCAAAAGTATCGTTCTGAATTCAATGGAAATTACCATCAAGATCACAAAATGGCCGATATAAAATGTGTAAGATAACAAGACTTACCTTGTAATTCTGTAAGTCCTCTAGATGCAAAAATTAGCAGGTAGTCTTTCAATGGTCGGTCACCTGGAATAAAGTACACAATACCAATTTAGACTCAGTTTCTACACGAGAAGCACAACTCGTTAGATTAGGCGTAGAATGGCCGCTTCACTTGTGGCGTGACCGCGTGACACAAAGCAGTGGATTGTGATTGGTCGTCGAATGTTCGGGAAGGCTGTGGTGCCAATACCAACCGTTCGCTACACTAAAGAAAAACAAAAAAACTAACATTAGGCGAACCGAATGATTTTGTTTTTTTAATAATGCATATGCTTAAAGACCAAAAGTGGCAATGTGTGAACACCAAGATGTCTGTTTCTATAAAAAATATATTTTTTATTTAAAGTAAACAAAGAAATTTCCATTTGAGAATTGCAGTTCATTTAAAATTTTAAATTTACCGCCAGTCGCCAGTACTTTGCAGTTGTTTTCTAATCATATCATATTGATACATAAAATATATTTGGGTATAAATTATTTAAATTAATTTAGAGCAAAAATCATGGTGCTCCAATATTATTTTTGGTGCCAAAAGACAAATATTTGGAGACCATATATTTCTTTGGTGCTCGTTAAATACTACAGAGGTAGCCATTTGCTTCCAGCAAGGTAGAAAATGGCGCGAAGGCCACAATAAAGGTGTTTGGTATTTTACGTGATATTTCAATTTTAATTTAAATAGTTAAAATGTTAAGTCCATAATAAAATGAAAAATCTCATATATTGTCTCTCGTATATTGAATTCAGTGCAGTATTTTTCCTCCTTGCAAATTAACATACAACGACCACAACATGGTGGATATAAAATGCATAAGATATAAACCTTACCTAGTAATTCCGATGAATTCTCTAGTTGCAAAAATTAACAGGCAGTTTTTCAATGGTCGGTCACCCGGAATAAAATAAACAATACACAGTTTAAACTCGGTTTCTATAAGAAAAGCACAACTCGGTAGATTCTACGTAGAATGGACGCTAGGACGCTTCACTTCGTGAATCGTGGCATGAAACAAAGGAATGCTTATTTTGGATTCTAATTCCTGATTGGTCCGAAGTATCCAAAAAGTTCGGTAAGCCTGTGGCCTGAAGTTTGCTGCTAATACCAACCGTTCGTTACAACAAAGAAAAACAAAAATCTAAGCAAACCGAATATTTTTGATTTTTTATGTGTATGTAGGTATATGTTTAAAGACCAAAAAAATAAGCATTATGTAAACACCTAGATGTCTGTGTCCATTGCACTGTTGATTTGATGCATAGATTGATTAATATTGAGTTTTATTCACAAGAAAAATTTAAAAAATATTTTTTATTTAAACAAGGAAATTTTCCATTTGAGGAAATTTCTCATCAATTCAAAATTGCTTTTTAAACTTTTAAGCGAAATTTAGACGTACTAAATATCAGCTTCTAATTGTTGATATTATTTACTGAGAAAAAAACATTTTTCGAATTAAAAAAAAAAAATTCTCACGAACCGCTGTTGCGAATTCCATGGGATTGAAATATGTTATAGAGGTACAAAAGATCTATTTAAGAGATTTTTTTGTAATTTTCACTCTACAGGAAGTATGGGAAATAATAGCGAAAATATTTTAAACATTTTAAAAAATATCTTATACTCGGAAGGAAATTACCATTTTTTGTCATATGTTCCTCATATATTCCCCTATAATATGACATCAAACTCAAAATTGTCTGAGAGGTATTATAACATATAAATGTTTTAACTAACGAGTGTTCAACCGTAGTAATTTTTTTGTTTTTTTATTAGCCTTATTTATATTAATGCCCTGACGGAGTTCAGCCGTAGGCTGATCTTCCACTCACCAGGACAGACACTCACACATAGACAACATCACAACACCCATTCCCTGCGACATTGCCATCTGCCGCAGCTGAGACTCGAACTCAGGAGAGGAGAGCGACTAGACCGTATTGTCTCTCACAAAACCGCAGTCTAGCCCACTGCTACCATCTCGATAACACGTGAAAAACACCACTACACATCCATACCCTAGCCAGGATTCGAACCCGGGACTCCGTGGTCGCAAGCCTAACATCCTAAGCACTGCCCCACCGAGCCGGTTAATTATTTGATTCCCAAAAATACAATAAAAGTTTATTTTTAATAAACTAATTTGAAAATGTATTAAAAAATAATACGGTATTGTTTAATCATTGCCACTGTCCTCTTCAATAGTAACAGGTGTATCATCATACTAAATAGTTTAGTTAGGGTTTCAGCAGGTCTTATTATTTTTGATAAATATCTTGCATAACATAAATAATACATGACCGCTGCCAAATGGGAGCAACACCCAACTGTTCTCATACCATTAGGACACTCGCAATTATGTCTTAGGATTCCAGAAACACCAGAGCTATGTGGTTATACTCCAAAAAGCAAGGGTATGTATTTCTTGAAATGTGACGTGATGGAACTTGGACTTTAAAAATATTAGACTTGTCTTTAACAAAGTACATGTCTATAGAGCGGTCTTCCTTCATCATTTCAGCCAAATAGGATATTGCTTGTCGATATTGGTAAGTATCCATGAAGAATATTTGGAGTTTTGGAACATAGAGGATTAGAAACCATTAATGCCAGCCTTGAAAGGACAACAAAAACAATTAACTGTCAAACAAGCGAATGCTTCCCGATTTGTAACCAAAACCCGTTGGGCAGTTGAGTCTGTACACGGAAGAATTAAAAAAAAGTTTCAACTTCTGGACAACATTCTAGATAATAAAATGCTGCCAGATGTGAAAAGCTATTACTAGACTGCATCGTTTTTGTTGAACAAATTCGGGAAAAGATTAGTTCTTGATGTTGAAATTCTTGATCGTATGATTGCACGAAGAAACGAAAAAAATACATTAGCAGCTGAAATAGAGTGAAAGAGCTGGTTGTGTAAAAAACTACCTTTTCAAATACTGTCCTCGACCGAGCTATTGGATTTCCCCGAAATGACCGAAACTGAACTCCAAATATTCTTCACGGGTACTTACCAATATCGACAAGCAATATCCTATTTGGCTGAAATGATGAAGGAAGACGGCTCTATAGATATGTATTTTGTTAAAGACAAGTCTAATACTTTAAAAGTCCAAGTTCCAGCACGCCACATTTCAAGAAAAACATTCCGTTGCTTTTTGGAGTATAACCCACATAGCTCTGGTGTTTCTGGAATCCTAAGACATTATTGCGACTGTGCTAATGGTATGAGAATAGTTGGGTGTTAGATAGATAGATAATCTAAATTTCTCCATTGAAAAAAATATACATATATGCATACAAGAAACAATGCAGAAAAGGTAAAAAAAAGTACATGTAAATATAATATAATAGGTAATAAGCTTAAAAGGTAATTATAAAAAAAGAACAGAAAGTTGACTAAACAGAAAGTAATTAAAAATTTAAAAACTCACTTGTATAGCAGTTCTTATCTAGTTGCTCCCATTTAGCAGCGATCATATATTATTTATGTTATGCAAGATATGACAGTAGAATAGGACAGTGACAATGATTAAACAATACTATATTATTTTTGAATACATTTTCAAGTTAGTCTATTAAAAATAAACTTTTATTGTATTTTTGTGTATTAAATAATTACTACAGTTGAACGCTTGTTAGTTAAAACTTTTATAAATATTTATATGTTATACCCCCCAGACAATTTTGAGTTTGATATCATATTATAGGGGAATATATGAGGAACATATGACAAAAAAATAGTAATTTCCCTCCGAGTATAAGATATTTTTTTAAATGTTTAAACTATTTTTGCTATTATTTCCCAGACTTCCTGTAGAGTGAAAATTACAAAAAAAATCTCGTAAATAGATCTTTTGTACCTCTATAACATATTTCAATCCCATGGAATTCACAACAGCGGTTCTTCAGAAATTTTTTTCTTTTTAAATTGGAAAAATATTTTTTTCTCAGTAAATATCAACAATTAGAAGCTGATATTTAACAAGTCTCAATTTCGCTTAAAAAGCAACCTTTAAGGTGAAAATCAATCAAATCGATGCAAAGGTTGATTCCCCATAGTTACCCGGTTACGGCCTTTACCGCCAGTACTCTGCACCTTGTATATTATTCTTATATACAGTGTGTCCCATTTTGCTTGGAATTACCCCCACAAAAAGTTTATTTAGGTCCTATTTGCATTGTTTTTTTTTTAACGTAGACCTGTGAAAAGTACATTCTTGTAGTATACTACATTTTATAAAACATAAAAGCTCGGCCAACTGCGGTCTTTTTTCGGGGCGGAAAATTAAGAAATCTTATTAGCGATTCTTTTATTTCAAATTGAGGACACCGCCTCTCAAATGGGTTTGTACCAAATTTCGTGAAAAAATTCTTATTTTTGGATTTTTCTCGAGTGACACCAGTGTGTCCCATTTTGCTTGGACCCCCCCAAATAAGTTTATTTTAGGTTCGTTTTAGATCGTTTTTTTTTTAAACGTAGATCTCTTGTGATACATTAAATTTTATAAAATATAAAAGCTCGAAGGCTGAAAGACTTAGGTCGCTGGCCTTTTGAAATATTTTATCCAATAAATATTTCTCTCTTTAAAAGCTCAGCCTAATACTGCGGTCTTTTTTCGAATCTTATTAGCTATTTTTTTTTTTACTTCAAATCTGAGTACTCCACTGGATTCTGCAACCTCTCAATGAAATTGTACCAAATTTCGTGAAAAATACCTATTTTTAGATTTTTCCCGTAATAAATAAGAATTCTGAAATAGCCAGTTAAAATCGACTGTTGCACGGGATTGTGTATTTAAAGGAGTGCCTTGACTCAAACAACGGGAATGCTTATTTGTCAATTTGTATAGGTTTTTTTTTTTATTTTCAAACAAAAAAAGTCAACATATCACTTTTTTATTGAAAACTTTTTTTTCAAATGGGAAGGTGATGGCTCATAGTGAATATTAAATTGTTGTCTTTTTCCTGTTTTAATTGATACCCGTTTCATATATGTGCTATTGATTGATTGATTTAGCAACGTGCGGTAGGCATTGCTGCCACCCCCAGGGGTTATAAAGCTGGACCTGCTACGTCCACGCTGGGTTGGATTAGAGTCATGCTTGTTGCCAGCAGCGAGAGCCACATGGCGCATGGTAAAGGAATAGGGGATGGGAGGTGTAGGTATTTGTAAGATGTTACCACACTGTGTAGTGAGCGAGCGTTTAAACTCCCTTTTTTGTGTTTTTGGTTCTGGACTTCTGCCTCTTCTGAGTCTTTTTGTGAAACATGTGTTGTGTCGTGATATGTGTGTTTCTGCTTCTTCGAATCTTCTTTTCCTGGGTCTTCTGATTCCTCGGTTATCAATGCTGGATTTGGTTTGGTCATGCTTGTTGTCAGCAGCGAGTGCCACATGACGCATTGTACAGGAGTGGGGGATGGGGCAGTGTAGGTGTTTGTGAATTGTGTTTCAGTTTATTTTTGGCCCAGATGTGCCCAGATGAGATTTCATGTTTTCTAGGAAGTTGAGAATTTGTTGCTCTTCTTCTGCGGCGATTATGGAAAGGACAACATGATAGAAGTCCACGTACCTTCAGACAAGAGAGCAGGAAGGGTATTCAGGCAGCTAACTCAAGAAACCAGAAGAAACGGAAAAAAAATGCCCATTGTACTATTAGGAGACTTCAATGCACATATAGGAAAAGATGATCAGACGGAGGAGGATAGAAGCATCATAATAGGAAAACCTTTTCTGCATATGGTCTAACGAAAATGGAAAGGCGCTGAAAAATCTAGCCCACATGTTTGACTTAACAATAAGAAACACATGGAGCAAAGGTCAAACCTGCATTGACACCTGAAGTAATGGAAGCTCAATCTCACAAACAGGTCATATCCTGGTAAGCAGAGAGATAAGAGAAAGGATGAAGAACGTTAAAGCAAAAAGGACAGCAGAAATCAATACAGACCACAAAGAATTAGAAAACCAGCTGACAGGAGAAGAATTAGACTGGACATCAATGGGAGCAGAAATAAAAATTGCAGCAAGAAAAACGTTAAAAAGGGACAGGTCACCTATGAGCCCGACAAGAAAGAGAGAAAAAAAACCAAGTACGAAGAGCTAAAAAAGATGAAGGCCACAGGCAAACAACACCAGGCGGGGAACTTAGACGAAAAGCTAAAAGAAGCCTTGGGAGTTTGTTTCTTCTAATCGTTCTAGTTTTCCTCTTTTCTGCATAGCGATTACACTGTCGTAGTGATTTCTGCTCTTGCTCTGCTTCCTGTACACGACCTCAATAAGTCAATAGGCATGTTCTCGTCTTCCTATTGGTTGTTGGGGTGAAAGGTTATGAGTTTCCCCTCCTTTTGGTGTATTATTATTGTCCTCCTCTTCAAATTTGCTGTTGCTGCTACCGTCTCCTGCCCACCCCAAAAACCTCGTTTATTTTTTGCTTATTATTATTAATGTCCTAAACTTTTCAATAAAATTTCTTAGCCTTACCAGATGTGAAGTATAAACAGTCAGTAAAAATGAAAATTTTTCAAAAGGGTGTTATTATAGCGTGCATGAGGCTTTTTAAATTTTAATGGGACTGGAGCCAAGCCAAGTTTGGTTTTATTATATTTTTAAATTGATTACATAGTTACCTTCGCACTACTACTTATGTTCATCAATATCATAAATTGATAAAAAATTTGTTGCTAAAAACTGTATAAAAATGTCCTTATTTTTTTGTTTTATAATTAGGTATCAACTCCTTTAGTGCAAAGATAACTATGTTAAGGCAGGCTTGTAGCTAGGGGGGGCCAGGACGGGCGACGCTCGTCCTGGAATAAGTTTTGCCTGATCTATGGTGATCGTAATGGGGGCAATTTTAACTGAATATTTTGAAAGAGATTGGGTAAAATTTTTTAATTTTTTCGGAGTAAAAAGTTTTTTTGGATTTCCCTTATTAAAATTTTTTCATCAAAAAAATGTATTTTTCGGACTTTTTTACGGGCCCGCCCTGAAAGCACTTTCTAGCTACAGGCCTGTGTTAAAGTTCAATGAAAATGATTTTAATTCTGTATTTTCTATTTTGAAATTAATGAAACAAAGCTAAAAAACAAATAGAACACATATATGAAATGGTTATAACGATGAAATCAGAAAAAAATCTATAATTTAATAAACACACTAAGAGTTACCACCTTTACCATGGTGTACTCAGAATGTGTTGTCCTGAAATCAAATATGTAAAAATATACAGAGTGTTACGTTTAAAAATCGAAGATGAGGTCAGTCCCAAGTAAACCGAAAGTAATATCATATTTTTTGTTATGTACATAAATACATTTTTAATTTAATTTACGCTCCCCAAATTTCAAATGGATGAGCTAAAAAATAAAGAAAATATAGGGGTGAATCAGTATCCTTTGGCATCCAGTATTGTCGTCAATTAGATTTTTTCAAATTAAGGAACGGTAACAACTTTTTAAAACGTTTCAATATCTTAATAAACAAATATACTTTACTTTTGAGTTTAAAATAGTTTAATTTTGTGGCATAGCACTAATAATATTTAATTTAAGACCACACGGCAACTTTTCTCAAGGATTAAGTTTCCTGTGTAATCATGAATGAAAATATAAGTAGTCTAAAAACTGACGGCTCTAAAATATACGATAATATAAAATTCGTAATTACTTACCTCTTATTGAATTTTTCTCTGTTCAAGTTCCAGAATGGTATAAGATCTATATATGTATAAAGAAAAAACAGATTTTGCTAGATATAACGGGATTTAGCGATGGCCTTGATAATATTATATATTATAAAAGAATTTCATGTGAATCTTTTGGATCTGCCACTTTAATCTACCACGAAACTGGTCTAAAACTGTATACGCTGTCCCAAATTTACGTAAAGAATAAAATTCATATATTTTCTCCTGTTTGGTTTTTAACAAAATGCAAAAACAACTAGAATATAAAAAGGTCACCCGCAGTATTTTTTATTTTTTGCGCCATGTTTCACATCTATGACGTCGTCGGTATTTTTTTAAATGGGACCTCCTATATATTTAATGGTATGAATTAATAATCCTCTTAATAGCCCAAGAGCCCACAGCAAAATTGTATCCTCATAAATCATGGTGAAAATAAAATCACAGGCCAGGGCGGAAATTGCCGTATGTGTATGGCAGACTTCTTTATTTATATACCTTTATATACCAACAACATCTGTCTGTTTATAAAGAAATACTCGTAGTATTTCTATTGTCCAGTTACATAAAAAATTGTTAAAAAATGTTTTTTAATTAATATAATCCAGAAAATGTGACAATATTATAGAAAAGAATTGTTAGGATAAATTGTCGTTAAAAGGAGAAAACAATTAACTATACATGATTTTTATTACGAAATTATCTTCATGTAACAACTTAGCAGTATAAAAGTGATACGAAAATATTTTATATTTTTAGAATAAAGGAATATAAAAAAATTAAAATGATGTTAATAATATTAATATTTTAATAATAAAATGAAGGAAAGTTTTGCAAGTAAGAAATCTAACTATTTTGAATCAATATCCTTCATCGGGTGTTGGTATTTGGTGATGGCTCTAAGCACTGATGTTTCTGCAACATGATTAACCTCTGCGTCTTTGCGGTTTTTTTAAACAGAAAATTTTATTCCTTACTTTTGAGAGTGTGTAAAGTGTATCCAAGTCTAAATACTTACCTTTCTCAGTGTTTCTTAACAGGAAAATGTCGTTATTATTCTTAACTGCAACCTGAACTTAGGTGTAGGTGGTCCTTTGTGGAGTGTTTTAACATATCGATTTCCAGGGACATTCGGTGAATTTTTAAGGAGGACTAGCTTTTAGCTGCAATCTGGTTTCGAAACCTTTTATTTCAAATATTAAATGTCCAATTTTTTTATTTTGTGCATATCTAAAATGGCGGGCGCGGAAAAGTTTGGTCTTGGGGTTGAAATTGGCTGGTAAAAATTTTAAACCAAAATATTAAGACTCAAGGGTAGCGGGTTAGCATCAAAGACCAAAAAGATAGTACGTACCCTTACAAATATTATCGATACTTATTAATGAGTAATATTTTTAAACTATGTTTAATTACGATATTAAATTTAAATTACTTATTACTACCTACGTATTTGTGATCTAATGTACGCATGCCCATAATACAGCATGCGCTGTGTTCTGCATACATGAAAACTCGGTGAACAGTGAACACTGTCAGTTTTAGCCGAAACTTTAGATAGATGCGGTATTTCCCATAGAGTTGGAGCACTGATTGCTTCTTCAGTACTCCAAGATTTTGGTTTAATTAATGAATCTAACACAACTCATGTAATTGATAAAAACAAAATTAGAAGAGCTATAAGCAAGAAGAGAGGTGAATTATCATCTTGTGGTAAGCCAATATCATTACGTGAACTTTATTTCGATGGGTGTAAAGACAAGGCCATGAAATTAATAGACAACCGTCGAAAGATAACAACTGAAGAACATATAGTTTTAATTGGATCATCATATTTGGGACATGTCACACCTTCTACAGGTTCAGCTGTAAACATCCTTAACGCCATTATCAGTTATTTTGAAAACTCTCGAATTCCAACTAACACCCTAAGTCGTCGGGTGTGATGGAACGGCTACAAATACTGGTCCTAAAGGTGGTGTTATAGCTCTACTTGAAAACATTTTAAGAGACCTCTTCAGTGGTTCATTTGCCAAACTTCATGCAAATGAACTTCCACTAAAAGGCACTTGATCGAACATATTGACGGAACTGCATTTCAGGATTTTCAGGTATAATAGGAAAGTTGTTAGTCAAATGCGAGCAGATGCCAGTAGCTGCATTTAAGATTATTAAATCCGAAATTCCTATAGTTAAGGTGAAAGATCTTAACACATATCAGTTATATTTTTATGAAATATGCCAAGCAGTAATAACGGGATATGTTTCTATTAATCTTTCAAAACGAGAACCTGGTAAAATAGTCCACTCGCGATGGCTGACGACAGCAAATAGAATACTTCGCTTATATGTTGCTCTGCAGATGTGGTTATATCAGTAACGTATGTTGTCAAAGTGTATGCGCCAATGTGGTTCAAAATAGAAGCACATCCATCATGTCTGCAAGGTGCTTCAAATGTATGGAAGATCATACAATTATCCAGATATTTATCAGAAGAGTTGAAAGTAGCAGGTAGTTGATCCTGTCGTAATACGAAATGGATATTTTGCACACCCTGGAACATACTACTGGGAATGCTGGGCAATGAAAACCAGTGTATTAGGGAGTTGGCCGTTCGCAGAATATTAAAAGCTAGAAAAGGCAACAATACTGACTTAAGAAAGTTTACACTTGCTCCGTTGAAACTAAATGCTACAAATTAGTATGAGGTGATTGATTGGCAAGAATGTGAATATATGAGCCACCATTAACAGTTGATTTATCCGAAGAGGACCTTAATCAAATTATAAATAATCCTGAATTGTCTGATAATTGAAATAAAGAAATTTCCTAATCACACACAAGCTGTGAAAAGGGTAGTAAAGCTTGTAACTGAAGCTTCAGCGCTGGATGGATTAATTAGAACAACGATTAGATCCTGTGACAAAATTCCCAAATTCAACACAAAGAAAGATTACTACAAGCAAGTTTTACCATAATGTTTATAGTATTTTTATTTTTACTTTTTATTATTTAATAAAATCAAGTTTATTTTCACATAAGTACCTTTATCAAACTTCCAATAAAGAAAATAAAGTAAAAATAAAGTTTATTGTTTCACACTATGATGATAAAACAAATAATTTCCCTTAAAAAAAATGGGTCCTTTGAGCTTGTAGGGAATAGAAATGGATCCGATGCAGAACAAAGAAAATATCAAGTTGACTTTTAACCTTAACCCGCTACCCTTAAATCTTAATATTTTTGTCTTAAGTTTTTACCTCTAATATATAACTGTAAAGCACAACTTTTTCATACCCGCCATTTTGAATATATAGAATATCAAAAATGTTTACCTTTGACCGCAACCCGCTACCCCCAAGGGTTAATATTTTAATTTGAAATTTTAACGTATTATTTACAACTCTATCATACAACTTTTGGGCGCCCACCATTTTGGATTAGGTAAAAAAAAAGAAAATCGATGCACCCTAATATATATTGCCAAACCACTAACTATTGTATTAAATAAATCTTTTGTAAATGGTGTCTTCCCAGAAAAACTGAAAATTTCATAAATCCGGCCAACTTATAAAAAGTCTGATAAAACTGATATTAAAAACTACCGGGTGACACAGGAGATATGTAACACCCCGTAGCATGTTTATTTAAAAAGATATTATTTTGAAATTTGGTAGACCTATATAACGCGTGATTGTCCTTTTTTTACTACAAACAAAAAATCTACTTTGTTATTTTAAATGTATATATTTTTCTCCTATCTGGTTCTCCTTAAATTCCTCTTTTCAACTATTTATAGCAAGGTGGCATTCATTTTTAAAATGGCTACTGAAAACCATTTTATTGCATTAAGTCAAGTTGGCTATGGTATGAAATGTAGCGGTAATTAATGCTTTTACGGCCTTTTTACTTTTTGAAATCCCACCCAGCTAGGTTTGTTGAGAACAAAAAGACATGCTCTTTCTCCATATTTTGATTTACTTAGATGATCCAGAAACTGTTTTATTGGATCACGAAGATTTTTCGTTTTTTTCACGTATCTCAGCCACATTAAAAGATTTTTCTTGCGCCAAATTGAAGGTCTTCGACGCGCGCATGAACTACAATTTTTTTCAAAATTTTTGACGGGAAATTCAATTTTTTTTGAGGCTTCAAAAATGTTTAATATTTTAAGAAAAAAACCTATTGACCTACATTATGAACATTCCTTTTGCGACTACCTTAAAGGAGGGTTTGACAGTTTCACTTTCGCAGGGATCCTTTACCCGCTGGTCATATGAACTGCCGTCGGACTGTAGACGTTTTCCCGTTTCAGCTCGCTCAGAGAAAGTTTGTTGAACCCTCTCCGGCGGCTGGTTGGTGTCACATCGTTCCAACACTGACTGCAAGGCGGTTTCATATGGTATTCTGCTCTTGAGTGAACGGCTAAGGAGCTTTGTTGCAGCCCCCCTTAGCTGTTCTCTTTCAGAGGAGAGGTTGTCCAAAGCTTTGGATTCCTCTTCCCCTGAATTGTCTTCTCCTTCGGACTCAGGAACCGGCTTTAACAGCTCCTTTTCCTGATCCAACGGGATCGGACGTGCTTGTGGAGTGGGATTTATCCCAGTCTCCAAGGGTTCTTCAACTTGAAGATCTTCTAAAAAACGCAACCCCTCTCGTTGGGTTTTTTAGAAGAGAGATTGCCCAAAGCTTTGGGCTCCTCCTTCAGACTCAGGAATCGGCTTTAACAGCTCACTTTCCTGATTCGGTGGGATCGGGCGTGTTTGCTGAGTGGGATTTATCCCAATCTCCATAGGTTCTTCGATTTGAAGATCGAGGGTTGTACACCTCTCGTTTGGTTTATTTTTGTTAGTCGTTTTTACCATATGGTTCCCACGAGTAGCAAAGGATTGTTGGTCCGCCACAGTAGAGCCCTGCATTGCTGTGGTAAGGCAAAATACTCCGGAAGATTGCCCAGTTTTCCGGAGGCCCCGTTAATGACACCTTTCGCCCCGGTGCCATTCAGCCTTCGGCACGGGTTGCGTACACTTTGGCTTGGAGGATTTTATCGACTTACCGTGTCTAGATCCGCCGTGTTTAGCCGAACGCAGGGTCACCTCGGGCAGGATGCGACATTGAGCCGCGCACTGACGATGTTGAGAGAAGCTTCATAGAGGATGGCCATTTCCCCTCAGCTTTTCTCCTAGAGTCAGTGGCCAAGTAGCTGACTCATTGACCACTGCAACGCTAGTAAGACACCTGGCGTAAAACTTTTATTTTTAATTTACCTTTTTCCAGCTATTTCGAAAACTGTTTTAGGAATATTTCTCAAATTTTCACCACACCTGCTCGTCGATAGTAAGCAACTTTTAGGGTAACTTTCATTGATTTTTGAAAATCCAGTGGTGTAGGCAGAGTTAATATGATCCCCTTTTAAAGAATATTTCACGCGCCACTGACGATTTTCTTACTTTTTCATAGACAGTAAGAAAGAACACAAAATTTGCAAGTCAAAAGATGTCTTGTAAAATTTTCATACGAGGACCCGTATGTCCGCAGCGCTACTAAGGCACGTGACGTAAAACATTTATTTTTAATTTACCTTCTTCCAGCTATTTCGAAAACTGTTTTAGGAATATTTCTCAAATTTTCACCACACCTGCTCGTCGACAATAAGCAACTTTTAGGGTAACTTTCATTGATTTTTGAAAATCCAGTGGTGTAGGCAGAGTTAATATGACCCCCTTTTAAAGAATATTTCACGCGCCACTGACGACTTTCTTACTTTTTCATAGACAGTAAGAAAGAACACAAAACTTGCAAGGAAAAAGATGTCTTGTAAAATTTTCATACGAGGACCCGTATGCCCGCAGCGCTACTAAGGCACGTGACGTAAAACATTTATTTTTAATTTACCTTTTTCCAGCTATTTCGAAAACTGTTTTAGGAATATTTCTCAAATTTTCACCACACCTGCTCGTCGACAATAAGCAACTTTTAGGGTAACTTTCATTGATTTTTGAAAATCCAGTGGTGTAGGCAGAGTTAATATGACCCCCTTTTAAAGAATATTTCACGCGCCACTGACCATTTTCTTACTTTTTCATAGACAGTAAGAAAGAACACAAAATCTGCAAGTCAAAAGATGTCTTGTAAAATTTTCATACGAGGACCCGTATGCCCGCAGCGCTACTAAGGCACGTGACGTAAAACATTTATTTTTAATTTACCTTTTTCCAGCTATTTCGAAAACTGTTTTAGGAATATTTCTCAAATTTTCACCACACCTGCTCGTCGACAATAAGCAACTTTTAGGGTAACTTTCATTGATTTTTGAAAATTCAGTGGTGTAGGCAGAGTTAATATGACCCCCTTTTAAAGAATATTTCACGCGCCACTGACCATTTTCTTACTTTTTCATAGACAATAAGAAAGAACACAAAATCTGCAAGTCAAAAGATGTCTTGTAAAATTTTCATACGAGGACCCGTATGTCCGCAGCGCTACTAAGGCACGTGACGTAAAACATTTATTTTTAATTTACCTTTTTCCAGCTATTTCGAAAACTGTTTTAGGAATATTTCTCAAATTTTCACCACACCTGCTCGTCGACAATAAGCAACTTTTAGGGTAACTTTCATTGATTTTTGAAAATTCAGTGGTGTAGGCAGAGTTAATATGACCCCCTTTTAAAGAATATTTCACGCGCCACTGACGATTTTCTTACTTTTTCATAGACAGTAAGAAAGAACACAAAATTTGCAAGGAAAAAGAGGTCTTGTAAAATTTTCATACGAGGACCTGTATGTCCGTAGCGCTACTAAAGCACGTGACGTAAAACTTTTATTTTTAATTTACCTTTTTCCAGCTATTTCGAAAACTGTTTTAGGAATATTTCTCAAATTTTCACCACACCTGCTCGTCGATAATAAGCAACTTTTAGGGTAACTTTCATTGATTTTTGAAAATCCAGTGGTGTAGGCAGAGTTAATATGACCCCCTTTTAAAGAATATTTCACGCGTCACTGACGATTTTCTTACTTTTTCATAGACAGTAAGAAAGAACACAAAATTTGCAAGGAAAAACATGTCTTGTAAAACTTTCATATGAGGACCCGTATGCCCGTAGCGCTACTAAGGCACGTGACGTAAAACATTTATTTTTAATTTACCTTTTTCCAGCTATTTCGAAAACTGTTTTAGGAATATTTATCAAATTTTCACCACACCTGCTCGTCGACAATAAGCAACTTTTAGGGTAACTTTCATTGATTTTTGAAAATCCAGTGGTGTAGCCAGAGTTAATATGACCCCCTTTTAAAGAATATTTCACGCGCCACTGACGATTTTCTCACTTTTTCATAGACAGTAAGAAAGTACACAGAATTTGCAAGGAAAAAGATGTCTTGTAAAATTTTCATACGAGGACCTGTATGTCCGCAGCGCTACTAAGGCACGTGACGTAAAACTTTTATTTTTAATTTACCTTTTTCCAGCTATTTCGAAAACTATTTTAGGAATATTTCTCAAATTTTCACCACACCTGCTCGTCGACAATAAGCAACTTTTAGGGTAACTTTCATTGATTTTTGAAAATCCAGTGGTGTAGGCAGAGTTAATATGACCCCCTTTTAAAGAATATTTCACGCGCCACTGACGATTTTCTCACTTTTCCATAGACAGTAAAAAAGTACACAGAATTTGCAAGGAAAAAGATGTCTTGTAAAATTTTCATACGAGGACCTGTATGTCCGCAGCGCTACTAAGGCACGTGACGTAAAACTTTTATTTTTAATTTACCTTTTTCCAGCTATTTCGAAAACTGTTTTAGGAATATTACTCAAATTTTCACCACACTTGCTCGTCGATAATTAGCAACTTTTAGGGAAACTTTCATTGATTTTTGAAAATCCAGTGGTGTAGGCAGAGTTAATATGACCCCCTTTTAAAGAATATTTCACGCGCCACTGACGATTTTCTTACTTTTTCATAGACAGTAAAAAAGAACACAAAATTTGCAAGTCAAAAGATGTCTTGTAAAATTTTCATACGAGGACCCGTATGTCCGCAGCGCTACTAAGGCACGTGACGTAAAACATTTATTTTTAATTTACCTTTTTCCAACTATTTCGAAAACTGTTTTAGGAATATTTCTCAAATTTCCACCACACCTGCTCGTCGACAATAAGCAACTTTTAGGGTAACTTTCATTGATTTTTGAAAATCCAGTGGTGTAGGCAGAGTTAATATGACCCCCTTTTAAAGAATATTTCACGCGCCACTGACGATTTTCTTACTTTTTCATAGACAGTAAGAAAGAACACAAAATTTGCAAGGAAAAAGATGTCTTGTAAAATTTTCATACGAGGACCCGTATGCCCGTAGCGCTACTAAGGCACGTGACGTAAAACATTTATTTTTAATTTACCTTTATCCAGCTATTTCGAAAACTGTTTTAGGAATATTTCTCAAATTTTCACCACACCTGCTCATCGACAATAAGCAACTTTTAGGGTAACTTTCATTGATTTTTGAAAATCCAGTGGTGTAGCCAGAGTTAATATGACCCCCTTTTAAAGAATATTTCACGCGCCACTGATGATTTTCTCACTTTTTCATAGACAGTAAGAAAGTACACAGAATTTGCAAGGAAAAAGATGTCTTGTAAAATTTTCATACGAGGACCTGTATGTCCGCAGCGCTACTAAGGCACGTGACGTAAAACTTTTATTTTTAATTTACCTTTTTCCAGCTATTTCGAAAACTATTTTAGGAATATTTCTCAAATTTTCACCACACCTGCTCGTCGACAATAAGCAACTTTTAGGGTAACTTTCATTGATTTTTGAAAATCCAGTGGTGTAGGCAGAGTTAATATGACCCCCTTTTAAAGAATATTTCACGCGCCACTGACGATTTTCTCACTTTTTCATAGACAGTAAAAAAGTACACAGAATTTGCAAGGAAAAAGATGTCTTGTAAAATTTTCATACGAGGACCTGTATGTCCGCAGCGCTACTAAGGCACGTGACGTAAAACTTTTATTTTTAATTTACCTTTTTCCAGCTATTTCGAAAACTGTTTTAGGAATATTACTCAAATTTTCACCACACCTGCTCGTCGATAATAAGCAACTTTTAGGGAAACTTTCATTGATTTTTGAAAATCCAGTGGTGTAGGCAGAGTTAATATGACCCCCTTTTAAAGAATATTTCACGCGCCACTGACGATTTTCTTACTTTTTCATAGACAGTAAGAAAGAACACAAAATTTGCAAGGAAAAAGATGTCTTGTAAAATTTTCATACGAGGACCCGTATGTCCGCAGCACTACTAAGGCACGTGACGTAAAACATTTATTTTTAATTTACCTTTTTCCAGCTATTTCGAAAACTGTTTTAGGAATATTTCTCAAATTTTCACCACACCTGCTCGTCGACAATAAGCAACTTTTAGGGTAACTTCCATTGATTTTTGAAAATACAGTGGTGTAGGCAGAGTTAATATGACCCCCTTTTAAAGAATATTTCACGCGCCACTGACGATTTTCTTACTTTTTCATAAACAGTAAGAAAGAACACAAAATTTGCAAGGAAAAACATGTCTTGTAAAACTTTCATACGAGGACCCGTATGTCCGCAGCGCTACTAAGACACCTGGCGTAAAACTTTTATTTTTAATTTACCTTTTTCCAGCTATTTCGAAAACTGTTTTAGGAATATTTATCAAATTTTCACCACACCTGCTCGTCGACAATAAGCAACTTTTAGGGTAACTTTCATTGATTTTTGAAAATCCAGTGGTGTAGCCAGAGTTAATATGACCCACTTTTAAAGAATATTTCACGCGCCACTGAAGATTTTCACATTTTTTCATAGACAGTAAAGAAATACACAAAATTTGCAAGGAAAATGATATCTTGTAAAATTTTGATACGAGCAACCGTATGTCTGCAGCGCTATTAAGGCACGTGACGTAAAACTTTTATTTTTAATTTACCTTTTTCCAGCTATTTCGAAAACTGTTTTAGGAATATTTCTCAAATTTTCATCACACCTGCTCGTCGACAATAAGCAACTTTTAGGGTAACTTTCATTGATTTTTGAAAATCCAGTGGTGTAGGCAGAGTTAATATGACCCCCTTTTAAAGAATATTTCACGCTCCACTGACGATTTTCTTACTTTTTCATAGACAGTAAGAAAGAACACAAAATTTGCAAGGAAAAAGATGTCTTGTAAAATTTTCATACGAGGACCTGTATGTCCGCAGCGCTACTAAGGCACGTGACGTAAAACATTTATTTTTATTTTACCTTTTTCCAGCTATTTCGAAAACTGTTTTAGGAATATTTCTCAAATTTTCACTACACCTGCTCGTCGACAATAAGCAACTTTTAGGGTAACTTTCATTGATTTTTGAAAATCCAGTGGTGTAGGCAGAGTTAATATGACCCCCTTTTAAAGAATATTTCACGCGCCACTGACGATTTTCTTACTTTTTCATAGACAGTAAGAAAGAACACAAAATTTGCAAGGAAAAAGATGTCTTGTAAAATTTTCATACGAGCACCCGTGTGTCCGCAGCGCTACTAAGGGACGTGATGTAAAACATTTATTTTTAATTTACCTTTTTCCAGCTATTTCGAAAACTGTTTTAGGAATATTTCTCAAATTTTCACTACACCTGCTCGTCGACAATAAGCAACTTTTAGGGAAACTTTCATTGATTTTTGAAAATCCAGTGGTGTAGGCAGAGTTAATATGACCCCCTTTTAAAGAATATTTCACGCGCCACTGACGATTTTCTTACTTTTTCATAGACAGTAAGAAAGAACACAAAATTTGCAAGGAAAAAGATGTCTTGTAAAATTTTCATACGAGGACCCGTATGTCCGCAGCACTACTAAGGCACGTGACGTAAAACATTTATTTTTAATTTACCTTTTTCCAGCTATTTCGAAAACTGTTTTAGGAATATTTCTCAAATTTTCACCACACCTGCTCGTCGACAATAAGCAACTTTTAGGGTAACTTCCATTGATTTTTGAAAATACAGTGGTGTAGGCAGAGTTAATATGACCCCCTTTTAAAGAATATTTCACGCGCCACTGACGATTTTCTTACTTTTTCATAAACAGTAAGAAAGAACACAAAATTTGCAAGGAAAAACATGTCTTGTAAAACTTTCATACGAGGACCCGTATGTCCGCAGCGCTACTAAGACACCTGGCGTAAAACTTTTATTTTTAATTTACCTTTTTCCAGCTATTTCGAAAACTGTTTTAGGAATATTTATCAAATTTTCACCACACCTGCTCGTCGACAATAAGCCACTTTTAGGGTAACTTTCATTGATTTTTGAAAATCCAGTGGTGTAGCCAGAGTTAATATGACCCACTTTTAAAGAATATTTCACGCGCCGCTGAAGATTTTCACATTTTTTCATAGACAGTAAAGAAATACACAAAATTTGCAAGGAAAATGATATCTTGTAAAATTTTGATACGAGCAACCGTATGTCTGCAGCGCTACTAAGGCACGTGACGTAAAACTTTTATTTTTAATTTACCTTTTTCCAGCTATTTCGAAAACTGTTTTAGGAATATTTCTCAAATTTTCATCACACCTGCTCGTCGACAATAAGCAACTTTTAGGGTAACTTTCATTGATTTTTGAAAATCCAGTGGTGTAGGCAGAGTTAATATGACCCCCTTTTAAAGAATATTTCACGCGCCACTGACGATTTTCTTACTTTTTCATAGACAGTAAGAAAGAACACAAAATTTGCAAGGAAAAAGATGTCTTGTAAAATTTTCATACGAGGACCTGTATGTCCGCAGCGCTACTAAGGCACGTGACGTAAAACATTTATTTTTAATTTACCTTTTTCCAGCTATTTCGAAAACTGTTTTAGGAATATTTCTCAAATTTTCACTACACCTGCTCGTCGACAATAAGCAACTTTTAGGGTAACTTTCATTGATTTTTGAAAATCCAGTGGTGTAGGCCGAGTTAATATGCCCCCTTTTAAAGAATATTTCACGCGCCACTGACGATTTTCTTACTTTTTCATAGACAGTAAGAAAGAACACAAAATTTGCAAGGAAAAAGATGTCTTGTAAAATTTTCATACGAGGACCCGTATGTCCGCAGCGCTACTGAGGCACGTGACGTAAAACATTTATTTTTAATTTACCTTTTTCCAGCTATTTCGAAAACTGTTTTAGGAATATTTCTCAAATTTTCACCACACCTGCTCGTCGACAATAAGCAACTTTTAGGGTAACTTTCATTGATTTTTGAAAATCTAGTGGTGTAGCCAGAGTTAATATGACCCCCTTTTAAAGAATATTTCACGCGCCACTGACGATTTTCTCATTTTTTCATAGACAGTAAATAAATACACAAAATTTGCAAGGAAAATGATATCTTGTAAAATTTTGATACGAGCAACCGTATGTCTGCAGTGCTACTAAGGCACGTGACGTAAAACTTTTATTTTTAATTTACCTTTTTCCAGCTATTTCGAAAACTGTTTTAGGAATATTTCTCAAATTTTCATCACACCTGCTCGTCGACAATAAGCAACTTTTAGGGTAACTTTCATTGATTTTTGAAAATCCAGTGGTGTAGGCAGAGTTAATATGACCCCCTTTTAAAGATTATTTCACGCGCCACTGACGATTTTCTTACTTTTTCATAGACAGTAAGAAAGAACACAAAATCTGCAAGGAAAAAGATGTCTTGTAAAGTTTTCATACGAGGACCTGTATGTCTGCAGCGCTACTAAGGCACGTGACGTAAAACTTTTATTTTTAATTTACCTTTTTCCAGCTATTTCGAAAACTGTTTTAGGAATATTTCTCAAATTTTCACCACACCTGCTCGTCGATAGTAAGCAACTTTTAGGGTAACTTTCATTGATTTTTGAAAATCCAGTGGTGTAGGCAGAGTTAATATGACCCCCTTTTAAAGATTATTTCACGCGCCACTGACGATTTTCTTACTTTTTCATAGACAGTAAGAAAGAACACAAAATGTGCAAGGAAAAAGATGTCTTGTAAAATTTTCATACGAGGGCCTGTATGTCCGCAGCGCTACTAAGGCACGTGACGTAAAACTTTTATTTTTAATTTACATTTTTCCAGCTATTTCGAAAACTGTTTTAGGAATATTTCTCAAATTTTCACCACACCTGCTCGTCGATAGTAAGCAACTTTTAGGGTAACTTTCATTGATTTTTGAAAATCCAGTGGTGTAGGCAGAGTTAATATGATCCCCTTTTAAAGAATATTTCACGCGCCACTGACGATTTTCTTACTTTTTCATAGACAGTAAAAAAAAACACAAAATTTGCAAGTCAAAAGATGTCTTGTAAAATTTTCATACGAGGACCCGTATGTCCGCAGCGCTACTAAGGCACGTGACGTAAAACATTTATTTTTAATTTACCTTTTTCCAACTATTTCGAAAACTGTTTTAGGAATATTTCTCAAATTTTCACCACACCTGCTCGTCGACAATAAGCAACTTTTAGGGTAACTTTCATTGATTTTTGAAAATCCAGTGGTGTAGGCAGAGTTAATATGACCCCCTTTTAAAGAATATTTCACGCGCCACTGACGATTTTCTTACTATTTCATAGACAGTAAGAAAGAACACAAAATTTGCAAGGAAAAAGATGTCTTGTAAAATTTTCATACGTATGTCCGCAGCACTACTAAGGCACGTGACGTAAAACATTTATTTTTAATTTACCTTTATCCAGCTATTTCGAAAACTGTTTTAGGAATATTTCTCAAATTTCCACCACACCTGCTCGTCGACAATAAGCAACTTTTAGGGTAACTTTCATTGATTTTTGAAAATCCAGTGGTGTAGCCAGAGTTAATATGACCCCCTTTTAAAGAATATTTCACGCGCCACTGACGATTTTCTTACTTTTTCATAGACAGTAAGAAAGAACACGAAATCTGCAAGGAAAAAGATGTCTTGTAAAATTTTCATACGAGGACCTGTATGTCCGCAGCGCTACTAAGGCATGTGACGTAAAACTTTTATTTTTAATTTACCTTTTTCCAGCTATTTCGAAAACTGTTTTAGGAATATTTCCCAAATTTTTACCACACCTGCTCGTCGATAGTAAGCAACTTTTAGGGTAACTTTCATTGATTTTTGAAAATCCAGTGGTGTAGGCAGAGTTAATATGACCCCCTTTTAAAGAATATTTCACGCGCCACTGACGATTTTCTTACTTTTTCATAGACAGTAAGAAAGAACACAAAATTTGCAAGGAAAAAGATGTCTTGTAAAATTTTCATACGAGCACCCGTATGTCCGCAGCGCTACTAAGGGACGTGACGTAAAACATTACCTTTTTCCAGCTATTTCGAAAACTGTTTTAGGAATATTTATCAAATTTTCACCACACCTGCTCGTCGACAATAAGCAACTTTTAGGGTAACTTTCATTGATTTTTGAAAATCTAGTGGTGTAGCCAGAGTTAATCTGACCCCCTTTTAAAGAATATTTCACGCGCCACTGACGATTTTCTCATTTTTTCATAGACAGTAAATAAATACACAAAATTTGCAAGGAAAATGATATCTTGTAAAATTTTGATACGAGCAACCGTATGTCTGCAGCGCTACTAAGGCACGTGACGTAAAACTTTTATTTTTAATTTACCTTTTTCCAGCTATTTCGAAAACTGTTTTAGGAATATTTCTCAAATTTTCATCACACCTGCTCGTCGACAATAAGCAACTTTTAGGGTAACTTTAATTGATTTTTGAAAATCCAGTGGTGTAGGCAGAATATGACCCCCTTTTAAAGAATATTTCACGCGCCACTAATGATTTTCTTACTTTTTCATAGACAGTAAGAAAGAACACAAAATTTGCAAGGAAAAAGATGTCTTGTAAAATTTTCATACGAGGACCTGTATGTCCGCAGCGCTACTAAGGCACGTGACGTAAAACTTTTATTTTTAATTTACCTTTTTCCAGCTATTTCGAAAACTGTTTTAGGAATATTTCTCAAATTTTCACCACACCTGCTCGTCGATAGTAAGCAACTTTTAGGGTAACTTTCATTGATTTTTGAAAATCCAGTGGTGTAGGCAGAGTTAATATGACCCCCTTTTAAAGAATATTTCACGCGCCACTGACGATTTTCTTACTTTTTCATAGACAGTAAGAAAGAACACAAAATTTGCAAGGAAAAAGATGTCTTGTAAAATTTTCATACGAGGACCTGTATGTCCGCAGCGCTACTAAGGCACGTGACGTAAAACATTTATTTTTAATTTACCTTTTTCCAGCTATCTCGAAAACTGTTTTAGGAATATTTCTCAAATTTTCACTACACCGGCTCGTCGACAATAAGCAACTTTTAGGGTAACTTTCATTGATTTTTGAAAATCCAGTGGTGTAGGCAGAGTTAATATGACCCCCTTTTAAAGAATATTTCACGCGCCACTGACGATTTTCTTACTTTTTCATAGACAGTAAGAAAGAACACAAAATTTGCAAGGAAAACGATGTCTTGTAAAATTTTCATACGAGGACCCGTATGCCCGTAGAGCTACTAAGGCACGTGACGTAAAACATTTATTTTTAATTTACCTTTATCCAGCTATTTCGAAAACTGTTTTAGGAATATTTCTCAAATTTTCACCACACCTGCTCGTCGACAATAAGCAACTTTCAGGGTAACTTTCATTGATTCTTGAAAATCCAGTGGTGTAGGGAGAGTTAATATGACCCCCTTTTAAAGAATATTTCACGCACCACTGACGATTTTCTTACTTTTTCATAGACAGTAAGAAAGAACACAAAATTTGCAAGGAAAAAGATGTCTTGTAAAATTTTCATACGAGGACCTGTATGTCCGCAGCGCTACTAAGGCACGTGACGTAAAACTTTTATTTTTAATTTACCTTTTTCCAGCTATTTCGAAAACTGTTTTAGGAATATTTCTCAAATTTTCACCACACCTGCTCGTCGATAGTAAGCAACTTTTAGGGTAACTTTCATTGATTTTTGAAAATCCAGTGGTGTAGGCAGAGTTAATATGACCCCCTTTTAAAGAACATTTCACGCGCCACTGACGATTTTCTTACTTTTTTATAGACAGTAAGAAAGAACACAAAATTTGCAAGGAAAAAGATGTCTTGTAAAATTTTCATAAGAGGACCTGTATATCCGCAGCGCTACTAAGGCACGTGACGTAAAACATTTATTTTTAATTTACCTTTTTCCAGCTATTTCGAAAACTGTTTTAGGAATATTTCTCAAATTTTCACCACACCTGCTCGTCGACAATAAGCAACTTTTAGGGTAACTTTCATTGATTTTTGAAAATCCAGTGGTGTAGGCAGAGTTAATATGACCCCCTTTTAAAGAATATTTCACGCGCCACTGACGATTTTCTTACTTTTTCATAGACATTTTCTTAAGAAAGAACACAAAATTTGCAAGGAAAAAGATGTCTTGAAAAATTGTCATACGAGGACCCGTATGCCCGTAGCGCTACTAAGGCACGTGACGTAAAACATTTATTTTTAATTTACCTTTATCCAGCTATTTCGAAAACTGTTTTAGGAATATTTCTCAAATTTTCACCACACCTGCTCGTCGACAATAAGCAACTTTTAGGGTAACTTTCATTGATTTTTGAAAATCTAGTGGTGTAGCCAGAGTTAATATGACCCCCTTTTAAAGAATATTTCACGCGCCACTGACGATTTTCTCATTTTTTCATAGACAGTAAATAAATACACAAAATTTGCAAGGAAAATGATATCTTGTAAAATTTTGATACGAGCAACCGTATGTCTGCAGTGCTACTAAGGCACGTGGCGTAAAACTTTTATTTTTAATTTACCTTTTTCCAGCTATTTCGAAAACTGTTTTAGGAATATTTCTCAAATTTTCATCACACCTGCTCGTCGATAATAAGCAACTTTTAGGGTAACTTTCATTGATTTTTGAAAATCCAGTGGTGTAGGCAGAGTTAATATGACCCCCTTTTAAAGATTATATCACGCGCCACTGACGATTTTCTTACTTTTTCATAGACAGTAAGAAAGAACACAAAATCTGCAAGGAAAAAGATGTCTTGTAAAATTTTCATACGAGGACCTGTATGTCCGCAGCGCTACTAAGGCACGTGACGTAAAACTTTTATTTTTAATTTACCTTTTTCCAGCTATTTCGAAAACTGTTTTAGGAATATTTCTCAAATTTTCACCACACCTGCTCGTCGATAGTAAGAAACTTTTAGGGTAACTTTCATTGATTTTTGAAAATCCAGTGGTGTAGGCAGAGTTAATATGACCCCCTTTTAAAGATTATTTCACGCGCCACTGACGATTTTCTTACTTTTTCATAGACAGCAAGAAAGAACACAAAATCTGCAAGGAAAAAGATGTCTTGTAAAATTTTCATACGAGGGCCTGTATGTCCGCAGCGCTACTAAGGCACGTGACGTAAAACTTTTATTTTTAATTTACATTTTTCCAGCTATTTCGAAAACTGTTTTAGGAATATTTCTCAAATTTTCACCACACCTGCTCGTCGATAGTAAGCAACTTTTAGGGTAACTTTCATTGATTTTTGAAAATCCAGTGGTGTAGGCAGAGTTAATATGATCCCCTTTTAAAGAATATTTCACGCGCCACTGACGATTTTCTTACTTTTTCATAGACAGTAAAAAAGAACACAAAATTTGCAAGTCAAAAGATGTCTTGTAAAATTTTCATACGAGGACCCGTATGTCCGCAGCGCTACTAAGGCACGTGACGTAAAACATTTATTTTTAATTTACCTTTTTCCAACTATTTCGAAAACTGTTTTAGGAATATTTCTCAAATTTTCACCACACCTGCTCGTCGACAATAAGCAACTTTTAGGGTAATTTTCATTGATTTTTGAAAATCCAGTGGTGTAGGCAGAGTTAAGAATATTTCACGCGCCACTGACGATTTTCTTACTATTTCATAGACAGTAAGAAAGAACACAAAATTTGCAAGGAAAAAGATGTCTTGTAAAATTTTCATACGTATGTCCGCAGCACTACTAAGGCACGTGACGTAAAACATTTATTTTTAATTTACCTTTATCCAGCTATTTCGAAAACTGTTTTAGGAATATTTCTCAAATTTCCACCACACCTGCTCGTCGACAATAAGCAACTTTTAGGGTAACTTTCATTGATTTTTGAAAATCCAGTGGTGTAGCCAGAGTTAATATGACCCCCTTTTAAAGAATATTTCACGCGCCACTGACGATTTTCTTACTTTTTCATAGACAGTAAGAAAGAACACGAAATCTGCAAGGAAAAAGATGTCTTGTAAAATTTTCATACGAGGACCTGTATGTCCGCAGCGCTACTAAGGCACGTCACGTAAAACTTTTATTTTTAATTTACCTTTTTCCAGCTATTTCGAAAACTGTTTTAGGAATATTTCCCAAATTTTTACCACACCTGCTCGTCGATAGTAAGCAACTTTTAGGGTAACTTTCATTGATTTTTGAAAATCCAGTGGTGTAGGCGGAGTTAATATGACCCCCTTTTAAAGAATATTTCACGCGCCACTGACGATTTTCTTACTTTTTCATAGACAGTAAGAAAGAACACAAAATTTGCAAGGAAAAAGATGTCTTGTAAAATTTTCATACGAGCACCCGTATGTCCGCAGCGCTACTAAGGGACGTGACGTAAAACATTTATTTTTAATTTACCTTTTTCCAGCTATTTCGAAAACTGTTTTAGGAATATTTCTCAAATTTTCACCACACCTGCTCGTCGACAATAAGCAACTTTTACGGTAACTTTCATTGATTTTTGAAAATCCAGTGGTGTAGGCAGAGTTAATATGACCCCCTTTTAAAGAATATTTCACGCGCCACTGACGATTTTCTTACTTTTTCATAGACAGTAAGAAAGAACACAAAATTTGCAAGGAAAAACATGTCTTGTAAAACTTTCATACGAGGACCCGTATGTCCGCAGCGCTACTAAGACACCTGGCGTAAAACTTTTATTTTTAATTTACCTTTTTCCAGCTATTTCGAAAACTGTTTTAGGAATATTTATCAAATTTTCACCACACCTGCTCGTCGACAATAAGCAACTTTTAGGGTAACTTTCATTGATTTTTGAAAATCTAGTGGTGTAGCCAGAGTTAATATGACCCCCTTTTAAAGAATATTTCACGCGCCACTGACGATTTTCTTACTTTTTCATAGACAGTAAGAAAGAACACAAAATTTGCAAGGAAAAAGATGTCTTGTAAAATTTTCATACGAGCACCCGTATGTCCGCAGCGCTACTAAGGGACGTGACGTAAAACATTTATTTTTAATTTACCTTTTTCCAGCTATTTCGAAAACTGTTTTAGGAATATTTCTCAAATTTTCACCACACCTGCTCGTCGACAATAAGCAACTTTTACGGTAACTTTCATTGATTTTTGAAAATCCAGTGGTGTAGGCAGAGTTAATATGACCCCCTTTTAAAGAATATTTCACGCGCCACTGACGATTTTCTTACTTTTTCATAGACAGTAAGAAAGAACACAAAATTTGCAAGGAAAACGATGTCTTGTAAAATTTTCATACGAGGACCCGTATGCCCGTAGAGCTACTAAGGCACGTGACTTAAAACATTTATTTTTAATTTACCTTTTTCCAGCTATTTCGAAAACTGTTTTAGGAATATTTCTCAAATTTTCACCACACCTGCTCGTCGACAATAAGCAACTTTTAGGGTAACTTTCATTGATTTTTGAAAATCCAGTGGTGTAGGCAGAGTTAATATGACCCCCTTTTAAAGAATATTTCACGCGCCACTGACGATTTTCTTACTTTTTCATAGACAGTAAGAAAGAACACAAAATTTGCAAGGAAAAAGATGTCTTGTAAAATTTTCATACGAGGACCCGTATGTCCGCAGCGCTACTAAGGCATGTGACGTAAAACATTTATTTTTAATTTACCTTTTTCCAGCTATTTCGAAAACTGTTTTAGGAATATTTCTCAAATTTTCACCACACCTGCTCGTCGACAATAAGCAACTTTTAGGGTAACTTTCATTGATTTTTGAAAATCTAGTGGTGTAGCCAGAGTTAATATGACCCCCTTTTAAAGAATATTTCACGCGCCACTGACGATTTTCTCATTTTTTCATAGACAGTAAATAAATACACAAAATTTGCAAGGAAAATGATATCTTGTAAAATTTTGATACGAGCAACCGTATGTCTGCAGTGCTACTAAGGCACGTGACGTAAAACTTTTATTTTTAATTTACCTTTTTCCAGCTATTTCGAAAACTGTTTTAGGAATATTTCTCAAATTTTCATCACACCTGCTCGTCGACAATAAGCAACTTTTAGGGTAACTTTCATTGATTTTTGAAAATCCAGTGGTGTAGGCAGAGTTAATATGACCACCTTTTAAAGAATATTTCACGCGCCACTGACGATTTTCTTACTTTTTCATAGACAGTAAGAAAGAACACAAAATTTGCAAGGAAAAAGATGTCTTGTAAAATTTTCATACGAGGACCTGTATGTCCGCAGCGCTACTAAGGCACGTGACGTAAAACTTTTATTTTTAATTTACCTTTTTCCAGCTATTTCGAAAACTGTTTTAGGAATATTTCTCAAATTTTCACCACACCTGCTCGTCGATAGTAAGCAACTTTTAGGGTAACTTTCATTGATTTTTGAAAATCCAGTGGTGTAGGCAGTGTTAATATGACCCCCTTTTAAAGAACATTTCACGCGCCACTGACGATTTTCTTACTTTTTTATAGACAGTAAGAAAGAACACAAAATTTGCAAGGAAAAAGATGTCTTGTAAAATTTTCATACGAGGACCTGTATATCCGCAGCGCTACTAAGGCACGTGACGTAAAACATTTATTTTTAATTTACCTTTTTCCAGCTATTTCGAAAACTGTTTTAGGAATATTTCTCAAATTTTCACCACACCTGCTCGTCGACAATAAGCAACTTTTAGGGTAACTTTCATTGATTTTTGAAAATCCAGTGGTGTAGGCAGAGTTAATATATGACCCCCTTTTAAAGAATATTTCACGCGCCACTGACGATTTTCTTACTTTTTCATAGACAGTAAGAAAGAACACAAAATTTGCAAGGAAAAAGATGTCTTGAAAAATTGTCATACGAGGACCCGTATGCCCGTAGCGCTACTAAGGCACGTGACGTAAAACATTTATTTTTAATTTACCTTTATCCAGCTATTTCGAAAACTGTTTTAGGAATATTTCTCAAATTTCCACCACACCTGCTCGTCGACAATAAGCAGCTTTTAGGGTAACTTTCATTGATTTTTGAAAATCCAGTGGTGTAGCCAGAGTTAATATGACCCCCTTTTAAAGAATATTTCACGCGCCACTGACGATTTTCTTACTTTTTCATAGACAGTAAGAAAGAACACGAAATCTGCAAGGAAAAAGATGTCTTGTAAAATTTTCATACGAGGACCTGTATGTCCGCAGCGCTACTAAGGCACGTGACGTAAAACTTTTATTTTTAATTTACCTTTTTCCAGCTATTTCGAAAACTGTTTTAGGAATATTTCCCAAATTTTTACCACACCTGCTCGTCGATAGTAAGCAACTTTTAGGGTAACTTTCATTGATTTTTGAAAATCCAGTGGTGTAGGCGGAGTTAATATGACCCCCTTTTAAAGAATATTTCACGCGCCACTGACGATTTTCTTACTTTTTCATAGACAGTAAGAAAGAACACAAAATTTGCAAGGAAAAAGATGTCTTGTAAAATTTTCATACGAGCACCCGTATGTCCGCAGCGCTACTAAGGGACGTGACGTAAAACATTTATTTTTAATTTACCTTTTTCCAGCTATTTCGAAAACTGTTTTAGGAATATTTCTCAAATTTTCACCACACCTGCTCGTCGACAATAAGCAACTTTTAGGGTAACTTTCATTGATTTTTGAAAATCCAGTGGTGTAGGCAGAGTTAATATGACCTCCCTTTTAAAGAATATTTCACGCGCCACTGACGATTTTCTTACTTTTTCATAGACAGTAAGAAAGAACACAAAATTTGCAAGGAAAAACATGTCTTGTAAAACTTTCATACGAGGACCCGTATGTCCGCAGCGCTACTAAGACACCTGGCGTAAAACTTTTATTTTTAATTTACCTTTTTCCAGCTATTTCGAAAACTGTTTTAGGAATATTTATCAAATTTTCACCACACCTGCTCGTCGACAATAAGCAACTTTTAGGGTAACTTTCATTGATTTTTGAAAATCTAGTGGTGTAGCCAGAGTTAATATGACCCCCTTTTAAAGAATATTTCACGCGCCACTGATGATTTTCTTACTTTTTCATAGACAGTAAGCAAGAACACAAAATTTGCAAGGAAAAAAATGTCTTGTTAAATTTTCATACGAGGACCTGTATGTCCGCAGCGCTACTAAGGCCCGTGACGTAAAACTTTTATTTTTAATTTACCTTTTTCCAGCTATTTCGAAAACTGTTTTAGGAATATTTCTCAAATTTTCACCACACCTGCTCGTCGATAGTAAGCAACTTTTAGGGTAACTTTCATTGATTTTTGAAAATCCAGTGGTGTAGGCAGAGTTAATATGACCCCCTTTTAAAGAATATTTCACGCGCCACTGACGATTTTCTTACTTTTTCATAGACAGTAAGAAAGAACACAAAATTTGCAAGGAAAAAGATGTCTTGTAAAATTTTCATACGAGGACCTGTATGTCCGCAGCGCTACTAAGGCACGTGACGTAAAACATTTATTTTTAATTTACCCTTTTCCAGCTATTTCGAAAACTGTTTTAGGAATATTTCTCAAATTTTCACTACACCTGCTCGTCGACAATAAGCAACTTTTAGGGTAACTTTCATTGATTTTTGAAAATCCAGTGGTGTAGGCAGAGTTAATATGACCCCCTTTTAAAGAATATTTCACGCGCCACTGACGATTTTCTTACTTTTTCATAGACAGTAAGAAAGAACACAAAATTTGCAAGGAAAAAGATGTCTTGTAAAATTTTCATACGAGGACCCGTATGTCCGCAGCGCTACTAAGGCACGTGACGTAAAACATTTATTTTTAATTTACCTTTTTCCAGCTATTTCGAAAACTGTTTTAGGAATATTTCTCAAATTTTCACCACACCTGCTCGTCGACAATAAGCAACTTTTAGGGTAACTTTCATTGATTTTTGAAAATCTAGTGGTGTAGCCAGAGTTAATATGACCCCCTTTTAAAGAATATTTCACGCGCCACTGACGATTTTCTCATTTTTTCATAGACAGTAAATAAATACACAAAATTTGCAAGGAAAATGATATCTTGTAAAATTTTGATACGAGCAACCGTATGTCTGCAGTGCTACTAAGGCACGTGACGTAAAACTTTTATTTTTAATTTACCTTTTTCCAGCTATTTCGAAAACTGTTTTAGGAATATTTCTCAAATTTTCATCACACCTGCTCGTCGACAATAAGCAACTTTTAGGGTAACTTTCATTGATTTTTGAAAATCCAGTGGTGTAGGCAGAGTTAATATGACCCCCTTTTAAAGAATATTTCACGCGCCACTGACGATTTTCTTACTTTTTCATAGACGGTAAGAAAGAACACAAAATTTGCAAGGAAAAAGATGTCTTGTAAAATTTTCATACGAGGACCTGTATGTCCGCAGCGCTACTAAGGCACGTGACGTAAAACTTTTATTTTTAATTTACCTTTTTCCAGCTATTTCGAAAACTGTTTTAGGAATATTTCTCAAATTTTCACCACACCTGCTCGTCGATAGTAAGCAACTTTTAGGGTAACTTTCATTGATTTTTGAAAATCCAGTGGTGTAGGCAGTGTTAATATGACCCCCTTTTAAAGAACATTTCACGCGCCACTGACGATTTTCTTACTTTTTTATAGACAGTAAGAAAGAACACAAAATTTGCAAGGAAAAAGATGTCTTGTAAAATTTTCATACGAGGACCTGTATATCCGCAGCGCTACTAAGGCACGTGACGTAAAACATTTATTTTTAATTTACCTTTTTCCAGCTATTTCGAAAACTGTTTTAGGAATATTTCTCAAATTTTCACCACACCTGCTCGTCGACAATAAGCAACTTTTAGGGTAACTTTCATTGATTTTTGAAAATCCAGTGGTGTAGGGAGAGTTAATATGACCCCCTTTTAAAGAATATTTCACGCGCCACTGACGATTTTCTTACTTTTTTATAGACAGTAAGAAAGAACACAAAATTTGCAAGGAAAAACATGTCTTGTAAAACTTTCATACGAGGACCCGTATGTCCGCAGCGCTACTAAGACACCTGGCGTAAAACTTTTATTTTTAATTTACCTTTTTCCAGCTATTTCGAAAACTGTTTTAGGAATATTTCTCAAATTTTCACTACACCTGCTCGTCGACAATAAGCAACTTTTAGGGTAACTTTCATTGATTTTTGAAAATCCAGTGGTGTAGGCAGAGTTAATATGACCCCCTTTTAAAGAATATTTCACGCGCCACTGACGATTTTCTTACTTTTTCATAGACAGTAAGAAAGAACACAAAATTTGCAAGGAAAACGATGTCTTGTAAAATTTTCATACGAGGACCCGTATGCCCGTAGAGCTACTAAGGCACGTGACTTAAAACATTTATTTTTAATTTACCTTTATCCAGCTATTTCGAAAACTGTTTTAGGAATATTTCTCAAATTTTCACCACACCTGCTCGTCGACAATAAGCAACTTTCAGGGTAACTTTCATTGATTTTTGAAAATCCAGTGGTGTAGGGAGAGTTAATATGACCCCCTTTTAAAGAATATTTCACGCGCCACTGACGATTTTCTTACTTTTTCATAGACAGTAAGAAAGAACACAAAATTTGCAAGGAAAAAGATGTCTTGTAAAATTTTCATACGAGGACCCGTATGTCCGCAGCGCTACTAAGGCACGTGACGTAAAACATTTATTTTTAATTTACCTTTTTAGAGCTATTTCGAAAACTGTTTTAGGAATATTTCTCAAATTTTCACCACACCTGCTCGTCGACAATAAGCAACTTTTAGGGTAACTTTCATTGATTTTTGAAAATCTAGTGGTGTAGCCAGAGTTAATATGACCCCCTTTTAAAGAATATTTCACGCGCCACTGACGATTTTCTCATTTTTTCATAGACAGTAAATAAATACACAAAATTTGCAAGGAAAATGATATCTTGTAAAATTTTGATACAAGCAACCGTATGTCTGCAGTGCTACTAAGGCACGTGACGTAAAACTTTTATTTTTAATTTACCTTTTTCCAGCTATTTCGAAAACTGTTTTAGGAATATTTCCCAAATTTTTACCACACCTGCTCGTCGATAGTAAGCAACTTTTAGGGTAACTTTCATTGATTTTTGAAAATCCAGTGGTGTAGGCGGAGTTAATATGACCCCCTTTTAAAGAATATTTCACGCGCCACTGACGATTTTCTTACTTTTTCATAGACAGTAAGAAAGAACACAAAATTTGCAAGGAAAACGATGTCTTGTAAAATTTTCATACGAGGACCCGTATGCCCGTAGAGCTACTAAGGCACGTGACTTAAAACATTTATTTTTAATTTACCTTTATCCAGCTATTTCGAAAACTGTTTTAGGAATATTTCTCAAATTTTCACCACACCTGCTCGTCGACAATAAGCAACTTTTAGGGTAACTTTCATTGATTTTTGAAAATCCAGTGGTGTAGGCAGAGTTAATATGACCCCCCTTTTAAAGAATATTTCACGCGCCACTGACGATTTTCTTACTTTTTCATAGACAGTAAGAAAGAACACAAAATTTGCAAGGAAAAACATGTCTTGTAAAACTTTCATACGAGGACCCGTATGTCCGCAGCGCTACTAAGACACCTGGCGTAAAACTTTTATTTTTAATTTACCTTTTTCCAGCTATTTCGAAAACTGTTTTAGGAATATTTCTCAAATTTTCACTACACCTGCTCGTCGACAATAAGCAACTTTTAGGGTAACTTTCATTGATTTTTGAAAATCCAGTGGTGTAGGCAGAGTTAATATGACCCCCTTTTAAAGAATATTTCACGCGCCACTGACGATTTTCTTACTTTTTCATAGACAGTAAGAAAGAACACAAAATTTGCAAGGAAAACGATGTCTTGTAAAATTTTCATACGAGGACCCGTATGCCCGTAGAGCTACTAAGGCACGTGACTTAAAACATTTATTTTTAATTTACCTTTATCCAGCTATTTCGAAAACTGTTTTAGGAATATTTCTCAAATTTTCACCACACCTGCTCGTCGACAATAAGCAACTTTCAGGGTAACTTTCATTGATTTTTGAAAATCCAGTGGTGTAGGGAGAGTTAATATGACCCCCTTTTAAAGAATATTTCACGCGCCACTGACGATTTTCTTACTTTTTCATAGACAGTAAGAAAGAACACAAAATTTGCAAGGAAAAAGATGTCTTGTAAAATTTTCATACGAGGACCCGTATGTCCGCAGCGCTACTAAGGCACGTGACGTAAAACATTTATTTTTAATTTACCTTTTTAGAGCTATTTCGAAAACTGTTTTAGGAATATTTCTCAAATTTTCACCACACCTGCTCGTCGACAATAAGCAACTTTTAGGGTAACTTTCATTGATTTTTGAAAATCTAGTGGTGTAGCCAGAGTTAATATGACCCCCTTTTAAAGAATATTTCACGCGCCACTGACGATTTTCTCATTTTTTCATAGACAGTAAATAAATACACAAAATTTGCAAGGAAAATGATATCTTGTAAAATTTTGATACAAGCAACCGTATGTCTGCAGTGCTACTAAGGCACGTGACGTAAAACTTTTATTTTTAATTTACCTTTTTCCAGCTATTTCGAAAACTGTTTTAGGAATATTTCTCAAATTTTCATCACACCTGCTCGTCGACAATAAGCAACTTTTAGGGTAACTTTCATTGATTTTTGAAAATCCAGTGGTGTAGGCAGAGTTAATATGACCCCCTTTTAAAGAATATTTCACGCGCCACTGACGATTTTCTTACTTTTTCATAGACAGTAAGAAAGAACACAAAATTTGCAAGGAAAAAGATGTCTTGTAAAATTTTCATACGAGGACCTGTATGTCCGCAGCGCTACTAAGGCACGTGACGTAAAACTTTTATTTTTAATTTACCTTTTTCCAGCTATTTCGAAAACTGTTTTAGGAATATTTCTCAAATTTTAACCACACCTGCTCGTCGATAGTAAGCAACTTTTAGGGTAACTTTCATTGATTTTTGAAAATCCAGTGGTGTAGGCAGAGTTAATATGACCCCCTTTTAAAGAACATTTCACGCGCCACTGACGATTTTCTTACTTTTTTATAGACAGTAAGAAAGAACACAAAATTTGCAAGGAAAAAGATGTCTTGTAAAATTTTCATACGAGGACCTGTATATCCGCAGCGCTACTAAGGCACGTGACGTAAAACATTTATTTTTAATTTACCTTTTTCCAGCTATTTCGAAAACTGTTTTAGGAATATTTCTCAAATTTTCACCACACCTGCTCGTCGACAATAAGCAACTTTTAGGGTAACTTTCATTGATTTTTGAAAATCCAGTGGTGTAGGCAGAGTTAATATGACCCCCTTTTAAAGAATATTTCACGCGCCACTGACGATTTTCTTACTTTTTCATAGACAGTAAGAAAGAACACAAAATTTGCAAGGAAAAAGATGTCTTGAAAAATTGTCATACGAGGACCCGTATGCCCGTAGCGCTACTAAGGCACGTGACGTAAAATGTTTATTTTTAATTTACCTTTATCCAGCTATTTCGAAAACTGTTTTAGGAATATTTCTCAAATTTTCACCACACCTGCTCATCGACAATAAGCAACTTTTAGGGTAACTTTCATTGATTTTTGAAAATCCAGTGGTGTAGACAGAGTTAATATGACCCCCTTTTAAAGAATATTTCACGCGCCACTGACGATTTTCTCACTTTTTCATAGACAGTAAATAAGTACACAGAATTTGCAAGGAAAAAGATATCTTGTAAAACTTTCATACGATGTCCGCAGCGCTACTAAGACACCTGGCGTAAAACTTTTATTTTTAATTTACCTTTTTCCAGCTATTTCGAAAACTGTTTTAGGAATATTTATCAAATTTTCACCACACCTGCTCGTCGACAATAAGCAACTTTTAGGGTAACTTTCATTGATTTTTGAAAATCCAGTGGTGTAGCCAGAGTTAATATGACCCCCTTTTAAAGAATATTTCACGCGCCACTGAAGATTTTCTCATTTTTTCATAGACAGTAAAGAAATACACAAAATTTGCAAGGAAAATGATATCTTGTAAAATTTTGATACGAGCAACCGTATGTCTGCAGCGCTACTAAGGCACGTGACGTAAAACTTTTATTTTTAATTTACCTTTATCCAGCTATTTCGAAAACTGTTTTAGGAATATTTATCAAATTTTCACCGCACCTGCTCGTCGACAATAAGCAACTTTTAGGGTAACTTTCATTGATTTTTGAAAATCCAGTGGTGTAGGCAGAGTTAATATGACCCCCTTTTAAAGAATATTTCACGCGCCACTGACGATTTTCTCATTTTTTCATAGACAGTAAAGAAATACACAAAATTTGCAAGGAAAATGATATCTTGTAAAATTTTGATACCAGCAACCGTATGTCTGCAGCGCTACTAAGGCACGTGACGCAAAACTTTTATTTTTAATTTACCTTTTTCCAGCTATTTCGAAAACTGTTTTAGGAATATTTCTCAAATTTTCACCACACCTGCTCGTCGACAATAAGCAACTTTTAGGGTAACTTTCATTGATTTTTGAAAATCCAGTGGTGTAGGCAGAGTTAATATGATCCCCTTTTAAAGAATATTTCACGCGCCACTGACGATTTTCTTACTTTTTCATAGACAGTAAGAAAGAACACAAAATTTGCAAGGAAAAAGATGTCTTGTAAAATTTTCATACGAGGACCCGTATGCCCGCGGCGCTACTAAGGCACGTGACGTAAAACATTTATTTTTAATTTACCTTTTTCCAGCTATTTCGAAAACTGTTTTAGGAATATTTCTCAAATTTTCACCACACCTGCTCGTCGACAATAAGCAACTTTTAGGGTAACTTTCATTGATTTTTGAAAATCTAGTGGTGTAGCCAGAGTTAATATGACCCCCTTTTAAAGAATATTTCACGCGCCACTGACGATTTTCTCATTTTTTCATAGACAGTAAATAAATACACAAAATTTGCAAGGAAAATGATATCTTGTAAAATTTTGATACGAGCAACCGTATGTCTGCAGTGCTACTAAGGCACGTGACGTAAAACTTTTATTTTTAATTTACCTTTTTCCAGCTATTTCGAAAACTGTTTTAGGAATATTTCTCAAATTTTCATCACACCTGCTCGTCGACAATAAGCAACTTTTAGGGTACCTTTCATTGATTTTTGAAAATCCAGTGGTGTAGCCAGAGTTAATATGACCCCCTTTTAAAGAATATTTCACGCGCCACTGACGATTTTCTTACTTTTTCATAGACAGTAAGAAAGAACACAAAATTTGCAAGGAAAAAGATGTCTTGTAAAATTTTCATACGAGGACCTGTATGTCCGCAGCGCTACTAAGGCACTTGACGTAAAACTTTTATTTTTAATTTACCTTTTTCCAGCTATTTCGAAAACTGTTTTAGGAATATTTCTCAAATTTTCACCACACCTGCTCGTCGACAATAAGCAACTTTTAGGGTAACTTTCATTGATTTTTGAAAATCCAGTGGTGTAGGCAGAGTTAATATGACCCCCTTTTCAAGAATATTTCACGAGCCACTGACGATTTTCTCACTTTTTCATAGACAGTAAAAAAGTACACAGAATTTGCAAGGAAAAAGATGTCTTGTAAAATTTTGATACGAGCAACCGTATGTCTGCAGCGCTACTAAGGCACGTGACGTAAAACTTTTATTTTTAATTTACCTTTTTGCAGCTATTTCAAAAACTGTTTTAGGAATATTTTTCAAATTTTCACCACACCTGCTCGTCGACAATAAGCAACTTTTAGGGTAACTTTTATTGATTTTTGAAAATCCAGTGGTGTAGCCAGAGTTAATATGACCTCCTTTTAAAGAATATTTCACGCGCCACTGACGATTTTCTTACTTTTTCATAAGACAGTAACAAAGTACACAAAATTTGCAAAGAAAAAGATGTCATAAAATTTTCATACGAGGACCCGTATGTTCGCAACGCTACTAGGTTAGGTTAGGTTAGGTTGATATGTGAGTGGGCTAGTAACAGACCCTCCACCGCGACCATCTGGTCTATTGTGGCTCACTCCTAATTATATTTCACCCAATAGGTTCAGCTTTTTGATAAAGTCGACTACCTTATTGGGTGAGAGGTTGTCCAGATCCTCTGGCAGCAGTTGCCCTTTGCCAAAAAGTGAGAATCTGGTTCTTTCTGCAGCAGGACAGGTACATAAAATGTGCACTGCCATTTCATCCTCCCCAGACACAGTCGGCATTCAGCGTTGTCCGCTATTCTCAGTCTGTGTAGGTGGTGGTTAAGTCTGCAGTGCCCAGTGTATAGGCCAACTAGAGTTTTTTATTTAACTCTAATAGTTTTTTAGTTCTTGATTTCAAGGGGTATGTGATGAACTCCTTTGAATGAACTAATCCTGGTAGTTCTTGCCAGTACTGGAGGATTTTCCCCAGAGTCCAGGCCAAGATGGTTGTTTTCGCAGTGCTTGCCGATATGCCAAGCACTGGCTCCGGTCCGATAAATTTTGATACCACACCTTCCCTGTTTAAAGAGTTGGCTACTTCGTTGCCCTCCAAGCCAGAATGGCCCGGTATCCAGACCAGAGTTAATTTGTTGTATCTGCCCAATCGGGCTAGAGCCTTTTGGCAGTTCCAGACCAATTTAGAATTGCAGAGATGTGAGCTAAGAGCTTTGAGAGCTGCTTGGCTGTCAGAAAAGATTTTTATTGATCTGTGTCTAGGATGCATGTGCTCAAGCCTTCTTGTACACAGTTCAATGGCATGAACTTCTGCCTGAAAGACAGTCGCATAATTACCCAGGCTCGAGGTGATTCTTAGCTTTGGGTTGCGACTGTATGCTCCAGCTCTAACTCCCTCAGGGGTTTTGGAGCCGTCTGTAAACCAACAGATGTTTGTTCTTTGTAGGTCAGTTTTGTTCCGATCCCATTCGCCCCTTCCAGGAAAAAGGACGGTAAAAGGCAGTTCATAGTTGGTCGCGGCAGGCATCATATCTGAAAGCATTCCCAGGATGCCATGACACTCCATGTCATCTGACAGCCTGCTGCGTTCCATGATGCTAGCCTGCGGCTATTCTGACGGATCTGACGACACATCACATATATTTTTTTCATCATAACATAGGTCAATAGGTTTTTTTTTTTAAATATTAAAAATTTTTGAAGCCTCAAAAAAAATTGAATTTGCCGCCAAAAATTTTGAAAAACACTGTACATCATGCGCGCGTCGAAGACCTTCAATTTGGCGCAAGAAAAACTGAACAATCTTTTAACGCGGCTGAGATACGTGAAAAAAACCGAAAAATCTTTGTGATCCAATAAAACAGTTTCTGGAGCACCTAAGTAAATCAAAATATGGGAAAGAGCACGTCTTTTTGTTCTCAACAAACCTAGCTGGGTGAGATTTCAAAAGGTAAAAAGGCCGATCACTCCCCCCCCCTTATGCGCCAAGACAATTTTGTATGGATATTAAAATCATTATTATTTGAGGCGCCTTTGTTTTTTGGGCCTTTCTTTTGTAGTTTTAACGATAAACTGCCGTTGGTTTTAATTTTTTTGTCATACCTGATGTCTTTTTATTACCTTTTAAATTGGCCTTAGAGAAGCTACAGTGCCACTCTACGCTTTATAAATTTCAAATTCCATTTTATCTTCAATAAGCCTGATGGTGTGTTTGCTTAAATCAGTTTAGAAAAAATAAATGTAATTTATTTATTTATTTATTTTTACATACACTGTTCAACAGGTACAAGTACCCAATTACAGAACAGGAATTAGCAAAAATACAAAACATACTAACTAATAAGAAAAACAAAAGTAGGTAACAGAACAACCAAGTATTTAATCCAAAATTTTAGATCTTATATCCTTCAGGCGACAGTTAAAAATATCAAGGTCGTTGGACAATTTATTTGAATTGTTACAGATGGTAAATAATGGCGAGTTTTTTAATATGTTGGTATGAGGGGTGGGCATGTAGAAAACTTGGGCATTGCGAGAAGTCAATCTAGGGACTTGAAAATTTAATTTGTTGATTACCTCAGGTGCGTCAAAATCACTGTGTAACACTTTAAATAAGAATACTTGAGAAAGGTAGATTCGCCTGTCTTCAAGAGTAGACATGGAAAACCTTTCAAGCAGATCTTTCTGTGGAAAACCGATAATAGGGTAGGTACCATCAGATTTGAGCCAGAGTAATTTGACAAATCTACGCTGCACAGCTTCCAGGTTGTTTTTATGTACATCATAGCTAGGACACCAAATAAGTGATGCATATTCGAGTTTCGATCTGACAAATGATTGGTACAGAATTTTCAATGTATCAGTATTAGTGAATTCACGACTAGTGCGAACTATGAATCCAAGGCTCTTAAAGGCTTCAGAGATAATGGTGTCGATGTGAGGAGTAAAAGATAGCTCCTTGTCAAAAATTACGCCCAGGTCACGAAACACTGTGGGTCTCTGAAGTATGACATTATCCAAGTGGTAATCAAAAGCAATTGGTGATGTTTTTAATGAAAAGGACAGCACATTGCACTTGTTGGCATTCAAGTACAATTTATTGGTTATACACCAGTTATTTACTTTATTAAGACAAGTTTGAAGTTGAAAGCAATCATCAATATTGTTAATAACCGTGAATACTTTTAGGTCATCAGCGTACAGCAGGCAAGGCAAATCAATTTCGTCTATTATGTCATTAATAAATATATTAAATAGCAAGGGCCCCAGAATGGATCCCTGGGGAACTCCGGAGGTGGCAACAAATTCGATAGACTTGAATCCATTGAGTACAACGTACTGAATCCTATTCATTAAATAAGATTTAAATAAGAGCAGAAGGGAATATGAGAGACCAATTTTATCTAATTTATCCAGTAGTAACCGGTGATCAAGTCTGTCAAACGCTTTGGAAAAGTCCGTATATACGACATCTGTTTGACTATGCTTATCAAGGGATTCAGAAATATATTGAGTGACGCAGAATAGATTTGTTGTAGTTGAACGACCCTTCATAAATCCATGTTGGTGGATAGAAATTTTGGTGCTGATTGAATGATATATTCTGTCATGAAGTAGGATTTCCAAGACTTTGCAGAAGTTGCAAATTACAGAGACTGGTCTGAAGTTCTGAATATCTAATTTATTCCCCTTTTTATAAATAGGACACACTTTGGAATATTTCCATAAGTCTGGAAACTGACAGTTTTTTAATATTAAGTTAAAAATTAAGGTTAAGGGATATGCAAATATAATTGCGCAATCCCTCAATAAGAATGCCGGTATGGAATCGGGACCTGTTGTCATCTTAGGTTTAATTCGTTTTAAAGCCTGAATAACCTCAATCTCTGAGAATGAATTTATATTTACAACAGGGTTATTGTTCGGGCAGTCACTTTCAGTGAAGATATTCCCGGGGTCCAATGAGGAGTCAGTATAGGATTGACTAAAAAATGTTGCAAAAGCATTTAATATGTCATCAGTCTTTTTTACTATGACCCTTTTTTACTATTGATGAAGGCCCAAAATTTGTTAGGATCGCTTTTTATTGTTCTTTCTGAATTTGTCACGAAGTTTCTGTATGCTATATTAATATCGCATTTTATTTCATACCTGACATTTTTAAACTCTTCGTAAATACGGAGATCACCAATTCTAGCATACTGCTTTCTAAGCCTTTCCTTGAGTTTGATTTTTTTTATGATGGTGCTATTGAACCAGGGTGGGTATTTCCCATTACGAGAGACTGATTTTTTAGGTACGCAAGATGCAAACACGAGATCTAATTTATCATAAAATTGACTGCATATGCTATTGACGTCGTTAAAAGAGGAAAGAAAGGTCCAGTCAATGCCAAGAAGGTTATCATACAATTTGGAAAGATCACATTTACGAAAATTGTAACTGTTATTATGGTTAGTTGGAAAGTTATTATTGAGGTTCTTGGCAGAGTTTATATCTATTGATATGTCCAGGGCAGGATGATGCATGTCTTCCATTGTTATAGGATCGATAGAACGAGCTACACAACAATTTCTGTTGAACAACACAAGGTCAAGAACATTGTCATTGGAATTGCGAACTAAATTGAATTGGAATAAATTATTAGCATCAAAAAAATTATTCATGGCTCTAATTTGACCATTGGGTTGTGAATCGTTTAAATAACTTGCATATTTAGCAATATTGAAGTCACCTATGATGAGCACATTGCCATCATTATTTTGCATATAGCTCAAAGTACTTAGCGTCTCAAATAAAAATTCATAGTCGGCAACAGACACAGCTGGCGGTATGTAAATGACGAATATATAAAGGGACTGATGATCAATCGAAATTTTTACTCCCAGAATGTCAATGGCAGGTATGGTGTCAAAGCCTACAGATTCAAGGTTTAATATAGAAGAAACATATTTCGTATTTACTGCCAATAGTACCCCCCCACCCCTAGAACGATTAATAGATGTAAAACTTCTGTCAGAGCGAAAAACATTGAACTCATTGCAAAAAAGTTCTCTGTCAAAGATGGAGGAGTCTAGCCATGTTTCGGTTAAGGCTATGGCTGAGTATTCGGAGTGCACCGATGCGTTAAAAAGTTCTACAGTCTTAGTTCTGAGACCTCTCGTGTTTTGATAATAAATAAAAAAGTTCTTAATGCATATGGTATCATTAGTAAACGTAGCATGATCCCCTAAGGAGGGGATTGCCGTTGATTGCTATTGCACAGTTAAGGCTAATATATCAGAACGAAGTTTGTCACGTGCCCGAATATATGCGCTGCACTTATTGGTGTCCCAAGCTGCATGATCTGATGGTACATTTTTTAATTTTAGGCAATTACAGCATGTTAAAGTTTCAGATTTACATAAGTGAACCGCATGATTTTGGGCGCACCTTGGGCATGATACTGGTTTGTCACAATTACGAGAAGAATGGTTAAATTCATTACATGTAAAACAGCGAGAGATATCAATCGCGTCAAAATATACACAACTATCATACCCAACGAACAGATTACCTGCCTGAATGACCTTGTCGTAGGATATTCTGTCGATTTGTAATATTGCCTGATAAATACTATTGTTTTTCTTAGTAGGAAAGAATTTTATAAGTTTGCAATCACAATTTTCAGAGAATATATCAGTGTTTAATTTTTTCAGATAATCCAATAAAACGTTTTCTGGATACTTTTCTGTAATTCCTACAACGCGGATTCTGGGATGCACACCATTTACTTCTCTTACTTCATAAGAGTCCGCCACATTTTCTTGGACCAGTTTTTTAAGTTTTTCGTTGTCGGCTTTACTTTTACACCCGATCAACAGACCACCATTTTTTACATTTTTAACTTTGGATAACTGCAGTTCAGCTGACATGGGATCAATTTTTTCGTAAATATCAGACTTGGTCTGTGAGATGGGCTGATCTTGTTTTTTAGGTTGAATAATAACAGCAGGTTGAGACTTACTCCTGACAATATCAGAGTATTTGGGTTGAGGAGCGACTTTGGTCTCATTAAGATTAGCTAACTTCTCAGATGTGAGTTTCAAGAAATCACTTTTAAGCGAGATAAATGTAGAGTTAAGGGTTGACAAGGCAATTTCAATTTTTTCTTCGAATAACTTACTCAGATCACTCTGATTAACGGTAATATAATTTTTGATACAGTCATTACATCTCCAGGAAAGGCCATTAGTTTTCTCCAAAATACGAGTTGGTCACTAACATATGCAAAATGAAATTGATTTAAACAGACGTCACAAGAGATGCCCGATTTTCTGATAGCAGCATGACAAAAACCACATTCATTATCGCAGGGATCCTCAGGTTTGCTTTTAATAGAAAATTTTTCATCACAACTAGGGCAAAAGAACTTAAGCCGGCGATCATTTTTAAGCGTTGCAGCACGTATTTCTGTTTGGTTTAAATTTGCACATCCATGACACAGCTGACTTTTACAAATATTACAGTCTATAAGCTTATCACTGCCAAATTTTTTCTTACAGTTTATGCAACTCATGTTTCTTAGCTTTTTGCATTAAAATAAAAGTAACTGTAATATGTCAGAAATTTGCCAATCCGGTCCTGTGTTCCTTGTTTAGAAAGTGTGAGTTTTTACCTTAAAAACTTGATAAGGTGATAGCAGTAGAAAAAAACACTGATGTTTTTGCTTCAAAATGTGGAATAAATGTTAGATCTAATTAGTATAAGCCAGAGAACTTTTACAAATATCAGGAATTTGGCTGGATATTTTTCAAAACTGAAATGTTCCATGCATAGAAAAACTGTTATGTTATATGAATATCACAAAACAAAATTTATAACTGTACTTTACACTTCAAATTTTAGTTATAAGACAGACCACATTTAAGACAGACTTATGATAATAAAATTATTTGGATTCCTTCGTGGACATTCTTATAGCTTCTCAGTTCTAATATGGACTTATAGAGTTTTAAAAACCAGTTTTAAGGTAGCCTTCTAGGTATTTTCTAGAAATGCAGGAAGCTAATAAAAAGGCTTCCGACAGCTTTAAAATAGGTTTTAAGAAAGGTTTTAAAACGACCCGAATAAGGTTTTCAAGAGCGGCACTATGCCTCACTAAGGAGTTTTATGATGGAATTTAAAAAGGCCTTAACAACCTTCATAAGGGTGGGCCCTTTCAGTCTACAAGTTGCTTTATGATGGTATTACAGCAAAATAGATTTTTCAAGGCATTTTATAAATAGTTTTATAGTAAAGTAGTATTACTATGAGAAGATGCCAGCAAAAAATATGCGCAGAAACGAGTTTGTGCCCTCCGTCATTCTAAACCAATGAGAAAGAATTACGTGACATTCAATGTCAACACCAGTGGCGGCGGTGCCCTGCAGTAGAGCGGCGGCGACGGTAATAATAATAATAAAACAACTTTATTAGGCAAAGTTTAGTAGAACTTACTATTCTTACACTTCTCCTGAACAAAGGTTACTCGTAACAGTTGGCAAGTTTTAATCTACTCCATTTTCATAGTTCCTTGACCGCGAAACTTTTATTGCAATTACACATTCCTATACCCCAGATAAAGCTATGCCACTGGTAAAAATATTCGCGCATTTTGGCTCCGCCCTGGCATCTTCTCATAGTAATACTAGTCTACCCTTATATATATTTAAGAAATCAAAATTGATCCTGGGGATCTCAGGATTTTATTTTCATTCTTATAATATATCAAACTTTACTGCTTCTGTGTAACCCATTTTGATCAAATAATAATACGAAATGTCAAACAGTACAATGTTGTCATAGTATCATCAGTCACAGCCTACTGCGTAAGAGTAATTACTGCGCTTCCTTCAATAACCATAAAATACCTATATGCATATTTAATGTCCGATATGTCAAGAAATATTACAGCTAGACCTATCAGCACTTATATATTTGAAATCACAGAAAAAAGATCTAAAAGAATATGTAAAAACATACAGGGTTTTCCATCTAAGAAACAACCTTCATTGTTATATCACTGTACAACATTATCGTAGCGTTATTGTCAAGTTGCTGTGGTAACTGTTACAGCCAAATAACTGGCAGTTCTAACGTTGGGCGCAGGTTTTTTTTACAGCTTTTCGTGCTACCTAATAATAGCAGGGCAGATATTCAATAAGGGGAATCGCCATGCAGTTGAACTTCTAAAATATTAACAACTTTGACATAAAAAAAAATGTTTCGATTAAGTTTTTTCCTGATCAATCCTTTTCCTAACTAATATAGCAATATGTGGCGATTTTTCTCAACATCATTATGTAACTATACTTATTTTAGGTTGCTAAGGCGGTTAGCTCCTGGTACATTTGGTAAGCATATAGAGAAAGTGGGGAAGTACACAAATAAACAGTTGAAATGTACTGCTATACCCTGCAAGAAGAAAAATAATAATGCCCAAAAGAAGAAGAACGCTGCTCAAAAGAAACACTAGTTGCCACCAAAGTCATTTAGTTTAGTTTATTTATTTATTTATTAAAATTGTAAATTATGAAATGAAAAATTATCAGTAAATAAAAAAATATATATGCATAATGATATTTTATTACATGTAAAAAAATGTTAGCGGTATAAAAAAGAAAAGAAAAAAAATGTATATAAATAAATATTGTTGCCTGCAATCATATGCATATACAGTCTTAATTTTGTATCCTAAATACAAAACAGCAAATTATTTAAATTATATACACGTATTTATAACATACAAAGTGACGTTCACAATTTAAAATAAACTCTTTACACAGTACAATAAGCAAATTAAAGCACTACATCTTTAAGCATGTTAGAGTATTTTCCTAATATCTACCACATTTAACTTCACTATTTTTATTTAAAAAAATAGCACATTTAAAATTCACTTTTATAATAAACCTAAGTATACACAAAATTTTGTGGTCACCACAAAAAGGTGTTCCATTTGGCAGAGCCTATTTTAGTAAACTTCAGAGCTGCACTATTAACATTAGAAAGGTACCGGTAAGAGTAAAGAAAGATTAATTAATTCACACGATATCTTATAAGAAAACACTTGATCTTTCTTCTTTGACACCATTCGATAAATAAACATTACATAAAATATACATTAAACAAACAAAATAGCTGCAACCTAAGTAAACAGTCAGTCATCAAGTGAGGATCCATGCCTCACTCATTTCATTATACGCATAGCTCCTACCATCTACTCTTGCAGCTGTTAATTGAGCAAACGTAGTTAAACAGAGAAAATAATATCAATTTGGATTCAAAAGAGTGCGAAGATTTAAAAAGGAATTATAATGATTTTCTTATTTATAGTGTGTTTCACTTCCCATCTTCAGTTTTCACACCCTTGTAATAGTAACACAGGTCTACAATTTTTGTTTTCTTAATTTCCGCTGATTACAGTATGTGGACTGAATATTTTTTGGTATGCTGAGTCATAATTTGAAGTCCGTTTTGCTCTAACAGACCTTAATTTGTTTGTAGCTCCACTTGCCAACACCAAATTATAAAAAAAAATCTATAATTGAATGCACTCGGCACAACAGTAAATTTATATCCCAAAAGCCAGTTTGTACATCAATACTACCTAAAAGATATTGTGTATGTGTATATCAGCCTTAAGATAAACTACCTTGTCACTTCACTCACGCCCCTTCAGGGAATGAGAACATCGTTTCATACTATACAACAGGGCATGTTGGCGAAGAAAATGTATACAGTCAATAGTCTCGACTCTCATATGAAGAAAAATATATGCTATGCACTACACTTTCCACAAAATAACCCGCCATCTTTTTCAACCCCTTTCAGACGGTGAGCAAATTATATCTTTCTACAAAACAGGATTTCTTGAGGAAAAAAATGTAGGCAGCCAAGCATCTCGGCCCCCAAATAGAGAGAAATATGTACTTTTAGAATATACCATACATATCGTAAAACTTTCCACTCTTTTCAACAACGATAAGGATTCCATAATTGGCCGGTTGCTTTTTTGAATATTCGTAAATGACCTTCCAACCTATGTCACTGAGGGAGAAATATTTATGTATGCAGACGATACATCAATGCCAGTTGCATATTTGAATTGGAACAAAAAGCCAACGCGGTGATAAATCAGTTTGAAAATGTGTCAAAAAAAACTTACTGATAATAAATATCAACAGAACTGTTTTTACGTACTTTACGCTCACCATTTCTAAAACATTGCCTGACATAAATTACGTAAGTACCAGCACAACAACAAAATTTTTAGGAACCACGATAGGCAGTAGGTACTCCACAAATTGATTGTTTATGTGCAAAGTTAGTAAAAAATACATTCGCTCTCACACATATCAATAATGGAATTAACTGCCAATGTCTTTTAACTGCCTATTCAGGGTGACCACTTTTTCTCCACAACAAATTTCCCTGACTTTTCCCGGTTTTCCAGGCGATTTTTTAGTTTTTTCCCTGACATGTCATTCCATTTTGTCGTATATTATTTTCTTTACAACTGCTCGTTAAGTGAACGTGATGAGTTGTATGATTTATCCCATTGACTTCAGCAGTTTTAAATGAAAATCAGTCTTTTTACCCATATTTTAAAAGTATATATGAATAGAAAAGGTACATATTATCAAAAAGAACAAACGGCATTCGGCATTGACCGGATTTTCACAAAAATCCCTGACTTTCACCAACATTCCCTGACTATTAAATTCCCTGACTTTTCCTGGTTTTCCAGAAAGTGGCCACCCTGCTATTATTCACTTGTGTACTCAGTCTTAAACTACAACATTATGATATGCAAAAAAGAATTGTCAGAATAATTTTTAATCTACATTTTAGAGGTCATTTCATGATCGACTTTGACCATTTGATAAATAAATGTAAGTTGCCCTTCAAATGAACTTGAAAATGCCCTTCAAGGTCAAATCAAAAGTCACCAAGCGGTGCCCCGTTGACCTCAACAACTTTTATAGAGGTCATTTTCTTCATATCTCGCTATCCTGACGAGATACCAGCCTGAAAATTTCAAGAGACATTTGACCTTTAGATGACCCCTTGCAACCCTAATGCAAAATTTTTCGTTTTTCAGAATACGGAATCAAAAGTGAGGGTTCCTATTTAAAAAACGAAAGGTAACTTTCAAATGACCTTAAAAGTCATTCAAGGCCAAATCCAAGGTCACCAAGTGGTGGTAACGAGATCTGGAATTAGATTATATTTTGATCTTCTCCTGTTGGATGGTGTGGGGGTATTTATCCTTATAAATAGGTGAAGCAAGCAAGTAATAAGAGTCCATGAGTCCTGTGTACACCTTCAACTAAATTATTTCTCAATTATTATAAGAATATTCAAACGGGTTTAATTCAAGTTATGCCCGAAATAATCAATAACGTATTGTTCGTAAAGTATGGTCATATAAAATTCTTATGTAAACCTTCAATTCTCTTTTCATGATTATTAGAAATATTCAAGCGAATTTGGTATAAATTAAACCCGTAATGATCAGTAATGAATGCGTACTTCTTAAAGTATGGTCATAATATAAATTCCTTAGTTAAATTTTCAAGTTTCATAATTATTAAAAATATTCAAACACATTTATAAAAAATTCTCTTCCAGCAGAAATACATATGACACAATCAGGGGCGTACCATCAGTGTAACAATACACCGCGCCAAATTAAATCAATTTAAAAATAATAAAAATTTGGTGCAAAGTGTAAAAGATATAAATTTAGGTGTCAAGTGAGTGATAGGTTTGAGGGATAATACACATCTTAGGACGTGCGATTAGCGATTCTGTGAGTAGTGATTAATTTCGTACATAATTTGTATTTGTATTAAAAAGAGTGTGTTTTTGTGGTGTTGCATATTCTTTGCGTTATAAATGCTGTAATAAACTGCTGAGAGGCTGATTCAAACGGCTTTCTTAGAAAATCTGAGAAGTGATTATACATCCAAACCCTTGAAAATGTCGACCGCTGTCACCATAAACTATGACAAGGCAAATGGATTGTTGAAATGTGGCCATGTTATTCCTTAAGATAAACAGGGTTCCTTAGATAAACAAGCAGTGATTTGGGTAATAAATGAATGTGAATCTCTTGCACAGATTTTCCCAGGAAATGGTATCTATAAACACTTCATATCACGACACAACACATATTTCACAAGAAGACTCAGAAAAGGCAGAAATCCACACGGGGGTGTGAAGATGAGATGTGAAACACACTGCATATTTATTTAGAGTTGCACGACGCATAATTATAAAGCTACTCACCTAAGATAGGCCCTGAACTCTGTAGCATTTTAAATAGATGTTTAGTCCTTACATACATGAATTTTATACGACGTATTAAGCCAAAATACTAATAAAAAAGTATTCATTTGTATATAATAAAAAATGTAAAGTTAAATGAGACAGTTCTACTATAAAATATCTAAAACTGGTTACCGTTACATATAAATATAAAAAAGATATTCGGTTTCTCCTCCCGGAATGTTCATAGAAAATTATATTACAATATTGTGCAGATATATAAACTTAGCTTGCACTTCTCAAACGACACTAACACCGTGAGTAATAGCAAAAATACATTTTTCCTGATAAAACTGGCATAACGATCTGAGATTCATTTCGAATGTGCATAGATTCAAAAACTAAATTTGAGAAACTGTTTTGTATTCTTTGTTTTGGTCACTGCATTAGTGTCCATCTAGCGTTAAAAAATACTGAGATTTTAGAGAATCGTCTGTTTAAAAACATAAAAATTGAGAGAGCAATTTTTTCCATAACGTTTCAAATTAATTATGTGGCAGCACTAAATTTGAGCAAAGCTTAAAATTTCTTAATCTATTCAAGAAAATCAGGTTATTGCTTAAAAAACAAAACCTACACTTGAGTCCTTTGGTTTTGAATAAAATATTTTGGCTTTCAACTAGAAATAATAAATCTTTTCTCAACTAATTTACATCACCCTTAAGATATAAATTACTTATATAAAAATACCTAAATATCAGTGAGACCAATTAATGGCTTTTGGAATGAAATATAGAAGTTATATGGCACCATCCTTAACGTTTATGTTTCACAAAGACCATGTAGTTCAGCATAATTTACAATAGCTCGGTGGAGAAATTCATATTGAGCCTGCAACAAAAAACAATGAAAAATTAATGGACAAACAACACTCCTAGTCGTAAGGCTTACAGACAAATAGGCAGGCACTTTAATCATGTGTGACAAAATATAACGTAACACTTGGCAAAAAACAGAAAACCCGGTTTTTATTTTTCTGGGTTTTTTCCCAGACAAAAAAACGGTTTTTTCCTGGAAGAATATTTTTTTTATCAAAATGAATTGGTCATTAAGAGACCTTCATTCTGATACCAAATATGTTAGGTTAATTTAATTGTATTCATAACATAAGAGCTTTAATGCTATTTTTCTTGATCTAGTTCTAACCTAACTTTCGGCAAATGAAAAAATGAGAAAAAACGATTTCTTTTTTCATTTTAACCCTCAGGAAAAAAAATCCATTTTTGGTAAAATTTCTGACCTAACCTCACTTTGTCTAAAACGGGAGGAGGGTCCATAAGGTCGGTTTTCGGCCTAATTTATTTTTGAACCAGAAACTTTTTTTTTATTATTTCCAATCAATGTCGAATCGACTCCACCCCAAACGAAACTTTCTCCCACTCACCTCCCCTTTTTGTACATCCTTCAACTATTAAATAACCAGCATTCAGTAACAGACCTGCTACTTTGTTTTTGCTAGACTTGGCAATTTTCCTAAAAATGGGTTTTTTCCCGGGAGGGTTAAAACCCATTTTTGAATTTGCTGCCAATTCTAACATATTTTTTAGTCTCAGTCCTCAAAATTTCGTTATTTCATCATTTGGCGTGGATGTGAATTTTCTCCAAATACCTAATAGTGCTAATAAAGCTAATTCTAACGAATAGTAATTAAAACATGCTAAAAGGAATTGTTGTTAGTTTGGTTAGAATTGGCGGCAAATTCAAAAATGGGTTTTAACCTCCCGGGAAAAATCCCATTTTTGGGAAAATTGACAACTCTAAATTTTTGGAGTTAAAAAATGTAAAGTACTCTAAGGCAATCATATTTCCTTTCAAAAAATGCATCTTGAAAATTGTTAGAGACTGTTTATAGGGTGAGGTTTTTAGTGGAGGGGGGAGGTTCAGTTTAGTAAAGTGAATGTGACTACTCAAAGACCCGTTGATTTTTTGCAAGTCATTGAAACATTTTAGCATGACTGTTTCTGATTAAGGATATTTTTCATTTTGTATGTGTACTTTCCTTGCTTCGAGGTGGAAAAAAATATCTTGTTTGTAAAGAAAATAAAGAGTTCTTGCTACGCCATTTTATACCTGATAGCAGTTTATAGATTAATGTTATTGGGGCAGGCAAGGTGCATTTTTTTTTGTTCAAAAATAAATTAGGCCGAAAACCGGCCTTATGGACCCTCCTCCTTATTGGACTTCGTAAAAGACCTGTTTTTCAGAACACTCTTAATTTTTTCAATGAATTGTTTATGATTTAAATTCTTCAGTTTGTTTGGTAAGGAGAAGGGTCAAAATAAGGGCTATTTTCGGCCCTATCAGAAATTATTCCAAAACACACAGAATAAGTTTCTTGGGTCCGTAGAAACAATATTGAGTTGATTCCAATCTAAACGGATGCAAAAATATTTAGTTTTTAAAGAAAATGTATTATAGTTCTCGCTGCTCTAAACTACGGAGAAGATTGACGCCAATTTTTTAAATCTTAACATCCTTACTACGCCCTCTGCATATACCGGGTGTAACAAGATCATGGTACACCCCCCTTTCCTCCTTAAGTTTTGAAGATAATTCATTGAATTTTGGGATATCTTATATACATAATGAGCGGCACTTTTTGACATACAAATGGAACGCCCCGTATCTAGGTCGTGTAATTACAAATTATTTTTCTAAATTTTAAATGAAATTTACTTATTTCCAAATTTTAAAACAATTCTAATCAAAATTAAATATATCATTAAAAATATTTCATACATAATTTCCTTAAATACAGAAATATTATATTATTATAATACTTCTTAAAGCATTTTACTGGGGTTGAAAACGACGTTGAAAGTCGAGCTTCGCACTGAGCGTATCGGTTAAGGAATGTCTTATATAAACAAACACGCCAGAAACGTAAGCGATTATAGGCCGTATTTCTAATACAGTTAAGCCCGATATTTTCTTCCAAAATATCATAAACTACAACCCGTTCAAAATTCACTCCTTTTTTAACTATTCCAGTCACTCTCGCGTATAACGTAATTTTGTTTCTTTATTACATCGCGTATAAATACCATGAAACACGGCCCAAAATTATCATTATTTGATCGACTCTCTTGGTGAACCCATCTAGGTGTATTTTCAAGCTGCGTCCTTTATTGGCAACGTTCATTAAATACAGGGTGTACATTTGGCTGTGTGTTCTCGGAAGTTATTTAGCACACTTTGGTGTTTATTCTTTGTTTTTACCCAGCGACCTTACGGCATCGTTAGTAGAAACTTAGGTTAAACATTTGGAGTGCTGCAGCCTACGAAAGTAAGTTGAATTGCTCCGGGGCATATTCTGTTTCCCTGTCTGACTGCGACCTTTTGGAAAAGGCTTTCGTTCACAGACTTTGCGACGGAATATTCACCGTTGTAATTGAACAATCAACTGAGGTTTGCCATCTCTGTACGGCGCTCCGAGTAATTTCGGTAGACAGTTTGCTGTCTGGCAAGCGTCCGCTCGCGGTAACGTTGCCCGGGTACCAGAGTGTCTATGGAGGAATTACTTGTTGCGCTCCAGGGGTGGGAAATGCCGGCTAAAAGAGTAAGAATGGGGCGCGTACTCGAGGCAAGTTCGAGATCGGGGAGGTACAGGATCTCGCCGTTTGTCAGAGCCTAAGTATTAAAATTACCTAATTATTAATTCTCCGTTGTCATTTGTTTTGGTCTTAACTTTTAAATATTAATTAAATTACCCATTCAGATAATTTTTCTAAATTCACTAATTAAAATGACAACGTTAAATGAAGTTCAACTCTTTAAAATTACGACTCTATCTTCGAAGTCACCCCCATATTTACATCGACTTTCTGCTAAACTGGGGTACTTGATTTACTTATTTAAAGTTAGTATGTATCCATTTTCAGTATTCAAATTAATAAACTCACCATTGTGAATTGCAACTATCTTTAGTCATTGAATTAATGGAAAGTTTTCTTTGGGTTTTTAAAATGTTATTACAATGATTGTTGTTAATATGATTAATATTCCGATCAGCTATGTAAATAATATTTAGTACAGTCGTGAATGGGTTATCGCAGATTTTGCAGTTAATTATTCTTCAGCATTTGCAGTTAAGGATTCTTGATTGCCATCTCTGTAATTTATACCTCATCAATGTTACCATTTACATATGATAAGATTTGTACACAGCTCTTTGTTATCAATTTTATTTTCGAAGATTTTCGAAAGGCAAACACAAGATTTTGTTGGTTGTCACTTCATCTATAGCATCGATACTACGAATATACAAATAACACCGATTCAACGAAATGGGACCAATTGGTCTCGGCCAAGTGAAATTGTAACTAGCCACAATAAACAATACTACGCTTCGAAACATCGAAATCTACGACAGTGTCGTGGCAATTTGATGAGATTTTGTCGATTGCCTTTTACCATCGTATCATGACTGGGAAATTTCCCGAGCTGTGTCAAATTTTACGTATGTCGACGTCAATTATAAAGCTTTCAGGATAATGACAATTGTCATTGTAAACAATTCATTTTATTGTTTACGTAGCTGACCTGATTATTTTACGAATTAATGTGACGATTGTCCCAACGAGTACTTTCCTTCTTTTCATGTGGCAATTGCCCCAACAATTATATAATCTATACAAAGGAATATGACAATTGCCTAAAATAAACGTATTAAAACGTTTTCTGTTTTCTTTCAATATTTTACTTTTTCAGGAATAAGTGAGATTAAATAAAAATATAATTCTTTAGACAAAATAAATCAATTACAAATGCAATTTGTAAAATCAGTATTAAATAAAGTACAGCCCAATAAAAGGTACCAAAGTAAAATCAACTATTAAATGAGTGTTTTCAAAATTAAGATAAATAAATTAATCAGTAAATAGAAACAAGTAATATCAAACTTTATAAGGAATCTGTGTTTTTAACAAAATTACTATCACAACGTAAATTTGGGTCCTAACATGAAAAACTAGACGACCACGTAAACTGCCAAATTTGTATATTTGTCTGCTTCACTCAAAAGAGAGAGATAAATATACAACTAGGGTAGGTGTCGTTTCACAAGTGATTTTTTTTTTCACTTCCGGTTTCTCCGGAAGTGACACTAACTTTCGATTTTTAAATGGAATGCCCTGTATATTATTGCATTTTTGAATTTTGCATAATTTTCTTAATCCAACGATACCAAATAAGTGACATTTCAAATGTCAATATTTTTTATAATATAATTTTTAGTTTTCCATTTAAGTGTGCCATGACGATTGATGATGATTGATGATTTATTCTAAATGACCCATGTAATGCTAGAAAAATCGAAATGCCGTCAAAAATACTAAATTAAGGGATTTATGAGCAAATAAAGTTCATCAAAATGGTTTTTGGGGCAACTCATTTTTTTTCAAATGGAACCATATTGGTACCATGGTACCATTTATTAGTACTATTAATAAGGAATTTATTCATATGTCATATTAAAATGTGCGATAAATACAAACAAAATTACAGCTAAAAGAAAATAAGAAAATACAATTTTGTTCTAATTCAATGTTAAGAAGTAAGTAACTAAGGTGGCCTTGAAAACAATGAAATATTTAGCTTGCCAAATATTTGTTGGTTTCCCGATGTCTTTAAAAACTGTTTAAAATTCTTTTTAATTGTGTTCAAAATGCCGCAAATTTATACAAAATTGTATTTTCTTATTTTCTTTTAGCTGTAATTTTGTTTGTATTTATCGCACATTTTAATACGATATATGAACAAATTCCTTATTCATAGAAATGCATGGCTCCATATAACAATAAACGAAAGTACAAGAAAACAAAATTGCCTTGATAATATCATCACTAATATTTTGCAAAACTTCTTATCATATGTCCTTGAAACTCATCTTTCTGATCATAAGGCTGTGGCATGCAGACTTTCAGTAAAAAAAAGTAAAACAAAAAAAACGAAAATTAAACAGCGACCCATAACAGAAATAGGCTTGTTAGATTTCTACGGAATAATCGAAAAGTCAAATTGGGAATTCATAAACTATAATATCCTAACAGTAGACGCCAAATTCGAATTATTTATTGATACTATATGGGAGGCATGTTATACTGCTTTCCCATTGAAAGAAAAAACTATATAAAATGATAACCAAAGCTGCAGAGCACCCTGGTTTAATCAGGAACTCCATGATATGCGTGAAATGTTAAATTTCTTAAATAGAGTTGTGAAGAAAATTCCTTCTGATGCAAATATAAATATATACAAACGTTATAAAAATAATTATAGAAATAAAGTCAGACAAACCAAATTAAATTATAATGATAACTATATAAAAAATTCTTCCAATACAGCAAAAGGTGCTTGGAAAATTATTAATGAAAATCGCAGCAACAATAAAGTGACGGTTGAAAATAATCAAACCTTGAGTGCTTTAACTTTTAATGAATACTTCACTAACATCCCTAAAAAGATAATTGATAACATACCTCAGTCTGATAGGAACCCGGAGGATTATATTACCGTTAATATTGACAGCATCCCCAGCTTAAAGCTAAGAGAGGTGAGCTTCAATGAAGTACGTGACGTAATAAGCAATTTAAAGAAAAAGCCTAGTAGAGATATATATGATATTAGTGTTGACCTCATCAAGGCAATAAAGCACAATAGTAATCCCATTAACTAAATTGATAAATCTTAGTATAAAAGAACGTGTCTACCCAAGTTGTTTAAAAATATCAAAGGTTATACCCATATTTAAAAAGGGTGATAGAAACAAGGCCGAAAACTACCGGCCTATATTCTCAAAGATCTATGAAAAAATATTAAAGAGTATGTTATGTGATCACTTCGAGGAAAATAACCTATTTTCTGCTGCACAGTTCGGTTTCCGATGTAACAAATCGACAACTCAAGCAATAAATAAATTAATATCTATAATTAACGAAGGATTTAAACAAAACTCCATACTGGGCTGTAGCATGTATGATTTAACAAAAGCTTTTGACTGTGTGTCACACAGTATCCTATTAAGCAAATTAAGAAGGTATGGTATAGATAGTTGTTTTATAAAGTTATTATCGTCGTACTTAACAAACCGGGAACAGATGACCTATTTCAACAATAATTACTCCAGTACAGCTTATATGGAACATGGAGTACCACAAGGGTCGGTGCTTGGCCCCTTGCTATTTTTAGCTTACATAAATGACTTACCTTCTTGTATATCAAATGGTGATATTGTACTCTTTGCAGATGATACCACTATGATAAATTCTGATGTAAATCCAAAGTCTCTTCAAGAAAAACTGTGGGACACACAGTCACAAGCCAAGCATTGGTTTGAAACTAGCAGGCTAAGCTTAAATGACACAAAAACGGAAAACATAATTTTTAGTCTAAGGGCGCATGAGCTGGACAGCAGCGAAGCAGTTAAATTTCTCGGAGTAGTTTTAACCTTAACCTTAACTTGGAAATCCCACATTGAATACATATCCACTAAACTATGTAGACATACATATCTATTGCAAAACCTAGCCAATAATGTAACTATAAATGTGGTGCTGATGGCATACTATGCTTTGTTCCAGTCTACCTTTGCCAATGCTATTCTATGTTGGGGGCATTCCTGTCACGTTGACAGAGTGTCCTCAATTCAGAGGAGAGCGCTAAGATATATGTTAAAACTAAATTATAGAGCTGATGTTAAACAAAAGTTTATTGAATTACGCATATTAACGGTACCTTCATTATATATTTTTTGACATATCTTTTGTGAAAAGAAACAGTGTTCAAAACATTCTCCTCACTAAATTACGATTTTCTGAGGAAATTCTTGGATTTAAAAAGCAAATTTTTGCTGAAATAAGTGATAGATGCTTTTAAATATGGTTGTGTAGTCAATTTCTAAAATAAACAATTATGTGCATAAATATTTAAACAAACTTCTTTTAAATAATTCGTTTGAATAATAAAAAAGTTGATAAAAAGCTACCTTTTTATCAAGTTGAATACTTTATCTATTCTAGAAGATAAAACAAATTTCTAAGTGTACAGAGTGGACTAGCTAAATGATAAGGAAATAAAATTCAAGTGATGGAGTGTGGCATATGTAAAGAGACAAAAAATAAAGAAGTGTTCAGCTGTGATGGCTGTGAAAACTCAGTGTGTAAATCGTGTGGGAATCTTACATCTTCTGAAGTTAAAGTCCTACAACTGAAAGAGGGAAGAGCATTGAAATTTTTCTGTCCTAGATGCCAAAATTATGATGCTAGGTCACATCTCCAGAAAATAAAAAAATTGGAAATAGAAAATACTAACTTGAAGGAAACATCTAAAAACACAAACCCAACACAAGATGTACTTATTAAATCAATTGTAGAGACACTCACAATAACATTTGAAAATAGCTTTAAAACATTGAGAGGAGATATAAACTGTTTGAACTCTGAAATAAATAAAATAAATGAAAACAAGTCTTCAATAAAAACAAGTAATGAAACAAAAAGCCATCCTGCGAAGAAACCACAAACGCCAACAAATGAAAATTCAGTATTACCTTTACAATTCTCAAAAGTTTTAAAGAAGAACACACCAAATAAAGAAAATCTTGTTGCTTTAGAAAACAAACAAAAAGCAATAATGAAGTCAGTGATCGATTTAGAAACAGATAATAAGTATCAAGAACAAAAGGTTGTTGAGGGAGGTCAATTTCTTGATGACAATCCGACGCATTCTAGTGTTACAAATGAAAATAAATCGAGCTTTCATGAAGTTGTAAACAGAAGACAAAGAAGATATGTCCAGAGGAAGAGAATAGCTGAAGGGGAAAATGCAAATTCCTCAACCTCTTCTAACCAATCGCCATCATGGGCAATAGAAAAGAAAGTCTGGCTCTTACTTTCGCGAATAAAAAGGGACATTACCGAAGGTGATATAAGTTCATTTGTAAAATCAAAACCAGGGTGTAAGGACATTGACTTTATTGTTAAAGAACAGCCATCAGAAAAATCTCAAAATAAAAGTTTTATGTTTGGAGCACCATTCTCCATGATAGAAGAAGTATATAACACCAGTTTTTGGCCAAAAGGAACCGGTTATCAAAGGTTTGACTTCCAAAAGCACAGAATTAATCAATATAATAAGGTAAACAGCAATAGGCCGGACGATTTTTTATAATAAAAGAGCAATCAAAAGCAAGTACTAATATAGAAAAACTTCACTCTGCGGAGAAATGTATTTTTCCCCCGATTGACAGCAAGTATAATAATTTTACATCAAATATTCCAGCAAAATCTGTAAATGAAAACATTCTCATTTCAGACAAAAAAAATGAAAACATAAAAAATAATTTCAATTTTAATATTCTACACTTAAACATACAAAGTATTCGTAATAAAATTAATGAGATTGAAGTATTTATTGCCGAAAATGAATACTACGACTTTCTACTTTTTAACGAACATTGGTGTACTCAGGATGAACTAAAATATTTGGGTATCAAAAATTATACTCTTGTCTCTGAATTTTCAAGAACACATTATTCCCGTGGAGGTGTAGCCATATATGCCTTACAAAATTATAAATGCTCAATAATAACTCAAATTAATGAAATTTCTGATGAGTTAGACTGTGAAGTAGTGGCAGTCGATACAGAAAAGACAAGAATAATGACTGTATACAGATCCCCCAATGGCGATTTCAACATATTTATCGAAAAAATATCAATGGCATTAGATATACTAACAAAAAGTAACAAATTAATTTTCGTCTCGGGTGACTTTAATGTCCAATTTCAAAATAAAAATGATCGCAAAACGCAAATCCTAACAAACATATTTGAACCTTTTGGCCTTGCACCCACAACTCAAGCTAATACCAGAATCAATAACTGTTTGGATAACATTTTTACTAATGTGTATCCCAACATCTATAAAGTTAATGTCGTTGACACCAAGCTTTCTGATCATCTTGCCATACACTTACAAACTAATATCAAAACAAAGTCAAACAATATAAGAATAAACTACCGTCCTTTAAATGATGAAGGACTTGCTAACTTAAATAATTTTCTCTTGACACAAGATTGGAGTTTTGTATATTGCTGTGACCTGAGCGTGCACAAAAGATTTGAAATGTTCATCGGTGTCATAACTGATGCAATTGATATTATGTTTCCGATAAAATCAAAAGTAATAAATACCGAAAAAAAGCAATCAATTAATTGGTTCAACAACGATCTACGTGAAATGAGAAACCATCTGCAATTATTACATGAATATTCTAAATTACATCCTACTGTTGATAATATAACTACTTTTAAAACTTTCAGATCTTTCTATACAAAAGAACTGCGAAAAAGTAAAATAAAAGCCCACGATAATTTTATAACTTCACACAACAATCCACAACAAGCCATGTGGAAAATCATTAATAATAGTAAGCCTAATGCTCCTCATATTACTAATAAAATTACGTCAAATGATTTCAATACATATTTCGCTAATGCAGCCTCAAACATAGTCAAGGAACTACCAACTTGTAACAGGATATATACAGATTTTTTGGATAATTTTACACCACCTAACACTTTCAATTTCACTTTGATATCTAATGAAACAGTTCTTACAATAATAAATAATCTTAAAAACAAAAAAAGCAAGGATGTGTATGATATTAGCACACAAATAATTAAATCCATTAAATTTTCTATATTACTACCTCTAACAACATTAATAAATATTAGTCTAGCAAATAGTATATTCCCAGACTGCTTAAAAATATCAAAAGTCGTACCCATCTACAAAAAAAATGATATAAATGACCCGTCAAATCACAGGCCTATTTCTGTCATACCATCAATAGCTAAAATCTATGAATCGTCCTTAAAACAGCAAATAACAGATCATTTTGAAAGTGAAAATTTATTTAGCCCAAGTCAATTCGGATTTCGAAATAAATTATCAACCACCTTGGCTATAGATAAGTTAACCAGTCAGGTAAATCTAGGATTTGAACAAAAGCAATTTATTTGCTCTAAGTTTCTAGATCTAACCAAGGCGTTTGATTGTGTATCACATCAAATTCTCATAAATAAACTGCACTTTTATGGCTTTACAATAGATAGTATCAGGCTTATTGAATCATATCTCAGCAATAGGCAACAGTATGTCGCGTATAACAACAGTATATCAACCCGACTTGACATGAAGACTGGTGTACCACAGGGCTCAGTCCTTGGTCCAGTTTTGTTTCTAATTTATATTAACGATTTACCTTCTTCGACAGACAACACAACCTCAACCATCCTGTTTGCTGATGACACAAATCTTACCACACGAAATACTAACTTAGACGATTTAAAGGTATCAATGCTAGAAACAGAATCAAAAGTAGAAGATTGGTTTCTTGCGAACCAATTAAATCTCAACATCACTAAGACTGAGACCATGATTTTTAGTCTTAGAAAAATTGATCAATTTGATAATCCAGATTCAGTTAAGTTTCTTGGTGTTTATTTGGATAGCAAATTATTATGGGATAGTCATACTGATCATGTATGTAGAAAAATTTCAAGAAAAATATACCTACTTCGCAGTTTGACTCATCAGGTATCTAGAAAAACCCTTATCACTGCATATCACAGTCTCGTTCATTCCGTAATATCATATGCTATACTTGTGTGGGGACATGCTAGCTCTACTGCTGATGTGTTCTCCTTACAAAGACGAGCAATAAGAATTATTGCGGGTCTCAAATTCAGAGACGACTGTAAATCCAAATTTATTGAACTAAAAATATTAACAGTTCCTTGCACGTACATTTACCAATGTCTACTGCATATCAAAATGAATCTGGAATCATACACGAAACGTAACGAAATCCATACTTACCACACACGTAACAGGAATGATCTGGATAATACCTATTTAAGATTATCAAAAACCAGGGTTGGTACGACATTTTGGGGCATTCATCTCTACAATGCCTTACCACTTGAAATAAAACTCCTGTCGCTAACATCTTTTAAAAGTAGAATCAAGCAGTATCTATTAAAAAATGCTTTCTATAGCACAGAAGAATTTTTAAACAGCAAATTATTTACAATATAATTACGAAAGCTCTTGTGCGCTCGTATGTATATCTTTAAATAATAACTAAACATAGTCTGTAATTGAGAATGTTTCATGTCCACCTTTTACTCATACTTATTTTAAAATTGCTTTACATACTTAATCTGCACATGCTTTTATTCAAAATTATAGTTTTTAAATTTTTATCCATTTTAATATGTTTTACTATATTGTATCTACCAATTATTTCTTACATATTACATTGCTTTTATCTATTTTAGTATGTTTTACTGTATTGTATCTACCATTTGTTTCTTACATGTATTGTTTTATCATGTTATATTTTTTCCCTTTTGACCTGTGTAAATACTATTTTGTATAATGAGCACCAATAAAGTATCTTATCTTATCTTATCTTATCTTATCTTTTTGAGTGCTTGAAATTGGTAAAAAATAATATAGAATATTATAAGTCAAATGCAGTTGGGTACAACTACGAAAGTCGTCATAAACAAAATATTTCTCTTAAATTCCTAAGACTACAAAAAACTAGAAATGCTGAAAATTATTATAGGCCTGTATTCTTCAATAAATTACCAAATCACATTCGTGATCTGTCAATTAACATATATTTACAACAGATAAAAAAAGAATTACTAAATAAAGCTTATTATAGTATAACCGAGTTCCTTGACGATAAAACGTTTTTGAGGCTGTGATTCCCTCTCGGTGAGGCAACCACACAAACATACAGGTGGGTAATAAATTTTGTGTATAATTTTTGTATAATAAATTTTATGTATTTTTGTGTATTTTAGTGCACAAATATTTGAAAATTGTAGTAAATATGTCAGACAGGAGCATTTATTGTCTTTTACCTTAAATTTTAAATTGATGTGTAAGTAGATATACATTTTATATGTTAAATGTTGCTTACTATTGTTCTATTTACTGACTTGTGTAAGCATTGTATGATGTATTAACATGAATAAATAATTCTAATTCTAATTCTACTAATAAATGGTACCACGGTACCATGGCTCCATTTGAAAAAATTGAGTTTTGCCCCAAAAACCATTTTGATGAACTTTATTTGCTCATAAATCACGTAATTTAGTATTTTTGATGGGATTTCGATTTTTCTAGCAGTACACGGGTCATTTAGAATAAATCGGAACCGTCATGGCAAACTTAAATGGAAAACTAAAAATTATATTATAAAAAATATTAACATTTGAAATGTCACTTATTTGGTATCATCGGATTTAGAAAATTATGCAGAAAGCAAAAATGCAATAATATACAGGGTGCTCCATTTAAAAATCGAAAGTTTGTCACTTCCGGAGAAACCGGAAGTGAAAAAAAAATCACTTGTATGTCGAAAAGTGCCGCTTATTTATATAGGATATCCCAAATTTCAATCAACTATCTGTTACATCCGGTATACTAGAGTACATTGTATATATTAGACATTATTTACAGATATTTTATGATATTCGGATGCAGGGGGAGAGCCATGGGGCCCGGGCCCCCCACCCAACCCGTCCCCCATGAACCAAAAATAAAGACGCATAATCTCTATCAGTACAAAGCAGTATTTAAATTATCCCTTGAAATAAATATTTTATAATTAATGCCAATATTATCTAGTACAGGAATCTATACACATCCGTTTACAACAATTTTCTGAAAAATTTTCCTCATCCTCTGGAGAGCCCCCCCAGATGAATTTTCTGGCTGCGCCACTGTTCGGATGCAATATAAAACAAAACTTAGATTTACAAAATCCAGACACAGTATTAGAAATGATCACACAGAATAAAATCCTTAGACATATATTTCTGTATTAATTGTTATGTACTATTTTTGTATTAGATTAATTTGAGCATTTTACACAATCAATTTTGACCCATTTTAATGTTTTTCTTTTATTTTTCATTCTTCAGAACCTGGTAAACGTTTCAATGTACCAACACTAACAAATAATAACCTGTCTGGATCCGGGTTGTAAAAAGAATAGATCCAGGGTATGTTCCTGCCTGTCGTAAAAGGCGACTAAATGGAACATCAGCTTTCGAAATAGATTCATGGAAAGTAGAAAAAGAAACACAGGTAATAGCGTGAACGAGATAGCCCACAATGCTCCAGACAATGTGGCGTCCGGCAGGGGAATAGATGAGGTAGCCCCATCCATTAACAAGTGAGACCCCTGTCGGATAACTATGGAGGAAATATACCGTGAAATTTAAGAATACCCTCAAGAGGTTTCTTATTAAAATGTGCTTTTACTCTGTTGATGAGTACATAAACTGTGATAGCCTAATGTTCTTATAACTACCTAGTTAAATTTTACTTTCCAGTGTGTGAAATCAGTTTAATTTTACTCACGCCTGTCTTATTCGTCTGTTTATTGTTATTCGTTATTTACTATATCTTTTCTTGATGTATTTATTTTTTGACCCAATTTAACATTTTTCTATTATTGTCCATTCTTCTTGTGTAAATTTTAATGTATCACATACCAATAAATTGTTATTATTATTAAAAAGAGAGGTGACAGTAAATACTTACATATGAGTTGATTAAAGCTTGTCTTTGGGATCTTAATTTGCGAGTAACAGTAAATACATCTACTCGTCTTTCAGTTCGTAATTGTTGTACAAGTATACTAAGTCCAATAAACATGGAACTTCTATCAGAACCTAAATTACAATGGACCACCATAGACGGCGAACAGCCATTTTTAACTAACGCGGTCTGCGAGTGGTCCACCAGTTCTATCAGTCCCCTAGTTACTTCAGGTACCTACAAGTTAAACATATTAAAATCACACATTTGACTAGCTTTACGAGTACTTTACCTCTCCATCGACTGTCGGCCAGCCATGGTATTGTAAGTGTGTCACCCGCTGGTCTTCACCATCCCGATTTTTAATGAACATTTCTCGCCTCGTATAGTATGGACAGCTTTCCGCTTGAATATATCGTACATGGATATGGTCATAACTAGCCTCATCTTCTGGCCAATATCTCGGACATTTTCCTTCACCTAATTCTGATAACATAACTACAACACTGATTCCTTGTTCGGAAATCATTCTCCAAAAATCATTTATTGTCCCCTCGACAGGATCTTGCGTGATAATAAACGATTCACAATTGTCATAACCCTCTATAAACGAAGCGTTTATATAGGTGGAATGCTCTTTCCCTGATAGAGGAGTAAGTATAACTCTGTTTCTATCATAAGGAATGACATTATCGCAACGATTTTTATCTCTATTTTCTTCGCCGCTGGCAACTGAACACGATTTTCGGTCTTCGAAAGCGTTGATTATGTTTTCAAATTCTTCTTCTAATTTACATTTGGTTTTGCCATTATCGCACTGCCTTAGCCTTTCCAGTGTATGTTTCAGTTCATTGGCATTTATTTCGGTATCGCCATATTGAGCAACTTCCATCAAAGCACGGTAAATAAAAATATATTGTTTCTGAAAATAAGAAAAAGTTGAATTGTTTTTCATTTTTTGACAGATGAGGGGATCAGTTTTTCCCGCAGTAATGGCATGAATTGCTAGGGGTAACATTGAAGGCATCCGAGAGCAATACCTTGCCATTTCTGCTATAGTAGCTAGAAATGATTAGTCCAATAACTATTATACATTTTTGTATAAAACTTCATGTAATGAATAAAGCTGTATTCTATTCTATTCTATTAGGCCTTCTTGAAGATCTAATAATTAGTTTTAAATTCTTTTTAACAAAGGTTAGTTTCATGTTCTTGGGGCCAAAGAAAGAGATTATTATTACTTACCAACGATTGAACTAGGAAATTCCTTTGATGCCGTAAGTCACAGATAGTGTTAAAAATAGACACGTGTCCTTCTTCTTTCAACTGTTGCAGCAGGCAGTCCATGGCTACCAATGTCCCGGTTCGGCCAACGCCAGCACTACAATGGACTAAAATACTACCTTTTTCTACCGAATATGCTTCGTTAACCCTTTTAATAAACTTAATAATACCATTCGGATGTTCTGGCGCCATAAAATCTTTCCATACCAAATAGTGATACTGTGTAATATGGCGTTCTTCCAAGTCTTTTCCACCACTACTCTTACAAATCTTCAAATCCCTCACGATATAATCGGAATATCTTATCTCCTGTAAATGGGCGACTGTAATGTCACCGAAACATTTATCTCCTTCGGTTTTATCTGGCCAATACTTGGCACATTTAGTTTTACTGTATTCTTCGAGATTTGTAAGCATCAAGATGAGTTCTAGGTGTTGCTCCCATATCATTCTCCAGAACTCATTCACAGTCGTGTCCATGGGCCCCTGAGCACAAATAAACTTCTTACGTTCTTTATACCCCAAAACAAAATTGGCGTTTATATAATCCGAGCCAGCAATGCTATCGACTTGGGATAATTTCACTCTGGTTTGATCGTAAGCCTTGATATCTGGGTATCTATTTTTATAAATGTTTTCTCTAGCGTCCGAGGCTCTTGTTGTTCTGTCCGTAAATCTATCCGGCAAAAGTTCAAACTCTTGTTGAAAACCATAATCCGAATCGCGGTGATGTTCTATGTAGGCAGAAACAAGGTCAGTTTTGCTTATTGGGCACATATCGGGAGGGTTTAGAGATACCAGTCTTTGACGACCTCTGAGGCTCCTAAATAAATAATAATAATAATAAATGAACTTTACTGAATCACAAACTAATTCAATAGGCTATTGACCAAGTTCCTTCGGCCTATTGTTACAATTATATATACATACATACATATTTTACAGTTTTATATACGATAATCAACTATCATTTACGATATGACAACAATAATTGCGATGGGATATTTCAGTGTTAATTAATTATTGTTGGCTAATCTTTTTATTTTTTCCAGTAGTAATTAGAAATATTGAATGTGTACAAGTTTGCTAGAATCGAATTTTTTGCTTACATATTAATACATTAATACCCAAATTTAATTATAAAACTGCTGTATTTGAAATCATTCTCTAGATAAAATTTAAGTAAAAAAATTATGAAAATATAGTTTTGCGTCCTAAAAAGTTACAGGGTGTTTCATTGCTTCATTGCTAGTATCTACTAATAATATTGTCTAGGTCAGTGTCGTCGGACAAACTAATGCCAAGTTCAAGGCCTTCTTGCAACTTACAGCTCCCTTCCCAAGGAACAATTTAAGTCATTTGGACTTGAGGAGGTTTTAAGAAAGGTTTGTCAGGGTGAGGAAATAGTCTTGTGCTTTATTGATGTTGTAGTTAAGGCCTTTTAGGCTTCAAGTATACTTGCTCTTATATGGTAAGTTTTAAAGCATTCTGTAAGACCTAATTATAAAGCTAATTTGCTTCTAGGATAATATGTATTTGTAATGGGTTTATCACAACCTACTTAAAACTCTCCATAAAGCTAATTAGTTTTTTGAACGTCTGAGGCTTTAAATTATTCTTTATGGTTTTAAATATTTGCAATAAATGCATTTTAAATCGTTTTTTAGACATTTTCAATGCCTCTTAGTACTTATTAAAGGCCATTACAAAACTAGATTCTTAAAACATCCTTGATAAATGTTGTGAAACCGTTATGAAAAAAAAAAGGCCTCTATAAATCTAAAAGGCAAATTTTAATTCCATAAAACACTTTCCAAAACCTCAATAAAACATTTATTATAAAAATAATAAACAATATGTCTGCCTGAAGGGTTGTTGATGCATGTGTGTCAATTAAAAGCATTTCACGACTTACTGATGTGTAATTAAGTCTTTTTTGGAAAGGTGGAAGAAAATAAAAAAGAGAGGCCATTTTAAAAGGACTGTTAAAACACACACACATACAAATTATTTTGAGGTAAAGTTTTAAGTTTTTTGAATCAAATGTCAACGTCCCAAACGTTTTATTACAGCTTTTATCAAGTCCATGGGATCTTTGCCAAGTGCATTTGCATTTTTGTAAGGAAGGGATTATTTGTGATAGTATTCAAGAAGACTAAAAGGACTTCATTTAGAGTAAATGTTCTAGGTCATTACCATTATTAGAATATATAGTTTAACGAGAGGACAGTAAAATGACAATTAGGTTCTTAGTTGGCCGGCCATATTTTTCTTGCTATATAAAAATATTCAAGGTCAATCTCACAATTATAATTATTAACAATTATCACTTTTTCTTTAGAAAATCAAGGTAGAATTACAAGAAACAACTGAAAATTACCGTGGGAACCGAGAAGCAGCCTACTTTTTTAAATTTGCTGATTACGTGTCTATGCAAAATTTGTATGGATATTAAAATCAATAGTATTTCTGAGGGGCCCTTGTTTTTTGGGCCTTTCTTTTGTAGTTTTAACGATAAACTTCCATTGGTTTCAATTTTTTGTCATACCTTTTTATTACCTTTTAAATCGGCCTTAGAGAGGTTATAGTGCCACTCTACGCTTTATAAATTTCAAATTCCATTTTATCTTCAATAAGTCTGATGGTGTGTTTGCTTAAATCAGTTTAGAAAAAATAAATGCAATAATAAAATTATTTGGATTCCTTCGTGGACATTCTTATAGCTTCTCAGTTCTAATATGGACTTATAAGAGTTTTAAAAACCAGTTTTAAGGTAGCCTTCTAGGTGTTTTCTAGAAATGCAGGAAGCTAATAAGAAAACTTCCGACAGCTTTAAAATAGATTTTAAGAAAGGTTTTAAAACAGCCCGAACAAGGTTTTCAAGAGCGGCACTATGCCTCACTAAGGAGTTTTATGATGGAATTTAAAAAGGCCTTAACAACCTTCATAAGGGTGGGCCCTTTTAGTCTACAAGTCGCTTTATAATGGTATTAAAGATATTGTTACAGCAAAATAGATTTTTCAAGGCATTTTATAAATAGTTTTATAGCACCCTTGTATATATTTAAGAAACCAAAATTGTTCCTTGGGTATGTTCATTGTATCGATAATAAGAAATAAAAAATGTAAACAAACGCCAGATAAGTGCTGCCCTATCTATTTGAATATTGGCGCTGTCTTTTACATGACAAGAATTCCTCCCCTGTCAATGCCAGAGGCTCAAAGACATTCCACGTTTGTGAAGTTAATAAAGCCACCACTTACCAATCACACAGTGTTGTCAGTGTGTTTCATTTATCTAGTTTTAAGGTAAATTTAAAAAAAAAAAAAAGAATAAAACTGGATGTGTCGAATGAGTGGTGAATTAAGTTAATTATTGAAATGAAATTAATTTTTACTAAATGAATTACTGGAGTAGTTAAACAAATAAATTTCATTTTAATAAACAAAAAATGGTAGTCTTTATTCTCATCTTCAAAATACATTTTTGGCCGACACCAAATTACTGACATCAGTGACATTTTTTCATTAAAGATACAAATAGCTTCAAACAAAAGAGCTGGGACGGCCTAATGTTTCTAATGAAACATATGGAATAATTGCAATGTTTGTAAAAAAGTGCTAAAATAGCTGAGTAAATTAATATCAAATATCAATTAGCGTTTTCAATTAAAACTTGATTAAACAAGGTAAAAATAAAGCTGTTTTATTACTTTTAAATGACAAAGTGGCAACACTGTAAAACCTATGTCAATGATACGACAAGGGAGCGATATTCCGTCTTCTGCTTGTAGTTGTACTGTCTAAAAACACTGCCTATTTCTGATTCATTTTATATAGAAAAATTGGTTCGAGTCAGAAAAAAAAATTATAAGAATTTTTTACTTCTACTTCAACATATCATCATGCAAAATATTTGTACTTATACCGCAGTATAATAAAATACTTGCCTCAGTGATGTTCTAAATGTTATCATTTCTACGGCTTGAGCATGAGCTTGTTTGGTATAGCGGTGTAAAATACACAATGCGCCAAGCAGAACTAGAATGACAACAACCAATCCACACAAAATTTGTACAATTAGGCTTAAAGCACCAGCAGTTGTTGCCGCAATTACTTCGGGGCCAGGATTCATCATGTCTAAGTAATTACTATAAGCTGCCAAAAAAACTGGCTTCAAGTCACCGTGAACTAAAAATCATCATGATTTACTACTGACATCTATGTTATCATTTTTAAATATATTTACCGATTATTTCCACAAAACCAGTGTAGTTGCTATTAATGTCTAAATTTCCATCATAAGGTGGCAACGGATCACTCAATATTTCGTTCCTTCTGACTCTGTTGGCTAAATTACTGGTGTTCTTGTTAATTTTTTCCTCTCTTGGTGTATTGTAAGGCCTTAACCCAATACATTCATCACACTGTGTGTTTGTGGAATTATAAACTTGGTCGTCTCCCAAGAACACTTCCTGATGAAAGGCAGAACTGGAAGAAAATAAGTAAAAGTCAGATCTATCTATGAAATACAGTTAGTTCTTTGTGAATTCACAGGATATCGAAATTATTTAAAATCGTTTACCTCGTGAACATTTCTGCGACATATGCACCACCCCTAGGAGTACGATGTGCTTCTTGATAAGACATTATAGTCAAATCCTCAGGAGTCGGTAAATCAGAAAGCTTTTGCTGTGATTCCATCCGAACGAGATAAATCCGATAACAGCAAATAGGTCCATTTCTTTCGGAAACCCTGGGCATCATCAACTTGAACATCCATTTGCCCTGTTCTTCCATTTTCCTCCAATGAATCCTGGCTAGCTTTTGCTTATCAGGCAAAGATGGAGGCATTGTACAATTCACAGACACAAGCTGGCCGTTCTTTTTAAGGCGATTAACGCCAGCTATGGTCACAGTGTAGTTCGTGTTAGCAGAAACATTATAAAAGCGAGTAGTGAACGTCGTTTCACTGGTACTAGTGACTTTTGGGCCCCAAGATGTATAGTCTAATTTGCCCTGTTCGTTAATAAATGATGCTGTACCTTCTAAGCTAACCTGAGGAAAAATTGCTATATTTAATTATATTTTATTTGAATATTGTTTAAATCTTCTTTTAATTTCCTTTTTTTCTTTCTGGTATTTTGTACCTTGAAAAATAATGTTCAAGCATCTAAAAAATAATAAGTATCCAGTATATGTTACTGGAAAAACATAACGAAATAGCCAATAATATACTGGGAAAGTGCATTAATTTGTACATTACTCGGACATTATTTTTAGAAGAAAATACATGTGTTGATAATCTCAGAAAGAAAAACAGAAAAATTAAAAGGATGCCATAACTAACATTTAGAAAATGCCTTAAAAATCATGTACAGGATGTTATTTACGTACCCTATAAGACGTTATTGTTCCATGCGGATGCGACGGGGGTTGCCAGGAGACATAAACAAAATTTGTATGACTAATATTATCAAATCTGCATTCCACAGAGGCATTCGCTGGTGGGCCAGACATCCCATCCATCGTAGTTCCATTTATTATTTTTGACCAAGGCCCACATTCCTTGCTGTAATCACTACAGGCTGCGACTTGAAAATTATACGTAGTCGCAGAATTTAGCTCGGCAAACATATACATGTAACCTTTGTTGTCTGGTTGAATAGCTTCGAATTTTTGTGAAGTATTGTACGTCCTTAGAATTATATTATAATAATGAATATGTTCTCTGAATTTTTCCGGAGGAGAAGTCCATTTAATAGTTATGGAGCTAGTCGTTGTTGCCGAAACAAAAACTTCTGGCACAAAAATGGGTTCCTCGTCTAATAGTTTCACTAGGTTACTCGTAGAATACTGACTGGAGCCCTGTGAATTCTCTGCCATAATCCGTACTATGTACATCGTGCTGTTTTTGCCAGAGTGTAACGTGTTGTTTTTGACATTTAATACTAAAGAACGACTACTACTATTTATTTTTGTTTGATAATATACCCACTCCTTCTCGTCTGACTTATACTGTATAATATATTTTAAATCATTGGGGCTATTTCCATCATTCACCGTCCAGTTTAGGAAAATCTTATTTGTTCCAATGGGCTTAATAAAATCTAATGTAATTTGCGGTTTGTAAAGAACCAGAATTTCAGTGGATGCATTTGCTTGAGATATTGATGTATTTACCACGCAAGTATATGTCCCGTTGTCTTTTTTAGAAACTTCAAATTTTAAACTCGTATTTTTATGCGTTGCATTTATAGTCTGTACTTGCCACATATCCGCAGGCAGGGATTCATTATCTTTCAGCCATTTGACACTCTCGATAGGATAACCCTTCACAACACAAAACAGTTCTACATTTTCGTGCATTTTCTTATATATGGGAGATGAAATTTGTACTATTTGAGCAGGTGACGTAACATTCAAAAGGATTTGGCGAAAATCTAGCTCATTGTCAGTTTCATTTCTTTTTATAATGGCGTGACATTTGTAATTACCGACATGGTCGAAATTTATATTTAAAATGTGTAAAATCGACACCTCAAATTTGTTCGACTCCGTGTTTATATTTTCACTCTCCATTTCCAGTTTAAAACTGAAAGAAAATTGATTTAAATTAATTCGATTAATAAACTGACCAATTTTACTTCCACGTCCAGTGGAAGTATAGTAACGACAAAAAAATTTTTAAAAATTTTTATTGTCCAAATAGGCTTAAAATGTCATGAAACGTCGAGATTTTAAGTTTGAGCGAAAAAAAAATTTCTGTCTGTCGGTCTGTCTGTAACTTTTTTTGTGCGCACGTTTACTCTGGAACCGTTTAAGATATTGACTTGAAATTTGGTACACATATGTACTTTAACGAGATCTAGAACTAGATTATATTTTCATCTTGTTCCGTCGAAGGGTTGTGGGGTAAATTGGGGTAAAATTTGGGGTAAATAGGTCACTCAAGCAGGCAAGAGTCCATAAAATTGGTTTTAGTATATACAAGAGAAGCTAAGGTCTCAAAAAAATTTTTGGCATTAGCCACCCCCACCCCCTTATTAAAGGGGATGAAAAAAAATTGTGATTTAGTGTATGTACAGGAACCAGAAACCTCAAAATATTTTTTTTACTTCATCCACCCCCCACTATCACCCCCCTATCACCACCCCTCACCCCACTACCGATGTGGGGTATCGTTTTATGGGTTTTTGGGGTAGAGGATTTCAAATATTATATTATTAAAGTTCCATAAACAATTATTTTCACATACAAAGTTTTTTCGTTGTGAGTGACTTGGATAGAGAATCTGGATGTGGAAGTAGTGATTCCTTGGGCAGCGGTTTTTACCTCAAGTAATCAATATATTAATTACTCAAACAAATGCAGTCAGGAAAACGTTATTCTGACAAATAAAAGAATATAATAAATAACAATCATGTAAATAACTCCAATCTGATTTTTTTTTGAAAATGTTAGGAAAAAAAGTAAGTCAGTGAACAATTTTATATTGTACTGTAGAAGAACTCACTACCAAGCGTCTAGGTGACGTGACACCAATTTATATTTAGAAGGGCACCAGCCACGTTCTGCCCCGTTCTTCCACTTCCAAGCGGGTTTGAGATAAGATAACTTCAATAGACAAGTAATGGTCAAGGCTGCACTACCTCAGATCATTAACGACGCTCTCTCAGGACGTGATTTCAATTATTCACTGACAATAAGGGCTTTTACGTCTTTGGATTATCGATTTTCAAGAGAAAAATACAATAGGTAACCCGTTCAATGGTCTAGCTGTGCAGGTTAGGTTCATTTTTGTTAAAAAATTAGAAATGTTTGGTCGTGATTGCGTGTAGCTGTAACAGTGAAATTCTTTGAAGAATGTTTTCATCATTTTCTTAAATTATTCTACTGTAAAATGAGTAAAAGTGATGGTGTTTACATAATGTTCCTACGAAGGGTGTAAAAGCCGTCTTTAGAGTGATAGAGACACATTGAAATTTTTTAAGTTTCCCAAAGACGCAGAAAGCTACTTAGTGGTTTTTAAATTATTTTTATAGTTCTTTTTACTCTTGCATAAATAATAATAATAAATATACTTTGTTTGATGGTTTAAATTATCTACATGGTAAATATGTGCAGGTTAATCATTAAAATGCATTGATATTCTAAACTTTTTCTGTTTATCAAATAATCGTTGTGCTTTGTGTTGTAAGACCTTGATTTACAATTTTGTATTACTTTCTTATAACCACAGCTACGTGAAAAATATATTTCTTAAAATATTACTTTTTGAAGTTAAGAAGCATTTGTTCAGTTTATTTTTCTGTAAAGATTAAAAAAATGGATTGAAGCTACTCCAGGCCGGTTGACCACCATGCCATGCCAATGCAGCATAAGTGACACGGTTCTTACAATGGATTTGTCTTTTAGCCTTCTATATGATTCTGTGAATCTGTGACTATGTAAGAGACAAAACTTTCCAAACATCTTCTACAGGGAGAAACGGTCAGTTTGGGGTTCTTTCCCCTTTCTGTGGTCACTGCTTGTGGTTGACCTGCTAGCCATTTTTTTTTGTGTGAGAAGTCGAGATTCAAGCACATATGGACGATCAAGTCATTCTGGTTAGAGGAAAAATCTCAAGAGGCACTAGATACAGTTCATATGTGAGAAGAAGTAGATGTCTGTTAATGGAATGGAATAAGCTGTTAGTGGGACGTAGAATCCTGGGAATGCTTTCAAATGTGATGCCTATCATGACCAACTACGAACTGGCTTTTAACGTCCTGTTTCCTAGAAGAGACGAATGGGACTGGAATAAAATCGGTCTACAAAGAGCGGATAGTTCAGACAGCTTCAAAACCCCTGGAGGAACTGGAGCGGGAGAATACTGTTGCAACCCAAAGAATCCAATAAGAATCTTTTCAGACAGCCAAGTAGCTCTTAAAGCTCTTGGTTCCTATCGGTGCAATTCTAGAACGGTCTGGAACTGCCAGAAAACTCTAATCCGATTAGGTAAAAACAACAAGTTGACTCTGGTCACCGGACCACTCTGGCACAGAAAGCAATGAAATAGCCGATTTCTTAGCCAGGGAAGGTGTGGTATCAAAATTTATTGGACCAGAACCAATGCTTCGCATATTGTCAAACACTGTGAAAAACAACCATCTTGTCCTGGACTGAGAGGGAAATACTCCAGTACTGGCAAGAACTACCAGGATTAGTTCATTCAAAGGAATTTATTACATATCACCTAAGAACTCTAACTGGTCTATGTACCGGGCACTGCAGGCTAAATCACCACCTGCACAGACTTGGATTAGCGGATAACACTGAACGTCGACTGTGTTTGGAGGGGGATGAAATGGCAGAGCACGTTCTATGTACCTGTCCCAGTGCAGAAAGAAACAGGCAAAGGGTAACTGCTGCCACCGGACCTGGACAGTTTCTCAACCAATAAAGCTATCGGTTTTATTAAAAAGCTAAACTTACTGGGTAAAATATAATTAGACAATAGACCAGATGATCGCAGTGGAAGGTCTGAATATAAGCCCACACATATATCAACCTAACCTTAGTTACAAAACAGCATACCCAAATGCTTGAACCTTGAACAATATGTAATAGTTTCTCTCAAGAAAGCAGGGTTGGAAAAAAAAACCAGTTTTTTTTCATTTTAAACAAAAAAACAGTTTTTTTTGTTTTGAACAGTTTTTTGTTTGTTTAAAACAGGTTTTTTTTTAAGATTTAAATGGTATGTTTAAAACAGGTTTAAAACGTTTAAAACTATATTCAACTAAAATTAAATGGTGTCAGGCACACTATGTTTGCTACTACTAGTTGATGTTAGATGGCGCATTTAAACGGATTTTACAGCACTTTGCAAATAAAATGCTCAGTTTAGCGCACGTGACCACTATATCGGAATTATTTATCGGAATGAACCATCATCGGCACTTTTTCTGGTTTTCCACAAATTCCAGAATAATACGTTTATTTAAAACATCGCACTGTGTTTTAAACTATGTTTTAAACAGTTGTTTAAAACATAGCATTTTGTATCAAATATGTTTTAAACATTTGTTTAAAACACAGTGCAATGTTTTAAACACTTTGTTTAAAACATGCCAACCCTGCAAGAAAGAAAGTAGTATGCACGAAACAATCTTGATTTCATTTCTTCGTAAAGGAAGGATAATCATTTTATTGGAATTCACCGAGAATATTTTCTGCACACCATTCTTCAATTTCATTTAGCGGTAGTTTTAGGAAAAAATACTTAATTTATTTTAACATTAGGTAATTGCAAATATTTCAAAAAGTACAAATACCTATATGAATTTTTTTCAAGAGATCATTTTCTTTGGGATCAAGAGGTCAAAAATTGCATATTAAGAATAAACTGAAAATTTGGCCATATAATAAAAGATACATGATTTTAAAATCTTTCTGAATTAGTGATGTGTCACAATGAACGAATCTTCCCAAAGATCTATGAATGATTGGATCACTCTCTGTGACCTTATCGTTCATATGACCTGACCGAACACCGAACTTCTGAATGTGTTTTCTACCAAGATATTCACGATCGGTGCTCGGCGAACGAGAACCAATAGAATGAACTCAATTGAAATGAATATGCGGATGTTTACAATTACCATTGACAACTCGTCTAAACATAATTATTTGATTTATTGATCATTGAACATTCGGTCTTGTGTTTGGGTCTTGATTTAAGCACACAGGAATGACATGTTTTATTTGAAACCTAGCAAAATAACTTTGTAAACTTCTAATTAACTATTTATTATATTATTTCTGGCAGAAAAAAAATAACTGAAATTGAAAATAATTATTATTTTAATATGTAACAATCTGGAAATAAATATATGCATATAATAATAATATGATTCGAAGAATGAAATAGAATAAATGCTCTTATAATAAATAATGTAAAATTATCATTAACTATACTTATCAAAATCATTAAAACTGAACATAGTGATTATTATAATAATAGCCTGAAAGTATTTTTTAAGGTTATTTTCTGTGGAAAGTGGTTAATGCAAAAGAAAAAACATCAAAGACCCGTCATTGCACGGGAACGAACGGTTAAGTTGTTTCGAAACAGATCTCATTACGAGCTGCGTAATGTCATGGATTAGAGAGAGTCTCTAATCCATGACTATGTCTGTGACCACGTACCTACTGTGTCGTTCATATGAACGAATCTTCAAGAATGGGTCATTTGAGTGACTGACCTGGTAAGACCGGGTTCACTCAAATAGGCCGGATCTTACCGTCGCTATTCTGAATTGCTACACATCTGACATGCTTCAGTACTAAGTAACATTGAGTAATTAAACAGGTATAATCTACTTTTTAGGCATAAATTAATCTTTCTAAATATTACTGGGTGTCTCAAACTAAAGCAATCAAACCAATTTACGTACAAAATTCATGAGGTACATTTCTGATGTCATACAGTTTGATTATTCCTGTATTTATACCCGTATCTGGGTAGAAACTGAAACTAACATACCCTTCTTGTTCCGATACATTCTTATCGTTAAATGTCCACATCATTTCGCTTGACATCCATTTAGTTTTACAGATAAGTGTAATATTTTCACCTAGAGGCAGCTGGTTGGGGATTTCGTGTTTAAGTACTTCGATGGTTATGTTCAAGTCTTTATCGTCTTCATCTACAAACAAATCTTAAACTAAAATTAAAACTCACTTTCCACATGCCAACTACGATTTAAAAAGTAATTTTAATTGTATTTACCTATAGGGTTGCTCCTAACAATATAATGTGTCAAAAATAAATAAAAAAGGATTACTACAGAAGGATAATGGGCTTGGCATATCATGGCGCCTTAATTTTGATCTCTCTTTATGGTTCACGAGCAGAGATTATTACAAAGCACTACTTTTTAAGGCAAATAAATAGCAAACAACTTCATCTCTCATGTACTATCATAAAATTCACAATACATATTTGCAAAACAAATCGCCGACTACTTTGTTGTTGTACACACCATACTGCTTTTGATTTGCAAAATACACAGCAGAGGGCCAAACAATACAGTTGACATATTATATTAAATTACAACGTATAGGCAAAAGCGCATATAGCTCCTTGTATGGTTGGTTGCATATCAATCAACTGTTTACATTTGATATTAATATTATAGCATGAAACAGTGGCGTCGTCAGACAACATTCAAAAAAGGGATTGCAAAACAAATTGTCTATACAAGGTGATCTACCATGACATGCGGAAAATTTATCAGTAGGAGAAGCCCATCGAAAGGAGTTAAAAAAATGAGAAAGTAAGAAAAAATGACAAAAAAAAAATTACCTTATTTTTTTGTAAAAATGCACCGCCAATGACTTTAACCAATCTGACGTAACGCGGTACCACCATATCACTTTATCAGACTTGGGATTGACACTATTGACAGCAAAGCTGGAGAGGGTAGAAGTGACTTTTTGGTTTTAATCAAATCACACTACAAAAATAGCGAAATAAATCGAAAAGACATTGACCCTATGCTAGTGAACTCTGCAACAACAAGTAGATATAAGAGATATTTACTTAAACCCATCAATAACACGCTGGTGTCCTGATTGTTCGACCGAAAGCAAAAAACGCGGCACTTTGACCGCACCCACCGGCTTCACTTTTTATGCCAATTAAGTTAATGTAAACATCTCCAATATATCCTTTCACAAGTAAGTTCGTCGCCTTATTACTGACCTAAACAATGACAGTAGTGTATCTTCTTAAGTTTTAACCATTTTTAATATACTAAATTATCTCGGACCACTCTAAAATTTTGTAGGGGCTTTCTCACATTGAAGACTAGTACACCATTTTATTTTCCGCATATGGTAAATCACGTTGTATACTTCATAATTCTAAATAAAAATGTTACTACACTCGAATACTGCTACTCGATACACAAATATTTATTAAACATTCAAATACTTTCTACATTTTGAAATAAATAGTTATATTAGTCTAAGATCTACTTCAAACTGTACAGTCCCCAGGCAGCAAGGTGCCGTCATTATGACGTCGTTTTTTCGGCATTAATTACGTCAATTTCACCTTCAGCATGACGTAAAAATGACGTGAAAAAGACGGCACAATGTCACAGCCCAATGACGTCATATATATGACGCCAATATGACGTATTGGTAATCAGTGAATTTTGCGATAAGGGATGCAAACCTCTCATTATAATATTTTTCTACAATTATTAATAAAGTTTTTAACGAAAAAAAAAACCGGAATGTGCAGGGATCGAACCGCGGACCTTTTGCCTCGCAACCTAACACTTAACTTACTGAACCACTGAACATCTTTATTTAAATATGTTTAAAAGCTGTATACCTAGTTAGAAATAGTAAAACAAAATTATTATTACTATGTGGCAAAAATTGAACTAGTCACTAAATACTTCTATTTATTTTTATTTTATAATGATTTATTTCACGTCATTTTAATGACGTCAAAATAATGACCTAAAAGAAACGTGTATTTGACGTCTTCATGATGACGTCAGAAGTACGTTATAAATATCACGTCTCTGGTACGTCATTTATTGGGACAATGACGTCGGCGACGAAAAATCACCTTTAAAAGACGTCATAATGACGTCACCTTGCTACCTGGGTCTTTAAGTAAGTACTAGCAAACTAGGTTAGTGGGCGAGTAAGAAAGCATTGACTTACAGATCATGAGGTCGGCGGTTCAATCCCTGCTCATTTCAGTTTTTTTTCTAATAATTGGGATGTACAAATATTATACAAAGTTGTGACATTTGGACGTCCCTCGGTTGATCGTCGGATATACTTTGAACCGAAAACAAGCGTCCATCGGATGTCCTGCATGTCCGTCGAGGACGTCCTTCGGATATCCATAGTACAATGTTGTGCTATTAGGGTTTATTTTGGTGAATTTAGACTTTTGTCTAAACAATTGTTATTAATAATAATTGTTGGGTAGTCGAAAGATTAAAAAAATGTCGGTTTTGACGTCATTTTGGAGCACTTTACTTTGATTGGGTTCCGCCTTTAATGAGCGCCCCATCTTGTTTATCTTTCTTGGTATGGTGTCTAAGAAACCACCATATAATAACTCATCTCTACTAACAAGCAACGGCGACAGATGGCATATTGCCGTCAGACGTGCTGTACAGTGAACGGAGGCCAACTAAGTAAATTTATGGATCACGAAACATCTGGCAAGACATTATGAATAAGTTATACAAAACCGTTTGTGAAGGGCCTTTATACTGACCACAGAAAATTATGACTGGCCTTTTCTTTTTCCTCCATATCTCATACGTGCTGTATGCTGCATACAGTATGCATTAAACAATTTACTTGGATAACCAATCAAGCGGCAAGATAATTCTAATCCACCAATGAGCATTTGCTATTAGTGAAGAGTAGATAAATTTATCATTTGTCATTGTAGCCTCTGTAACTATGTTGCCAAGTGAGGTATATCTTCTATACTTCTATACAAGTACAATCACAGAACTTCTGCTGTGAAATACTAAAGATTAATATTTTGATAATTTTATTACATGGCATTCGATGCAATGCATTCTGTGAATGCAAATAATATTAGAAATAATTGATTGAAAATATTTAAGAGTACTTTGTGGATTATATTTTTACGCTTGACAACATGGCTCTCGGCTTATAATATTTGTAAATGTCAGAATTCAGAAATGATATATGATTTTTAGGTTACCTGCTTCTAAACAAGCGAAATGTAAAAAGAGGAATTGTTAAATGAAAACTATATTATCGAAATCAGGTTGTTCAATTCAAAAATTCTAAATTAGAAAATAATGCTTCCAGTTTGTACCAAATACTAGAATTAGTAGTGTTATGCTAGTGATTAATATAATTTTAATGTTTTTCTATTACACCATCAGTCAGCAATAAAATAATCCATCATGAAATTTTACGGTTTATGACAATAATTTAAGAAAATTCAAAAATGGTTATTATACACTGGTCTATTCGGAGGACTCCACATTCTGTCTAGTAAGTATTATCGTTAGTTAAAAAAATATAAATATATTAACAGCGACATTGTTTTAGTTACTTCATAAAGTCCTTTCTTCAAAGATGTCGAATAATAATTCGCTCTCTCACATACAATCATTTTATGGATCAAAGTTATGCAGCAGATGTTTGCATGGAGCCTATGTTTTGGTTTGTAGACAATTTTACATATGCAATTGGACCTGTAAGTATATTTTAATTGCCCCTAATCTAGGTGTTTATTATGTTTGGTATTAGTCTGAAAAAATAGTCTCCCTAAAATTTAGGAAGTATAATGTTAATCAGGAATTTTTCCAGATTTTAACATGCAATTTGATTTTTGTTTTTTAACTAGTTATATATTTTGCATTTAAAATGTTTATAATCTTTCCAATATATCGAGGTAGTCATACTCTGGCGTATTTAACAGTTAACTTAATATTTGGCTCGTCATATTGTGTGTACCTCACATAGTACTTTGCAGACTTATAAACAATATATACTCTCGTAAAATTATCAGCAAAAAAAATTCTGAATACTCCCCTGCATTCAGCACCCTCTTAAATGTTATGTACCAAATTTCATAAGAAAAGTACAAAATACTAACAATTTTACAGGTAAATTAAGGATAACAACTATATTATTATTAATTTATTATTGCAAACAAAGCAAGCCATGGAATAACCATTAAAAATATGAACTTTGTGATGAAATAAGTTGGTTGGTGACAAATTTACTTTGTTGAATTTTTCTCCCCAGGCTTACAAGCAAAGTTCCATGTTTTCATAATTTTGTAAGTTTGCCATGAAAAAACAATTGTTGAAATAATCAAACACAGTTGTTGTTGGCTGTTAGTGTGAGAATAAGTTTTATGTGCTAAAAATCTCTAAAAATTGTTGATAACATTCGTTAACAGTTATGGAGCAAATTAGTTTAAAGGGAGAAATTGAAATAGTTCATTTTGTTGATGATAATGCTCATTCGGTGAGAGAAGCAACTATCAAATTTAATACTAGACATGGGTATACAATTTAAAGTTTTTAATGAAACAAGTTCTGTGTCAAAACATATACATGGTTTCTATAACTATGCATATCATACAGCTACAAAATCCAGCTTAAGAAGTGCTAGTGTAGATTTAAATATTCCATGAGAAAGCATTAGAAGATGTAAAAAACATATTAAACCATTTAAACCTAAATTTTTCAACACTTTAGAGACTGAAGATGAAAAAAGAAGAATGATTTTTGTTTATGGGCATTTTAAAAAGATCTGTTCACAATGAAGCCACTTTACCACTAACGGCATAATTCTCTCTGCTGGTCAGTCGGAAACCCTGAATGGGTCATCAACTGTAGAAGACAATATTCATACAAAGCAAATTTGTGCTGTGGGATAGATTATTGGTCCTTTTTCTTTGAAGGTAATTTAAACAGATTTCAATTTTTGGATTTCTTAAGAAATTAATTAGGAAGCAATAGGTAGTTTACACATTAATGATCATTTCAAGTTAAAATTCCATTAGTTACATTTTTATTTTGAAAGCTAGTCCCCAGGAGTAGAGAGGGGTAGGAATGGGGTGGGAAGAGATGGGGAAGGGATGGGAAGAAGTGTTAGAGACGGGAGAGGGAAGGGGTGGGTGGCGGTAGCAAATGTCTGTAAAATAAGTAGACTAAAAAGTAAAAAATAGAATTATATAAAAAAATATTTTTAAGAAAAAACTTTTATTTGAAAAAACTACTAAAAAGTAAAAATAATTTTGTTTTAAATTCATACACCTGGAAGCTAAAAGCTTTGGGGGCGGTCAATTGAGCAAAGTAACTATGCAATAGGCTCATTTAACATTTTTTTATTATTACATATTCTGAAAGAGCTTGGTGAGTATAGTAAGTATGCCGAAAATTAGAATTTTCTGACGTCGCCTTCATGTATAAAAAAATTATTAAAGTCGGCGCGCTTAAAAACGCTCGGGATAACAATGTAGTCAAGTTGTGACGTCAGATGGCTGAACCGCCCAGTGAACAAAGCTGTGAACGCAAGTTAGTAGAGTAGAATCTGGAAGTAAAGTCGCTTAGTTTTCGAGAAAAAAAAACCGGCGTAGAATCAAACCAGACTTAGTGGGATTCTTTAGTAAGATAATCGTGCACACGAAATCATTTTTTACATTTTTTGATGGTCGAGAACTTTTTTATTTCGGAAAAACTCAAAAAAATTGATTTTTAATGAAATATGTTTTTTAACGTCTTCACCGCTATATCTCTGAAAATATTTGTGCTATCAAGCTATTTTTTTTTTAGATTAAAGTAAACACAATAGCGCTTCGAACAACGTCCCACGTGGACCCGATTTATTTTTTTTAAGTTGGAAAAATAATAGGAAACTCAAACTTGTTATTTTCAGAAGCGTAATTTTAGACAATCGATTTATTTATGAAAATTTGTATATACATGCTGCGTAGAAATTGAAGCCAATAGTTGAAAAAAGTTTTTAGGACAAACATTTTTCATGTTCCGTTCATATTATTGAGTCAGCGATTTTTTTCAACGGGCCAAAGTCATATTCTTGCGCGCTCGGCTGTAGCAAGCCTGCCGACTGCAACGATCTGACGGTCCCGGTCAGGGTGTATGTAGTAGTTTAACTTATACCGTGCGTGTAATTTCCCATTAGGCATGTACATTCACGTAGCGCGAAAGATATGACAACACTGCTGCCGTAAATTCCTCCGTCGGGCGGAGCATCCCATCAGCTCTGTTTAGTGATGGGCGATATCGTGATTTTTCAATCACAACGTAAATCGTTACTGTGATTTTCTTATATCAGTGAATTTAAAACGTGATGTGATCACGACTTTCATAATACGACGTACGGGAGAAATTGTTAATTATTATATTGGCCTTGGTTGAACCACGGCAAGGGAACGAAATACGGAAGGAAAGTCGTGATCACGTCACGTTTTTCTGCCAACTTTACTAACAGTCGTTACCTGTGATTTCTTAATATCAGTGATTAAATCACAGTTCGTGATATATCGCCCATCACTAGCTCTGTTATTTCATTTCAGCCAGCTGGCACGCGCGATGTTGTAATTTTACTCCATATGCCTAGCGCCCCGCTACACGCACGGTATCAATAGATACAAAACCAGTAGTGATCAAAAGCATCTAGGGGATTAATATTATTGTTCAATATTTCATATATTGTACAGTAGTATTGATCATATGTTGTTAATATTAAGAAATTGTACAATAAATCTAAAATAGTCTCCTTTTAATAATAAAAAGACAGGTAGGTAGATATAAATACCTAATCTGTAAATATCAATCAGTGTTACTAACTACCCACCTAATTAGTAAGTTTATTAGACATTTTTAAATGAATGAAAGTAAAAACGTACGCATAAAATGAGTTTTATTGTTGAAATAAATTTTCTATTTGGATAGATAAATATGTAGTATATAGTTTATGTAGGCCCTACATTAATAGCATTCTAATTAGTTCATATCTGCCTCGAAATCTTTAATAATGTTGTTACAGGAACGACATTTGCGCTCGTTGCAACATTTTAGGCCTTCCTTAAAACAAGCACATTTTCGATTGTCACAATTTTTATCCGAACAATGAATACTTAATGATTTTCGACAACCGCCACTTCTACGCGACTAATCTGACCAACCCTGCATGTGAGGTGTATTAATTGTGTCCCAATGTCGCATTTAGCGCTGATAAAAAAAATCGCTGTTGCCACACGGTACATTTTAGGAAAAAATATATTGTTTCAAAAACTTTTGTGATTATTAGGCTTTATTTTCTTCGCTGAATGTATGTAAATATTTTCAAAAATAAAAAAGTTTATCGATTGGTGAAGATTTCAATACATAAAATATATATTTTTAGTTTATCTGATTTTTAGAGAAATGAAAGTGCGAATTGTGCCCAAACCGTTTATATTGGTAAAAGCGCTACAGTGTGTGCTTTAATTTGACACAAAACAAATTTTGGTACCTTTAATAGGTACCGAAATTAATAGTTTTAAAAATATGGCGGCGGAAACAAAAAAAAACAATTTTATTTAAAAATACATTTTTTTCACTTTTTATTGATTTAAAAAGTTCGAGACCACAAAAAAATGTCGTAAAATATAATTTCATATGCCCGATGACATACTCAAAGGAACCTAACATGTTTGATCTGGTTTTAGGCCAAAAAAAAAACGACATGATAGACTTACGAAATCGCTGCTCTAATATAGGTATCGGCGCACGCCAAGTGACGTCACTCTACGGACTGTTGGCCGGCCAAGCGTGTTTCTATTCAAATGTGAATATCTCTGTGGCTATTGATTCAATTGAGCTGAAATTTTTTTCTGAGGCTATTGGTTTGAGAGAGAGAGAGAGAGAGAGAGAGATATATATACTTTATTGTCCAAAGAAATAATTCTCATTGACAAAGTTTAAGTATAACACAAACAGTATTTGTTTAGTCGGTTTACAAACAATATAAAACAAAAACAGAAAAAATACAAAGATACAAAAATCACGAACATACAAGTTGTATATTTTATAAACTAGTGAACTAAACACATTAAAATGTATCGTCATAGTACTCCTGTAAGTTATAATAGGGTTTATCAATTAAGAATTTTTTTACAGCCTTCCTAAATAGTTTGTCAGAGGAGATATTTTTCAATGCTACTGGGATACGATTGTAAATTTTCTTACTATTGTAAATTAGAGAATTTTTTGTGAAGTTGGTAGATGGTATGGGTAGAGTAATGTCATTTGCTTGGCGAGTAATGCTGCGATTTTCTGTACGTTCAAAAGTATTTCGTTTTTTATGAAATAAGCACACCGTTTCGTGGTTAAAAATAGATACTACAGTTAATATCTGGTGAGCAACAAATAGAGGTTTGCAAGAGTCTCTAAAACGCGCTTTGCACATATATCTTACTGCTCGTTTTTGCAAAATGAGCACCCCATTTAATAGTTGTTGGCTGCACAATCCCCAAAATGGGATACCATATCTTAGGTGTGACTCTATTAAGGAAAAGTATGCTGTTTTTGCAGTAGAATATCCCAATTCGATAGAAATTGTGCGAATAGCATAACATCCAGAGGCTAATTTATTATTTAGATTCCTTATATGTTCTTGAAAATTTAATTTATTGTCGATATACAGTCCAAGAAACTTTGTATGAGTTTTATTTTCTAGAATGTGACTTCCCAGGTAAAGCTCTTCTAAGTTGCAACCGAACGCTATTACATTAGTTTTAACAATATTAAATGTGAGAAGATTTGAATCGCACCATTCCTTTACTACAGATATATCGGAGGAGATATTCTCATGCAACATTCTCAAGTTTTTATTATGCCAAAGAATGGTGGTGTCATCGGCAAAAACCGTAAAACTTCCCGATATATTGATAGTTGCCAAGTCATTTATATATAACAAAAAGAGAACTGGGCCGAGAACAGACCCTTGTGGAACTCCGCAGCTTATCTTGACTTTATTAGAATATTTTCCTGATGATTTTGTCATTTGGAAGCGATCCTTAAGGTAGGACTGAATCCAGGTAAATGAGGTACCTCTGAATCCGTAACACTGAAGCTTCCGCAGCAATACTTCATGATTCACACAATCGAATGCTTTCGATAAATCACAAAATACAGCCGCGGCAACTTCAGCCTCATTTCTTTTATGGTAAACCTCTTCCAAAAAAGCAAAAATAGCTTCGCTGGTACTTTTGTTGGTTTGAAACCCAAACTGGTTACTATTAAGTATTTTATGTACAGTTAAGAAAGCTAGTATCCTTTTTTTAACTAATTTTTCGATTATTTTAGAAAGTGTACATATTAAAGAAATTGGTCGAAAATTTGAGGGTTCATCAGTACTTCCACCTTTGTAAATTGGAATGACAACGGAAGTTTTTAGGCAAGAAGGGAATGTACCGGTTTCAAAGGATTGATTTATGAGGTGAACTAAAATATTTAAAGTGCTATTTGGCATGTTTTCAAAAACTTTAATAGATAGATAGTTTATTTCTAAAATAATTTCTTTTAATTCTATTGTATCTGTAGGTGATAAGTATAAACTTATTGGAACATTAATATCACTAAGATAGATTAGAGGGTCATTTGGTGCCACAATATTGTTTGTTAATTTTTCTCCGATAGTACAATAGTAGTTATTAGTCAAATTAGGATCTAATTTAAATTGAGGTGTAGTTTGACTATTTTTACCTCTTAGGTCATTAATGATGGCCCAGCTCTCCTTTGACACGTTAACTGCCTTGGTGAGTCTCGCCTTATAATAACATTCTTTTGCAACTCTGATTACTTTCCTGTAGGTACTTCGATATTTATTAAAGTACTCGTGAAATGATTTGTTGGATGTATATTTTCTTATATGATGTAAGGAGCGTAAATTTTTTCCGGATGTTTTAATTCCTCTAGTAATCCATGGTTTGTTATTTTTTATTTTTATTTTCTTTAAAGGGAAGGCAATGCTGAAGGCTTCAATTATAGTTACATGAAACAAATTAAATGGCTCTGAAGACTCTAGTACGTGCTCCCAGTTTATCTCTTGACAATATTGATAAAACCTATTATAATTGGCCTTGCTATAAATCCGTCCATATTTATAAACAGTAGTTGACCTTTTCAAATCTAGATATAGAAAGCCATGAATGGCCTCATGGTCAGACAAGCCTGCTGCGGCAACCGAACAAGAAACATTTTCTGTATTTAAGTTAGTGCAGAAATAGTCAATTGTAGTGGCCGAGAACTGAGAAAAGCGTGTATGCGAATTTACGTGCATTGATAAATTAAAAGAGGTGAATAAATTAATTAACATCTGAGTGTTAGTTGAGGCTCCATCGTTAAAATTTATGTTGAGATCTCCTGCCAGTACAATTGATGAATTCTGTGGTAACTGAGATAATAGGCATTCTAAACTTTCTAGGAAAGCACTCACATTTGAAGAGGGCGGTCTATAGATACATAACATATACATATTAATATTAGCACTAAATATTAAAGAAAACTCAAAATGCTTTTCTACCAAAAAGTCATCATATTTCGTAACATTAGCAAAGGACAAAATATTTATAAATCTGTTATGTACAAGAATTAGTGTTCCGCCATGTATTGAATTTTTTCTATCATATCTAGAAATTAGTGAATAACCAGGAATATGTAAGGGTTCATTTTCTTTTAACCAATGTTCAGTTATTAAAACTATGCTCGGGTAACTTAAACTTTCTAGAAATACATACAGTTCGTCAGTTTTATGTCGAATAGATTGAATATTTAATATCACTAAGGATAGTCTGTCTTTCCTTGTTGACGTTGTCACTATTTCTACCACATCTAAAAAAGATTCATGTAAAGATTCAGGAGTGACGCCTACCTCTTCACTTGAATTACTTATATTAATTGTAAAATCTGTTTCTGAACCACGGCCCGTATGTGTTGTTGGCTGAGTTTGATGGCTAGATTCAGCTGGATTTCTTCCATAATTTTGAACAATGTTCACATCATTTACTAACTTAACATTAATTAACACAGAATATTTTTGTTCACAAAATTTTGAGAAGTTTAAAATTTCCTTGCATAATAAATGCTTAGCACTATTTTTAAAATTGTCCGTTTTCTTCACGTAGCTATGTTGTAACATTTTTGTATTTATTTTCGTTAAGAAAATTAATTGTTCTCAATTGTTAATTTTTGCTTGCTTGATTACTTTACAATATTTACCATTACTGTATGCAAATATTATCGGTCCCTTTATATTTTCATTGGTTAGTGATATTCATAAAATTAATGTTGTCAATTGTTTTTCATGTTTATTTCATGGCTTACTTCATTCGTTATAATAAATTAATGATAATATTAAAATACACCGTACCTAGGTACATTATTTTTCAAGAATTTTCTGATTTATTAATCTAATTTTATTTATTTTTGGACTTTAAAATAATTCTGTCTAAAGTTAAATCACAATTCCTAAATATTTCATGCATAATGTTATTTGAAATGCCTTTGTTCTAATAAATACGGAAATATTAAGTTCATTATTTAGGTAAATAATATTTCGTACAGTATATAAATATATTTTAAAAACATTCTAAAACAGCAAAAGCTTCACGCACAAAGTGTAACAGCTAGGGTGGAAATATAAACAAACAAAGTAGTACCGCAAACGATAAAGAACTCTATTGTAAATTAACGGTGTGCTACAAACCCATTGGGAAAGTAAACCTTATCGGACCTGAAGGAATTTTTAATAGCGAACGCTAGCTAACAGGGTTCGTCGTAAGGGGATGACGTAAGCATGAAGCAGTTCCTTAATGTAAGATAACATAAGGAACTCGCGGGCATCGGAAATCATATAAAAACGCCGCTAAACTAGGTCCACCCTAGTTTAGCGGCAGGGGTCAGTCAGCAGTATCAACTTGGTATCCCACTGATCAGAGGCAAGAAGTGTTGTCTAATAAGGCAAACGCTTGTTTCTTTTTGTTAGAGCTTAACTCTTAATAATTATTCATTTTTCCTAAATTCGTGAGGAGCGTTGTCTACCAAGGCAAACACTCGTGACTGTTAGTCAGATTCAAATTATAACTAAATTTTGATTATCTCCTAGGGACAAGAAGTGTTGTCTGTATAGGCAAACGCTTGTTCATTTGTTCAAACCCAAATTGTTAAAAAAGGGATTTAAACTATTTTTTTCATAGAACTAGAAGTTTCCTTGTTTCATCTAAATTTTATAATTTTGAGAAAGATTTAAATTCTATAAATATGAGAAGTGTTGACTCCAACCAGACTTGTCTGACTGTCAATTGATAGGGTCATTTATTTCAAACTAACTTCTTGAACACGGCCTCCAGGTCCGTCGGTACTCGGACAATGGACGGTCTCGAAGATAATCACGAGGACCTGCAAGGTTCAGGGGGAGATAATCCTGGTAATCTTACCGTGTACACAGGTAGAGGCAATGTAACTTAAATAATTATCGCAAAATGGCCAATTAACTTTAATTTGTTTATTCATTTTCTAAGTTTCCACAAATTCTTGGCTACGCGAATTACATTCTAACAATTCACGACTTTATATTAAACCACCCCAATGTAATCCTATCGGTTACTGTGATACCATGATGGTAATATTAATTGAGGGTAATTAGTTACTCATAGTTCATTACTCACAGTAATTTGTTGTTATTAATTTAGGGCAAACTATTCGAATAAGATACGTTTAATTAAGTGTAATTATTTTGTCTTTTATTTTTCTTATTAATTGTGATAAGAGAGAATTTCGTTGTGATTGAACAATCAAGCTGTGAAATGGTCAGTTAAACATAGCAAAACAAACTTATTAGGTCACTAACCTTTCGGACCGCGGTCAGCTGTATTAGACATCATCCTTACGATGACGATAATTTAATAAAGACCCCCACCCCTCTAGATACTTTCTGTGTTGAACTTTATGAGCCATCGGTGGTTAACCCACTTTGTTAGTTTTTAAGTGTTCTACGGGGGCGAGCGTAGAGGCGACTTCAATGTGAATATCAGTCGATATTCCGTTGAAGCAACGTCGAGCGCGGTTAGTACTTGGATGGGGTCCCATCTCGGGAAATACAGCGTTCTCGTCCCACCTTCTAGCGGCTTGTATATCAGTGTATACGCGGAAGTTACGTAATTTCTACTATCCTTCGGAGGGGATGTAAAGCAGGCGGTCCCTTGTCTATTAAATGTTAGACAAGTAAAAGATCAATACTCTTCTTAAGGGAAGAGGTTCGGCAAAATTTCCAGGTTGGGGGTAGCTCGTCTCCTGGCGTCGGTGACAGGCCCTGGTAGCGGAAATAGGCCGACGTTAAATAGTTAAAAAAAAAAAAAGTGTTTACACAGGGGGTATTGTAAATAAGGATGTTATTTAACAACAATAAGGTTTGACAGTAGCTCTTTTCTCAAAGTAATGGATTATTCGGTTATGTTCCGAATGCCTAACACAGGATTTTGTTGATGGTGTTATCAATTTATATAAAATAAATAACTACGAAGCGTATCACCGGGCATAGACAACTAGTTTTGTCTACCCCGCCAGCGAATACGCAAAGGTCCCTGTTGGCCTATCTACCTACACACCCCCCTGTTGGGGTGTGTGTGCGACGAATCAGCGAAAATTGTAAATACCATCACATAGATTTTTGTGTGGGTTTTGTTGGTCAATGTTGCGGGAAATTTCCTGGAGCCTACTGTGAAATTTTATGTTGACCGAACACAAAATTACAAGTTTTCAGAGATGGCATGAGATGCCGTTTGCAAAAACCAATATTACTGTTTGTTTGCAGATGTGTGCTGATCATTTCAGAGTCGTAAGTGGCAATGTTCCCTGCACACTCTTTATCTTTTATTTTTATTAGGACGATTTGTCCCAACAATGATTATACATCTATATATACTTAGACATACATTTTACTATAATCGAAGCTGTTGCCCCAGCTTCTGTTCATATCGTATAAAATAAACGTATTAAAGCGTTTTCTGTGTTTTCCTTCCATATTTTACTTTTTCAGGAATAAGTGAGATTAAATAAGACTATAATTCTTTAAATCAATAAAACAAGTACTGATAAAATTTGTAATTACAGTGAAATCAGTCTTAAATAAGGTGTAGAACAAATAAAAGAGTACAAAAGTAAAAGTTCGCATTAAACGGGGTTTTCCAAATAATATCATAATAATAATAATTATATTTCAAGCAGTAAATAGGAACAAGTAATATCAAACTTTATAAAAAGAATCTGTTTTCAATAAAATTACTATCACAACGTAAATTTGGGTCCTAACTTTAAAAATCTAGACGATCACGTAAACTGCCAAATTTGTACATTTTTCTGTCTCAACAAATAGAGAGAGATAAATACACGACTGGGGTCAGGGGTGTTTCAATATTGTTAGTCTTAATTTACCCGTAAAATTTTTAGTATTTTGTATTTTTTTATTAAATCTGGTACATACCCGTTTGCCGAGTGCTGAATATAGGTGTGTATCAGATTTTTTTTTCTAAATCACTAATAAAATTTCTTACGAGGGCGTAGAAGAGCCACTGAAATATATTTTTTTTATTGCGAGTTTAATCTCGGAATTTCGACTTTAATCTCGGAGATTAATTTTGGGATTCTGAGATTAAACTCGGAATTCAAAAAAAATATTTCAGTGGCCCTTCTACGCCTTCGTAATTTCTTGAGTTTTAGCCCCCAATAAAAACTGCAGTATCCTTTGATTGCTGTAAATAAAATGTGACGTTTTGTCGTTAAGTATAGTTTTCAATGTATCTTAAAAAAAAACGTCAAAATTAAGCAAACTTTTGACAAGGTGTTCAGGTTTGAAATGGTTCGCACTGTGTATAAACTGATGTCAGTAATTTTATATCATTTTTTTATATTTCTTATACAGTGTGTCCCAAGATAGATGTAACAAGAGGTGTAATGGACCAAAAATTTTGGAATTTTGGAATAGTATTTGGGATTGAGTCCTGCTTGTTGTAAAACTAAAGTATACCAAAAATGACTTGATTTGGTGTTCTACAGGGCGTTTTATAAGCAAAGTTGTAAAAATCACCACTAATAAGGTACCTTTATTTTTCAAAATATGAAAAAATTCCACTACGAAAAGTTATTTAGAATGCAATTTTATACCTCTATACCAAATTTCAGGAATATAAAATTATTTTTTTGAAACTTCCCATTTTTTGCGAATTAAGAGTTGAATTCATATTTAAAGTTGTGTAGGGGCAAATGTTAATCACCACTGCTTTTCTCATAGCCTACTTTTAGCTTCTACATAACTTTAAATATTAATTCACAAAAAATAATTTCTATGCAGTTTTAATTGAATGGTTCAAAATAAAATACTAATTTATTGAAAAAATGGGAAGTTTCAAAAAAAATAATTTTATATTCCTGAAATTTGGCATAGAGATATAAAATTGCATTCTAAATAACTTTTCTTAGTGGAATTTTTTCATATTTTGAAAAATAAAGGTACTTTATTAGTGGTGATTTTTACAACTTTGCTTATAAAGCACCCTGTAGAACACCAAATCAAGTCATTTTTGGTATACTTTAGTTTTACAACAAGCAGGACTCAATTCCCAAATACCATTCCAAAATTTTTGGTCCATTACACCTCTTGTTACATCTATCCTGGGACACACTGTATATCTTCTTACATTACTTGTGTTTCTAAAATGAACTATGTGTTGATTCTCCCAACGAAAATTATAGTAACTTATAAAATTCGTGTTTGAGCTACAATAGAAAAAAAATCGATTATAAAGGTTAAGATTTCCCTAGAAAACTATCGTAACTTTCTGTAAATTATAGGCAACCAATAATACATCGTGAAATGTGTAGTAAGTTGTTACAGTTCAATTTTTAAGGACACCATTTAAACATTTAATCGCATTTTTTCAAAACTGAAATTCCTGAGTTACTATTGTTTTCTTTGGGGGAGTCCATGTGCTATGTTACTAAAATAAATTTAATTAAGTGAAAAATATTTTTCAGGAGTGGTATTTTTCATTCTGTTAATTAATTAAAGTGTTTTATCTCCTTTTTTTTTTTTTGTAAATAATATGTACCTGTGCAATTTTTACAGTTGTTTGTTATTGCTGTAGTAGCACTAACAGCATCAGTAGTAATAATCGCTTATTGGATTGGCCTTCCATATTGGTGGAATAGAAATATTTACATATGTGTGATTCTAGTCATTATTGGACATTGGCTGTTAATGAATATATGCTTTCATTATTATATGGCTGTTGTAACTCCCCCTGGATTTCCTCCCCAGGTAATATGGCGGGCAACTTTAATTATTTGATAATAAGTATTAATCAAGTTAAATATTTGCGTTTCACATTTTCACATTTTTGAACATATTACTAATGCTAGTAAAAAAAAATGAAGTAAAGCAAAATATTTATAAATAAAAAAATACACAATTTGTCATTTAATTTCAGGGTGAATTAATTTCTGAAGCAGTTAGTATATGCAAAAAATGTATTTCGCCAAAACCTCCCAGAACCCATCATTGCTCAGTATGCAACCGCTGTATTCTAAAAATGGATCATCATTGCCGTATCCTTAAATATCTATATTTTTTCATGGCAAGTATGACAGAAGTGGAAATAAGTATAATATTAATCATTTAGTGGAAGAGGGGCCCTTACCCTTGCGCTCACATAGTGAGGTACAAAGGCATTGTGTGATATTTCATTTTATTTATTTTTGTCATGAGACTCGGAGTATTTTCTATAAAAATAGCTTTTAAATGGATCTAGAAGCAAATGTAATAAATAGTTATCTGTCATTTTTCCCAATTACGACCTGTTTATGTGAAAATGGTGGATACCAGATCAAATCTTCCACCGGAAGATCAATATTTAAAAAAATGACGAAATTTTTTTATGCTTTAACGACCTTTTGCCTTGGTCGAGACAAAATTCGTGAGCATTTAATTTCAGAGATCACAATTTTTCTTACACCGCACGCCTGCAAGTAAAAAAACTTATTACTCGGAAACTACTGCACTTAGGTGAATGATTCTAGATTTGACTGACAGAGTTTATTCCATATAATAATTCTACAATAGGAAAGTGTCGTAATTCGACTTATTACGTTTTGAAAAACAATATATGTTTTGCAATAATCGATAAAAATGCTAATGTATTGCTTTCACACAGGCATAACGTTTTATTTCACGATATCGATTTCAAATTTTTTTATATCAGCCTTTTCCCGATGTTCAAGGAACATTTTCTGTCATATAACATATTGTCGCGTTTGACAAATAAAGGCTATAGAGATATTTGAACACGAACGTGTTGTATTAGTCAAGGAGCGCATTGCGAGTGGGATAAAGATCGATAGATACGTGAACCAGCGCATCGAAAAAGGAGGAACTGACATAATACAACAGTACTGATACAGTATTATTATTATGGTGCCTATACCTGCTGTTATGAAATAAAACACAGTTAAAAAGATATAAATTTTAATTACCAATTAATGAATTATTTTAAAATGTTTAATCGTTAATTTTGATCATAAAAAAATTAAACAAAAATGCTCAAAAATTAAGTTCTTCATTAATTGGTTCAATTTGAATCGTAATATTACGCATTTTTTGCACCTGCAGGCCGAAGTACATTTTGGATTTTCTCGAAGACATGGACATTTTACCAAAATGCAATTTTTATCTCGGCTGGAAATATTTATCATATCTCTCATTTCGTCAGGTATTGGTGCTTTTGTGGAGAGACACCTTCTTGATGTGATCCCCATCCAAACTGAAAAATATTAAACTCCTCAACATTAAGTTTATGACTGCTGCACCATATTTTGCTCTGTAATAAACACCTGAAAATTGAAATATTCATTTAATATAATAAAAAGTTATAATGAGTCTTTACTCTTAAACTCTAAAAATAAATCCAAAACAGCATAGAAGATAATCAAGAATCAAGGCAACAATTGCATACATAATCAACTGCCACATACATTTACGGATCCTAACGGAACTAATATAATAGATATGGATCATGCTGCCGAGGCATTCAATGCATTTTAATATTCAACCTTCACAAACCTCATTTTTTTTGTCACCAATTACTACCGATGAACTCATATTAATTATTAAATCTGTATCTTCCAAGAATTCTGCAGGGAATGATGAAATTCCTTGTTCACTGTTATTAAGTGTCATAGATCACATAGTCGAACCCTTAACTACCCTAATAAATATGTCTTTCCAGGAGGGATTATTTCCCAGTGTCTTGAAAAACTCTCTAACCATCCCTTTACACAAGAAAAATGATAAATCGTTGCTCTCTAATTATAGGGGTATTGCCCAGCTGTCAGTCTTTTCAAAGCTATATGAGAAAGCATACCACAGTATGCTTTACAATTTTTTAACATATCAAAAGATACTCAACGACAGTCAGTTTGGTTTCCGGAAAGGTGTGGCAACACAAGATGCAGTACTATCCCTATATAACTTCGTATTAAATAGTTTTGAAAATAAAAATAAAAGTGCATGTGTTTTCTTTGACCTAACTCGTGCATTCGATACGATCCAACATGACTTGCTACTAGACAAACTTAATAGGTATGGTGTTAGAGGGCCTGCTCTAACCTGGTTAAAAACTTATTTGGCAGACCGGCAACAAAAAGTAATTTTGAGTCAAAATTGAAAAAAACTATGTTTCTAGACCCAGACCGGTGTCCACTGGGGTTCCCCAAGGGAGTGTGTTGGGTCCCTTATTATTTATTGTATTTTTTAATGATGTTGTTCCCACTTTACATGACACATTTATTTCTCTATTCGCAGATGATGCAGTTACCGCTGACTGTGACAGTAATATTGATCTATTATCTACAAAAACAAATACCACGGTTTCTCTGATGGAGAATTACTGTTCGACTAACGGTTTAGCTTTAAATAATTTAAAAACCAATCTAATGGTATTCTCTACAAAGCTGCTTGACATCAACTTGTTAGTAAGAGCTAATAATAAAACCAACATACAAAATAATGCTGTAAAATATCTTGGTATACACATCGACTCTCATTTAACATGGAACGATCATATTGACTCGTTACTATCCAAATTATCTACACATTGCTTTCTTATATGGCAGATGAGAAAATTTGTCAATATAGATATATTAAAAATGTATTATTATGCCTATGTACAATCTAGCCTTGATTATTGTGTTATCTGTTGAGGTAACTGCAGTCGCATAAATGAAATCCTTATATTGCAGAAAACGATTTTACGTACTATGAACTTTAAAACTCTACGTCATTCCTGCAGAACTTTATTCAAAGAACTTAATATTTTAACGGTAACATCCCTTTACATACTCAGATGTGTGTCCTATGTCAAGTCTCATTATAACAACTATGTTCCTAGGGATAACTTTACTGATCATGACTTAAAGATCTGTCAAAATCTGACGATTCCCCAACACAAACTGTCAATAGTAGCCAATGGGTCCTATGTCATGTCCATCAAGCTTTATAACAAACTCCCTAAAAATATAAAAAGTATTAACAACATTCACCTCTTTAAGAGCACAGTTCACGCCACTTTAATTAGGCACAGCTTTTATTCTATAAGTGAATATTTAAGTTGTACTAGTTTTCATGAGTGTACTTAGTTTATATTAGCACTTCTCATCTTTATTTATTTATTTGTTCTGTATCATGTTTACAATATGATCTTATCTAGACTTATGTGTTTTTAATATATTTTACGCAAATGCAAATTTGACTATATTTCAATACCTGTAACAGGGTCTTATGAAAATAAAGATATTATTATTATTATTATTGTTATATTAAAATAAAATTTAACCAACCTGAGCACATGCTGCTTGAAAGCATCTTCTGCTGGAGGTTGTTCTGCTGACCATTTTAACCACTGTAAAGTTATTTAGTTTTCTGAGATCATCCAGACTCTCAACATTGTCGTGTTTATACAATTTCGCAACAAAATTTCCAGACATTCGCAGAACATCTTCTAGATGTGATGGAAATTTGAAAAATTCCTATTATCTTCCTTTATCTTCCAGGCAACATTGAATGCAGTTTTTTTTGCCAATTTTGAAAAACGCACTAGTTGTATCACAACTAGTTAATAAATGTATAGCTGGTAAACAAAAACAGAAATCAGACCCAGTTTCGATAATATATAGAAGTTATATCAATGTATCTTGGTTTATTAGTTGTCTGATTGGAATGACCCGTTTGAATATAAATGTTTTTATCTCAAAATAATTCAGAGAATACTGCAACATAATACAAAACTATAACGAGAGCAGAATGACAATATTTTCAAAAGATCTCACAAAACTAATAACATTAAAGTCGTGAAAATAGTCAGCAGAACTTCCTCCAATAGAAGATGCTTTCAGACAGCATGTGCTCAGGTTGGTTCAATTTTATTTTTGTTTATTTTATATTTAATGAATATTTCGTTTTTTGGGTGTTTATTACAGAACAAAACATGGAGCAGCAAGTCATAAATTAATATTGAGGATTTGATATTTTTCAGTTTGAATGTGAAATGGACCACCCCGTGGTATATTCATTTTTTTCGATTTCCAGTATTTTGTCAATATATTTTTATTTTATTTTAAATTTCAAGAAAAACGCAATATGAATTTTTAACAAACTGTACCTAGTTTTCGCTTCAAATAAACTTTCTCACATCTTCAGAATGCGTTGTTTACATCTAGTCAACGAAAGAATTTCAAAACGATGTTCGTTTACGTTATAAAATTTAGATAACGAAACTTAATGCAGGGAACGACGAGAAATTGCATACAAACGGGGATGCACTTGAACCTTTAGAAATAAGCCTACGTGACTCCGCGGTGAGAAAATAATTTTAAATGCGTATAGGTAGGAACTACGTTACGGGGTAGGGAACATAAATACCGAGCTCAAACGAACCTCAGGGACTTTCTCTTGGAGACTCGCTTTGCAAGTAAACTCCTGGAAAAGTGCACCGCTCCCAGTACAAGTACTTAGAGCACAAATTCAAGGAATACTTCCCTCGTGTCCTTTGGAGACTCGCTTTACAAGTAAACTGCAAAGGCACGAACTTCGCGACAACTGCCCAGTGCACATAATTAAGGAAAGACAAATACAAGTAAGAAGAAACAATTCACCACGGTTTGAGTCAACTTCTTAGAGAGAGGTCCTTTTCTTTGGAGACTCGCTTGCAAGTAAACTCCTGGAAATGTGCACCGCTCCCAGCACGAGTACCTAGAGCGCGAATTCAAGAAGTACTTCCCTCGTGGCTTTGTAGACTCGCTTGCAAGTAAACTGCAAAGGCACGAACTTCGAGGCAACCACCTAGCACCAATAATTGAGGAAAAACAGTACAAGTCATAAGAAATAATTCGTCCACGGTTTTAGTCAACCACAAAGAAGACGGACGGCGGTTATTACGACGTTAATGACCGCGACGTCAGGGGAGCTAAATGAAGTGTCGGTTTGCGAACCTGGACACAAAAATAATGACGAACGACGGCGCCGAGGGAACCGAGATGGGGGATTTAAGCCTCGTCGTAGGAACAGGTAAAATTGGGCAGCGTAATGAGCGTTTATTTCATGGGGTAATTTTACGGTTTAGGATCATCCCGTCGCGAATTTATTGATAGTTCATTGTATTTTATATCCTGGTATGGGCACTCGGGGATTTTATATGGGGTTTACAAAATTATGGTTTTGTGGTACCTAGAGCTGTTAGGTTAATTTTATGAAATTTAGGCCTATCCATTTTAATGCACTATTGCCTTATGCAGCTGAGATAATGCGCGACAAGGTGAGCCAATGAATTTGTAGGTAAAATTGATTTTTATGTCAATAATTAAAATCGCCAATAATACATATACGGAGGACCGCCCCAATGTGATTGTTGCGTTAGAACTGACACGATTCAATATAACTATAAATAGGTAAATAAAGCAGGCGCCGGAGTCTGTAAGTTTCAAATACACCGCCGTTTGGCAATACTTAAATTCGAAAATCCGTCGGCACTGTAAATTTTGAAGTCTTCACGACAGGTGGTTAAAACTACCGTACTCGAGTAGGACATCTGGGGTGCAGTGACCCTTTTTATCACTTCAGTGGAACTTTTGTCATCAGCTGTTAAATAAGCAGTAGAGATACCGGGTAAAACAACTTTTCCAGATTTGTTAAAATTGTTTGCTCATTCATTAATTAACTGGCCATTGCCAGGGGTTCAACTTCGTAATTACGATTTGTCCCCATCTACGCACCTACCCATCGCATCGAATATGTTTGAACGACCAAAATTAATATATCTGGAAATTTCCGCAACTTGATTCTTCTTTTTGTTCGAGATATTTCTCACAGTGATGTAAGAATTTCCAATACAACTGCCTCCGACAGGCAAATAAGACGGTACTCTGTCATTTTAAACTTAATTTTCAGTTACCTATTTGTCGCTATATTTCAGTGTCACAGACGCAGCAATTGTTATGTGTTTTTGACGATTGTCATTTATTTAACACAATTTCATTGGCTGACGATTGTCAGTAGTAATCAAAGTATGTACGTCTCGATTGAGACCCAGATGATATACACCTTTATACTGAATTTGGGATTACCCGACAATTGTCACATCCAACATAAATTTCCTATACGAACAATTGTTCGAATAAATGTATTAAAATGGTTGTTTTTTTCTTTACAAATTCCTGGAAATAGTTTAAATGAAATAACAACGTAAGTCATCCTAGCTCCTTGACTTTATGTTCAAAATAAACCAATTTAGCACTGACAGGTAAAAAGGGGGAGGAGTAAATAAATATCTGAGTCAATCTCTCGTTCAATTCAATATACAGGGTGTAACTAGCAAACCATCCCGAACAAGCAAGTATCGTATTAAATTAAGGTAGGCAGGTATTATCAAACTTTATATTAAAGAACCTGGGGAATTCAATAGTTTGGGTATAAAATTTTAATCTTTGTTAAATAAAATAATACTACGCACAACGTAACTAATTAATCTAGACAATCACGTAAACGGCCAAATTTGTATATTTTTCTTTCTCAAGAAAAGAGAGAGAAAAATATACAACCGGGGTATGGGGTATTTCAAATGGGAATCACATAAAGAACGTATTCGACCAGTTGTCTCCACAAAAGCACCAATGCCCAACGAAATGAGAGATGTTAAGTATTTCCTGCCGAGCTAAAAATTGCATTTCAGTAAAATGTCCATATGTTGTCCAGAAAATCATGTGCATCGGCCTGCATGTGCAAAGAATGCCGTAATATTACAATTCAAATTGAACCAATTAATGAAGAACTTGATTTTTGAAAATTTTTTTTTCATTTTTACTTCCACATCCAATGGAAGTATAGTAACGACAAAAAAATTTTAAAAATTTGTATTGTTCAAATAGGCTTAGAATGTCATGAAACGTTGAGATTTTAAGTTTGAGCGAAAAAAAATTTCTGTCTGTCTGTCTGTCGGCCTGTCTGTCGGTCTGTCTGTAACTTTTTTTGTGCGTACGTTTACTCTGGAACCGTTTGAGATATTGACTTGAAATTTGGTACACATATGTACTTTAACGAGATCTAGAACTAGATTATTTTCATCTTGTTACGTCGAAGTGTTGGGGGGTAAATTGGGGTAAATAGGTAAATCAAGCAGGTAAGAGTCCATAAAATTGGTATTTGGTATACACAAGAGAAGCTAAGGTCTCAAAAAAATTTTTGGCATTAGCCACCCTCATTACCACCCCACCCCGTTATTAAAGGGGATGAAAAAAAAATGTGATTTAGTGTGTGCACAAGAATCAGAAACCTCAAAATATTTTTTTACTTCATCCACAACTACCACCTCCGCCCCACTACCGATGTGGAGTATCACCGCTTTATTGGTTTTTGGGGTAGAGGATTTCAAATATTATATTATTATAGTTCCATAAACAATTATTTCCACATACAAAATTTTTTCGTTGTGAGTGACTTGGATAGAAAATCTGGATGTGGAAGTAGTGATTCCTTGGGCAGCGGTTTTTTATGATCACAAATCAAATCAAATCAAATCAAATGCTTTATTCCTTTTTTGCCTTATACCTAGATACAGATGAGGTTCATCATGTACAGGTGGAAAACTACCAAATGGAGCACTTAATTAATTGATTAATTTACTAAAAGTAAATTATAAAAATTAATAGTATTATATAAAATATGTAAATATATAAAAAGTGCAAGTAACATAAAAAACATCAAATGAGGTAAAAATTTTTGGACGTAAACAGGACAAAAATATAAAAACGATTAAATATTTTAAAATAATTCATTCATTGGTAATTAAAATTTATTTTTTCTTAACAGTGTTTTATTTCATAAGAGCAGGTACCACAATAATAATACTACATGAGTATTATTGTATTATGTCAGTCCCTCCTTTTTTGACGCGCTGGTTCACGTATCTATCGATCTTTATTCCACTCGCAATGCAAATATTCTATAACCTTTATTTGTGAAACGCGACAATCAGGCCTATGATGGAACGTTTACGGTATTTAACATACACTTGTTATGTTAAGCGCCGACCAAAAAATATATGAGAGTGAGACAGACAAATGACCGTAACATAGGCGTTATGATTAACGTAAACGTTCCATCATGGGGCTGAATATATTATATGACAGAAAATGTTCCTTAAACATCAGGGAAGAGGTTGATATAAAAAAAATTGAAATCAATTCAATTTATTCAACTTAAAATTCACTTAATTATAGTTACAGATTTCTCAATGTACAAAACTACATTTTTTAAAACAATAAACAGTTATTTATTAACATATAAATAGGTGATCGATATACCTTAACTAATGAAATAACCTAAAACTAAAAATTAGACTAGTGAATATCGTGAAATAAAAAGTTATGCCTGTGTGAAAGCGATACAATAGCATTTTTATCAATTATTGCAAAACATATACACATATACACAAAACATCTGTGATGCCCTGAAACGGGCTCCAACAGAGCCAAATTCCAAATGCGTGCGGGGGACCAGCGAATGGTTTCCAGCTATGGCTAAAAACGTGTGTCGTTTGCTAAGTTTATAATAATAGAATATTACTATTTTAGAGTACCTATATTTATAAATTTTTCCTTAATTTAAAATACAGCTTGGCTAAATAATTGTGTAGGTTATAGAAATCATAGATATTTCTTCCTCTACATGGTCTATATGGTACTGGGTGTGTTTTTTATAATGATATGTGGTTTCGATATAGCTTATACCACAATAATATTAACTCCTACGGACGTAGATGAACCTGAGTTGGAGGGACATTCCGTTAAAATCAACAAGACGGGAGCTCTAATACCAGTGGTATGTTTGCACCTATTATTAGTGTAGTCTAGGAATTAAATAAGCTTATTTTAGACTGATGTTCAATATTTGGACAATTCATTAATTGATGAGGAACAGACTTTTGAATATGTAAGCCCTTGGAGACGAAGGGCTGTTATATATATGACTCTTATTAATAGTGGTAAGTTCTGAAGGAGACTGAAACCTGCGGTGTGAAGCTGCCTCTGAAGTGGTTCCCACAAGCACCAAAACAAGCGTCGTGATAGCGTTTTGGTGTTTGTGAACTTTTTCTAATGACAACATTGTGAAAATGAAACGAAAGTTATACAGGGTGATCAACCGTGACATGCAGAAAATTTATTAGTAGGTTGTCCTCACTGAAAGGAGTTAAAAAAATGAAGAATTAAAAAAAATGACCAAAAAAATTACCTTATTTTTTTTGTAGAAATGCCAATGACTTTAACCAATCTGATGTAGCGCGGTACAACCATACCTTTATTTTTCAAAATATGAAAAAATTCCACTAAGAAAAGTTTTAACATGCAATTTTATACCTCTATACCATGATACTAAGAAATACAAGATATGCTCGATACGAGTACCAGCTTTAGATCTGCTGTGCGCATAGCGTCACCCTCTAGTCAACTTCAAATAGAGCCCGCGCCCGCGACAGTCCCGTGTCCAATATCTACTTAAAAATACATCGAAAACCGTAATATCGCACTTTTCATTTTGCATAAGGCCGTTGTGGATTTAAATGTTCGTGAAAACACCTCCAAAATAATTGATGCAAGCACATATGATCTTTTGCACTGTTGATTTTTCAACGTGTAAGCTATTTATTTTGTTTTTATTTAATATTAAATTTTAATTCATTTAATTAAACGCAATAAATAGTAGTAGTAAATAATGTACTACTTTAATTAGTTTAATTATGATACAGTGCATTTATCTAACGTTATTCAGGAAAATAGACAAACAGTCAAGAATGAAAAATATTTTTTCTGTTATTTCGAAATAAATTGCCGGATTCTTTAATGTTTCTATTATGAAAAACATTTTGCATCTGCAAAATACTGTTTTCGCAGTATGACTTAATTCAATAGCGCAGGATATATCAATGTGTTCTCTCATGGTAATTATTACAAATATTTAATAACCCTCTATATTGATTTGCTGAAAAATCTCAAGAAAATCTTCATTCGATTTCATTAAACAACACTAATGTACGTTATTTCTCACACCGCATTCTCTGCGCTGCTTATCGTTCGCGAGGGCGTTCCGTATACTTAATTGCAATTTTCTCGAAAACTGTTAGCCCTAGAAAAAAAAGTTTCAAATAAAAAAGTTAGCTCCATCCTTTATCTTCATACGTCCTCGATATACTTGGTATCTAATTCGAAAGATAAAAAAGTTTCTCGCATGTCATATTCGAGCCTGTAAAATTTCATAGTTTATTGACATGGTCTTAGAAAAAAAATCATATTTTTTTTACTTATTAAAATTTTACCTTCATATTGACACATTTTCTTAACAGATATAGAGTCATGACGTAGTAAAAATTTGAGATTAATTCGTTGGCCCGTTTCTGAGTTAGGGCAAGTTAAACGAAAGAATAATTGTATCTATTGTTTTACAATTTTCTCACATTTTTGGTTCTATCTTTTGTCTCGATCAACCAAAAGAATCGTAATTTCGTATTTCATTGAGGGATAAGCTTCCAAACACTTCGGTTAAGGTAATTCTAATTTACGTCTAAAATAAAAATTGACCGCTGAACTAGTTGACTTTTATGTGACGTAATAGCGGAGACTGCGGTAAGGGGAGGTATGCGTGAGAGCGTATCTTACTTTCTTAGTATCATGCCTCTATACCAAATTTCAGCAATATAAAATTATTTTTTTGAAACTTCCCATTTTTTCAATAAATTAGTATTTTATTTTGAACCATTCAATTAAAACTGCATAGAAATTAATAATAATAATAATGATCTTTATTGACTTATAATCAAAGGGCAATTGACCGAGGTCCTTCAGCCCGTTACATAAACCATACATATTTATTTTTACAATATAAAATGTATTGTTGTGTATATAATTATACATACGTAAAAAAAAAATATTACATAAATAGAAAAAAAAAAGAAAAAAATTCAGTTAACTGTAAAAGTGTTTCAGTATGTTTGGATTTTTTCCCAGATGGTGTATTCTGGATGTTTATATCTATTTCTTGCTCTAGGGTCTCTTCTAATACAAAAACGTGCAATCAACTCCTTGTTCTCTGGTCGTTGGCAAAACTTTTGCGAAAGATATGCTATTCTATCTTCAATAGGTTGTATATGTGAGGTTTGATATAATAAGGTATTTGGAGGGCATAGAAATTATTTTTTGGGAATTAATATTTAAAGTTATGTAGAAGCTAAAAGTAGGCTATGAGAAAAGCAGTGGATACACATTTATCATTTATTATTGACATATCTGTCAAACGTAGTCAATATTATCCTTAATTTCTATTTCAAATTAACGAACCAAGCATAAAAAATTAAGTGAAAATGGTACCCACAGTGCGTGAAAAAATTTATATTGTGCAATGCTACGGGATTAGCTGTGAAAACTCGCTAAGAGAAGTGGTAAGCCAATTTAATTTGAAATTTCCAAACACTGCTTTGTCACGTACTCAAGCTATGAGAATAATTAAAAAGTTTCTGGCTACTGGTAGTGTTCTTAACATGAAAAGAAAAATAAAAGCATATGATGAAGACAATGTTGGTGCTATTATAGCTCATGCCTCTGTTATAGAAAATCCTAGGATGCCACTAAGAGAGAGATCAGCTCTTATTAATATTAGCAAGTCTGAACTCCAAAGAATTTACGAGGCAAAGCAAATTATAAACATACGCTTGAAGAGGGAGATGACGGCCGTAGGTTGAATTTTTGTTTGACCATTGGAGAAAAAATCATGGAAGAGAGATTTTTTCATTTTTCATAATTTTCTCAGATGAATCCACATTCACAACCAATGGTGTTGTTTCATCTCAGAATTGTCGGTTTTGGGCTTCTGAAAATCCAAATTTTAGAATTCATTGTAGAAGACAATATTATGAAAAAGTGAATGTGTGGTGTGCCGTTTCTTATCACGTTGGAGTTATTGGACCTTATTTTATTGAGGGAAGATTAAACCAGCACACTTATTTACAGCTTCTTGAAAGATTTTCTGAAGAATATTTAAATATTTTAAGAGATATGCCTTTAGTTCATTTTCAACATGATGGTTGCCCTGGCCACTCCACAGAAATGGTTAATCGGTGGTTGAATTTAAATTTTGGAGAAAATTGGATTGCCAGGAACGGACCGATCAAGTGGCCGGCGAGATCCCCAGACCTATCAATATTGGATTTCTTTTTATGGGGTCGCCTCAAGCAGTTGGTTTACGCTGAACCACATCCTAACGATGTAGCAGTATTGAAGCAGAAAATTACAAATGCCGTAAACTCCATACCGTTAGATCATATTCGAAACAGTTTTAAGGACTTCAGGCGAAGGATCGAAATGTGTGTGGATGTGGGTGGTAGCTACGTCGAATATTAAAAAAATTGTAAACATTGTTTTGTATTGGTCAGTAATTAATTTGTTTGTGAATCTGTTATGTTTTTGACATTTATTATTTGTTATAATTTTTAAACCTCATTAATCGTCTGTTAGTAATTGTTTCTTGTTTTACAATTGGTTCAATTAACATTATACCTTCTTACATCTCGTATATTCATTTTTTTATTTACCAATAGCCTACTTTTTGAGATGATTAACATTTGCTCCTACACAACTTTAAATATGAATTCAACTCTTAATTCGCAAAAAATGGGAAGTTTCAAAAAAATAATTTTATATTCCAGAAATTTGGTATAGAGGTATAAAATTGCATTCTAAATAACTTTTCTTAGTGGAATTTTTTTCATATTTTGAAAAATAAAGGTACTTTATTAGTGGTGATTTTTACAACTTTGCTTATAAAACACCCTGTAGAACACCAAATCAAGTCATTTTTGGTATACTTTAGTTTTACAACAAGCAGGACTCAATCCCCAAATACCATTCCAAAGTTCCAAAATTTTTGGTCCTTACACCTCTTGTTACATCTATCCTGGGACACACTGTATAAGTTGTCAATCCCCAAATACCATTCCAAAGTTCAAAAATTTTTGGTCCATTATACCTCTTGTTACATCTATCCTGGGACACACTGTATAAGTTGGTATAAGGGGTAGTTATAGCCCAGAAAGTAATTTTTTTTAAAACGTGTTTTTACTTACCATTTTTATTCTAATTTGATAAAAATACATGACGGGATATTTTTTTATGAGGTATGACTTAATATGATGAATAAAGGACTTACTTACTTACTAAAAGTTTTGCAATTTATTAAACACCTTTGTAGACATGTATTTGAGGCTCTTTTCATATAATGTTAAATGATGGGTAGGGGTTTCTAAGGTAGTTGAGTTTCTGGTGTTGTAGTTATGATTATAGTGAAGTGTATTCATATTACTTAATTCGGGCTTTACATAGTAATGCGTTCAATAAAAATAAGCTAGGGAGTGGCCGAATTCCCAATTGTTTGAAAATGAAAATGTTAATACAGCTAGTTCTTTTATTTAAAAAAAAATTAACCACTGAACTAGTTGACCCATAAGTGACGACGTAACAGTGGGTAAAGGGAAGTTCTGCGTGAAAGTGTATCTCTCTTTCATAGTACCATGTACTATCTTAGAGTATATTACTTCTGCTATGTTTGAGTGTAATACCTTGAAAACTATTGCTTGTCTAACATTTGTCGACACTCGGTAGACAAATATTAAACACATAATTTTTGAAGTTCCTTTCACTACTCCGTTTTTCAAATACTCACGGTTAAGGTGAGGGCTCAATCGTTGCAATCGTATATTAGATACTGATATTGCTTTTTTCAAGAATAATGTTTTTTTTTTGCAGGAGTTTTTGTAGCACTGGGCGTATTGTCACTTTGGCACAGCCAGTTAATAGGGAAAGGTGAAACAAGCATCGAGGCTAATATAAATAAAGCAGAAACAAGTCGGTTGGCAGAAATAGGTAGAATATATGCAAATCCGTATAATTTTGGCACAAAAAAAAATTGGAGGATATTTTTAGGTCTAGTACAAGGACGGTAAGAAAATTTCTATTATTTAGTTTTCTAATATTGATTTGAAGGTTGAACAAACCACTCTTTTCTAGAACGATACTAAGGCATTTAATTCTACCATCCTCTCACGAACCTCTCGGTGATGGACTGACATGGCACTCAATTCATGATGAAAATATAGATGAATGGCCATGATCTCTAGTCATTTCCTAGTAGATGTAGTTTAGGTCTAAGTAATAGGGAGACCTGAAATTTTCCACTGTGTTTGAAGTGCAATTAAAAAAGCATACTGACATAATTTTAATAAATATGCAGTTCTAACATCGAGTGGAATAGAATTTTCAAGTCTATTATCAGTGATTTTTTTTTTTGCTTTATCACAGCAGCGAATAGTTATCAGTTATCAATTTACTATATGCAATAACTACTCATTAATGTGGTCTTAGAAAATATATTTTTGTATTGGGATTGATAAATCTAAAATTAGTTAAATCTTAAAGAAAAAGTACAGATTCTGGAATAAGTACAAAATTCATATCTATGTTTACCACAATATGAAGACAGTGTAGCATATTTTGTAAATATTTTGTAGATTCATAGATTCCCTATCTTTCTACTTTTTTTGAATGATTTCATCAATTTCGCTCCACTATTACCACCTGATGTTTATTTTAATGAGTGAGAATCTATTTTTTCCAGAAGTAGATGTTTTAGGCTGTAGAAATGTGTACAAAAAAGTGAGCCTTATAAATGTTTGTTTTGGTAGCAAGAGAATAGCAAGTAAATACATACATATCATCCCTTACATAGTAACTATTAGTAAAATAGAAATTTAGTGATTTGAGGGATGTATGTCAATATAATTAGATTATTGTTTTGTATAAATTATAACGCTGTTATTTAAGTGAAAATATCATTAGGCAGGTCCCCCTATTAATTATTATCATTCCAATAATATAAATACACCAATCTTATCATTAGGTACAAAAATTTGTTTACAAAAGAGTCCTTTATAATACGATTAGTATTGTAACTTATATTCTAAATCAAAAGCAACATTGTATAGTTATACATCGGTCTATATGTACATTATTAAAAATATATTTTTTTTATATTTTAGTTATTTTTTAATGTTACTATTTTCTCATTTTAGAAAAACTGAACTTATACATCAATTTTTCTAAAATAAGTTGTATTATAGCAACTAAGGATTTTTCACTGTTTATATTATTAAGCTCAGCAACTAAATAAAGTTATTGTTACGAATTTTAATATATAACTTTTCTTCTGCCCTCAGAATCGAAATTTGATAAAAACTAGGTTAGGTTAGGTTAGGTTGATAGATAGATAGATTTATTGGTCTCTAAAAGTAATACATGATTTTATACATGTGACAAGTCAAATATGTTGTTAATATACATAAAAGCATAATATACAACAAAAAATAAACAATCTATAGAAAATGTATAAAACATATAATATACAACAAAGATAAATAATCAACAGAAAATGTATAAAACGACAGAGACGAAAACTATCTAAATAAACGTTTACAGAATAGTAAACATTTACTTCAGTAAAATAGAATTAAATTTGGACCAAACCCGGAACAAGCCAATTTCTTCGGGATTGTATTCTATGGCTATCCAGGAGTCTCTGAATAAAAGTCCCAAAAAATCCGCCGTGCAGAAGTGAAGAGAAAAGAGGCTAAATTTTGAGAGAAAGAGTTTAAGCTTCGGTATAGCATAAATCGGTTAAATATTAACAAAAGTATGGTTGTCAAAATGACAGATTCTTATAAAAAAGGGTATTTTTTGTATTTTGACACCATAAAAATGTAAAAATACTCAACAAAAACTTTTGTTGGTAATACTAATTAAACATGGTTAGAGATATCTCAAAACGAATTTTTAGCATCAGCGTCAAATAAAGATCAATTAATTAAACTTCTAACATCACATTTTTCCCAAAACAATATCACAGTCAAATGTAACGGATTCAGATGCTGATTATTTAATTGTAAAAACTGCTATTGATTGCTCAGCTGATATGTGTAACCCCGTTATAGTTGTGAGGCAAGATACAGACTTAATAACGTTACTCATTGAACATTGCAAAACAAAAAATGTGTACATGATGGAGGCAAATCTGATAAAATAACAAATATCTGTCAGTTCGATCTGTAACAGTTCGATCCAGCAGTTCTTCCGCCAACATCCGATGCCACTAAATATCATATTTATAGAGTGCATTAGCAAATTCAAGTCTGGTTAGTCAACAATCTTAATCCAGTGAACTGGATATTGAAATATAAAAAGTAATCTTTTTTTTATATAAATCTGTCATTTTGACAACTGTAACTTAGCTAATATTTAAACGATTGCAAAAAACTTTAGATCACATTAAAACTTAGCTCTTTCTCTCAATATTTTGCCTTTTTACTTTTTCTTAGTGTCATCCGTGTGGGCTATTACCGATTAAAGGAAAGAAGTGAACAATTTTAACATGGCGGCTCATTTTTTCTTCATTTCTGCACTGCGGATTTTTTGGGATTTTCAGTCAGAGAATCCTGAATAGCCATAGAATTCTGTCCCTAAGAAATCAGCTTGTCAATTAAGAAATCTTTAGTTGCCCTTTTGAATTTATTTTCAATTTGAATATTTTTTATATGGTTTGGTAACTTATTGTACATAGTAATACATCTATGGAGTGGAGAATGTTTAAAAGAAGTGGTTGTGTGACTTGGAATGTATAGAGTATTACCATGTCGAGTATTATGAGAATGATTATTATTAAGTGTTTCAAAATGAATGTTATTTTGATAAACGTGCATTATGCACTTCAATATGAATATAGATGGAACTGTCAATATTTTCTTATCTCTAAACACTTTTCGACAGGTCTCTAATGGCTGAAATGAAAAATTGATCTAATTAATCTTTTTTGAGCAATGAATTCCCTAAGCAAGTCATTGCCTCCACCCCAAGAAACAATATTATTTGCTATGTGACTGTAGGCCAAAGCGTAGTAGATGTTTAAGACTCCTTCAGTGTTTAAGCAGATATGTGAGTGGGCTAGTAACAGACCCTCCACTGCGACCATCTGGTCTATGTGACTCACTCCTAATAATATTTCACCCAATAGGTTCAGCTTTTTAATAAAGCCGACTACCTTATTGGGTGAGAGATTTTCCAGGACAAAAACTAACCTGGCAAATGTATTGATACTTTTTTAGTCTAAAACACAGGCACAATTTCTGTATTGTAGGACCACTGATTTTACGTTTATGGGTTATAGAGTACTTCCCTGATGTGAATGGTGTCGGTCTGCCTGCGCTAGGTGGTTGTGTTTCAGAGATATAGCGCCTAAAGACTTTATGGTTGCAAAAAACTACAGCGCAATTTTGATCGGCTTTTACTGCAAGAAGCAACCAAAGTTTTGTTCAGTTTTGGTACTACTACGCTAATGTGAATGAATTGGTACGTAATACTACATCATTTTCAGCCATCTTACTTATTGTTCATTTTTTGCAACAATAACATGTCTTTGAGCAGCCGTAGTTTATGTACACAGCAGTGTTTTTTTAGTTTTTATATAATTCACATGTAGGTATAGATTTCTTACTTTGATATACCACTTTCCGCCATCCCACTTATAGTTCATTTTTTGCAATAAAGCGTGTTTTAGGCGCTATATCTCTGAAACCCAACCACCTAGCATAGGCAAACCGACGCCATTCACATCATGGAACCTTCGAATGTAAATTCAGCAGTCCTACTATTTATTGCAGATATCATCAGGGGCGGCTCAAGGTAAATTTTCCACCCAGGCGGGAGCACTTTTTGGTGCCACTCCTTAAGATAATCACAGAAATTTCAAGGACGTACTACGTACTAAAGTGTAAGGATATTCTTTCGGACCCCGCGAAAAGTCTACTTTTTAACTTAACACATGCAGTAACATAACCGTGTATACACGGTGGTCCAAAATTGTCTCTGGATATTTATGTTGCCGATAGTACATCCAAAAATAAAGGTACTCTAAATAGATAATAAGGGGGATTATAAATATCAGTTTTTCGGCAATATCTTCCGATCGCTTTAAAATATATGTCATATTTTAAATTTAGATTATGGGCAACAATTTACATAGTACCAGTCAAACCCTCTCCTCTGCTTGAGGGGGTGGCTATCTATCTTTTATCCCTAACTTTTTTATTTTTACATATTTATAAAATTCTTGTAAAAAAACATTTTCATATCACTAGAAATAAAAAGATGTTCTTGTTGCATTTCGATAAACCATTCTCAAGTAATTTATGTTTACACGTCAATGTGCATTTACAACATATTAATAATAATTAATTTGTAATAAGTATAAATTTTTTTGTCTACACCATCTGTCTACACTATCTGAACGCTATTATAAGTTTACTTAGAGGAAGGTTCCTTTTTATTGTTTTAATATTTCATACAAAACAAATTGCCATTTAGTTATTTATAGACTGTAAATTTTGTAAGATATGAAATACATACAACTAATGTTGGTATAATGATTTTCTGAATATTCTGATTTTTTCCTGAATGAAAAGTGCATGTTACCTGCCTTCAATTATGCAAAATCTTTAACGATCAACTCCATGTCAATCAATAATAGGACAAGAAGCTTGAGGTATGAGGAGTGGGGTGTCTCATAAGTAAACAAACATATTTGCGTTACATTTTTTAATTATATAGACGGTTTTAACGTTATTTGACTGTTGTGCATTATTACAATTTAAACTGATATAGATTCTATTATTCGATATTAGTTTCCAACGAAAACTATTATTAAATTAAAAAAAGTATATTAAAAAAAAATTAGGAATTTTTGCCCTCAGTTTGGCGCCCCTCCGAGCCGGCGCCCCGGGCATCTAGAAAAGGGTGTTACCTTGTTACTGAAGTTTAACCGAAAGGATATTTATGCTTCCATGTTTTCATTTTAGGCACAGATTTTCCGTTTTTTGCCTTAAGAGGAATACCCTCAGTAGTTCCCCTTCAACGTTTCCAATATTACAAGCCATTTTAGTTATTGCCTATGCTTGGATTTTATTCGTAACAGGAGAGAGAAAGAATACATTAATTGGTTCTTTCAATTCAATGGAACACCTAACAAATGACCTTGGCACATTCGGTCTGCACTACTGCCACTACTCTTGTCTCTATGTTAGAAGTAATGCTACATAATAATATTTTTCTATAGGGTGTTGCTGATATAAATTTAATATTTTAATTTGACACATTACATTTTCAAGTTATAAAATAAAAATTTTAGACTTACTGGCGCAATCCATATTTTCTTATTTTATTTAAAGTAAAACAATAAAAATAAAGTTACGCTAAAAATTATTTTCGACAAAAAGTCAGCCGTGGATGTCAAAATAAACATAGTGATATTTTATTAACAATTTTTTAAATAAAAGAAAAAAATGAACATTATTTTTAATTTTGAGGAAATTTTGTACCTAAGGTTTTTGGGCAATTCTGAACAACTTTCAAAAATAAAATTTTCTTACAAAAATGCCTAATATGATTTTTTTGATTTTCTCCGTTTACTTTGGTATTGCAAAAGGCTTTGCATTTGTAGATGTTTTTTAGCCATAAGTATATCCTAATTTGTTCTTTATTTCAGTATGTTTGGTTCAAAGTTAAAAAAATTAAAAGATTATAAGTGCGACCCACTATGTGTAAATAAGTAATATATCCAAAAATTTTATTACTGTACTAAACTATTATATTATAACCATTCAAAGTCAGCTGTGGTTGGACTCGCAGTGTGATTACTGTGATTGCGAAAAAACTAATTTTGTTAATTTTCCAAATGTTAGCTTTTCAGTTTTTTATCAATTACCAGAATAGGCGATTAGTGATTTGCCCTGCCAACTCATGCTTAAAATTTCCAACTTTTGCCACGTCTTAGAAAGTTTGGGCATACCCCTAGGCCCTGCATATTAGCTATCACAGGTCCTTCACTGCTGGTTATATTGTCGTAGGAGAATTCTGTAGGGGTTTCATGAATGATTTAATATCATTAATTATGTTAAATATGATTTTTCAACTAGGGTAAAAACCAAAGAGGAATGGAACGAAGTAATTACACAGGAACTTATATTATAATTTTTTTTATAAGAAAGGGTACAAAATATTACATGCATAAAAACAATAAAATAGAATTGCAGTCGCCTTTACCATATAGTCTGTTCAATCCAATCAACAAATTTTGATACTTTGGTGTATACAGCGGGGGTATTCATCTGACCACATGACTTTCCGAACGATGTGATTCCTATTACGTAAAATTTACATTGGTTCCCTACTTTCGTTATAAGCAAGGGTCCACCAGAGTCGCCCTGAAATGTAAATAATGCATTCAGTGTCACCTTAACTGAACTAACAACTGTAATAAACAATACAGTTTTCACAAAGCTATGACGTCATCAATATTTTTTTTAATGTCAACCTGAATCTTTTGTTGTTACAGAATTTGAAAGATTGCATTTTCTTATATACAATGTGGTAAATATCGATACAGGTTTTTATGAAAAACTATCTTGAATTTTTTTTATTCATTTATTTGGACTTGGTTTCTACGAAAGCGTAGAAGGGTCACAATAAATTTTAAATATATTTTTCTTAAATTCCGACTTTTAATTCCAGGTTCAAAGTCGGAGTTTAACAATATTCCAAGTTTGAAGTCGGAATATAACATAATTCCGACTTCAAACAAGTGTTTGGTCATATAGATGACAAATGACCCTCTGTGCCTCTCTGTTCAGTGTCGGCATGACTTTATCAAACACTCTCGGAACTCGGAATTTAAGAAAAATATATTTAAAATTTATTGTGGCCCTTCTACGCTTTCGTAGGTTTCTACCTTCATGAAAATATATATTACCTGACATGTATCTTTGCCTCCTTTCAATTCTCCAGCGCATAACATGCTAGAGACGAGACCCCTTGGTAGGTCCTTGTTCTGCTGGTAAGTCCTGGTACAGTTGCTGAGGTTGTAGAGATTAAGCGTCACTTTCATTAATTTGTCGCTGTTATCTGCAGCAAAATCTGTTCTGCCCCATCCCGTGGCCACACCAGATCTTTGCGGAATGTCCTCCTTGGTATATAAACAGGCAGGCCGAATAAACTTTGTAAAAATGATTTTCTGTTTAGTTCTAATCAGAGCGATGTCGTTATATTTTAATGGATACTTGTAATCTGGGTGGACTATCACTTTTGCAACGTCGTAATCCTTATGTTCGGAACCATCGTTGCCAGTTGACAAATCTAGATCTCCGAGACGGATTTTTATTGGAGGACCCCTGGAATGATAACGGAAATGTCAGCCGAAAAATTTCAACAATTTCCAAAGTTACAGTTCATGTGTTAATACACCCATGAAGTTTAGTTACCCAGAGATATTGATGAGAATAATGTGATACTACTAATATTGTAATGTAATGTAATACCCTATATTACAAAAAGATTAGGTTTTGAAACAGTTCTACTTATTAGGTGAAATAGATGGTAGAGGATTACGTTCTTTTAACGTTTTCCTACGAATCTATATCAGCACATAAAATTTGGTTGTAAAGTTTTATATTTAAATGAAACCTGTAAAATAAGTTACTCCTACACACATTCCCAACCAGTAGTGAAAAAGATTACTGAAATAAAACACGTTTTAATCAACGTTTCTTTTACTGATATATTAACGTATAATACACGTTCATAATATGAGAAGTTGTAACAACCCGCGTTTGTGAAATGAGGAAATTAAACGTGTTTTATTGCATGAATATAGCAATTGAACTATGTTTTATTTAAAGGAAAAAAACGTTTTTTTACAACGTTAAAATAACTTATTGAGATGCACTGACATTCTAAATCTACAGGTGAAATAAATGGTAGATGATGACGTTTTTTTAATGTCTTTCTACTCATTTATATTAATGCATATAATTTACAATTTTTTTCCCACATTCCTAAATACGTGGACAATTTCAAAATTGCCTGTCATTAAATTGGTAAACCAAATGCTGACCTATAATAGGTCGAATTGAAGTGATACTAACTATAAATGTTAACAGGGAGTGGAAATACTTGCAACACCCCTGTACACATTATTCAGGGCCAGTCTGGCCCTGGGTTATGTGCCAACCGGCTGGCGGAAGATAAAGGTGGTATTCATACCAAAACCAGGGCGTGATACCTATGCCCAGGCCAAATCCTTCCGGCCTATTAGCTTAACATCATTTCTCCTAAAAACCCTGGAGAAACTGGTTGATGGGCATATCAGGGACGATAAATTGAGTACAGAACCTCTACATCGAAACCAGTATGCCTACCAAACAGGAAAATCTTGTGAATTAGCAATATATGAGCTTACTCATAAAATAGAAAGGGCCCTGGACAGCAAAGAAACTGCCATAGGAACCTTCTTAGACATAGAGGGTGCTTTTGACAATACCTCATTCGACTCACTAAGTGATGCAGTGAAGAGGCGCGGAGTGGAGAAGTCAATAACAAGATGGATCGACTCAGCACTCAGAACTAGAAAAATTCAGTCCACGCTAGGATCCACGACAGAGGAGGTGTCCGTGACCAGATGTTGCCCGCAGGGGGGGTCTTATCTCCTCTCCTGTGGTGCCTGGTTGCGGACGAGCTCCTATCTCGACTGGAACAGCGGGGAATATATGCGCAAGGTTATGCAGATTATATTGCCATCCTGGTAACAGGAAAGCACGAGGGCGCTGCATCAGAAAAGATGCAGCGCGCCCTCGTCATGGTAGACAGATGGTGTACCCAGGAAGGTCTTTCCGTGAATCCAGGGAAGACCACTGTGGTCGCCTTCACAAGAAAGAGGAAACTCAACCTGGGAAGATTATATCTCCTGGGAAACGAATTACAGGTGAGCAATGAAGTGAAATATTTGGGACTAATTCTAGATACCAAATTAAACTTCAATGCACATCTAGACAAAGTGACTACCAAAGCTACGCGGGCCTTATGGGCCAGCAGAAGAATGGTAGGCAAGAACTGGGGACTACAACCAAGAATGGTGCACTGGCTGTACCAAATAATAACCTATGCCTCCGTGATCTGGTGGCATAAAGCCGGAAAAGGGGAGGCAATGAGAAAACTACGGAAAGCACAAAGACTGGCTTGTCTAGGCATAACGGGAGCAATGTCAACAACGCCTACCGCAGCCATGGAAGCGCTACTTTACCTGCCCATACTATAATTAGTAGTGGAGAGTGAGGCACTGTTGGCGGCGTACAGGCTGAAAATAAACGGACATGGGACCATTCCAAGAAATATTCGAACAAATAAGAAAAAATCGACTACTAGATATGCAGTCAGATAGGATTGGCACAAGCCACAACTTCACAAAGACCTTCAGGGCATACATACCCGATAGGGAAGAGGAAGGAACAAGGCAACTGCGAAGACATCCAAATGATACCATATGGTATACTGGGATCGAAAACGTCAAGAAGTACTGGAGCAGGTGTTACGGGGGACCAACCAGGGACAGACATCAGTCTGAACCTGGGCAGTATCGCAATGGTGTTCCAAGCAGAAGTCACAGCCATAGAAATCTGTGCACAAGAAATGATCCGGAGGTCATATACTGACAAAAGAATCCGCATCATCACTGACAGTGTAGCAGCTATCAAAGCTCTGAATGCAGTAGAGATACATTCCAAAACGGTAAAAAGACTGCCTTGAATCCCTGGTGAAACTGGCGGAACACAACAGTATACAACTGGAGTGGACGCGAGGACACCAGGGCAATGAAGGCAACGAAAAAGCAGATAAGCTGGCCAAAGAAGGCGCAAAAACAGCCTTGATGGGACCGGAGCCATCCTGCGGGATATCATACAATACCGCAAGAGGAATGGTAAAGGAACTATTGAATCAGAAACATATCTTGTATTAGACTGGCGCGCCGGGGATGAGACAGTCACGTATGTTCATCACTGGTGGGCCATCCAAGACAAAGACTAACGAATTGCTAAAGCTGAGCAGAAAACTGCTGAGATGTGCAGTGGGAATTCTAACAGGACACTGCATACTGAACAGACACCTAACCAACATAGATGTGAAGGATAATCCAGAATGCAGAATGTGTGGTGAGGATGAAGAAACTCCTCACCACATACTATGTGAATGCCCAGCCTTGGTGGCTGGGAGGTTTTCATACTTCGGGGGACTAACCGTGACCCCGGAAGAAATAGCCAGAGCTCCCATTGACTCTCCTTTTGGAGAGGAACGGGATTAATGGGATAATGAGACTATGGGGTACAATAAGCTCAAGCTTCAGTACAGCGGGGCTTCGGCACCGCAGCCCATAAGGAAAAAAAAAAACTATAAATGTTAGTCGGGATATTTTAATTAAACATACTTACGCATCTCTCGTAAACGTGCAGTGAGCAGCGGTGAGAACATATCTGTCGCTAATAAGAGTTGCGCCACATCTCCATGTCTGTTCCTCAGTGTTAAACCCAACAGCAGCCTAAAATTCAATAGTGCATGTAAGTGAAAGAGATATGTCATTAGAGAACAGTCATTTTATTTTGACAAAAACGTTAAACAAAGTTGAGGCAAGTACCAAAAAAAAGTACTTTATTCAATGGTTTTTTCAATGGTTTTCTTATATTCAGAAATCTGTATTTATGTTGTAGTATGTATGTATTTATAGGTCAAATTTTGCACACAGGTTTAGTTCTGATGACAGTACAATATAGTATATATAATATCGTTCTAAATCCAATATGGCAGACGCCCTAAGATGGCGGCTTACCTTTTTCTTCACAACCTCCTTGACATGGGTATCAGATGAAAAGGTTTGACGAGTAGAATATAATAAGCTATGTGACGTCATTCTAAACCCAATATGGCGAACACCCTGGCGGATTACCTTTTTTTTTCACAACTTTCTTGACATGGGTATTAAATGAAAGGGTTTAATGAGTAGAATACGATAAGCTAAATCCAAGATGGCGGCTTAATTTTTTTTTCATAACATGGGTATCAAATGAAAGTGACGAGTAGAATACTACGTAGAAGCTACGCGACGAAGAGTAAAAAGTTAAAAATTAATAAATTAAAGAAAAAACTTTAAAACCAAATTGCACTAAAAAGTAGAAAATAATTTTAACTTTTTACATAGAAAATCATTGGGCGCTCATAAAATGTAAACGTAAATCAAAATGATTTGACGAAGTAATATTCTATTTACAAAGTTAAATTATTTTCTTTTTTTTAATGCAATTTGGTTTTAAAAGAAAACTTTATTTTTTTTTTAAAGTTTTTTTAAATAAATTTATTTTTTACTGCTTATATTAAGTAAAAGTAATTCGAAAAAGTGCAAAATAATTACTCTATGAAGCACTTTCAGTACTTACAATACTTACAGTAGGGTACCTTAAAAGTATTTTTTTTCAATAAGTAGAGTGAAATTATTTAGAGAAGATAACATATGTCACGGCTATCACGCATCGAGTATATTTGTGGACACGATATCAGTGCCGGGTAAATTTATTTTTTTTAAATAAAATAAAACTACTTTACGATTTTCGTTTATTAATAATAATAATAATATTAATAATAACTTTATTTCCTTTTGACCTGCTGCAATACAAGTTTTGGATGAGTCAAATATAAATTACAACTAAGAAAAAAATACATAATACAAACGAAGTCAAAAAAACTAAATACAACAAAAAATAGTATTACACATACTTAGTAAAATTTTAATTTAATAAATAACAAACAAACAAAAATTTAAATAAACAATTAATACATTAACAACATAAACCATTTCTATGGCTCAAATATCAAGTAGTAGTAGCAGCAGTACAGAAGTTGTAAAATTCATAATAAGTGTAAAAACATTGGTCGATCAGGAACTTCCGAACTGCACTTTTGAAACAATTAATTTTTTTCCTCTGCATGATAAATACTTTTTGTATTCCTGAAGAATTACCCCAGCAAAGTAAACCATATGAAAGTGTAGAGTTTATATAACCATAATAAACAGTTTTTAGTGAATCACTATCTTATTTGTAAAATTGCAAAGTTTTTACTAGTCAAGTTTTTTATTACACCTTCAGTATGGTTTTGCCAAGATAAATGTTTGTCCAACTGAATACCTGTGTGAGGTGAGGTACGGTACCGGTTTCAGTGACTGGGCTCGATCGGCGAAGTTAAGCACATCCGGGCGAGTCCATCACTTGGATGGGTTACCGTAACTCATCTCGCCGTCCTGGTTAAGTGGTAGAGTAGCATTAGCTAAACTTCGCCAGGACGTTAATATAAATAAGGCATTTAAAATAAAAATAATCATTTTACACAATCATTTTGACAGATAGACTTGTCATTAACTCTAACCAGTACACTTACATCATTTTTAGTTCCAACTGGTGTGTATAACAGGAGATTAGTTTTTTGTGCAGTTTTACTAAGTGTATCAATATTTTGAGCAGTAATAATAGCCGAAGTATCATCAGCAAAAAAGGTTAAAAAACTGTTAGCTTTTACATTTTCAATTATGTTATTAATAAAAATTATAAATAATAATGGACCGAACACACCCCCTTGTGGTACTCCTGTCAACAACTATATTTTGACTATAAGCGTGCCTTTGACATGGTAAACCATGACTTACTTAAACAGAAACTCTATTACTACGGAGTAAGGGGATTGTCCTATAGTTGGATCTCTTCCTATTTGTCTGAGCGTTCACAGATGGTTGTACTACAGGCAGGTGGTAGGGAGCATAAATCCGACTTGCAACCTATCAAGATGGGGGTGCCTCAAGGGAGTATCCTAGGCCCCCTACTATTCTTAATCTTTATAAACGATATAGCCGAATCATTCGATAAACATTTCCACAGCTCAATAACTTTATTTGCAGACGATATGTCAGCAATTGTCTCAGCCGACAATGTAAATATGCTTAGTACAGCAGCTATTGATTGTACAAATACTGTCCTTGACTACACCCTTACGAACAATCTATTATTAAACTTCGATAAAACTGAACTTGTGATGTTTAATACTACAGCTCCCAACTATAGTCTTCTGGTCAGAACTATGACGGGTGCTCCTAGCATTAATCAGACTGATAACACAAAATTCTTGGGTATCCAGATTGACAGCAGGTTATCATGGACTCTCAAATTAATAATGTTCTAAAAAAACTTTCACTCAATTGTTTTATCATCTGGAGACTTAGGTCGTATGTGAATTTAAAAATTTTGCTTTCATACTATTTTTCGTATGTAAATTCAGTATTGTGTTATGGCATTGTCAGCTGGGGCAATGCAAATCGGATAAATGAGGTACTAACTGCGCAAAAACAAGTTCATTGCCTAGACAACAGGCATGCACTAGCGATACCAGTCTATGGGCATTGTGACGTATTGCTATCTTCTCTAAGTAGTTTCACTCTACAAGCAAAAGTATAAACTTGAAGTATTTTGAATGTACTGTAAATCCTTTTACCAGTATTTTCTAAGTTAAAGAGGGCTTTACACTGCTGAGCGCTGAGGTAGTTCTTCCTTATGCTACAAAACCTTTAAGTTATTATGATTTTCGTAGTTGGCTTCTATAGAAACTTGCACCTATTACTGTTTACTATGTTGAACAAAAAAATTTTCTTTTCATTTAGCAATAAACACATACAGTGGTCGAAGGTAAAATTCTTTGCTCCTGTATTTGCATTTAGGTAAAATTATTGTTAATTTTTATTTGATACTTTGAAAGGCTGTCGGAGTAAATAAAAGTACTGAGGCAAAGTACTGGACGTACAACACAAATATACAGGGTGTTTTATTGGTCCGTCCTCAATGAAACACCCTGTATACTTAAAGTAAAAAGTACTGCTACGAGTAAATTTTGATAATAATAATAATAATATCTTTATTTTCATAAGACCCTGTTACAGGTATTGAAATATAGTCAAATTTGCATTTGCGTAAAATATATTAAAAACACATAAGTCTAGACAAGATCATATTGTAAACATGATACAGAACATATAAATAAACAAATAAATAAAGACGAGAAGTGCTAATATAAACTAAGTACACTCATGAAAACTAGTACAACTTAAATATTCACTTATAGAATAAAAGCTGTGCCTAATTAAAGTGGCGCGAACTGTGCTCTTAAAGAGGTGAATGTTGTTAATACTTTTTATATTTTTAGGGAGTTTGTTATAAAGCTTGATGGACATGACATAGGGCTCATTGGCTACTATTGACAGTTTGTGTTGGGGAATCGTCAAATTTTGACTGATCCTTAAGTCATGATCAGTAAAGTTGTCCCTAGGAACATAGTTGTTATAATGAGACTTGACATAGGACACACATCTGAGTATGTAAAGGGATGTTACTGATAAAATATTAAGTTCTTTGAATAAAGTTCTGCAGGAATGACGTAGAGTTTTAAAGGTCATAGTACGTAAAATCTTTTTCTGCAATATAAGGATTTCATTTATGCGACTGCAGTTACCCCAACAGATAACACAATAATCAAGGCTAGATTGTACATAGGCATAATAATACATTTTTAATATATCTATATTGACAAATTTTCTCATCTGCCATATAAGAAAGCAATGTGTAGATAATTTGGATAGTAACGAGTCAATATGATCGTTCCATGTTAAATGAGAGTCGATGTGTATACCAAGATATTTTACAGCATTATTTTGTATGATGGTTTTATTATTAGCTCTTACTAACAAGTTGATGTCAAGCTGCTTTGTAGAGAATACCATTAGATTGGTTTTTAAATTATTTAAAGCTAAACCGTTAGTCGAGCAGTAATTCTCCATCAGAGAAACCGTGGTATTTGTTTTTGTAGATAACAGATCAATATTACTGTCACAGTCAGCGGTAACTGCATCATCTGCGAATAGAGAAATAAATGTGTCGTGCAAAGAGGGAACAACATCATTAAAAAACACAATAAATAATAAGGGACCCAACACACTCCTTTGGGGAACCCCAGTGGACACCGGTCTGGGTCTAGAAACATAGTTTTTTCCATTTTGACTCAAAATTACTTTTTGTTGCTGGTCTGCCAAATAAGTTTTTAACCAGGTTAGAGCAGGCCCTCTAACACCATACCTATTAAGTTTGTCTAGTAGCAAGTCATGTTGGATCGTATCGAATGCTCGAGTTAGGTCAAAGAAAACACATGCACTTTGATAGTGAGTACCTCAACTTTGACAGTAAGTAAATTATAAAAAGAACTGTTACCATGAATGGAAATTCTGCGGCTGAGGCTGGCTCTCCTCCAACAATAAGGGGAACGCTGTTGTAATCACATTTTTCTACATTAATACTGATTGGTTCTGTGTGAGTAACTAACGGAAGAACTATGACAGTCCCAGTAACTGCTTTACTATATTCTTCACATTCTAAAAGATAGTTTTATTATTATTTATAGTTCTTAATTACGAGTAGTATTTTACGTACTTTGTTCGCTTATCCTCAAATTATTATGAGATGCTAGTGATGTCCCTGGATTGTCTTCGGGGAATGTGAGGGGGTCTGGTTCCGATGCAAAATTATCGACTACAAAATATTTATAATAAAACTAGTTTAAATAACTAATTTTTGTCTTTGTCTTACCTGGACAACAAACAATCGGTGTCACTAATTCATAAAATCCGCAGAGTGTTGGATCGATGCCTCTTTTCGCCTGCTCTTCAATAACTGGACAGTCTGAGGAAATTTTGCACAGTCCTTCATCGCCAGTACTTTTTAAGACACATCTGTCTCCAACTAGAAAAGTGATTTCTTATATTATTTGAGATACGCATATTATGGATATTGAAACTGAATGAGCAGGCCCCCCGTATCAAATCATGGGCATGAAAATTTGAAAAAACAAATTTTGTCAACAGCTCTGGTGTGCCCCATCAGAAGCCCGAGCCCCTAAACTCAGTACCCGTTAGGGCAGGCCGAAAAAAATGAAAATTTAAATTTGCAAATGATATAGCTTATAATTTGTTACTATTTATGTAAAACTAATTTGGTTACATTTTTAGCCAAATCGGTTAATATCTAGCCGCCCCCCCACGGTCTTGAAAATGAAAGAAAAGGCCAATTTTTCGATTTTTAACATTTTTCAAATTGAAGTTTGAAATTTTTTTATAACTCATTATTAATGTCTGAACGTGTTTGGCAAAAGTTTTCCGAATAAAATATTTTTCAGTTCCAGGGAAATTAGATATGTTGTACAAAAAACCTTATTTTCGTCAAATTCCACTTTTTAGTGACAAATTTCTAATTTTACTGGAACTGAAAAATATTTTATTCGGAAAATTTTGGCCACACGTTTAGACATTAATAAAGAGTCATAAAAAAATTTCAAACGTCAATTTGAAATTGTTCAAAATCGAAAAAGTGGCCCTTTCCTTCATTTTCAAGGCCATGGGGGGCCGTCTAGATATTAACCGATTTGGCTAAAAATTTAATTATTTTTAGATACATAGCAACAAATTATAAGCTATATCATTTGCAAATTCAAATTTTCATTTTTTTCGGCCCACCCTCGCTAGTACCCATATGGGGGGCCTGTAATGAGTCTTTGCTCTTTGCCTGGGAGTATTCTGAGGCCGTTGGCTTTAATGAAAGTAGGTTTTTTCATTTATCGACTGACTATTTTTTATTTTCTTTTCTTATACCTTCTTTTGTATTTATTTTACATTTTTTACAGTCCTTTTTGCGAATATACAATAAAAAGTGCTATATGACAAAAATAAATGACAGTCATCATCTAAAAAATTAAAATGACGCATTTAAATATTTTAAAATATGCCGTGTTATCTAGGTAAGCAAATTCACTAAAAAAAATCGAGAAGAATAATCGGAAAGCTGAGAAAAAAATAAGTTGAATTAAAAAAAAAAACGCCCATCTAGCCACTCCTGAAGTCGAGAAAAGAGAAATAAAGCTGTCGCTGCGGTGAAACTGTTAAAATACGCCGCTCGCAGTAAAGGGGGGAGGGGGATCGGGCGTCTAGCGTCAGCGCGAGCGCCAAAGATGCAATTTTCTCGATTTTTTTCCATGGCCCATTTATATATATACCATGGCACTTTTTGTAAGTGATAACACACACTTTGAGAAATATTCAGTTAAATTTTCAAATAAAAATATTTTCAAATGTCGCCGTAATTGCAGAAAACGTGAATTCTTCGGCTCCAAAGCATCGGAGCACAATTTTTTTTTTACTTTGTGTTTTTTTATTAGAATTGAATTGCCGTTGATTGCAATAAAATTTATGCAAATTCCACAATGTATTAACTGAAACAAAACTGTAAAATATTAATTTAATCTGTTAATATAACAGTTTGAATTTATTTTTTTTTTTATAAATTAATTGCAAGAAAAATAATTAATATTTTGCAACGGGACAAAGTGCATTTTATTAAGGGTAAAAATATGTATTATTTCTCATAATATCGTTAACATACAGATTTTATATTTGTTTCTACAATACTTCAAAGTTCGAGAATCGAAAAATTCAATTTTTTTTAGTTTTTTTCCATAAAGTGTTAACAATCAAAGATTCGTTCTTTGCGTATACCTACCTTATAAGGGAGCTCATGACGAAGAAATTGACGAGTCTAACGTTTTTCTACGACCTTTAGAAGAGAAGATATAAACTAAGTTGCAAAATTCATTTTGTTTACAAAAAGTTAAATAACAATTAAAGCCGCCATTTTGAGTGGTCAACACAATTTTTTTCGGATTCCTGAGGAAATTCTGTAGGGGGTAGACTAATTTTTGGCTAGGCCCAAAACGTTCCGAAAAATCGTTATTTTTGAAGCTAAAATCACCGGAGTAAATTTAGCCTACACGCGTATCTATTGGCGGATATTTCAGCAGATTGAATCTAACTGATTGTATTGTGCTTAGACCCCTAATATTATATAGGTTTTAGTTGTTTATTTCAATATATCCTGAAACTTACGAGGCTCGCAAAACATTAAAAATTCTACTAGTAAAAGATTAGTAAAAAGTATATTTTTAAGTATGGTTGAACTTTAGACATCTAATGTAAACAGATTCTTGATTGAATAATTAATTAATTAAATTTGAACCTTGGTCCTTGGCCTACTTAAATAGGTGCAGTGTTAGTCTTGAAAAATGCCAGAAGAGTCAGACCAATTATTTTTTTTTTAAATGGCATTTAAAAGCAACGAAATTATTTTATTATGTACTTAGTCCAGTCGAAACAGTTTTCATGTAGAATTCAATTACAATGAATATAGGGTCTCGCCGGTTAAGAATATAGAATTGGACCCAGCGGCTTATTGGCAGGGGTGGATGGGGTTAGCCCAACCGGCCCTGGCAATTTTAGGGAAACGGCCCAATCATTTTTTTTTGGTGGGCCAATGTGTAAGGGAAAAAAATGCGCCACAGGAGAAAATTTTGTATTTTTCAAGGTCAAAGGCTCTAAAATTAAAAGTTGGAAATTCGAGGAGCAAAAACATTTTCTTCAAAATATAGATTTCGTCAAACGAATTTTTCTTTTTTCATGTAATTGCAATAATTATTTAAAGGTTCAAAGTACTAACACATAGTTGACTCAACCACGGTCTAAAGCAGACTGCTACCGTCTTTGCAATATTTTTAAGAACGCAACTAAATATCCATACTCTTTATTACAATTTATTCACATTGAAAAACAAAGAACGAAATAAAAAATTTAAAAATTTTAACAGTATAACAATAAATAATAATCAATAATAATTATGACTAATATTGTCTACATAAACATCGCTAAACATCAAAAACAAAACAATACAAAATTAAGTTTCAGAGGTCAAAAGAAAAAGAAAGAAGACCCCCTTAATACATCAGAACTTTCGAACATACAAAATCAGGTTATTGGGTTAATAACTTTTTATAAATGACATCTGGCATTTATGTCAGTGGCCGAGTTTTTAAGATAGCAGCCTGAAAATCACATTTGGGACTTCTTTCGTTATAAGTAAGGGACTAAGGAGGGAAAAGAGCTGACGGTTACATTTTTTCGGCCGTTTTTTATCATCCGGAACAAATGCTTATTTACCTCGGACCGGCCCTGCTCGGCCCCAGAGCCACCGGCCCGACGGGCATTTGCCAGTTTGTCCCCCCTTCCCATCCACGCCTGCTTATTGGGCTATTCATTCACATGAATGTTGCTTATGACTAGAAATGCTCAATAAAATATATAATAAACCTCTTTCCTCTATATTACCAGAGTTATGGTGGTAACAACCCTCAACTTTAAAATTAATTTTTTTCAAAACTATTGACGATAATTAAGTGAAATTAATAGGAGATGTTGATATAAAATAGCTTTATATTTTACATTTTTTTTTACATTCCTATTACGTCATTTGGTTAATAAAAAAGATAACTTAATTTTTGAGGGAGCTGTTTTTATATCAACCCCTTTAGTGACAAAAAAATCTATATTATTTAACACTAAAATAATTATCGTGTGTAAAAATTACTTCAAGATCAGATTTGTGGAAGATGCATAAAAATGTAAATCTAGGTATATAATGAATATAGACAAAAAAAAATTAAGTACGAAGACCTAGACCACTAATTCCTATTCGTTTGGAAACTAATAATCGAAAAAATATGCTACTACTTTTACCTTGGCTCTCAATTATTTTTTTTTGCTTAAGAAGTATTGATTTTATTAGATAATATAATTAATCCTCAGGAAGGGACACTAGCGAAAAATGTTTCAGACAAAAGTTGTTCCGTTTAGAGGGGAACATTTTTGGGCAGAACAATTTTCCACCCCCCACCCCTGATGAGCTTGGGGTGGGACTAACTTTTGAATTTTTAATGGCACTCTCTATTTTTGATCACGTATTCTGATTCTACGAAAAAAATTACATAACTTTTGTACCACACATTTTTTCTGCCCCCCCCCCCCCCATTCTGATGAGTGGGGATGGAATTTTTAAAAACCTGCAGGCGAACATAAATGTTTCAAACAAAAGATGTCCTCTGAACAAAACAACTTTTGTTTGAAATATTCCCTAAAAATGCACTACAGTTCAGAGATGTTCCCCTGCAGGTTTTTGAAAATTCAAAAGTTACCCCAATTCCCACTCAGAAGGAAGGAGGGGAGAAACAAATGTTTGGTACAAAAGTTATCTAATTTCTTCCGTAGAATCAGAATACGCGATAAAAAATATAGGGTGCCATTAAAAATTCAAAAGTTAGTCAGCTCATAGCTTTCATTGCATTTGAACAAAAAAAAAATAAATAATAATAATAATATCTCCTGAAGAAGTTAGAAGAAGTTACAAATAATTAAAAGAAGGGTGGAATTATGTAGTAATTTAGGTGAGGTACTATTTGAATAGGTTTCTAGTTAAATTCGTCGGAACTGTTAATTGTGTTAAAAAATAAAAAGCTATTTACTTTTAGTATTATTTTTTTTTTGTTCAAATGCAATGAAAGTTGGCATATGGCTTTCAATGCCAAATATTTTATCCAAATAGAATTTTTTCGTAAAATTAACAGAAAGACCAGTTTACCTTCAATGATTTATTTTCTTCTTAGACCAACTCAGCGAGTTAGATTCCATTTTAACTGAAATTTGGTAGAAATCCATTTTACGTCAAGCACACCGAGACTGCAGAAAATGAAAGCCGTACTAATTTTTTGTTGGTATTTGAAATCGTCTACCCCAAAAACCCATAAAACGATATCCAACATCGGTAGTGGGGTGGGGGTGGTAGTGGGGGTGGTTGAAGTAAAAAAATATTTTGAGGTTTTTGGTTCTTGCATGTATACACACTAAATCACAATTTGTTTTTCTCCCCCTTTAATAATGGGGTGGAGGAGGTAATGGGGATGGCTAATTGCAAAAAATTTTTTGAGACCTTATAGCTTCTCTTGTATATAATAAATACCGATTTTATGGACTCTTACCTGCTAGATTTATCTATTTATCACAATTTACCCCCCAACCCTTCAACGGAATAAGAACAAAATACAATCTAGTTCCAGATCACGTTAAAATACATATGAGTACCAAATTTCAAGTCAATATCTTAAACGGTTCCAGAGTAATTGCACAAAAAAAGTTACAGACAGACCGACAGAGAGAAATTTTTTTTTGCTCAAACTTAAAATTTCGACGTTTGATGACATTCTAAGCCTATTTGAACAATAAAAATTTTCATTTTTTTTTGTCGTTTCGTTACTATACTTCCACTGGATGTGGAGGCAAAATGGAAAATCGTAAAATTTTCACTACTTTTTAAATGATATTAAAATAGTTTCAATTTTAGAATCGAATAATGGTTTGTCAATAACAGTTATTTCTGCAAGAAATGCATAAAGTGACATTTCCAGAGCGAAGATCGCCAGATAACTTCAACTGTTTTCAGTGCACTCTACGACTGCCCAATTTGCATATTTAAATATAAGTACATTTCAGGATTAAATTAAAGCGAAAAACAAATAAGTATCCCTAAACAAATAAGTACCCATAATTTGACGTTTCTAAAGTGAAGATCGTGAACTTCATTTGTTTTCAATGCCCTCTTATCATTCGGCTATGCACCAAGCACCAGAGTGAAATAATGTTACTTTTTTCAAGCTGTTTACTTTTATCACTTCTACCATAAACATATTTTACGTACAAAAAAAAATGAAAAACATTAGTTTTTTAACAGCCATACAAAAAATCATTTCCGTAAACTCCCCGATATGAAATACAGATCCTTCTAGATTTGTTTTTAAACTTTTTTACGAATGACTATGTGAAGAATATCACTCGGAGAAGATATGACAGATTTCTATGTGGTTATTGTAAGTATATGTTTCTTAAAACTGTGCCTACTATTTTTTGCTTCCTCTCTTTTTTTAATAATTTCAAGCAAGAACCTACTCGGGTTTCTTATTATATATACAAAAAAATATAATACCCTAAAAATTTGCATTCCACCTGTCTAGGTGTCCAGATATGTATTAACGAATTTTTTTACAAGTAACCAATATTTGTTGTTAAATATTTTTCTTCGTATGTGCAAATCGTGCAAATCTCAATTGAAATTTGAAAAGTTAATCAAATATGTTTTGTCACTAGTTCCTAAATTTGTTTAAATTTTCTTTGTCTGTTGGCTCACTGAGTGTGAAGTAGTTCCATTTTATGAATACAAAACAAAATGTTTATTTATGCTTTTTCTCAGGCAATTAGGTACGATAAAAACAAAACTAGTTTGATCCACGTCACAATCGGTAGAGAATATACCACCTTACAAATTACAATTTAATGTAAATACTCCAACCTTAAATTCAAATTCAAATGTTTTTTACGTTTCGGTACTAATGTAGAGCAATTAAACTTACCCTGCGCAAACGCAATGGAACAGGCTGTTAAAAATGCAAATATACGATGTATTTGTTTTCCTAACATTGTGAATCGTGCACTATAACACTAGCATCGTCCGATTCATTCACTATTCTGCGACCTTTTATGGAGAAATATAAGAACTGTATGCAAATATCACTGGATTTACCAGGAGTCATTGGCGTCACTTTAACTTGTTTTCTAAAACAGATATGTTTTTATTGTGATTGTCAACAGGACGACACTCCAATTCTTACAATAATTTCACTAGAGTTCACATGTTGATTACCTACCCAGTATATAGCCGGTATCAAACTAACAATCGATATTTAATTGCTTTCAGTCCACTTCACCTTAAAGCAGGTTTACCGCGTTGTGGGAATCTCATAAATTATGCATTTGTTGTTTTTAAATTTAAATTTTATTTTAATGTACAGGGGAGTTCCTACGAAAATTAATATTTAGCTGATTTTATATAATCAAAAAATTTTGGCAGTGACGATCTGCAGAATTTAATTCAATTCCCCGTATAACGCGTAGCTCTTGAATTACTTCCACGTCCAGTGGAAGTATAGCAACAACAAAATTTAAAAAAATTTTTATTGTCCAAATAGGCTTAAAATGTCATGAAACGTCGAGATTTTAAGTTTGAGCGAAAAAAAAAATTCTGTCTGTCGGTCTGTCTGCCTGTAACTTTTTTTTGTGCGCACGTTTACTCTGAAACCGTTGAAGATATTGACTTGAAATTTGGTACACACATGTACTTTAACGAGATCTAGAACTAGATTATATTTTCATCTTGTTCCGTCGAAGGGTTGGGGGGTAAATTTGGGGTAAATGGGTAAATCAAGCAGGTAGGAGTCCATGAAATTGGTATTTGGTATATACAAGAAAAGCTGAGGTCTCAAAAAATTTTTTGGCATTAGCCACCCCTATTACCACCCCCACCTCCTTATTAAAGGGGATGAAAAAAAAATGTGATTTAGTGCATGTACAGGAACCAGAAACCTCAAAATATTTTTTTACTTCATCCACCCCCCAATACCACCCCCCTATCACCACCCCCACCCCACTACCGATGTGGGGTATCGTTTTATGTGTTTTTGGGGTAGAGGATTTCAAATATTATATTATTAAAGTTCCATAAACAATTATTTTCACATACAAAGTTTTTCGTTGGGAGTGACTCGGATAGAGAATCTGGATGTGGAAGTAGTGATTCCTTGGGCAGCGGTTTTTATGTACCTATATACTTATAGCCGGAGGCGAGAATCTCGAAATGTGCAAAACCCGACGCCCTTTTAAATGAACCCTTCGCCCTTTTAAATGAACCCTTCGCCCTTTTAAATGAACCCTTCGCAAATACAATAACGAAGAGTATATTGTATTTGATCGGCACATTTCTAAAACCGTAAATATCGCTCGCAGACAAAAAATTTTCATATTGTGTTAGTGAACAAATTCTGAACAACTTTCAAAATGTCCGCCTGTCCGTCCGTCCGTCACGTTTCTTGTAAGCACGATAACTGAAGAAAGAAAAATCCGATTGTATTGAAATTTGGACAGTAAGTTAGTGTTAGCTAGAGGAAGAACCCTATTGTTTTTGAACAAAATCGATCGGTAAATAAAAATGTTATTAATGATTTAAATTTGAAAAAAAAAATTTTGATTTTTATGTTTTCGTGATTGAACAGAAATTTGGTGGATTGACATTTCATTTTAATATCTAAATATTTATATATTTTACAAATATACATTTCATATTGTAATATACAACCGTGAAAATATGATTTTAGCTCGTGTCTTATAATGTAAAAATTTACATTTTTTTACGTGTAAGGTGGTGGTGTAGTTCTTACGGTTTTAATTGAAATTGACTCGGAATCCAAGGGTCCCGGGTTCGAAACCCAAATGGGGTTCGGTATGTTTTTTTTATTTTCACTTTATTTTACACTGACTCTTTTACCAACTAAGTTCGTACTATAAAATTAAAAATGTCTAAAACTAACATTATTTACAAAAAATTGCGAAGAGTATCCTATAGAATGTGTAACAATTATATAAAAAGTTCAGTGAACAGGCGAAGAGTACGTTTTTAGCTTGTTGATATTGAAGTCGGTTAGAAATACGTTTGAATTCGGTATTTGTTCATTTTTACACCGACCTCACCTTGACCACTCTAACGTAACCAACTACCGAGCCATTACCTTATTAATGCCGGAACTACGGATTGGCAAGTTGGCGACCGCCAGGGGTGCAAACCCCTTTGAGGGGCGCAGCATTCAGTGCATGCCAAAGGTGCAATTTGCCCCAGTTCCGCCTCTGTACCTTATTACAAGTAGTCGGGAAAAATTTTGAAAAGATAACTGTCAGTTATGGATCATCCATAATGCACCACCAATAATGTCCAAACAGACAATAAATTGGCGAACAAGTCGGCTGCCTGTTGGTATAAACAGCCTTCGACTTTTATATAAATGACAACAAATTCGATACCCAGACCATATCATATGGATTTTAAAACACTATCTTTCAACTCCAAGTTAAAAACAAATTGTCCACTCCATTTACTCTTGAACAAGGTGTATCTCAAGGTTATCTCCTTTCTCCAGTACTCTGCAATATTTTCTGCTATGACATGTGTTATGACTTGCCAAAAACTGTTTTTGTATTCTTGGTCAAATAAATGTATTCTATTCTATTCTATGTAATTACAATTTGGAACGTCCACGGAATATTAACTATAATGCATATACAATTTGCTGAAGATAATTGCGCTGTCTTTCACTGGAAATCATTGAGAAAAACCATTGAAAATTTACGGATAATTCTCCATCAATTAATTTACTTCAACAGACAGTCCAACCTTCTCTACCTTGCAAGGTATCGATATTGACTGCAAGCTAAATTTTAAGTCCACACAAAATGGTGTAAATAAAGTGTTATATCAAGGATCAAACACTTTAGATCTCTTACGTATAAAAATGAAGGTATAAATACGTCGACAGTATAAAATGATTTGCCGACCCATACTGGTATATGGTTTTCATTGTGTTTGGGAATTGTCGAAAGACAGCCTCACATATCATCGAAGTAAGGGAAAGGAGTAGCCTGAGGAAAATCACGAAAATTAGGTATCCCAATAATCCTTTGTACAATCCTTCCAATAACTTTTTCTACAAAAAATTCAAAATTGAACCTATATTCTCCCGATTCGAAAGACTTCTCCAGTAATTCATCTAATATCTTTTAATTTGCCCAACAAATCTCAACATCCTGATATTTCAAAGTCTTCTATTTGGAACATTTTGCACAAGAAAAACCTATATCCTTCTCATTTCTGAAATGACAGCTATATTATTAAACATCTTATATGGCCGTGAACGCAAAATTGGTATTGTACAATACTCATATACAAAGTAAGGGTTGCCTTAAAAAAATCAATAACGTCATTCATCAGCCACAATTGATGTCATTGATTTTCCAGTGACGTTAAAAAACAGGCAACGATTTCAATCAAGTTGCTATTGTGTATTTTCCGAGATTTGAAATTGTTCCATACTTTAACTCATTGTATATTATGTATATACCTACGTAATTTACTTAATGTGTAGTAGCCTTAAAGGAAATTATATACCCGTATTTTTTTATATTATTATACAATACTACTGTCTGTAAGGAAAGAAAAGTCATTAAAACGCGGATTCAAGTTACATGAACGTCATCAAAATTGGAACTAGGATAATAATTGTGAATTCCTTGAATAACATTCATTAATATTTATATTTAATTGGATTTATACTTTGTAACATTAAAATGAAGATTTGTCTCACCTTTTTATGCTTCTGAAATGAATTTTTCTTGTTAATATCGTAATGTTTAGCAAAGTTTATCTCCGTATGTTTTCTAAATTTGATGCTTAAATGAAAATAATATATCGTATATTCAAGGAAGTCTTTCACAATGTGACCTAGAATTAATTCCAACGATTCGTCCAATCATAAATTAGCACTCAATGCGTTCTTCTTTTAGTAAGTCACATTCCACAAAAGTAAGAAAGGTAAATCCCAGAAACCATTACCGGAAATTTGGCATCAAGGCTCCCATATTCACCTTTTCATTTAAATCAAAAACAATGAAATTTGCACAAGGTATATTTTTCATGAGGAATCTCCTTTTTCATGAGGAAAGCTCCAACAAATTAAAAGTGTAACATGTTTGAAAGCATTGACAAATCTGAAGTATTTACTTGAGGTCTTAGGAGACAATTTTATAAATATTAATCCTAAATAAATACACGAACACTTGATAGCCAGGTAGGTCTTAAAAACACCATGATTAATTCTTCATTCAGATAACTTGAGATAAACAATACGTTTATAAACCTCTCAGCAATAAATAAGATTTTCTTTTAAATCTCATTTTAGTGATTAATATTTGTCGCGTATCGTGTTTCTGATTTAATTCATTGAATATTTATGCTAAAATTTCAAGAGGTTGAATTCGGTGCCAAATAACATGTATTTTACATTTACAAACATCTGAGATTCATACATCTTGAAGAATTAATCATAAATGTCTTCACTATATGCTGAAAAAGTAACATTCTGATGCATCTCCCCAAGGGCGGATTTAGCTTTCTATCATGGGGGGGGGGGGGTAAACTTCCGGATGAGTACGATTTTTTAATAAATACAGCATTAAAAAACTGCTGCCCGAGTCATTACTTCCACATCTAGATTTTCTATCCAAGTCACTCACAACGAAAAAAATTTTTATGTGGAAATAATTGTTTATGGAACTTTAATAATATAATATTTAAAATCCTCTACCCCAAAAACCCATAAAACGATACCCCACATCGGTAGTGGAGTGGGGGTGGTGATAGGGGGTAGTAGTGGGGGTGGATGAAGTAAAAAAATATTTTGAGGTTTCTGGTTCTTGTATACACACTAAGTCACAATTTTTTATCATCCTCTTTAATAATGGGGTGGGGGTGGCTAATGCCAAATTTTTTTTGAGACCTTGGTTGGTCTCTCTTGTATATACTAAATATTACTATACTTCCACTGGATGTGGAAGTAATACAGTTTGTCAAATGAAACATGAATCAAATATAAAAACAAAATCATATTTGGAAAACAACTAATTAAAAACACAAATTTTAATTTTTAGTTAGTAAAATACATTAATTAAATAACAAAATCCGTTACTCGTCTTTTGTTATTAGCAAAACGACCTACGGCCTTTACTGTTATATAAATGCTATTAGATAAAATTTCTAAATTTTCGTTTCAAATTATTTAATTCTCCAATATTTTTTTTATATCTTTGTAATTCATGGGGGGGGGGGTAATCACCCCCATTACCCCTCCACCCTCGCAAATCCGCCCTTGCATCTCCCAAAATTACTACATGAAGAAATAATTTGCATTAATGAAAAATAGTTCCTATGGCATCTAGTTTGGCCATGAATTTTTTCAGTATGCCCAGTCTGCAAACGCTCAAAAATAGTGTTCTTGCTAAATATAGTGAATGGATTTGAGGCCTTGCTTTACGTATTTACTTTCCAACCTTTCAACGGAATAAGATCAAGATATGTCTTATATAATCTTATTTTTTTCACCCCCTTTAAAAGTGGAGTGGGGCTGATAGTGATGCCAAAAAAAAATTAAGACCTTGCTCTTGCTTGCTTGTTTTACTTATCTCCCCAGGTACCCCCCAACTCTTCAACGGAATAAGATCAAAATGTAATTTAGTTCCAGATCTCGTTATAATACATATGTGTAGGTACCAAATTTTAAGTGAATATCATATACTATTCCAGAGTAATAGTGTACACAAAAAGTTACAGACAAAACGACCAACAGGCAGAAAGTTTTTTTGCTCAAACTTTAAATCTGGACTTTTATGACATTCCAAACCTATTAAACAAATTACTATATTTACACGATGTGAAAGTAAAATTGAAATAACTTAAACATAAAGGTACTCTCTGGTACTGTATACTTCGTATTTAAATTACCTAAAGATGGTAAACAATGACATCTGACGAAAAACGTATGATGAAGCCGGATCAACTTGAAACTAGATCACTCAACATTTCGCACAGTTTCAGGAATTTGTCCAACGTGGACTACCTAAACATATTATTCTTGAAACACCAGTATACTTATCCAAGATATGTAGTAAAGGTTACTTTAAATGAAATGGTTCTTGTTTGCTTATAAGGTTCGAATAGAAAACATTTTTTTATGGTATTCAACAAATAGCTAAGGGAAAATATTGGACCTATCAAAACGGTCAAATCAGAAAAATACAAAGGTTAGAAATTTATTAATGTTTCGATTTCCGTTTAGAAACAATTTTGTTTCAGCTATTCGCAGTAACAAAAAATGTTTTCTACGGTTTTCTGTTTTGTAATTTATATTATTCTGCTTTAAAATAGTATCACTACATAAAACAAACTCTGTAAAAGACACAATTCTCTTTTCTTTGATAGGTCACAACCCAGTACCTATATTTTTTTTCACTAAAAGTATCAGATTTTTCTCGTCGGCAATAGAACCAACTATATTCCAAATATTATTTTACTCCGTAGATTCCTTACTAATTATTTTATTAAAATAACCACCCTGTATATATTTCTAACTAAAAGTATATATGACAGGTTTCTTTCTTGCTAACAGTGATAATCCTTATTTTAATAATATTAATAACTAAAATTCGCGTATCACAAATCAATTTAAATTATAGAAGTTTGATCCAACTTATGAAACACATTGTATACTGCCCAGTTTCAAAATTTTGAACGTGGTCCTTATTAATATCTTGTAACAATAAGTTATTACGGACTAATTTTTTATCATGATAACAACTGTTCTATAAAATAACAAAAACAATATAAGTAGGCCACCGTTGACAAAAGCAAATGACCTTGGTGTAGGTTTGACAAGTGCATTAGGAACTGTCGTTTGTGTATTTATTGGCTCGGTTATGGACAAAATTTAATAATTTGGTGCCGTTTGTGTTCTGAATTTGTGAAATTAGTGAAACAGTGACTTTTCGCAGATGGGAAAACTAGATATTTCTGATTAAGGTAGGTAGGTGATTTTAGTAAACTGAAATACTAATATAGCAATAGCAAGAGAAATATTTCATCAATTAGGAAGGTACATATTTGAAGTTGAAACCAAACATGCTAATAATTGTCGGTATTAGATATTTACATTACACAAACACACAATTATTACATGATTGTAATTACATGTTTGCTGTTTGTATAAATAAATAAACTAAAAAATTACTTTTTATCATCTCTTAATGTTATTTGTATATGTAGATTTGTTTAAACAGAGTAATTAAAATACCTACACCTTCCTAGTAGATTTTTTTTTTCGATTGCTCGAACAATGAGATGATTGTGTAACGTGGGAAATTAAATAAATAATCAAACCAAACTTCAGGCAACATTTCTTATAGAAAAAGACATGTCAATTTAGCTTCAATTTAACACTACTGCATATTTTGAAATACTGGGCTAGAAAATCGCAAAAACACAAATAGCAGAAATTTCAGGAGTCAATTTTCACACTAGATATGGTTTATGCAGTAGCAACTCGTGGGATTTTCATAGAGGGGGCACTTTTATCTTATGATTTACGAAACTCCTTTTAAAAGTAGCCATCTTTTTAAATTTATTCTATATTAGTTGAATAATAAATTTGTTATTTTTAATTTCAGGTAAGCGAACGTCAATGGAAACTTATTCATATATCAAACACATGCTGGTCACAACTTCTGTAAGGTAGGATTTATGTCGACAATAAATACTAAAATGATTTCAAAGGAAACAAGGTTTCAAAGGAAACAAAGTTTCGAAAAAGTTAACCTAATTAAATACAGGGTTTACCACCCTGTATTAGTGAACAGGATTTTTTTAAGATGAGAAATTAAAATCTGCTCCCATTTTTTTATGTAAATCGTAGAGGGCCTACCTCATTTTGGCGAAAAAAATATTTTTGATAATGAAATATTCTCCTTGGGACAGTTACCTAATCATTTTTTCCAATTTTATTTATCCATTGTTCGTTAATATCAGTTAATTAAAAAAATGAGATATGAGATATGTTTCTTAATTGTCAACTTAATTGCAATTGACGTGATGTACAATATGGTATTACTTACGGATCACCCTGTTTAAACTAGGTTAATCCAACGGGATTGAAATTGGGAATAAGCAGATGTAGTTTAGCATGGGTGAAATTCAATCCGATGAACCTCCAAATATATTTTATGAGGCTTTTTTTAGGCCAAAATGTGTAATTGTAAAAACATGTTTTTGGTTCAGGCAAGTGAGGTACCGCTTGAAAAGTCTAAATGTAAGAATTCTAAAAGCATTATTTTTTTTTTAATATGTTCATGAAAAATATTCATCTTGTCTCCCTCACCTTCATTTTCGAAAGTTTTGGCCCAAAATTCTGAAAAAACCTGAAATATCGGGAACAATGGGAATTAAAAAAAAACATAATTATGCTTTCTGTTCATAATACATATTTAAGTAATTAATGAAAGTTCAGACTTTTGGTAAAATTAAAATTTGTTATTTAACAGATGAAGTAGGTACCTTCATTTCACCCTTTTCAGCGTTAGGAAAAAATAATCATTGCACAAAAAATTTGACCTTTCAAATTTAATAATGATTTGCGTAATTTACAAAAGTTTTAAGCATTTTCTTCCAGGAAAGTAATTTTTAAGACGGTTTACCATATTTAATCGAAATTTAAATACAAAAGTATCTTTTAATGAATATAATAAAATCTTATGAAGAAAGTTGTAAATGACAAATGCAGACTGAAAACAAAGAATCATATAAATACAGTGTGTCCCCGGATGAGATACCTCACTCTTGTAAACATTCTTATTACTTCCACATCCAGTGGAAGTATAGTAACGACAAAAAAAAATTGAAAATTTTATTGTTCATCTAGGCTTAGAATGTCATGAAACGTCGAGATTTTAAGTTTGAGCGAAACAAATGTCTGTCTGTCTGTCGGACTGTCTAACTTTTTTTTTGCGCACGATTACTCTGGAACCGTTTAAGATATTGACTTGAAATTTGGTACACTTATGTATTTTAACGTGATCTGGAACTAGATTATATTTTCATCTTATTCCGTTGAAGGGTTGGGGGTAAATTGGAGTAAATAGATAAATCAAGTAGATAAGCGCCAATGAAATTGGTATTTAGTATATACAAAAGAAGCTATAAGGTCTAAAAAAATTTTTTGGCATTAGCCTCCCCTATTATTTTTGATTTGCCGAAAAAATGTCATTCTTTATAAAAAATTTTGCTTGTCTTGAGAGTTATCAAACTTAAGATAAATTATACAGGGTATTCTAAAAATTCGAAACGCTGCTACCCTTATTAACAACTATATTAGCAACTTCTTTAAAAACTGACGTTTCGGCAGTTTAATATTTGATAAAGGGTAGACTGATAAAAATTAAGATGAAAAAAAGATTTATATTGCCGAATATCAAGGTCCCTATTCGTTTTCCTTAACCCTTTATTTTCGCAAAAGCATTATGCCACCCCCCTCCCTTTCTATTGTTTGGATTGCGATATATATTTTTTTAAATAAAGATTAAAAACCCTCACTTCGCTCCACTATAAGGACTTTTCAGAATAAGCAGAAGTTTTTATGAACAATGACTTTTTATCAAGAAACCAATAATAAAAAAGTTTGCAAGTAGAGTTAAGCCCATCTGTGGACACACTGTATATATAATAATGACTGTATTGTATATTTAATACTTTGATGGTGTATTACACAGGAAATGAACACTTTTTGAAAGTTTTGAAATACATTTTTTGATCAGGAAGTTGTTATTTTTAGGACAAATTATTTTCTGTTGCTTCTACCAAAATTGTTCAAATTGTATTTTCTTTTCTATGCTGTTTTTATGAAAATGAAAAATCTTCATCATTATTTATATATTTTTTGGTGTTTTTTAACTTTGATCTTTAAATGAGCGTGTTTGCCTTTAGGCATATCCGTGCAACAATTATATGTTTATAATAGGTACTTATAGTATCTCGGAATATTTGTGTAAATAACCAGTAATTCAAGTTTCTTTAATTAAATTTTAAGTAGGTATTTAATTTCCAGGATTTTCATTTGTAACTCGTATATTTAAATAGTGCTTGTGAGAAATCACAAACTGAAGGTTATGAAGCCTTAATAACACATAACACAGGTTCACAAAAAAAATGTTTTTAATTTACATTGGTTAGAGTATGTGGACTTCATGTTTTTTGGCACACGGAGTCATAATCTGAAGTCCGTTTCGCTGTAACAGACCTCCATTTTCTTTAGTCCCATTTGCCAATCCCAAAATTATAAACAAAATCTATAATTAAATGCAATTTGCAAAACAGTAAATTTATATCGTAAAAGCCAGTTTGTCAATACTAGACTTCAAAGTCAACTGATAATGTATATATCACTCTCACTCACAGGGCGTGACAGTGCCGGTTTATGATCTTATGCGCCCCTAGGCACTACATTTTTTGGCGCCCCCCTTAGTGGCTAAATGAAATGGCGCCGCAGGTGAAAATTTTTTGCGACACCATTTTGAATAGTTCGCCAAAAAATTATTTTCTTGGGGGTTTTTATTGCTCTTTAATTTTAATTTTGTTATCTTAAGACGAACCTGAACCAACCTACATTTGTTTAAAAGTAAGTAGGTACAGATGAAAAACTCATTTTTGTTATATTTTATTGAAAAACATAAGTATAGGACAAAAAAAACAGCAAACAATCAAGACTTGGAAAAACGGTTCAACAAAAACTATACTAGTCGGGAATCAATCTTCTCAAAAGACGCTCCTAAAATGCCAGGGTGTGGACTCAAAGATATACTTTTTAAAAAATATGTACATTATCTGGAATGACCTTGCGCATCTAAATCCAGAGGGCGCCATTCTGTCCGCGATTGCAAAAAAGCATAAAAAAAATTTTTCCGAAAATTTTTGTGTCACTGAAAATTTATTAATTTTATGTTCCCATCTCATTTACAGGGTTATTTTTTAATATTTCTTAATGATTTTCAAACTAATGGAAAGCTTATTCCTTCTAGATTCTGGTACTGCTAAATAATTTTCGAAATTATTGTTAACAAATGCTACAGAAATTGTTTAAACAAAGCATGCCCGAAGAGTGCACGGTAAATTTCAGTATCGAGACATTTTAAAAACTATTATAGATAGATGCATACTTCTATTATATGAAATTTGCGGAATAGAATGGATCAGTTTTTGGTGAAAGAATTATCTGCATTGTTTTATTGTTGTAAAAGATATGACTATTTTTGTACAGCGCTCCGTTAATTCCGCTATCGTTTTGGCTGACACGTTCGCGCGCTGTGGCCGATCGGTAACTTGCTGACAATATACTGTGATTGCAAAAAATTTACGATGCGTATTACTTATACGTAAATATTATCATTTGTCATTATGAAAAAAAAAACGAAGGTATTTAAAGATTAGTTTACTTGAGAACCAAAATTATTATATTTTAACTTAAAATATTGATTAGAGACAGAAATCCATATAACTAATTAAATGAACTTAAATTTACTTTTTGTACTTGAGAAATAGAAATACAAAAATAATAATATACTTACATACATTATACTTAAACTAAATTAACAGCTAATACATTTACCCTCTCAGTAGCAATATATTATGCATTCCAACCCAGCTTTGCTACGACTGCAGTCTCCGATAAATTTTTTAAATTTACATTTACAAAATACATTTTGAGAAGTTATATTGGGACAAACATTTATAGTACTTATTATAGTTATTAATTTAGGAATAAGTACGTTATTTTTCAAATCCGAACCAAAATCAATTGGATCGGGAATTTCTGGGTTTATCTCAGTTGCACTCTTCCACAGAATAATTTGATACGCAGCTCTCAACATATGTTGATAAAAGGAATCTTCGGTAGGCGATAAATTCCTTATACCGTGTGTGTAGTCGCGGGCTAGGCATGGGGAGTAAAAATTACAACATCGCGTGTGCCAGCTGGCTGAAATGAAATAACTGAGCTGGGATGCTCCAGCGACGGACGAATTTACGGCTGCCGGTGTTGTCAAATCTCTCGCGCTACGTGAATGTACATGCCTAGTGGGAAATTACACGCACGGTATCAGACGTCGACCATATAACATTTACTTCCACATCTAGTGGAAGTATAGTAACGACAAGAAAAAATTTGAACAGTTTTATTGTTCAAATAGGCTTAGAATGTCATAAAACGTCGAGATTTTAAGTTTGAGTGTCGATCTGTCTGTCTGTCTGTCTGTAACGTTTTTTGTGCGCACGATTACTCTGGAACCGTTTTAAGTTATTGACTTGAAATTTGGTACGCGTATGTATTTTAAGGTGATCTGGAACTAGATTATATTTTCATCTTATTCCGTTGAAGGGATGGGGGGTAAACTGGAATAAATAGAAAAATCAAGCAGGTAAGAGTTCATAAAATCGGTATTTAGTATTTACAAGAGAAGCTATAAGGTCTCAAAAGTTTTTTTGGCATTCGTTCTGAGAGACTTGGATGGAAAATCTGGATGTGGAAGTAGTGATTCCTTGGGCAGCGGTTTTTAAAAAAATACCGGGCCATATTTTGAAAAGTAATGAAATCATTGAAGCCACTTTGAGGGTAATGAAGTAATCTTTGTACTTCTTTATCTTCTGTATGTCTTAAACGTTTTTTTACAGCGTTAGTTTTTCCTTTTTTAAATAGAAAACTGACTGTATCACAGTCAGTCAAAGCATAAATGCACAAAAATAAATTACCCAAATTCATTTGAGCACTCATTGTCTTCTCTATAGTTAATTCTCGCATCGTATGATAAATCGGTATAAATACATCAAATCTACGACACCATAATTCTAGACACAAAATACAGGGATAAGACAAAAATATCTGTTGTAGCTTCTATTATTATTCTACCATACTCCAGATTTGATAAATATAGAATGATCGCAAATATTCTAGTGTCGGCTTCATTATGATTATGATGAGAAAAATGCAATTGCGCTATTATTTTTGTAATATGGATACTCTGCAGTAATAATGGAAATATACAGGCTATTAAACTAATACAAAAATTATTTTAAATATATTTTACATGAATTTATAAACAACACACAACACAGTTACTGTATACGCTACTCATAAGATTTTTTGTTATTACACTACACCTCAGCAGATAGTCAACAAGCCTAAAGAGAGCGAGGCAATGCGAGACATAATACATGTACATGTATACTGTATATCTACCAAAAGACGAGCCGGATCACAACGCGTGCTGTACGAAAATAATCGTATCTTTTACAACAATAAAGCAATGTAGATAATTCTTTCTCTAAAAACTACTCCATTATATTTTGCAGATTTCATGTCATAGAAGTATGCATCTATCGATAATAGTTTTAAAAATGTCTCGATGCTGAAATTTACCGTGCACTCTTTGGACTCTCTTTGTTTAAACAATTTCTGTAGCATTTGTTAACAACAATTATGAGAAGTATTTAGCAGCACCTGAATCTAGAAAGAATAAGCTTTCCGTTGGTTGGAAAATAATTAAGAAATGTTAAAAAATAAGCCTGTAAATGCGGTGGGAATATAAAATGAATCAATAGTTAGTGACAAAAATTTTCGGAAAAAAATTTTTTACGCTTTTTTGCAATCGCGGACAGAACGGCGCCCTCTCGATTCAGGTCCGCAAGGTCATTTCGGATAATGTATGTATTTTTTAAAAACTATATCTTCGAGTGCACACCCTATGAGGAATTTAGTGGAGCCTGATTCCTGACTAATACAACTAAAAAAGCCAACAAATAATAAATATGCGTGAGGGCTTATTGGATACGGAATGACGTTTAGAATAATGTGCAAAAATTTCAAACCCGCACATAAACAATTGCAAAAGTTATAAACAAATGAAGATTGAAAAAAAATAACGAGTTTCGTTTTTTGCGAATAACTCGAAAACTATTAATATTTAAGAAATTTTGAAGAAAGATTCTTAAAGGAGGAAGAAATTTCCAATAAAAAAGTTCCAACTCCCGAAACTCTAATTTTTAATATTTTTTATGGAATTTTACATTCAATTTTTTTTGACATGTTTATGTATACGGTTGTTTTTGTTATTCTTTTTCTATCTAAAAAGAATATAAACACATTCGGCGATTGTTAATAACAAATTGTTTATTAAATAAACAAATAAATTACCAACAAAATTTTTTTTCTTTTTTCCGTCTTGTAAAGAATTGAAAATAATAAATTTTAAGAATAAAATTTGTTCTTAATAATTTGTTTGCATAATGAAAAAAGAAAAAATATATTATAAACATAAAAAAAAATTTAAGAAAAAAAATATTTTTTTTTGATCATAATATTTTATAAACAAATACAATGGCAATTTTTTTTTTCAAAATTACGTAATTTATCTATTTGTTTATAATATTTATTTAAACAAATAGCAATAAAAATTTAAAGTTTATGTAATCCTATAGTATTTTTGAATATAAAAACAGTAATAATAATTAAAATTAATAAAAAAAATCACTCACTTTTTCATTTTTTAGTTTTCTGTTAGGTTAAATAATTAATAACTAATAGACTATAACAACTAAAAACATCGCAATGTCATAATCCCATAAAGTATAGTTGACATAAGGTCTCCACGAAGCGAAATAATTTTAGTGGCTTTTGTTTAACAATTATCCGACTTGAAATATAAACGCCAAACTCTAAAAAAATTTATTAATTAATAATAGGCTCATTTTATGAAAAATCGGTGAAACATTTTTTTTCCAACGGGATATTGTTCCAAATAATGCCATAATTTGAAAAATTTTTATATTAATATTTAATAACAAAAAAATGTTTTTACTTATTACGGCCGGTTTAAAAGCATTGTAACGGCTTAGTGTTCGTCGCGTGGAGCTCTATTTTCAACATTAAATTAAAATTATTAATATTAGAGACAGGGCTGGCTCCAGGTATTTTGCCGCCCCGGGCACAGTTTTATCTTGCCGCCCCTCTCTTATATAAATAACATTAGGGTCAGGCGGGGTAAAAATAAGACAAAATTACATATTTCAATTTTTGGGTTGCTTAGAATCGAGGCATATTTAATGAAAAATTGGTATCATATGTAAAAAGGACAGGAAAAACTATATTTTTTTTGCTAAAAAGTACCGTTAATTGATAAACAAAAATAAACAGTGTCTCATTTTTACCCTCCAAGTGGGGTAAAAAAAAGACAGTGGAGGGTAAATACAAGACACGTGATTTATTCCCATTCTTAGTGACGTCGTGCAAATGGAAATGCAAAAATAAGACAGAGGAGGGTTTTTTCTTTTATATGTATGTAATTTATTCAGATTTTTTACTAAACAAGAAGGGGCTTGCAGAAGGGCTAGCCTTCTTCTAAATTAGGAAGCTGAAATGTGCCTGCTTCAGTCTGCCCATTTCGTCTCTTTAGTCTCTTTTTTACTCCGCTTTTAATTTTTTCGTTAAAATCAAATTTTTGATTATTTAAAACTAGCAGATTATTAAACTTGATCACAAAATGTGAAGTATGACGTATGACACTTCTAGTTGACGTCTGCCAAATACGGACAATGCAAATAGAGAAACTATAAAATCCCCAAAAAAGCACTAAGGTGCTTTCAAAGATTTTTAAAAAGTGATTTAAACAGTTTACTGAATAATATTTTTTCCCTCATTAACAGTAGGCATAGGACCTGATTGGATAACATAAAACAGTTCTGAATGTACAAAACAAACAAATAAAAAATTAAGTTTAATTTATTTCAATCTGGGTTGGATATCACCTTGTCTTTTTTTTACCCCGCTACCTGTCTGTCTCATTTTTACCCCGCCTGACCCTGTCTTTTCAGTCCGTTATTTTTTATAACATTTTAAGAGTCACCTACTGAATATTCTTGATGGTTTGTTTTTTTAGTTATAAGGTTTACAGCAATTTTTGGATTTTCAGCAATATGATTAAGTACTGTATTTAAAAGGGTAAAATAAAATAATTGAAAAAATTAACCGTATTAAAACTAAAAAAATACCCCACCACAGAAATTAGACAAGAAATAAAATCATATATAAGAAACAGAATGTATGCATGTAACCTACTTTATATACAAAAAAAACTAACAATAACAAATTATTTATATAAAGTTAACATTACTATTACTATATTAGTGAAACAATTGTTTCCTAGCTCTTTATATTTTTTGGTTAACTGTGGATTTGAAGAATTTGCCGCCCGCTTCGCCCCCCCCCCTAGAGCCAGCCCTGATTAGAGATAGAGTTTCGGGAGTTTGGACTTTTTTTATTAGAGATTTCTTCCTCTTTAAGAAGCTTTCTTTAAAATTTCGTAAATATTAATAGTTTTCAAGTCATTTGCAAAAAACGAAACTCGTTATTTTTTCAATCTTCATTTGCTTATAACTTCTGTCATTGTTTATGTGCGGGTTCGAAACTTTTGCACATTTTTCTAGACTTCGTTCCGAATTCAATGAGCCCCGACCCATATTTTTACGAGCCGTATCAAGCATTAACACGGCTTTGAACTTGTGAACTAGTCGATATTATGCTGTTGGACTCTATTGTATCTAACAGGTCACTATTTAAGTGTAGGAGGGCTAATTCACTTAGTCTTTCGTTTTCTAACGAATTTCTAAATAATTTTTTACATATTTTAATGTTGAAAAGGATCTCTCCCCTGTATAGTTCGTAACTGCCAAACTTATAAATATTCGTAAGCGACTTCTATGTTAGCATTGTAGCAATGTAGCATTTCTCCAATCCAAAATCTAATTAAATCCGTCATTATCATTGTCCATTTGATGTTTGCTGTTCGCTTTTATGATGAATTAAGAATTAACTCTAAATAATAGGTAGGTATTACAGACGTCTCTGCATATATGTTTTAGATCTAAAAATTTCGTTTTTTTTCCAGAATTATTGTTATTGAGGATCGCCTTCGGCGCCCCTCAGAGCGTCGGCGCCTCTAGGCACGTGCCTAGAGTGCCTAGTGGGTAACCCGGCACTGGGGCGTGAGACAATCGGCGAATATTGGCGAAAAAAATGTATATTGTCAATAATCTGGGCCCTCATGCGAAGAAAAAATGTGCCATGCAACACAGTTGCCACAAAATAACTCGTCATCTTTTCAACCCCTTTCAGGGAGTGACACAATTATATCTTTTTATTAAACAGAATCTGTTGATGAAAAATGTATAGGCAGTCAAAACTCTAGGCCGCCAAATGGAGAAAAAGTGTACGTACACGATTATATTTAGAGTGGAAAGGAATTTTATAAAATGTATGGTATATACATATTATAAAACTCCTTTCCACTCTTTTCAGCCCTTGCAAGGGGGTGAAAAAATCACGTAGATCTACAGGGTGTCCAGTTAGTGCTCCCTCGGAAGATTGTGCATAAAAGGCTAACTTTATAAAAAAATTTTCTTAACAAAACTTCCAATGTTTCATCTCTACTACAACGTAAACATAAAATTTTCAATTATACAAGGTGTCACAAAAGTGAGTTACACAAGAAAGTATAATTCTTTTAAATGGAACACCCTGTATTTTTTGGCGTCAGCTAAGCCTCGAAGGGTCCTGTGTTACACCGTAAAATATTTTTCTAATCGTATGCAGCGTTGCCAAGTCATGATTTTGTTACTAATTTTTTTTTGGCACTTTACAAACATTATTTTGACTGCCATATCTCCGCGATTTAATTTGTTTTTTCTAAACATGTAGGATAATTATTTGATAATGATGTATTTACTGAAAAACATTTTTGAAATAAATTATTATTATGCTAGGTGTCCGAAATATTTGTTTACATTTCTTGATATTTAATTACTATTTTTCTCAATTTTTTTAATATGAATATAATTTTTTACATAGATGAATAAAGGATACAATTTCCCACATTTTAATATAACACTTTATTTTTATTTCAAACGGTTCTTGAGATATGATTATTTCAAATAATTTTTGCATAAATTGAGGTACTCTTTATTTTAGCATTAAAATTGAATATGGCTTTGATCTTTTGTTTTGCTTTGTTTTTCACTTTATGACATTTCTGTAAGGTGTTTAAGATTATCATGATTAAGTTGAAATAATATTGTTAAGTAATTTTTAAAAATATGAATTATAATTATTGTCAAAAGATTTGATATCTATGGTGCATGTTATTGGTGAATGTGATGGACATTGTTTATTGGCATCAAAAGTATATCATCAAAAATATCCCGATATAAGGTGTCCTGATGTGAGGTCTCTAGAAAAATTGAAAGGACGTTTTGAACGTACTGGAAGTGTTGCATATGAAAAGAAGGCGAGACGTATTAAGTAAAGAAAATGAGCTGGCTATAACTTTAGCGGTAATCGAAAATTCTACGGCAAGTGTTCGGGAGTTAAGTAGGGATTTAGAGGTCAGTAAATCTAGTGTTTACCCATGTCTTCGTAAAATAAATTTCACCCCTATCGAGTACAGATGTATCAAGAGCTTTTGGATATGGATTAGATCGTAGATAAAATTTTTGCCAGTGGACTCAACCATATTGGAGAAAATGAAGAATTTTTCAAATGTGTGTTCACGGATGAATCAACGTTTCATCGCAATGGATTTGTGAATAGGCACAATTTCCATTATTACGACAGAGAAAATCCTCATGTTGTACAGAAAAATCATTAACAGCTCAACTGAAGTTTAAATGTTTGGGGAGGAATTGTACATGATTATGTTATTGGTCCCCACTTTTTTGAGAGAAATGTGAATGGAGTAGTCTTCCTGAATGTTATGCAAAATACATTTCCACGAATGATCGAGCATATTCCTGATTATATTGCAAATAATATGTGCTTACAACTTGATGGTGTACCACCACATTTTAGTAGAAATGTTCGTCAGGACATTAGTAACCAATTTCCTGAAAGGTGGATGGGAAGAGGCGTCTGATGTTTTAATAAACTGTTAAATTATATCTAATTTATTATTTTATTAAATTATGTTAGGTCCCATTGCATGGCCGCCTAGGTAACCCGACCTGACTTCAATGGATTTTTTCTTTGGGATTTGTGAAGTCAGACGTTTATAAAGTAGAACCAACGACTCGAGAAGATATGATGGAAAGGATTCGTCAGTGTTTCAATCGCATAAATGTTGAAATGATATACAATGTACATATACAGTGTTGCGTGAATCAAAATGGAGGACATTTTGAGTAATTGTTAGGCTAGTTTCAATTTCATGAAAGAAATTATTTCTCAAAAGCCGTTCATAATTATTAAAAAAGAAAGTTTATGATATCAAAATATGAGAAACTGTATGCGTTATTCATCCATGTAAAAAAATTATAGACATTCTATTTAAGAAAATTGAGAAAATAACAAGCTAAAAACGTACTCTTCGCCGGTTTACTAAATTTTTTGTAAATAATGTTAGTTTTAGACATTTTTAATTTTATAGTACGAACTTAGTTGGTGAAAGACTCAGTGTAAAATAAAGAAAAAATAAAAAAAAACTATACCATACCCCATGTGGGGTTTCGAACCTGGGACCCTTGGATTCCGAGTCAAAAGCGTAAGAACTACCTAACACGTAAAAAAATGTAAAAAATGTAAATTTTTACAAAAACATAAAAATCAAACAAAAAATTCTTAAATTTAAATCACTAATAACATTTTTATTTACCGATCGATTTTGTTCAAAAACAATAGGGTTCTTCCCCGAGCTAACACTAACTTACTGTCCAAATTTCAGTACAATCGGATTTTTCTTTCTCGAGTTATCGTGCTTACAAGAAACGTGACGGACAGGCGGACATTTTGAAAGTTGTTCAGAATTCGTTCACTAACACAATGATATGAAAATTTTTTGTCTGCGAGCGATATTTACGGTTTTAGAAATGTGCCGATCAAATACAATAAACTCTTCGTTTTCGTATTTGCGAAGAGTATAATAATTAAATATCAAGAAATGTACCAGCGCTAAAAAATACAGGTTGTTCAGTTTAAAAAAAATTATACTTCCTTGTGTAACTCGTTTTTGTGACACCTTGTATAATTGAAAATAATTTTACGTTATAGTAGTGATGATACATTGAAAGTTTTGTTAAGAAAATTGTTTTATAAAGTAAGCCGTTTTTGCACAATCCTCCGAGGGAACACTAACTGGACACCCTGTATACAATACCCTACAAACACAAAAGGTCGGCCCTCCATTGGGCCATCATAGGGCCAGAATGTTCATTTCTGGCCCAGTGATGGCCCGCTGATGGGCCGATCTTTTGTGCTTGTTGGGTAGAAGTCACTGATGAAAAAAAATGTACAACCAATAGTCTGTGCATCAATATGAAGGAAAAGATGTACTGTACTTACCATAAAACACCCCTTCGCTTCATTTAACCCCCTTTAGAAGATCTATACAACACAATCCTGCTGGTATACACAGGGGCGGACTAACCGGGTGCGGGGCCCTGGGCTATTAATGCTTTGGGGCCCTTCTTATCTCATAACATTTTTTTTTTTTAATCAGGTCAGATCACGCATCACCAAGACACATTTCACTTTGTTTTGGCTAAATACTGAAGTAAACCATAATAATAATAGCGCGTAGCCGTATTGCACTGACAAGACAAGAGAAAAAATGTTACATATACTTTTATATTTATTATTTATACCGTCAATGAGATCACCAGTACACAGCATAGTTATAATCATATCGTATTTGGTTTTTAAGTCTGTTTTCAGCGTTCAGGGGCCCCTTCAGTATCCGGGGCCCTGGGCTTAAGCCCCTAAAGCCCCCCCTCTAATCCGCCCCTGGGTATACAATATGGTATATAGTCACTTTTGCACCACTACGTCAGTAAATTCTGTCTTACAGAAGAAAATGTTTTTCCCACCCTCTAGAGAGGGTTGAAAGAAGTCAGGATGTGTTTTATGGTATCTAAGTCTAGTATACAGTACATCTTTTCTTTCATATTGATGCACGGACTGTTACATTTTCACTCCCTTACAAGGGCTGCATAGAGTGGAAAGGAGTTTTTATAATATGTATGTTATATACTACTCGCTTCCTTTCTCTTCATTTGGAGGCCTAGACTTTTGGCTGATTTTTCCTCAAGAGATCCTGTTTTGTAGAAAGATAATTTTCTCACCTCCCGAAAAGGATTGAAAAAGATGACGGGTTATTTTGTGGTAAGTGTGGTACATAGCGTATCTTTTTCTTCAAACGAGTGCCCAGATTATTGATTGTATACGTATACACTTTTTTCGTCAACATATCCTATTGTATAATAAGAAAAGATTTTCTCACCCATAAAATGGGGGTGAGTGAAATGAGAGGGTAGTTTATAGTAAGCCTGATATAGGTAAACAATATCATTTAGTTGACTTTTAAGATTATTAGTATTGGCGTACAAACTGACTTTTAGGATATAAATTTACTGCTGTGCCAATTGCATTTAATTAGGTACATATTTTTCTTATAATTTTGGGGCTGGCAAATGGAGCTACAAGAAAATTGAGGTCTGTTAGAGCAAGACGAAGACGGACTTTAGATTATGCCTCAGCGTACCAAAAAACATAGTTCACATACTCTATTCAATGTAAATTTAAAAAATAATGGTGGACCTGTGTAGTTAATCAACTTGGTCTGTTCTATATTTTGATGTTCTGTGAAACAAACCTACCTTCATCTTATAAAATATTTTTCGTTGAAGAATTTGTTCCGTTCGGCCGTTCCTGTCTGAAATTTACCTTTAAATATTTTTTTATCGACGGACAACAGTAAATATACTTAGATGCAGGAATTACTGAACAGGTACAATTTCACTTTGACCTTAAAGACCTTAGGATAACAGGATTTCAAAGCTTATACGCTCGCCAACTCGTACAGACAACATAAAAAACAATATTCCAAACATCAACAACATAGTCGGAGAGCGATACCGTCTACATATGCAAAATAATGGAATATACAAATCGTGAACATACAAAAACTGAGGTCATATTCTTATGGAAAATAACTTATTCGAATTCGATTATGGAGGTTGCGATTCGGTTCGAGTTGCAAAATCGAAAAAAATCGCATTTTCCCACTTTTCTTTTATTTGTCGGAAATATAACATTTTACATTTCTCATCAAATAATTTTGTCTCTAACCATTGACTAAAACATGATGAATCCATTGCCATACATAACATTGTAATAAAATATCTGGTACAAAATCAATGTTTTCATTCGAGTTCACATGGATTTTTCAGTAGCGAAGAAACTTTTTTATTATTGAAAATAAAGTGCTAGTATAAGTGAGTGAAGTAAATGTTTGGCATGAGTTGAGATTATAAACAGAAAATAATATGTAAATTTTGATGTGATGTAATAATTTTAGTTTTAAAATACTCTCTAAAATATTCCAAAAGCTTATTTATGAGACTACTTATAAACGTAAACGGTCTGGAATAACTTTATAAAACTGATTTGAAACCCTTATAAGAGTACAGGGGCTCACCTAAAGAAGGGCCTCTTTTTTAAAATAACAAATCGATTGATTTTTTTTTAAATTTCTGTAGATGCAATACGAACCGAGTTATGACTCGTTGAATGTGATTTTTTGTTCGCCGAAAACTGAATTCGATCCTTTCGACGTTAAATAATGGAAAAACGGAAAATTTTTGGAGGAAAACATGACATTTTTAAAAGTACTCGAAAAGGCCTTTAAAATGAACTTTTGTAAAAGTCGTTAGCATAAAAACTAACGAGTTATGATGAAAATAAAACGTCTCTTTTTTTCTAAGAAAAAATCAGCAATGAAACCAATGGCTTCACCGCAAGAATTGAAATTGAACGTAATCCATTTACAATTTACTTACTTTAAGTACTAACAATATGTTCTAGAAGTTTCACCGGTTTAGGATGCCTATATTTGAAAAAAAGTTTGATTCAAATTTGAAATGATTTTTGAAATTTCTTAAAAAAATTTCGTTTTTTCACAATAATTCAAAGACGTATCTTCTTTAATACGTAAAAAATACTAGAGTACAAAAATTTAGGTTTTTTTTACTGAAAATTTGGTTCTTTTTTATTTCTCTAGGATGAAAATTAATTGAGATATCACCGTTGTAAGTTTGCATTTGAGTGCGAGGACCACCTTCCTCGAGCCCTTTAACTCAAAAATCTCAAAAACGAAAAGATCAAGGAGGTTCAACTTTACACGCCCTTTAGCCCTTAAAGTTCCCGGTAAAATGATTTTTGAAGCGATTGAATAGCTTAAAAATTAAGAAAGTTATCATTGAAAAACCAATCGTAGCGCATCTGCTCGAGAAACGCTGATACGTCTTCGACACGGCTCAATTTTTTGAACTGTGTCTCTTTAGCAGCTCCGTACAGTAATATTGTGTAGTGCCTATCGGCTTCTAAAATTTGTACTCTAGCATTTTTTACGTATCTTCTTTACTCTTTGAATTATTGTGGAAAAACGAAAGTTTTTTAAGAAAGTAAATTGTAAATGGATTACGTTCAATTTCAATTCTTGTGGTAAAGCCATTGGTTTCATTGCCGATTTTTTCTCCGAAAAAAAGAGCAACCATTTTATTTTCATCATAACTCCGTTAGTTTTTATGCTAACGACTTTTACCAGTTCTTTTTAAAGGTCATTTCAAGTACTTATAAAAATGTCTTGTATGTTTTCCTCCAAAAATGTTCCGTTTTCCGTTATTTAACGTTGAAAGGATCGAATTCAGTTTTCGGCGAACAGAAAGTCATCTTCACCGAGTCATAACTCGGTTCGATTTGCATCCACAGAAATAAAAAAAAAAAAAAAAAAATCGATTTGTTATTTTATAGGCTTCATTTTTGCTCATAATAATTTTTTTGATAAAACATGAAGTTTTCGAGTTATTAGTGAAAAATCGTTCTAAAACATGCATTTTTTAGATGAAAAATCAACGTTTTCAATCAAGAACAACTCAAAAAGTATTGACTCATCGAAAAAAATTGCATAAAACATTTATTGCTTAGAATTCATTCCTCTGTCGATTTCTGCAGTTAGTTTGAACATAATAATTTCCACCCCCGAGAAGGCATCCACCCCCAGGGTAGAAGCACACATCGGCACTATATAACTTTTATTCCTTGAGCCATTCCGTAATTACTGTCCAAATTTCACGTCAATCGGTTTTATCCGAAAGAATTCTGAGCAAAAAACCTTCAAACACTGGACTAAATTAACTTTTGCATGAATATCGGGAAAAAAACATAAAAAATAGAATTTTCCTGTAAAAGTTGTTATTATTGTTTTATCAATATAAATAATTATCAACCCCGACTGTGAGAAACAAAGCCAACATTTTAACCTTTCCATTTCACATATTAATCACAAATGCCCATTTAAAAAAGATTAAGTGATTTTTTTTTCATTTCGTGTTCTTCGTCTAGTATCAAATGTTTTTTTTATTTTGAAACAAGTTGGCTGTTTCACTCTCATCACATAAAGGAATACACGTTCAGAGAAACTCGAGATTTTATTTTTTTTCAAATAAACAAATGCATCAAAACCATCTTTTTTATATTTTCGTCCACATTTCCAGAAAAGCCATAATTACAAGTGCTTCTAACACATTTGTTGAGTTTTTAGAAAGTGTTTTATGAAATTAAGATTTGCCTTTTAGATTTATAGATGCCTTTTTTGTTTAAACAGTTTCATCAAAACATTTGCAAGGTTGTTTTAAGAGACTAGTTTTGTAATGGCCTTTAATAAGTACTGATAGCCATTGAAAATGTCTAGTTTTAAAAATAACTTAAAATGTATTTACTGCATACTTGCTAAACCATATAGAACAATTTAAAACCTCTTTAAATCTGAATGAGATTTAAGAAGATAATAAAATCATTTAGCTTTATGGAAAGTTTTCCATAGATATGATCCTAGCAGAAAATTAGCTTATAATAAGGTTTTACAGAACGCCTTAAAATTTACCTTATAAGAGCAAATATACTTGAAGCTTAAAAGATCTTAATCACAACTTCAATAAAGCAATAGACTATTTTACAATCCTGACACAGTGGCGGCGCTAGGGGGGTGCTGGGGTGGGCGGGAGCCCACCCTGCAAATCCAAGCGCCGGTCGCTGCCCACTCTGCGCCGCCGCCGCCGACTTGCGGCATCACGCCACATCTCTACGCTGGCGATGCAGGACAATAATAATATAAATGATAAATGTAGACTTTGTTTTTTTGCTAACTTCGTCTATCGCTGTACCGCCCGCCCTTTGCCGGCATCCGCCCACCCATTTCAAAAGGCTAGCGGCGCCACTGCCCTGACAAAACTTTCTTAAAACCTTCAGAAAACCAAATGACTTTTAAATTGTTTATTGGTAGCTATAGAGTTTTATTGAAGGCTTGGCAAATATCTCGACAAGGCAGTCATAAACTAATAAAGACTAAAAAATAATTCAGTTTTAATGTAAATTCTTGAATGCTTTTAAAGCTTCTTTAAGGTAAAACTATCTTTAAGTGCATTTAACATTTAATAAATCTGGCATAAGTTTATAAGGTGGTTATTATAAAACACTGATAAAACCTAAATAAATCTTGAATTACAAAACACTGAAAATACATTTTTCTTCGCATTTGAAAGACCGTGCTATTTTGGTTCCCTCTATTTGCTGTGAGAGTTTCACAATTTACTTTTGAAACCCCCTGTATATGGTAAAGATGTACGTATTTTTTCTTGTCGAAGATTAAGGATTTTTAAGTATACGTAGATATATTCCATATGAATACAAAATTGCAAATCGTAATATTTATCTACTAGTGTAACAGGTTTTTATTAACTGTCGACATCGACCATAAATAATCAATTTGTTTTTTCCATTTAAATTTCCTGTGAATACCCACGAATATAATAAGTACCTTTAGCTCTCAGTAATTTATTTTGGAGATCCTATTTTCTTAGGAATATGCTTTCTTTTAAATAATATGTCATTGTACCTCTTAATGTGTAATTAATGAATGTAGACAAAATATGTCGTCTCAACATCTAGACATTGTCAATTTTTTATTTTGCTGTAGGGCGATTGTGATTCATTGACTTTTGTTAGCTCGTGGCTTCTTTATTAAAATTTTTCCATATAGCGATGTCCTTCGCTTCTATGCTGTATCTCTTTTTGACTATAGGTGTAAGATTCTTTAAAGGAGTAATTAGTTGAGAATGATTATGTTTATGACTTTGATGACTTTAAATAAAAGTAAATTCCGATTTGTGCTTCGATGCGACTTTACATTCATTTATAAGCATATCCGCGTGAATATAAAGCAATAATTGCGTTAATTCAATGAACAGATTATTGCGTACAATCGTTGAGTGAAGGAAAATCCCTCAAGGGCACAATGAAATATACGTATGCCATCTTCATTACAGTTATAAGTAAAATTAAAATTAAAACAAAAAAAAACCGCTGCCCAAGGAATCACTACTTCCACATCCAGATTCTCTATCCAAGTCACCCACAACGAAAAAAACTTTGTATGTGAAAATAATTGTTTATGGAACTTTAATAATATAATATTTGAAATCCTCTACCCCAAAAACCCATAAAACGATACCCCACATCGGTAGTGGGGAAGGGGGTGGTTAGGGGGGTGGTAGTGGGGGTGGATGAAGTAAAAAAATATTTTGAGGTTTCTGGTTCCTGTACATAGGTACACTAAATCACAATTTTTTTTTCATTCTCTTTAATAAGGGGGTGGGGGGTGGTAATGGGGGTGGCTAATGCCAAAAATTTTTTTGAGACCTTAGCTTCTCTTGTATATACTAAATTCCAATTTTATGAACTCTTACCTGCTTGATTGACCTATTTACCCCAAATTTACCCCAATTTACCCCCCAACCCTTCGACAGAACAAGATGAAAATATAATCTAGTTCTAGATCTCGTTAAAGTACATATGTGTACCAAATTTCAAGTCAATATCTTAAACGGTTCCAGAGTAAACGTGCGCACAAAAAAAAGTTACAGACAGATAGACAGACAGAATTTTTTTTCGCTCAAACTTAAAATCTCGACGTTTCATGACATTTTAAACCTATTTGGACAATAAAAATTTTTAAAAATTTTTTTGTCGTTACTATAACTTCCACTGGACATGGAAGTAAAACTCGCCATATCCTATAATCATCTCGTATATACTATCATATAAAGAAAACCATATCGGTTGAAACATTGTAGAGCTGCATAAGAGTAATTAATTCTTTACTGACTATGTGCAAATTCTCGGAACGTCTGCCAAAATGAAACCTTGTTAAAAACCTTCACAAGTAAGGCATTTGGAGCAATGTGCCCATGAACACTTTTAATAAGGACCCCAAGACCTACGAAACCCTGCACAATATGAACTTTGACGGAAACCCCCTTTCCAAGATTAGTGCGGGGTCCATTGCAAATGTGCTGATTAAGTCTTTATTGATGATGTGCAGCTCCCTGAAGATCTACCGAGATTAAACCTTGCTAAAAACCTCGACAACATACTGTTAACAAACAAACAAACACAAACAGAAGTCTGATTTTGTGCAATGTGCCCTTGAACGCTGTTAATCAGGACCCCAAGACCTACAAAATCTTGCAATAAGAACAAACCCAATGTCCGTTACGACTGGTGCGGGGTCCATTGCAAATTGTGCTGGTAACACCGACACACAAAAGAAAAAAAAATTTTTGAACCGATCACCAGATATGTATTATGTATTTTGGTCAGGGGCGCAACCAGGGGGGGAGCCATGCCCCCCCCCCCCCCAAGCCGTCCTCCATGAAAAATAAAGACGCATAATCTCTATCAGTACAAAGCAGTATTTAAACTATCCCTTGAAATAAATATTTTGTAATTAATGCCAATATTACCTAGTAGAGGAATCTATACACATCCGTTTACAAACCATTTTCTGAAAAGTTTTCCTCGTCCTTTGGAGAGGCCGGTTCTATTGCCCCCCCCCATTTGAATTTTCTGGCTGCGCCACTGATTTTGGTGCGCTGAATTCAAATCTGATGATAAAAAACTGTAAGTCATCAAGATTTTTTTTCTACTGTAAATTTAATCCTCAAATAATGGGATATTTCTTGAGTTTTTTTATTTGGATTCAGCGCTCCAAAACATATACAAAATAATATGTCTGGTCGTCAGTTCAGACCAAGCGCGGATTTGCGGGGGAGCGGGGGGGGGGTAATGGGGTAATCCCCCCAAGGTATTGTAAGCCATCAACTTTCGTTTTAAAATTTTATAATTTTCATTATTTTATTTTATAATTTTGAAAATACAGGGTGTTCCAGCTCTTTTTAGACAAGCATTATCTCGGAAACGGTTAGACATGGAAAGAAATGTTTAATAGAAAAGTTATTCTGTTTAAAGAGATGCATTAACCATTTTATTTTCAAATGTACAAGGTGCCTTAAAAAGACTGCAGGTTATGCAAATTTACTTTTTTTAATATTTTTGCATTTTTGGATTCTCCTTTTATTTCCGAACGAATTTTATTAACCATGTCCTATACCTATCATTAACCATTATGGAGATATTTGCAGTTAATTTTTGGGATAACATTTTTTTATTAACGTAATTATAAGGAATACTACAATACAAAAAACAGTAAATATTATAATTATTATAAAAGATGCTCAAATTGTCGCCCATATTCTATTTGACATTTGACACAACTCATACCTCCTTAAAAGTTCTCGTGTACAAGAACTCCTTATGACATCTGGGGTTATTTAGCAAACATGAGTTATCCTATTTTTAAATCATTAAAATTATTTGGTTTCTCAGCGTATACAACTTGTTTTAAAAGACCCCATAAGAAAAAATCTAGGGACTCATATCAGGTGACCGTGCAGGCCATTTAACAGGTCCCTAATTACCAATCCAGTTCCCTCCAAATCTCTCAGTCAGGAAGCGTGTTACAAGGTTCGAATTATGCGGTGGTGCTCCGTCTTGCAGCCTTATTAGTTTAAGAATGTGGAACATGACTGAATCAAGATTAAACCGTCGATATATCGTAAACCGTTAACGATAAGTATAGAACATGGTTAATAAAATTTGTTTGGAAATAAATGGAGAATCCAAAAATGCAAAAAATATACAGGGTGTTCCGTTTGAAAAAGTAAAGTTGCATAACCTGCCGTCTTTTTGAAGCGCCCTGTACATTTGAAAACAAAATGGTTAAAAGTGTCTTTTTTAACAGAATAACTGAGGCGCTCGCGTGCAAACCCCGATAAATCCACACACACAAAGTTGTGGGAAATTACAAAAAACTGTATTGGATTTATCTGGTTTTGTTCGAAACTGTCAACTTTAACATTAGATTTATATATGGGATTTATCACATTTTGGTTACCAAAGATTACTTATAGGATTGTAGAGTTTAGTCTAACATACATGAAACTATTACAAACTCAAAATTGACTTTTTGTGGATTTATCGGGATTTGCGCGCGAGCGCCTCAACTTTCCTGTTAAACATTTCTTTTTATAAGTCCAAGTTATCCAGATTTTTTCTTACTATCAATTTATTCCTCAAATAATGGGATATTTGGGCACTTTTATAGAGCATTTTATAGTAGACAATTTGACCTACTATATTTTTATATTTTCAATATTTTTAAGGGTTTTTTAGTGCTACAAAGGCAGGCAGGTCAGGTAGGTACTATATTTCTATCTACATACCATTTATTTTATTATATTTTATGTTTTTTATATTTATATTAATATAATTTTCATTAATAATATCATCTTATTTATAATTAATATATAGTGTGTCCTCGGATGGGGATACTCTTGTAAACTTTCTTATTACTTCCACGTCCAGTGGAAGTATAGTAACGACAAAAAAATTTTTAAAAATTTTTATTGTCCAAATAGGCTTAAAATGTCATGAAACGTCGAGATTTTAAGTTTGAGCGAAAAAAAAATTTCTGTCTGTCTGTCGGTCTGTCTGTAACTTTTTTTGTGCGCACGTTTACTCTGAAACCGTTTAGGATATTGACTTGAAATTTGGTACACATATTTAATTTAACGAGATCTAGAACTAGATCATATTTTCATCATGTTCCGTCGAAGGGTTGGGGGGTAAATTGGGGTAGATTTGGGGTAAATGGGTAAATGAAGCAGGTAAGAGTCCATGCAACTGGTATTTGGTATATACAAGAGAAGCTGAGGTCTCAAAAAAAATTTTGGCTGCTTAATTATCGAAGTTACAACAAGAAGTTGTTAATAAAAGTTGTAGATAATATCTACAAAAGGTTATAGTTTTTCAAGATATATTAAAAAAAACATTTTCAAGATTGCGGCCAAATGGGTGCACTGCAGACCCCGAAAACCCAAATTTAAACTTATGTTACCCCCCCCCCCCCCCATATAATAAAAAAATAAAATCGCATCCTACCCAAAATGCTCAGTTGACCTTTTTTTAACGCCGTATTGAGTGGAATATAGGTATTTCTTGGACATTGGTATAAGTATGATGAAAGTAGGAAATTGTAGAATACACTTATGTATAATTAACTACGAATAAGTGTTTTTTCCAACGTTTAGTTGTAATTGAAAACTAATTTCTTTTCGTTTATTTATGCAACTTGTTTATTAACTAGGCCCTCGTGCGGGTTGTCTGAATTACAGGCGTACCTGTTTCTGCTATTTATACAAAGATGTCACCATGATTTGAACTATCAACAAATAGATCTTCATTTACTAAGTTTATTTTAAATCTGGTTTTGCTGAAATTAAAGTATGGCCCTGTATAAGTATATTTCAAACAGTTAATTGTACAGTTGTAAGATTCTTTTAAATACGGGTATATTTTTAATAAATATTGATATGTTAGGAGGCCTTAGTACATGTGAGCAGTGGTAGATCTAAGAGCAACTCAGGTAGGGGTTAAATATTGTTTTTATTTTATAGCATCAAAGAAAGAAGGATAATAAAACTTAGATTAGACAATAACAACATTTTTCATTTTAATTTTGCATTTCTAAACAGTTGGTCTTCATTTTACAAAACAACGTTGATCAAAGGCAATTTCACTAACTTATTACATTAGGGAGTGCTAGATCACTTTCTTCATCCATAGAATTTATAGAGGTAATTATTAAACCTTCTTAAAGCCGAACAAGTTGCAAGAACAAAACCGCGGCACAAGGAATCACTACTCCCACATCCAGATTTTCTATCCAAGTCTCTCATAATAATAATAAAAAAAAATCATAAAAATAAATCTTTTAAGTTATCCTGTATATTAAATATTTTATTACACAAATCACACTTAAATTATTTGTTTTTTTTAATATTAGCGTGGCTGTTAGCACCTTAGCTCCCAAGTGAATATTACTTCACAAACACTACATGTATTTAAACATGTTTACCCTTTCACGGTACGACATCAAATATTAATAAATAGTTGGATATCCCTATTTATCCATATGTTAATCTAGTTTTATCCCACTGTCCCACCTTCTCCCATCTTGGGAAATGGCGAAATTTCACCGAAAATAAAAAGGTTCCCACTTCCGGCCCTTCAAGTTCCCTCATTTTTGGCGTAGGACAAAATACAAAAAAGGGTTTTAGCAAATTTAATTCTATTTAAATTCGCTAAAGTAATTTCTTGGAGTTACCTAGGTGTTAAACAAAAAATCCGATTTTTTGCTGTACATCGCCGACACTTCAGTAAATATTTCCAAAATGAAAAAAAAGACATCAAAATTTTGATGGAACCAAAAGATTCGTAATGAAATGAACTCGTTTTACGGTATTTTTATTTCGAGCTATCCTTAACTTTCGGAGATCTCGGTCAAGCGCGGATTTATGGGGGGTGGGGAGGGTAATGAATATTACCCCCCCCCCCCAGATTCTGTAAACCATCAACTTTCTTTTTAAAATTTCATAATTTTTATTATTTTATTTCCCCCCCCCCCGCTCATAAATTTTAATTTTCGATGAAAAACATTTTTGTTATTTTCAGCACGCGGCTGTGTGACCCCCCCCCCCCCAAGCTCAAGGCCCAGATCCGCCCTTGATCTCGCCGAAAAATAGTAAAAAAAAACATGCATTTCGGATTCGAAAAATATTCAATCTTGAAACATTGATATTTTTCAAAATCCACCAGCGGGAGATCGTAAATTGCATGGCGAAATTCCAAAATTCGGCTCGGTAGGAGCAAATTAAAAACAGCATTTTTGACGTTTATTCATTTTTGACGTCAATCGCTGCGACATTTTTGGAAAATCATATCTGAAATCCCAGCAAACACTCATAATTGGCACATAAATGGTCATACGCACCGTCGCCAGCATTATCATAATTGGCACTTTTATGGGGAGCCACAAGCGGACCATTGGCGAAATGTCCCACCGGCCCGCAGCTGGCCATCCTTCAATTTGCCAACAGTGTACAATAATATTTATACATCCATAAAGTACGATGTATGGAGATTCTACTTTTTTTATATACATTATTCAGGGCGCTTTTTACGAAAAAGTACAGCTTTGACATGGAAGTATTTTACTTGATAAAAATGAAGTAATTATTAATGCATAAATATTGTAATATGAATTTGTTTGTTATCATCCGTATATTTTTATTTACATTTTTAATATTGTTTACCATAGCTCCAATTTATTCTCACAGGGGTTGCCTGCAAATTATAATGTTTATTAAGTTATTAAATTCATTTTTACCAATTGCGGTCGATGGGGTTCGAACCTGCATGTCTCCGTTGTCCCTATTACAGTACTGACTCTTCTACCAACTGAGCTATCTTAATAACCGTTATTACAGATGCTAAAAGCAGTATTTATGGTGATGTGTATGAAGTCTTTATTATTATGTGAATATGTAGCTATTTATTTCAAAATGTAGAAAGTATTTGAATGTTTAATAAATATTTAGGAGTAGTCTCAAATAATATCATTAATCCACAAGGATCACCACTTTCACCTCTATTGTACAACTTATACAGCTATGACATCACCACTCTACAAAATCCATCTGAAGACACAACATACATACTGCAATATGCTGATGACACGACATTGGTGGGACATGATAAATCATTGCAGAGTTAAATTCCTAAGTTGCAGGCAAAGATGAATGAGGTTCAAGTGTGGTTCAATAAATGGCGTCTACTTCCAAATCCTAATAAATCAAAATTCGTTATATTTAACCACACTCCCTCTCTGTCCTCCCCTACAATAAGCATTGCAAACGAACATGTAAAACCAACACCTTCGGCCAAATATTTAGGAATTACCATGGATCAAAAACTGAATTTTAACCAACACTCAGCAATTATTAAATCGAGAATAAAAAACCGAGCAAAACACTTCAAATCACTCACATATAAAAATGAAGGAATATCTACCAAAACAGCCACAAAAATCTACACAATCTGTATGTCGACCTATACTGAAATATGGACACACTCTATATGTCAACTGCCAAGCGCCGGCACTAAACAACTTAAAAGTTGCCGAAACCTCTTCGCCACGCATTATAACTAAAATTCGGCATCCACTCAACAACCTCCACAATCCGCCGAATAATTTACTATATGAAAAAACTAGGATAACCCCAATCTTGAGCAGACTTCAAATATTAACAACCAAATTTGCAAATCGGCCACATAATATGCAACTGTTACGACCTCTCTGCCGTACAAGAAACCGCAACAGAAGATCAAAATGCAAACACCCAGAGATGTCTCTTATTGAAAAAATATCTTCATTAATTCAAAACTAATTAATATAAAATTTTTTTAGATGTATACTTGCACAAAAATTTGTTTGCTTTTTTTTCTTTTTTATTTTTTTTTCCATAAAATGTATTCATTTTTAAATATTTCACATAAAATAATGTATCAATAGTAACAATGTAGGAAAAACAGGCTGAAGGACTCCGGTCGATAGCTGTTTGAATATGTATTTTTTATGTATCAAAATAAAGAACTTTTATTATTATTATCATTAATAATTTACAAAAAACGTTAAAATTAAGTAATTAATGGCAAATTGCAAATTACTTACTATAAAAAATAAACTACAAATTTTACAGAAATAACGGTCAGATTAAGTCAGATTACACAAATTTTAATAATCCACAGGCCAAGCATAGAACGAAAATGCAAATGGCGGATGCTATGCTCGGGAAGCCTTGAGAGATTTTTCACAATGCGCATGCGCGTAATCATAAAAATATTAGCCTGCATATTACCATAAAGTACCATCAACGTATAAACCGAAGCAGCATTTTTTATGATTGCACAATAATTGACCATTTCTGGTTATTATGTGGCAATTCATAACAACATGAAACTATGGTACGCCTGCATATAATTTATTATGGACCACAAAAGGTTAGCCTATGCCATAAGAAAGCCATTGATCGCTACAATGGCCCATTTAAGGGCCGCAATTTTTGTGTTTGCTGGGAAACGTCACAGTTACTGTGCCAAATAGCCGTTATGAAATATGCAAATTATTCACCGAAGAAATTGTTTTTTTCTCAATGTATTGACATTCGAAAAATCGTAAATTTTAAATTTTTATAATTTTTTATGCTTTATCGGTTTTCATTATAAAAAAAAATATGCAATTTCCCCATTATCACACAACGGAGGAGGTAAACAAAATAAGTCTAACTCCAGGTAAAAGAGAAGCGAAAATCTTCATAAGCTATACTAGCAAAAGGGGCGAGCGTAGAGGCGACTTCAATGTGAATATCAGTCGATATTCCGTTGAAGCAACGTCGAGCGCGGTTAGTACTTGGATGGGCTTCCATCTTGGGAAATACAGCGTTCTCGTCCCACCTTCTAGAGGCTTGTATATCAGTGTATACTCGGAAGTTACGTAATTTCAGACGAGGATTACGTAGTGGATATACCATCCTTCGGAGGGGATGTAAAGCAGGCGGTCCCTTGTCTATTAAATGTTAGGCAAGTAAAAGATCCCTACTCTTCTTAAGGGAAGAGGTTCGGCAAAATTTCCAGGTTGGGGGTAGCTCGTCTCCTGGCGTCGGTGATAGGCCCTGGTAGCGGAAATAGGCCGACGTTAAATAGTTAAAAATCTACTACCAAAAAAATAGTAAAATAGCTACTCTGTCTCAGCAAACCAGAATTAAAACTAAAGCCAGGCCTTCACGGGACATTACATTTCCTTGGGTACCATCTTCAAGAAAATAGGCAAAGCTGAGGATGAAACGTGTAGCTTAAGCTCGGAAGCAACTGAGATACCACCACAAGTAGACAACCCCCAAATCCAAAGCCAAGGCTGTCCGGAAAGGGGTTACAGATTTGGAAAAACGCAGACATACATCCATACCCACCGGTATTGTCAGTGCCGTGGCTGGGGTTCGAACCCAGAACGCGATAGACAGTCGGCCTGCATATTCGCCACACAATACGCTCTAAACGACTGAGTTACCGTACCTGGGAACACATACTTTGCTTATCCAAGGTTCTGATCCTCCAAAATCTACAGTACTTGTTACAGATAGTTCGAAGATCTGCCGAAGTGAAAAAGATAGCCCCTAGGAAAATCCTGGAATTCTTTAGAACCTTAGGACTGGATGGGTACATTTATGGTTTACTGCTGCGACGCTGGGCGACGCGAATTTTTCAAGTGAGATTAAATTTTTTTTTGAGATCTCCCCGCCTTCCACTCATCAATTTTTCAAGTGGTAGGAATTTTTTTTTTGAGATTTTCTCCCTTAGCCCTGTCAATGAACGTTCAATAAGGGGGTCTAGAGGGAAATGCCGAGATCAAAATTTTTTACTTAGGGGCTGTGTTTCGACTATTTAGGAGGTAAACATACCAAAAGTTCCCGAATGTAGGAGGTAGGGGGGAGGGGGGTGCAGGAGGGCACGAAAAAAGTCCCGGTTTTTGGTTTTTCGCTCATATCTCGAGAACGGTTAGCCCTAATCAAAAAGTGGCTATATGCAAAATTTAAGCTGACTAAATTTTCTACAATATTTCTATTAATTTTTTTCCTATCTGTTATGGTTCAGTAATGAATTGTATATCTTTTGACTGTATTCTCACTTTATTATAAATTTATTATAAATTAAATAAAAATTTTAATAACCATCGTAAAAAAAAATTCTTGTACAGATATCCGTTCCACAGCAGACTAAACTCAAATTTCGAATAAAAAATGTATTTGAGTCGGTAAGTGTGTGTGTGTGCGTGTATACCGTTTCTTGTAAACACGATAATTTCTGTTAGACTTAAAATATTTAATTACAATTTGGAACATATGTAAAACAGCATATTACAATAATCCCAATTGAAATTGGGCCATATCTGTAATACATGGTGATAACTATATAAAGGCCTACACTCTCATACGTAAAGTAGGTTTTATTTTAATTTCAGAGCAAATATTACTAAAGTTTTTGATTAAGCATACAAAAATAAGAAAATGTATCAGATTTATAAACCGCAATATACCGGGTGTATGGTAGGCAAACCAACTTTATTTAAATTAGATGATATATAAATATTATCCTAAAATATGGAGCATGGTATTTTAATAAGATTATTATGAAGTGAGAGTTTGTAGGCCTCTGGTTATCACCATGTATTACAGATATGGCCCAATTTTAATAGGGATTATTGTAATAAGCTATGTTCCAAATTGTAATTAAATATTTTAAGTCTAACAGAAGTTATCGTGTTTACAAGAAACGGTATACACGCACATACATATACACAAGGGTCAAGGGTGGTCCTTAAATTAGGGTAAAAAAATTTTTTTCTTAATTTTTTTCGGGGCACCCTGCCATTTTGATCTACTCTATTAAAAAGAATTACTATAATTTTTTGGGATTTTTTAACTCAGTTTTAGGGGTCGCTACCGCCCCGTAAAATTTCAAAATTAAAAAAAAACTAGTTAGGAATTAATAATTAAATTCAGTTACATAAGAAATTGTGTTCATTAAACATCTAATTAATATGTACAACTATACCCAAGCAGCAATTTTAGTAGTTTCTACGTAATAGTTGCCATTAGGGGAACTTTAAAGGTTTCCGCAACTAAGGACTGTTACGTAATGGGAACCATCCTTCTACCAAGTATTCACCAAAATGGGGAATAATAATTACGTAGCAAATTACTATTCCGGTACCTCTACCATTACCGTGTTGAAGACTAGGTTATTACGTAAACGGGACGTAACCAAGTAGTTGAAATGACTAACTTTTGGAACAACTCAGTTGACCGAAATGAGAGCGCAAACTATATATTTGGCTCTCTGTTATTCGAATAGCAAATTAATGACTTACTGAGTTTAAGCACATGATATGTCCAAGGTCCAAGTTAAGGTGATTATATACAACATGCATAAGCATATATTATAAATCATGATGTTTTGCATTTACCCTGGGTGTGGATATTAAAACCACCACTTGTTTTCTGTAAAATGTTATCATGATGCTTCGATAAAAAAGACGCCCCCTCGAGAAAATGGTTTTTTCGGAAAAAAAATTTTTTGCAAAAATTATGTGTACAAGCAAAACTGCAAAATTTTTTATGGAAAACGTTTTTTTTTTAATTTTATATATTGTAAAGTAATAATCTATTTAGAAAACATAATTGTAAATGACTATAATAAAAAGAAATTTTTTATTGAATTATATTTTTATCCGTGTCTTCATTCAACAACAGAAAAATGACGATTTTAATTGCAGTAACTTAGAGGTTGAAAAAACCAAAATTATTTCCCTACTACTGCTACTTTATAGTAAATGTAACAAGTTACATTTACTATAAAGTAGCAGATGCCACCAACGTTATAGTTGTTGTTACTTTAAAAGTGGTGACAGCAACTGCAACAATTTCACTGTGTAGTTATATTTACCTAGATGTAGCAAATGGGACCAATGACGCTATAAGATCTTAGTAACTGTTGCTACCAACTTATTTTCATGTTGGTAGAATTGGCAGAATCGATATAGGTAATTCTTTTTTTTTTATTGGCAACGCAGTAATAACTGTTAAAGTGTCACTGTCACTGTGTGCGATGGGAATATGTGGATTATTAAAAATAACAATTATTATACTTTTTAAGTACTTTTTATTATCTGATATTATTTGGAAAGAGCACATATCGAACAATATTTGATGGATGCCCCTGACGGTGAGCATCTTATGTCAGAGGTAGGTGTTTTTTATTATCTTGCTTTTATATACCTATTTAAATGTTTGGGTTTTTTAGGTTGCATTGATATTGGGAGTTTGCGGTGCCTGCCGTTGCGGTGAACTGACCTTCTTAAGCGTCGAAGATATGAGATAAAGAATAATATCTATATATATCCATACCAGATACCAAGACGAATAAATCAAGAAGTTTCACAGTTTTAAATGAAGGATTTTCGGTGAACCCACTTGATTCGATTAGGAAATATGTCTTTAAGACCGCAAAATGTGTCTCACAAAAGATTTTTCGTAAATTTTCAAAAGGGAAAGTGCACTGTCCAATGCGTTGGATTAAATAAGCTCTCAAAAATTCCAAGAATTGTAGCTGATTAATTGCAATTGCCTGATGCAGATTTGTATACTGGCCATAGCATGCGCCGTTCCTCATCAACTCTTGGCCAATGCTGGGGGTGACATTACCACCCTTAAACGTCACGGTGTGTGGAAATCATCCACCGTGGCGGAGGGTTATTTGGAAGATTCAGTCTCAACAAGATTGTTATTGCTAAAAAAATTCAGGGAGAGCAGCACAACGAGTCAGGCAATACAGACGTCGTTACTAGTATAGAGAAAAATTGTGTACAGAAGAGCAGTTTTCTTTGTGAAAAATCGAATATGATGACAATAAATGTTAACATAAATATAAATAAGTGTTAGTGCATGGATTCTATGTTTTGTTAATTTTCCATATAATGGAGACAATAAATAAATTCCTTGGACTTTATTTTATATTAAAATTACTCTTTAGTGACTAAATCACTTTACCTCACTTTAGCTTACTACTTTATCTCACTAGTGACTTATGGGTCACTTTATACCTTCAAAGTCTTATCAATAAAACAGATCACTTTATATGAAAGTGTTGGATAAATATATTTATTAACGTAAGGTGTGTAATAATGAAAAAAATACATAACAGTTTTCATATTTATTTAGTGATCAGTTTACATTTAATTTCATTCCATTCAATTTATTGTACATAAATAATGTCTTATGCCGTTATACCGACACATTGTCCGTTCCCCATCGACACAATATTTATTAAATTTGGAGTTTTTAATCGGCAAATTCATTTAATATGCTCAGTGGATCACTAACTGAACTATGGGTCAATCTGTGTGTTGAAGACAAGTTGTAATTTTCGAGCAGTACACAGTATCATTAATCACTACAACTGTTATAGTTTTCGATTACTCTTCTTGTGTTGATGGGAGCACTTTTGCACTTGTTGCCAAAGATGTTGGTTTTGCTGTGGCGAAATAATCTATGTTTGCATCATTTTCTGAAGAATCACTATTTCTCTACTACTGTTTAACTGTTTCTTCAGTTTTCTATAAAACGTGGATGAGTGCTGATAAACTTTATTTCGCTTTCACTGAGCATTTCAGATGCCGCCATTTTATTCAATGCCAATAATTATATAAATTGTCTTAAAAGTTAATATTACTCTATAGTAGATTTTCAAGGTATATGTAACTTTTAAGTCATTTTCAATTAGTGGGGAGTAGTAAAAATAACTTCAAAGCCCCTATGTTCGTAGAAATAACCTCATTTTTACTCGAGATGTCACTAATCAGTTAGACTACTTTCAAGTGGTCCTTTGGTAAAGCTGTGCAGTCGGCATTACTACCAACTTTCACTTTGCAGTTGAGGATGCTTCAAAGTAATGCAGAGTAGTATCCGCGACGTTGCAGATTCTCCAGCAGTTACTTGAAAGTGTTATAACTATACAGTGCCTAAATTCAGTAGAATCTACTTAATTGTCACTACAAATGCATACCACAAAGTGAATATTACCCTGAAGTCGCAAAATTAGTAACAGTTATGTTATTCCTACTATATTAAAGTTCCGATGCCTCAGATGCCAGTTCCCATCACTTTGAATGCTGCTTGGGTACAGAAATTACAATGTTATATATATATAAAATAATATAAATGAAAAAAGTTGCTAATAAAATACAGTTGAGTTGAGATGAAAGTGGGAGACAATGTACTCTCCTATTTTATTAATTCAATTGATGATCAATGTCATTTTGATGTTCATTTGATTTATTTTGATAAAAATTTTGCAAAAATTCTCGATTATCTTGAAAATTCAGTCTTTTTTTATATCATAGAACAAAATAAGAGGGTGCCTCGGGTAAATTTTAAAAGTTAGTTTTTAAGGACCACCCTAATATACCTACACGCGCACACACACACTACTTACAGACGCAAAGGAATTTTTTATTCGATATTTGAGTTCAGTCTGCTGTGAAACGGATACAAGAATTTTTTTTTACGATGGTTATTAAAATTTTTATTCAATTTATAATAAAGTTAAAATACAGTCAAAAGATATACAATTCATTACTGAACCATAAGGAAAAGATAGATAGGAAAAAAATTAATAGAAACAGTATTGTAGAAAATTTAGTCAGCTTTAATTTTGCATATAGCCACTTTTTGATTAGGGCTAACCGTTTTCGAGATATGAGCGAAAAACCAAAAACCGGAACTTTTAGCTCTCTGTAAACTTCTAAAATAATTCTGGCATTTCTGTGTCTAGATCGTGATTGATCTTTTTATTTTTTAACCTCTCTTTATTAATATGTCTTTAATCGGGCGTAGTAGAGGTTATAACACCTTTAGACCCGCCCGTTATTCCGCTACTGCATCTAGAGATGCCGTTCTTTCATCAGATTAAATGTACCATTGTAAACGTAGTCAATACTGTCGAGCTGTCGTTTTTTACAAAACTTTCAAAACTGTTGTGTTGTCTCTGCGTTGTCTGAGACGTGGCCAGCTAGTATTACTAGGTTTCTCCATTTTCAACTAAACAGAAAAACAGTACTCAAGTAACAGGCAACCATGGCACAATTACTCTTTTTGGCAACAATTTTCACAGTGCTATCCATTGGTTTTTGTTCAAGCTGTTCGAGTTTTGAAATAACCTCAAAGTCTTTTACAACTCTAGATGCCACGATTGTCTCTAATATCGCCTACATTTCCGAATTTACGGTAAAATGCGGTTCTGGTGAAATAAAAAATTTGTATGCTGAATTAGATGGCAACGTAGCACCTGTTTCGATAGTTGGACCCCATAAATTCCAGGTAAATATGACTTTTCAAATGAAAACGAGGGGTTAATAGCTGAGAAAAAATGCGTACACCATATTTCATAGTTCATGCACTTCTTTGGCTACTTTATGTGCTATTTTTTTAAGTTTTATCACACATATCTGTGTACCATATTGCACAGCGTTTAACCCACGTTTAAAAATTACTGTTAGTTATATCATATCTTAGTACTGCTATCTCGTAGTAAACTACTCACCACTTGTAACGTAACATCCATAACTTTGACACATGACAGCTTATGAATTAAAAATATATTTTAGTTCCTGAGAGCTTTCGTTGGATATCTAGCTCTCCAAATGTACTCTACTGAAAATCATTTAAACGAAATACAATTTGGTGAGAAATTAAATTGCAGACGGGGACCTTTGCAAGAACTTTTTTCCTTCCAATACTGTTTAATTCCTAATACTGTTCTTAGTATCGTTTTTGATGACACCTGAATATTGCTTTGCTCCCCGCTAATACAATTGCAAAAATTGTCGGTATATTATACCTAACGCATCATTTCCATTTTCATGTTAAAAAATTTTGTCTGTCACAATCAATAGTATCACCACTCACCAGAGTTGGGTTGGATACAGTTAGAATGGTATTCGAATACCTGATACGGATACATCAAATGTATTCGAATACTTTTTTCGGATACGGATACCAGATACTTTTCTTTCGTTTATGAAAAAAATATTTTATGAAAAAATTCAGTTCTTTAAAGCTGCCCTGTTTCTTTTAAATAAATATATGTAGTAACCGTTCCAACGAAATGAATATTTTCCCTGAATTACCTTTGGGTATTTTATTCATTTCTTTTTGTAAGAAAACAAAGTGCACAAATTATTTTTTTCTGAAATCGGTCAAGAATATCTACTTTCTCGGCGCAATTTTAGATCCCAATACGCTATTCTGGTATTTCAGTCCGTTGCTAAGCAACTATCAGAAAATAGTCCAGGAATAGTATATTCTGTAAAAAGGTTAGAATGAAAATTTGATACGAGTGGAAGATTCTGAACGCGGGCCAAAGCGAGCATTAGGAACCACGAGTAGATCGGATTTTCATTCTAACCAAGTAACAGACTGTATTTCCTTCATGACCATTAGTAAAAAAAAAACAATTAAATCTGAACAAAATAAGTTATTTATTGAAACAATTATATTACATTGTATTAATATTTATATTTATAGTGTTCGTACAATTACTGAATTGACAGTGAAAGTTATATGTTACGTTACAGGTGTGTAAAATAGTCAGTGCCACCTTGAAAGAGGTTAATATAAAAGTGAGGTTATGAAATGATGCAAAATTGAACTATTTTTGAATTAAAAATTAACTGGTAGTAACTATAATTTTTGTTTCTCAGGTGAGCTGGACAGAAGAAGCCAAAACCGCTCGTACTGGAGACAAAGTCATAAGGCTTTTTGATGAAGATGGGTACACGGCATACCGTAAAGCTTTACGTGCAGGAGATGATGTATCAACAGTACCGGCTCTGTTCGATGTAGTAGTTAATCACCCCGGCGCTTTCAATGGGCCTTGGTTGAAATCTGAATTCATCGCAACTGTTACGTTTCTGGTTATTGCTTACTTTGCAGTGGCATCTAGAGCGAAAGTTGTTTCGTAATGTTTAAGTCGTTAATGATTGTTAAATTTAATATTTTAAGAGTTATTTATTTTCATTGTCATTCTTGATGTACAGTTCACTCAGATTTTTAATACATGTTCAAGTTGTGAATTTTTAATAAAAATTTTGAGAGAAAAATTTTAATATGAATATGTCTGCATTGTCATAACTTATTGCTATGCCTCATTTTTTGTAAATAATACCTGAAAGTTTATTTATGTCGATTGTAATGTATAATTTACTGGTACTTGGGCCGTACAAAAAGTTTGTGGTACCAATAGTAACCCACACCTCTGATTGGGTATCACAAAGCCCGAAAAGGAGATGCGATGGGCAAACTGTGAAATGTTAAGGCAGTGTGCTTAGAGATAATGGAAGCGATAACAACAATGCCTTGAAGAGTGCAATGACTGTCACGGCTTCACGCATCTCATATAACAGTTGGCATAGTAACAGTGCCGTGCCATCCATTCTTTATTTAAATATTAATGGTAGTAGTCAGTGCGACACCCATGCAGCTGTAAAAACAGGATCGTTACCTAGGTAACGAGCACGCGGTAACGATGCGCATTCTATGACGATGTTATCTTTTCTAAGTAATTTCAGTCAAGCCGTGGAAAAGCCACGGTGCCTACCTCCGCTACATTTAGTAGCAGAGAATGAGGCACAGAGTGGTATAAAGACTAAAAACAAACTGATATAGGACCATTCTGAGGAAAAGATATTATACTGAAATATTTGAACCAGAGATGGGCCGAGGAAACTCCACATTTGATAAAAGTCTGTAAGTCATGTAAATAATATAATTGTATTATATGCACTTATTTGGTATCACAATGAAGCTTGCTTAATCACGAATCAGATTTCACCATAAAATAGCCTATCAATATACCCAATGGAAAGTTAGAAGGAAAACTTCTTGGAAACTTTCCGTTTTGAAAACTCTGAAAGTTTTCCTTCTAACTTTCCATCGGGTATATTAAGTATATTTTTATGGTGAAATCACCAAATAAGTGCATACAATTATATTATTTACATGGCTTTTACAGACTTTTATCAATTATGGAAAGTTTCCTCAACCCATCTCTGATTTGAACAAATAGATAGAATAATTTGCCCATCTTCATTTCTCAACGCAGGCAAGAGGTTGTCAACATTATGCTGGGATCCAGAATTGTGTTACCGTTGTCACATAAGATTTTTAATCTCTCCTTAACTTCCCCTTTAGAAGAGAGGAGGTTTTAAGTAAAGAGGGTGATTCGACCCAGGAGTATAAAGGAAATAGAATCCTCTAAGCTTCTTCTTGGAGCGATCTGTCTCATACAAGAGCAGTTGTCCTCTAAATGTGTACCCTGGGTGCGTTTATTGATATCGAAGGTACTTTTGATAAAACAACCTTTGAGAGCATAGGCAAAGCTCTTCAAATGCATAGTGTTCCCAAAACACTTAGTGAATGGATAACACATGCTTAAATGGGGAGCCTTTCGAATAAGTGTGGGGTACATAGAGACTAGAGGTATGGTCAATAGAGGCTGTCCACAAGGAGGCATCCTATCGCCCCCTGTACCGCCTCAATCCTCAGTGACTCTGGCTTGTTGACAATAGGCTATGCAAATGACATCACCATCTTGTTAAATGGTAACTTTTAGGGGCTGTTTTGCGAACTTATGCAAACAGCCCTCAAGTTAGTCTATAATTGGTGCATAGAACACTCCGTCTCCCCAGAAAACTGAGCTAATACTATTCGCCAAGCAAAGGAAACATGAAAATGCCCAAATTGTCAGGCAGTGAACTCCACTTTGCGAATGGGGTCAATTACCTGAGGGTTATACTTGACCACATCCTAAATTGAAAAAGATGTGGAAGTTAAGAAGTTATTAGATGCAAGTTTTTCTCTTTTTGTTTGTTTGGTGGCGTGGAAGAACGTTGAAACGAACGTCACCTTTTGTGATGTATATTGTATCATGTGTACCTTTGTATATAATACAATAAATATTTTTCTATTCTATTCTATTATAATAGTAATAATAATAATAATTTATTGCCGTATCATCTTCTAAAGATATTGACAACGTCATAAATTAGGTATAAAAGATAGAATAGCAATAATTATTAGGCAAGCATAACAATAATAAACACTAAATGTAAAATCTTATGAATTAAATGATTAAAATAAATAAATCAAACAGAGAGGTAAAGTATTCAAGGTGCGAAGCTAAAAACGTAAAAACAATGCAATAATGCAGTTTAAATTACTTATTGTAGTATTCTTGAATAGAGTAGAAATAGTTGTCGAGAAGGTAGCCCCTTATATATTTTTTAAATTTGCTTACCGAAATATAATTAAGGTACACTGATTAATTTCATTAAAAATATCTTCAAATGTAAAGAAAACCTTACTATAAAGAATTAATGTGTTTAAAAGAGTTAGGTAGGTGATTGTATATATCACTACAGAAGTAATAACGACTTTTTTTATACATAGACAAATTAATGTTTGAAACATAAATGTTACTATTTGACCTCTAGTGTCATGATGATGTACCGAGTTATTTTGTGGAAACTTTAATTTTTACAAAAATTAGCACTTGGTAAATGACTATACAAGGAAGTGGAAAAATATGGTGCATTTTCCCCATTCAGCGTTCGGAACCTTGCCGAGGTTATGGGGCTTGCGTGGTTCGATGAATCTAGAGGCGCACGCCAGCGGCTCTGCCAGGTGGTCTGTCGAGACGTAAAAATCTCCGTACAGACCCCCCATGCTGGATCCGGCTCTGGAGGAGGATCCAGACTAAGGCTGAACGCCCTCTCCGCTTAGTGACCCGTACGGTGGGATGAAGGGATCCTGGTGGTTGAGCTCACCTAGCCAGGCAGGGCAACACGCCACTTTGGCCTGGATTTCCACCTAAACGGGAGGTCGTGACTAACCCATCACGATCAACCGGCTGCGCGGTCCCGTCAGAGGGCTGGCAGGGAGTCTCTGAGAGGCATTGGGGCACGGGGGAGTGGCACGTCCCAGGATCTGTCACTCGTCTTAGTGTAACACGTCTCTCGAGGCTATATCTCTCTGGTAGCCCTGATGTCTAAGTTCGACATCCCCTAGTTGGGCTCCATGGCGGGTGGGGAGCCAGAGAGATGAATATTAAAAAAAAACCTATGGATTCTACAAACATTACACAAAAAACCACGCTAGAGGGTTCCTCGAACCCTCCTAGCGAAACAAATCACACCCCTACAAGGCCGAGAAAACGGCTCTGTGGGGCCGAATTAAGAAGGAGGCATAAAGCCCGTCAGCTGGCGTAGGCGGAGGCATCTGCAACCACCTCCACTGGCTCCGGGATTTCGCCTCTAAAAAGAGTCCCTGAGGATTCTCCTTCCCCTGCTCGGGAGTTGGGGAGCCCTCAGTAACTAGGGGGCTCTCTCCCATGGGCTGGCAGCTACTGCTAGCACTAGGGCAGCAGGAGAGGTCCCTCAAACCTCATCAAGGGGTAAGGCGCCCTTCTCCTCTTCCAACCGTGGGCTGGCAACTCTTGCCAAAACTGGTAGGAGGGGCAAGAGGCACGCCAAACCCCAACAGTCTGGTAACCCCAGACAAAATCCCAACCTTCAGACAGGAGGAAGGAAGAGGGGGTCGCTCTGTTGGATCGGGGCCCTCGCCGGAAACTAACACCGGTAGGAGGGCCAAGGTTCACAGGGCAGGCCCTTCCCCTTCCTCGTCCTCGAAGAAACTCAGCTACAAGGAGGCTGCAACTTCGCACCTCCGTGTAGCTATCATTGACAGATTGAATCCGCTTGGTAAAATTACTAAAGACCAGGCGGATTTGATTGAAAACATTTTTAGTAAGGCACTGGATGAGAGTGTATCCAGTGCCTTGAAAAATCCGAATTTGCCGGCACCCATTTTCAACGACATGCACTTCTCCGGGGAGATTCTGAGAGTCATATGCGGAGATGAGCGGTCGTTGGAGTGGCTGTCGGCAAATATTGCGAAGAACCCCAACCCATGGGAAGGGGCAAACCTACACGTAGTCCAGGTAGGTCAGCTCCCCAGGCTGAGCAAAGCGGCCCTGTTCATTCTGGGAGTACCGGAAGAGACGGAGGTCGTGATGCGACGCCTGCAGGCGCAGAACCCCTGGGCTAACGTAAATAAATGGCTGCGTTTTCACGATGCTGTGAGGGAGGAGCCGATAGGCCGGCTGCTCGTTTTCGGTGTCGGGGATGAGGACCGTGTAGCCATAAATGAGAAGGGAGGACGAATTAATTATAAATTCACCTCCCTAACCATTAGGCTGCATAAGTCCTCGGACGCAGCTGAGATAACGACTCCTGTTGCTCCCGAAGCCATGGAGGTGCCCGAAAGTTTGGGCGCCCTTGTGGCGGCGGGGCCCTCAGGAGTCAACGCCATTGCGGATCGCCCCGGAACGGACGCCATCTGATAAAATGGCTTTGCTCAGTCGGCTGGCCTTTGTTCAGGCCAATTTACAGCACTGTCAAGCGGCAGTGGCTACCATATGCCGCTCCCTCGACAGTTTACCAAACATTATAGCCCTTATCCAGGAACCTTGGATAATCAAGTCCAGGGTTGCTGGATTGGGCAAATTGAACGGAAGAATATTTTATCTGCCTTCCGCAGAAAAACCCAGGACATATATATATATGTACCAAAGGGTATACAAGCTAGTCTCACACCACAGTTCAGCTCACGGGATATGACAACAGTGAGCTTGGACTGTGATTTGGGCAACGGCAAAGAACAAGTTTTAATAACATCTTTTTACCTCCCAAGCGACTCGGTAGAACCACCCCCATCTCAAGAGATGGTGAGGCTGGTAGAGTACTGTGAGGCAATGAAACTACACCTCGTTATTGGTGGTGACTCCAATGCGCACCATGTCCTATGGGGCAGTGAACATACCAATAACAGAGGGAAATCGGTAGTGGAATACCTGGCAACCACTAATTTAGAGATTCTCAACCGAGGCAGCGAAGCCACTTTCGTTACCTCGCGCAGTCAGACGGTGATTGATATCACTCTGGCATCTCGGGATATCTCAAAACACATCAAGAGCTGGCATGTATCTACGGAAGTTTCCATGTCAGATCATAGATGGATTCAATTTAATTTGGAATGGGGGTTGGTAGAAAGAACCCTCTACCGGAATCCTAGGCAGACAAATAAGACACAGTTCCAAGAACTTCTTATTAGCCTCCTGGGGCCCCTCGACAACAAATAACATAGAAACGATAAGACAAACAAATAACATAGAAACGATAGAGGATATTGATAGTAACGTGGTTGTTTCAAGTTATGAGGACTCTTGTCCCTTAAGAGAAGTCGGAACGGGGCATGCAACACCCTGGTGGAGCAAAGAACTCGACCGGCTGAGAAACAAGACAAGAAAACTTGTCAACAAAGCGATGGAGTCTAAAAGTGCCGAAGACTGGGAGGCATACAAAAACAGTCAAAGGCTGTACAAAAAGACCATTCGCGAAAGTCGAAGAGCGTCATGGAGATATTTCTGTAGCGGGGTTGCATCTACTGCCTCAGCAGCTCGGCACAATAAGATACTCTCCAAAGATCCCCAACAACAACCAGGACTCATGAAACGAGAGGATGGCTCCTTTACAACCAACCTCTCTGAAACTTCTGAACTCCAGCTAAAAACAATGTTTCCAGGCAGCACTGTGTCGTCCTGTATGGACTGGCCCAACGTACCTCACCCAGACCCTATTGCGGCTGACTGGGAGGTTGCGAATGGGACAGTGGACGATGCAAAAGTAGCCTGGGCGATCAACACCTTCCTCCCCTTTAAATCACCAGGTATAGACGGTGTCTTTCCAGCTCTACTCCAGTGAGGGCTGGAATACATACACCATCATCTGGTGCATATTTACCGGGCGTGCATTGCTTTTAAATACACCCCGGTGAAGTGGAGGGAAATAAAGGTAATATTCATACCAAAACCAGGACGTATGGACTACTCCCTACCAAAATCATATCGGCCCATCAGCCTCTCCTCCTTCCTATTGAAAGGTCTGGAGAGATTGTGTGATCGAGAAATTAGAGATACAGTGTTAGTTTTACATCCACTGCATCCAAATCAACACGCTTACATCCCAGGGAAATCAACAGAATCGGCACTTCACTCCGTGGTATCTCGTATCGAGAGATCGGCGGATATGAAAATGTCTACCCTGGGAGCGTTTATTGATATCGAAGGTGCTTTTGATAAAACAACCTTCGAAAGTATCCAAACCCCTCCAAACCCATGGTGTTCCCAACACACTTAGTGAATGGATAACACACATGCTCAAATGGAGAGCCGTCCGAATAAACGTGGGAACATAGAGACTAGAGGCATGGAGGTTATGGTCGCCGACAGCCTCTTACACCGCCTCAATAACTCTGGTTTCTTCACAATAGATTATGCAGATGACATTACCATCTTGCTAAATGGAAACTTTGAGGGCTTGCTATGCGAACTTATGCAAACAGCCCTCAAGTTGATCGATAATTGGTGCACAGAACACTTTCTCTCGGTTAACCCCCAGAAAACTGAGCTAGTACTATTCACCAAGAAAAAGAAACTACCAAATATGAGAATGCCCAAATTATCGGGCAGTCAACTCCACTTAGCGAGTGAGGTCAAGTACCTGGGGGTCACACTTGATCGCACTCTGAATTGGAAGAGACATTTGGAAGTTAAGATAAACAAGGCATGTGCGGCATTCTGGCAGTGTCGCAGGACAGTCGGTAGGTCCTGGGGTTTCTCACCCAGAATCTCCCTCTGGCTGTACACTTCTGTGATAAGACCCATGCTTTGTTATGCAGCCATAGTCTGGTGGCCCAGAGTAAGGCAAAAAACAGCAGCATCTCAACTGGAGCATGTTCAAAGACTGGCATGTCTCTGCGTTATTGGTGCGATGAAAACGACGCCTACAGCTGCAATGGAGACTATACTCTGCATCCCCCCTCTAAATCTGTACATAGAGGAGGTGGCGTTGAGGACTGCTCTGAGATTGCGATCTGTAGGCCAATGGTATATTAAGGGCACGGCTACGAGACATGCCCGTATCCTAGAGGAGGCTACAAAACAAATTCCTCTTCTGGGAATGGGAACTGACCGTATACCCCCTATATATAACTTCAACAAGAACTTTGAGGTGAGTTTGAATGTGTCCGGCAATGACTGGCCGGGCATATCAATCTACACCGATGGTTCAAAAATGGACTGTGGATCAGGAGCTGGGGTTTACTCAGAAGACCTAGATCTACAGTCGATAATACCGCTAGGCACACATGCCACTATCTTCCAGGCAGAACTAGTAGGGATCCTACAAGCGGTAATAGAAACCACGAAGGCAAACGTCAGTGGTAAAACAGTGCGCATATCAACGGACAGCAGAGCAGCCCTGCTTGCCTTAAACAATTGTAGGACAGGCTTGGGGCTGGTTCTGGAAATTAGAAAGGCCGTAGATGTGCTCGCACAAAACAATCCGTTGGGTGAAAGGACATGACGGAATTCAGGGTAACGAAGAAGCGGACGCTTTAGCCCGTAAGGGATCTGAGAGCGCCCTGCATGGTCCTGAACCTGCAATAGCGCTCTCAGATTCAGTCCACAGTTCCCTGCTAAAGAACTATACACTCAAACGCCATGTGGACTATTGGGGTGGTCTGAGCAGCTGCAGACATTGCAGAATGGCTTTGGCCACACCCAGTCGTAAGCTAGGCAAACACTCTCCAGATGTCCAGGAGTAATCTGTGCGTTTATGTAGGATTACTAACAGGACACTGCAGACTAAACCTACATACACTGGGAGTTATAGACAACCCCAAGTGTAGAGGGTGTAATCTGGATGACGAGATCGCCGAGCATGTGCTTTGTCACTGCCCTGCTCTCTCAACGAAAAGAGGATCCATACTGGGGGACTTCTGGCCCAGTATGACCAGCATAGGTGGCGCCTCACCTGGTCTTCTCCTCAAATACATCACAAGTGTTGGTTGGCTTGAGGAATGAGAGGCTTGGTGGACATGCCACCACTTACGGGGGCAGCACAATGGGCCCGCTTATGAGGCCTGAGTGCACGTAAGCGTAAGCTCACCCCCTGCCAAACAATCCAGATCCAGATCCAGATGGTGCATTTTGAAAATGGGCTTACAGGATTCAAGTGGACCCATAGAAAAAATCTTGCGTATTATTATTTTTTGTATCACAAAAATGTGATTAAGTTCAGCTGTCTGGCCCCAGTAAAATACCATATAGTTTAGTTGTGAATAAGCCAAGGCATAATAGACATTCATTGAGTTTTTAATATCTAAGATGTTTTTAAGATTAACAATAGTAAAGTAAGCACTATTTAATTTACAGACCACAAAGCCAACATGTTCATCCCAAGTTAATTGATAGTCGATGTAGAGACCCAAGAATTTGCAATTGTCTACTCTTTTTAGCAAAGTGTCATTGAATTTTAGTGTAAGTTCTGGAATTTTACGTCTTTTAGAGAAAATCATATACCTAATGCGTTTTTGATGGATTAAGATAAGCTCGTTTTTGTTGCACCAGGTTGCAAATTCAGGAAGCAATATTTGTGCATTGTTGGCGAGTTCATTTTCTGACAAGGCTGATAATGCAATAGTGGTGTCTTCTGCATACAAAACCATTTGCATATTAACTGCATTGCCTGCATATTTTTCCAGGTCATTGAATAATAGTATAAATAGAAGTGCGCTGCCCTGAGGTACACCATATTTCAACTCTCTCAAATCCGATAATTCTTGACCGATTCTAACTCTTACTTTACGGTTACTTAGAAAAGACTTAATCCAATCATTCCTGCAGCTTCTAATGCCCATCGAGTATAATTTTTTCACCAGATATTCAGCATCCACACATTCAAAAGCACGTGTCAGATCAAAGAACAGGGCTAAAGTGTAATTATGTCTGTTTAATAACTTATAGACTCTTTCCTAAAATCATGTTGGTTTATTGACAATATTTTATTTTTAGTTAAAAAGGTTTCAAGTTGGTTACCAATAATATTTTCAAGAATTTTTGAGAACGTCATTAAGCCAGTTATAGATCTATAGTTTTATAGTAATTCAGTATCTGCTTTTTTATAAACTAGTACGATTTCGCCCATTTTTAAGTTGTTTAGAAAAATTCCTGTTTTCAAGTAAATGTCAAAAATAAAACACAGGGGAAATTTGATATAATCCCAGATAAACTTGAGAGCATAAATCGGTTATATCATCCAGATCACTGCAAGCAGATTTGTTTTTCAGTTGTCACATAGCCAGGGATAACTTATCAATTGTTAATTCCTCGATAAAAATAGAATTACTAATCGAATTAGGAAGAGAGCAGCCTGTGTCACCTGTATGTAGGTTTTGACATAGTAACTGCTCTATACTGGTAGTATAATAATACAAAATGCATTACTAATATCCAAAGGTTCACTGATATTGATTTCATTTGAAGTTATTGTGGAGTTTTTTTCTTTACCCTACCAAGATTTGCATTTACCACTTGCCAAATAGTTTTAGTGCAGTTAACAGAGTTTATAATTTTGTTCTTAAAAAAGTTGTTCTTAAGATAAACAAGGCATGTGCGGCCTTCTGGCAATATTGCAAAGCGCTCAGCAGATCCTGGGGTTTTTCAGTCAGGATATCCCTCTGACTGTATACTGCTGTGATAAGACCCATGCTTTGTTACACAGCCATAGTCTGCTGGCCCAAAGCAGGGCTAAAAACAGTAGCATCCCAACTAGAGCATGATCAAAGATTGGCATGCCTCTGCATTACTGGCGTGATGAAAATGACACCTACAACTGCAATGGAGGCTTACTCAGCATCCCTCCTTTGAATCTATTCATAGAGGAGGTGGCGTTGAGGATTGTGATCTGTAGACCAATGGTATATAAAGGGCATGGCTACAGGCCATGCCCATATTCTGGAGGAGGCTTCAATGCAAATTCTTCTTCTGGGAATGGGGATGTATTCCCTCTTTATATAATTTTAAAAAAGAATTTCGGGGCAAATTTGAACACGTCTGGAAATGTTGACCGTACATGTTAATCTACACCGATGATTGAAATATGAGATGAACTATCAGGGGCTGGGGTTTACTCAGATGAACTAGATCTACATCTACCGCTAGGCACACATACCACCATATTCCAGGTGGAACTAGTAGGAATTCTGCAAGCGGTAATAGAAATCATAAATGCAAACATTATAGGTAATTTGTAGGACATACTCTGGGCTGGTTCTCCAAACTAGGAGGGCCTCTAGGTCGCACAAAATAATAGTGTCCAGCTCCGCTGAGCGAAAGAACACAATGGAATTCAGGGTAACAAGGCAACAGATGCTTTAGTTACGGTGGCGGACTGGAGGACAGCCTCAAGAGTGGTGACAGTTGTAAAAGTCAAGCGTACCACTTTGATAGGTATAAAAATCCAAGGGTGGATGGGGTGTTTTGGTACTTCTTTAGCTTAGACGTAATTCGGGGTGGGCAAAGGTAGGCAACTGCCCACCCAATATTTCGAAAGACCATTAAATTGTTTAAGGCAAATCTGACGAATTCCGAAATTCTTCCGAAAAAAATAATAAGTATGACAATTACGCCAGTCAAGTCAAAGGTTCTCAATACAATTAGGCAGGGGCGGATCAAGACTTTGTGGGGCCTCTGGCTAAATTTTGAGCGGGGTCTTTTTGCAATTCTCATAAAACCACAGACAGGTGAGTTACATCCCAGATGCCCGGGGGAAAGCGAGTTCAATACTCGTAAAATCATAGGCAGGTGAGTTAAATCCCAGATGGCAGAAAGTGGAATTTTTGGTTAGGGCGATGTGAGCCAGGGTTTGCTTTGTTTCCATCTATTGGGTTACCTGTGAAAAATCCCTGCCTACCCAATAAAAATGCTGAAATTATGCCAATGTTTTTTAGGAAGGCTTGGAGATAAATATGTCTTATTATTTACCACTTGATGAGAACTTATCTGGCTATAAAGTACGTTCCTATACTCTGGAGAGTTGTCAAAGTGGTATTCGTCCTAAAAGCAGGACGTACTTCTTACAACATTGCCAAATCCTACACAGAAATCAGCCTTACATCCTTCCTGCTCAAAACGATAGAGAGGTTGGTTGAGAAGTTTGTTAAAGATGGAGCACTGGTCTTGGTGCCTCTGCTCTGTGGTGATGGCCCTTCACCAAATGGGCTCATTTAATGAATTTCATTTAGTAGTTGTGGATAAAGTATTTCTTAAAATTAGACGATATTAAAAATTTCAGATGAACCCGCTATGTGGATTTCGAAATATATGACTTTTAAAGAGGAAATTGGAAGTGCGGTGTGACCAACATCGTGACGTCAGAGAATAGTAATATAAATCGGTGAAAATAGTTGATAAACTGAAATTCTTCACAAACACGCATAAGTTTCAAAACACACTGCTTGAGTTAACGATTTGTAATATTATGAAACTATAATAACGCGCTGTAGCTAGCCGCTTCGGCTAGCGGGTTCCTATCAAGTGATGTCACGGTCAATACTCAACAAGGCAGGTGCGGTACATTTTTATGATTTTTTTTAAACGATTTACAGGTCTCACAAAATTCTAGTTTTTTGCACAGGGTCTTAGAATTATAAGATCTTTCCGATAATCAAATAAAAAAAAAAAAATGCTAGATGAGCCCATTGTTTCTAGAGTCGAGAATGCATTGTACCACAAGGAACTTGTGACCGGAGTCTTTCTTTCGTTTGATAATACACCTCCTTCGATTCTATTTGTTCCGTGGCTACCTATCATGGCTTCGATGACACCATTATTAGATGATGGATGAAGGCCATGTTGGGAGAAAGGTAAATCATAGCTGACAACAAAGATATGGCAAAGAAGGTATCAATTAGGAAAGGCTGCCCATATGGGGCGTCTTTTCCCCTCTACTATGGTGCCTCGTTCTTGATGGCCTGATTAAGGGACTTGATAATGAAGGTCTTTTGCACAAGGCTATCCAGACGGCTTGGCTATTGTTATTTCGAAAGAATTCCTAAATACGGTTAGCAGGCTCATGCAAAGGGCCCTGCAGATCGTACAGCGACTTGGTGCAATGACCAGGATCTTAAAGTTAGCCCTTATAAGGCAGAGTTAGTAATTTTTTCTAAGACGTGGGCTAGATGGTTTTGTCGAGCCCATGGTTTAAGTATCTAGGAGTCATCCTAGACTCTAAATTGACTTAGAAAGATCATATATAACAGGATTATTATGCATATTTAACAAATTCAGCAAGATAAAAGATTATTGGACATTAATAAACCATGAAAAAAATAATATATAAAACATAATATCTGAAAATAATTAATATATCGTCATCTCAATTTAACAACTTTTTTGTAACAATAGTTGAAAACATTAAAGATTTACCTGCCAGTGATCATATGTCGCTAAACTTTCTGAAAAATATTGCTACCGCCTCATTCATTTTTTCTTCCGTAATTCCTCCGCTCACATCCGGTAAGTAGGATCATCTTTCAACCTCATTGTATGTCGGTGCTTGTTCAGAGGACAGTGTCCTGTTATCAGACCTACCATTCGTCTCAATCTTTCTCTATCGATCCCAAATAGCCTGTTTACGGTACACTCAATTCCTTTATATGGAGCATTGATTGTCTCATTTCGGGGGCCTAAGATTAATAGTTGTTAAACTGTGCCGTAGTCCAGCCTCGCAGCTCCGATTGAATCAGGCTTCCCGGCAAATCGAAGGCTGGCTCTGGGCCAGGGCAAGGACTTTTGTTCCTTCTCCCGCCAAATGGTCTGCTTCTTCATTGCCCTCTATGCAGCTGCGTTCCAACACCCATATCAGTTTGATTGAGTTGTGTTTGCCCAGTTCAGTCAGAATATTTCGACAGTTCAGCACCAGCTCAGAGGTCACGTTGCTTGATGCAAGAGCCTTCAAGGCCGTCTGGCTGTCGATAAATATATGAATGTGCTTATCAACAAAACCTCTTCTGAGGTTTCTCGATATCGAAGCCCTTGGTTTGCATCCGTGCACTCCAACACTGGTTTCCTTCTGAGCCTTTGATCTGTCTGTATACCATTCCAGACCTTCGGGACTCAGAAGATGTATTTGTCTCATCATCTTGACTAGAGAACACGATTGTACATGGTATAGTGAACCTATATAGACGGGGAGACACCGGTCGTCCTCTGATTGAGGGACGACCTGGTCCCTTATTGGTAAAGCCAGGGCCTTTGGGTGCCCCAGCCCTTAGGCATTCCACATTCCATTTTTAAACAGTTTTTTCCTGATTTCCCAGCTTCCAGTTTCACTTTGGCATACAAGGGAACGCGTCTTAGGATGGTCTTCATTGCAGAGTTGTTGAAGTGATCCTAATACTCCTGTTTTTCCTAGGCAAGCTAGCCTTTGAATTTGACATAGGCAAACCCCAACTGTGGAGTGCCTTTCTGAGCGCCACCACACGAGTGCCAAATATATATGTTATGAGGGTTTTCACCATGACGGTGTAACTCAAGAGATGATTAATAATAATGTAAAGAAGTAAGCCCATTTAGGTTCATATAAGGGCCTGTCTATGGGCATGTGATTTTTACTAAATCTAATATATAAAAATTTCATGTCATAGTGTTTGTTATCGAACTCTTCCGAAACGGCTTGACCGATTTTTATGAAACTTTTGGTGTATATTTGGTAGGTCTGAGAATAGGTCGTAGACTATTTTTTTATACCCCTAGGTGATAAGGGTGGCCCTATCCAGAAATTTTATTTTTATTTTTTGGACAAAAATTTATAATTTATATGGCAAAACAACGTTTGCTGGGTCAGCTAGTACTATATATATAAATTTGTCAATATTAAATTTGCAGTTTTTGCTAATGTATGTTGATGTGAATTTATTACGGTTTAAATAATTTATTTTGAGTACTTGATGGAAGGATGTAAAAAAAACTTATACATATACCGGTCAAATTGAAAACGTTCTCTTTTTTTTACAAATAGAGAAAATTTATAAATGTGTAGGTATAATATTACCCATTTATAGTTAGGTAATTTAATAAACTGAAATATGTTTCACTGGATTTTTTATTATACCTGTCAATGCAATTGTTTATAGCGTGCTATATCTTTCAATTTGTATTTAATTAATGGAATTAAATTAATCATTAAACTTTGCAGTGGTAGGGCATATTTATGAAATTTATTTTATTTTAATTTACTATTTTAAGGCTACCACTAGTATTCTATAAAAAATTCCTGCAATTATGCTTTCCTAACACATTTTTAAAAATTACGTGAAGGTAAATAAACAGTAACTTTATGTTAAAAGTACAGATTTTTATGATATGAATGTGAATGCGAAAACGGTTAGTTATTTAGCATCTCGTAGTTTTGCTATTAACCGTGGTATGGCGCGACATGTACCATCTTGAGATAATTTGATATAGAGTAAGTAGAAACAAGGTCTGTACAGATCAGGTTGTCTTGTAACTTCAAACCAATAAAAACTTGAAATGTATACGTCATCTGTTTGCTTAAATATTATATTAATTGATTAATGCTGAAAAATCCATGTGAAACTCTTATTAACACTTTTAAAGATTTATTTTTTAATTTATCATCATTTCTAATTAAAAAGAGTGCTATTTAGTTGCTAAATAGGCATCTATCTGGTAGGGTGCGATTACTTAGAGAAGATAACATAGGTAGTTGAAATTTTGAATACACGGTTTTTGCTTAGAAAATCGTACACTATAGTGGGAATGGGATTGTATTATTTTAATTTAAGTTTTAATTTCCTTTTTAACGTCCTGGCGGAGTTTAGCTATATCTATTCCACCACTCAACCAGGACAACTACACAACAACCATTCCCTGCGACATTGTCATCTGCCGCAGCCGGGACTCGCACTCGAGAGGAGAGCGACTAGACGTGTTGTCTCTCACACAACCGCGTTCTAGCGCACAGTTACCATCTCCGCAGCATGTGGTAACGCCACTACACATCCATACCCTAGTTAGGATTCGAACCCGGTACTGCGTGGTCGCAAGCCTAAGGGTAGAAGTTCAGGCCACAGTTTCAGTCGATGCATCGAAGCCATCAAAGTGTAAAACAAATCCTGTACATTTAAATGTGACCGCACATACCGAGGATGCTAGTGAACTGCGGCCTGAATTTCTAGCTGCGAGGCCACTAGATTATCCCACTAGAAATTATTATTTTGATAGAACGTCAATGTTACAAAGTTACATGTAATGTTATGCAAAACAGACCGTGAATGTTGCGGTAATGTTGCTAGAAAGTATTTTGTCATATTATTAAATGTTATCGTCTTACATATATTGTTAAAAAGGTAATGTTGGGAAAAAATTATTTAATATTCATAGCAGATTGATGTAATAATTTATTAATATAACATATTACCTATTACCATATTACCATGAATATCCTAATAGCACACGATGTTCTCCGGACGTCCGTTTTATGTCCATTTAACGTACTGACGTCCATGGACATGAATTGGACGACCACCAGACTTTCTTTGAAATTGTACGGAATGGACGTCCTCTGAATGTCCAATTTATGTACGGAAGTATGTACATTTTATGTCCATATAGGGACAGGAGATAGACGTCCATTTCGTGTCCGTTGATTTAAGACGTCATAATTACGATGTCAATGTAGTATTACCCAAAAAAAACAAAAACACGTTAACAAACGGTTTTTCTGGGCGAGCGTAGAGGCGACTTCAATGTGAATATCAGTCGATATTCCGTTGAAGCAACGTCGAGCGCGGTTAGTACTTGGATGGGCTCCCATCTTGGGAAATACAGCCTTCTCGTCCCACCTTCTAGAGGCTTGTATATCAGTGTATACTCGGAAGTTACCTAATTTCAGACGAGGATTACGTAGTGGATATACCATCCTTCGGAGGGGATGTAAAGCAGGCGGTCCCTTGTCTATTAAATGTTAGGCAAGTAAAAGATCCCTACTCTTCTTAAGGGAAGAGGTTCGGCAAAATTTCCAGGTTGGGGGTAGCTCGTCTCCTGGCGTCGGTGATAGGCCCTGGTAGCGGAAATAGGCCGACGTTAAACAGTTTAAAAAAATAAAAAAAAAAACGGCTTTTCCAATTTTACAATGTTTTTGGTTCATTTTAACCTTTTTTGTAAATTATTAATGATATTATTTGATACTAAACATTTATTAAATATCCAAATACTTTCTACATTTTGAAATAAATAACTATATATTAGTCGATCCGGTAGCTTATTTGTGCAGGTATCGAATTCTTTTAATAAAATTGGATTAAAATGAAAGATTAATAATAACAATGCTAAGCAAAATCTAGCCGTTGCCTACTTCCAACTATACAATCTTTAAGTAAGTAGTAGTATACAAACAAGTTCAGTAGCCAAGTGAGTTAGGCGGTTCGATCCCTACTCATTCCGTTTTTTTTTTATGATATCCCTCAGGTATGTACAAATATTGTTCAAGGTTGTGACATTTGGACGTCCCTCGGTTGCCCGCTGGATGTACTTTGAATCAAAAACGAACGTCCATCTGATGTCCTGTATGTCCGCCAAGGACGTCCTTCAGATATCCATAGGATAATATTGTGCTATTAGGGTATGCTTAATATTTGGGTACTACTAAGGTAATGTAGTATCGAGATACATGTAAATATTAAGACAACATTAGTTCTGAATTATGTAATATTGTCCCATACTAACAACCTTGGTTATTAAATATTATAGTTGTCCCACTGTCAGTTAGTATTAGAGAATTATGGACAGACATATTATGTCAAATTATGTGTTGGCATTCATTTAATTAGATATGAAACCTTCAATTCAGTCCATATTCCTTTAGCACTAACTAGCATCAGTTGAGGCGTCTACAGCGTTTAATAAACAATCTAAACCTAAAAAAAAACATCATTGAAAATATATTTTGTTCAAAATATGCACTGTAAAAGTTTATTTTAATTCTTATTCTTTGCCTCGACATCTGCTCTCCATTTTATTTATCTTTTCTCTTCTCTCTGTTTCTGTGTTTTCCATTTCCATTCCATATAAAATCTCTTTATTAATTTTTAGATTGTATCTCATTTATCTCATATTGTGTACATACATTGTATATAAAAAACCGTTGCCCAAGGAATCACTACTTCCACATCCAGATTCTCTATCCAAGTCACGCACAACGAAAAAACTTTGTATGTGAAAATAATTGTTTATGGAACTTTAATAATATAATATTTGCAGTCCTCTACCCCAAAAACCCATAAAACGATACCCCAGATCGGTAGTGGGGTGGGGGTGGTGATAGGGGGTGGTGATAGGGTAGTGGGGGGTGGATGAAGTAAAAAAATATTTTGAAGTTTCTGGTTCCTGTACATACACTAAATCACAATTTTTTTTCATCCCCTTTAATAAGGGGGTGGTAATGGCGAAAATTTTTTTGAGACCTTAGCTTCTCTTGTATATACTAAATACCAATTTCATGGACTCTTACCTGCTTGATTTACCCATTTACCCCAAATTTACCCCAATTTACCCCCCAACCCTTCGACGGAACAAGATGAAAATATAATCTAGTTCTAGATCTCGTTCAAGTACATATGTGTACCAAATTTCAAGTCAATATCTTAAACGGTTCCAGAGTAAACGTGCGTACAAAAAAAAGTTATAGACAGACCGACAGACAGAAATTTTTTTTCGCTCAAACTTAAAATCTCGACGTTTCATGAAATTTTAAGCCTATTTGGACAATAAAACTTTTTTAAAATTTTTTTGTCGTTACTATACTTCTACTGGACGTGGAAGTAATTAAAGCGTAACAATCGCATTAGCGTGATGCACTCCAATTCGGCCGATGGCAGGCCAGAAGATGTAAAACAATTCCCTACATTAGTAATAACTGCATTTTTTCTTTAGATTAAATGCATCATGTTTTTATTTACTTAAAAAATGGATAAAAACAGGAATTTGTAGGACTGACAAGGATGTTCCTGTGTTTAGAGCAGACATTCAACTATCATAGCTTCAAATGATGTAGTGGACGGCAAGGTAGCTTTGATGACATATCAGTTACTGACAACATTGTTAATTATTTTATTAGTTTATTTGTTGTCCGTCATATACCGATATATTAAATAATATTAATTCATTCATCAAACAAATAGTCCAACTCTTGCTATATATTGCACTGATATTAATAAATCAGTGTAATATATAAATATTTGAATTGGGCTAGCAGGAGCTACCTTTATTTACACATAACCTGTCGAATAATCTGTGTCCAAACAAGGAATATACAAATTAAAATATTCTTTCCACTAGTCTCATAGTCTAATATCCATAAACAAATTTGTTTTATAATTGTCATTTCTACAACAATTTTGTTTTATTGTTATCTTATTACATTTATAAAATTGCTATAAAACAAAATAGTTGTATAACATTTAAATTTGGCTTGTTGGGAGTGACTAAACTAGTATCCCGACTAATTCTTACATGAAGCTTGAATTTTCTTTCAAGTCTATTTGAAACGGCGGTCGATGAGCGCTTATTGCACAGGTTAAACCGAAAATAAGGAGGGTTTCTCTTTAAATAATGGAACATGTCGGAAAATATAGTCAACCTCTGTCAGAATAGAGGTAAAAAAAGTGCCAGATGGCTCTGATAGGCCTGGGCCCATACCAAAAATGTTAAATTTGTTCAGAAGTGGCCTAGGTTTTCAAGAAAATTACTTTTGGAAATTAGCTTACTAAACTGCTATCCTAATAACAAACAAGCTAAAAACGTACTCTTCGCCTGTTCACTGAACTTTTTATATAATTGTACACATTCTATAGCATACTCTTCGCAGTTTTTTGTAAATAATATTAGTTTTAGACATTTTTAATTTTATAGTACGAACTTAGTTGGTAAAAGACTCAGTGTAAAATAAAGTAAAAATAAAAAAAAACACACCAAACCCCATCTGGGTTTCGAACCCGGGACCCTTGGATTCGGAGTCAATTTCAGTTAAAAGCGTAAGAACTGCACCACCACCTTACACGTAAAAAATGTAAATTTTTGCATTATAAGACACGAACTAAAATCATATTTTCACTGTTGTATATTACATTATGAAATGTATATTTGTAAAATATATAAATATTTAGATATTGAAATGAAATATCATTCCACCAGATTTCTATTTAATTACAAAAATATAAAAATCAAATTTTTTTTTTTCAAATTTAAATCATCAATAACATTTTTATTTACCGATCGATTTTGTTTTAAAATTTTTTTGTCGTTACTATACTTCTACTGGACGTGGAAGTAATTAAAGCGTAACAATCGCATTAGCGTGATGCACTCCAATTCGGCCGATGGCAGGCCAGAAGATGTAAAACAATTCCCTACATTAGTAATAACTGCATTTTTTCTTTAGATTAAATGCATCATGTTTTTATTTACTTAAAAAATGGATAAAAACAGGAATTTGTAGGACTGACAAGGATGTTCCTGTGTTTAGAGCAGACATTCAACTATCATAGCTTCAAATGATGTAGTGGACGGCAAGGTAGCTTTGATGACATATCAGTTACTGACAACATTGTTAATTATTTTATTAGTTTATTTGTTGTCCGTCATATACCGATATATTAAATAATATTAATTCATTCATCAAACAAATAGTCCAACTCTTGCTATATATTGCACTGATATTAATAAATCAGTGTAATATATAAATATTTGAATTGGGCTAGCAGGAGCTACCTTTATTTACACATAACCTGTCGAATAATCTGTGTCCAAACAAGGAATATACAAATTAAAATATTCTTTCCACTAGTCTCATAGTCTAATATCCATAAACAAATTTGTTTTATAATTGTCATTTCTACAACAATTTTGTTTTATTGTTATCTTATTACATTTATAAAATTGCTATAAAACAAAATAGTTGTATAACATTTAAATTTGGCTTGTTGGGAGTGACTAAACTAGTATCCCGACTAATTCTTACATGAAGCTTGAATTTTCTTTCAAGTCTATTTGAAACGGCGGTCGATGAGCGCTTATTGCACAGGTTAAACCGAAAATAAGGAGGGTTTCTCTTTAAATAATGGAACATGTCGGAAAATATAGTCAACCTCTGTCAGAATAGAGGTAAAAAAAGTGCCAGATGGCTCTGATAGGCCTGGGCCCATACCAAAAATGTTAAATTTGTTCAGAAGTGGCCTAGGTTTTCAAGAAAATTACTTTTGGAAATTAGCTTACTAAACTGCTATCCTAATAACAAACAAGCTAAAAACGTACTCTTCGCCTGTTCACTGAACTTTTTATATAATTGTACACATTCTATAGCATACTCTTCGCAGTTTTTTGTAAATAATATTAGTTTTAGACATTTTTAATTTTATAGTACGAACTTAGTTGGTAAAAGACTCAGTGTAAAATAAAGTAAAAATAAAAAAAAACACACCAAACCCCATCTGGGTTTCGAACCCGGGACCCTTGGATTCGGAGTCAATTTCAGTTAAAAGCGTAAGAACTGCACCACCACCTTACACGTAAAAAATGTAAATTTTTGCATTATAAGACACGAACTAAAATCATATTTTCACTGTTGTATATTACATTATGAAATGTATATTTGTAAAATATATAAATATTTAGATATTGAAATGAAATATCATTCCACCAGATTTCTATTTAATTACAAAAATATAAAAATCAAATTTTTTTTTTTCAAATTTAAATCATCAATAACATTTTTATTTACCGATCGATTTTGTTCAAAAACACTAACTTACTGTCTAAATTTCAATACAATCGGATTTTTCTCTCTTGAGTTATCGTGCTTACAAGAAACGTGACGGACGGACGGACAGACGGACATTTTGAAAGTTGTTCAGAATTCGTTCACTAACACAATGATAAGAAAATTTTTTGTCTGCGAGCGATATTTACGGTTTTAGAAATGTGCCGATGCAATACAATATACTCTTTGTTATCGTATTTGCGAAGAGTATAATAACAGCAAAAATATAACCTGTTGTTGCCCAAAAGAAATTAACAAATTATGATTATTTGAAATTGCCGTGAAAATGATGTGAGGTGGACTCTGAAGTAGTTTCCACAGATACCGAAACACTTGAATACTATTTATTCGACGCGCGATTCGCTAACCATGTTGGCATCATCTGGAGACGATTAAAAACGTGAATGTGACGTCAAGTTAATGGCTGCTGTAAATTACTGAATTGTATGTTTATTTACTAGTGTTAATGGTGGCACGAGAACAAATACCTCTTAGAGAATTTCAAGGTAAGTGCATTTTTGTAGTTTTTTTTTAATACCCGTCGTATTTACTAAGTCCCTTACTTGTTAACAGAAATATAACTAAATCTTAAAACTTGAGGCATAAGTAAAATAAATATAAATGCGTCAATGTTTGCTTGATTATTGCTTTCGGCTCTTTAAAGTGACCATTCGTCTGGCATTAGGCAAGACAGTCTTGTTTTTCAAGGAGCTGTCCAGAAAATGTCCCGCATTGACCTACTTCCAAATAAAAAAAATCAAATTATGAAAATATGAAACATAAGCGCTGCGCCATTTTCAATTCCAAAATAAATAGTTTATATAATAACATTTTCTAAAGAGTATATACAAAAACGAAAGCCAGATTCTTATGTAAAATTCCCTGCCCGATTCGAATTTCGAGTTCGCCAATGCATTTAGAATTGCGACATTTAAGAAAAATGCATTTATTTGGAAAAATTCATTACATATGACTCAATATCTCTTGCTGTTGGAGATACTGAACTTAAATTTCAATAAAGTATTCTTTCTACCTTTTTCTTAGTTATAGTCAAACGAAAACTTCTTTTGATACAATATATTTTTTACAAAAAAATATAAAAACCCAAACCGTAAAGTGCATCATGAACTATAACATGCGACAAACTTTGTTATTATTAAAGTTAGAAAGGTGTGCATCGAAGTAAAGTGGAATTTACAGTTCAAAGAAATCTTTTTGTTTGATTTTTTTTATGTGATGGTTATTTTTTCCACACTAGAGCTGGTAACTGAGCGTACGCTGTACAGTGGTAGTAACGTACTTATTGTCGCTATTACAGGTAGTCGACAATATTTTTTTCAGGTTTTATTAACTTATTTTGTAAAGTGAAAAGTGAATATTTTGAGTCTAAACGACTCATGGAAGATAAAAGTAAGTCCTTTAAATAATTAATGTCATTGTATATGTATTAAGTGATTCAATAAAATATTTGTAGAGCCAGAAATGAGATTACAATGCATTGTGTCAAAAAGACAGTGCCGAAACGTTAAAAAATGTAACGAGGCGCCTAATACAAAAACTGCGATTTTTATTCAATAAAATTGGGCACAGAATTACAAAATAAACACTTATTTTTTAGTGCCGAGGGTTTTACAAGCGAGTGCTATACAATAAAAAAACATACATTAACACTCCTAATAGACAAGCTCAAATTTTAAAAAGAGCTAAAAAGTTAATTTATTATTTGATAAAATTCGAGAACCTACCTGTATAAATATGATAGCTCATGAACTGAAATATAATAACCATTGTATGACCAATTTTCCCAATGTTATTTTTCAAGTACATCAAACTCTGCACAGAAGAATCTTTAAACATGCCGGTAATATACAGTATCGGAAAGTGTTGTTTTTGGGATGGCAATAAGAGCAAGCAAGAGCGAAGCATGTAATCGTGTACATGCTTCTCTTGATGGGTGTGTCACTGTTTACCTCTGCTAGAGTGCTGGTAGACGTCTTTATTGTGGGCGGTCTGTTAAATTGTTGAAACTAGTGCAATACCAAAACAAACGCTTTCCGATTCTGTATGCTCATATATAAACATTAGGCAAATGAAAGTGAATAAATTTGACAATGTTAATAATCTTATTTTAAAATAAGAATGTTGAAATTGTTAACGAATTTCGCACCCGTCAAGTTATTCGTGAAAAACTTGTGGATTCCTCCTTATTAATTAGCATTTGAATCTTACTGTGTTCATTCTGTACAAACACTTATCTGATGTAAATAAAATATTTTTATTATTTATGTTTCATAATTAGTAACCCTAATAGCACACGATGTCCGCCGTACGTCCGTTTTGTATCCATTTAATATTTAATGTACTGACGTCCATGGACATAAATTGGACGTCTACCGGACGTCTATCATCGGATTTACTTTGAAATTGTACGGAATGGACGTCCTCTGAATGTCCATTTTATGTACGAGAAGTATGTACATTTTATGTCCATATAGGGACAGGAGATGGAGGTCCATTTCCTGTCCGTTGATTTAAATATTATATTTTTGTAATAAATGATATCTCCATACCGCTTTCTCTCCAACACGTTTCCGAGATATGTATACATACCAGCGAATACCACACTGAACGTCCAACATATGTGCCGCAACATGTGACGTCCTTATGTTCGGCAAGTACACACATTTTAGGTCCCTGTAGGGATAGCAGCAGGATGTTTATTTAATATAAAAACAAAAAACGTTAACAAAACTGGTTTTTCAATTTTACAATGTTTTTGTTTATATTTGACAGTTATTTCTGTAAAATTTGTAGTGTATTTTTTATAGTAATTTGTGATTGATAATTTAATTTTAACCTTTTTTTGTAAATTATTAATGATATTATTTGATACTAAACATTTGTTAAACATTCAAATACTTTCTACTTTTTGAAATAAATAGCTATATTAGTCTAAGGCCTACTTCCAACTGTACAGTTTTTAAGTAAGTACTAATATAAGCTAGGTTAGTGGCCGAGTGAGTTAAAGCGTTGACCTATAAATCATGAGGTCGGCGGTTCGATCCCTACTCGTACCGGTTTTATTTTTAAATAATTGGAATGTACAAATATTGTCCAAAGTTGTGACATTTGGACGTCCCCTGGCTGCCCGTTGGATATACTTTGAACCAAAAACAAACGTCCATCGGATGTCTTGTATGTTCGTCGAGGACGTCCTTCAGATATCCATAGGACAATGTTGTGCTATTAGGGCGAATTCAAAAACTTCCTTGACCTTTAAACTTAACTTTTTGTCGCTATTCCACCTTTCTATCTTTAACAATGAAAACGTGTCTCATTTACTATATTTTACAATGCTATTCGTATTTTTGGGCGACATGTACTAGTTCATACATTTTCTATTAAAAAGAAAATTAACAAAGCAATTTTGCTTCACGCAGCTAACAAGAAGAATTGCAGAGGTACACATTTATGAAGTTTGAGAACAATATCTCTAACAGCGCACAAGGTACCCAGTAAGAAATAAAAAAAATATCTAAATCTTCATGTTTTTCCCAGCTTTGACAAAAATATGCTTTTCTCTCCAGTTTCGCTCTCCGAATTAATTGGCTAACGGAAATTCGATGTAGCAAAAAATGTTACGTAGGATTTTTGTTTTCTTTTTGTATACGTTAATGTTTCGAATCAGACCGGCTGATTTCAGCATACACGTGACGTTTCACCTTCCCTGGCCCTAACTTCTCAGCTGAGTTAGCGAGTAACCCAGTCTCTACGCATCTTGGATCGAACGTGGACTGATTGCGATATAGGGCACAGTAAACCAGGTGCTCCAGGAAGAAAATAAATCAATAGACCGGTGACGGTGCACAAGATTATCTCAAGGCACAAACGGCAGCAACAAGTAGGTGATAAATTGATAATAGACCAAGTCTAGAGCAAATTTAAACCTATTATACAGTTTTTCCAGAGTGAACTATTGTTGAAGATCCCATTTAAATTTGTTCATTGTGAAAGATTCACTTCGATACACCACATATTGTGTATGATATTCGCTCTCTCATTTTGATAAGTATTTGTAGATAAAGCTTTGCATAGGTATGTATGCAATTTCGAATGTTATACGTGTTATAGATATTTAAATGAGTTATTCAATGAATACAAATTTTTGTGTACAAAAAATGAATAGTATCGTTTGTGGACTAATTTAAATATTAAAAATACGAAGGAACTCAACCTCCTAGGTAAATATAATCCTAAATGTATATTTGATTTCGGTTCTCTTGATGTTGTTGTAGTTTCCAAAGAACTATGTGTTTCCCATATTATGGTGTTCGCTAGATAAGCTAGAGGGCCGACAGTGATTAAAAATAGTTGGTAATTCTATCGGCTCTAGGGCAATTAATTTTCTGCTGCCTGATTAATTTAATGTATTTTAAACACATTTTTATCACACAGTTTCAAAACGACAAAAGGAAGATGGCAGGTTTAATATTCTTTTAGAAATTTTACACTTGTTTTTCATTTCTGCCGATCTATTTCAAATTTTTGAAACAGGGAGAAAGTAAAAGTTAGTGTTTACTTCGTATTGCCTAGCAACTTTTCTGCTGTGTATTCTTTCCACGTCTTGAAGTTTTTAAGAAAAGTTAAATGTTAAAATAACATTTATCATACGGGCTACTGTAAAATACTGCTGACAGTGTGCATTTCTCCGATAAATATACAAGATTGGGCAAAAGGCAAAAGTAAACAGTAATAATCAAACGCCATTAAACTTCTTTTGAAAAAACGCGGTATAGCGGTCTCAGTGCCGGTTCTAAGGATTTTTTACGGAGGGGCGAGATCTTTTCGTAGCACCCCTTCCTTGGAAAACCGGTCAGTCATTTTTATTTCGTTAAATATAGGCACAGCATTTTTGTTACCAAGGTAAATATTTTTTGCATACTTTTTCGTTTTTGCTGAGTTTTTGTGTTGCTCAATTTTGGACGCCTCTCTAGCGCCCCTTGCTCGATTGGACCCAGGACGTTGTCCCGCTCGTCCTGCCCTAAAACCGGCACTGGCGGTTATAATACCTGCGTTACGTATTTTTTACAGACAGAATTTATATAAGGATGAGTAAAAGTATCTAACCCAATGAGCACACATACGTTTAAAAAACGTTAAAACACGCTGTTATAGGATTTTTAGAAAAGGTTGATTCAACTAAAAAATGTCGCGCAAAAAAACGTTCTTATTAACCAAATATAAACGTCTTTTAAACATCATAGATAACGATTAAATAACGTTAAAGAAACGATAAATATTATAAACGTAGAATATAAACGTTTTATTAAAGGATTAAATAACGTTAAATATTCACTAATTATGTACGTTAATTAAACGAAATTAAACAAGTCTCCATTTTCCAATATATGATGGGTTATAGGATGAGCCGTCATGTAGATGAATGGACAATTAATAGATTAAGCACCCACTGGTTTTATCATAAAACCCTATTAAACAGATTTCTATAAATTCATAAGAGTATAAGATAAAGCATGACTGATTATTGTTAGTGGTTTGTTTGTGCCGCCATCTACGAATAATTTATGCAACAAACTACGTGGCGAGCAGGCAAATTTTATGCATCAATATAGATGAGTAGAAAAACGTTAAAAAAACGTCATCATGTACCACCTGTAGATTTAGAATGTCAGTGCATTTTAATAAGTTGAAAGCATCAGTTATTTTAACGTTGAATGAAAACGTTTTTTTCCTTTAAATCAAACATATTTCAATTGCTATATTTGACTAATGCAATAAAAAACGTTTAATTTTCTCGTTTCACAAATGCGGGTTGTTACAACTTCTAATATTATGAACGTGTATTACCTATACGTTAATATACCAGTAAAAGAAACGTTCTTAATGAAACGTTTTATTACAGTAATCCCTTCCACTACTGGTTGGAAATATGTGTAGAGGTAACGTATTTTATAGATTTTATTTAAATATAAAATTTTACAACCGAATTTTACGCGTTGATATAGAGTCGTACAAAAACGTTTACAAAACGTAATCTCCTACCATCTATTTCACCTGTGGATTTAAAATTTCATTGCATTTAGTAATCTGGAAACAACAGTTATTTTAACGTTGTAAAAAATACGTTTTTTTTCTTTAAATAAAACGTTTGAATCGCCGTATTAAATATAATGTAATAAAAAACGTTAAACATTTTCATTTCTCAAACGTTACCTTTAGCGAGTTGTTAAAACTCCTTACATTAGAAACCTGTTTTATACGTTATTACATATTTGTGAAAAAACGTGCTTACTAAAACGTTTTGTTCCAGTATTTTCTTCTACTAGTGGTTAAAAATGCGTGTAGTAGTAACGAATTTTAAACGTCTTATTGAAAAGTAACTACGATGTTCTAAACGTACGTGTGACTTGAAATACCTATACCGTGCGTGTAATTTCCCATTAGGCATGTACATTTACGTAGCGCGAGAGATTTGACAACACCGTCAGGCGTAAATTCGTCCGTCGATGGAGCATTCCAGCTCTGTTATTTCATTTCAGCCAGCTGGCACGCGCGATGTTGTAATTCTCTCCCCATGCCTAGTCCGCGACTACACACACGGTATACGTTTTTAATTTGTTAAGTCTCTATAGGGTGTTTCACGAGGAAACGGACATGCTTTAATAACAGATAGCGGACACCGAGGGTAATCATAATCGTCCATAGAAAAAGTTAGTTGGGCCCTCGTTGCTAAAATACAGGGTGTTTTTTGTACTTTTGCCAAAATTTCTTTTTGTTGTTACTTTGTAAAGGAATGGAATAATAAGTTCATATTTGGCACATATAATACACTAGTGATCCTGAATAAGCAGTTGTTCACACACCAATAAAATCCAGGTCCGTACCTGGAAAAAAAAATGTTTTTCTTGTTCTTCAAGAAAACAATACCCCGTATATGTTTTTTTAAATTTCAATATTAAATTCGAAAAGTACATGAAAAACTGAACAAAACGGCTTCATTAATTTTTTTGCCACACTTTTGCCGCCTTCAAAATAAATTTCACTAAATAATGCAGTATGAGACTTTAGAAAATATCGAAGAATGATACGCGCAAAAAATGCTTCCACTATTAAATTAGGCACAGTCCAGATACGATGATACGATGATCAGTCGGTCATCTCGTGAACCGCACTAGAAAATGTACTGAAGCTGAGGAGGATATTTTAACATCAAATTTTATTATGATTCTGATTTATAAATGACAATATGACAATATCTGCATTTTTTTGTTTTTGGTACATGATTCTGTTGATATTTTGTTGTTATCTTGTTACTATGTGCATTATTGATATGCAACTTTGTTATTACAGTTGTTGTTGTTAATAGGTACGTTATGTTGCTGTATTACTAGTCTTTAATAAATGAGAGGAATGAAATAGATTCTTGATTTGGTGTCCTCTAACATTTATTTGTTTATTAATTTTACCCCCTCCATAAAAATTGGCAATTGACGATTTGCACGAAAGAAAGTTTGGTAAAAAGTGTCTAGATTGGTGTCACTGTAATTCACTGCACATGTTGACCAACTCGTCTAATTTCCAAACATTGCAACAATTAAATACCTATAATATAATAATCATAACATTGTTTTCATTATCTTTAATGTTAAACCTACTTCCATTGAATATAAATCATCTTTATTAGGTTGTTTAGTAGTCTACAATATTTAAAAAATGTCGAATTATGCAATTTGTCAATCATTGCTGCCAACTCTTCTAAACTGAGAGTTGGAAACAGTGTTCGACATTTCGACATTTTTTAAATATTGTAGATTACGAAACAACCTAATAAATATGATTTATATTCAATGGAAGTAGGTTTAACATTAAAGATAATGAAAACAATGTTATGATTATTTTATTATAGGTATTTAATTGTTGCAAAGTTTGGAAATTAGACGAGTTGGTCAACATGTGCAGTGAATTACAATGATACCAATCTAGACAATTTTTACCAAACTTTCTTTCGTGCAAATCGTCAATTGACGATTTGCACGAAAGAACTTTGCAACAATTAAATACCTATAATATAATAATCATAACATTGTTTTCATTATCTTTAATGTTAAAACTACTTCCATTGAATATAAATCACCTTTATTAGGTTGTTTCGTAGTCTATAATATTTAGAAAATGTCGAATTATGCATTTTGTCAATCACTGCTGCCAACTCTTCTAAACTGAGAGTTGGAAACAATGTTTGACAAATTGCATAATTCGACATTTTTTAAATATTGTAGACTACGAAACAACCTAATAGATATGATTTATATTCAATGGAAGTAGGTTTAACATTAAAGATAATGAAAACAGTGATATAATTATCATATTATAGGTATTTAATTGTTGCAAAGTTTGGAAATTAGACGTGTTGGTCAACATGTGCAGTAAATTACAGTGATACCAATCTAGACACTTTTTACCGAACTTTCTTTCGTGCAAATCGTCAATTAAAACATAATAATTATTGCTGAAGAAAAAAGTAAATGCCTAATTTAATAGTGGAAGCATTTTTGCGCGTATCATTCATCGATATTTTCTAAAGTCTAATATTTCTTTATTTCGTGGAATTAATTTCGAAGGTGGTAAAAGTGTGTCAAAAAAATTAATGAAGCCGTTATGTTCAGTTTTTTATGTAGTTTTCGAATTTAATATTGCAATTAAAAAAACAAGTTATTGTTTTCTTGAAGAACAACAAAAACATTTTTTCTTTCAAGTCCGGACCTGGATTTCGTTTGTGTGTGATACAAGTGCTTATAAGGAACGTGAGCTGGGTTTAGACCGTCGTGAGATAGGTTAGTTTTACCCTACTGATGACTCGTCGTTGCGATAGTAATCCTGCTCAGTACGAGAGGAACTGCAGGTTTGGGCATTTAGTTCACGCACTCGCTCGAGCGGGCGATGGTGCGAAGCTACCATCCGTGGGATTATATGTGCCGTTCCTTTACAAAGTAACAAACAAAAGAAATTTTGTCAAAAATACGTATACATGTATTTCAGCAACGAGAGTCCAATTATCTTTTTCTATGGATGATTATGTTTACCCTCGGTGTCCGCTATCTGCCATTAAAGCATGTCCGTTTCCCCGTGAAACACCCTGTATAAGTGTTTATAGTATAAATAATAAACATGTAGTAAACAATGAATCAGTTTTATCTTTAATTTTAACAATTTCTATAAGAATTGTTAAGAGCATTTTGTAAGGTTCTATAGGGATATATTTTCAAATATTATAAAAGGATTTACAGCCATTAATTTGAAAAGTTTTCATTGGTTCTCAATAGTAGTAAAACTAAAAAGGTTTAATGAAGAAAACTGTTTTATAACATTTTATAAGAAAGTCAATAGATATATGGTTTTTATATGATTGAGGGATTGAAAAACTGTCATACCAAGTATGGTATATCACTGCTCGAAATGGCATGGGGATGAGATTTCAAGCTATAGCTGTACAAGGTTCCATTTGAATAAAAAAAGTTGTAGGTGGATTCTTAGGAGATGCAAGAGGCAACATGGCTCCAGGGGCTTATTGGGCGGAATCTTTCATACCGTTTGCAGGTTTTTTATTTATATTTCTATCTTTCCAAATAACGGAGATATTGTCTATTAACGTAATTCTGGAACTCCTGATATACTAAGACATTACCACTAGGGATTTTATACATTTTTAAAAGGATATATTGATACTTATTTTTATTATAAGACCTGATAATTCCATATTAGTTTTGCGAATACCTATAATAATAATAATTCAATGCGAATTAATAAAGAAATATTAATAAGAGTTAATTCTATAAGATTTGATTGGATTGAAGAGTTGAGACATAATAAGATGTTACTATAGTAGATATTTTATAAAATCTTGGCACCTATTTTTGATCAGATTTGATGACTTGATTACGGAACGGTTTAAGTTATTGACTTGTAATTTGGTACACATATGTATTTTAACGAGATTTGGAACTAGATTATATTTTGATCCTATTCCGTTGAAGATTTGATGTAAATGGGGTAAAGAGGTAAATCAAGTAAGAGTCTATAAAATTGGTATTTAATATATACAAGAGAAGCTAATTTTTCAAAAAAATTTTTGGCATTAGCCACCCCCATGACTACCCCCACCCCATTATTAAAGGGTGAAAAAAATTAAATCGTTAAAAGGTGAAAAAAATTAAATCGTGATTTATTGAGTATACAAGAACGAAAGGCCTCAAAAATTGTTTTTACTTCATCACTTTTTCTATTCTGGGTAGGATTCCATGGAATCATATCTAAAGTAGCCTTTGCTTTATAAGATAAGACTTGAAAACTATTTCAAATACAAATTTACTATAGTGAATGACAAGGCCAAATGACAGGAAATTAAGAAAATTACAAATTTCAATTGAACATATTTATTTATTTCTAACAGAAACACTAGTAGAAGTACAAATGAAGTCACATAAATTAAACAATTGATAAAATATTTATAAAACTTGTATATATTTCGTGATAAAATTAAATAATAAAAGTTTACGTTTACGTATTTAAGTCTGTTTGATGCAAATTGTTCAACATAAGAGTTGAAAATACGTGACAAGATAATATTCCATTTCGCTAAAGGATATATTTGCTAAAAAAAAACTCTTCTGGATATTTAAGAATCCACAGCAATCTCGACAGCAATGTTGCTTTCTTGACTTATTCTCTTTATCGGTCGGATATTAATTTAAAGAAGTTAAAATTTAAATGAACTTCTGAAAATGGATGTGGATTTTTTGGTTGTACTTATGAAAGTTCATCCAATAATAATGTTGAATAGATTTTTTTGTAAATGCGTATTTTTGCCGAAGAAGAAATATATAGAGCGGCAGCTAGCTGCAGTTTTAGTTGAGCCGTTTCATGAACTTTGTAAAGCTGTTTTTCGTATTGGATATGCCCTCTTAATTAGTGAATGGCAAGTCTGCCAAGTGAGTAGCGGGACAATGTTCGACAACTATATAAAAAAAAATGGTGTCGCTGTAAGACTGACAGATTACGTTTTTCTTGCATTTTCTAGATAGATAGATAGACGTTTATTTGACTAATTTACAGATACAAATACATTTTATATTAAAAATGAAATGTAAAATATAATACAAGTTTATAAAACAGACATAAAATGTAAAAAACAAGGATAATATAATAAATAAAAAACTGCCTTAAAACATACGACGTCAGTTACACAGTATATTATATAACAATCAGGTGGGTACTCATAAAATCAAATAAAATTTCAAGATTTTTTTCTAACAATAATTTTAAATTTCTGAAAATTTTGTTGTTTTATATTTTCAGGTAATTTATTATACAATTTCAAGTTTAATGAATTTTTAATTGATTTTGTTAAGCGATATTTAGGTTTTCACAAATTGACCGACCTCGTGTTATAGTTATGTAGCTCAGATGGAGTTACATACATATTCTCATTTTTATGAATCTCTAAAAGAGAGTAGTAAATATAAAGGAAAGGAATGGGCATTATACCATATTTAATAAATAATGGTTGACAGTATTTTCTGAAGCCTGCTCTAGTTATAATTCTTATAGACTCTTTCTGTTGTCGAAATATTTTTACAGCGATGCTCGAGTTCCCCCTTGTAGCTTATTTGGGAGTGGATTAATGAATAGTACACTGACAGCAAAGCGAGTAGTTGTAGAACAGTTCTTATTCTTCGTAAAAGAAATAAATAGCTTGATAGCTTATTGCTGAGTTGCTCAATATGATTGCTGCAACTTAAAGTATCATCAAGAACTATACCGAGTAAATTGACACTTTTTCCCTTCGTTACGTCATATCTGGCAGAAAAAAATAGTTTTTGTGTTTTGTCACGATTTAGTTTGAGTGCATTAGCATTATACCAAAGTCCCGCTCGACTTTCAAATTCATCAATGATATTTTGTAAACTATTAAGATTTTTGGCACTAGCTGTGAGAGTTGCATCATCAGCAAACATAACAATACTACTAGGGAATAAGTAATAAAATAAATCGTTTACATAAATAATAAACAGTAGAGGTCCCAGCGCAGATCCCTGAGGCACTCCATGTTTTACTGATCTAAAGTCATATTGTTTTGTGAGACGCACTGTTGTCTTTTCTCCAGATATGACTTTAACAGAGACAAAGATATACCCCCGACTTCATAAAAACCAAGTTTTTCGATGATGAGAGTATGAGAGACACAATCGAAGGCCTTGCTGAGATCACACAGCATAATTGCAGTATGTTTACCTTCTTCAACTATGTCACCCACAATCTTACAGATTGCATCTAACATTTTTGCAGAAAACCATATTGTCAATAAGGAATATTTTTCAAAACATTTCGACAAACGATTTTTAAAAACAATTTCAATACTATAAAGTATTAGTACAAGAAGATTCAACATTAATGATGTAAGTCAAAATAATTCGTATTCTTGACTTTGTTCAAAAATCGCAGATGTTTTTTGTCTCGTAAGTATGATGGCAGACATAATTCATAAAAAATTCCTCGTTAATGATTCAGCCAACGATACTAATTTTTATAACATAATTGAGACACTCCTGTCAGGCCTTGTCCCGCGCGTACCCGGACAGAGAGCCCTTGACACTACTTATTAGGGTGGGTCGGAAAAAATAATTTTTTTTTTTTTCGAAACTCTTTAGAGCGGAAAAGTTGCCTATTGTAATAAAAAGAAAAACGGCATAAAGAAAATTAAAATCGGTTAACATCTTCTGTTCGCGCATCGTACTTAAAGTTTATGAAAAATTGCAAAAATCACGATATTTTTGTAATTTTTTTCTGTTAGTTAAAACTTTTGCTTATTGAGTATTTTATTTTTTGATGACCACTCTATGTTGTTTTCACTAAAACTAAGAAGTTTCTTTCTTGGCCATAAATACCAACCACCTGCTAAAGATTATTTTTCTAAGTAAAATAGTTTTTAGACAGCCTCGAGAGATCGATAGACAGACAGACTGAATGACTGAATTGAAAGAACTTAATGTGCCTAATCTAGATAATATGAAATGTGAAAATCCTAAGTACTGGGATTTTTCACGATTACAATACCTACTTCCTTTCGGTAAGCGAGGGATGTAAAGAATCTGTAAAATTATTTGCAAAACTCTTTCCTATCTATCTGACATGTTTTATTTATTATTTTTTCTTCTGAAGGTATATTTTTTTTCATCAAAAGTACATCAGATTTTCTCCCTTAGCAACAGTATCAACTACATGCCAAATACTATTTTCCTGTCGTTCTATTACTTCCACATCGTGAAAAAAAATCGAAATAAAATTTTTGTTCAAATAGGCTTAGAATATCATCAAACGTCGAGATTTTAAGTATGCCCGAAAAGAATTTCTGTCTGTCGGTCTTCTGCACACGATTCCTCTGGAATGGTTTATGATATTGGTTGGAAACTTGGTACACCGCTTATGTATTATAATGAGATCTGCAACTACAGATTATATTTTGATCTTATTCCGTTGAAGGGTTGGGGGGTAAATTGAGGTATATAGGAAAAGCAAGTAAGTAAGAATCCATAAACTTGGGATTTAGTGTATCAACGAGAAAACAAGGTCTCAAATTTTTTTTGGCATCAGCCATCTCTCCACTATCACCCCATTATTATCCCCACCCCATTGTTAAAGAGGGTAAAAAAAAATAAAATTGCGATTTAGTGTGCGTTCAAGAACTAAGTGCTTCCTTTTTTTTTTCATCAGCCATCCCTCCACTAGAAATATGGATGTGGAAGTAGTAAGTAGCTTTTTTACCAAATTACAATTTACTTTATTATGTTTAACTGTGATTCACAATTCATTTGTCATTTTATATATGTAATATATATTTCATTTTACAATCATTTTTACGTTAGTCCCAGGTACGCGTACCTGCGCGCGAGTGACGCAACGGCCGAATATTGTTGGCGAATGACTTTCAGATATTGTGTATCTTAGGGTGGCCCATCTTTTTCGAAATCGAAATTTTTTATTTCTCACCCCTGCAAATGGTTCCATTTGAAGAAAAAACAGTCCCCTCAAAATATTATTGAGGCAAATTGAAGGCAAGGGGTGCCGCAGAATGCATTATTATGCAATAATAAAAGTAAATGGAATTATTTACATTCTTTGGTTGATGCATTGTATTTTTTTTTTTAATCAGCAACATTTATCTTTAGAATGACTAATCAAGTCATACAAATATCAAAGACATTATCTGTTGTGACTATGACATGTATCATACTACTGTAAATTCGTAGTCTAAGAAAACTAGACTAGAAGTTTTTGATATAAAATTCTCGTTTTATCTTTGTGTATTTTATTATGAAACGTTTTTTTCATACATAGTACCAAATATTATCCTAAATCTACAAGACATATAGTAATAAAAACAATATTTTTTGCACGAGGCCAAAGCATGCGACAGGGTTTCTTTTTTTACATTTGGAAACTGTGATTTATAATCATTTACAACTTGGAGTAAAAACTGTTTTTGGTCTTCATTTTTTGTTAAAATGTCATTATAGTCAGTAATAAGTTTGATTCCTCTCTCATTTACAACTTTAATTTTGTTTACAATATTGAAACATCGGGTATAACTTTCATTTTCCCTCCATGTTGTTGGATTATTTTCCAAAAATTCCATAGACAAACCTAATTTTTGAAAAATCTGTTTAGTGTTCTCGCATATGAAGTCCTGAATTTCCTTGTTTTCAACGTCAGTAATGTTACTAATCATAAGTCGTTTAATACTCTCTTGATTTGGTGCTTTCCTATTCAAAGCTTTAACCATTTCTCTTTTAGTGGTAACTGAAATATCGTCATCAAAGAAAGATAAGCCAACATTTACTGAATTAAGGTACCACAAATGGTTCACTATTTTCCTACTTGCAGCTTGAGATATTTCTTTGTCAATATTTTGATAATTAATGAGTTCTTTACAAAAGTCTAAGTCATGAAGCGGTGCTTTAATAGCAAATGACGCTGTAAACCAGGCCTTTACATAAACCTTTACAATAAAGAGACATATATCTTCAATACCTATTTTTTCTTTTTTAGTTAGTTGGAACTGATCTTGGAAAAAAAATATTTTTAGACAGTAAATGGCTTTGGCCATCCAACGTGCATGATGAAATGCCCCTGGTTGATAGAATGTCGTGTGAGTGGGCTCTTCTTCAACAAAAAGTTTAGAAAGCATTAAAAATTCTTTATAATCATCACGAGGCTGTTGCAAAGTTAAAGCTGCATTTAGAAACTTTACAATTTCGGCTTTAACTGGTTGTAAAATGTGTTTAATTTTTGATACCTGAAATCCAGTTTTTAGTTTATTTTGATCTATTTTAAGCCAAAATTCCCTAAAACGTTTAAATAGTGGCACATTTGGACCAGATGAGGAAGGCATTTTTGTGTCAAACACACTTCTCAAAACCACTTCAAAAATATGATGTCTACCTACAAGGAAAATATAGAATATCTCTTTCTACTTTTTGTTGCAATAGTGTGGCTGCCCCATTTATATAACCCATATTTGATGCTGTTGTATCACAACACAAAGCTATTACCTTTTCGTCCAAATTCCATTCACAAAGCACATCATAAACTGCTTCAGTCTGTTCTCTTCCAGTTGAATTGGGCAAAGCTGGTACTCCAAGTAGTTGTTCAATATCTCCACTAGTAACTAAGATAGCAAGTCTATCGATATTTCCCATTCCAGTGAGAGAAGGTAAAAGTTTTCCATCCCAATGGATGACTGGGGCCGGCAATTCAGAATTACCGAAGGTAGTTTTTAATATGTCAGCTCTTTCTTCGCGGATGCGTTGTCTAGAGCGCTGAAGTGTGGTTCTGCTGATGACAAAGATGTGGTGTCATGTCCTAGTGCTTCTGCTACTGACGTCAAAATATGGACTCCATACCTGTCGCTTATTTTGCAAGCATCAAATGCAGCGGCTATTTTTGGTGTGATGATGTTACATGTTCCATACAATCTCCTCTTTTTTGGCTGTGATGGGCCAGGCTGGTCTTGTAACAACTCTTCTTGGGCTTCGATTATTTCATCTTCATTTTCGTTGGAGTCGGCTGAATTACTACTTGATGATGGACAGGTGACTGTTTCCTCTAATCTAGCTTTTTCTTGTTGACTTCGTTGCATTCGTTCGGATAATTTCTGTAATTTCTCCTCAGCTGATTTTTCTTGAGAAGCAAGTTGGTAATCAATACCATGCATAAATCCAGGACGTTCCTTTTTTCTTTGGTTAATTAAAAACAGCTTATCTTCATCTATTTTCATCAACTCCAATGCATTTGCATGAGAAATGTCAAAAAGATCGTCCAATTTTTCAACGAAATTTTTTTCTTTACCTCCCGCACTGGCCCTTTTAGCCGATTTTTGTAAGTTCCTCCACTCTGCATAAAGTTTATCTAGTTGTTTAACACAATGAAAATCCTGACGTGTCTGAATGCGAGCTTTATCCCAAAAACTGATAACCTCTTTTATTGTTAATTTAGCACTTTCATGTACACTTAGCTTCACTTCACGAATGTTATAAAAGAGCACTTGTAATACTTGTCTATTAGACGGCAATTTATTGCCAATGATTTGTGACGAATAGTGTCCAACTAAGTAAATGAAAGTATCCTTTCGTAAGGATCTAACATCAGCCATCGTTAAATGTTTTTTCAAAAAGGAACGTATGCTAGAACTTATAATGTCACCACTGTAAAACACAATTGCAAACTGACATAAAAACCTACCGTAGGTGCATTATATTTCCAAACTTCCAAAACAAATAATTTCTAGGAAATAATTACACCAATAAAACATTATGAGAAAAGAGGTAGATATTTGTATTTTAAGTAAAATTTAAGTGTATTACCGTAATAAAATCTTATCTACAAATTTCTACCTGAATGCGGCACGGGTTACCGTTCACCGAATTATCTGAAACTTTGACATAAATTATTCCTAGTATAATAGTATATTTTCGTGGGGTGAGACTTAAAAAATACGCAAAAAAAATTCACCCCCTATAGAGATGGGCCACCCTAGTGTATCTATATGTAAAACGATCTCTGAAAAGTTTAATCGTGGTGTATGGAATATATCTTACGATTTAACATTAAAATATTTAGATTTGATTTTAAAAAGAGAGTTGAGAGTAATATTCCGTTGTGTAGGGAAAAGTAGCACTACTTCTGGTGTCAATTATTTTTCTGACAAATTGGTTGATGGTATATAGATTTCGGCGAGGGGTCAAATGGGGTGGAGGGGAGGTTAATAGGACAATTGGTTTTTAAGGGGCTGGTTTTTTATGAGGGTAACTAGGCTTTTTTAGAGTAACCACTAAGAGGATAGCCGGTTTCTTCTTTGTTTTAACTACATGCAAAATATTATTGTCCTCCATCTCATTTTTTCCATTAATACTTTTTTTAGGATACCTGTATATTTTTCATTAAAAGTGTATCAGGTTTTTTACTTTGACAATAGCATCTACTACTTGTCAAATATTATTTTTGTTTTTAGATATGAAGTCAACAGACATACAAGTATATAGACAGATTGACTTGAAATACCTTACTTTTCGTAATCTGCTTAATCTGATTTTTGTTTTGTTTTTACACATGAAAATATTCATTTAAAAAATTTTCAAAATCGGTCATGTGGGAGTGTCAAGACGCCTTGTATTTTAAATAGTATGTAGATGTCTGTCCTAGACTATATGATTTTCACTAATCTGCTAAAATTACAATTCTTTAGAAGGAGGGCCTGCAAAGGCGGTTTTCGGCCCTTTTTATTTTTGGTCAAGAAATTTCGAAAAAATATTTTCTATCATATATATTCAATATCTAATCTATTCCACCCCGGGCAGAACTTCCCCCAGCCCATCCCCGTGCAGAACCAGTTTACATTAGCACACATGCTGAGATGTTTTTGAACTTGAAAATCATATTTCCTTTGACTAAACTGCACCCTAAACTCCCCTACTACTATAAAAAGGCAAACAGACACGAAACTGAACTTTATCTTTCATTAAGGATGTTTAAATTTTTATTGTTTTGGTGGTTTGAAGCCTATGTTTGCCTTCTGTTGTGTAGAAAAGTTTAGGTTAAAATTTTTTTGTTTTTTTTGTCTGTTGGTTTACAGCTTATATGTATATATGTATGTATGTCTGATTTTTCCAGAACTTAGAGCTTAACTGTTTTTGTTCGTATTTTGTTGCTTTGGGCGCAGGGAGAGGGAGTAAAACGGGCGCAAGGTTATATCCTTCTGCAGTTAAAAAAAAGTATAGAAAAAGTCTTCGTTTTTTTCAAGCTTGTAGCGGTATAATGATGGCGGGAACGGTTCTGGAGAATGGGTGTTGGGGGGGACATAAGAGGAATTGACATTTTATTAATAATGTAAATAAAAAATCCTTTTAAAATTATTTTATACCTGGTAGCAGCATAAAGGTTTGTGTTATGGGGGGGAGCGGATGCTTATCATTGGGGGTTGGGGGTGTTGTATCGTAGTAAGGGGCGCTTATGGTGCAGTTTTTTCAAAGGAAATATGATTTTCAAGTTCAAAAACATATACCTAAGCATGTGTACTAATGTAAATTGGTTCTTTAATGATTTAAGGGGGATACATGGAGGGGGGAGGATTGGTTAAAGTTCTGTTTGGAGTGAAATAGATTAGATATTGAATATATATGATAAAACAAATTTTTTAAAAATTTTTTGACAAAAAATAAAAAGGACCGAAAACCGGCCTTTATGGCAAACATTCTCTATGGCATCTAGTGTGGACCTAAACTTTTCTCAGCATCAGTAACGTACCGATTTGAAGCTGCAACAAAAAAGGATTTCACAAAGGTATTAAAATATTTTTTTATTGATTTTTTGTAGAAAATTTGATTCTAAACAACTTTATTCAAGTCCATTTTTGCGCAAATTACAAAATAACTTAATTTAAAACAATTTAATTTAAAAATCAATCATATGTTTTTATGTTAGATGTGACTTTGTAAACTTACGTACTAAATTGCTTTTGCAACAACAGACTACGGCGGAAATCTAAACTGTTATCCAAACAAAAATCAGCAAAATATGATTATTTGAAATTGCCTCGCAAATATTAACGTCATCCAATCGCTGCCTTAAGTCTGACGTTAAGCACATTACACCATTCGTCCATTGCAGTTTTATAACATATCTAGTTGTAAAATTGTACGAACCTACAATAGTGAAGAGATATATAAATGTAAGTGCATTTTGTATTTTTTTAATGGCACACTCGTGTATTCACTAAGTGCCTTTGTTAATAATAATATATCAGTATGCTGAAAAAAGCCTATTACTAACGTCTCTGCTTTGATGCTTCATTTTTGGAGGCCTTGTTGCTTTCTCGACTCAAAATTTTATCATTTTCTTGATCGGTAGGATATTAATTTAAAACAATTGAATTAGAATGAACAGCTGGAAATTGATGTAATCATTTTTTGTTAAACACGTATAGTTAATCCAATAATACTGTTAAATAGATTTAGCTGATCAACTATTCAATACCGTTTAAAGTATAACAAAATAATAATTGGAAAAATTACATTCTGATATGCAAAAAAAATTAAAAACTATGAGAGTAGCGTTACATATTTTTACTCGAAATGGTACAAGAGCTGTGAAAATTATGAAAAAAAAATAGTAGGTAAATTGAACAAAGTTGGAAAGAATTGAATTTCCCGCAAAAAGTCGTAAGGCCATAGTTGAATAGTTGAATAGGGAAGCGGATGCAACATGAAAATTTAAATATTGTCTAAATGTTGGTTGTGGCATTTTCTTAATTTTTCTGTGTTTCTTGTTGGGATGCTCTACCACATGTATTTTCTTTTAAATAATGTCCGTGAAATCTACAAAATAATAAAACTATCCAGTATTTTACTGGAAGATAACCTCTACGTCCGTGACTTTTACGTCAAAGAAGCAGTTAGACGGCGTTTTTTCGACAAATAATAATGAATAAGAACAAAAATATAAAAATAATATATTTTGCTGACGTTTCGAAAACCGAATCTGTTTCCTTTCTCAAACACTTTCATAATACTCTTTGAGAAAACTAACAGTTAATCAATAAACATTTTTCTCATAAACATTTGTAATTGGTTTCATGTCTGTACTTCTCCAGTGAATATTTTGCAGAAAATTGTGTTTAGATCCATTTTTCATAACTTTGTAAATTTTCATAATACCTATAACAAATAACAGTTGAAGTATAACCGGTCATCCAAACAAAAATATGATTATTTGAAATTCCCGCGAAAATGACTGACAGGATGTCATGTAAATAGCTTCCGTCATGCTGTGACGCCATTTTATTGCTTTCCACCTAGAGCTACATTGCAGTTTGCATAATTGAGTTAGATACACTTTGTTTGTGCAAAGCGGTACAATAGAGGAGAAAATAGAAATGTAAGTGTGTTTTTGTACTTTTTTATGTAGTTAATACTTTACCTTGTAATAATAACCTAAAAGCTCGAAATAAGTAAATTTGCTTAAGTTAAGCCTAAGAAAGCATCATCATTTGCACTCCATTGGTATAAATACGTACGCATTTGGAAATTTATCGTTTTGAGATTTTACAAAATCTTTTCCATACATTTTTCCCAAAGAAAGGAAATAATGTTATATTACTTACTACGCTTATACATGTAAAGTTTATTCAAAAATACTGTAAAATAGATTTAGCTGATCAACTATTCAATACTGTTTAAAGTATAACAAAATAATTGAAAAAGTTACAGTCTGGTATGCAAAAAAATTAAAAACTATAAGAAATAGCGTTACATATTTTTACTCGAAATTGTACAATAGTTGCGAAAGTTATGAAAAAAAAAAAGTAATAGGTGAATTAAACAAAGTTGGAAAGAATTGAATTTCTCGCAAAAAGTCATAAGGCCATAGTTGAATGCCTAGTTAAGTAGGGAAGCGGGTGCGACATAAGAAAATTTAAATATCGTCTAAATGTTGGTTGTTGCATTTTCTTAATTTTTCTGTTTCTTGTTGAGATGCTCTGACACGTATATTTTCTTCTAAATAATATCCGTGAAATCTACAAAATAATACAACTATCCAATATTTTACTGGGAAATAACCTCTACGCCTGTGACTTTTACGTCAAAGCAGGTAGACGGCGTTTTTTGACAAAGAACAAAGAACAAAAATATAAAAATAATATAATTTTGCTGACGGTTCGGGAACCCAATATGTTTCCTTTCATAATACGTTTTGAGAAAGGAAACGTCAGCAAAATAAGTTATTTTTATATTTTTGTTCTTATTCATTATTATTTGCCAACAAAACGCCCTCTAACTGCTCCTTTGACGTAAAAGTCACAGGTGTAGAGGTTATTTCCAGTAAAATACTGAATAATTGTATTATTTTGTAGATTTCACTGACATTATTTAGAAGAAAATACATGTGGCAGAGCATCCCAACAAGAAACACAGAAAAACAAAAGAAAATTTACCCTAACAGTTAAACAATAAACATTTTTATCATATACATTTGTAATTGGTTTCATGACTATACTTCTCCAGTGAATCTTTTGCAGAAAATTGTGTTTAGATCCATTTTTTATACCTTTGTAAATTTTCATACTACCTGTAACCAATAACGGTAGAGGTATAACCGGTCATCTAAACAAAAATATGATTATTTGAAATTCCCGCGAAAATGACGGAAGGAAGTCATGTAAATAGCTTCCGTCATTTTATAACGCCATCTTATTGCTTTCCACCCTGAGGTGCATTACAGTCTGCGTAATTGAGTTAGATATTAGATACACTTAGTTTGTGAAAAACAGAGAAGATAGAAATGTAAGTGTGTTTTTGTATTTTTTTAAGTAGTTAATACTTTATCCTTAATATAATAACAACCTAAAAGCTCAAAATAAGTACATTGGGTTAAACAAAGCTTGAACAAGCGTCATCATTTGCACCCCATTGCTCCGTATTAGGAAAATTATCGCTCTGGGCTTTTACGAAATTATTTCCATACATTCTTGCCGGAGAAAGGAAACTAATAATGTTATATTACTACGGCAATAATTCAGGGGCCGATAGCAGACAAAAAATATGGTGTAGCTTGTTGGATATACAGAAATATTACCTTATAATTTTATGCAGAAATAAAGTGTAGTAGAACCAATTTTTGAATAGGCATTGTGAAATTGTTTCTTCATTTATAAGGGATATGTAATAAGCTCGAGAAGGGTATTCTTGTTGATATAAAATTTTATCATTTTCTTTATCGCCAGGATATTAATTTAAAACAAATTAAAATGAACAGCTGGAAATGGATGTGGACATTTTTTGTTATACATGTAAAGTTTATCCAACAATACTGTTAAATAGATTTAGCTGATCAACTATTCAGTACCGTTTAAAGTATAACAAAATAATTGAAGAAATTACAGACTGATAGGTATGCAAAAAAATTAAAAACTGTAAAATATAGCGTTACATAGTTTTACTCGAAATGGTATCAGAGTTACGAAAGTTATGAAAAAAAAAAATAGTAGGTACCTACTTACCTACCTAAATTGAACAAAGTTGGAAAGAATTGAATTTCCCGCAAAAATTCATAAGGCCGTAGTTGAATAATTGAGTAGGGAAGCAGGTGCGACATAAGAAAATTTAAATATTGTCTAAATGTTGGTTGTTGCATTTTCTTAATTTTTCTCTGTTTCTTGTTAGGATGCTCTGCCACGTGTATTTTCTTTTAAATAAAGTCTGTGAAAACTACAAAATAATATTCAGTATTTTACTGGAAAATAACCACTACGGCTGTGACTTTTACGCCAAAGAAGCAGTTAGACGGCGTTTTTTTGACAAATAATAATGAATAAGAACAAAAACATAAAAATAATATATTTTTCTGACGTTTCCGAATCTGTTTCCTTTCTCAAACATTTTCATAATACTCTTTGAGAAAGGAAACAGATTCGGTTTCCGAAACGTCGGCAATATACCTGCGTTATTTTTATATTTTTGTTCGTATTCATTATTATTTGTCAAAAAAAAGTCCTCTAACTGCGCCTTTGACGTAAAAGTCACATGCGTAGAGGTTATTTCCAGTAAAATTGTATTAGTTTGTAGATTTCACTGACGTTGTTTACAAGAAAATAGGTATATGTGGCAGAGCATCCCAACAAGAAACAGAAAAACAAAAGAAAATTTACCCTAACAGTTAAACAATAAACATTTTTCTCATAAACATTTGTAATTGGTTTCGTGACCAGTGAATCTCTTGCAGAAAATTGTGTTTAGATCCGTTTTTTATAAATTGGTAAATTTTCATACTACCTATAACCAATAACGGTAGAGTATAACCGGTCATCCAATCAAAAATATGATTATTTGAAATTCCCGCGAAAATGACGAAAGGAAGTCATGTAAATAGCTTCCGTCTTCTTGTATCGCCATTTTATTGCTTTCCACCCTGAGGTGCATTACAGTTTATTGTCTGCGTAATTGAGTTAGATACACTGAGTTTGTGAAAAAGAGGTACAATAGAGGAGAACATAGAAATGTAAGTGTGTTTTTGTACTTTTTTAAGTAGTTAATACTTTACCCGTTGTTAGTAATAACGTAAAAGCTCGAAATAAGTAAATTGGGTTAAACTAAGCTTGAACAAGCGTCATCGTTTGCACTCCATTGCTATGAATACCTTTGGAAAATTATCGCTCTGGGCTTTTACCAAGTCTTTTCCATACATTTTTGCCGAAGAAAGAAAACTAATGTTATATCTAAGGCAATAATTCAGGGGCCGATAGCACACAAAAAATATAGTGTAGTTTAATATACAGAAATGGGTATTACCTTATAATTTTATATAGAAATTTTTGGATGGGCATTGTGAAATTGTTTCTTCGTTTATAAGGGATATCTAATAAACTCCAGAAGGGGACTCTTGTTGATATAAAATTTTATCATTTTCTTTATCGGTAGGATATTAATTTAAAACAATTGAATTAAAATGAGCAGCTGAAAATGGATGTGGATATTTTTTTATCTATGTAAAGTTTGTCCAACAATACTGTTAAATAGATTTAACTGATCAACTATTCAATACCGTCTAAAGTATAACAAAATAATTGAAAAAAGTACAGGCTGATATGCAACAAAATTAAGAAGTATAAGAAAATAGCGTTACATATTTTTACTCGAAATGGTACAAGAGTTACGAAAGTTATGAAAAAAAAAATAGTAGGTACCTACTTTACCTAAATCGAACAAAGTTGGAAAGAATTGAATTTCCCGCAAAAAGTCATAAGGCCATAGTTGAATAGATAAATAGGGAACCGAAGAAAATTTAAATATTGTCTAAATGTTGGTTGTTGCATTTCCTTAATTTTTCTCTCTTGTTGGGATACTCTGTCACGTCTAACGTGTATTTTCTTTCATATAAAGTCCGTGAAATCTACAAAATAATACAACTATTCAATATTTTACTGGAAAATAACCTCTACGTCTGTGATTTTTACGTCAAAGAAGCAGTTAGACGGCGTTTTTTTGACAAATAATAATGAATAATAACAAAAACATAAAAATAATATATTTTTCTGACGTTTTCGAGTCTGTTTCCTTTCCCAAATTTTCATAATAGGCTTTGAGAAAGGAAACAGAAACCTTATTTTTATATTTTTCTTATTCTTATTCATTATTATTTGTCAACAAACCGCCCTCTAACTGCTCTTTTGACGTAAAAGTCACAAGCGTAGAGGTTATTTCCAGTAAAATACTGGATAATTTTATTATTTGGTAGACTTCACTGACATTGTTTAGAAGAAAACACATGTGGAAGAGCATCCCAACAAGAAACACAGAAAAGAAAGGAAAATTTACTCTAACAGTTAATCAATAAACATTTTTCTTATAAATATTTGTAATTGGTTTCATGACTATACTTCTCCAGTGAATCCTTTGCAGGAAATTGTATTTAGATTCATTTTTTATGACTAAATTTTAATACTACCTGTAACCAATAACGGTAGAAGTATAACCGGTCATTCAAACAAAACTATGATTATTTGAAATTCCCGCGAAAATAACGGACAGGAAGTCATGTAAAGAGCTTCCGTCATGTTGTAACGCCATTTTGTTGCTTTCCACCTTGAGGTGTATTGTAGTCTGCGTAACTGAGTTAGATACCCTTAGTTTGTGCAAAGCGGTACAATAGAGGAGAAGATAGAAAATGTAAGTGTGTTTTTGTACTTTTTTAAGTAGTTAATAGGTACTTTACCCTTTAATAATAGCTTAAAAGCTGGAACTAAGTAAATTGGGTTAAACTAAACATGAGAAAGCGTCATCATTTGCATTCCATTGGTATGAACACGCCCATATTTGGAAAATCATCGCTTTGTGCTTTTACAAAATCTTTTTCATACATTTTTCGCGAAGAAAGGAAACTAAATAATGTTATATTACTACGGCAATAATTCAGGGGGCGATAGTAGACAAAAAATATAGTGTAGTGTGTTATAATTTTGTACAGAAATAAAGTGTAGTAGAACCAATTTTTGGATTGACATTGTGAAATTGTTTCTTCGTTTATAAGGGATATCTAATAAGCTCCAGAAGGGTATTCTTGTTGATATAAAATTTTATCATTTTCTTCGCCGGCAGGATATGAATTTAAAACAACTGAATTAAAATAAATAGCTGGAAATGGATGTGGACATTTTTTGTTATACCTACATGTAAAGTTTATTCAACAATACTGTTAAATAGATTTAGCTGATCGACTGTTCAATATCGTTTAAAGTATAACAAAATAAATGAAAAAATTATAGGCTGATATGCAAAAAAAATAAAAAACTATAAGAAAACAGCGTATTTTATATTTTATACATATTTTTACTCGAAATGGTACAAGAGTTACGAAAGTTATGAGAAAAAAATAGTAGGTACCTAAATTGAACAAAGTTGGAAAGAATTGAATTTCCCGCAAAAAGTCATAAGGCCATTGTTGAATAGTTGAGTAGGGAAGCGGGTGCGACGTAAGAAAACTTAAATATTGCCTAAATGTTGGTTGTTGCATCTTCTTAATTTTTCTCTCTTTCTTGTTGAGATGCTCTGCCACGTGTATTTTCTTCTAAATAATGTCCGTGAAATCTACAAAATAATATAACTATCCAATATTTTACTGAAAAATAACCTTTATGCCTGTGATTTTTACGTTAAAGAAGCAGTTAGACGGCGTTTTTTTGACAAATAATAATGAATAAGAACAAAAATATAACAATAATATATTTTGCTGACGTTTCTGAATCTGTTTCCTTTCTCAAACATTTTCATAATACGCTTTTTTCTTTTGAGAAAGGAAACAGATACGTTATTTTTATATTTTTCTTCTTATTCATTATTATTTGACAAAAAAACTTCCTCTAACTACTGCTTTGACATAAAGGTCAGGCGTAGAGGTTATTTCCAGTAAAATACTTTATAATTGTATTATTTTGTAGATTTCATTGCAGTGGCGGCTGGTGAAATTTCAATATTTTTTTTCTCGTCTGTGGCGCATGGGACCCATACGAAACTTGGGAAATAACATCTAGAGAAGCACTTCTCTAATGACCCCTAAAAAATTTTGAAAAAGCAGTTTGCGAAAAAATTTTTGAAAATTCGCTAGCCTCCCCTGGGTCCAGGGACCCCTGTTTACTTTTATTTTTTTTTGTCATATGCATTTGACTTTTCATAAAAATGCATCGACAAATTTTGGAGTTTGTGAAAATATTTTCATTACTAACTGAGATACAACGAATTGAAATATTGTAATTTGTTAAATTGTAAATTACAAAATTTCAGTTCATTGTATTTCAGTTAGTAATGAAAATATTTTCACAAACTCTAAAATCTGTCGATGCATTTTTATGAAAAGTCAAATGCATATGACAAAAAAAAATAAAAGTAAACAGGGGTCCCTAGACCCAGGGGAGGCTAGCAAATTTTCAAAAATTTTTTCGCAAACTGCTTTTTCAAAATTTTTTAGGGGTCATTAGAGAAGTGCTTCTCTAGATGTTATTTCCCAAATTTCGTATGGGTCCCATGCGCCACAGACGAGAAAAAAAATATTGAAATTTCACCAGCCGCCGCTGTTTCATTGACATTGTTTAGAAAAAAACATGTGGCAGAGCATCCCAACAAGAAACACAGAAACACAAAGGAAAAACCCTACCAGTTAACCAATAAACATTTTTCTCATAAACATTTGTAATTGGTTTCATGACTATACTTCTCCTGTAAATAATTTGTAGGAAATTGTATTTAGATCATTTTTTATAACTTTGTAATTTTCATACTATAACAAATAACGGTAGAAGTACCTATAACCGGTCATCCAAACAAAAATATGATTATTTGAAATTCCCGCGAAAATGACGGACATGACGTCATGTAAATAGCTTCCGTCCTGTTGTAACGCCATCTTGTTGCTTTCCACCTTGAGGTGCATTGTAGTCTGTGTAATTGAGTTAGAAACACTTAGTTTGTGCAAAGCGATACAATAGAGGAGAATATAGAAATGTAAGTGTGTTTTTGTACTTTTTAAAGTAGTTAATAGATACTTTACCCTTTGTTAATAATAATCTAAAAGCTCGAAATAAGTAAATTGGGTTAAACTAAACTTGAGAAAGCAGAAAGCGTCATCATTTGCATTACATTGGTGTGAGTAGGTACGCCCGTATTTGGAAAATTATCGCTCTGGGCTTTTACAAAACCTTTTTCGTACATTTTTCCCGAAGAAAGGAAACTAAATAATGTTATATTACTACGGCAATAATTCAGGGGCCGATATTAGACAAAAAAATATAGCGAGTTTTTACTAAAATTCTGGAAAATAAGTAATTTTATGAAGTATGTAGCTTAAATACATTTTTGGAAAATTCATATAATTACAAAAAACTCAATTTATTCCGATATCCTATGTGCTGTTGTTACTGGTTTTGGCGGTTTTAATTTTCGACCGTTAGTAGAACTCGCCAAAGAACGCTTTCTAGTCAATTATTGTCATTTCTGATTGGTTTAGGAGTTAGTAATTGTCCCAACCAATCAAATGCCAGAATTAACTGAACTGATCTGTTATTGCCGAACAACACCGAATCGAGACGACGGAAAATCGTGATCACGTCACAGCTTTGCCTCAACTTTAGAACAGTCGTTACCAGTGATTTTTAATATCAGTGATTAAATCACAGTCCGTGAAATATCCCCCATCGCTAGTTCTCGATTGACAGATATTATTTAATGTTCCCCATAGAATTGATAAGCTGTTGAGATTACCAACTTTTTTCTTTAGATTTTGTACGAAGAAAAATTTTCAGTGAAAAAAAATGGTTTTATAAGACTGCCCAAAATTTCTTAAAGCGTGTGTAGTAAAACTGATAGAGAGGTGTTCTTTAAAATTCAATTTAGTTCAAGCGACAAAAAATGAAAGTCTCGCAATTTAAAAAATCCCACTTGTTTAATAGTCTTCTAAAAGTTACTTTGTGATAATATATTGTTATCCTGTGCAGAATTAACAAAATTAAGGTACTCTAAAAAGGTTAGCAAGATAAGAATGGCCAATAGTTTTTTTTTTAATTTTGATTACTATCAGGGGCATTTATAATTTTCCTAAATATTAGCCCTTAATATAAACCGTTTAGGTGTAATAAAAAAACCTTTTAAACTACTGAGCTGATTTTAAACACAAAAAATATGTTGTAGAGGTATAATTGGGGCACACTTGAAAATTGAGAAAGATATTTGATAAGCAGAACATTTTATATATTTTTCTAGATTTTCTTTTGTCATCATATCGTTCTAACACAGTCACTATTTTTTTTAGTAGAACTTTTAAATATTATTTTACAAAATATAATTTTTTGGAATCGATAAAATGGGTAGATCATCCTTAAAAGAATTACATATTTTTCTCAATTTTTTTTTTGACACAGCTAATAGACAATATTTTTTTATTTTATAAAGTTATGAGCACAAGATGATGTCGACATTATCAAAGTTTGATTCTTCCACCTCCCTACCACCTCTCATGAACTCCTTAGGCAGGCAAAAGTTACAGTTTTCTAAATCAATCGACATTTAATGGCCAACTTTATTCTGTTGATATTGTAAAGTTATGAGTATATGATGATGTTCACAGTACCGAAGATTCAATCATTCAACAACCCCTACCCCTCACTACTCTCTCAGTGAGGTAAGGATTCCATTATACTATATAAATGGCAACCGAAAATTATACATAAAAAAAAGTTTTTGTCTTATGCAGGCAACCCATCTTTTCTAATGTGTTTCGATGTGCTGAAACTGATAAAGTTATATAAGAAAAGGTTCATGTAGTAAATTTTTCAAATTGCACTTGCACTTAAAGTGTCTAAATAACTATAAAATTCGAAAATTAGTTGTAAAACGTCCAAATTTGGAAATCGCAAATGATTGATCCAACATCTTATAAATTTATGGCATTATACAGGTCAAGCAAAACGGATTAACACACAAGTATGGTGCACGATTGTAAAGGCATGATATCCTTTTTACAAGCATACACCAAAAAAACATTTCTGTTCCAGAAATAATAATATCGTTAGTAGTAGTGACAATAATAGTGATAGATAAATAAAATAAATAAATTATCACGTAAATCCATGCCAAATAGCAAAACGCTTTTGGTGATTAAAAAAAAATTAAGTGGTTTTTTGAAATCCGTATCCAGCGGATCTTAATACACAGGAATACAGTGATATTATTTCTGTAACAGAAATGTTCTTTTGGTGTATGCTTGTAAAAATGATATCATGTCTCTTTAATCGTACACCATACTTATTAATCGGTTGAAGGTATTTCGTTTGACCTGTTATGATACCATCAATTTGTCAGTTGCGATTTCTAAATTCGGATTTTTTACACCCAATTTTCGAATTTTATAGATATTTAGACATTGTAAGCGCAGTTTGGGAATAATCTACGTGATGAATATTTTTTTTTTATAACTTTATCAGTTTCAGCACATCCAAAATCATTAGAAATGAAAAGTTGCATGCTGAAGACAAAAACTTTTTTTTATAATTTTCGGTTGCCATTAAATTTCGGTTTATAGAGAATAATGAAGTTTTTACCTGAGAGGGTAGTAAGGGGTGAATTAAATGTTATATACGGGGTGCGCCACTTAAAACTCCCCAGACTTGTAACTTTTTTATTTTTGAAGCGATGACCATGTTGTGCACATCAAATTGTAGGCATTTTTAAAGCCTTTAAACACGCATACAGAGTGATTTAAAAAAAATTTTTTGAAAAAATTGTTAAGAAAGGAAACTTAATTTTTTGGAATATTTTTTTACCTCACCTTGTACATGAAATATGTTAATGTTTTCTTATAAAAGTTTTAATTAGCTTCAATTTATGTTATTAAAATAAAAAAAATTAAAAAATAAAAATTTTGCAATTTCCCATTATTTAGTACATAGTAGATTTTAATAAAGTTTGTTTTTAAAAATATTTATTTCTTTTGTTTTTTGTTGCTGTTTTGTTACGTTGAGTATTGTTTGTGATATGTCTTTTGCAAATAAAGCATAAAATTATTATTTACATTTTTTCCGTTATTTTAAAAAAAATCAGTTTGGAATCGGAAGGAGTGTTTTTAATTTTTTTCTCTAAAACCAAAAAGAATTTCGAATATGACGTAATAACATAAATTGAAGCTAATTAAAACCTTTATAAGAAAACATTAACGCAGTTCATGTACAGGATGAGGTAAAAAAAATATTCAAGGACATTAAGTTTTCTTTCTTAACAATTTTTTCAACAATTTTTTTTAAAATCACTGATGTACACATGTTTAAATATCTTAAAAATATCTACAATTTGATGTGGCCAACATGGTCGTCGCTTAAAAAAATAAGAAAGTTACAAGCCTAGGGAGTTTTAAGTGGCGCACCCTGTATATTCGGATGAAAGGTTTGATACATTTTTCTAATTTATTAAATGAAAATCTAGATTTTGAAAAACGTGGCATGTTCGCAAGTCAATTTTATTTTCATCCCATGGCAATGCCCATGAAGAAAGTGGATTTTCTATAAACAATTACTACTGGAAAATCTCTGATGAAATGGCTGAACTTGAGAATAGTTTATGACCATATTATAAACTGCGGTGAGATACGTAATGTTATAATCACAGGCAAATAAAGAAAAAATGTTAAAAGTTCTTGCTTAAAGTATAAAATGTCACTGGTAAGCGAAAAGCAAAATTTAAGAAAGCTGCTTAAAGAGTTTAAAATGAAAAAATTGAAAACGAGAGAGCGAGACACGCCTCCCCCCCCTTTAAATCCCTTAAAAACTGGAGGGATCATTCCAAAAAAAAAATGGGTTCTACTACACTTTAACACTTTATTTCTGTTTATATTGACAATTTGATATTTCAAGACGTTTCTTGTAACATTTAGTGAAAAATTGTAACGCACCATTTTTAATTCTTAATTTTTAAAATTATTTTTGCATATCAACATGCTTTTTTTTCAGTAATTATATGTTTCATTTAGTCAGTTTGTTACACGTTATTTAATGGTGAACATATCTTATTCGATTGACTGATTAATTTGGGAAAAAAGGTATTGGTACTAAATTAAATGTAAAAAAAACTTTTTTAAAAACAAGCTTTTATTATTTAGGTGAACAAAAAAAAAATAAAAATAAAAAAAAATTAATTGTCTTAAAAGGTTGTCGCGTGCGAGAAGTTCATACAGGAATATTTTTTTTGACAGAGGTTGTAAGTACCTAAGTAAGTTTTTTTTATTTCTAGTCACGCGACAGCTTTTAAGACAATTATTATTTTTTTATTTTAATTTTTTTCGTTTTAGTACACCTAAATAATAAAAGCTTGTTTTTAAAAAAGTTTTTTTTACATTTAATTTTATTTTTAAATTTTTAGCTACACCTTAATTAGTTTTATATATTCATTACGTCGTTCCTATCCGATATAAAACTTATAGTTTAAACCGGATCCTTCACCATTTCTTAGAATGCAACGTATGAGCGAATACACTATACGATCAAATTATAGCGTTAAAACGAAAAAATTTTGTCTGCCATCTTGGGGCGTCCGCCATATTAAATTTAGTGTGACGTCATTTTATTTTCGTATTCTTCTCGGCAAACCCTTTTATTTGATACCCATATCATGGGGGTGCATAAAAAATAACTGGTCCGCCATCTTTGGGAGTCCGCCATATTGGATTTAGAATGACGTCACTTAGTTAACCATGCATTGTCATCCAAACTAAACGTGTATGAAAAATTTCAACTCAATCGGATGCGGATAACTGTTTTAAAATTGACTTGCAAGATTTGAACTAAACAAACAAACATACAAACATTGCAAGTTAAATAAAAGCTTGTGAAAAGGTCTGAACGTTTAAAAATTTCGTATTTCGCCTTTGCGGATTAAGAAAACGGGCATCTTAACTCGATTTTTGTCGAATAACTCAAAAATAAAAGAACTCAAAGGAAATGTTAGTAGACTGAGAAACAATTTGCAGTTTCAGAATCTCCGTAATTTTTATTTTTTCGGAGCTATGGCGGTTTTAAGTTAAACTACTATTTTAAAAACCGCTGCCCAAGGAATCACAACTTCCACATCCAGATTCTCTATCCAAGTCACTCACAACGAAAAAACTTTGTATGTGAAAATAATTGTTTATGGAACTTTAATAATATAATATTTGAAATCTTCTACCCCAAAAACCCATAAAACGATACTCCACATCGGTAGTGGGGTGGGGGTGGTGATAGGGGGGTGGTAGTGGGGGGTGGATGAAGTAAAAAAATATTTTGAGGTTTCTGGTTCCTGTACATACACTAAATCACAATTTTTTTTCATCCCCTTTAATAAGGGGGTGGGGGTGGCTAATGCCAAATTTTTTTTTTGAGACCTTAGCTTCTCTTGTATATACTAAATACCAATTTCGTGGACTCTTACCTGCTTGATTTACCCATTTACCCCAAATTTACCCCAATTTACACCCCAACCCTTCGACGGAACAAGATGAAAATATAATCTAGTTCTAGATCTCGTTAAAGTGCATATGTGTACCAAATTTCAAGTCAATATCTTAAACGGTTCCAGAGTAAACGTGCACACAAAAAAAAAGTTAGACAGACAGACCGACAGACAGAAAATTTTTTTTCGCTCAAACTTAAAATCTCGACGTTTCATGACATTTTAAGCCTATTTGGACAATAAAAATTTTAAAAAATTAAGTCACTTTCGCCAAAATTTTTCAAACACCAAATTAGAAAGGATGGGATTTTGCAGAGTGAGAGGGAAATATGCGTTTATTTTCGATTTATTATAAATAGTCAAAAATATGGGGTTCCGTTTAAGATTTTAAGGTTGCCCACCACTTCCCCCCCTCATGGTGGTGGTGGAGAGGGAAGGGGGGGTTATTAAATTTAACACCATTAATGGCCTTTTCAAGAAAATGAACTCGAACTTTATTATTTTTCATTCTTCCGTAGATTTTTTTAGAAATTACGAAAAGAAATATTTTTGCGATTACAGCGCCATCTGTCACGAATTGAAAACAAAAATTCAGACAAACTTGGCGTAATTTTAGCCGTAGAATCCGATTAATTAAAATAAAAACCGCTGCCCAAGGAATCACTACTTCCACATCCGGATTTTCTATCCAACGAAAAAATTTTGTATCTGAAAATAATTGTTTATGGAACTTTAATAATATAATATTTGAAATCCTCTACCCCAAAAACCCATAAAACGATACCCCACATCGGTAGTGGGGTGGGGGTGGTGACGGGGGGTGGGAGTGGGGAGTGGATAAAGTAAAAAAATATTTTGAGGTTTCTGGTTCTTGTACACACACTAAATCACATTTTTTTTCATCCCCTTTAATAATGGGGTGGGGGTGGTAATGGGGGTGGCAAATGCCAAATTTTTCTTTGAAACCTTAGCTTCTCTTGTCTATACTAAATATCAATTTTATGAACTCTTACCTGCTTGATTTACCTATTTACTCCAAATTTACCCCAATTTACCCCCCAACCCTTCGACGGAACAAGATGAAAATATAATCTAGTTCTAGATCTCGTTAAAGTACATATGTGTACCAAATTTCAAGTCAATATCTCAAACGGCGCCCGAGTAAACGTGCGCACAAAAAAAGTTACAGACCGACAGACAGACAGAAAATTTTTTTTCGCTCAAACTTGAAATATCGACGTTTCATGACATTCTTAAGCCTATTTGAACAATAAAAATTTAAAAAAATTTTTTTTGTCGTTACTATACTTCTACTGGATGTGGAAGTAAAATAGAGGTACCCATTTAAGATTTTAAAGTTGCCTCCCGCTCCACTCCAAGGGGTGGGCGTGTTTTTTCTTTTTTGGTTCCAATGTGTATTTCTCAAGTATTTGACAGTTTCCAGACTTTGTGGACACCCTGTATATTTTACGTTAAATAGAATATTCTACATTTAATCGCTACTTTTATTTATTTGACATTTAAACGGGCTAAAATTAAAAAATCAAACATAACTAGAAGTACAAAACTGGATAGACCCATTCTAAAACGGGCTTCGGCAGGGGAACCCAAATTTTGATGATATATTTCAAAAAGACACCATTTAGTTTCCATTCGCAATTAAATATTTGATTTTTTTTGCAGACGCTGCCGTTTTTCTTCCTAAGAAATAAAAGGATACTTAATTTGCAATAACAAAGTACTTGTACCTACAGATCGAAATGGATGAGTCTGAAATATCATTGATTAAACAAATTAGGCTTTACAAGAACATCTTGGAGAGAACTGAGAACGTGGAGGAGAAAATGAATACTATCATTGCTTTGGATCACCTGCCTATTAACGTAAGCCATTTGGAAAAAACAGGGATCGGAAAAACCGTTAACAATTTGAGAAAGTATGACCTTGATGAGAATGTCGTCATCGCTGCAAGGGAACTGAAAGATAAGTGGAAGAACATGGCCTTAGCATTTTGGAAGAGCGATGACACCAGTCAGGAAAAGAGTGATGCCCCGGAGAAGCAATAATTGATTGACTTATTTAGGTAGGCCAACAAATATATTGTACACTGTGGTAGTTGCAAACTATATTTAGTTGAAGATATATCGGAAAAATGTTTTTTTCGGTATATTATCCACTAAAACATGTTTGTTTACTACCTGGTTCAATTGTTTAAATATGTGCAGTATTAAAGGATGTTTGTACCTTTGTAAAAACACCTTGTATAGTTCTAGTTTCTAAATATTAGTTAAATATATATATGTAATATTGTAATATGTGTAATATATGTATGCATATGTTGTATGTAGGTTTTCGAATAATCTAATTGACTTTCAGTCACAGGGCACTCGAAATTGGTGAAAATTTGATAGAATTAACATTCAATCTGCCATTTAGCCAAGGTATATGTGAGAACAAATTCAACATTTCCAATGTGGACGGGTCTCAATTTTCCCCTGCCTCTCAGTTATTTCTCTTTCTCAATTTACTGGCACACATGCTAGGAAATTGGCGAAGAAAAAAATTAACTGGGGGGGGGGGGCATATTGAAATGAACAACGCTACAAATCTATTCCAATATAATCAAATCACTAATTTTGTCTGAAGTCCGAAACTGTTTTATTGTTAACGCCAGAGCAGAAGTTCCAAAGTTCCCCTAATGTTCTCATAAAACTGTAAAAACCGTCACAAAATGTTTTAATAATACTTGTACCTGTAGCCAAGAAATGTGTCCTATATAAATATCTACAAAAATATTACATATATTTTATATTTACTATTGTATTGCATATCAAATAGTTATAGTTAGTTATATAGGTTTACTCCATTACACCCTTCGACAAATCAACGCATATTACGGTTTGTCTTTGATAAAATCTGTATATCAAAAAAAATTGTCATATATCAATCATCGCAGAAAATAATAGATTACATATTTTGTTTATCAACTTTGACAGTTATTAATAAAAATTTAACATCAACATTCGACCGAATATGTTATATTTCTACAAGTATTTTTTAGGGCATAATTAATATTAAATTATCACCCTTCATAATAATAACAGTAATTGAGGAAATGTACCCAAAGCAATTATTATTTAATTAACAAAACTAAAATTAATGCGTTAATTTGTTGAATCAGTGTATATTGTAATATGCCATTTTACGTAGTACGAACGTATTTTTATAAAATAATACAATTTGTAAACTGGGCCATTTTATATTTTTGTGTGTTTCTTAAAATAAGTTGTTTTGATAATAAAGTTCTTTGAGGAAATGGTGTTTTTCTTGCAGTAAAAATAATAAATATTGCATTTCTTTTAAATAAACTAAAAATAATTAACTTTAAAACATTCACAGAGAACATATTCTGTTAGTAGATAGGTAAATTATATTTATTTTGATCTATGAAAATTTTGTCTGTCAAACATTTGACAACTAATTCCAAATTCCATTTTTTTTTTGAAAAGAATTTAAACTTTTTTTGATTCATGATTGAAATGTCTTTATGTCTTTGTGAAGAGCTCATAACAAGGACGAAAAACTTTTCAGGGTTGGAAGATGTAGAATGACAAATTATAAAAGATTTTGAGATAAGTTTTTGTAAATAAATTCATTTTAGAGCTGTTTGTCTCTAGCACAACCGGGTGAGGGTTGTCAGGGAAATACAAAGATTAAAAATTGATATTTAAATTAGATTTTTATTTTTGTAAATGTACAGGTAAGCATACGGTGTTTCAGTTAAAAGTCCCCGGACCATTATCTCGAAAACTAATAAATATATTTGGAATTTGTGAATGGCGAATTAGTACAGTAACTAGAGGTTTTAACTTCGGAACAATGTCATATTGAACAGATTTCGTTCATTTTTGGCAGTATAATAGTAAATACGTCACAGAAAAGTTTCTGTATTGTGCGGGGGTTTGCTAATTTATATGGGGTGGATGCCACCCCCTCTCAGGCGGTGGCACTTAAAAAATATTTATTGGAGCTGAAATAGAATCAATTTTTCAAATAAATTGATAGTTTTTAAGTTATAACGACTTCAAAATTGCGATTTTAGCTTAAAAAAGGTATTTCCAAACGGCTTTCGTCAAGTATCTCGAAAAGTATTACTTTATCGAAAAAATGTTACAGACCAATTACAGAAAATACAAACTGGGAATTAATTATATTTTTTATTTATTGATATAGGATGAATAATTTCGGAGATATTTAAGTTTATATTTGGTATCCAAGTGTTTCGAAATTACCTTTAAAGTTTAAAATGCATTTTTTTCTAAAGCAAGTGCTTTAAATGAGCAAAACAATTTGAGCATCTAGGTAATGCTACATCTTGATGAAAAACTATTTGAGATCATTTTTTTTAATTACTGGCTAATTAGAGTAACAAAATGGCGACCTTTTTATATTAAAAAATATAAATACGCACATTTTTGCGTGACGTAGGTGTTACAATTTCTGAGATATTTCACATTTAAACTGCATGTTTCATCTTATAAACGTTCGGACGCCATTTATAAACTTTCATATCTCCGAAACTATTAAATCTATGTAAATAAATAAACAAGCGAAATTCATTATCAGTTTATGAGCTTTATTTTTGGTCTCTACCCATTTTTCAATAAAACTAATATTTATTGAGATACTTGGAAAAGGAAAAAAAATTACGTTTTATCAAAAATACCTTTAGTTTAAACTGTATTTTTTTTCTAAAGCAAGTGCTCTATACGAACAAAATCGGAGCATCTACGTCATGCTAAATGTTAATGAGAAGCAGTGTTTGAAATTCCTTTTTTTTTAATTACTGGCTGATTACAGTAACAAAATGGCGACGTTGTTATTAAAAAAATGTGTAGACGCACATTGCTTCGGTCATAACTTCTTGGTCTTTTTATGCTACAGAAACAAATAAAAAAACAGTTGAAAGCTTAATTAATAACCTATTATTCTACCTATTAGCATTCTTGACGTAGGTGTCACAGTTTCTGAGATATTTAACTCTCACTCTAAATAATTATCTTATGAACACTTGGATGCCAAATGTAAACTTAAATATCTCCGAAATTTCCTACATCAATAAACAAAAAATATAATTAATTCCCAGTTTGTACTTTCTGTAATTGGTCTGCAACATTTTTTCGATAAAGTAATACTTTTCGAGATACTCGACGAAAGCTGTTTGGAAATACCTTTTTTTAAAGATAAAATCGCAATTTTGAAGTCGTTATAACTTAAAAACTATCAATTTATCTGAAAAATTGCATAGAACCTTTTCTTCTTAAAATGTGATTCTACTTCAGCTCTAATAAATATATATATTTTTTAAGTGCCACCCCCTGAGAGGGGGTGGCATCCATCCTTTATCAATTAGCAAGCCCCCGCACAATATAGAAACTTTTCTGTGAAGCATTTACTATTATACTGCCAAAAATGAACGAAATCCGTTCAATATGACATTATTCCGAAGTTTTGCATATTTTTTACCTCTAGGTACTGTACTATATGTTTGATACCAAAAAAGACAATAAATAATTGCAGTTAGAATTTTTCCTTCGCAGTACAGAGATGGCGCTGCGGTGCTAAATATTACTTTTCGATGGCTTAAATCATGAAGACATGATTCATATGATTAAGGAGCAAATTATGATATAATTTTGATTATATAGAAAATTTTGTAAAAACCAGTAGATTTTTTTTCTTCATTTTACTTCCAGTGGAAGAATTTTAAAAAATTTTTATTTTTCAAATAGGCTTAGAATGTCATGAAACGCAGAGATTTTAAGTTAGAGCAAAGAAAAATTCTGTCTGTCGGTGTGTCTGTCTGTCTGTCTGTAACTTTTTTTTGTGCGCACAATTACCCTAGAACCTTGTAAGATATTGACTTGAAATTTGGTACACGTATGCATTTTAATGAAATCTGGAACTGGATTATATTTTCATCTTATTCCGTTGAAGGGTTGGGGGGTAAATTGGGGTAAATGGAGGTAAATAGGTAAATCAAGCAGGCAAGAGTCCATAAAATTGGTATTTAGTATACAGGGTGTTTCAGCTAAAAATCCCCGGGTCATCATCTCGTAAAATAATAAAGATACTTAAAATTTGTAAATCGCAGATAATTGACACAAAAAAGGTCTTAAATAACTGCAGTTAGAATTGTTCCTTCGCAGTGCACAGAGATGGCGCTGCGGTGAGAAATTATTTTTCGATGGCGAAACATGATTTATACGATTAATGAATAAATTGTGAATAATTCGGCTATGTACAAAATTTTGTAAATACCAGGCGTTTTGGAGCTACATGAATTTTGTTCTCCATTTTTCTGTCTCTGTAAATTTTGAAAACTGCTGTAACTTTTCTGTTGATCATTTTAGAACACCCATTATTTAGAACTTTTATCTTATTACATTCCATACTTCTTAGATTATTACATATTTTGAAAATGTTTACTAATTTCAAATTTGAAAAATTAGTTATATTTGAAAAATTCTGAAAATTATTTAAGACCTTTTTGATGTCGAATTTTAAGTATCTTTATTATTTTACGAGATAATGACCCGGGGATTTTTAGCTGAAACACCCTGCATACAAGAAAAGCTAATGTCTCAAAAAAATTTTTGGCAATCGCCACCCCCATTACTACCCACACCCCATTATAAAAGGGAGTGAAAAAAAAATTGTGATTTAGTGTGTATACAGGAACCAAAGGCCTTAAAATATTTTTTTACTTCATCCATCCCCACTACCACCCTCCCTATCACTATCTCCACCCCACTGCCGATGTAGGATATCGTTTTATGGGTTTTTGGGGTAGACAATTTCAAATATTATGTTATTTAAGTTTCATCAACAATTATTTCTACATACAAAATTTTTTCATTGTGAGAGACTTGGGTGGCAAATCTGGATGTGGAAGTAGTGATTCCTTGGGCAGCAGTTCTTACTTCCATATCCACGCAAAAAAAAAAAATAAAATTTTTATTGTTCAAATAGGCTTAGAATGCCATTAAACGTCTATCTAAATTTTTGTGCGCACGATTACTCTGGAACCATTTAAGATATTGACTTGAACTGATTTGGTACACATATGTATTTTAACGAGATCTGGCACTGTATTATATTTTGATCTCATTCCGTTGAAGAGTTGGGGGGTAAATGGGGGTAAACAAGAAAATCAAGCAATAGTCCAATTGAAAAGCTAAGGTCTCAAAAAAAATGTTGAAATGTTACCACCCTCCCCATTATTAAAGGTGGTGTAAAACATAAAACTATAATTTAGTGTGTGTACAAGGATCAAAGCCCTACCATCCTCCTACCACCACTCCCAGTACCGATGTGGCATACCGTTTTATGGGTTTTGGGGTAGACGATTTCAGATATATTAAAGTTCCATAAAAAATTATTTCCGTACAGCGGAGTGCAAATATAGTGTTAAAATTGTTTTCGTTGTGAGAGATTTGGAAAGAAAGTCTTAATAATTTTAGAGCATATGTTATTTAGACCTTTTATATTAACTTCCTATATTATCATATATTTTGGAAATTTGTATATTTTTTAATAATTCTTCAAATGCTACTATATCTGTAAGGTAAGACTTAAAATTAGTAAGAATTTTTAAAATATATAATAATATAGGTAGTAATAGCAGTAATAGTTAATAAGATAAAAGTTCTAAATAACCGATATCCTAAAATTATTAACAACAGGAATTTCCAAAATATAAGAGGGTAAAAAATTGTGATTTAGTGTGTGTGCAAGTATTAAGGGCCTTAATTTTTTTTTGGCATCAGACTAGATACACCTCTTCTGTCCCCGCTACTAATGGGTAAATCGTTTTAAGGGTTTTTGGGGTAGATTGTTTTAAATATTATATTATTAAAGTTCCATGAACAATTACTATTTTCTCATAGTGGAGTGCAATTATATCAATTTTTTTTTCGTTTGAGACTTGGATAAGCACCCACTTTTTTTATTCGTACTCAATTCAGATTTTAATACCTGAACGTGACATTTTTTTTTCTCTTCTTGAAATCGTCGAGAAAAGTAGTTACCATGAGGTATCGGCATGTAGATAATTGTTTGTGAAAACATTTTATATAAAACTGTACAGGGTGTTCTATTTGAAAAAGTATAGTTATGAGTTTAAATATGTAAAAGTTTAAATTATCGTGGAGAACACCCTGTAGAATTAAGTTCAACTCTGAGAGCCCTTGACGAACGTTCAAAATGAAATAAATCTGATGTTTTTGAAAATAATATTTTAGATTATGCCACAATTTTTATCCGAGACATTTTTTCAAATTTTAAACGGTAGAGGAGATATTGTTTGTCTAGGCACTATTGACTCACTCTTTATATTAATTTTTCATTTCCCTGGTGCAGTTTTGTATTCTTTTCAGCGGTGTAACCTTTGTATAGGTTAGACAGAACTTTTCAAAATTTCATAATTTCTTTGGCAAACTCTCGCCAAAATTATCTTCAGAAATGTTACAGTGACTATTTGACACTTTCGCCTAGCACTGTATACTTTCAGCCCCTAATTAAATATGACTTTTATAAAGAATTATAATAAGATATGTAAAATTTATGATCCGGTAGTATAGGACGGGTTTAGAGTTCATACAGACAATTTTATGGAAGTGTGGGATGAATGCATGTGGGAAGTACTGTCAGTACAGCTAGCACAGACCAGCTGCTGCATCCAGAGTTACTTACCAGCTTCCAGTGCCCATTCTTCCGAGTGCTGATCAAGGTTAACAGTATGATGTGCATCACACTGACCTACATAAACGGAGGAGCATGCTGAAAAGACTATCAAATACAATAAGTAATAAATTTATGAGTGCAGACAGCGCTTGTTCTATTCAATGTCAGTGCAAGGTGAGCCAGTAAATGCATTAGCCAGACTACCTATAGCTTTTTATATTTGTCTATGTACACATCACATACGTAGAATTACCTTTTCCCCTTCAATCAACGGTCAGTATTGGATATTAACTTTAGAAAGAGGATAGTAATGGCTAATCGGCCCCAGCAGAGATGATGTTCATTTTTTATATTTTGATTGCTATCAGTGGCACTTATAATTTTATTAGATATTAGCCTTTCATATTTAACAGTTTAGGCAGGGGCGGCTTAAGGATCGGGCAACCCGGGCGACTGCCCAAAAGTAGGACAAACAAGGCCTTAATGGTAGCTACAGCTACCATTAAAAAAAAAAGATGGACATTAGCATCTATTGTAAATATTGTTGTCAAAATATATTGCTCCAAAATAAAAGTATAATTATCTACAAATGTTTAATGCGAACAAAAAGTCCATAAAAGCCGGCCATAAAAATATCAAAGTCGGCGCTATTACCCAGGCCGCCCGCATCAAATCACGGGCCCCGGCACCAAACTCACTGGCGGGCCTCCGCGCCTAATAATTGATGAGCGGGAAAATTGTCAAAATTTCTGGCGGGCCCTCGTTACGGGCCCCTCGGAAGCCAACGGGCCCCTGCACTTAATAATTGATGAGCACGCGCGGAGGGGGGGGGGGGGGTGAAATTAAAAAAAAATTGTCTGGCGGGTCCTCAGTACCCAATAGACCCCCCCGTATGGGGGGCCTTCATTACCTGCTGACAACAGTACTACAGGCCCGTACTTCAAATTTTTGCGTATAAGAATGAACAAAGTATTACTAAAGATTTAAAAATCGTGTTTCCGGTAGAAATTTCATGGCGTTTCTGGTAAATTAAAAAATCTTACTGTTTTGCGTCAAGATAGGAATATCTTATGATTTAGTGGATGTATTGCACGTCCTTGGCGGCACTGACAGATAAGTTCAATGTATGGCTGTCTTTATCTGTTACCTTGGTATGAACGCCGACAATAAACTCCACACCATTCTAGTTAAGGGTGATTTGCGTAACGATAGCACAAGAGTTAGAAATCTTAATTAAAAGAGGCGTGTTTCCGTTTATTTCCTACCTTAATCATGCCAGAACATACTTTACATAAGAGTAATGATAATGTAAGTAATACATTAAATTTATGATTTAATATAGTGTGAAAAAATAACGCATGCCCCGGTCTCCCCTTATATTGGCTCGGTCGGCAGCTTTGAGTTTTTATCTGCAGTATAAACATGGAGTGAACTATACCTTTGTTGTTGTTTTTCTATTTAATTACGTCCACATCAGTGGAAGTATAGTAACAAAAAAATTTTTTTAAATTTTTATTGTTCAAATAGTCTTAGAATGTCATGAAACGTCCAGATTTTAAGTTTGAGCGGTCTGGCGATCTGTCGGTCTGTCTGTAACTTTTTTTTTTGTGCGCACGTTTACTCTGGAACCGTTTGAGATATTGACTTGAAATTTGGTACACTTTAACGAGATCTAGAACTAGATAATATTTTCATCTTGTTCCGTCGAAGGGTTGGGGTTAATTTGGGGTAAATTGGTATTTAGTGTATACAAGAGAAGCTAAGGTTTGAAAAATTTTTTTGGCATTAGTCACCTCCATTACCACCAATACCCCATTATTAGGCAATGAAAAAAAATTGTGATTTAGTTTGTGTACAAAAACCAAAAGCCTCAAAATATTTTTTTACTTCATCCACCCCCACTACCACTCCCCTATCACCACCCCCACCCCACTACCATGTGGGATATCGTTTTATGGGCTTTTGGGGTAGACGATTTCAAATATTATATTATTAAAGTTATATAAACAATTATTCCCACATACAAAATTTTTTCGTTATGAGAGACTTGGATAGAAAATCTGGATGTGGAAGTACTGTTTCCTTGGGTAGCGGTTTTCTCAATTCAAAGTAATTTTCGGTAAAATCAGAAGTGATATTAAAAAGATATTACCACCAGTAAATAATTCTCATATAGCAGCCAAAAACCTACATCCGAAAACCAGTATTGAAAAAATAACAGCAATTTAAAACAAAAACACCACTAAAAAGTTAGACAATAAAATTAAAATATCTCAAAAACAACTGTAGATCTGACTTTTTCGAATAAGAAAAATTTTGCTTAAAATGTGATTCTTCAAAACTTCATTGATCGATAAACATTTTTTAACTGCAGCACCATCTCTGTTGATAATATTATAATAGTAAAGTTTACTTTCTGAAGAAGACATTAGCAATAGAAGTCTATTACCGATTACAGAACAGAAATATATTTTTTATATTAACTGAAACATCCTCTATAGTAATTAAAACATAGTTCTTCAAATAATCATTTGTAGTCGGCAAAAAATTCAATTCGTCCAATTTCAGATCAAAGTTACAAAAATAAGTATTTTCTTAATTGTTAACCGAGGCAGTACTAAATCTGACGTGCAGTAATACTCGGTACTGCTTGGTTCCCCATCCTTAAACACGTTGTGAGTAAACAACCAATTTACAGCAGGTTGCATCGCTAATCAATAAAATCTAAAAAGGATTAGAATACACACCTTAAAATAGATCAAAGTAGCATTGAAAACTTTTTAGAAAAATAATGTAACAAAAATATTATACAGGGTATACAAAATAACTTCACGTATGTGACACTTCCGGTTATACCGGAAGTTGACATCAACTTCCTTATTTTAAATAGCATGCCTTATTTTTTATGCCGGATTCGAGTTTTATTCATTATTCTAAGGTAATTTTCAATATCATTCCCTATTTAAAAAACTACTGGTTTTTGAGGTATTTCGATTTTAGTGAAATCTGATGCGAAAACCAACCTATGTTGGAAATTAATAACATTCGCTATGGTAAATTCCGATAACCAATTTTTCTCCCGTATCTTTATGAGAGATGGAGCGTATGTGGGCTCAAGCTACAAATGCCCCAAATTATACAAGAGGTCCGAAAAATGGTCCAACTTCGACCTCCATTAAATCGCTTATTTCAAATGGAACGTACTATATTCTATAAGCCTATTCGCTTCCCTCTTGTATTACCTTTCAACCTATATGCACATCATCTATAGCTAAAATGTACGGTTACTGGGCAGAGATGGGCAAAGTACTCATTTAAACTACTTCAAGTATCAAGTACCAAATAGTCAGTTGGGGTACTTGTTGCATCAAGTATCAATTACTTTTCCCAAAGCAGAATACTTCAAGTATCAAGTACTTCGAGGTAGTACTTGCAATTTTGGATGTAAGTACTACTTGTACTACTTCAGTTAGTTATTTAATGCTAACAAGTACATTTAAATGCTTCAAGTATTTTCTTGTTGTATCAAGTATCAAGTACTGTTTAAAAGTAAAACACTTACAAGTACATTTAACTACTTCAAGTACTTTAATTTTTTTTTTATCTAAACCAATCTTTATGTGCAAATATTTCTGTACATTGACATATTTTTTTATATTTACGGTATATTTAAATAATGAAAAGTAATTAAAGTACAATTTATACCACTTTTATTTGAAATAGTGCGTGCCCATCTCTGTTACTGGATTATTTAAAGTTATTTAGAAAAATGGTTAAATTAACATGAATATCGACAATAGTGTGTCATGAGAATACAGTAATTTACAATAATTTTGTAAAAAATACAGTAGGTTCATTGAAGTTGCTTAAAGTTCATCAGGAATGGTAAAAAGTTCAATTTATTTGTGTTCTGTACTCTCTGGAAACAAATTAATTGTGTAGAAAATACATTATATATAATAGTGAAGAAAATAACGCCTTACACCCCAAAGAGGAAACACGAAGCAGCTACGGACACGTGTTTCGGAATTATTGTTCCTCATCAGCGTAGCGTAGCAACGAAAAGGATATGGAAAGAACAGATAGGAACAATAATTGAAGGTTGAAAGCACAGTACACAGTACACAGTACTCTTATTGGTGCATTCATATCTAGATCGGTCTATTTAAGACCTTCACCGACAGTCGGCATATAGAGCCCTATGTGGACGAACTGCCCTATTTCAACTTGGCGAGTCAAATAAAATAGAAAAGAATGAATAGTATCAAAAATAAATAGTGAAGAAAATAACGCCTTACACCCCCTCTTAAATAGACCGATTTAGATATGAATGCACAAATAAGAGTACTGTGTACTGTGCTTTCAACCTTCAATTATTTTTCCTATCTGTCCTTTTCAGATCCTTTTTGTTGCTACGCTACGCTGATGAGGAATAATAATTCCGAAACACGTGTCCGTAGCTACTTCGTGTTTCCTCTTTGGGGTGTAAGGCGCCATTTTCATCACTATTTCTTTTTGACCCTACTAATTCCTTCCTATTTTATTTGACTCGCCAGGTTGAAATTGGGCAGTTCACATAGGGCTCTATGTGCCGACTGTAGGTGAAGGTCTTAAATAGACCGATCTAGATATGAATGCACAATTAAGAGTACTGTGTACTGTGCTTTCAACCTTCAATTATTGTTTCTATCTGTCCTTTCCAAATCCTTTTCGTTGCTACGCTACGCTGATGAGGAACAGTAATTCCGAAACACGTGTCCGTAGCTACTTCGTGTTCCCTCTTTAGGGTGTAAGGCACTATTTTTATCACTATTTCTTTTTGACCCTATTAATTCTTTCCTATTTTATTATATATAATATCCAAATCATTTCCTACTAGGAAAAGATGATTTCATAACCCCCACTCAAAAGGTAGGAATCCAAAACTGTCTTATTTTTATCAGTGTTCTCAAAGTTTTGTTGTATTGTTTTTGTTGGAGATGTTAAAATTTCTACAAATTCCATGTTTTTTCCTGTGTTTTTTATACTACTTTCAATAGCTCACTTAGACAGAAAAATACTTGAAATTTTTCTCTTTGGTTGGTTTTGGATCACTACCTTCTGACTCGAGGTTATGGAATCATCTCCTTCTTCTCCCAGTAGGAAATGATTTGATATTATACATGTATTTTCTGCACATTTAGAGAGTACAAAACACAAATTACTCGAATTTTTTTCATCCCTGACGAACTTTAACCAACTTTAATGAATTTACTGTGATTCTTTTACAAAATTATTGTAAATTACTGTATTCTCATGGGACACTATTGAAGAAACAAGAAAAACCATTCTTTAAATTTTCTGTACTTAGATTACAACGTATGTATATATTCATAAAGTTACTCTTGTAAAAACAATTGGTATTATGTCCTCGTATCTTTCGACAATTCAAACTTGAACCAATCAAGTGGAGCCAAATCAGGCAAACGAGACAGCTCCTTCTTCAAAATTGATGTTGATAAATTTCTCATAGTAAGACAATAAAATTGCAATATTATCTTGTATCGAGAGTTCTCTTAAGATTATTTTTGAATATCTTGCAGCAAAAGTTGTATTTCTGTGTTATGTAATTTCCTGGTAATTTTATTTTCATGTACGCCCCTGGTTTCCCATTGAGAACGAGTAATACTTCTACATACACACTAGAAGCTAGAAAAGGAATAAGTACATTTTCAGTGTCTATTAAAGTCTTCTTTGTTACTTTGTTACGTTATTTATCATCGACTTCTGTTTGTGTACTTTTTTAGCGAGTCTAGCAAGAACTAGTATTTCTCCAGTAGGATGAAATTTGCAAAATTTGTGAGATTCGCGTCAAATCTTATAAAGATCATGGATGTCATGAACACGATCAAACCAAGGGCGGATTTAGCTTCCTGTCATGGGGGGGTAAACTCCCGGATGAGTATGATTTTTAATAAATGCAGCATAAAATTAAGCAATAAACACATTTTTTAAAACATTTTCTTTTTTTTCAAACAATTGTTTTATTATTTTTTAAAGTAGTAGGAGTAGACGAGTAGGTATATTTTTTACTAGTTTGTTTTCTGTACATGTAGGTTTTCAGGTATTTGGAAGTTGCGGGATTTTGGGAAAATAGTTTTCAATACATTACCTATTTAAAATGGGAGAAACTTTTTTGAAAAGTAAATACAGTTTATCAAATGAAACATACATAAAAAATAAAATCAAAATCATTTTTGGAAAGCAACTAATTAAAAGCAGTAAAAATTTTAATTCATACTTCATCATTTGGCAATTTAGTCTTCGACTTAAGGAAATTTAGTTTATAGGTTTCTAACTGAAGACTGTCACACTTTCAAATCTCTATTTTCCCATTAGTATTTAATATTATGATTTATTCCACCATGATGAAAAATATGTTATTATTTTAAGATTAAAGATTAAATCAACTGTTTTATAAAAAATGCTTTTAAGAAACTTAAATTACTTTTGTGAACTTAACTGGATATATGAAGCTGTAAGATTATTAATTATATTTCAAAAGACCGCTTACACATGAAGATTTTCTATCCAAGTCTCTCACAACGAAATTTTGTATGTGGAAATAATTATTTATGGTACTTTAATAGTATAATATTTGAAATTGTCTACCCCAAAAACCCATAAAACGATATCCCACATCGGTAGTGGGGTGAGGGTGGTGATTGGGAGATGGTAGTGGAGGTGAATGAAGTAAAAAAATATTTTGACGTATCTTAATATATCTATATCTTGATCTATATCTTAATCTTAATCTTAATCCTATTATTTACAGTGAAATGGTGAATGACTTGTGTCAAACATGAACTTTTTGTCAGTAGAAGTGAAAAATGTAAAAACTAAGTGGTAAGTTATTAATTAGCTCCTAAACTTACATTTAACTTAAAGGCAACACTGAGATACAGTCTTGTTTATTCAGTATAATAAAAGAAGTATTAATAGCTGAAAATGATGAAAAAGTGTTATCCTGTGAATGTCCTGTCATGTTTTTCAATTCGGTAAAGCTAGAAAAAGACAACACTTATTCGTACCATCTGCTCATATGTAGCCTATACCAAGGGTGCTAGAGTCTACTGATTGGTCCATCCGCCGAATGCCTCATTAGAGGAGAAATAATGCCACCAATTTTAAATTCATATAACATATTTTTTTCTGTAGAAAAGAAGCAAATTTCGCAAAAAAGAAAAAATACGGGTGAGTTTATTTAAAGGGAACTTTAAATATTCAATAAAAGAAACGTGGGAAAGGCCCATCTATTAGATATTGTCGATTTTTATTCAGTAAAAGTAACATAAGATATGCGTTGCATCGTCTTGATTTATTACCTCATATTCATAAAGTCGGTAAATCACGGCTCGTTGTGTGAAAATGCTGAATTAAGCGAAAAATGCATCCATTAAATTCAATGTCAAAGAAAACATTATATAACTCGTATAGATGCGTAATATTATATAATAACATAATTAAACGTGTTAGCGGTTTGACACACAGACACGATTTTTTTAAGAAGATCGACTTTTATAGTCATTAAGTACGTGCATATTCTCATTCTTCGTAATATATTTTATAGCTGCAGATTAAGCAGCACACTTTCTTTACTGCAATTCTCAAATAACATGCATATTTTTATAACAAGCTCATAATTATGATATGTTATGTAAAGTAACGTTATACGTTATGAAATTTGGCCTACATTATCCTTAAATATGTGTCAGCCACATTTTCATCACATACAAAATTTATATAAAATAATTTTATTCGAATATCGACATTTGCAGCTCATTACATTGAAGAAGGAATATTTCTCATGTTTGACGTTAATGACAGATTAAGAATAAAGGTCTTACCCTTTACGTTAACGTTTATTTTGAACTATGTCACAGAACCGTGGTACTCATGAATGTTACCATGTACAAAATTTTGATGAAACAAACTAACTTAGACGAAATTACCACTAGATAAAGTGCTACTTATATCACAAGATAAAAAAGGGGGTATTAGGCAAGAGAAGCTAAGGTCTCAAAAAAAATTTTGGCATTAGCCACCCCAAAAGGGATGAAGAAAAATGTGATTTAGTGTGTGTACAAGAGCCAGAAATTTCAAAATATTTTTTTTACTTCATCCACCCCCACTAACACCTTCTATCACCACCCCCACTAACACCTTCTATCACCACCCCCACCTCACTACCGATGTGGGATATCGTTTTATGGGTTTTTAGGGTAGAGGATTTCAAATATTATATTATTAAAGTTCCATAAACAATTATTTCCACATACAAAATTTGTTCGTTATGAGTGACTTGGATAGAAAATCTGGATGTGGAAGTAGTGATTCCTTGGGCAGCGGTTTTTACAATGGCATGCTTTGGTTTTGCAAGTCTTTAAACATTTGCACTGATAGGCCGGGAGCCCGTGTAGAAAATGACTGACTATCCGGTGAACTTTGAAAATATGTAAAATGGATTGTTCTTATATAAGTTAGCAATGAATGGACCGTCAGCTGGTTGGTAGCGGTGGGGGTAGCTGTCAAAGGGTTGAAAACACGTAAAAAAAATTGAGATAAAAAAACTAGCGGGCGAATGCTGAAATTTATATGAGGGGAAGATTATGTTATATAATGAAAGTGGAACATGGACGGGAGGCGGTGAATTTAGCGTCAGCTGATCGATCAAACTGGTCCAGAAACATGAAAAATTTAAATTATTCGGCGAACTTTAAAATTTGGCTATAAGATAATATTTATACTGAGATTCACGAAAAACATAGTCAGCTGCAAGAATGTGGGTGGAAAAGTCGTCAGCTGGTACAGTAACAGTGCTGAGTGTTGATCGCCTGCGAGGCAACGCTCATCACCTTTCTTGCATCAGCTGACGACTTTTCCACCCACAGACTTACAGATGACTGTGTTTAACCTTAATCTTAGTATGAATATTATCATATACCCGAATTTCAAAGTTCGCCATAAAGATTTAATTAGTAATATCGATATTGATAACTTAATGTTAGAAAACGTGCGTGCGGCATTCCCTAGTTTCTTTTTTCAATTTAATTAAATATTCAATGTATTATTAATATACGTTATTTTACGAAAATACAAATTAATACATTCGTACATTTCAAAATTATACAGAATGATCTGCTCAGAAAATTTATTTAGTTTAGTGAAAATAAAAATAAATTTATTCGGCTTCCGATAACAGATCTTCCTCATTCTCATTTTCATCCAACTCATCACTCTTTTGATGCTCAGTGGGTGAAAGATAATTTTTCAAAGAGAAAAATGAATGACCAAAAAACCTAAAAAAGATTCATTCGGATCAAAAAAGTGATTTTTGCAGGGCTGGCTCTAGGGGGGGGGGCGGGGGTGCGAAGCGGGCGGCAAATTCTTCAAATCCACAGTTACCAAAAAATATAAAAAAGCTAGGGAACAATTGTTTCACTAATATAGTAATAGTAATGTTAACTTTATATAAATAGTTTGTTATTGTTAGTTTTTTTTGTATATAAAGTAGGTTACATGCATACATTCTGTGTCTTATATATGATTTTATTTCTTGTCTAATTTCTGTGGTGTGGTATTTTTTTAAGTTTCAATACAGTTAATTTTTTCAATTATTTTATTTTACCCTTTTAAATACAGTAATCATATTGCTGTAAACCTTATAACTAAAAAAAAACAAACCATCAAGAATATTCAGTAGGTGACTCTTAAAATGTTATAAAAAATAACGGACTGAAAAGATAGGCGGGGTAAAAATGGGACAGACAGGTAGCGGGGTAAATAAAAGACAAGGTGATATCCAACCCAGATTGAAATAAATTAAACTTAATTTTTTATTCAAGTTTGTTTTGTACATTCAGAACTGATTTATGTTATCCACTCAGGTCCTATGCCTACTGTTAATGCAGGAAAAAATATTATTCAGTAAACTCTTTAATTCACTTTTAAAAAATTTTTGAACGCACCTTAGTACTTTTTTGGGGATTTTATAGTTTCTCTATTTGCATTCTCCGTATTTGGCAGACATTAACTAGAAGTGTCATAGTTCACATTTTGTGATCAAGTTTATTAATCTGCTAGTTTTAAATCATCAAAAATTTGATTTTAACGCAAAAATTAAAAGCGGGGTAAAAAATTTATCAATTAACGGTACTTTTTAGTAAAAAAATACATAGAAATATAGTTCTTCCTGTCATTTTTACATATGATACCAATCTTTCATTAAATATGACTCGATTCTAAGCAACCTAAAGATTGAAAGATGTCATTTTGTTTCATTTTTACCCCGCCTGAACCTGATGTTATTTATATAAGAGAGGGGCGGTACAATAAAACTGTGCCCGGGGCGGCAAAATACCTGGAGCCAGCCCTGGATTTTTGCAATTTGTTTAAAAAAAATTAGTTTAAACGAATTTTGACCAGATTTTCGTCCGGCAAACTCTTGATCCTTATTCAGGGGCATGTCCCGAACGTGAATATGCAAGAAAAATCGAATGGGAAAATTTTTTCATACGAAGGCGAGGTTTTCACCTTGTCTATATTTAGAATTGCATGTTATGCTGGTGAATGGCTGAATAGTTATTGGGATGAAACATGTACCTATTAAATGACAACTTTGAACACATAATGCCTCCAGCCAAATTATAGTTAGTAATACTGATACCTAAATAAAATGACTTCGGTGTGCTGTTCTTCTGAAAGAAATTTATTTGTAAACCGAATTTTGTTGTAAACATAGCTTATTGCACTTCTAAAAAATCGTGCTCTCGTGAAGAGCAAATAAATAAAAGAACTCAAACATGATGATTATTTTTGCAAATATAGTTTAACGATCTAACATCCTAATATGTTTAGTTGAGTTCACAAAAGTAATTTAGAGTTTCTTAAGAATATTTTTTATAAAATATTCGATTTAATCTTTAATCTTAAAATATTTTTTTCATGACTGAGAATGACGTGGGGATACGATTTCAGGCTCTAGCTATACAGAGTGGTATTTGAAAAAAAATAGTTGGAGATGGTTTCTTAGGTAGGCAAGAGCAACACGATTCAGGGGTGTTGTCAGAAGGAGTCTTACATGCCCTTTGCAGGTCTTTTATTTACATTTTTATCCTTTCAAATAACGGTGATATCGTATGTTAACGTAATTCTGAGTCAATCAAAATAAAGATAGGGTTTTATAAAACCACCCTACTTCTAATAAATATGTCATTAAGGATTTTTCAAAATCGAACTGAGAGTTTCGAGTTTCTCGATTATATAGTGATCGTTTGAAAAGCTAGTCTTGAGAAATGAAATTCCACCCATAATTTGTGTTTGTGTGTGTGTAAACTGTAACCTTATCCTAGTTTAATAATAAATTGTTGACGAACATTTTCTGCATTTCTCAATAACCTGCCATATTGTCTGGGAAATAATTTTGCGTAGTTTTTATAATTCTGACTATATTGTTCCATAATGTTAAAATATGTTGTGGGAATATTAAGATGCAGTGTCATGAGAATTGGAAACTGTCTATTACCTGTGATTCGATTGAGGAATAAGAATTAAAATTAATTAATATACTATAGTCCAATTACTCTAATATTCATTAATCAGTGGAAACAATTCATATCGGGGTGAATTTTTGCTGTTTAATAGCATACACATAATATACTAATATTCCCCATCGTTTCTACTTAAGCTTCATCCACCATCTTGAAAGAATGGAGGACATTTTATGTTTTTCACCAACGCCCTCTAACAGAACAGAAACTCTGTTATGTTGTATAAGCGAATGTGATCACGACAATGACTTTCAGCAACCAAATCTATGTGGAATAGGCCCTCAGGGGATATCACGTTAAAAAAAACACGCCATAGCACTATGTCCCAGAGTTATGTTAACAGTGATGTCTCTATTATTTGAGGAGATAAAACTATAAACTTGTGGAAGCATTATACTCTTCGCCGATTTACTAAGCTTTTTATATAATTGTTACACATTCTATAGGATACTCTTCGCAGTTGTCTCGTAAATAATGTTAGTTTTTGGACATTGTAAATTTTGTGATAACAACTTTGTTGTGAATAAAAAAATATATGGAAAAAAAATGAAAAAAACCACCCTGTAAGGGATTCGAACACAAGACCTTTGGATTGCCAGACAAAAAAAACCAAAAGCAAAATATGTATTTATTTAAAATTACATGTACAGTGCCTCGCCGGAACCTGGCCCGGAGCCAGCCGTGGTGATTGTAGGACTTAACAATAATAATAGATATAGTTAAAAACCCCCACCCCCTTATTAAAAAACTGTGATTTAGTGTATGTACAAGAACCAGAAACCTCAAAATATTTTTTTACTTCATCCACCCCCACTACCACCCCCACCCCACTACCGATGTGGGGTATCGTTTTACGGGTTTTTGCGGTAGAGGATTTCAAATATTATATTATTAAAGTTCCATAAACAATTATTTCCACACACAAAGTTTTTTCGTTGTGAGTGACTTGGATAGAGAATCTGGATGTGGAAGTAGTGATTCCTTGGGCAGCGGTTTTTATTATTGTATTTTATTAATCGAGAAAACTAAACATTTTTTTAAAAATCAGCGCCTCCCATAGCAAAATCAAACCACTTTTTAATTTGAGAAGACCCTCACAAACACAGAGAATTTGAAATAATGTCAAATATGTCTAATACTATTTTCATGTACATTTTGGGCGAATTGGACCCCAATAATAATTATTGGGAATTATTTTTAAGTCGACATAGTATTTTACCATTCAAAAAATAATTATGAGGTGTAATCTTCATATTTCGACGTACATTTTTTAAAAATTGCTAAAGCGGGACGTTGAGAAACTTGAAGCGCGTCAGTATTATGTACACTAGATACTTATATACCACAATTTAATAATTGTGTAGTTCTCTCGGCTAAGCCTGACTGATTGATTTCTTTCTATTGTTCTATGATTGACCTCTCAACAATGAAATGAAACATTTTTAATGTCCTTGTTTTGGGGAGTAATACCATTCTGCTCTCAAATATAGTTCCGTGGTTATTTTGAAAAAAGTTTTTGTTTAAATAGCCTTAAAATAACATGAAACATCTGGATTTTAAGTCTTAGCGAAAAAAATGTCTGTCTGTCTGCAGCTTTTTTGTGCATACGATTACTCTGGAACCATTTATGATATTGACTTGAAATTTGGTATACTTATGTGCTATAACGAGATCTGGAACTAGATTATATTTTGATCTTATACCGGGAAAGGGTTGGGGGATAAATAAGTAATGCAAGCAAGAGTCCATAAAATTGGGATTTAGTGTATGTACGAGAAACCAGTTCCAAACATTTCTTTGACATCAACCACCCCCACCCCCCATTACTGACCTGGCATATCGTTTTCTGGGTTTTTGGAGTAGGCAATTTCAAATATTATACTATTAAAGTTCTATGAACAATTATTTTCACATAGTGGAGAGCAAATATAGTATCAAGTTTTTTTCGTTGAAGACTTGGATAGGAAATATGAATGTGGAAGTAGTGATTCCTTAGGCAGCGGTTTTTTAAATTTAAGACGATATTCCTTTGGTTGGTTCAAAAATATTTTTAATCACGTGCACCATGTGGGTATCATTTGGACAATTTCAATTTATTGACGTAAGTTTCATAATACTATAGTAGATTATTATATTTATTTCAATTATGTTTATTTACCAAACATTCATAGATACTGTGTTTGCTTTTTGATAATAATAGTAATACGATACGAAATATTTTATATTTGTGTACTTAAGGAAATATATAGCGGTGATAGTGCTGGTAATTTACAAATATAATTATTATTTAGCTGAATGAAAGAGGGCTAATATAGTAAATGGCAGTTTTGTGATCAGGGCATTCTAGTTGGCCTCCCTTTGTTGTGTGGCACGCCTGACAGCATCATGCCATCTGTCGTGGTTGCCTGTTTGATGCACGGTCTTTCCAAAGATTCTTTCATCAGCTCAGTGGTTTAGAGGGCGCCATCTTTGCTTTGCTTTGCATTTGGTTTTTCCGAAACTATCAACCGTTCTGTATTATCTTGTCTCCAGTTGATGTGGCTAACAAATGAAGGGATTCTGAAGAACACGAAGCTGGGGAGTCGCATTTGTATAAATGCTTATATTTTTGCCAATTTCTTACAAAACTAAAATGCTAATTGGAAGCTGAGATCGTATCTTTTGCGTTTATTAAAATTTACCAGGGATATTCAAAGAATTTGAATATCTCTTTTCGTTATCACGGAAACTGCCTGGAGAGTTTTATGTGAATCACCCTGTATATTGTATTTTTTATTTTATTTTTTTGGGGTTAAGTAAAAATTTAAATCTGTTCGAAATTTTATTGCGAACAATCTGTATTTTTTGTTTAGATTCCTGCAAAAAATCTCCCCTCTAAACGCCTTTTTTAAGAAATATGTTTTTACTTCACTAATATATAAATAATATAATATAAAGAATATTAACAATATTAAACTAATATAACAATAAATATAAGGACATGTCAACCTGTCAAGAAGTATTATAATTATTTACCTTTTTTAGTAAGCCGAACCGAACCGACTTTTATACAGGGCCAGTCAAAAAGTGAGAAATTTTAAATTTGGCCTTTGATTAACAAAGACCCTGTATGAGGTACCGAGCTAAAATTTTGTATAGGGGTATTTGAGACAACTGTGAATCGAATGCCGATAAAAAATTGCCTGATAGTCGATCTCGAAATTTCGACCCATTTAAAGGAGCTAAGTAGTCCTTGAAAATACGAAAATTACAAATTTTTCAAAACAGTCAAATAAAGCTCATCGAGCACAAAATCCTTTTTATATAAACTTTTTATATAATTGTTACACATTCTATATTATACTCTTCGCAGTTTTTTTGTAAATAATGTTAGTTTTTGGACATCCTAAATTTTGTAATACCAACTTTGTTGTAAAAAAAATATATGAAAAAAAAACACATCCAACCTGACTAGGATGCGAACACGGGATCTTTGGATTAGAAAGCAGAAATTTAGTTATTGGATTTCAACGCATTAGACATATTATTATAAAATATATATTACAAAAACAAAACAAAATAAACAAAAAAATTTATATTATAGAGATAACATTTCTCAATATTTTTATTTAAGTGCAAGCGACAAAAATTAAGAAAACAATTTTTTTTAAATTAAATGATTAATAACTTTCTTATTTACTGATTGATTTTCTTCAAAAACAAAAGGGTTCTTCCTCCAGCTAACACGTCTTACTTTCCAAATTTCAATACAATCGGACTTTTCTTTCTTAAATTATCGTGCTTACAAGAAACGTGACGGACAAACAGATGGACAGACAGACGGACAGACAGACGGACAAACAGATGGGCAGATAGACGGACAGACGGACATTTTTAAAGTTGTTCAGAATTCGTTCACTAACACAATGATATGAAAAATTTTTCTCTACGAGCGATATTTCCGGTTTTAGAAATGTGTCGATCAAATGCAATATACTCTTCGTTTTTGCGAAGAGTATAATAATAGGGTGTTGCTGTATTAAATAGCACACACTGTAGAAAAGCATTTTCTAATAAAAAGTTGTCTTAAATGCTAAAGACGATTAGTGACAGAACACATCCCCGTCTGAAGCCTCTGACAACTTTACATTTGTCGAAGTGTTGTCAGAGAAAAACAGAAAAATTAAAATAACATTTGAACCATCAACAATTAGAAATGACCTCCCCTATCACCTATTACATAATTAACGCATTATAATCTTAGAGCAAAATACGTAAATTAGATGATAATATCAAGTTTACTAATAAGGTATTCTTTTGAGAAACAAATGAAAATTCCAGTCGAGCTTTACCAACTGACTTGTTTATTTATTTATTTTATTACTTTTTACTTTTATTTTATTACTATTATTTTTTTACTTATTTATTTAAACGATAAAAACAAATAAGGGCTTTTACTTAATCTCAGTGACACCGCGTAAAAGAAAAGTGTGCTGTGTTCACGCAAAATGTTAGTCAAGTAAATATTCGCAATCGACAACGACCGACTGCAACTTCTACTAGTTGTTTAATAACGGGAAAAGGCCTTAAACTGGCGCATTCGCCATTTCCCAAATAATTGCTTCAGTACTGAATTGATACGAGATTGATCTGCAAATTAAAAATGGGATAAAATCCTACTTATCTGCTTTTTTAGATCAACGTTTCGCAGATAAGCAACCAAGATTTTCATAAAATAGTTTACCGCTGTTATGGATTCTCCTGCTGTAGCCTTATTTTTTTACAAATATGAATTGGGATATTTTGTGCTAGATATTTTGTTTGAGGTTCTGGGTGGTCGAGTAAACTCAAATTGTAGTAAAGATATTTTTTGATTTTACTAGAATTAACAATAAAAGACAGTATCGAAAATATTTAGTTTTAACAACATTAAACGACAAATTAAAAAATTTATTTTAAAGTTCTGTTTTGAGAGTGTAAATAAATATCGGAAAATTAACAGATTTTGATATGAGTATGTGACGTGGAGCATGCTTATAGTCGTTGTCGATGCTGATTGCTGGAAAACCATATGCCAGCATTTTCTGCTTGCCCATTTTCCAGATTTTTGGCCAAAAATTGGAGTTTTGGCCTAAAACGGGCTAAAACTGGTGCTTTTAAACAAAATGTTGGCACCTTCTCAAACTTATAGTTTTTGTAGCAAAGAATAGTCTCTGTGAGTGCCAACATTTTTTTCTCAATGTAATTTAATAATTGTTCAAAATTCCGCCCTCGAACCTCCACACATTTTTCGCACCTTCGGATTAGTTCTTCATGGGTAGCTCTCCTAATTGAATCCTACTCTCTGCATACAATCTTCAATAGTTGTTAATGGACTCTCATAAACTTTATTTTTAATGGTTTCCCAAATAAAATAATCTAGAATTGATAAATCGGGTGAGTGAGGAGGCCATAGGAAAGGTCCATTATCAGCGATCCATTGATTGTAAAAAGTTTCTGGTAAAAAATTATTTATCAAATACGCGTTATGTGGGGGAGCACCGTCGTGCTAAAAAATGTTTCTATGTTCGGCGAGAGGTAAATTTTCTAAATAGTTATTACTCAAATTTTGTATCTTTCACCTAAGAGAAAACAAAAACAAAAAAATTAACTATAGTTATAAACAGAAGAAGAAATCTTTTTAATTTACTGTTTAAATTTTCTTGATAAAATTCTAGTGCCACCACTCTATCATTTCTTATGGTGCAGTAAACATTAAACTGACAACTTCCTTGAAAATTTCGCTCCATGAACACATGAAGATTCGAGTCTCTCCAATAATGCGAATTGTGTCGATTAAAAAGTCCATTTTTAGTACATTTAGCTTCATCTGACCATATAATATTTCCCAAATAAGAATCGACGCCTACAGACACCTTATTAGAATAAATTCGCAAAAATTTTCTCTTCTTAGGAAATCTGTTTCTTTTAATCGTTGAACCATTTGGAACGAAAACGGGTGAAATGTTTAATTAAGATTCTGTGAACTGAATCCTTGCATAGTCCTGTTTCCAGAGCAACTTGTCTTAATGGCATCATTGGAAATGCATGAAGATATCCCAGAATTGCTATTTCTACGTTTTCATCAACTATTCTGCCCTGCTAAGACAAGAAGTCGTAACTGCAAAAAATTAATTTTTGAGATTTTAATTGCATTTACACCGTATTAGTGATCCTCACCACTGTACAAAATGTAGAAGTCGTATCTAAAGCAAAACTAGTGAATATACATAACGAATATGTGTCGTATCTACAAAATAGATCTATTCACTAAGTTCAAAAATCATATCCGATCATTACCAGATTTATTTGTCGTAACTTAACATATTATACAATGTTTTGTTATATGGTTACACTGATAAAAGGGACACATATTTATTTTCCAAAAATGAAAATCATGAATTATGAAATGTAGATGGCATAAGATAATTCAGAAAACAGTTGATTTCTCTAAAATTACAATTTGTCAGATACGACTTCTTGTCATAGCACGGCAGTATTGTTGATGACGAAAACGTATAAAACCTATTGGCTTCCTCTTTTGAATTCTTGCCTTGACAGAGCCATAGTTTTTAAAATTATCCAGTATGTGTTTTACAGTGTTTGGTGACGGTTTCCGTTTTTGTGGATATCGAGTAGCAAATGTACTATACTTTGCCTGTCAAGAATTGTTGGTAAAACAAATTGTACTAAGTTCTTGATATTACTTTATCACATTCTCCATAAATAATAAACAAATTCAAAAAGTCTTCGTGTGTGTAATTTAAACGCGGTGGCATTTTTTGACATAAGAGAATGACTGACATTACTGATTGTTTCTAATCATGGTTAATTTGATAAAATTTTTACTAACAATTCTTGAATTTCTAAGAAAATCGCGAATATTTCAAAAAGTTGTAACTTAAACACCCACAATGCTTATATAAAAAAAAAAGGAATTTAGTTTTACATAACTTGATGTAAAAAAATATAGGGTGTTCTATTTAACCTAAACAAGTTTTCGCGGTTTGAAGTTTACAAAATGTAACGTTAAAAATGGAACACTTGGTATACTATTATTGAATGTAATTCAATTGTATAGTGCAGCTCTCTATGTGTTCTTTTTACATGCCAAAAAGAAAATGAGTGTCTTTTACACGAAGAAAGTTATAAAGGTTATTGTAAACCATTACACCTGTCAATTTTTCTTTTAAAAGTCAAATATCTCTGAAACGGTTGGGTTTAGGCATAGGGTATCCTACACGTTTTTGACTCAGAATTTTATGCTCTTCTCGAAAACTCTAAAATATATAGGGTGTTCCGTTTAAAATAAGCAAGTTGGTATCGACTTCCGGTATAACCGGAAGTGCCAGATGCTTGTAATTATTTTGGTTGGATTTGCCACACTGCCTTTAGTAGCTCCCTAAATTTTCAAAATTTTCTGGTGCGTACTTTTCCCTATATCGATCGATGCAGGTCCTGGTGAGACACCCTCTGTAATGTAGCTATCTCCTAGACTATTACTGTATTTACTTTTTTTTAAATGTTCTTTGATGCTTGTTTGTCGTTACTCATTGCTTGTATTTAGTATATTTGTTCATTTACATACATATATCTATATTCTCGCTGTATTAGTATATTTTGACTTGCTACACATATTTTTTTATAATGTACCTAGTCAATAAACGATTTGACTTTGATTTGACTTGATTTGATTTAAGTAAGTACTAACAGATATATTATTTCTTGAAGGGTGCAGATTAATACTATCAATTTTAAAATGATCAGTTTTCTCGAAGAGTTATAACTTCATTGACTATGCATCTTTATGTCATCATTTTCTGGATATCTTGATCCTAATGTAACGTTAACATCTTTTCATCTATTAAGGACGTTTACAGTGGATTCTTATAGTGTGCTAATTAAGTTTTCAAAACATTATTTTGAGCTGATTTTCAATCAAAATTATTTCTGTTAAGTACTAAACACAATTCAGGATGATATTGAAATTTGCAGCAAAAGAAATTAATTAATTCATTGATTTATTAATATTTTTTCATGCATTGTAAAAAAATACACACCAGTGATACTTCGTCACATATTGATGATTTTTTTATAGATTATATAGAACATTTCCATCGTATTTTTCCCAAATAATCAATTTTCAATATCAACACGGAAATACCAATTTCTAACAAAATTCCCTAACCATTAACTAGGTTTTTAATTTGATGCTTTACGCTACCTTCAAAAATAGGTACCAATTGTTAAATGATATGCTTGTTTTCTTAGAATGTCATACCTAATTTTACAAAATTCCAAAATTAATGAATATTATCTGTAAACACAACTTCTGTTAGACTTAAAAAAATTTATTTTAAATTTGAATCATGTACAAAATAGCATGCGGGAATACTCCCTACTCAAAATAGGCCACATCCGTTATACAGAGTGTTCGCCAGAGGTTTGTAAATTGTCAAGCTTTATATTATCTATATTTTATTATAACTTTAGAGCAAAATACATTTAGGCTTATTGATTCAGTACACAAAACTATAAAGGTATGCAAGATATCGAAACTGCAATCAAGTTCGAACGAAATTTACATAGATTAAGTGATATAACAATTTTACTCCAAAATTTTTAAGGGGAACTTTTAAGTCTAATACGAAATGTATTAAAGTTGCAGCCAGGAGTTGCCGACTGTGAATATCTATACCGGATGACACAGGATACTGGCTAACTCACGTATTTCCTTTATTTTACAACTTATCCATTTGAAATTTGGAGAACATAAACTATCGCTAAAAATGTATTTATGGACATCAAACATGGGATATTACTTTCGGTTTACCTAGAAATGAACACAACTATCGATTTTTAAATGTAACACCCTGTGTATTTTTAAACTTTTGGATTGAATTCAGGATAACGAATATCTAATGTTGACAAAATAGATGTTTAAAATCTAGTTTCATTCAGTTTCCACGGCATATTTGAAAAGAGCATTTTCTCGATTTTTTTTTATTATTATTCACCACAGAACTTGCGTGTTTGGGTTAATATTAAACCGATTTTCGATTAAAGTTATCAATGAATTTGTCGTTAAAATTAGTATTTAACTACTGGGTATCTAAGAAATGTTGCCATTTGAAAAAGTTGACTTAATTACAAATTACTAAACTAATTCGAAAAATCTCACGTTCCCATTTTTCTCTTATTGTTTTGGCATATTACATCGATTTGAGTATTCACTACACTATAGATGAAAAAATAAAAATGGCCCTAAAAATTATGGTAATTTAAAAAAAAATTAAACTGAAATCGTCCTTAAATTGTCCCCGGAATCCAAAAATGTAGAAAATAGGGTGTTCTGTTTAAAATTTCGAAATAAAGAAATCGAAAGTGATGTGCCAAATAATGAAAAACTTTCATTAGTCGGCCACACCCGACTGCAACTCTGCTCATAATTAAAAAATAAGTTTGTCTTCATTGAAGTTTTATAGCTGTTTATCAAAATTCCCAAATGAGTACATACGGGGTTCGACAAAAGTAAAAATGAATGCTGTAACTGTGTCAGTAATTTTTTTTCTTTGAAAAATTTGTTTCAAGAGGATGACGGTTCTAGTGCTTGCGCACGTATGGGAACCATTTGTGTTTTGTTAGTAGTTCTTTAGATATTACACCAAATTTATTTTTAAATGCCAACCTTTTTTCGTTTTTCTGGTGCACACTTTAATCCTGTCTTGAGCCGTATAAATTATGTACAGGGTTATTCATTATGTTTAGACCACCCTTTATTATATTTATTATTGGAGATAGAAAAAAAGTTTGGGACGAAAGTTGGGCTGTAACTGAACCCCTTTAATAAGTTAATGGAAGCACAGTGGCGTGCAGAAATTGAGAGGTACAAGAAGCAATAATATATATTTTAATGGAATGCCCTGTGTATTGTTGAATTTTTGAACTATTCTCTTTTTTCTGATTTCAAAAATATGACATATGATAGTCCTATCTTTAACCGTTTTCGAGTTATTGAATATTGAAAATCATATTTAAGCTATTTATTATACGAAGGGAAATTACAATTGTTAAAGTAGTCTATGAAATTGACAAGTATTCTGTTACTATATGAAACGCTGACAGATTTAATAACAGAATACTTGTCATTTTTATAGACTACTTTAATAATTGTAATTCCCGTTCGTATAATAAATAGCTTAAATACGATTTTTAATGTTCAATAACTCGAAAACGGTTAAAGATATGTTATATTTTTGAAATCAGGAAAACAAAAATTATTCAAAAATTTAACAATACACAGGGCGTTCCATTAAAAAATATATTATTGCTTCTTGTACCTCTAAATTTCTGCACGCCACTGTGCTTCCATTAAATTATTAAAGGGGTTCAGTTACAACCCTACAACTTTTGTCTGAAATTTCTAATATTTTAATTAATTGAGTAAAGCGGTAAACGATTTTTATTTGCTTTTGGAAGATATTTTCTCTCTGATCTATACAAAGTTCAAAGTCCAGAAAAGTGAATTAATTAAAACAGCAGCAGAAAAACGGAAAAAAGATGATGTGTGGGTAGGTATTAAATTTCTATAATTCTTGAGGTATTTAAGAAAAAATCTACTGGGCAGTTACAGCGTTTGTTTTTTATTTTTACAAAACTCTGTATATAATACTATAATTCTATTTTATTTTTGCTACTTTTTTTAATATGATTCAAAAAAAATATTCTCCCAGGTAACACCCATGGTTTTTTAAAGGTGTGTTTTGAAATTACTTTTAGTTATTTATTGCTCTAATAAATGTAATAAATTTATTTCTTAACCTCGTATTGTACTTGAGGTTACCTTGTCTCGTGCTATACTTTGCCTGTCAAGAATTGTTGGTAAAACAAATTGTACAAGTTTCAAACAACAACACACGGGCTGCAAAGAGAGAATGACAATAAAACACGTATGTTTAAATAAAAATACACAGTTTTATTCAGTCTCATTATATTAGACTTAACACTGGGGAGACTATGTTAAAGATAAATTACTAACTAAATCATTTTTACAAGAAATTCACATGAAATATATACAATGCATGATAAAATATGATAATAAAATAAATGAAAAATGCAGGTGATGTTTGGCTTGCAGCCTGTCGGCCTCGTCTTCGCATTCAGCCAGTGGAGGAAAGGCCAAGGTATAGACCCGGTTCTATCCACCCTGAAGTCAGAGACGTAACGAATTACGCGCTGCGCTACCGCATCTTATTCTACTTCATCGGGAGCGGCGCTGGATGCTGATTAAATTGGGGGCTTCACGAATCATAAGACGGAAGCGAGTTGAGGAAACAAAATCTATTGGATTAGTCTTCCAAATTTCGAGTTCGAGGTGTCAGTATCAGTTTAAAGCAGTCTGGAGGAACGGCGACACATCCTGGCTTTATTTTAAGGTCACTTCCGGCACTTATGTCGTAATGTTGGAGGAGGGTTGCTAGTACAACGAAACTGAAGCACTGGACAAGCCTTTGCCCAATGCACGTTCTCTTTCCTGTGCTGAAGGGAATGAAATGCGCGGGTTTTACCACATCTCCCGTCTGTGACAAAAATCTTTCGGGCATAAATTCCTCGGGATTACTCCAGTATTCCTGGCCGACGTTTAGTTCGTAGTTGTTTATAAACACCATTGTGCCTTTTTCGATTTTGTATCCGTCTATCTCTGTATCAGTACTTGCGACGTGTGGAACTATAGGAGAAGATGCCTTTCGCAGGGTTTCCCAAAGAGTCGCCTCGGTGTAAGGCATAGCCGCTTTGTCAAAGAGATTTGGACACCGGACACCCTTAGTGGTATGGTCGACTTCTTGTTGTATGCGTTTGGCGACTTCTGGATATTTTACCACCGATGCTAAAGTTACCATAACCAAATTTCCTATAGCAGAATGTCCTCCTATGAAATCTTCCAATTCGAATATGATATGTTGCCAGTTCATGTTTGGATCTTCCTCTAAGTGCATTAGTAAAGCATCTGTGAAATCTCGGGGCGGCGAGTTAATGTCCAAAGTAGCCCTGTGATTGTCTATAATTCTGCTTAAAATAAATTGACGAATTTCCGCGGCCCAGTTTGACAGTTTCTTCATATGACTGCTATACATGGGTACCAGCCAGGGTAAAAAGTCTATGGCGTATCCTTGGTTGATTTCCCAAAATATTTCATCGAAATATCTAACTACTTTCTGAAATTCGGCATCGTCGTAAGAGAAGCTCGTGGAGCACATGTACTGCGTAAACATATTGGCGCACGCTCCTAAAACCAAGGGTTTTATATCACATGGCTCGTTGTGGGGTAGTTTTTCGAGTTCGGCCAAAAACACATTTAGTTCTTCTGCTCCGACGTTGTTCACCATGTCATATTGTAGCGATGTAAATCTAGGGGAGCAGTATGTTCTGGCTATGCTGCGTCTTGTCTTCTGCAGAGAGGACCAGTCGCATAGGGCGAGAGCTGAAACAAACGTACAGGTTAGAGGGCAAAAAACGCTACCTAGTTTCAAGGTCGTGTCGCGGCTCGTCTATCATGCCCGGCACGCGTCAAGCCACGCCAGACTACTTCGCGGAACAGATGTGCATCGAGTCGCGTGGCCAGCCGTTCTATAGTATACACCTGTGCCTAAACGATGTGCATATCGCCATACAAACCGTGCAGTCTCATCACTATCGTGCACTCTAAATCTCCAGTAACCTGCGAATCGGGACGAGCAATTAATTCATCACACTTTAACCCGTTAATGTTTAGTGTGTAATAAAAAGTTACCGTTACGTGATAGACCGTTTAGTTTATTTCGCGTTTTAATTTCCGTTTAACCTGTTTTTTATTATCTAGAAATAAATGCCGCTTTTCGCGAGGTTAATAAAATTAATATGACAAATCGGAAGAAATGTTATTTTTATTTGTATTTGATAATATCTAATTACCTAATTAACGGAGTGAATAAATACAAATGTTGTTTGTGTTGATCAGATTCGGTTTCATTAGAATCTCAAGTTCAAGTTCACGGCAGTCGAGTACGTAGTGAGGCAATCTTATGAATGAACCAGGTGCCGTATGATAGAAAGTAAAGCAGCGAGTAATCAACAAAAACCCACTCGACCTCTTAAACTCAAACGTTTTATGAAGAGTGCATATAAATGACCGGTAAACGATTACTTTAACTTTTTACTCGGAATTCTACTTATTTTAACGGGACTGATGCTTTTACAGTAATTAATAATTATGCGGATACAATTATACTTTTGTATGTCGAATTTCCGATGCTCCGCTCAGTGTATCATTAAAGAGCCTCGGATATCTCGGAGATTCTAACTAGCGGGCAGAAAGGAAACTCTAATTTTAAATTTTTATAAAATGATTTTCTCGTTTTAAACGTGCGAAATATTAAACAAAAAATACTCACAGTTATTTCTGTCTCCTCCAAAAAGTTTGTGAAACCGCACAAAATCTGGACGTCCGCCAAAATCGCCTCCCTTGGTAATAAGCACCTCCTTGATAAGACCGAAGTTGTTGACAACTATACAGGGTGTTGAGCCGAGCTGGATCCTGAAGATGTCTCCATAAATCTTGCTAAGGGCCGTAAAAGCCTGGAACGGCGTTTCGTGTTCGCCCAGTAGATGAAGACTTCCTAAGAGTGGCCACGGCTTGGGACCCGGAGGAGTCCTGAAGTCTTTGCGGGTTCTAGTAAACCACCACACCAAGACCACGACACACAGCGAGACGAGCGCGAGCATGTCCGCAGAGAAGCACAACTGGTCAATGTGAGCAGACGGACCGCTACCCTCTATATGACGGCCAGTAGCCAGCACTTGACAGACCTGGTGCGCGACCAATGACAGATCCCCTCTCTTCGCCCTCGCCCCACCCGGGGGTGCAGCTGGGATCTGCAGATTGGTCTTGAGATGGCATATGGCCGCCCCCGCCACCTGCAAAATATCGCAAGCTGCTGCTGTCTGCCTTTACGGCTGTCTGCTGCCTGCCCTGCCTACGCTCTACACACATCACTGATGTTACAATTACTGGCCAGCCAACTCAAGTCGAAGGTCAACTTTGTAGTGCAAATTACTATATGTGTGAAAATTGACAACTACTTCCTCTAAGTATTGAACATACTACCGGCTCATTATGCGTCGCCGCTACCTATGCACTTTTAACCGATAGGTAACACGATATCTGTTGCGTGTGGATGATTCGTCTAACACTCGATTTAATTACTTTCAAATATTCTATTTTTCTTCTGTCTGGTAATATCGCTTTATTGTATAGTATACAAACAGTATTTAAAAAAATATAAAAATATTCTCTACAAAAATTAAATAATTACATACCACAAAATTTTACTATGTTAAATATAACTGTCTCAGCTCGTCAAGAAAAATTAATAACAAAATTATTTTTACATTTTTTTTTTTTATGAAAGTATTACTTAAAATAGAAAAACTAGTGAAAAATTAGAAATTATTATAAAATATGCAAATATCATTTTTGTTATGGGGATTTGATTCTATTTACTTCCCTTAATTTGATTAGAAAGAAATTTTCATATTCTATGAAATTTAACAATAATCACAAATAACATTACTTGAATTATATTAGTCTATTGTCAAAATTATTTCCGCAAAATTTTCGTTCTTAAAGGAAGTATTACTTAAAAAAAAGGAAAAAGTGATGAGAAATTACTATGTAAATAAAATATGTAGTAGCATCTTTGTTACGGGGATAGTATTCTGTCTATTTCTTTTAGGCTCGATTTAAAATATTTACATGTTCCACGAAGTATAAAAGGAATAATCATAAATAACATTTACTTGAATTATTAGTCTCTCTTGTAAAAAAATAACAAACTTATTTCAGCACTTGTTTCTTAAGGGAACTATTACCTATACAGAGAAACAAGTAATCAAAAATTAGTATCGAAGTTGTTATAAATTAAATATGTATAATTTTTGTTACGGGGGTAGTATTCCAATTATTTCTTTTAATTCGATTATTTTTTTTACATATACAAGTATTATAAGGAGAAAAAACTAATAAAAAATTACTATAGGAGTTATTATAAATAAAGTATGTAACATTTTTGTTATGGAGATAGTATTCTATTTATTTCTTTTAGTTCTATAAATGTTTTTTTCAACATATTTCACAAAGTATAAAAATAAATAATGATCACAAATAATATTACTTCAATTATCAGTCTTTCATCTCGTAAAAACAAATTACAAAATTGTTCCAGCAACATTTTCTTTCATAAGGGACGTATTATAAAGAGAAAAAAGTAGTAAAAACTTTCGATTATATATTTTTTTACATATTTCACTAAGTATAAAAAATAATAATGATCACAGATATCATTTATTTCAATTACCAGTCTCTTATCTCGTAAATAAAAATAACATTTCAGCAAAATTTTAATTTATTATGGAAATTGTCATAAATTAAATATGTATCATTTTTGTTACGGGGGTAATATTCCATTTATTTCTTTTAATTTGATTATTTTTTTTTTTACATATTCTAAGTATAAAAAGAATAATCACAAATAACATTTATTTCAGTTATATTATTAGTCTCATCTCTTAAAAAAATAACAAATTTATTTCATCATAACTTTCCTTTTTAAGGATATTAAGTAGGTGTATTAAGTAGTAGGTATTATAATGCGAAAAAAGTAATAACAAATCTTTATAGAAGTTATTATGAATAAAGTATGTATTATTTTTGGTATGGGGAAAGTACTCTACTTAGTTCCATTAAAATAAATAAGGCTACTATAGAAGTTATTATAAATAAAATATCATTTTTGTACAGCGATGGAATTCTATTTATTTCTCTTAATTCAAGTTAACAGAAATTTACATATTCCACAAAGTGAAAAAAGAATAATAATCATAAATAACATTTACTTCAATTACTAGTTATTATTTTATTTTTTTCCGAAAGTTTTACAATGTAGTTGGGAAAGCGTATTTTTCATTAAATAAAAAATTCTTTTGAATTTCTATATTTTTTGCAAAATTCTTTTCTGACTACAAGATAAAGCCAACCTAAACATGATATTTTAATCGACTCTTTAACGAGAGAAAGTGTAACTGTCGTCATACTCATAAACTAGGAAAAATTATTTACATGGTACTTAGTGACGGGTTTGTGATTCTCATCTCCTTCAGCACATCCATGATTTTGGGGCTACAGGGGGTTGTATCACCTGCCCAGTTTTCTAAATTTAAGGTCCGAATTTAAGCTTAACGTCGGTACTCTGCCTCTTGTCGACGTAATCGTCGTTGTGGTTCTTAAATGTTAATAAATTTTGGATACGTATTCCTAACAGTGGGGATTTCCAGTTAATTAATTTTTGTTTACTAAGCTACGAAATAGGATTCGTATTTATTCTTAAAATGTTTTTGACAGAAAAAACTTAGAGAGATATATATATTAATTTAGTTAATTTAGATAAAATTCACTCAAATTAACGTAAGTGTCAGCGACCCATTAGGGAATTAGAATTTATAGATTATTCGGCTAGCCCACTATGTGTTTGCGTTGGAAAATGTCAAATATTTTTTCTGTTTGCCAGTTCAGTCAAATTTTACCATACAAGGTGATCTACGAAGTCAGTACCAGTTCAAAAGTAATATAAGGAAAATTCGGCAAAAACTGGTACTTTTTATGCAATAATACTAAGTATATTCATAGCAATATGTTAAAAATGACAGCCACATTAATGAGTACCAATGTCTATGTTTGTTGATCCAAAGTCCTTGAGGTAGGATGGCAGATTGGACCAGGAGATATAAAATCTGGGAAAACTCGATTATTTAAGTGCCTATTATTTTTTTTCTCTGTTTCTTATTGGGATGCTCTGCCACATGTATTTTCTTCTAAACAATGTCGTGAAATCTACAAAATAATACAATTAACCAGTATTTTACTGGAAAATAACCTCTACGCCTGTGACTTTTACGTCAAAGGATCAGTTAGAGGGTGGTCTTTGACAAATAATGAATAAGAACAAAAATATAAAAATGACGTATTTTGCTGACGTTGCGAAAAACGAATCTGTTTCCTTTCTCAAAACGTATTATAAATGTTTGTGTGCTGTGTATATTAAATACACAACTTTAAGAATATATTTGTTATATTCAGTAACCATAGGTACTTACTGCTTACACAGAACTGTTGATATATCTAGTTGATTTATTTTATACAATGTTGAATTTGTTAAGTTTTTCTTTTAACATCGGCAGCCAGGTTGTGCAAACATCTACAGAACAATTCGACACGCATTTATCTTCATTCAATAGTATTATAGCCGCTTCTTTAATTTTTCTTTTCTTGCTATCTGTCTCTTTTGTTAAAATTTTTGCCGAGTCTCAGTTTATTCTGTGTCCGTTCTCCCAAGCGTGTTCACAAATCTTCGATTTCTGAATCTCATTCTTCCTAATGTCACCCCTGTGCTCACCCAATCTAACACTGAATGGTCTGGATGATTCACCCACATAATGTTTATTACACTCACACAGAATAATATAAATGCAGTTTTTTGAATTTTGCTCATGATTTAGCGGTTTTGTTTTTGTTAAAATAGATCTCAATGTATAGCCCGTTTGAAATATCGTCCTTTTTTTTCCGGATTTAGATTGGCCTCGGGTATTTCCCATTAGCCAGCTACTCAGATTGTCGTACTTTGCATTATAAAAGAGAAAAATGGAATTAACTAAAAAACTATGGGGAAAATTACAGTGGAAATATCGTCCTAATATCAAATCTATTGCCTATACGGCGTAGATTTTCAGATAATCCGGATACATAAGGAATTAACGTTGTGTACCGTTGTTCAGGTTTTTGTCGTACATGATTATTATTTTCTATATATGTGAAAGTTCTATCAACAAAAGCTTCAGGGTATTGATTGTTTATAAGAACCTCTTTTATAAAGCGTTTCTCATTGTCTTTGTCTAATATTTCATCATTGCAAGAAATTATTTTGGCCCTATCATATATTATGACACGCTTTTTAACATGCATCGACTGATTTGAGTTAAAATTCAAATACCTGTAGGTGTGTGTTGGTTTTCTATAAACGCTTGTTTCAACTGAATTATTTACTCTTTTAATTTAAACTAAACGCATTAATAAAATCAACTAAAGCTAATTATTTCAAATCTAAAACCACAAGAAATAAAAGAAACAGCAAAAATTATGGAATACAATTAATGAAATTAGCAACTGTAAAGAGAATGACAAAATAATAATTAAAGAGTTAAAAACGGAACCTGACAAACTAACATGTGATCAAAATTAAATAGCCAATACATTTGTGGACTTCTTCACCAATGTTGGAAAAAACCTGGCTAACCAAATTAAAAAACCTAAATCTACTCCTCTCAGAAAATCTACACCGTTTTAATTTTTCTTGGCACCTACAAATAAAGAGGAGGTCGAGGATACAATAAAGTCATTAAAAAATGGAAAAGCCCCAGGATATGATATGATTAAAGCAGACACACTTAAAGAAATTGTAGGAGATATATCCGAGCACATATCATTTCTAATCAATAAAATATTTGATACAGGTATATGCCCCTCGGCTTTTAAGACAGCAGTAATACAGCCCATATTTAAAAATGGAGACAAAAGTGAACCGTCTAATTATAGACCTATATCCATTATTAATAGCATAGCCAAAATATTTGAAAACATTTTAAGAGCCAGAATTAATAACTATAATAAAAAGAATAATTTAATTTCAGACAGGCAATATGGCTTTCAAGAGAAAAAATCTACGCAAGACGCAATTGCATTCTTAACATCAAAAATATGCAAATCGTTGGATGAAAGCAAACCAAATCTGTGCGTGTTCTTAGATCTTGCCAAGGCATTTGACACCGTTAGCCACCCACAATTATTAGAAGCTTTAGAAGATCTCGGATTTAGAGGCCCAATATTGAAATTATTAAAAAGTTATTTATGTAATAGGAAACAAGTCGTTAAAATAAATTCTGTATTGAGCAAGGAATGCGTTGTTGAATACGGTGTACCACAAGGTACAGTATTAGGTCCAATACTTTTTATATTATATTTAAATAACTTATTTAGCTTAAAAACTAAGGGAACTGTGATCAGTTTTGCGGATGATACAGTAATCTTCTACGAGGACAGAACTTGGCAGGACCTAAAAATACACGCAGAGGAGGATTTAAAAAAAATTAAAAACTGGTTTGACTCTAAATTGCTTACCATAAACTTTACTAAAACGAAATACGTACCATTCAGCTGCTATGGGAGAAATATGGATCATTTTAGATCTCTTGAAATTGACACTGACACCGAAATAGAAGTAGTCGATTCAGTAAAGTACCTAGGTATTACTATAGATAAACATATGAAATGGGACCAACACCTTTACAAAGTATGCAATACTCTAAGAAATATCTAAAAACTATTCTTGACATTCCCGAGTTAAGAGCAATATATTACTCTCGAGTAGAATCAAGACTCTCCTATGGGATTGTCGGCTGGGAAGGTGCTGTACAGGTTCATATAAAAAAACTTGAAATAATCCAAAAGAGGTTCCTAAAAATTATGCTCAATAAACCTAACACCCATCCTTCCGATAATCTTTATAAGGACGCTAATCTACTTGATATAAGACAGTTATTTTATTACAGTGTGATTATGAATACATATAAGAGGAAACATTTATTAAGACCTGTTGATCACACTTATCAGACAAGAAGTAAAGCAACATCCTACAGAACTCCATTCTCTATCAAATCAATCGGACAAAGAAATTTTGCATATTTCTCTCCCAGATTTTACAATCTTCTTCCAGACGAGGTAAAAAACATAAGGTCAAACAATTTATTTTAAAAACCAATAGAATAGAATTGCACAAGCTCATCGACATGAATGAACATTAGTAAATCTTGTTTTAGGTATAATTGCTATATTTAATTTTAACATATTAGGATGTAGTTGTTAAAAATATTACAAAATATGAAGTTAGGTGTATGTGTATGCATGTGTGTGTATGTCTATTTTATGTGTATGTATCAAAATACCCATATAGATAATTAATTGTTTTCTTGAAATTAATTGGAATAAGTTCTCATACTCTGATGATTACTTAGTTCCATGAGGCTACTTATATAATGTGTATGATCATAAATAAAACTTATTAACTATTTCACTCACAGACAGTCTAGACTTTGTGAGTTATTTTGTTTATTTGAGTTTATTTGACATAAATTATATAAATTATATTTGTTATTTTTCTATTATATTTTTTATTATAAATACTCTACATATATACTATGTAATTATGAATTATTCTGCAAATAAACATATATTATTATTATTATCTAGAGATCAGTTCATTTCTATTTTCTATTTCTAATGTGAATTTAATAGAGGGTTCTTTATTATTTATATTTTCTAAAAAATTATCTAGCAAATCGACTCCATGGGGCCAAATTGCAAATATATCGTCAACATATCTCCTATTATTGTTTTAAATATAATATATATTTTAAGAGAAGTTGTGAATTTATAGTGACGTATATTATCAGATTTGCATTAAAACATCTCTAAGAAGCGGGTGGTTATTAACTGATTATGAAGTCATAATAACTTGAAACTATATGCTTAAGTTAGAAATTACTTATTTTTTACTCAGAAAATTTCTTCATCTTCATAATACAATGGTCCTGTGCATTATTGTGCATTGTTAAAAATTATCTAAAACTTTCCTCAAAAATGCCTTAATATGTCATAAGTAAATTGAGTTTTTTTTAAATTCAAATTTACCGAAAATAAACACGTATTTCCCTCTCACTCTGAAAAATCGTATCCTTAAACGATATAGTAAACCAGAAACAGTAAACCTTGTTTTAGATTTACTTCGCTTCGCCAAAAAAATTACACTTTATCTTTTATTTTTACATTTAGTTACTTACTAGGTAAATACAAGAACCTCTGCAGGGACTGTGATAGTTTAGTTTACTTTAGGAAAATAAAAGTATTAATATTATTGCATTATTATTGAAAGATAAGAGGAGATTAACGCCGAATTTACCACATTTGTCAAACTATGTCGTTGCTTGGATATGAAATGTTTACACGTAATAGAATCGAATGTAAACATCGAGAATTGTCTCGGGGGTTTAACGACTGCGATTGGCCTAAATCCGAAACAAGTAAATACAGTAATATGCGTTTGCACGTATATTAGTTAAATACAGAAAAAAGGCACAGTAATCGATAGTATTAGTTACTGTTCTAATTTGAATCGTAATAGCGTTCTTTGCATCATAAAATAAATAATAAAATTTCACAATATAATTATTATTACTCGGTAATGTGTTTTAATTACTTTGAATATTTATTTTATATTTTTAATGAAAACGCTATGAATTACAGATTCATTCTGGAACATGATAGAATAATACAATCTTTAAGAGGAAGGAACTTATCTTACCTCTCATGAATAAATTAAATGCAATGCAGAATCCATTACAATTATTTTACTTTTATACTATTGTTGTTATTGTTTATAGTCCGGTGTTTATAAATTCAAACTACATGAAAAAATATTATGCAGATTTTTCTATTGTTTAGATTGCGTTTTGTAATGCTTAAGTAGAACCAGCATGGGAACTCGGGAAAGTTGTTTCAGAGAAAAATACAAATTTATTATGAAAACATTGATGCCAGATCGATCCTTACTTTAACCATATAATGAGGCTGGCAAGATAGGAATAAAATGCTTCGTTTCGTAATCCTTAGGTCCTTGCAATTAGAATATTAAATAGTATTATATATTAATTAGCATATTAAATCCCCAAAGGTCCCAAAAATCCCACCATTGCTTTCGTATTGAGGAAATAGCTTCAAAGTTAATAATATAATTATCATTATTTAAGATTTTACTTGTTTTTGCTTACCTGTTAAAAAAGTGTAAAATTTATCGTTTTATTATTTTATAGGCTTAATATAATATGCACATTTATACGACTATGATAATAAAATAAGGCAATAATTATATTCAGGCCGACTTTTAACTTTTAGAAATCAATACTTTTATTGTCAGACGGGCACAAGCACAAATTTTGAGTTAATATCTTTAACAAAATGTTTTAACCATTTATATGGCCCGTATTATTTATGTTTTCAAATATTGTGTACATTGCTCATAGCAATTAGTAGATTTCTTTCTGCATTTTGGGGTATTAGGTCACATCCCAATAAAATAAAAACTACCTGTCTCTAAACAACCAAAATATGTCAAATAAAAAAGACCAATTTTTTTATTTTGCGTTCGACTTTCGCCTTCACCTCAAGTTTTCTACTAACTCAAAGAAACACGTTTTGCTATAGAAAAAAATATTGAAAATGTTATAACTCAAATATTTCCGTGATTTTGGCCTGAAAATATTGACCTAAAAGTTCTCGAAGTTGCTGATTAGACCAAAGATCAAACTGATGCAAAGTTCTAGTTGCTAATAAATATTTTATATCAAAGTTTAAATATTCTGGCGTAGGCGTTTCTGATACTTTTAAAACTGAATGTACCGTAAAAAAATACAAGATGGCGGATTCACATCGCATCTGATTGAGACGTCACAGCAAGTAATCTGAAAATAATTCTGTGAGCTTCACTTAAGAATTAATAACCGATATTCCTAAAATGGATATTTTTCAAGACATTTGCCAAAAATTGAGAATTTTGCACTCACCCAAATTTTTCTAAAAAGGTATAGTAGCATACTTAAAGAGACTATATTAATTTTTATTCTGCATTCTGCATTTTTTTGGCAATAATTATAAAATTTTGTTTTTTCCATAATTACTTCCACATCCAGTGGGAGTAGAGTAACGACAAAAAAATTTTAAAAAATTTTTATTGTTCAAATAGGCTTAGAATGTCATGAAACGCCGAGATTTCAAGTTTGAGCAAAAAAAAATTCTGTCTGTCGGTCTGTCTGTCGATCTGTAATTTTTTTTTTGTGCGCACGTTTACTCTGGAACCGTTTGAGATATTGACTTGAAATTTGGTACACTTCTGTACTTTAACGAGATCTAGAACTAGATTATATTTTCATCTTGTTCCGTCGAAGGGTTGGGGGGTAAATTGGGGGTAAATTTGGAGTAAACAGGTAAATCAAGCAGGTAAGAGTTCATAAAATTGATATTTAGTATAGACAAGAGAAGCTAAGGTCTCAAAAATAATTTTGGCATTAGCCACCCCCATTACCACCCCCACCCCATTATTAAAGGGGATGAAAAAAAATGTGATTTAGTGTGTGTACAAGAACCAGAAACCTCAAAATATTTTTTTACTTTATGTTTCAAGATGATTATTTATAACAAATTGATTTTTTTAGATTATAAATCATTTTCAAGAAGAGTAATTAATACCTGGTGGCTCAGCCGATAGGGACACTTCTGTAACTTTTGAATGGATTTTTTCAAATTTAGTGAAGTGATATGGGATGAAATTCGCAATTATATGATGTAAAGAACCAACACGGCCGACTTCCGGTTTCGATGCAATTTACATCAAAATCAAATGTTCAAATGGGACAACTTGTATATTTTTGCAGATTTGTATCCTGCTGGCCAAAATACATATGATCTGACCCTCGAATATTATTTTGATTTTCAAAAAATTTAAAAAAAATTATTATTATTACTTATTTAATTATAAATTTAGTACAAAGAGAAGGTAGACATTAGCATATCATTTTCTTCGTAATTTAAAGGTCTAATTAACAGGTTGTCCCATAGGATTTCCATAAAAAAATAGGTTTCGTTGAACTTAATGAAAAATAAAACATGTTTAATGTTAGTACCTGAAGAGATAATATTTTAAAAGTACTTTCAGACTGATTTTTACCAATTTTGGCAAAATCGCGGCCTTCTATGATTAAAACAAAAACTTTTAAAAATCTATATTTTTTGGAAATAAAATAATATTTGAGGGTCAGATCATATGTATTTTGGTCAGCAGCATCCAAATATGCAAAAATGCATACGTTGTCCCTTTTAAAAATTCGATTTTAATGTCAATTGCATCGAAACCGGAAGTCGGCCATTTTGGTTCTTTACATCATATAATTGTAAACTTCATCGCATACCACTACACCAAATTTGAAAAAAATCAATTCGTCCGTTCAAGAGTTACAAGAGTGGCCCTATGTCATTTGATTTATCAATCCAGAAGCCACAAAAAAGTTCTAAATTAACTTTTTGTGAGAACGCTGTTTAGGAATTTTGCATTTTCGATTTTCATGAAAATGTATTTTTTTAACAAGTAGTAATAACTTGGCCCCTTTTTATCATATAGACGGTTGAACTAAGTACGAAAATGTAGGGAATTAAATTACCATTCAACATTGTAATAAACATGTTTTTGTAAAGCTTTGTTAGAAAGGGGTGAAAAAACACTCAACTTTAAAAATATCATACGCGTCGACCAACTTTCGACCAAATTGAAGACCAGTTCCGGTTTAAAATTCAAGGTCAAATATTATATTATTAAGTTGGGTGTTTGCCAAAATACGTAGTTCTTAAGATATTTGCAAAAAATTGCATTTATCATCTAGTACTGTAACTAAAAAAATAACGATAAAAATGTGATAGGGGACAATAATATTTGACATGTTACCACAATTGCCAACTGCTAGACTTTTAGTAAAAAATGTACATGGCTTAAAAAAATAATTAAGAAATAACGCACTAAAGTAATATTTGGAATGTAATAGACACTGTTGACGAGGGATAAAACCTGATATAATTTTACTAAAAAAAATATAGAGAGGTCACCTAGAAAAACAAAAATACCTACCTTGTACATGTGTTTATTAGATTCTGTCCTTAAAACATGTAAACATGGAATTCTTCCATTCAGATTTTCTTATTCTTAACCATGAGACATTTCAACTCATGATTGTTTCTCTGGTATTGAGGTTTAATAATATTTTTAATACTTTAGAGACAAGGACGGATTTAGCTATCTGTCATTGGGGGGGGGGGGGGGGGTGTAAACTCTCAGATGAGTACGATTTTTTAATAAATGCAGCACAAATACATTAATTAAATAACAAAATTCGTTGTCTTTGTAATTCCACTCTTGTTTATAGAGCTCTTAAGTTAATACCGAAAAAATGTAGGAACTTATATTTTCCTAATTTACACACATTTACGAAATTTAGTCCTCATTTACAAAAAATGTAAATGCAATAGCTCTCATGTATTGGAGAATTTAGCAGCTTATACATTCCAAGTTTCTGTCATCTCAAGTATGCAATGTGTAAATCTGTAATAAATAAACTTATTAAGTTGTTCCACTTAAATGTTCTTGTGTACTTCATGTTTATAAATTTACAAAATATATTTATTACGGATTAATTCGATGGTCTAAAAATAGCTGTCCCTACGGTACTTAATTAAAGATTATGTTCCTAATTCCTTTACATAATGCTAGTTTTCGATTTTGTCATATGGAAATGGAAAAATACTACCATATAGGAATTTATATGGGTAATAATCATTATTCAAATTTAACTAGTGTTTGTCTGTCCGGATTATCTTTACATTTGGGTTACTCTATGAATAATTTTTTTGTAGATCTTAATTTTATTCAAATTTAGCAATGCCGGGCCCATAACAATTTTGGTTGAAAGTCATTTAAAACTTACAAAGCTTAAGATGACGGCTACCAAAACATAAGGTACTTTTGGGAACCAATATTAATATTTTGATATCGACATTAGAGTTAGGGGGTAAGGTTCAATTAACTGGATGACGCGACGGTGAAATTTTATTTTATGATTTTTAGAGAAATTTTTTGTCTTAATTTCGTATTAAGGTATTCGGTTTGATTATTTAATCTCATTGTCTCATTTATTATGAGACCCAGGAACTTAAGGTGGTGTTACATTTTGGCATGTACAGTTTATTAAGTCACATTTTTCGTGAAGTTTTAAATTATCAATTTTCGGTTGCAGTCTAAAATTATTGCCAAATGTGATGAACTTTGTTTTTGAATGATTAAAACTTAATAGGTTGTTGTTCAACCAACATTCAATTGTGTATAGTCCTTTTTCATTTTTTCTTGTGACTTCAGACCATTCAGTATCACGAAATATTAGAGCCGTGTCATCGGCATACATGATAATGTCTCCGCTTATATCTATTTCTAGCATATCATTTGTGTAAAAGAGGAAAAGAGGACCTAAAACTGTTCCTTGTGGAACACCGTATTTCACTCTTCTGGACTGCTTAGTGTTTTCTTGACTTTTCGATTTGATAAATAACTTCTAAACAAGTTTAATGCTACTCTTTAAATTTCATATTTTTCAATTTTTTCCAGCAGTAGTTGATGTGATACACTATCGAAGGCTTTAGCCAAATTTAAAGATATGGAATTACTTTGATGACATTATTTTGCGAGACAATGAGTGTTTCTGCAGTGGAGAGATCACGCTTTTTTCATTTATTTTGGTTAGATTTTTAATTTATATATATGTTCACTTCTGAACATGAGTATATAAATTTTGTGAAATTTAAAAAAATAAAAAACTGTTTTCACATTTAGGTTGGAAATTGAATAATCAAAAACGAATCTCCAAAACATTGGCCAAGATTTTTTATTCTTTCTGGAAATCTTCAGGGAGCTGTGCGAATTACATAGATTAATCCATTTATAAGAAAAAAGGCACATTCACTGAACAGATTAATGTTTGATTTTACCTATTGCATTCATACCATTTATAATCTTTTTCTAGACATCATATTTTTCTCACTGTATTGCTCAGTCGATAAGAATCTATACATTATTTAGGTATTTTGCAAGTGAAACTTTCATGCTGATAAAAATTTTTTCTTCCACATCCAGTGGAAGTAAGGACAAAAATATTCTTGAAAATTTTTGTCCTTACTTCCACTGGATGTGGAAGAAAAAATTTTTATCAGCATGAAAGTTTCACTTGCAAAATACCTAAATAATGTATAGATTCTTATCGACTGAGCAATACAGTGAGAAAAATATGATGTCTAGAAAAAGATTATAAATGGTATGAATGCAATAGATAAAATCAAACATTAATCTGTTCAGTGAATGTGCCTTTTTTCTTATAAATGGATTAATCTATGTAATTCGCACAGCTCCCTGAAGATTTCCAGAAAGAATAAAAAATCTTGGCCAATGTTTTGGAGATTCGTTTTTGATTATTCAATTTCCAACCTAAATGTGAAAACAGTTTTTTATTTTTTTAAATTTCACAAAATTTATATACTCATGTTCAGAAGTGAACATATATATAAATTAAAAATCTAACCAAAATAAATGAAAAAAGCGTGATCTCTCCACTGCAGAAACACTCATTGTCTCGCAAAATAATGTCATCAAAGTAATTCCATATCTTTAAATTTGGCTAAAGCCTTCGATAGTGTATCACATCAACTACTGCTGGAAAAAATTGAAAAATATGAAATTTAAAGAGTAGCATTAAACTTGTTTAGAAGTTATTTATCAAATCGAAAAGTCAAGAAAACACTAAGCAGTCCAGAAGAGTGAAATACGGTGTTCCACAAGGAACAGTTTTAGGTCCTCTTTTCCTCTTTTACACAAATGATATGCTAGAAATAGATATAAGCGGAGACATTATCATGTATGCCGATGACACGGCTCTAATATTTCGTGATACTGAATGGTCTGAAGTCACAAGAAAAAATGAAAAAGGACTATACACAATTGAATGTTGGTTGAACAACAACCTATTAAGTTTTAATCATTCAAAAACAAAGTTCATCACATTTGGCAATAATTTTAGACTGCAACCGAAAATTGATAATTTAAAACTTCACGAAAAATGTGACTTAATAAACTGTACATGCCAAAATGTAACACCACCTTAAGTTCCTGGGTCTCATAATAAATGAGACAATGAGATTAAATAATCAAACCGAATACCTTAATACGAAATTAAGACAAAAAATTTCTCTAAAAATCATAAAATAAAATTTCACCGTCGCGTCATCCAGTTAATTGAACCTTACCCCCTAACTCTAATGTCGATATCAAAATATTAATATTGGTTCCCAAAAGTACCTTATGTTTTGGTAGCCGTCATCTTAAGCTTTGTAAGTTTTAAATGACTTTCAACCAAAATTGTTATGGGCCCGGCATTGCTAAATTTGAATAAAATTAAGATCTACAAAAAAATTATTCATAGAGTAACCCAAATTAAAGATAATCCGGACAGACAAACACTAGTTAAATTTGAATAATGATTATTACCCATATAAATTCCTATATGGTAGTATTTTTCCATTTCCATATGACAAAATCGAAAACTAGCATTATGTAAAGGAATTAGGAACATAATCTTTAATTAAGTACCGTAGGGACAGCTATTTTTAGACCATCGAATTAATCCGTAATAAATATATTTTGTAAATTTATAAACATGAAGTACACAAGAACATTTAAGTGGAACAACTTAATAAGTTTATTTATTACAGATTTACACATTGCATACTTGAGATGACAGAAACTTGGAATGTATAAGCTGCTAAATTCTCCAATACATGAGAGCTATTGCATTTACATTTTTTGTAAATGAGGACTAAATTTCGTAAATGTGTGTAAATTAGGAAAATATAAGTTCCTACATTTTTTCGGTATTAACTTAAGAGCTCTATAAACAAGAGTGGAATTACAAAGACAACGAATTTTGTTATTTAATTAATGTATTTGTGCTGCATTTATTAAAAAATCGTACTCATCTGAGAGTTTACACCCCCCCCCCAATGACAGATAGCTAAATCCGTCCTTGTCTCTAAAGTATTAAAAATATTATTAAACCTCAATACCAGAGAAACAATCATGAGTTGAAATGTCTCATGGTTAAGAATAAGAAAATCTGAATGGAAGAATTACCATTTATAATCTTTTTCTAGACATCATATTTTTCTCACTGTATTGCTCAGTCGATAAGAATCTATACATTATTTAGGTATTTTGCAAGTGAAACTTTCATGCTGATAAAAATTTTTTCTTCCACATCCAGTGGAAGTAAGGACAAAAATATTCTTGAAAATTTTTATTGTTCAAGTAGGCTTAGAATGTCATGAAACGTCGAGATTTTAAGTTTGAGCGAAAAAATGTCTGTCTGTCGGTCTGTAATTTTTTTTGTGCGCACGATTACTCTGAAACCGTTTAAGATATTGACTTGACATTTGGTACACTCAAAAAAATAGTATGGGTAAATTCAACAAAAAAAAAATGGTTAACTAACAATATCGTTAATTTTGTTAAACTAAATTATATTGATGGTATTTTTAAACAAAAGGTGATTGTTATTTAATTAATAAAAAGTTGTCGTACAACAAAACAAACATTAACTTAAAAAATAGATGAATAAGACTATTATTTTTTTCGTCTGACTATTATTTTGTTGAATTCTGTCAAATTAAACTAGATAATAGTATATTTTATTTTTAACTATTGTCGAATTGTAATTGTAAATCCAGTAGCAGTTTGCTCTACTATTATAGTTAACAGATAAACCAATGTTATTGTAGAGTTAACCCGCAGTTCTGTTTACATAAACATAACATCGTTCTGCCATCCACTTTGATGAATTAAGACGTCGCATCAGCGCTTTTGTTTGCAAATAGTATGGGTTAAATCAATCAAAAAAATAGTATATATATTGTTCATTTTGTTAAATTGAAGTATATTTAATAGTATTTTTAAACAAAAGGTGATTGTCACACAACAAAATAAACATTAACTTGAAAAAATAGGTGCATAAGACTATAATTTATTCATCTTACTAATAATTTGTTGAATTTTGTCAATGAAACTAGATAAATAGTAGACTTTATTTTTAAGTATTATCGAATTGTAATTCTAACCCAGTATTAGTTCGCTGTATTATTGTACTTTGTAGACAAACCAATATTATTGTTGTCTTCTAGAAGTTCTGAAAGGGAATTACCATAAAATTTGCTTGCTTACCACGTAGTCTATTACAGAAATTATTCCTAGATGACGCCACATACAAATCACTGACAATAATCAATCATGCATTATCTTATACTCTTATGAATTTATAGAAAATTAATAACATGATTGCAATGTTCAAATTCTCTCAGGGATCATCGATATATTTGGATGGATCTTATAAACGACCTCTAATCTTTGGTTTGGGTGGTCAGATGTCTCAATACTGAGATTTTGGCTAACCAAAAAAACTTCATCATACAATAAAGTGTAGATCAATCTAAAAATTAGTTGGTGAACAAAAGACAAAGTCGTTGTACTATTTAGTTGTAGACCAAATTGAAAATGGTTAGTGAACATAAAAAAATGTCATGGTACTATTTAATTTGTTGTTCTACAAGAAGATATGATTATTAAACTACTATTTGTTTACGAAAACAAATACAGTTTTTGTATGACTATTCTTTTCTGATTGATTTAAGTATGAAACTCTAGATAGGCGCGATTTCATATGCTCTTTTTGGTTGAATTCACCTATCATTTTCTTTGAGTGTACACAATAAACAAGAGGATGTAACATTTTTGCTAATTACTTTGCTACATCTGTTGATGACAAATTAAAACATCATTTTCAAAATAATTTATCAGAAATGTGCACAGGTCCAAATGAAGTAATGGCTAATTCGATATTTATAAGTCCTATTACCGCTGAAGAAATCGTGGATATAATAACAAATATGAAAAATAAATACTCTGTCGGAATAGACGAAATACCTATTCGTCTTCTAAAATGTTGTAAACATTTTATGTCGAATACCATTGCAACTATTATTAATAGAGCTCGGTCAATTTCCTAATGCACTAAAATTAGGTAAAGTAATTCCGTTACACAAAAAAGATGATCCACAACTGCTCTAGAATTATAGGCCCATAATATTACTCAGCTACATGCAGGGGTGTCGCTAGGGTTATTTTTTTTGGGGGGGGGGAGGAGGTTAATAATTCCCAACTCTCATTACAGGGATTTTCCCAACTCCTCAAAATGAAAATTGATGAGCGGGGGGGGGTGAAATTTTTCCCCGAATTCTCCTAATTTGAAGCTTGAATTTCCCAACTCGACCACGATATTGGGGGGAACATCCCCCCCACCTCCCCTTAGCGACACCCCTGGATACATGTCAAAAATTGCTGAAAAAGCCGTAGCCACCAGAATTTATAACTATCTGGAAACTAACATGCTGTTCACCAACAGCCAGTATGGATATGGAGCAGATAGATCTACTGAATTAGCCAGTTTAGAATTCAGCCAAAAAATATACTGTCATTTAGATAGGGGCAAAAAGGTAGCTGGACTTTTTTTTGATTTAACAGCTGCCTTCGACTGCGTCAACATAAAATTTATGGAAATAAAATTAGAGGCATTAGGTATTAGAGGAAACATTTTAGATTGGCTAAAGTCATATTTAGAGAACAGAAAAATTATTGTGTCACTAGACTCTTGTATTTCTGAAATGTATAACGTTGACATATGAGTAGGACAAGGATCAATAATTGACCCATTGCTGTTTTTAATATTCGTAAATAACCTTCCAACCTATGTCGAGGGAGAAATATTTATGTATGCAGACGATACATCAGTTATTACCAACGCTAACTGCATACTGGAATTGGAACAAAAAGCAAACGCGGTGATAAATCAGTTTGAAAACTGGTGTCAAAAAAACTCACTGATAATAAATATAAATAAAACCGTTTTTATATATTTGACGCCCACCATTTCCAAAACGCTGTCTAGCATAAATTACGTAAGTACCAGCACAACAACAAAATTTTTAGGAACCATAATAGATAGCACTCTAACATTTAGCCAACAAATCGATTGTTTATGTGCAAAGTTAGCAAAAAGTACATTCGCTCTCATACATATCAAAAATGAAATTAACTGCCAGGGCCTCTTAACCGCTTATTATTCAGTTGTGTATTCAGTCTTAAACTACAATATAGATATGGGGCCAATCAACCGATATAAGTAGAATTTTTATAATGCAAAAAAGAATTGTCAGGATAATTTTTAAGCTACAATTTAGAGAATCTTGTCGGGAAACATTCAAGAAAAATGCAATATTGACAGTCCACTGTATTTATATATTTAAGCTAGCTTGTTTTGTTTATAAAAATTCAAATTTGTTTTCTCTAAATAATGACATACACAACCATAATACAAGAAGTGCTGGAGAAATTCACATTAACAATTACAATCTAAGCATGTTCAGAAAATCGTCTTACTGAGCCGGTAGCTTAATTTTTAACAAACTTCCGGTTCAAATAAAATCGTTAGACAAATTTCAATTATTTAGGAAAGCACTGAAGATGTTTTTAACTGAACACTGTTTCTATAGTCTACAAGAGTTTAACCACTTCAACGAAGCTAACTGATTCGTATGTTATTGACTTTTTATATATGTTGTGTATATAATTAAATGTATTATAATTGTGCAAGCAACTTTGACATTTTATGTGTTTTTATATGTATTGAATATGTGTGTGTATGTATATATTAATTGAATTGCTTTTATTTATCACTTATTTATTTATTTATTTATTTTTGTACTGGCAAAACCTACTTTGTACTCTGTACTTTTAATGGTGAATAAATTATCTTATCTTATCTTAACAGGATCTGGAATTAGATTATATTTTCATCTTATTCCTTCGAAGGGTTGGGGGGTGAAATGGGGTAAATGTGGATTTTTTAATTAATTTATTTATTTATTTAGATACATCATCCAACAGTCGTACGACCAATTACAGGATGAGAACACGTACATATTTACATAAAAGAAAAACAAAAAAATAAGATAATAAAAGCAATACAATACAATAGTACAACACGTAAAAACTACAAAACATATACAGAAATAATTACAAATTCAAGCGTTTAATGGACGATACAGAACAGTGAAATATATGGAGCTCATGTTGCAGGTGATTGTAAGTGTTACAGATGAAATGTACGGGAGAAAAATTCAATATATTCGTTCGGGGTCTAGAAAGATAAAATGTTGTATGATGTCGTGTACTGGCACGTGGTACATGGAATAACAGTTTTTCCGTTATTTCAGGGCAATTGATTTTATTATTTATTAAATTGTGTAAAAATATGTTTTCCCCCCGAGTGTTCAAACTGTCAGTTGAAAATCTGCCCAAAAGTGCATCATGCGGATATCCAATAGGAGGATATATACCATCAATTTTGTAGGACAAAAATTTTAATTAAATAGGTAAATCAAGCAGGTAAGAGTCCATAAAATTGGTATTTAGTGTATACAAGAGAAGCTAAGGTCTCAATAAATTTTTTGGCATTAGCCACCCCCATTATTAAAGAGGATGAAAAAAAATTATGATTTAGTGTGTATACAAGAACCAAAAGCCTCAAAATATTTTTTTACTTCATCGACCCCACTATCACCACCCACACCCCACTAACGTGTGGGACATCGTTTTATGGGTTTTTGGGGTAGATGATTTCAAATATTATATTATTAAAGTTCCATAAACAATTATTTCCACATGCAAAATTTTTTCGTTAGAGAGACTTGGATAGAAAATCTGGATGTGGAAGTAGTGATTCCTTGGGCAGCGGTTTTTTAATTCATATTGACGTAAGGCCAGGCAATGAGAACAACATGATATTTTCTGATTACATTCACAGAACCGCCCACCTTAAGCAATTTTGTAACATAAACTCTGTAGTTTGTAGAAAATAGAGCAGAGCAGCAGTTCGCAATGTTTTTCTCAACAATCGGCGCCTTGATAGCCTTTAATAGACTTAACTTTTTTATTTCTTTGAAATACATGTCAAATCTATTAGAATACTACCTGGGTCCTTATTCTCGAATCAGGGAGCAAATAATCGAAGTATTTTATGTATTTTCATCTCATTACGTTTCCTATTTCCCTTTCTTTATTTCTTTATTTTCTCATACTAGTTCTACTTTCTCAAGTCAAGAATAAGACCCCAGTTGAAATTGGGTCATAATCGTGATAAAGGATGATCGCCAGACGCGAGTAAAATGTAAAAATTTTTACACAACATTATAGGAACACAAACTGATCCGATTTGTCCCCAATCGATCTATTATCCCACTAAGAGTATATCAGGTTTTCTTCCTTGGCTGTAGTGTCAACTATATACCAAATATAATTTTTCTCTATCTTTTTTTTATTAATTGTTATTTTTCATTAAAACAATTATCTTTTTAGGTTGTTCACCCAGTATATTTTTCACAAAACGCGTATTATCAGGTTTTGTGATGATTTTGACAATTTGAGCAATTACCATTACTATGCCTTTATATTTTATCATCATATACGTGAAAATGACGCGATAGTGAGTAAATCATTCGTGCTAGTGACAGATCCTGGATTTGAGCCGTGCACTATTAGAACACCCTGTATATAGAAATGTTAGTCTTTATGTATTATCTAAAAATAATAGAAGTAAGGTAAATATAAATATTAAAAAACAAATGTTACGCATACATATTAAGTGTGTATGTAAAAAATAAGAGACCACCCATGAATGGAAAATAAACGCTTACGCGTGGGCTTTAACGAAACAACAATAGTACTATAAAAACAATATATGCATACAATTTGGGTACATTGTTACCAATCTACACAACTTACAACTGCTTAAACCATTCGTGAAACATATTCTTGTAAAATAAAAGCCACAGAAAAAATATGAATAAGCGATTTACATCTTGAATTAAATCCTGTAATGTACGTTTTATTTTTCCTCACATTTTTTGGTTGCTTTGAAATGGTTTTTAAAGGTTTTTTCGAAAGTGCATCAATACATTAGAAACCAAAAAAATTACCATAACCATAAAAAGAAAATTCTTTTTTTAATATAAGTCATTATTTAGATAAAATTAAAAAAATGTTAGAAAATACGCTTTTATTAAAACTGGACTCAAAAGAAAAAATGATTTCTGTTTCTGCAATTTGAATTTCTGATCTAAAAATAAAAGCGTGGGACACAAAAGTTAAAGTTAATATGTAATATTGTATTCTAACGTATAATCTGCACCCACGTTTCTAATTTTATAAGTCTGAAAATACTGATAGTAGAAACACGATTTTTTAATTGTTTTTGGTGGTTTTAATATAAGCGAGTTTTTTTTAAATGTATCTATTTAATTTTGTCTTTTTTAATTAATTATCTAGTTTCGTCCATAATATATTACACTCGACCATCATTTCCACTAAATCCAATTCAAAATTTATTTGCCTCTCCCTATCAGTAGTATACCACCACTCATACACGCTTGCATGCTTGCCAATTGGTTTTAGGAAAAAATGTTCCACAATAGATGCAATCTGTAAGATTGTAAGTGACAGTTGAAGGCCTTGAAGAAGGTAAACAGACTGCACTTACGCTGCCTGATCCCAGCAAGGCCTTCAACTGTGTCTCTCATACTCTCATAATCGAAAAACTTAGTTTTTATGGAGTCAGGAGTATACCGTTGTCTCTATTAAAGTCATATCTGGAGAATAGGCAACAATGCGTCTCACAAAACAAGATGACATCTTATTTTAGGTCAGTAAAACATGGAGTGCCTCAGGGATCTGTGCTGGGACCTCTACTGTTTATAATTTATGTAAACAATTTATTTTATTACTTATTCCCTAGCAGTATTGTTCTGTTTGTTGATGACGCAACTCTTACAGCTAGTGCCAAGAATATTAACAGTTTACAAAATATCATTGATGAAACTGAAAGTCGAGCGGAACTTTGGTATAATGCTAATGCACTCAAAACACCAAAAACTATTTCATTCTACCAGATATGACGTAATGAAAGGAGAAAGTGTCAATTTACTCGGTATAGTTCTTGATGATACTCTAAGTTGAAGCGATCATATTAAGCAACTCAGCAATAAGCTAGCAAGCTATTTATTTCTTTTACGGAGACTCAGAACAGTTCTACAACTACACACTTTTCTGTCGGTGTACTATTCATTAATCCACTCCCAAATATGCTACGGGGTTATACTCTGGGGGAACTCGAGTAGCGCTGTAAAAATACAACAGAAAGAGTCTATAAGAATTATAACTAGAGCAGGTTTCAGAGAACACTGTCAACCATTATTTATTGAATATGGTATAATGCCCATTCCTAGCCTATATATTTACCACTCTTTTTTAGAAATTGATAAAAAAATCGCTGCCCAAGGAATCACTACTTCCACGTCCAGATTTTTCTATCCAAGTCACTCACAACGAAAACATTTTGTATGTGGAAATAATTATTTATGGAACTTTAATAATATAATATTTGAAATCCTCTACCCCATAAACCTATAAAACGATACCCCACATCGGTAGTGCGGTGGGGGTGGAATAAGTAAAAAACTATTTTGATGTTTCTGGTTCTTGTACACACACTAAATCACAATTTTTTTTCATCCCCTTTAATAATGGGGTGGGGGTGGTAATGTGTGGCTAATGCCAAAAAATTTTTTGAGACCTTAGCTTCTCTTGTATATACTAAATACCAATTTTATGGATTCTTACTTGCTCGATTTACTTATTTACCCCAAATTTACCCCAATTTACCCCCCAACTCTTCGACGGAACAAGATGAAAATATAATCTAGTTCCAGACCTCGTTAAAGTACATATGTGTACCAAATTTCAATATCTTAAACGGTTCCAGATTAAACGTGTGCACAAAAAAGTTACAGACAGACCGACAGACAGAAAATTTTTTTTCGCTCAAACTTAAAATATCGACGTTTCATGACATACTAAGCCTATTTGACAATAAAATTTTTTTAAATTTTTTTGTCGTTACTATACTTCCACTGGATGTGGAAGTATAAGAATGTGTATGTAACTCCATCTGAGCTACATAACTACAACATGAGTCGGCCAATTTGTTAAACCCTCCTAAATATCGCTTAAAAAATCAATCAAAAACTCATTAAACTTAAACTTATATAATAAATTACCTGAAAGTATAAAACAACAATTAAAAACCATATCTTGAAATTTTGTTTCTATACAACTGAAGATTTTATGAATAACCTCATGACTTATGTAATATATTGTGTAACTGAAGTAATCTTTTAATGCAATTACTTCCACATCCAGTGGAAGTATAGTGACAAAAAATTTTTTAAAAATTTTTATTGTTCAAATAGGCTTAGAATGTCACCAAACGTCGAGATTTTAAGTTTGAGTGAAAAAAAATTCTGTCTGTCGGTCTGTCTGTAACTTTTTTTGTGCGCACGTTTACTCTGGAACCGTTTGAGATATTGACTTGAAATTAGGTACACATATGTACTTTAGCGAGATATAGAACTAGATTATTTTAATCTTGTTTCGTCGAAGGGTTGGGGGTAAACTGAGGTAAATTTGTGGAAAATAGGTAAATCCAGCAGGTAAGAGTCCATAAAATTGGTATTTAGTATATACAAGAGAAGGTCTCAAAAAAAAATTTGACATTAGCCACCCCCATTACCACGCCCATTATTAAAGGGGATGAAAAAAAAATGTGATTTAGTGTGTGTACAAGAACAAGAAACCTCAAAATGTTTTTTTACTTCATCTACCCCCACTAACACCTCCTATCACCACCCCCACCCCGCTACCGATGTGGGGTATCGTGTTATGGGTTTTTGGGGTAGTGGATTTCAAATATTGTATTATTAAAGTTCCATAAATAATTATTTCCACATACAAAATTTTTTTGTTGTGAGTGACTTGGATAAAAAATCTGGTTGTGGAAGTAGTGATTCCTTGGGCAGCGGTTTTTTTAATTTATTATATTATATTTGTTTTTTACATTTTATGTCTGTTTTATAAACTTGTATTATATTTTTCACTTCATTTTTAATATCTACAAATGTATTTGTATATGTAAAGTAGTCAAATAGACGTCTATCTATCCATGTATCTATTTATCTACACCTTTTATAACTGTCTGGAGAAATGTGTTTCTTTTCTGTTTACTTTGACGTTGTACGAAAACATTTTTTTACAGCTAGTGCAATATAGTTTTGTGTTGCAACTCCAGGAAATTATTAATCCACAAATTCACTTTATCCTTTGAGAGAATTGAACTAAATATTTAAAAAAAGTTAACCTCCATTGCCTTCAACATTGTACTGTTTGCGTACCTCCATATTATTCACATAGACGTTTTATAAATACTAAACTACTATTTAGAGTGTATTTGTTTATTTTGGGGAGGGTATATTACAAATCAGATATTATATATTATTAGTTATAGTAATGTACTGTATTAGAAAGATTTTAATGCTTTACTTAGTTCTTCTATAAAAAGTATACTACTTTGTTTGAGCTCCATGTATGCGCATTAAGCATGCATAAAAATGATATAATTTTGCAGTAAAATTAGGTCAAGATCATTGTTAAGGGATATGCTATTAATACGTAAGAAGTTATAATAAAGATCACTAGTAGTTATTAAAATCATATGGCCGTGATTTCGTACTGAATTGTTTTCGTTAACGTTTTAACATTGACCATCATAAACTGACCTCGGTTAATATTGTTACTCTTAAAGTAAATTATTCAACCCAAGTATTGTAACAGTGTTGTTACTACAACAGTTAATAGAGGGCAAAATAATTGCTATCAATTTCTTTATTTAATGACACCTCACCAAGGATTTCGGAATGGTCCAAGGATGAATTCATTCAGCCTGATCAGAATAGGATTTAGTAACGAAAGTTTTCTTCGATTTCTGCATCACTCGCTCAAAATAAACACAACAGATATCCTTAAAAAAAAAAACGTTTCAATGTTTGCTTTCTGATAACAGATAGAGGATAACGCACCAAGTGAGAGTTTTTCGTTTCCATTTTGCTTCTTGTAGTTGCAATAGCTTTCAGTTAGTCTAATGTTGTCTATAGTGAATATGTCATATTCGTTTACAAATTTTAAGAACTCATTAATTTTTTTAGATAAAATAGCAAAAATTTGGTAAAGAATTTCTCAATAAAAATTTCTTAAGAGGTCGAAGTTTACTAACCTTACATAAACAAAAATCTATCAGCGTTCGTTGCATATTTATAAGTAGTATTTTAAACCTGATATTTGAATAATTTTAAAAACTATTATCATTAGTTGAATTATAAATTTATTATACCAGATATTTAGTATGCAATAAAAAAAATTCTAAAAATGCTGAATAACAATTTACGACTTGCGAGTAATTTAGACTAGCATCTACCGACGCAAGTGTGGAAACTTTTTCAGATTTAATTTTTTTGTGGAGTCGATATTATTTAAACAATTAAAATGTACATTTTTTTCTTCCAGCGTTCAATAACCAACAATTTTCTTATGCGGTTATGACACGTGGATGATATTTATGCATTAGTTGAGGCCAAAAATAAACATATTAGACAACCCCCGAATCCAAAGCTAAGGCTGTCTGGTAAGAGGGTAACATGATATTAGTTTGGCATAACTATAAGATATATTATAGTCCAGGAGATAACTACATATATGGGGCCTGGGATGTAACCTGTTAATAATAATAATAATAATTATAAGCAGGAGGGGCTAACCGTCATCTATCTAGCCTTTGGTGAGTAGCGCCACCACTTACTCCAGCTGGGGATGCAAAACCGAACCGGTAGCCCTAGCGCACCCGGGAGGGGAAAGCCCTTTCCCCTCTGGTGTCGGTCGTGGGCTTGTTGGGCTAACCACCTACAAGCCCAAACCTCCGGTTCCTATTGGCCGAGGACAGGGCCCCCACGATCGACCCCGTTCGGATAGGGGTCAAGGGCAAGGTGGTGGGGCCCAACAAGATCGACAGCCCATTGTTGACGACCGCGACGAACAAGGACGCTCTGAGTGGACAGATGAACTGAAAAACGACCTTATGCAGTGCTACGAAAGCAGCGAGCCCGCACGAAAGAGGTACATGGGGCGAATGTATGCTCTGTGGTGTGAAAGGCACCCAGAGCACAACGCCTTCACGCCACAAAACCTGCGTAATTATGTATCCCACCTTCGTCGCAGGGGCTATGTGAGGACTGCTCCTCAGCCGGTGAATGAAGTGGCCGAACGTCCACCAAATGAACCGGTTGAGGATGTAGTCTCTGCCGTTCCATTGATACCAGAGGGCCTCAGTACCAGAAGGGGGTTGCACAACTTAAAAACCCCCGAGCCACAAGATCTGGCCAGAGTGGATGCAGAACTTCGTGCAGCGCTACCAGAAGAGTCTGACATCTGGCACATAAATTGTGCCGTGTATGCTGCCGCTCAACGCTTGTGTCAGGTGGAGAGGCGGAACAGTGCTTTTCGACAAGAGAGAGCGAGACGGCGTATACAGAAGATGGAAGCCAAGATCCAGTCGGTGAGGCAACACGCATCCCGTGTCCAATGTGTGATGGACTATCTGGCGGCCAATAGGCCTTTCACGCCTAAAGTGCGGCGAGTAGCTGCCAACTTAAGACGCGTCCATCACACACTCAATGGGGTGCTGCAAACCACCAAACAGTACTGCCTCGACAGGATATGGATGCTAGTGTCTTGTAAGAAGTCACTAGTGAGGCGGGCGAGAGGGCTAGCGGAAAATCAACTTTTCCGCAAAAAGCCCTCGCGCCTTTTCGAACCGCCTCAGCGTGTTGCTGAAAATCCGCCGACTGCAGATCAGGTGGAAAACTTCTGGAAAACGTTATGCGAACAGAAGCTTCCACTCAACGGAGACTCTCCAGCCCTGGCACACTTTGAAACCTTTTGTCAAAGGTTTCAGCAATCACAACAGGTGTGCCAACCGATAACCCCAGAAGAGGTTCGAAGAGTTCTTGAGGGCTCTAAGAACTTTGCTGCTCCAGGTCCCGACGGGATCAATAACTTTTGGTGGAAAAAATTATCCAGTACCCACCACCATTTAGCTAGAATTTTCAATTCATGGCTAAATGGGGAGCAGCAAATTCCTTCTTGGGTTGTCGAAGGGCGGACAGTACTTATCCCGAAGATTTGTCTAACCCAAAGAACTACCGGCCGATAACCTGTTTAAACGCATGTTACAAGGTGTTTACGCGCATCTTATACATGCGAGTGCTCCACACAGTTGAACCGGTTTACGAGCGGATATATGAGCAACGAGGGTCAAAGAGAGGTGTCGCTGGCTGCAAGGAGAACCTGCTGATTGACAGATGTGTCACGCAGGACTCCGTGCAGTATAAGCGGAATCTCTCCATGGCCTGGATCGACTACCGCAAGGCATTTGATATGACATCGCATGAGCTTATTGTTCACTTGCTCCGATGTCTTGCGGTGCCCGGTCCCGTAGTGAGATGCATCGAAGAACTGATACCGCTCTGGAGGACTCGCTTTACCATTACATCGGGTAACGATAGAGTCCAGACGGAGTCGGTAACATTCAGAAGGGGAGTATTTCAGGGAGACTCTCTCAGGCCCCTTCTGTTTTGCATCTCACTACTGCCATTATCCGTTTCGCTCCGGAAAACCCGTGGATACAACTGCGGTACCCCCGGCGATAGGAGGCATAAGGTCACCCATTTGTTTTATATGGATGACCTTAAACTTTATGCCTCCGGAGAAAAGGACCTACACCAGTCCCTTAGGGTGGTACAGGAGTACAGGCAGGCTGTCGGTATGGAGTTCGGGTTGGACAAATGTGCACTGGTCCATCTCAAGAGAGGACGATGCGGGGACTACGGAGAGGACGCGCAGCTCGTAGACGGAAGCATCTTACATCATCTAGATGCCGGAGAGTCGTACACTTACTTGGGTGTCGAGCAACGCTCCACCCAAGAAGTGAGTGTAGTGAAAAACGCTCTCCGCGGCAAGTATCAGCACCGACTCCAACAGATCTGTCGGGGAAGAACAAGGTGTCTGCTACCAATATGCTTGCCGTTCCGATCCTTCTCTACTCCTTTGGAGTGGTGAAATGGAACCGAGAGGAGTTGCGTCAACTCGACGTAGGAACCCGCAAGAAGATGCATCTCAATAGGAGTTTGCATCCTACATCGTCCGTTCCACGGTTATCCCTTCCACGACTTCGGGGAGGCCGTGGACTCTTGAGTTTGGAGAGTCTCCATAACAGGATGGTTCTGGATGGAGCCTGTAAGATTATCAGGAGTTCGGATCCCCTCCTGTGTAGGGGTAGGAGCGTTTCTGTTTAAGGCAGCACAGAGAGCAGCCGATGAACTTAAATCGCGACTCTGTCACCGAGTTGGAACCTGCTCGGCGAAAATCCCAAATTAAAGCTGCAGAACACAACATCTTTCTGCAGCTTCATACGGATAGGCCAATGCATGGAGTCTTCTATAAAAATATAGAGGAGCTTGGCTTATCCGAAAGGCTGACCTTTGCCTTCTTAAGGTCAGCCGGGCTGAAGTCTGAGACCGAGGGATTCATAATGGCTTGCCAGGATAGTGTATTTAACACTCTCGTTTATCGAAGTCGTGTCATGGGTATAGAGGTCCCTGATGTCAGCTGCAGGGCCTGCCGCAGGGCGCCAGAGACTTTAATGCACTTGTTGTCGGCTTGTCCGACATATGCAGTATTGGCCTATATCCAGAGGCACGACGGAGCATTACGAGTGCTTTATTATCACTTAAGGCACTCGTATAGGATAGACGAGACACCAGTGCTGCCTTATGCTCCGGCGGATATTGAGTTCGTTGTGGGAAATGAGAAGTGTCTAATTTATTGGAACTACTCTTTTCCCACCGTCAGGCAAATACAAGCCAACAAGCCTGACATAGTCCTCCTCGACCATCAACTCAAGACAATGTTTGTCGAGTTCTCGGCTCCCGCGGAGAACAACATTGTCTTGAAGGAGGAGGAAAAACGGACAAAATATCGAGATCTGTTCTTCGAACTCCGCAGACTGTATCCAGACCATACTGTTAAGATAGTGGTACTGATTATACGAGCCCTCGGTGGAACGAGACACACACTGCTTTCGGAACTTAAGATCATACCGGCATGCCGAAATTCGGCAGAGGTCTTAGTCGGCAGAATGCAGAAGGCCGTCATCCTCGGTTCATTACGGCTGTTCAGGGCACACGATTCCCGGACCCAGTAGTCACTTACCCCACGGGTGTGGGGAATGGCTGCCGGTACTACCAGCTCCCCTCTGTGAGGGTCGGAGCCGCAGAGAAGGGTGACTGGTTTTTAACAAAAAAAAATGATAATAACCTTTATTTCCCAATCACAAGTACAATTAATTAATAACCATACATGTAACTCAGGAGTGCGTCAAAAATCTGAGCTATTGTGCATAAGCATAATACAATACAAAGTATAGAAAAAATACATGTAAAATTGTATAAGCCATAACACGTACATAATAACAAACTACAAAAGTATATAAACAAATAAATAAATAAATAGGCTTTCACAATTCTTTAAATCACTGGGCAAATGATTATAAATTTTACATCCGTTGTAAAACACACTTTTTTGATATATTGCTGTTGTATGCTGATGAGGAATTAGCTGATCTTTAAATCTAGTTTGATAATTGTGGTGTGTTTGGTTTGTAAGGAAGGTTGATTTATTTTTAAAAACATAACAACATATTTCATAAATATAAATACTAGGCAGATTTAATATTTTTAAGGCTTTAAAGGATTCTCGGGGATGTAAACTCTCCATAATCCTAATGACACGCTTTTGCAGAATAAATGCCCGACGAACATAGGTAGTACTCAATCCCCACAGCATAATTCCATATCGTAGATGGGAATGTATGTTAGAGTAATAAAATGTCAATAGAGAACCTTTCCCGCAGTGATTTTTTAAGTTGCGCATACCGTGACAACCTTTACCGAGCTTCACACAAAAACTAATTATAACGTCCCTGTATAGATCTTTCGATATATTTTTTCCTGCGTCGGGACTTTTTTGAACAACTAAAAAGTTAGTATCATCCGCATAACAAGTAATACAAACGTTGTATTTGCTTTGAATATATAACGTAAGATCGTTGGCAGAGACAAGGTGAATAAATGGCCCCAGTATGGAGCCTTGTGGTACACCGGCATTTATTAGATATTTGTTGCTCTTTGTTCCATTCACAAAGACTAATGTGCGCACGGTTTTTAATATAGCTGGATAAAAAAATCTAAAGCATATCTAAACAACTTGGCAATAAGTAAGTTATAATCTACACATCAAAGGCTCGTGAATAATCTATAAAAAGACCAAAAGCATATAATCCTTTATCTAGGGCGTCTACTACTGAGCTATGAAAGTTTACTAACGCAGTGTCAGCACTTCTATTTTTTAGGAAACCGTGCTGAACTGACAATAGAAGGTTATTTTTATGAAAGAATCCACTTAACTGTTCTAAAAATGCAAGTTCTATAATCTTCGATATACTTGAAATTATGCTAATCGCACGATAATTATTATAAGAGTTTCTGTCTCCTTTTTAAATAGTGGAATTACTTTACTAATTTTTAAGTCGTCGGGAAAAATTTCATTTACAAACCATAGATTAATTATGTAAGTTAACGGTGAAACGAAATTATTTTTACATTTCTTTAATAGATTGTTAGATATATTAACCAGACCACTGGAATGAGATGGCTTGAGCCTACTAATAAACGATAACGTATCTATTTCAGTTACTGGTTGAAGAAAAAATGATTTATGACAAAGTGGTATGTTTGTATTTAAGAAATTTAAATCGATGGCGTCAACTTGGGCATTTATATGACCTGTAGTAGAATAAGCATTGAAATTATCTGCAATAACATTATCTGGCAAAAGGGAACCATCCTCATGAACAACTATTTTTGTCTGTGAAGCAAAAGATTTCCCTACCACCTCGTTTATCATATTTCAATTGGCATTGCTGTTATGTTTTAGCAAATATTTTTCTGAGTTATTTTATTATGTAAGCCAGACCTCCTCCCCCTGACCGTTTTGGCGCCAGTCGTCCCCGAAAATATTCAATTGTGGAACACAGTATAACACTTTGGGACTTTCTGACTAGGCGGAAAATTTTCGTTGTCAATGCTCATTGCTGGAAAACCATATGTCAACATTTTCTGCTTGACCATTTTCTAGATTTTTTGGCAAAAAATTGGGCTTTTGGCCTAAAACGCGCTAAAACTGGTGCTTTTCAAAAACAAATGTTGGCACCTTCTCAGACTTGTAGTTTTTGTACCAAAGAATAATTTCTGTGAGTGCCAACATTTTTTTCTCAATGTAACCCCCTCCCCCAAACCGCCCCCAAAAACCTACAAACAACCTCTTGTTCATATAACACTCAGCCGGACATAATTCGGTGTCTGAAGTTAAAATCATCATCTTGGTCTGTTTTTCTGTGAAAATAGACGAATTCAAACAACACTTGAAGCAATTAATCTGTAAATCCTTGAAATTAGTAGAATATTACTTAATAAAATGTCTTATCAAAAAGATGTAGTCTGAATTTTCCAAGACTATCTAAAATAAATATATTATTAATTGTTAAACATTATTGTCAAATATTGAATTAAATTTGCATGCTTGCTTATTATCACTTATTATGTAAATTGTTAAAATAAATGTTGATACACGAATAATGGAAACAAACAAGGTATTATCGGCGGATACCTATTACACATATTTTTTCGTATAATTACCAATTAATTCATGTTAGCTTGTGTGACGAAATTTGAAACGAAAATTGAAAATATCATGGGACTTGGTAAATACCATATGGGTGCCATATATGCCTGAATGTGTCAATTTTGCCTTGGTTGTCTGATTGATTTGATTGATTTACCAGCGTACGGTAGGCATTGCTGCCACTCCCAAAATATACCGCCGAGCCGGCTACGCCCACGCTGGGTTGAATTTGGGTCATACTGGTTGTCAGCAGCGGGAGCCACAAGACGCATGGTACAGGAGTATAGGATGGGCAGTGTAGGTGTTTGTGAAATGCGTTGCTGCATTGTGTCGTAATTTTTTTGTGTTCCTGCTCCTACAAATTTTCTTCTTCTTCTTAGTCTTCTGATTCCTCTGTTTCTAATTTTGGTAGAGAATATATATCGTTGCGAATTCTTTGTGGTATCTTCTTCATGGCGTTGGCGTACCGGTTGTTATGTTTTCTTTTTATAGCTGATGGTTTAGTGCTCTACATAGGTAAACCACCTCACCATCAATTTTTTGCCCCAGTCGTTGGTGTGCCGTCGTTCTTGCGTTTCTTTATAGATCCAGTGTTCTTGTGTTTTTTAAGAAGGTATTATTTTCGGTTCGGAAGAAAATATTTTATTGTCCTATTTTGAGAATTTACTATCTAACTATAATTTTTCTTACCTAGACCTTCTTTTAAGGATATGAGCAGTTAATATTAACAGGTCAAAGTTAATTTATCTGAGAAAGGCCATAGTCAGATAAGATGGGTGAATTTGCCCCGGCACCGATTGTGCTCATTTTTTTTTGCTTGGATTATGATCAATATCACTTACAATTTTGCCAAATTTCAGCCCTTAATATTAAACCGTTTTCGAGTAAAAAAGAATCGAAAATTTTCGAAAATGTTTATCTATTGAACGGCACAACGGATTCAAATAAAATTTGAGGCAATTATAGATACTACCAAAACATAAACGTGGAATAAATTGGAACAGAATCTGACAACGAATACATTGAAAAAAATTCATGAATATTTCTGGATTATTTTCGCCACAACTACCAAATTTTTTTTTGTAGAATCCTGGGATGGATTTTTACCACTCATAACTGTTATGAAGCGATCAATTGGGTACTTGGAACTTGAAAAAATAAAATGTTCTTTTTATTTTTTTTTAATTATGATAGGCTAATGTTAAAATTGTCATTTTTCATAATCTTGGGATATTATTATTTAATTCCTAATTTTTTGAAATCGATAATATCAGTAGAAGGCCCTTAAGAAAACTAAAATATCCTTTTTTATTTTTTAAATTATGATACGCTGATGCTAAAATTATCATATTTTTTTGTAGCAACTTGGGGTGGTATTCTATAATTCCTAATTTTTTGAAATCGGTATTAACAGTAGAAGGTTCTTAAAAAAAAACTAAAATGTCCTTTCTTATTTTTTAAATTATGTTTTGATACTTACGCTGATGCTAAAATTAAAATATTTTTTTTGTAGCATCTTGAGATAGTACTTATAATACCTAATTTTTTGAAATCGATATCATTTATGTGGAGTCCCCAAAAAAAAATGTCTTTACCCGTGCTAAATATGCGCATGCCTAGCTTCTAGTTGGCGTCCTGTCACAAACATTCGCGATGTTGTCAAAGATCATAGACAGAAGCCGTTTCAGGCGGAGAATATTGAATTTTTCAAACGCAATAACGTTGAGCGATCGGAAAATATAGAGAAAATGGTGGCAGTCTGGCAACACCGTAGGTTGTTCTGGTTAGTTGTTTGGTGTCTGGTTGGTATTATCCGTTTATCATGAAATATTTGAATATCATGAAGTAATATTATCATGCGTTTTAAGAGCATAAAATCTTGTTGACGAACTCAAACTGACCCGATTCAATGGTATAGTCCGATAACTCCAGCATTTTAAAAGTCTTTGGACGTGCAAACTGTCCACTCTTAACTTAGTGTATTGGAAAATAATGCGCTGAGAAAACAGTTTCAGTCAAACGGCAAAACTGAATTTCAAAAAATACGTATCTCTACTAGAAGAAAACGATTTTTCTATAGCACTAAAATGCTAATTTTGCTGATGACTTACACTACATCAGACGATACTATAGTAATGTTACAGCAACTATAGTAGAAAAATTCATTTTCGCGCCTTTACATACACTGTCTTATATATTTTTGAAATTCTCAAGTAGTATTAAATGGTAACGTGTATTAGAGTATTTGAGGTTAGAAACTTTATTTCTCCAACTCGATATTTTGTTGATATTAAGGTTTTTGATAAAAAAAAATGAAGGGCTTCTAAATATTAATAACTTGACTTTTGTCGTTTCGTACATTTTTTTAAGTTGATGAATTTTGGTGAATAATAATTTCTTCTGATGATGTCGATTTCAAAAAATTAAGAATTATGGATTACTATCCCAAGATCCAACAAACAAATATGATAATTTTACCATCAGCGTATCATAATTAAAAAAAAAGGACGTTTTATTTTTTTTTTTAAATCTTCTACTGATAATAGCGATTTTAAAAAAATAGGAATTACAGATTACCATGCCAAGATGCTAAAATGACAATTTTAGCATCATAATTTAAAAAAATAAAAAATATTTTATTTTTCTTGATGACCTACTGATATGGATTTCAAAAATTTGGGGATTATAGAATATTATCCCTAGTTACTACAAAAAAAAAATATGACAATTTTAGCATCAGCGTATCATCATTTAAAAAATAAAAAAGAACCTTTTATTTTTTTCAAGTACCAAGTACCCATTTGATCGCTTTAGAAAAATTATGTGTGATGGAAAAACTATCCCAAGATTCTACAAAAAAAATTTGGTAGTTGTACCGAAACTTTATAGAGGTGGAAAAAATCCAGAAAAATTCATGCATTTTTTTTTCAATGTTCCCGTTATCAGATTCTGTTCCAATTTATTCAACGTTTATGTTCTGGTAGTATCTATAATTGGCTAAAATTTTATTTGAATTGGTTATGCTGTTCAATAGATAAAAATTATTTTCGAAAATGTTCGATTTTTTTTACTCGAAAACGGTTTAATATGAATAGCTGGAATGTGGCAAAATTGTAAGTGATATTGATATCAATCCAAGCAAAATAAAATGAGCACAATCTGCGCGGGAAAAATTCACCCATCTTTTCCAATTATGGCCTTTGTTAGACTCACTTTCTATAGCAACTAATAAACTATAATAAAGTAAAAATTATTAAAAGTGATTACCATGTAAATTACCAAAATCTGCGTGTTATTAACATAAATCAAATGGTTCTGTTTTCCTTTTCTGCTATTTTCTTCTTGTCCTTGTCTTACTCAAAAATTGTACAATTACCTCAAAAAATTTTGAACATTGTTTAAGACAACCATAAGAAAGGAAACATTAATTTGTCATACAAATTGGTGGGGGTAAAATTAATACCAGACAAACCCAAAGTGGTTAAATATTAAGGTATGTATTTATGTTAAATTACCGTATGGCGTTTAGACTTAGTTTTCACATTCTCTTGAATCAGTCTTATAAATTCTTTTACACTCAGCAATTTTCTTCACAACTCGATAATAGTAGAATATCTACATGATTCGAATCGCATTTTAATATGCTGCCTACTTTATTACTTCCACATCCAGTGGAAGTATAGTAACGACAAAAAAATTTTTAAAAATTTTTATTGTTCAAATAGGCTTAAAATGTCATGAAACGTCGAGATTTTAAGTTTGAGTGAAAAAAAAATTTGTCTGTCGGTCGGTCTGTCTGTAACTTTTTTTTGTGCTCACGTTTACTCTGGAACCGTTTAAGATATTGACTTGAAATTTGGTACACATATGTACTTTAACGAGATATGGAACTAGATTATATTTTCATGTTGTTCCGACGAAGGGTTGGGGGGTAAATTGGTAATTATGTGGTAAATGGGTACATAAAGCAGGTAAGAGTCCATAAAATTGGTATTTAGTATATACAAGAGAAGCCAAGGTCTCAAAAAAATTTTTGGCATTAGCCACCCCCTTTTACCACCCCTACCCCCTTACTAAAGGTGATGGAAAAAAAATTGATTGAGTGTATGTTCAAGAACCAGAAACCTCAAAATATGTTTTCACTTCATCCACCCCCATTACCACCCCCCTGTCACCACCCCCACCCCACTACTGATGTGGGGTATCGTTTTATGGGTTTTTGGGGTAGAGGATTTCAAATATTATATTATTAGTTCCATGAACAATTATTTTCACATACAAAGTTTTTTCGTTGTAAGTGACTTGGATAGAGAATCTGGATGTGGAAGTAGTGATTCCTTGGGCAGCGGTTTTATTGACAATTGAACTAATTGCAGGTTATAAGAATTCCATAATATTGGTAATCAAGCCAATGTATTAATTATCGTATAAGAGGAACTAATTTGCGCATGAAGAGAACAATCCTAGGAGCAGTACAAGTGGGAACCAAAACATACCTTTTGCCTTTGAATACTAACGAGGTTCTTAGTAAATTTAGAATACTTAAGGGTAATAAGTGTGCCTGCGAGTTTTAATGGGCTAGAATTAAGTAATTTATAACCTGCCAAATTACTTATTTAGTTCATTTTTAATCAATATCAGGTAAATTTTTAGATACATTTTTACCTTGCAAAAAGTTCTAATAAGCCCATGGACTCTATATGCATTTTTCTAAGTAAATCTCTCATTAATTTGGACCGCCACAATCCTAGTGGGGAGCATTGATCTTTTTTAGGAGATTCTACACTTCGCGAATCTATAATATGCCCATAGAACTTTTTAAAAAGTCCTTAAACAAGTATTTTTATACGTTTTCTTAGTCTTCTTCATCAGAAGTTTATGAATATTGATATACCTATACCTACATATTATGTTTACAACCGATAAACACGTACACACGTACACACATCATAAGAGAGACGTATAATTTTAATTATGTATATAAATAACAGTAATTATTTCTGAAAACTGGTAGTTTTTTTTTTAAGAATAGACTTTTGCATTTGGATTTCTGATTATGGTTGGCTATTTTCTGATGTACTATGAATATTAAAATTTTTAGTGCGTATAGTAAACGAACCATGCATATAAAACAGATAACCATGTCATTAGATTGTTACGCAACATTCACTCATCTGAATATACTGTCTTTCTTTTGGCTATTATGTCTTATTTGATTTTTATTCAATTTTGTCATATATCGTAACATTTACTTTCCGTTGTTAATTAAAGAAGAAGAAGAATTTTACTTTTTTCTATTTAAACTATATCATATATTATTTATATTAATATTTTGACAATTTTAAATTAAATTATATCTATTAAATTCCTAGCTAGCATTGGACTATTTTAACTTACATTATAGATAACTCCCATCTTCTATCTCTTTCGATATTTGTTATATTTGTTTAATAAATACATTTTAAATGATAGAAAGTAGTTTTAAGCAGTCGTAAAATTGGGCAGTCTTGGGTGTGTTTGATTAACATTCTTAAGCTTACTATTACTTTTAAATTAGGTTGCATCCTTTGTAGTTTTATACGGTAATGATGTTTTCTCGAGATACAAACATCTTTCCTCGTCGTCCTATCCCCCTGAAATCTATTGCAAAGGGTGTAGCCGGATAAGCATATGAAAAATGTCCATAAAGGAAATTACATGAAATGGGCATCAAAATATTCCCTTGGCTGTAAAAAAATATTTGTTACAGTATTATTCCAGAAATCCAAGGGGGAGCTGAATTTTTGCAAAAAAAGCAATTGTTAATCAAAAATTTGTTGCAATTTACCTAAGGGGCCAGAATTTCAGCTGGATTAATAAATTCATGATAGATATCTTCTTCCTCTTGTTATTCACAACGTCTTGGCAGGCATTTTGAGATCCATTAATTGTTCTAGTTGTCTTCTCTTTGCTATATGGCACGTCTGACAGCATCACACCACCTGCCGCGGTTGCCCTTTAGGCGCACAGCCCCACCAAAGGCTCTCTTCCAACAGCTCTTTGGTAATATCAGCCCAGTGTTAAGAAGGTGGTTCTATATTATCCTCTCACCGGTTAATGTGACCAAAAAATGAGAGAATTCGGGAAAATACGATGCTGGAGAGTCGCTTTATGGGACGTACTTTTTAGAGCATTGAGGTGGTACGATGGGTCCACGGAATTCGTGTACATCTCGAAAGAATCAATACGTCGCCTGTCTGTCTCCCTAACGGTCCCCGTCTCGTAGGTGTACAGAAAGATGGACAGAACTAGTTCGACAGTAGGTCTGATCTTTGTGCATTTCGTGATATTTTTGTCACGCCAAATTTTACCCAACTTGTTGCAGATCCAGATAAATATCTACCGTGTGATAAATAATAAACAGCAACCGCAACGTGTGAGCAGCATGCAACTGTTCGTAGTCTCTTGGTACAATTACAAAAATGACGTACTCCAGTATATCCATTAGAATTTGGCCTGTAGTCTATGTAGCATTTGCGGGTTCTTCTGTTAATGTGTCGAGACCCTATCGCATTTCACTATATGTAGATTTTCAAACTTAATACATAGCAACTAACGTTGTTCATGAAGTGATGAACAAGTTTGTTGTCATGGTAATATCATAGGCTACATCCCCACCTTCGTGATGCCAGATTTATGATTACATGTTTATGCCCGTTTGCGTCACGCACAGGGTCAACAGTAGCCGCATCGTAACAATATTTTCGTCACTTCCATGCAATAGAGAGAAACTGAAAGAAAACATAAACTCCAAAAAACACAGATCGTACTGTACTAAACATTACCAAAGAGCTGTTGGAAGAGAGCTTTGGCGTGGCTGTGTGCCTAACGGGCAACCGCGGCAGGAGGTGTGATGCTGTCAGACGTGCCATATAACAAAGAGAAGACAACTAGAATAATTAACGGATCTCAAAATGTCTGCCAAGACGTTGTGAATAACAAGAGGAAGAACATATCTATCATTAATTTATTAATCTAGCTGAAATTCTGGCCCCTATTTTTGATACCACAAACGTACAGCTGATGATAGATGATCAAAGTAACGAGGATTAATTATCTTTTTGATCTTTAGTTAAAAATTATGTTTTTAAAAAATGTAATAATTATTTGTTTTGAAGTTTTTATTTTTTTTCAACAAATAAAGAAATCTGAAAAAAATTGAGGATATTAATAACACAAATGCGCGTCTGTCTGAAAAATATCATGATCATATCATTTTCAAAAAATGCACATTTGGGCACTTTGAACTTTCGCTCCAAATACGACGTAATATTTTTTTCTGAATTCATCTGAAAGATCTTTATAGTCGATAATTTTTTCAAATTTTTTCGTCCATTCCAGGTAAGTTGCAACAAATTTTTAATTAACAATTGCCATTTTTGCAAAAATTCAGCTCCCTCTTGGATTTCTGGAATAATACTGTAACAAATATTTTTTTACAGTCAAGGGAATATTTTGATACCAATTTCATGTAATTTCCTTTATGGGCATTTTTCATATGCTTATTCGACTACACCCTTTTTAATAATCTATTTATTACGTATTACTTAAAAGAAATTGTATGCACAAAATACAAAAACTTCCGTACGTTTATACAAAACAAATTTTATTTGCAGTGTCCTTAATCTGAAAAGTGAGCTCACTAAGCCATTCCTATTTTATCGCATTGACTGAGGAAAATAAAACTTAAGGAAATATTACTGGAGATAACTTTCTCAACTCCAATTGTCATGGTGGAAAGGACAGAATGAGCTGCTTACTTATGGTATCTTCAAAGATTCATCTCACGAAAATAGTGATGAAGATTGAGAAAACTAACAAAATTTCAAAGTTCCGGAGAGGTAAGTGTACCAGTAGGAGTTTTAAAACCCTCCACATACAATTCTTAAACATTGTGTAAAAATCAATAATTGCTCATCCGACATGAAATAATTTTTGCCTAAGTACGTTAGTCTAAAGCTGGTCGCCGGATAGAAATGACTCTTAAGGTGTCGTCTTAGTTACAGACGTCTCATTTGTGTACATGGCAAAAACTAGTATCATTTGCGTACAGATTATGTGTTTTTACTAGCTTATGAGTCTCAGTTGCGTACAATTATTATACCCTTCGCAAAAACGACGAGTATATTGTATTTGATCGGCACATTTCTAAATCAATAAATATCGCTCGTAGAGAAAAAAATTTCGTACCATTATGTTAGTGAACGAATTCTGAACAGCTTTCAAAATGTCCGTCTGTCCGTCTGTTACGTTTCTTGTAAGCACGATAACTCAAGAAAAAAGAATCCGATTGTGCTGAAATTTGGACAGTAAGTTAGTGTTGGCTAGAGGAAGAAGCCTATTGTTTTTGAACAAAATCTTTCAGTAAATAAAAATGTTATTAATGATTTAAATTTGGAAAAAAAATTTCTTGATTTTTATATTTTTGTAATTGAATAGAAATCTGGTGAAATGATATTTCATTTTAATAGTTAAATATTTATATATTTTACAAATATACATTTCATAATGTAATATACAACCGTGCAAATATGATTTTAGCTCCTCTTATAATGTAAAAATGTACATTTTTTTACGTGTTAAGTGGTGGTGTAGTTCTTACGCTTTTGACTCGGAATCCAAGGGTCCCGGGTTCGAAACCCAAATGGGGTATGGTATAGTTTTCTTTTTATTTTTACTTTTACCAACTAAGTTCATACTATAAAATTAATGTCTAAAACTAACATTATTTACAGAAAACTGCGAAGAGTATCCTATAGAATGTGTAACAATTATATAAAAAGTTCAGTGAACAGGCGAAGAGTACGTTTTTAGCTTGTTTATTTGTGTATAAGGAAAATATTTCTGAGAGTCCCGTGCGGTGTCTGTATTAAAAATGTCCCTGTCAAGATTGAACGTCTTCGGGCTTTTCTGGATATTTTCATTAGAAATATTTACTTGGGAAATAACAAAAATTTGGTTATGTAGGATACGTTAGTTACATTGGGAAAATTTTTTCTACTATGAATATATGGCAATTCGTTACTGTTCATCGATTGCGCAAAATTGCCCCTAGCCGTAATTTTAAGTTTTTAATGAAACTTTCATGTATAAATTTATTTATTGGTTGTGAAAATATAATCTGCAAAATTACCCTACTTTAGAGGTAAAATGCAATGTGATATTACGATGTAATGAAATATTCGTCCTAATATTTCAATGTAATTTTGGGATATTGTTTAAAATCCCATTGTAATTGTTATAAAATATTATTTTGGATATTCAGCAGATAACTTTCAAAGAACCATTCGCTCCTTTCATATACCATTGATCTAAATCTTCCCTTACGAACCGACTTGTCAACTTCTCTCATACACTTTCTATATCTAACATTCAATATGAAAAAACAAGAAAATAATCCTTCTTTCTATATACTGAGGATCTAAGTCAAACATTTGTTAAATTTCAAAGCCAAGAACTAGTAAAAAGCACAAAGAAAATAGGTATAAAATTTCCACTCAGTGTCTTAATAAATAAAAGATTTCTATCAAATGTTCGATTGATCAAAACTCTCTAAAAATTGTACAACTTTTTTAATTCTCTTTAAAACTCATCAGGAGAGATATATGTTCAATTCAAAAACAAAATTACCGTTAAAAAATAACAAGAAAAAATTTTTCATGTAAAAAACTGACAGGAGTATTTATTTACTTGACACATATCAAAAATAAAAAAGAATCACTTCTCTAGAGCCCCATGGATAGAAATATTTTTGGTATATTACGTCAGGTCAAGTCACCTAGGTTAGGTTAGTTAACTGAGACTCATAAGCATGTACAAACGACAGCGCCCCGTCCGTCTCTCTGTCTGCATCATTTGTACGCAATTGTTACTAATACTTCCACATCCAGTGGAAGTAACGACAAAAACATTTTTAAAAATTTTTATTGTTCAAATAGGCTTAGAATGTCATGAAACGTCGAGATTTTAAGGTTGAGCATAAAAATTTTTTTTCTGTCTTGTCTGTCAGTCTGCCTGTCGGTCTGTCTATAACTTTTGTGTGCGCACGATTACTTTGGAACCGCTTAAGATATTGACTTGAAATTTTGTACACGTATGTATTTTAACGAGATCTGGAACCAGATTATCTTTTCATCTTATTCCGTTGAAGGGTTGGGGGGTAAATGGGGGTAAATAGGTAAATCAAGCAATATGAGTCCGTAAAATTAGTCGTCCGCAAATAAGACACAACCACTATTAGTGCTAAAAATCGTTTTTTGAAATTTTTTTGTATAAAAAACACTGATCGAACATTCATTTTGGTGATCAGTTTTTACTGCAGTTCCGAAATTAAGATTTCCCCCACAGTTTCCCTATAGGGAGTAGGGGATAAAACATTAACAATAAGAGACTACACTGCGTAGCGAAAGTTGGTTCGAGTTATGTCACAATGTTTATTTTTACAATGATGGTACATCATCGCGTGTCATTTTTCAGATAGTCAGCTGTATGAAATAAAATTACCCCACAAATTGGAGTTAAATAGAATATAATATGTCCATAACCTGGCGTAAAAATGTTACGTCCACATGGGAGATTTTTAACTTACTGCATTTAATTGTCATTTTAAAAAAATGTATATTATATTAATGATGATGCGAAATTGTTAAAACATAAACACGATAGTTTCGACGTAATATGATATCACTCATAAAGCAATTTAATTGTTATATTTTGATGATCTGTTTTTTTTAGTTTACAGCAATGTAGAGCAGACATTTGAAAAGCGTGTTGTAATTAATGGAATATAGATAAGGTGATTTTTTTTCACAGGCAAGATTAATTACAATAGAATATAATCAGTGCCACTGAAATTGGATGAAATACTAGTAATATTTCCATCAAGCTGTCCTCAAAGCTCTTTAGAATGAAGAACCCCTACAAACCTATATCATTCTCTGTGGAAAGACTAACGAAAATACTTCAATACCCTAGAGCCATTTTGTTGACTATCTAAAAGCACAATTATGAAATTATTAGATCCTCTTCTTTTATTTCCACATCCAGTGGAAGTATACCGGGTGACACAGGAGATATGTAACACCCCGTAGCATGTTTATTTAAAAAGATGTAATTTTGAAATTTGGTAGACTTATATAATGCGTGATTGTCCTTTTGTTAGTACAAACACGAAATTTTTTCCACTTCCGGTTTCACCGGAAGTGACATCAACTTCGTTATTTTAAATGGCATCCTGTATATATTTTTTTCCTATCTGATTCTACTTAAATTTCTCTTCTCAACTGTGTATAGCAAGATGGCAATCGTTTTTAAAATGGCTACTGAAAACCATTTAATTGCATTAAGTCAAATTGGCTATGGTATGAAATGTAGAGGTAATTAATGCTTAGTGTGGAATCCATAAAATTGGTATTTAGTATATATAAGAGAAGCTCAGGTCCCAAAAAATTGTTTAGCATTAGCCACCCTCATTACCACCCCCACCCCATTATTAAAGGGGGTGAAAAAAAAATTGTGATTTAGTGTCTATACAAGAACCGAAGGCCTCAATTTTTTTTATATTTCATCCACCCCCACTACCACTCATTTGTTCCATTTTAACTTCAAAACAGTGTCTTAAGCTTAAACCAACTCGATATCGGTACTGTTATCCAATTTCAATGAAATAATCATAATCAGTTGATAGGATATCTTCAAACCTGGACTTTTATTTCAATTCCTGCCACGTGATTAATTTCAGTTGGGCCTAGTATACTGTCAGACTGTTACCGATTTGCTGACGCAAATAAAATAGCAATTATTTGTAATAAAAATTGCATTCGGACATTGACAACTGCAAATATGTATTTATCACACGTGTTCCTCCGACATGTATAATTAATAATAATAATAATAATTCGCCTTTATTTAGTATTATAAATATTACAATACAAATGATTTCGACAGGGCGAAGTTTAGCAGAGCTACACTTAACCCTACAGTATGAAAATAAATTAAAAACAGAGTGAACTATTATAAACGTTAAAACGTAATATATCAAATTAAGTAAAGATGATGTAAATGATGTGTGAAAAATTTTTTTAAAATTAAAGTGGACCTATCTGACTACAGTGTAATAAAAAGGAGAAGAAAGAGAATAGAAAGAAAAGTTAAATAGTTAAAAACTATAGTTAAGTTACACTGCTTGAAATAATAATACATAAATACTAACAAAGACATCTACAAACAAACAAACCTATCAAAATACATACATACATACAAAAATAATTTTAAAAAGTTTATTGATTTGAAAAGTAAAATAAATTAATAGTTTAAAAAACTAAAAAAAACATGCTTAATTACAAACACGGCTTACACTAAGGCCATTACGGGGTAGACAGAGAGAACAAGTTCGATGATTATTTTTTGCTTTTTAGTGCAGTATTTATAAAAGCATGCTTTTTTAGTTTTTTAAACTATTCTTTTATTTTTTTACTTTTTAGTCATATATTTAAGGAGAGAATTTTGGAAGTTAGATAAAACAAACAATTTGTTAAATTTGGACCGGATAATTGTAATCTACAACCTCGGTAACCCACAGATACCGATTTTCCGTAGAATCCGATGATAATTGATAAAACCTATCCGCCATGTTGACGCTGCCATTTTGAATTTTTAAGTTTTGATCACACATTTGTTTTCTACTTATCAAGCCCTTTCTTTTGATATCCATATCAAGGAGGTTGTTAAGAAAATGATAATCCGCCATCTTGGGGCGGCGGCCATTTTGAACATATTATAATATTGAGTATACTATATTGTATTGTCTTCAAAACTACACACAATTGCCAAATTTTATGATGATACAACAATTAGAAGTGGGTGAAATTCAGTTCCTTAGACCTTATTATTTACGTAGATAGTTAGTTACAGGTCAACCTAATAAAAACATGTTAATGATTTAACTTTTTTACGAAAACTGTTTAGAGGCAAATTTTTCAAATCATCACTAAGGTAACGTAAAATTTTTTTATTTATTTTTTTCTTGTTCAATTAGGCGTAGAATGTCATGAAATGTCGAGACTTTAGGTTTGAGAAAAGAATTTTTTTTTCTGTCTGTCGTTCTGTCTCCCACCCCATTACTAAAGGGGTGAAACAATTAAATTGTGATTTAGTGTGTGTACAAGAACCAAAGGCCTTGTTTTTACATCAGCCACTTTCACTGCCCCCACCCCATTATTAAAGAGGGTAATAGAATGAAATTGTGATTTAGTGTCGGTACAAAGAACAATAGGCCTCAATTTTTTTGGCATCAGCCACCCCGATTACCACCTCCACCCCATTATTAAAGGGGTTATAAAAATAAAATTTTGATGTAGTGTGTGTACAAGAACCAAAGACCTTAAAATTTCCCCACAAATGCTTCAAAATGTAAGGAGCAAAAATATATTATATGGTACACAGTTTGAATATCTAATTGGCTGATAAAGTTTCTTTTAACGTTTGACGGTTGCATTATTGAACTACCAGAAAACCGATCTGTTTCATTATCAACGGCTCACCCCGTATAAAGGAAAAATCAAATTCGTTTCAGTTAAAACTATTTGCCTTATATTATTTTTACCACCCTACAGAGCCACGTACCATTTTGTACCTTCTCATTAAGATATTATCTACATTTCTAAACATATGTTAGAATCATGCATACGAACTATTTGTTAAGATAAAATCAATTTGCGTTACATGTCTTTATGTCAAGGCCCTTACAGAAGCATAAATAAAACTGTTTTAGGGTGTGGGCCTTCAGCTTTCATGTACCCTTTCCCATAATTTATACGTGCATCCTTAATTTAAGGGCACGCTTCATGCATATGACACGACCACGCGTGTAGACTTTTACTTCGTATAGGTCAGTGCTGTAGGGATTGATGGCAACCCTAGATAAGAAGCAGAAAGCGAAAGTAAAAATTTAAATTGATGAAACTACAGTGGACCTGATAAAGTTATTTGGATAGGACCGTATATATTACTGGGAGTTTTAATGGTTTTAAAGTCGAATAACAGAATAAATATTTCAGGGTATTGATGGTAACACCTAGTTATATAAAGAATATACAGGGTGTTCTACGAGGAAACGGACTTTAATACTAAGTTCATATTTGGCACATATAATACACTAGTGGTCCTGAATAAGTACCACCTGTATTACACACAAAAAAAAATTTAATTCCGGATGTGAAAAAAAAAAATGTTTCTGTTGTTCTTCAAGAAAACAATACCCTGTATATGTTTTTTTAAAATCTCAATATTAAATTCGAAAAGTATATGAAAAACAACAAAATGGCTTCATTATTTTTTTTGCCGCCTTCAAAATAAATTCCCTAAATAATGCAACATGAGACTTATTACGTATTTACTTTTTTCAGCAATAATTATTATGTTTTAATTAACAAAGTTGCATAACAGTAGTGCACATAGTAACAAGATAACAACAAAATACCAGCAGAATAATTGTACCAAAAATAAAAAATGCAGATATTGTCATAAAATGTAATTAAAAATTAGAATTATAATTAAATTTTATTTTTAAAATGTCCTCTTCAGCTTCTGTACATTTACTAGTACGATTCACGAGATCTATCACATCTGGACTGGTTCTAATTTTTTTGTGGTATTCAACAATCCTTTGAGTTAATCGAACCCTGCAATCAATATTCACTTTGTAGACTTCACCCCTCAAGTAATCTCATAAAAAATAATGGTAGAAAACCGAAGACCTTGTCGGTCATACATGAGGACCTTGGCGACCAATCCATTTGTTTGGATATGTATCATCTAAATGGTTTCTAATTTGGTTGGAGAAATGCGGTGGGGTTCCATTGTATTAGAAATAATGTATTTCCGAAAATTCTCAAAATATCAAAAGTTATTCCAATTCCCAAACAAGGCGACATTGACGATTTTGCCAATTATAAACCAATCTCCATAATACCTTTTTTGCAAAAAATTTTGAAACCATCATATTAAAGTTACAAATGACATCATCTCATTATGAGAATTTTAACATATTTAATAATCATCAGTTTGGGTTCAGAGCTAAAATGTCCACTACGTTGGTTATAAATTCACTAACGGATATGTTAGTTAGCTGTTATAGTTTTTAGATTTAAGTAAGGCGTTCGACTGCGTATTTCATGACATATTGTTAAAAAGGTTAGATTTTTCTAAATTTTCTATTACCAGAGAGTATCATTATATCTTCAAGACAGATCCCAGTTTGTTAACTATAGCAACACGAATTCCAAGCTTATAAATGTAAAATATGGTGTACCCCAGGGCTCTATATTAGATCCAACTCTTTTCCTTATTTTTGTCAATGAGTTGCCATACAACACCGTCTCAGCAAGATCTCTCTTTTTTGCGGACGACACTACATTAATATGTTATATATAGTGATAATGATATTACCAGATTGCTTCCAAATGTTTTTAGCAAATAATTTAAAGTTAAATGAGAACAAAACTGAAACAATGATTTTTAGTTCAAGACAACACACATTATGATATCCACGGATTGTGTTAAATTTCTAGGTGTTTATCTGGATACTAAATTAACATGGGAAAAACAGGTATATGTCATGTGGTAAAATGTCAAAAAATATTTACTTATTACGTAATCTTGTGAATTGTGTCTCACAAACAACTTTATTAACAGCATATTTTGGTTTAATTCACTCTGTGCTGATCTGTGCAATTTTGGCACTCTCCACGTGCTGCAACTAGCGGTGCAAAGAAAGGCAGTAAGTGTGATCGCGGGTTTGAGTTTCAGAGTGGAGTGCAGGGAATACTTTAAAAAACTGAAAATTCCAACATTATATATCATCTATATTAAAAATGATTAAAACTTACGAAGATCTCTACTGTTATTGTTTAGGTCAGTAATAGAGCGACGAACTTACTTGTGAAAGAACATATTGGAGATGTTTACATTTTCTTTGGTGTTTTTGTATTATTAACGGGTTTAAGTAAATATCTCTTATATCTACTTGTTGTGTAGAGTTCACTAGCATAAGGTCAATGTCATTTCGATTTATTGCGCTATTTTTGTAGTGTGATTTGATTAAAACCAAAAAGTCACTTCTACCCTCTCCAGTTTTTCTGTCAATAGTGTCAATCCCAAGTCTGATAAAGTGATATGGTTGTACCCGTTACGTCAGATTGGCTAAAGTCATTGGCGGCACACATTTCTACAAAAAAATAAGGTAATTTTTTTGGGTCATTTTTTTAATTTTTCATTTTTTTAACTCCCTTCAGTTGGGGACAACCTACTGATAAATTTTCCGCATGTCATGGTAGTCACCCTGTATAAGAAAGGTTTTATTAAGCACCTATTATCACTAAGGTCTATTACGATTTTATAAAATTATTGTAAGTTACAGGTTTATAATGAAACGATCGTATTAGACTGTGAAATTTACAAATAGTGCCTTTTCTTGTTTACAACAGCTTGAGAAACGGTTTGGGACCCACGCATTTGCTTAGTTATCTCCCCGTACACTATATCTGTACAAGGTGGACCAAATTAGATGGAATTGGGGGTTTTCTCTAAAACTATTATATAATTGTTACACATTCTATAGGATACTCTTCGCAGTTTTCTTGTAAATAGAACAGAATAGAGTATGTTTATTTACAAAGATCAGTTAGTAACATTTATAATTATAGAAAATAACACTAATGAGTAAATAAACAAATAACTCATTGAAATACCGCTACGCCACCGAGACACGGCAACCCCATTTCAATCTAACTCAATGAGATAGTTACCGCATCCCGACAACGCCCCGCCATTCCGACCGCCCAACAACTCCATATAATAATGTTAGTTTTTGGACATCCTAAATTTTGTGATACCATCTTTTTTGTGAAAAAAATTATATGAAAAAAAAAAAATTAAAAAAAATATCCAACCTGTGTGGACTGTGGGATTCGAACACACGATCTTTGGATTGCAAGGCAAAATTTTAACCACCGCACCATCACATATTGCTACGAAAATTGATTGCCTGTGATATATATCTTTCGACAATCATACATATTTCAACTCATTATATATATTTTTATGAAATATATTAGTAAAATGCATAAACAAAAAAAATATATCATGGAGATAACATTTCGCAAGATTTCTATTTAAGTACAAGCGACAAAAATTAAGAGAATATATATTTTTTTAATTAAATAATTAATAACTTTTTTATTTATTAATCGATTTTAGGGTTCTTCCTCTAGCTAACACTAACTTACTTTCCAAATTTCAATACAATCGAACTTTTCTTTCTTAAGTTATCGTGCTTACAAGAAACGTGACGGACGGACGGACAGACAGACGGACATTTTGAAAGTTGTTCAGAATTCGTTCACTAACACAATGATATTTACGATTTTAGAAATGTGCCGATCAAATACAATATATTCTTCGTTTTTGCGAAGAGTATAATAACAAGCTAAAAACGTAGATATTCTTCGCCAATTTACTGAGCTTTTTATATAATGGTTACACATTCTATAGGATTCTCTTCGCAGTTTTTTTGTAAATAATGTTAGTTTTTGGACATCCTAAATTTTGTGATACCAACCTTGTTGTAAAGAAATATATGAAAAAAAATTAAAAAAAAAACATCCAACCTGACTAGGATTCGAACACGGGATCTTTGCATTGCAAAGCAAAAATTTAGCCACTGGACCATCAGAGATCACTACAAAAATTGAATGTTTGTAATATATCTTTCTGGAAACATATTTCAACGCATTAAACATATTATTATAAAATATATATTAGCAAAATGCATAAACAAGATTATAGAGATAACATTTCGCAAGATTTCTATTTAAGTTCAAGCGACAAAAATTAAGAAAATATATATTTTTAAATTAAATGATTATTAACTTTCTTATTTACTGATTGATTTTCTTCAAAAACAATAGGCTTCTTCCTCTAGCTAACACTAACTTACTTTCCAAATTTCAATACAATCGGACTTTTCTTTCTTAAGTTATCGTGCTTACAAGAAACGTAACGGACGGACAGACGGACATTTTGAAAGTTGTTCAGAATTCCTTCACTAATACAATGATATGGAAATTTTTTCTCTACGAGCGATATTTCCGGTTTTAGAAATGTGCCGATCAAATGCTACATACTCTTCGTTTTTGCGAAGAGTATAATAATAAATAAATATGACGTATAATATATCGTTGAATAGCTAATTTAAGTTGAGATTGAATAATGAAATAATTTACAGGGTGTTCCATTTAAAAAAACATGTCTATATCTCGAAAACTGAGGCATGAAAATTCTTCTTATCAGCAACGGATTCTACTCAAAAAGTGCCTTAAGAATGTGTTACTCGATTTTCGATTCCAACTTGGTAATTGAGATATACCGGGTGTAACAGGATTTCGCCTTTAGTTTTGAAGATAATTAACTGAAATTTGGGATATCCTATAGACATAATAAGCAGCACTTCTTGACATACAAGTGATTTTTTTTTTCACTTCCGGTTTCGCCGGAAGTGACACTAACTTTCGATTTTACTTCCACATCCAGTGGAAGTATAGTAACGACAAAAAATTTTTAAAAATTTTTATTGTTCAAATAGGCTTAGAATGTCATGAAACGTCGAGATTTCAAGTTTGAGCGAAAAAAAAATGTCTGTCTGTCTGTCGGTCTGTAACTTTTTTTGTGCGCACGTTTACTTTGGAACCGTTTGAGATATTGACTTGAAATTTGGTACACATATGTACTTTAACGAGATCTAGAACTAGATTATATTTTCATCCTGTTCCGTCGAAGGATTGGGGGGTAAATTGGGGTAAATTTGGAGTAAATAGGTAAATCAAGCAGGTAAGAGTTCATAAAATTGATATTTAGTATAGACAAGAGAAGCTAAGGTCTCAAAAAAAATTTTGGTATTAGCCACCCCCATTACCACCCCCACCCCATTATTAAAGGGGATGAAAAAAATGTGATTTAGTGTATGTACAAGAACCAGAAACCTCAAAATCTTTTTTTACTTTATCTACCCCCCACTCCCACCCCCTGTCATCACCCCCACCCCACTACCGATGTGGGGTATCGTTTTATGGATTTTTGGGGTAGAGGATTTCAAATATTATATTATTAAAGTTCCATAAACAATTATTTCCAGATACAAAATTTTTTCGTTGTGTGACTTGGATAGAAAATCCGAATGTGGAAGTAGCGATTCCTTGGGCAGCGGTTTTTAAATAGAACATCTATATTATTGCATTTTTGAATTCTGCATAATTTTCTGAATTCAACGATACCAAATAAGTGACATATCAAACGTCAATATTTTTTTATGATATAATTTTTGGTTTTCCATTTAAGTATGCCATGACGGTTATTTTAAGTGACACGTGTAATGCTAGGAATATCGAAATCCCGTCAAAAATACTAAATTACGTGATTTATGAGCAAATAAAGTTCATCAAAATGGTTCTTGGGGCAAAACTCAATTTTTTCAAATGGAACCATATTGGTACCGTGGTCATTTATTAGTACTATTAATACGGAAGTTATTCATATGTCGCATTAAAATGTGCGATAAATACAAACAAAATGACAGCTAAAAGGAAATAAGAAAATACAATTTCGTATAAATTTTCGGCATTTTTAACACAATTAACAAGAATTTTAAACAGTTTTTAAAGACACAATATAAACACCGGTAAACCAACTAATGTTTGACTAGCTAAATATTTCATTGTTTTCAAAGCCACCTTAGTTAGTTACTTCTTAACATTTAATTAGAACAAAATTGTATTTTCGTATTTTCTTTTAGCTGTAATTTTGTTTGTATTTATCGCACATTGTAATAAGACATATGAATAAATTCCTTATTAATAGTACTAATAAATGGTACTACGGTACCAATATGGTTCCATTTGTAAAAATTGAGTTTTGCCTCAAAAACCATTTTGATGAACTTTATTTGCTCATAAATCACGTAATTTAGTATTTTTGACAGGATTTCGATGTTCCTAGCATTACACAGGTCATTTAGAATAAATGGGAACCGTCATGGCACACTTAAAATTGGAAAATTAAAAATTATATTATAAAAAATATTGACGTGTGAAATGTCACTTATTTGATATCGTTCAGTGGCGTAACTAGACGTCATGGGGCCCCAGGGCAAAACATTGTTGGGGTCCCCAGGCACCGGCTGGGACCCTTAGTCTTCCAGGGCCCAAGGACGCCGGCTGGGGCCCCCTTGCTCTCCCGGGGCCCCGGGGCACTTCCCCGGTTTGCCCTGCCATAGTTACGCCTCTGATATAGTTGGTTTCAAAAAATTATGCAGTATTCAAAAATGTAATAATATACAGGGTGTTCCATTTAAAAATCGAAAGTTAGTATCATTTCCGGTTTCGCCGGAACTGACACTAACTTGTATGTCAAAAAGTGCCGCTTATTGTGTATATAGGATATCCTAAATTTCAATCAATTATCTTCTGAACTAAAGGGGAAAAGGGGAGTGTACCATGATCCTGTTACACCTGGTAGAGGTCATCCAAAAATGCCCATTTTAAAAAAACGTTCTGTAGCTCGGTAGTCGAAGAAGATAGACGATCGCGGTTTACGCCATTGTTTGTTTCTCGAAAATCGAGCTCAGGACACTTATATTGGTTTTTGTCTACCTGCCATAGTTTTAGAGAAAATGTAAAGTCCCATTATTTTGGTCCACCCAGTACAAACCAAAGTTTACCCTATTCCACATTGTCAAAAGCCTTACGATTAACGAAGTCTGCTTGCTTAAAGGATATTCGCTAAAATAGATCAAGTTCAAGTCTGAATTACAGAAATTTTACTAGCGTGTGATTGCCAGCAATTTATAGAAGTTTGTCATTTATTCCTTTCTTATGTTTTATTTTATTTGTGTATTAATCTGTTGAAGTCTAATTAGGGACAAAACATAATATGATATGAAAGTAAATTTACAATCCGTTGCAAATGAAATGCATTTCCAAAATATTATTAGTCATTCCCACACGATACATGCATGTAAAATGAATATTACACTCGCTTTCGCTTTTGTTTCAACTTACAATTCCCCGTACTTGAAGAAAGTCATAATGAATGACATTATAACCGGGCACGATCTTTTAAAATTTCAACAATTTTCTGAATCAACACGAAACATCTATTTTCCTTTTATGCAATGTGATTGCACATTTACATACGTAATCCTTAGTAGTTTTAAAATATTCGCGCAATTTTAAGAATGTGGGGATTTCTAATTTCATTTTCGCATAACAAATTCAACTTTAAATTCGCTTTGATTCACGTCGTTATGTTATAGTTCTTATACGAGGGAACTGAAATAACACATCTATAAATCCTTACTTGTCGAGTAAAACTGAAACTTGCAGGGAACTGTCTTATCCCAGACGACAGAGAACAAAAACTTGCAAAATGAATTTTTTTTTTAATGAGTTCGTGAAAGTGTATAGAATAATATCCTAAAAAGTTTACATTCCGCTCGGATGCAAAACATAATAAAAAAGTGAAAAACATTTTTTTTCATCCGTTTTTTCAAAATTTTGAAATTAAGTCAGGGTAGGAAAAAATTAAAAATATAGGTAGATAGACCATGTGTTTCTGAACAAAAAATGTCCTAATAACATTCATCGCTAAAGCCACGGTATTCCTGGAAAAAAATAGTGAAATAACTCCGTCACTCTGCGAGGCCAAGCGCACGGTTAAATGCATACTATGGAACCTCTAAAAATTCTTAACAGTAAAATATAGTATATTATATTACTAGGAGTAAAACGCACTCTTTTTTTGTGTTGAGCCCAGGATTTGCGGCTGAGGCGAAGCCGAAGCCGCAAACTGGGCGAAACACAAAAAAAGGCGTTCTACTCCGTGTAATATATACTATTTTTTCTTCAAGCGTATTAAAATGCAAAAATTCATTTATTTATCATAAATGTACAAATATTCAAACTACAGTCTTACATGTTGACACAATATGACAAGTGGCTAGTGGATAGCGCGCCACCGGTGGCTTTCGGTATTAACATTATGTTACTAGTAAAACAATACCCACTACGGCGGCGCTTTCGGAACTAACATTATGGTACTAGTAAAACAATGTCCACTACGGTGGCGTTCGGTACTAACATTTTGTTACTAGTAAAACAATGTCCTACTTCTACTTCTGTTTTTGGTGACATAATTTAAACATTTTAATACGCTTGAAGAAAAAATCTTTTTTCTCTTTCTGATTACACATTTTTAACATTTTTCTTAGTGAGTAGAAGGATAAATAGTGAGTATGGAAGGAAAATATACAGTATCGGAAAGTGTTGGTTTTGGGATGGCAATAAGAGCAAGCGAAAGTGACAAGCGGGAGCGAAGCAAGTAATCGCGTATAAATTGTCTTGATGGGGCGTGACCACTCTTTACCTCTGCTAGAGTACTGATAGACGCCTTTATTGTGGGTGGTCGGTTAAATCGTTGAAATTAGTGTAATACCAAAACAAACACTTTCTAAGTCTGTACAATTATGAACGCACACATAGCCGCTGAATCGCTCGCATGAATTTTTACGTGCCTTTACTGTATTGTATTTATTACAGGTACTCCTATCTACATTTCAGCTTTATCCAATGGATTCCTTATACATTTGTTAATGTATTGGAAAAGTTCCAGTATTTATATTCAAAACAATCAAAAATATTTTCATAGTTATAAGGATAAGATCGTGAAAATCGTAATTTCTTATCATGATCTGATTGATAATATTTTCAAAAAAATGCATACAAATAAACGATTTTGTGTTTGAACATTCGAAAAATATACATTTTTTCCGAAATAGTGATATTTTATTTTTTCCAATGGGTCAATTTCTCGACAAGTTACAGCGTCCAATATATATATTTATCAAGAAAATCATCAAGCAAGGAAATTAAAATGATTTGAGAAGTACTTCTTTGTGAATCCACGTCACTACAACTTAATAAACCATATAATCATGAAATATACATACCTTTTAACAGTTCTCAATGAAGAAAGAATTTTTTTGAACGGCTTTTATTTTTTCCTATATTTTTTATTGCGACGATTGAGTTTGGGCGTGATAATATATATAAGTATATTTTTCCCATCCATCCTTTGCTTGTATTATTTAAAACAAAAAAGCATCAGAAAGCTACAATTTCCATCATTTAAATGAACCAACACTCATATAGATTGAACCAATTCTTATTTAGTGACATGTAATTCAGTGCATTGGTGTCACAGTCATGCGTATTCAAGCGCGCGCACGCATGGATCTCGCTCCGAGTTATAACGTTACACTTGACTATTTTTTTCCAGAAAAACCGTGGCTTTAGCGATAATTTTTGTTAGGATATTACTTCCACGTCCACTGGAAGTATAGTAACGACAAAAAAATTTTAAATTTTTTTATTGTCCAAATAGGCTTAGAATGTCATGAAACGTCGAGATTTTAAGTTTGAGTGAAAAAAATTTCTGTCTGTCTATCGGTCTGTCTGTCGGTCGGTCTGTCTGTAACTTTTTTTGTGAGCACGTTTACTCTAGAACCGTTTTTTATTTTTCCTAGCATGACTCAATTTCAAAATTTTGAAAAAATGTATGAACAAAATTTTTTTCACTTTTTTTTTATATTCTGCATCCGAGCGAAATGTAAACTTTTCAGGATATTATTCAATACACTTTCACGAACTCATTAAAAAAAAATCATTTTGCGAGTTTTTGTAGGTAAATACCTTCATCGACTAGGCTATCTTACTATAGCAGTTTTTTTGCTGGAACTTGTAAATATTAAGTGTAGCAAAAATTTTGGATTAAATTCTAGTCCTGGAAGTAAGTAACGTCACTGAAAAGAACATAAACAATACTAAAATCTGAGAAAAAAAATTTGATGCACGATTTGATCCACTTTTAAACAATTGACGATTCAATTTTCGACTTTTTTAGGCGTTGTTGTCAACATGCCAACTTGAAATTTGGTATTACGATTTAACTCCATTGGGGGCATATTCTCCTCAAGTTTCGTTAAAATATAAGCGTTATTGTTTAAGTCATCATCAATGGTTTAAAAATGGCTCCTTCCGATTGTTTTCATCTGTTGCAACTTTAAAAATTGATCAAAAAAGGTTCGGGCAGATCTAGCTTCCTTCGCAATTTCATTATGAACAATTTACTTTTTTCTTCATTGTGATACGAGCTACACAACTAAAGATATTTAAGAAAAATCGCAAGAAAACACAATCCTTTACGAGGAATTCGCAATAATAAAACGACAATTCAAGCAGTATCTAAAATCGTGGCTGACATAATCCGGGGCTTTGAGGTGGTCTTCATACACTTCTATAAAGTTATGTGACATTACCAAGGCCTTCGACCATGTCAAACATGACCTGTTACTGAAGAAGTTAAGGCACAGTAGAATAAGTTTTATTAAGGTAACTACTTTCTAAATAGTTACCTTAATAAGTGTGTCTCTTTAAACGACCATTCTTCGAATACTCTTTTAGTCAGACATGGTGTGCCTCAAGGCTCTGTCTCGGGGCCTCTACTCTTTGTTATTTCCATCAACGATATATTCACATATCTCTTTCCGTGTGTATTATTTACGAATGACGCAACCCTAATTTGTACTGATAGATACTCAAACAACCTAAACATTTTAACAATAAACAGCAAAACTAAAGCCGAGAAACAGTTCTTTACAAATTTCTTAAATAATACTTCCAAGACACAACGGCTCATCTTTTCCACTAACCCTAAAAATGATGGGAATGCAGATGTGGGGCTGCTATGAAAAAAACCTTTTACTAAAGCAAATAAAAAACCGCTGCCCAAGGAATCACCTCTACCCCGAAAATTCATAAAACGATACCCCACATCGGTAGTGGGGTGGGAGTGGTTATAGGGGATTGTAGTGGGGGTGGATGAAATAAAAAAATATTTTGAGATTTCTGGTTCTTGTACACACACGAAATCACATTTTTTTTCAACCACTTTAGTAATGGGGTGGGGGTGGTAATGGGGGTGGCTAATGCCAAAATTTTTTTTGAGACCTTAGTTTCTCTTGTATATACTAAATACCAATTTTATGGACTCTTACCTGCTTGATTTACCTATTTACCCCAAATTTACCCCAATTACCCCCCAACCTTTAGACGGAACAAGATGAAAATATAATCAAGTTCTAGATCTCGTTAAAGTACATATGTGTACCAAATTTCAAGTCAATATCTTACACGATTCCAGAGTAAACGTGCGCACAAAAAAAAATTACAGACCGACAGACAGAAATTTTTTGTTTCCCTCAAACTTAAAACCTCGACGTTTCAGGACATTCTAAGCCCATTTGAACAATACAAATTTAAAAAAAAAAATTTGTAGTTACTGTACTTCCACTGGATGTGGAAGTAAAAGGATTTAATTCTGAGATGTTAATAACATCTTATTTGGTACCTTTTCAGCCACATATCACTTGGTGATGGTCTAATTTGATGAGGTAACTCGACACATGCTATAAAAAAGGTGCAGGATCCAGAGACCAATAACCTTTCCCTCTTTTTTTTTTAGAAAATGGGAACCGCTTCTTTTTAAATTCTAGTCGTTTATCTGTTTAAATTTGGGATAAAGCGACTTCAAGTTATCTGATCTTTTCATTGTTATTGCCGTACTGTATTACGTTACATTAATTTTGCTTTACGTTTACTATAAGTTAAATTAATCTAGACCTGACACATAAAGAGGGGATTTATTTTTAGATAATAGCTTTAGATAACTTCTACATGACTGAAAATTTGAGCTTAGCTTGGTGATAATGTAATTAATAAGAGTCACAAACACAAGCGGTTCCAGAACTGAACCTTGGGGAGCTCCCGAACTGGTACAAACTAAACAAACAAGTTGTATGGAAACCTACATTTAACTTCAAGTTTGTCACACATTTGAGTTGTATATTTATTTTTTTGTTAAAAAGGTCGCACTTGTGATGTCTTTGTAAAGTCAAAACTGTGACTTTATCGTCTTGTACAAATCTCTAGTTTTTTAGTTTTTTTTAAAAATAAGGCAAAGGGAAACATTGTGTTGTTCTTACTATTCTCTGCCCCTCGTACAATTATAGCTGAGAGCCTCGTTATGTGAAAATATAAAATTTGATATCCAAATTAAATAAATCCCACGCTTTAATACGGCATTCTTAAGCTAACCCAGGCTGTTTCTAGAAATTTATGGCGAAAAGTATACCGGCTGAATATTTAATTCGTGTGTTCTTACGTAACAATGTGATATAGAAAAAAAGCCTTAATAGAAATTCCCTCCTAGTAACAAACTCCTGAATCGAGAACTCCATAACAGGATTTATCATAACGTAAATTCTAGACGAGTAGTAGTAGTATGCTGCCAGATCATCAATATACAGGAGTAATATTAATCTGCCCATTTTTTTTAACACGATGGACTTTAAAGTTGTGTGCGTTATTATCACACAGTTATGGATAATTTTTTCTGTAATAAAATTTCCGCAGGAGATTACAGGGTGCAACATATTTTTCTTTTTGTGTGTATGTGTGTTCTTTTTTCAAAAACTTTAATATAAACCTCTTATACCGGGTGCCACGTGCTAGTGACTCCCCCCTATAATTCCTTTATTTTTTAACTTATTAAAATTTGGCGTGCATAAATTATCTGTAAAAATGGATCTTTGGACATAAAAACAGTATGAAACGATTTCCGGTTTAACCGGAAAGGACCGCAACTTTCGATTTTTAAATGGAACACCCTTTATATTTTTACATACTTGGATTCAAGACAACATTCTGAATATACCATGAGATTTTCGCAAATTTTTGAGTCGATTTTAAAGCATTTTAAAAGATTCGTCTAGAGTGCTTTGGAATACCAAAATTTGTTCTACGGCAGATAAAGTCCACGGGAAAAATATAATTACTTCCACATCAAGTGGAAGTATAGTAACGACAAAAAAAATTTTAAAAATGTTTATTGTTCAAATAGGCTTAGAATGTCATGAAACGTCGAGATTTTAAGTTTGAGCAAAAAAAAAATTCTGTCTGTCTGTCGGTCTGTCTGTCGATCTGTCTGTCGATCTGTCTGTCTGTCTCTCGGTCTGTAACTTTTTTGTGCGCACGTTTACTCTGGAACCGTTTGAGATATTAACTTGAAATTTGGTACACGTATGTACTTTAACGAGATCTAGAACTGGATTATATTTTCATCTTGTTCCGTCGAAGGATTGGGGGGTAAATTGGCGTAAATTTTGGGTAAATAGGTAAATCAAGCAGGTAAGAGTTCATAAAATTGGCATTTAGTATATACAAGAGAAGCTAAGGTCTCAAAAAAAATTTTGCCATTAGCCACCCTCATTAACACCCCCACCGCATTATTAAAGGGGATGAAAAAATTGTGATTTAGTGTGTGTACAAGAACCAGAAACCTCAAAATATTTTTTTACTTTATCCACCCCCACTACCACCCCCACTACCACCCCCTATCACAACCCCACCCCACTACCGATGTGGGGTATCGTTTTATGGGTTTTTGAGGTAGAGGATTTCAAATATTATATTATTACAGTTCCATAAACAATTATTTCCACATACAAAATTTTTTCGTTGTGAGTGACTTGCATAGAAAATCTGGATGTGGAAGTAGTGATTCCTTGGGCAGCGGTTTTTTTCGTTTAATTTCATTAATAACTACTTACGAAGCCTCCAAAATTGAACAAATCACTTTTTTATCGAAAACTTTTTTTTTTCAAATGTTCAATAAATTATAGATTTTTTTCTGAATTCATTGATATCCATTTCAAATCAATGCTATTTGTTTTTCTATTTTATTGAATTTATTTAAAAATAAAAAATCACTTTCAATATAATTTTTCTTGAACTTTAACGTAGTTGCCTTTGCAAAAATCATATGTCTAGTAATGAAATGTGAATAACTACCTTTTACTTCCACATCCAGTGGAAGTATAGTAACGACAAAAAATTTTTTTTAAATTTTTATTGTTCAAATAGGCTTAGAATGTCATGAAACGTCGAGATTTCAAGTTTGAGCGAAAAAAAATTTTCTGTCTGTCGGTCTGTAACTTTTTTTGTGCGCACGTTTTCTCTGGAACCGTTTGAGATACTGACTTGAAATTTGGTACACATATGTACTTTAACGAGATCTAGAACTAGATTATATTTTCATCTTGTTCCGTCGAAGGGTTGGGGGGTAAATTGGGGTAAATTTGGGTAAAATAGGTAAATCAAGCATGTAAGAGTCCATAAAATTGGTATTTATTATATGCAAGAGAAGCTAAGGTCTCAAAAAAAAATTTTGGCATTAGCCACCCCCATTACCACCCCCACCCCATTATTAAAGGGGATGAAAAAAAATGTGATTTAGTGTGTGTACAAGAACCAGAAACCTCAAAATATTTTTTTTACTTTATCCACCCCCCCTCTACCACCCCCTGTCATCACCCCCACCCCACTACCGATGTGGGGTATCGTTTTATGGGTTTTTGGGGTAGAGGATTTCAAATATTATATTATTAAAGTTCCATAAACAATTATTTCCAGATACAAAATGTTTTCGTTGTGTGACTTGGATAGAAAATCCGGATGTGGAAGTAGTGATTCCTTGGGCAGCGGTTTTTTTGTGAATAATAGCCTTTTGGTTCTCGCTTTTGTTTCTTAATAGGTAAAGTACTAGTGCAAACTATAAGGATTAACAAAAATTATTTTGAAAGTGATTTTTGATTTTTAAATAAATTTAATAAAATAGAAAAACAAATAGCATAGATTTGAAATGGATACCAATTGAATTCAGAAAAAAATCTATAATTTATTGAACAGTATGAGCCCCCACCTTTTACTTCCACATCCAGTGGAAGTATAGTAAAGAAAAAAAAAATTTTTTAATTTTATTGTTCAATAGGCTTAGAATGTCATAAAACGTAGAGATTTTAAGTTTGAGCGAAAAAAAAATGTTCTGTCTGTCGGTCTGTCTGTAACTTTTTTGTGCGCACGTTTACTCTGGAACCGTTTGAGATATTGACTTGAAATTTGGTACATATATGTACTTTAATGAGATCTAGAACTAGATTATATTTTCATCTTGTTCCGTCGAAGGGTTGGACGGTAAATTGAGGTAAATTTGAGGTAAATTGATAAATTGGTAAATGAAGCAGGTAAAAGTCCATAAAATTGGTATTTAGTATATACAAGAGAAGCTAAGGTCTCCAAAAAATTTGTGGCATTAGCCACCCCCATTACCCCCCCCCCCCCGCCCCATTATTAAAGAGATGAAAAAAAATTATAATTTAGTGTGTGTACAAGAACCAGAAACCTCAAAATATTTTTTTACTTCATCCACCCCTACATTATGCCATGGGGGATATAATGAGTTTTCAGGGATGGTTCTCTTCCAGATATTTTCTAATTCTTGAAAATTATTCTAGTTGGTCTCCACTTGCTGTGGTGTAGCACGCCTGGTGGCGTCAAACCATCTGTCGTGGTTGTCTGTAAGGCACATAGCATAGAAATTATCGCCTTCCATATCCAAGCGGATCAAATTATAAAACGATGATAATAGCCTGCGAAATACTCTAGGCTTGTACCTATCCACCAAATGTTTGCGAAAATTTGTTAATTTAGTTAATAACCGCGCTCGTTACCGCTGAGCTGTTAAGGCCTCCATACGCCACGAAACTCGGACTATTCTTTTTGATAGAAAATGAACGAAACATAGTGTGATATGTCGTTGAAAATAACATCTACTTTCGAGTAGTACAATGAAAATTGAATATTATGTTGAAAAATGAAATGAAAGTTTCAGCTCCAAAGAATTGTATGTTGTGGAATAGTAATTAAAAATTCTACTAAAAATATATAGTGAGTGTACCAGAACGATATGATGACTAAAAAAAAAACTGGAAGATCTCTTTCCCAATTTTTTAAGAAGTGTACTGATAGCAGTGAAAATAACAAACTAAACATCATCTGCATTGGTGACGATTGGCCATTCTTATTCTTCTACACCCTTTCACGAAAATACCTCAAACTACTTCGAAGTTAACTCTGGCCAGTTATATCTGAAAACCCTGTATTTGTGCACACTTGATCCTTTTCATCACTGGCCTATTATAATGAAAATGTGTGAAAAGTTTGGTTTCGTTCAGAAATATGAATCGTATCCTGACTTCTGCAAACCCCTGTATGCATTGTACAGTAACAATGTTATATCGTGTTATTTTAGTATTCTAAACGAGATGCTTAAAAGATAGTTAGCTGTAGAACGCATATGGTCTAATTGTAATAGGGACAATTGCCCAGGGCTACTCGACATACAAACCAAATTTAAATTTAAAATTTCGAGCATAAAGAGTTGGGCTTAGAAGGAACATTGACAGATGTCCACACATATGGAGTTTTTCCCTATTGGCCTGAAGGTCTATGATTTCTCTCCGACAAATAATTGCATAGGATAAGCTTAATTTCAGTGATGAAGACAGACTACGCAGAGATGCAAAGGATGCACTCATTACATATCTGAAAGTGTATGTATAAATAATTCAAATTTGGAAAACGGATTTAAGTTTTTCTCAACCGGTAAATACTTTTTGTGCGTCACCATACGAACTTAATTGACCTATATTTTCTTAATTTATTAGTCACTCATTCTGAGGATTTTACGACATGTTTTTGTTTATTTCTTATGTCTCCTTAACGGAATCGTGTGACTTCCTCTACCTTCACTATAGCTAGAATCTTCTGGAATTTCGCTTTGAGTAAAATGTTTCCTAGTTAGTTTTTGTAAACAAATTTATTTATATGGTCATTAACATTCTGAAAGCATATATTGTTGAATGTATTTCAGCTCTATGGACACAATTCAAACAAAATATATTTAAATTACATCATTTAACGTTAAATAATTAAAATGGCAACAAAATAATTATTTTACAATCAAAACAAAAATAAATTTGTGTTAGAGACAAATTTTTTACGCTTACAAGACTGCAGGTCATATCTAAAAGATTGTTCAAGTATCATATATACTACACATTTGCTGGATACAGGAAAATTTCTTTATATTTGTTCTTGCAAGTGGTAAGTAAAATAAATTGTTGTGCCCAGATGCCTCTCTAAGAATTTGGAAATTAGCAAACTTAAAATATCTCCACAGTCGATGTTATCATGTAAAATCTTATAAGAAAATTAAATATGATCTGTGTCTACAGATATCTAGACTATTTACGTTCACCCAGAACTTTGAGCTCTTCGTGGCAATCCCATACCAGTCAGGAAAATGCCTTATTAGAGGTTAGTGTCTTTAATGGCACCTGGCTGTCTGATCTGCTGGTTCCCATATCGTCGTTTACTATTCTTGCGTATACATTCGAGTATAGCCAAAATTTCTGTCTGAAGCATAGTGGAGCTTGCACCAACCATACGAAGGTCCCTATAAAGTCCTTCGTCGTGCACCCAAAACTTTTTTTTTTGTTTATAAAAATGATTCAGAACATGTAATTTCGATTGATAGAGTTAAACCAGCATTTATGGATTTTGATGACACTATCGTTCAACCAAAGCTTTCTAAGAAAAAAGTAACTTTTTCTATTAATTACTTATATTTTCCTTTAGCTGAAGGGAGGGTTATGTAGCGTACATCGTAAAGGAGGGTTATGATGCACTCATTTCACCCAATAGGTTCAACTTTTTAATAAAGCCGACTTGTAGATCGGTTTTGTTCCGATCCCATTCGTCTATTCCAGGAAACAGGACGTTAAAGGGCAGTTCATAGTTGGTCACGGTAGGCATCACATCTGAAAGCATTCCCAGGATGTCATGACACTTCACGTCATCTGACAGTCTGTTGCGTTCCATGATGATGGAATGCTGGATGCTGCGGCATATTAATGTTGAAGTCTGTATGTTGCCCACCTGGCCTCTCTCCAAATAGATATGGAGAGGGGGTAGATCCAGGAGGATTTCCAGAGCAGCTGACGATGTGGTACTTATTGCACCAGTTATTGCCAGGCATGCTTGTCTCTGTAGACCAGAGAGTTTGGCTTTGGTCGTTTGTTGTAGCCCTTTCGACCACCAAACTATGGAGGCATACGCTACCATTGGTCTTATGACCGTAACGTATATCCAATATGTTTGTTGGGGACCTATGCCCGAGGTTTTTCCACAAATTCTGCGACATGTCCACAGGGACAGTCTTGCTTTGTGGATTACCTTTTCCAGATGGGAGTTCCAGTTAAGTGATTTATCTAGTGTAGCACCTAGGTATTTCACTCCCCCCGCCAATAGAGCTGCTAAAGAGGGCGGTTCTAAATTATTCAACCTTCTTTTTCTGGTGAAGGGTACTATTACAGTTTTGTGGGGGTTAAAAGTCATCCGTTCCCTCTCACACCAAATATGGACTGTATCTAGCACCTCCTGAAGGGTATGAGAGATTTTCCTCTAACCATAATGACTAGATCGTCCGCATATGCTTGAATCTCGGCTTCCCACAGAGTGAGAATGGCCAGCAGGTCATCCACAAGCAGTGACCAAAAAAAGAGGGGAAAGAACCCCACCTTATGGCCGCTTGTGGCCTTAAATCTGGCCGTTTTACCGAGTAAAGAAGTCGTAATGATTCTATTTTCAAGCATAGCTTGAATTCAGCCAGTTATAATTAGCTCAACCCCTCTAGCAGCCGCCGCTGTATATAGGGAGTTGGTCATTGCATTGTTAAATGCTCCTTCAATGTCGAGGAATGCCGCCACCGTAATCTTTTTTTCCTAAACAGATTGGGTTATTTTTCCGACTGGGTTATTTAGTGCTAGTTCTGTTGATTTTCCTAATTGATAGGAATACTGGTGAACATTCAGACAATGAGTGCTCAGGATGTTTCCCCTGATATGTCCGTCCAGCACCTTTTCCAGGCCTTGCAACAGATATGATGTCAGGCAGATATGTCTTAGCGATTTGGGGTCTGGTTCTGCCCGACCCATTTTTGGTATATATACCACTTTAACCGCCGCCCAACTGGATGGGATGTAGATCCATACCAGACCAGCTCTGTATAGTCTGATGAGGAAGGAGTACATCGCGTACTTCACGTTGTTAAGGTAGATTTTTATTTTTGTGCTTCTACGAATATATGAAAAATAATAACAAAAAAATAATGCTTTTTGTATTTCAGACATAATCTTATTGATGATAATAAACATTTATTTAATTCGCAAGATTTTCATATTATATGCCTTCAGTCCCGAATGTCCTCCGAGAGGAGTTAGATTTTGAGAATTTTGTAACCTCCCATTCTGGCCTTTTCCTGAATCACCCAGTTGAGAGGAGGAAGGTGGTTTAGTCTATCGAAGACCTTTGAAAAATCGGTAGATAGAACGTATGTTTGTACATTCCTACAATAGGATCAGAAATAAACTCTGTACTATTAATTAAATTGGTAACTGTTGAACCTTTGAAAAATACAAGTTGAGCTATTATTTCATGTCTTACATGGTTAACAATAAAATGGTGTAAGAGAATTTTAAATACCTTAGCAAAATTATTTATTATTACTATCGGATAGTAGTTAGAAATTTCGGATCTATCAACCTTCTTAAAGACTGGAATTATTTGTGGTACTTTCCACTGAAATTTAGAGGACTCAGTGATAAGTTGAAAAATGTAGTAAAGGGTCTAGGTACAGATAATTTAGGTTTAAATTTTTTTAACGCAATCAGTTCTTCGTCTTCTGTAAAACAGGCTCTATTTAAATGTGAACTTCTCTCAACAAAAATTATGCGCGATATTTTTTGTTTCAGAAAACGATTGCTGAAACGAGTTAGCAGAAGAATTGGTAATTAGTTGAAGATTAGATATAAATTCAATATTGTAATTCATAAAGTTCGGTAGGTCAACGGTTTTTTTTTTGTAATTAATAAATTTCCAAAACGAGGACGAATTATTAACTATATTTTCTTTAATATGATTAGAATAAGTTTTATAGGAATATCATACCAACAACACTGTTTTATTTCAATCAAGTCATTGACATTAGAAAATCATATGAATATCTAACTCCCCATTTTAGAACCAGTAATAAATGATATATAGGTATTAAATATTTTTCTACGGGAACACGTTTGCTTCTTTTCTAATCAGAAATAGAAATGGGTACAGGTGTTCCACGACCGGACTGAAAATATTTTGTCGAAATACGCAAAATAAAAATGGCCTATGCACTCGCTAACATACAAAAACTTAAGTTATATTTTTATGTAAAATGACCTGCCGAATAATGGAGGTACCGATTTGATTCGGAATTGCGAAATCGGAAAAATCAGAATTTTAACCTTTTTTATGTAATTTACCGGAAATCCACAATTTTACATTTGTCATGCCATTACTTTATTTCTGGCCATTGTCTCGGCTTGAAAGTGTAGATATATATATACTGAAACATGATGAATCGATTTCTTTGCAAAAAAAAATTTTTTATTCGAAATCACGTGGATTTTTCAATAACGCCATTGAAAATGTCTGTACTGAAGAAACGTTTTTATTACTGAAGATAGAGTACTAGCATAAGCAAGTGAAATGTACTTTAAGATATGAATTAATTTTTTAAAAACAAGATATCGTTGTTTATAACAGTTTGGTGACCATAGAAGTGTAATAAGTTGTACGCACAGATTGGCAAGAACAATTTAAACAAAATATTGTGACGTTATTTCCCAAATAGCAATTTTAGATTTAGTATACTCTACAAGAAATTCTGAAAGCTTATTTCTACGACAACTTATAAATATAAAACTTACTTAAAACCTTTATTAGAGTACAGGAGCCTACCCAGAGAAAGACCCACATAACTCTTCTTAAAACTACCATTAAAGCTTTCAGGTTTTAATGAATCATCTAAATCTTTACTCGTAGAATATTTGAAGAGTATTATAAAACTATATTTTGTTTAGGATAAGCACTATATTAAAATTTAAAAGGTACGCACAAATGCATTGAGAAAACGTTTTATATTTGATTAAGTAAATATAAAAGCAAATAAATCTATTGCTACATTTACATCATCCACACAATATATGGGCCGCCATGCACAGTTATAAAATGAACATATGGCGAATATTGAGAGACAGTATTTACAAATAAAGGAGTCCTCACAGTGGCCTAAAATCTTCAACGAGATTGAGTTTACTGTAAAACACAAATTAAAAAAAATATATGGATTACTAATTTTTCTTTTCGGTGACAAAACCAAACTTGGAATCTCCCCAATATGGCTGACCCTATACATTGCTTGGTTGCTAGAAATAATGGCGGCTGTAAGAATAAACCCTACTAGCTGTGAATAATTCTACTTCTAACGTGTTTTGTCTTAAAATGTCTATAAAATTACCAATTGCTCTTTAATTACGCCGATTTGTTCCTGCAGAAACCTATTTTAAGTCTCATTGGTTTTAAAATATGTTTTAAAACTTCTAGGCCATTTCAAAACCTATTCTAGTAATTAAGTAATTAACGCAACCGGGTTGGGTTATGGCGCCTGTAAAACCTAACCTAAAAATTCGGTTTTATTTTAAGATTTTGCTACATTTGTAGAAAGTTATTGGTAGTACTGCTTGCTATGTCGCAATGTCGGTCGGTAATGGATATTGCCTGCACTCTTCCAGACAACCTTGTCTTTGAATTTGGGGGTTGTCTACTATGTGTGTTATGTTTATTCATCCACATACACACGGCATCCACAAATATGTGAAATACCAACGAATATTTCTTAATACAGCTTTAAAATTACATATTTTAAAACACTACAATCTGCACAAATAGAAACCAAATCCTTCTATGGTTAAGCCTGACTTATTATAGGTTTCTGCCCATTTCATTAAAGCTCTAATAAGTTGTATTTATGAAGGTTCGATTCGAAACTTAGTGATCTCAAAGCATATTAGATTTATAGCCAGCATTAACAATTACCCTAAGATAATTTTATAAAGCGATTATAAAACCTCATTTCCTAAATTCTTCAATAAAACTCGATCCTCCTAAGTTGGACTTAACATCTAGAGAGTTTTATTGAAAGCTTGACAAATAGCTTGTTAAATTAGACATAACCGAATAAAGACTACAATATAATTTAGTTTTAATGTAAATTCTTGAAAGCCTTTTTAAAATTTTCTTTAAGACAAGACTATCTTTGCATTTTACATTTATTATAACTGGCGTAAATCACTGGTTTATGAGGTGGTTATTATAAAGCACTGATAAAACCTAAATAAACCTAAAAGGAATTTAAATTGTTACTTCGGTTGCTCACCAGCTTTATGAATATTCCAATAAAAACATATTTTAGGGGCCGACTCCGGCCCTAGCTGGTGTTATGTGTTCTTGTATGTAAATTAACCTATATTGAACAACCCATCAGCATTAGAAATATTCACAACCAGTTTTCCATAATTTTATCTCGTTTAATTATAACGAACCATGCGATCTTTTATTTCTCTAATATTAATTAGGAATTTTTTTATTTCATCTCCATAACTGAATGAATAGACAGACTAGAGATGGTGGTATGTAAATGTTGTTTATCAATAATCTGACCAAGGCGACCAATTTAAACTTTGCTGCAGCGGATGTCAAACATATTTGTCTGTAGTGGATATTATTCTAATCATAAATACGTAGTCAAAAATACAATAATAATTTTTTATATTATTATCACATTTTAAATACGAAATAAGTATGCAGAATAAACATGTTTAATGACACATCCCCACAAAAAAAATGTCAGACCACCGAACCAGACCTATGTATTTCCGGTCGCTGAATCTCAATTCGAGGTCCAAAAAAAATCGTACACCCCCAAAATCATTAGCTAGAGCTAAAAACCACCCCTGGAATGGGGTAAGAAGATTAAGCTACGAGAATTAAGGTTAAACATCAGCGTACATACAATAGATATGAAACACACCCACAGGGAGGGGCGAAAACTACCCCCTATATATAAAAAAAAACGATCCAAAACAGCAATGACTGCTGAAAAAGCTCGAAATGTCTAAATTTTGTGATAAGAAACTACATTAGGTTCGATGTAATCTTCATAAACTGCCCTATAGGGTTGAGAACAACCACCTTCAAGTTTAAAAGGCACGAGAGAAACAAGAAAAAACGTAAAATCCAACAGGATTTCTATTTTTATATGATTGGTTGAAATTGCGTAGTACTCTAAAATGGAACTTACGTACCATCAACGTCCTACAGTGTCAACCCTCACAGGGTGTGAAAACTACCCCCTTTGTAAAATTTAACTATAAAAAGTTACAGTGACTTCTATAAAAATTCAAAACACCTGCGTTGTGTGGAAGTGAGAAGAAATTAGACTATGTTCGACGCTGTGCTTGAAAACCACCCCACGAGGATGCGAGATGCCACCCCTATACCCGTAGGATGCTGGAAAAACAGAGAGAAACTAACCGGATTTATATTTTTATGGATGCTATGATTGGCAAAAATCGTGTTGTACACTTAGGGTTTGAAACTCATGTCCTATCAATGTTATTAAGTCACTGTAACTTCTTATAGTTGTTTCTTACATAGGGGGTAGTTTTCAGGTGGAATTGAATAACAACAGTGGTACGTGACTTTCTAAGTCCAACTCTGAGTACTACACAATTTTAATCAATCATAACATCCATAACAATGGAAATACTTATAGATCAATGTTTTTTTCTTGTTTTTTCTGTGTCATTTAAGGTAGGGGTGATTTTTTTCAAGCTGAATCTTGAATGGGGGTAGTTTTCTGAGGGTTGACCCTGTAGGACGTTGATGGTACGTAAGTTTCTAGTTTTATTTTAAAGTACTACGCAATTTCAGCCAATCATGAAAATAGAAATCCTATTGGATTTTACGTTTTTTCTTGTTTCTCTCGTGTCCTTTAAACTTAGAGGTGGTTCTTCTCAACCCTATAGGGGCAGTTTATGAAGACTACATCGAACCTGATGCAGTTTCTGATCACTTTAACAAAGCTTAGACATTTCGAGTTTTTTCAGCAGTCATTGCTGTTTTGAATCGATTTTTTATATATAGGGGGTAGTTTTCGCCTCTCCCTGGGGGTGTGTTGTATGTACGCTGCTGTTTAACCTTAATTTGTATAATTCGATTGATTGAGATGTAACAACTATTCTCGTAGCTTAATTTTCTTTTTACCCCATTCCAGAGGTGCCATTGGTTCTAGCTAATGATTTTTTTTGATCTTGGATTCGAATTCAGCGACCGAAAATACATAGGGATACATGCGTCCGGTTCGCTGGTCTGATTTTTTTTGTGGGGCTGTGTAATAATCGTAAACAAAAATCTTTGCAAATAAATTCGTTTCATAACATACTGAATTCAAATGTCAAATAAAAATTTCTTTGTGTGTAGATCTTTCCTTGTAGATGTTAGATTCAGAATTTTCACTTCGGATTTGAAACATAAGTAAAATAGCATGGTAGAATACAATGGTTGAAACTGTGTCATATTCGTCATAAAAGGTGATCGCTAGAGATGTGTAAATTGTTATGATTTTTATAAATCATGTTTTATTATATTTTAGAACAAAACACTACCATTTATATGAATTTTACAGGTCGACGTATTAAAATGCCTTTATCCATGACAATTTTGAATTTTAAGACGTGTCTATTTCATTTTTTGACCCCCCGACCCCAAAAGAGGGTGTTATAAGTTTGACGCGTATGTTTGTATGTTTGTTTGTCTGTTTGTTTGTCTGTTTGTTTGTCTGTTTGTTTGTCTGTTTGTTTGTCTGTTTGTTTGTCTGTCTGCGGCTTCATATTTCTTCAACGGGTGATCCGATTTTGATGTAGTTTTTTATTTGAAAGAGTATTTTGTCAAGAAGGTTATAGGCCATATTAGATTTTGATGTTTGGTCGCCATCTTGAATTCGCCATGTTGAACTTCTCTAGAAATGGTCCGATTGAAGTGAAATTGAAAATGTGCAGACAATTATGGTAGCCCAATATGATTTAGGCCTCATTTTGATTCGGTCATATGAAACTGGTACGATTAGATACATTGATCGGGGGTTTTTTTAAATTTTCAATTTTACTTGTGGTTATACTTGACTCTTATTGGTCCTAGAGAGATGATTGAAGAACAGTTTTATACAGAATTTAGTAAAGTACAAAAAGTTATACAACTTTTTTGAAATAATTTCGATTGTTTTCAAATTATAACCCAATAATTGCATCTTTCGAAACTAATTAACAAATGAACCAATCAGTAACGGTTATGCCAATATTCTACGTAAAATAATTGTGTCGGGGAGTGGACTACTTACTATGTGGCGTGCTAATAATTTAATGCAAGCAATGAGATATAGATGATATTGAGAAATTAATTTACTATTGATATTTTTAATAGTTCAATCGTTTATACAACTTTGCTATTTCAATTTTGCAAATTGATGAAAAGTTTCTTGCATATTCAGCAGTCTACTTTTCTTTTACTGTAGACTAATGTAATTTTGTCTACGCATTAACTTGAAACTAAAATCGACTAACATATTATCAAATTGTAGTCATTCAGAAACGACTGTTCATTGATAATAGCAATAATAAATATCTGCATGTACAGAGGTGGACTAAATATTATTTACTATATTTTATTTATTTTTTAAAATTAAGTAACACGTGCAACGCGTGGTCATTCACAAATTAATGTTTCTAATTTATACAGAGTGGGCCATTGAAAACGAAACAGATGGTTTTCGCGTAGATTAAATTGATTTTTTTTAAACACTTAGACGCGTAAACTTGTAAACTCAATTGTAAATCGTTATAACTGTCACTGTTGGTGGAATGTTTATCTTCCCATTCCATTCGTAGCCTGATAATAGCCAAGACGGTAAATAAACTTTTTTTGAACGTTGTCCATAATTTCCGGTGATATGACAAATTCTTTCCTTTAAATCTTCCACATTCATTGGGCGATTTACGTATCCTTTGCTTTCAAGGTATCCCCTTAGAAGTAATCGAGGGGCGTCAGATCTGGCGCTCTGGCTGGTCACTCAATTGCCCCCCTATTTCCTATCCAACCATTTACCGAAGAAGTCGTTTCTAGGAAGATCTGGTTCTTCTGGATCTGTATACAAAGTTACCATTGTGGGGACGAGGGTGTCTTGAACAAAATGCAAATACCTCGCACCGGTTAGAGTCTTGTCAAAGAAATAAGGAACCAGAATTCATTCATCAACTATATCACACCACACATTCAATTTCTCGGGGTTCTGAGTGTGGCACTCCATCATCGAGTAGGGATTCTTTGTAGCCCACTAATAAGAATTTTGCCTATTGACAGCCGTCTAAAGCAAAGGTAGCTTCATCCTAAAATAATATTCCTTTTGCAAAGCTATGATCATTATTGCATAGTCCTTGCAGTTGTCCACAGTACTGATTTCACCGATCAAAATCGTGTTCAGTCAGAAGCTGCGAATGGAGCGTAATTCGAACATTTAATTTAGTTGTTTTTGAAATTTCTTCATTTCTAGTAGTTAGTTCATTTTTGAATTCTGCATAATTTTCTGAATCCAACGATACCAAATAAGTGACATTTCAAATGTCAATATTTTTTATAATATAATTTTTAGTTTTCCATTTAAGTGTGCCATGACGGTTCCGTTTTTTTCCAAATGGCCCGTGTAATGCTAGAAAAATCGAAATTCCATCAAAAATACTAAATTACATGATTTATGAGCAAATAAAGTTCATCAAAATGGTTTTTGGGGCAAAACTCAATTTTTTTAAATGGAACCATATTGGTACCGTGGTACCATTTATTAGTACTATTAAAAAGGAATTTATTCATATATCATATTAAAATGTGCGATAAATACAAACAAAACTACAGCTAGAAATCATGGCACACTTAAATGGAAAACTAAAAACCGCTGCCCAAGGAATCACTACTTCCACATCCAGATTTTCTATCCCAGGTCATTCACTTTACCTATTTACCCCAAATTTACCTCAATTTACCCCTAACCCTTCGACGGAACAAGATGAAAATATAATCCAGTTCTAGATCTCGTTAAAGTACATATGTGTACCAAATTTCAAGTCAATATCTCAAACGGTTCCAGAGTAAACGTGCGCACAAAAAAAAGTTACAGACAGACCGACAGACAGAAATTTTTTTTTCGCTCAAACTTAAAGTCTCGACGTTTCATGACATTCTAAGACTATTTGAATAATGAAAATTAAAAAAAAAATTTTTGTGATTACCACTAATTTTCGATTTTTTTTTTAAATCACTTGTATCTCAAAAAGTGCCGCTTATTATGTATATAGGATACCCAAATAAATAATCAATAAATTGGTAACGAAATTTTTTTCGAAAAAAAGTCACTCTTCCTTTTCTCTTTAAATTCACTTTTTCTACTATGCCATATCATCGAAACTTTCAAATTTTTAAGGCCAAGAATTTTCATCGAAAAATTTTGGGTCATCAGACCTGTAAATTATTCGGGCATTAAAGATTACCGAATTTGAAAGTATCGATGATATGGGGTGGTAGAAAAAATGAATTTAAAGAGAAAATAAAAAATGACTTTCTTTCGAAAAACGATTCGTTACCAATTTATTGATTATTTAATGTTTAAAATAGGCAATTTTAAGTGGGCCATAATTTAAAAACCTAAAATCGAAATGCTGTTAAAATCTAAATTTGCTGATTGTTGTAGTTTCTCAACAAAAAAATGCCTGATATGATTTCTCGAAAAATCGACCATTTTTTTTCTTAATAAAAATGCACGCCACTGACTGAAATAAGTTTTGTTTTACTGAAAAAGAAATATTAAAGATCTTTGATACCGATCCAAATTTGGTTGAAATTGGATGACCACCAACTGAGCTACGAAGGTGTTTCCACTTGAAATAGGTCACACTGTATATACAGTGTATCCCAAAAGAAATGTATAAGATTCATAACTTTTCTTCACAAAAATACGTGTCATTGTCAAATTGTTAATGGTGCACATTTTGAACATTTATTGTAATAAAAATGAAGTTTTGAATTGTAATAATTGTAATAGAAAATGAAGTTTTTCCTTGGATGTCTAAAAAAAATTATATCACTGAATTCCTTTGTAAAAGGTCTCTCAATTTTTAGAATAAAATATTTGTCCCATTTAAAAAGAAAAGTGTAAAAAAGTGTTTTTTCCTTACGTATAAATAGAGCAATCTGATATTATTAGTTGACGTGTTTTTGTATTTTTGCGAACGCAAAGCACAGGAAAAGTTATGAATTTGATACATTTCATTTGGGACCCACTGTATACAGATGATCAATTGTGTATTGTCTTTGAGATGCTTCAATTACAAGGCTGTACTACAACGGCCCTGATATTATTTTCGATGTGATTTTGTTCAATATATTATAAATATTGTGATGCAAAACAGGATGAACTGGCCACAAGGAATTCCCAACTTATTCTAGCTTAGAGGTAATCGGTAGTGGAATCTACGTAAGTGCACTAATAAGATTAAATAACAAATTTTTGCGTAAACAAATCTATTTATAGTACTGAATAAATACAGGTACTTCGCGGATCCGAAAATAGAAGGATTTTTGGCCAAAATCTATGTTTAAACCTTCGTTTACAGTTTGGTTTAAATAAGCCTGAGGCAAATTAGAATATTGTGAATAAGATTCCCAGGTCCTTTACTATGCCACGTTCCACGCCACAAGATGTTTGAAGGAACAATAAAAATAAAACTGCATTGTTGATTACAAACGCTAAAGTTTTATAACTTCATTCAAGTTCTGAAACTTTACCGCTCCCAAGGATTATTATTTAAACATTTTAGAAGCGCAAGGATAAACCAGAAAATTTATTTCCATCAGTTTGGAAGTTACTTTAATAAATACATTTGTCTGAGGTATTTTCAAACAATGCTGCTCCGGACATCTAGAGCGCGCAGTAATAAAAATGGCCATTTAAGAACGATCCTCCCGAAGAATCATTAGTTGGTAACTTATAAAAAGTTAATAGATTGTTATCTAGTATGCAAATACAGGAACAAGAACATTTTCACCTTATTTATGTAATACTAGTCGTTTATTCTGGATGTATTACTTAATCCACATACATTACTACTTAGAGAAATTCCCTTCTTTGTTATACAGTGTGTCCCAGGATAGATGTAACAAGAAGTGCAATGGACCAAAAATGTTGGAATTTTGGAATGGTATTTGGGGATCGAGTCCTGCTTGTTGTAAAACTAAAGTATACCAAAAATGACTAGATTTGGTGTTCTACAGGGTGTTTTATAAGCAAAGTTGTAAAAATCACCACTAATAAAGTACCTTTATTTTTCAAAATATGAAAAAATTCCACTAAGAAAAGTTATTTAGAATGCAATTTTACACCTCTATACCAAATTTCAGGAATATAAAATTATTTTTTGAAACTTCCCATTTTTTGCGAATTAAGAGTTGAATTCATATTTGAAGTTGTGTAGGAGCAAATGTTAATCATCTCAAAAAGTAGGCCATTGTTAAATAAAAAATTGAATATACGAGATGTAAGACGGTATAATGTTAATCGAACTAATTGTAAAACAAGAAACAATTACTAACAGAAGATTAATGAGGTTTAAAAATTATAACAAGTAATAAATGTCAAAAACATAACAGATTCACAAACAAATTAATTATTGACCAATACAAAACAATGTTTACAATTTTTTTATTATTCGACGTATCTACCACCCACATCCACACACATTTCGATCCTTCGCCTGCAGTCCTTAAAACTGTTTAGAATATGATCTAACGGTATGGAGTTTACGGCATTTGTAATTCTCTGCTTCAATACTGCTACATCGTTAGGAAGTGGTTCAGCGTAAACCAACTGCTTGAGGCGACCATAAAAAGAAATCCAATATTGATAGGTCTGGGGATCTCGCCGGCCACTTGATCGGTCCATTCCTGGCAATCCAATTTTCTCCAAAATTTAAATTCAACCACCGATTAACCGTTTCTGTGGAGTGGCCAGGGCAACCCTCATGTTGAAAACGAACTAAAGGCATATCTCTTAAAATATTTAAATGTTCTTCAGAAAATCTTTCAAGAAGCTGTAAATAAGTGTGCTGGTTTAACCTTCCCTCAATGAAATAAGGTCCAATAACTCCAACGTGATAAGAAACGGCACACCACACATTCACTTTTTTATAATATTTTGTCTACAATGAATTCTATAATTTGGATTTTCAGAAGCCCAAAACCGACAATTCTGAGATGAAACAACACCATTGGTTGTGAATGTGGATTTATCTGAGAAAATTATGAAATGATAAAAAAATCTCTCTTCCATGATTTTTTCTCCAATGGTCAAACAAAAATCCAACCTACGGCTGTCATCTCCCTCTTCAAGCGTATGTTTATAATTTGCTTTATATGCCCTAATTTTCTTTGCCTTGTAAATTCTTTGGAGTTCAGACTTGCTAATATTGATCTCTCTCTTAGTGGCATCCTAGGATTTTCTATAACAGAGGCATGAGCTATAATAGCCCCAACATTGTCTTCATCATATGCTTTTATTTTTCTTTTCATGTTAAGAACACTACCAGTAGCCAGAAACTTTTTAATTATTCTCATAGCCTGAGTACGTGCCAAGCCAGTGTTTGGAAATTTCAAATTAAATTGGCTTACCACTTCTCTTAGCGTGTTTTCACCGCCAATTCCGTAGCACTGCACAATATAAATTTTTCCACGCACTGTGAGTACCATTTTCACTTAATTTTTTATGCTTGGTTCGTTAATTTCAAACAGAAATTAAGAATAATATTGACCACGTTTGACAGATATGTCAATAATAAATGATAAATGTGTATCCACTGCTTTTCTCATAGCCTACTTTTAGCTTCTACATAACTTTAAATATTAATTCACAAAAAATAATTTCTATGCAGTTTTAATTGAATGGTTCAAAATAAAATACTAATTTATTGAAAAAATGGGAAGTTTCAAAAAAATAATTTTATATTCCTGAAATTTGGTATAGAGGTATAAAATTGCATTCTAAATAACTTTTCTCAGTGGAATTTTTTCATATTTTGAAAAATAAAGGTACTTTATTGGTGGTGATTTTTACAACTTTGCTTATAAAACACCCTGTAGAACACCAAATCAAGTCATTTTTGGTATACTTTTTTGGTATACTCAATCCCCAGATACCATTCCAAATTTCCAAAATTTTTGGTCAATTACACCTCGTTACATCTATCCTGGGACACACTGTATATTAAAATTTTACAGGAAACTATTACACCAAAATATTTAAAGTAACAGGCATGGTAGCGCAGTGGGCTAAAGCGTGTTGGGTGGCTAGCACGCTTGGTCACACTGTCCATCGTGTACTGGGTTCAATCCCCAGAACCGACACTTGCACTGTAGGTGGGTAATGGATATTGCCATATTTTCAATCGTATAACCTCTTTCGGGAGAGCCTTGGTTTTGAATTTGGGAGTTATCTAATATGTGTGGAGTGTGGTACGTTAGAAGAAAACGATTTAAAAAGGCGATTTGATGTCGCACAAAAATGAATTAGGTACTAATCTATATATAACAGCCCAGTCGACAGAGAACATTTTATAGTGAAATCTACAAAAATTTGCAAAATGAATAATTTTTTTTTAACGAATTCGTGAAAGTGCATAGAATAATATCCTGAAAAATTTGCATTCCGCTCGGATGCAGAGCATAAAAAAAATTGAAAAAAAAATTTTTTCATCCATTTTTTTCAAAATTTTGAAATTAAGTCAGGGTGGGGAAAAAATATTATAGACCATGGATAGACCACGTATTTCTGAACAAAAAAGGTCCTAATATAATTTATCGCTAAAGCCAAGGTATTCCTGCATGGAAAAAAATTAGTGAAGTAACTTTGTCACTGCGCGGCCAAGTGCACGGTTAAATGCATACTATGGAACCTCTAAAAATTCTTAGCGGTCCTAACGAGTAAAATAAGGCTTTTTCTCTTTCTTATTACACATTTTTAACATTTTTTCTTAGTGAATAAGAGGATAAATAGTGACTACTGAGGGAAAATATATAATTATGAACGCATACACAGATACCACACATAGTCACTGAATCGCTCTCATAAATTTTTACGTGCCTTTACTGTATTGTATTTATTACAGGTACACCTATCCACATTTCAGTTATATCCAATGGATTCCTTATACATTTGTTAATGTATTGGAACAGTTCCAGAATTTATATTCAAAACAATCAAAGATATTTGCATAGTTATAAGGGTAAGTTCGTGAAAATCGTAATTTCTTATCATGATCTGATTGATCATATTTTTGAAAAAATGCATACAAGCAAACGAATTTGTGTTTGAACATTCGAAAAGTATACATTTTTTTCTGAAATAGTTATATATTATTCTTTCCAATGGGTCAAGTTCTCGGCAAGTTGCATCCCTCAATATATATATTTATCAAGAAAATCATCAAGCAAGGAAATTAAAATGATTTGAGATGTACTTTTTTTTGAATCCACGTTACTACCACCTTAATAAACCATAAAAATCATGAAGTGTACATACTTTTTAACAGTTCTCAATGAGGAAAGAATTTTTTTGAAGGGCTTTTATTTTTTTCTATATTTTTTATTGCGACGATTGAGTTCGGGCGTAATAATATATAAAGTATCCCATCCATCCTTTGCTTGTATTGTTTAAAACAACCTATGTTTGTGTGCAAGATTCATATCACCACCTTTAAAACTTAAAGAAATATAAATGTTTGTATGACTTGGTTTACAATCGCAAAAAATTAATTCTAATAGGTTCGAAGGCAACGCTCTTTGAGTGGATTGAATAGGAACAAGGTCTTCATGGTCTTCTTTTTTTTCCACACATACTTTAAGAGATCGAGCTAGTGGCTTCCAATCCATTTCTGAATCTAAAAAGTTGCTGATGATAACATATTAGTTGCCGGAAAATAACCTCTCACCACTATCATACTTCAAAATTTACGCTGAGAATATGCTGCCCACAGAGTTTTCACTAGAAGGCAACGTAGTTAAATTGTCTTCACAGTTTTATTGTACAAAACATATCTTAGCTGGTTGATCTGTTTAAATTTTAAAAGAAAACTGAGTCCTAACTTCACCATTTCCAATTTCATCAGTTTTGTTTTAAAAATACCTCAACTAGTAACAAACAATTGCTTTTTCTATAGAAAAGCAATTGTATATCCCCCCCCCCCGTATCCAGCCAGATTTACTGTACTATAAGTCGAAAAGGGGTTTTAAAAATGAAAAACCTAAGAGATTTCTTTTTATATTTGTCTCGCCTAGCGAATGGAAGCATAGTCTATGTACTTAGTAACATGAGGTGCCAAAATATTTCAGTGCCGGCTACCAGCACCAAATTTTAGCAAAAAATTGCTTATCTATAATATAAACGACAATGTATAAGTTGTGATTTGCATAATAGCTAAATAATAAAAAAAACCGCTACCCAAGGAATTACTACTTCCACATCCAAGTCTCTTACAACAAAATACTATATTTGCACTTCGCTATGTGGAAATAATTGTTTATGGAACTTTAATGGTATAATATTTGAAATCATGTACCCCAAAAAGCCCATAAAATTATATGCTACATCTGCAATAGAGGTGGGGCTGAATGAAGTGAAAAAAATTCTTGATGACTTTGGCTCTTGTACACACACTAAATCACACTATTTTTTCACCACCTTTAATAATGGGGTGGGGGTGGTAATAGGGATGGCTTATGCCATTTTTTTTTGAGGCCTTAGCTCCTCTTATATTTACTAAATACCAATTTCATGGACTCTTACTTTGCTTGATTTACCTATTTACCCCCATTTACCCCAATTTACCTTTCAACTCTGCAACGGAATAAGATCAAAATATAATCTAGTTCCATATCTCGTTAAAAAAAACATACGTGTGCCATGTTTTAAGTGAATATCTTGAACGGTTCCAGAGTAATCGTGGGCACCAAAACGATACAAGACTAACAGACAGACCAACGCAACAGACAAATTTATTTTGCTCAGGCTTAAAATATTGACGTTTCCTGTTATTTTAAGCCTACTTAAACAATGAAAATTTCCAAAATTTTTTTTGCGTTAATATACTTCAACTGAATGTCGAACTAATACGCAGAAAATGGCAAGGCAAAGATATAAAAAATCAGTGTGTGCCGTAAACTACACGATAGAAGTAAAGCCTCTATTTCAAGCATTTTCTTCGAGGAAACCTACTACGCATCCATACTACTCAAGATCACCCACTGTGCATCAAATTGACTCGAGGAAACCCACTGCGCATCCATATCACTTGAGGTAACCTACTGCGCATCTATAGCACTCGAGAAAAGCCACTACGCATCCATACTACTCATGGTAACCTACTGCGCATCCATTGTACTCGAGGAAAGCCACTGCGCGTGCATACTACTTAGAGTAACCCACTGCGCATCCATACTACTTGAGGTAACCTACTGCGATCCATAATACTCGAAAAAAGTCACTGCGTATCCAAAATATTCGAGGAAAGCCACCGCGCATCCATAATACTCGGGGAAACCTACTGCGCATCCATAGTAGTCGAGGAAAGCCACTGCGCATCCATTCTACTCAAGGTAACTTTAACAACATAATATTTGAAATCGTCTACCCCAAAAACCTATGAAACGATATGCTACATCGGTAGTGGGGGTGGGGGTGGTGGTAGAGGGTTGGTAGTGGGGCTGGGTGAAGTAAAAAAATATTTTGAAGCTTTTGGTTCTTGTACATACACTAAATCACAATTTTTTTTCATCCCCTTTAATAAGGGGGTGGGGGTGGTAATGGGGGTGGCTAATGCCAAAAATTTTTTTGAGACCTTAGCTTCTCTTGTATATACTAAATACCAATTTTATGGACTCTTACCTGCTTGATTTGCCCATTTACCCCAAATTTACCCCAATTTACCCCCCAACCCTTCGACGGAACAAGATGAAAATATAATCTAGTTCCAGATCTCGTTAAAGTACATATGTGTACCAAATTTCAAGTCAATATCTTAAACGGTTCCAGAGTAAACATGCGCACAAAAAAAAGTTACAGACAGACCGACAGACAGACAGACAGACCGACAGACAGACAGAAATTTTTTTTTTCGCTCAAACTTAAAATGTCGACGTTTCATGACATTTTGAGCCTATTTGAAGAATAACAATTTAAATTTTTTTTTTTCTCGTTACTATACTTCCACTGGATGCGGAAGTAATTATGAAAATTCAAAATAAGTGGCTACAATATGGCGGCATAAATTTGTGAAAATATAGTATATTTTTTGTTTTGCTAGTTTAAGAGTAAAACAACTAAAGCATATTATTTACAGATTCATTGACAAAGCTGGCATTTGAATACAGCCCAATAGGCAGGGTAAAAGGTCATAGTCCAACCATCTTCCAGACAGAAATTTACGTCATAGAATCACTAGAAGACTCAGCAACAAATCTGAGAATGTTACCCTCTATATTCGTGATTTAGGGTAAGTCTCACAATGACCACGCATGTAAGTGAAAAATTAAAATTGCAAAAGTTAATATTTCTCTTCAAAATTTATTTTACACATATAATTTTTTTAAAACTGTATTTAAATATCGCTTCTAGCGGAAGCTCTTGACAACGCTTTCTTAATATCTAAATTGTCAGGTTCGCACTAAGCACTTTCTTTCTTGTCTTTGAGTAAGAGGTGCTAAACATTTTTCCCTTTTCAATTTAAATCAAGAGACATGCTGTATATGAGTTTTATTTTGAGTTTTTTCGCGCATAAATGTAAACATTGCATCTTGTGAGTTCGTTAGTTTACACCTGCCTTTCAACAGTGGACGTTAAAACTGGATTAAGGAATTAAAAAGAAGGGGGTACGCATTTCATTGAAACAAACTTAGTTGCAATGTGATAAAAACAATTCAGCTAGATTGTGATAACAAAGGATATAATTTGCTGTCAACCAGATTTGAAAAGAATCTTATTGGCTATCATGCAGTTCTGTTTTTGCGAAGTTATATTAAACAGACTTGCTTTTAAGTCAGGTAAGTACAGAAAAACATCGTAAGTGAAGAATCAATAACATTCAGTCAGTTCACGTCGATTGTATCTGCCCAAAAACAACTATAAACTGGATGCGTAATGATAATTCGACTTAAATAACAAAAAGATGTCTGGCTCTCAATTGCAATGCTTAATTTTCATGTCCCATCATACTGGTTGTCACGCATTGTTAAAGAAAGCATATACCTGCCTTTTTGTATTTTCTCATTTTATTTGATTCTGCGATTTGCAGAACCTGAAGACAATCGATAATAATTCAAAATAGTCGAAGAGCGACACCTTCGAAATATGCATAATAAAAATGACCTGCTGAATTCGATTATGGAGAAAATCTGGATGTGGAAGTAGTGATTCCTTAGGCAGAGGTTTTTTCCTTATAACTTGATACGTAATTTCTTGAGTTTACGGCCAGATAAAAATAAAACATTATTTTCTTACGATTCGGTTTTTTAACAATCCTCAAAGAAATTACCATTTTATATAAAAAAAACAAAAGTATTTTATATGTATGCATGGGATTAAGTGCTACTTAAATAATAATATTTTAATAATAGAAAGAAGCTAAACACATTCAATATTTAAAAATATTTGTAATGTTAAAAAGCAAACTTCTTAGAAAAATATTAAATAAATAAGTACCTTTATTACTTTTTTAAATTTAATAATAGCGAAACATACATTTTTAACATGTAGTGCACTCCTACTTCTCTTCTCTCTTCTTTGCCTCGCTCCTCTCATTTGCACTTTTCGGATAATCTTTTAACAGCTTCTCTGCTTCGTTTTCCATAATATACTCATTCATGGGTCCAGCTAAAATAAACGTAGTTATTATTATTTGAACCACTATTATCAAAAAAAGATATGAAAAGTGGGTAAGATTCTAAATAATAGAAATGATTGAAGGATATAGGTATAACCGAGGGTATAGCCTTAGTGAAAAATAATAATAATTTACTGAATTATGAAATCCATACAGTATACTGACAATAAAATGGCAAGGTAAAAGACTGTAATAGTGTCGTGCAGTCTGTCCATCTGTGTTCTCTCTGATATAGTATCATATCTTTCGTTTAAAAGTGTAATAAAAGTTTCAAATCATTATCTTAAAGCATAATATTTACTTACTTATTTTAATCCACAATTAGTTGCTAGATGGTTTTAAAATTATGAACTAAGTACATTATTTGTCGTCATCCTCAAATTAAATTTCATCAGGTTTATTGTCATATTTAACAATACTTACTTCACACTCAAAGAAATAGTATGGGTAAATTCAACAAAAAAAGAATTTTTAAACAAGAGGTGATTGTTACTTTAATTAATAAAAAGTTGTCGTACAACAAAACAAACATTAACTTAAAAAATAGATGAATAAGACTATTATTTTGTTCGTCTGACTATTATTTTGTTGAATAATGTCAAAATAAACTAGATAATAGTATATTTTATTTTTAACTATTATCGAATTGTAATTCTAACCCAGTATTAGTTCGCTGTATTATTGTACTTGGTAGACAAACCAATATTATTGTCGTCTTCTAGAAGTTCTAAAAGAATTACCATAAAATTTGCTTGCTTACCACGTAGTCTATTACAGAAATTATTCCCAGATGACGCCACATACAAATCACTGACAATTAGCAATCATGCATTATCTTATACTCTTATGAATTTATAGAAAATTAATAACATGATTGCAATGTTCAAATTCTTTCAGGGATCATCGATATATTTGGATGGATCTTATAAACGATCTCTAATCTTTGGTTTGGGTGGTCTGATGTCTCAATACTGAGATTTTGGCTAACCAAAAAAAACTTCATCATACAATAATGTGTAGATCAACCTAAAAATTAGTTGGTGAACAAAAAACAAAGTCGTTGTACTATTTAATTGTCGACCAAATTGAAAATGGTTAGTGAACATAAAAAAATGTCATTGTACTATTTAATTTGTTACAAGAAGATATGATTATTAAACTACTATTTGTTTACGAAAACAAATAAAGTTGTATGACTATTCTTTTCTGATTGATTTAACTATGAAACTAGATAGGCGCGATTTCATATGCTCTTTTTGGTTGAATTTACCTATCATTTTCTTTGAGTGCACTATTCAATTCTTGAGCCAAATTAATTTTATTTCGTAGGTTTCTTAGCGATTGTGTCACTTAAAACACGGGAGTGTGTATAAATCCTCCCTTTTTAACTCCCTTTGGCATTCTGAAAGTATGAAAAATCGTATTAAATTTTCAGTCTCAATCAGATAAGTTTCTCATAAAATGAAGTTTGATAGGTTATGTTATATTTTTATACTTACTAGTGAAATATTTTGTCGAACTCCTCTATACATTTCCTTAAATATATAAGGAATAAAAACCAGACTGCAACCAACAGCTATTCCCCGGACTAATGCCCCGCCGAGCGCTGAATTACGTATTACAAGCCTGGCCGCGTTAGTGCAATAACTATGTATTGCCAAAAAACGCTAAAGTTTCGATTTTAATAGACACCAGCCGAAAGACTTATTCCTACTTAAAGGAGCTTTCGTGCCAGCCATCTCATATCACTTGCAGACTGCAGTTTCGAGCTATTGGCTCTCATCAGTGCAAGGTAGGTCTGAGACGGCTGGAACGAGGCATTTGTTCACTCTTGGTACATGACGAGATTTAAAGGAGTTCGACAAAATATTTCACTAGTAAATATTCTGCCCTCTAAAAGCATACCTTCTTTCTATATTTTTATACGTTTGTGCTCACTTTTATAGTCTGGAATGAAGACACTCAAATAAAGCTGAAATAAATAGATAAAACACAAAGATACAAGTTTAAAATATTTCATACAGCCACTAACAATGATTATTATTTAAATATTTGAGAAATAAAAACTAATAGCTGTGTTTGGGGTATATTTGCTTTGGCTAGTTTGGCCGGCCGGAAATCAAAATAGCGCTGTATTTAAATACATTAGAGACATAAATATATGAGGTACATTTTAAGGAGATTCAGGGCTCTTCATCGGATATCCCCTCTTAATCCCGATGTTAGTCGACATACTTAATGCTAAAATGAAACCGATTCAAAATAGCCCATTGACATCCATAAAAGGATATCCTGGGACGTACTAAAATGCGCTGTCTTGAGGACGTCATAAAATATGATATCCTAAAAGGTACATCCATTTTTCTATTTACTTTACGTACTGGGATATCCAGGTACGCCAATTTGTCATCCCATATCCCGATTGTGCTGTGTGGGTCTAAATTGAACCGAAATGATGGAATTGCTGTATACTTAAAAAATAATATTCAGGTATTATGAAATATATAAATACGAGGGATAAATTTAAAAAGAAACTAAAAAATACGAATAACAGAATTACTTGATAATTATAAAAATATAGAAATAAATTCTTCCAATCCATTAGTATTACTAGCGCTAAGCGTGAAGTTATATAGGATGATAAAAAAAAACCGTACCATATTTTCTATGGATACTGTACCGCCACATTTTAAACAGTATGTAGTTGTACCAGTTTATAAATCAGGAAGTCACACCAATATTGCTAATTATGTACTAATTTCGCATACAAAATTTTGGAAAAATGTATTAAAAGTAGAATTATCACAATATCCCAGTAAACACACACACACGTTAAAAAAACGTTTGAAAATGACGATAACCGAACGTTACATAAACGTAACTAATATTCGTTGAATAAACGCAAAAATGTCGCCGAAATCCACGGAGTTTTCCACTATTAAATAGACTACTAATCAACGTTAGTTAATTAAGGTATTTTAACGATTTTATTATTGGTGGAAAACACATAATATTATTTACTTGTTTTATAGTAAACCAACATACGTCAGAAAGACGTTTTAAAATCACTTTATATAAACGTGAATAATATTCGTTGAATATACGCAAAAATGTCGCCGAGATCCATTAAGTTTTCCACTATTAAATAGACCACTAATCAACGTTAGTTAATTAAGGTGTTTTAACGTTTTCATTATTGGTGAAAAACACGTAATATCAACTGATTTAAACATGAACCGAGGTGCTCAAAGTGTTGACGTCATTCCACCCGAAAATCTGTCTCGAAGTTGCGATTATGCTGTTAGAACCCGGCGATTTGTCTAATCTGCCAAAGATTATGGGGATTTGGAGACTATTGAAATATTTTGACACAAGAGTATGCAGCATATAAGTGCCGAAAAGAGAACAATGAAAAGGCAACTAGGAGTGAATGACGTCATGCAGCGTCGATGTTCTTGATTCATTTTAAGGTCTATAGAGATCCTAGAAAATTCTCGTTTTTTGCATTTTACTCTGAAATTAAGAGATCTTTGGAAAATGTAATTAAAAAAATGCTAAAGGAGCTCATTGTCTCGGTTTAAAATTTTAGATACGTATTTTGAAACATCAAGAATCGATTGCCTACATAAAATTGTACCAAAGATAAAACTAGTGGAAGCATTATACTCTTCGCCGATTTACTGAGCTTTTTATATAATTGTTTCACATTCTATAGGATTCTTCGCATTTTGCTGCAAGAAAGGTGATGTGCGCTGCCTCGCAGGCGATCAAGACTCAGCACTGTTACTGTACCAGCTGACAACTTTTCCACCCACATACTTGCAGCTGACTATGTTTTTCGTGGATCTCAGTATAAATGTTATCTTATACCCAAATTTCAAAGTTCGCCAAATAACTTAAATTTTTCATGTTTTTGGACCTGTTTGGTCGATCAGCTGACGCTAAATCCACCGCCCCCTGTCCAGCTGACTATGTTCTACTTTCATTATATAACATAATCTTCCCCTCATATAAGCTTCAGCATTCGCCGGAGAGTTTTTGTTCTCAATTTTTTTTACGTGTTTTCAACCCTTTGACAGCCACCCCCACCGCTACCCAACCAGCTGACGGTCCATTCATTGCTAACTTATATAAGAACAATCCATTTATATTTTCAAAGTTCGCCGGATGGTCAGTCATTTTATACACGGGCTCCGGGCCTATAGAGAAATTCGCCACGAGGTGCAAATTAGTCATGCATCGGCAAGATTCTCAAAAAATATGGTTACCGCTCGTTTAAATATCAAGTGCACCAGCATTTGTACGAAGATAATGGCAACCGAAGATTAGGTTATTGTGATTGGTTACTTCAGAACAATACCGCCCATACCAATACCGAATTTTGTTTCTTTGATATTGTTTTCTGATGAGTCGAGATTCATCAACAATGGAATGTTCAATAAACAAATCAATAGATACTGTGCGTAGGAAAATCAGCATTTAATGAGGCAAGGTAATTTTCAGGAAAGATTTGAGGTTTTCCAAAGTTTATTTTTTGAAATTAGTAGATTCAATACTTTACGTTTTCCTGCGCATGTTTACAGTTAAAATTTCTTACCTATTTTCTTATAGATATCCAATAGTTTGATGTTCTCTTAGTCGATTTTACGGTTCTCATTCTGATGAACATGTTCTGCCACTACCGACTTATCTGTGTACTCAAATCTTGTGTTTCTCTTGTGATCTTTCATTCTGCGCTGGATACTACGCCTGTTTGTCCGATATAACTCTTACAACATGAGCACTCCAATTGGTAAACATCCCTAGCTAGTACTCTAGCAGCTAGAGATGGTGGTCCTTGTTTGAGGGAGCACTTGTTGAATTTTCTTTGCCGTTGGGAGACGTACGCCCATTTTATTCTTCGAGCCTATTTTACGCCCGGATACAACCTGCGGGAGATTTTTATGTTTTCGTGGGAGAACATGAGAGTACTAACTATTTTATTTATGATTTTGTTTTCTCAATTTCAGTTTTTAGTTTGTTTAATAACCCATTTTTAATGTATGTCATAATGTTTCATACTCTGGTTGATCACTCCAAAATCCTGTGATGAAATGTTATCACACGAGTATTACACGTGTTTATTATCTTTATTTTGCTATGTTTTAAATGAAGATGAAGCGTTTTTTTTATTCCCATTCATATTTATGATTTTTTATCCAAATATATTCGTAAAAGTATTGACGAAGGAAGTAAATATACAGGGTGTCTCACCAGGAACTGCATCGATCGATATAGGGAAAAGTAGGCACCAGAAAATTTTGAAAATTTAGGGAGCTACTAATGGCAGTGTGACCAATCCAACTAAAATACTTACAAGCATCTGGCATTTCCGGTTATACCGGATTCAAGTCTGATCATGCTAACATATATAATATTTAGTATCTCTAGCCCTACCTAGAGGATACTACATCACAATCAAACGTTTATTACATTTCAAAGTCAAGAAAATACTAAAAAGCACAAAGGAAATAGTTATAAAATTTTGCTCACCGCATGCATGTCCAATAAATGAAGTATTTTATATATTTTTGAATCATCAATATATAGAAAGAGTGGTTGTTTTATTGCTTTTCATGCTGAATCTTAGATATGGTAGGTGTATGAAAGAAGTCGAGAAATCACCGTAGGGGGAGTCTTGTTGATCTTCCTTTTTGGTCAGACTTGCACCAATGGTATATGAAAGAAACGAATGTTTCCTTTGAAAGTTACTGCTGAATACCAAAAATAATATTTTTTAACAATGATGTAAGCAGAAATAATAGGTATTTATTTATGGAACACTTGTTGTACTATTATTGAACGTAATTGAATTGCAGAGTGCAGCTCCCCTTGTGTTCTCTTTACATGCTAAAAAGCAAATGAGTATCTTTTACACGAAGAAAGTTATAAAGGTTATTGTAAACCATGACACCTGTCAATTTTTTTTTAAATGTCACATATCTCTGAATCGGCTGGGTTTAGGTATAGGGTATCCTACATGTTTTTGACTCAGAATTTTATGCTATTTTCGAAAACACTAAAATATATAGGGTGTTCCATTTAAAATAAGCAAGTTGTTATCGACTTCCGGTATAACCGGAAGTGCCAGATGCTTGTAATTATTTTAGCTGGATTGGCCACACTGCCATTAGTAGCTCCCTAAATTTTCAAAATTTTCTGGTGCGTACTTTTCCCTATATCGATCGATGCAGTTCCTGGTGAGACACCCTGTATACTGTTGTCATTTGCCATGACTGCTACCTCAACAAACCTGCTAGGTTTCTAAAATAAAAATTAGTACCTATTTTTGCATTAAAAAATGTCTGTGTAATGTACGTAAATTATGATTTGTGATATATTGCCAATGCCCGAATATAATTATTAGTTTTTATTCACGCTATTAACTTGCATAACAAAATATTTAGTGATAACTACGAATGGCTTAAAATTTGTTATTTTAGTTTTTGAAAACCGGTTTCATCCTGGTCCTACCTACATATTTCAATTTTAATTCTAGAATTTTCATTTGATAATAATGTAAAGACGTTTCCTCTTGACGAGCAATAACAAACTGATACACCATATTTAGTGCCCCAATGACATAAAAAAGTTGTTCTAGTCGTCCCATGTCACCATATTAACTAATCCAGAAAGCCATAATTAAATGCATGTATTTAAAATATTCAAATCAACTGCATTTATTATATAACAAAAATTTCACACTGATCCTTTCACTTGACCGCGACCCGATAGGCTGAGCATCCGGTTTATACCTTTCTTGAGTTCAGGTTCACTACAAGCTACAGGTGACAGCAAAATCACATATAATTTAGTCACGATGTATTAAAACCAATATATACGGCGTGCTTCGTTGGCTGAAATAAAGCGTACAGAATCAATTTTGCATAATTTTAAGACACGAACATTTTATGAGACATACTTATAACGCTTTTTCGGAAAATACTTTGTATGCAAATTTATAACCACAAGAAGAATTTTCACTATACCTATGCCACTCGATAGGGCAACATATTACGTGGTAATTTGGTTCAATTGAAATTATTTTCTTTATCCTCATTATTATACCTATTTAATTTACAATGGGTATACCGTAACGGCACACAAATTACTTCCACATCCAGTGGAAGTATAGTAACGACAAAAATTTTTTATTGATCAGATAGGCGTAGAATGTCATGAAACGTCGAGATTTTAAGTTTGAGCGAAAACAAATTTTCTGTCTGTCTGTCTGTAACTTTTTTTTTGCGTACGTTTACTCTGGAACCGTTTGAGATATTGACTTGAAAGGACCCCGCACACCATATAGGGTATTTCTGCCTCCAGTCATATTTAATCTAACCCACGTAAAAATGTTCTTTTGAACCCACTGAACAAATGTTCAAATGCAGCCAGGTTCGAAAAGGTTTTCGTTTTGAGATATGGAGCCCTAAAGATCGTTCCAAATACGTTTTAAAATTGAAAAAATTAAACTGAAGTTGGCTTTGATTTTATGGAAATTCAGAACTGCGTAATTAATTCTTAAATAACACCATATTTCTTACTCATGTTAATAACACCGTGGGTCTCCAAGGGCTTCGCTTGTGATGAGTTATTGTGCTCCGAGCTTCCTAGGATTAGAATAGTTCTTTTTTTAGGTGAACTTTCAGAGTGTATCATGTTCTTTATTTTAAATGCCCATTAAATGGGCAATTTAATCAGGTCCATTGATTTTTATTTGAACTATGATTATGGAATTTTCTGTGGTAATCTTACTTAAACAGTTTCAATCAGTAATTCGTGTCCACGTACTCAAAAAATGCCAATATTTTTAAAAAAATAACACACTCGTTCTTGGATAGTAGCAAATTCTTTTTCACTGCGAACCGACCTCAAACTGTGAATTCAGCTCGATTTTCTTACTAAGAGTGTCCAGGATGAACTGTTTTGTTTTATTGAAAATTAGCTGATGAAAATAAGAAAACCCCTGTTTTATGTGTTAATACTAGTTTCTCAAAAAGTATTTATGATCGTGTTTTATTGGGATGTTAATATAAGCTTGAGATGATACACAGCCCGCTTTTTGTAACCTTAAATAATTTTTTGTAAACGCCATATTCTAAAATGACATTTATTTTACAGTTTCAATGAATCAAAACAATGTCATTATTGACAAATGAAAAATAAATAAAAAGGTGTGAAATAAAACTTAATATTTCGTTGTTTTACTATTGATTTTTATGGAAACGGCAATAGAATTTAGTCATTACAAGGTAACTTTGGGCGCTTCACGCGAGTTTGGATTTGGAACGATCTTTAGGGCTCCATATCTCAAAACGAAGACCTTTTCGGACCTAGCTGCATTTGAACATTTGTTCAGAGGGTTCAAGAGAACATGATTACGTGGGTTAAATTAAATTTGACCGGAGGCAGAAATCCTCGATATGGTGTTGGGGGTCCTTTGGTACACTACACTAGACCAACCCAAAAAAAAAAAAATCTTGTCATATTTTATGTCTCACCCTGTAAAAATGTTCCTCTTTATGTAAAAGAAGAAATGCTCTTTTGATTAAAAAAAAAAATGAATTTTAAAATGTGTTACCACGCTCTAAAGTACGCTATTTCAATCATTTTGCGTTATCTACAAAAAATAGGCTGCGGGCTTCATCTAATATATGTTTTTTAGTGCCAAAGTGGTTTTTCACTTTAAATATTATATAAATAATTAAAAATTATCGAGTAAATTTTTTTTGTAAGAAACCCGACAAAAAAAAACTACTTTAAAATGTTAAAAAATGGACAAAAGGAAAATCTCATATAAATCTGCTTTAGGCCTGCCGAAAATAGTAAAGCTTGTTTTTGTTCTTCATCTATTGTAATAACATTATTAAATCGAGAAGTCAACGCAATTTGACGTTCAGCAGAATCACTGACAACTTTAAGATTTATGCATACATTTTTTCCACACACATAATGATGGCCTGAATTCCATAGATCTGGATTTTTCTTTAAAGAGTCAACGTTCATATTTGTAATTTTAAAAAAATTAAACTTTTCTTTGATATAAAATCGGATAAACAAATACCCAAATCATTTTTTTCTTGGATCTACAAAACCTCTAACATTACTTTGCGGCTCCCGTAAATTTTCTTTTTTTTAACTTTTGTATCATTTTTATTTTTATTTCATGAGTCACTTTATCATCAAATGCAAGGCTTACGAGTTCCTCCGATACCAGAGGTGAATTTATTTAATAATAATGAAGACAATTTTTTATTTATTTTTTCATATTCATATAAATCTTCTAATAAGTTCATGACGAGGACAAGAAATATTATTATTATTAAATAAATTCACCAATCACTTCTGGTATCTTTCGGAGGAACTCGGGTGCCTTGCATTTTTTGATGATAAAAATAAAAATGATACAAAATTCAAAAAAGAAAATTTACGGGAGCCGCAACGTAATGTTAGAGGTTTTGTAGATCCAAAAAAAAAATGATTCGGGTATTTGTTTATCTATGGAATTCAGGCCATCATTATGTGTGTGGAAAAAATGTATGCATAAATTTTAAAGTTGTCAATGATTCTGCTGAATGTCAAATTGCGTTGACTTCTCGATCTAATAATGTTATTACAATAGATGAAGAACAAAAACAAGCTTTACTGTTAACACAAAGTACAGAAACAAAGAAATGTACAAAAACAAAAAAATATATAATAAATTAAAAAATTATTATTAATAATAATTATTTACAGTGGTGAATAACATAAACAAATTCGAGCCTATCCTTAAAAACCCGGGCCTCAAAAAACAATATTTTCTATATTTAATATAATTTTCCAAGAAAAAAAATATTATTTAAGTAACTTCATTAGTTATTTACAATTTTAATGATATATTTTTGGTGCTTTTATTAGTAAAATTGTGAAATCCACCCTGAAAACTACTATTTTCGGCAGGCCTAAAGCAGATTTATTTGAGATTTTCCTTTTGTCCATTTTTTAGCATTTTAAAGTAGATTTTTTTTTATCGGGTTTCTTACAAAAAAATTTTACTTTTTTTTTTTTGGTTGGTCTAGTACACATATGTACTTTAACGAGATCTAGAACTAGATTATATTTTCATCTTGTTCCGTTGAAGGGTTGGGGGGTAAATTTGCGGTAAATAGGTAAATCAAGCAGGTAAGAGTCCATAAAATTGGTATTTAGTATATACAAGAGAAGCTAAGGTCTCAAAAAACTTTTGACATTACCACCCCCACCTCATTATTAAAGAGGATGAAAAAAAAATTGTGATTTAGTGTGTGTACAAGAACCAGAAACCCCAAAATATTTTTTTACTTCATCGCTTCATCCACCCCCACTACCACCCCCACCCCACTACCGATGTGGGGTATCGTTTTACGGGTTTTCGTGGTAGAGGATTTCAAATACTATATTATTAATTACAATTATTTCCACATACAAAATTTTTTCGTTGTGAGTGACTTGGATAGAAATCTGGATGTGGAAGTAGTGATTCCTTGGGCAGCGGTTTTTTTTATTGTCATTACGCATTTTATTTACAGGTATGCGTTTTAAAACGAACCTGAACTCAAATAGACCGGCACCAGATGACAGATTTTAGAGTAAGATTTCCCCCCGTTTTGAAAAAAATGTCATTTTTATATTATAGCCTTCATCGAATTTTATAAGCTTCTTCTCAGGTATGGCAAAACTTTAGATCCACATATTTGATATGGTAATAATATTTGTTGAATGCACAGGGTGGACCAAATTAGATGGGATTTGGGGTTTTCTCTAAAACTATGGCAGATAGACAAAAACCAATATAGGTGTCCTGAGCTCGATTTTCGAGAAACAAATAATAGCGCAAACCGCGATCGTCTATGCCTCAGTTTTGGAGACATAGACATAACTTGTGCTTTTTCAAAATGGAACACTCTGTAAATAATTTCATTATTCGATCACAACTTAAATTAGCTATCCAACGATATATCATATATATCATATGTCATATTTATTTCTAGAAAAAGTGGTTAATATTTATTGAGAAGGCCATGGTAAAAAAAAGAAAATCAAAATAACCGTAAATGTCAAAAACTAATTTGTGAGATAATTGTGAGTGAGGATTTTTGAAAATGGTAATTTAGTAATGGTGAAAAAAATGATATGATTAAGTGTTTCATAGAGTGCGGAGAAGATTCAAATTTAGCTTCCGAGCTTTATTTGAATAGGTAAGTTATAGACAGCAAAACTTTGTGTCAAAAGTGCCACCTAAACAATATTTTTAGATATCCAGAAAAGAGACAGCCAGACATGAAAATATTCAAAAGGCTACAACAAAATTTAAAAGAGTTTGGATCATTTGTAAAACCTCGAGCAAAAATATATAATAAAGCAGGTAGAGAATCTGTAGAAAATATTGTTTTAGAAACTGTAAGAGAAAATTCTAATATATCGTCTCGCGAAATACAGGGAAATTTAGGAACTCCAAAAACAACTGCGTTGCGTATCTTAAGAAAAAATGTCACCATCTATACCCAAACGACTTTCAAAGGCGTCTCGTCTCGACTTTTGCCAGTGGTTTCTGTGTCAATGCAATGAAGTGCCAGGATTTGAAGGAACAATTATATGGCCAGACGAGGCCCATATAAGCAGTGCCGGAATTTTTAATCGGCACAATAACCACCATTGGGCTCATGAAAATCCGCACGTAAGCGCTACTGTTAGTCGTCAAGGACGATTTGGATTTGGTGTACGATGTGGTTTTATTGGATACCAAATAATAGGTCCTCATTTTTTTCACGGTAATTTGAATACCGAAAAGGGTATAGCCGGAAAAGTTAGGGAAATGTGCCCCCGCACTTACTTAGTTAAAATGGCTTCCAGATGATGTAGTTTATAGAGTATATTACACGGTAAAAATTTTAACCCGCTACTACCCTTACGAAGGTGGAAAAAAAATAATATGTCTTTAATTTTTTTTTTTTTTCGGTTTCTATGCAACCGATCGATTTGAAATTTGGCACGAGTATTGCTTGCGTAGAGATAACTTACTCCAAAAAATAAGGTCATTTTATGACCATTTTAACCATCGGAAAAAAAAAAATATAAATACAAAAGGGTGGCTACCCTTCGTGGTACAATCACCATTCTATGATATATTATGTCGTGACACTTCGTGATTATCATACTAAATTTACTAGTGAAATATTTTGTCGAACTCCTCTATATGTTTCCTTAAATATATAAGGAATAAGAAACCAGACTGCAACCAACAGCTATTCTCCGGACTAATGCCCCGCCGAGCGCTGAATTACGAGTTACAAGCCTGGCCGCGTTAAGTGCAATAACTATGTATTGCCACAAAACGCTAAGTTTCGATTGTAATAGACACCAGCCGAAAGACTTATTCCCATTCAAAGGAGCTCTCGTGCCAGCCACCCCATACCACTTGCAGACTGCAGTTTCGAGCTATTGGCTCTCGTCAGTGCAAGGTAGGTCTGAGACGGCTGTAACGAGGCATTTGTTCACTCTTGGTACATGACGAGATTTATAAAACCACGACATGCAACAAAAATGACAGGCTCCATCTAGCGGCTGATATCCATTACAATCGAAACAGCAGTAGCCCTGACATGGGCACAGTTAGTAGATATGCTTCTAGAGGGCAGAATATTTACTAGTGAAATATTTTGTCGAACTCCTCTATATGTTTCCTTAAATATATAAGGAATAAGAGCTCCTTTGAATGGGAATAAGTCTTTCGGCTGGTGTCTATTACAATCGAAACTTAGCGTTTTGTGGCAATACATAGTTATTGCACTTAACGCGGCCAGGCTTGTAACTCGTAATTCAGCGCTCGGCGGGGCATTAGTCCGGAGAATAGCTGTTGGTGGCAGTCTGGTTTCTTATTCCTTATATATTTAAGGAAACATATAGAGGAGTTCGACAAAATATTTCACTAGTAAATATTCTGCCCTCTAGAAGCATATCTACTAACTGTGCCCATGTCAGGGCTACTGCTGTTTCGATTGTAATGGATATCAGCCGCTAGATGGAGCCTGTCATTTTTGTTGCATGTCGTGGTTTTATAAATCTCGTCGTGTACCAAGAGTGAACAAATGCCTCGTTACAGCCGTCTCAGACCTACCTTGCACTGACGAGAGCCAATAGCTCGAAACTGCAGTCTGCAAGTGGTATGGGGTGGCTGGCACGAGAGCTCCTTTGAATGGGAATAAGTCTTTCGGCTGGTGTCTATTACAATCGAAACTTAGCGTTTTGTGGCAATACATAGTTATTGCACTTAACGCGGCCAGGCTTGTAACTCGTAATTCAGCGCTCGGCGGGGCATTAGTCCGGAGAATAGCTGTTGGTTGCAGTCTGGTTTCTTATTCCTTATATATTTAAGGAAACATATAGAGGAGTTCGACAAAATATTTCACTAGTAAATATTCTGCCCTCTAGAAGCATATCTACTATCATACTAAATTGTCAGATTTTTTGCTGTGGTGGAACAATATGTAAAAAAATAAAATTGGGTAAAATAAAATATTTACACATGCCTCTTAGTTGTAACAGTTAATACTCATAGCCGTACAAGGTATTGTTGCATATCTACAACCGACCGCGGGTGCCAGTGCGATGTTGCCAAGTCTACTTTTTCCCCAGACGTACGGAAATTCGGCACAATCTGGCAATACCACTTCTGGAGGTTCCAGGGTTCACCCCCTCCAGGGGCGAAGTATTAACTCTCGAGGAGCTTGGAGAAATGTTTAGCAACGAATGATGTTGAAAAACGACGTGCAGATGAAGAAAGTGAGGGAACGATCGAAGAAGACCAGCCTTTTGTGCCTTCGACATCTTCTAGCACTACGATTAGTGACTGATGAAATAATGGAACTACCATTGCAAAGAACACATAAATACTATTGCATATGTGGTGATGGTAAAGAACTGACCGTAATACCCACTACTGCGAAACTACAGTGCTATCGAAACAAACAAATATACATCCCCCGAGGCAATCGTTGCTGTAAAATACATTTGATTTTTTCCCCCTCATTTTTGGCCTTGGATGGGTTCCATCAGCCAGCTACGCAGATGGATAATTTTTTATCTCAATATGGTACAGTTGTTTAACATTTCATCGTTTTTATGAAGACGTTGCACATCTGGAACCATATGCCAATTGTAGTTCGATTCCAAGATCGGATTTATGCATTTCAATTTGTTCAGCTTCCTAGCAGGTGCGCTGCACGCTGGCACCATGTCGAACAATTTAGTAATAGGTCATTCTGTTATCATTATTACTACCTATTTTCAGTTTTAATAGAAAAACAAGGACAGAAGAAGTTCTTGTACTGGAATTTTCCAACAGTGACTTTAATTCGTAAATGGCATCTACCCTTTAACCTGTAAACGTTAATAATTGCTTCTCTGATAAACCGCAGTGGTCTGTAGAGCCTTTTAGATTTGTTATTGGGGTTAAGGAATTTAATAGAATGCATAAATCCGATCTAGGAATCGAGCTACAATTGGCATATGGTTCCAGATGTGTAATATCGTCTTCATAAAAGCCATGTTTAATCAACTGTATTTTACAGCAACGATTGCCTCGAGGGTGTATATTTGTTTGTTTCAATAGCACTGTAGTCTCACATTAGTGGATATTACGGTCAGTTCTTTATCATCACCACATATGCAACAGTATTTATGTGTAGCAACGAGTCTTTACAATGGTAGTTCCATTATTTCGTTAGAGTCACTAGTCGTAGTGCTAGAAGATGTCGAAGGTACAAAAGGTTGGTCTTCTTCGATCGTTCCCTCACTTTCTTCATCTGGTTCAGTACGTCGTTTTTTAGATTTCGTAATGCGATAGTAATTATTTCAATGAACATCATTCGTTGCCAAACTTTTCCCCAAGGTCCTAGAGAGTTAATACTTCGCCCCTGGTACCTCCAGAAGTGGTATTGCCAGATTGTGCCGAATTTCCGTACGTCTAGGGAAAAAGTAGACTTGGCAACATCGCACTGACACCCGCGGTCGGTTGTAGATATGCAACAATACTTTGTAAGGCTATAAGTATTAACTCTTACAACTAAGAGGCATGTGTAAATATTTTATTTTACCCAATTTTATTTTTTTCCATATTGTTCCACCACAGCAAAAAATCTGACAATTTAGTATGATAATCACGAAGTGTCAAGACATAATATGTCATAGATTGGTGATTGTACCACGAACGGTAGCCAGCCTTTTGTCCTCTAAAAAAAATGTATATTTTTTTTCCGATGGTTAAAATGGTCATAAAATGACCTTATTTTTTGGAGTAAGTTATCTCCACCCAAGCAATACTCGTGCCAAATTTCAAATCGATCGGTTGCATAGAAACCGAAAAAAAATATATAATTTTTTTTTTTAATCGCCTTATTTATTTTAATTTTTATTCAATTTAATTTGGGAAGGATTGGATCTGTATATCACTCAGGACTAGTTTATCAATGTCTAGTTAACTAAATTGAAAACTAACAATTAATTTAGCTAACTGGACATTAATAAACAAAAAATTAGTTTAGATACTGTTTAATTTTTAGGAAATAATGGTCCTCCCGATATAACCAATTCACTGCCGACTTTTGGCTTTGGGGTTATTTAAAAAATATTATATATAAAGAATGTTCTGATTGGAAATGCAACAAATGCTGTAAGGAGAAAGTGTCAAAAGCGCATAGATGTCAATGGAAGACAATTCGAACATTTATTGTAGTTTAGTTTTCCATGGTTTTCGAGAATTAACCACTTTTTCTAGAGATACATATGATATATGATATATCGTTGGATACCTAATTTAAGTTGTGATCGAATAATGAAATAATTTGCAGGGTGTTCTATTTAACAAAACACAAGTTATGTATCTATCTCGGAAACTGAGGCATGCGTGATTTCCTTCTTATCAGCAACGGATTCTCCTCAAAAAAGTGCCTTAAGAATGTGTTACTCGATTTTCGATTCGACACTTGGTAATTGAGAGATGGAGGTCATCCAAAAATGGCAATTTTCCAAAAACGCTCTGTAGCTCGATAGTCGAAAAAGATAGACGCTCGCGATTTGCACCATTTTTGTTTCTCGAAAATCGAGCTCAGGACACCTATATTGGTTTTTGTCTATCCGCCATAGTTTTAGAGAAAACCTCAACTCCCATCTAATTTGGTCCATCGTGTACATGTGTTATAAATTAATGAAAGAACAAGTGCCACACGGTAGGCTATCATACAATGTGTACTGAAAAAAACACTATTTTATGTGAGTATAGCGGGTCCTTCCACTCACTCAAACGATAGGATACAAGTATTTTTGAGTATTTTATAGTTCAAATAGCCATTGTACAAAGATCAGCCGGTAGACTATTATTACTTTTTCACTAAACAATTTACCAGTTTAGCTTAGTAAGGCGACTTTTTCCACCCATTTAAATAGTATGGTACCAATTTTCCGCCTGATATTTTTGTGAAAACTGTCGATGCAAATAAAAATTCTCCGGTAGGCTATAATACAAAAATGTACATTTTTTGACATTTTCAAAAAAAAATTAACATGGTGCACCCACGAGAAAAGTATGGCATAAAAATGTCTGTATGTCTGTACTCTATTTAAAAAACCGCTGCTCAAGGAATCACTACTTCCACATCCAGATTTTTTATCTACGTCACTCGCAACGAAAAAATTTTGTATGTGGAAATAATTGTTTATGGAACTTTAATAATATAATATTTAAAATCCTCTATCCCAAAAACCCATAAAACGATACCCCACATCGGTAGCGGGGTGGGGATGGTGATAGGAGGTGGTAGTGGGGGTGGATGAAGTAAAGAAACATTTTGAGGTTTCTGGTTATTGTACACACCCTAAATTACAATTTTTTTTTCATCCCCTTTAATAATGGGGTGGGGGTGGTATTGGGGGTGACTAATGGCAAAATTTTTTTTTGAGACCTCAGCTTCTCTTGTATATACTAAATACCAATTTTATGGACTCTTACTTGCTTGATTTACCTATTTTCCCCAAATTTACCCCAATTTACCCCCCAACCCTTCTGCGGAACAAGATGAAAATATAATCTAGTTCTAGATCTCATTAAAGTACAAATGTGTACCGAATTTCAAGTCAATATCTCAAACGGTCCCAGAGTAAACGTGCGCACAAAAAAAAGTTACAGACAGACCAACCGACAGACAGAAAATTTTTTTTCGCTCAAACTTAAAATCTCGACGTTTCGTGACATTCTAGGCCTATTTGAACAATAAAAAATTTTTAAATTTTTTTTGTCGTTACTCTTCCACTGAATGTCTAAGTAGGTACAAGTGACAAAATTTAAGAATTTTTTTTTTTTTAATTTAAATGATTAATAACTTTTTTATTTACTGATTGATTTTTTTCAAAAACAATATGGTTCTTCTAGCTAACGCCAATTTACGTTCCAAGTTTCAGTACAATCAGACTTTTCTTTCTTAAGTTATCGTGCTTACAAGAAACGTGACGGACGGACGGACAGACGGACATTTTGAAAGTCGTTCAGAATTCGTTCACTAACACAATGATATGAAAATTGTTTGTCTGCGAGCGATATTTACGGTTTTAGAAATGTGCCGATCAAACGCAAAATATTCCTCGTTTTTGCGAAGAGTATAATAACGGGATTATAGATAATCAGTTTTATTTTTTTTTCTTGACATTTTTCCCTGAAATCGGTATTTTACGAGATATTCGTAATCCTAACAGTTGTAGAAAATAGGTTAATTTCAAATACGCATTTCACACAGTAAAAATGGATTTATTAACATGCTTTTATTAGGTCCACCTGTATCTAACTATCTATCTATGTAATAAGGTCTAAGGAACTGAATTTCACCCACTTCTAATTGTTGTATCATCATGAAATTTGGCATTTGTGTGTAGCTCTGATGACAATACAATATAGTATACTCAATATTATAATATGTCCAAAATGTCCTCCGGCCCAAGATGGCGGATTATAATTTTCTTTACAACCCCCTTGATATGGGTATCAAAAGAAAGAGCTTGATAAGTAGAAAACAAATATGTGATGAAAACCTAAAAATTCAAAATGGCGACGTCAACATGGCGGATAGGTTTTATCAATTATCACGGATTTGACTGAAAATCGGTATCTGTGGGTTATCGAGGTTGCAGATTACAATTATCCGATCCAAATTTAAGAAATTGTTTTTGTTTCGAAACTGCCTCTCTCTTTAAATATAAGACTAAAAATTAAAAAATCAATTGATAGTTTGAAAAACTAAAAAAACATATACATAGCTTTCATAAATACTGCACTAAAAAACAAAAAATAATCGTCGAACCTGTTCTCTCTGTCTACCCCGTAAGGGCCTTAGTGTAAGCCGTGTTTGTAATTAAATATAATATTTGAGTATAAAAGCAGGGGGCGCTTTTCATTTAATCTAATTATGTCATCAGCGTTTTAATTATCGAACCTGTACTTAATTACAAACACGGCTTACACTAAGGTGCTTACGGGGTAGACAGAGAGAACAGGTTCGATGATTATTTTTTGCTTCTTAGTGCAGTATTTATAAAAGCATGTTTTTTTGTTTTTTAAACCATTAATTTATTCAGAGAAAATTGTCGTAAATAGTTTAATATATTTATATGCGCTGTGTGCAATGCAAAATACAACAACTTTTTATCCAAAACATTTGATTCGTTCTTTTCAATGTCTGAAGGTGTAACAAAATATCAATTTTTTATTAAGATATTTTAATGATTACCGGTTGCATCTTTCGCGACACACGGCAAATAAATATATAAATCATTATTAGATAACAACTCTTATAATTATCCATTAGTAATTTAGAAGAGGGGTATTACTTCCTGTATTAGGATTACGAAGAACCATAAAGGTGGTTTGGGGTCAACAGCTTCAATTTTATGAAAAGGAGTGTGTTGAAGAAATTATTTATTATGTGACCCTGACCCATGCATTTGATCGTGACAATGATTTAATCAAACGAATGTCTGAAACCTACTATTGGAAATATTTCGCGTTTAAAAATTTTAGTCATGTATAAATAAATATAATGCCGTTATTTAACCAAAAACATGACTGGCCTATTTATCGGCTAGTAAATTTATACCTACTGGGAGTGTCAGGAAAACCCGATTTCTGTCCATTACTTGCATGAAACAGTTCAATTTGTTAAACAACCAGCAAGAATTCAAAATAATAGTCAGACAATTACAAATAAGGGCGTAGGATTATTTTTAATAATCGTCTTTTAAAAAATTTTTCTACAGAAATCCGTTTCATAACACGCCGAACTCAAATATGAAATAAAGAAAACGTCCGTGTGTAAGTGTGTATGTCTGTAAACACGATAAATTCTTTTAGACTTAATACTGCAAATGTTGTTGTTTCAAATTTGGTACATATGTAAAATAGCATGGGAGAATACTCCTTATTGAAGATAGGCCATATCTGCCATACAGGGTGATCGTCAAGATATCTAAACTGGAATATACAGCGTGTCTACCAGATTCGAACGAACTTTATGTCGGTTAGATGATATATCAATTTTTCCTTAAAATATTATGAAGACATTTTTAATAAGACTGTTACGAAACAATTAAAAGTTGCAGTCGGGCGTTGCTAATTGCGAATATTTATTAAATGCGATAACTTCTTTAAATCTTTCATAATACATAAGTAAAATATCATGGAGCAATACTCTTTTGAAATTGAACCATATACGTTATACAGGGTCATTGTCAGAGGCGTGAAAAGTGTCTTGTTTTATATAAACTTGTTTGCAAACGGGTACTAAAGTTTTTGATTAGGCACACAAAAAGCGACAATGTACAAAATATCGAAATTGTAATATTAGATAGTTGACTCAGGTTTGAACAGATTACACGATTATACACCAATTTTACTTTAAAAATTCAAAGTGTTAGGAGAGGAACTGGTGGAAGCCCATTGCATAGCCATCCATTTCTCAATAGTGACAGACGCGTTTCGCCTTCCCAGGCTCATCAGTGAAATACGTTAGAGAGGGAATGAAAAGCAAACGCTTCAACCAATACTACATAAATTTCTTGTGGAGTGTGACCACTACTATTATTTAAATGTGTATGTTTAATGAAACTATTACGGAACGAATGAAAGTGACAGTAGGGAGTTGCCAACTACAAATACCTATTTGAGCAATAAAATGATATTAATTTGTACTTAATCTCAGTGGCACCTCGTAAACGCGACCAACGAGCAAAATGTTAATCAAACAGCTACTCGCAGTCGGCAACTCCCAACTGCAATTTTCATTCGATACAGGTATGAATGTTCTCTTCTGTGACTGGCTGTATGGCTTCGGCCTTTATGCCAAAAAAAAATTACGAATGAATGTTTAACTAGTAAAGTTACTACTAATAACTAACAAAATCTTTTATACCTTTATTTAATATTTTAATCATATTTTTTATTTGTTTTCAGGAAATTCACTAGGATACCATGGATTATCGACGTTATTATCAAGGGATCACATCTGAATGTAGAGAAGATCTTATAACTGAAGACCCAGAAGACTTCAGCTACATCGTAGATATAGACTGGGCACTTAGGCGTTTAATTTGAATGCCCAGTGTTGAGTCATATTTCTCTTGTTGCACTTTTCACCACCATCATCGATTTTATTTCCAATAGATGGCGCTGTTTGCATGTCACCGTATGACATCTTAAAAGTTATAAACGAAGCTGTCCACACAATTACTCTATATAATTGAGCTACATGGTAAATATTACTGAACTCTGAGGTATTACATTTGATTGCCCAGTGTTGAGTCATGTTTCTCTTGTTGCTCTTGACACCACCATCATCTATTTTATCTCCAACAGATGGCAGTCAGTTACAGTTTCTTTCGAGTAATAATAGGTTACTTTTTAAAAAGTAATCGTTACTTTGCGAGAATTCAAAATTGATATTTTAAATCTCCAATGTTTCACTCTTTGAATACACGTGAAACGATGCCATCGTAACCAAAGTCAACAGCCATTAAAATAATATTGTTTCTTAGTATTTTTAAAAATTTATTAATTTAATAATTATATTTCTAAAATAAAATACTATTCTGCCAAAACTGTAGTTTTAATGTTGCCCCACAGATGGCAGTCTAAATTATTCACCGACAGATTTCGATTCTGAAGTTATTAGGATACGGTATCCAGTCCCCAAGGTGGGTAAACCAAATGGAGGAAATATACAAACATTTAAACCAGAAACTGTGTTCTTAATTTATATAGCAGACGACGTTCGTTACTGTTTTAGAATTTTTGCAAATTTCTCATTGTTATATTTGGGGAAAAAATAGTTCCAACATTTTTCAGTAGATGGAGCCACATATATTTTGCACACCAATGACTGCCCTAAGATACCCTAGGGAAAGATACCCACAAGGGTGGGGAAGGGTTGGGATCATATAGCGGACGACGTTCACTTCTCTTACTGTCTTTTAGAATTTTTGCAAATTTCTCTTTTAGTTCTCATTCTTGTTATATCTGGAGAAAAAATAGTTCCAACATTTTTCAGTAGATGGAGCCACATATATTTTACTCACCAATGCCTGCCCCAAGATACCCTAGGGAAAGATACCCACAAGGGTGGGGAAGGGTTGGGATCATATAGCGGACGACGTTCACTTCTCTTACTGTCTTTTAGAATTTTTGCAAATTTCTGTTTTAGTTCTCATTCTTGTTATATCTGGAGAAAAAATAGTTCCAACATTTTTCAGTAGATGGAGCCACATATATTTTACACACCAATGCCTGCCCCAAGATACCCTAGGGAAAAATACCCACAAGGGTGGGGAAGGGTTGGGATCATATAGCGGACGACGTTCACTTCTCTTACTGCCTTTTAGAATTTTTGCAAATTTCTGTTTTAGTTCTCATTCTTGTTATATCTGGAGAAAAAATAGTTCCAACATTTTTCAGTAGATGGAGCCACATATATTTTACACACCAATGCCTGCCCCAAGATACCCTAGGGAAAGATACCCACAAGGGTGGGGAAGGGTTGGGATCATATAGCGGACGACGTTCACTTCTCTTACTGTCTTTTAGAATTTTTGCAAATTTCTCTTTTAGTTCTCATTCTTGTTATATCTGGAGAAAAAATAGTTCCAACATTTTTCAGTAGATGGAGCCACATATATTTTACACACCAATGCCTGCCCCAAGATACCCTAGGGAAAGATACCCACAAGGGTGGGGAAGGGTTGGGATCATATAGCGGACGACGTTCACTTCTCTTACTGTCTTTTAGAATTTTTGCAAATTTCTCTTTTAGTTCTCATTCTTGTTATATCTGGAGAAAAAATAGTTCCAACATTTTTCAGTAGATGGAGCCACATATATTTTATACACCAATGCCTGCCCCAAGATACCCTAGGGAAAGATACCCACAAGGGTGGGGAAGGGTTGGGATCATATAGCGGACGACGTTCACTTCTCTTACTGTCTTTTAGAATTTTTGCAAATTTCTCTTTTAGTTCTCATTCTTGTTATATCTGGAGAAAAAATAGTTCCAACATTTTTCAGTAGATGGAGCCACATATATTTTACTCACCAATGCCTGCCCCAAGATACCCTAGGGAAAGATACCCACAAGGGTGGGGAAGGGTTGGGATCATATAGCGGACGACGTTCACTTCTCTTACTGTCTTTTAGAATTTTTGCAAATTTCTGTTTTAGTTCTCATTCTTGTTATATCTGGAGAAAAAATAGTTCCAACATTTTTCAGTAGATGGAGCCACATATATTTTGCACACCAATGACTGCCCCAAGATACCCTAGGGAAAGATACCCACAAGGGTGGGGAAGGGTTGGGATCATATAGCGGACGAAGTTCACTTCTCTTACTGTCTTAGAATTTTTGCAAATTTCTGTTTTAGTTCTCATTCTTGTTATATCTGGAGAAAAAATGGTTCCAACATTTTTCAGTAGATGGAGCCACATATATTTTGCACACCAATGACTGCCCCAAGATACCCTAGAGAAAGATACCCACAAGGGTGGGGAAGGGTTGGGATCATATAGCGGACGACGTTCACTTCTCTTACTGTCTTTTAGAATTTTTGCAAATTTCTCTTTTAGTTCTCATTCTTGTTATATCTGGAGAAAAAATAGTTCCAACATTTTTCAGTAGATGGAGCCACATATATTTTACACACCAATGACTGCCCCAAGATACCCTAGAGAAAGATACCCACAAGGGTGGGGAAGGGTTGGGATCATATAGCGGACGACGGTCACTTCTCTTACTGTCTTTTAGAATTTTTGCAAATTTCTCTTTTAGTTCTCATTCTTGTTATATCTGGAGAAAAAATAGTTCCAACATTTTTCAGTAGATGGAGCCACATATATTTTACTCACCAATGCCTGCCCCAAGATACCCTAGGGAAAGATACTCACAAGGGTGGGGAAGGGTTGGGATCATATAGCGGACGACGTTCACTTCTCTTACTGTCTTTTAGAATTTTTGCAAATTTCTGTTTTAGTTCTCATTCTTGTTATATCTGGAGAAAAAATAGTTCCAACATTTTTCAGTAGATGGAGCCACATATATTTTACACACCAATGACTGCCCTAAGATACCCTAGGGAAAGATACCCACAAGGGTGGGGAAGGGTTGGGATCATATAGCGGACGACGTTCACTTCTCTTACTGTCTTTTAGACATTTTGCAAATTTCTCTTTTAGTTCTTTCTTGTTATATCTGGAGAAAAAATAGTTCCAACATTTTTCAGTAGATGGAGCCACATATATTTTGCACACCAATGACTGCCCTAAGATACCCTAGGGAAAGATACCCACAAGGGTGGGGAAGGGTTGGGATCATATAGCGGACGACGTTCACTTCTCCTACTGTCTTTTAGAATTTTTGACAAATTTCTGTTTTAGTTCTCATTCTTGTTATATCTGGAGAAAAAATAGTTCCAACATTTTTCAGTAGATGGAGACACATATATTTTACACACCAATGCCTGCCCTAAGATACCCTAGGGAAAGATACCCACAAGGGTGGGGAAGGGTTGGGATCATATAGCGGACGACGTTCACTTCTCCTACTGTCTTTTAGAATTTTTGACAAATTTCTCTTTTAGTTCTCATTCTCGTTATATCTGGAGAAAAAATAGTTCCAACATTTTTCAGTAGATGGAGACACATATATTTTACACACCAATGCCTGCCCTAAGATACCCTAGGGAAAGATACCCACAAGGGTGGGGAAGGGTTGGGATCATATAGCGGACGACGTTCACTTCTCCTACTGTCTTTTAGAATTTTTACAATTTTCTCTTTTGGTTTCTCAGATGAAGTTTATATTTTATAATAGTTAGTATTTTTATATTGTTAATAAGTGTTTATTATTATGCAATATTTTGAGAAATAGAGAAATATACTCCCCCTTGTTGCAATGAAATTACTGTATAATTCAGTCAAATCATGAGTACTGTATACTTTCCAATAGACATTTGTAAGTGTCGCGTAAGTGGCGCCATCCATTGAAAAATTTTGGAACTATTTTATATTCATCATATAGCGGAAGACGTTCACTTCTCTTACTGCGTTTTAGAATTTTTGCAAATTTCTCTTTTAGTTTCCAAGATGAAGTTTATATTTTATAATACTTAATATTTTTATGTTGTTAATAAGTGTTTATTATTATCAAATATCGTGAGAAATAGATACATACTACCCCTTCTTGCAATGAAATTAATGTAAATTTATCAAAATCATGAGTACTGTATACTTTCCAATAGACATTTATAAGTGCCACGTAAGTGGAGACATCTATTGAAAAATTTTGGAACTATTTTTTTCTCCAAATATTACAAGAATAATAGTATTATAAAATATAAATTTTATTTTAGAAGCTAAAAGAAAAAATTGTAAAAATTTTTAAAGACAGTAAGTGAACTTCGTCTGTTATATGATGCCGGGTATCGTACTTTTGAAATCTTAGGACAGGCATTCGTGCCTAAGATATATGTGGCTCCATCTATTGAGAAATTCTGGAATTATTTTCTCAGAATTTTATAAAATAAATAATATAATATGCACTTCACTTAGAAACTAAAGAAATTACAAGAAATCAGTCTAGTAAATTTTATTAATTTCATACAGTTACAGTTTTATTTGTATTTGAAGAATGCAGCAGATATATTTATGACCATTACGACGAATATTTCAGGATAGCACGAGGGTCCAAAGTCAAAGGACAACCTTATGTATAAATACAAGTTACCCATCAACTTCAGTCAATCATGTATCCCACTCCTCAGTAGACGGGGTTAATTATTATGTTTTAATTGGTATCCAGATATTTTCTTCAAGTTTCTTTTTTGAAGTAATTTCGTTCGATGAACACGTCTGTAAAAATCAATAGGCACCGTAAGTCTTAAAGGAATACGATTAAAATTATAATAAAGTGTGTACATGTAAAGTGTGTGCGTGTAAAGTGTGCGTGCGTGTAAAGTGTGTGTGCGTGTAAAGTGTGTGCGTGTAAAGTATGTGCGAGTAAACCTAGGTTAATTACTAAACACCACAGGGATCCAGTTATATTCGTGCTCCACATTCTTTTGCCCATTTCAATTGTTTTGCTAGATTTCTTCAAAATAAAAAGGCAGAAAATGCGACGGTTATGTCACCGTTCGCATACACAGGAACCCTTCGTGGCCGAGTAGAGTGGCTCTTCGTGGTTTCATGTCCCGTTGACTTACACCTCTGTATTGGTACCACGATTGCTCTATGGTGATCAGGTAGATTTTGCCACTTCAGGAAATTTTTCAAGTGTTCTTTTTATTGGAGCAAATTAATGACACTGAAATTTAAAAAAAAAAGAAAATATAAAAGAAAAACATTGATCCCGCATTTTGCTTAGACAAAAAATGATAATTACTTTTGTCCTATTATCATTTCTTTAATTACAAGTCATGGCGTACCTTCTTTTCGTACATGTGACAATAGTGCGAAAAATGGTTTATTGGTTTATCTGCATCACACGTGAGAACTCGTGATCAGAGGGGTAACCAAGTCTACACTGTTAGGTGCGTTAGAAAGAAAGGTCTCTCCTAAGCCTGCAATCTTCCTCTATCTCTCCTTGTCTTGTTCATGTTGTAGAACTCTCCAAAATCGTCCTAAGTTGAAGACAGAATCAAAATTCGACTTAGGCAAAAATTTCATTTAGACATTTTTAAGAGTCTGCAGAGGCACAGATCAGTCCATAAGGACCGTTTTGAGAGCTTTCAGAGATATGAGAGCAAAAGTATATAATGACAAAGATTTATGAATAATACACTTTTTCAAAGGTACCACAAATTGGAATTGGTAAAATAATATTTTTGAAAGGGCGTCGAAATTTCACCCGCAGATTAATTTTTCAAAACTACGTTGAAATTTGGCTTGAAAATTGATTTTTCAAAAGTACCACAAAGTCAGTTTAAAAAGTACCACGAAAATATACTTTGAAATATTTTTTATTTTTTATTCCTCCACCAAAGACCTTTGATGTACGGTCATTGAAAGCCCAATTCTAAAGTATGAGCATAAAATTTTAGCGATGCACTGCATCCAAAAGGCAAAATAGAAGATTTTGACAAAGCCGGCGTAGTGCCGATAAGCAAAAATTGATAAAAATCAATGCACATTTACAAGGCCAGTTTCTCGCTTAGAAAGAGTTTGGATTGACTCAGCGGCTCGCAATTTGGTCGAGCGCGTTGAGTGGTCCAGACAAAGCAATGGTAGGAAAGCCAATAGCAGGGCTTTCCAAATGACAAAGTTACAGAGGAAAACGCCTTGTGCATAAAAAACCAAAAATTCAATTTTGCCTAAAAGTCGCTCGTAGGTGGGTTGCTGCCATATCGATAATATTGAACAACTGCATAGGAGCAAGTAAATCGTGGACTGATCGACTGTCATTAAACTTATGCAGTTATAAGTCCTTACGAATGTGTTTTAGTACGTGAACCGCCACGATACAAGCTAAGTAGTCTCTAGCGAAACTAAATTCATTTAGTAAAACTTTTTTTAAGTTAAAATCAGTCAGCTGTAATTATGAATTACAAATAGTCTCAGACTTCTCTAAAAAAAGCTCGCATTTTGATTCTGAGAAGGTATGCATGAATCTTTTCTACCTAATCGATCGTTAGCGTAAGCGCTCTCGCTTGTATGGTCTGAAAGCCATTACCTTGATTGGGGAAGGCACGATTCTTATCTTGAGAATTTTGTATAACCATTTCTGTTAAATAAACGGGTTCTTTGAACTACTGTTTCTTAATTTATCTTGAGGCCTGTTGACGGTCTATAATCCCTGGAACATTCGTATCGAAAACCGGATGTGTCGAGTTAACTCAAATTAACACTCGACCTTCTGGTTGCCTTACGGAGGTTCGATAGGGATTTTTTTATGCGTTTTTTGAGAAATCCCTAAGGGGTAGAATCCGTTATTAGCAGATCAAAACGTGGATACCGTTTGGGATTTTTTTTATGCAAAAATACAGAAAATTAAGAGGGAATTCATGTCCAGAGAGAGCGTCATTACCGATCTGTGGTAGTGCAGCCTTGGTCCATTATTCGGCTATCGAAGTGCATCTTATCTCGAACCCGCCTGGGAGGTAGAAGAACGGGGTAATACGCGACTGGCGCCCCGAGAGAAATAAATTGGTGTCGCGTCATTTTGACGCCCGGTAGTGCGTTCTTCTACATTCACATGTCAACGTCTCGTTTTCGGTCTACCATGTTATATCTATGATTTAATGAGGTGAAATAGGCGTAGTAAAAGCAAGAGAAAATACAACTTAAACAATTATAGAAGAAGGAAGAATAATATAACCTTATTTTCTTCATCCAAACACTTACATCTTCTACGAACGATACAATGAGATAAGACATAAAATTAAAACACGGGGATTACCCGTAAATAATTCCGTTGCCGCTACGACCGCCATGTTAAAAAAATTACGGTCAAAATAGATTTTTTCAATTATCTACTTTTCTGTTAGCTCTATCCTAAAATTATGTAATATGGTAGAAAATTTAAAAAAGTACACTACTTTTATAAGAGTTATTTTTCCTCTATTGTTAATATTTTACGTACATCAGAATGGTGAAAATTTTTGCTTCGCTGCAGATTTTTGAAATTATCTCTGTTTCCATTACTCCTATGCATGTGGTAATTAGTTATTATCAATATTGTAGATTATCAAATTTTCCGAAACTTTTGTCCATACAATTTTCTTCCACAGTGAACTGTTTAAAAACTACAGCAGCTCGAAGTTTTGGTAATAGCTATTTATTACGTAGGAGCAATGGGGACAGAGATAATTGCAAAAATTTGCATTGAAGTATCTTTCACTTTTTTGGGCGAGTGCAAATTGTAAAGTATTGCAATAAGAAAAATTGTTGTGTTGACAGATCAGTGAAAATTAGAAAAATTCTAATAAAATTCGTTATTTTAAAGAAATAGTTACTGTAAGTCAATGTTACTGATTATGAAAAATTAATACTCAGTATTAAAAACGTCGGAACACCGAAGCACATTTTTCCGAAATCCAAGAAATTTTATGACTTATAATTACTACGTAGAAGCAATGAGGGAGGAGATAACTGCAAAAATCTGCATCAAAGTACATATGTTCGCCATTCTGACGGCTGTAACCCGTAAAATATTAACAATAGAGAAAAATAGTTTAAATAAAAATTGTAAATTTTGTCATTTTCTACAATATCGGTAATACCTAATTTTAAGATAGAACTGACAGAAAAAGAGATAATTGAGAAAAACTTTTTTTGACAGTAATTTTTTAACATGGCGGTAGTAGCGGCAATGATATTTTTGTGGAAAACATTAATTAATGATATTTGCCCCTCTACTTTATACTACTCTACTTTATACTACAAAAAATTCCTTGTAGGAGTTATTCACGGGTCAAATGACAGATTGGCTGTACTAATAAGGTACTTACTAAAAAACATCTTGCGAACCAGAATCTTCAATAAGCTACGCCACGCCGTCTGTCTACCTCTCAAATATCAGAGGTCTGAAATGTCGACGCCGATGTCTACGTGGTCTACACATCTCTCAAAGTATTGTGGTTTCCTCCTGAATCGCAGTGGATAGGGAAGTAAAACTGAAAAGAATATTAAAGCTGTAGAAAAGCTCCTGTCTGCGTTTACAGTGACAGAAGACACATATTTTCAGTAGGGTTGGCTAACCCGAACTGGAACTGATACTTTGGAACAGGTCCAGTGCGTTGGACTAGTGGAACTGATCTCAATTAATAAGTACGGCAGGTACGAATATTAGTCCGAGTACGCCGAGTCCGGCTGAACTTTTTAGAGACTCGGTACGGCGCGCGCACTTTATAGACGTGTGGACTGGTTGAACTACTGAAGTGGAGGGGAAGACCTCCACTTCATTGGGTTGAACTAAACGAGTACGACTAGTACAGTACAAGATTACGAGTCCCTTTGCACCAGTCCAGCCCACTGAGTCCAGTTTGTCTGCCGGTCCGCTCAGCCGTTCACCGTGCGAATTGGTTAGCATGGACTAGGAACTGAAACTGATCTTTGGACTAGGTTCTTCTCTGGACTGGATTAGGTCCGAACTGATCCGTAAAAATATTCGGATCAGCCATCCCTAATTTTCAGGTTATTAAAAAACATACTGAAAGATTAGTTTTAGATCAGATCAGATCAGATCAGATCAAATCAGGTTAAATAATACATCACTAAATGGTCTCGTAATGATAAAGATCATTTTTAAAATATTAAAAAGCCAATGTTAATAAAAAGAAAGTGACTTATCTGTTTTTAATGCATTCAATGAAATTAAAGTCGCAATCTTACTTAAATATCCAATTATTTTTAATGTGGTGATTATATGTTTAGATAATTATCAGCAGAATGCATTAAGGAAGGTTCGGGAGACAATCCCGTTATGTAAACTCTGAACAATTACGCAATGTAATAAATAGTCTTCCGTGACTTAAATTTATATGATCGGATCATCAAATAAGCACGCTGTCTCCATGTGGATGTTTGGTGACCTAAAATACCAAAATCTAATAAATCCGTTATGAATTTTGCACCAGAATATATAATTTCTCTCTTCACTTTATTGCATAACGGTTAAACTTTTATTTTCTCTTTCTTTTTACGAGACGTCATTTTCTGTTTTCGTTTACGATTATTGTTTGTGGGGAATTTTATGTGACCTACAATAGCTGTCGGGCACAAATATATATTTTTTGATTACGTAAATATATTGCTATTAACATTTGTGTTTTAACAGGATCAAAACAAAAATACGCAGTTTATTGTGGTTTAAAATGTCGATGATGAACATTAAACACAAAGTATTACGCCTTGCCAGCAGCTTTCTTTGTCACCAGATTATAATAATATTCAAAAATATACGAATTAGCTCTATCGGTAATTCAGAGCATACAAGTAATGCCTTTCTGTATTGGTCTCACAATAACATCGAATTTTATGAGAAAAAGTCCTGCACCTAGAAATTATATTTAAGGTTCTGTAGCTTTCTGAAATCTATAAAATAATATAATAATATTTATTTCTCAACCACAATATGTCACAAAGACATTTAGACGTCCTGTTTTTTAACCCCCCGACCCTAAAAGAGGGGTGTTATAAGTTTGTATGTCTGTCTGTCTGTCTGCCTGTGGCTTCATATCTCTTCAACGGGTGATCCGATTTTGATGCACTTTTTTTTATTTGAAAGAGTATTTTGTCAAGAAGGTTTTTGCCATATTAGATTTTGATGTTTGGTCTCCATCTTGATTACAAGCTTTTATTTAACTTGCCTTGTTCTTGTGGGTCAAATCTTGCAACTGAATTTTAAAATAGTTATCCCCAACCGATTGAGCTGAAATTTTGCATACACGTTTAGTTTGGATGACAATGCATGGTTAGCTAAGTGACGTCATTCCAAATCCAATATGGCGGACTCCCAAAGATGGCGGACCAGTTATTTTTTATGCACCCCATGATATGGGTATCAAATGAAAGGGTTTGCTGAGTAGAATACGAAAATAAAATGACGTCACACTAAATTCAATATGGCGGACGCAACTGAATTTTAAAACAGTTATCCCCAACCGATTGAGCTGAAATTTTGCATAAACGTTTAGTTTGGATGACAATGCACGTAAGTGACGTCATTCCAAATCCAATATGGCGGACCAGTTATTTTTTATGCACCCCCATGATATGGGTATCAAATGAAAAGAATACGAAAATAAAATGACGTCACACTAAATTCAATATGGCGGACGCCTCAAGATGGCGGACAACATTTTTTAGTTTTAAAACTATAATTAGATCGTACAGTGTATTCGCTCATACGTTGCATTCTAAGAAATGGTGAAGGATTCGGTTTAAACTATAAGTTTTATATCGGACAGGAACGACGTAATGAATATACACTTCTCCAAGAAATTAACGCACCACCAAAAAATAACCAAAAGTTTGAAGTTAGTTAATCTTTAACCCCCCGACCCAAAAAGAGAGAGTTATAAGTATGTTTGTGTGTTTGTCTGTCGGTCTGTTTGTGGCTTCATATCTCTTCAATGGGTGATCAGATTTTGATGCACTTTTTTGTTATTTGGAAGAGTATTTTGTCGAGAAGGTTTTAGGCCATATTAGATTTTGATGATTGGTCGCCATCTTTAATTCGCCATGTTGAACTTATTTAGAAATTGTCCGATTGAAGTAAAATTGAAAATGTGCAGACAATTATGGTAGCCGAATATGATTTCGGCCTCATTTTGATTCGGTCATATGAAACTGGTACGATTAGATACATTGATCGGGAGTTTTTAAAAATTTTCAATTTATTAGCCCCCGACCCAAAAAGAGAGTTATCAAGTTTGACTCGTATTTTTGTATGTTTGTCTGTATGTCTGTCTGTCTGTCTGTGTGTCTGTGGCTTTATATCTCTTCAGCGGGAGATCCGATTTTGATGCAGTTTTTATTAAAATTAAATATAACATATAAATATATTTATAATAGAACTTGTAGACCGTGTGCGACTAATAGAATACAAAATTGGACCGCGTCGGCTTAAAAAGGTTAAAAAGTTCTGTATGGGTCTCGTGATATAATAATACGCTATGTTGTATGTATATGTTTAGTTTAAAAAGTATAAAATTAAATTAAATTACAAATTAAAAAAACCGACACAAAAATATCGACTAAATAACTAATATAAAAAAATAAATTAACACAACTTTAAAAATTATTTCATAATTTTTAAAGTTGTGTTAATTTATTTTTTTTATATTAGTTATTTAGTCGATATTTTTGTGTCGGGTTTTTTTTTAATTTGTAATTTAATTTTATTAAATTATCAGGAAGACCGAAATCTCATTTTCCATTTAAAATTTTTAAAAATGCATATCTCGATCTTGTATCCAGCAGAAGTTGTTTGGAAAATGTTTTTACATTTAGGTAGTGTGTGCCCACCAACTTTAAAAACAAATTGTAGTACAATATAAGGCATGTGAAAATCTTGTAATTACTATTGATTTCATACGATGCACGTCATAATAAACATTGGTATATAGTGACATAAGAGATGCGATGTTTCACCGTGTAAAATTGAATTAGTACAAAACCATTAAAAAGTCGGTACAAGGTGTGTATCCTCTGTAAGTCATAAAATGCATATTAAAACTCTGATTGATAACATCCTTCATATTCGATCATAATATGTAAAATTTTATCGTACAGAGATGCCATAATTTCACTTTTATGTTAAAAAGGATGATTGCATTATCTCCTTTTTAAGAAGTCATACATTTTATCCTGTAATTACTTCTTGGAAGAAGTGCACTTGCGTGGACCATACAATATCTCATAATAAAAATTCGACGAAATATACAAACTGGTCCAAAATTAATTAATCGTACGCAGTGGACACCACAATTTCACCATCCATTCGTATAATTAGACTAGTTACGAATCCATATACACGGTGGTCCAAAATTTTCTCCCGATTATTTTTGTGACTGATAATACGTCCAGAAATAAAAGTACACTTTTATATAAAACTAGGCTAACCTGTCGAGATTCGACGCAGTGGGAATGTTTAAAAATATAGCCCAGAAATTATTCTTTAAAAGCACACCTTTAAACTTACTACCAGCACGCACATTTTTAAGAAATTCACGGCCTGTTTCAACGTAATGGTCTCACCATTTCCTAGAGAAGTCCATAAAAACAAAGTAGTACCATACCTATCCCTTGCATTTTGAGCCGCTGAACACGAATCTGACCTTAGTTTTTCCCCAGAACATCATGTTTTTGACTTAAAAAAAATACTTTTTTGCTTTAAAAAAAACCTGACGTATAGGGGAAAAATTAAGGGCAGATTCGTGTTCAGCGGGTCAAAATACAAGGGATAGGTATGGTCATAAATAAAAGATCTAATAAACTTTTTTCGTCAAATGGCCAATTTAACTTGTCATTTTGCCAAACTATTACCAGAAAATTGGTCGAAGTGGTTAGCGAGTTTTCGCATCAAAATACGGCTAAAGCTAAACTGTGAAAGACATAACCTCTCTTTTTTACGTTTGTTTTGACTGCCTTTGTTTGGAACGAGTTACTTGGTATTTTGACCTTTGTTTCTCCAACGTTTTTACATTTCCTTTCTCCAACCAAATTAATATTTGTTACTAAATTTTCTGAAAATGTATTGGGTGGACGAAACCATTCAGGAGCAAATTTGCCTTAGTGCAGTGAATAGTATTCTTGGACACTAATGCAGAAGATAGGTTGACACTTTCACTTTAATAACACAGGCCTGCGACCAAAAAAACTTACTTGAAACTAATAGGTGATCTTTATAGATTTTTGGGTGCTGAATCCAGGAAAAATTATGAAAAAAATCCTCAGTTTTTTGCAAATTTCATTTTTCCTGGATGTCGGTATGAATTAAGGTCATGGAGAAGAGATATCAGGGTAGATGGAACGTCAGTATGATGGGAGACTACTGCTGGTCACGTCATCGAGAGAATCCAAGTATTACTCACAAGAGGAAAAGTAACAATCGGAGCTTTTCCATGAAGAGGGAAAGGAAGTACAGGGCCATCAATGTCGATTAAATTAATTGAAAATACATTAACAGTGTCTTTCGTTGTAAATAAACTTAATTTGGAATAATAAAACCTTTTTTAAATTTTTTAAAACATCTCTACATTCCAAAATAGCCATATTCATATCTATTAGGTTCAAAATATTGGGTCGAGTTGCGGAAAAACGGTGGGTGATGGAGAAAAACTGATGTCGTTTTCACATTCAGCACCCTTCTGTTAGATCACCCTAAATAATAAAAAAAGTTTTCATAATTTTTTTTTTTTTTGCAGGCCTGTGTAATCTAAATATTTATACCTATTAATGCATAAGCTTTTGTAGACACAAACGTTAACAAAAACACCTACCTACCTACCTTTCAACTTACTTTTAGGCGACATTCCTTTTCCAATAATATGTGGAACTCTGCCTTTATTTTCTTTTACATTTCATTCTTACTTTTCTGTTAATATAAAACTTATTTGCGTATGTATAAAGTTTTCAACATTATCAATACTTGTTTTTAGGTTATATTTTTATCTTGCCGTTTGACCTCAATTTACTTCTAAAATAATCTTTTAATAAGGATATTTTTTCCATTAATTGTTTCAGTCATGATATGGTAATAACAGCTAAGAAAACCGCCAGAATAAAGCCTAACTAATATTGTCATGTTTAGGCTAATTTCTTAGTAATAGTTTGGATATCAACACTATATTAATAACAAAAACCGTGTCAACATATTCTAGCCATTTTTATAGTTAGAATGGCAGTATTAGGACTTAACATTGTTGCTATTTAATTACTTGCTCATATATGACCAGTATATAGCTAAAAAGAGATCATCATGACTATTTCGTCTTTAAATTTAACCACGACTAAAATACGATGACCAATATGATAGACACATGACAGACATACAGACATACTAACGAAATTGAAAGTCCTTAATTTCGTAATCTGCAGAATCTGAAACACAATGATACATTGATACATGAAGACATTTTGGAAAGTGATTTTTGTCACGAATATAATTAGCTACAAATAATATTTTCCGTACCACACTCAAATCTTTCATTGTTATCGTCACCATACACCCTAAATAAATAATTAGGAAATAATTGACTAATGTAACGGGATTCAACAGTGTATTCGCCATCTAATGATAACAAAGAACTATGTTAAATAAAATTAATACAAAAAATATTTTTAAGAAAAAGCTTTTATTTGAAAAAATTACTAAAAAGTAAAAATAATTTTTTTAAAATTCATACACCTGGAAACCAAAAGCTTTGGGGGCGGTCATATAGCGCTATTGCATAGTTACTTTGCTTAATTGACCGCCCCCAAAGCTTTTGGTTTCCAGGTGTATGAATTTAAAAAAAATTATTTTTACTTTTTAGTAGTTTTTTCAAATAAAAGCCTTTCTTAAAAATATTTTTTTTATATAATTTTATTTTTTACATTTTAGTCTACTTATTTTACAAACTGACAGACAAAACCTTTTCATTTGCCACCGCCATCCACCCCTTCCCTTTCCCGTCTTCTTACCCCTCTAACACTACTTCCCACCTCTTTCCCACCTCCTCCCACCCCTTACCCTGCCCTTTTCCATCTATCCCCACTTCTTTCCAATCTATTCCCACCTCTTCCAACCCCTTCCCCACCTCGTCCCACCCCTTCCCTACCTCTTCCCACCCCTTCCCCACCTCTGCCCACGTTCGCCATATTGAATTTAGAATGACGTCACACACGTTATCATATTTTACTCGTCAAACTCTTTCATTTGATACCCATATCAAGGGGGTTGTGACTAAAAAGCCGATCCGCCATCATGGGACGTCCGCCATATTGGATTTAGACCGATAATGGCTATACTATGTTGCATTGTCACCGGACTTATACACGTGTGCCAAATTTCAAAGCTCTAGCTTAATTAGAACTAGTCGAAATTCAGCTTGCAAGATTTGACCTAAACTAACAAATAAACAAACATACAAACAAACACACATACAAACTAGTGGAAGCATTATACTATTCGCCGATTTACTGAGCTTTTTATATAATTGTTACACATTCTATAGGATACTCTTCGCATTTTTCTTGTAAATAATGTTACTTTTTGGACATTCTAAATATTATGATACCAACTTTGTTGTGAAAAAAAATATATGAAAAAAAAAATCACGATGTGAGGGATCGAACCCGGGACCCTTGGATAGCATTAGCATTAAAATATCTTTATTTAGCTATTTTAAAATAAGTATGTACATATACAGGTCATTTTATTGAGACGAAACTCTTGCCGCTACACCACCATTTCTTATTACTAAAATTGTTAATGAGTGTAATATATACTATTAGTAAATTTATTGTGATTATTAGGAAACACACATTAGTAAAATGTATAAAAAAAAATAGTGATAGGAAATAACATTTCGCAAGATTTCTATTTATTACAAACCATAAAAAAAATGTAAAAAATATTTTTTTAAATTTTAAATTACTAATAACTTTTTTATTTACCAATCTATTTTGTTAAAAATAGGGTTCTTCCTCTAGTTAACACTAACTTACTCTCCAAATTTCAATACAATCGGATTTTTCTTTCTTGAGTTATCGTGCTTACAAGAAACGCGACGGACGGACGGTCGGACGGACAGACGGACACTTTGAAAGTTATTCAGAATTCGTTCACTAACATAACGATATAAAAATTTTTTCTCTACGAGCGATATTTCCGGTTTTAGAAATGTGCCGATCAAATACAATATACTCTTCGTTTTTGCGAAGAGTATATTAAACATTGCTAGTTAAATAAAAGTTTTTTTTGGCCCATCCGTGGTAAAGCGTGGAAACCATCTTTTTTTACTAACTTTGGGGTGCTAAATACGAATCTGTCATTCGAATTGGCTAAAAACGGGAAGACTGTAAAATACAACCCCTATTTGGGGTTGATATTAGAACTTGCAACAAAAAGTTATTCTTTAATACAGGAAATTCTTTCAAAATACTCAGTTTCCTTAGGTAAGTAGAAAAAGAAGCAAACATTCTAAAAAAGTTTAAAAAAAAATTTAGTTCGGTAGAATGATATTTCAGCAAGATTTAAGTTATCGTAAGCCCAGGATAGATTCCTTAAGAGATTCTTCTATCTTGCAACATGCTGGGAAACTCACAGACATGTTAGCTGAGATGGAGTTTTGTATACCGATTTACTTAATAAAGGGCATAGCAGGATAAGCATGTAAAATCTGCCCCCAAACAAAATTTTGTTTCTTGTCAACTATTTGAAGGGAGATAATTAAAAAAAACGAAAATCTGCATTACCGACCATTCTCTTATACGCACCTCACTATTATTTGTACTCATGTCTTGTTAACAAATATACAGAGTGTTTCATTAATAATTGGACATACGCTAACTGGAGAATCCTTAGTCCAAAATATGAAGATTTAACCTGAAACACTTAGATAAAATGTGCCCCCTTACTGAGATACAGGGTGTCAAAGTTTTTTTCTTTTTTTTGCAATATCTCAGCTATCTCTTACCCGATCTTCTTACAATTTGGTAAGGAAACGTTTTTAAGCTAAGAAACAATAATTGATGTATTACATCACGCTAGCCCTTGGAGGACGCCTCATGAGCTATACCTGATGATGAATATTTTTTGTCTTTTGACTAGAAAATCCCATGCAGGAGTCATTTCTACGTAAAAAACCGCTGCCCAAGGAATCACTACTTCCACATGGATCAATTAAAAAAATATTTTGAGGTTTCTTGTACACACACTAAATCACAATTTTTTTCATTCCCTTTAATAATGGAGTGGGGGTGGTAATGGGGGTTGCTAATGCCAAAATTTTTTTTGAGACTTTAGCTTCTCTTGTCTATATTAAATACCAATTTTATGAACTCTTACCTGCTTGATTTACCTATTTACCCCAAATTTACCCCAATTTACCCCCCAACCCTTCGACGGAGCAAGATGAAAATACAATCTAGTTCTAGATCTCGTTAAAGTACATACGTGTATCAAATTTCAAGTCAATATCTCAAACGGTTCCAGAGTAAACGTGCGCACAAAAAAAGTTACAGACCGACAGACAGACAGAAATTTTTTTTCGCTCAAACTTAAAATCTCGACGTTTCATGACATTCTAAGCCTATTTGAACAATAAAAATTTTTAAAAATTTTTTTGTCGTTACTATACTTCCACTGGATGTGGAAGTAAAAGGTACATTTGATAGAACTTGATAATTCCAATCGTTTTGGAGAAAACTCCCGCATAAATCTCAAAAATTCTTTGAAAACAAACCCAATTTGAAGAGGAAAAATTGTATTTATTGTGCTTTGGTGACGTCTTAGTTCTGTCAAAATGTCAAACTAATGAAATTATACGTAAATGACAGAACTAAGACGTCACCAAAGCACCTTTTTCAATAAATACAATGTTTCCTCTTCAAATTGGGCTTCTTTTCAAAGAATTTTTGAGATCTATGCAGTGTCAAAAATTGTGTGCAAAAATTTGCAAATTTTTTTTTGCATACGAAATTTGCATTTAAAAATTATGAAAAAAATTGGATAAATAGCCCAACATGTAAGTAACAACTGTGAATTTTTTCGGATTTTTTCGTACAAGGGTATCCGAGAAAATTTAAAAAAACGAAAATCAAAAAACCCCCACCACTCCTCCAATATGGCGGCTGCAGGCTTGAAATTTTGGGAAAATCATATTTAGGGTAAGCCCTTTCAAATAGTTGATAACAAACAAAATTTTGTTTGGGGGCAGATTTTACATGCTTATCCTGCTATGCCCTTTTCTTATTTATGCATTGGCATAAAGAAGTTAATGGCACTAATGATTTAAAGACTCAAATTATTATGAGATTTGCTATTGAAATGATCCCTTTCGTCGTCCTTTACTGGCATTTGAAGACACAACAGTGTTCTACAGAGAACGTATGCTATTACGAACATCTACCTTTAGATGAAAATGTAAACGAAGTTTACGTTGGGCACGTCGAAGCTTACCATGGCCATTGGTTCTTTTAAAGACCCTAATTTTTAGCGCATGAACTCAGTGTCAGTTACCAGTACCGGTTTGCTTCTAACAGCGAGTCCAATTTTTTAAATTATAACACGCAAATGCACATTCATTTTCATCAACTGCGATTGCATCTAATGAATCAGAATCGCTTAATGTAAATACCATCGAGTCATTAACTGTGACAAGGAAATGTATGTAAGTAGATGAATTTTTTCAGTGCCATAATAGAGATTTTATAAACCCTAAAATTGTCGTGATTGCGGCCTTGCTATAATGGCATTCTTTGGCGTTATTTTATACAGAGATATTTAACCTAGTTTCAGTTTGTGGGAGTGAGAGCCAATCATCGTTTCTCACTCTTCTATTATGTGAACTTGACCGCGAGGCTTCACTGTTAACACTCTCCATCGCAAGAATACTCTCTTGCACTCACTCAACTCACTCTCTCTGATTCTGATCCTCTCTTCACTCCGTAATCAACATATTGTGAAACGTTGCCACGTCTTGCCAAGTTTCCCCACTACGTTATTAAAGAAAGAAAATACATTTTTGGTTATCTGGGAAATCTGAGAAGCATTCGATTTGAAATTTAATACAAAATTTCGACTGCATCGCTGATATTAAATCATCAAAAAAGAACGACATTTAAATTTACTGGGAACAACACGTTGAAACAAAAATTAAGTATTTAGTTCAACTTTCCTTCAGACGACTCATGAGTCATAAAAACTAAGTTACGGTTTGATACAAAATGTGACTTTCTTTATTTCATAACATTTAACAAGACGGTAATATTTGCATCAGATTTGTTTATTTTATTACATTTTTATATTTAGGTTACCTCAAATAAACAAATATGTATGTGTCTACGTTTTAATGTGGAAAACAACGCCATTATTGACAGGAAATGTATTACAAAAAATGGTTTTGTTTTATTTGTTTTTGGTTTCATTTAATTAAAAACTAGTGGAAGCATTATACCCTTTACTAAGCTTTTTATATAATTGTTACACATTCTATAGGATACTCTTCGCATTATTTTTGTAAATAATGTTAGTTTTTGGAAATTCTAAATTTTGCGATACCAACTTTGTTGTGAAAAAAAATATATAAACAAAAATTTAAAAAAAACAACCACCCTCTCAGGGATTCGAACACAAGACCTTTGGATTGCAAGGCAAAAGCTTTAGAAATTGGGCCATCACACATCACATAAAAACTGAATGTGGTATATATTATTCCAGAATTATGAAATATATATACCGGGTGCCACAGGCTAGTTGCTCCCCCCTGTATTTCCTTTATTTTTTAACTTATTCATTTGAAATTTGGGGTGCATCAACTACCTGTAAAAATGAATTTTTGTACATAAAAAACGGTATGAGACCATTTCCGGTTTACCCGGAAATTACCTCAACTTTCGATTTTTAAATGGAACACCCTGTATATTTTTACATATTTGAATTCAAGATAATATTCTGAGTATACCATGAGATTTTCGAGAATTTTTGAGTCGATGTTCGTTTTTTTTTAAAGCATTTTAAGACATTCGTCTAGAGTGCTTTGGATTTTAAATTTTTTTCGCTCAAACTTAAAATTTTCAAAAATTTTTTTGTCGTTACTATACTTCCACTGGATGTGGAAGTAATATGACAAAAAAACAGTTTTGCCAAAAAGTCGTGCCAAATCCCTTATATTGAACCTGCTTAGGGACCAGTACATCGTGAGACTGACCGAAAGTTATCTAACATAGTATTAGTTAAACGCACTTTTGATTTCCGTTCTTGTGAATGATATAATCACAAAAGAGAACCTTAAAACTAATGACAAACGAACCAAAAATGTTTTTTAAGTAAAATATTTTTATATTATTTGCAGTCAACCATAACAAAAACCTAAATTCTGGGGGAGTTGCATGAATCATTTCTACCAAATCGATTCTTAGTGCACACACTCATTTGTATGGTAAAATTTACCTTGCATTAATTGGGGATCCAGAAGCAGAATAATAAGTTCTTCTACAGTCCCACATTAATTTCATCAAGCTACATCGAATATAAGGTGAGCGCGAATTGGAAACAAGATTTTTTTTTAGTCGAGAATATTCGAGAATACGCCGAAGTCGCCAGTGATAATTTAATTCCATTAAAATTGATAGTTATTATGTATTTTAGAGGTAGCTGATAACGAAGCTGATATCAAAAGTTGAGAATTCAAAATAAACACAATATGGCTGCGATAAATGCCATATTTTTGATGATTTACATGAAATTTGATACATAATGATTTCAGGATTCTCTGATAACGAGCCTAATATTAAAGCTTAAAACCGTACTGAATTGCATTTCAATATCTCCATGCGGAAAGTAAATATTTCAGAAAATGTTTCTCGGAGACACCATTTGTAACGTCTAAATTTTATAATTAGTGGAGTCGATAGAGATTTTGACTTCGGAAAAATTCCGGGAAGCGGTAACTTTTGAGAATATATCTCTGAAAATGTCAGGAACAACATACCAAAAGTTACCGACAATAGTCCTTGAGTGTAATTCGTTATTAAACAAATTAGTTGCAAAATACCAGTCTTTGTCAAATATATTTTTAAATATTTTTTCTTTCAAAAAATAATTGCGCCATTTGACATCGAAAATGTATATGAAGTTTTTTTGTATGATCAAAAATGTAGGCTCCAGAGTTTTTTGTTTAACGCACGAAAATGGAACGCGGAAACAGGTACGACAAGCGAAGCGCGCGCGGCCTTGGGCGCGCTACACTAAATTTGTTGTAACTTTTGAACTAATTGACGAAATTGACCTCACGAAAGCTTAAATGAAAGAAGAAACATGTAAGCTATTGGATTATTATATTTTCAAATATATAGATGAATGTATGTAGAAATGGTACATATATGAAGTCGGAAAATAAAGAGATTTGTGATGAAATAGGTAAAAGCTCTACCATTTCTAAAAATTTAAAGATAAAAACTTGGGTCTTTCACATTTTACTCTTGAAGTAATGTATAAAAAGATCCGATTAGAGAAAAAAATCTAAAAAATTTATTTTTGAAGATATACACTTCCAAAATTTCAAAATTTTGAGAAAATGATAGAATTTGGTGTATATAACTAATTTTAACCACCTATTCTGCCCTGCTAAGACAAGATGTCGTAACTGCAAAAAATTAATTTTTGATATTTTAATTGCATTTGCACCGTATTAGTGATCCTCACCACTATACAAAATGTAGAAGTCGTATCTAAAGCAAAACTAGTGAATATACATAACGAATATGTGCCGAATCTACAAAATAGACCTTTTCACTAACCTCAAAAGTCATATCCGATCATTACCAGATTTATTTAACTTAACATATATACAATGTTTTGTTATATGGTTACACTGATAAAAGGGACACATATTTATTTGCCAAAAATGAAAATCATGAATTATGAAATGTAGATGGCATAACATAATTCAGAAAATAGTTGATTACTCTAAAATTACATTTTCTCAGATACTTCTTGTCATAGCAGGGCAGTATTTCTCTGGTTTAAATTGCGTTATTAGATTTTTGTAGGTGGGATTTTTAAAACTTGAAATGTGTACTTTAAGATGCTGCAAGGGGATTTACCTTAAAAATTAAATTTTTACGAAAATAAAAAAAAAAATTTTGCTCTAAAATTCGCGAAATTATGGGTAAAATAAAAGTTAATAACTTTTATAAAAAAAATTATTTAGCCTACTTATGCAGCATACATTTATAGTAGGACCTAAAAATAAGTAAATCTGATGATGAAAAAATGTTGGAATATATATAAATCTATACTTTTCACCAAATATTGAAGAAATCAAGTTTTTTCGGTAAATCGACTCAATGATGATTGTTTCTACAATTTTTGTCCTGCTTAAAATATCTAAAACATTAAAAATATTCACGTGGTACAGGGTCATGTGTCAAATTATAATGCTTGAATAATGGATAAAGATTGAAAGTAAAACATCTTCGCGACAAGCAGTACGCATCACCTGCCCCGCGCGCAGCGCTGTGTGTGTATCCGCAGAGCATTGTAAAAGTAGTTTGGGCACTTTTTCATATTTTATGTGAATATTTAAATTGTTTTTAATTGAATAGTGTTTTGAATTATTTTATTGCTTGGTGGAAGTCGGCCACATTGGATCAGCCTTTTTTTGACATCATAATCTGTTTCAGCGATCTCGAAAACCCCCTTATATGTCAATTTGCATTAAATTGCTTTAACATTTTTCAACTTATAATTTTGTTAAAAAAAAAGTTTCTTTTTGTTTAAATAACACAGCCCCACAAAAAAATTCTTGGAACTGCTATCGGGACAACTGTATCCTTATGTAATTTTCGATGCTGAATCCGAGTCCGAGGTAAAGAAAATCGTACACCCCCAAAATCAACCCCTAGCGCAAAAAAACAGTCCCTAAACATGATTTAACGCTCCACGAATAGTCTTAAATCTTAATAAATCGAATTAAATATAAACATTCAAGTATATAACGCATAAACACAGAGTCAACACTGCTTTCCATTGAAAATCACCCCCATGAGTGGGTGAAAACTACCCCTCATACAACAGGAAACTTAAAAAAATTCAGTGATTGTAAAAAAAGCTTACGATGCCCAGTTTTTTTTGGAAAGAGTGAGTAACTGCATTAGTTCAGATACGATGCTCAAAATCTACCCCCATAGAGTGGCAGAAACCACCTGAATTAAAATTGCAAGGAAAATCGGGGAAAAAAAGGTAATAACAGAAACAATGAACGCCCCAATAAAGAGCCCAACTTGACGTATACTTAATCCACATTCAACACTCGTATGCGGTTGTCAATACGCCAACCTACCGGCTGGTCAAAAAACTATATAGTCAGAAAATTATATAGATGTTTTTTCTGAATTTTCAGACGATTCTTTTTAGAGGCCATATAAATAAGTAATAGTATTTTCAGAGAATTCTTTTTAGGAGTCATCTAATAACTGCAATTTAAATTTAGGGGTGGTTTCCGCCACTCTATGGGGGTAGTTTTTGAGCATCGCACCGAGACTACTGCAGTTACATACTGTTTCTAAAATAACTGGGCATCGTAAGCTTTTTTGCAATCACTGCAGTTCTTTTAAATTTCCTGTTGTGTGAGGGGTAGTTTTCACACACGATTTTTTTTTACCTTGATACAGTTGTCTCGATAGCAGTTCCAAAAAAGCCCCACAAAAAAAAAATTGGAATTGCTATTGAGACAACTGTATCCCTATATAATTATCGACACTGAATCCGAATCCGAGGTCAAAAAAAATCGTACACCCCCAAAATCAACCCCTAGCGTTAAGAAACACTCCTTAAACAGGGTAAAAATGACCTAACGCTCCACGAATAGTCTTGAATCTCAATAAATCGAATTAAATATAAACATTCAAGTATATAACGCATAAATACAGAATTAACACTACTTTCCATTGAAAATTACCCCCATGAGTGGGTGAAAACTACCCCTCACACAACAGGAAATTTAACAAACCTGCAGTGATTGCAAAAAAAGCTTACGATGCCCAGTTATTTTAGAAACAGTATGTAACTGCATTAGTCTCGATGCGATGCTCAAAAACTACCCCCAGAGAATGGCGGAAACCACCCCCAAATTTAAATTGGAGTTGCTTAGATGACTCCTAAAAAGAATTCTCTGAAAATACTATTACTTATTCATATGGCCTCTAAAAAAAATGTCTAAAAATTCAGAAAAAACATCTTTATAATTTTCTGACTATATAGTTTTTTGACCAGCCGGTAGGTGGCGCATTGACAACCGCATACGAGTGTTGAATGCGATTAAGTATACGTCAAGTTTGACTCTTTATTGGGGCGTTCATTGTTTCTGTTATTACCTTCTTTTCCCCGATTTTCCTTGCAATTTTAATCTAGGGGTGGTTTCCACCACTCTATGGGGGTAGATTTTGAGCATCGCATCGGAACTAATGCAGTTACTCACTCTTTCCAAAAAACTGGGCACCGTAAGCTTCTTTTATTCTTCTATTTTTTTAAGGTTCCTGTTGAATAAGGGGTAGTTTTCACCCACTCATGGGGGTGATTTTCAATGGAATGTTTATATTTAATTCGATTTATTAAGATTTAAGACCATTCGTGGAGCGTTAAGTCATTTTTACCATGTTTAGGGAGTGTTTTTAGCGCTTGGGGTTGATTTGTGTTAAATATTTCGCTTCCTATATACTATTTTATAAAAAAAAAGTGGTTAATATTTGAGAAATCAGATTATACTTAACAATAATAATATGAAACAAAGTTATATATTTTATACGGTAAAGGTCCTAACATAAATCCTTGTGGGACTCCGGCAAGGTTGTAATTTGCACTATCTGGCAACAAAATAAACGTCTTCCCTTTAAATATTTAACTAACAAAACCGAAAGAAATGATGCAGATAGAAATTCTTGACCTTAGGTGTCAAAAACCTTACAGAAAGCAAAAAGGTGAGCTCTGTAACTCGTTTTCTCTCTATGATGTCATATCTATAGCGAGACAGCTGTGTTGTGGTCTAAAACTCGATTATTAGCAGTCAACTATTTTCTTTAAATTGAATAATTTTCAAGTTGAATTATCATTATAGTTGACTAATTTAAATAATAACTAGCAACGTACAGGCTAGCCAAAAACTACTTTGTCATTTTAGGCTAATGAGAAAAGACGTCCTGTCCTGTAGACGCTCGATTTGCATAAATACACGTTTTATAATAAATCCTTCTAGATATTAAAAAAACGTATTTTATCAACGTGGTTCTTCCGAGCCAAATTTTTGGTAAATATCCTAATGCATTTACTATTTCTTGATCTTAATACTACACGCCAAATATAGTATCATCACAATGCAAAAGAAAGTAAACGTGTGTCTGTGGACACTATTTCATCGTCAAATCTAGAACTAATTACTTTCTTTAAAATGTAAAAATGTTTAAATTGTATCCTCTCCTTTGTATTGCCTACATTGCAATCTTCTTATTCACAACGTTTTGTGATCCATGCATTATTCTATTTGGCTTCTCTTTGTTGTCTGGCACGTCTAACAGCATCACGCCGACATGGAATGCCCAAATTTAAAAGTCACACAGAAAGCAACGATCACTCTGGGAAAAGCAAACAGTTGTGTGGCGAAAATTGGGGGTTAAGTTTCAAGATGACCCTAGGGTTATACACCAGGATCTGAGACTCGCGATAACCTATCCACAGAAACGGCCTCGTCTCATTTGTTAGAATAAGTCTACACAAACTTAGACAAGAGTTAGTACGTCGCGACGTTACTATTCAACCTATCAAAGGCATTTGATACCGTTGACAAGAACATATTAATACAAAAAATGTATCATATTGGTTTGAGTGAAAACATCCTGTCATGGATATTAAGTTATATGGAAGGCAGAACATTTAATGTGGGGTGGAGTCAGAGTCACACGATACAGCAATTGGGGTGCCCCAAGACTCTGTTTTTGGGCCCCTATTATTTTTGTTATATGTGAACGATCTTCCTAACCATTTTACCAAAGATCCTCTAACTGGGGACCTTACGGTTACCGTATCAGCAGAAGCGCCTGAGAAACTACAAGTATTAGTCAACCTTACATTGAAAGATGTTAGTTCATGGTCCGAAAGAGATAAACTATCAGTTTATCTCTTATTATTAAGTTATCACTTAATAATAAAAAAACTGTGTTTATTAATTTCTATTTACAGAGACTGTCGCACAATATACAATTTATTGAAGACATTAGCCTATCGGGCAGCACCAAATTGCTCGGCACTCATCTAGATGGTGAACTGTCATAGGATTTACATATTGAACATGTCTGTAACCAGTTGAATAAAGCCTATTTTGCTATTTTGCAACTGAAAAGTACACTAGATGAATCCGGACTGTCAAACATTTACTATGCACTAGCTTTTACACATATGCTGGACAAGTGTTAAAAATAGGGAGAGAGTCTTTATCCGTCAAAAGAGGATCATAAGGTTAATATTTAATATGAGTTATAATGATAATTGCAGAGTAAATGCCTCTGTTATAAAAAAAAAATTGACCTTTGTTTCAAAAGAAATCAGTATCATCCATATAACACAAGGCATGGCGATTTGTTCAGCATACCAAATCACATGAGAGCAACATTTAAACATTTTCCACGTTACAACTGTATAGTATTGTTTGATAACACAGCCACATAAAAAAAATGTTCTGTTCAGCGGGCCAAATTATATTAAAATAAAAACTACCCCCACATACGGACGGAAATAGATAGACGGAAATTTAGTTAATTTAGGTATATAGCTTACATAGATAGAAGAAAATGGTCACTGAAGAGATAACATCCTATATCTATGACTAAAAAAAAAGGAAAAGAAAACCACGCAAAAGATATTTTGCAGATAAAAGAGAAAAATCATAAGAAAAGAAAGTACTTATTTGGATTGATGGTCGAAAGTATGATATAAATAGGAAAAGGAATAGCTTTACACAGATTAAAAGATAAATGTTAAGATAAACAGTTGAATAAGCAGGTATGGTATAATAAATAAAACATAACTGGTTAATGCTTAATGTATGAATTTACTCCATTTTTATCTCCCCTACCTAAAACTACAAACGCCTGAATTTTTATTCCAAGCTACTAGAAGTAATGAAATCCGTCCGTCTGTGGGGTAGTTTTTACCCCTCCCCCAATAGGGGTAATTTTCAACCTTATTAAGATTGGGTGGTTGTCGTACCAGATTTGTATATTTGGCACGAAGAGCTACAAGTATTTGACCCTTTCCGAATTTCAATTGCACCTATTTGCATCATTTGAGCATAGGGGTAGCTCTTACTAAGGGTAGACTCTAGTCATGTGTCGGTGGTTGGAACGAATTCACTCCATATTTGTTCACCCTACTTAAAACTACAAAAGCCTCAATTTTTTTTCCAGTTTTGAAACCTATAGGGGTGGGGGTAGTTTTAACCCTCCATAGGGTTGATTCTCTACCCTTTGAGAGTAATGGCTGGTTGTCGCACCAGAGTCAAATATTTTGCACTAAGATATACAAAAATTTGGCCTTTGCACAAGTTATTCACACTCACATGCATCTTTTGAGTTCTAGCGGTAGTTTTTACGCCCCATAAGGGCGGATTTCGGTTTAATTTATAGATATAAGATACTGTGGCTCGAATTTATATTCTTTACTCTCGACTACAAAACATCTACCATTTTTCACACTTCATTAAGAGTTATTACATTATTAATATGGTTTTATACCATTTTAAGGGATGTTTTTGACTAAACAAAACTGACACAATAGATTTTTTTAACTACGGATTCGGATTCAGTGTCGAAAAATACACCATATCCATATAATTTGGTCCGCTGCACAGAACTTTTTTTACTTCCACATCCAGTGGAAGTATAGTAACGACAAAAAAATTTTTAAAAATTTTTATTGTTCAAATAGGCTTAGAATGTCATGAAACGTCGAGATTTAAAGTTTGAGCGAAAAAAAATTTTCTGTCTGTCTGTCTGTCTGTAACTTTTTCTTGTGCGCACGTTTACTCAGGAACCGTTTGAAATTTGGTACACATATGTACTTTAACGAGATCTAGACGTAAATTTTCATCTGGTTTCGTCGAAGGGTTGGGGGTAAATTGGGGTAAATTTGGGGTAAATAGGTAAATCAAGCAGGTAAGAGTCCATAAAATTGGTATTTGGTATATATAAGAGAAGCTAACGTCTCAAAAAAAATTTTGACATTAGCCACCCCCATTACCACCCCCACCTCATTATTAAAGAGGATGAAAAAAAAATGTGATTTAGTGTGTGTACAAGAACCAGAAACCTCAAAATATTTTTTTACTTCATCCACCCCCACTACCACCCCCTATCGCCACCCCCGCCCCACTACCGATGTGGGGTATCGTTTTATGGGTTTTTGAGGTAGAGGATTTCAAATATTATATTATTAAAGTTCCATAAATAATTATTTCCACACACAAAATTTTTTCGTTGTGAGTGACTTGGATAGAAAATCTGGATGTGGAAGTAGTGATTCCTTGGGCAGCGGTTTTTTTTTCTGTGTGGCTGTGTAACCTACCACTAGAAATCAGAATGATTTCACAGTATGATAGTTACAAAAACGCAGCAAAAGACTTGCTTTTAGAAGGTGGTTACTGTAGTACAAATGAGTATTTGAATAGGTAAAATTAGAGTCCGGAATTATCCTTTGATATCAAAATTGTTTGTCTATGGTGTAATTAGTGTTATGTTCTTTACTTACTTGTTTTATGTTATTTTATACAATTTGACTAGTCATAGTTTTGTTTAATTACTTCCACATCCAGTGGAAGTATAGTAACGACAAAAAAAATTTTAAAAATTTGTATTGTTCAAATAGGCTTAAAATGTCATGAAACGTCGAGATTTTAAGTTTGAGCGAAAAAAATTTCTGTCTGTCTGTAACTTTTTTTTGTGCGCACGTTTACTTTGAAATCGGATATTGACTTGAAATTTGGTACACATATGTACTTTAACGAGATCTGGAACTAGATTATATTTTCATCTTGTTCCGTCGAAGGGTTGGGGGGGGGGGGGGGTAAATGGGAGTAAATTTGGGGTAAATGGGTAAATCAAGCAGGTAGGAGTCCATAAAATTGGTATTTAGTATGTATAAGAGAAGCTGAGGTCTCAAAAAAAATTTTGGCATTACCACCTCCATTACCAACCCCCACCCCCTTATTAAAGTGGATGAAAAAAAATTGTGATTTAGTGTATGTACAAGAACCAGAAGCCTCAAAATATTTATTAAAAAGGTATTTTTAGCACTTTTAGGTTAAGTTTTCTCGAAATCCTGACGGGATGGCGCAAAACGGACTGCGGCATCGTGTTTAGCACGTCAAGAACCTTCGGGGTACGGTAATGGGGTTCCATTGATCGGACATTTTTTTTTTTGTAAACCTGTGTTATCTGTTTAATTGTTTATTTTATATTATACTGCAAAACTGACTTGTACATTTCTGTATCTCAGTGGTGAATAAAATTATTATTATTAATCTGATAGAAAGTACCAAGCTGGATAAAGAGCTCTAAAGAAAATTAGAATAGATCTACAGGGGGTTGCGGTGGTCAAGGCCAATCAGCCAGTTCCTGACTTATAATCTATGCTTTAGTATATCGAAACATATTTTCAGTATCGCAACAGGTAAGGAAAAAACAAAATGTAACATGCTAAATTTAAAAAGGTATCGTTATGTCAATAATAGATTCCTCAAATTAGTCTCCAAGATTCACTTCAACATTTCCAATAGGTCTTAAGATCTCACAAAAATTAGAAAATTTCAGTGAAAACTTAACTCCCTCTATATCAGTTTTAATAATTTCCTGATGATGAAAACATGGTTGGCGAATTGCGCGTCAAGTACAGTATTCTCGAACGTAGTCTTTTGCTGTTTGTTTTGCTTATTCTTTCACGTACACCAAATGACCTCCTTAATTTGTAAAGTGTTGTTCTGTTAACATAATGATGGTGCATACGCCAAAACATTTTGTTATATTTTTCGATAACGTGATAAATATAACGTCAACATTTTATAATATGTCTTACATATACTAATTATATAATCTGGTCGCGTATCGAGCCCATAAAATTATTCATTTGGGACACGGAAATGAGCAGTTTTTATTAGGACACATTGACCTCACAGATACTCATCTGAAGTCTCTGACACTGAATGATTTGGTGGAATATATACAGTGTTTGGTTAATTAGCCTTTTAAATAACGCGGAATATTTACTTTCTTTCTAAGAAACCCGTGATATGGGATTGAATCAACAATTTTAATCTTGATTTAAATTTTTTTCGCGTGGTAGGACAGGTGCTAAGCCAGAAGAAACGCACAAGTTGAAATTCTAAACCTTCCTAATTTTTTCACAGTGGTTAATAATTTTCACGTAGTTAAATTGGAACAGAGGCCTTCTTTATGGAACCGTTGTTGTTCAGTTGCACTCAGTGCAAGAGGTATGAAAAAAGTATAGAAGCAAAGAATTCATTTTTCTACAAAATTTGAACGCATATATTGCCAAAACAATAAAAGATACATGTATGTGAGAAAGGACAGTGTTAAGGGTGGCGGTGCCGTGCTTATGAAAATGATTTCGTAATTCGACAATTTTTCCTACATCCCTGAACCGATTGAAAAAATTCTTTGATAGGCTCTTAGAGAAAACTTGATAGAATGATACCAGACTATTGAAATCAACAAAAAACTTTTCTTGATTTTCACAAGAGAAAAAAAAACCGCTGCCCAATTAATCACTACTTCCACATCCAGATTTTCTATCCAAGTCACTCACAACGAAAAAATTTTGTATGTGGAAATAATTATTTATGGAACTTTAATAATATAATATTTGAAATCCTCTACCCCAAAAACCCATAAAACGATACCCCACATCGGTAATGGGGCGGGGGTGGCGATTGGGGGTGGTAGTGGGGGGTGGATGAAGTAAAAAAATATTTTGAGGTTTCTGTTCTTGTATACACAAATCACAATTTTTTTTCATCCCCTTTAATAATGGGGTGGGGGTGGTAATGGGGGTGGCTAATGTCCAAATTTTTTTATTGTGACCTTAGCTTCTCTTATATATACTAAATACCAATTTTATGGACTCTTACCTGCTTGATTTACCTATTTACCCCAAATTTACCCCAATTTACTCCCCAACCCTTCGACGGAACAAGATGAAAATATAATCCAGTTCTAGATCTCGTTAAAGTACATATGTGTACCAAATTTCAAGTCAATATCTCAAACGGTTCCTGAGTAAACGTGCGCACAAAAAAAAAGTTACAGACAGACAGACAGACCGACAGACAGACCGACAGACAGACAGACCGACAGACAGACAGACCGACAGACAGACAGACCAACAGACAGACAGAAAAATTTTTTCGCTCAAACTTAAAATCTCGACGTTTCATGACATTCTAAGCCTATTTGAACAATAAAAATTTAAAAAAAAATTTTTGTCGTTACTATACTTCCACTGGATGTGGAAGTAATTACCTGTTTAGTTTTCAATAGCCTAGTACCATACTAATAAGTTTTCTCTAAAAGCCAGGGTTGGCACAAACACCCACCATTAAAAAAACGGTGGATAAAACGGGGTGTGTTTTTGCGGGTTTTTGATTTTAGAAAAACCCATCTGGGTTTTTGTTTGATTTTCGTATCTTTTTGCAGTAAAAAAAATTCTATTTTTGCCTCACAACTACTTGAACAAAACAATAAAAAAAATGTAACGTGTCAATATATTAGTAAACAATAAAACAAGTAAATAATAAACTTGGGAAAAATAAAAACATGAAACAAATAACAAAAACTTTTCCTCAAACTGGAATGTGGAAGGCAAAAGATTTACATATATCTTTGAAAAGATATTTATGTTTTATTTAAATGTATATAAATCTTAACTAGTTTTGACGCCTTTTCAGCTCCAAGCTTATTCCTTAGTTTACTCCAAATATGGCCGAATGTAGAAATAGTTATTTACATTACTAGATGCGAAAGTTTACTTTTAGGTGTGAATGGTCGAGGCCAAGCCGAGACCTTTCAAAAAACACCGAACACCTAGAAGGGCTTTCGCATCGTATAATGTATTATATTTTTTCTACTACCGAAAGATATTATGAAATTTAATGATTTAACACTAATTATTTCATGATATTATTTGACGTTTTTAATAAATTTTATAGTTTAGGAGGCTGTCTGTGAACATTGTTTCCATGCCAACAAAACAATTACTATCTGCCATCGAGGTTATGTCAAACATTTTAATTTCTGGTGATTTCAAACTAAAGTAAACAAATATGTTTGGTGGCGATGAAAATGAGATACAAGAAGCAGCCAATATTGCTTGTGCCTAAAATAAGAAATCCAAAGCAAGATATGCAAACTTGTGAAGCGTTAAAATTTGTTTTTTTATTCTTCTGTCCTGGTCACGAAAGTTCTACTTTCGTAGCTAGCAACGCCTTAGCAACCAGGTAACTCGAATGTTAGCATCAGCAACCCCGAGTTTGGCGGTGATACAATTGCTTGTTATGGGCCCAGTATATTGACCGAAAAAAGTCACTTATATTTTTTCTCTTATTTAATAATTTTTTAAAGTTGTATTTCGAAATATGAAACCCCGCCACCGATAGGGGTGGTTTTTTAAATTGCGAGTAAACAAGTGGTCATGAAGTGTGATCTTAGTGTATTGACCGAATAAGACCACTGTAATTTTTTTATTAAACATTTATTTTTTACCATGTGCATCACCCTTATACACTCTAATGGGGATGGTTTTTAGAAAAGTAGTATAATATTATGTTCGTAAATAAATCATTATTATATATTTTTGTAAAGTGGATTTATTTCCATTGGCCCATAACGTGTAAAAATATCACCAAACTCGGGGTTGCTGCTATACGGGGGTGGCATGCGTTATTTCCCCACTATTCTGGACCTTCCAGAGCACATTAGCTAACATGTTCCAACACGTTATTTTGTGTCGTATACGTTTTGATGTGGGGGCAAAAAACCCTTATTTTTAACATAATTCTCCACAACTTTGTTTCAATAGTATCTTCACAAAGTAACGGACACTTCGATAAAATAGCCCCTTGCATGTGCCATATATTTTAAATGAATTTATATATATTAATACAGTGCTACTGATTTTTTTTATTTAACGTCGGCCTATTTCCGCTACCAGGGCCTATCACCGACGCCAGGAGACGAGCTACCCCTAACTGGAAATTTCGCCGAACCTCTTCCCTTAAGAAGAGTAGGGATCTTTTACTTGCCTAACATTTAATAGACAAGGGACCGCCTGCTTTACATCCCCTCCGAAGGATGGTATATCCACTACGTAATCCTCGTCTGAAATTACGTAGCTTCCGCGTATACACTGATATACAAGCCGCTAGGAGGTGGGACGAGAACGCTGTATTTCCCAAGATGGGTCACCTATCCAAGTACTAACCGCGCACAACGTTGCTTCAACGGAATATCGACTGACAGTCACATTGAAGTCGCCTCTACGCTCGCCCCTAGTGTTACTGAACATTAGCAATTATCAAATCTATATTCATAATTTCTAACTGGAAAATATTTAAATCGCCGACTAATATCCGGGAGAAGGGGCGTGTCTGAGAACACACAACTCATATTGGACGTGACGTCATCTAACAGTATATCTCTGCGAGTGCAATGATTCGGACATATAATCCGTGCAGTTTGCGGTTATTTCCTAAAATTATTTAGTTGTATTCGGTCTGTGATATTGAATTATAATGTGTATTTAAGTGTACCATTTTTAAAAGGGTTCAAATTGTTTTAAACATGACTGAAAAAGGTTATTTCAAATGGTATGCCATATGCTTGTGCGTCACAAAAATATTCATAAATAGAAAACTATAAGTCCTAGATAAAAATTTTTTTTCAAAAACTTCTCCTGTATCTTGGCTTCAATTGGTTCGCTGCATGTATATGGAAGTTTGAAAAAATAAAAAAGTTTGTCGCTAAATCAAAATATGAGTACATTCTGAGCGAAGTAATAAGTTTATTGTTATTTAAAGAAAATAATAAACAATAATCGAAAGAAACAAAAAGCGCTTGTTTGTGTACTTGAATTAAAAAAAAATCACATCGATAGTTTAATTCGATTTGAATATATGGCGGTGTAAATGTTAAAAGTCACGATTCTTATAAGCAAACAGTTTCTCAAGTATTTTCGAAATAAAAAATATCTGTACCACAAAAAATATCGCAAATAGCCATTTCTTATGTAGAATTGTTCACTTCATAAAAACTATAAGGTGTGGTCTGGACAAAAATGGCTTCTTTAGCCTATTCGCAACATTTACAACTTTCCACTTTTTACCATTGCATTTGCCTTATGATAAACATGATGATTGTTCAGTTTAATCTATTATTCAGCATCTACTTTCTAACTAGTCTCTATGACTGTTTTCAGCCATATTGTTAAATAAAATACTGTCTACAATAAGGATGCCACAAAATATTTGCTGTTTTTGTCTTACAAATGTGAAGATTGGGCACTCCTTCTGTTTATTCTACTTGATCGGTGTGTGTTGTTTACACGTTGTTTAGCATAATAATTAATGATGTGGCAGTTCAACCATCATCGATATTCGAGAAACCTGCAATTTTTATTGAATTTTAAATTTATCTCATAGGTGTCACTAGTAGGATGCAAATTATTTAACACTTTACCGGCTTATCGCGTATATCATACAATACATTTTTAAAATTATTATCGTAAGATCTCTAAATTATTAAATTATGAGTACTTAATTTAAATCAACAAAAAAAATCGGTTCCAAACCTGTTTAAACCGATTTTTTCATTAAATAAACCTGTTTAAATCGGTATTCCAAAATACTCGATTTATCCAAACACTAATTACAAGGACAACGTCCATAAATGGAATTAATTTAAAAGGAACGCTAGCGTTGTGACGTCACACGATGTATGCGCGCCTAATGGTTTTATTCAAACTTTAATGTTGAATACCGTTTGTGAAAGAAAAAAAAAGAAAAATCCTTTACACATGTTTTTTGTGAGGGGCCTATTTAATATGGCGGCCTAAATTTTTGTCAACTTCTAATTTTTAATGAACTCCGTAGTGGAGTACGGGCGTTTCGCTAGTTTTTATTTAAAACAGTAATCACTGATAATTTTAATTAAAGAAACATTCCTCCACCGATTACTAAATCAAAATGCAAATGACAAATTAACGATTATTAAAATATGACCCATGAAACATTATACCCAAATATAAACCTGTTTTGAATATTTTTCAACTTGAATCACCTGAGCTATTGGATATATTAACATATCTTGACTTGCTAATTTGCAAATTCATTGTTGTCATTCCGCCGAAAAATATATTCAGTAAATTTTATGTACATTTACAGTTATTCTTAAATGTGTTCAGGTTTCCTTAATTACGCTAATCGTGTATCCTGTTTCAGGTATGAGATACATAGATTGATATAATTAGGAAAACGGTACTACTACGTTAAATTTATAACTTTAAAGTCGTTTATTGGCTACTTCTCCAAATAACACACCCATGTGATTTTTTTCCATTTAAAAAAAAGTTGAAAGTATCTTGAACATATCACGTAAGTAACCGCTCTTCTTACGAATTTAAAGAACAATAATTATGGAAATAACAGTATATGAAACTATCAGAACCAAACTGCAAAAACCACAACTGTAATTATAGTCATTGTCTACATACACGAAAATTATAATCCGGTGATTTTAGCTTCAAAAATAACGATTTATCGGAAAGTTTTGGGAATAGCCAAAAATTAGTCTACCCCCTACAGAATTTCCTCAGGAATTCGAAAAAAATAGTGTTGAGTGGTCAACGGGCGGCTTTAATTATTATTTAACTTTTTTTAAACAAAATGAATTTTGCAACTTAGTTTTTTGCTCATATCTTTGCTTCTAAAGGTCGTAGAAAAACATTACCCGTCAATTTCTTCCTCATGAGCTCCCTTATAAGGTAGGTATATGCAAAGAACGAATTTTTTAATTGTTAATAACATTTTATGGCAAAAAACTGAATTTTTCGATCCTCGAACTTTGAAGTACTGTAGAAACAAATATAAAATCTGTATGTTAAAGATATTATGAAAAATAGTACATATTTTTACCCTTAATAAAATGCACTTTGTCCCGTTGCAAAATATTGATTATTTTTTTGCAATTAATTTATAAAAGAAAAAATTCAAAGTGTTGTATTAAAAGATCTAATTAATATTTTACAGTTCTGTTTAGGTAAATACATTGTATTTGACGTACGTTTATATAATCAAAAAGAACATTGTATTAAAAAATTAATTTGAGACTTTTTTACGCAAAAAATCAATTTTGCAACTTAAACAAATGTAAATATCTCAGTGGATTTTGCATAAGATATATTGCAACTAACGGCATTTTAATTGTCATAAAAAAAACACGAATTAAAAAAAAAAAATTTGTGCACCGATGCTTTGGAGCCGAGATATGAAGAATTCACATTTTTTGCGATTACGGCGAAATTTGAGAATGTTTTTACTTGAAAATTTAACTGATTATTTCACTCATTGCACCAATCAAACGTCATTATTAGTGACATCTCAAGCCAGATCGGCTTTTGACAGTACCAACATGCAAAATTTATCGCTCTAATTTTTTAGGTCGCTGCAGCGGCAAATATTGCGAGAATTTTTTGATGTTTTCGACAAATAGAACAAATCGTGCTTTTAAATGTTATCTATAAATATCTTCTCTGGATTATTACTAATTGTTAACGTAAATTGTAAATTGTAGTATTGTATTAATAACCTAAAAAGCCAATGCTCCGTGGAACTTATATAGGTTGGGGACAAGTTGTACACAGCTTTCAATGGCTTAATACCTAACGTAATTACAAAATAATTTTCACAACTAAAATTAAATATAAATATCCACGAAGCAGACAAATTAGTTATTTCATGATAAATACACAAATGTAGGTACTCACGTATGGTAATTCATCAATCATCACAAAGCAGCTAACACTTATTCGGAAAATCAAAACTCTGCAGTATCACTATATATATTATAATTCGTTGTACTTAAAGTCTCTCTACTTAAACAAGCAAACCTTAACTTAACTATTAAACTTCTCAAATTAGAAACAAGGATTAAATACATAAATATGTATTAATATTCACTTTAATATAATAATTCAATTCACTGTTTAGGCCAGCAGTTAAGTTAAGCTAGCGTTACTAGATGGCGGTACCATACCATCTGAGTCGGCAGCCTTAGAACGTAATAGCGATAGATTGGTAATATGCAATTTGTGTCGTTTATCCCGTAATGTGATTGGTCGAAGTGTGCTTTGTTGGGATGACTAGTCTTATAAGTTACAGTACCTATGGTTTAACGTATATTGTTTTTCTTGATTGTCATAATTTAAACCTACGTTGTTTTTTATTAGATGAGTCGCTTTGGAAATGCATTTTTATGTGACGTAAATGATGAAATTGAACATAAAGGTGAGTAATCTCTAAAAAGTAACAAGGAAACGTCTGAAGGCAATTAATTACTGAACATAATATTGAGGAGCAGGAGCAGGAGCAGGAGCAGGAGCAGGAATTTTGAGATTTACTTAGTCTATATTTGGGCAATCTTAAATTTGTTTTTGTCCTAGTGTCATGGTTATATATGTCTTCCTGCTTGGTGATTTTGTTACTTTTTAATTTTTTAATATGACACAAGCATTCATATATATAACATGACGGCAATGTTAATATATGGAGACTTTTAAAAAAGGGTTTACAGTGGTCATCACATTTAGCTTGAGTCATTATTCTTATAACTTTTTTTGTAATTTAAAGATTTTGCTCGAATGAGATGATGACCCCCTATACTATCACTTCGTACGTCATTGTGCTGTGAAAAATGGAAAAATAGCCTACTCTTAAGCAATCTGCTGTAATTTTGTTGCTGAGTTGTCTTATTATACAAATACAAGTCGACAACCGTTTTGATAAACTCTGAATTTGGAACTGAAAGTTCAATGAATTATCCAAATGCACACCTAGGAGTTTAATAGGTTCGTTATTTATTTCCCTTCTTTTCACTGCAAAATTTAGAGTTTTTGTTTTGCCGTTATTTATGGTAAGATAATTACTCCTTGTCCAGTCTTTTATTAAATTATCAGCTTCTTCTTCCTTAGTGCATAGGTTGGAAAACAGCTCGTTGCTTAGCAAACATGTCATGGCATCAGCATTTATGAAGCAACGTAACTGAATGCTTGAAAAGTAATGGAATAATCTGAAAGCTGAGAAAAGAATAAGTTAAAAAAAACGTTCATCTAGCCACTCCTGAAGCCGGAAAAAGAAAAATAAAGCTGCCGCCGCGGAGAAACTGTCCAAGTATTCCGCTCGCAGTGAAGGGGAAGGGGGATCTGGCGATTAGCGTCAGCGCGAGCGCCAAAAATGCAATTTTCTCGTTTTTTTTCCATGGCCCATTTGTATATATAGACATGGCACTTTTTGTAAATGATAGCAAGCATTGCCTGCAATATTCACTACGTTATAAAAATGAAACAAAACAAAGCTTATTTCATGTGCCTGTTGTCGTAATCCCCCCTGAAGCAAAATGTTTTGTGTAAATATACGATTTTGATATGTACTATTAGAGATTAGCCTACAATACTGTATATCAAAAGCAAGACATCCGCAGTGTTACTATTTCTTAAAAGAAAGTCAACAAACTTCCACAAATTTGTTACAGTTACAATAATAGCGCGTACGATTTCATTGAAAAAAAAAGTCGAGTAACCTCTGTATTGTTGAAATTGGCACGATATTCTATTTATAGAATAATAAACGCAATAAAACTATCTTTATTCATACAACTTCAAATACTCAATTAACGGTATTCATTTAGAAAAGGAATCAGATGGAACTATATTTGATAATATATTTGGGTTCTCTGTCTTTCAAGGTCAAACAGAACGGAACGAATGCCGAAAACAGATTCATAGAGCCAGAATTGGCTCTCAGTGTATCATCTACCACTGCCAGAGATTGCTATTTGAGCTGACGAAAAAAATACTCCAGCATTGGCAAAATCTACCGAGAATAGAGCATTCTAAGGCCTTTCTTTATATAAAGATCGTCGATGGCAAGAACTAATACTCCTAGAGCTAAATTAGAAAAAACTGGCGATCTGCAGAAATTAGTCATAACTCAGAATACCCAGTGCAGCAACATTTTACTAGAGTATATTGGGTTAAATCTCATATTTTGGCCCACAAATCTGTTACTGCTCTATGGCTTATTAGGAATGGTCCGCCCTGTATAATTTTAGCTAAAAATAAGTCTTTTTAAGCCGAAAAATTCTGTCTGTAGAGAAAATTTTCTTGTAACTATTTAGTTACAAGAAAACTTTCTCATCAACAACAATAATATTTACATTAAAAATATGTGTGTAATAAAATTATTATAGTAGTTTGTGTGACAAGAGTGGATATGGATAATCCACTCGAGTTGTACAGTATACTTTTTCTATGACCAGCTTTAGAAGAAACTACAAACTTTTTTTGTGCGCACGATTACTCTGGAACCATTTAAGATACTGACTTAAAATTTGGTAGGTACACATATGTATTTTAACGTGATCTGGAACTAGATTATATTTTCATCTTATTCCGTAGAAGGGTTGGGAGATAAATTGGGGTAAATGGGGATAAATAAAAATAAAATTGGTATTTAGTATATACAAGAGAAGTTATAAGGTTTCAAAATTTTTCTTGGCATTAGCCACCTCCACCCCATTAATAAAGGGGGTGAAAGAAAATTGTGATTTAGTGTGTGTACAAGAACCAAAAACCTCAAAATATTTTTTTACTTAATCCACCCCCACTACCACCCCCTATCACCACCCTCACCAATGTGGATATCGTTTTATGGGTTCTTGGGGTAGACGATTTCAAATATTATATTATTAAAGTTCCATAAATTTTTTAAAACGAATAGTTGCCTATGTACTTAATACACGAACTGTAATTGGTCGGTTTCTTATCCATCCTAGATAGTAAATGAAATATATCCGTTCATTTAACTGGAATTGTCTACTTATCCATTCTACAGACTGTACAGAAACAGAAAATTTACATAAGGGAGTAGAAAAAATTATTATTTCACTACCAAATCTATTTAACGAAATTTCAGGATCCAGACAACAATTCAAATAGAAAACTGGTTTTGAGATGGAATTATTTGATTGATTTTTAATAATCTCAAAAATACAACCATTATACATAAAATGTTTTTCTGATAGTTATAACTTGCGTCTTTAGCTCTATGAAATTCAATTTTTCTTTATCTGAAAGCTATATTAATGACAGTGATATATACATATAATAATTATTTCTGACAAATGACACTAATCAGATCACTAATTAGTAATAATAATAATAATTAGTCATACAACTTTTTGCAAATACTGAAGAATTTATTTTTAAACTTCTCTATTTGAACAAGGAACTTTTTTGGGGTTACTACTAATTAACATTTCTTGCTATACCGGGTAACAATAAGGTTTGACCACAATGTACAGAACATGTGCCCAAAGTGGTCACGATCTCAATTTGCGCACAAAACTGTTTCTAAAATGTTCTCCTGTCAGTGCCAATATTTACTGAAATCTAATTGTTTCTAATAATTACTCTAATGTGACCTACTATGCGCAGCCTCATAATTGACAAACAACACTTATTGGAGCCCGAAACAGTTAGAAACAGACTAAAGCCGACACAGTCTGCATTTTGTCAAATATAATAGACACTGACTTTATTATATATTTTCATGTGGGAATAAGTACAGTGTACAAAAAACATAAAACAATATATTTTTCTGAAGTTGCAAAACACAAAAATATATATTTTAGGAATATCTGTGTACGAAATTGCATAAATTGGTAATTTTAAATTATTAATTTTCGTTAGACTTTTTTCATTATGAAAACCCATTTCTTTTAATAAAATATGGCCGACTTGTTTAATATATCTAAATGAGATCAAGATTCCTAATTTGGAATGATTTTCGCCTAAGATTTGCCTGTATTAGCATATTGTTACATATCTCTATCTCTAAAGCACTTGATAACAACAAAAATCAATCAAACTTTCAGTTTGACGAAATTACTCAAATTGAAATGAGGGAGACTATTAATTCTATAAAAAATAAGCATAGTAAAGATTATTACGAAATAAATATAAAAATTATAAAATATGTGAAAGACATACTTATTGGCCCTCTCACAAAGCTTTTTAATCTACATATAAAGGAAGACACATTTCCTGACTGCCTAAAAACATAGAAAGTCATTCCAGTGTACAAGAAGGGTGATATAAATGACATGTCCAACTATCGTCCAATATCAATTATACCCATCCTCGGAAAAATTTTTGAAAAGTTGTTATATAAAAGATTAATGCACTATTTACGAAAGCGTTCGACCGTGTTCAGCATAACATATTACTTGGAAAATAGACCAAATATGGTATCAGGAAAAACGCACTAAATCTACTGCGAAGCTACCTAGAAACAGAAACCAAGTTACTATATACAACGGGATTACATCGTCAATAGCTAATACATATCATAGAGTACCTCAAGGTTCCGTGCTTGGACCCTCGTTATTCTTAATATACGTCGACGATTTGCCTCAGTATTTATCATGTGCTAGATCTGTATTATATGCTGATGATGCAACTAACATAAATACCCACAAAAATATAGTAAACTTGAAAAATATTATGCGGCGAACACAGCTGGACGCTTCTGAATGGTTCCAATCGAACATGCTGTGCCTAAATGCAAGCAAAACTGAAAATATAGTATTTTCCACTCGTGGTTTCGAAAACTATCAAAACCCAGATAAGGTTAAATTTCTAGGCGTGGTTCTTGATCCCAAACTTTGCTGGGACCAACATGTCAACTATGTTTCAAAAAAATTGTTCAAATGCATATATATATGATGATTAACTTAGTCAGGGAGGTGTCCCTAAATGTTGTGAAAACGGCTTATTACGTTTCAGGGAACATTTTCCTATGCAATATTAGCATGGGGACATACTATTCATCTAAGCAGAATATTTGGATTACAAAGACGCACAGTTAGAGTGATGTCAGGTCTCCGCATTCTATATATATATACGTGCATACTCCACGTCCAGCAAAATTTAAATGACTATATCCGTCATTTGAGCGTACATGATCATGACACAAGGTCTAATAATAATATAGTACTGAAATATCTGAGATTGGAGACAAGTAGAAATGGACTTAATTATTACGGTCCTGTTTTCTACAACAAGCTGTCATATCATATTACCTCTCTCCCAGAGGGATCATTTGCCAGCCATGTAAAGAATTTGCTAATAGAAGGAACTTTCTACTCCTTTAAGGAATTTTTAGTGACTGACTTCTCAAATGAAACGCTACACATATAATATACTAAGTATATGTTAGTGTGAAAGCATTTTATTTGTTAAAAGCATTTTTATCTGTCTGTGTAATTTTATGTAAGAGCAATTTTATTTCTGTGTAATATTCAAATTTTTATGTAAATTTTATCTTATAACGGTAATGTGACTTATGTAACACCCCAACCATCTTCCAGGCAGAAATATATGCTATAGATCAAAGTGCCCAGGAATGCCTAAATAAAGGCACTCGAAGGGCAAAGATTTATATACTCTCAGATAGCTAGGCATTAAAGGCTCTCAGGTCTTCGAGTCTAAAATTGCCTGGGAATGCAGACAACCCCTGAAGCAACTGGCAAAAAAAGAGTTACCTTGATGTGGGTGCCAGGGCATGAAGGAATAGAAGGCAATGATAGATGACAGCGTCGCAAGAAAAGGGGGTGAAGCCCCATTTTTCGGACCCGAACCGTTCTGTAGCTTATCTAAGGGACACATAACGGAAGAGGCCCAAAAATGGGGAAAAGAATAACAAAGTCCTACTGAAGAAATACTCCAGGCCAAAGACAGAGCTTTTCGAACTCGAAAAGTTCAACCTAAGGCTGATCACAGGCCTTCTAACTGGGCATTGCCCCTTGAGATATCATCTCGAGAACATGGGCATGGCAGAAGATGACAAATGCAGATACTGTGAAGCTGCAACATATTAATCCGCATTAGGCTAAAGTACCTAGAGCAGGCGGAATTAACGCCTGAAGACAAGGAAATTAGCTCCCAGGAAAATCACAAGCTTGCAAAAAGTCTTGGAATCCTGGGCAACAATTAGTTGTAGGGTAAATCACAAAAGATCTTTTAGGTCGAGGTGAAGAAAGGCCAACTTAGGGCCAAGCGACCCCTTAAACAATTTACAATCTAGTTACAAATCAGACAAAAATCAAATTTAAGTTTTTACTACTTGAATATGCATTTACTTTAATGGGTCTATATAGGTACATACTTACATATGCCTACACTCTCGTATCTAATATTGGTATACATTGTTTCTAAAATATTACTCATATGAAGACAGTTAAATACATTAGGCATAATTCAGAGACCTAGCTCCAAAACATATCTGAAATGTGTCTGTTTATGCACATATGAGTATCTTGAGTACATTGCAACCGATATGCCTTATTTATTTCCAATATACGGTCGTGTCAAAAATTACCTACAATTAGCTGTGAGTACAGAGACACACATGCACTTCATGTACCAAACAGAAGAAATGTGTTGAAAATTCAACCTTGTGGAAACATTGTACATCTCAGCATAGTTGAGACAGAAAAGGGAAAATATATGTCTAAAATGAAACCCTTTCAGTTAAATTTCAGTAACACACCTTTTAGACACATTCTAGATACACTGTGTCTAAGCGGTGTCGACATGATGTATCTAAATTGTATCCAGTGTTCCAGAATAGGCTCAATATGGAAACATTGCCTGCACAAAAAACCAAAATGTTACAAATTGGGAGCAGTGTCTATTATGATTATGACATATTTGGTTCCTATGTCAACACATGACCCACAAAATGTTACTACTTGGACACAGTGTCCATCCTGACTCAAATATTATTAAATTTGTCGACACGGTGCGTCCTCACCGTATATTGTTCAGGCACATTCTGCTCCTTGGGATGGGTCTGGGAAAGGATGCAACATGCAGATTCTCTCAAGAGGAAAAGGAAACATCAGTCTTTGTGCTATACCACTGTGAAGGCGTAGTTAGATTGAGATTCCAACTACTTGTAAGAAGAAACCAATGGCTGATGGCTATACTAAGAGAACCTTACAAAGGCTGTGGAGTCTGATACAAAGGCCAAAGCTGGGTAAGGAGCTCGAAGGAAAACTTGAACAAGAGCGGATTGGTCAAGGCCAATCAGTCTCTTTTCTAATCTGAATCTGAATCTAATAGCTATATTAATGATAGTGAAAACACGTTGAGCGTGTAGAAGGGGTGGTCGAACAGAATTTAAGACAACCTAGGTGTTCTATCGAAAAATATTTCCTAAGCAAATTGAGTTAGTTCTGTATTCGGCAACGCAGACTCACATTTCACCTAGTGGAAGTAAAAGTGTGGTACGTATTAATGGACAAGACACAAAATAACTATAGTTAGACTGAATATTGATTTACCAATTTCGCTTTGGTGTACAATGAACTACCAAAAATAATTTACGAAATTATTTATTATTATTTTGTTACGGTGTTGTTTTGTAACCGCATTTTTGATAATTTCTAAGAATACCAAGTAAACAACTTAGCCTATTTCGTGATGAAATTATTTAATTAAAATATTAAATAATCTGATATTATTCTACCTATTTTATGAAAGTAGTACAGTTTAATTAAACTAGAAATTATGAAATAAATACGGGACTGAATCAATTCTACTATTTGTTTTGCGACTGGAAAATTGCTTTTTTACCTAGAAAATTAAATATACCGGGCGAGAATTTTAAAAGCTTATTATAGAAATAAAATGCCATTTTTAATCAAAATTTAACTCGATACAAAGGGCCTGTTGCCTCTTATATACAAATATAATTTATATAAACACGTTTAGAATTTTTTGAGATATGAGCCAAAATGCAGTAACAAGCTGTACATATCCTGTACATACTTAGGGAAATAAAAGGTCTAATTGAAAATTGAAGTTATTTCATTACATTACTTCAGTTGTTGACCCTAGTGTGATTAGATTCTAAAAACTTACATGCAACATATAGTGCAAATGTCGATATTGTATTATCCATGACAGTTTTCGCTTCGTTAACCGTACATTGTTGGCTTTATGCTTTATAGTTTTCTCTAATGCAGGGACGATAAAGAATGCTAAATAGTGACAATCACCGGACCTTGTAGAATGTAACCAACTCACAGCAGTATTTCAACACTAACAAATAGCCAAGCAGTGATACGTCAGGAAAAGAATTTATTTTTTGAATCGATAATTTAGATTAGACAATACAAGAAAGTTGATAAAAGCGTCAGCCAGGGCTGTGTTTTGTCATCAATCATTCTTTCACTACAGTCTTTTCCAAATAGAACACTCTGCAGTAACTCCTTTGCGTTTTCCGTGTCGCTTTGCTTTAAACAATGTTATGCTTACTCTCATATCGGTCCACGCTGTGGAATATATAATACTTAGAACACTTCTTTGTGCGCTTCATGTCACAAGGGTAATTGAGTGTACGTGTTAAGTGTATAAAATCAAGTGAAAAGAAAACACTATTCATACCAGGGAAAGATAAAGAGTTAAAGAGGAAGAGGAAAGCGAATGAAAGTAGAGAATGACAAGAAAAAGGGCTCCCTTTTGTTACACAAGTGTTGAACGTGTCTTTTTTAACTGATTCTGTATGAAATACCAAAACATACAAAAACAAATACAACAATAAATGCAAAGCAGTCAAGAAATATTTAAAAGAAAAATTATCCGGATACAAATTCGTCAACGCTATAGAAAGCATCTTCTAGTAGAAAATTTTTTATTGACTTTTTAAATAATCTAGGGCAACTTGTTTCACGTAGGTGTTTAGATAACATATTATACATATTGACACAATTATACTTTGGAAAATGTTTAAATGTTGAAGTTTTATATGGAGGATGTCTTAATAGTCCGCCGTGCCTTGCATCTACCGAAGTATAAAATTTTTAACTTTATTTAACTTCTAAGAAAACTGGGAATATTGTGTAATGAGAAACATAATTACATAATACACAACACATAACTACAACCGCTCAATACATTAGCTCACAAATAATCATCAAACGGACAATGACTTTTTCCAAATTCCATAATGAAAAAGGTGAAGACTATATACACTGATTAGGTTTCACGATCCTCATTCACTGGAAACTGATGTCTTCACCGTGAAGTGACGGAAATCTGTATTCTAGCCTATTTTAAAATGACAGCAAAATCTTGAGAAAAATTATACAAGATAGTGTAATTTCACCAAATTGGGCCACTGAACTTGAATATCCTATAATTTATTAACTTCTCGTTATAAAACCTCTGAGGAAAACAAAAAAACCCTTTAAGAAGAGACGGACGGGTTAATCTTACTGATAGGGGCAGATTTATAAGAAAAACTTTTCAAGGAAAGGAGTAAAAGAGGGGATTGTAGCAACCACAATGGTACCATTTAGCAAGACAACTTTCAGACAGATAATAACAAAAGAAACAGTAATAAAATACAAGAATAGCTATCGTACAGAGATAAACACTTCCAAACGCAGAGCTCACGATGAATATATCAGGAACTCTAGCAACTCACAAAGTGCCATGTGGGAGAGTGTCCCAGAAGTAAATAAAGACCCAATAGATTACATTAAAACAAATGAAAAATGAGTATTCAAATTCAGAGATATTACCTATAATGAAGTAAGGGCGAGCATTAGTAAGTTAAAAAATAGCAAGAGCAAATATCGTTATGGCATTTCAGTCAAAATTGTCAAAACTTTGGTAAACTTAATATGTATACCAATGACTAAACTAATAAACCTATGTATAAAAGCCAATATTTTTCCAAATAGCTTAAAAATAACAAGAGTAGTTCCTATTTTCAAGAAGGATCTTCGTAGGACCCATCAAATTACAGACCGATCTTCCTGGTACCTATTTTCTGTAAAATTTTTGAGTCTCCTTTAAAAACACAAATAGTTGAATTTTTTGAGAACAACAATCTATTTAGTCCATGTCAAAATGGGTTTCGAAACTGCAAATCGACATCAACAGCAATTAATAACCTCACTCAACTAATTAATGATGGGTTTGAAAATCATGTTTACATTTGCATCTTTTTGCGATTTGACAAAAGCCTTTGACAGTGTATCTCATGATACACTTATAAAGAAATTATCTGTCAATATGTGACATACAATAACACACATTCTAATAAAAAAACCGTCCTACACGGAGTACCGCAGGGCTCGGTGCTAGGTCCCACTCTTTTCATAATTTATATTAATGATTTGCCCAACTGCGATCCCAATGCAAATCTAATTCTATTTGCAGATGACATCACTGAGGTACAACAAGATTTATCGCTTGATCTGGTCAAGACTAAATCTATGAACACACAATATAATATAAAAACCTGGTATGCTGCTAACACACTAGGAATAAATGATAAGACACAATATCTTACATTTAGCTTACGACCTACAAAAAACGACAACAAAGAGACAAAAAACGAATCGGTAAAATTTTTAGGTATCCACCTAGATCCTATGCTGACTTGGGAAAAACATGTGGATAACCTCTCAACAAAGATTTCCAGAAACATTTATTTAGTCAGGAACCTAGTGAATTCAGTCAGCCAAGAAGTTCTAATAACAGCATACTATGGTCACATACACGCAAATATAAGTTATGCCATCCTTAATTGGGGGCACTCCGCTCACGCTTCTAAAATATTTGGATTACAAAGGCGATGCATCAGAATTATAGATAAACTGAAATACCGAGATTGCTGTCGCCAAACTTCCAAAAAACTTAATATACTTACGCTACCATGCATTTTTATACTAGAATGCATACAAAGAAAAATGAACATCTACTCAACAAACACAGTGATGTCCACAATTATGAAACAAGAAACAACAATAATGTCGTACCAAACTTTCACAGGCTGTCAAGAACTAGAGACGGTACCGGTTACCACTGCATAACATTTTTCAATGTCTTGCCAGAGGCAATAAAACAATTAAATATCAACCAGTTCAAAACGAAGCTTATTTAAAAAGAAAAGTGTTTTACACCTTTGAGGAATACCTCCAAAATAACTTTGAGGATCTCATTTTTAGTCTGTAGTTTTTTTATCAAGTTTTTGTCCTTTGTCTAGTTTTATCTTTTTTATTCAAGTTTTAAGTTTATGTTGTATTAATCTTATGACGTATGTACGCACCCAGTATCTTAACAAAAATAAACTATTATTATTATTATTTAAACCAACCATATCGAATACCATAGCTTTCCTCAGTAGGCTACTACTGCACATAATAATTACACGAGGTATAATCAGGAGGAGCTGGTCAAGAGATACTTAAAGAGGGAGTTAAGACATCTAAAACTTTCTAAGATAATACTATCGGGACCCAAGTTGACGCTTTTTTGAGTGGAAACACAATCACATATTCAATGAATAATCAGCATATTAAATTCGAAAAGTACATAAAAACTGAACAAAACGGCCTCATTAAGTTTTTTGCCACACTTTTGCCGCCTTCGAAATAAATTCCACTAAATAATGCAATATGATACGCGCAAAAAATGCTTCCACTATTAAATTTGGCATTTACTTTTTTTTCATTTATTTATATTTTTTAGTTCGCAATGGTCATACCACATTTTTTAATTAAAAAATGTGGTGCGGCGCTTAAAAAACTAAGTCTGTCATAGTAACAGTTTTTTCGCTGAGCATAAAAGTAAAACATTCAGATGGTAAAAAATGAAGACGGTATTTTGACGCGGCCGACGTAGAAGCTTCTTAAAAAAAAAAAAACGTTGGCACGGCGCACAGTGGGAAAAATATGCCCTTTTGGACAAAAATCTGCCGACAGTAGAGATTTCAATTAAATTAAATTAAAAAAATGGCAAATACCCTTAAGATATTGTACTTAGAGTAGTGCTGCGGCAAAGTGGCTTTGGGTTAATCTAACCTAAAAATTATTCCCTGTTTTCCTCCTCGGTCGTCACAAACAAACGAAGCAGTGTTTATATATATTGGATACCAAATTCATTTTTATGGGATCATAAGTTAATTGACAATGCAACATAGGCCATATTACATCATCAAAAATTCAAAATGGCGTCTGTCCCCAAAATGGCGGACTACTTTTTCTTTATAACCTCCATAATATGGGTATCAGATGAAAGGGCTTGGCGAATAAAATACAATAAGCTATGTAGCGTTGCTATATATACAGAGCGTTTCGTCTAAAACTCACATACCCACTTCTTGGTAAGTTAGAGGTTTGAAGTTTTGTATACGCCTGCAAGTCAGGTGATAATGCAACATAGGATTTATGACATCATCAAAAATTCAAAATGGCGGACTACTTTTTTCTTTATAACCTCCCTAATATGGGTATCAGATGCAAGGGCTTGGCAAGTAAAACACAATAAGCTACGTAGCCTTATTATATATACACGGTGTTTCATCTAAAAAGCACATGCCCACTTCTCGATAAGTTAGAGGTTTGAAATTTAGTATACGCCTGTAAGTCAGGTGATAATGCAACACAGACTACATTACATCATTAAAAATTCAAAATGGCGTCTGTCACCAAGATGGCGGACTACTTTTTCTTTGATATGGGTTTATTTAAGACTAAAATAAAATTAATAGTTTAAAAAACTAAAAAAACACGCTTTTATTGTTGGCATGATGGGCCAATTCTGACGCCAGATTCGGATTCCGCGCGAAAAATTACTTCGAAAATGACCCTCAGCTGCTCAATAACATTCATGACCTCTTTATTCGCAGATAATGTTAGGGTTAAAACTTTTGGGTTTATGACTGTTTTTTAATACATACAGTTTTTCACTTATAGGTTATATTAGGTTTAAAGCTATTAATTAGGTTAGTCTGAACGCATAGGAATAAAATCATGTGGATAAAAAATTATCCTTATTTTTACCCGTGTGGATGAAGTAAAAAAATATAGAAGCCTTTGGTTCTTGTACACATACTAAATCACAATTTTTTTCACCCCCTTTCATCATAGGGTGGGGGTAGTAATGGGAGTGGCTAATGCCAAAATTTTTTTTGAGACATTAGCTTCTATCTCTTGTATATACTAAATACCAATTTTATGGACTTACCTGCTTGGTTTACCAATTTATCCCCATTTACCTCAATTTACCCCCCAACCCTTCAACGGAATAACATGAAAATATAATCTAGTTCCAGATCTCTCTTTAAAAAAGTTAGAAACAGACCGACAGACAGACATTTTTTTTGCTCAAACTTAAAATCTCGACGTTTCATGATATTCTAAGCCTATTTGCACAATAAAAAATTTAAAAAATTTTTGTCGTTTCTATACTTCCACTAGATGTGGAAGTAATATCTGCGATTTTTAGGTTAGGTTAACCCAAAGCCACTTTGCTGCAGCACTACTCTAAAGTACAATGTCTTGAGGGTATTTGCCATTTTTTTAAATTTAATTTGACTGAAATCTCTAGTGTCGGCAGATTTTTGTCCAAAAAATTGCATATTTTTCCCACTGTGCGGTGCTTACAAATTAAATCTGACATAGTAAAAAACATTTTTTCGATGACAGATCGATTTTTAAAAGCTTTTATTTAACTTGCAATGTTTGTATGTTTGTTTGTTGGTTTAGGTCAAATCTTGCAAGCTGAATTTCGACTAGTTCTAATTAAGCTAGAGCTTTGAAATTTGGCACACGTGTATAAGTCCGGTGACAATGCAACATAGTATAGCCATTATCGGTCTAAATCCAATATGGCGGACGTCCCAAGATGGCGGATCGGCTTTTTAGTCACAACCCCCCTGATATGGGTTTGACGAGTAAAGTACGATAAATAATGTGACGTCATTCTAAATCCAATATGGCGGACGTCCCAAGATGGAGGATCGGCTTTTTAGTTACAACCCACCTGATATGGGTATCAAATGAAAGGGTTTGACGAGTAAAATACGATAAACAATGTGACGTCACTCTAAATCCAATATGGCGGACATCCCAAGATGGCAGATCGGCTTTTTAGTTACAACTCCCTGATATGGGTATCAAATGAAAGGGTTTGACGAGTAAAATACGATAAACAATGTGACGTCGGTGGCGGATCTGCTTTTTAGTCACAACCCCCGTTGATATGGGTGTCAAATGAAAGGGTTTGTCGATTAAAATACGATAAAGTGTGTGACGTCATTCTAAATTCAATATGGTGGACGTGGGAGAGGTGGGGATGGGGTGGGAAGTGTGGGAAAGGGGTGGGGAGAGGTGGGGAAGAGGTGAGAGAGGAGTGGGAAGAGGTGGGGAGAGGTGGGAAAGGAGAGGGATGAAGTGGGGAAGGGGTGGGAAGAGGTGGGGAAGGGGTGAGAAGAGATGGGGAAGGGGTGGGCAGAGGTGGAGAAGGGATGGGACGAGGTAGGGAAGGGGTGGGAAGGGGCGGGAAGAGGTGGGGAGGGGTGGGAAGGGGTGGGATTAGGGTGGAAAGAGGTGGAGAGAGATGGGAAAGGGCAGGGGAAGAGGTGGCAAAGGGGTGGGAATAGGGTGTAAAGAGGTGGGGAGAGATGGGAAAGGGCAGGGGAAGTGGGGGATGGCGGTGGCAAATGAAAGGGTTTTGTCTGTCTGTTGTAAAATAAGTAGACTAAAAAGTAAAAAATAAAATTATATAAAAAAAATATTTTTAAGAAAAAGCTCTTATTTGAAAAAAGTACTAAAAAGTAAAAATAATTTTTTTTAAATTGATACACATGGAAACCAAAAGCTTTGGGGGCGGTCAACTGAGCAAAGTAATTATGCAATAGCGCTATATGACCGCCCCCAAAGCTTTTGGTTTCCATGTGTATCAATTTTAAAAAAATTATTTTTACTTTTTAGTACTTTTTTCAAATAAGAGCTTTTTCTTAAAAATATTTTTTTTATATAATTTTATTATAGATAGAGGAGATCTTAAAACTTCATTTAAAAACAGAAATAGAGGAAGTGTTATGAGATGCCAGCAGTTCAGCCTGACATCTATCTCATGCATGGATGCTGCGCATTCAAAATCGAGTCTGACAAGGTAATTAACAAAAACTTCCAGCCAGACAGGTTCTAACAGATAGGGGAAATCTCAAACTTCATTTTTAAACGAAAACCAAGGTGTTAATGAAGTGTACTTTCATGAAAAAAAAAATGTTTGACAAAAGGTCTGTCAGGTGCTAATTAGCAAAAATTGTAAGACAGACAAATTTTTTCAAAAATGATACATTATTTACCATCAACTGTGTAAATTTCTTTTAAGCTAATTTCAGATATTAATTAAAAATACCAATTAATACGTTTTGACTAGTCTGGCGGACGTAACAAGTTTATTACATGTTTTCCAACCATGTTCACCTTTTAAATTTGAAGTGTTTGATGGGGTATTGTGCCATGGGAGCTTAGACTATAATATGAAATTTTATTTAGTGTAGGTAATCCTGTTTTAATCTCCATGTGTTGTATATCTGATGTTTAAAATTTTATTATCTGTATTGCATGTATTATCAAATTGTATTGTGTTATTTGTCTCACAGTTCAACTTCCCTCTCCTGTAGTTGGGCGGCAGTGCATTGCATTAATAACTCTATAACACCACCCTGTCTAATATTAATAATAAAAATTTCCAATAAAATATATCTAATCTAAAAAATCTAATTTTGTATTGAGGTACATACTTTACGTTAAGAACGTGATAATCTCGAGTTCATCTTTGACAAAATGAATAAATGAGAGATCTAATGAAGTGTCAAGAAATATTCTGGTGATAGTACAGAATAATTGCATTTGTACTTAACCCTATAAGGAGAGAAACGAGTGGCCTCTGGTTTTTTCTTTATGAATATATGTACAATATAACGGGATGAGCTGATGCAAGAAATGAAGAATGTAACAATAGCACCACATGTTCGAAACAAACTGTACTCTTTACATCTTTACACCATAAGAAAGTAATAGAAAAAAAAGTGATTTAACAGTAAAAGAGAATGGTGTTTGTGAGCTAGCACAAGTTATTTTTACATAATCTTCTTGTGATATCTGCAGAAATAAAATGCAACTGTTCATTTCGTTCTTATTGATTAATTATTTTATATAACCTACTAACTCCATTTTGTTGCAATTTGTTATGTAATTTTTTAGATTCAAATTGCAGATTGCCGACTTTCCATCGTTTTATTTTACAAAATAAGAAAGTTGTTTAAATAATAATGAAATGCTGCTGTATTACATGTGTGATCTATTTTACAAAAAATTATATCAATTTTTAAATCTTATAATCACTTTCTAATATTAATGCATGATTAACACAATTTTATAAACAGTCTGTCTATTCAAATTAGCTAGTTAAAAAGAATTAATAACCACAGTACTCACTTTTGCTTGTTGTTTTTATTTTGTATGGTAATTTTAGAAATCTTACTCTAGATAAAAAATATTAATATAAAACTCAACACCAACTCAAACTCCGTCAAAGTTTAAACCCTACAGGCATGACACTATCTTTGCTAAAGTATAGTGCTCATATTATTATACTCTTCGCAAAAACGAAGAGTATATTGTATTTGATCGGCACATTTCTAAAACCGTAAATATCGCTCGTAGAGAAAAAATTTTCACATCGTGTCAGTGAACGAATTCTGAACAACTTTTAAAATGGCCGTCTGTCCGTCCGTCCGTCACGTTTGTTGTAAGCACGATAACTTAAGAAAAAAAAGTCCGATTGTACTGAAACTTGGACAGTAAGTTAGTGTTAGCTAGAGGAAGAATCCTATTGTTATGAAGAAAATCAATCAGTAAATAAGAAAGTTATTAACCATTTAACTTTAAAAAGATATATTTTCTTAATTTTTGTCGCTTGTACTTAAATAGAAATCTTGCGAAATGTTATCTCTATAATATATTCTTTTTGTTTACACATTTTACTAATATATATTTCACAATAATACATATATCTAATGCATTGAAATATGATTCTCAAAAGATATATACTATAGACATTCAAATTTTGTAGTCATGTGTGATGGTCCAGTGGCTAAAATTTTGCCATGTAATTCAAAGATTAGAATAGAATTAGAAGAATTTAGGAGGTCCCAAAACTAACATTTTTTACAAGAAAACTGCGAAGAGTACGTTTTTTTTTTTAATGCCTTATTTATATTAACGTCCTGACGAAGTTTAGCTAATACTACTCTACCACTTAACCAGGACGGCGAGATGAGTTACGGTCACCCATACAAGTGATGGACTCGCCCGGCCGTGCTTAACTTCGCCGATCGAGTCCAGTCACTGAAACCGGTACCGTACCTCACCTCTTAGCTTGTTTATATTAGAAAAACTAAAATTATATTCCCTGCAGTCGACAACGTACAACAATTATAATCGTCCTGGACTGTTGCTTATTAATATTGTCTATTAATCCAATTAAATAGGTCGACAAATCAAAATTTTGAGATAAATACTTAAATTTTTGATATAAGTTGCTTTAAAGTATTTGAACACGATTAATGAAAGAAATATTTTTTTCAACCCCCGAGAAGGGTCGAAAAAAAATATGTTTTTTCAAAATTACCCAAAATGTGTAAAAGCTATTAAAAAAGTTTCAAATTGTAAAGCATGAAATTTTACATAAAAATGATCTCTTGACTTTTTTCGGTATTATTAAAATTAACAAAGTTAGGGTGGTTAGAAGTTAAGGGATGATATGTACAACTTTAAAAAATCATAGCGCGCTGAAAAGTTAATGAATTTAATTTTTTTTTCTATTTACTCAGAAAAATATTAACTTTCGTTTCAGAGAAATGGATTTTTTTTTAAATTGTTAATAAAAAATTATAACAATTTTAATTTTTTTATTTTCAATTAAAACCACTTTAAACGGTGAAACGAATTTTTTTTCTACCATTCTTTTCATCATTTAATATATTGAACATTTGCTTTTGAATTTTTTTTTACCCATCATTTTCAGGCAGGTATGAATTTATTTACCTATTTAAATTTTTTCCAAACCTACGACACTGCTCTTGTGATGTCACTATAACTGAAAATATAAAATTGTTTCGTAGCTACTGCGTTGCCTTCAAGACGCGCATGCGTCACATCTTCAATGCAGCGATTGTGAATGTTTTGTTGGCTAATCAATATTTAAACGGAACACACTTATTGTACTTATCCACAATTAAAAATTTTGTTAACAATCTGTAGGAGTATTTATTCACCAAAACATTCACAACCGCTCCATTGAGATATAGATGTGACGCATGCGCGTCTTGTAGGCAACGCAGTAGCTACGAAACAATTTTATCTTTGTCGTACGCATTATTTGTTTCTTTTCAGCTATCGTGGCGTCACAAGAACAGGAAAAAAATTAAACAGGTAAATAAATTCATACCTGCCTGAAAATGATAAAAGAAAATTTTTCGATATATTAAATGATGAAAAAAAATCGTTTCACCGTTTAAAGTGGTTTTAATAGAAAATAAAAAAATTAAAATTGTTATAACTTTTTTATTAACAATTTTTTAAAAAATCCACTTTTCTGAAACGAAAGTTTAAATTTTTCTGAGTAAATAGAAAAAAAAAAAATTAAATTCGTTAACTTTTCAGCACGCTAAGATTTTGTTGTACATATGTACATATCATCCCTTAACTTCTAACCACCCTAACACTGTTAAGTTTAATAATACCAAAAAAAGTCAAGAGATCATTTTTATGCAAAATTTCATGTTTTACAATTTAATATATTACTTCCACATCCAGTGGAAGTATAGTAACGACAAAAAAAATTAAAAAAAATTGTATTGTTCAAATAGGCTTAGAATGTCATGAAACGTCGAGATTTTAAGTTTGAGAGAAAAAATGTTTTCTGTCCGTCTGTCTGTCGGTCTGTAATTTGTTTTGTGCGCACGTTTACTCTGGAACCGGTTGAGATATTGACTTGAAATTTGGTACACGTATGTACTCTAACGAGATCTAGAACCAGATTATATTTTCATTTTGTTCCGTAAAGGGGTTGGGGGGTAAATTGGGGTAAATTTGGGGTAAATAAGTAAATTAAGCAGGTAATAGTCCATAAAACTGGTATTTAGTATATACAAGAGAAGCTAAGGTCTCAAAACAAATTTTGGCATTAGCCACCCCCATTACCACCCCCACCTCATTATTAAAGGGGATGAAAAAAAATTGTGATTTAGTATGTGCACAAGAACCAGAAACCTCGAAATATTTTTTACTTCATCCACCCCCACTACCAACTACCCCCTATCACCACCCCCACTACCAACTACCCCCTATCACCACCCCCACCCCACTACCGATGTGTGGTATCGTTTTATGGGTTTTTGTGGTAGAGGATTTCAAATATTATATTGTAAAAGTTCCATAAACAATTATTTCCACATACAAATTTTTTTCGTTGTGAGTGACTTGGATAGAAAATCTGGATGTGGAAGTAGTGATTCCTTAGGCAGCGGTTTTTTTTTACATATTTCTAAAAGTTTTTATAAAAAGTAATATTCAGATCATTAGAAAACTACTTCCACATCCAGATTTTCTATCCAAGTCTCTCACAATGAAAAAAAATTGTATGTGGAAATAATTGTTTATGGAACTTTAATAATATAATATTTGAAATTGCCTACCCCAAAAACCCATAAAACAATATGCCTCATCGGATGAAGTAAAAAATTCTTGAGGCCTTTTGGCTCTTGTACACGCACTAAATCACAATTTTATTTTTTTCGCCTCCTTAAATAGTGAAGGGGGGGGGGGGGGGGGTGACTAATGCTACATTTTTTTTGAGACCTTAGCTTCTTCTATGTATACTACATACAAATTTTATGGACTCTTACTTTCTTGATTTACCTATTTACTCCCATTTACTCAAATTTACCCCCAATCCTTCAACAATATAAGATCAAAATATAATCTAGTTCCAGATCTCGTTACAATACAGTGTACCAAATTTCAAGACAATATCTTAAGTGGATCCAGAGTAATTGTGTGTACAAAAAAAAGTTACAGACAGGCAGACCGACACACATTGGGGCTTTCGTAGTTAGTAATCCCAAAAACGCCTAGAGCCTATCAAAGTTGACCAATACAAATAATTTTTTTTTAATCTTCCTTTTTTGATAAAAGTTACTCTGCATTATTAGAAGTTGGTTTACATTTTAATTTTTGATGTAAGAAATTGCTTTTTTTCTTAAACCTCAGTGAAATCAGAATTACAAGGAATAAGAAATCAGAATAAAGCTATAATTCACTGACATGTAAAATTTACAATAAGGGTTTTTTTAAATTTTTTTTATATACTTTATATTTTTTTCTCTCAACTGTTTAATGATGTCAATTTGAATATTATAAATTCTTGATTTTAAATAACACAGTGAAATCAAAAGAAGTATGGACAGGATACCAGGCAGGTCACCAAAACGGTGTAAGGGAATCAACTGAAAAACCTCAGAAATGCAGCTCCCAAAATTAATATAAAAAAGTTTGAACTGATTTTTAAAAAAGCGTGTAACATAAACTTACTCTGATTTTGCAGTGAGACGAATGCCGACCGGCTAATACTTCGTTGGACCTCCTTATGGACGTAGATAACCACTTTACACCGATTTTTATTATTTAGCGTTAAAATGAATTTATTATTAATAACAGCAAACAAGTATAATGTTTTAAAAATGCGTAATTATTCTTTCACTCTAGAAAAGACTATGTTTCGTTACGGCAGGTTCTTTATGGCACAAAAAACGCGATAGATAAGGATTTAGAAACTCTACATGAAAGGAAATATATATGTTCAAAGTGAACCCGATAGGCAATCCATAATACATTTGTTGAACAAGCGAAGATTCAAATGTGACGAATCACAAAGTAATAATAACAAAAATAAAAACTACAATAATAATAAATAATTTAAATATAAATCTATATATTTAAAAGAATACCCTGACTGATTCACTGACTCACTGACTGATCTATCAACGCACAGCTCAAACTGCTGGGTCTAGAAACTTCAAATTTTGCAGGTTCCTCGAATGACGTAGGTAACCGCTAAGAAGGGATTTTTCGAAATGGCAGAAACACTCTCTATTGGAATGTATTAGCACAGTAGGCTAGAATCAACTTTAAATGAAATATGCATGCACTCTCTCAATTCCTACGGGAAATGGTAGCTTGATCTGTCCTGAAACAATTCCCGTAAACCCCGAAATTATTCCCTTGGCCGTTTTCTAGAACATTTATTTTTAATTTTTTTTTTTGAAAATTGATTTTTTGCATTGATAAAAACAAGAATCTACTACATTTTTAGAGTCTCTGAATACGCGGACATATTTCAAACAACCTATCAGTTAAGTATCAATTCTTCTTCAATCCCGGATTCTTACGTTTACACAATAGACAAAGACAATATCTATTTTCCTCGTACGTTTTTCATGATCTTTGATTTCAATCATGGTCACAATATTCTTTGGCAGTGATGACGGTCTCGGATGTCTAGGGTCGAGCAGGACTACTGCTCTTTACCCTAGTACATCGCTGTAGACCTGTACCGGCCACGTTCGGGGCGGGCGAGCTTACTTTACATCAACCCCACTCACAAATGTGAGCGGTGTGAATGTCGGTATACCTCCCCGGGTCTTGGCTTGTTGGACCTTGCTGGCTAAGGTCTTTATCTTCTGTCTTGATGATCTTTCTTCGCCAGCTTGTCACCCCTGGGGGTAGTCAACTGTATGTTCGGAAACTTTAGGGTATTTTTGGCTGGGATTGACTACCGGTACGCAAAATATTCTGCCATTCGGATCATCGGTTAGGTAGGGATGAGCTATGTAGCTCGAGGTAGTGCAGACCTAAGTTCTTTGGTAGCACTTTTGGTCTGCACAGAGTTAGGTGACTACAGGTACTGAAGGGTGTTTGTCAGGTACCTGCAGGGTGGTGGGTAGGTGGTTCGGTATTCGTCATGTCTCTTCTGTGGGTTGTCTTCATCGGTCCATCGCCAGTAGTATGGTTCTCATTCTCACCTATTATCTGACTGAACGAAAGGATCGTCGCGAACTATATACGTGAACAACACGTGCTTACGTCCACTAGGTAATCCTTCGAGAATGAAAAGTCTACTCAGACGGCCAGTAGAGGCGCTCGGATTTCCCTAGCAAATCCAGTTACGCAAATAGTACTGTTATTCATTGGTTACGGATGTATTGGTAGACCAAAATTGCTGTCATTCAAAATAATATAGGAATAGATCTAATGATTTTGTCTAAATTGACTACCCACTTGGAAAGTTTATATAACCCGATTATTATCAAAACGTCTGGGGCTGTCGAGCATGAAGGTTTCTTGTATGTTATTTCTCCAAACTTGCTTTAAGTTTAAATTTGAATTGGAATGTTTAATTTTACTTTTTACCAATGCAAAAAATTAGTTTTCAAAAAAAATTATTAAAAATGAATTTTCAAGAAAACGGCCAAGGGAATGATTTCAGAGTTTACGGGAATTGTTTCAGGACATATAAAGTTACCATTTCCCGTAGGAATTGAGAGAGTGCATGCATATTTCATTTAAAGGTGGTTCTAGCCTACTGTGTTAGACATGAGTGACAAAATTTTGATTTTCACTTTCTGAAGGGGTGAAAACGGGAGTGGTAGATGGTCTAAGGGGTACCCGTATCGCTGAAATCGCGTAAGCCAGAAACGTAATATTCCAGCGATGGGCTCTTCTGTGTAAATAAAGAAACACGTATTCGACCGTTTTCAAAAAGAGGCCCCCTGAAAGGGTGAACAGGGAGAGGGATGTATTTAAGCATGAAATTTCACACATACACGCCCATGTGCTTTATTGTCGATTAAAATAATTATTTTTTCGTTTAACTCGCTCTAACACAAAAATAGAATAGTGAATTCGATATTAGACACGAGTGAGACGAAATTTCGATTTTCACTTTTTGAAGGGGTGAAAACGGGGGTGGTAGATGGTCTCTGAGAGCGTAACCAGAAACGTGATATTCTAGCGACTGGCTCTTCTGAGGAAATAAGGAGACACGTATTCGACGGTTTTCAAAAAGAGCCCCCCTGTACGGGTGAACAGGAAGAGGGATGAATTTAAGCATGAAATTTGACACATACCCGCCCATGTGCTTTATTGTCGATTAAAATAATTATTTTTTCGTTTAACTCGCTCTAACACAAAAACAGAATAATTGATTGTTATCAAATTGCGATGCGCAGTGGGTTTCCCCGAGTACTATGGATACGCAGCGGGTTTCCTCGAGTACAATGGATGCGCAGTAGGTTTCCCTGAATACTATTTATCCGCAGTGGGTTTCCCCGAGTACTATGGATACGCAGCGGGTTTCCTCGAGTACAATGGATGCGCAGTAGGTTTCCCTGAATACTATTTATCCGCAGTGGGTTTTCTCGAGTACTATGGATGCGCAGTGGGTTCCCTCGAGTGTACTTCAAGTGTACTATAGGAGTACTTAGTGAGTTTGTAGTACTTCTTTATAGGCATAAGTTAGTATGTCAATGTAATTCCACGCGCAAGAAGTCTTCCACGCGAACAAAGTCGCGGGCATCAGTTAGAAATATAATAAATACCAAAGAATCGGTATATCTACACCCGACCAATCCACCTATTAGGGTAGTGGCTGTCTAATCGTCTTCTACATATTCTACTACAAAGCAGTGGTGTGCCGCCATACTTAAAAAACATGCTTCTTCTCCTCGCAACGAAATATTGTCTAATAATTCATGCAAAGTGTTTCAAAAAAACAAAGACTAAATTATCACCATTTAAATTTCCGGGAAAAATATGATATCTAACAAACTGATTCCCTAGAGTGCTGCGCATACTTTTATTTTGAAAGTATGTTGAGCTTTACATCCCACATTACTGTATGTGGCTTTCGCTGCTGACAACAAGCATGACCCAAATCCAACCCAGCATAGACCTAGCCGGCTCGGCGATATGTTTCCCGGTAGTGGTGGCAATGGCTACAGCATGCTGGTCAATCAATCAATCAAGGTGGCCGAAAGATATTGCAGAAGAACTCTAGATGGGTATAACTCCCTTATTACCCATTATTATCCATTTTAAGAAATAATTTTATATAAAAGAGTACCTTTTTCGCATATACTATCAGCCACAGAAATATCAGGAAACAATTTTGGGCCATTGCGTTTTTTTTTAACTAAAAGTGTATCGGATTTTCTTTCTTGGCAATAATGTTAACTGCATTTCGAATATTATTTTCCTCCGTCGTTTCTTAATTCATAATTTTTTATGATGACCACGGATATCTTTGAGCTGGTGTAGCTAGACAATCCATTTTTTAACAGTTCACAACAACTTCCCGTCGATATCTATATCCACCTGTTTTAGTCAAATTCATATTTCGTTTTGGTTGAGAGATTTTCAGGGTGGCCGGTTAAAATGAAAGCACTACAATGGGGAGGGTAATATAAGTAATTTACAGAGTAAACTCCTTATTATTGCACCATAAAATCAATAAACGATCGGCCCATAATGGCATAATTTCGACAACTACTTTCAAAAATCTGTAGAAAATTCAAGGTTGAAATAATCATTACTATTATAACAATATTAGACTAACTGTTCAACCATAATGTTGTAAAATATTTTAGATGTTCCTAGAAGAAACGAGCCTTATGCTTCTTTATGTCCGTTTTGTTACGGATATTAGTATCAGCACAAGTTCGTTTTGGTCCTTACGACGGTCATGATTTTTGTTCCCGATTTTCTACGGATTTACTGTTCATCATTATATTATATTCAGCTTTCTTAAAATTCTCAAAACTTATTATTTATTATACTCTTTAGTTTTGTTTGGCCAATTATTGAGTATATGCTAAAATTCTTTCGCTGAATTCATTATTCGTCACTTATAACGCATACAGTTTTACCAGGAAATTATTTAAGACTAGGGGCCTATGTAAATCTACAGAGTGGTTCGCGAAATGTTTACAATTTGCTTTTTAGTTTAGTCGACAAAAAATAACAAAATACTACTGTAATAAAAACGTTCGGATCATACATTATTTATTCATTATGTACAGATATTATTTATTGCCATTTGAATGACAGGTACATGCGTATATCAACAATTTGCTACTAGATGGAAATCTACGTTCTCGAAATCAAGGGGAGGTCGACTAAAGGTTATACAAAAACGAAAACCAGATTCTTACGTAAAATTTCTTGACGGATTCGAATTTTGAGTTCGCTAATTCATTCGGAATTGCGAAATGGGAGAAAAAAGCATATATTTTCTAAAATTAAAAAAAAAAACTCGTTATTTCTCTTCAATATCCCGTTTGCTATTACAGATATCGAACTTAAATTATTACAATTCACTCTTTCAACCTTTGCCTTAAGCTATAGTCAAACGAAAAGCTCTTTTCGCAGGATATATTTTTACCAAAAATATGAAAACCCCAATATGTCACACAAAAGTTGTAAAGTGTATAGTAAAATATAATGTGACAATTACTTCCACATCCAGTGGAAGGTATGGTACGATAAAAAAAAATTAAAAATTTTTATTGTTCAAATAGGCGTAGAATGTCATGAAACGTCGAGATTTTAAGTTTGAGAAAAAAAATTCTGTCTGTCGTAACTTTTTTTTCTGCGCACGATTACTCTGGAACCGTTTAAGATACTTGAAATTTGGTACACGTATGTATTTCAACGAGATCTGGAATTAGATTATATTTTCATCTTATTCCGTTGAAGGGTTGGGGGAAAAATTGGGGTAAATGGGGGTAAATAGGTAAATTAAGAAGGTAAGAGTCCATAAAATTGGCTTTTCTCTGTTCCTTATTGGGATGCTCTGCCACATGTATTTTCTTCTAAACAATGTCGTGAAATCTACAAAATAATACAACTAACCAGTATTTTACTGGAAAATAACCTCTACGCCTGTCACTTTTGCGTCAAAGGATCAGTTGAGTTTGTTAAGTTCTTCTTTTAACGTCGGCAGCCAGGTTGTTAAAAGAAGAACTTAACAAACTCAACATTGTTTAAAAAACCGCTGCCCAAGGAATCACTACTTCCACATCCAGATTTTCTACCCAAGTCACTCACAACGAAAAAATTTTGTATGTGGAAATAATCGTTTATGGAACTTTAATAATATAATATTTGAAATCCTCTACCCCAGAAAGCCATAAAACGATACCCCACAACGATAGTGGGGTGGAGGTGGTAACGGGGTGGTAATAGGGTGGATGAAGTAAAAAATATTTTGAGGTTTCTGGTTCTTGTACACACACTAAATCACAATTTTTTTCATCCCCTTTAATAATGGGGTGGGGATGGTAATGGGGGTGGCTAATGCCAAAATTTTTTTTGAGACCTTAGCGTCTCTTGTATATACTAAATACCAATGTTATGGACTCTTACCTGCTTGATTTACCTATTTACCCCAAATTTACCCCAACCCTTCGACGGATCAAGATGAAAATATAATCTAGTTCTAGATCTCGTTAAAGTACATATGTGTACCAAATTTCAAGTCAATATCTCAAACGGTTCCAGAGTAAACGTGCGCACAAAAAAAAGTTACAGACAGACAGACAGACCGACAGACAGACAGAAATTGTTTTTTCTATTAAACTTAAAATCTCGACGTTTCATGACATTCTAAGCCTATTTGAATAAAAATTTTTAAAAATATTTTTGTCGTTACTATGCTTCCACTGGATGTGGAAGTAATAAAACTATCAACTAGATATATCAACAGTTATGTGTAAGCAGTAAGTATCAATAGATACTGAATATAACAAATATATTCTTAAAGCTGTGTATTTAATATACACAGCACACAAACATTTATAATACGCTTTGAGAAAGGAAACAGATTCGTTTTCCGAAACGTCAGCAAAATAAGTAACTTTTCTATTTTTGTTCTTATTCATTATTTGTGAAAAACCACTCTCTAACTGATTCTTTGACGTAAAAGTGACAGGCGTAGAGGTTATTTTCCAGTAAAATACTGGATAGTTGTATTATTTTGTAGATTTCACGACATTATTTAGAAGAAAATACACGTGGCATAGCATCCCAATAACAAAATGGGAGATTGACACTATTGACAGCAAAGCTGGAGAGGGTAGAAGTGACTTGTTGGTTTTAATCAAATCACACTACAAAAATAGCAAAATAAATCGAAAATACATTGACCCTATGCTAGTGAACTCTACAATAACAAGTAGATATAAGAGATATTTACTTAAACCCGACAATAACACAAAAACACCAACTTCGGCAGTGCTTTGTTACTTGCCGGTGTCCTGATTGTTCGACCGAAAGCAAAAAACGCGGTACTTTGACCGCACCGCCGGCTTCACTTTTTATGCCAATTAGGGAAATGTAAACATCTCCAATATGTTCTTTCACAAGTAAGTTCGTCATCCTATTACTGACCTAGACAATAACAGTAGTGTATCTTCGTAAGTTTTGACCATTTTTAATATACTAAATTACCTCGGAGCACTCTAAAATATTGCAGGGGCTTTTCCACATTGAAGACTAGTACACCATTTTATTTTCCGCATATCATGGTAGATCACGTTGTATACAAGAGAAGCTAATGTCTTAAAAAAAAAATTGTCATTAGCCACCACCCATTACTACCCCCACCCCATTTTAAAAGGGGGTGAAGAAAAAATGTGATTTAGTGTATGTACAAGAACCAAAGGCCTCAATTTTTTTATTATTAAAGTTAGAGGGGTGTTGCATCGAAGTAAAGTGGGGTTTAAAGTTCAAAGAAATCTCTATATTTGAATTTTTTTCATTTGATTGTTAGTTTTTCCACATCATAGCGGGTAACAGAGCGTGCACTGTAACACTGGTAGTAACGCAGTTGTTGGGCTATTATAGGTAGTCAACAATTATTTTCTGCGACATTTACTAACTTATTTTGTAAAGAGAACCTTACACGGTGTTTTATAGTAATTATTTCGAGTCGCTTCATGGAAAAAGAAAGTAAGTTTTTTAAATAATTAGTGTTACTGTATACCTATTATTTGATTCGAGAAAATATTTGTAGCGCCAGAAATAGATTAAAGACAATGTATTATCAAAAGGAGAGTGCGGAGACATTACAAAATGTAACGATGTAGTATTCTGACAAGTGATAATTATTTGTCAGAAATAATTATATCTATTAATCTATTGTAGACTAAAACTAATACCACATTTCCTGATTGAGTTGTTACTAATACTTAAACATCCTCAAGTTAATTCGAGAATTTGGGGAACTGAATCTAAAATTAAAATTAACAGATTTGCTGTTTTCCCATGGTTCATCCTAAATACCTGTAGAACACGCTGGAAATATTTTTGTATGGACAATCCCCGGTTTTCTACTTTCTTCAAAGTTCAAATATGCAAATGGTTGACTGCTCGTTTCCTGTTCATAGTGGTAAATCCATGTTCTTTTCTAATAATGCCATATATCCGTTAAATTTACCACAAATTAAAAAAATTGTTTTGTACAGGATTAATTGCTTTATGGTTACATCAAATCTAATGCTTACGTCATGCATGTACGAATCAGCAGTTATTCCTAAAAATATTTATATAATGGGAAATTTTGGTAGAAAAAAAATAATTTCCTGATTCTGCATTTAATGTCATTTAAGACGATTTCATTATATATTCTTTATAGACAAATTCATTATGCATTATTTTTTGAATTTTCATTCAATAAATTATCGAAAATAATGTCTAAGACAATTTAAGTTGCCATATCCGGGACTTAAATTCCATAACCGTGGAAATTGATGTGTTTCATACTTTAAGAGTTTATGTTTCACTTGGATCATTAAGATTTTCCCCAGTTGTCTGATGTGGAATATAACTAGTTTATGTTATTAACGAAACTGAAATGTAAACTTTACTAGAAAACAACGGTAAAAACGGTAAAACTATATTGCAGTTCATAGAAAGAAACTAATATAACTTCCAGTGAAATGAAAGGCGTGAATTCGTTTCAGGTTCCAGTAAATGAGTCCCAAATTAGCATATGGAAAGATCATTGCTACTGACTTTGATAATGTGTTACCAGAATTTAGAATTGTGTCATATTTTAAATAACAAGGATTGCTCTTAGTTAATTCTAAATAACAAAATGTAATATAATTTTATCCAAAGTAGCATAGCAGCTGGAAAACCTTGCCCACAACGCCCTATTGGTTAATTCAAAACATACTCCAGCACATACCCTAATTTAGTTTAATGCAATGTTTTAATGTCGCTGTTCAAATTAAAGTAAGTCACAGTGTTGTATTAAAACATAATATCTTTTATTTCAGCTTACAGAAAAAGAAATCTCCCTACGAGACTCCTCTAGCTAAGGCTATTGATACTTGTTAAGATATCTCGTAAGGGAGGATTCTTATTACTACACTAGCATAATCAGGCTTAGATGACAGTATATAGCAAGAATGGTTATTTTCTCGTTTTTCATATTGAATGTCCCAAGGAACAATTTAAAAGTCATTTGGACTTCAGGAGGTTTTCAGAAAGGTTTGTCAGGGTTAGGAAATAGTCTTGTGCTTTATTGATGTTGTAGTTAAGGCCTTTTAGGCTTCAAGTATACTTACTCTTATATGGTAAGTTTTAAAGCATTCTGTAAGACCTAAGTATAAAACTAATTTGCTTCTAGAATAATATGTATTTGTAATGGGTTTATCATACCTACAAAAAAACTCTCCATAAAGTTAATTAGTTTTATTAACGTCTTAAATTCCATTTAGATTTAAAGAGGCTTTAAATTATTCTTTATGGTTTTAACATATTTGCAATAAATGCATTTTAAATCCTTTTTAAAATTAGACATTTTCAATGCCTATTGGTACTTATTAAAGGCCATTACAAAACTAGACTCTTAAAACATATTTGACAAATATTGTGATGAAGCCGTTATGAAGAAAAAAAGGCCTCTATAAATCTAAAAGGCAAATTTTAATTCCATAAAACGCTTTCTAGAACCTCAATAAAACATTTATTATAAAAATAATAAACAACACGTCTGCCTGAAGTGTCGTTGATGCATGTGGGTATACGTATATTTAGAACACATACGCGCGCGTCACACTGTCAAATTATTTTGAGGTTAAGTTTTAAATTTTTTGTATCAACTGTCAACGCGGTTCGTCCTGGATGCGGTTCTTTTAAATCCCAAACGTTTTATTACAGCTTTTATCAAGTCCATGTGATCTTCGCCAAGTGCATTTGCATTTATGTAAGGAAGGAATTATTTGTGATAGTATACAAAAAGACTGAAAGGACTTCATTTAGAGTAAATGTTCTAGGTCATTACCATTATTAGAATATATAGTTTAATGAGAGGACTGTAAAATGATAATTAGGTTTTTAGTTGGCCGGCCATGTTTTTCTTGTAATATAAAAATATTCAAGGTTAATTTCACAATTATAATTATTAATAATTATCACTTTTTCTTTAAAAAATTAAGGTAGAATTACAAGAAACGAAAACGAAACGAAAATTATCGTGGGAACCGAGAAGCAGCCTACTTTTTTAAATTTGCTGATTACGCGTCTATGCAAATTTTGTATGGATATTAAAATCATTATTATTTCTGAGGCGCCCTTGTTTTTTGGGCCGTTTTTTGTAGTTTTAACGATAAACTGCCGTTGGTTTTAATTTTTTTGTCATACCTGATGTCTTTTTAGAGAGGTTATAGTGCCACTCTACCCTTTATAAATTTCAAATTCCATTTTATCTTCAATAAGACTGATGGTGTGTTTGCTTAAATCAGTTTAGAAAAAATAAATGCGATAATAAAATGATTTGGATTCCTTCGTGGACATTCTTATAGCTTCTCAGTTCTAATATGGACTTATAAGTGTTTTAAAAACCAGTTTTAAGGTAGCCTTCTAGGTGTTTTCTAGAAATGCAGGAAGCTAATAAAAAAGCTTCCGACAGCTTTAAAATAGGTTTTAAGAAAGGTTTTAAAACTGCAAAGCCATAATTGCACTAAATTAGGTTATGTTTTATTATATGATATATTGTCATTTAACCAATTAAAAGTATTTTAAAAAATCAAATAAAAAATCAGGGGTTTCCCTGAAAGCGAAACAAATTATTTTGATAAAATATTCTTAAACTTAGAATATTGTTAAATGAAAACAATGTTTAAGAAATTATTTAAATCATTATTAACAGATAGGCAGGGCGTTTTAAAAGGGGCAAAAAATCACCAATAGAAAATTCTAAAATTTGCTGTAAAAATTCATTACTTGTATGTTTAGTGAAATTCTGGAATTCTGGGCCCGAGCAACTATGGGTAGCTCCATGGCATATAGCTGGCATGTAACGCAGTCTATCATTATCTATCAAAATATGAACGTGCTGCTGTCGCTTGGAGAACATAAACCGTGAATACTTTTTGTAACCAAATGAAAACTATAGAATTCTAACATTGTTCGTAAATATCAATTGTACATATTTTTTCAAAATTCTAAAGCATATAATGGAAAATGAAAAATATATTTGTCGCCATTGACTTCAAAGTCGTAATCGTTAATACGCAGAACATCGTTAGCTATTTCTTGAAGTGGCTTCTATTACATTTTGTAATTAGTTTTTTGTTGCTGTGTTTCCAACTGTATGTGGGAAAGACAAAAACAAGTACAGTTGTAGTAAACTTGGTCATTGGCACTGTATACATGCAGTCAACGATGGCGAATTAACATCAATACTGATTGGAAAAAGTTAAAAATAAAAGTAGTTTGACCTTGACCTCTAGGAACTCCTAAAAATGTTAGAATGGATATTCGGGCCACACAGCAAGTCAGCCCCGTTAGATTCTAAATGACCAGCGTTTTCATTGACCTTATGTTTTGTTTATTCTTTGTTTATGTACGCGAGGCAGAGACTTTTGAATACATAATACTTTACGGAAATTGCATAACAAGTATATATTAATAACTCTTTTCTATATGACACGAATTTGAAAATGTTCTCTCTTCACATGTATTTATTAATATGTGGATTTATGAAGGTCTAACTATGCGGTGTTTTCTAAGTACCCGTAAAAACTCAAGGTGATTTCTTGGGTCATTCTAAGAGAGAAAGTTCTTTTGAACACATGCCCGGAAATGCTTCCTAAGGTAGCCACGGCCCTTTTAATCACAGACCGAGACCCGCGAAATATGCAAAATAAAAGTGGCCTATGTAACTTGCGTATTGTATGTAACTTGCGTATGTATTTTACATTTCTCATATAACCATTGACTCGGCTTCAATTCTGAAACATGATGAATCGATTGTCATATAAAATTATATCAAAGACAAAATATCCGGTACAAAAAAAATATCACATGGATTATTCAGTGGCGATGTTGAAAAAGTTTATATCGAGGAAACTTTTTTATTGTTGAAGATAAGATAGTTAGAGTACTAGTATAAGCGAGTGAAATATAGTTTAAGGTCTGAATTAATTTGTGAAAAACAAAAACTTGTTGTTTATAACAGTTTGGTGATCATACTAGTGTATAGTTGTCTTCAGGTTTACTAAGCACTCAAAGTCGGCGCCTTGGACCATCAAACACGCCGCACCGCACCGCCAAAACCGTCGACATTTTTTACACGCTTAACAAGTGTGTATTCAACTTTAATAAGTTTGAGTGTTATACGCGCTGCATTAAATCCTGGGTTACCGATGCAGCAGACCCTCACCTCACCAGCTAATTTATCAAAAACGAAGAAGCTAAACGAAAATTGAAAAGAAAATGTATTCGTTATGTGTCTATTGTAAACTACTGGCTGAAATTTGAATAACTCACGTTTTTTTCATCAAATGCATGGTTAGAGCGATAATTTTTTTTATTGTTCAGAAAAATAACAAATAAGTACATAAATAGTAAGTGATATAAAAATTGTATAAGACAAATATAATACAATACCTATTAGCACATACAGGGTGTCCAAAAAGTCTGGAAAAGGTCAAATATCTCGAGAAATACATACTGTATCCAAAAAAGAAAAAAAGAACGTCCTTAATAATTTTAAAAGCGCTATCCAATGATACCAAACGCGGTGGAGGGTCCGTTTTTTTCGATTCGTGACAGATGGCGCTGTAATCGCAAAAAATTTTTTTTTTCGTAATTTCTAAAAAATTCTACGGAAGAATGAAAAATAATAAAGTACGACTTCATTTTCTTAAAAAAGCCATTCAATGGTGTTAAATTGAATACCACCCCCCCCCCCCCCTCCACCGTAGGGGAGAGATGCTAAATGGAAACCCTCATTTTTTATTATTCGTGAAAAATGTTTAATTTTTAAGAAATATTTTTTTTCGCCAAAACGAAGAATTCCTTTTTTTTTTTTTTAATGAAATTGAATTGTTTGTTCACCAGACTACATCCGCCAATAAAAAATATGGGGTTCCGTTTAAGATTTTAAGGTTACCCACTACTTCCCCCCTCACGGTGGTGGTGGAGGGGGAAGGGGGGGGTATTAAATTTAACATCATTGAATGGCATTTTTAAGAAAATGAACTCGTACTTTATTATTTTTCATTCTTTCGCAGAATTTTTTAGAAATTACGAAAAGGAATATTTTTGCGATTACAGCGCCGTCTGTCGAAATCGAAAATTAAATTGAAATCGAAAATTGAAATCGAAATCAAATCGAAAAAACGTTTCAGACAAACTTGACGTAATTTTTGCCGTAGAATCCGATTCTGCAATAAAAAAAAATAAGATTTTAAAGTTGCCCACGCCCCACTCCAAGGGGTGGGGGTGGGGGGTCGCGTTTAGTATCATTGGAAAACGTGTATTTATCGAGGCCTAAAATATTATTCACATATTTTCTGAAATATGGATTAAAAACAGGGGCTGGTCAAAATCTCCTTAAAATGTGGCATATTTTTTTAGTTATAACTTATAAGTAAGCAGATTTTTAAAACTGTTCAACGTAAGTTCTTCAAATTTCAGCAGTTGACTACAACGGAGATATAATGAACACATCATTTTACTCCACATCCAGTGGAAGTATAGTAACGACAAAAAATTTTTTTTAAATTTTTATTATTCAAATAGGCTTAGAATGTCATGAAACGTCGAGATTTCAAGTTTGAGCGAAAACAAAATTTCTGTCTGTCGGTCTGTAACTTTTTTTTTGCGCACGTTTACTCTGGAACCGTTTGAGATATTGACTTGAAATTTGGTACACATATGTACTTTAACGAGATCTAGAACTAGATTATATTTTCATCTTGTTCCGTCGAAGGGTTGGGGGGTAAATTGGGGTAAACTTGGAGTAAATAGGTAAATCAAGCAGGTAAGAGTTCATAAAATTGATATTTAGTAGACAAGAGAAGCTAAGGTCTCAAAAAAATTTTGGCATTAGCCATCCCCATTACCACCCCCACCATTATTAAAGGGGATAAAAAAAATGTGATTTAGTGTGTGTACAAGAACCAGAAACCTCAAAATATTTTTTTACTTTATCCACCCCCCACTCCCACCCCACTACTGATGTGGGGTATCGTTTTCTGGGTTTTTGGGGTAGAGGATTTCAAATATTATATTATTAAAGTTCCATAAACAATTATTTCCAGATACAACATTTTTTCGTTGTGTGACTTGGATAGAAAATCCGGATGCGGAAGTAGTGATTCCTTAGGCAGCGGTTTTTACAATTTCATCAGGTCCTCCGTTTTCGAGATATTCGCCGTTATAGTGAAGGCTCGTTATATTGAATTGTGTAAGGGCTCAATACATTTGAATCATATATTAGATAATAAAATTCTGCACAAGAACAGAATAAATATATAGTGGATTGTGTGTCGGACGAAAACCCGACTATTGTCTGATGCAACCAGATTAGCCCCCCCCCCCCCCCCCTCCCCGTTTTCGAGGATGCTGAACACCGTGGTGGTGGCCGAATTTCTTGTTGGCGTGACCCACTCCCGCAAGGATGCTGAACACCACCGTGGTGATGGTGGAATTCCTCCCCGGGGTGACCCACCCCCGCAAACGGCCAAAAACCATCTCCAAACGGGGGTTAACGCATATTATAATTGTTTGAGGGACTCTTACTTGGTGATCTTCCATTTTCGAAGATGCTGAACTCAGTGGTTATGGTGTCTCATCAACAAAGTAGTCACCTTAATTTACTGTGGAGCTGAAAAGAGATGAACGTATATTTTTTGTACATATTCTTTGGGAAAAATATACTTATATAATAATTGAAACATCTGATTTATGTAATTATAATATATTATATAAAATATTTTTATTAACGCAAACAATTACTGCATATATTGTTACGCTGGCCTTTTTACATTATAAAATACAATGCTTAAAAAAAGAAACAATAAATTCATTTGTGTATTTTTTATTTTCAATTTATTTTTTACGTTCTTTGAACCCGTGCAGTTACACTCATTACGAAAATGCGAAGAGGTATTTTTTTGTCACTGAGGGGGTGAACGGGTGTCAAGCACTTGATTCGTGGTCCTCTCCGTGTTCGGCATGCTCGAAAATGGGAGGGAAACCTTTTTGTCCAGTCGTATGATGAGAGCGCTCTCTCACCTCTTTGGAGGGTGGTTGTTGGCCGTTGAGGGGGTGGGCGGGTGTCAGGCATGCGTCCCAGGGTTTTCCCCATAATTGGCATGCTCGAAAACGGGGAATCAATAAATTAGATTCCGTGAAACATGATCAATACGCGTTTGACCTACAAATATAAATTTATTTATTTATTTTACTTCCACATCCAGTGGAAGTATAGTAACGACAAAAAAATTTTTATTGTTCAAATAGGCTTAGAATGTCATGAAACGTCGAGATTTTAAGTTTGAGAGAAAAAAATTTCTATCTGTCTGTCGGTCTGTAATTTTTTTGTGCGTATGTTTACTCTGGAACCGTTTAAGATATTGATTTGAAATTTGGTACACGTATGTATTTTAACGTGATCTGGAACTAGATTATATTTTCATCTTGTTCCATCGAAGGGTTGGGGGTAAATTGGGGTAAATTTGGGGTAAATAGGTAAATCAAACAGGTAAGAGTCCAGAAAATTGGTATTTAGTATATACAAGAGAAGCTAAGGTCTCAAAAAAATTTTTGGCATTAGCCACTCTCATTACCACCCCCACTCCATTATTAAAGGGGATGAAAAAAAAAATGTGATTTAGTGTGTGTACAAGAACCAGAAACCTCAAAATATTTTTTTTACTTCATCCACCCCCACCCCACTACCGATGTGGGGTATCATTTTATAGGTTTTTGGGGTAGAGGATTTCAAATATTATATTATTAAAGTTCCATAAGCAATTATTTCCATATACAAAATTTTTTCGTTGTGAGTGACTTGGATAGAAAATTTGGATGTGGAAGTAGTGATTCCTTGGCAGCGGTTTTTTATTTTAAATTTATTTTTTACGTCCTTTGTACTCGTGCAGTTACACTCATTATGAAAATGCGAAGGGGTATTTCTTTGCCATTGAGGGGGTGAACGGGTGTCAAGCACTCGATTTATGGTCCTCTCCGTGTTCGGCATGCTCGAAAATGGGAGGGAATCCTTTGTGCCCAGTGGCATGATGAGAACGCTCTCATGGCAAAGCCAGTATCCATGTGTTACTCAGTCGATACCAATCTTTTTTATTGAAGTTATCTCTGTTTCTCGTAATTTCTAGTGATTCTCTAATTGTCCTTAGGCAATAGCGCATATCTCTATCCAATATTTTGATGTTCTCGTAGTCGTAGTATGTTCATCAGAATAAGAACTATAAAATCGTCTAATATAAAATAGTACCTTCAGTATGGCGGATTGAAGTTTTTTAAATATTTATACAGTTCACAATATTGTAGTAGTTATTACAGTGGAGTCCTTATTTGACCACGTTTTGGGTTTAAATTTAAGTGTGATCACTTTTACTGTTCGATAAATATCCTTGCTATTATTTAGTCGGCATGTGACTTCAGTTCCTTATCTCTTGTAAATTCTTCGCGTAAATCTGTTAAGCAGTGTTGACCACTAGAGCCTTCAGATTTTTCCTGGCCTTCTAGTTTCTGTAGCTGTTCGCTATTAAAAAGAAGTATATCCCTAACGGTTGAAAATTAACGTTTTTATTTTAACACGATGAGCTCTCGAAATGTTACCGTTTTCTCCCAATTCACCCTGTATCGGTACTGTATCTGTTGCATAAAAAATCCAAGAACCAGTTAATTCAGAATCAGTTTTCTCTTTCTCAGTAGAAAAAGACCTAAAATATTATATATTTAATTTAATTCTTACTGTAATAGTATTGCAAAAAATCTAGGTCTCTAGACAACAATTTTATTAGACCAATAAATTATAATTTCACATGACAGAATTAGTTGGCAGTATTTCTCCTATGATCTAGTAATTTTGAACTATCTAAATAAAGATTTATTGTGGAAAGCAGTTGCAATATAAATTATAACCATTGCAAATTTTGTTCGTTTAACTTATAAATATGCAAAAGCTTTTCAATCATGGTCTAATTTTGCGTTCTCAATTTATATTACCTTTAATAGATAGGTACAATGTTAGTGAAAGTTAATGTAAACGATTAGTTTATAGCGTAGCAAATTAGAACACATGGCGCTTGGCAACCACAAAAATGCATCTCAGAAGTATTCAAATTAGTTGAATTGCGTTAAAACATGCAGACTTGCACAATGCTAGACGAACGGAGCGGAATGTTCTGTTTAATTCCAAACCCAGGCACAAATGTCGCCCACTTGCATAGAATAGAATAGATAGAATACACTATTAAAAATGATGTAAATTTACCATCGTTGCGTGTAAAATTCCCATGTAATTTTACCCGCAAAGAGTGAGGAAAATTTCCATTTACCATGGAGGATTACCGCAAAATGTAAGGTAAATAAAAATTTTCCACTCTCTTTGCGGGTAAAATGCCATTACTAATTTTATTACACGTAATTTTATTACATGTAATAAAATTGCCCCTTATCCAGATAGGATTTTTTTTTCCATAGTAAATTTACCCCCAATAGTAATGGAATTTTACCCGCAAAGAGAGTGGAAAATTTTTATTTACCTTATATTTTGGGGTAATTCTCCATGGTAAATGGAAATTTTCCTGCTTCTCTGCGGGTAAAATTACATGGAAATTTTACACGCAACGATGGTAAATTTACATCATTTTTTACAGTGTGGAATAGAACTTTATTAACTACATTACATATAGTATACATTTGTAGCAAGTCAAAACAACTATAGTGTAAAAAATATATATACAATACATAGTTAACAAGATCAGTTTGCAAATCAATCATTCTGTAGGGCTATTTGGGGATTTAGACCATAGCAATTTTACAAACAAACAAAATAATAAATTATAGATTCAGGACCTTAAATACGAGTAGAAATAATGCAAGAAGAAAGAATAAACAAGCTAAAAACGTAGGTACTCTTCGCTAATTTACTGAGCTTTTTATATAATTGTTACACATTCTATAGGATACTCTTCGCAATTTTCTTGTAAATAATGTTAGTTTTTGGACATCCTAAATTTTGTGATACCAACTTTGTTGTGAAAAAAAATATATGAAAAAATATTGAAAAAACATCTAACCTGTCTGGGATTTGAACACGGGATCTTTGGATTACAAGACAAAACTTTAACCACTGCACCATCACACATTACCACGAAAATTGGATGTCTGTAATATATATCTTTTGAGAATCATATTTTAACGAATTAGATATTTTATTATAAAAAATATATATTAGTAAAATGCATAAACAAAAAAAAAATATATTATAGAGGTAACATCTCGCAAGATTTCTATTTAAGTACAAACGACAAAAATAAAAAAATCGATTTTTTAAAATTAAATGATTAATAAGTTTCTTATTTACTGATTGATTTTCTTCAAAAACAATAGGGTTCTTCCTCTAGCTAACTTACTTTCCAAATTTCAATACAATTGGACTTTTCTTTCTTATCGTGCTTACAAGAAACGTGACGGACAGACGGACATTTTGAAAGTTGTTCAGAATTCGTTCACTAATACAATGATATGATTTTTTTTAGCCAGGTTATTTATTCGAGAAATTGACACTCAGAATTTTAAGTGGAAAACCCCGTATTTAAAGTTCTGTTGAAAACAAAAATTAGGTATTTCAAATAAAATAAATATCACACAACATCTAGTCGTTTTTGTATGGCAAAGTGGGTAATAAAAGAGAAACGTGATATAATATATCTTTTTTTCTTCAAGCGTATTAAAATGTTTAAATTATGTCACCAAAAACAGAAGTAGAAGTAGGACATTATTTTACTAGTAACAAAATGTTAGTACCGAACGCCACCGTAGTGGACATTGTTTTACTAGTAACATAATGTTAGTTCCGAAAGCGCCACCGTAGTGGGTATTGTTTTACTAGTAACATAATGTTAATACCGAAAGCCACCGGTGGCGCGCTATCCACTAGCCACTTGTCATATTGTGTCAACATGTAAGCCTGTAGTTTGAATATTTGTACATTTATGATAAATAAATGAATTTTTGCATTTTAATACGCTTGAAGAAAAAATAGTATATATTACACGGAGTAGAACGCCTTTTTTTGTGTTTCGTGTTTTCTACTCCTAGTAATATAATATACTATTATTTGCTTCCACTTACAAGAGAGAACGTTAATCCACGTCCCTAATTTATCAACGACTAACTGATGCTTACTTGTTGAAGTGAATAAAAAGATATTTCCTTAAATTATAAAGACACAATTTTCATTACTTCACCTTGTTCAGTTTTAATTATTTTTTTGAAAAAATATGTAACAGAGGAATTTCTGGAACGCTTCATTATGAAAAGAAACTAGATTTATACAATCACATCACATCACATCATATCACATGCGTCATACTCATATGCAGCAGGTTACTTAAGACTAAATCAGATTCAGATTGCGCTATGTCGCCTCAAATCGACACACTGTTGGCTTCGCCCTGTTTTTAATATGGCTGCGATGAAATTGCAACTGGGCCGACTGGTCTCAAGATTAGAAATTTTCGAAATATCTTCAACAAAAACCGAAAACAAAATTAATATGAAAGTTTTAAACGTCATGTTTGTCAATTATTTAAATGCCAGTTAATTTCGGGGGGGAGGGTCCGGACCCCCTGGACCCCTCCCCTGGCTACGTCACTGGTTACAGTAGGTATATAAAATAGAATATAGCGTAAGTAATTACATTCAATAAAGAATAATAATAACTAAAAATTTAAAAAAAAAGCAAGTAAACTAGATAAAAAAGTCTATAACCGGAAATTATTCTCGAATATACAGGGAGAGCCAAGACGAAATTACAGGATCAAGTGCCTTTTTTTTTAATGGAATGCTATGTATATCCGTACATTTTTTTAAGCCTTTTTCTAGACTCTATTCATTCTCATGTTATTATTGACTATCTCCCAACCACTTGGATGTAATTATTTTTTTTGTTGAAATAATGCTATCTGCAGATTCATATTAAAAAAATCACCAAAGTCACAATGGGCCTTTCTCACGTTTTTTTTTTATTGAATATTTGAAAAGTTCTCTTTAAAAAAACTCACCCGCATTTTTTCTTTTTTACGGGGGGGAGGGTCCGGACCCCCTGGACCCCTCTCCTGGCTACGTCACTGGTTACAGTAGGTATATAAAATAGAATATAGCGTAAGTAATTACATTCAATAAAGAATAATAATAACTAAAAATTAAAAAAAAAATGCAAGTAAACTAGATAAAAAAGTCTATAACCGGAAATTATTCTCGAATATACAGGGAGAGCCAAGACGAAATTACAGGATCAAGTGCCTTTTTTTTTAATGGAATGCTATGTATATCCGTACATTTTTTTAAGCCTTTTTCTAGACTCTATTCATTCTCATGTTATTATTGACTATCTCCCAACCACTTGGATGTAATTATTTTTTTTGTTGAAATAATGCTATCTGCAGATTCATATTAAAAAAATCACCAAAGTCACAATGGGCCTTTCTCACGTTTTTTTTTATTGAATATTTGAAAAGTTCTCTTTAAAAAAACTCACCAGTATTTTTTCTTTTTTACGAAATTTGCTTCTTTTCTACAGAAAAAATTATTATGTTATATGAATTTAAAATTGGCAGCAATATTTCTGCACTGATGACGAAATGGGGGAATGACCCAAACAGTATACTCTAGCACCCTTGGTAGAGGCTACATATGAGCAGATTGTACGTATAATTGTTTATCTTTTTCTATCCTTACCGAATTGACAGACATGTCATCAAGCTTTGTTAGTTCTAGTCTAGTGACGTGTGAAACTACAGAAACTTTTCTTTGATGTATTTACTATCAAGTTGCCGAAAATGAATGAAATCTAAATCATATGACATTATTCCAAAGTTAAAACCTCTAGTTACTGTACTAATATATAATAATACATTTATAGTTACAGGTATTTCATACCTGCTGAATTTATAAAAGTAAATAGGTATGTACAAAAACTGGATAAAAACGTTAAAAGTTAAAATATGATTCATTTCACTTTTGTAGTATACAAATTACAGTTAATAAATATAAACAACTAGGTTTAAGTGTTTTATTTTCTTTTACATTTATTGAATAATTTTTAAAATCATTAATAAATCTAAAGATTTATCAGTAAGTTATTTTATTTAAGTAAACAGGAATTGTCATTCACCATTTCACTGTCAATAATAGGGAGATTATCACTTGCTGCCTTCTCAAAATCTGTCTCCATTTTTTTTATGTCTACACAGTACACACACACACTTTTAAATAATTAATAAGAAACACATTTATGAAATCAAAATACTAGATCCGTACGATCACAACGTAAATCGTAAATAAGAGAACATAACCTATCTATTTATTTTATTTCCATCATTGTTGTCAAGTGTCAGTTATATGTTGGGAGCCGACATGTCGAAAGTGTGTTTCTTCTGTTAATTATTATCATTTTTATTATAGGAAGTGGTATTATTCAATGAAAATTAATTATTTTCAAAAGCGGAGATAAAAAGTAGACCTTCTTTAGTGAAATAATTAAAGCATTTCCTCTAACGTTAAACATTCATATACATTAGGCAACATGGAAATAGTCTCATCGGCAGGTTTCCAGACGAGATGTAAAATTCAGAAATATCAAGAGGTTCGGTTAATTTTCGTATACGGCATCTGCATCATAACCTTAAATTTTAAGTTTTTCAAGTTTATTCTTATTTTAAATGTTTATATACGCATTTTTAGCTTGAAGCCGTACTGGCTCCAAGCAAATATTTAAAAATTCACGTAAATGATTTTTCAATATTGTTGATTAATAAAAATAGACTGCCAATTACAGGTTAGACTTCCAACCTAGAAAGAGTCCTATTTTATTAGGACAAGGTATTTAGAACTTCATAAACATTACACTGAACTAGACTTTAGTTAAAAATACGGGAACCAAGCAGAAATTGTAATAATAGCTGGGTAATACTCTTAAATCTCAAGAAACACATATTTTTGAGATTAGCTGTGACGTCACGTGCAAATACCCTATGAATCCAGAATGGAAATAGTCTCATCGGCAGGTTTCCAGACGAGATGTAAAATTCAGAAACATCAAGAGGTTCGGTTAATTTTCGTATACGGCATCTGTATCATAACCTTAAATTTTAAGTTTTTCAAGTTTATTCTCATTTTAAATGTTTATATACGCATTTTTAGCTTGAAGCCGTACTGGCTCCAAGCAAATATTTAAAAATTCACGTAAATAGTTTTTCAATATTGTTGATTAACAAAAATAGACTGCTAATTACAGGTTAGACTTCCAACCTACAAAGAGAGTCCTATTTTATTAGGACAAGGTATTTAGAACTTCATAAACATTACACTGAACTAGACTTTAGTTGAAAATACGGGAACCAAGCAGAAATTTTAATAATAGCTGGGTAATACTCTTAAATCTTAAGAAACACATATTTTTGAGGTTAGCTGTGACGTCACGTGCAAATGCCCTATGAATCCAGAAATTGTTTAATTTTGATTGGAGTTCCCCCCATGACGTAATTTGAGCGCGTTTATTTGTTCGAAATATGGAGTGAATTAGACAATATTTTTATTTTTAAAATATCCATTTAAAATTAAAATATTATACGATATGACGTGTATATACAATATTTATTAGATGTTAATAAATGATTTATGACAAAATAATCATCAAGTTCCATTACATGAGAAAGGCCCATTATGAGTTTTAAGAAAAACTACTGAATACTAGTTACAAGACATCTAATTGATTGTTTTTGAATCATTTTTACTTTCTAAAAATGTACAAGGTGGCAGAAAATTATTTTTCAAATAAGAACTTTTTAAATTGAATTTTCTCAGTTTTTTCAAATGAAACAGCCTATATATTTTTCGAGGATGTGATGTAGGAATGAAAAACGAACATTTTTTGTAAGTACTTCCCTATGGCTAATTGCAACCATTTTTGTTTTATTGAGCAATAGGTACCAAATTTAAGAATAAACTTAAAAAATAGAGGTTTCTTCAAATAATTCATTAGAAAAAATTATAATAAATGCTCCACACGTTGCCCATTTTGATTGACACACATCTTTATGCAATTCTGAAATGAGGTCATTTAGTGGGACCATTTCTTCCAATTCATTGAAGTGGGTAAATAGTATTTCACTGGTCCTTTAGTGTAATTTTTTTTGCTGTTTTCGTTATTCGACAAGCAATGAAACCTCAGTTTGGTATAAATTGTCTTGTACAAATCTGTCTACCACAAGTATTGGTGAATCTTCTTGAAGGGATTCGAAATAGGATGTGGTTTCAGCAAGATGGTGTTCCACCACATTATTTAAATGCAGTTTAGAGAGCACTTAAATAATACCTACCCCACTTCAATGAATCGGATGACAAATTTACCCACTAAATGGCCTGATCAACAGATCTTACAAAAATGGATTTCGTTTTATGGGGATACGTGAAGGAAATTGTTTATAAAGGATAATAACTGCTGCTAGATCTATCATTAGGAACGGTAGAAACCCATAGAGATGTGTGTCAATCAAAATGGACAACACGTGGAGCACTTATTTTAATTCTTTCTAATGGACTTTGAAGAAACCTCTATTTTTCTAGAATTTTGTACTTATTGCCCAATAAACCGAAAATGGTTGCATTTAGCCATAGGGAAGTACTTCCTCAAAATGTCCGTTTTTCATTTCTGCATCACATCGTCGAAAAATATACAGAGTGTTTCATTTGAAAAAAATTGAGATAATTCAATTTAAAAAGTTCTTAATTGAAAAAGAATTTTTTGCCACCCTGTACATTTTTAGGAAGTAAAAATGATTCAAAAACATTAATTAGATGTCTCCTAACTAGCATTTATACAAGTTTTTCTTAAAGCCCATAATTGTGACTGGTGATTTTTTCAATATGCATCTGCAGATGGCATTATGTATTTCAACAAAAAAATTAATTACATCCAAGTGGTTGGGAGATAGTCAATAACAATACAGGAATGAATAGAGTCTAAAAAGAGGCTTCTGAAAATGTACCGATATACATAGTATTTCATTTAAAGAAAAATCACATGATCCTGTAATTTCCTCTTGGTTCGCCCTGTGTATTCACAAAACACAAAAATACAAAACGACAAAAGTGATTGTACAATAATGTGAAATCTCTTTAGAATGGTTGGAAAAAGTGTGTGTATTTGTTAATTTGTGAGTTGGATTAACTTCTTCTTGTGAAAAAACCTGTTAGTCAATGTGCCCCTGGGCCATACAGAGGGGTCCATGGCTTATAGGCGTTATAGGAAAATTAGCATATTCTTCTTATTACCTATCCGCGGCAACTCGGAGTACCGTCGCTAGATGGCGTAGGGTTGCTACCTACTATCTAGATTCATTTTATAGTTATTTAGCACTTGAATAAGTCGGTTCATTCAAAACTCACAATAAACTCACTAGCGCCGACCAAGCAATTGATTTATTATGAAAATAGAACTAAGATAAATCATAAATAAAGCACACTGTTGTAGCATATTATTATCAACATTTATTAATTGTGTCAAACGATTTTTTAACAATGAATTAATTTTTGGGCTAAGAAACTTGCAGTATGCACCTTTGGTTTTACCGACGATTTGTTTTTTTTTTTCGTGAAATATTCCTGTATGCCAATCTTTGTGTCCTTACATAGGTCACCCTGTGTACCGAGAGGTCAGAGAAATCGCAATAGGAAATACATAGTAATAAAAAATATAAGAAACTATAATTCAAATTTGCTTAATGTATTTAAAATAAATGCAAAATTTAAAAACCGCTGCCCAAGGAATCACTACTTCCACATCCAGATTTTCTGTTCAAGTCTCTCACATCGAAAAAATTTTGTATGTGGAAATAATTGTTTATGGAACTTTAATAATATAATATTTGAAATCGTCTACCCCAAAAACTTATAAAACATCGGTAGTGGGCTGGGGGTGGTGGTAGTGGGGGTGGATGAAAAAAAATATTTTGAGGTTTTTGGTTCTTGTACACACACTAAATCACATTTTTTTCATCCCCTTTAATAATGGGGTGGGGGTAGTAATGGGGGGTGGCTAATGCCAAAAAATTTTTTGAAACCTTAGCTTCTCTTGTATATATTAAATAACAATTTTATGGACTCTTATATACATGATTTACCTATTTACCCCCAATTTACCAACTCTTCGATGGAATAAGATGAAAATATAATCTAGTTCCAGATCCCATTAAAGTACATACGTGTACCAAATTTCAAGTCAATATCTTAAACAATTCCAGAGTAATTGTGCGCACAAAAAAGTTACAGACAGACCGACAGACAGACAGAATTTTTTTCGCTCAAACTTAAAATTTCGACGTTTCATGACATTCTAAGCCTATTTGAACGATAAAAATTTTCAAAAATTTGTTTGTCGTTACTATACTTTCACTGGATGTGGAAGTAATTACATTGAAAATAAAGCTGAGGTGCATCATAAACCATCAACATAATGTAAACGTTAACTCTATAATTATCATTTGACAAACACAAAGTCAATTGATGAAAATGAATACATTAGATTTAGTAAAGGTACTTCTGAAACTATACAAATATCAGATTAAAACCATATGCTACCTTTAATTTCGTTAATGGTCAATGTTTCTCTGAAAAGTATTAAATATCGTTCATCTGCATTGCAGGTAAATAGTTCAAAATACAGATGGCCCCAATAAATCAGCCTCAGGTAAATTCAAATATTACCTATAGAATGGGTCTAAAATTAATTTTAAATATTTGTAGAACATATAATTGAGTATGAAATTGCAAAACCTTTTCGGCAAATGAAAGGGAAAGGTTAGACTTTCTTCCTTTCTAGAAATTCAATCAAACTACAACGGATACATAATTGACTATCTCTTTTAAAGCAGCATTTTCAACGTTTGGAATAAACAATTTTATAGTTACTTAACTGCTCAGAGTGCTCAAAGAATTTAAGTCATATTATACGGAAAACATCAGTGATTTTACAGCGTATCTTATATTTATTTTTATACCGGGTGTAACAGAGTCATGGTACTTTTCTCCTTTAGTTTTGAAGATAAATGATTGAAATTTGGGATATCCTACATACATAATAAGCGGCATATTTTGACATACAAGTGATTTTTTTTTCACTTCCGGTTTCGCCGGAAGTGACACTAACATTCGATTTTTAAATGGAACACCCTGTATATTACTGCATTTTTGAATTCTGCATAATTTTCTGAATCCAGTGATACCAAATAAGTGACATTTCAAACGTCAACATTTCCTATAATATAATTTCTAGTTTTCCATTTAAGTGTGCCATGACGGTTCCAATTTATTCTAAATAACCCGTGTAATGCTAGAAAAATCGAAAATACTAAATTACGCGATTTATGAGCAAATAAAGTTCATCAAAATGGTTTTTGGGACAAAACTCAATTTTTTCAAACGGAACCATATTGGTACCGTGGTACCATTTATTAGTACTATTAATAAGGAATTTATTCATATGTCGTACTAAAATGTGCGGCGATAAATACAAACAAAATTACAACTAAGAGAAAATAAGAAAATGCAATTTTGTATAAATTTGGGGCATTTTGAAAACAATTAACAAGACTTTTAAACAATGTTTAAAGACACAAAAAAACACCGGTAAACCAACAAATGTTTGACAAGCTAAATATTTCATTGTTTTCAAAGCCACCTTAAATAGTTCTTAACATTTAATTAGGACAAAATTGTATTTTCGTATTTTCTTTTAGCTGTAATTTTGTTTGTATTTATCGCACATTTTAATGCGGTATAGGTATCTCTGAAATTATTTGATGTATTCGCATGTTTGTTTATTTTGCCTGCAGAGTCCGTAATATTTACCATCATTAATAATTTTGTATCATAATTTCACAAAATTTGATACTATAGGTTAGGTACACAAAAATATACAACAAAATTGTACAAAATTTGTATTTGGACACCGTTATTCATTATATATTGACGATTATTAGCTTCCAAATGAGTAGAAATTAAGTGGTCTAGGTCTTCGCACTTATTTTTTGTTTGCGTGTGTGCCTGTGTTCAATACTTAGATTTATATTTTTAAGTATCTTCCCCCAATTTGACCTTGAAGTAATTTTTACACACGATAATTATGTTAATGTTAAATAATACAGATTTATTTGGCAAGGGGTTGATATAAAAACAGCATCTTCAAAAATTAAATTATTTTTTTTATATACTAAATGACGTAATAGGATTGTAAAAAAAATGTAAAAAATAAAGCTATTTTATATCAACGGCTCCTTTTAATTTCAATTAATTATCTTCAGTAGTTTTGAAAAAAATTAATTTTAAAGTTGAATTGTTACTCCCATAACTCTGGTAATATAGGGGATAGACGTTTATTATATATTTTATTGAGCATTCCTAGTCATAAGCAACATTCATGTGAATGAATAGCCCAATAAGCCGCTGGGCCCAATTCCATATATTTAACCGGCGAGACCCTTTTAAACGAAAATTTTAAGTTCCAAGGAAGTTATCGTGTTCACAAGAAACACATACAGACATATTTTATTTGAGTTCACAATTATTTTTTCTACGATGATTATTAAAAAATGTTTATCCGATTATAATATACCTATTTGATTATACCAAATAGGTATAAAAACGACCAGAAATATTTTAAATTAATAAAAGCCCCTATGTAAAAGATTTGTTTAATAAGCGCGTTAAAATTCCGCCAATTTTTGTCTCTATCCGTTGATTAGGGAAAATCGCATTACGTAAATATTTAAAGAAATCTTCTTTCAATTTATTTCAAGGCTTCTGCCACTACCTGTGAACGTCAGATATTGTAGCTTATTTATTTCCGCAATATAATGCAAACAATAGATAACACAACTTTTAGAGATTATTTATGCACTAATTATTTCCTTTCAGTTTTAACTGCCACCGAGTTTCCTTTCCCTATGCATTTCTCTTTTGACGGACACTTACACTGCAATTATTAAAACTCCATTAAAAAGTCTGCATAAACACTTAAATCAATGCCCGTAGCTCTTTAAGGTTTGGAGTGCGCTTAAAATTTTTTTTTCCACTTAATTTTTATTTCAGTTTACAAAAAACTACATATTTTTGAAGAAATGCGAGGCTCGGTTTATGCTTGTATTACCCTACGCTTTATCAGTATTCTCATTAAAATTTTTACTCATTATAACAAGAACTTAGCGTTATGTCTATGTCATAATTAATTTAGTCACAGGCTCGCTGGCAGTGGAAGCAGTAGGGACGTTTTCTAGGGACAAAGAAAAAAGCAACGCCACTAAAATTTCCTGAGTGCTTTTAAGATTCCACAGAAGGAGTTTATTTAAACTTTGATGTAAATGTGATATTCATAATTTCAAATTTAATGCGTATTCATACAATCCGGTCTGAAATCATTCCAAAAGAGGATTTACGTAGGACTCCTAATCTAGTGAATGGATTTGAATGAAATCTTTTGTATCGTTTTTGTTCCTGCCCAAATATGAAAGTAAAAAAGGTAAAATATGCGATTTTAATTTTTTAATTGCTTAACAAACAATTAAAGAATTGATAACTTTGAAATAATGATAATAATATATTTATTATCCGTAACAAAATGACATTGGATTCGTCATTACAAGGATGAGTACAATCATCCGAAACACAGTAAAGTAGTAGTACATTACATAATAGGCACAAGAAAACTGTAATGTACTCTTTTGTAGCTTATAAAAAGAACAATAATTTGCACCCTAGCTGGTCGCTGATCTTAACAAGTAAAATTGAAAATTTTTAAAAACCCCCGATCAATGTATCTAATCGTACCAGTTTCATATGACCGAATCATGTTCGGCTACCATAATTGTCTGCACATTTTCAATTTTACTTCAATCGGACAATTTCTAGAGAAGTTCAACATGGCGAATTCAAGATGGCTACCAAACATCAAAATCTAATATGGCCTATAATCTTCTCGACAAAATACTCTTTCAAATAAAAAAAACTACATCAAAATCGGATCACCCGATGAAGAGATATGAAGCCACAGACAGACAGACAAACATACGCGTCAAACTTATAACTCTTTTGGGGTCGAGGGTTAAAAATTAACCGAGTGATGACTGTTTAAAATTTTTTAAATTACATATTTTTCGTTTGAGAGGTCAAATGTTTCATTTTTATAAAAATAACGAAGTTATGACGAGTTATTTATAACAAATGATTAATAGCTTTTGTAAACAACATGTTTATGTAATGAAATTGTTATTTATGTTTTTTGAGTAGCTGATTATGAATGAGGTTCAAAATTTGCAAAAAAAATGGCGAATATAAAATGGCCGCTTCCAAGCAGAAAAACATAGAAAATTGATTCAAAATTAAACAATCTTTAATTATAGTCGAATAATGGCTTTAAAATATTGCTTAAATCATATAATCTTCTTAATAATACAATAAATAAATTTAATTTAATGTCTTTTGAAAAATTTTATTGTTCAAATAGGCTTTAAATGTCATGAAACGTCAAGATCTTAAATTAGAGCAAAAAAAAATTCTGTCTGTTAGTTGGTCTATCCATCTGTTTGTTTGTAACTTTTTTATGTGCACGATTACTCTGAAACCGTTTAAGATATTGACTTGAAATTTGGTACACGTATGTATTTTAACGAGATCTGGAACTAGATTATATTTTGATCTTATTCCGGGGGTAAATTGGGGGTAAATGAGGGTAAATTGGTAAATCAAGCAAGTAAGAGTTCATAAAATTGGTATTTAGTATATATAAAAGAAGCTAAGGTCTCAGAAAATTTTTTGACTCATTATTAAAGGGGGTGAAAGAAATAAAATTGTGATTTAGTGTGTGTACAAAAACCAAGGGCTTCAATTACTTTTATAAATACTTTGAAAAAATCTGAAGAAAACATACAGCAATTCAGTACATATCTACGATTACGCCTGGAACGTGAGGAACTGCAAAATTGTTTTTTGCCAACATGCTATTTTTATAAGGGTGCACATGATTTTGATAGAAATTTTCGCAGATTTATGATGATACAATTTTCATTAATTTTTACAATAGTGTAAACTTTTCAAAAATTTACATTTTCGTGCTTCGATAATAACGATGCCAAAATATAAAAAATATATAGGAAATAAAAGTAAATGTTTTTATAGGAAATTATATAATCGTCAATTTATGTCCTATCAAATTTTATCGTACGATGCACTGTTTTTAAATAAATTTGAAAAAACTAAATAAATGTACGCTTTTTAGAAAATTTTTGGGACATTTTTCAAGCTAAAATTTTTCTATGCGATAAAAAATTAGCTTATTAATAAAAACATGGTGATTTAAGGGGAAAAAATTAGAGATCAGAAATTAACAATTATTTTACTTCCACACCCACGTAGCAAAAAGTAGAGGTATAGTAATCGTCAAAAATTTTTGAAAATTTTCTTTATTCAAGTAGGCTTAGAATGTCATGAAACGTTGAGATTTTAAGTTTGAGCAAAAAAAATGTCTGTCGGTCTGTTTGTAACTTTTTTGTGCTCGACGACTGTGGAACGGTTTATAATACTGACTTGACGTATTATAACGAGATCTGGAACTAGATTATATTTTGATCTCATTCCGTAGAAGGGTTGGGGGTAAATAGGTAAAGCAAGCGAGAGTCCATAAAATTGGGATTTAATGTATGTAAGAAAAGCCAAGCACTCAAACTTTTTTTGGCATTAGGCACCTTCACCATCACTGCCCCCCACACCATTATTAAAGGCAGTAAAATATAAAACTGGTATTAAATATGTATACAAGAACCAAAGGAACTCAAATTTCTTTCGGCATTAGCCATCCACCATTACCACCCCCACCTCATTACTTGTACTTTTCAGCGGTTTTTTCGTCACTAAATAAGTTGAACTTCGCCCTTTACTTCCAATAATATGTATAATATATAACTGTATTTTTTTTCTCCCTTAACTGAAAATAATAAAGACGTTTATTATTATTATTATTATTGAAGGGGGTAAAAAATAAAAATGTGATTTAGGCTTCAACATTTTTTTGACAACAATTATTTCCACATAACGGAGTGCAAATATAGTATTGACATTTTTTGTTGTTGTAAGAGACATGGATAGGAAATCTGGATATGGAAGCAGTGAGTCCTTAGGCAGCGGTTTTTTATACTATTTTCATAAAAATCCTTGTCTGTTTAAGTGACTGTAAACCTTGCAATTTTAAAGCTAATGGCATGTATTTTCATGACAATTTGACAAATATTAATATTTCATTATTTAAACAACATTATGGCAAAAAATAGTCAAAATGACCAAATACCAGCTTGAACAATAAAAATTAAAATATATTGACTGTGTACCTAATCTCAGTAGAAGTAAATCGTGACGTGTTCGAACAAAATGTTAATCAATTAGGCATTCGCAGTTGACCACGCCTGAATGCCAACCCCTATTCATTATATATTAATCCCTGTAAAATATGATGTAGAAATATATTTACCCTAATAATTATATACATTTATTATTTCAAAATTTTCAAAAACTTTCTGTGCAGATATAAAGGAATCTATTAACAATCGGCTAGATTATCACTGAAATTTTGATCATAAAATATTTTCTCTTACCTCTTTCGCTTCCTAAAGGATTTTAAAGTTCATTGTTTTAAATTACACTTATAGGTATATTTAAAAATACTACCAAGAGCATCTCTGTTTTCAATATATCTCGACTCAAATGTGAAAGCTTAAACAACGCTTCACGATATGCAACCCATCTTACAGCTGAAGAATAAAGTGTGCTGTCTAATGTGACTTGGTGCTCAGAATCATTAGTGTGAACAATGAGGGCAGCAATCAATTAAGCTGTGCAGTAAACAATATCATTTTGTTTAGTAAAAAATTGTAAGTGAGCTGTATTTAACAATATTTTGCAAAGTAAGCAAATAGAAATGGTCAGTAAAATAATACATGTTGCAGGATTAAAAATTGAAAATGACCAGTAACTCATCTACAGTGTTTTATTCCAATTTCCACAAAAACAAACAAACAAAAACAAAAACCGCTACCCAAGGAATCACTACTTCCACATCCAAATTTTTTATCCAAGTCACTCACAACGAAAAAAATTTGTATGTGGAAATAATTGTTTATGGAACTTTAATAATATAATATTTGAAATCCTCTACCCCAAAAACCCATAAAACGATACCCCACATCGGTAGCGGGGTGGGGGTGGTGATGGGGGGTGGTAGTGGGGGTGGATGAAGTAAAAAAATATTTTGAGGTTTCTGGTTCTCGTACACACACTAAATCACAATTTTTTTTCATCCCCTTTAATAATGGGGTGGGGGTGGTTAATGCCAAAACTTTTTTTGGGACCTTAGCTTCTCTCGTATATACTAAATACCAATTTTATGGACTCTTACCTGCTTGATTTACCTATTTTCCAAATTTACCCCAATTTACCCCCCAACCCTTCGACGGAACAAGATGAAAATATAATCTAGTTCTAGATCTCGTTAAAGTACATATGTGTACCATATTTCAAGTCAATATCTCAAACGGTTCCAGAGTAAACGTGCGCACAAAAAAGTTACAGGCAGACCGACAGACAGAAATTTTTTTTTCGTTCAAACTTAAAATCTCGACGTTTCGTGACATTCTAAGCCTATTTGAACAATACAAATTTTTAAAAAATTTTTTGTCGTTACTATACTTCCACTGGATGTGGAAGTAAAAGAAGTGATATCTATCAGTCAAGGTTAATCGAAAGAACCACACAATTATCAAATTGGGATATATAAGCATCTAGTATACAGGGTGGACCAAATTAGATGGAATTTGGGGTTTTCTCTAAAACTATGGCAGACAGACAAAAACCAATACCGCCAATTAAAACTCCCCAGACTCGTAACTTCCTTATTTTTTAAGCTACGACCATGTTCGGCACATCAAATTGTAGATATTTTTAAGGCCTTTAAATATGCATACAGAGTGATTTAAAAAAAATGTTTGAAAAAATTATTACGAAAAAAAAATTAATTTCCTTGAATATTTTTTCCTTCATCCTGTACATGAACTGTGTTAATGTTTTCTTATAAAGGTTTTAATTAGCTTCAATTTCTCTTATTACGTCATATTCGAAATTCTTTTTGGTTTTAGAGAAAAAAATTAAAAACACTCCTTCCGATTCCAAACTGTTTTTTTTTAATAACTGAAAAAATGTAAATAATAATTTTACGCTTTATTTGTAAAAGACATATCACAAACAATCCTCAACGTAACAAAACAGCAACAAGAAACAAAAGAAATAAATATTTCTAAAAATAAACTTTATTAAAATGTACTAAATAATAGAAATTTCAAAATTTTTATTAATTTTTTTTTTACCGTAAATTGAAGCTAATTAAAACCTTTATAAGAAAACAATAACACAGTTCATTTACAATGTGAGGGAAAAAAATATTCAAGGAAATTAATTTTTCTTCGTAATAATTTTCTCAAAAAAATTTTTTTAAAATCACCATGTATGCATATTTAAAGGTTTTAAAAATATCTACAATTTGATGTGGCGAACAGGGTTGTAACTTAAAAAACAAGCTAAAAACGTACTCTTCGCCAATTTACTGAGCTTTTTATATAATTGTTACATATTCTATAGGATACTCTTCGCAGTTTTCTTGTAAATAATGTTAGTTTTTGGACGTCCTAAATTTTGTGATGGTTTCTTGTGAAAAAAATTATATGAAAAAAAATGAAAAAAAAAACATCCAACCTGTGTGGGATTCGAACACACGATCTTTGGATTGCAAGGCAAAAGTTTATGGAGGTAACATTTCGTAAGATTTCTATTTAAGTACAAGCGACAAAAATTAAGAGAATATATTTTTTAAAATTAAATAATTAATAACTTTTTTATTTACTGATCGATTTTCTTCAAAAACAATAGGGTTCTTCCTCTAGCTAACACTAACTTACTTTCCAAATTTCAATACAATCGGACTTTTCTTTCTTAAGTTATCGTGCTTACAAGAAACGTGACGGACGGACGGACAGACGGACAATTTGAAAGTTGTTCAGAATTCGTTCACTAACACAACGATATGAAAATTTTTTCTCTACCAGCCATATTTACGATTTTAGAAATGTGCCGATCAAATACAATATAATCTTCGTTTTTGCGAAGAGTATAATAAGGAAGTTACGAGTCTGGGGAGTTTTAAATGGCGGACCCTGCCTCGATTTTCGAGAAACAAACAACGGCGCAAATCGCGATTGTTTATCTTTTTCGACTACCGAGCTACAGAGCGCTTGTGAAAAATTTGGATTTTTTTGATGACTTCTATATCTCAATTACCAAGTGTCGAATCAAAAATCAAGTAACACACTTTTTTGAGTAGAATCCGTTGCTGATAAGAAGAAAATTATGCATGCCTCAGTTTTCGAGATATAGACATAACTTATGTTTTTTTAAATGGAACACCCTGTAAATTATTTCATTATTCGATTACTTAACTTAAATTAGCTATCCAACGATATCATGTCATATTTATCTCTAGAAAAAGTGGTTAATTTTCGAAAAATTTAATATATTTGTGAGGAGGCCATGGAAAACACTTCTTATAATACAAAATAATTTTGCCAGAGTCTTTTTTGGACATCCATTTAAAGGGTTCACACACGTTCTTTGGTGAATAATAATTAAAAAAGCGGGAAAATACCCTCGTCAAGTAAGCCGTGGAAATTGAATAAAACTGGATTCAAAACATTCATTTTGTTATACACTGCAAATGACACAGGGGTTTTGTCCGAAATTATTCATTTATAGGTTTATTTGTGCGAGGTTGAAAAAGAACGAGTTTTTATACACTAGTGGCACCTAGAAATCTTGGGTCGATCCCTATAATAAGATAGAGTGAAAATAAATAGTAAAATAATGTATGTGAAAGAAAGCGATATATCAACATTGATGCCAGGTCCCTCCAGTGGCGTCCTGGTTAGGTCCGAGTTGAAAAAAACATTAAACTTATGTAATAAACGAAGCAACAACCAAGCTAGTCAATTATTATTATACTCTTCGCAAATACGAAAACGAAGAGTATATTGTATTTGATCGGCACATTTCTAAAACCGTAAATATCGCTCGCAGACAAAAAATGTTCATATCATTGTGTTAGTGAACGAATTCTTAACAACTTTCAAAATGTCCGTCTGTCCGTCCGTCCGTCTGTCCGTCCGTCCGTCCGTCACGTTTCTTGTAAGCACGATAACTCGAGAAAGAAAAATCCGATTGTATTGAAATTTGGACAGTTAGTTAGTGTTAGCTAGGGGAAGAACCCTATTGTTTTTGAACAAAATCGATCAGTAAATAAAAATGTTATTAATGATTTAAATTTGAGAATTTTTTTTTTGATTTTTATGTTTTTGTAAAAATTTACATTTTTTACATTTTTTTTCGTGTTAGGTAGTTCTTACACTTTTGACTCGGGATCCAAGGGTCCCAGGTTCGAAACCCCACATGGGGAATGATATAGTTTTTTTTATTTTTACTTTATTTTACACTGAGTCTTTCACCATCTAAGTTCGTACTATAAAATTAAAAATGTCTAAAACTAACATTATTTACAAAAAACTGCGAAGAGTATCCTATAGAATGTGTAACAATTATATAAAAAGTTTAGTAAACCGGCGAAGAGTACGTTTTTAGCTTGTTATTACTTATATTATCTTTTTCTGTGATTTACAACTCGAATGTGATTTTTTTTTGTTTTATGAGAATTATTTATATTTTGTTGTTTTGTTCTTGAATGTGATTTTTATTTGTTTTATGAAATGAATTATTTATATTTTGTTTTTTCTTCAAATTTTACTTTCACATTCAGTGGAAGTATAGTAACGACAAAAAATTTTTAAAAATTTTTATTGTTCAAATAGGCTTAGAATGTCATGATATGTCGAGATTTCAAGTTCGAGCGAAAAAAAAAAATTTTCTGTCTGTCTGTCGGTCTGTAACTTTTTTTGTGCGCACGTTTACTCTGGAACCGTTTGAGATATTGACTTGAAATTTGGTACACATATGCACTTTAACGAGATCTAGAACTAGATTATATTTTCATCTTGTTCCGTCGAAGGGTTGGGGGTAAATTGGGGTAAATTTGGAGTAAATAGGTAAATCAAGCAGGTAAGAGTTCATAAAATTGATATTTAGTATAGACAAGAGAAGCTAAGGTCTCAAAAAAAATTTTGGCATTAGCCATCCCCATTACCACCCCCAGCCCATTATTAAAGGGGATGAACAAAAAATGTGTTTTAGTGTGTGTACAAGAACCAGAAACCTCAAAATATTTTTTTACTTTATCCAAAATCCGGATGTGGAAGTAGTGATTCCTTGGGCAGCGGTTTTTATCTTATTACTTGTTACTTAATGTATTTTAATCCAAAGAATATAAGTTTCTTGTTTGTAAATAAATATTTTTTAATAAATGAATTTTTTTTAGAATAGAATAGAATTAGGTATTTCAATTTTCTCAGTAATATGTCATTTTTTAACAATAAATAATATTAACTGGAAGGCATGAGCGTCAAGAGGACCATACAAGGAAATAGCTTGCACTCCCCTAGCTTTACTCACCTGCCAGCAAGGAATACGGCAGATGATACGAAAAATATCAGTTTGAATTTTAAAATTCTCCTCACTGCAAAGAAAAAAATTGGGCCCCCTAAACCCAAATCGCGGACCCAACTAAAATTTGCCAGGACGCCACTGGGCCCCTCAGCATGTTAAGAGTTCCGCCGATGACTAAAAGTAGCTAAAGTGAAAAGTGGCAACAGCGTAGGTTAAATCTGTCTCTTTTCAGCATATTATTTGTCCATTTCTATTCTCTTCTACCTTGCATTGACATCGACTCAATATTCTAAAATGCCACTACTGTATATCCCGTCAAACACTTGAAATTTTACAAAATCGTATGTTTTTGCAAGTATGACTAATTTTTACAATTAACTGCGACCGTCTACTGCCGAACGATCGATAATTATATCGACATTTTCAATATTCAATAATGAATAATATTAGATCCTATTCTTCTCGGGGCTCTCGGGGGGGGCAACTGCCCCTGCCCCCCCCTGGATCCGCCCTTGGAAAATAGTTTATAATTTCATTATTGGGGCATATCATTTAACTATATACAAAATCTATGATGAAAACCTCAGATAAACAAAGAAATATGGATAAATAATCTCATTTGTACACCGTACACAGAAGTTGTGTGTAGGGAGGATAATCTTCTAAGATGCAGAGTGGAGAGGAATGTTTATGTTTATGGAGTCGCCTAATCAGAGGCGTAGACAGATAAGGGGGTTAAAATTTTTTAAATAATCGATTAATGTTCTCGACTATTACTTAATACTATATCTGACAATAATAGTACTACGACTCTATTGAGACAAAAAGAGTACTGTTTGGTTAGAATTTTTACAAAATGTGTTATTGAAGAGAAATGAAAGTATTGAACTGTCAATTCTCAAAGTTAAATGGTTCTTAAACGATAAGTTACTCTACATTTTCTGAGTAAAAAAAAAATTAACTTTTGGTTAGGATATAAAAGTAACTTGATGTAGGTGTATCCTGGGGTTATGCGGTCTTTATAATAAAATTATTATTTTTGTTACGTTTCGGTTTATTCAACCATCGTCAGAGAACTACAATTAAATGAAGACAAATATTTTTTTAAATGCTATTTTTTATACACATGGATTTAAATTGTATGTGTATAAAAAATAGCATTTAAAAAAATATTGGTCTTCACTTAATTGTAGTTCTCTGACGATGGTTGAATAAACCGAAACGTAAGAAAAGAGTAATTTTATTATAAAGATCGATAACCCAGGATATAACTGCATCAAGTTAATTTGATATCAACGGTCAAGAAAATAAAAACATCTTTATATGTTAGCATATAAATGAAACCAACTAGTATTTTTTTCATATTACAGTATAACATATTCATCTAAAAGTTTACATACTTATCACTCTACAGTACCGGCAAGCGTTTGATTAGGTATGACAATAAGAGCAAAACAACTAGGCTATTTTTTTTTATTGTATAACACATCCTACTCGTGCCACCTGCTTTTCTCACCACATGTGCGTGGGCAGCTCTGTTTGCATGCCTAATCCAAGACTTTCCGATACTGTATAATGAATCTGGTCATACGCTACCCGTACCATATACATAAAACAAAAATAACATTATATTACTTTTAAATCTCTATATTGTAAACAAATATACTCTACATAATGCACTACCTTATAGAGCGAGAGCTAAGTGGCTTTTTCGGCAGCTCATCGCTTTATGAACTTTGAAATATTTTTATGGTTTAATGGATGATAACGATTCATAAAATCGACTTCTGGTGGGGCACCTCCTGTCAGGAGCGTCACGAACACTGTTTAAAAATCAGTGAAATTATGTCATCGTTACAAGGCTCATTTTTTTTTGTGTGTACACATTTTATGTTTAGAATGAATAAAATATGATCGCCAGAAAGTGTGGGCCGTCAAGAGGCGCAGCCAGAAAGGTAATAATGATACAATACATCTGAGATACGGTACGGAGTCAAGTTAGCCGAAAGTGTTAAATTCCTGTATATTTAAGAGCCTATGGTACTTTTGTTGACTTTGTTTACGGGGAGGCTATTCTATTGTTGAAGGAGCTTATATTTACGTTTTAAAAGGGAGCCAGAACTTGTAACGATGAGTTTAGAGTTCTGAGATGAAATATGTGAACACAAATTTAAATTTTCTTCAAAAATCCTAAACATTTTCTTTCTGGCTAGCCTTACTGACGGGAGTTTCTTTCTGGGAATTTTTTTCTGTGTTCAAAACATAAAACATGCTCAACCTTAAAAAAGTTTGTAACGATGATGTTATATAACTCCGATTTTTTACCTCTTTGACCTTTCTGGTTGCGCCCCTGATGGCCCACACTTTCTGGCGATCTTATTTTATTCATTCTAAACATAAAATGTGTACACACAAAAAAACTTGGTTTTGTAACGATGATATAATTTCACTGATTTTTATATCTTGAACCATGGCCAACTCGACGGGCTGATATATGCCAGAAGTCTATTTTGTCAAGTTCGATAGAATTAATCAGCGCATAGAAAATGCTTGTAACGATGAGTGCCCGAAAAAGCCACTTAGCTCCCGCACCATTACTTCCAGTTTTTAATTTTAATATTGTTGAATATAGTTACGATAAAGATAATACAGATTCCTTATCAAATCTGTTTTCGATACAACGCATCAAATTATTTCAATTTGATATGTCTATAAAAAATATATAATAAATTGTATTGGCAGGGCCGTGGCGAGAAAATATGGACCCTCAAAAAATTTTAATTTTTTGATGAGCGGGGGGGGAAAAATCCGAAAAAATTTTTAAAAATTCCGGCCCCCCTAGACAAGCCCGGGGGCATCACCCCTCCTCTCTCGTCGGGTCTGTAGGTATCGATTCTGAATTAATTCCAGTAAAAGCAAAAATAAAGCAGAGAGTAGCCTCGACTCAACTCTTGTTAGTATTAAAAAGCAAATTATATGAGACACCCTTGATACGATAACGGAAGTGAAATGAGTCTCTTGGTAAAACTACTAGGAAACAAACATTTTTCTTAAACATCTTTTTCCTGTCCGGGCTACATAAAAGTCATCAAACTTGAAACGATTAAAGCATACGTAATTGTAAATGCTTCAAATTTTGGTCAGTTACCTGTAGGACAGCGAGTCACTTTTTTCTAAGCGTAATATTTTCTGGGAGCCTACGGAATAACAACATAACGTAGCACATATATCAGGCAACCCCAACAATTTCAAAGTCAAGACTGTTCAGAAGGGGGTTACACATTTAGAAAAACGCAGATATACATCCATTACATATCAACGTTGCCAATTTTAAAGCTGGGGATCGAACCCAGTGCATTATTATTTTGAAAAGTTAATACAGTCTATTATTATGTAATAATGTAAACATTCTCTGAAGTTTGAAATACTCGTACCAAATTTAAATAGGTATACTTATGTAACATTTAAATTTAGAGAAATAAATCTAAATCTATTAATATATCTATCTGATAATCACACAACTGTCTTTTTACGTTTTTTACTTGAGTGTAAAGACGAGAGAGGCAGAAGGAAAAATTATTTATTGCTAGATCAGCAAAACAATAAGACAATAAACCTAACTATAAACCCTAACCTACGACTATGTACACAACTATGCTTGCATATAAAACGAACGAGATTACTCCCTTTTGTAAGTCTTTTAGTAAATTAAACAATCCTTAGTCATTTTTGAACCATATAAAACGTGATTAAACTGCAAAATCAACACAAAATTGTTTATAACCGGATAAAAACAGCGTTAAAAGCAATAAAACAATATGGCGGCACAAGAAAATGTAAACAACTGTCAACGTCCTTCGGAAGAGAACCAATGAACGCCTCGATAGACATGTAAACAATGAACACGGAAACGGAAAGTATTATTTATCCATATATTTCTTTGTTTATCTGAGATGAAAACTGTATATGGTGGTATTCCGTAGAGCAATAGGAAGTATCTGAAACTATTTTACATATACCATTTACGGTTTTTTAAATATTTATTATAAACCGAAAATAAACGCATATCTCTGCAAAATCCTATCTTCGAGCAAGAGGAATTATCTGACTATTTTAAAGTTACCATTTATGATTTTTTAAATATTTATTATAAACCGAAAATAAACGCATATTTCCCGCTCACTCTGCAAAATCCTATCTTAGAGCAATGGGAAGTATCTCAAACCATTTTAAAGATACCATTTATGATTTTTGAAATATTTATTATAAATCGAAAATAAACGCATATTCCCCTCTCACTTTGCAAAATCTTATCTTTAATAAACCGACTCATTAATTTTCAGCCAATGAACCGATTCATTAATATTACGAACATATTTTTTTCAGTGTTGCATGTGTAATATAAATTCAAGATGAACTGCTTTGGTAAAAAGTTCTTTAATGAAATGTAAAACCAATATGTGTATTATTGTAGACTTTCGACATTATGAATTATTGCATGCCTATTCGCGGACCTATTGTTTCCATAACTGTAGCAGCTATTGTATACAACTATGTAAATTCTAACTATGTCTATTCTTATTCGTGGTTTATACTGGAATATTGAACCGAGCTTAAAAGGCGCTATGTGATCATCCATTATATTAGATACTTATAAGAGTATCGATTTGGTATATAAAACATTTATTTTTCAGGTGCCACCACAACAGATCTGGGTCGAACGTCCAATATCAGAAAAAGACAGAAGGAAATAAGAAAGAGTATGGTAAATAATAATTCTGAAAGAATGAGTTTTCGGAGTATAGCCTGAAAATAACTGACCATTTTTGATTAGACAAGTTTAGCTTACCAAACTTTCGTCCATACACAGAATTGTAAATAAATAAACTAATAATCTTTCTCTAACAATATTTTTTCTTTCTGTGGATCTAGAGTCCTAATGTAAATGACTTTCCTTGGTGTCAATTTCCACCTAGATCGATACTTAGCTTCCACTGCTAATATTTTGCGACCACCAGTTTTTATATTGCTACCTTACCTGAAATCAGACATAAAAAATTCACTAGTCGAAAATAATTATCGATGTTGGTTTTATGAAAAAATTTCAAAAACAACTAAATTAAATGTTCGAATTGCGCTCCATTCGCAGCCTGACAGTAGCGCTTTCGGTGATAAAAAGCTGAAATCGCCCGTTAGAATGATTTTTTTTAATGTACAAATTCCGATGTTTGCTTGACTATCACCTTCATGTGTAATTTGGTTTGATAGCAAAGTACCATCCTTGCAAGGTATGCTTCGTGCACGAATTGTCTGAAGATGATTTTAATCATCGAAATTAATTCTGCGACATGGTTCATAGCAAGTAATTGAGTGGCCAGCCAGATCGCCAGATCTGACACTCCTCGAATAGTTTCTATGGGGATATCTGTAAAGCAACGTGAAGCAACCAGTAAATATGGAAGATTTAGGGAAGAATTCGTCAGGAAACACGCGTATACCACCGGAAATTATCGACAATATACAAAAAAAATCAATTAACCGTTTTGGCTATTGTCAGGCCGAGAACTGAGCGCAATTTGAAAGCCAGTATTTTTAAATTTCAGGATAGTTTTTTTTATTTCCTCATGCAAACCACATCGATATTTACTGTGCATTGCATGTAAAAAATGCCATTTTCAATAAAATGGTACTGAAATTTCAGTAGTTTTAATTTTTGTTCAAATCTCAATCGTTCCTTGGCTACAATGAAACAAAAATTTTTTAATCAAACCAGTGTGTATATTCCATTTTGTAAAAATTAATTTATATTTCAATTAGTATTCACCAAAGAATAATTTCGCAATATACTTTATTTTTTTTAATTACAAGATGAGCAATTACCACAAACAAAATGTGTATTCAATTATTAACCAACCTTTTCTCCGTCCCTTCCAGGTTCACCCACCCATTTAAAGCATTGGACCACTTCACTTAACTTAAAAATTTATAAAACCTTAATTTTGGTACAGTAAATTAAAACACCCCATTGAAGGGTTCGCTAGACTGTTAACAACTGTGTGTGTGTTTATGTTTATAATTAATGAATAATCGTTGTTTTATTTCATAATTAGCACCTTTCTGTATACACTTTAAAACATGTTTTATACGATAATTAGAAAAAAACGTCTATTTTAAAAGTATTAAATAAAATTTCACTCAGTAGGTATGTCCACATATTAGAAGGTAAATGGGGAGCTAGACCTTATTACCTAATTTGAAGTCAATACAAATCCCCCGAAAATCATTAAATATGATAAATTTCGCTGAACATTTTTGCTCCCTTGGATCTTGTCTTCTCTAATGCGTTATTATATTTATATAACGTGGATTTGTATCCTTGCCAATTATATATATTATAGATACTTAGCAAAGCAATCAATCAACGAATAACATAGATTCATCAACTAATACACATTTCAAAAAAATAAAATGCTTTGAAATCAATAAGCTATATCTTTTGTTTCATATTTTCTATGCAATTACTGAAATCACGAAGTATATAATAAAGAAATTTCCTGTAGGTATATAATTAATGAAATATAGAAGGCAATATTTTACGTTATTGATGGAAGCAAACGTTTTTAAAGAAAATTAAGTGTGAGTAAACCTCTGTAATTAATTCGCGAAGCAGATCTGTAAAAAAACACTTAAAGCAAATTCAAAATAAACGATCGGATGAAAAAATGCTAAAATTTCGAATGACAGATTTATATCTTTTCGTATCAAATGACTTTCAAGTTGGGGCAGCTGGGGCAGAGGAGGAGCAACATTATCCTCTTCTTATTCACAAAGTTTGTGATATCTATTTGATTTGATTTACCAGCATACGATAGTCATTGCTGCCACTCCCGAGAATCACACCGCCGCACAGTGGACCAGAATAGGATCGTAGCTCGCCATAAATCATAATAGGCATCAAAGTGTGCCAGGGCTGAAGAGTCTCTGTTGAGTGGAAACTTATCTTCGTACAACGTTATCCAGAAGTTTTCGACCTGATCTGCAATCGGCGGATTCTCTGCAATACACTGAGGCGGTTCGAAAAGGCGCGAAGGCTTTTTGCGGAAAAGGTTACTTTCTTCTTACAAGACACTAGCATCCGTATCCTGTCGAGGCAGTGCTGTTTGGTCACAGACTAAAACAAATCAGATGTTTCACTTATTAGTATTCCCTATAGCTGTTTTCTTTTGTGCTGAACGAACTGATTGCAATCACTAAACAGCCAATCAAATCGAGGAATTTTTGAAATCCTCGATCTCTATTGGTTGCTTACTGATCGTGTTCAGTTTGTTCAGCACGAAAGAAAATAGCTTATGTAACCAGTTTCATTTTTGTCGTGTGACGTATACCTGCCAGGATTCTGCGCAGAAGACATAAACAGAGTAACCTTGCGATTGACATGGAAGTTAAGACCAGCGAGTATAACATCACAGGAGGTAGTGTTTAATACTGAAATCTCAGAGACGGAAGTCGTCATGAGCTACACCGGTGATATTAATTATTTTGGAATGTGGTGTATTGTATTGAAGGTTAGAGTTGTTATTGTTATACAGTAGTGGTTTTTTGAGTATTTATTAGGTGACTTTTAATTATTGTTACGTATCATAAGCTCCCTCATCCTGTGACTCTATACTCGCTGGTTAAGACTGATTGGACAATGCGCAGATCACCGCACAAATTGGTACCTGCTTGGAGTTGATTTATTATCTAAACCATGATACGTCATAAGTGAAACATCTGATTTGTTTTAATCTGTGCTTTGGTGGTTTGCAGCACTGCTCCATTGAGTGTGTGATGGACGCGTCTTAAGCTGGCAGCTACTCGCCGCACTTTAGGCGGGAAAGGCCTATTGGCTGCCATATAGTCCATCACACATTGGATATAATATGTCTGCCTGAAGTGTCGTTAATGCATATGTGTGTCTGTTAATTAAAAGCATTTCACGACTTACTGATGTGTAATTATGTCTTTTTTGGAAGAAATTATTTTGAGGTTAAGTTTTAAGTTTTTTGTATCAACGCGGTTCGTCTTGGAGGCGGTTCTTTTAAATCCCAAACGTTTTATTACAGCTTTTATCAAGTCCATGTGATCTTCGCCAAGTGCATTTGCATTTATCTAAGGAAGGGATTATTTGTGATAGTATACAAAAAGACTAAAAGGACTTCATTTAGAGTAAATGTTCTAGGTCATTACCATTATTAGAATATATAGTTTAATGAGAGGACTGTAAAATGACAATTAGGTTTTTAGTTGGCCGACCATGTTTTTCTTGTTATATAGAAATATTCAAGGCCAATCTCACAATTATAATTATTAATAATTATCACTTTTTCTTTAGCAAATTAAGGTAGAATTAAAAGAAACGACTGAAAATTACCGTGGGAACCGAGAAGCAGCCTACTTTTTTAAATTTGCTGATTACGCGTCTATGCAAATTTTGTATGGATATTAAAATCATTATTATTTCTGAGGCACTCTTGTTTTCTGAGCCTTTCTTTTGCAGTTTTAACGATAAACTGCCGTTGGTTTTAATTTTTTTGTCATACCTGATGTCTTTTTATTACCTTTTAAATCGGCCTTAGAGAGGTTATAGTGCCACTCTACGCTTTATAAATTTCAAATTCCATTTTATCTTCAATAAGTCTGATGACGTGTTTGCTTAAATCAGTTTAGAAAAAATAAATGCAACAATAAAATTATTTGGATTTCTTCGTGGACATTCTTATAGCTTCTCAGTTCTAATATGGACTTATAAGAGTTTTTAAAACCAGTTTTAAGGTAGCCTTCTAGATGTTTTCTAGAAATGCAGGAAGCTAATAAAAAATCTTCCGACAGCTTTAAAATAGGTTTTAAAAAATATTTTAAAACGGCCCGAACAAGGTTTTCAAGAGCGGCTCTATGCCTCACTAAGGAATTTTATGATGGAATTTAAAAGGGCCTTAACAACCTTCAGAAGGGTGGCCGCCCCTTTTAGTGTACAAGTCGCTTTATGATGGTATTGTTACAGCAAAATAGATTTTTTAAGGCATTTTATAAATAGTTTTATAGCATCTTTGTTTATATTTCCTTGGGTACGTGTTGCCTCGCCGACCTTATCTTGGCTTCCACCTTCTGTAATATTCTGTATGCGCCATCCCAATCTCTCCTGTGGAGAAGTAGTATTTCGTAGATGTAGTAGCTGTCAGCCCCTTCTGATAGCGCTGCACGAAGTTCTGCATTCACTCTGGCCAGATCTTGTGGTCTGGGGGGTTTTATGTTGTGCAACCCCCGTCTGGTACTGAGACCCTCTGGTGTTGGTGGAACGGCAGGAACCGCTTCCTAAACCGGCTCGTTCGTGCTGTTCGGCTACCTCATTCACCGGCTGAGGAGCAGCTCTGTCATAAGCTCTAGTACGAAGGTGGGATACATAATCACGCAGATTCTGAGGTGTGAAGGCGTCAAGTTCTGGGTGGCTTGCACACTACAGACCACACACATAGCATTTTTCCAGTGGCTTTTTTACTAATTCCACGCTCGATAACTTCTAATCTATCCATTTTTGAACTTTGTCCATGGAAAATTTTGATCAGAATGGCTTGAAGTATAACATACCACATTTTCAGCCTGTCCACAAGGGCTTCAAGAATACAATCTTGTTTACTACCTAACAACGTGTTGCTTGGTCTACAACCTCATATTTAACAGTAACCCGATTTCTCTTCGGCAAATAAATCGAAGGTTTTTACGCAGAAAAATATTTATTTTAGATCGAGAGGTATTTCGGATAACTAATTTTGAAATTAGAGCACTATTTCTTCATGAAAAGGGTCAATAAATTCGTTAATTTGTGAAACAGTTTCAGGATAATTAAATCTGTAACATCCATTGAGTATCCAATAGTAACAGTAGTAAATCTGATAATGTTCAAGTCCTTAATTAAAATAATTAATATAGGAATACTGGCGCAATATGGAATAGAGATATAATGTATATATTAGCACACCTGTTGTGCGATAAATTTACCGTGATTTTGCCTGCACTGCATACAACGCCGTTACGTTTTGTCTAATCATTAAGGATAGGATTTTGCAGAGGAGAGGGAAATATGCGATTATTTTCGGTTTATTATAAATATTTAAAATATCATAAATAGTATAGTTTTTAAAATAGTTTCAGGTACTTCCCATTGCTCTAAGGAATAGCACCATATATAGTTTTTATCATACATTTTGTATATAGTTAAATGCCATACATAATAATGAAATTAAGAACTATTCTCACTGGTTTTTAAAATATTTATAATAAATCGAAAATAAATGCATATTTCCCTCTCACTCTGCAAAATCCTATCCTTAATGTATGTATGTATAGAGTTACTCATTATATGGGATGAAGTATACACTGAAAGAAATCAGAACTTCAAATTTGATGTATTTTTTTCAATATTTACATATTTATTTAATATAGCGTTTCCTTTAAAATTAGTTAAAGTAGGAAGATGTAATAAAGGAAATCCCTGGATCACCGCAGATATTATACAGGAAGGTATTCTCATTAGAGATATCAACAAGGCTCTAAAATCAACAAATGATCCAGAACTACGTCTGAGGTACAAAATTCTTAAAAAAAGACATGAACTAAATATAATAAAGGCTAAAACGACATATTTTGACCAATTTATAAAAAATGCAACTAATAAATCTCAAGCAATAAAAATGTAAATAACAAAAATAAAAAAAGCAAATTACCACATGAAATTATAAGTAATGATCATGTCTACAAGAAACCAATGGACATTGCAAATGGATTTAATAACTTTTTCATAGACTCTGTTTACGAACTAACTTCAAATACTCCGGTAAATACAAATAATTTTGAAAGTAAAATATCCTATAATGAAAATACCTTTTATCTCTCGGCCATATCTATTGAAGAAGTTTTCAAAATAATGTTAACAGTTTATACAAAAAAATCATCCGGACCAGATGAGATTCCATGTTGCCTTTTGAATGATATTGCCGAATTTATAATTTACCCTCTGACTCACTTGATAAACATATCATTTGAAAGTAGATGTTCCCCAGAACAGTTGAAAGCAGCATTAGTAGTTCCAGTATATAAGAAAAACAACCCCAACGATATTACAAACTACAGACCTTTCAGTATTTTCTAAGATATTTGAAAAAGCATTTCAAATAAAACTACTACATTTTTTAGAGGAAAATAATATACTGACTGCAAGACAATACGGATTTTGCAAAAACAGCTCTACGCAAAATGCAGTACTTTCCTTTCATGGTAAAATCTTGGAAAATTTTAATAATAACTTGAAACAAGCTGGTATATTTTTTGACTTCTCACGGGCGTTTGACACTATAAATCACGCCCTCTTATTAAAAAAACTCGAATCATATGGTATTCGCAATGTAACATTATCATGGGTTAAGTCATATCTAACAGGAAGGTCACAAAATGTAAAAATAATGGAAGATGGCAAAAAATATATCTCGAACAGTTTAAACATTAACACCGGAGTTCCGCAGGGGAGTGTATTATTTTTGATTTTTATCAATGATATAATAAAAAATATTGACAACACTTTTTTAACACTCTTTGCTGATGATACGTTTCTATTATTTCTGCCAATAACATTGAAAATCTTAGCAAAAATGCTACAAATTGCGTTAAACAAATGGCAGAGTGGTGTCAAAAAAATGGCCTAGTCCTCAACTCTCAAAAAACAAATCTTTTATTATTTTCCCCTAATGGAGTGAGCAATAATATCAGTTTAATAGTTAAAACAGAATCTCAGTTATTACATCAGGATAAACATGTAAAATTTTTAGGTATAGAAATGGACCAAAATTGTTCCAGGGTTTTTCATCTTAAAAGTCTAACCAGCAAACTTGCTACAAACAATTATGCCATCCTGCAGCTAAGGGGTGTAGTAAATATCGAGACAATTAAATCTTTTTACTATGGGCAAATAAATTCGATGCTCTCTTATGGTATTCTATGCTGGGGTAACTGCTCTGGGACAAAGAAAGTGTTTTTATTACAAAAGAGAATAATAAGGAGTATGTTTCAACTTAACTATATAACTTCCTGCAGGCCCTATTTCAAACAACATGGAATCCTTACGGTTTACTCAATATATATTTTAGAATGTGTGTGTTATGTCAGGAAAAATATTGATCAAATACCTAAATGTAGTGACATAAACAAATACACTACGCGTGCCGCTAATGACTTATATCTTCCACCGAGTAGGTTGGCTCAGGTATGCAGGGGACCATATACAACTTCTATTAAGCTTTACAATCACCTGTCTCAGAGTCTGAAGGATTTAAGCAGCTTCAAACAGTTTAGAAACCATGTTAAAAACCTATTAAAAAATCAGTGTTTCTATTCCCTATCCGAATTCTTTCAATTTCGAAATAGCCATTAATTGAGGACCTGAAAAATTCAATTTTATTTACTGTTTTTTTTTGTTGTCAAATATTTTAAATGTCTTGGGACAATTTTGTGATAATAGGCTAGGTTGTTTTATACTTTTTATCAAGTTATTAATTTTTGTATTGACCACATATATTTTTAAACTGTGTATATATATATATTTTCGTATTATTTTAATGTGACAGGTGTTACGTTGTACTGTGTGTACTATTTGACAATGCCAAAACTGTTATTGCAGTCTAATTGGAAGTAAAATATATTATTATTATTATTATTATATATTGACCCCCCCCCTTTATTTTTGTTATTATTGGAAATAAAATAAAAAAATTCGTATAAAAGTTGTAGGGTTGTATATACTTTTAAAAATAAATATCTTGTATTTCTGCTTACATCATTGTTATAAAATATTATTATGGGCACTAAATGCAATTAAAAAGACAATGGCTTGCATAGGTCACCTGATATAACAATGAAGGTTGTTTTTTAAATAGAAAACCCTGTATGTTTTTACATATTCTTTTACATTTTTTTCCCCTGATTTCAAATATATAAGGGTTGATAGGTCTAGTTGTAATATTTCTTGACATATCGGATATTAAATATGCTCCAAACATGCATAGAATATAATTGCAACCAAAGTAGTTCTCCTGAACATCGGTGGTGGCAGAATTTCTCGTTCAGGTGACCCACCCCCGCAAACGGCCAAAAACCACCCACAAACGGGGTCAAACGCGTATTGAGCATGTTTTACGGAATCTAACTTATTGATCCCCCGTTTCGAGCATGCCAATTATGGGGAGAATCTTCGGGCGCGTGCCTAACCCCCTCAACGGCCAATAACCACCATCCAAAGAGGTGAGAGAGCGCTCTCATCATACCACTGGACAAAAAGGTTTCCCTCCCATGTTCGAGCATGCCGAACATGGAGAGGTCCACAAATCGAGTGCTTGACACCCGGTCACCCGGCCACGCAAAAAATAAATTTAAAATAAAAAAAAAAAAAATTTATTGTTTAATTTTTTTTATAGTATACTATAACTTTATAATGTAAGAAAAGCCAGCGTAAAAATATATATGCAGTAATTGTTTGCGTCAATAAAAATATATTATAATTGAATAAATCAGATGTTTCAATTATTATATAAACCTATTTTTACAAAAAAATATGTACAAAAAATAAACATTCCTCTTCTTTCAGCTCCACAGTAAACGAAGATGACTACTTTGTTGACGAGATCGAGGTGACATCCAGCATCACCACTGTGTTCAGTATTTTCAAAAACGGGGGATCACGTCTCTCAAACAATTATAATACGCGTTAACCCCCGTCTGGGGATGGTTTTTGGCCGTTTGCGGGGGTGGATCATCTCAACGAGAAATTCTGCCACCACCCATGTGTTCAGCATCCTCGAAAACGGGGGATCACCAAGAAAGAGGCTCTCAAACAATTATAATACGCGTTCCCCGTCTGGGGATGGTTTTGGCCGTTTGCGGGGGTGGATCACCCTAACGAGAAATTTTGCCAGCATCCTCGAAAACGGAGAGGAGAACTAATCTGGTTGCATCAGACAATAGTCGGGTTTTCGTCCGACTCACATAATCCACTATTATTTCGTGAGATACCTGTGTGCAGAGTGAAAGCGGAGCTTTTACCTAGTATATAACGCGAGACACCGTTTTTGGACGTGGGATAATCGAAGAACTTTAATTTGGCGATTACACGCGTTACAAAGGACAAGGGTAGATAAGGGCCTTTTTCCGCCCATCGGCCATGTTGTATGTCATTATATTTTCCTAGTAGTATATGTCTTGACGAGTAATAAAAAACTGTTCTTTGGAATAGTAGATTATTCAGTGAGCGTATAATGAGTATTACTCGCGGGGGTGATGTTTACGGCACCAGATGAAGGCGTGTCGTAAATCATCCGAGTGTGTAATAGCCATTATACGCGAACTGAATACTATAATTTATCCACGACTATCGCATATTTTAACTGTTTTAATAGTTTAAAACTGAAAAAATAAAGTTCATTTACAGTAAAACGTTGACGTGTTAAACGTCAAACATGAAAATATGCACGAAAACATGGAAAAATGGATTCCTTATGAAAAGTGCTAGTTCCTGATTGGTCAAAGGTGCGTTGGAATGAAAACAACTAGTTTCTGGTTGGTTAAATATGTGTTAGAATCAGATTATGTTCATTATACGTTTGGTTGAAATAATGACTATCATTATTTGACAATTGTTAAATGTAGAATGCAATGATTATACGATGGTCGTGGATAAACATATTCTTATTCAATACATACCACAATATGTGGTTGTGAGCGCTGACACGTTTAAATTCGCACGCAACGTCGACACTACTACGACTCCCGCGAAAACGATTTTGTTTTTTTTTATACATTGAAGCGCTTGATGAAACAATATAAATTAACCATTATTTAAAAGCTTAAATGCTTAAAAATGAAATGAGGTATAGTTTATCTTGTTTCATAGAGCGCATCTAACTGAAATATACATTTAAAGTTCGGAAAAAGGTAAAAAATTACTAAAAAACTGCAAACATGCCCACTTTGAAATGATATTACTATAACCTACTGTTGTTTTTTAAATGTAAAACATATAGAAACATAAAGATCATATGTTCAACTATAAATAAATAACGCTTAATGACTTTAAGGAGAACTTTTCTTTTTTATGGAATTAGTGGGCGAAAATTATATAGCTTATCTACCCTTGTCCTTTGTGCCTTGAAATATTCTTTTACGTATATGTTGTATGAATCCTTAACTTGTAATCTGACACCATTTTATTTGCTTTTGCGAGGCTAAAACTAGTACGACATGGAATGGCTCTGATCGAAGCCCTGTAATATATTTCCACTTATCCTTTTGGTCCGTTTGAGATCTATCTCTATTTAGCTTGGTATTAGATTTTATTGCCAAGTGCAAGCATCAATTCGGAGATAAATTAACTAAACCTTACAGCGCTGCAAAATATTGTATAATTACTTGCACATCCTGTGGAAGTATAGTAACGACAAAAAAATTTCTAAAAATTTTTATTGTTCAAATTGGCTTAGAATATCATGAAACGTCGAGATTTTAAGTTTGAGCGAAAAAAAATTCTGTCTGTCGGTCTGTGTAACTTTTTTTGTACGCACGTGTACTCATGAACCGTTTAAGATATTAACTTGAAATTTGGTACACATATGTACTTTATTTTATATTATATATTTTCATCTTGTTATGTCGAAGGGTTAGGGGGTAAATTTGGGGTAAATACGTAAATCAAGCAGGTAAGAGTCCATAAAATTGGTATTTAGTACATACAAGAAAAGCTAAGGTCTCAAAAAAATTTTTGGCATTAGCCACCCCCATTACCACCCCCACCCCATTATTAAAGGGGATGAAAAAAAAATTGATTTCACGTGTGTACAAAAACCAGAAACCTCAAAATATGTTTTTACTTCATCCATCCCCACTACCACTCCCCTATCACCACCCCCACATCACTACCGATGTGGGGTATCGTTTTATGGGTTTTTGGGGTAGAGGATTTCAAATATTATATTATTAAAGTTCCATAAACAATGATTTCTACATACAAAATTTTTTCGTTGTGAGTTACTTGGATAGAAAATCTGGATGTGGAAGTAGTGATTCCTTGAGCAGCGGTTTTGTAGTTGGATTAAAACGTTTAAGTTTTAACTTGAATTATTTAATTAAAAAATATATGATAAAAGTTGCTCTCCTCTGAATCCCGGAGATGGATTACTATGACAATTGTATGAAAATAATTTTCGATGTTTCGGCTACCACATCGGCATCATCTGCAGATCCTTATAACTGAATAACCTAGTAATATACCGGGTGTCAACGGAATCATTAGACAAGCCATAGTTTCCAGAGTTATCAAATTATAAGTTTTAAATTTGGCAGGGGTAATGTATACCAAAAACGACAAATTTTTCATAATTTGACACGTTTTCATCACTTCCGGTTTCCCCGGAAATGACCCAAACTTTGAAATTTTAAATGGGACATTTTTGGATGCTGGAGACGATTTGAAGTACGACTGCGTAGTTTTAAAAATTTGAGACTACTTAATTTTTTTTTATAGCTATTTTTATTTTTGTGTCTAGAGTACAGTGAATGCACTCAAATCAATCAAATGGGCCAAAACAATAAGAAAAAAATGAAAACATGAGATTTTTCGAATTGGTTTAGTAGTACGACGAACCAAAATTTCCGAAATCACTAATTTGTAATTATGTCAACTTTTTGAAATGGCAACATCTTTTAGACACCCAGTAGTTATATACTAATTTTCACGACAAATCCATTGATACCTTAAAATCGAAAATCGGTTTGATATAAACCCAAATACACAAGATCTTTGGCGGATAATAATTAAAATATACCATATTTTTTTCTGGAAATTGAAATAGTGATATGTATAGTGATTTTTTGGAAAACACCTTGCATAAATTATTAGGAAATACTTCATTGTGAAGGAGAAGAAACATGTTTCTTTTGCATGACGGTGCACCACCGCATTAAAAAAATATGTTAAAACACCACTTTTCTAATAGATAGATTGGTGGGGGTTCAGATGCACCGATTAAGTGGCCTGCTCGGTCTCCTGACCTTACTCCTTTTGATTTCAATATTATTTAAAATCAAGGGTTTATAATACTCAAATTGACACCATCGAACAGTTGAGAGATCACAATGTTAGAGTATGCAACGTTACTTACAAAAAAGATTTAGATTAAGCATTAGGGAGGAGGAAAACGAACTAATGCATTGCACTTTTTACGTAGAAAATATGCATTTGTTTAAAATAAAAAACAAATATAATAGACACGTGGGTATATTCTTCGTTGAAAAAATTTGTATATGGTATATGGTATATGTGTGTCAATTAAAATATTTTAAATGAATGTTTATTGTCTAAACCTCACAGAGTGAAAATTAAATACGATTTTTTAAAATTAATTTAAATTAGCTTAAATGGAGAAATGAACAGATTCGTTAAAGAATTCTCTATACTTTCATGATTAAAAGATTTTTTAAATGACTGAAATAAAAATGAAAACATCTACTTACGTTAAAAGGAAACGAACGTTTTATAAAAATGAATGTCGCTTTTCTTCCACACGTTTGTTTGTTAAAACCCGGTCGCATTTCAACTAATGAGGTAACGAGTCCGTGTTTTAATTAATAAAAATGTGAAGTAAAGGGCGATTTATATATATCTTAATTTATATATGTATATAAAAATCAGTAATGTGTGTGCTATTTTCGAAAATAAAAATTTAAAACTTTAATTCACAAAATCAAACTAAGAAATATTGACATTCATTAAGGGATGGTGAACGAGGGTAACAAAGTTAGAAAAAACATGGTGTAACCCCAAATATCAAAAACCACGAAGAAGCAGTTCTAGACCTCAAAGTCTCACCGCAATTGTCTTTTTTAACGGGGCGTAGCGCGTACTAAGGACAGGGAAGAGCTAGGAATAAAAAACAAAGGATATGTGAAAAGCCCGTGGTTATGAAATTTGTACGCCGTATCCCCAAGTTCGTTTTGTACACTCAAAGAAATAGTATGGGTAAATTCAACAAACGTTAATTTTGTTAAACTAAACTATATTGATGGTATTTTTAAACAAGAGGTGATTGTTATTTTAATTAAAAAAAAGTTGTCGTACAACAAAACAAACGTTAACTTAAAAAATAGATGAATAAGACTATTATTTTTTTCGTCTGACTATTATTTTGTTGAATTCTGTCAAATTAAACCAGATAATAGTATATTTTATTTTTAACTATTATCGAATTGTAATTCTAACCCAGTATTAGTTCGCTGTATTATTGTACTTGGTAGACAAACCAATATTATTGTCGTCTTCTAGAAGTTCTAAAAGAATTACCATAACATTTGCTTGCTTACCACGTAGTCTATTACAGAAATTATTCCCAGATGACGCCACAATACAAATCACTGACAATAATCAATCATGCATTATCTTATACTCTTATGAATTTATAGAAAATTAATAACATGATTGCAATGTTCAAATTCTCTCAGGGATCATCGATATATTTGGATGGATCTTATAAACGATCTCTAATCTTTGGTTTGGGTGGTCTGATGTCTCAATACTGAGATTTTGGCTAACCAAAAAAAAACTTCATCATACAATAAAGTGTAGATCAACCTAAAAGTTAATTGGTAAACAAAAAACAAAGTCGTACTATTTAATTGTAGACCAAATTGAAAATGGTTAGTGAACATAAAAAAATGTCATTGTACTATTTAATTTGTTACAAGAAGATATGATTATTAAACTGCTATTTGTTTACGAAAACAAAGTTGTATGACTATTCTTTTCTGATTGATTTAACTATGAAACTAGATAGGCGCGATTTCATATGCTCTTTTTGGTTGAATTTACCTATCATTTTCTTTGATTGTAGTAAGTAATAATACAATGACACTTATTTTCCGCGTGTATGAAGCTATGAAACAACCATTCAAATTAAAATCGAGTTGTAGACGCTCGATAAGTATAGATTCGTCGAAGATAGTAACATGATCAGATGGCTTATAAAGACGCTAATGATGGGGCTTCAGAGTAGCCTTTTGATTTTTACAATTTACTTGGGTATTACTACATTTGATCTTGGCATTATTAAAAAATATATGGTGTTTAAGAATAATAATTACAAACCCTATAATAAGGACAACGATTATCACAGGTCTACATTTTTTTTAATTTACATTAATGGGAGTCACTGGACTTTTTTTGGTCCCAAAATTATATAAAAAAAAACTATAATTAATTGCAGTTGGCACAACAGTAAATTCATATCCCAAACGCCAGTTTGTACGCCAACACTAGGCTTCAAAGTCAACTAAATGATATTATGATATCAGTCTTACCATTAACTGCCCTCTCACTCCACTCGCCCCCGTTCAGGGCGTGGGGAAAATGTTTCTTATTATACAACAGGACATGGAGAAAAAAATAGATACAGCCAGTAGTATGGGCCCTCATGTGAAGAAAAAGATACGCTATGCACGCTATGCAACATAGTGACTACAAAGTAATCCGTCATATATTTCAACCCCTTTCAGGGGGTGAGAAAATTATATTTTCTACAAAACAGGATCTCTTGAGGAAAAAAATGTTTTTCGTGAATAACTCTTATTGTATATATCTAAATGATTGTTTTCACCCCCTTACAAGGGCTGAAAAGGGTGGAGAAGAGTTTTAAAATATGTATGGTATATACTCCTGTACATACAACTTTATCTCCATTTGGCGGCCTAAATTTTGGGCTGTCTGCATTTTTTTCCTCAAGAGATCCTGTTTTATAGAAAAAAACCGCTGCCCAAAGAATCACTACTTCCACATCCAGATTTTCTATCCAAGTCACTCACAACGAAAAAAATTTGTATGTGGAAATAATTGTTTATGGAACTTTAATAATATATATTTGAAATCCTCTACCCCAAGAACCCCTAAAACGATAGTGGGGTGGGGGTGGTGATAGGGGGTGGTAGTGGGGGTGGATGAAGTAAAAAATATTTTAAGGTTTCTGGTTCTTGTACACACTAAATCACAATTTTTTTTCATCCCCTTTAATAATGGGGTGGGGGGTGGCTATGCCAAATTTTTTTTTGAGACCTTGGCTTCTCTTGTATATATTAAATACCAATTTTATGGACTCTTACTCGCTTGATGAAGTAAAAAAATATTTTGTGGTTTTTGGTTCTTGTACACACACTAAATCACATTTTTTTTCATCCCCTTAAATAATGGTGTGGAGGTGGTAACGGGGTAAAAAAATTTTTGAGACCTTAGCTTCTCTTGTATATACTAAATGCCAATTTTATGGACTCTTACCTTCTTGATTTACCTATTTACCCCCCATTTACCCCCCAACCCTTCGACGGAATAAGATGAAAATATAATCTAGTTCCAGATCCCGTTAAAGTATATACGTGTACCAAATTTCAAGTCAATATCTTAAACGGTTCCAGAGTAATCGTGCGCACAAAAAAAAGTTACAGACAGACCGACAGACAGAATTTTTTTTTTCGCTCAAACTTAAGATCTCGACGTTTCATGACATTCTAAGCCTATGTGAACAATAAAAATTTTCAAATTTTTTTTGTCGTTACTATACTTCCACTGGATGTGGAACTATAAGGTAATTCTTTTGGTCATGTTTTTTTTATTTTTACTTCCACATCCAGTGGAAGTATAGTAACGACGAGGGGGCAACCGCTGGCGAAATTTTGTACACTTAATACCTATTCTAGAAAAATACCCTTTATTTCCCCTTTAATTCCTTGTAATTCCCCTAATTCCTCAAATACTTTTATTTCCTCCTAATACCTTAATATTTTCTAGATTATCTCGGGAACGGTGCAGTTTTTGATAAAAAGACCTATATACAAAATTGTTCCTTATAAAATTCTCTATCAAAAATGTCTTTACACTTTTTTCCTAAAATTAATAGTACCGTGGGAAATGAGGCGCACACCTAAGGGTTGGTTCCAGTCAACACAATAAATTGTAATCTTTACTATAATCTACTTTAAAGTTCAATACTTAACGCTAAAGCAGTAGCTACTAAAGTCCGCCTAAAATTATAATAAATTCCTCTCACCTATAAAATAACGCGATTTTTGATGAAGCGAGAATATTGTATACCGGGTCGCTCAGCCGATAGGGAGACTGTTGTAACTTTTGAATGGGAGAATGGATTATTTTTCAAATTTGGTGTAGCGATATGGGATAAAATTTCCAATTATATAATGTAAAGAACTAAAATGGCCGACTTCCGGTTTCCATTGGCAGCCCTGAACAGTAACAGCGGTTACAGCAAGATTTAAAATAATGCAGTTACCTTGGGTCGTCGGAGATATAATGGGAGAAATTGAAATTTTTTACATTGGGTGGTGTACAGATATTTATACTTTTTTCGCGTAAAGACAGCTTTGGAAATAGCCATACGGATATTCAGCGAATTATATGACCTGCGCTGAATACATTTGCGTCTCATTTACCAAAGTACTATTAATTTTAGGAAAAAAGTTTAGACAAGTTTTTTATAGAGAATTTTATAAGGAATAATTCTGTATATAGTTTTTTTTATGGAAATATATTACAATTTTAACTGTTATATTACTGAAGTATTACAAGATATCGTGCAAAGTTTTAATAATGAAAAAGCTAGTCATAGAGAAATTGTAGATGTAGGAGAACGATTTGTTCTAGCTTTATACAACTCTATCTCCGCAGAGAAAAGTCTAGATGTATACAGATTCATGACTTTTAACAAACTTGTTGGTAAAGCGAACAATACTGTAATATTATCAAAACTACCAACAACTTCTGTTGCTGCTCAGCAACACTCATATCGCGTTTTTTTACCAAATTCAAACATGGAAAAACGTTGCGCTAGAAGCTACTGATTGGGGATGGAAAAAGTTGGCGGTATGTTAACCCGAACTATGGCAACAAAAGAACCGGCTCCCGAATCTGCTATAACACTAATTTCTTGTTCATGCAAATTAAGGTGCGAAAACAGGTGCAGTTGCAGAAGAGCAGGCTTACGTTGCTCCACAATGTGTTACCATTACCATGGACAAGCATGCATGAATGTCTAGTCTATGGAAGACGATGAAGATTAATTAACGTAGGTAACCTTTTGATAATTAGTGGATTCGGCCTACAGGGGACACCACACGTCAAGTACTCTACCTCTAGGGTGGCGTGGAAACAAGTACACTATACAATATTCTCGCTTCTTTAAAAATCGCGTTATTTTATAGAGGTGAGAGGGTGGAAATGGTACATTTATTATAATTTTAGGTGGAGTTTAGTAGCTACTGCTTTAGCGTTAAGCATTGAACTTTAAAGTAGATTTTAGTAAAGATTACAATTTATTGTGTTGACTGGAACCAACCCTTATGTGTGCGCCTTATTTCCCACGGTACTATTAATTTTAGGAATAAAAGTGTGGAGACGTTTTTTATAGAGAATTTTATAAGGAATAATTGATCAAAAAGTTATCCGTTCCCGAGATAATCTAGAAAACCACAAAATGGGGGGTGGAAACGGCGTCCTAGGGGATGAAGCACACTATTTAGGGGTGGGAACTTTTCGGTTTAGTAATTCTTATGCTATCCTTAACATTTCTACCAATTTTCAAAACTTTATGAATTTTGTCCGATATAAATCGTTATATTACTGAACTAGAAGTCCATAGTATCATCGGTAGTTTAATTAAATTAAATATTTTTTCTTTACTAGATATTTTTAGCGCTAACCTCGGCGCTAATGTTTTTACAACACTGACGTCCTTTATACAAGAATTGGTATGTAATTCTTCAAGATAAACATTCCATTTCAATATTTTTACGCTCTAATTCCCTCCTAATACCTTTTATTTACTCTTAATTCCTTTCTAATACCTTGTGATAATATTTATTTCCTCAAAATTCCCTTGTAATTCCCTTAATACCTAATAATTCCTTCCGAAATACCTTCAATTCCTTCCTAATTCCTCCGATTTGTACACTATTTCCCCTCAGCGGTTGGCCCCTCGAGTAACGACAAAAAAATTTAAAAAAATGTTTATTGTTCAAATAGGCTTAGAATGTCACGAAACGTCGAGATTTTAAGTTTGAGCGAAAAAAAAAATTTCTGTCTGTCGGTCTGTCTGTAACTTTTTTTGTGCGCACGTTTACTCTGGAACCGTTTGAGATACTGACTTGAAATTTGGTACACATATGTACTTTAATGAGATCTAGAACTAGATTATATTTTCATCTTGTTCCGTCGAAGGGTTGGGGGGTAAATTGTGGTGAATTTGGGGAAAATAGGTAAATCAAGCAGGTAAGAGTCCATAAAATTGGTATTTAGTATATACAAGAGAAGCCGAGGTCTCAAAAAAAAATTTGGCATTAGCCACCCCCACCTCATTATTAAAGAGGATGAAAAAAATTGTGATTTAGGGTGTGTACAAGAACTAGACCTCAAAATGTTTTTTTACTTCATCTACCCCCTATCACCACCCCCACCCCGCTACCGATGTGGGGTATCGTTTTAAGGGTTTTTGGGGTAGAGGATTCTAAATATTATATTATTAAAGTTCCATAAACAGTTATTTCCACATACAAAATTTTTTCGTTGTGAGTGACTTAAATAAAAAATCTGGATGTGGAAGTAGTGATTCCTTGGGCAGCGGTTTTTTAACTCCTTTCGGTGGGGGCAATCTACTGATAAATATTCCGCATGTCATGGTAAATCCCCCTGTATAGATAAGAATCAAAAAACAGTTGCCGTCTGAGATCTATATATTGATATGGATTATTTATTTTGTGGAAAAAAAAAAGTTGGCGACTTCAGCATTTGCTGTAACCGCTCGCATTTGATAATGACGGTCTGTAATCGGTTATGAAAGCCCCATATAGACTGTGATACTTGTCCACATATGGACGTTATCCACATTTTCTCTCAACAGCAGCTTATGAGATATGATTCACCACCGATTTTTAAATGGTAACGTATGTTTCTCCATTTTTTTGATGAATTTTTTATTCTCCATTTCAGAGGTGTAAACTTTGTATAGATTAGAAAGGAAAATTAAAAAAGAAAATTAAAAATCGTTTCATTATCTAATTAAAATTCTGGCAAGTTGTATTACTCTTATTCTTATTTTTCACTGGTAAATAAATATATGCCAAATTCTAAAGTGAAACAATAACTTACTACTTTACTAAATCTGTTAATAATCGATAGGGAACGAAACACTGTGATTTATCAAGATTACCTGTCCGCAGAAAAGTAACACCGATCAGATTGTCATGTGAACTTGTCTAAAATGATTTAAGTTAAAAGATATTTAGGTCAAGTAGGTCTAGGATTCGTTTATACAGGAAATTCACATCAGCAATTTTATTCATTCGATTTAAAAAATCGATACATAAACCCCCTTAACTTAGATTTAAAGAGTTACTACAATCAGGTATGCCATTTACAAATTATATATTTATAAAATATAAGCAAGTAAAAGTCGCTATTTAGTACAGTCGAATTGATTTAATTCATTTTTTTTCAGCGACAACATTCCACTAGAAACGTTCTTGTTGATTGAAATTGTTGATTATACAGAAATTCCTGGTGCGTCAAAAGTTATATGCACTTTTTGACGCGCTTTCACGATTTCCTACTTATCTGCTTAATATATCTTGTATTCGAATGGTAGTTTTAAAAATAATGGCTTATTTGAAATAAAATTCTCAAAAAATATAGACCTGTCCGATATGTATAGATCAATCCGCCATGTCGGAAAAAAATGGAAAATAATAAAAATGGCCGAAAAAATCAAAATTGAATATCTTTTCGATAACAAGGAGTAATTTCACCAAAGTTGGCAAAAATAAAACTTATCTATGGTCAAATATAATGCACCAAACCCGGACGCTCTAAATCAAATAGAACGTCAAAGATGGTGGACGAAATAAAATTTTTAATTCTTCGTCGAGTATCAAGGAGGCATTGTGCGTCACTTTGTTTTTTTCTTCGATTATAGGTTTTCTTTATGTACTTTAAGGCATGGGCGCAGCCAGGGGGGGGAGCCATGCCCCCCCCCCCCCCCCAAGCCGTCTTCCATGAGCCAAAAAATAAAGAAGCAGTACAAAGCAGTATCTAAATTATCCCTTGAAATAAATATTTTGTAATTAATGCCAATATTATCTAATAGAGGAATCTACATACACATCCGTTTTCAACCATTTTCTGAAAAATTTTCTTCATCCTCTGGGGAGGCCGGTTCTATTGCCCCCCCCCCCCCCAGGTGAATTTTCTGGCTGCGCCACTGCTTTAAGGGGTACAGTTAATTTTTTTTTATTTCCAAAAAAGCGCAGTGGCAGATTCTCACATTATAATTAAATAGGCCCTTTGCCAACCTTTATAGTAAATGGTATTATTTGAACTCTTGCATTTTCTTGATTGAATGATTATGATGAAAAAAATACATTTTCAAAATGGTCCATTTTAACACTCTTCCCCTTAAAACACCTTGTAGCATTTGTGAAACCCCCCACCCAACGAACGTCCATTTGCATACCTTTAAATTAATACCTAATATTTAAAGAAGAAAATTGCACGTTTAATAAAAAAATATATTTTTATGATTAGTTTGTCACGATATAGCAGTTCTCATTTTCTACCTTCCTTCGCTTCGAATTAGAATGTTCGCGCTCGCAGTCCTGCTGCCAGTCATCTGCCTCAGGAATCAATAAAAATCTATACCGATACCTCCTTAAAATAGGCACCCAGTAATACTACTATACGTTAAGTACTTACAACATTCGCCAATAGATGGCGAATGCTTTCTAGCGAGAAATATAAATGTTGGAATTAAATATGATAACACTGATAACTATAATAACTATGAAGGAATATAAGATATAATCGTTATAGTACATATAACAGTTATTTCACCAAGTGATCCAGCTATTAGACCCGGGCGGTGGCTGCAAAAAGTGTTACCCCGTCGATTTAAAGAAATTTTCTTGTTTGTAGTAATAGTTTACTATTAGTAGATACGAGAAAGCTTTGTCGTCCAAGCCCCATCCTGGTGGGATTTGTGTGAGAGGTTGATTCCGCCTCTTTCTGAGACTGCACTAAATACCCATGTAAATAAATAATAAATTTATGTTTATCTAATTGTTCTTAAGTAGTGTAACAAAGTAAAAATGGTCAGCTGCGTGATATCTTCGTGCGAGGAGCGGACCAACCGAAAAGGGTGGTAATTTCTAAGGGATACTTTTACCCATTGATTTAAAAGATGCAATTTATGTCAAATTGAAGGTAAAACCTTTAACTCCTTTTTCTCATTGGTCGTTTAGGTCATAACTTGGTGTTTTTTTTCTAGCCTCACAAATCTTATGGGACATTGGCTTACGGTGAAATTGGTCCAAATTTTAATATGTTGTTCTACTAATCCAGTAGATCAAAAGTCTCAATGGGCACAAGTTCCAAAAACACACCCTTCTACCTTTTTGCCCTCTATTTAACAACTACTTATCTCTAAAAGAATATTTGTATCTTTCAGCGCGATAAAAAATCTCAGTCGTAGGATCTGACTTACATTTAGACCTTTCCACCCTTTTCCACCCCTTCCGGGGGGTGAAAATCGCTTTCAGGCCTGCATAGCGGTATCTTTGTTCCAAAAAAATATGAAACTGCTCAGTTGAACACAGAACCTTAAAAGACGGTGCAAAAATCACTTTGAAGTACCCCCTAATGCTTTTCGATCCCTTTTACGGGGGATGAAAATGGCTTTCACCTCTGCGCGGCGGTATCTGTCTGTCAAAAAAGTTATAGAACCACTCAGATGAGTACTACATCTCAAAAAAAAGGTGTAGCAATTACTCTGCCCCTAACCATTTTCCGCCCTCGCGGAGGTGAAAGTATACCACTATGCAGCAGTGAGTGATTTTCAGCCCTCGGAGGGGTTGGAAAATGGTTAGAGATTGGCTCAGAGTTATTGCTGTACCTCTTTTGAGATGTGCTATCGCTGTGCAGCCGCTTTATTGAGAATCACCCCCCGGAAGGGGTGGAAAAGCGTTAGGGGGTACTTCAAAGTGATTTTTGCACCGTCTTTTAAGGTTCTGTGTTCAACTGAGAAGTTTCATATTTTTTTGGAACAAAGATACCCAGTGCAGCTGAGAAAGCGAAAAGGGTGGAAGGGTCTAAATGTAAGTCAGATCCTACGACTGAGGTTTTTTTACCGCGCTGAAAGATCCAAATATTTTTAGAGAAATGTAGTTGTTAAATGTATACGAGCGCTTTTCACCCCAATAGAGGGCAAACAAAGGTGGAAGGGTGTGTTTCTGGACTCGTGCCCATTGAGACTTTTGATCTACTGGATTAGTAGAACAACATATCAAAATTTGGGCTAATTTCACCATAAGCCAATTTTCCATAATATTTGTGAGGGGTTCTTTATCCGTGAAAGTGAGATCACACGTTACTCACTAATTAATACATTACATAATACAGCTCATTCAGTATGAACGTGAATGGGTATAATATTTAAAAGTCTTTGTTTTTATACTAAATTTTATTTAATTAAAAATATATTGAAAGTGTAAATTAATTTGACGATATATTTATTTATTATACTGGTATAATAATGAAGCTTATGAAAGTAAGAAATAAACTAGCTAAAAACGTACTCTTCACCAATTTACTGAGCTTTTTATATATAATTGTTACACATTCTATAGGATACTCTTCGCAGTTTTCTTGTAAATAATGTTAGTTTCTGGACATTCTAAATTTTGTGACACCATATTTGTTGTGAAAAAAATTATAAAAAAAATGAAAAAAAAACATCCAACCTGTGTGGGATTCGAACACGGGACCTTTGGATTGCAACGCAAAGCTTTAGCCGCTGCGCCACCACATATTGCTACGAAAATTGATTGTCTGTGATACCTATATCTTTCGATAATCATACATATTTCAACTCAGACTTCTATGAAATATATATTAGTAAAATTCATAAACAAAAAAAATAAATTATGGAAATAATATTTCGCAAGATTTCCATTTTAGTACAAGCGACAAAAATTAAGAGAATATATATTTTTTAAATTAAATAATTAATAACTTTTTTATTTACCGATCGATTTTCTTCAAAAACAATAGGGTTCTTCCTCTAGCTAACACTAACTTACTTTCTAAATTCCAATACAATCGGACTTTTCTTTCTTAAGTTATCGTGCTTACAAGAAACGTGACGGACGGACAGACGGACATTTTGAAAGTTGTTCAGAATTCGTTCACTAACACAATGATATGAAAATTTTTTTCTCTACGAGCGATATTTACGATTTTAGAAATGTGCCGATCAAATACGTTTTTGCGAAGAGTATAATAATTATTGAATAACGAAAGGGAAGTAAGTGATTTACAAAATGAAGATTAACATATAAATTGGTTTCGAATTTTTATGCATATGCACAAATCCCACCAGGATAGGGATTGGACAACAAAGCTTTCACGTATCTACCCAGTAAACACACACACGTGTGTTTAACGTGTATCTAAAGTAATTTGGTTAAATACACGTTAGTAGGTTGATTTTTACACGTGTAATAATTAGTTCAATATCCAACCACACATTTGTTTAACGTTAATTAACGATAAATGAAGGTAAAACGTTGAAATTACAGTTGAAACCGGGGACACTTGAGCGTTGATTTAACGTTGTTTCTGGTATAACCTTGTACGTGTTATTCACGTGTGTGTGCTTACTGGGTTACTGGGTACTAAGAAAACTATTACTACAAATATGAAATTTTCTTTAATTCGATGGGGTAACGCTTTTTGCAGCCGCCCCCTTCTATATAACCGCTTAAACCTACACATATTACCAAAAGTCGTAAAATGGATCAAAAAATGCCGACGGTTATAGTTAAATCCACTTGGTTTGAACAAAAATGTTCAGTTCGAACAGCGAGAAGCAGCAGTGGGCTGCTGAACCTGAAGATAGCAGATATGATTCTACAGAAACGTTGTTTAGACAAATTCAGCCCTTCTATGGACCTACCAGCGACAATTTTTTAAAAAATTTCTATTTTTCATTTCACTTTAGGTTTTAAAAATTTATTCGATTTTCTCTATAAAATGTTGTTCAGAAACCCCGATGATGTCTATCCCTCAGGGTATTGTGAGCATAATAAAAAAACCTTCAGCTACAATTGGCGATAAAGTTATAATGAATTGAACGTACTGTTAATCCATGAATTTAATATACTATCTATTATTTTAATAATTCGTGGTTACAAGTTAATTTTATTCGACGTTAAATCAATAAAGGCCAGTAAACATTTATCACCTCAATTGACAGTGCAGCATCATCACCTGAAAGTGTTTTGCAAATGTTTTTACAATGTGATTTATCGTTCACGTTCCGGCAAATCTCTGAAAACATTGTTGACAGTACAAAAAGTGGAAGTGATAAGAGCAGGGACCGAACGAAATACAAGAATTTGCAGAATACAAATTATATTAGTCGGAGAGCGAAATATGCAAAATGAAAGTGGCCTATGCAACTCGAGAACGAACGAATTGCTAAATCGGAAAAGTCAGACCTTTTCACTTTTTTTATGAAATTTTTCGAAAATATGTTATCTTACAGTTCTCATCCCATAACTCTGTTTCTAATAATCGACTCAGCTTAAAAATTTGTTCATATACCACGTGATCTACCATGACATGCGGAAAATTTAACAGTATGTTGTCCCCACCCAAAGAAGTTAAAAAAATTAAAAATAAAAAAAAAATGACCAAAAAAATTACCTTATTACTTCCACATCCAGTGGAAGTATAGTAACAAAATTTTTTAAAATTTTTATTGTTCAAATAGGCTTAGAATGTCATGAAACGTCGAGATATTGACTTGAAATTTGGTACACATATGTACTTTAACGAGATCTAGAACTAGATTATATTTTCATCTTGTTCCGTCGTAGGGGTAAATTGGGGTAAATTTGGGGTAAATAGGTAAATAGGTAAATCAAGCGGGTAAGAGTCCATAAAATTGGTATTTAGTATATACAAGAGAAGCCAAGGTATGAAAAAAAATTTTGACATTAGCCATTCCATTATTAAAGGGGATGAAAAAAAAACTGTGATTTAGTGTGTGTACAAGAACCAGAAACCTCAAAATATTTTTTTTCTTCATCCACCCCCACTACCACCCCCTATCACAACCCCCACCCCACTACCGATGTGGGGTATCGTTTTATGGGTTTTTGGGGTAGAGGATTTCAAATATTATATTATTAAAGTTCCATAAACAATTATTTCCACATACAAATTTTTTTCGTTGTGAGTAACTTGGATAGAAAATCTGGATGTGGAAGTAGTGATTCCTTGGGCAGCGGTTTTTTTTGTAGGAATAACTTTAACCAATCTGACGTAACGCAGTACAACCATATCACTTTATCAGACTTGGAATTGACACTATTGACAGCAAAGCTGGAGTGGGTAGAAGTGACTTTTTGGTTTTAACCAAACCACACTACAAAAATAGCGAAATAAATCAAAAAGACATTGACCCTATGTTAGTGAACTGCAAAAACAAGTAGATATAAGAGATATTTACTTAAACCCGTCAATAAGTTCGTCGACCTATTACTGACCTAGTCAACAACAGAAGTGTGTCTTCGCAAATTTACCAATAATTTAATATACTAAATTACCTTAGAACACTCAGATGCTTTCCCACATTGAAGACTAGTACACCATTTTATTTTCCGCATATCATGAAAAATCACGTTGTATAAAATTGTACCAAATATAAAATATCTGGTACAAAAAAAATATTTTCATTCGCTATCACATGGATTTTTTGGAAACGGCATTGAAACAGTCTGTATCCACGAAACTATTTTACTGAAGATATAGTACTAGAATGAGCAAGAGAATTAATGTTTAAAAAACCAAATACAACTGACAATGACTCCGAAATTTTAAAAATAATTAAAACGTTTCACCGCACAAAAAAAACTGTATTTTACCGATGTCTAAATTATTCACACATAATGCATATTTTCCGAGATATAACAGATTAAAGGTGTGGTCAAAATCTTCTGAACACGTGGTACATTCTTCAACAGAAATTAGCAGATCTTCAAAACTGTTCAACGTAAGTTTTTAAAATTCCAGTGTTTGATGTACAACAGGCACATAATAAACACATAATTTGTTCAAATTTATCAGGTCCTTCGTATTTTAGATAATCACAGTAAAAGTAAGGACTCAATAAATTTGATTCGTATATTTGGTAATAAAATTCTGTACAAGCTCACACCAACAAGCTTATGGAACATGACACATTTGCTTTTGCACAAAATCATGCTAAACTACAAATGAAGTATTTGCATTTGCAAAATGGTGTATGTTTACAAATTCTGGCATCGCATTTATTGTCATCTTGATTGCCATTATATTGCCCTTTTTCCTGTGCCATCCAAATTCAATAAGATATGATATTTTTGGATGAGCTAAGTAGTCTGCTTTGTCAAAGGTGTATTATAAATACGCTCCCAGTATATGACAACGAAATGCGCTTTCCCTAAAAGTATACATATTATAAAGGCGATATTTTAAATTAATACACAATATATTGGCATTCAGATACAACTGATATTTCATTACATAGTTTAAGTTCATTTTACTGGTTGGAAATAAATAGACTACATACTCACATATATCGTAATAAGATTTAATTATCCGTTGCTCAATACGGCTAGAAATTGCGCGCCAGAGCAACGTTTGTATTACAAGACCATTTTATCACTTACTTTGCAATTTATAATAAAATCCTCCAAATAAAAAAACCACAATCCATTACTCGTTTACAGTATAGTTATTTTGCAAAGTAAAAAGTTACCTCCATATCCTCACTAATTTACACAAAAATGGCAACTCTTCCATTAATATTTATTTATTTTTCAGTAATATCCACTCAACTATTATTTTTGCATACACCGTTGCGACAACGAAAGATCTGGATATTGTGATACCAAAATATCAAGTTTTTATGACAACAAATCACAGGTATAGAGAGGTGGGGAGATGAAAAAAGCGAAAAAAAGCATTTTTCGTAAAAAAAAAAATTAAAAATCGCAATTTTATCCAATTTCGCAATTCCAAATCAAATCGCGACCCCAAATATGTTCTGTGAGGTATTTTTACATAGGATTGAACTGTCTGTTTTGTATGTTCGATAGTTGCATGCATGTATCGTTCTTCGATTACTCGTTCTTGTAAATTAGTCAGTTTTTTACCAGGAGAGCAAATGTCCTCTTTTTCTATAATTAACACTTCCTCTATACAAGAAAGTGCAATCTCCTATGAGTAATAATTAATCAGAATTACATATTGTAGGAAGCAAAATGGTAGTTTAAATTTTTAACCAACGGGGACAACGAGAATTAGCGCGCTTTCTTTCTCCTTCGCATTATTGAAGTTAACTTTTACCATTCAGCATTCGTCCGGAATATATATCACCATTTACTTAAGATAATATCTTATCTCGAGATTCTAATCGTCTAAAGTTATTATGATGACATGTACATAAATGTACAGAAAGCATATTTTCAATGTTTGTTTATGGGATAGTCAAATGGATTTCAGTACAAAAATGTTTGCTTTGCTCGATAATTATACGTATTTTTTTTTTATACATCTACAGAATGATCAAATCTAGGAAATTAACAACAAATTCATACAAATACCATAGTACAAAGGAAATGATGAAAAACTTTCAAGACCATTTAAAATGCGCGTCACTGGTATCTAGTTGACTGTAACTGAAATAAAACCAAATAGAACATCTGATAAATCCTGAGTTGCATCAGTACACTGTGAGAAATCGCACAAACAAAATCGATTGCACAGGTCCACAAAAAAGTGGTCTGTGCTGGTTTACTAACCATACCTATCCCTTGTATTTTGAGCGGTTGAACACGAATCTAACCTTAGTTTTTCACCATCACGTCAGGTTCTTTTTACACCAAAAAAGTGAAACGTAATATTGCTTACTCAGCTCATTTATATCAGACTCCAAAAGCGATTCGACTTTAAAACTTCACTCTAATAACATTGTGATGCTTCAGTATTGACCTAATGACTCAAAGAAACCGTGAAACACCATGACTCCTTAATCCCATAACCCTTCAACACCATAACTCAGGAATCCAATGAATCTTATTAAGGGTTACTGGGTTATGTAGTAGAAGGATTTGCTGCTGAAATAGCCCAAGTAACACACATGGTACCAAATCCTTTCGGTTTCGGTTTTGCTACGAAGCCTTAGTTCCTGGGGTACACCCTGGTACTAATATTGCTACTTTATTGGGTAAGGCTACTTTATATGGTTCTTTTAAAGTAACTGTTACCACACCGATACCATTTATTGGAACTGTAAACACCCAAAGTCAAAGTAACATTTGGGTAGTTACTGGAACTAGGCAGTATCATTTTATTATCACTCTATAGTGGAAAAAACTATATAGTACCAGAAAATCAGTTACTGCCACCCACCAGTGCCACTAAGATGCCTAAATAAAGTAACTGGGTACATAGAGAGGCAATCTAGGTTCCAGAATAGTTCCAGTGACCATCACATGGAACTTTAAAGTATCGTGGCATTTTAGTGACAACATGGGTAGCGAAATAGTTCCTGTTGGTACTTTAAAGTTCCAAAATAGAATCTGATACTATAAAGTCACATCAGGATAGGTGCTATTAGGTCACCAAAGTCACAGATCTTTTAGAGGTAAAATGTGGTAGTCCCCTATACTTTATGGTGGAGGGCCTAACTTTATAGTACCTTTGTTAAAATCGGCCATTATTAGTTGTTAAAATTTTTAGAAAAAAAAAATTGGTTGTAATCAAAAATAGACAATGGTTATGTTAATATATTATCATAAACTTTTACGAAAAATGATTTTGGAAGTATTCCAAATGTTTCCCTAATAAATATTTAAAGTTTTTAATCTTGCCTTTTTAAATTATTTTGTCAAAAAATTACCAAAAAAGGTTACTTTGAGGGCGCGTTGAAATTTTATCATTTAATATGTCAACTTATATCAAAAAAGTAACTTGCGTTTGAACAAATGGCTAAAGAAGTACTTTAAACACGCGCCTAAAGTACACATCTTTTTGGTATAATATTATTTCACTGCGCCATTATTATAAAAGAAAAAAAAACAAAGAAGTCGCTAAAAGGTAAACACCATTTAGAAAGTGATAGTAACAGTTACTAGGCAGCCATGTAGCTGTTACTAGGCCGCCGAGTCGCGGAGTAGTACCCCCTACTACCCCGATCCTTTATAGTAACTAAACATAGTCACATCTATATAGAGGTCGGGACTACCCGAAACACTACCCGGCGACTAAAAATTTTTCCCCATTTTAGTGGCGGCTATGTAGCTGCCACGTAGCAGGGATGTGGCAGCCTATGCTAGCAGGTCCACTTTATCTTGGCTTTTGTAGTCGCCGATACGTTCCCGCGACTTTATGTGTTACTTGGGAGGCTTAATCGGTAACATGGTAACGAGGTTCCGAGGGCACAGTCTAATTGATGCCCCAATCGAGAGCCTCCCATGTTTTTATTGAATCCTCGGAGTTATGGGGTTGAGGATATAGGGATTGCCGTTGAAGAGCTATGGCGCCATAGGATGCTCGTTTCCAAGATTCTAATGTCACAATGTCACGAATCACCCTACTTGGAATCTAACTAAAAAATAAGTATTTTTTATTTTGAATTGACAATGTGAGTAGGCTATCACTAGTTCAAATGCATATCAACAGTTAACATCTGCTATGGATATATCTACTTTAATCGCCTTGTAATAAAAATCATTAAAAATTATACAAACACAAATAGGTCATACTAATTGTAGTAAAGATTGCGCCAAACAATCTTTCAAGAATCCATTTGGCACATTTATTTTAACATAGCTGGCAATATGTAGAAACAACAAAATATTATTCATTCATTTCGTAAATTAGTAATATGTGGATTTTTTTGTTTCAATTATTTACCTGCGATATTATTATTTAGTCGCATTTAAGTACTGCTCTTTTTTAAAAAACTCTGTACTTACTACACTTTGTTAAATTTTATAGACAAACAAAAATCTAACATACATTTCTTGTTAAAAGGATAAATTGAATCAATTTTGGCTCCAAAATGGGAAAAAAGTCCATCAGATATACTTGATTTCTAATACTTTAGGATGATCTAAAAATATTGCAAAAGTTACTCGGAATTATAAGATTTCTCTGAAGATGGCAGGAAAATATTTTCGAAAAGATGGACTACTAATTAAATATATTTCGTACCTTGCTACTTGCGAATTATTACACTCAAAGAAAACGATAGGTAAATTCAACCAAAAAGAGCATATCAAATCGCGCCTATCTAGTTTCATAGTTAAATCAATCAAAAAAGAATAGTCATACAACTTTATTTGTTTTCGTAAACAAATAGTAGTTTAATAATCATATCTTCTTGTAACAAATTAAATAGTACAATGACATTTTTTTATGTTCACTAACCATTTTCAATTTGGTCTACAATTAAATAATACAACTTTGTTTTTTGTTCACCAACTAATTTTTAGGTTGATCTACACTTCATTGTATGATGAAGTTTTTTGTGGTTAGCCAAAATCTCAGTATTGAGACATCAGACCACCCAAACCAAACATTAGAGATCGTTTATAAGATCCATCTAAATATATCGATGATCCCTGAAAGAATTTGAACATTGCAATCATATCATTAATTTTCTATAAATTCATAAGAGTATAAGATAATGCATGATTGATTATCGTCAGTGATTTGTATGTGGCGTCATCTGGGAATAATTTCTGTAATAGACTACGTGGTAAGCAAGCTAATTTTATGGTAATTCTTTTAGAACTTCTAGAAGACGACAATAATATTGGTTTGTCTACCAAGTACAATAATACAGCGAACTAATACTGGGTTAGAATTACAATTCGATAATAGTTAAAAATAAAATATACTATTATCTAGTTTAATTTGACAGAATTCAACAAAATAATAGTCAGACGAAAAAAACAATAGTCTTATTCATCTATTTTACTTCCACATCCAGTGGAAGTATAGTAACGACAAAAAAATTTTTAAAAATTTTTATTGTTCAAATAGGCTTAGAATGTCACGAAACGTCGAGATTTTAAGTTTGAACGAAAAAAAATTTTCTGTCTGTCGGTCTGTCTGTCGGTCTGTCTGTAACTTTTTTTGTGCGCACGTTTACTCTGGAACCGTTTGAGATATTGACTTGAAATTTGGTACACATATGTACTTTAACGAGATCTAGAACTAGATTATTTTCATCTTGTTCCGTCGAAGGGTTGGAGGGTAAATTGGGGTAAATTTGGAGAAAATAGGTAAATCAAGCAGCTAAGAGTCCATAAAATTGGTATTTAGTATATACAAGAGAAGCTAAGGTCCCAAAAAAAGTTTTGGCATTAGCCACCCCCATTACCACCCCCACCCCATTATTAAAGGGGATGAAAAAAAATTATGATTTAGTGTGTGTACAAGAACCAGAAACCTCAAAATATTTTTTTACTTCATCCACCCCCATTACCATCCCCCATCACCCGCTACCGATGTGGGGTATCGTTTTATGGGTTTTTGGGGTAGAGGATTTCAAATATTATATTATTAAAGTTCCATAAACAATTATTTCCACATACAAATTTTTTTCGTTGTGAGTGACTTGGATAAAAAATTTGGATGTGGAAGTAGTGATTCCTTGGGCAGCGGTTTTTTAAGTTAATGTTTGTTTTGTTGTACCACAACTTTTTATTAATTAAAATAACAATCACCTATTGTTTAAAAATACCATCAATATAATTTAGTTTAACAAAATTAACGATATTGTTAGTTAACCATTTTTTTTTGTTGAATTTACCCATACTATTTCTTTGAGTGTAGGAGACAATGTGCAATGGCCCTTGAAGAACATTTTTTTAACTAATTTTTTGTAACGTAGTTCCTTTTTTATCTAACTCAATGTGCACAAATAACATGATAAACAGACTAAAGCCTCAGATGCAATGGCAATGTCTTTAAAGTATATTCAGTAATCTATTTGAAGAATGGCTTTGAAATAAAAGGTTCAAATGTAATAAAAACAAAGAAAAAAATGCGTTTTTCCAGATATCAGAGAATGTAAAGCTAGGCTTGATATATTGTATGTAATGGTTAGTAATAATAGGGGCTATAACGGATTGTATAAGTTAACCAAAAGAAACCATAATACAAAAGAAGAAAAGAAATTACGATTAAGATACAGGGTGATTCACGTTGGCCGTTCGGTAGAAGTTTTTCAAGTTGCAGTTGGATTACAAACTTGAAACTTGGTATGCAGCCATAATCGATCATGCCCGTCTATCTAAAATATTTTCAGTCCTCCAGCTATACAGGGTGTGTCAAAAGTCGGTACCAACTTTCTTATTTTAAATGGAAACCTACAATTTTTTTTACATGATTCGATTGGCCTTCCAATTCTAAGTTTAGACATAGACAACCCAAGTTATGTTAACTTATCTGTTACAGGTTTTGATACATGTCAATTTTTTTGAAAAAAATTGCCACTGTAGTAGTTTACGAACAAATTTGTATCTCGCAAACCGTTCAAAATTAAAACCAAATTGATGAAGCAGTTAGCTGGAAGTCCAGGCTAACACCCAATGTCCCATCGGTGGTCCTATCTTGTACCATACGGGCGCAGGCGATTTTCAAATGTCGCAAAAAAAAAGTCGTCAAAAAGTCGATCTTGTCAAATGGCACCTACTAATTTTTTTTTGACATCATTCGAAAGAAAATTGAATTTTAGGGTGGGTGAGTTGCTTAAGCATTCCCTATACCTAACTTCATCCCCTATCGAGTTATTCAATAAAAATCAAGAAATACCTTATACTGCCGAGATATTGCTTGGTTTTTCAAGGATGCCATGGAAAAAAAGACAATTCTAACAATTTACTTAAAAATATGTATGCATATCTCCAGTCGTTTTTGAGTTATTGGCATTTATTGTAGTAGGCTTTGGAAAAAAAATGCCAAGTATCAAACCTAGCCTTTATTGTGTCATTGTTATTTTATTGTTTCAATTAATTCGTGCAATTTTCATCATGGAACATTATTCGAATGATGTTGTCTTTGATTTGTTTGTAATTTATGGTGAAAATAACATGACAGAACATGCCGTGCGTTCAGTTCCAAGTATTCACATCTACCGCAAATGACAACAGGTAAATTTCTTAGGCTTAAAAATAATTTTTTTGATGATGGAAAGGTAGTTAAGCCTCTTGTGAGAACTAAACCTATAACAGGAAATGAAGATACTGAAATTAACACCCTGGGATATTTTCAAGCATATCCACGTGTTTCCATCAGAACAGCATCTGCTGATTTGGGAATTTCTTATACCTCGTTGCAAAGAATTCTTTGTCGTCATAAGTTACATCCTTATAAATTTATAAGGCTACAAAAACTACATCTCGGGGACTACGTACGCAGGATAAACTTTTGCGAAGAATTTCTGATAAGGATTCATGATCGTAATTTTTTTACCAAAAATGATCTGGACAAACAAAGCAAAATTTTGTCAACGAGGATATAATCGAAAAAAATCCACATTTTTGGGCTCACGAAAATCCTCGTATTGTAATGGAGGTGGAAAATCAAATTCAATTTCGTATTAATGTTTTCTGTCTGTTAATGGACAGTGAGGTGTGATGAAAACTTGAATGGCGAGGGTTATTTGAGAATCTTAAGAGAAGTTGTGGAAAACTACCTGGATGATATGCCGCTCAATCGACTTATCAATCGTTGGTATCAAATGGACGGAGCTCCAGAACATTTGACTAGAGCCGTAGATGCCAAATTAATGGAACTCTTTGAAGATCGTTGGTGGGGAAACAGTCCATCACTTTGGCCCGCCCGATCTCCGGATCTTACTCCTTTAGATTTTTGTTTATGGGGTTGGATCAAAGAATTAGTGTACACAAATTCGATTTTAAATTACGAAGACTTGAAAATAAAGATAGTTGGAGCTTTTGATCGTTTGGAACCTTTCGAAATTCGGAGAGCAACGCAGTCTGTTCAGGAGCGTATTGTAGACTGTCTCAATGAAACCGGTGCACAGATTGAGCATTCGTATTGAAATAAATTACTTTGTTGTTATTTGCTATTGCAATACGATTTTTGAATAAAAATTTAAATGAAACGATTATTTCCAAAGCCCTTGAGGAAAAAAAATAATATTTCTTTAAAAAAATGCCAATAACTCAGTGGCGGCTGGTGAAATTTCAATATTTTTTTCTCGTCTGTGGCGCATGGGACCCATACGAAATTTGGGAAATAATATCTAGAGAAGCACTTCTCTAATGACCCCTAAAAAATTTTGAAAAAGCAGTTTGCGAAAAAATTTTTGAAAATTCGTTAGCCTCCCCTGGGTCTAGGGACTCCAGTTTATTTTTATTTTTTTTGTTATATGCATTTGACTTTTCATAAAAATACAATAGATTTTGAAGTTTGTGAAAATATTTTCATTACTAACTGAAATACAATGAACTGAAATTTTGTAATTTACAATTTAACAAATTACAATATTTCAATTCGTTGTATCTCAGTTAGTAATGAAAGTATTTTCATAAACTTCAAAATCTGTTGTTGTATTTTTATAAAAAGTCAAATGCATATGACAATAAATAATAAAAATAAACAGGAGCTCCTACACCCAGGGGAGGCTAACGAAAAATTTTTTCGCAAACTGCTTTTTCAAAATTTAGATGTTATTTCCCAAATTTCGTATGGGTCCCATGCGCCACAGACGAGAAAAAAAATATTGAAATTTCACCAGCCGCCGCTGCAATAACTCAAAAACGACTGAAGATATGCATATATATATATTTTTAAGTAAGTTGTTAGAATTGTCTTTTGTTTCCATGGCATACTTGAAAAACCAAGCAATATCTCGGCAAGATAAGGTATTTCTTGATTTTTATTGAATAACTCGATAGGGGGTGAAGTTAGGTATAGAGAATGCTTAAGTAACTCACCCTAAAATTTAATTTTCTTTTGAATGATGTCAAAAAAAACAGTAGGTGCCATTTGAAAAAATAGACTTTTTGATGATTTTTTTATTGCGACATTTGAAAATCGCCTGCGCCCATATGGTACAAGATGGGACCACCGACGGGACATCAGGTTAGCCTGGACTTTTAGCTAACTGCTTCATCAATTTGGTTTCATAATTTTGAATGGTGTACGAGATACAGATTTGTTTGTACACTACAATAGTAGCAATTTTTTTTTCAAAAAAAAATTGATATGTATCAAAACCTGTAACAGATAAGTTAACATAACTTGGGTTGTCTAAACTCAGAATTGGAAGGCCATGTAAAAAAAAATGTAGATTTCCATTTAAAATAAGGAAGTTGATACCGACTTTTGGCACACCCTGTATAGCTGGAGGATTGAAAATATTTTAGGTAGAACGGGCATGATCGATTATGGCTGCATACCAAGTTTCAAGTTTGTAATCCAACTGCAAGTTGAAAACTTCTAACTAACGGCCTACGTGAATTACCCTGTATATGGTCAATTGTAAATGAGATTAAAAGTAAAACAAAAAATTATGTAATTATACAAGGTCAAGAAATTGCCATCGATACTGCATGTAAGTTTAATGGCTAATTGTAAATGCTATGCCACAACTGCTATCACAGATGAGAGATTTTCCAAACTGTGATAATATAGAAATAATAAATCAAGTTTGTAAAACCAGTAAACCCTGCTGAAGTTAAAGATAGTAATGAATCTGAAAAATTAAATGAGTAGTGGTGAAGATGAAATCCCCCAAGTCTAATGAAATGTTGCATACAAGAAATAGTAGAACCACTTAGTTATATTATAAAGAACTAACTGAGATTTGATATTTTCCCATATAAGCTGAAGATGACTCTCGTAGTTCCAGTATACAAAAAGGGCGATAGTTCCTTGGTAGAAAATTACAGCCCCATTAACCTACCTCCATCATTCTCAAAATTTTTTTGAAATGTCGATGTGTAATAGACTCACAAATTTTATTACCTTCTGTAATAATTTTAACAACATTCAACATGCCTATCTAAAAGGATGTTCTACGCAAACCGCGTAGTCAGTTTACTTAAAAAATTTTAGAATCTCTAGAACACAAAGATTTATCATTGGCCGTGTTTTTGGACCTATCTAAAACTTATCACAGCTTTGGATCATTAAATATTTCTTGTTTGCTTTGTAAACCAGACTTGGAAATAAAGTTGTATTAATTATTATTATTATTAATATTATCTTGGTAAATGTTTGTTTTCCATAAAATATTCTTAGAAAAATTGCCTGGAAGTAAATAACACATTTTCCGCCTCCTAATAAAATGAGACTGTTTAATTTAATATTTATTTCGGCCACTCTATATACGAATAACCTACAACTCGGGTTATTGTTAAATATTCATTAATTTTCCCTAGGGAACAGCGATAATCCCAGAACTTTTGAGCTTAAGTCGTGTAGAAGCCTGCAGTACCGCATAGAAAGCGCTCGCAAAACTGCAAACAACCTTTCTATTCCGATTATGTTTATGAATATTTGTAACCTTCACTTAAATGCCTACAAATATTTAAAATAGACGATGGTTTACGTATTATGTGGAATAGTTGATCTGTGGGTTTTACGCAAAGAACTTTAAACCAAGAACTCTAAATCCAGTGCCGGTTTACTCACTAGGCACTCTAGGCACGTGCCTAGGGGCACCGACGGTCTGAGGGGCGCCAAAGGCGCTCCTCAAAACAATAATTCTGAAAAAAAAAAACCGAAATTTTGAAATCTAAAACATAAAATGCAGAGACGCCTGTAATACCTACCTATTATTTAGTGTTAATTCTTAAATCATCATAAAAGCGAACAGCAAACATCAAATGGATAATGATAATGACGGATTTAATTAGATTTTGGATTGGAGAAATGCTAAAATTTATTAGACCTAAAGGTCTTACCTCTACATTTCCTAACATAGAAGTCGCTTTACGAAGTTTGGCAGTTATGAACTGTTAAAACATTAAAATATGTAAAAAATTATTTAAGAAATTCGTTAGAAAACGAAAGAATATAAGTGAATTAGCTTCTTAAAGAGGAAGAAATTTCCAATAAAAAAGTCCCAACTCCCGAAACTCTACCTCTAATATTAATAATTTTAATTTAATGTTGGAAATAGCGGCGAACACTAAGCCGTTACAATGCTCTGAAACCGGCCGTAATAAGTAAAAATATTTTTTTATGTTATTAAATATTAATTTAAAAATTTTTGAAAATTATGGTATTATTTAGACACTCAAAGGAACAATATCCCGTTGGAAAAAAATGTTTCACCGATTTTTCATAAAATGAGCCTATTGTTAATTAATAATTTTTTTTAGAGTTTGCGTTTATATATCAAGTCGGATAATTGTTAAACAAAAGCGACTAAAATTATTTCGTTTCGTAGAGACTTTATGTCAACTATACTTTATGGGATTATGACATTGCGATGTTTTTAATTGTTATAGTCTATTAGTTATTAATTATTTAACTTAACAAAAAACTAAAAAATGGAAAAGTGAGGTTGAAAATTTTTTTTTATTAATTTTAATTACTACTGTTTTTATATTCAAAAATACTATAAGATTACATAAACTTTAAATTTTTATTGCTATTTGTTTAAATAAATTTTATAAACAAATAGATAAATTACGTATTTTTGAAAAAAAAAAAAAATTTAAATTATTAATAATGGAGATAGTTTCGGAAGTTGGGACTTTTTTATTGGAAATTTCTTCCTCTTTAAGAATCTTTCTTTAAAATTTCTTAAATATTAAGTTTTCGAGTTATTTGCAAAAAATGAAACTCGTTATTTTTTCAATCTTCATTTGTTTATAACTTTTGCAATTGTTTTTGTGCGGGTTTGAAATGTTTGCACATTTTTCTAGACGTCATTCTGTATCCAATGAGCCATCACTTATATTTTTACGAGCTTTGTCAAGCATTAACACAGCTATGAACTTGTGAACTAGTCTAATATATCAGTTTGCATCTGAGAAAGCAAAAAAAAAAAGATTTTTTAAGTCTGCAAAGACAATTTGTTTTGTTTTGTGTGTTTCGTTTTATTTAATGATATATTTCTAGAACCTAGATTTGTTTAGTTTTAAATATTTTTTATTATTTGTTGGCTTTTTTAGTTGCATAGTTTTTGTTGAACCGTTTTTTCCAAGTCTTTTTTGTTTGCTGTTTTTTTTGTCCTATACTTGTTTTTCAATAAAATATAACAAAAATTAGTTTTTCATCTGTACTTACTTTTAAACAAATGTAGGTTGGTTCAGGTTCGTCTTAAGATAACAAAATTAAAATTAAAGAGCAATAAAAACCCCAAAAAAATAATTTTTTGGCAAACTATTCAAAGTGGTGCCTCAAAAAATTTTCGCCTGCGGCACCATTTTGTTTACCAGCCAAAAATTTTCGCCTCCGACGAATTTGCCTGCGACACTAGCTTTCGCCTTCGGCTCCATTTCATTTATCCACCAAGGGGGGCGCCAACAAATTTAGTGCCTAGGGGCGCACAAGTTCATAAACCGGCACTGCCTAATTCTAACAAAACTTAAAGCAAGAACATTGCACCAAGAACTCTAAATGTAACATATTCTAAGACAGGAACTTTACACATACTTGGATTTTCGGGCATTTTTTAGGTGTTTTTTGAGGTTAGGTCAAAATTCCTAACTGATCGGCTAATTCTGACCTCATATTCAGTTTCAGCGCCCCAAATTGCGTATAGATATAGATCAGTTTTTATTTAAGCCTTTTATTTACTTGTTTGGGATTTTTCGGATATTTTTAAGGTGCTTGTTGAGATTAGCAAAAATGCAAGAGCCAATCGGGCAAAACGGACAACGCATTCGTGTTCAGTGGGTCAAAATGCATGGGAATACATAGGTCTGCCTTCTCGCACTTGACTTTTTTCTTGTGTGCCTGTGTTATGGGACCACCGAAAGTTTCTTAATTTTAATGAACATTCGTGTATATACATACATACGTGAGATGTGTCTAACATTTTATATAAACAAAATTTCAATTAGTAAATTTATAGCAAATTAGTCTGTTCTTGAATTTTCCTCAGGTTCCTTTGTTATTTGTGTACTTACTTTGTTTTGACGGGAATTAAAAAAAGACGTTTGTAAAGTAATCAAGGAGCTGTGTTCAATTTAGGCAATGTTATTTATATTCTCAATTTATTTTACCTTTGAATTTAGGATAGGTATGTATTCCAGTTCAACCTTATTGTATCAGCTTTTACTAAAGATAAAATACCCAATTTGTTCCCTTCTAAACTCGTTGTTGATATCAAAGAAGCTTCACTTAAGAGTAATGTTACTGAAATCTCGCACACGATCTCTCACAAAGCCTAGTATTTTCTAAAGTTTATAAAACGTATTTTGCCATTGAAGTATTCATACTTTCACTTACAATCGATTTTGTTCAAAAATAGCCGAAGAGTAATTACTGATACGTACACATTATGTTTTTTGTTATTGTTGCAATGCAAACTACTCAAACGATATATGTTCATATATCAGGCGTTAGTTTTTTGTCAAACAAACGCAGTTCTTGTTTTGAGTAAGTAGTTCATATGAATTTTTATAAACAGAAAAAAGAAAATACCTATACAGAATTTTAGAATTCTCCACCGATTGCAGTAATTTTTGAAGATTTTTCTATAAACAGAAAAAACATTCAATTTTTCAAGCTATTTTGGAAACTTTCAATCAGATGTACAGCCTGTAGCACGTGTTCTAGAATAAAAATAATTATATATTTATATAAACTGGAATATTAAGGACACTTCAGGAAACATCAGGAACACTGACCATTTCTTTGCTGAAAAGGGCAAAGTTCAGAGAGACTATAAAGTTCTGTACTGTTGTTATCCACAGAACTTAGTTAAAGAGCATGATAAATATTTCAGCCTGAGAAAATCCTGCCAGCGGATGAATGTTGAAGCATAACACAGTGACGTGTCATATTAAAAAAAAATTAAAAACTAAAAAAAAAATTAACCGCCTTCGAAGGACGTCATTAGAAATTATGAAATAATATTTCTCCATCCCAGTTAATTAATTTTATTACACTCCTAAGGCCCGGTACAAATAGTGTTATTCACCAGCTAAATATGCCTTACCCCTAGGATAACCTATCCGGCATCTAGCCCTTCGGATAACGGTTTAATCTAAAGGATAAAAATAGCCACGCCCACGCGGTTCCGCTGTGATTGACAGACTTGCTATTTTATCTTCCAACTCAACTTTTTAATAAAATTATACAAAAAAATATTTTTAAGAAAAAGCTTTTATTTGAAAAACTACTAAAAAGTAAAAATATTTTTTTTAAGATTCATACACCGGGAAACCAAAAGCTTTGGGGGCGGTCATATAGCGCTACTGCATAGTTACTTTGCTCAACTGACCGCCCCCAAAGCTTTTGGTTTCCCGGTGTATGAATTTTAAAAAAATTATGTTTACTTTTTAGTACAGTTTTTTCAAATAAAAGCTTTTTCTTAAAAATATTTTTTATATAATTTTATTTTTTACTTTTTAGTCTACTTATTTTGCAGACAGGCAGACCAAACCCTTTCATTTGCCATCGCCATCTACCCTTCCCTCTCCCGTCTTCTCACCTCTATAACACTACTTCCCACTTCTTCCCACACCTTTCCCACCTCTTCCTCACCTCTTCCCCACCTCTTCTCACCCCATCCCCACCTCTTCCCACCCCTTCCCCATCTCTTCCCAACCCTTCCCATTCCTTCCCCACCTCTTCCCACTCCTTACCCTCCCCTTCCCCACCTTTTCCCACTCCTTACGCTCCCCTTTCCCACCTCTTCCCACCCCTTCCCATCCTTTCCCCACCTCTCCCACGTCCGCCATATTCAATTTAGAATGACGTCACATAGTTTATCGTATTTTACTCGTCAAACCCTTTCATTTGATACCCATAACAAGGGGGTTGTGAAGAAAAAGCCGATCCGCCATCTCGAGACGTACGCCATATTGAATTTAGAATGACGTCACATGGTTTATCGTATTTTACTCGTCAAACCCTTTCATTTGATACCCATACCAAGAGGGTTGTGAAGAAAAAGGCGATCCGCCATCTTGGGACGTCCACCATATTGAATTTAGACCGATAACGGCTATACTATGTTGCATTGTCACCGGGCTTATACACGTGTGCCAAATTTCAAAGCTGTAGCTTAATTAGAACTAATCGAAATTCAGCTTGCAAGATTTGACCTAACTAACAAACAAACATACAAACATTGCAAGTTAATAAAAGCTTTTAAAAATTTGGTTTGTCACTTCCACATCCAGTGGAAGTATAGTAACGACAAAAAAATTTTTAAAAATTTTTATTGTTCAAATGGGCTTAGAATGTCATGAAACGTCGAGATTTTAAGTTTGAGAAAAAAATTCTGTCTGTCGGTCTGTCTAACTTTTTTGTGCGTACGTTTACTCTGGAACCGCTTAAGATATTGACTGAAATTTGGTACACATATGTACTTTAACGAGATCTGGAACTAGATTATATTTTCATCTTGTCCCGTCGAAACGTTGGGGGGTAAATTGGGGTAAATTTGCGGTAAATAGGTAAATCAAGTAGGTAAGAGTCCATGAAGTTGGTATTTAGTATATACAAGAGAAGCTAAGGTCTCAAAAAAATTTTTGGCATTAGCCACCCCTATTACCACCCCCGCCCCATTATTAAAGGGGATAAAAAAAATGGTGATTTAGTGTGTATACAAGAACCAAAAACCTCAAAATATTTTTTTACTTCATCCACCCCCACTACCGATATGGGGTATCATTTTATGGGTTTTTGGGGTAGAGGATTTCAAATATTATATTATTAAAGTTCCATAAACAATTTCCACATACAAAATTTTTTCGTTGTGTGTGACTTAGATAGAAAATCCGGATGTGGAAGTAGTGATTCCTTGGGCAGCGGTTTTTTTAATATAAAAAACATTTATAAAATGATATTACAGGGTGCTTATATTGCAATATGCAAATTTTAAATACTTTGTCCTAACAAAATAAGACTATTTTTGTAAGTTGGAAATCTGGCCTAATTTTAGCAGTCTATTTTATTAATCACTAATATTGAAAAATTATTTGAATGGATTTTTAAATGTTCGCCTGGAGCCAGTTTATGGCTACAAGCTAAAAATGCGATACAAACATAAAAATGAAAATAAACTTAAAAAACTTAAAAAATTTCAGGTGATGCACACAAAATCATAAGCGATCATCAAAATGACGCGGATGTCATAAGCCGGCAACAAACTACAGTAGGGGGTCTTTTCTAGATCTATTAAAGCATAAAACTTCCTTACTTTACAGTGTCTTAAATTGGCAACACTTACTTTGGGAAGTATACCGGGTGTAAAAGGATCATGGTACACATCCCTTCTCTCATTTAGTTTTAAAGATGATTGAAATTTGGGATATCCCATATACATAATTAGCGGCACTTTTTGACATACAAGTGATTTTTCTTTCTTCTTCTTCTTCTTTTAGCGGGGCGACTGAGAGTCGCCGCACTCAGGCCTTGCGGCCCATTGTGCTACCGCTACAAATTTATTGAATTCCCCCATCCAGGCCGGATTCTAACCCAAAGACCAAAACCCTTCCTATAGGGGCATTCCTTATTTCCTCCGGCACCGGAAAACCAACGCCGAAATGTTTGTGCCTCAAGTACATAAGACTAGGGCAGGAAGTAAGGACGTGGATGGAAGTCTCCTCCTCGTCTACGCAGAACCTGCAGTCGGGGTTGTCAACCACCCCCATAGTGTGCAGGTGTTTTCTGAAAGAGCCGTGTCCAGTCAAAAGACCTACCACGGTTCTGACCTGTTTCCTGTTTAGTCGCAAGATTTGTTCTGCTCGCTTCGGCAAGGGCCCCGAGTTCAGGAGCCTCGCTTGCCGGAGTCCTGGGTAGGAGGCCCAGAAGTCAAAAAACTGGGACCGTGTTCAGTCTTCTACTGACTTCTTGGCATTTGATCTAGGGTAACCGAGAGCCGGCTCCGGACCCAGTAGGGGCCTCTGAGAGCCCCCTCTTGCCAGAGCGTCTGCCCACTAGTTACCCTCGATGTCGCTGTGTCCTGGCACCCAGAGAAGCCTGACCCATTTGGATGAGCCAAGTTCACAGAGAGCCTGTTTACAGTTTTGAACCAGGATTGACTTGGTCCGGACTGATGCAAGGGCCTTGAGGGCCACTTGACTGTCGCTACATATATATATGTGCCTGTTGGAATATTTCCTTTGGATATTCTCCTGTGCGCAGACCAAAATAGCATTTCGGTCTGGAATACCGGATTTTTCTTTCACTTCCGGTTTCGCCGATTTTTAAACGGAACACTCTGTATATTATTGCATTTCTGAATTCTGCATAATTTTCTGAATCCAACGATACCAAATAAGTGACATTTCAAAAGTCAATATTTTTTATAATATAATTTTTAGTTTTCCATTTAAGTGTGCGATGACGGTTCCCCGACTTATTCTAAATGACTCGTGTAATGCTAGAGAAATCGAAATCTTGTCAAAAATACTGAATTACGTGATTTATGAGCAAATAAAGTTCATCAAAATGGTTTTTGGGGCAAAATTCAATTTTTTCAAATGGAACCATATTGGTACCGTGGTACCATTTATTGGTACTATTAATAAGGAATTTATTCATATGTCGTATTAAAATGTGCGATAAATACAAACACAACTACATACTACTCTAAAATCATCTATTCCAAGTAACCTATGTCGACAAAGGAAAAACAAATATTGACGATCAGCAAAGGAGAAGAAAACAGGGACACACACTTCACGTCCTGCGGTCTATCAGGACATTTATTTTTTTGTAACAGAAAAATAGAGGACCACCATAGATTATATGGTTCCACAGAGGATACGAAGCTAACCTACTTAAACATTCACTCACAAAATTGATAACAAAATTTTCGTTTTTTCCAAAAAACCGATGATGGAGAGAAAATACAATACACTACACAGATTGAATATGATGGTTATATTAATTTGCTGCTCCATATTTATAACATTTGAAGAAAATATGATCCAAGTCACCTTACAAATATCACAATTCTTTGAAGGCAGAACATTTATTTTACGCAAATGTGCTGGATAACAGGCATGTCCAAATTTGAGGCGTATTATTGTTGTGATATATTTTCTTGGGCATGCATAATTTTCATGCCAAAACTTAGATGGGACGTCAGGACGAATATATGTAATATGTATATCTTGTGGGATTACAGTGGCAGAACTCCCGCCACAACTCTAACCATTCACTTCAAAATTTGGATTTTAAAATGCTGAAGGAGTCAGCCAGACAGATTTAGATTTCTTTGTTCCAATGGAAAGTCCTAGTCGATGCTTTCCTTGGCCAAAGAGTCGACAATTAAATTATTTTTTATGCCAATGTGAGCTTTACTAAGACAATTGTGTAAGAATATGCAATCCCATAAGAAACTGTTTCTTTAGTTAAAATACTTTGGCGTAAAATGATAATAATGAATAATGATGAATGAATAATATTAATTTAAATTGTAACAATATTGAAAATATATAACAAACGTGTAAATAAATTATGTAAATGTGCAAATAATATATGTTTATGCCAACGTTGGATTCACAAACAAGTTAATGACAAATGACACACAATTTTATCGAGTAAATTACCGGCTGCAAAATTTCATTTTTAAGGTTAAAGGTATAAGGTATAAGTTTGACGCGTATGTTTGTATGTCTGTCTGTCTGTGGCTTCATATCTCTTCAACGGGTGATATGATTTTGATGTAGTTTTTTTATTTGAAAGAGTATTTTGTCGAAAAGGTTATAGGCCATATTAGATTTTAATGTTTGGTCGCCATCTTGTATTCGCCATGTTGAACTTATCTAGAAATTGTCCGATTGAAGTAAAATTGAATATGTGCAGACAATTATGGTAGCCGAACATGATTTAGGCCTCATTTTGATTCGGTCATATGAATCTGGTACGATTAGATACATTGATCGGGGTTTTTTAAAAATGTTCAATTTTACTTGTAGTAATTTGCTATTAGTAGACACGAGAAAGCTTTGTCGTCCAACTCCTATCCTGGTGGGATTTGTGTGGGAGGTTGATTCCGCCCGTCTCTGAGACTGCACTAAATACTCATGTAATTGAAAAATTTTATGTTTATCTAATTGTTTTTATGTAGTGTAGCGAAGTAAAAATGGTCGGCTGTGTGATATCTTGGCGGGTGGCGCGGGCCAACCGAAAAGGATGGTAATTTCTAATTCCCGCTTCAAGGGCCGCTTTCAGAGCACAAGGGGGCATACGCGTAATTAATTACTTTACTTGTAAATGCTTGTTCGAGTGTGCAAATCTAATAGCTATTTCATTTATATATTTCTCCTTTAACGACAAATCTTATCAACTGGAAAACTTTAGTGTACAACTTCAACATTCTTAATATACAGTCAAATACATATTTAAATCGCCTAATACTACGTATTCCATATAAAAAACTATACAGGGTGTTCGCTGTATACGTACAAATATTTTGCATGATAATACATATATTGACCCAAAAGAAGCAAAAAAGTCTCTTATAAAATTTTTGCTTTACTCCAACGGTTTTGCTTAAAATAATTATTTTCTAAAAAACCGATATTTTCAGGCCAGTAGTATTCGGGTATAATATATAAAATATTGTGTAGGTCAGTATTTCAGTACAGTTCAATGTCATTTTGCGACCTACAGCTCCATTTTTATTATGTTTATTGTACTGATAACGAGACATAAAAAACTTAAAAAAAGCCGGTGTCTGTTTCATAAAAGGAATCCGCCGCTGTCGGTATCTGCGGTTCAAAGAAAATGTTCATACCTCGTTGTTTAGCAATCATACAGTGTTGTCAATGTGCTCGATTTATCTAGTTTTAACGTAAGAATAATAAAACGGTGTAATGAACGAGGTGACGAATTAAGTGTTTATTGAAAAATTAACCGTTACTCGAACTGAACTGGTTCAGAGGAGCAGCAGTAGACAGCTTTCAGCGAGAACCTGAAGATGGCAGATGGGATTCTACCGAAATGTCGGTTAGATACCCGTGACTCCAGCAGAAGCCTATCAACTACGCGGGAAAACACCCGGAAGTACAACAACACTTCATTTAACACCCCACCCGAGAAAACCTGTAAACCACCGAATACCAAATCGCCGCCAGTGAGCTTTATACATACTGGAGTGAGCTAGAACAATGGCGGGAGGGTTCTCTGTCTCCCTCGCGTTTATAAACTATGTATTAAGCAACAGAGACAGGAAACCTGCGGATGCGAGACCCCCCCCGTCATTATGCAAACACACTTCAGTATGTATAGAGCTCACTGATCGCCGCAAACTTTGCGCAATCAGTAGCGTAGTGCACGAACTTCGGACGGGTCAGTGTAACAGAAAATAGCGGAGTTCTGGGGTGCTTGACCGGCCCCAAAGGCACCGGTCCTTCGGGCATTTGCCCGAATGCCCGGCCTTCCAATCCGTCCCTGGCAAAAAAGCCTACTTTATATGTCGATTGTAGATAAACAGTATTTAACACAATAAAATTGTACAAAAAATGTCTAATGTAAACAAAACTGTAAAAAAAAATGTCGGTTAGCTTTCTTGTGAGTGACTTAATAGGTAGCGCACGCCACAGGAAAACGGTAGCGGAATCAGGAATCACATATTTCTTCTTCTTCTTATTCGAAACGTCTTGACAGGCGTTTTGGCCTCCCTTTGCTGTAGGTATGGTACGTCTGATAGTATCACGCGGTTGTTTGTTTGGAGCGCAGCCTCGCCGAGGCTCTTTCCCATCAGCTCATTGGTGACATGAGTCACTGATTTTCCCAGGACTATTAAGAGTTCCATATTATCCTCTTTTCGGTTAATGCTGTTATGAAGCTAGAAAGTCGCTTTGGGAGACGAATTTTTAATATTTGCACTACAATCTTGTGTACGGGGGCGAGCGTAGAGGCGACTTCAATGTGAATATCAGTCGATATTCCGTTGAAGCAACGTCGAGCGCGGTTAGTACTTGGATGGGTGACCATCTTGGGAAATACAGCGTTCTCGTCCCACCTTCTAGCGGCTTGTATATCAGGGTATACGCGGAAGTTACGTAATTTCAGACGAGGATTACGTAGTGGATATACCATCCTTCGGAGGGGATGTAAAGCAGGCGGTCCCTTGTCTATTAAATGTTAGGCAAGTAAAAGATCCCTACTCTTCTTAAGGGAAGAGGTTCGGCAAAATCTCCAGGTTGGGGGGTAGCTCGTCTCCTGGCGTCGATGACAGGCCTTGGTAGCGGAAATGGGGCGACGTTAAATAAAAAAAAAACCTTGTGTACAGACGATGTAACATTTTTGGTTGCAGTCCCTAAAGCTTGCTCACAATGTATTATTAGGCTCGGCTTTGATAAGTAACATCTTAGTCAAATAGATACAACCGCTGATTAAGCCGTTTAACAATTGATGATGCTAACTTGGTTGTCGAAAGGCATGTCGAATGTAGCGTTAAGTGATTTTGAGAAAATTATTTCAGTGCAGTGTCACAACAAGTGTAACTCCTTCAGGAATTAAGGAAAATGTTCGCCTTAAGAGTGCCATCTATTTTCAGAGGGATAATTAATTTTTTGCCTGTTCCCTTTGTACAAATTTACATTTTAATTAAATATGTGGAACTTAAGTAAATAATCAGCTTAATTTCTAGCAGTCATAAAAAATAACAGCTCTTATGGGCTCCGTCTTGATTTAATTACTTCATTTCGTAAATAACATCAACTCATTTAGGACGGAGCTATCTAATTCATTACTAAAATTAAAATATAATGTAACGTTTACAAACACCATAAATTATACACTCTATTTCGCCCAATAAATCAATCTACACACGATTACTTATATATTCTAATTGAATTATAGTCTGGTCAATTTACGAGAAATAACCCACCTAACCCCAAACAAATTAATACAAAAGTTTGTCAACTGAATTTGCTATCATTTGGCATGAATATTAACGTAGGAAATATCTAGTTTAATCTGACCACTGGAAAAGGGTAATTTTCAAGATGGCGGACTGATATTCTGGTGAAGATAATTCACTGCAAATGTTGCAATTCCTGCAAGACTCTCTGTTGTTATTATAGTAAAGAAATAGTACCATGTTCTTTTGTCTGTGTATCTTGCCAAATTGAAGACTGTGATAGATCATTAGAAATAAAAAAGGCATTTTTATGCTAGCTGACTGAAATAAATAACTGAGAGCTGGGATACTTCAGTGGCCGAGTGCCGACGGGCGGGTCTGCTGTTGCTGGGTTGTCATATCTCTCGTGTTACATGGATGTACATACCTAACCCGCAAATACGTGCACTGTATCAAAGAGGCTGAGTAGTGGATTGTGGGAGTCTGAAAAATACCAGAAAAACCCGACTATTGTCTGATGCAACCAAAGTAGTTCTCCCTCCGTTTTCGAGGATGCTGAACACCGCAAATAGCCAAAAACCACTTCCAAACGGGGTCAAACGCGTATTGATCATGTTTCACGGAATCTAACTTATTGGTCCCCCGTTTTCGAGCACGCCAATTATGGGGAGGACCGTGGGACGCGTGTCTGACACCCGCCCACCCCCTCAACGGCCAATAACCACCCTCCAAAAGGGTGAGAGCACTCTCATCATACCACTGGACAAACAGGTTTCCCTTCCATTTTCGAGCATGCCGAACACGGAGAGGACCACGAATCGAGTGCTCACCTCCTCAATGGCAAAAAAATACCCATTCGAATTTTCGTAATGAGTGTAACTGTACGGGTTCAAAGAACGTAAAAAATAAATTTAAAATAAAAAATAAACACATTTTATATATTTCACTTCCACATCCAGTGGAAGCGAGAGTGGAAGAATAGTAACGACAAAAAAAATTTTAAAAATTTTTATTGATCAAATAGGCTTGGAATGTCATGAAACGTCGAAATTTCAAGTTTGAGCGAAAAAAAATTCTGTCTGTCGGTCTGTAACTTTTATTGTGTGCACGTTTACTCTGGAACCGTTTGAGATATTGACTTGAAATTTGGTACACGTATGTACTTTAACGAGATCTAGAACTAGATTATATTTTCATCTTGTTCCGTCGAAGGGTTGGGGGGTAAATTGGGGTAAATTTGTAGTAAATAGGTAAATCAAGCAGGTAAGAGTTCATAAAATTGATATTTAGTATAGACAAGAGAAGCTAAGGTCTCAAAAAAATTTTTGGCATTAGCCACCCCCATTACCACCCCCCACCCCATTATAAAAGGGGATGAAAAAAAATGTAATTTAGTGTGTGTACAAGAACCAGAAACCTCAAAATATTTTTTTACTTTATCCACTACTTGTTCAGCATTCTCGAAAACGGGGGGAAGAACTAATCTTTTCGTCCGACTTACACAATCCACTATAGTGTGATCAAGATACGAACCCGGGCCGGGAGAAATAGTATGATACGGGTAAAACAGTGCGGAGATATGACTAAATTCCGTAACTTTGTTGCTAGTAACAGAGAGATCATAACGAAAACGAAAATTGTAAATTAGATATTATCCACTTTTCCAACTTAATAAAATATATTTATTTGGAAACAAACCAATACCAGTGCAATGTCTTTAGCAGACGCCCACTATATTTGATACATAAGCAAAAAATTCGCCATTAGTTAGATAAATAGATCCAAATAAATATTTCTCGAGAGTAAAACATCTTTAGTTGACAGCACGGTGTATCTAACTAAATAACATTTCAAAATATCTCCAGTATTGTGCAACCCGAGTAACGAATCGATTTTTTTTTGATACAAAGTAGAACTTTTTGTTGCCTCTCATTTTAATGTGTTATGATATCTATTCTAGATGCCTGTTTTGTTTTGGAACTAGAAATTCACAAACAATAGGGTCGCCCTTTATGTGAATTGCTGGCAATAAATAACCATAGTTTGTTTTGATTGTTTCTATCAATATCTTTGTTTCTGATTCTGCAGATTTTCATAATAGGATTTTTTTCATTTATTTTAAAGAATAATTTAGATTTATCAAATCCTTTTATTGATTTACTGACAATGCACGTTATGTTATTCGCCAGGAATTAAAATAAATGGTACAAAAGGCCTTTCAAAACCTAACAGTGAAAAATGAACTTATCAATAAATAATGTTGTTGGCCAGAATGCCGTATTACTTCCACATCCAGTGGAAGTATAGTAAAATTTTTAAACATTTTTATTGTTCAAATAGGCTTAGAATGTCATGAAACGTCGAAATTTCAAGTTTGAGCGAAAAAAAATTCTGTCTGTCTGTCGGTCTGTAACTTTTTTGTGCGCACGTTTACTCTGGAACCGTTTGAGATATTGACTTGAAATTTGGTACACATATGTACTTTAACGAGATCTAGATCTTATATTTTCATCTTGTTCCGTCGAAGGGTTGGGGGGTAAATTTGGGTAAATTTTGAGTAAATAGGTAAAAAAAATTTCAGAAACATGCAATCTTGACACGTTCATATTTTTCAAAAAACACCATTGAGACGGCTAAACGATGTCGCGACGTAAAGAGGAAGTCTTCCAGATAAACCTGATCGTAAATTGCACGGCGAAATTCGAAAATTCGGCTCGGCATGAACGAATCAAAAGTAGCATTTTGTGACATTTCAGAATGTTGAAGATGTTTTTCCAACGAATACGTTTAAATTTTAGGTTAGGTTGTGTTCACTGTTAGTTGTTTCTGACAAATGCGCATGCGCATGCGGAATTATCAAAGCCAAAGCAGAATCGGTGTCACTTGACGCCGTCATCCAACCTTCTCGATCTGACGTCACGTTTCAGGAGTGGGTAAAATCGGGCAGATTTTAATCGCTTCTGGAAGAGATTTTTTTTAAAATTTTTTTGTTGTCTATGGGGTTTTTAATGACGTTAGTGTACGATTTTGAGTATTTTAAATTTATTTTATTTTCTGGGCAAGTGCCCTATTGTAAATGAATTTCAGTTAATTACTGGTAGGCAATTATTGTGAGGCCTTTTTTGAAATTATTTTTATTTATTTTTCAATACGTAGCATTACGTGCAACAAATAAATTGCGTAGTAAGATGTTGTTTGCACTTTGCACGTCGAACTTCCTTGATCGATACATATATTTTTGGTAACACGATAATAAATTACTGTTGTTGCTTTTATTGACATGGTTTTAACTAACTTCATTTTTTTACTTCAAGGAAACGTCTAAACTAACTTGACGGCTTACTTAGTTCCATTTCCCCATTAGAAAATCAATTGTTCATTTAAAGCCCTCATAAATCACACAAAATCGTTTACAGGATTTCACTTTATTTAGTAATTTAGGTCGTTAGTAATTAGTCACATATACAAAAAATGCTTTAAGTGAAAAATAAAATTACACAACAGCAAATGTGTTTGAAGCAAAAAATTTGTGTCTAATTACTAGTTTTAATTTGCATTTCGCAATTAAGGGTGTTATATAATTCGATAATTCGTTAGTGGAAGTTTATACGCCACTATTTTTTATTTAATAATGCACCTAATTACTGAAAGAAATGACTGTTTTTACATGTTCAGTTATAGTACAGATAACCAGATAATGTTAGAAAAAACCTGTGTAGTGTATCTACTTTTTGCAAAGGGAAATATTAGGAAATAAACTTTTTAAATTTTTTGACAGTAATTTTTTGTAGGAAATTTCGGCAAATATTCATTAATGCAAAAATATTTTATGTGTGCATTTCGGTAGTGCCTTTACCTGAAGGCTCTTTTTCCTGCCCTAAACATTCCTTCTTGCGTTTTCATGATGTCTCATTAACCACAGACGGAGGGATCGAGCTCCTAAAAACGCTGCAGAAGCATCTTCATTATTATACTCATCGCAAAAACGAACAGTACATTGCATTTGATTTCTAAAACCGGAAATATCGTTCGTAGAGAAAACATTTTCATATCATTGTGTTAGTGAACGAATTCTGAACAACTTTCAAAATGTCCGTCTGTCCGTCCGGCACGTTTCTTGTAAGCACGATAATTTAAGAAGGAAAAGTCTGATTGTATTGAAATTTGGAAAGTAAGTTAAGGTTAGCTTGAGGAAGAACCCTATTGTTTTTGAAGAAAATCAATCAGTAAATAAGATAGTTATTAATCATTTAATTTAAAAATATATACAGGGTGTTTCAGCTAAAAGTCCCCGGGTCATTATCTCGTAAAATAACAAAGATACTTAAAATTTGTAAATCGCGGATAATTCACACCAAAAAAGGTCTTACATCAAGATTGGTAGACTTTAAGGTGGCCTAATAACTCACAATCCCCACCAAAAAATGGCATTAGCCAATGAACAGCTGGTGTGAAATCACACCAGATGCAGGGCCTTATTCAAAATATTGTAAGAATTTGTGTAATGTTAATTAAGCAAAGAACTCGTAACTGGAACGGGCTCGCAGTGACCCGCTTCTGAGGTCGGTGGTAATTATCCTAGCATTTTGAGTCACTGTTCTGCATGTTGGTAATGAGGATAAGTTGTAGAATGTAACACTAGAGATCATCGTAACCAGGCCTGTAGCTAGGGGGGGGGGGGGGGGGGGCAGGATAAGTTTCGCCCGACCTACGGTGATCGTAATGGGGGCAATTTTAACTGTCTTTTTAATATTTTGAAAATTTTTTAATTTTTTCGGATTAAAAAGTTTTTTTGGATTTTTCTAATTAAAAAATTTTTTCTGGATTTCTCCCCCCGCTCATCAAAAAATTTTTCGGACTTTTTTACGGGCCTGCCCTGAAAGCACTTTCTAGCTACAGGCCTGATCGTAACGTCAGACCATGTTTCGGGCCAATACGGACGGTTCTTCTAGAGTGAGATAACTGCGCCGTTACTGCGCGTTCGAAGAACAAAGATAGTCTGACTTTTCACCCCCGCACTGACTTTTTCGCCTAAAAGCTGTATATTAAGGAACCTCATATTCTACAAATCTTGGTCTTAAATAACTGCAGTTAGAATTGTTCCTTCGCAGTGCACAGAGATGGCGCTGCGGTGAGAAATTATTTTTCGATGGCTGGAACCTTGAAACACGATTCATACGATTAATAATTAATTAATAAATTGTGAATAATTTTTACGATGTAAAAAATTTTCTAAATACGAGCCGTTTTGGAGCTACATGAATTTTTTCCTTCATTTTTTTTGTCTTTGTAAATTTTGAAAACTTCTGTAACTTTTCTATTTATCATTTTAGAACACCAATTATTTAGAATTTTTATCTTATTATATTCCATACTTTTTATATTATTACATATTTTGAAAATTTTTATAATTTTCAGAATTTTTCAAATGCAACTAATTTTTAAAATTTGAAATTAATAAAAATTTTCAAAATATGTAATAATAGAAGAAGTATGGAATATAATAAGATAAAAGTTTTAAATAATTGGTGTTCTAAAATGATAAACAGGAAAGTTACAGGAATTTTCAAAATTTACAGAGACAAAAAAATTGAGAAAAAAATTCATGTAGCTCCAAAACGGCTGGTATTTACAAAATTTTTTACGTAGTCAAAATTATTCACAATTTATTCATTAATCGTGTGAATCGTGTTTCAAGGTTCCAGCCATCGAAAAATAATTTCTCACCACAGCTCCATCTCTGTGCACTGCGAAGGAACAATTCTATCTGCAGTTATTTAAGACCTTTTTTGGTGTCAATTATCCGCGAATTGCAAATTTTAAGTATCTTTATTATTTTACGAGATAATGATCCGGGGACTTTTAGCTGAAACACCCTGTATATTTTCTTAATTTTCGTCGCTTGTACTTAAATAGAAATCTTGCGAAATGTTATCTCTATGACATTTTTTTTTGTTTATACATTTTACACATTACAATTTTTGTTGCTCCAAACAAAATTGTTTGAAGCAACAAAAATTTATTAACGTCAACCAAGAAATTGCTTTGTATATACGCAACAAAATTTTTGTTTGCTCCGAACAATTTTTTTTTAGTGTGTATTCATATATATTTTATAATAATATATCTAATGCGTTGAAATATGATTCTCGAAAGATATATATTACAGACATTCAATTATTGTAGTAATGTGTGTTGGTCCAGTGGATAAAGTTTTGCCTTGCAATCCAAAGATCGTGTGTTCGAATCCTAGACAGGTTACATTTTTTTTTCATTTTTTTTTTTCATATATTTTTTTTCACAACAAAATTGGTATCACAGAATTTAGGATGTCCAAAAACTAACATTATTTACAAGAAAACTGCGAAGAGTATCCTACAGAATGTGTAACAATTGTATAAAAGGCTCAGTAAATTGGCGAAGAGTACGTTTTTAGCTTGTTTTCATTATCATCGAGTTGTGCACATTACTTTTTAACCACGAATTTCTACTGATTCCTTAGCGTAACTACATCAAGAAATGCAGTATATTTGGAGCCCGTTCCACGTTTTTGGGATCTTTAGACGACGTTGGTGATGGTTCTTCCAACAGCTCAGAGTCCAGACCCCAACAAGGGATCATAGTGACTCCTACTTCAAAACTTTCCTTCAAACATGCGCTGTTCAGAATAGTGCGAATTTCTGTACTTCTTGTGCGCTTGGTTTCTGTAAATAAGGGTTCCGTCATAGTCTTTGTTAACTGTTCCGAGGCACGACTGTGGTTCTTGCATTCCATATTTTGGTAATTTCGACTTGGAGATCTTTGTACTTTTCTTAACTTCTCTTAACCATTACACTGACGTTACTAGGAATAGCCACATCGATCATCAGGATTTCTCCTTTTATATCCACATCTAGTGGAAGTATAGTAACGACAAAAAAATTTGTTTAAAATTTGTATTGTTCTAATAGGCATGAAATGTTGAGACTTTAAGTTTGAGCGAAAAAAATTCTGTCTGTCGGTCTATCTGTCTGTAACTTTTTTGTGCGCACGTTTACTCTGGAACCGTTTAAGATATTGACTTGAAATTTGGTACACATATGTACTTTAATGAGATCTAGAACTAGATTATATTTTCATTTTGTTCCGTCGAAGGGTTGAGGGATAAATTGGGGTACATTTGGGGTAAATAGGTAAATCAAGCAGGTAAGAGTCCATACAATTGGTATTTAGTATATTCACGAGAAGCTAAGGTGTCAAAAAAATTGTTGGCATTAGCCACCCCCATTACCACCCCCATCCCATTATTAAAGGGGATGAAAAAAAATGTAATTTAGTGTGTGTGTACAAGAACCGGAAACCTCAAAAAAATTTTCTACTTCATCCACCCCCACTACCACCCCCACCCCACTACCGATGTGGGGTATCGTTTTATGGATTTTTGGGGTAGAGGATTTCAAATATTATATTATTAAAGTTCCACAAAAAATTATTTCCACATACAAAATTTTTTCGTTGTGAGTGACTTGGATAGAAAATCTGGATGTGGAAGTAGTGATTCCTTGGGCAGAGGTTTTTGTTATATACGACGTTATAATTGACACGTCCCACAAGTGCGACGTAGTTTATATGGATAACCTTTTCAGGCATATATGATGGTTCCAATGTATAATAATAATAATAATAATAATAATAATAATAATAATAATAATAATAATAATAATGTATTTATTTTCATAAGACTATTACAGTATTGGAATTGTCAACAATAAAATATAAAAAAAATTTAAAAATGATCAGTCTTAATAAAATATGTAACAGGATATCTTAATCAGACAGGTAGTTTATTCGTAAGAATAAAAACAGTGCTCAACTAAATGTCTTTTAACAAGTTTTTTTGAATAATACAAAATTATTAGCGTCTTTTATAGCTTGCAGGAGATAGTTAAATAATTTAATTCCACTAATAAAAGGTCCTTTTTTTATTTGCTCTAATCTATGAGAGGTTACAAACATGTTATTTGCGGAGCGAGTGTTGATATTGGTATTGGGAATTTGAATAATCTGTGGAATTATTATATTTTGGAGAAATTCTAGATATCTTGGTCCAGTTAGATTTTCGTCAAATATTATTGAACCTATGATATGGTCGCCCAGTACGCCGAATCAAACATTGAAGCCAAACCGCTCCTGAAACTGCCCCTGTCTCATAATATGAAGATATTCAATTGCTCAATATCAAACGTTGTTCCGATTAAAGAACACAAGGTTTGTAAATCTCGATTCATCAGAAAACAAAATGTTTTTGATAAAATTCTCATTTCCTAGTTGGCGAAACTGTAACCAATTACAAAAGATAATCGTTGATAATCATTATCATACAAAAATTGATGCAAATGATATTTATAAGAACGATAGCCGTGTTTCCTTAAAATTTTCCTGGCTGATTCTTTAGAAACTGGTAATTCATGTTCAATTTGTCTTATCGAAATAATTGGGTCAACATGCACTAAATGATGACATTAATTTCCGTTTCTTCATCCACAATAAATCTTTCTTCAATTTCTATATTAGGTCCAGCTCTAAATTGATGCTCCAACCGGGCGAAATTGTTTGTCGAAGGTTGTCTTCTTTCTGGATATCTCTGTCCTTACAGAGTTTGTGCTCTAGTTGCATTACGTTAAGTCTCCCCATAAGTAATCAACATGTCAACTATTTCATCTATTGAATATTTTTCAGCCATTTTATATTAACTTACTATAACAAATTCAATACACTTACTTCAGATAATCAGTGAGTAATGTCAAGAACAATTCAATTGTCGCGAATATCTGTCGTTTTCATGGCTATCTGCAATTTTGGATTTAAATGTAGATAGGTACCTTATTAAAATTATCTGTTGGCTCTTACCTTTTTACAAATACTTTTATTGTTACGAAGGATATCATTAAGAATTGGTTAATAGCGAAAAAAATTAAAGTTGATGAATCGTTATTTCTGATTAATAAAAGAAAATAGCACGATACCATTAAGAAATTTTCAATAGGACCCTACGGAAACGAAAATGAAATTCTGTCTTTTGAGAAAAGCCTAAAAATAATCGTACCTAAGTAATTCAAATAACTATTTTGTTCTTTAGAGACTAGTCTACAATCTTACTAATAATTTCCATAGCTTACTTAGTAATTTTACGTCGAGTTCACCTGATGCGGCCATTTTGAAAAAAAAATTAAAAATTGTTCGTATCTCACTTATTTTTTGGAATTTTTTAAATCGGAAAAAACTGTTGTACTCAGAATTTTATACTTAATACGAAACCATCAAAAGAATATAGTCATTCTATTTAAGAAAAAAAAGTTGATGTCACCTCCGGTTGAACCCGAAGTGTTATTTTCGTTTCTGTTAGTTTAAAAGTAGCCCACTTTTATCTAATTTATGTGTCCCGAAAACGAAATATTTAAATTAAAAAACAACCAAAAAATTGGGAGCACATTTACTCGTGGCCACCCGGTATAAAATTTGAAAAAAAAGACAATGTGACTTACAAAGATTTTAATATTTAATGCGTAATGAGCCTCTGTTCCAACTCGGGGTTGTAATTAAAATCAAATAAGGGGAAGGAAAAGTATAAGGAAACTTTCAGTTTATTACATTCATTAGGGAAGTTATTTTATTGATGAAAGTAAATACTTCCAGAAAAATTTACCAAACATTTTCTTTATTAATAGTACAAAAGTTTACTTGAGATGCTCGGAAATCTAGACGACATATTCTCCATATACCTTTACGTCTGTAGGATGGAAGCCAATGCTACTCATACCTAAATATATATATTTTTAATTCACCTATTTAACGCAATATACAAGTCACTGGAAGGTGGGGCGAGGTCGCTGTGTTTCTCTGGAGGTCCCCCATCCAAATACTAGTCGTGACTTCTGTTGCTTAACTTATTGTATCTAGTATGAGCTTAAACGTATCGATACTGAATGTGAAACCTCCTAATAGTTTTAATATATCCGAAAATTACCCACCCATATGTTATATCTAGAACACTTGTGCATGATAGTGTGTGAATTTATCCGTTCTGAAGGATTACGCTGCATGCTGCCAAAATTTAATACATATTTTATTACTTTCCGACAAGTTCTTTGATAAATTAATCCTGAACCACTTTATTTTACTTCGGTGGACTACACAATGGACTAGTAGTAAACCAACACGTCATATCCGATTATAATTTGGCACCTGTTCACAGTTCAGGGAACTTCTGGAAAGTAAACACAAATTTAAAATATTGATTTTCTTCTACTCAAATATAACAAAGTATTAAGAATACGGAAATTGCACAGTTTCAAAAGACAGAACTCCCGAGTCCATTTTATTTCAATTCTTATGTTTCTTATTACATTCTTTGGTACTTCCGCCAGGATTTTATTCCTGTTGCTTTAATAGAGACAACCATCATGCACTGCAGGAATTTGGTACGGTGAAATTCTTCGGTTTGACGCTACTTATTTCTTCCAATCCTACTTCATGTCCACGTTAAAATATATTTTTTAAACTAATTAACCGATACCAATTTCACGATCTATTTATTACTACTGCATAAAAAGCAATCACAGTTTTAGATAAAAAGTGGTTTTATAAAAGGTAATAATCAAGGCGACCGAGTTGAGAGAAACAAAGCGAACCGGGAGTATAATTACAGCAAATGCTACCGAAGTGGCCATCCTAGGGATTTTGTGATTGGTCAACTTTTATTAGGTCGACCTGTATCTAACTATCTTATCTATCTATGTAATAAGGTCTAAAGATCTCAATTCCACCCACTTCTAATTGTTATGGCATCATGAAATTTGGCAATTGTGTGTAGCTCTGATGACAGTAAAATAACGTATACTCAATATTATAATATGTTCAAAATGGCCGCCGCCCCAAGATGGCGGATTATCATTTTCTTTACAACCCCCTTGATATGGGTATCGAAAGAAAGAGCTTGATAAGTAGAAAACAAATATGTGATCAAAACTTAAAAATTCAAAATGGCGGCGTCAACACGGCGGATAGGTTTATTCAATTATCGTCGGATTCCCTTGATATGCGTATCAAAGGAAAGGGCTTGATAAGTAGAAAACAAATATGTGATCAAAAAATTCAAAATGGCGGCGTCGACATGGCGGATAGGTTTTATCAATTATCGTCGGATTCCCTTGATGTAGGTATGAAAAGAAAGGACTTGATAAGTAGAAAACAAATATGTGATCAAAACATAAAAATTTAAAATGTCGATTCGACTGAAAATCGGTACCTGTGGGTTATCGAGGTTGCAGATTACAATTATCCGGTCCAAATTTAATAATTCAAAATGGTGGCGTCAAAATGGCGGATAAGTTTTGCAATGTATGGTCTGATTCGTATGAAAATTGATATCTGGGGATTTTCGAGGCCGCAGATTATAAATATTTAGTCGAATTCTTTACATAAATGTCGAAAGTGTCAAAATTCTCTCCTTAAATATAAGACTAAAAAGTAAAAAAATAAATTAATAGTTTAAAAAACTAAAAAACACGCTTTTATAAATACGGCACTAAAAAGCAAAAAATAATCATCGAACCTGTTCTCTGTGTCTACCGCGTAAGGGCTTTAGTGTAACAGTGTTTGTAATTAAGTATATTATTGGTATTGTATAGTAGTAGGGGGAGCTTAGGGTGCAGTTTATTGAACGAAAATTTCAAGTCCAAAAACATCTAAACATGTGTGCTAATGTAAACTGATGGTTGATAATAATTTAATGGGGTTTACATGGTGGGGGATGGGTTGGAGGAAGTACTGTCTGGGGTGGAATAGATTAGATATTGAATATATATATTTAACGGCGAAATTATAAAAAATATAAAGTTAAAGCATAAGAAATTGATGTTATTTGGACGCTATGGTAATAACGAATCACTAACTGCCTTTCGAAGACTGAGATCACAAATCAAGTCGGATATTAAAATTGCATTTCAAAATTAAATAAATCGAATTGAGAACAATATTACATCTGAACCAAACAAATTCTGGGCTTACATTAATGGAAGAAAAGGAACAACTAGTATACCTAAAGACATGATCTATAATAATGAACCTCTCGGGACCCCTAATGATATCGTTGATGCCTTTGCTGATTTTTTCGAGCGATCTTATTTTCATGACAACTAAGTCTAGTAATCTCGCGTTGGACTGTTTGGACATCAAACGCTTCTCCGAGGCTGAAGTCTGTAAGGCGTTAAAAAGACTTAAACCTAAACTTACTGCGGGTCCGGATGGAATCCCATCATTCTTATTAAAACAGTGTGCCAGTATTTTTGCATATCCCCTTTGCGTAATTTTTAATTTATGTCTTAAGAAATGCTACTTTCCTGATAACTTGGAAATACTCTAAAGTGTGTCCTGTCTACAAAAAAGACGAAAGAAATGATATCACTAACTATAGACCAATAACAATCATATGTAATTTCGGTAAAGTCTTCGAGTTCCTACTGCATGATAACATTTATTCACATGTTCAACAGAAAATATCTACGCAACAACACGGTTTTATGAAAGGTCGCTCCACCGTAACAAACTTAATCTGCGCCACACAGTACATTGCCGAATCAATTGACTCTCAAATACAGGTTGATTCAATCTACACAGACTTTTCTAAGGCGTTTGACAGACTGAACCACAGTAAGCTTCTTTGTAAACTTGACAAATTTAGAATATCTGATGTTCTAATTCAATTTCTTGAGAGTTACTTAACTAATAGAGTTCAGTTCGTTTCGTATAATGGATACAAATCTGTTGAATACCGGGCCACGTCGAGAGTACCCCAAGGTTCGATACTTGGACCTCTCTTTTTTAATATTTTTATTAACGATATTAGTGATAATTTAGATGTGTATTTGTTAATATATGCCGATGACGTCAAAATGTTGCACAGGATCAATGATTCTACCGACTGTGAACAACTTCAAAACAACTTAACTAAGTTATCGGCTTGGTGCAATGAAAACGATCTTCACTTGTACAATGTCATGAGTTATACAACCAAGAAGTCCCCGATAATATATAATTATAGTGTTAATGGTGACGTGCTGAACAGACCACCTACGTTCAAGGACCTAGGTGTAATCTTTGATAATATATTAACGTTGACTAACCATATAGATGCTGTAACATCGCATGCATACGGAATGTTAGGTTTCATTTTACGTAACAGCCGTGATTTTAATGATGCGGAAACTTTAAAGATGCTTTATTTTGCTTTCTCGCGATCTAAGATGGAGTATGCTTCACTTGTCTGGCAATCTGGCTATAACACCCATAACGATAAATTGGAAAACGTTCAGCGTCGCTTCCTGAAATTTTTAAACTTGAAAACTGAAGGTACATATCCGCCAATTGATACTCCTCAAAATCAATTACTCGAAAAATTTGGCATCACTAGTCTTCTAGAAAGGCGAGAATCCTCTGCTTTGCATTTTTTAGATAAAATTATGCATAATAAAGTAGATTGTAGCGAAATATTAAATCAACTGAACTTTTATGTCCCACGCATTAATTCTCGTCATTCTCGTAACTTTTATTTAGCCGCTCCTAGAACTAATGTGTTAAAGTTTTCCCCTCTGTTCAATATTTGTAACAGTTATGAAACTCATTGCAGTGAATTAGACATTTTTGCCTAGCTGCTGGAAATTTTATTTACTATGTTCTAGTCTAAATGACTTCATATTTTCTATTGTACTTCTTACTTAGGTTAGGTTAGATTTCCATCCTAAATGGTCTTGTACTGTTGGATGCTGTATGATTAAATAAATAAGATATATAGAAAAACAATTTCAAAATTTTTTGACCAAAAATAAAAAGGGCCGAAAACCGGCCTTATAGGTCCTCTTTCTTTTTTGCCTAGTTATAATATATCTATTTGGTTAAATTAAATAGGTATAATTAAAAAAGCTTTGATAGTAGATTTATTCTTGTGTCTTATTTCTCATTCAGTTTCGTGGAAATTGTCGAAGGTTATAAAATTAATTGAAAATGGCAGTACAGTACTAATTCTGCGTGTTTGTTGATATTTCTGTCAAAAATACACAAATCTTTAATTCACTCATTGATTGCCTAGTATATTTAAATTGAACGCTTCTGTTTACAAAAATTGCGTAAGTACCCATACGGATGACTACATTTTCTAATTAAAAGTCGTTTGTTTTAACTTGTGAATTGATTGACAGACATACAAACCAATTTTAATCGTTTCCATTGGCGGGTCTTGGGCTGTTATACTTAAACTCAAATAATGCTTTACAAAAAGAATAAAACAGTAGTGAGTTGTCACTGAAGATAGAACAAGTTAATATAAGATGAAAGCTGAAATGTTTTGAATTGAATTGAATTGAAGGAGCTAATGTCTCAATAACTTCTGCCAACTATTCCTAAACTGTTGGTATTAAGTGGCATCATCTTGTTCATCAGAATCTTGTGCCTATGTCTATCTTCGAGCATTTTCTGATCCGTGTATTAGTTTCCTAACTAGGTTTTAAACAAACCGATATACCAATATTTATTCCCAGTAAGTTGGTTATCTTAGCGTATAAACATGCATCGGCTGATTTGAGTTATAATTTAAATACCTGTTGGTATGCATTGGTTTTCTATAGACGCCTTTTTTAATTTTATTATTTATTTTTCTAATTAAAACATCTAAAACAGATGGTTCACTTCTACATTCTACTTTCAAATTTAAAAAAGTCCATTATTATTTATATTTTCTAAAAAAATTACCAGTAAATCAATTCTGAGATTAAATTGCGAAAATGGCGTCGGCATATATCCACCAGATAATCGGTTTGTATACAGAATCAGAAAGTCTTGGTTTTGGTATGACAATAAGAGCAAACGAGAGCAAAGCAAGCAATCATGTATAAATTATCTTGATGGGGCGTATCACTCTTTACCTCTGCTAAAGTACTTTTAGACGTCTTTATTGTGGGCGGTTGCTTAAATATCGTTGAAACTAGTGCAATACCAAAACAAACACTTTCCGAATCTGTATACAATTTTGAACATATTTAATCTCGACCTGTACATGTAATAAAGTCTAAGGGACTGAATTTCACCCATTTCTAATTGTTTCTAAATTTGGCGATTGTGAGTAGCTCTGATGACAATACAATATAGTATACTCAATATTATAATATGTTCAAAATGGCCTACGCCCCAAGATGGCGGATTATCATTTTCTTTACAACCCCCTTGAGATGGGTATCAAAAGAAAGGGCTTGGATAAGTAGAAAACAAATGTGTGATCAAAACTTAAAAATTCAAAATGGCGGTGTCAACATGGCGGATAGGTTTTATCAATTATCGTCGCATTTCCTTGATATGGATATCAAAGGAAAGTGCTTGATAAGTAAAGGACAAATGTGTGATCAAAACTTCAAAATTCAAAACGGCGGCGTCAACATGGCGGATAGGTTTTATCAATTACCGTCGCACAGTGGCGAGAAATGCCAGTGTCCCACCCAAATGTCTCTAGAGGTCGTAACTTTTAAGTTATTGAGGCATTTTTTTTTTAAATGTTCGTCTTGAATTTACCTATCGATCCGGATTTTGAAATTTCATTTTTCATTTTTTATAATTTTTAATAAAAGATCATATTTTTACAAAGAGATACTGTTTTTTTCTATTAAATTTATTCTAACGGCCCGTAAATTTGAGTTTTCGTAACAAATTTATTTTTAAAATCTTCGTCTTTTAATCAGCTATTGATCTGTCTAGATGAATTTTTGATTTAGTTGTTGACAACTGTCAAAATTACTGTCAAATATAAAAAAATACGATTTTTAAATAATTAATTCATACAATAACAGGTTGGTGTTCAGAAAAAAATATATATTGTTTTCAATGTACCTGGTTCCGAAGTTGACAGGAAAATATGTATTTCTAAATTTGGCAGCTGCCATAATTTTTGTCAAATTTCCAAAGATAGGTGGAAGAGGTTATTAATTTTAAAAATACCCTGTAAATGTATAGAAAAATAGATATATATTGTTTTTGATCTGTGACTGAGAGATATCCGTGTTTAGCTGTTGTAAGATTATCTATGTTTGTGTTAAGCGATTATGAAATATTATTAATAAAGAATAATAGATGATTTATATGTCGATATAAAAAAAAGCCCTAGTTATCGATACTTAGAATAAACTACTTGTAATTTAGGTCTTCTAGTACCTCTTTATTGTGTAAGTGTGTAGATGAGGTTTTCAAGAGGTGTTGCTCATCCTACACCCCTCCACCTTCCCTGTTTTTTGACAAGCAGGGCTCCGGGCTGCCAAATTTAGAAATCATATTTTCCTGTCAACTTCGGGACCAGGTACATTAAAAACAATTTGTATCCGTTTTGCTAGATATTCACAGGGTATTTTTAAAGTTATTAAGCTCTAACTTCTGTTTTTTGAAATTTGACAACAATTATGGCAGCTGCCAAATTTAAAAACCATATTTCCCTGTCAACTACTAAATCTGGCAGTTTAAAAACAATATATACCTGTTTTTCTATACATTTATAGTGCATTTTTAAAATTAATAAGCTGTTACCTCTATATTTTGAAAATTGACAGTAATTATGACAGATGCCAAATTTAAAACTCATATTTTCCTGTCAATTACTAAATCAAACAGATCAAAAACAATATATATCTATTTTTCTATACATTTACAGGGTATTTTTAAAATTAATAAGCTCTTCCACCTATCTTTGGAAATTTGACAACAATTATGGCAGCTGCCAAATTTAGAAATACATATTCTCCTGTCAACTTCGGAACCAGGTACATTGAAAACACTATACAGTGTGTCCCAGGATAGATGTAACAAGAGGTGTAATGGAGCAAAAATTTTGGAATTTTGGAATGGTATTTGGGGATTGTGTCCTGCTTGTTGTAAAACTAAAGTATACCAAAAATGACTTGATTTGGTGTTCTACAGGGTGTTTTATAAGCAAAGTTGTAAAAATCACCACTAATAAAGTACCGTTATTTTTCAAAATATGAAAAAATTCCACTAAGAAAAGTTATTTAGAATATAATTTTATACCTCTATACCAAATTTCGGGAATATAAAATTACTTTTTTGAAACTTTCCATTTTTTTGCGAATTAAGAGTTGAATTCATATTTAAAGTTGTGTAGGAGCAAATGTTAATCATTCACTGCTTTTCTCATAGCCTACTTTTAGCTTCTACATAACTTTAAATATTAATTCACAAAAAATAATTTCTATGCAGTTTTAATTGAATGGTTCAAATTAAAATACTAATTTATTGAAAAAATGGGAAGTTTCAAAAAAATTATTTTATATTCCTGAAATTTGGTACAGAGATATAAAATTACATTCTAAATAACTTTTCTTAGTGGAATTTTTTCATATTTTGAAAAATAAAGGTACTTTATTAGTGGTGATTTTTACAACTTTGCTTATAAAACACCCTGTAGAACACCAAATCAAGTCATTTTTGGCATACTTTAGTTTTACAACAAGCAACAAGCAGGACTCAATACCCAAATACCATTCCAAAATTTTAAAATTTTTGGTCCATTACACCTCTTGTTACATCTATCCTGGGACACACTGTATATACTTTTCTGAACACCAACCTGTTATTGTATGAATTATTTATCTAAAAATCGTATTTTTTATATTTGACAGTAATTTTGACAGTTGTCAACAACTAAATAAAAAATTCATCTAGACAGATCAATAGCTGATTAAAAGACGAAGATTTAAAAAAAAATTGTTACGAAAACTCAAATTTACGGCCCGTTAGAATAAATTTAATAGAAAAAACAGTATCTTTTTGTAAAAATATGATCTTTTATTAAAAAATAAAAAAAATGAAAAATGAAATTTGAAAATCCGGCTAGAGGGATCGATAGGTAAATTCAAGACGAACATTTAAAAAAAAATGTCTCAATAAGTTAAAATTTACGACCTCTAGAGTAATTTGTGTGGAACACTGGCATTTCTCGCCACTGTGCGTCGGATTGCCTTGATATGGGTATCAAAAGAAAGGGCTAAGTAAAAAATAAATATGTGATCAAAACTAAAAAATTCAAAATGGCGGCGTCAACATGGAGGATAGGTTTTATCAGTTATCGTCGGATTCGACTAACAATCGGTATCTGTGGGTTATCGAGGTTGCAGATTACAATTATCCGGTCCAAAAACAAATTGTTTATTTTTTCGAAAGTGCCAAAATTCTTTCCTTAAATATAAGACTAAAAAGTAAAAAAATTAATTAACAGTTTAAAAAACTAAAAAAAAACATGCATTTCTAAATACTGCACTAAAAAGCAAAAAATAATCATCGAACCTGTTCTCTTTGTCTACCCCGTAAGGGCCTTAGTGTAAGCCGTGTTTGTAATGAAGTATAATATTTGAGTATAAAAGCGTGGGGCGGTTCTTGAACACTATTTCGAACAGGTTCGATAATTAAAAGGCTGAAGACATCATTAGATTAAAAAAGCGCCCCACGCTCAAATATTATACTTAATAACAAACACACATTACACTAAGGCCCTTACGGGGTAGACAGAGAGAACAGGTTCGATGATTATTTTTTGCCTTTTAGTGCAGTATTTATAAATGCATGTTTTTTTAGTTTTACTTCCACGTCCAGTGGAAGTATAGTAACGACAAAAAAATTTTTAAAAATTTTTATTGTCCAAATAGGCTTAAAATGTCATGAAACGTCGAGATTTTAAGTTTGAGAGAAAAAAAAAATTTCTGTCTGTCTGTAATTTTTTTTGTGCGCACGTTTACTCTGGAACCGTTTAAGATATTGACTTGAAATTTGGTACACATATGTACTTTAACGAGTTCTAGAACTAGATTATATTTACATCTTGTTCCGTCGAAGGGTTGGTGGGTAAATTGGGGTAAATTTGGGGTAAATGGGTAAATTAAGCAGGTAAGAGTCCATGAAATTGGTATATAGTATATACAAGAGAAGCTAAGGTCTCAAAAAAATTTTTGGCATTAGCCACCTCCATTACCACCCCCACCTCCTTATTAAAGGGGATGAAAAAATAATTGTGATTTAGTGTATGTACAGGAACCAGAAACCTCAAAATATTTTTTTACTTCAGCCACCCCCCACTACCACCCTCCTATCACCACCCCCACCCCACTACCGATGTGGGGTATCGTTTTATGGGTTTTTGGGTAGAGGATTTCAAATATTATATTATTAAAGTTCCATAAACAATTATTTTCACATACAAAGTTTTTTCGTTGTGAGTGACTTGGATAGAGAATCTGGATGTGGAAGTAGTGATTCCTTGGGCAGCGGTTTTTTAAACTATTAACTTATTTTTTTGGGTTTACTTCCACATCTGGTGGTAATATAGTAACGCAAAAGAAAAATTTGAAAATTTTTATTGTTCAAATAGGCTTAGAATATCATGAAATGTCGAGATTTTAAGTTTGAGCAAAAAAAAATTGTGTCCGTCGGTCGGTCTGTCTGTAACCTTTTTGTGCGCACGATTACTCTGGAACCGTTTAAGATATTGACTTAAAATTTGGTACACATATGTATTTTAACGAAATATGGAACTAGGTTATATTTTGATCTTCTTCTGTTAAAGGACTGGGATGGTAAATGGGGGGAGAGGTAAGTAGGTAAAGCACGTGACTAAGAGTCTATAAAATTGGGATTTAGTATGTGCACGAGAAGCTAATCAGCCACCCCCACCCCTTTAGTAAAGGGGATAAAAAATAAAATTGTGATTTATTGTGTGTACAAGAACCAAAAGCCTCAATTTATTTTTACATCATCCACCCACATTACTGTATTATTTTGTAGATTTAATAGGTATTATGTTTAGAAAAGAATATATATGTGGCAGAAAATCCCGACAAGAAAAACAGAACTATTAGGAAAATGCCACAGTTATCTTTTAGACAATGTAAAAACGATGTTGGGCAATCATAAAAGTGACGATTTTTCGCATACATATATTCTAAATGTAACGCGAGCACTCTGCAGCTATTTTTCAAATAGCAATTTCTTATTTGTCGCTACACGAGTTGACTTTCATTAATTACACCGATTTGACGTAAGTAATTTTTTTGCGATGACAAAAAAGTTCGGATGTGACCAGTCCTTAACTAATTGTTTTCTTTTTGTTGCTCTACCCTTTCGGCGAAGGGGGCACAGGCTTTTTAGTTGTGAGGCTGTGCTGTAGCTGAACACTGCCGCACTGTTCTGTGCTATAACTACCTCCGATCACGATCCAGCAACTTTGAGGAGTGCGCGATATACAATGTGCCGCTAGCTCAGCTGAACAAGGGTATATTCAGTAGACTGCCGGGAGTTTTAAGGGCTGTACGTCCGCGGAGCAAGATCCTACTTCTCGTAAGTGAACAACACGCGCCTGCATGGAGTAATGGGTATGATTTTTTTTTCACTCCTTAGGCCTACCATTTAATTAGTATAAATCAAATGAAATAATTTTGGATTACTTTTGCCCGATACACCTAAAATAAAATAAAAATTGTACGATGGCGAAAATTTAACTTAAATTCAAAAAATATGTATAAAATAGCATAAAGTGGACATTAATAAAATTTTTATTTTTAATAAATTAATACATATTTATATAATTTATGTAAAAGGCTGTACTGTAATACGTCTCCCTCTTAAGATAAATAACATAAATTAAAGTAACTGTTGTACTTTCTTGTTTATTTTTTCAATGGAAATGTAATTAATTTATTTTATTTCTAAAATAAATACAATAAAAAAAATCGTGAGTATAAAAAAATCATAAACAATTATAATCATAAACTTTTTTAAAAAGCTGAACATGACTCGCGAATAAATAAAACCGATATTTTCTCAGTATATAAAAAAAATTGTATAAAGTGGGCGAAAAATGTATGCGAAATAAATAACATACGAAATTCGGCCATGAATTAAATTTAGCGTGTTAAATCCGTTCAAAATCCTCCTTCCAGTGAAGTATCACTTGCAATGTTTTTGTTTGAAACTAATTCAAAATATATGCAAATAAAGCCTCTGTATGTCGACTATGATCAACTCAGTACACAATAATTTTAAATAAATGTAATATATTTAATTTGTTAATATGACGCTGTATTAGTGAGCAGCAATTTATATAAACAGCTTGTTTCTTTATTCAAGAAAGTATGTATCTATCTATCTACTGGCGCGGTAGCGCAGCGGGCTAAAGCTGTGACGAGTACGCTTGGTTCCTTTCTACCGTGCACTGAGTTCGATTGCCATCTCCGACACTGATAATGTCGGCGGGTAATGCATGCCGTCGTATAACTCTCTTCCGGACAGCCTTGGCTTTGGATTTGGGTGCTGTCTGTCTTCTAGGGTTACTATAGCAACCATAACCAGCGTTAGGTCGTCAAATATTTTAGGGGGGGAGTTGCGTAATTATATCAAAATAATTTGAAATCATAATTGATACAGGCGTGTTTCTGTTAATTTCTTATTTTAATCATGCCAGAACATACTTTATACGAGAATAATGATGTTTTATGTAGTAAGTAATACATTATATTTATTATTTAATATGCTGTAGAAAAATAAAGCATGCCCCACTCTATCCTAAGGGGCTTCGCGGCAGAGTTTTGAGATTTTTTACGGGTCTCATAAAGTTTAGGTCAACTATAACTACATCGCAAATATTATTATTTTCTTTAACATATTTTTCCTTAATTATTTTTTAGGTTGTCCCTCTATATTTTTCACACAAAATTTATCAGATTTTTTTCTTTGGCAATACACGCCAATTACTTGCCAAATATTAACTGCATGCAAAATGTTACTGTCCTCAACATTTTTTTCACTAATAACACAGGTCTACAAAAAGAAAGGTCTTGTCCTAAGGTTCTAATCTAACTTTTCTGACGTATTTTGACGCGCTGAAGCCCAGACAAAAAAAAATATTTCCATCGGCTCAGTTTCCCTCTACCACCCCCATCATCCCTTAAAAAGGGCAAAAAAAGGTCTTGTCCTAAGGTTCTCATCTAACCTTTCTGAAGTCATTTGAAGCGCTGAAACTAATTTTGGACAAAAAAAAATTAGGGGATGAAGGGGGTGGTAGAGGGAAACTGAGCCGATAGAAATGTTTTTTTTGTCCAAAACTGGTTTCAGCGAATCAAAATAATTTTCTCCAAAAGCGCATCAAAACACTTTGAAAAAGTTAGATCAGAATCCTGGGACAAGTAAGACCTCATTTTTGCCTTTTTTAGAGGATACAAGGAGGTGGTAGAGGGAAAATATTTTGTTTTCTGTCTAAAATTGACTTCAGTGCATCAAATTAAAATACATGAGAAAAGTTAGATCAGAACCCTAGGACAAGAACTTTTTCTTGCCATTTTTAGGGGATAAAAGGGGTGGTAGAGAAAAAAATGAGACGGCAGAAATTTTTTTTTTCCAAAATTGGCTTCAGCGCGTCAAGATACTTCTAAAAAGTTAGATGAGAACCTTAGCACAAGACCTTTTTTTTTGTAGACCTGTGTAATTTTTCGCACATTAGATAAGAGAATCGTGCACAGCATTGGGAACTGAATCTTACATAAAATTATATACTGGATGAAAATTTAAAACACTATAATATCCTTGTATCAACATTGACAACAAAAAGTAAATTAGCTATAAATAATATTCTCCGTACCATCGTCAAAACTTTTATTATTATCGTCTCTATACGCTCTAAATAAATAATTAGGAAAAGTTCAACATGACCAACGCGTTCATCATCTAACGATAACAAATTTTCAGTTAAATTATGAATTGGTAGTCTAAGACCACAGTACACGGAAATTAGCAAAAATGGAAGAAAAAAATTATAATAAACTGATATTTTCTAAATCGACAGTTGATAAGGGTAGGAATACAGGATCAAAAAGTTCCCATCCCTAACTGGTGAGCTTCATCCCTTTTTCACCCTTATAATGACACCGTGCTGGTTTTTCAATAATATTTTGGAAATGTGATGTTCTACGACAAAACTAGAGGTACTGAAAAATATTGAGAATTAAATTTTCTATAAAACATGTCTTATAGGTCGTTTGCAGATTATTAAGGGTGTTTACGTTAATCGACGGCAAACTTGGGGGTAGGTAACAAAAAAATGTAGTATAGGTTTTGCATATTTCCAGTGGACCATCGAAACCCGAAAAAAAACGTCGGATCGAAATGAAAGTCGTATCTATCGACTCGAGAGCGAATTTAGAAAATTCCGTCCGTCGGTCAGTCGGTCTGTCACCCTCAGCCCCCCTAATCCGTTTTCGGATTTCGATGAAACTTGGGTGGTTGATAGGAGGTCTTTAGAAAACCTTAACGCTGGAAACTCAGCTCCGTTCGGAAACCGAAAGTACCCGATATAGACGTTTCAAGTTTTTCGGGAAAAATTGAATAACTCGGTAACGGGCAGTCAGATCGAGATATTTAAAAAAAGAGATCGTGCCGCTGGCAACGATCTACAGATAAGTATACTGGAGACTATGTCGAGAAACAAATGGAAATTGAATTTTTTCGCAAAAAACTGGTTTTCTCGAAATCGGGCTAGGAAGCACGATAACTGTCCAGGATATTGATCGATTTCGATGAGACTTGGTGGGATCAAAGGTACACGGCCACAAATGAAGCCTATTGCTCGCGATCCGAATCCGTTGACCGCAAGTATTTTTTCCAAGGCCGAGTATGATTTTCCAAAGAAATTCATAACTCCCTAACCGAAGGTCCGATTTTGATTTTCAAAAATGGCGAATCTACAAATCCTGGAAAACTTGATTTTTTCGATAAATTCTACAAATACCGAACAGTTTCCTAATAAAAATCGAAAATTAACTATTCCGTCGATCAATCTCTATAACCAGTATAAGGCACGGACCTTTTTGGACAAAAAAATCTGAAGTTTTTTTCGAAAAATTAAAAATATACGAGTTATTTACAAAGATGCATGACCACCATATAACCGATGCCCTTTCTGTATTTCAAAATGTAGTTAGCCTTTACTTTAGTCAATGCAAAAAGAAAAAAAAGAAAAATAAAACATGTCAAAATGAACTGAGTCATCCTACGACCTTCTGCTGAAAAGGTACTGAATCATCCCAGCAGGGATAAAAAGCATATCAAAATGTAGTTTGGGCGAGCGTAGAGACGACTTCAATGTGAATAGCAGTCGATATTCCATTGAAGCAACGTCGAGCGCGGTTAGTACTTGGATGGGGTCCCATCTTGGGAAATACAGCGTTCTCGTCCCACCTTCTAGCGGCTTGTATATCAGTGTATACGCGGAAGTTACGTAATTTCAGACGAGGATTACGTAGTGGATATACCATCCTTCGGAGGGGATGTAAAGCAGGCGGTCCCTTGTCTATTAAATGTTAGGCAAGTAAAAGATCCCTACTCTTCTTAAGGGAAGAGGTTCGGCAAAATTTTCAGGTTGGGGGTAGCTCGTCTCCTGGCGTCGGTGATAGGCCCTGGTAGCGGAAATAGGCCGACGTTAAATAGTTAAAAAAAAAAATGTAGTTTTTTTTTTAGCCGCACCCACAGGTCATAGGCAGGTCAAAACAACCTCTTTCTCTCTAGCGTGTTTATTAATAAGGTGGTTAGGATTGTGTTGGATCATTTGAAATATTATCAGGCTGCTTTATGTTCGATTAAGTACCGTATTCAATATAATCAGACTTTCATTTTTGTTTAACCCTACAGTTTACGATTTAATAACATAAAAAATAATAGAAATATCAATACATAACACACAACCTTTTTTGTAGAGAATTTTGTGACAAACCTTTTCCTATACTTGTTTTTTCCCTAAGATAAAGCGTTTAAAAGATATTGTAAAAAACCAGTGCGGTGTCCCTAAAGGGGGTGAGATAGAGTGAAGCTTACCCTTGGGTGGGAACTTTTTTGATATGTATTCTTACACACATAAGCTAACTATTATAGACATTTCAGCTTATTATAATTTTTTTCTTCTATTCCACATAAATTCGCCTAATTTCCGTGTACTATCAACAAAACCTTCATAATATTCCCATTTATTTTAAATTTTTTCGACGACTCAAATGTTTGTCACTATTAAATAAACAATGAGAAATAGCGCGAAATAAACAATTGTCGTCACCTAAAAATAACTGGATGATAAAAAAAAATATTCTCCAAATAATGTTGAATAGTGAAAAAGTGTTTTACTCGATGATCCTGACTGCAATGCGTGTCAATCACACGCACTGACGGCATCTACTTGGGTCTGCGGGTCTTAGTCAATTGTTAATTTATATGCCGATGCCCACAACATTAGGGGCGCTATAAATACGAGACGCATTATAGTGCGAGCACAGTTACTGATCTATTTATATGAATTTGTATTTTGTGTTACATATGGGTAAGATTTAGCTTCTGATTTTGAAGTTCTCTGGGCATATAAATTATCTGTTGTCCAAGGCATAGGGCACTTTGAAATTATTGTACAGTAGAAGATATTTAATTCATTTGAAAAAAAATGCGAGTCTCTGGTTTTATCGCATTTTAACTACTGTGATGTAGTATACTGTAATTTTATAGATGCCGTAGAAAAAATAAGAATACAGAATACAATGCAAAATTCCTGCTGTCGTTTCCTATTCAACTTAATGAGATATAATACACATATCTCACACTTCATCGCTTGATAGTGTTAGATCCGCAGTGCATAATAGGACTATCCGCTATGGCCATTTGTGTCATATTCAGAAGCACTCTACTGCTGCATTTCAAAACTCTTTTACTACTGCCCTGCTAAGCTTCCCTCTAGATTGAATTCTCAATCGGTAATGTCCTTTAAAACAAATCTAAAATGATTACTTTTTGAGAAGCAAAATTACACAAATTTTGTTTTACTCTTTTATCTTATCACTCTTATTTTAAATTATATTTTTTTATTTGTTTGCAACTGGATGTAAGAGTGTCTACTTTCTACCCACCGTATGCATTCTATCTTGCCTTTGGTTTCTATTTCAGTTCAATCCATTAGTTGCGGTGCACTGGAGAAGGGTAATTAATTTCTCCGAAACATATGTCTGAAGCAGTATAGCTGTTCAAATTTTGGTATTGGCATTAATCATTGCAATGTTTTTATTTTTATTATTTACTCCACCAATTATCAATTACAACACGACATAACACGAACTCTCGTTTATAATAATGTTCAATAATCAGAAACTACGTTCTGCAAATTTGTATTCCTTTTGAAGTTCTGACACAATTTCAAGTCCTTTGCCAAGAACTTTAACATGTATAACACTTACTATATGACTAAGGTTTATTACTCGGTTTTCAAAATTACCAATAATTGGGTTGATGTTGCTGCCACTTATGCTATAACTAATACATAAGTAGTTATGATCCGTATCGAAATATCTTGGGAGCTAGGAGAGGATGACATTATTAATGTAATGTCTGCTGTACCGGCTCTTGATAGAAATACTTCCATTATATTTAAAGGGCAATATCGCGATTCGTCCGTAAAATGACCTGTCTCCAAACCACACACATAAATCGAACCAAATATGTCGATCTTGAGCAGTTATTATAAAATGAGAGTGCCAAACACAAACATGTGTCGTCACAAAAATGTATTAAAGTTTCTTAATGCTCAGAAATACGGTTTGAAGTGTCACAGAAAATTCGTTATAAAACATTCCATTTTATTTTCAGCTTAAAATTATAAAAATGGTAATTAAAGGAAACTTAAATGACTTGTTGAAATGATTTCCACCGCTCAAATAAAATAAAATAATATAATTTTTGTAATAGTAGGTGATATGTATCATTACCCAGTGCCGGTTTACCCACTAAGCACACTAGACACGTGCCTAGGGGCTCAATAACAATAATTCTGGAAAAAAAAACCGAAATTTTTAAATCTAAAACATAAAATGCAGAGACGCCTGTAATACCTACCTATTCTTAATTCATCATAAAAGCGAACAGCAAACATCAAATGGACAATGATAATGACGGATTTAATTAGATTTTGGATTGGAGAAATTCTAAAATTTATTAGATCTAAAGGTCTTACCTCTACATTTCCTAACATAGAAATCGCTTTACGAATATTTATAAATTTTTCAGTTATGAACTGTACAGGGGAGAGAACTTTTTCAACATTAAAATATGTAAAAAATTATTTAAGAAATTCGTTAGAAAACGAAAGACTAAGTGAATTAGCCCTCCTACACTTAAATAGTGACCTGTTAGATGCAATAGACTCCAACAGCATAATATAGACAAGTTCACAAGTTCAAGGCCGTGTTAATGCTTGATAAAGCTCGTAAAAATATGAGTGATGGCTCATTGGATTCGGAATGATGTCTAGAAAAATATGCAAAAGTTTCAAACCCGCACATAAACAATTGCAAAAGTAATAAACAAATGAAGATTGAAAAAATAACGAGTTTCGTTTTTTACAAATAACTCGAAAACTATTAATATTCAAGACATTTTAGAGAAAGCTTCTTAAAGAGGAAGAAATTTCCAATAGAAAGTCCCAACTCCCGAAACTTTATGTCTAATAATTTAATGTTGAAAATAGAGCTGCTCCGCGCCGCGAACACTAAGCCGCTACGATGCTCTGAAACCGGCCGTAATAAGTAAAAATATTTTTTTGTTATTAAATATTAATTTAAAAATTTTTGAAAAATTATGGTATTATTTAGACACTTAAAGGAACAATATCTCGTTGGAAAAAAATGTTTCACAGATTTTTCATAAAATGAGCCTATTGTTAATTAATAAATTTTTTTAGAGTTTGCGTTTATATTTCAAGTTGGATAATTGTTAAACAAAAGCCACTAAAATTATTTCGCTTTGTGGAGACCTTATGTCAACTATACTTTATGGGATTATGACATTGGGATGTTTTTAATTGTTATAGTCTATTAGTTATTAATTATTTAACCTAACAAAAAACTAAAAAATGAAAAAGTGAGGTTGAAAATTTTTTTTTATTAATTTTAATTATTACTACTGTTTTTATATTCAAAAATACTGTAAGTAAACTTTTAACTATTTGTTTAAATAAATTTTATAAAAAAACAGATAAGTTACGTATTTTTGAAAAAAAATTGTTTGCCATTATATTTGTTATAAATATTTTATTGGAAATTTTTTCCTCTTTAAGAATCTTTCTTTAAAATTTCTTAAATATTAATAGTTTTCGAGTTATTTGCAAAAAACGAAACTTTTTCAGTCTTCATTTGTTTATAACTTTTGCAATTGTTTATGTGCGAAATTTTTGCACATTTTTCTAGACGTCATTCCGAATCCAATGAACCCTCACTCATATTTTTACGAGCTTTATCAAGTATTAACACGGCTTTGAACTTGTGAACTAGTCTAATAGATCAGTTTGCATCTGAGAAAGTAAGCAAGAAAAAAGAATTTTTAAGTCTGCAAAGACAATTTGTATTGTTTTGTGTTTCGTTTTATTTAATGATATATTTCTAGAACCTAGATTTGTTTATTTTGAAATATTTTTTATTATTTGTTGGCTTTTTTAGTTGTATAGTTTTTGTTGAACCGTTTTTTCCAAGTCTTTTTTATTTACTGTTTTTTTGTCCTATACTTATGTTTTTCAGTAAAATATAACAAAAACGAGTTTTTCGTCTGTACTTAATTTTAAACAAATGTAGGTTGGTTCAGGTTCGTCTTAAGATAACAAAATTAAAATTAAAGAGCAGTAAAAACCACAAAAAAATCATTTTTTGGCAAACTATTCAAAGTGGTGCCGCAAAAAATTTTGGTAAAAAGTTTCGCCTCCGACGAATTTGCCTGCGACACTAGCTTTCGCCTTCGGGCCGTTTCATTTAACTACTAAGGGGGCGCCAAAAAATTTAGTGCCTAGGTGCGCACAAGTTCATAAACCGGCACTGTCATTACCATAACAGAAGACAAAACAATGTTTAGATGACACTTCTTGTTGTCATAATTACTGTTTTTCTTCTTGCTAGTGTTATACTGTAATCTGCCTATTACCCTATGTTACGTATTGTGTTTTTCTTTTATTAAGTTCTTTTTTGAATTTATTGTGGTTTTGAGATATGCAATGAAGAAAAGTTACAGATGCTAGAAATTTATTTCAAATCAAAACAAATACTGATGGGCCCAGGGACGTCTTAAGGCATGGCCAAACTGGGCCAGGGTCGGGGGTCTCGGCTTCCGAGGGGCCTCGTCGTACATGCCCATTTAAAGGCTATTTCTATTTTAATTTAATTACGACACACAATCCAAAAAATAAAAACAAAATATACTTATTAAAATAATTCAAAATATAAATGCTTTGCATTCCGGTTAGGAGGAAATTAAAATGAGCCTTGACACCTTACTTAGTGATGAATTGCAACCAGCAGATACACGCCTCACTGCGGGAACCTTCAAAATGGATGATTTAGAAACCACTTTCTTGACTATTTTTTGGAATGATATTTTGACTCGTATTGACAAAGTAAATTTATTCGTACAGAAGAAAAATTGTAAAATTCTTCAAATTATTATAATGAAGTATATAAAGCAAAAAAGAGACCACTTTGAATATTACGAGTTAAAAGCGAAAGAAAAATCTTTTGTAAAGGAGTATCGAGATGCCCACAAACGAGTAAAAGCAACGCAGTAGTAGAATCTTCTTTTTTGAAGGAAATAGAGACACCGAAGTAACTCTTCAGAGCAGCGAGAAATTTAAAGTTGAAACATACACACCAATAATCGACTCTCTAATTTGCAATATAGAATTACGTTGCAAAAAATATGAAGAAGTATTCGAAATGTTCGGGTTTTCAGAAAAAAATTGTGACAACAGTGAGGCTGAAATTGCAAGAGTATGCAAAAACTGACAAATTAACAAAAAGACATAATTGTGGAATGTCAACACTTCAAGGCATATGTTGGATTGGATATTGAAAAACTAAGGGAAAAGGAAAAAGAAATGAGGAAAAAAAGAAAAACGAGAAATCTACTGTTGCAGATGAAGATGAACTTATAGAAGAAAATGACTCGATTGGAATCAATGTACTTTATACTTATATGTTCAACGAAAACATTTTTACAGTGTTTCCAAACACTGAAATTAAAACGAGAATTTTTTTTGTCTATGATGGTCACCAATGCGTGCGGAGAGCGTTCATTTTCATGAGTATTGAAAATGGCATTTTACAGACTATTAACTTTGACGACATAATTCACGATTTCGCCACCTAGATTACTCTAGAATAAAATTATACACAATGTATTTTATAGTTAATAACATATTAGTGATACTATATTAGCTAATTTTTTGATTGCAAACAAAATTATAAAATGGGGGCCTACATTTGCATATGGGGCCAGGGCCTCAAGAATGCTTAAGACATCCCTGGATGGGCCATCAAGAATGTATGAGGATAACTTTCCAGAACGTGTGCAACCGAATAAATTGTATTTTAGGTCTCTTGGTAACGGTATTAATTTATTAAATTATGGTCTATGGAAGATTTAGTAAAAAAGGAAAGAATACTTATAAGATAGATAATAAACTGTGCATTGCAAGTTTAAGATTTACAAGAAAATGACTGTGGGAGAAGAGTAGTTACTGTGAATGGTTCATACCAAAATGTCTACGGGATCTTGCAAAAGTAATATGGTAGGACGAGACAAAGTTCACTATTGTGTTGCTTTCAACAGGCATAACACACAGTACTGGAGTATCCAAATTCCTCATATAATTGGTATAGCGTCATCGTTAAACTTGTTTAAATCGTTCATTGACAATAATTCACACACAAAAATAGTTTCCAGGTAATCGTAGTATTGGACCAATTCTTTATCATGATAATTTGCAAATTATTTGCGAATGTTGCAAGAACAAATAATACCAGCTCTTAGACTTACTGCAGATATATTAACCAGATTTGGTTGTCCAGCACATAATAGCGACATAGTGACACAATTTAAGAGGAACTTTTATTGTGATACATCATTGAAAAAGGAATTGAAAGATTAAACTATCAAAAAATCTAATATGGCACCCATAAGAAAAGTTAGTGACATTAACTCAAAAACAAATGACGATAGAAATTTTCTGATAACGAAAGAATCTTAAAAAAGCGTCCTAACAAAGTATTTATTATTAAAATATCAAATTAGGCAGCTATGAGAAGTTTTTTAAAATGTAGCTTTTAAATTTTTAGAAAATATCTCCCTCAAGTTGGGACACGGTATAAACAATGTCTATTGACGAGCTCTGAATCACACTACACTTTGATTTTGTTTGATCTAGTATGGAGAGATGAATTAATTAAAAAATAATTGACTTCGGTTCACATAAAGCAAATCCAATATTCCTAGGTCAAAGCATCAACTATACATGAATATTTACGTTTATTTGAACTTGAACTACATATTTCATCAGTAGGCGAAAAACATTTACATCAACTAAATTAGTCGGGATGCTTATATAAGGTGGATATTTGTAATTTGGCTCACCATTGGTATCTCTGTCTGCAGACTATCCCATGCGTATAAGATTAGGTTTATTAGCTCTAGATAATTATAAAAATACACTAGCATATTTATAAAACTCATTATTCTCTTACATATCAACCACCTTACAAATTTACTAATGCTTAGAATTGACGAACTGTTTTTATATCTATTTGATTTAATTAAGTATCTACATGAATTTGCTGTAGTTTTTGCGACAATATAAAGAAAAAGAAACCCACGAAATATAAACAATATTAATTATACGATACAGGCATTTCTCTAAAACAGAAACCCTAATACAAGGACAATGACTAAACTAGACCTTCACACATATGAAAAACACACAGAAGAAACGATAATACGCACACAAGGAGATACATACCACTGGACCAAGAAACTGGATAAAAATCACAAAAGAAAAATCGAACATAATACCAGAAACTATCCACTGGCCCTAGAACAAGCCACCATCAAAGGGTCGACTGCCAGAAGTAATGGTTAGAGCTAGAAGAAATACTGCATTTAGAGCAGAGAAAATAAACGAGTTAATGTATATGGAATGGAACACAACCACACAAAGGGTCTTGCAGGTTAAGTATATGGAATTGGGCCCAGCGGCTTATTGGGCTATTCATTCAGATGAATGTTGCTTATGACTAGGAATGCTCAATAAAATATATAATAAACCTCTATCCCCTAGATCCTAGATTACCAAAGTTATGGAGGTAACAACCCTCAACTTTAAAATTATTTTTTTTCAAAACTATGGAAGATAATTAATTGAAATGGGCTCATTTAGCACTTTTTCTTTATTTGATTATCGTAAAGATCTTACAATTCTAAGACCCTGTGCAAAAAACTAGAATTTTGTGAGACCTGTAAATCATCTAAAAAAAAATTATAAACATGGACCGCACGCCTTGTCGAATCTCGGCCGTGACGTCATTTAATAGCAACCCGCTAGTCGCACAGAGAAAGACTCGACGATCTCAAGCGGAATGCACGAACTTTGATACCGTGTGTGTAGTCGCGGGCTAGGCATGGGGAGTAGAATGACAACATCGCGTGTGCCAGCTGGCTGAAATGAAATAACCGTGCTGGGATGCTCCATCGACGGACGAATTTACGGCTGCCGGTGTTGTCATATCTCTCGCGCTACGTGAATGTATATGCCTAATGGGAAATTACACGCACGGTATGTTGCGCGACCGTTTCGTTTCCTATCCTCTGACGTCACGATGTTGGTCGCACCGCGCTCTTTAGAAGCGTATATTTCGAGAATTACATATCGTATTTATCTGAAATTTTCAACATTGCCTAATTTTAAATAAAACTTTATCCACAAGAAGTAACAATTACTAAATAAAATTCATTATATTTTACATTTTCTTTTACATTCCTATTACGTCATTTAGTATATAAAAAAAATAATTCAACCCCTTGGGTGACACCTACCAAACAAATCTATATTATTTAACACTTAACATAATTATCATGTGTAAAAATTTGTTCCAGGTCAGATTGGTGGAATATGCTTAAAAATATAAATCTAGGTAATGAACACAGGCACACAAGAAAACCGCTGCCCAAGAAATCCCTACTTCCACATCCAGATTTTCTATCCAAGTCTCTCATAACGAAAAAATTTGGTACGTGGAAATAATTGTTTAATCGAATTTTAATAATATAATATTTGAAATCATCTACCCCAAAAACCATAAAATGATATCCCACACGGTAGTGGGGTGGGGGTGGTGATAGGGGGGTGGTAGTGGGGGTGGATGAAGTAAAAAAATATTTTGAGGTTTCTGGTCCTAATACACACTAAATCACAATTATTTTTCATCCCCTTTAATAATGGGGTGGGGGGTGGTAATGGGGGTGGCTAATGCCAAAAATTTTTTTGAAACCTTAGCTTCTCTTGTGTATACTAAATACCAATTTTATGGACTCTTACCAGCTTGATTTACCTATTTACCCCAAATTTACCTCAGTTTACCGCCCAACCCTTCGACGGAACAAGATGAAAATATAATCTAGTTCCAGATGGATAGAAAATCTGGATGTGGAAGTAGTGATTATTTGGGCAGCGGTTTCTTTTTTTGCTTAAGAAGTATTGATTTTATTAAACAATATTGTTAGGCCATTTTAATTAATCCACAGTAATATCTCCTCAGGAAGGGACACTAGCGAAAAATGTTTCAGACAAAAGTTGTTCCGTTCAGAGGGTGCAGAACACTTTCCATCCCCACCCCTGATGAGCGGGGGGTGGGGCTAACTTTTGAATTATTAATAGCACTCTCCATCTAGTACTTAGTAACATTCATGTGAATGAATAGCCCAATAAGTCGCTGGGCGAGACCCTTTCCCTCCCCAAAATCAGCCCGCTGTAGGATATAGATGATTACAGAAGAATAGCACTCTACACTCTACATAAACACATTGAAAGACCATCAGACTATCAAAGAGCATTCATGAAAGGTGCGTCAACAGACGGCCATCGGCCATATGTATATCACCAGAAGTATACTGGAAGAAAAACTGAGAGGAAAGGACAAAACTACACTGAGGAGGAAAAACTGTGAAGGGGGATTTAAAACGGCCCACAGAGTTACAAGAATAGTGCTACCTTTCATTGAGAAAATCAAACAACTATGGAGCCTGATTAAAAGGACATACATAGCCATCAACGATGCCATATGGAGTTAAAAATGTGGCAAGATCAACAGAAGAAGTCTGAGAAAAGCTACTAGCAAAAATAACAAGAGTAAAGCAACTATATAAAACGTCAACATAAATATGAGGAAAAACAGTAATTACAAAAAGGACAGAAACGTACGCAATGAAGTATTGGGATGTATGCTGTTCCGGAATCAGAAACAGGAGAAACAGAAGACTCAGAAGAAGAAGAACATAAACAACAAAGAGTCTATATCACGATACAACGCAGTAAAACATTTCACAAACAGCTACACTTCAAATCCCACATTCTTGTACCATGCGTCATGTGACTTTCGTTGCGACAACAAGCATGACCCAAATCCAACCCAGCATAGACGTAGCCGGCCCGGCGGTATGTCTCCCGGGAGTGGCAGTAATGCCTACCGTATGCTGGTCAATCAATCAATCAAAAATACTCTATTTTGAAATAGACTACATAATGTACAATATATAAACTATTTTGGTATATGAAACTGCATACTAGTTCGTCAGTTTAGAAATATCTTATACGTGTACAGTTACTTCTACAATATAACGGTGAACTATTGAATTCTTTATATTTATTTATGACTTTAGTGGGAATACATATACGATAGTGCCTAAGCTGAAAATAGTAAAAGGTTATAGAGCTGGGTCAAAAGGTATACTTTATCAGACTTGAGCTTTTAAATATTATCCGTGGAATTGTATCTTTTATATGGAGACAAGTTTGACATTGTATACACAGAAACTTAGTTGTAAGATCTACATAAAAAGGAGGAGAAACTTTTACACCAACAAGCATGGAGAACTATTAAAGTAATGAGCCTCGAAGCGCGTCACTGTTATATGCACTAGATACTTATATACCACAATTGTATAATTGTGTGCTAATCGCAACTAAGCTTGACGGATTTATATTTCTTCTTTTTGTTTTATATCAGCAAGTGTACAGGTTGGTCGCGCGAACGTTAGTACCTTATTTAACTTACGTTTTTACGTTTTAATTACGTAAAAAACTTCAAAAACAAAAGTTATAGAAAATCTCATGTATGTTCCAAAAATCATTTCAAAAAAACAATTGAAAGTCGCATTTCGGAGATATGAACTTTACTTTGTTTTTTTTTTAATGGAATTAATTCCCCGTATATCTTTTCACCATCCGAAAAGCCATAAAAATGCTTTTTAATGATATATAGAACATTGTATATATCTTTAAAAAAAGTGTCTATAAATTTGCAATTTATCAAATTAGTCGAGGAAAACAAAAGCATGTAATTTAAAGTAAACAATACGTTAGTTATGTGAGTCAAGATATTTGTTGGTAGGTAACTAATTTCACTTTGTTTTAAATAAATTGGGGAATTTCAATGATTCATACATATTTTTCAACTACCATGACTTAATGGTAAAAAAATATAAAATTTAATATCTATAGTCGGAGAGCAGCCAATCTGTAGGAAGCATTTTAAAAGTAGTCTATACAACTCGCGAACACCCACCTAAAAAACAGATGATATTATGTAAAATGACCTTCTGGATTTGATTTTTGAGTTCGCCCATTAATTTGAGATTGCCAAATCGGTCAATTCGCAAATTTTTTGAAAAATTTTAAAATTATGTGTTAATTTTTGTTTTGCACATAACACATCATATCTTTTTTATTTTAATTCCGATTTTGACCAATATTTTACACATTATCCCTCCAATATTCTTGGACAGGCTGACGGCAAAGAATATAGTGTAACTAATAATATAGTGCCTAAAGAAAGTATAATTACCCTCTATTGTCGCGGTCTTTTAAAATTTGCGTTGAAAAATACCCGATCGAGGTAACTTTTTTATTTTTAAAGAGAGAGTTATAGTATAAACGAGAAAAATGTTCCATATACTTTAAACAAACTTTTTTATAAAGATATTTTTTGGAAATTCGGCTCATGTAACGAGATGACGCTGTTGGAAGCGGCCGCGCAACTCGTCCGCATTAATTTAAAGCATAACTTCTGTTAACGTCGCCCATCTGTGGTGTCGTTTAAGCGATCAAGTGAGTCTACGGATTATTTAGTTTCTATTTGCAATTAAATGTTATAAAATTATGTAGATAATCTCGAAACATACACATTAAAAATATATTTTCATTAATTATAACAGCAAGTGGGTACTAAAGATTACATTTTCCTTCGCATAACTTATGTTACATTGCGCGTTTGCTTTGCTACACTTGCAGCTTGTAGTACAGTTATATAATTTACATTTACAAAATGGAGTTAACTCAATAAAATTGAGTCTTGGGCTTTTTGAAATCATCTTTGGAAATAAGATTTCCTCCTTTAGGTACCATCCAAAATCTAAAACATTTGGAATTCTGGGCTTAATTTGGTAGGCTGTCTTGTAAATAGCACATTGCAGAAATGCCCTTTTTACTTGTTTTCTCTGTACTAGGATTTACAATTTCTGAGTTTCTTTTATAAGCAGTTCGGGTATACGATCTTCTACATTGTGCATGGTAAACTGGATTTAGTGATAAAAATAAATTTTTCTGTTCTAAATATTGTTTTAGAGCCACAGAAATGTCATCGGATTTTGCATTTGATCGGTACATTTCTAAAGCCGTAAATATCGCTCGCAAACAAAAAATTTTCATACCATTGTGTTAGTGAACGAATTCTGAACAACTTTCAAAATGTCCGTCTGTCTGTCCGTCCGTCACGTTTCTTGTAAGCACGATAACTGAAGAAAGAAAATTCCGATTGTACTGAAATTTGGACAGTAAATTAGTGTTAGCTAGAAGAAGAACCCCATTTGAACAAAATCGATCGATAAATAAAAATGTTATTACTTAATGATTTAAATTTGATAAATTAACTCCTATATAAAAAAGTCTATTTGACAGTCACATTTTGTCACTTTGACAGCGAGAAAAAAAGTGCATCGTTTCTTATCAACAGTAAAATCACAAGAGCTTTTTTTTTATCGGATAAATTTCTCTTTGTAACGAAATAATTTTGCCAATCAGTGATTTTATGAGAACAACTGACATGAAAAAATCGCGAGACCGGAGGTCGAGCGATTTTGTCAAATGTCAGTTTTTCGAGCAAAATTACTGATTGGCAAAATATTGAGTTAAAAAGAAATTTATCCATAAAAGAAAAGCTCGAGTGATTTTTGGCAAGATAAATTAACGACAGAATATGTGAACGAACAACAATTAAAAATAATTATAATTTTCTCAAAACGACTCATATCGTACAGTATAGTTTCCACAAGACTTAAAAATTATAGCCGATAGTACAGATTTTAAAATGACGTGCGACTACTAGATATACTCTGCTTTTGAGGAACAGGCATTTTTATCGTGATAAAAAACGATACACCTTTTTTATCGCTGTCAAAGTGACAAAATGTGACTGTCAAATAGACTTTTTTATATAGGAGTTAATTTATCACGATAAAAATACCTGTTCCTCAAAAGCACAGTATATCTAGTAGTCGCACGTCATTTTAAAATCTGTACTGTCGGCTATAATTTTTAAGTCTTGTGGAAATTATACTGTACGATATGAGTCGTTTTGAGAAAATTATAATTATTTTTAATTGTTGTTCGTTCACATATTCTGTCGTTAATTTATCTTGCCAAAAATCACTCGAGCTTTTCTTTTATGGATAAATTTCTTTCTAACTCAATATTTTGTCAATCAGTAATTTTGCTCGAAAAACTGACATTTGACAAAATCGCTCGATCTCCGGTCTCGCGATTTTTTCATGTCAGTTTTTCTCATAAAAGCACTGATTGGCAAAATTATTTCGTTAGAAAGAGAAATTTATCCGATAAAAAAAAGCTCTTGTGATTTCACTGTTGAAAAAAATTTTTTTTAATTTTTATGTTTTTGTAATTGAATAGAAATCCGGTTGAAATATTTCATTGTAATATTTCTAATTATTTATATATTTTACAAATATACATTTCATAATGTAATATACAACCGTGAAAATATGATTTTATAGCTCGTGTCTTATAATGTAGAAATTTACATTCTTCTACGTGTAAGGTGGTGGTGTAGTTCTTTTGACTCGGAATCGAAACCCAAATGGGGTTTGGTATAGTTTTTTTACCAAGTCGTTTACCAACTAAGATCGTACTATAAAATTAAAAATGTCTAAAAGTAACATTATTTACAAAAAACTGCGAAAAGTATCCTATTGAATGTATAACAATTATATAAAAATCCAGTTAACAGGCGAAGAGTACGTTTTTAGCTTGTTTCCTTTGATTTCCTATCCGAGTAATTATAATTTATTATGCCAAACTATGTGTTTATAACGCACTAAATATAAGGACTGAGACAAAAAGCACTTTCAACTTAACATAAATGGATACTGGAAAATAATAATCACCCGGCACGTGTCTGCGTTTAGCTCTAGATGCGATTGCGGCCGATTCATAGTAGCGCGCATTCGTTCGGACGCTGAAACAATTAATGAATATTTCGATAAGGGAGCAAAATTTCAAAAAAAACTTCTTATAAAAGATTTTATTTAGTTCATTCGGAACATTTTCTTCGATTATAGTAGGCACCTAACTTTAAAAATAAAAAAGATATCTCGATCGGACATTTTACTCTGCAAATTTTAAAGATTTTGCGTCAAAGAAAAGTTGTTATTTTTTTTTTGCCAACTAATTATTTTTTAGGTAAAGTTTTTTACTTTCAACATATCAAAGAATAGTTAGAGAATATTATGTAAAAAAATTAAAAAATTCTGAAGTAAAATAAAAAATATATGACGTGTTATATGAAAAGCAAAAAATAACACATAATTTTTATTTTTTTTAGAAAATTGCTAATTTGGTCATTTTGGCAATCTCAAATCAATGGGCGAATTCAAAAATCAAGTTTAGCGGGTTATTTTACATCAGATTACCTATTTTTTAGGTGGGTGTTCGCGAGTTGTATAGAGGGTGTCGAATTCAGAGGGTCTGGTCTTCCACTACTAGTATAGTTTTTAAGAAAAATGCTGTTTTACACATCACAAATTTTTTTTATGGCCTTTCAGATGGTATAAAAATATGCGTGGTGTTCCATTTAAAAAAAAAACAATTCGACTTTCAATTGTTTTTCTGAAATGATTTTTCGAAAATACATGATTTCCTATAACTTTTATTTTTGAACTTTTTTACGTAACTCCAAAAATAACGAAGTTAAATGAGGTTCTAACATTCGCGCGACCACACTATGCACTATGCACTATTCTTTCAAAAAAATTAAGATTACTAGCAAATGCTTTAAAATACAAATTACACAGGTCTACAAAAAAAAGGCCTTGTCCTAAGGTTCTAATCTAACTTTTCTGAAGTATTTTGATGAGCTAAAGTCAATTTTGGACAAAAAAAATTTTCTATCGTGTCAGTTTCCCTCTTCCACCCATTTTTATCATCATAAAAAGTCAAAAATGAGGTCTTGTTGTCCTAAGGTTTTGATCTAACTTTTCTAAAGTATTTTGACGCGCTGAAGCCAATTTTGGGAAAAAAATTTTTTTCTACCATGTCAGTTTCCCTCTACCACCTCTTTTATTCCCCCAAAAAAGGCAAAAAAACAGGTTTTGTCTGACGGTTCTGACCTAATTTTTTTGAAGTATTTTGATGCCCTGAAGCCAATTTTGGACAAAAAAAAATTCTATCGTGTCAGTTTCCCCTTTTATCCCCATAAAAAGGCAAAAATGAGGTCCTGCTTGTCCTAGAGTTCTGATCTAAATTTTCTAAAGTATTTTGACGCGCTGTTTTGGGCAAAAAAAATTTTTCTACCATGTCAGTTTCCCTCTACCACCCCTTTTATCCCCCCAAAAAAGGGCGAAAAACAGATGTTGTTTGAAAATTCTGACCTAACTTAACCAATTTTGGACAAAATTTTTTTCTATCAGGTCAGTTTTCCTCTACCACCCTTCATCCCCTAAAATTTCTTTTTGTCCAAAATTTGTTTCAGCGCGTCAAATTACTTCTGAAAGGTTAGATGAGAACCTTAGGACAAGACCTTTTTTTTCAGCCTTTTTAGGGTCAAAATACTTCAGAAAAATTAGATTAGAACCTTAAGACAAGACCTTTTTTTTTCTTGTAGACCTGTGTTATTATAGAATCTATCACATTAAACCACATTAAATAAAAATTGTACTGGACAATGTAGCGGCTTATATACAAATGCCTGTAAGTGGTAAATAATAATAAAATAAATGTAGATAGCAGGCAGCAGCACTACGCCATCTAGTAACGGCGCCCCATATTCAAAATTAACTAACTATTTCATTTTTCAACTATTTTTTCTTTATTAATGAAGTTTTCTTTGGGTTTTCAAATATTGCTATAATGGTTGTTATAATATGAGTACTATTCAGCTTATGCAAACATTATGATACCCGTGACCGTTTGACTCCAAATTTGGCAGTTCTTTACTTTCGCAGGATTCTGCGTTAAAAGGTTCTTAATTGCCATCTTTATGGTTGTAACTGACAAACATTTATATTTACGATACGACACAGCCCTTTTTGCTACCAGGCTTGTTTTCGAAGATTTCAAAAGACAAGATTTTGTAACTTCACCCATATAATATCTATATCAGATTTATCACTACGTTTTAGCTCACTGCGCTACTATCTCTATACATTTTTTTAAACTCTGTTACACCCTGATGAGGCACATAAATGCAATGACTGTAGGACACCGTATATTTCGTACAATTTAAACCTAAAATTTCTCCTGGACATTGCAGCAATTGCCCCGCATTATCGATGTCTGCAGTTGTTCCATTAATCATAATTTGGCTTAACCATTTGTTCGACTCACAAGTTGCAGCCGAAACTAAAACTGCAGCAAATCTAATTTGTTGTCACGGTTAAATAATTCAATTAATAACTGATTTTACGCTATGTAGAATAATAACTGTCACAATAACGAGCACCTAACTTAATTTTTTTCATTTTTATTGCAATTTTTAGGCAAATCCATCGTGAGACAATTGTCAAACAGGTGGTGCAGTAACAAGTAAAGCGATCAAATCTAGCAGAGCGGCTTAATACCAGCTACTGAGAGACACCATTTCCATTATAAATTGTAAGACAATCGCCTTTCCGGGGATTACTTTGGTATGAAACGCGATTACGAGACAAACATAAACGAGTTAAATACCTTGTTAAATTACTGCTTATATCCTTATTATAAATTGATATGAGGTCGTGGGGCTCAATAAAATATAAATGTTTTATAATGTTTTATACAGTTTGTGGATGATGTGTTTATGCTACAAAGAATTACTAAATAAAAGTTTATTCGCTTGACGTTTAATTATTACACCTCTGTGGCAGAAAATTATTGTAAAATTGATTTTAAAATGCTTCTCTAAATCGGTAAATGTGATGAAAGTCAAATATAAAAATTCGTTAGGCTTTTACTAACTATTAATACATAAAGTTTCCTTTAACCTTTGAAAGCTAAAAGTTAACTATGGTCAAAGAAAATTGTAAGCAATTAAGTTTTTAAAAGGTACATGTAAGGGTCCGATTTCTCAAATGAAAATAAGTATTGATTCTCTTCACTTCCAAATAAAATACCTACAGAATGATAGCATTTTGGAGTAGGTATTTTTACAGTGGTGATTAGGTGGTATTTACATTTACAGGATGTCTCAGAATAAGAGTAAGTTTTGAAAGAATGCGTGTTTCTATAGTCGCAAAAGAAAAATGTAATAGGAAATTAATGGAAGGATGGTTGAATACTTATCGTATGCAGCTTCAGATGACTAAATGCTACAAAGTTAATAAAATCTGATTAAACAAATTGTAAGACTTTAAAAATTTCAAAGATGTCAACACTTTGCCCAAAAGATGCCGCATAAGGAAAACTGCTGCCCGAGGAATCACTACTTCCACATCCAGATCTTCTATCCAAGTCTCTCACAACGAAAAAATTTTGTATGTGGAAATAATTGTTTATGGAACTTTAATAATGTAATATTTGAAATCGTCTACCCCAAAAACCCATAAAACGATATCCCACATCGGTAGTGGGGTGATAGTGGGGATGGATGAAGTAAAAAAAATATTTTGAGGCCTTTGGGACTTGTACACACACTAAATCACATTTTTTTTTCATTCCCTTTTATAATGGGGTGGGAGTGGCTAATGCCAAACATATTTTTGAAACATTAGCTTCTCTTGTATATACTAAATATCAATTTCATGGACTCTTACCTGCTTTATTTACCTATTTACCCCCCAACCCTTCAACGGAATAAGATGAAAATCTAGTTCCAGATCTCGTTAAAATACATCCGTGAATCAAATTTCAAGTCAATATCTTAAACGGTTCCAGAGTAATCGTGCGCACAAATTTTGCTCAAATTTAAAATCTCGACGTTTCATGACATCCTAAGCCTATTTGAACAATAAAAAAATTTTAAAATGTGTCGTTACTATACTTCCACTGGATGTGGATGTAAAATTAACCTTACCCATCCCATTAAAAAGTTGTCTTAACTAATATTATCATCAAATATTCTAAGTTACCAAAATTTCCCGCCAGCGGCAGCGTACAAATGCAACAGAAAGGTTTACTTATGTCATAAAGTAACCAAAACCGAACATATATTATTTTTACTGGGAAAATTTAAATAAACTATTGTTTTTGATAGTTTTATTTCCACATCCAGTGGAAGTATAGTAACGCAATTTTTTTTATTTTTTATTTTTATTGTTCACATAAGCTCAGAATGTCAGGAAATAAAAAATAAAAAATCTGTTTGTCGGTCTGTCTGTAACTTTCTTTTGTGCGCACGATTACACTGGAACCGTTTAAGATATTGACTTGAAATCTGGCAGGTACACCTACATATTATAACGAGATCTGGAACTAGATTACATTTTGATCTTATTCCGTTGATTATGGGGTTTTGGGTAAATGGGACTAAATAGTTAAATCAAGCAAGTAATCGTCCATAAAATTGGTATCTACTATACAAAGGAGAAGCTAAGGTCTTAAAAAAATGTTTGGCATTAGTCACCCACCACCCCCACCCCACTATTAAAAGGAGTGAAAAAAAAAACTTTTGTGTGTGTGTACAAGAACCAAAGGCCTCAAAATGTATTGCTTCATAAAAGTACGAGATTTTAAGTTTGAGCAAAAAGAATTCCGTCTGTCTCTAACTTTTTTGCTGCGCACGATTACTCTGGAACCCTCTAAGATATTGACTTGAAATTTGGTACAGGTATGTATTTTAACGAGATCTCGAATTAGATTATATTTTGATTTTATTCCGTTGAAGACTTGGGGGTAAATTGGAGGTAAATAGGTAGATCAAGCAAGTAAGAGTCCATAAAATTGGTATTTACTATATACAAGAGAAGCTAAGGTCTCAAAATTTTTTTGGAATTAGCCATCCCCATTACCACCCCCACTCCACTATTAAAGGAGGTAAAAAGCATGAAACTGTGATTTAGTGTGTGAACAAGAACCAAAGGCCTCAAATAATTTTTTCACTTCACCCACCCACACTACCACCCCCACTACCGATGTGGCATATCGTCTAATGAGTTTTCCATAAACAATTATTTCCATATACAAAATTTTTTTCGTTGTGAGAGACTTGGATAGAAAATCTGGATGTGGAAGTAGTGATCCCTTGGGCAACGGTTTTTACTAAACAAAACTGTATTGCTTACTGAACAGTTTATGACTACTCATTAAAAATTGTATTTTTGTACATTTAAAGAGCTATGACAATACTCCCTTTATCCTTATTGTGGGACCCCTGTAGACGTCATTTACAAATGACACTGAAAAATCGAGTAAGTTATCGACAGATACTCTTTTATAACAAAATAAATAAAGATTATTTAAAAAGTTATAAGTATGCTTAACGAGTTATTTGTGGTTCATTTTGGTAAACAAGGCCAGAATGCATTATATTTTAATTGTTCATAGTACTTGTTTAGATCTAAATAAAATAAAAAAGTACATGTTGTTAGCAACTATAATTTTCCAAGAATGTCAATATTTTTAGGAGTTTTCAATACATACAATTTTTCCGATTCAATTTGTTAAATATCAATCAGCAATCCAATACTAAAAGAAAAAAGAGATACATTTCATATTCAGACTATTATTTGGTTCAATTCAAAACAGTGGTCCTTCGAACCGACGATTTATTTTTGTGTTGTTTCACAGTTCAAGTCAATATCATGTTTAATCACACAATAAATAGTGTTTAAAGATATTGAAAGCCTATTTCCTAGAAGAAAAGAAACAATTACAAGTCAAATAAATTTAGCGAATATTTTTAATAGAAGTACAATAGGCAAGAAACAAGTTAAACAGTCATTTAGCAACAATATTACTATCTGAGTTCCTGTAAGCCATTTTGTCTTTGTCTAGCATATTTGGGTCTTATAATTTATGGTTTTAATCTGAGTTGGTAAAATGACGGATCTCAATAAATTAAGATTTAGTCGAGGGTTATTAAAATCTAAGGTTACAAGATTTCATACTTATTTTACTGGTGTAGATTTGGATAGTCTTGACAATACAATTATTTCTCAGTTAAGTTTACGATTGGAAAATTTTAAGTCAGTATTAGATGAATTCAATAAAATACAATTTGAAATAGAATTTGCAATCGAAAACAAAGAACCAGATGAAGGTAAAGCGTTCGAAAGTTCGTATTATGATTTAATTTCAGATGTTCAAACAGTAACAACTAAATTTGGTAACAGTAACAATAATAATAATCAAGATAACAATGAATCTTCTGGCCAGCAACTTCAGAAACAAATAAAATTGCATTCAATAAGTTTACCATCATCAGTGGTCTTATGATAATTGGCTTCAGTTCAAAGATGCATTTAATTCCCTAACTGACAATAATAAATCACTGAAATTCAAAAATTCCATTATTTGCGATCCTGTTTACAAGGAGCAGCAGTACAAATCATTTATTCGATTGAAGTTTTAGTATATAATTATAAAATTGCTTGAGAACTTTTACAAGAACGATTTGAAAATAAACGTCTTATTGTGTACAATCATGTAAAATCTATTTTTAATTCTCCAAATTTAACACGAAAATGTAATTTACGTGCATTAAATTCATTAGAAGAGCTCACCGATTCATGGGATACATCAATTATCTATTTAATAATAAATAAATCAGTTACCCACAATGAAAGACGTCAGTAAATTTCTAAAAAACAGATGTTTTAGAGACGTTAGAGCACAATAAATGTGACATTCACAATTCAAATAAATTTCAATTGAAAGGTAAAGGTCAATCAAACACGTGTGTCAATACTACGTCAAGTTTAAGCAGCTACTATTGCAAAAAGACTCATACAATTTTTCTTAAATTTACCAGTAAGTGCTAGAACTGAGGAGATAAAGAAACACAAGCGTATTAATTGTTTTAAAGATTACACTTCAAATTTTGAATACTCCAATCAATACAGTGATCACCCAAATATTAGTATGAACATCTAAAATACAATTTTGGATAAGTGGGATAATCCTTTGTTGATATACTCAGACGCTTCTAAGTCTCTCTTGGGTACTGGTTGTGCATGCTACATACCTTCGACCAATAACTTTATAAAAATCAAATTGCCTTCTCAATGCTCCATTTTTATAGCAGAAGCAATTGCTATATACGAACCTCTAGAATTTATTTATTCTTCTAATGCAGATACTTCCATAATTTTATCAGATTCTCTATCGGTTTTATCTTCATTAGAAAACAGTTTTTCCTTCAGCATTAAAACCAATCCTTATATCAAAAAAATAAAGAAACTACTACACAATGTTGTAGGTATGGGAAAAGAGGTTCATTTGGTATAGGTAAAAGCACACATTGGCATAAAAAATAATGAAATTGTCGACTCTTTGGCCAAAGAAAGCATCATCTCAGGATTTCCATAAGAACAAAAAATCTGTCTATCTGACTCCAACATTTTATAAACTAAATTTAGAAAAAGATGGTTAGAGTTGTGGTGGGAGTTTTATCATTCCAATCCTACTAGATATACACTTATTCATCCTGACGTCCCATCTAAGTCTTGGCACGAAAATTATTAACATCCAAGAAAATATATCACAACATACGCCTCAAATTTGGACATGCCTGTTATCCAGCATATTTGCATAAAATAAATGTTCTACCTTCAGAGAATATTAAATTTGTGATATTAAAGGTGACCTGGATAATATTTTCTTCCAGTGTTAAATATAGAGCAGCAAGTGACAGACTATATAACAATCTTATTAATTATAATATTCAGGCTCCTTCCACATCCAGTGGAAGTATAGTAACGACAAAATTTTTTTTAAAATTTTTATTGTTCAAATAGGCTTAAAATGTCATGTCATGAAACGTCGAGATTTTAAGTTTGAGCGAAAAAAATTTTCTGTCTGTCTGTCGGTCTGTAACTTTTTTGTGCGTACGTTTACTATGGACCTGTTTAAGATATTGACTTGAAATTTGGTACACATATGTACTTTAACGAGATCTGGAACTAGATTATATTTTCATCTTGTTCCGTCGAAGGGTTAGGGGGTTAAATTTGGGGTAAATTGGTAAATTAAGCAGGTAAGAGTCCATAAAATGGCATTAGCCACCCCCATTACCACCCCCAACCCATTATTAAAGGGGATGAAAAAAAATGTGATTTAGTGTATGTATAAGAACCAGAAACCTCAAAATATTTTTTTACTTCATCCACCCCCACTACCATCCCTACCCCACTACCGAGGTGGGGTATCGTTTTATGGGTCTTGGGGTAGAGGATTTCAAATATTATATCATTAAAGTTCCATGAACAATTATTTCCACATACAAAGTTTTATCATTGTGAGTGACTTGATTAGAGAATCTGGATGTGGAAGTAGTGATCCTTGGGCAGCGGTCTTAAGATACTTTCTCTCCTCAGCCACTATAATAAACAAATATTCGATTGTATCATTGTTTTTTTGGAAGAAACGAATATTTTATTGAACTTTGTGAGTGAATGTTTAGGCAGGTTAGCTTCGTATCCTCTGTTGTTTCCTCTGTTGCATCCCTTAATTTATAGTGATCCTCTAATTTTGTTTGTGTTAAAAAAAATAAATGTCCTGATAGACTCCAGGACGAGAAGCGTGTGTCCCTGTTTTTTCTCCTTTGCTGATCTTCAATATTTGTTTTTTCGTTGTCGACATAGATTAATTGGAATAAATGGTTTTTAGGGTAGCGGTTGGATGTATGACTAGCAGCCAGATGACAAAAACAATAATAATAATAATAATAAATTGTTTTAAACCTTCTCATATGGCACAAGCATGTATGTTGAATTTTTTTTTAAATCGTTAATTTTTTCTCTCAGAAGTACTTTAGATATTATTTTCAAATTTGGTATGTGATGTGTTAATAGGATATAATACCACATATATATATAAAAGTTATTTTGTCGCTCCACCAGTGGGGCAAACTAATTATTATTATTAACATTGATAATAAATTTTGTTCTATAAAAACTGTTGGAAATGGTCACCTTCACTTAATAGGCATGCTTCCGTCCGTCTTTATACACCAGGGTTTTAAAATGACCCCACAAAAAGAAATTCAAACCATGGAGATCGGAGGCGCCTACCCAGGTAGCAGGGTGACGTCATTATGACGTCTTTTAAAGGTGATTCTTCGTCGCCGACGTCATTGTCCCAATAAATGACGTACCAGAGACGTGATATTTAAAACGTACTACTGACGTCATCATGAAGACGTCAAATACACGTTTCTTTTAGGTCACTATTTTGACGTCATTAATAAATGACGTACCAGAGACGTGATATTTAAAACGTACTTCTGACGTCATCATGAAGACGTCAAATACACATTTCTTTTAGGTCATTATTTTGACGTCATTAATAAATGACGTACCAGAGACGTGATATTTAAAACGTACTTCTGACGTCATCATGAAGACGTCAAATACACGTTTCTTTTAGGTCATTATTTTGACGTCATTAAAATGACGTCATTTTGTCGTCAAAATTGGTCATTTGGTTCACTATATATATTCATATATTCACTATATATATGTATATATGTATATAGAGATCTTTGACCAATCATAATAGCAATATATTATTACAATAAAAACGTACATATAGAAACATCAGTATGTTTTGACATAGTTGCCGAATATATTTTGCAACCTGAAATTTTAATTTAAATAAATCATTATAAAATAAAAATAAATAGAAGTATTTAGTGACTAGTTCAATTTTTGTCACATAGTAAATAATAATTTTGTTTTACTATTTCTAACTAGGTATACAGCTTTTAAACACATTTAAATAGAGATGTTCAATGGTTCAATGGTTCAGTGAGTTAGGTGTTAAGTGTTAGGTTGCGAGTCAAGAGGTCGGCGGTTCGATCCCTGTACATTCCGGTTTTTTTTCGTCAAAAACTTTATTAGTAATTGTGGAAAAATATTATAATGAGAGGTTTGTATCGGTTCGCAAAATTCACTGATTACCAATACATCATATTGGCGTCATATGTATGACGTCATATTGGCGTCATATATATATATATATATATGACGTCATTGGGCTGTGACATTGTGCCGTCTTTTTCACGTCATTTTTACGTCATGCTGAAGGTGAAATTGACGTAATTAATGCCGAAAAAACGACGCCATAATGACGGCACCTTGCTGCCTGGGTATCCAACGATTAGGATAAACCACATGTAAATGATAGTGAACAATTACACTGAAATCCATCGGGTATGTACCATATTTGATGCCTTAATGCAATTGGTGCAGCTTCAAGCAACACAAGTAGTTCTTTTTGGAGAAAATGAAGGTAAGATTATCCATTAAGGCGTCTCGGCAGAGAAAAAGGGCCTATAACATTATTACCGATAATTTCTACTCATACATTAACCGAAAATTGCTCTTGGAAATGGGTTTCGGTTACAGCATGGGGGTGTTCGTCCATCCACGCATGATTATTATGAAAATTTTGAATAGCATTCCTAGGAAAAATTTGCTTCGTCTATAAACATAATTTGTGACTCAAACTGCGGATTTATGGTAACATTCTGACGGTACCACAGATAAAAGTTCACACGCTGTGGAAAATCCCTGGGAAGTAATGCCTGTACTCTTAGAATATACGGTAGAACAAAAAATCAACCAAAATTTGCCAAACAATTTGATGACAAGTATTCAGAGCTCTAGCAATCTTCCTCATACTGTGAATGGAACAGAGAGCAACAAATATCTGATAAATGCCGGCGTACCACAAGGCTCCATACTGGGGCCATTAATTTACCTTGTTTTTGCCAACGATCTTGCATTATACATTCAAAGCAAATACAACGTTTGCATTACTTGTTACGCTGATGATACTAACTTTTTAATTGTTCAAAAAAGTCCCGACGCAGTAAAAAATATATCGAAAGATCTATACAGGGATGTTATAATTTGGTCAGAGAAAAACCGACTTACACTAAATAAAGAAAAAACAACTACTGTATCATTTAGGTACAACGTCGAGCAAAACGCTAACGACGAATTTTTAGTAACAGAATCTGCTAAAATCTTGGGTGTTATGTTCGACCGAAATTTGACGTGGGCTGCTCACATAGATAGTTTGTGTGTGAAGCTCGGTAAAGGTTGTTACGGTATGCGCAACTTAAAAAATCACTGCGGTAAAGGTTCTCTATTGACATTTTATTACTCTAACATACATTCCCACCTACGGTATGGAATTATGTTGTGGGGATTGAGTACTACCTATGTTCGTCGGGCATTTATTCTGCAAAAGCGTGTCATTAGAACTATGGAGAGTTTACATCCCCGAGAATGGTGCAGAGAATCCTTTAAAGCCCTCAAAATATTAACTCTGCCTAGTATACATATTTATGAAATATGTTGTTATGTTTTTAAAAACAAATCAACTTTCCTTACAAACCAAACACACCACAATTATCAAACTAGATTCAAAGACCAGCTAATTCCTCATCAGCATACAACAGCAATATATCAAAAAAGTGTGTTTTACGACGGATGTAAAATTGATAATCATTTGCCCATTAATTTAAAAAATTGTAAAAGCCTATTTACTTTTAAAAAGAGGATCAAGAATTTACTAGTTGAAAAGTGCATGTATGATGTTAATGAATTTTACTCAGTCTGACTATTTATATATTTATGTGTTTATTTATTTATTGTGTTTTTATACTTTTGTAGTTTGTTATTATGTACGTGTTGTCGCTTATACAATTTTACATGTATTTTATTCTATATTTTGTATTGTATTATGCTTATGCATATTAGCTCAGATTTTTGACGCACTCCTGAGTTACTTGTATGGTTATTAATTAATTGTACTTGTGATTGGGAAATAAAGGTTATTATTATTATTATTATTATTATTATTATTATTATTATTATTATTATTATTATTATTATTATTATACTCGTCTCAGGATGTTCGTCGATTTCCTGCAGCATGGCTTCCTCAATTTCGGGTGTTCTGACAGTTCGAGGTCGATTTTTCGAAACTACCAATTTCATAAAGACGGCCATGAATAGTCGAAGAGAATTGGCTATCTGGCAAGGCACGATTAGGATATCTTTCCTGATACATACTTCTTGCTTTTGTTGCATTACCATCTGCGAGACCATATACGTAATGCATTGTCGCCATTTCTGTATTGGTATAGTTCACACCATATTTACTGAGATATTCGAACAAAAACAGCGAAAAAAATAAAATAAATTCAATGAAATACTAAAAATCGAAGAAATAATACGAAGAGATGGTTTTGAACACCAACAACTTACTTTATGTCAACAAATATTGTTTTGAAATTGATGTCTGTAAAAATGTCATTTATTGCAGGATAACTAGATTTATGTGTTCAAAAATTATTAGTCAATACTGCTAAATGAAGCAATTTGAATTTAATTGTTTTAATCAAGAACGATCGTCTGACGATAAAAATGCAAGAAACCGTTTTCATGTAGAATTGACCAGGCTAGTCAGAAAAAATATCCACATGGAAAAATGTCAGTGGCTTACCACTTATTTGATGAAAAATATCAGAGGACATGTTTGTAGGGACGCCATTGGTGAAGCGATAAAATCACTTTTCTAACTAAAATATGTGGTTTTATATCTTAAGTACTTTCTGAGATATTAAAAAAAATGCGGACATATTTCATATGAACTTTCCTTCATAAATGACCTAAGGAAACCTTGAAATATTACCACGTCATTAAGGAACACTCTGTATTTAATCTAACTATAACCGCTTAGGGGAAATAGCCGTGATATTCTGGTGTCTCCACTATTTATCCATTCCGTATGCCCCTTCTGTTCATGTAAACCGCCTACTCTCCTCGGTTTGGTTGCAAAATGTTAATTAGAGTTGCTACACAATTACATAAATATCTAAATTTTGCGAATAAACCAAATAATTCTGCTTGTGCTCTACTAAAGCCATTCCTCCAAAATCAATCTATACTACTTAGTCCGTACGAGCCTTCAAATGTTAGTTTAAACCAACGTTGACCTCATGCATGGTCGGGTGTTAAATGTGATTTATTGAGCAAATTAGTCACCTGGGCGTACACAAGCCCCACGTCTACCAAAAATCGTGGCCGTGAATCTCGATCATCTGTGAACGGAACGTTTCCGATTTCCTCAATGCACGTGTATTTAACAAGTTTCAGACGGCCTCTAGAGTCACCTAGCATAAATAGGGTCGTTTTGTTCAACAAAATTTACAAAATATTGTTATATTATGATCAAAAAGTATATTAAACATAATAAAACACACCACATATAGTAGACAACCCCCGAATCCATAGCCAAGGCTGTGCGGAAGGGGGTTACACATTTGGAAAAACGCAGACATACATCCACACCCACCGGTGTTGTCAATACCGGGGCTGGGGGTCGAACCCAGAGCGCGGTAGGCAGTCGATCAGCATATTCGCCACTCAATACGCCTTAACCGATTGAGCTACCGCGCCGGTATTAAATGTACATTGTATACCGGGTGACCCAGAAAGTATCTACCCCCCACTTTTTTCTTTTTTTTTATCTATTTATTTAACGTCGGCCTATTTCCGCTACCAGGGCCTATCACCGACGCCAGGAGACGAGCTACCCCCAACCTGGAAATTTTGCCGAACCTCTTCCCTTAAGAAGAGTAGGGATCTTTTACTGGCCTAACATTTAATAGACAAGGGACCGCCTGCTTTACATCCCCTCCGAAGGATGGTATATCCACTACGTAATCCTCGTCTGAAATTACGTAACTTCTTCGTATACACTGATATACAAGCCGCTAAAAGGTGGGACGAGAACGCTGGATTTCCCATCCAAGTACTAACCGCGCTCGACGTTGCTTCAACGAAATATCGACTGACATTCACATTGAAGTCGCCTCTACGCTCGCCTCCCACTTTTTTCTACAGTTTTAAAAATAAAATTCTGAAATTTGGGAAATCAAATATAGGTATCAATGGCCACATTTAGACCATTCGGTGTTAAAAAAATCACTTCCGATATGGCAGGAAATTGCCACAGCTTTCTTATTCTAAATAGCACCCTGTATATTTAAGTCACTTTTCTATAAAGCTGTAATTTCTCTTTCCAATGCTTTTTTCAGATTTAAAATCGGATGAAAAATAACCTTGGAAATGGCATTTATTTGCTATTTCTAGTTGGCTTTGGACTTCTGGAAAAAATTAAAAAAATTTCGAAGTAAGCTTTGAATTTGAATAAAAGGGTATTTCTCAACAAATTAAATGTAAAATTGGCCTATTTTGTTCATTTGCTTGGATTTAGAAATGTTTTTCTCATTTTTCCATTTCATGGAAATTCAATTTGTCATAACTGCAATTTTTCAAATAGTACCCTGTATGTTTTATTTTTTATCAGATGCAGTGACCTTTGCTTTAGACTGGTTCTTTTCCGATATTGATTCTATGAATTTTTGTTTTTTTGCTAATGATTCATCAAAATTTTTGTTATATTTATCAAAATAAATTTTCTCTCATTACAAACAACTCAACTGTTTTTCATGACTTACTGCAAGATATGGACACATAATTCGAAACGCTTCTACAAAAAGCTTAATATTTATTTTAATTTATATTCAATTTTTAATCGGGAAAAAAACAGTCTAAAGCAAATTTACCACTCCATCTGATAAAGAAATAAAACCTATAGGGTACTATTTGAAAAATTGCAGTTAAGACAAATTGAATTTCCATGAAATGGAAAAATGAGAAAAACATTTCTAAATCCAAGCAAATGAACAAAATAGGCCAGTTTTACATTTAATTTGTTGAGAAATACCCTTTTATTCAAATTCAAAGCCTACTTCGAAATTTTTTAAATTTTTTGCTGAAGTCCAAAGCCAACTAGAAATAGCAAATAAATGCCATTTCCAAGGTTATTTTTCATCCGATTTTAAATCTGAAAAAAGCGTTTGAAGGAGAAATTACAGCATTATAGAAAAGTGACTTAAATATACAGGGTGCTATTTAAAATAAGAAAGTTGTGGCAATTTTTGGCCATACCGGAAATGATTTTTTTACCGCCGAATGGTCTAAATGTGGCCATTGATACCTATATTTGATTTCCCAAATTTCAGAATTTTATTTTTAAAACTGTAGAAAAAAGTGGGGAGGTAAATACTTTTTGGGTCACCCGATATATCATATTAAAAAAGTTCTAATCATCACATGCAAGAACAAATTGGTTTTGAAAATTAAAAGGCGGTAAATAATGACGTATATAATGAGAATTAAATTCTAGAGGATTTTCATGTTATCATTTATCATGTTGGTGGTAGTGCTCTGTTGATTTGTTGTTTACGTCTACATTGTGTGTTTAATATGTTTATAATAGAACCTAATTTTGTGAAAGAATTTACCCATAGTGGATTTTTATATGGTACACGACTTTTATGTAGATAATTTGAACTATTTAAGTGCCAAATCCCGAAATGTTAAAAATTTGAGGTTAGTATTTAAAAGAAGACTAATATGACAAATGAATCACATCGATACTAACACTTGCCAATAGTCCAATCAACGGAGCGCTAAAATGACCAAAATCTCTAATTTGAGTGCTAATGAATGGATTTTGATGAAACCTTGTGCAATGTTTTTGTAATAACGTTAATAAAATAGTTGAGAAAGAGATTAAAGTAGGGTTCCGTGTTTTTACTCGAGTTTTTCCTTTTTTTTTGAAATTGTAGTGATTTAAAAATATGTAATTTTTTTAAAAATTCGGACGTAGACATTGAGGCCTTCTAAATATTTTTCGAAATTTTTTTGTAACTTGCTAAGTTTTTCACGATAAATAATGTACTACAATTATTCCAAAAAATACGTGAAAATTCGAAAAATGAGCGTAATTTATATATACTCTTTTAAAAAAATATGAAACCTATGTAGTTATACCATTTTTAAAGGTTCAATATAATTTTATATTTTTTTATGTGCGAAAAATGTAGTACATTATTTATCGTGAAAAACTGTCTGTAACTCGGAAAATTAGCAAGTTACAAAAAAATTCCAAGAGACAAAAAATGTTTAGAAGACCTCAATGTATACGCCCGAATTTTTTCATATTTTTAAATTACATATTTTTAAAGCGCTATAATTTCAAAAAAGAGGTAGTTTTTCATTTATTTCCGGAAAAACTAGGTGAAAATGCACTTTACAGAAAAGTTGCAAATCGAATTTCGATGATACATTCATAAGAATTCTTTCAGATTTTTGTTTTCAACTTTCACATTTCCCTTCCCCCGTTTTTAGGAATTTTCGAGTGGCCATACCTTAAAAAATATGCATTTTTCGAAAAAATTCACCAGAGTAAAAACATCTTATTTTGGGCCGAAAAAGGTGAATATATTGGTTATTTTTTTTTTCATTTTTGACCTAATTCTACAAGTTACGGAACCCGTGATAAAAGTGGTGTTTTCTACCTCTTCCGATCATTTCCTACTCTAACCTTTTTTCAACTTCTTTATTAACGTCTTTACAAACACATTGCACAAGGCTCCATCAAAATCCATTCAACTGCGTATGCTCTCACATCTGACGTGGCGATGGGCGCGAATTCAAAATTTCTTAATATAAATAATTAATTTCACTATTAAAATGACTTTAGATTGTAAAATAAAAAACCGCTGCCCAAGGAATCACTACTTCCACATCCAGATTCTCTATCCAAGTCACTCACAACGAAAAAACTTTGTATGTGAAAATAATTGTTTATGGAACTTTAATAATATAATATTTGAAATCTTCTACTCCAAAAACCCATAAAACGATACCCCACATCGGTAGTGGGGTGGGGGTGGTGATAGGGGGGTGGTAGTGGGGGGTGGACGAAGTAAAAAAATATTTTGAGGTTTCTGGTTCCTGTACATACACTAAATCACAATTTCTTTTCATCCCCTTTAATAAGGGGGTGGGGGTGGTAATGGGGGTGGCTAATGCCATTCTTTTTTTGAGACCTTAGCTTCTCGTATATACTAAATACCAATTTCGTGGACTCTTACTTGCTTGATTTACCCATCTACCGCAAATTTACCCCAATTTACACCCCAACCCTTCGACGGAACAAGATGAAAATATAATCTAGTTCTAGATCTCGTTAAAGTACATACGTGTACCAAATTTCAAGTCAATATCTTAAACGGTTCCAGAGTAAACGTGCGCACAAAAAAAAGTTACAGACAGACAGACAGACCGACAGACAGAAATTTTTTTTTCGCTCAAACTTAAAATCTCGACGTTTCATGACATTTTAAGCCTATTTGGACAATAAAAATTTTTTGGACGTGGAAGTAAAAACCGCTGCCCAAGGAATCACTACTTCCACATCCAAGTCACTCACAACGAAAAAAACTTTGTATGTGAAAATAATTGTTTATGGAACTTTAATAATATAATATTTGAAATCCTCTACCCCAAAAACCCATAAAACGATACCCCACATCGGTAGTGGTGTGGGGGGTGGTGATAGGGGGGTGGCAGTAGGGCGTGGATGAAGTAAAAAAATATTTTGAAGTTTCTGGCTCCCGTACATAGGTACGCTAAATCACAATTTTTTTTCATTCCCTTTAATAAGGGGGTGGGGGTGGTAATAGGGGTGGCTAATGCCAAAAATTTTTTTGAGACCTTAGCTTCTCTTGTATATACTAAATACCAATTTTATGGACTCTTCCCTGCTTGATTGACCTATTTACCCCAAATTTACCCCAGTTTACCCCCCAACCCTTCGACGGAACAAGATGAAAATATAATCTAGTTCTAGATCTCGTTAAAGTACATACGTGTACCAAATTTCAAGTCAATATCTTAAACGGTTCCAGAGTAAACGTGCGCACAAAAAAAAGTTACAGACAGACCGACAGACAGACAGACCGACAGACAGACCGACAGACAGACAAACCGACAGACAGACCGACCGACAGACAGACAAAAATTTTTTTTTTGCTCAAACTTAAAATCTCGACGTTTCATGACATTTTAAGCCTATTTGGACAATAAAAATTTTTTAAAATTTTTTTGTCGTTACTATACTTCCACTGGACGTGGAAGTAAAATACGGGTCAAATAAAATTTAATAAAGCACCTGAATATAAAATTTTTAAAAAAGTGGCTTTTAGATATACTATGAGATATTATTAAGTTATATAAATCATGCTTGACGAGAAATATATATTTAGATAAGTTTCACGTGTGGTTGAAATATTTATCGCACTAATAACTCTCGCGTAATGCAAACCTTTTTAGTTTTAAACTCTATCCATATGCAATAGCTACATGCAGCTGTCGATGTGCAGTTCGCTGGGCAAGAATTACTTTATCACAAGGATGGGTAAGCAGTAAATAAGTTTGAGTTACTTTGGTATACTGAATCAAAATGTGAAGTTCTTTTATCTCAGGTTTAATTTTATCGCTATACCTCATCACATATTTATCAATTATTGTTAATAGAAAAATGAAAATTTTTATTTCTCAACTATTAAACATTGTAAATGTTAATGTTTTGCCATGAACTAAATTCTAAGGGACAGTTTCAGTACAGTTTAATTAGATCCATCCCTCTCTGGAACTCTGTTGCTTGACTTGCAATATAGTCCATGTAAAACGCGGGGTTTGACGTTCGGAATGCCCCCCTCATCGAGACCACTTGTTTTTGTGTTTCTTAGGTCGCTGTCACGAAAATCGGGGTCCCGCGGCTCTAAAAATAATGCGTCACCCCTAAAAATGCCAAAAACCACCCCTTTTGGGTCTTTTTTCACGGTAATATGAATAATACTATAAAATAATGTTATAAATGTGCTAATTGTAATGATATTTTGCCAGTTCAGTTTGTTCATCTAAAATAAGGACAAATTTTATGCTGAGACAAAATGGAGAAATTATGTATTTTTTTTCTTTCACCTTTTGATTTGAGTTTAGATGAATGGGGATTGTACAATGAAGAAATTTTTTTTCCAACCCTTCAGGGGTGAAAACTATTGCCTTTAAATTGAACTAACGCTTAGAAAATAAGTAGAGATGTATTCTTTTTAGTTTGCTTGTAATTTCTGATAAACTTCCGTCGAAGAAACTGCTAAAAAATGTTATCACCATTTAGGGGGTGAAAACTACCCCCAAGCTTGCAGGGAATTGAAAGAGAAGGTAGAAATATTCTTGATAAATGAACACTTGTTTGCAATATTTTTAACAAAAAAATATAAATATGGTGCAAAATTAAAATAACTAAATTTTTTCATTTACTTTTTTTTTAATTGATTCGGAACCACACGATGAAAACGACAGATTCTGACGGTTTACGGGATTAATGATACTTCAAGTATTTCTGAAAATTAACTGAAGTAGACTTATCTTACGGAGAAGCCAACAAACAGAAATGTGTATCTCACTAACTTGCATGGAGCGTTCATAAACATAGAGTACGTATGGTTGTGCTGAGAGAGTCAAGATACCTGGTCTAGGGAGTTATCTAGGGCCCCTGACTCGGGGGTCTTGTGGTCTTTCCCAATATTATGGCGGGGGATTCAATTCGAATATCCTCACACGAAAAAATAATTTTTCCTAATTTTGCAATCCCCAATCGTCCAAATTGAGATTCAAAAAGTAAAAAAAAAAATTTTGCGTCCATTGATATTTAGATTACCATATTATATTTTTTTATTAAAAATATTGCAAACAATATGAAGTGTTCATTTATCAAGAATATTTCTACCTTCTCTTTCAATTCCCTGCAAGCTTGGGGATTGTTTTCATCCCAAAAGGGATGAAAAAAGTTTTTAGTATTTTTTTCGACGGAAGTTTGTCAGAAATTACAAGCAATCTAAAAAGTACACCTACTTATTTTCTAAGTCTTAGTTCAATTTAAAGCCGATATAGGGGTAGTTTTCACCCCTGAAGGGTTGGAAAAAAATTTCTTCATTGTACAGTCCCCATTCATCTAAACTCAAATCAAAAAGTGAAAAAAAAAATTCCATCATTTTTACATTTTACGTCAATTCAGGGGTAGTTATACCCCCTCTGGTTAACCCACAGCATAAAGGGGTGGTTTTTGTCATTTTTGGGGGTAACGCACTATTTTTAGAGCCGCTGAACCTCGATTTTCGTGACCAGTGACCCAAAAAACATATAATACAACTAGTCTCGATGAGGGGGGGCATTCCGAGCGTCAAACCTCGCGTTTTACATGGACTAATAAACTGGTTACAGAAAATACTGTTGTGTTTCATACGAATGGGACCGTAGTGGTAAGAAAAACCACCATATCCGGTAGGAGTGACCAAAACATGTACCGCTTGCTCCAAGGCAGAAAAACGTAATAAACACTCCTCTTGTTGGTTCTGAGAAAATTTACCGGTCTCCACCTTATATAAAAAAGAACTAATAAATACATAAAAAAAAAAAAATCAACCGTCTTCAAAAAAGGTCGCTAAAAAAGATAAATTAATATTTCACTGTCCACAGTGTTCTGATTAATGTACTGCGGTAGGAGGACAAAACTCATTATGCAATTGATCGAAATAATCAGGCAGTTGAAAGGTCCAGTAGTATTTCAATTGTCACCACGTAATCTTTTGCAGAAAACGCATATTTATTTTGTATGAGCACAAATATTACGTGTACACGATAGTCCTAAATTATCTCCTGATATTTCTGTGGTTAATAATATAGGTGCTCTTTTATACAAAATTATTTTCAAAAACCGCTGCCAAGGAATCAATACTTCCACATCCAGATTTTCTATCCAAGTCACTCACAAGGAAAAAATTTTGTATGTGAAAAAATGGTTTATGGAACTTTAATAATATAATTTTTGAAATCCTCTCTCCCAAGAACCCATAAAACGATACCTCACATCGGTAGTGGGGTGAGGGTGGTGATAGGGGGTGGTAGTGGGGGTGGCTGAAGTAAAAAAATATTTTGAGGTTTCTGGTTCTTGTACACACACCAAATCACATTTTTTTTCATCCCCTTTAATAATGGGGTGGGAGTGGTAATGGGGGTGGCTAATGCCAATTTTTTTTTTGAGACCTTAGCTTCTCTTGTATATATTAAATACCAATTTTATGCTTGATTTACCTATTTACCCCAAATTTACCCCCCCCCCCCCTTCCCAACCCTTCGACGGAACAAGATGAAAATATAATCTAGTTCTAGATCTCGTTAAAGTACATATGTGTACCAAATTTCAAGTCAATATCTCAAACGGTTTCAGAGTAAACGTGCGCACAAAAAAAGTTACAGACCGACAGACAGAAATTTTTTTTCGCTCAAACTTAAAATCTCGACGTTTTACGCCGAGTTTTAAGCTTATTTGAACAATAAAAATTTTTAAAAATTTAGGCTTAGAATGTCACGAAACGTCGAGATATCAAGTTTAACCGAAAAAAAATTTCTGTCTGTAACTTTTTTTGTGAGCACGATTACTCTGGAACCGTTTAAAATATTGACTTGAAATTTGGTACACTATGTACTTTAACAGTATCTGGGACTACATTATATTTTCATCTTATCCCATCGAAGGGTTGGGGTAAATTGCGGTAAATGGGGGATGAATAGGTAAATCAAGCAGGTAAGAGTCCATAAAATTGGTATTTAGTATATACAAGGAAAACTAAGGTCTCAAAAAATTTTTTGCATTAGCCACCCCCATCACCAACCCCATTATTAAAGGAGATGAAAAAAAAATGTGATTCAGTGTGTGTACAAGAACCAAAAGCCTCAAAATATTTTTTACTTCATCTACCTCCACTACCACCCCCCAATCACCACCCTCACTCCATTTATGGGTTTTTGGGTAGACGATTTCAAATATTATATTATTAAAGTTCCATAAACAATTATTTCTACATACAAAATTTTTTCGTTGTGAGAGACTTGGATAGAAAATCAGGATGTGGAAGCAGTGATTCCTTGGGCAGCGGTTTTTTTGCATGTACTATCAGCCACAGAAATATTCAGGGAGAATTTTGGACCACAGTGTAAAAATATAACCACTGCAAAGATACATTTTCACAAGAAAACTTGTAAACAGAGAGTCAAATTACTTAGATTACAGCAAGGCAAATCGATTTGATTTGTCTAGCTTCGCTCAAATTGCTATTATACAGATATTCTGTCCAAGGCCATGTACATCGTTTCGAAAGGAAAAACTGTAGACAAACAAAATATATTTTATTTCAGTGCACTACATATTTAATCTAGATCTTAAGTGGAAAAGAATATTTCTTTATTTTTGTCTCGTTTGTAACGAAAATTTAAGTCTATGTGTGTCCCGTTCCCCATCTTCGTCTCTTAGATGCCGTTTAGCAGTCGACACACTTTGCCGTAATTGGATAGGTTTGTTACGACTTCTTATTGTTCTGGATGTAATTATACACCAGCTACACATGCAAATTAAAAAGATTCAAAGTAAAATTTCATTAGTTAAACTTAAACTAATTACCTTTTTAGTTTGGTAAAACAACAAAGACTTATATTTCTACATCGTATACAATGTGCAGGAATAATTGCATATAAATTACAAAATCGAGCAAAAATGCTAATGAAGTAAAGAATCTCGTAAAGAATAGACTCCTGAAAGCAACGCGCATAGTAGTTCAAAGTGAGGATGAACTCGGTGAAACTACTGAAAATATGGATATAAACCTTCAGTTTGCAACTGAAATAGCAGATATATAAAAAATACTCTAGCAGTGTACGAAGAAATAGATCTAGCTACATCGATAAAAATTTAAAATATTAAATGTCAGCTGGTTTCAGAAAATTAAATTATTTTTATATTATTTTAGTTTGTACAAATTGAATATACGATTAATCGGTGAGATCTCAGATTTGTTTCAAGACCGAAAAAAAAAACGAATAAGACAAAAATATTGTAAACGAAATTCCTGGGGCAAAATGCCTGTACCCTCGTACAATTTAGCTTTTCCGTAAGGCATGCGGATATAGGCCTTTTAGCAGCTCATTTCACGTTAGAATGGATCTCCCCAGAAACATTATGTACCCATTCCGGTGTTACCTCCGTGTGTGTAGTATTTCATTTTATTTGCTTATGATTCAATGAAAATACTCTACTAAACACAGCTCACAGCTACCTTTTAATATTAATAATAATAATAATAGTAATGTATTTATATTTTAGATACATTTACAATTTGAATTAGGCTTAAAAGAAGTGGCGAAGTTCAACATAGCTGCCCTTCCACTTAACCACTTCGAGCTATGCATAATGTTAAGCTAGATTAGTTAGTATGTCTAGTAAAAGTATTAATTATCAAAAAATTAAAACTAAAGAAATATAGGCAAAAAACTGAAGATTACATACTAAATATTATATATTAAGATCTTGTGAATACAATGCCAATTTTTTTTATAAAGAAATCGCTAATAAAATTTTGCTGTTTACGACACCGAAAAATAATCAAAGAATGTCTTGAAAATGAAAAATTTATAAATATTTGTGCTGAAGTGGCCTTTTTAATGCCCTATGTATAAAAAAAATCTGAATCGGTTGGAAAAAAATTGATATTACAGAGATGCACCCATTTCAAATGGGTTACACTGTATATTGTCATGAAATCCACATCTATGAATTATTCTTACTAAAAATACGAATAGAATGATTGGATCTGTGAGATGACAAATAGAATTTGAGCTATATCTCACAAGTTATAAGGGATAGCATATATTTAATTAATATTTAGTTTTTTGTTTCTAGATCTTGTTATGAAGTTATTACCTTTAAAGATGGTAGATCTAGATTTTGTTTTAATACTCTTTTAGGGCCTTATATTTCAAAATTAATATTTAAAAATTTTAGTAAACTATCTTCATTTAAGATTTTGAATAGTTTTATAACGTCCTATGCTGAAAGAGAAATATTCAACAGCCATGACCAGTACAATTTCAAATAGCCATTAAGCTAATAAACACTGGAATGTATTGATGTAGATATTTATGTCACTAATAACAGGTAAATTAAATAAAATCGAATTTAGTCTCTACTAAGATAGGTAACTATTTGTATTTAGTTATACCGGGCGACACAAAAGATATGTAACACCCCGTAGCATGTTTATTTAAAAAGATATTCTTTTGAAATTTGGTAGACTTATATAATGCGTGATTGTCCTTCTTTTGGTACAAACAAAAAATTTTTTCCATTCGTTTTTAAAATGGCTGCTGAAAACCATTTTATTGCACTAAGTCAAGTTGGCTATGGTATGACATATGGCGGTAATTAATGCTTAATGTGCTGCGATGTCAAAAGAACCCTGGTACACAATTTTGTGTTTCATATTTGTTTTGCTCTAATCAGTAGCCGAAGAGACTTTGTAGAATTTTTATATTAAAGAAAAATCTCTAGACTAAACCCCCGAAATCATAAAAAGATAGAAACACTAATTTTAAATTTGACCCATTTGTAAAATATTTATTCATCTTTCACTTTTACCCAATACAATTCATTGTTATGTTTGATTTTGCTTGCTTTTAAATAAAATTGTTTTCGAAGAATTTCAAAATGTTGGCCATTATTTTCCCTGCAGCGTCGAATTCTTGTAGCAGTACCTCTAAGCACATTTTCTAACTGCAATTCAGTGATCCCATTTATTGCTAACCTAACTCTCATTTCCAAGTCTTCCCTATTTTGCAGTGGAGTTTTATAAACTATTTCCTTGAGATGTCCCCATATGAAAAAATCAAGTGGCGTAAGATCCGGAGACCACGGGGCCCATCTAATTGGTAAAAGTGAAATATGAATAAATATTTTACAACTGGATAAAATTTAAAATTAGTTAGTGTTTCTATCTTAGTATTTATGATTTCGGGGATTTAGTCTAGAGATTTTTCTTTAATATAAAAATTGTACAAAGTCTGTTCGGCCACTGATTAGAACAAAACAAATATGAAACACAAAATTATGTACCACGGTTCTTTTGATATTGCAGCACACTAAGCATTAATTACCGCTACATTTCATATCATAGCCAACTTGACTTAATGTAATAAAATGGTTTTCAGTTGCCATTTTAAAAACAAATACCATCTTGCTAGACATAGTTAAAAAGAGGAATTTAAGGAGAATCAGATAGGAAAAAAATATATACAGGGTGCCATTTAAAATACAAAATAGATGTCATTTTCGGTGAAACCGGAAGTGGAAAAAAATCTTGTTTGTACTAAGAAAAGGACAATCACACATTATATAAGTCTACCAAATTTCAAAATTATATTTTTAAATAAACATGCTACGGGGTGTTACATATCTCCTGTGTCACCCGGTATGTTAGATATTAAATAATTTTAAATGATTATAGAATCTACCTTTAAAAATATTAGAAAATTTGAAATTTGACTGTCAAATTTTTTTAAAATATAAATTAAATTAAATAAAACATATGTTATTTGGTACAATTAGAAAGAAAATATAATTTATAATTTAGGAATGTTAGTTTGGGACATTTGTAAATCAAGTAGGCAAATTTGGATAAAAGTCACTAATTTTGGGACTAAAATAAAAATTTTAAAGGTTTAGTTGATTTCATCTACAGAAGAGTAGACATCGTTTTTGAGAATCAAATAACCTCAAATATTTAAAAGAAGTTGTCAGATAAAGAAATGTCAAACAAACGTCAATTATATTACATGGAATAATAGAATTGAAATTCTATGGTACAAGAATTAACTAAAATAATGTAATTAAATTAAAACAATAATTTTAATTATAATAATAATAATCAGCCGAGTGGTTGGCAGGCCAAATGCAGAAGGCAGTTATCCTGAGGTCCCTCCATCTTCTTAGGGCACACGAATCTGGAATTTACAGTCACTAACCCTGCGGCATGCAGGGAGTGGCTGTAGATAATTCGCTGGCGCTTCTCCCGTGAGAATGTCGGAGACACGGGAGAACTGTCCAGCATCGCGCACGCGGAAAAAAAAAAATAATAATAATAATAAAGAGGCGAACTCCGCAGACTGTATACAGACCATACTGTTAAGATAGTGGTACTGATTATAGGAGCCCTCGGTGGAACGAGACACACACTGCTTTCGGAACTTAAGATCATACCGGCATGCCGAAATTCGGCAGAGGTCTTAGCCGGCAGAATGCAGAAGGCCGTCATCCTCGGTTCATTACGTCTGCTCAGGGCACACAATTCTCAGACCCAGTAGTCACTTACCCCACGGGTGTGGGGAGTGGCTACCGGTACTACCAGCTCCCCCCAGTGAGGGTCGGAGCCACAGAGTTTAAAGGGTGACTGGCTTTTAGAAATTATAATAATAATAATAATATTAATAATAATAAATGTCTTTATTGTAAACAGACAAGTTGTAAAATTTACAAATGGCGAAGTTAAGAAATGGTTATACAACTAACCTTCTGCTCTTCCACTTAACAAGAAGTTGTTAACAAATATATTTACCTTTAGTGTATGAAGTTATAATTATATAGAAGCAGATATAGATTTAAAATAAAATAAAAAACCGCTGCCCAAGGAATCACTACTTCCACATCCAAATTCTCTAACCAAGTCACTCACAACGAAAAAATTTTGTATGTGAAAACAATTGTTTATGGAACTTTAATAATATAATACTTGAAATCTTTTACCCCAAAAACCCATAAAACGATACCCCACATCGGTAGTGGGGTGGGGGTGGTGATAGGAGGTGGTAGTGGGGGTGGATGAAGTACAAAAATATTTTGAGGTTTCTGGTTCTTGTACATACACTAAATCACAATTTTTTTTCATCCCCTTTAATAATGGGGTGGTGGTGGTAATGGAGGTGGCTAATGCCAAAAATGTTTTTGAGACCTTAGCTTCTCTTGTATATACTAAATACCAATTTTATGGGCTCTTACCTGCTTGATTTACCTATTTGCCCCAAATTTACCCCAATTTACCCCCTAACCCTTCGACGGAACAAGATGAAAATATAATCTAGTTCCAGATCTCGTTAAAGCACATATGTGTACCAAATTTCAAGTCAATATCTTAAACAGTTTCAGAGTAAACGTGCGCACAAAAAAGTTACAGACAGACCGACAGAGAGAATTTTTTTTCGCTCAAACTTAAAATCTCGACGTTTCATGACATTCTAAGCCTATCTGAACAATAAAATTTTTTAAAAAATTTTTTGTCGTTACTATACTTCCACTGGATGTGGAAGTAATTAACTAAATCTATCCATGAAATTTGGATATTATTGTAAAATTTTGAATTTGGAATTGGAAAGAAAACCGAAGAGGACTAAAGAAATCTTTTCACATTATTATAATTTTGAAATTTAGAAATTTGGAAAGAAGGTTGAAGAAGAATAAAAGGTACCTTTATTTTGAACCAAATTAAGTCTCAAGCATAATAAAATTATTTATATTTTTGTATGTTATATTGATTAGTTTTAAGTATTGTCATTGTTAATGTTATACAATAAAGTTTTTAAAACTGAAGTATATGCAGGGTCGTTTCCTTCAACAAAATTAACAAAATATTGTTATATGACCAAAAAGTATATTAAATCATATCATATTAAAAAAAAGTTCTAATCATCACATGCAAGAACAAATTGGTTTTGAAAATAAAAAGGCGGTAAATGATGACGTATCTAATGAGAATTCAATTCCAGAGAATTTTCATGTTTTCATTTGTCATGTTGGTGGTAGTGGCTCTGTTGATTTGTTGTTTACGTTTACATTGTGTGTTTAATATTTGCTTATAATGGAACCTAATTTTGTAAAAGATACTTCAGAGAATTTACCTATAGTGGATTTTTATATGCTACACGAGTTTTATGTAGACAATTTGAACTATTTAAGTGCCCAATCCCGAAATGTTAAAAATGTGAGGTTAGTATTTCTTTACAATACAATGACTCAGATTGATACTAACAGCTACATATAATATTCTTTAATCTATTAGTCCAGTCAACGAAGCGCTAAAATGACCAAAATCTCTGATTTGAGTGCTAATGAATGGATTTTGATAAAACCTTATGCAATGTGTTTATAACGACGTTAATAAAAAAGTTGAGAAAATGATTAGAGTAGGAAACGATCTTTTATCACGGGTTCCGTAAGTTGCAGAATTAAGTCAAAAATGAAAAAGAAACAATAAATTTTACATTATTTATCGTAAAAAACTGCCTGTAACTCGGAAAATTAGCAAGTTACAAAAAAATTCCAAGAGACAAAAAATTTTTAAATTACATTTTTTTAGCGCTACAATTTTTCATGTTTTTCCGGAATAACTCTGTGAAAACGCATTTCACAGAAAAGTTGCAAATAAAAAAAAGTCTTGTACTTCGATAACACATTCAGATTTTTTTTTCAACTTTTACATTGCCCCTCTCCCACTTTTAGGAATTTTCGAGTGGCCATATCTCCAAAAATATGCATTTTTCGAAAAAATTCACAAGAGTAAAAACATCTCATTTTGGGTCAAAAACAGGTGAATTTATTGTTTCTCTTTCATTTTTGACCTAACTCTACAAGTTACGGGACCCATGATAAAAGGGGTGTTTTTTACCCTTTCCAATCATTTCCTACTCTGATCTTTTTTCAACTCTTTTATTAACGTCATTACAAATACATTGCACAAGGTTCCAATCAAAATCCATTCATTAGCACTCAAATTAGAAGTGAAACTCCTCGTTGACTGGACTATATGCTAACAGCAAATAAGCAAAGCAAACGACGCCCGTCGATTATTCCTTTATCTAACTGCGCATGCTCTCACATCTGACGTGGCGATGGGCGCGAATTTAAAATTTCTTAATTTAAATAATTAATTTCACTATTAAAATGATTTTAGATTGTAAAATAAAAAAATACGGGTCAAATAAAATTTAATAAAGTACTTGAATATACAATTTTTTTGAAATGGTCAACGATACTGTCCTTTATATAAGTTGCATAAGATAGTTTGAAAACTTGCTACTGATTTTTGAGTCATCTCATAGAGAGAGTTATTGGAAAGTTGACAATAAGAGGTAAGATATAATTTAAGTTTGAAATTAATAAAATAAAAGATTATTGCAAATAAATATTCAATTTTCATTCTTTCGAAAAGTATCAATAAAGCATAACAATATACATAAAAAAAACGTACAGACGGGTCGAATTGAGAACGTTTTTAAATCTTTCAAGTCGGTTGATAAAATGTAATATTCCGTGCATGGGACTCTGTTGTATTGAAGATCCAAAGTTAATTAAATCATTCGGTATAGGACAAGTTTTGGATACTTTCTACAGACTTAAATATAAATTCCATTCCCTACCTTAATAAAAACGTATTCTGTGAAAGCCCTCAGAACAACGGAAATGTGAGAGTTGTGCATTCCTGCGTGTGTATAGGATGCTGAGGAATTTGTATATGGTTTGGAAACTTCTCGTTGTTCAAAACAAATAGGGGACATTAAATTGGATCAATATTTACAATTAGCTGACAAAAGAGATAACAACACGCAAATCACTCTATTTCCTTTGAGGACTAATTCTAATATAATTCGCTACGTGTGATTTTCGGTTAGGCAAATCTAGGATTAACTAGCTGCTCAATGAAGGTGTATTAGTTGAATTAGTTGGACCGATGCATTTGCCGCTGGGATAATCTAACACATTAACAATTATTTGACGCAAGCTCATCTGTTAACCTAATTTATTAGAGTGTAATAAGATATCCGGCGTAATTTGGAGAAACGGTACGGTTTGTAATGTTTGTTTTGGAATTATCATCTGATATCGGGATCGGTTCACAATGTTTGCTTAATCCACTGTCGGCTGAACAGAAACTTAAACCTATTAAATCATGTATCTGTTTATTTACTGAATCAAGGAGACCGTTCAGCAGAGCTGGGCGAGTACACGGATACTTTACTCGTATTTTGTACTCGAGTACTAAAAGTACTCTTTTTTAATTATTCGTAAGTACTTTTTGGTTTAGAGGACTTAATACTCGTATTTGCAGCACATTAAAAATTACTCGTACAAAGTATTCGTCAAAAATTGTTACTTTTCACGAGTACTCAACCCCCTCCATTTCTCTGGTACAGTAGTCTCGGAGATTTAGTTTACTTTAGTGTGCAGTCATTAGTTTACCACTCAGGGCTCAGGCACTAACTAGTCAATTGTCATCTGTCGTCAGCTCAGCAGTGTATATTATATATATTTGATATTATACAGGGTGTCTCACTTTTTATTAGCATGACTTCATTAGTCGGTAAAAGACCTATTTTTGAGAATAAAAGTGTCCATAATCATTGATCCTAAGATGCTTCGTTTCTGTGATACAGGGCATTGTATTTGTAAATACATTTTTATTATTATTATTTTTTAAAATAACCGCTCCCAAAAAAATTCGTGATATTGCTGCGAATGACTTCTTTGAGAGCAAATAATTCAATACTGAAAACCATTGGTTGCCTATTATTACCAATTGAGAAGATACGAAGATGGAGAAATATTTACTATTCATGAAACTTAAGAAAAAATTATCGCCGAATTGAAATTTAGCAAATATTTTCAAAAAATATTAAACAGCATTCAATTTTATTTGGAAAATGCCCTTTTGCCGGAAATCGATAGGACGCATCGTTTTCAAGAAAAAGCGACAATACTGATTAGAAGCCAAATCATGATTTTACATTGTCTTATTTATTATTTTATTTTATTTTATTTACTTTCGGGATAACATGGAGTGCCATTTCATATTTTTTGAAAATGTGTGGAAAATTTCAATTCGGCGATCATTTTTTATTATTAAAATAAATCTTTAAAAAAAATCATCTCTATTTTCGCCACCAGAATTAATTGGATAGATAGGTGATGATTTTCAGTACTGAGTCATTCGCAGCAATATCATAATTTTTTTATGAGCGATAATTTACAAAAATGATAATAAGGAGCAACGTTTGAAGAGACTTTTATTCCAAAATGAGGTCTTCTTTGAAGGTCTGCTAATAAAAAGTGAGATGTCCTAAGCCTATGTTATAAATAATAATGTTTTTATCTTCTCTGAACCATAATGCCTAATGGCTATTTCGTTAAATTTGTTTAATTAAATAAAAGGTTTTATTTTATTTTAAACTTGACTGAGTGTCTTTTTATCTGTTCTTATCTATATAGTTAAAAAGTTCTATCTAAAGACTATGAAGAGAAAATATTAAACTTATTTTAATCGTTATGGGTACTCGTACTTTTTACTCGAATTTATGATGGTTTTGCGAGTATTACTCGTACTTATACTTTCTTATTAATAAAATACTTACGAGTATTGTACTCATAAGTAAAATGAATCGGGTACTCGTACTCGAATTTTTGTAAGTACTTTTTTTTGGTACTCGGGACAGCTCTGCCGTTCAGTCGCCTCGCCTCGCCGCGCCGCACAGTGGAAAAAATCTGCCCGTTTTGGACAAAAATTTGCCGACAGTAGAGATTTCAATCAAATTAAATAAAAAAAAAATGGCAAATACCTTTAAGACGTTGTACTTTAGAGTAGTGCAGCGGCAAAGTGGCTTTGGGTTAACCTAACCTAAAAATCGCAGATATTACTTCCACATCCAGTGGAAATATAGTACAATTAGGCTTAGAATGTCATGAAACGTCGAGATTTTAAGTTTGAGCAAAAAAAAGTCTGTCTGTCTGTAACTTTTTTATGCACACGATTACTCTGGAACCGTTTAAGATCGACTTGAAATTTGGTATACATATGTATTTTAACGAGATCTGGAACTAGATTATATTTTCATCTTATTCCTTTGAAAAGTTGGGGGGGTAAATAGGTAAATCAAGCAGGTAAGAGTCCATAAAATTGGTATTTAGTATATACAAGAGAAGCCAATGTCTCAAAAAATATTTTGGCATTAGCCATCCCCACCCTATTATAAAAGGGGGTGAAAAAAAATTATTTCATCACAGATGACCATTCAAAAGCTTATTTTAAAGCGGAAGATTAAATGATGTATTTATTAGAAATAAGTTGCCAAAAAAGTCATTTTTTTAAGTACTTAATCTAAAATATTTCAAAATCCTGACATGATGGGCCAATTCTAAGGCCAGATTCGGATTCAGCGAGAAAAATTACTTCGGAAATTGGATAATGTTAGGGTTAAAACTTTTAGGTTTATGACTGTTATTTAATACATACAATTTTTCACTCATAGGTTATATTAAGTTTAAAGCTGTTAATTAGGTTAGTCTGAATGCTCAGGAATAAAATCATGTGGGTAAAAAACTATCCTTATTTTTACCTATTGGTAAAATAATATTTACAAGTCTAAACGCAACTAGTGACGAGTATTTGGAGTATCGTAATTTTTCGCGAAGCAATTCCAAGGGGGTCCCGAGCTATTGAGAAAAAAACCAATAAAGTTAAATCATTCATTCTAAAATCTAAAAATCTAAATATTACACACATACAATTTTAATGAAACCGATTTTTAATGAGAAATCATACCAAAAACTATAACAAGGAATTTTAAAATTTGATTGATTTTAGATGTTATTAATAGAGATCGAGGTTGGGGGTCGCGAGAGGGTAAACTTGTTTTTTTCTTTTTATAATGGGATCGTGGTTCGAAAAAGGTTGAAAACCGCTGCTTTAAAGGATCGATAGGATGCGAGTAAGATTAAAGATGAGATCAGCATCAAAAAACCCTGAAGAACAACTTTTGATTACTTAAACGTTATTTCACTTGAATCTCGAATTTTCACCACCTTTAACCTTAAACTCATATTTTTAATCCTTAAAAGGGTTATGGTTCATACGTCAAAAACGATTCAAGAAACTTAAACAATTAACTTATGATCCCATAAAAATGAAATTGGTATCCAATTTACATGAACACTACTTCCTTTGTGACTCTCGACCAATGAGGTAAACGCAGAATAAAGAGAAAAAAACCGCTGCCAAGGAATCACTACTTCCACATCCAGTTTTTCTAGCCAAGTCTCTCACAACGAAAAAAAATTTGTACGTGGAAATAATTGTTTATGGAACTTTAATAAAATAATATTTGAAATCGTTTACCCCAAAAACCCATAAAACGATATGCCACATCGGTAGTAGGAGTGGATGAAGTAAAAAAAAAAATTGAGGCCTTTGGTTCCTGAACAAATCAATTTTTTTTACCCCCTTTTATAATGGGGTGGCTAATGAAAAAAATGTTTTTTTGGACCATTAGCTTCTATACTAAATACCAATTTTATGGACTCTTACCTGCTTGATTTACCTATTTACCCCATTTACCCTAATTTGCACCCAACCCTTCAACGGAATAAGATGAAAATATAATCTAGTTCCCATCTCGTTAAATGTGTACCGATCACTTTTCACTTTTTTTTTTGTGTGTCTTTATTTACTAATTTTGGGTGCTGAAAACGAATTCGTCACCCGCTTTGGCGAAAAATCTCGGGAACACATTAAAAAAGAACCCTTATTTGGGGGTGACATTGTAATTGATATTAGAACTTGCCATTAGAATTATAACTACAAGAGGTTATTCTTTGCAGGAAATTCTCTATAAATGCTAAGTTTCGATAACTAAGTAGAAAAAGAAGTAAAAAACCAAATTCACCCCTTCAACCCCCCTCGCCAAAAGTCATTTAAATATTTAAAGAGTTTTTTAATATAAAAAACAAGTCATATTTTCTGGATAGTGATATGCACACCGTACACCCCAACCCCTAAAAGTGTGAGAAATATTCATCTGAATTGACTAAATCACCTTATTATGATAAAAAAAACATCAAACTGGGTGATTAGGGATTTCTTTTGCAATTAAAACCAATAAAAACTATAAAAAGATAAAATCCACCACCTTAATTGGTGGGGATGGGTGTAAGAGTATTCAGAAGTAATCACATTATAACCTGATAATAGCCATTTAACTTAGTTTTGTTTTTTTTTTTAATAAATAAATAACCTATATTACATGTTGTAGCTTACACCGTTCTTATGAGTGGTGAAGGGTGAGGGAAACGAGGGGGGGAGGTGAATTTAGAATTTTTGCTTCTCTTTCTACTTACCTAACGAAACTGAGTATTTTTAAAGAATTTCCTGCACTAAAGAATAACTTTTTGTTGCAAGTTCTAATATCAATTTCAATGCCACCCCCACATAAGGGTTGTATTTTACTGTTTTCCCGATGTTTTTAGCCAATTCGAATTCGGCATCAACACCCCAAAATTAGTAAAAAAAAAGATGGTTTCCACACTTTACCATGGATGGACCAAAAAAACCCTTTTTTAACATTGTTCTTTGACACATTTTGAGTAAAAGGTTTGTAGAGTATTTGGGCTGTACAAACCATGTTATGGTTTTAGATAAAAGTTGATACTAAATAAATGTATGTCACGGTATCCCGAAAACGTATAGGTTAAGTTTAAAATTATCAAGGTCTTATTACAGATTTATTATAGTCTTGTCAAGCCCAGGGGATCTTCGCTAAGTGTATTTGCACTTATGTAAGGAAGAAATTAAGTATTTGTGATAATCTACACACATACACACACAGATTATATATATATACAGTGTGTCCTAGGATAGATGTAACAAGAGGGTGTAATGGACCAAAAATTTTGAAATTTTGGGATGGTATTTGGATATTGAGTCCTGTTTGTTTTAAAACTAAAGTATACCAAAAATGACTTGATTTGGTGTTCTACAGGGTGTTTTATACGCAAAGCTGTAAAAAGCACCACTTATAAAGTACCTTTATTTTTCAAAATATGAAAAAATTCCACTAAGAAAAGTTATTTAGCATGCAATTTTATACCTCTATACCAAATTTCAGGAATATAAAATTATTTTTTTTAAACTTCCCATTTTTTGCGAATTAAGAGTTGAATTCATATTTGAAGTTGTGTAGGAGCAAATGTTAATCATCTCAAAAAGTAGGCTATTGGTAAATAAAAAATTGAATATACGAGATGTAAGAAGGTATAATGTTAATCGAACTAATTGTAAAACAAGAAACAATTACTAACAGAAGATTAATGAGGTTTAAAAATTATAACAAGTAATAAATGTCAAAAACATAACAGATTCACAAACAAATTAATTATTGACCAATACAAAACAATGTTTACAATTTTTTTATTATTCGACGTAGCTACCACCCACATCCACACACATTTCGATCCTTCGCCTGAAGTCCTTAAAACTGTTTCGAATATGATCTAACGGTATGGAGTTTACGGCATTCGTAATTCTCTGCTTCAATACTGCTACATCGTTAGGAAGTGGTTCAGCGTAAACCAACTGCTTGAGGCGACCCCATAAAAAGAAATCCAATATTGATAGGTCTGGGGATCTCGCCGGCCACTTGATCGGTCCATTCCTGGCAATCCAATTTCCTCCAAAATTTAAATTCAACCACCGATTAACCATTTCTGTGGAGTGGCCAGGGCAACCATCATGTTGAAAATGAACTAAAGGCATATCTCTTAAAATATTTAAATGTTCTTTCAAGAAGCTGTAAATAAGTGTGCTGGTTTAACCTTCCCTCAATGAAATAAGGTCCAATAACTCCGACGTGATAAGAAACGGCACACCACACATTCACTTTTTTATAATATTGTCTTCTACAATGAATTCTAAAATTTGGATTTTCAGAAGCCCAAAACCGACAATTCTGAGATGAAACAACACCATTGGTTATGAATGTGGATTCATCTGAGAAAATTATGAAATGATGAAAAAATCTCTCTTCCATGATTTTTTCTCCAATGGTCAAACAAAAATCCAACCTACGGCCGTCATCTCCCTCTTCAAGCGTATGTTTATAATTTGTATTATATGCCCTAATGTTCTTTGGCTTGTAAATTCTTTGGAGTTTAGACTTGCTAATATTAATAAGAGCTGATCTCTCTCTTAGTGGCATCCTAGAATTTTCTATAACAGAGGCATGAGCTATAATAGCCCCAACATTGTCTTCATCATATGCTTTTATTTTTCTTTTCATGTTAAGAACACTACCAGCAGCCAGAAACTTTTTAATTATTCTCATAGCCTGAGTACGTGACAAAGCAGTGTTTGGAAATTTCAAATTAAATTGGCTTACCACTTCTCTTAGCGAGTTTTCACCGCCAATTCCGTAGTATTGCACAATATAAATTTTTTCACGCACTGTGAGTACCATTTTCACTTAATTTTTTATGCTTGGTTCGTTAATTTGAAACAGAAATTAAGGATAATATTGACTACGTTTGACAGATATGTCAATAATAAATGATAAATGTGTATCCACTGCTTTTCTCATAGCCTACTTTTAGCTTCTACATAACTTTAAATATTAATTCACAAAAAATAATTTCTATGCAGTTTTAATTGAATGGTTCAAAATAAAATACTAATTTATTGAAAAAATGAATGAAATTTGATACAGAGATATAAAATTGCATTCTAAATAACTTTTCTTAGTGGAATTTTTTCATATTTTGAAAAATAAAGGTACTTTATTAGTGGTGATTTCTACAACTTTGCTTATAAAACACCCTGCAGAACACCAAATCAAGTCATTTTTGGTATACTTTAGTTTTACAACAAGCAGGACTCAATCCCCAAATACCATTCCAAAATTCCAAAATTATTGGTCCATTACACCTCTTGTTACATCTATCCTGGGACACACTGTATATATATAACGACCACGAATTCCGGTTTGGATAACGACGCTGTTACACTTTCATGCCCGCATCTATATAGTTCCATGCCAAAGCCCGTAAATAAAATGAATGTGTATTTTCTAACACTGAAAAATGGCACTTCAAACAGGATGACAGGAACTGAACAAACGCACGGAAATAAACGCCGGCACTAGATTTTTCAAATTAGTAATGTAAATTATTGCGCGATGACAAAGATTAAAATTTGAATTTGATTGACACAATTTATCTCTCGTTTTCATATTGCAGGAGATAATCATCTGTGAATATTTAATAAAACCAAAATAAGGTTTAGCTAACGTAAGTTTTTATTAAACGGACGGATATATATTATCGCATGCTGGCGTTAAAAGCGAAAGGAATAAATTAAAGAGGTCAAAAAATACGACATGAACGTAAAAACTGCCCTTAAAGGACCATTCCAGAATGAGTGTGCTTGTGAGCTAAGCTGTGTTAAACGCGTGAGAGGTATCGGATTCCCGTAAATAAGTAATAATCACGTGTCACTAAATAACACACAAAAATTAAGGCGGTTTAACGCCGAACAGCAGGCAAAGAATGTAGAAACGACAGTGAATTTTTGCACATAATTGCTGTGCGTATTTTATGAACGTACAACCCTTCAAATTATCACGTATGCTTGAAAAAATCCTATTAAGTAATTGAAAACAATTTTCGCAGGAAATAATTCCTAAAAAACGTCTTCCTGCAACAGCGCAAACAAGGAGCAACTTCATAAAACAAGGCCGTATTTCTGCAGTAACGACCCTTAAATATTTAAATATCAAATTTCGAATAAGTTACGTTGGTTAGAGAAGCTCAATTTTTGTACCACTAAGTGAAAAGAGGGAATCAAAGCGGCGTATAGTGGGAAGAAAAAAATCTGTCTACAAGTCAAATCTCAACCGATTTCAATAAATTTCGTTACGAACTGTACTTTATCGTGGTACTGCTTAAAATTTGATATCGAATTCGATGATCTGCAATAAACATGAAGTCGACCTTTGTACATTGCTCAAACATGGCAAGGATTACACAGCCACACACAAAAAAATCTGAATCCGAGATGAAACATATAATTTCCGACGTTTTTCGGGTCGCTGATCATGAATCCGTCTTCAGTTTTCCCCCTACACGTCAGAAATTTTCCGGTTTTCCGATTCCGGTGTAGACTCCGGTCATGGCCCTTCTTAACAGTTCGAAGGGCTCCTACAATTGCTGTCACGGCTGAATAACTTCTCCTACTTGTCCCATTTGTTGGTCAGTATTATAATACACACACAACTGACACTTAATCGCATTGCGATGCCTAGACGTAACACGAATTCTCAACAATCCCGGCTCATTCACACTTTCATCATATTCGAAAGCATTATCCCCTTCTTCTTCTTCTTGGTTGCCTTGAACGTATGATGGAGCCATTTTAATTTGGAATGTGCAAACGTGAAATCTCTTAAATAATCTAAATCTAGTACGCGAAAATTAGGCAAATCATTCTCCTGCAATAATATCCATCTTCCATGTCTAAATCGCAGCCTTTCCGCTTCTACTCTAGCTTGAAGAAGGAATTACATATACAGATAACGGCAGCCAAGTACGTACACGTAGCAGATCGAATGCGCAGCGATACAAAGGTATTTAAATGGTGGGGGCTTGATAGAGACGGGCATCGCATGCTAAAATTCGACCCGCTGTACGTACTTGTCTGCCGCTATCTGTATAATATGCTTTCCGATTGCTTTTCTAAGCTTCAAAGTAAATCATTCTTATTATAAAACTTATTTTCTGTATGAATAATGTTTAAAAGTGTAATGTATTATAAATAAACAAAAACTGCCTATTCTACTTAAACGTCTCACAAATAATTAGTTTTTGTTGACCAGTCACAACTGCAATTTTATATCTTGAAAAATAAAGTAAACTTTTTTTGTACCAAGATTATGATGTGTTCGATATCAAGCTAGCATCAATGTTTTATCAATCAATGCACGTACTTACTTATTTATTAAGATAGTGAACTTTAATAAAGCTACTTATATAGGGTGTAACGCAACTTACCCGAAAAAATTTAACCGTACATGCACCTTCTTAAAAAAAATTTAATAAAAGTCCAACACAGAAAAAGATACACATTGTTAAAGTTACAAATTGATGAAAATGGTAATTTATTGAACTCTACTTAATTGAAGGACAGTTGAAAAAAAAAGTTCCTAAAAAAAATTAAATTAAAAATTTTAATTTTAAATAGTAGGTTATTTTAACATTTTCATTAATTTGTAACTTTAACAATGTGTATATTTTTCTGTGTTGGACTTTTATTACATTTTTTTTAAGAAGTCGCCTTCTTATTTAAAGGTGCATGTATGGTTAAAATTTTTCGGGTAAGTTGCGTTACACCCTGTATATGAGGTATTATATTGAAGTAGAGGAGTATTGTGAATTCGAAAAACGTTATTTGACGTCACTTCCGGTAAAACCGGAAGTTAAGGCACATCAATCTAAGACCAAATAATGGTAAATAGTCTAATTATTCATTTCCAGAAGTTATAATTTCAATATCTGCAGTACGTTTTATAGAGCAGCGATTTCGTAAGTCTATCGTGTCGTTTTTTTTTTTTTGGCGTAGAACCAGGTCAAACATGTTAGGTTCCTTTGAGTATGTCACCGGGCATATGAAATCATATTTTACGACATTTTTTTGTGGTCTCGAACTTTTTAAATCAATAAAAAGTGAAAAAAATGTATTTTTAAAGAAAATTGTTTTTTTTTGTTTCCACCGCAATGCCATATCTTTAAAACTATTAAAGGTACCATAATTTTTTTTGTGTCAAATTAAAGCACACACTGTAGCGCTTTTACCAATATAAACGGTTTGGGCACAATTCGCACTTTCATTTCTCTAAAAATCAGATAAACTAAAAATATATATTTTATGTATTGAAATCTTCACCAATCGATAAACTTTTTTATTTTTGAAAATATTTACATACATGCAGCGAAGAAAATAAAGCCTAATAATAACAAAAGTTTTTGAAACAATATATTTTTTCCTAAAGTGTACCGTTTGGCAACAGCGATTTTTTTTATCAGCGCTAAATGCGACATTGGGCCGCAATTAATACACCTCGCATGCAGGGTTGGTCAGATTAGTCGCGTAGAGGTGGCGGTTGACGAAAGTAGTGGCGGTTTGAGTGTGCTGTATGTACTTATTAAGTTTTCTATAACAATGGAGTTCATTATTTGTAAAAAAAAATGTGCTTGTTTTAAGGAAGGCCTGCAAATGTCGTTCCTGTAAAAACATTATTAAAGTTATGGCTTAAAGTGTCACGTAAAAGTCCTGTAAACAGCGCCATCTATAAAATATACCATCGGTAATAGCACCATTGTAATTAGCGACCAGAAAAACATGACGTTACCAACTTTGAAGTAGATACGTATAATAGTCTCTAAGATAGAGACAAATTACGAATACAATTTTTTTACTTTGCCACCCTGTATCTTGAAAACGAAAAGAGTTAGACCACTACTTTTTAAGTTAAATCGACTTGTTTTGATGTCAAGAATCTATGGCTAAGCGTTGTCCCAATCTTTTCGAAACACCCTGTATATGATGAAAATCGGGGATTTTAAAAAAATACAAAATCATCGGAGCATTTTTCATATAGAATATATGTTTGGTTATACAGATTCTAAATGACCCCCTGTATCTCCCAGCTCGGGGTCGACATCGCTTTACCAAACTCATGTAACATTTACACTTTTTGTTTCATATATTTCAATGTTAATATTAATGCTCACTACCTATACTTACTGTTCAGCGTTTCTTTGTTTGAATCATATGGCCTGCAAATGTCGTTCCTGTAAAAACATTATTAAAGATTTCGAGGCAGATATGAACGAATTAAACAGCCAGTTTCACAATCGTTGTTTAACTAATGGTTAGGATTTGACCATAGGTTTACTATGAAAATCCGTTTCACAACGTCTGGTTAATTTCAAGGTCTTAGTTATCTCATGGTTAAGCAAACCAGTAGAATAGGCATTGGTAAACCAATAATTTGTGGTTAACTAAAAGTATATAACATTAAGATGCAGATTGCACCGCTAGTGCAAATACAAATTTTTGTTAAATTTAACTTCGAAGATATATTAGAAACAGAACAAATTAAATGGACTATTTTTCCAGTTTGGAACATGGATATTTTCAGCAATTTTTGGGTATACCTACCCAAATATCTAATAACATTAGAAAGAAAAACAATCACGCTGCGTAAATATATACCTGTCTTTATCATTATTTCAATTAAATATTAATACTTTATTATTTTCATATTTTTTAATACCCAAAATACGAAACTTTGTAATTACATAAAACAAATTTACGAAGTTTTATTAAATCGTTTTAAATCTACATATCCAGATTTACCGGGAGACTTACCGCACACATGCAGTAATACTTCTTCAGGAGTAAATTTGTCACCTTTCTTATCGATATATTTATTTTTCATTTGCGAAAATGCGTAGGTATAACTAAATAGGTACATTTGGAAAATGATACTCTGCGCAAATTCAATAATTATTTCTTTACAAATTTCAGTTATACAAACTAATGTAATAACAGAATAATAACACAATCATATTGAACATATTTTATGAATTATTGAAGTTAGTTTCTCCTTTCTTTTTAAAATGTACCTGGAATATCCGTCAAAAACTTCGGAAACTCATACCAACCATTCAAAATTTAAGCTTAACCGTTGGTTACATTACTAATCATAAAATAAATTTTGTGAAACACATATATGTATTTACCAATAGTTAACTTTCAGATTCAGGTTAGTCAACCAAAAAGATAACCAACGATTGTGAAACTGGCTGTTTTTATTAGAATGATATTAATGTAGGGCCTACATAAACTACATACTACATATTTATCTATCCAAATAGAAAATTTATTTCAACAATAAAACTCATTTTATGCGTACGTTTTTACTTTCATTCATTTAAAAATGTCTAATAAACTTACTAATTAGGTGGGTAGTTAATAACCCTGATTGATACTTATAGATTAGGTATTTATATCTACCTACCTGTCTTTTTATTATTAAAAGGAGACTATTTAATATTTATTGTACAATTTCTTAATATTAACAACATATAATCAATACTACTGTACAATATATGAAATATTGAACAATAATATTGATCCCCTAGATGCTTTTGATCACTACTAGTTTTGTACCTATTGATATAAGTTAAACTACTACATACAAAAAAAAATCGCTGACTCAATACTATGAACGGGACATGAAAAATTTTTATCCTAAAAACTTTTTTCAACTATTGGCTTCAATTTGTACGCAACATGTATATACAAATTTTCATAAATAAATTTTTTTCTCGATTGCTTAAAATTACGCTACTGAAAATAACAAATTTGAGTTTCCTATTATTTTACCAACTTAAAAAAAAATAAATCGGGTTCACGTGGGACGTTGTTCGAAGCGCTATTGTGTCTACTTTAATCTAAAAAAAAAATAGCTTGATAGCACAAATATTTTCAGAGATATAGCGGTGGAGACGCTAAAAAACATATTTCACTAAAAATCTATTTTTTTGAGTTTTTCCGAAATAAAAAAGTTCTCGACCACCAAAAAATGCCGTAAAAAATGATTTCGTGTACACGATTATCTTACTAAAGAATCCCACTAAGTCTGGTTTGGTTCTACGCCGGTTTTTTTTTTCTCGAAAACTAAGCGACTTTACTTCCAGATTTTACTCTACTATTAAGAAATCGTTGATACAGTATCGAGAGGTACTGTCCATAATTTGAAGCTTTTCTAAAGGAACCTATTGTTCAGAATCAGTTGAACTATAACATATCAAAAATTCATCAAATTTGAAAGGCCACCAATTTACCTATAAAACGTGTAGTGTTCTTTGCAACGTATCAAGAGTGAAAGGGATAAAATGAAAAAAAAAATCTGTATATCGTCGACGCTGTCGCTGTCGACGGCGGAAGGTATCTTCGGACTAGATTTCGATATTAAGATGCCTGACTTTCCTACGGAAGAAGCTCCTTTAGATACTCCGAGGAATTATAAGCGTAAGCATGATAAGAGCGGTAGTGTACATTCTATAGTGAATTTAGATTTTCGACTCATATTTTATTTATAGTTTCTATATAACAACTATTAAGGGCACTCAGCCAGTCAAATATGAACCACATTACTAAATAATGTATATGTTTAGCTGTCAAAAAATAGATTAATAGGTAGTATGTATATTGACAGTATTGATACATCAAGTTATATATTATCGAATAGCAAATAAGGGAAGAGTTTATTCTAAAGTTTCAGATCCCGACAATAATAACCATATTTATCCAATCCATTTTTCATTTTGTTTGTTCGGCTGTTCAAAATATGAGATTTCTTTTTAAGATTTTGTGAAAGTTTGTCTTTGAATACATCCAAAAATCTAATATATCATGTTATAGGTGAATAGTGGAAATATTTATTACTGTTAGATAAATCGAGAGAATGACGTTTACGATAGTAATTTTAGACACGTCAGCTAAACTTTCAATTCATTATCATCGATCTCTGTAACCGTAACCTGTCGATTCACCTACACATTATATTTCATGTGAGATGTTACACGAATAGTTCAATAAAGTATCGTTTGTCACCTAAAGAGCTTTTATAAGTACCAAAATTCGATGTAGGTCGTTTATTTATTTATTTATTTATTTACTTAATTACAACTATCTGGCAATCCTAAACCATTTATATGATAGATATATCAACTAAGAAAAAGTATGACAGTTATTATATAAAACCGCTGCCCAATTACTACTTCCACATTCACATTTTCTATCCAAGTCTCTCATAACGAAAAAATTTTGTATGTGGAAATAATTGTTTATAGAACTTTAATTATATAATATTTGAAATCGTCTACCGGAAAAAACCATAAAACGATATCCCACACGGTAGTGGGGTGGGAGTTGTGATAGGGGGGGTGGTAGTGGGGGTGGATGAAGTAAAAGTATTTTGAGGCTTTTGGTTCTTGGACACACAATAAATCGCAATTTTTTTTTCATCCCCTTTAATAATGGGGTAGGGGTGGTAATGGGGGTGGCTAATGAAAAAATTTTTGAAACCTTAGTTTCTCTTCTATACTAATTTTATGGACTCTTACCTGCTTGATTTACCTATTTACCCCACATTTACCCCATTTTACCCTCCAACCCTTCGACGCAATAATATGAAAATATAATCTAGTTCCAGATCCCGTTAGAGTACATACGTGTACCAAATTTCAAGTTAATATCTTAAACAGTTCCAGAGTAAACGTGAGCACAAAAAAAAGTTACAGACCGACAGACAGACATTTTTTTTCGCTCAAATTTAAAATCTCGACATTTCATGACAGCCTATTTGAACAATAAAAATTTTCAGAAATTTTTTTGTCGTTATTATACTTCCACTGGATGTGGAAGTAATATGCGTTTTTCTCATGAACTATTGAAGAAAACTATATTATGTTTTAAGCGTTATATTCCTATTGCCTGCGATTCAAAATTAAGGTAGAAAAAAGAAAAAAAAACCGCTGCCCAAGGAATCACTACTTCCACATCCAGATTCTCTATCCAAGTCACTCACAATGAAAAAAACTTTGTATGTGAAAATAATTGTTTATGGAACTTTAATAATATAACATTTGAAATCCTCTACCCCAAAAACCCATAAAACGATACCCCACATCTGTAGTAGGGTGGGGGGTGGTGATAGGGGGGTGGTAGTGGGGGTGGATGAAGTAAAAAATATTTTGAGGTTTCTGGTTCCTGTACATAGGTACACTAAATCACAATTTTTTTTCATAAGGAGGTAATGGGGGTGGCTAATGCCAAAAATTTTTTTGAGACCTTAGCTTCTCTTGTATATACTAAATACCAATTTTATGGACTCTTACCTGTTTGATTGACCTATTTACCCCAAATTTACCCCCCAACCCTTCGACAGAACAAGATGAAAATATAATCTAGTTCTAGATCTCGTTAAAGTACATACGTGTACCAAATTTCAAGTCAATATCTTAAACGGTTCCAGAGTAAACGTGCGCACAAAAAAAAGTTACAGGCAGACAGACAGAATTTTTTTTTGCTCAAACTTAAAATCTCGACGTTTCATGACAGTTTAAGCCTATTTGAACAATAAAAATTTTTTAAAATTTTTTTGTCGTTACTATACTTCCACTGGATGTGGAAGTAATATATGCATGACGGTAGACATCGCGACGCTTCAAACTACCTTTTCCATCATCACATTATCATCCAGGGTGGGGCAATACTGCGTTGGACTTCGATATCTTGAGTTCTAGCTAGAAATTTAAAAAAAAAATACAAGTAAACTAGATAAAAAAATCTATAACCGGAAATTATTTTCGAATATACAGGGCGAGCCAAGAAGAAATTACAGGATTAAGTGCCTATTTTTTTAATGGAATGCTATGTATATGAGTACATCTTTTGAAGCCTCTTTCTAGACTGTATTCATTCCTATATTATTATTGACTATCTTCCAACCACTTGGATGTAATGAATTTTTTTGTTGAAATAAAGCCATCAGATGCATATTGAAAAAATCACCAAAGTCACAATTATGGATTTTAAGAAAAACTTATGTGAATGCTAGTTACGAAACATCTAATTAGTGTTTCTTTTCACCTCCTAAAAATGTACAAGGTGGCCAATTTTTTTTTTCAATTAAGAACTTTCTAAATTTAATCTTCTCAATTTTTTCAAATGGAACACCCTGCGTTTTTTCGACGATGTAATGCAGATATGAAAAACGAACATTTTTTTGTAAGTACTTCCCTATGGCTAATTGCAACCATTTTCGTTTTATTGAGCAATAAGTACAAAATTCAAGAATAATTCATTAGAAAAAATTATAATAAGTGCTCCACATGTTACCCATTTTGATTGATACACGTCTTCACACGCAAAAATCTAGTGGTGTTAAATTTGACAGAGGCCCAGCACACTACCACGTAAAAGTGTGCCAATGGGGAACTTGCCTATTTTTTTTTTCATTAAAGTGTGCATTTATGTATAAACACACGCCACACCGAATATCAGCTCTTAAATCGCAGTACTTACTTTGCAATAAATAATTAAAGTTGAAATCCTCGCCACTCCTCACGAAAAGCACTGTGACGTCACCGGGTGAAAACTGGTCTCGCGTGGTATCCAACAGATGGCGTACTTTAGCCATTCACCTTAATTAATAGACTGGGCGGTGGTTAGCTTTGAGACGACCGCATATTCGGTCATAAGTCTTTTGTTTTTTATGTTAGAGAAAAAATAAAAAAAGGGACGGAAAGCTCAATTACTTCTCTTTACATAAGCTGTCTGCAAATTTTTCGAAAAAAAACGATAATTATCGAGATATTCGAGGAAATGTAGGAAATTACACGTTTTCCTATAGAGTGTATGTAAATCTTAAAAAAATAATTTTTCTCAGAAACCTTTGTTTCGAAGGGCCGAGATTAACGGAGCGTCAAAATAGTACATGATATTAAGTGAACATCGTAAATGAGATCGATTTCAGCTAATTATCGATTAATTGCGGTGACAAAATGGAGAAATTTTACCGAAAAAAAAAAGTCCCAAATCCCACCCCCTCTAATTTCTTAATTTTTGTCGGAATTCAAAAAATAAAAAAAAAGAGTTTTAGAAAATTTAATTATATTTAAATTAGCTAGAGTAGTGTTTTGGCGTAGGAGCAAAGATTAAAAAGTTTCCAACTGTAAAGCTCAAAATTTGCGATTTTTTGCCGTACGTGGCCGACATTTCTGTAGTTATCTCCGAAACGAAACAAAAAATCAAAAGTCTGGTGATTGCAAAAGATTCGTAGTAGAAAATACTCGTTTGACCTTATTTTTTATTTTGAGCTAACTCCCACCGTTTTGGAGATATCTGCGAAAAATAGCAAAAAACAGCTTACATTTCGGAGCCGAAAATATTGCAAAAACATGCAATCTTGACATGTTCATATTTTTCGAAAAACACCATTGGGACGGCCGTACGATGTCGTGACGTAAAGAGGAAGTCTTCTAGATAAACCTGATCGTAAATTGCACGGCGAAATTCGAAAATTCGACTCGGCACGAACGAATCAAAAGTAGCATTTTGTGACATTTCAGAATATTGAAGATATGTTTTTCCAACGAATTTTAGGTTAGGTTGTGTCCACTGCTAGTTGTTTCTGACAAATGAGCATGCGAAAGCAGAATCGGTGTCGCTTGACGCCGTCATCTGACTTTCACCCACTGACGTCACGTTTCAGGAGTGGGTAAAATCCGGCAGATTTTAATCGCTTATATTTCTGGAGGAATTTTTTTTTTATTATTTTTGTTGTCTATGGGGTTTTTAATGATGTTAGTTTACGATTTTGAGTATTTTAATTCAATTTTATTTTTTAGGTAAGTTCCCTATTGTTAGATCGAACATATCACAGTCGGTGAATTTCATAATAAATAAAAGAGTGTGTAAGTTGTGATTTGCTTAATACCTAAATAATATTCTCTAATCATGATGAAAGCAAATACATAAAAAATAATCAATTGTAAAAATCAAAAGTTAAAATTAGTGAGTAATAATTCTATACAGGGTGTTTCGAAAAGATTGGGACAACGTTTAGCCGTAGATACTTGACATCAAAACAAGTCGATTTAACTCAAAAAGTAGTGGTCTAACTTGCTTCGTTTTCAAGATAGAGGGTGGTAAATTAAAAAAATTGTATTCGTAATTTGTCTCTATCTTGGAGACTATATATGTATCTACTTCAAAGTTGGTAACGACATGTTTTTCAGGTCCCTAATTACAATGGTGATATTGCCAATGCCATATTTTATAGATGGCGCTAGTTACAGGACTTTTACGTGACACTTTAAACCATAACTTTTTGGAGGTTAGGTTTTGGATATAGTCTTCTACTATAATCGAAACGCAATTTGGTTTCCTAAAGAAAAGGTGTACTTGTTTAAACGCGATAAAATGCACCCTCTCAGAGAAAAAAGCGATTTACAACTTTGTCACACACCAGTTCGAAAAAATTCAACACCCCGGGTGTTTTGAAAAGATTGAGACAACGCTTAGCGTAGACTCTTGACATCAAAACAAGTTGATTTAACCCAAAAAGTAGCGATCTAACTTTTCGCTTTCAAGATACAGAGTGGTATAGTAAAAAAAATTGTTTTCATATTTTGTTTCTATCTTGGAGAATATTATACGTATCTACAACAAGCATTATTGACGATTCAAGACATCATACTTGACGTACACCTACTAGATAAGAAAACCGCTTTTAGGTATAATTGAATTTCCTCGAACTGGTGTGTGATAAAGTTGTAAATCGCGTATTTCTCTGAAAGGGTGCATTTTATCGCATTTAAACAAGTACACCTTTTCTTTAGGAAACTAAATTGCGTTTCGATTATAGTAGAAGACGATGTCCAAAACCTAACCTCAAAAAAGTTATGGCTTAAAGTGTCACGTAAAAGTCCTGTAACTAGCGCCATCTATAAAATATACCATCGGTAATAGCACCATTGTAATTAGCGACCAGAAAAACATGACGTTACCAACTTTGAAGTAGATACGTATAATAGTCTCTAAGATAGAGACAAATTACGAATACAATTTTTTTACTTTGCCACCCTGTATCTTGAAAACGAAAAGAGTTAGATCACTGCTTTTTCAGTTAAATCGACTTGTTTTGATGTTAAGAATCTATGGCTAAGCGTTGTCCCAATCTTTTCGAAACACCCTGTATATGATGAAAATCGGGGATTTTAAAAAAATACAAAATCATCGGAGCATTTTTCATATAGAATATATGTTTGGTTATACAGATGCTAAATGACCCCCTGTATCTCCCAGCTCGGGGTCGACATCGCTTTACCAAACACATGTACATTTACACTTTTTGTTTCATATATTTCAATGTTAATATTAATGCTCACTACCTATACTAACCGTCAAGCGTTTCTTTGTTTGAATCATATGCCCAACAAACACAAAATGTATTCTTAAAAATAGCTAATTCTACGTATAAAACTAACCTATATTCACGTTGCATAGTCAATATTTACAAAATATTGGATTCAATTCTCAGCCTCTTGAACTTCTTCAAATCCATCAGCGTAAAGTCTAAAAAGTTTCAGGAGAGCTCTTCAGGATTACGCTAACCGGCAAGATGATTGCCTTTACCAGTATATAGGTCAACGCTCTAAGTTTAGATATAAAATACAGAAAAATCAAGCAGCTAATTTATCCAGTTAGACAAGCCCACATAAAGAATAAAAATGTGGTCAACTGTAAGACCCAGACTTTACGGGGGTTGGTTTACACTGCAAGGGAGAGAATTCCCCTTAGTCATATATTTTACTAAATAAATGTACGAGAGGACTTGTTTGGACTTTCACGAGCACGCCTCTTTATATACCACAAAATTTCGTCCGAGGTTAGAAGTTATGCCGTTATCAGGACAAGGGTTGAAAAACAAACGAGTATTAATAGTAGTTCACTTTTAAGAATTCGTTTTAATTTTGGGAAGATTGGCCAAATAAAGAAAACAGTAAAAGTTTTGCCTTGTAGAGCATTGACTCTTATTAATTTTTGAATTATCTGCTGCAGCTAATAACTATTTAATTCCATCTAAATATCTCAAAAAATCACACAGATAGATACCAGATTGATATATGGTTTAGTGAAATGAACATACAAGCATATTAGGCAAGTGTTTAAATTAATTGATATCTTCGGAAAGTCTTACCCGGACAGTGCTTTACTATTTCGCTTGATGTAGTCATTTTACAGTTGGGATTGCTGTTACTATCATTATTATTAAAAACATGCTCAGGTTCTAAGATCCACAGTACTCAAGTCTGCGCAATTGCATAGAATATGTGTGACGGTTTCATCCTCCACTCCACAGACCCAACAAATAGGTCTATCATTCAACCTCATTGTATGTAGGTGTTTATTCGCAGGGTAGTGTCCTGTTATCAGGCCTACCATTTTGCGGTGGAGTAACTATAAAGGAATCTTCCTTTATATAAAGCCCTGACTACCTCATTCGCATTATTGCCTTTGGTTACAGGGAACGTTAATTTTACTTATGAGGCAAAGGTAATTACCAACGGGGTGATATCTTTTCGAAATTGCAGATACTGGTCTTCAGAATATCTTCACTGGGTGATCAACTGCGGGACTTGAGCTCAATAGTTGTTGAACTGTGCTAAGACCCAGTCTCGTAATTCTGAATGAACCACACTTCTTGACAAAAAAAAGGTTGGCTCAGGTCTAGGGAAAGGAATTTCTGTTCCTTTTTCCGTTCAAACGATCTGTTCCTTCTCTGCGCTGTACACCACTATCTCAATACGAGTTTGACTGTGATGTGTTTACACAGGTCAGTCAAAATATTCTGATAGTTTTTTTTTAATGCCTTATTTATGTTAACGTCCTGGCGAAGTTTAGCTAATGCTACTCTACCACTTAACCAGGATGAGGAGACACCACAGACTAAGTGATGCCCGGGTCCCTTACAGATAGAGCTAGAACCTTAGTGTGCCCCAGACCTTGACCCTTTACATTCTACATTCCACTCTTTAACAGACTGTTTGCTGCTTTCCTGGCGTCCAGTGTCACTTCAACATGCAAGGAACGAATCCAAGAATGACCTCCATTACAGCTGTTAGAGTGGTCCTGATTGCTCCTGTCATTCCTAGACAGGCTAGCCTTTGATATGGCGAGCCCCAATTGTGGAGGACTGCCACACCAAGGTAGCGTATGTTATGGGGGGTTCTACAATAACAGTATATGCCCAGAGTGGCCTTTTGACTTATTCTCCACTTAGTACCGAAAATACGTTTGCACATCCATATAGACTTTCATCGTTTGAACTTCCACATGGTTCTTCCACGGCAGTTTGGAGTCTTAGAGTTATAACCAGATACCTCACTGCACGGGAAAGAGACAAACGTGTACTTATAAGAGAAGGAAGCTGACAATCGCTAATTTTTCTCTTTTCAACCACCGACCCAAAAAGAGTTTGACGCGTATGTTTGTATGTCTGTCTGTCTGTCTGTGGCTTCATATTTCTTCAATGAGTGATCCGATTTTGATGCACTTTTTTTTTCTTTGAAAGAGTATTTTGTCCAGAAGGTATTTGCCATATTAGATTTTGATGTTTGGTCGCCATCTTGATTACAATCTTTTATTCAACTTGCCTTGTTCTTGCGGGTCAAATCTTGCAACTGAATTTTAAATTTTAAAACAGTTATCCTCAACGGATTGAGCTGAAATTTTGTATACACGTTTAGTTTGGATGACAATGCATGGTTAGCTACGTGACGTCATTCCAAATCCAATATGGTGGACTCCCAAAGATGGCGGACCAGTTATTTTTTTTTGCACCCCCATGATATGGGTATCAAATGAAAGGGTTTGCTGAGAAGAATACGAAAATAAAATGACGTCACACTAAATTCAATATGGCGGACGCAACTGAATTTTAAAACAGTTATCCCCAACGGATTGAGCTTAAATTTTGTATACACGTTTAGTTTGGATGATAATGCATGGTTAGCTAAGTGACATTCCAAATCCAATATGGCGGACCAGTTATTTTTTATGCACCCCCATGATATGGGTATTAAATACGAAAATAAAATAACATCACACTAAATTCAATATGGCGGACGTCCCAAGATGGCGAACAACATTTTTTAGTTTTAACACTATAATTTGATCGTATAGTGTATTCGCTCATACGATGCATTCTAAGAAATGGTGAAGGATTCGGTTTAAACTATAAGTTTTATATCGGATAGGAACGACGCAATGAATATACACTTCTCCAAGAAATTAACGCACCACCAAAATATAACCAAAAGTTTGAAGTTAATTTTTAACCTCCGACCCAAAAAGACGTGTATGTTTGTCTGTCTGTGGCTTCATTTCTCTTCAACGGGTGATCCGATTTTGATGCACTTTTTTTTATTTGAAAGAGTATTTTGTCGAGGAGATTTTAGGCCATATTAGATTTTGATGTTTGGCCGCCATCTTGAATTCGCCATGTTGAACTTCTCTAGAAATTGTCCGATTGAAGTAAAATTGAAAATGTGCAGACAATTATGGTAGCCGAATATGATTTCGGCCTCATTTTGATTCGGGCATATGAAACTGGTACAATTAGATACATTGATCGGGAGTTTCTAAAAATTTTCAATTTTTTAACCCCCGACCCAAAAAAGGGGGTGTTATAAGTTTGACTCGTATGTTTGTATGTTTGTTTGTGTGTCTGTCTGTCTGTCTGTGGCGTTATATTTCTTCAACGGGAGATCCGATTTTGATGCAGTTTTTATTGAAATTAAATATAACACATAAATATATTTATAATAGAACCGGTCTTGTAGACCGTGTGCGACTAGTAGAATACAAAATTGGACCGCGTCGACTTAAAGGTTAAAAAGTTCTGTGTGGGACTCGTGATATAATAATACGCTATGTTGTATGTATATGTTTAGTTTAAAAAGTATAAAATAAAACTAAATTACAAATTTAAAAAACCCCCGACACAAAAATATCGACTAAATAACTAATATTAAAAACATAAATTAACCCAACTTTAAAAATTATGAAATAATTTTGATTCCATATACGAACTCTTATGATTTATTTAAATCCAGCTTACATTTTCTTTATGTCCTCGAGATTTGCTTTCTTATAAGTATGAATATGTCGGGGGCTGCTGTAAAGACGAACTACTAAATAGTTATATTCAAAACAGCAGCTCCCGATATATTCATGCGTATAAGAAAGCAAATCTCGAGGACATAAAGAAAATGTAAGCTGGATTCATAAGAGTTCGTATATGGAATCAAAATTATTTCATAATTTTTAAAGTTGTGTTAATTTATTTTTTTTATATTAATTATTTAGTCGATATTTTTGTGTCGGGGGTTTTTTAAATTTGTAATTTAATTTTATTTGTAAACAGCACTAGGGCTGTTTTGTCAGGTGTTACACTATACCAAAACTAGGTTGAGAGTTCTTGGCAATAGTCACAACAAATTGGCCTCTTATCATGGTAAATCGTGTGCGTATCAACAGATAAGAATTCAATGTCATTACTGGTTAGAGGAAGTCTGTCCTTGTCCAAGGTAGGCCGCGTGGAGTTGTCAGTTCATTTTCATCTTGTTTCGTCCTTTTCATCATAAACGCCTATATTGTGGAATATACTCCTTCAAGCAAATACTTTTATGGTAAACATAGTTAAATATAAATTTGAAAATCTTGCTGGTATCATAAAGGTATGCATTCGTGGTTGTTTTAAACAGAATCGGTAACTATACTAGTTTCATAATATTGCTTACATCGAAATAAAAATTTAACAAGCAGTTAAATATTTTATGTGAAAATAAATACGTTATACAACCGTCATAAAATATACAGCGTAATAAACTTTTTAAGAGTTATCGAGAGTGTAAAACTAATAGTTTGTCAAATTAAAAATACAGCTGATAGCGCATTTTGACACGACGCGAATTATTAACGACTTGAAAATTGTAATTTTAAATCGTACCGGGCTAAGTGTAAGAATATCTGGACATACTAGCTAAACTTCTCCCTTTATATAAGTTGCTGTGTATACTTATTGTAAAGATTATTATTATTATGGAAGTAAACGGGGATATTGGTTATGTCTCCTCCAACAGCTTAAAGTCCAGATCTCAACAAGGGATCACAGACATTTCTACTTCAAGACTTTCCCTAAAATATGCGCCGTTCCCAGTAGTGCAAATAGTTTTGATTTTCTCCTTGGCGTCCTCGTCGGTGGTTTCGACTCCCAAATATTTATCATAGATTTTTCGCGCTTCCTGCTGGATGGAATACGACTTCTTGTCCTTATCGTGCTCTTCAACACTTGCCCTGTCGGATACACGCGCTCAGACCCACAATAGATTAATCATACGTAGATTCTTGCTCTATTAATCCGCGGCCGCCCTCCTATAACCTGTGCACATTTGTTTTTGGATGATGGATTCTCTCCATTGCAATTACTATTATTTTTTTTTTTTTTTTTTTTTTTAGCTAGCTAAAAACCAGTCACCCTTCTCTGTGGCTCCGACCCTCACAGAGGGGAGCTGGTAGTACCGGTAGCCACTCCCCACGCCCGTGGGGTAAGTGACTACTGGGTCCGGGAATCGTGTGCCCTGAGCAGACGTAATGAACCAAGAATGACGGCCTTCTGCATTCTGCCGGCTAAGATCTCTGCCGAATTTCGGCATGCCGGTATGATCTTTAGTTCTGAAAGCAGTGTGTGTCTCGTTCCACCGAGGGCTCCTATGATCAGGACCACTAGCTTAACAGTATGGCCAGGGTAAAGCCTGCGGAGCTCGAAGAGCAAATCTCGATATTTCGTCCGTTTTTCCTCCTCCTTCAAGATAATGTTATTCTCCGCGGAGCCGAGAACTCCACGACAAACATTGTCTTGAGTTGGTGGTCGAGGAGGACCATATCAGGCTTATTAGCTTGTATTTGCCTGACGGTGGGAAACGAGTAGTTCCAATAAATTAGACACTTCTCATTTCCCACAACGAACTCAATATCCCCCGGAGCGTAAGGCAGCACTGGTGTCTCGTCTATCCCATACGAGTGCCTTAAGTGATAATAAAGCACTCGTAATGCTGCGTCGTGCCTCTGGATATAGGCCGAGACTGCATATACTGGGCAAGCCGACAGCAAATGCATTAATGTCTCCGGCGCCCTGTGGCAGGTTCTGCAGCTGACATCAGGGGCCTCTATACCCATGACACGACTTCGATAGACGAGTGTGTTGAATACACCATCCTGGCAAGCCATTATGAATCCCTCGGTCTCAGACTTCAGCCCGGCTGACCTTAAGAAGGCTAAGGTCAGCCTTTCGGATAAGCCAAGATCTTCTATATTTTTATAGAAGACTCCATGCATTGGCTTATCCGTATGAAGCTGCAGAAAGATGTTGTGTTCTGCAGCTTTAATTTGGGCTTTTCGCCGAGCAGGTTCCAACTCGGTGACAGAGTCGCGATTTACCCGCTCGACGTCGAAGGAGAGACCAAGTTCATCGGCTGCTCTCTGTGCTGCCTTAAACAAAAACGCTCCTACCCCTGCATTTTCATGGTCTCGGACCATGCAGAGGAGGGGATCCGAACTCCTGATAATCTTACAGGCTCCATCCAGAACCATCCTGTTATGGAGACTCTCCAAACTCAAGAGTCCACGACCTCCCTGATGTCGTGGGAGGTATAACCGTGGAACGGACGATTTAGGATGCAAACTCCTATTGAGATGCATCTTCTTGCGGGTTCCTACGTCGAGTTGACGCAACTCCTCTCGGTTCCATTTCACCACTCCAAAGAAGTAGAGAAGGATCGGAACGGCAAGCATGTTGGTAGCAGACACCTTGTTCTTCCCCGACAGTTCTGAAGACCAAATCTGTCGGAGTCGGTGCTGATACTTGCCGCGGAGAGCGTTTTTCACTACACTCACTTCTTGGGTGGAGCGTTGCTCGACACCCAAGTAAGTGTACGACTCTCCGGCATCTAGATGATGTAAGATGCTTCCGTCTACGAGCTGCGCGTCCTCTCCGTAGTCCCCGCATCGTCCTCTCTTGAGATGGACCAGTGCACATTTGTCCAACCCGAACTCCATACCGACAGCCTGCGTGTACTCCTGTACCACCCTAAGGGACTGATGTAGGTCCCTTCCTCCGGAGGCATAAAGTTTAAGGTCATCCATATAAAACAAATGGGTGACCTTATGCCTCCTATCGCCGGGGGTACCGCAGTTGTATCCACGGGTTTTCCGGAGCGAGACGGATAATGGCAGTAGTGAGATGCAAAACAGAAGGGGGCTGAGGGAGTCTCCCTGAAATACTCCCCTTCTGAATGATACCGGCTCCGTCTGGACTCTATCGTTACCTGATGTTATAGTAAAGCGAGTCCTCCAGAGCGGCATCAGTTTTTCAATACATCTCACTACGGGACCGGGTACCGCAAGACATTGGAGCAAGTGTAAAATAAGCTCATGAGATGTCATGTCAAATGCCTTGCGGTAGTCGATCCAGGCCATGGAGAGGTTCCGCTTATACTGCACGGAGTCCTGCGTGACACATCTGTCAATCAGCAGGTTCTCCTTGCAGCCAGCGACACCTCTCTTCGACCCTCGTTGCTCATGTATTCGTTCATAAACCGGTTCAACTGCGTGGAGCACCCGCATGTACAAAATGCGTGTAAACACTTTGTAACATGCGTTTAAACAGGTTATCGGGCGGTAGTTCTTTGGGTTAGACAAATCTCCGTTCTTGGGGATCAGCACTGTCCGCCCCTCAACAACCCAAGAAGGAATTTGCTGCTCCCCGTTTAGCCAGGCATTAAAAATTCTGGCCAAATGGTGGTGGGTACTCGATAACTTTTTCCACCAAAAGTTATTTATCCCGTCGGGACCTGGAGCAGCAAAGTTCTTAGAGCCCTCAAGAGCTCTTCGAACCTCTTCTGGGGTTATTGGTTGGCACACCTCGTGTGGTTGGCGAAACCTTTGGCTAAAGGTTTCAAAGTGTGCCAGGGCTGGAGAGTCTCTGTTGAGTGGAAGCTTCTGTTCGTACAACGTTTTCCAGAAGTTTTCCACCTGATCTGCAGTCGGTGGATTTTCAGCAACACGCTGAGGCGGTTCGAAAAGGCGCGAGGGCTTTTTGCGGAAAAGTTGATTTTCCGCTAGCCCCCTCGCCCGCCTCACTAGTGACTTCTTACAAGACACTAGCATCCGTATCCTGTCGAGGCAGTGCTGTTTGGTGGTTTGCAGCACTGCCCCATTAAGTGTGTGATGGACGCGTCTTAAGTTGGCAGCTACTCGCCGCACTTTAGGCGTGAAAGGCCTATTGGCTGCCATATAGTCCATCACACATTGGATACGGGATGCGTGTTGCCTCGCCGACCGGATCTTGGCTTCCATCTTCTGTTTGCGCCGTCCCGCTCTTTCCTGTGGAGAGGTAGTATTTCGCCTCTCCACCTGAGACAAGCGTTGAGCGGCAGCATACACGGCACAATTTATGTGCCATATGTCAGCCTCTTCTGGTAGCGCTGCACGTAGGTCTGCATCCACTCTGGCCAGATCTTGTGGCCCAGGGGGTTTTATGTTGTGCAACCCCCGTCTGGTACTGAGACCCTCTGGTGTTAGTGGAACGATAGGAACCGCTTCCTCAACCGGTTCGTTCGGTGGCTGTTCGGCCACCTCATTCACTGGCTGAGGAGCGGCTCTGACATAGCCTCTAGCACGAAGGTGGGATACATAATCACGTAGGTTCTGAGGTGTGAAGGCGTCATGCTCTGGGTGGTTTTCACACCACAGAGCATGCATTTGCGCCATGTACCCCCTTCGGCCGGGCTCACTGCTTTCATAACAGTGCATCAGGTCGTCTCTCAGTTCATCTGTCCACTCAAAGCGTCCTTGGTTATAGCGGTCGTCATCAATGGGCATCCTTCCCTGTTGGGCCCCACCACCTTGCCCTTGACCCCTATCCGCACGGGGTCGATCGTGGGGGCCCTGTCTTCGGCCAACTGGAACCGGAGGATCGGGCTTGTGGGTGGTTAGCCCAACAAGCCCACGACCGACACCAGAGGGGAAAGCGCTTTCCCCTCCCGGGTGCGCTAGGGCTGCCGGTTCGGTTTTGCACCCCCAGCTGGAGTAAGTGGTGGCGCTACTCACCAAAGGCTAGATGGATAACGGTTAGCCTCTCCTGCTTATTTATTATTATTATTATTATTATTATTATTATTATTATCATCATTATATTGAATTTAATGGAGTGGATATATAAGTGTGCGTATTTTATTTTTCATAATACAACCTTATTGGGCATATATCTGGGAAAGTAGTTGCTTAAAAATAAATATGTTGGCAGTTATCTGAGACAAGTTTTTTGTAAAATGATTGCCGGAGTCTTCTGATGGAAATACCGTATTTCATTCTATAAATCTAACAGAGCCGATAAATTGCGAATGACATTAGAAAGATGAAAATCGTAACATTTACTTTTAATAAAATTTTCATTGAAAGCGTGAGTATCTTTCAAATATTACAGTAGAGCTTAACTCCTACATAAAAAAACGTAATAAAATTTTATCACAGAATTATGGCAACTTTCACTGCTTCTTCGTAAATTTTAGGTTTTCTCAGGAATTAACTGTTAAGTAATTACACTGAAAACATAATTTTTAAATCTCAAGTCGGAGCAATGGATCTTTGATCTGACGCCATCATTCTCTTTTGCCTGAATTAATTCATTGAAGGATGACATTTCGCACCACAGGCGTAGCAAATTTGTATTAAGATGCGCATTGCAAATTATTATAATAATAAGTAATAATAATATAAATAATGATAAATTGGACTAGACTAGACCGTAAAATACAGTATTGGCATTGTCAGTAGATTCAACGAGTAAAAAATATAAAATATTAAACATATAAAATCTAAGAAGTTATAAAAACTCTACATACATTTGTATTATCTTTTCACAATATTTCAATTTTAATTATACTTTCATTTACACTTGAGATAATCATGAAATAAAAATATCAATTTTTGAAAATGTTCATTCATTCACATACAGTGCGTTCCATTTTGCTTGGAACCATCCCCATAAAATGTTTATTTTAGGTCCGACTTAGATCGGGTTTTTATAAAATAGCCCTCTAAAAAGTGCATTCTTGCGGTACATTGCATTTTATAAAACATAAAAGCTCGGCCTACTGCGGCGTTTTTTCGGGGCGTAAAATAAAGAAGGACGCCATTGGATTCAGTAACCTCTCAACTGGGTTTGTACCAAATTTTGTGAAAAAAAATACCTATTTTCGGATTTTTCTTGAGTGACACCAGTGTGTCCCATTTTGCTTGGAACCACCCATATAAAAAGTTTATTTTAAGTCTGATTTAGATCTTTTTTTTTTTAAGTAGATAAAATATAAAAGCTCGACCTACTAATCTTATTAGTGATTTTTTTATTTCGAATTTGAGGACGCAACTGGATTCGGTAACTCCTCAAATGGATTTGTACCGTATTTTGTGAAAAAATACCTGTTTTTGGATTTTTCGGGCGTCAAAATGACGCGACACAAATTTATTTATCAGGGGGAGCCAGTTGCGTGCTAACCCGTTCTTCTACCTCCCAGACGGGTTCGAGATAAGATGCACTTCGATAGCCGAATAATGGACCAAGGCTGCACTACCACAGATCGGTAACGACGCTCTCTCTGGACATGAATTCCCTCGTTAGGGGTTTAGGTACCTTTTGAAATTCTGGATTTTTACATAAAAAAATCCCAACCGAAGAATTTCTCTGCGGAGAGATTAATTTTGTACGTGGTATCCACGTTTTTATCTGTTAATAACGGACTCTACACATTAGGGATTTCTCAAAAAACGCATAAAAAAATCCCTATCGAACCTCCGTAAGGCAACCAGAAGGTTAAGTGTTAATGTGAGTTAACTCGACACATTCGGTTTTCGATACGAAAGTTCCAGGGATTATAGACCGTCAACAGGCCTCAAGATCAATTAAGAAACAATAGTTCAAAGATTCCGTTTATTTAACAGAAATGGTTACACAAAATTCTCAAGATAAGAATCGTGCCTTCCCCAATCAAGGCAATGGCTTTCAGACCATACAAGCGAGAGCGCTTACGCTAACGATCGATTAGGCAGAAAAGATTCATGCATACCTTCTCAGAATCAAAATGCGAGCTTTAGAGAAGTCTGAGATTATTTGTAATTTCATAATTACGACTGACTGATTTTAGCTTAAAAAATTTTACTAAATGAATTTAGTTTCGCTAGAGACTACTTAGCTTTAAAGTTCTTGTATCGTGGCGGTTCAAGTACTCAAACACATTCGTGAGGACTTATGACTGCATAAGTTTGATGGCGTTCAATCAGTCCACAATTTACTTGCCCCTATGCAGTTGTTCAATATTATCGATATGGCAGCAACCCACCTTCGAGCGACTTTTAGGCAAAATTGAATTTTTGCTTAACTTTGTCATTTGGAAAGCCCCGCTATTGGCTTTCCTACCATCGCTTTGTCGGGACCACTCAACGCGCTCGACCAAATTGCTAGCCGCTGAGTTAATCCAAACTCTTTCTATGCGAGAAACCGGCCTTGTGCATGTACATTGATTTTTATCAATTTTTTGCTTATCGGCACTACGCCGGCTTTGTCAAAATTGTCTATATTGACTTTTGGATGCAATGCATCGCTAAAATTTTATGCTCATACTTTAGAACGGGTCATTCAATGACCGTACCTCAAAGGTCAATGTCTTTGCTGGAGGAATAAAAATGAAAAATACTTTAATATTTTCTAAAGTATATTTTCGTGGTACTTTTTAAACTGGTTTTAGGGTACTTTTGAAAAATTAATCTCGAAGTCCAACTTTGGCGTACTTTTGAAAAATCAATTTTCAGGCCAAATTTCGACACAGTTTTGAAAAATTATCTGCAAGTGAAATTTCGGCGTACTTTTGATAAATTAATTTTCAAGCCAAATTTCGACACACTTTTTAAAAATATTATTTTTCTAAGTCCAATTTGTGGTACCTTTGAAAAAGTATATTATTCATAAATGTTTGTCATTGTATACTTTTGCTCTCATATCCTGAACCAAAACATATTTTCTTAAGTGAAAATTCGGTGTTTCTTCGAATTTTCACCTGGTCATTTCTAACACCTTATAGAACCCAAAACGGTCCTTATGGACTGATCTGTGCCTCTGCAGACTCTTAAAAATGCCCTTAAATGAAATTTTTGCCTAAGTGGAATTTTGATTCTGTCTTCAACTTAGGACGATTTTGGAGAGTTCTACAACACACCCCGATCAAACGTTTATTTTAAGTCCGATTTTGATCGTTTTTTTTTAACGTAGACCTCTGAAAAGTGCATTCCTGTGATACATTGAATTTCATAATACATAAAAGCTTGGCCTACTGCGGTCTTTTTTTGGGGCGGAAAATGAAGAAATCTTATTAGTGGTTATTTTTGTTTGAAATTTGAGGACGCCACTGGATTTGGCGTGGGTTTGTACCAAATTTCGTGAAAAAAATACCTATTTTTTGGTATTTTTCCGTAAGAAATAATAATTCTAAAATTGCCAATGAAAATGTACTGTTGCATGGGATCGTGCATTTAAAAGAGTGCCTTGACTAAAACTGACAAAGGAATTCTTCTATTGAATAATTCATATATTATAGATACGTTTCTGAACAAGTAATGGGGTTCATTACTCACTGCCGTGGGTAATAATTCATTACTCAATGGGCGAGAACCAATCACAAGAGTTCATTTTCATTACTCAACAGTTGTGAAGCAATCACAAAAGCCGATTTAAAGTTCAAAGATATCGCGTATGCCATGACTCAATTCAATCTATCATGCAAATATATAATGGACATCTAGATTTTTTTTAATTTTAAAATTATTATCTGATTGTTTTTACTAATTTGTACAAGCTTGTTGTGCAAAAAAAAATATAGTAGTCTACTAGCGTGTAATGGCTATTACACTCTCGTTGAATGATATACTATTATTTATAATAAGAAATATGAAATATCATTGAACAATGGCCGTGAAAGCCAGCATTCGACCAATAAGAATTGTGTACATTAAATTTAAATAATTACCTCTTGGATTAAAAAATGGCAGTTTTTTTATGATGCACACGGTTAGGAACAAATTTACAATAGCTCATAAGTAGGTAAAATTGGTACAAATAAAAAATGAGGACATAAGCAATATTACATCAAAGCAAGTGGTTTCATGTGCAACTGCAGTTAGATTTAATGCAATTCTGCTCTTTCAGTACAGAACCTCTTGTGTCTGGTTCACGAATTTCCCAATAATTGTTCGCGAAATTGAGCAATATAATATTTGAGGAATGTGTAGCGTTCATCTCGATCTCTAACTTAATTTCACTGAAACACACGTAGCCAAGCAAAGAGCTGAAGTAATAATTATTACTCGTTAGAGGCTGAAGTAATCGATCGTTGTACGAGGTACTCATTGTTTTCCTTCATCGACCTTTTCAAATACAATAGAATTAGGCTCGTTAGGGATATTATATTATCTCCTTACTAAAGATCTCATCAAAAGAGCAAAATGTATTATTTGTTTAAAGAGATCTCACCTAAGTACCTGTACGGGATATACCAGGCGAAATGTTTTGGAAAATTGTATTAATGACATATTCAGTTTTTTTACAAGCAAACCAAAGCAACCGGTACAGCAAATGTTACCGAAGTTGCCTGCCTTCAATTTTATATTAGCTCTATTTTCTATAGAGACATAATTTATGTTATAAAATGGCTTAATTTTCTTTGAAATGCCCGAATCTTTAATAATGTCCTCACTCTGAGGTGCTACATTAAAAATATTTAGAGGTTTTAGTTGTTGAAGTTCGTTAGGGGTAAATCAGCATGTTTTCTGATGAAGATTTTTACAAATGTGCCGATACATAAAACATTAACAAAAATAATAATAAAAAACAAATTGCAACATGATGGGAATTTGACAAACAGAACTAAATTAAGCATATAAACTATACTGACTCTTTGTATTAAAACGACGTACTATCAGTTAAATAATGACTTCTATCAACAAAACTTTGGTATGACCATTCTTTATCTTCAAAGGTACCTTTTGAAATTCTGGATTTTTACGTAAAAAATCCCAACCGAAGAATTTCTCTGCGGAGGGATTAATTTTGTACATGGTATCCAGGTTATTGGCTGTTAATAACGGACTCTACACCTTAGGGATTTCTCAAAAAACGCATAAAAAAATTCCTATTGAACCTCCGTAAGGCAACCGGAAGGTCAAGTGTTAATGTGAGTTAACTCGACACATCCGGTTTTCAATACGAAAGTTCCAGGGATTATAGACCGTCAACAGGCCTCAAGATCAATTAAGGAACAATAGTTCAAAGATTCCGTTTATTTAACAGAAATGGCTACACAAAATTCTCAAGATAAGAATCGTGCTTTCCCCAATCAAGGTAATGGCTTTCAGACCATACAAGCGAGAGCGCTTACGCTAACGATCGATTAGGCAGAAAAGATTCATGCATACCTTCTCAGAATCAAAATGCGAGCAGAGAGAAGTCTAAGATTATTTGTAATTTCATAATTACGACTGACTGATTTTAACTTAAAAAAGTTTTACTAAATGAATTTAGTTTCGCTAGAGACTACTTAGCTTTAAAGTTCTTGTATCGTGGCGGTTCAAGTATTCAAACACATTCGTGAGGACTTATGACTGCATAAGTTTGATGGCGTTCAATCAGTCCACAATTTACTTGCCCCTATGCAGTTGTTCAATATTGTCGATATGGCAGTAACCCACCTTCGAGCGACTTTTAGGCAAAATTGAATTTTTGTTTTTTTATGCACAAGGCATTTTCCTCTATAACTTTGTCATTTGGAAAGCCCCGCTATTGGCTTTCCTACCATCGCTTTGTCGGGACCACTCAACGCGCTCAACCAAATTGCTAGCCGCTGAGTTAATCCAAACTCTTTCTATGCGAGAAACTGGCCTTGTGCATGTACATTGATTTTTATCAATTTTTGCTTATCGGCACTACGCCGGCTTTGTCAAAATCGTCTATATTGCCTTTTGGATGCAATGCATCGCTAAAATTTTATGCTCATACTTTAGAACGGGTCATTCAATGACCGTACCTCAAAGGTCAATGTCTTTGGTGGAGGAATAAAAATGAAAAATATTTTAATATTTTCTAAAGTATATTTTCGTGGTACTTTTTAAACTGGTTTTGGGGTACTTTTGAAAAATTAATCTCGAAGTTCAACTTTGGCGTACTTTTGAAAAATCAATTTTCAGGCCAAATTTCGACGAAGTTTTGAAAAATTATCTGCAAGTGAAATTTCGGCGTACTTTTTATAAATTAATTTTCATGCCAAATTTCGACACACTTTTCAAAAGTATTATTTTTCTAAGTCCAATTTGTGGTACTTTTGAAAAAGTATATTATTCATAAATCTTTGTCATTATATACTTTTGCTCTCATATCCTGAACCAAAAACATATTTTCCTAAGTGAAAATTCGGTGTTTCTTCGAATTTTCACCTGGTCATTTCTAACACCTTATAGAACCCAAAACGGTCCTTATGGGCTGATCTGTGCCTCTGCAGACTCTTAAAAATGTCCTTAAATGAAATTTTTGCCTAAGTCGAATTTTGATTATGTCTTCAACTTAGGACAATTTTGGAGATTTCTACAACATGATCACTAAAAACAACCCTTATTTGGGTGCCATAAAGTGAAGATTCTCATTTTTCCAACCAAGAATAATTAAAGAATTTTTTAATATTAAAAAACAAATAATATTTTCTGGATAGTGATATGCATACCGTACACTCCAACCTCAAAAGTGTGAGAAATGTTTAGGGGTGAGAGATATTCATCTGAATTGACTAAATCACCTTATGATAAAAAAAACGTCAAACTGGGTGATTAGGAATTTCTTTTGCAATTAAAACCAATAAAAACTTTAAAAAAATAAAATCCACCTCCTTAATTGATGAAGATGGGTGTAAGAGTATTCAAAAGTACTCACATTATAACCTGATATAGCCATTTAACGAGGAGTTTTGTTTTTTTTTTAAATAAATAAATAACCGTAACTTACACCGTTCTTATGGGTGGTGAAGGATGAGGGAAACGAGGGGGTGGGGGTGAATTTAGAATTTTTGTTTCTCTTTCAACTTATCTAAGGAAACTGGGTATTCTGAAAGAATTTCCTGCACTAAATAATAACATTTTATTGCAAGTTCTAATATCAATTTCAATGCCACCCCCAAGCAAGGGCTTTTTTGGCCCATCCGTGGTAAAGTGGGGAAACTATCTTTCTTTACTAATTGTGGGATGCTGAATACGAATTTGTCATCCGAATTGGCTAAAAACATCGGGAAAACAGTAAGAAACAACTCTTATTTGCACATGCCACAAATAATTGATTATAGAAAATATCAGCATGTTCTTCTTATTACCTGACAACTTGGATCTTCGTCGCTAGATGGCGTAGTGCTGCTGCCCACTATCTACGTTATTTAGTACTTACAGACAACTGTATAAGCCGGATTATTGTTTAGTACAGTTTCTATTTAATGTGATACATTTTACAATAATTTGTATTTTAAAGTGTTTGTTAGTAAAAAGATTTTTTACCAAATACTATTCAGAGAAATCACGCTCAACAAATGGCGCCTGTAAATTCCAAATATGTTGGATTCAGTGAGGAAAACATTGCGATTTTCACGTGGTTGGCACTGTGTTACTTCCGTTGTATGTTGAATTTCCTTAATTTTTCTAACACATCGAATATATAATTTAAATTGTTTGGCATTTTTTTAAATATCGATCACTTAAGAAAGACGAATGAGTTTTTGAAGTGACAAACGTAGCCTAACTAATGCCCTCACTTCATTAGTTCCTATTTAAATAAGAGATGTTGCACCCTTTGTGATTTGCCCCAATTAATCACACAGATCTACAAAAAAAGGTCTTGTCCTGAGGTTCTCCTCTAATTTTTCTGAAGTATTTTGACCCGCTGAAGCCAGTTTTGGAGAAAAAAAAATTCTATCGTGTCAGTTTTTCTCTACCACCCCTGTTATCCTTTAAGGGCAAAAAAGGTCTTATCCGAAGGACGCACTCTTACGTTTTGAAATATTTTGACGCGCTGAAGCTAATTTTGGACAAAAAAAATTCCATCGTGTCAGTTTTTCTGTACCACCTCCTTTTATCCCATAAAAAGGCAAAAAACATTGCTTGTCCTAATGTTCTGATCTAACTTTTCTGAAGTATTTTGACACGTTGAAGCCAGTTTTGTACAAAAAGCTTTTTTTATCGTGTCAGTTTCCCTCTACAACCCCTTTTATCCCCCAAAAAGCTAACACGATAGAAATTTTTTTTTATCCAAAATTAGATTCAGATCGACAAAATACTTCAGAAAAGTTACATGAGAACCTTAGGACAAGATCTTCTTTTTGTAAACCTGTGTTATTATTTAGCCTAGTAATAAATGCACATTATTTCGCGTGCAAAAAGCAAGAATTGAAAGAAAGGCGAAGTAAGCGAATGAAGAACAATGTAACAAATGTCCTGCTAGTTCGAATGTGAAACATATGGTGGTGAAGTCCCAACAATTTTGTTATTGGTAGTATGAAGATTAGGGTGGCCCATCTTTTTTGAAATCGAAATTTTTTATTTCTCACCCCTGCAAATGGTTCCATTTGAAGAAAAAACAGTCCCCTCAAAATATTATTGAGGCAAATTGAAGGCAAGGGGTGCCGCAGAATGCATTATTATGCAATAATAAAAGTAAATGGAATTATTTACATTCTTTGGTTGATGCATTGTTTTTTTTTTTTTTTTAATCAGCAACATTTATCTTTAGAATGACTAATCAAGTCATACAAATATCAAAGACATTATCTGTTGTGACTATGACATGTGTCATACTACTGTAAATTCGTAGTCTAAGAAAACTAGACTAGAAGTTTTTGAAATAAAACTCTCGTTTTATCTTTGTGTATTTTATTATGAAACGTTTTTTTCATACATAGTACCAAATATTATCCTAAATCTACAAGACATATAGTAATAAAAACAATATTTTTTGCACTAGGCCAAAGCATGCGACAGGGTTTCTTTTTTTACATTTGGAAACTGTGATTTATAATCATTTACAACTTGGAGTAAAAACTATTTTTGGTCTTCATTTTTTGTTAAAATGTCATTATAGTCAGTAATAAGTTTGATTCCTCTCTCAGCGGCATCATTTACAACTTTAATTTTGTTTACAATATTGAAACATCGGGTATAACTTTCATTTTCCCTCCATGTTGTTGGATCATTTTCCAAAAATTCCATAGACAAACCTAATTTTTGAAAAAACTGTTTAGTGTTCTCGCATATGAAGTCCTGAATTTCCTTGTTTTCAACGTCAGTAATGTTACTAATCATAAGTCGTTTAATACCCTCTTGATTTGGTGCTTTCCTATTCAAAGCTTTAACCATTTCTCTTTTAGTGGTAACTGAAATATCGTCATCAAAGAAAGATAAGCCAACATTTACTGAATTAATAGTGTGGCTGCCCCATTTATATAACCCATATTTGATGCTGTTGTATCACAACACAAAGCTATTACCTTTTCGTCCAAATTCCATTCACAAAGCACATCATAAACTGCTTCAGTCTGTTCTCTTCCAGTTGAATTCGGCAAAGCTGGTACTCCAAGTAGTTGTTCAATATCTCCACTAGTAACTAAGATAGCAAGTCTATCGATATTTCCCATTCCAGTGAGAGAAGTTTTCCAACCCAATGGATGACTGGGGCCGGCAATTCAGAATTACCGAAGGCAGTTTTCAATATTTCAGCTCTTTCTTCGCGGATGCGTTGTCTAGAGCGCTGAAGTGTGGTTCTGCTGATGGACAAAGATGTGGTGTCATGTCCTAGTGCTTCTGCTACTGCCGTCAAAATATGGACTTCATACCTGTCGCTTATTTTGCAAGCATCAAATGCAGCGGCTATTTTTGGTGTGATGATGTTACATGTTCCATACAATCTCCTCTTTTTTGGCTGTGGCGGGCCAGGCTGGTCTTGTAACAACTCTTCTTGGGCTTCGATTATTTCATCTTCATTTTCGTTGGAGTCGGCTGAATTACTACTTGATGATGGACAGGTGACTGTTTCCTCTAATCTAGCTTTTTCTTGTTGACTTCGTTGCATTCGTTCGGATAATTTCTGTAATTTCTCCTCAGCTGATTTTTCTTGAGAAGCAAGTTGGTAATCAATACCATGCATAAATCCAGGACGTCCCTTTTTTCTTTGGTTAATTAAAAACTGCTTATCTTCATCTATTTTCATCAACTCCAATGCATTTGCATGAGAAATGTCAAAAAGATCGTCCAATTTTTCAACGAAATTTTTTTCTTTATCTCCCGCACTGGCCCTTTTAGCCGATTTTTGTAAGTTCCTCCACTCTGCATAAAGTTTATCTAGTTGTTTAACACAATGAAAATCCTGACGTGTCGGAATGCGAGCTTTATCCCAAAAAACTGACTCTTTTATTGTTAATTTAGCACTTTCATGTACACTTAGCTTCACTTCACGAATGTTATAAAAGAGCACTTGTAATACTTGTCTATTAGACGGCAATTTATTGCCAATGATTTGTGACGAATAGTGTCCAACTAAGTAAATGAAAGTATCCTTTCGTAAGGATCTAACATCAGCCATCGTTAAATGTTTTTTCAAAAAGGAACGTATGCTAGAACTTATAATGTCACCACTGTAAAACACAATTGCAAACTGACATAAAAACCTACCGTAGGTGCATTATATTTCCAAACTTCCAAAACAAATAATTTCTAGGAAATAATTACACCAATAAAACATTATGAGAAAAGAGGTAGATATTTGTATTTTAAGTAAAATTTAAGTGTATTACCGTAATAAAATCTTATCTACAAATTTCTACCTGAATGCGGCACGGGTTACCGTTCACCGAATTATCTGAAACTTTGACATAAATTATTCCTAGTATAATAGTATATTTTCGTGGGGTGAGACTTAAAAAATACGCAAAAAAAATTCACCCCTTATAGAGATGGGCCACCCTAATGAAGATATAAAATGTATTAGGGATGCAAAAACTTTAAATACCAATCGTGCAATAAATGAATGACGTTTACATCTCATGCAAAATACAACGAAGAATATGCAGATGCCATAAAGCGCAGGATGTTGAGAGCATTAAAGCGCGTAAATGTTATCTCTCTTATACAGGGTCTTATACAGGGTGATCTACCATGACGTGCGAAAAATTTATCAGTAGGTTGTCCCCACCGAAAGGAGTTAAAAAAATGACAAATTAAAACAACAGTAATTACTAAATTACCTCGGATCACTCTAAAATTTTGCAGGGACTTTCCTACATAGAAGACTAGTACACCATTTTATGTTCCGCATGTCATGGTAAGTCACCCTGTATACCACAATTCGATAATCGTGTGATTCTCTCGAATAGGGTTTACTGATTGACATCGCTTATTTTGGCTACCCTTTCTCTTTAATATTTTTACTGTCTTTTCTTGGGAGGTGGGGATTCAGCATACTGCAATTACATTAAAAAGTGCTGTTATTTTAGAATAATTTGATTAAATCAAATAGGTAAAAGTGGTAAAACGTGTACTAAAAGGCAAAATGCTTTCTGAATATAATTAATGAGACTGTATATGTAGTTGTTTGAAGCCAGACTTTACATCACAGAGGAAGACAACAACTGCCGCAAGCTACTTTTCGGTAAAACTTTTGTTTCTTTTGTGCTTGTCCGTCTCTGTTGTCTAATAAAATGCCTTTTTACACGGCGTACTATAACCCCATTTTGTTGACACCGAAAAACTAATTTTAACAAGGATAAACACAAACCCTTCTTCACATTTAAGAACCGAGCAAAAATATACTGTCTGTAATTGCCAAAATTACCTTTCCAGGTACATCATTTTGATAATCGTAAACGCTATGGTGAACAAATTTTTTATTTAACAAAAGTTGTGCTTACTACAAACACGTACATACACAGGCGTATTTATGATTATTTGCCTTCAGGATATGCGGAACGCACTTGAAAGGGCAGATATCCTTTTTATTCCGGTGCTTAATAAACTTTTTCGATTAAAATATTCTTACTTGACATAATTATAAAAGAAAGAAAACTTTGCTTGTGTGTGCTCACTCATTAAGAACAGGGATCGTATACTTCAGTTTCACAAAGCAAGTTTAATTTTTCTTTTGAAATGTTACGACAAAACTCATTCCAAAAAATGAACAAAACGTTTGTTCGCCTCAATGAAATCTACATATATCAGAATCCTATTTACGTATGTTAACCGTAACAATACCTTTGGTATTTGATAGTTTCAAACTGTATAATTACCTAAATTAAGCCTATAATTAGACTTACCGGGATGTGCACATTATTCATCGATAAACCTAAAGCAAAGTTCTCCATTGGCGTTACACCAAATACCTTTCTAATCAGACTAGTCGAAGAATAACACAAAATATAATAATAATAAAACATACAAGAAAGAATTCTTAAACAAATTAAAATTGTCAATGATCCAAAAGGTTGGGTTTTGTTAAAACAACTAAATAGCTTGAAAAATGTGGGAATAATTTTGGCCCACACTTAGTCGCTAAAAGACATTCGAAGCTCATTGCTGCAGCGAGTGTGATAATTGCGAACAGTGGATTTTTTTAAAAGATATTTTCTTTTTTATACATACAGTGTGTCTCATTTTGCTTGAAACCACTACATCAAAATTTATTTTAGGTCCGATTTAGATCGTTTTTTAATTTTACTTCCACATCCAGTGGAAGTATAGTAACCACAAAAAAAATTTTATTGTTCAAATAGGCTTAAAATGTCATGAAACGCCGAGATTTTAAGTTTGAGCGAAAAAAAATCTCTGTCGGTCTGCCTGTAACTTTTTTTGTGCGCACGTTTACTCTGGAACCGTTTAAGATATTGACTTGAAATTTGGTACACGTATGTACTTTAACGAGATCAGGAAATAGATTATATTTTCATGTTGTTCCGACGAAGGGTTGGGGGGTAAATTGGGGTAAATTTGGGGTAAATGGGTAAATCAAGCAGGTAAGAGTCGATAAAATTGGTATTTAGTATATACAAGAGAAGCTAGGGTCTCAAAAAAATTTTTGGCATTAGCCACCCCCATTACCACCCCCCACACCCTTATTAAAGGGGATGAAAAAAAATTGTGATTTAGTGTATGTATAAGAACCAGAAACCTCGAAATATTTTTCTACTTCATCCTCCCCCACTACCACCTCTCTATCACCACCCCCAGCCCACTACCGATGTGGGGTATCGTTTTATGGGTTTTTGTGGTAGAGGATTTCAAATATTATATTATTAAATTTCCATAAACAATTATTTCCACATACAAATTTTTTTCGTTGTGAGACTTGGATAGAAAATCTGGATGTGGAAGTAGTGATTCCTTGGGCAGCGTTTTTTTTAAAATGTAGATCTCTGAAAAGTACATTCTTGTGATGCATTAAATTTCATAAAGCATAAAAGCTCGGCCTACTGTGGTCTTTTTTCGGCGTTGAAAATGAAGAAATCCTATTAGCGATTTCTTTATTTCAAATTTGAACTACCACTGTACTACTACTGGATTCGGCAACCGAATCAATGGGTTGGTACCAAATTTCGTGAAAAATACCTATTTTTGAATTTTTCCCGTAAGAAATAAGAGTTCTGAAATTGCCAATGAAAATCCATTTGTCGCGTTGTTGCTCGGAATTGTATATTTAAAAGAATGCCTTGACTCAAACAACTGACAAAAGAATGTGTAATTGATAATTTGTGTAGATTTACTTATTTGACTTTACTTTTGCTTATAATAATAATTATGACGCGTAAGGGTTGTGTATATGTAAATTAAAACATTAATTTCTCCAAAGGTGCTGACATTAATCGGCGGGCGATTTGGATATCTTATATTCAATTCTCAACCTGATTCTTTTGATGATCTCGCATTATCAACAACAATTTTAATATCTAGATAATCTAGATAACTCAACCTTTGCCCGGCAGTAATTAATATTACAATCAGAAAATAAAAAACCGCTGCCCAAGGAATCACTACTTCCACATCCAGATTCTCTATCGAAGTCACTCACATCGAAAAAATTTTGTATGTGGAAATAATTGTTTACAAAATTTTAATAATATAATATTTGAAATCCTCTACCCCAAAAACCCATAAAACGATACCCCACATCGGTAGTGGGGTGGGGGTGGTAGTGGGGGTGGATGAAGTAAAAAATATTTTGAGGTTTCTGGTTCTTGTACATACACTAAATCACAATTTTTTTCATCCCCTTTAATAATGGGGTGGGGGTGGTAATGGGGGTGGCTAATGCCAAACATTTTTTTGAGACCTTAGCTTCTCTTGTACATACTAAATACCAATTTTATGGACTCTTACCTGCTTGATTTACCCATTTACACCAAATTTACCCCAATTTACCCTCCAACCTTTCGACGGAACAAGATGAAAATATAATCTATTTCCAGATCTCGTTTAAAGTACAGATGTGTACCAAATTTCAAGTCAATATCTTATACGGTTCCAGAGTAAACGTGCGCACAAGAAAAGTTACAGACCGACAGACAGAAATTTTTTTTTCGCTCAAACTTAAAATCTTGACGTTTCATGACATTTTAAGCCCATTTGAACAATAAAAATTTTAAAAAAAATTTTTTGTCGTTACTATACTTCCACTGGATGTGGAAGTAAAAGTAAAACCTACGAAAATTGACAATTAAACATTTCTTCATCAGTTGTTTGCGTCAAGGCACTCTTTTAAATACACAATCCCGTGCAACAATGGATTTTCACTGGCAATTTTAGAATCCTTATTTCTGAAAAATACAAAAATTGGTACTTTTTTCGCGAGATTGAAGGGTTGCCGAATCCAGTGGCGTCCTCAAATTTGAAATTAAAAAATCGCCAATTAGATTTCTTCATTTTCCGCCCCGAAAAAAGACAGCAGTAGGCGGAGATTTTAAATTTTTTATGGGGACGGTTCCAAGAACAATGGGACACAGTGTATATTTGTTTTAACTAAGAATATATAAAGAGATGGCAAAGTTAAAACTGATAATACTATAAATAATCTTTACAATGAGTGCGTGCAGTAATCCAACGTACAAACATACTTCAACGCACAAAGGAATTTATTTTCCGATTTTTCCTATATGACACTATTTATTCTACATCACTTTGAATGGCAATTATTTTATATGTTCTTAAAAAAAAATAAAAGAAGTCTATAGTATTAAAATAATTGTTTAATTTAGTCTACAAAATAATATTTCTACCTAAATATTATGTTCAACACGTCGTCCAATTTGCTTCTGCAATAATAATTATTGCTGAATTCGTTTCAACATACGTGCTCGTAATTGCCAAGGTACAGGCACTACTAAACCCCTCATTGTAGACCTAGATAATGACGACAAATTTGAACACTCAACACCTATACTTGTTATTTATTTGAAATATGAGTTTATTATCAATCAACTTTATTTAAGAAGGACGTAATTTCTGACCAGCAACTTGCAGAAAATAGAGGTTGAAAAGTATAACGAATTTCAAAACTGTGTATACCATATGCTACTGCGTCTCAAAAATATTTATAAACAAAAAACTATAAATTCTAGATGACAAAAATTTTTTTTCAAAAACTTCTGTACATTGGATTCAATTGCTTCGCTGCATATATATGAAAATTTGCAAAAATAAAAGTTTGTCGCTTAGTCAAAATATGAGTACATTTTCGGCGAAGTAATAAGTTCATTGTTGTTTTAAAAAAATAATAAACAATCATCGACAGAAACAAAAAGACCATTGGAAGCGCCTGTTTGTGTACTTGAATTTAAACAAAAATTCAGATCGATAGCTCAGTTAGATTTGAAGATATGGCGTTGTAAATGTTAAAAAACACGATTTTTATAATCAATCAATTTCTCAAGTTTTTCCGACATAAAAAATATCTGTACCACAAAAAAATATCGTAAATAGTCATTTCTTATATAGAATTATACACTTTATAAAATCCGCTGCCCAAGGAATCACTACTTCCACATCCAAATTTTCTACCCAAGTCTCTCATAACGAAAAAAATTTGTATGTGGAAATAATTGTTTATGGGGGTGGCTAATGCCAAAAATTTTTTTGAGATCTTAGCTTCTCTTGTTAAATACCAATTTTATGAACTCTTACCTGCTTGATTTACCTATTTACCCCAAATTTACCCCCCAACCCTTCGACGGAACAAGATGAAAATATAATCTAGTTCTAGATCTCGTTAAAGTACATATGTGTACCAAATTTCAAGTCAATATCTCAAACGGTTCCAGAGTAAACGTGCGCACAAAAAAAGTTACAGACCGACAGACAGATTTTTTTTGCTCAAACTTAAAATCTCGACGTTTCATGACATTCTAAACCTATATGAACAATAAAAATTTTTAAAAAACGTCACGTGTTGTTTGCGCGCCTAATGGATTTATTCAAACTTTAATGTTGAATACCGTTGTAAAAGAAAAAACCGCTGCCCAAGGAATCACTACTTCCACATCCAGATTCTCTATCCAAGTCACTCAAAACGAAAAAACTTTGTATGTGAAAATAATTGTTTATGGAACTTTAATAATATAATATTTGAAATCCTTTACCCCAAAAACCCATAAAACGATACCCCACATCGGTAGAGGGGGTGGGGGGTAGTGATAGGGGGGTGATAGTGGGGGGTGGATGAAGTAAAAAAATATTTTGAGGTTTCTGGTTCCTGTACAAACACTAAATCACAATTTTTTTTCATCCCCTTTAATAAGGGGGTGGGGGTGGTAATGGGGGTGGCTAATGCCAAACATTTTTTTGAGATCTTAGCTTCTCTTGTATATACTAAATACCAATTTTATGGACTCTTACCTGCTTGATTGACCTTTTACCCCAAATTTACCCCCAACCCTTCGACGGAACTAGATGAAAATATAATCTAGTTCTAGATCTCGTTAAAGTACATATGTGTACCAAATTTCAAGTCAATATCTTAAACGGTTCCAGAGTAAACGTGCGCACAAAAAAAAGTTACAGACCGACCGACAGACAGACAAAATTTTTTTTTCGCTGAAACTTAAAATCTCGACGTTTCATGACATTTTAAGCCTATTTGGACAATAAAAATTTTTAAAAATTTTTTTGTCGTTACTATACTTCCACTGGACGTGGAAGTAAAATAAGAAAAAATCCTTTACACACTGTGTTTTGTTAAGTAAAGATTCTAAAAATACTAGAATTATTTTTTTGCAAGGGGCCTATTGTACCAATCATAATGTCAGTTACAAGACTCGTGACAAGAAGTTGGAGCAACTTAACGGTGACGGTGATTCTCAGACCTACCACATCACGATGATGTTTTTAAATAATGAATGATAGACATGTGAATCTTATATTGAAGGAATTTTACGCCTAAATCGACCGAACTGAATCCCAATGGCGCACGCGAGGGATCGGTAAATGTTCCAGATTTGGCTTTCAGGAGGAGCAGCCGCACAAGAAAAAAAAACATGATAAATGTAAATAGAGCACCAAATGTCAATAACCAGTTTAAATAGAAAGTGACAGGAGAAAATTTGAAAAATCATTAACTCTGGAATTAGCCAATATCTTATTTAACCGAGTATTCATTGAAAAATATTAACCTATTTTTCTTGCTAGTTATTTTACTTCCACATCCAGTGGAAGTATAGTAACGACAAAAAATTTTTAAAAAATTTTTATTGTTCAAATAGGCTTAGAATGTCACGAAACGTCGAGATTTTAAGTTTGAGCGAAAAAAAATTTCTGTCTGTCGGTCTGTCTGTAACTTATTTTGTGCGCACGTTTACTCTGGAACCGTTTGAGATATTGACTTGAAATTTGGTACACATATGTACTTTAACGAGATCTAGAACTAGATTATATTTTCATCTTGTTCCGTCGAAGGGTTGGGGGGTAAATTGGGGTAAATTTGGGGAAATTTGGGGAAAATCGGTAAATCAAGCAGGTAAGAGTCCATAAAATTGGTATTTAGTATATACAAGAGAAGCTGAGGTCTCAAAAAAAATGTTGGCATTAGCCACCCCCATTACCACCCCCACCCCATTATTAAAGGGGATGAAAAAAAATGTGATTTAGGGTGTGTACAAGAACCAGAAACCTCAAAATGTTTTTTTACTTCATCCACCCCCACTACCACCCCCTATCACCACCCCCACCCCGCTACCGATGTGGGGTATCGTTTTATGGGTTTTTGGGGTAGAGGATTTCAAATATTATATTATTAAAGTTCCATAAACAATTATTTCCACATACAAAATTTTTTCGTTGTGAGTGACTTAGATAAAAAATATGGATGTGGAAGTGGTGATTCCTTGGGCAGCGGTTTTTTTTAATCATGAAAAACGAACTGGCTATGGCCTAGTTTTAATATCGGAATAAATATTATTGTAAAACAATATTATTTCGGTGGCATTACGCGTGTGATAATTTTATTTTATTTTCGTTTAATCACATTTTATTACAGTGTTTATTTATACATACATATTTACATCGACCAAAAAATAGAAATAGAAATAAATACAACATTTAGCGAATAATCAGTAAGTTGTTTGAATGGAGTTTGGCTGTTAAAATCATCGATTTTAAGCCTATTTATAAATGTCGGCATTCTATAGTTTTAATCTCATTCAATTCATTATTACGTATTTAATTAGAGGTGATGTATTAAAAAGATGGCATACCTAGTAGCCCTTGAGAATAATACTAGCAACTGCGATTATGGCATTCAGACTTGCTAGTGCCTTAGTTTTCTTCATCTTTTTTTACGCTTCTGAGACACGGACAATCAGAGAGGACGACAGACGACGTATTGATGCGTCTAAAGATATTTATTGTGATTTCCCTGGACCCACAGCTCTAATCTCCAAGAAATAGGTTTCCCAAAGCGACTCGTCTGCGTCGTATTGTCCCGAATCCTCTCATTTTTTGGCCACACCAACTGGAGGCAGACAATATAAACACCAGATGGCAAAAAACAAAGAAGGCGCCCCACAGTGGGAAAAATGTACCCTTTTTTGGACAAAAATCTGCCGACAGCAGAGATTTCAATCAAATTAAATAAAAAAAATGGAAAACACCCTTAAGACATTGTACTTTAGAGCTGTGCTGGGACAAAGTGGCTTTGGGTTAACCTAACCTAAAAATCGCAGATATTACTTCCACATCTAGTGGAACTATAGAAACGACAAAATTTTTTATCATTCAAATAGGTTTAGAATGTCATGAAACATCGAGATTTTAATTTTGAAAAAAAAGTCTGTGTCTGTCAGTCTGTCTGTAACTTTTTTGTGCGCACGATTACTTTGGAACCGTTTAAGGTGGTAATTGGTGGTACACGTATGTATTTTAACGAGATCTGGAACTGGATTATATTTTCATCTTATTCCGTTGAAGGGTTGGGTGGTAAATTGAGGTAAATAAGTAAATCAGGAAGGTAAGAGTCCATAAAATTGGTATTTAGTATATACAAGAGAAGCTAATGTCTCAAAAGAAAATTTGGCATTAGCCACCACCATTACTACCCCCACCCCATTATAAAAGGAGGTGAAAAAAATTGATCAGTAAAATAATATTTACAAGTCTAAACGCAACTAGTGACGAGTATTTGGAATATCGTAATTTTAGATCAACCCCTGTTTTCATTCCTTTGAAGGATCGATAGGATGCTAGTAAGATTAAAGATGAGATCAGCATGAAAAAAACCTGAAGAAAAACTTTACTGAAACATTATTTCACTTGAATCTCGAATTTTCACCACCTTAAACCTTCAACTCCTATTTTAACCCCTTAAAAGGGTTATGGTTTATACATTAAAAACGATTCAAGAAACTTAAGCAATTAACTTATGATCCCATAAAAATGAATTTGGTATCCAATCTACATGAACACTACTTCGTTTGTTTGTGACTCTCCACCAAGGAGGTAAACGCGGAATAAAGAGATGGAGTAAAAAAAAATGAGGCCTTTGGTTCTTATACACACACTAAATCACAATTTTTTTTCACTCCCTTTTATAATGGGGTGGGGGTAGTAATAGGGGTGACTAATGCCAAAAATTTTGTTGAGACATTAGCTTCTCTTGTATATACTAAATACCAATTTTATGGACTCTTGATTTTTCTATTTACCCCCCAACCCTTCAACAGAATAAGATGAAAATATAATCTAGTTCCAGATCTCGTTGTAATACATAAGTGTACCAAATTTTAAGTCAATATCTTAAACGGTTTCAGAGTAAACGTGCGCACAAAAAAAATTCCAGACAGACAGACACACAGACATCTTTTTTGCTCAATCGTAAAATCACGATGTTTCATGACATTCTAAGTCTGTTTGAACAATAATCATTTTTAAAAAAATGTTGTCGTCTCTGTACCAATGGATGTGGAAGTAATATCTACGATTTTTAGGTTAGGTTAGCCTAAAGCCACTTTGTCGCAGCACTACTCTAAAGAACAATGTCTTAAGGGTATTTTCCATTTCTTTAATTTAATTTGATTGAAATCTCTACTGTCGGCAGATTTTTGTCCAAAAAAGTGCAGATTTTTCCCACTGTGAGTTCTCCAAACCGCCACAGATGGCGTGATGCTGCCATACGCCCTATACAGCACGGGGAGGCCAACTAAAATAATGCATGGGTCACAAAACGTTTGCCAAGACCTTGTGAATACGATAATATCAATTAGGGCTTTCTTGGCCTTTATTTCTGACAAAAAGCATGGTATGCTGCAAATATCGATTGCAATTTATTATGGATACATTTACATTATACACTGCCCGATTTTTTGCCCCATCATTCTTTCTGACAGGAACATACAAGGTTAATATATGCCGAGTAGCTTTATATATTGTAGTTAATGTTTTATCCATTCTCACTCACATATTTATTTAGGAATTTAAGAACCCACCCTACCGTCATTCGTAATATATTAAGCCTCTAAATAAGAGTATAATCGATAATTTGATGTGGATTAATTTAATTGCATAGTTAATTTTACGCGCTATGCTATGCTATGCAGGTGTTAATTCAGTATTCAGGATAATACTGCTGTAATGGAGAGCCTTCACCAGCTTCCATTCTTTTGCAATCTTTTTAATAACATTCATAACTCTCTCATTAATTTGTCGGCCTATTGTTTAACTATAGATGTGTTTCACTAATTAAAGAATATGCGGATTCTTTTTTCCGGGTTATAATGAAAAAGGACATACATACAAATAAAGAAGCATGTACTACGGATGTATAAGCTAAATGGATACATCATCGTAGGCCTGTAGCAAATACCACACGAACCCTGAAAGTACAGAAACTAAAGAAAAGATATAATAAACAATGATTACACATTACACATTCTAAAACTACTTGTACGAGAATATAGTACCTATGAAATTCGTAATTAACATAGTATGTTTATCTAACAGTGTTTGTTTACACCTTACACACTAAATGATATAAACAGTATATATGATTTAAGAGTCAATCCTTCTATTGGCTAATGTCAAAAATTTTTTTGAAACCTTGTATACACTAAATACCAATTTTATGGACTTTTACCTGCTTGATTTATCTGTTTACCCCAATTTACCCCCCAACCCTTCGACGGAACAAGATGAAAATATAATCTAGTTCTAGATCTCGTTAAAGTACATATGTGTACCAAATTTCAAGTCAATATCTTAAACGGTTCCAGAGTAAACGTGCGCACAAAAAAAAGTTACAGACCGACAGACAGAATTTTTTTTCGCTCAAACTTAAAATCTCGACGTTTCATGACATTCTAAGCCTATTTGAACAATAAAAATTTTCAAATTTTTTTTTGTCGTTACTGTACTTCCACTGGATGTGGAAGTAAAACGGTACATAGACTCGAGTTGTGCCTAGAATAACTTTTAATCAGCATGACATGAAGTAGAAAATTGTAAAACAATTTGACAGAAAGCCACTTTTCTTAAGAAATGTGCGAGTCTTTTGGTATGCTAGCCTGCCTGTGTGAACTTGGCCTCCTAATTTTCGAAATTAAAACGTTTTAGAAATTCATTTGTTTGTTATTTGCTCGTTACTTGGTTTTAGATAAGTTGATATCAGCATATTTTCTGTTGAATTTTCAACATCCCACTTCCAATTCGTTTGCTCGTTGTTTGCTCGTGTGTGTGTGTTATCGAATCCAGGAGAACCGATTTGAAAATAGCAAGAATCGATTAGGAAATATTTTTGTCTCAAAAGACGTTTGATGGCAAAACAAAGCAAATTTTTGACATCTACGCAAAAGTTCGTCTCAAAAACATTTTTTCACGGCACTCGACGATATTCAACGCGATGAGCAAAAATTTCGGTGCAAAAAAGTGTGCCGAAATTGGAAAATTTTTGTGTCGCTCCACGACACATAGTGGGTTTATGGCTTTATCACAATCGATTGCAGTATTTTTTTTAAGCAGAGAAACGTCAATACTTTAGAATGTGTAAATGTATATCTATTTTATGAACAATGGGAGTATAATCGTATCATTTTCCAAGAGTCAAACAGTCGAAATTTGGTACACCCGTCAAAATATTAAAAACTATCACCGAATCATGAAATGGTTTACTTTTCCTAGAAGACAGTTGGCCCATGTTATTTAAAGATTCAGGAGTCACTAAAATTACATTTCCAAAATCACTTCATGAAATTGGTAATCGTCCTCTTCTTATTCCCAACGTTTTTGCAAACGTTGTATGATTCATGTATTATTCTAGTTAGCCTCCCTCTCTGTATGGCACATATGACAGCATCACGACATACGTCACGGCCTTACTAAAGCCTTATTAACCGTTTCATATTGTCCTCATATCTTTCCACTTACTTAAGAGTGTTAATTATACCATAAAAACTTATGCAGTCTGTATATAGATTAGATTGCTCCAGTAAACTGGCAGTTTTCTAGTGGCAAAAGTGTACAAAAATTTAAGTATTTTAGTGTAATCTTAAATAACAAGTAGAACTTCCCTTTGATGAAGTGTGTACTAAAATAATATTAAAGTTACAGTGAAATAATAATAAACAAAATTATAATACATATTAATAGACCAGTCCAAAAAAGGTCACAAAAAACTTTTAAACACAGTGTGAAATAAAAACTGTAAAAGTTACAGCAAAAACTGTAAACCAATGCCAGGAGCGTAGATATGACTTAGTGAATGGGATGTAAATATTTTATGCAAAATGGAAAATAAATGTTTTAAATGTACATCTCTGTAAAGGATGCTCACAACTATCATCTAGTGAAGTAAAGGTGCTTGAATTAGCTCAGAGAAGGATGATTTATTTGTGTCCAAAATGTGTTATAAAACTGAATGAGAATGCAATTAGTAAAGAAATTAAAAAACTTTTGGAAGTGCCTAATGAAAAAATAATACAAATTGATGAGATTTACTTACAAAAAATTGAACATCTTCAGACTCTGGTTGAACAGAAGGATATAGATATGCGTAAAAATATAAAAGAACAGTTGCAAATTTTTGAAAACGGTATTCTCTCTCACATTAATAATCTACATGGTTATTCAAAAGAAAATGCAATGGAGAGAAATAAAGAAGTACATAAAGATACTACAAATAAACTAATCATCCCATCAGTATTAAAAACACCTTATATGATAACGTCAAAGGCAAATATTCAAAAATCAAGTCCATCATCTGCGGAAATTAGACCTGATAAACCAAATACCTCTAAAAGTGGCTACGAAATTGAACAGGCACAAAGAGAATTAGCAAATAGAATAATAAATTTGAGACAAGTGGATAATTCCATTAGTACAAATGCAATTAATGTTTGTGAATTAGTAATTCACTCTTCAGATGATCGACCAAATGATGATAACTTTATTCATGTTAAGAACAAGAAAAAATGGAGAAGAAGAGGCAACATCGGTACAGGAGATGACAATCAAATCGAAGTGAATAATTTTGAAGGAAGTGCAGTAAGGAAAAATAAAAAGAACTGGTTAATCATAAAAAAAGTTAAAGACAATGCAGACTCTAAAAAAATAAAACAATATCTAAAAAATAAGTTGAAAGTGGAGAATGAAGAAGATATTAGTGTTAAGTGGCTAGATACTTACTATAAAACCAAGGATAACAATTGTTATTTAATAGGGTTCGATAAGAAATTTTCAGACAGTATATATGATTCAAAACTGTGGCCAAAAGGGGTAGTTTACGACAGGTTCGACTTCCAAAAAGGTGAGCGATTTTTGGATAAACCTAATCATCATAAAAATGGAGTAGGAGACAGTGAAAATGCACATGAGGATGTGGCGGAGGATTTTCACATAGCATAACTGAAGAAAACACTGAAAAGTCTAATATAATTATTAAGAAGCACTTTATGATTGATTTGTCTCATGTAAATTGTCAAAAATCAGTTAACATTCCACCAAATAACCTACCTCGTTTTTGTGTTATTATCAAAACTGCCGTAGGGTGCTAGGTAAAACTTCAGACATATTTGTAAATTGTGGGTCATCAGAAAACCAGTATAGCATCATGGCACTTACAGAAACATGGCTAAATTATACGGTACACGATTCCAAACTATTCGACTTAACTAAATATAACGTATTTCGTAAAGATCGCGATTTCAGTTCCACTAATACAACCAGAGGTGGTGGAGTTCTGTTAGCTACTAAAAAACACATACATGTTTCTGTAATTGACGTCTACTCAATGTGATACTATCCGCGATATTAAGTTTATTGATATTTTAGGTGTCAAAATACGTCTTAGGAAATCTGTGATATACGTATTTGTATTATATGTTCCGCCTCAAACTTCTGCAACTGACTATGAAATTCTCTTTGATGCACTTGAATCATTCTATTATATTTATGAAAACTACCTATTAGTTATTGGTGATTTTAACATACCTGAATATGTTGGCACGCATATGGGTACCTATGATAGAAAAGCTCTGTCGGTCCAAAATTTTTCAAGTTTTTACAATCTTACTCAGTATAACAATATAACAAATTGCAACGATAAGATTCTAGATCTAGTACTGGCCAATCTAAATTGCGAAGTTTCTAATTCTTTTGTATCTGAAGATGCTTATCACCCGACATTAATGATTAACATGTCTTGCAACGACAAACCCATAAATTTTCCTGTAATTAGTGATAATGAGTATAATTTTAGGAAAGCAAATTTTCCCAACCTATATAACGATCTAACATTAATTGATTGGAGTTTTTTAAATAATATAGAGGATGTAAATGACATGGTGGAGGGATTCTACTCTAGATTGTACTCTCTTTTTGAAAAACGTGTGCCGAAAAAGAAAACATGCTCTCGTAAATACCCAGTTTGGTATAATAAACACTTAATAGTTAAATTGAAAGCTACAAATAAAGCACATGAGAATTACAAAAAATGTAAAAGTTCTGAAAATTATAATATCTTTTAAAAACTAAGAGCAGAGTTCAAAACTGAAAATCACTTAGCCTACAGGCAATACATTCACAAAATTGAAAATGAATTAAAAGTTAATCCAAACAAATTTTGGACATTTTTAAGCTTTAAGAAATCTTCTCCGTCTATAGAATAGAATGAAGTTTATTTACGAACAAATAATAATAATTACAACTACAAATAATTATACAATGTAAATAAACTTAATACTTCAAAGAAGTGCCATGCAGGCACTGTACATGAAGAACACAAACAAGTATCGACATATTAACTTAAAAACTATAATGTGAAAACTGTAAGTACCTAAATATATAAATAAAAATATAACGCATCTACTCATATAATATGACACCCATTATATAAATAAGAACATACAGTGCTGAGACTTTGACAGTAATGAATATACAAAATAAACATTTAGATGCACTGGAGGACCATAATATTATTATTAATTTAAAATAATGTATTGAGGTACGGTTTGGGATTTACAACGTAATGAATTTCTTCTCTAGGGACTTCTAAAATGTATTTTTTTATTTCAGTTTTTGCTCTACTAAAAACAGTAGTATGCTTAATCTCATTAGGTATTTTATTATATGCCCGTGTACTAAGGTATGTGAAGCATCGTTGACCACAAGTAGTGTTTGTTTTTGGGACTCTAATGTGGTTTCTTCGATTTTCTCTTGCTTGTTGCTGTTGTTGCGTGTCTTCGTTTATTTGCGCATTAGATTGCCATTGATATATTGCACACTGTAAGAAGAATGGTAATCTAATATCCATTACCTTGGCCTCTTTAAACAATTCATTTGAGGGGTACGTTTGTTCTTTATTGAGAATAATTTTCATTATTCTCTTTTGCAAAGAGTCTAGATGTTTCAAATGTGAGTCGAGAACTCCTCCCCAACCTAGAATCCCATATACTAGATGTGATTCAACAAGAGAATGGTACAGAATCTTTAATTGTTTAATATCTAAAATTTGTTTCAAACCTTTAAATCTGTATATTAATTTTCTTAATTTGTTAGATATGTAACCTATATGTATATCCCATTTAACTTGTGAATCAATTATTATACCTAAATATTTCATGTGTTTGGCAGAAGCTATTTGAAAGTGCTCATCAATTGTGAGTTCTTGAAAAGGTGGGGCAGAAGTTTGGTATAGATAGAAAGGTACGTAATACGTTTTTGATACATTTAAGGTGAGTAATTTATTGTTGAAATATTTTTTAACGTTTTTTAGATCTTGTTCTACTTTGATTTTTAAATCTTTCCAGTTAGAAGCTGTGTAGAAGAGGGCAGTGTCATCTGCATAACTTGCTATTGATGCACTGGTATGTATATCAAATAACGAGTTTATATATATTATGAAAAGTATTGGCCCCAGTACTGTCCCTTGCGGTACACCATACTCAACGGTTTCAGGCTCGCTTCTCACAGTTAACTTCTGTATACTATGCCACTAAACATGAAATACAATGGTAAAGATACAGACAATCCCTTTGAAACTGCTTCAGCATTTGCTGATTTGTTTTCCAAATCCTTTTCTGAATCCGCTTTAAACTTTCATCCAGATAATCTAGACGGTATTGCTCCAAACAGCATTTTACATATAGCTGATATTTCTCCTAATGATGTTGAAAAAGCTATTAAAAGAATTCGACCGAATATGACCATGGGACCGGATAATATACCTGCGTTTCTTATTCGCGACTGTGCCATAATACTTGCAATTCCACTCTGTATTATATATAATATGATTTTAAAGACCTGTTTCTTTCCGGCAGTATGGAAACTGTCTAGAATCACACCTATATTAAAAAAAGGCAGCATTAATGACATAACTAATAATAGACCAATTACGATAATCAGCAATTTGAGTAAAATTCTTGAAATTATTTTATATGATCATCTATATGCTCATGTTAACAACAGTTTAGTACCTGAGCAACATAGTTTTGTCTCAGGGAGATCAACAGTAACTAATCTGGTTATCAAAACGAAATTTATCAGTGAAGTCTTAGATCAGAGAGGTCAAGTGGATGTTATCTACACCGACTTCTCTAAGGCTTTTGATAAATTGGATCATAACATTTTACTACATAAGCTCCAAAATTTTAGCGTATCTTCAGATTTCTTAAACCTAGTAACGTCATACTTAACTGATCGTTGGCAATATGTACAAGTTAGAGGCCATAAGCAAACATCTGGTGTACCTCAGGGCTCCACTCTTCGACCCCCGTTTTTCATAGTTTTTATTAATGATATTGCAACTAAAATTGATGTAAATTACCTTTTATATGTCGATGATTTAAAAATATTCAGTCAAATTAACACACTAGCAGACTGCGAACATCTGCAAAGAAACCTACACCATATAAATAACTGGTGCATCGAAAATAATCTATTTTTGAATATCAGTAAATGCCATGTTGTATCCTACTCGAGAAATCATAATACTTGTCTATTCGACTACAAAATTTCTAATACGGCTCTAGAGAGACATAATTGTATTAAAGACCTTGGTGTCCTTTTTGACCCACAGTTGACCTTCGTTGACCATATTGACTTAACTGTTACATCTTCCTTTAAAACACTGGGATTTGTCTTAAGAAATATCAAGGACTTCAATAATATTGATTCATGCAAACTATTATTCAACTCTTTCGTACGATCAAAGTTGGAGTATGCATCAGTTATATGGAATCCAATTTATAACTGCCACATTTCAGCACTCGAAAACATTCAACGGCGCTTCCTAAAAAATTTATATTTCAAAACACTTGGGCACTATCCTTCTCAAGGATTTCCCCAAGACATTCTTTTATCTACTTTTAACTTTGACAGTCTCTTAAAGAGAAGGACTACTCAGTCAATAATTTTTTTGTACAAAATTATTCACAATGACATTAAATGTGAAAATCTCCACAATAGCATTTTTTATGTTGTACCGCGTATTGCCTCAAGGCACAGTGATACATTTTTGCTTCCTACCCCCAGAACAAATGTACTAGTGCAATCACCCTCTTCCAGATGTTCTCAAACTATAATAGTGTAAATACTCAAATAGATATCTTTAATACTAACATCCAAGGAATTAAGCAACTATGATTTTTAAATTTATATAATTGCATATTTTATACGTATATGTGTATGTTTTTATCGTCTTCATGTTATTACAATAAGTTGTTTGTATTTTATTCATGTTTCACATGTCATTATTTTTGTATTTTGATCTATATTCGAATTTTACTAAGTTGTTTGTCTTCTATTTACTTGTTTTTTATATCATTGTTCTTGTAGTTATACATTGGTCTGTTGGATATTGTAACAAAATAAATAAATAAATAAATAAATAAATAAATAAACAGTGTTAAGTTTTCAAATTGACTTCCCACGACTATGTCTTACTGCACGAACTGTTGAACCAACCTCTCATCCTCGAGTATGTGTCTCATTAAACATGTATTTATCGATTCAGTTTACTTTGTAACGACATGAATTTTCAATATTCGCTATCAGAATTTGTAATTACCACCTATATGTTTGAAACAATGATTTGCGGTGTAATGTGTAAATCCTGCCATTACATATTTATAAAGCCGCTACAATGGCTTGTGCACTTCACCTTTACCACCTTATTAAATTTATACTGTTTATGTATGGGAGTTTTGCAACGAGCAAATACCCAGGTAACCACTGCAGCGCATGTAGGATATCCAAGGTGAGGTAATATGTATCAGATATGTTATCCATTTAAAGGCCACAGTCGGATAAGATGGGTGAATTTGCCCCCGCACGGATTGTGCTCATTTTTTTGGCTTGGATTGTTGTGAATATCACTAACAATTTTGCCAAATTTCAGCCCTTAATATTAAACCGTTTTCGAGTAAAAAAAAATTAAATTTTTCGAAAATAATTTTTATCTACTGAACGGCATAACCCATTCCAATCAAATTTTAGCCAATTATAGATACTATCAGAATATAAACGTGGAATAACGGGAACATTGAAAAAAAAAATAATGAATGAACTACCAATTTCTTTTTGTAGAATCTTGGGATGGTTTTTTATCATACATAATTTTTACTTCCAGTGGAAGTATAGTAACGACAAAAAAATGTTTAAAAATTTTTATTGTTCAGATAGGCTTAGAATGTCACGAAACGTCGAGATTTTAAGTTTGAGCGAAAAAAAATTTTCTGTCTGTCTGTAACTTTTTTGTGCGCACGTTTACTCTGGAACCGTTTGAGATATTGACTTGAAATATGGTACACATATGTACTTTAACGAGATCTAGAACTAGATTATATTTTTATCTTGTTCCGTCGAAGGGTTGGGGGGTAAATTGGGGTAAATTTGGGGTAAATAGGTAAATCAAGCAGGTAAGAGTTCATAAAATTGGTATTTAGTATATGCAAGAGAAGCTAAGGTCTCAAAAAAAATGTTGGCATTACCCCATTACCACCCCCACCCCATCATTAAAGGGGATGAAAAAAAATGTGATTTAGTGTGTTTACAAGAACCAGACACCTCAAAACGTTTTTTTACTTCATCCACCCCCACTACCACCCCCTATCACCACCCCCACCCCGCTACCGATGTGGAGTATCGTTTTTGGGGTAGAGGATTTCAAATATTATATTATTACAGTTCTATAAATAATTATTTCCACATACAAAATTTTTTCGTTGTGAGTGACTTGGATAAAAAATGTGGATGTGGAAGTAGTGATTCCTTGGGCAGCGGTTTTTTTGTACCATCTTAAGATATAATTCTATTTTTTTTTTAAATCGGCATCATCAGAAGAAATTATTATTCACCAAAATTCATCAATTTCAAAAAAAATTCTGAAATGACAAAATATAATATAGTCCTTTAATATTTAGAAGCCCTTAATTTTTTTAAATCAAAAATCTTAAATATCAACAAAATATCGAGATGGAGAAATAAAGTTTTCTAACCTCATATATTCTGATACCTATGTTACCATTTAATACTATTTTAGAATTTCACAAATATACCGGGTGCCACAGGCTAGTGGCTCCCCTATATTTCCTTTATTTTTTAACTTATCTTAAAAAAAATTTAACTTAAAAATAAAAATTCACTTTCAATATAATTTTTTTTTAACTTTAACGTAGTTGCCTATGCAAAAATCATATCTCTAATAATGAAATGTGATTAACTACTAATACTAACTAATAATAGCCTTTTGGTACTCTATTTTGTTTCTTAATAGGTATAAGTACAATAAGGATAATTAAAAATAATTTGAAAGTGATTTTTTATTTTTAAATAAATTTAATAAAATAGAAAAACAAATAGCATAAATTTGAAATGGATATCAATGAATTCAGAAAAAAAATCTATAATTTATTGAACAGTATGAGTCACCACCTTCACATTTGAAAAAAAAAGTTTTCGATAAAAAAATGATTTGTTCAATTTTGGAGGCTTCGTAAATAGTTATTAATGAAATTAAATGAAAAATTATATTTTTCCCTTGGACTTTACCTGCCGTAGAAAAAATTTTGGTATTCCAAAGCACTTTACAGGAATGACTTAAAATGCTTAAAAAACTGAACATCGACTCAAAAATTCGCGAAGATTTCATGGTATACTCAGATTGTTGTCTTGAAGCCAAATATGTAAAAATATACAGGGTGTTCCATTTAAAAATCTAAAGTTGCGGTCTTTTCCGGGTAAACCGGAAATGGTCTCAAACCGTTTTTATGTCCAAAAATCCATTTTTACGGGTAGTATATGCACCCCAAATTTAAAGTGGATAAGTTAAAAAATAAAGGAAATGTAGGGGGAAGCCACTAGCCTGTGGTACCCAGTATAAGACAGCATGTGTATGTATATGTGCGAAAATGAATTTTTCTACTATAGTTGCTGAAACATTGCTGTAGTATCGTCTGATGTAGTTTAAGTCCATCAGCAAAACTAGCTAGAGAAAAATCGTTTTTTTCTAGTAGAGATAACTATTTTTTGAAATTCAGTTTTGCTGTTTGATTGAAACTGTTTTCTCAGTGCATTATTTTCCAATACTCCAAATTAAAAGTGTGCAGTTTGCATGTCCAAAGACTTTTAAAATGCTGGAGTTGTCGGACTTTACCATTATTAGTCGGGTCAGTTCGAATTTGTCAACAAAATTTTATGCTCTTAAAACGACAATATGATAATATTGTTTCATGATATTCAGATATTTCATGATAAACGGATATACCAACCAGACACCAAACAACTAACCAGAACAACCTGCGGTGTTGCCAGACTGCCACCATTTTCTCTACATTTTCCGATAGCTCAACAAGAGGTGGGAGAAAAACCTGTTTTAACTTTAAGTGAACTTTTAAAATTGATTGTATCTTAGCAAACGTCAAAATAAATTACAACACAACCTACTTGACTTTACAGTATTAAAACAGACATAGGGCCACTAGTTTAAATATATAACAAAAAAGATACAGGGGTTAATCCAAATTATACTTTGAAAAATTTTAAAATAGAAAATATCAGATCCCTACTTTGAAAATTAATGGTTTTACAAACAAAAATGTATTCTTACAAAATTATATACCATTTGGTACCCTATCGCGTATGCTATGTTTCAATGTTGCAGCTATCGACAAATATTTTGCACTTTGTACAGCCATTTGAAAAATTGCGAATCACTTAAAGTTAAAGCTACCTATTATTGTATCTAGTGATCATGCATTTTAATTTCCTTGCTGGTTACCAAATACTCGACTAGGAACTTTTTTTGCTTTATCTCGAAAACCAGTGGTTATAATGGAAAAATGTGTACTACAAAAAGTACTTATAATAAAACATACTTTAATAATATTACACTTCCAAAGTTCCTGTCATCGAAAAACTTCTTTCCGGCGTCGCGACGCCACAAACGCTACTGTCATTGGCAACATTTCAAAGACAAAATCAAGTCACCAAGAATATCTCTTCGTTACCACAGAAACTGTCCGGGGAGTTTTATGTGAAAGACCCTGTATATCACTGAAATGAGTAAGGTTGATTGGCGGTTTTTCATCCGATCACATTGCCTCCGTTATGTTATCAGAATGAAAAGATTTAGTAAATCTTTAGAATCCTATTATTTCGCTTTTACAAATTTTCAGACAATGGGTCGCCACCCCGTTGTTGATGCTAGCGGTTACAAAATCCTTCAAAACCCTTATTTGGTTTTCATGCTTCTCTTTTACCAGACAAACTAAGAACAAAATAAGCCTTTCTTAAAATTAACATGAAAATGGTTAGCTTGTAGTTTTCTCTCAGCTAGAGGCCTATACGCTCTCAAGCAATAGGCGAAAGCAGCTTCGTTCATTTTTAAAAAGCTCCCGTCTGAATTTACAAGAAACAGTATAATATCGTTGGAATTAATTAGGAAACCTCGTAAATCTAAAGAAACGAGTATTGCAGAAAAAGCACACTGCCTCGCTATGTTCACTTACTTTTCGGTTTAAAATAATATTTAAAACGTGGATTAAAATGTCTCATTCTCAAGAAACTTGGCAGGACATTATTTAATCATAATTTAAGTCAATATTCCCACTTTTAAAAACAAAATGAAAATCGAGGGATCACTGCAAAGACACCAAGAGGACTACACAAACACCGAGAAGGGCTCTCGATTTACTTCTAGAGACACACTTTTCCAGGTAATGTAACCATTCCCGAAGACGTACCGATGAGGACGTCAGAGGACTGAAAAATTACTAACCGGCTTATTAACAAAACAAGGCTTGAATGGGCAATCAATTCGTTTGAACCAAGTCACAGGGCTGGATCACAGGTCTGCGAGGTTTTGTTGTTGGGCAGATGGGGGTCATTTTCGAATTTTTCGAGCTGAATCCGAATCTGGCCTCAGAATTGACCCACCACGTCAGGATTTTAAAATATTTGAGGTTAAGTACTTCAAAAATGACTTTTTTGTCTACTTTTGAGGTTATGTATAGGATTCAAAATTTTTTTCAGCTTATTTCTAATAAATACATTATTTAGTACCATCCTTCCTCTTTAAAATAAGCTTTCGAACAGTCATCTACGATGTTTCCTCGCAAAGTTATAGTCATTTTAAGGTGGCATGAATTTGAAAGCATGATCCACTACAACTGAACAACCTTGATTCGGCTAGCGTCGTTGGTTTAAGATTGTTGATATCCCTCCTGTTGTGTTAATCTTGATTCGTTTAGAGCCGTTTGGTTGAGATTGTTGGGTTGTATGGGATTATGGTTTCAAATTCATGTCACCTTAAAATGGCTATAACTTTGCCAGAAAACATCGTAGATGACAGTTCGAAAGCTTATTTTAAAGAGAAGGGATGGTGCTAAATGATGTATTTATTAGAAATAAGCTGAGAAAATTTTTGAGTTCTATACATAATTTCAAAAGCCATTTTTTAAGTACTTAATATTTTAAAATCCGGACGTGGTGGGCCAATTCTGAGGCCAGATTCGGATTCAGCGCGAAAAATTACTTCGGGAATGACCCTCAGCTGCCCAACAACTTTCATGACCTCTTTATTCGTAGACCTGTGATATTTCCAGCACTATTTCAACGGAATATGGATATACTTGCAACACCTTTGTGCACACTATTCAAGGCCAATCTGCCCCTGCGTTATGTGCCAACTGATTGGCGGAAGATAAAGGTGATACCGTGATACCTACACACAGGTCAAATCCTTTCAACCTATTAGCCTAACATCATTCCGAATGAAAACTCTGTAGAAACTGGGGACATAGTAGGGACGATAAGGTGAGTACAAAACCTCTACATCCACACAGGAAACTCTTATGAGTTAGCAATACATGAGCTTACTCAAAAACTAGAAAAGGCCTTAGGCAGTAAAGATAGTCATAGGAACTTTCTTAGACATAGAGGGTGTCTTTGACAATACCTCATTCGGCTTACTAACTGATGAAGTGGGGAGACGAGGAGTCGAAAGGTCAGTAAGAAGATGGTTCGACTCAGCACTCAGAACTAAAAAAATTTAGTCCACGCTAGGATTCACAACAAAGAGAGGAGAGTGGAGGGTGAGACACTGCTAGCAGCGTACAGGCTGCAAACGAACGGAAATTCGGGACCATTCAATTAATAGGACACCATATCGAAATATTTCAACAAATAAAAAAAAAGTAAACTAGTAGACACGCAGTCAGATGGAATCAGCATAAGCCACAACTTCAGAAAAATCTTCAGGGTACACATACCTGGCGGGAGAGAGGGGAATAAGGCAACTGCGTAGACATTCAAATGATACCATATGGTATACTGACGGATCAAAAACGTCAAGAAGTATTGAAGTAGGAGTTTGGGGGATCAACCAAGGACAGTTATTAGTCTGAACCTGGGTAGTATAGCAATAGCGCTCCAAGCAGAAGTCATACCGAAGGTTCCAGCACGTTCAGCATGATTTAGTTTTGCATAACAGTTTACGACATTTTTCGGTTTGCTTTTATTTTGCATTCAAGAATATTTGTACTTTAATAATTGCAAAAATGAGACTATGTTTAACCATTTTTTGACCTTAAAAAATATTTTTCGTTCTAAACTAAAACTTTGAATGTGTTCCAAAACCTAATTAGGTGTGTGCTTTCAGAATCTAAGCTAAATAAACATGCAATCCAAAGTCATTAGTTCCTTCCGATAAAATTATGTTAGTTGAAGACAAGTAATGGCGATGAACACTTGCTATTTCGGGACAAAAACTTTTTTTACCTCAAATATGTCTCCAAATACCATCCGTTAAATACGTCACTTCTCTATTAATTTGTAGATGTGGGCATAATTCACAGAAATGTCAGTATTAATCAACTGCCGCCAGAAATAAACGACAAAAAATTAGTTATCAGTACGATATGTGGATTTATTGATATTAAAACAATCAAATACCGGTAACGTGAATCTGCTTTTAGCACGACGACTTCCGTCCCTTTGCATGTCCAATATCATCTACCGGGAATTGCACAACTCGTTTACATTGGTTTTAGGAACATGTACACTAGTTGCCTCTCATAGTGTACACAATTGGATGTTTGGATTACATTGTCATTTGTGAGACGAGTTATCTTGTTACCTACGTATATGTAGTGCAATTTTTCTTAGCCAATATTTTAAAAAGCGTGCCTATATAATTCATAAGCGTCTAACATTATATTTGTTACAGAGTATTAGCCCAGTCGACAGAGATCATTTTATAGTAAAACCCACAAAAAGTTGCAAACTGAATAATTTTTTTTAATGAGTTCGTGAAAGTGTATAGAATAATATCCTGAAAAGTTTACATTCCGCTCGGATGCAGAACATAAAAAAAAGTGAGAAAAAAATTTTTTTTATCAATTTTTTCTAAATTTTTAAATTAAGTCAGGCTTCAAAAAAACAAAAAAAACCGCTGCCCAAGGAATCACTACTTCCACATCCATATTTTTTATCCAAGTCACTCACTTGTATGTGGAAATAATTGTTTATAGAACTTTAATAATATAATATTTGAAATCCTCTACCCCAAAAACGATACCCCACATCGGTAGCGGGGTGGGGGTGGTGATAGGGGGTGGTAGTGGGGGTGGATGAAGTAAAAAAACGTTTTGAGGCGTCTGGTTCTTGTAAACACACTAAATCACATTTTTTTCATTCCCTTTAATGGTGGGGGTAGTAATGGGGTAATGCCAACATTTTTTTTGAGACCTTAGCTTCTCTTGCATATACTAAATACTAATTTTATGGACTCTTACCTGCTTGATTTACCTATTTTCCCCAAATTTAAATGAAAATATAATCTAGTTTTAGATCTCGTTAAAGTACATATGTGTACCAAATTTCAAGTCAATATCTCAAACGGTTCCAGAGTAAACGTGCGCACAGAAAAAGTTACAGACAGACCGACAGACAGAAATTTTTTTTTCGCTCAAACTTAAAATCTCGACGTTTCGTGACATTCTAAGCCTATTTGAACAATAAAAATTTTTAAATTTTTTTTTGTCGTTAATATACTTCCACTGGATGTGGAAGTAATACAGGTGGGTAGAACACGTGTTTCTGAACAAAAAAATGTTCTAATAACATTTATCGCTAAAGCCACGGTTTTCCCGGAAAAAAATAGTGAAGTAACTTTGTCACTCTGCTCGGCCAAGCGCACGGTTAAATGCATACTACGGAACCTCTAAAAATTCTTAGCAGTTCTAACAAGTAAAATAAAGCTTTTTTCTCTTTTTGATTACACATTTTTAACATTTTTCTTAGTGACTAAGAGGATAAATAGTGAGTCTGGAGGGAAAATATATAATTATGAACGCATACACAGACACTACACATAGCCGCTGAATCGCTCGCATGAATTTTTACGTGCCTTTACTGTATTGTATTTATTACAGATACACCTATCCACATTTCAGCTATATCCGTTGAATTCCTTATACATTTGTTAATGTATTGGAAAAGTTCCAGATTTTATATTCAAAACAATCAAAGATATTTTCATAGTTATAAGGATAAGATCGTGACGATCGCAATTTCTTATCATGATATGATTAATCATATTGTCGAAAAAATGCATAAAACCGCTGCCCAAGGAATCACTACTTCCACATCCAGATTCTCTATCCAAGTCACTCACAACGAAAAAACTTTGTATGTGAAAATAATTGTTTATGGAACTTTAATAATATAATATTTGAAATCCTCTACCCCAAAAACCCATAAAACGACACCCCACATCGGTAGTGGGGTGGGGGTGGTGATAGGGGGGGTGGTAGTGGGGGGTGGATGAAGTAAAAAAATATTTTGAGGTTTCTGGTTCCTGTACATGCACTAAATCACATTTTTTTTTCATCCCCTTTAATAAGGAGGTGGGGATGGTAATGGGGGTGGCTAACGCCAAAAATTTTTTTGAGACCTCAGCTTCTCTTGTATATACTAAATACCAATTTCATGGACTCTTACCTGCTTGATTTACCCATTTACCCCAAATTTACCCCAATTTACCACCCAACCCCTCGACGGAACAAGATGAAAATATAATCTAGTTCTAGATCTCGTTAAAGTACATATGTGTACCAAATTTCAAGTCAATATCTTAAACGGTACCAGAGTAAACGTGCGCACAAAAAAAAGTTACAGACAGACCGAGACAGACAGAAATATTTTTTTTCGCTCAAACTTAAAATCTCGACGTTTCATGACATTTTAAGCCTATTTGGACAATAAAAATTTTTTAAAATTTTTTTGTCGTTACTATACTTCCACTGGATGTGGAAGTAAAAGTAAACGAATTGGTGTTTGAACATTCGAAAAGTATACATTTTTTCCGAAATAGTGATATTTTATTTTTCCAATGGGTCAATTTCTCGGAAAGATACAACCTCCAATATAGATATTTATCAAGAAAATCATGAAGCAATTAAATTAAAATGATTTGAGATGTACTTTTTTTGAATCCACGTTACTACAACTTAATAAACCATAATAATCATGAAGTGTGCATACTTTTTAACAATTCTCAATGAAGAAAGAATTTTTTTGAAGGGCTTTTATTTTTTTTCATATTTTTTATTGCGACGATTGAGTTCGGGTGTGATAATATATATAAGTATATTTTTCCCATCCATCCTTTGCTTGTTTTGTTTAAAACAAAAAATCATCAGAAAGCTACAATTTCCATCTTTTAAATGAACCAACACTCATATAGATTGAACAAATTCTGATTTAGTGAATGTAATTCAATGCGTCGGTGTCACAGTCATGCGTATTCAAGAGCGCGCACGCATGTATCTCGCTTCGAGTTATAACGTTAAGGTGCGTATTCATTAGAGCATTCGTTCCTCATGAGCACTGAATGAGCATCGAATTTGCTCAGGTAGTACTCGGACTGAGCTTGTTCGGTTTTGCGAAATGAGCCGCATGAGCACTGATCCAGTTGATCCACGAAACGAACACTGAACTACATAAATATATATACAGGTATTATAATAGCAAGTGCTAGTTTTCTCATGATATATTTATCAATAAAAAAGAAAAAACGAAAGCGTTGGTGGCAAAAAACGATATACAGAAGACGAAAAAATCAAATATTACAATTAACTATCGTACCGCAGAGCCATCAGTTTAAAAACTTTGCAAGGATGTCACCGGAAGATTCCACAATTTTACTGAATATAATTAAAAACAAAAGAAGCAGGATACTAACTTTAGAAAATGTATTACCCCGGAAGAGAGATTAGCGGCTACTTTAAGATTTCTTGCAACTGGGGACTCCTATTCAAGTTTACAATACCTTTTTAAAATGTCCAAACAAGTAATTTCAACAATTGTACAAGAAATAAGGCAAATTTTAATTATTTTTATTATAACAGTTGCTCTATACTCTCTATATATTAGATCGACATCGAACTTTGTATTAACAAGTCCACACTGAGCATGAACGAGCACATGTTCAGATAATGCTCGCTTTGATGTGCCGACAGTCAGCGGATCGACCCGAGCTGATCGGTTTTAGCTCAGCTCTGCGTCCACACTGTCCGTTCATTTGCTCATTCCGCGCTCGTTCAGTGCTCATGCGGAACGAATGCTCTAATGAATACGCACCATTACACTTGACTATTTTTTTCCGGGAAAACCGTGGCTTTAGCGATAAATTTTGTTAGCACATTTTTTGTTCATAAATACGTGATCTATCCATCTGTATTTTTTGTTTTTCCTAGCTTGGCTTAATTTCAACATTTTGAAAAAATGATGAAAAAAATTTTTTTTCTGCTTTTTTTTTATGTTTTGCATCCGAGCGAAATGTAAACTTTTCAGGATATTATTCTACACACTTTCACTAACTCATTAAAAAAAAGTTTACACAGTTTGCAACTTTTTGTGGGTAAATACCTTCATCGACTCTAATCTAATGATGTCTTCAGCGTTTTAATTATCGAACCTGTTCGAAATAGCGCTGGAAAAACGCCCCACGCTTTTATACTCAAATATTATACTTAATTACAAACATGGCTTACCCTAAGGCCCTTACGATGTAGACAGACAGAACAGGTTCGATGATTATTTTTTGCTTTCTAGTGCAGTATTTAAAAAAGTATGTTTTTTAGGTTTTTAAAATATTAATTTATTTTTTACTTTTTAGTTTTATATTTAAGGAGAGAATTTTGGCACTTTCGAAAAAACAAACAGTTTGTTAAATTTGGACCGGATAATTGTAATCTGCAACCTCGATAACCCACAGATACCGGTCTGACGATAATTGATAAAACCTATCCGCCATGTTGACGCCGTCATTTAGAATTTTTAAGTTCTGTCACATATTAGTTTTCTACTCTATGAAACCCTTTCTTTTGATACCCATATCAAGGAGGTTGTAAAGAAAATGATAATCCGCCAACAATTAGAAGTGGGTGAAATTCAGTTCCTTAGACCTTATTATATAAATAGATAGTTAGTTAGATACAGGTCGAGCTAATAAAAGCATGTTAAAAAGCATTTTAAATGTGCAAAAATCAAATCTATGAGGGTAAAGTTCAGAATGCCGTAACGCCAAACGAAGTTTATTACCAAGCCACTATTTAAACACAGTACTCATATTTGAGAATTTCCATTATTCCCATTAAGCGGAAAATTAAAGTTTAGTGCGTTTCGGTTCACCATTTAACTGCATAATTGCATAAACTTAAAACAGTTAAATCAAACTAGGTTCCGAGAATATCATTGTATGTTGTTTGAAACTTTTAACAAAACGTATTGTTTACGATTTAATTTTAATTTATTAGTAGAAATCGATAACTTTATTAGTTCCATTTATATTGAAAAATATTCTGTTAGCTGTCCTAACAAAAAAAACCGCCGCGCAAGGAATCACTTCCACATCCTGATTTTCTCTCCGAGTCACTCACAACGAAAAAATTTTGTATGTGGAAATAATTGTTTATGGAACTTTAATAATACAATATTTGAAATCCTCTACCCCAAAAACCCACCCCACACCGGTAGTGGGGTGGGGGTGCTGATGGGGTGGGGGTGGTAATGGGGGTGAATAAAATAAAAAAATATTTTGAGGTTTCTGGTTCTTGTACACACACTAAATTACAATTTTTTTTCATCCCCTTTAGTAATGGGGTGGGGGTGGTAATGGGGGTGGCTAATGCCAAAATTTTTTTTGAGACCTTAGCTTCTCTTGTCTATACTAAATATCAATTTTATGAACTCTTACCTGCTTGATTTACCTATTTACTCCAAATTTACCCCAATTTACCCCCCAACCCTTCGACGGAACAAGATGAAAATATAATCTAGTTCTAGATCTCGTTAAAGTACATATGTGTACCAAATTTCAAGTCAATATCTCAAACGGTTTCAGAGTAAACGTGCGCACAAAAAAAGTTACAGACCGACAGACAGACCGACAGACCGACAGACCGACAGACCGACAGACAGACCGACAGACAGAAATTTTTTTTTCGCTCAAACTTGAATTCTCGACGTTTCATGACATTCTAAGCCTATTTGAACAATAAAAATTTTTAAATTTTTTTTTGTCGTTACTATACTTCCACTGGATGTGGAAGTAAAATCAATCAGTAAATAAAAAAATTATTAATCATTTAAATAAAAAAAAAAAATTCTTAATTTTTGTCACTTGTACTGTCTTGAGCAAACAAAAATAGGACAACTATTTTTTTCTAATGTGAATCTGTCTCTATTTGCACACTTGCAATGAATTTTGACAAATAACTGACAATGTCACAAAAAATAAAGTTAGATGTACACAACTAAATTTTAGTAAAAATACGTTATAAGACTTGTCCTATTTTTTTACTTAAATTGAAATTTTGCGAAATGTTATTCTCTATCATTTTTTTTGTTTATACATTTTACTAATACACATATTTCATAATAATATATCTAATCCGTTGGAATATAATTTTCGAATGATATACATTACAGAAAATTTGTATAGTAATGTGTGATGGTCCAATGGCTAAAGTTTTGCTTTGCAATCCAAAGGTCGCGTGTTCGAATTCCCTAGAGAGGGTGGAGGTTCTTTTTTTTTTCATTTATTTTTTTTTCGCAACAAAGTTGGTATCACAAAATTTAGAATGTCCAAAAACTAACATTATTTACAAGAAAAGTGCGAAGAGTATTCTAAATATATTGTTTATATTTTGTTTATGACAATATTTTTGTTTTTATTACTTATGTCTTATTGAAATCTACTACTTCCACATCCAGTAAAAGTATAGTAATGACAAAAAAATTATTCAAAATTTTTATTGTTCAAATAGGCTTAGAATATTATGAAACGTCGAGATTTTAAGTTTGAGCGAAAAAAATTTTCTGTCTGTCACTTTTTTTTGTGCGCACGTTTACTCTGGAACCGTTTGAGATATTGACTTGAAATTTGGTACACATATGTACTTTAACGAGATCTAGAACTAGATTATATTTTCATCTTGTTCCGTCGAAGGGTGTGGGGTAAAGTGGGGTAAATTTGGGGTAAATAGGTAAATCAAGCAGGTAAGAGTTCATAAAATTGGTATTTAGTATATACAAGAGAAGCTAATGTCTCAAAAAAAATTTTGGCATTAGCCACCCCCACCCATTATTAAAGGGGATAAAAAAAAATTGTGATTTAGTGTGTGTACAAAAACCAGAAATCTCAAAATATTTTTTACTTTATCCACCTTTACTACAACCCCCTATCACCACTCCCACCCCACTACCGATGTGGGGTATCGTTTTATGGGTTTTTGGGGTAGAGGATTTCAAATATTATATTATTAAAGTTCTATAAACAATTATTCCCACATACAAAATTTTTTCGTTGTTAGTGACTTGGATAGAAAATCTGGATGTGGAAGTAGTGATTCCTTGGGCAGCGGTTTTTTTCCTAGCGAGTCTATTTCTATGTTTGTTCGACTTAAGATGTATTACTTAATGTCTTGCATTTTTTCCCTTTAAAATACAAAATATTACTTCCACATCCAGTGGAAGTATAGTAACGCAAAAAAAAAATTAAATTTTTTATTGTTCAGATGGGCTTAGAATGTGATGAAACGCAGAGATTTTAAGTTTGAGGAAAAAAATGTCTGTCTGTCAGTCGGTCTGTCTGTAACTTTTTTGTGGGTATGTATTTTAACGAGATCTTTAACTAGACTATGTTTTAATCTTATTCCGTTGAAGAGTTGGGGGATAAATTGGGGTAAATGGAGTCCATGAAATTAGTATTTAGTATATATAAAATTTTTTGGCACTAGCCATTATCACCATTATTAAAGGGGGCTGATTTAGTTCGTGTACAAGAAGCAAAGGCCTCATTTCTTTTTTACTTCATCCACCCTTACTACCACCACCCCCACCCCCACTACCGATGTGGCATATCGTTTTATGGATTTTTGGCGATATTATATTATTACATTTCCACAAACAATTATTTCCACATACAAAATTTTTTTCATTGTAAGAGACTTGGATAGAAAATCTGGATGTGGAAGTGTGATTCCTTAGGCAGCGGTTTTTTATACGTTAATGTCTGTGATTTCATTGAATAATAATAATAATAATAATAATAATAATAATAGTTCCTGAGTTTACAATAGTTTGTTGTCATCTTGCTCCGGCCGATGGTTACAATAAAACCACATAATAATAATAATAATAATAATAATAAAAATAATAATAATAATAATAATAATAATAAGCCACTCCACACGGGTGTGGGGAGTGGCTGCCGGTACTACCAGCTCCCCTCTGTGAGGGTCGAAGCCACAGAGAGAGGGTGACTGATTTTTAGCAAAAAAATAATAATAATAATAATAATAATAATAAAGTTTATTTACACAAAAAAGAAAGAAATACATGATACACTTATACTTGTAACTTGTAAAATAAACTGGATACAGTCACAAGATGATGTAAGATCATCTGACCGTGACTGAGTTAAACAGCGAGAAAAGTTTTCTTATAGATAGTAGCTAAAATTGTAATATAGATAAATGGTATAAAATACTTTAGAAACTAATAATCAACATTATCAGCATGTAAAAAAATAAAAGAGATAATTATTAAAAACTATAGAAAGAGAACTATTAAAAAAAATAAAATGAATGGCAGTATGTAAGTTAATAGCCGTATATAAATGACCTTCCAATTCATATTAGGACCAAACATATATTTATTACTGCAAGCAATCCCTCAAGTCAATTTGAGCAATTATTTTTTGTCTGTCTAACATTACATATTTTTTCAATTATATTTTAAACTTGTTTTTGCCAAAGATTTTATATGTTTAGGGAGCGCATTGAAACATTTTGAGCCCAAAAATCTCCAACTACGTTGTCCTGTAGTGGTATTCATTTTTGGAACATGTATACATCCTTTAGCAGTTTGCCTAGTTCCATAAAAGGAAGTTGCCTGTGTGAAGTTTCCTACATATGATTCCAAAACAAATTTTATAAAAAATAATTGTCTCAAATATGGAAAATTACTCTCGCCGAAGAGACGATTTGATGAATACAATCGACTTTTACCTAACAGTATTCTTAAAAAATTTTTCTGCATAATTTCTAAATTAGACGTGACGGTTTAGAGCTCCACTCTATGCGATTATTTCGTAGCACAAGTGAGATTCAACAAGGGCTGTGTACACTGATCTAAGTTGAAAAATTGGTAGGTATTTTTTAAGTCGCTTAAATCTAAATAATATGCATCTAAGCTTACGTACGACAGATTTGACATGCTCGTCCCACCTTAGGTGGGGATCTAAGGTTACACCTAGGTATTTCATACTATTTGCCTTCTGGATATGTTGTGTGTGTCCAATTTTTAGAGAACTAAAATCAGGTAATCCATCTATGTATAACGAAAACGTAAGTACTTGGTTTTTTAAATATTTATAGCTTTGTATCAAACCAGTTCTTGAATAGTATAAGATCATTTTCAACTTTATTTTTTAGTGAGTCCCAAGAGTTGGCATTGTAAAAAACTGCTGTATCGTCGGTGTAAGAAAAAATATGACCACTTGTAGGAATATCAAAAATAGAATTAATATATAATATAAATAGGACTGGACCTAAAACCGTTCCGAATAAGAGTGTATATTTAATAAACGCGTCCAATTATTCCAAGGGCTTTTTTTAATACGTCCAATTGATATGTGCGTACAACTGACTTATGCGTCGAATGTCGCCCGTCCAATTCATAAAAAAATTGCCTTGTACTAGATTTTTTTAAAGCGCGTTGAATATTTTTTTATGAGATGCCCGTTTTAAATCTTCCAAAACTCTACGTCATTTCTAGAGATTAATAGCTTGTCAGGAATGGTACTGCTCTCTGAAATGATAGTGCCCCACGGTTTCTTGTGAACCTTCGCTATTATGATCCGTTGAAAACAATTTCTCCAAAGTTCACTTAAATTAATTAGTTATACCATGTCTCGTGGAAGATTTGTTCCGCTTAATTAACTATGTCTAACAAACAATTAAATCTTGCAAAACTTTGTCACATTTTGTTCCAAAATAATTAAAGAGGTTTATTGGAATTGGGGTTTATCCTTAAAATTAATATCATTAATTACATGGTTACAGTGTTGCGCTTATTTTTACACGGATATACTACTTTTCCCAATAAACTATATCTGCTGTCGTGTATTTTCCCTGTCATATATCATAACGGCTATCTAATTAGTTTCTTGTGGATGTGGTTTTCACCAGAATGTACGCTTTTATAAAGCTGCAGGATATTCCTTAAGCTTTCATAAGACCGTTTTATATTTTACACCATATAATGTTTGATTTATAGGACATGTCGGCACTCACTAAAGCGACTAAAGCAGAGAAAAAGTAATAATCTATATATTTGAAACACAAGGCGTTTTTCTTCTCCAAATTCGCCAACGGCTCCTATTCGACCGATTTTGATAATTACTTCCACATCCAGTGGAAGTTTAGTAACGACAAAAAAATTTTAAAAAATTTGTATTGTTCAAATAGGCTTAGAATGTCATGAAACGTCGAGATTTTAAGTTTGAGCGAAAAAAAAAATTCTGTCTGTCGGTCTCTCTGTAACTTTTTTTGTGCGCACGTTTACTCTGGAACCGTTTGAGATATTGACTTGAAATTTGGTACACATACGTACTTTAACGAGATCCGGAACTAGATTATATTTTCATCTTGTTCCGACGAAGGGTTGGGGGGTAAATTGGGGTAAACTTGGGGTAAATATCTAAATCGAGCAGGTAAGAGTCCAGAAAATTGGTATTTAGTATATACAAGAGAAACTAAGGTCTCAAAAAAATTTTTGGCATTAGCCACCCCCATTACCACCCCCACCCCGTTATTAAAGGGGATGAAAAAAAATTGCGATTTAGTGTGTGTACAAGAAAAAGAAGCCTCAAAATATTTTTTTACTTCGTCTACCCCCACTACCACCCCCCTAGCACCACCCCCACCCCACTACCGATGTGGGTATCGTTTTATAGGTTTTTGGGGTAGAGAATTTCAAATATTATATTATTAAAGTTCCATAAGCAATTATTTCCAATTTTTTCTTTGTGAGTGACTTTGATAGACAATCTGGTTGTGGAAGTAGTGATTCGTTGGGCAGCGATTTTTTTTTTCATTTAAATTAAACATCTTTACCCATAGGTTTCTCAACATTAATTACTTCCACATCCAGTGGAAGTGTAGTACGGACAAAAAAATTTAAAAAAATTTTTATTGTTCAAATAGGCTTAGAATGTCATGAAACGTCGAGATTTTAAGTTTGAGCAAAAAAAAATTCTGTCTGTCTGTCAGTCTGTCTGTAACTTTTGTTGTGCGCACGATTGCTCTGGAACCGTTTAAGATATTGACTTGAAATTTGGTACAAGTACATATTTTAACGAGATCTGGAACTAAATTATATTTTCATCTTATTCCGTTGAAGGATTGGAGGGTAAATTGGGGTAAATGGGGGAAATAGGTAAATCAAGCAGGTAAGAGTCCATAAAATTGGTATTTAGTATATATAAAAGAAGTGAAGGTCTCAAAAATTTTTTTGGCATTAGCCACCCCCATTACTATTCCCACCCAGTCATTAAAGGGGGTGAAAAAAATAAAATTATAATTTAGCATGTATACAAGAACCTAAGGCCTCAAAATTCTTTTTTACTTAATCCACCCCTCTCCACCCCAAATACAAATATTTACATAATTATTTTTTATCTGGAATGAATATGACACTTTATCTTTTATTTTGTGTTTCAAATAGTGCGATTAGTTATTTCACTCAAGTGTTAAGGAGAAGCGTTAAAGAATTTATTGGTCTAGCCGTAATTTATATCTATATACCCCGCCAGCTGAGGACAGCCCCTTGAGAACATGACCTGTGATTCTATTGAATCTGGCATTTCCTGCCCTTTAACATTATAATGCAAAAAATTTCACATGCTACACTACGTAGACTTGTTAATTACAAATCAGGAGTTTATTACTAATTTAAATACGAGTAAGAACTTATCCTTTGTTGTGTTTCTTTCTTCGGTTATTACTGATTTCTTTCTCCTCTTTGCCACCTGATAGGTACACGATTTCACTGCCAATTAGTATTTAATTTTATTCAATATAAAATCTTGAAACTTTGTCAGCGCACAGCTAAGTTTCTTATGCTGTGACCAGCGTGTGTGTTTAATGCTCATGTCATTTTATATCATTCCGTAGGTAAACATATAAGAGAGCAAATGGAGAGGCGCCTTAGACTGGAGGGCGTTATTTCTTACAGTTGCTATAAAGCTGATTAACTATAACATAAACACACCACATTTAGTAGACAACCAAAGCAAAGGCTGCCGGGAAGGGGGTTATATGTTTGGAAAAAGGCAGAAATACATCCATACCCACCGACATCAGTACCGGGGCTGGGGCTCGAACCCAATACGTAGATTACGAAAATTAAGGTCGTTCAATTCCGTAAGTATGAGACCAAAATTAGTTAAGACAGACAATAAACCGGCTGGATAAATAGAAATAACAAAGGGCCTAAGATGGAACCCTGAGGCGCTCCTATTAATAAAGTTACGCAGTCGGAAAGGTCGTGCTGCGTATTTACCCTCTGCAGCAATTGTGTTAAATGAGAGTTTAATGAGTTTAACGATGAACCCTCGACACCACTGTATTTTAATTTTATGGCAGAATTACTTCATGGTCTTAAAGGCCTTAGAATACTCAAGCAGAATAAAAGCTGCCACATCTACATCATCTAAACGGAAACGAATATGCGATATTTATCTCTTTTCTCGGATTATCTTGATTAAAGCTTGTGCAGTAATGACTCATGGATAATATGCTCCAGTCAGATTTACTGAACCCGAGTCAATTTATTTAGATAGTGCAGAGATACATTATTTCCAAAAACACGTAGATTTGGCAATTTCATTTTGAGCATATTTGCAGACCATTACGTTTAATGGTGTCATGAGTGCCTAATGTATTACAACCATTTAACACACAATGCAGATGGTGTAAGTAATGTATTCGAGAAATTAAAACAAATTTCCACTGCAGTGGTGCTTACACCGTAGTATTTAGATATTATAAAAGAGATTTAGTTTTAGTTTATAATGTTTCAAGTTAGATATACGGGTGGTCTAAAAAAACGAAATTTTTTTAATTTTTAATTTTCTTAATTCTTATTGGTTTTCAATTACTCAAAGACTGAAATAAAATTAAAAGATTAGGTTATCAGAAAAATAGAAAATTAAAAGATATTTTAGGCCAGTTAACACCTGTCCAAGTTTCACGATTCAAAAATCAATTTATACCCTATAGATTATCTTATACTGCTATGGAAATATTTTATTTATTATATTAACGTTACAGATGTCATTATAATCTCAACTAATAGAAAACATAATGCCCTAAAAACGTTAAAAATTGTAAATTTCGGTGTTGAGAGAAAAGCTAATCATAAAACAAAAAGGAGTAATATCAAACTGTCAAGCTTAGTGGACCGAACCACACAATTATCAAATTGTGGTATATAATTATCTAGTGCACAGAACACTGATGCGCATCTAGGCTCTCAACGTCCCGCTTTTTATAGCAAACCGTGTATTCAACATTGTTTTTCACATGAAATATCAATAACATTTATTCACTACACGATTAGCATTTAAGCTCTAATACATTTTATACCGGGTGTTCCAGAATGACGTTAACAGGCTATATCTCCGTTATTTCAGAAGATAAAAATATAAATAAAGAACCTGCAAGAGGCAAACGCCAACTGAAATCATTACGTTGAAATTACGGCGAATTTCTCGAAAATGTGAGTGCTGGTAGTAAGTTAAAAGGTGTGCCTCCAAAGAATAATAATAATAATTTCTAAGATACATTTCTAAACATCCACATTCTGTCGAATTTCGACGCTCTTACCTAGTAATAAATAATTACCCATATGTACCCATCGAGTAAGTAGTACTTCATTATCAAAGTAAAAACCGCTGCCCAAGGAATCACTACTTCCACATTCAGATTTTTATTCAAGTCACTCACAACGAAAAAATTTTGTATGTGGAAGTAATAGTTTATGGAACTTTAATAATATAATATTTGAAATCCTCTACCCCAAAAACCTATAAAACGATACCCCACATAGGTAGCGGGGTGGGGGTGGTGATAGGGGATGGTTGTGGGGGTGGATGAAGAAAAAAACATTTTGAGGTTTCTGGTTCTTGTACACACACTAAGTCACAATTTTTTTTCATCCCCTTTAATAATGGGGTGGGGGTGGGGGTGGGTAATGCCAAAATTTTTTTTGAGACCTTAGCTTCTCTTGTATATACTAAATACCAATTTTATGGACTCTTACCTGCTTGATTTACCTATTTTCCCCAAATTTACCCCAACCCTTCGACGGAACAAGATGAAAATATAATCTAGTTCTAGATTCCGTTAAAGTACATACGTGTACCAAATTTCAAGCCAATATCTCAAACGGTTCCAGAGTAAACGTGCGCACAAAAAAAGGTACAGACCGACAGACAGACAGACCGACAAACAGAATTTTTTTTTCGCTCAAACTTAAAATCTCGACGTTTCGTGACATTCTAAGCCTATTTGAACAATACAAATTTTTAAAAATGTTTTTGTTACTATACTTACACTGGATGTGGAAGTAAAATTAATTATTATTTCTTTTAGCGAACAATATTATGGAATTTTAACCATACCAGTAATACCTCGGTTCATAAATTTTCCTTTTTTGGAACTTGGCATTTCAGGCTTTTACCTGCTTTTAAGTCGTTATAAAGACAAAATTCATATTGCAACATTGTTATCTTTGGATGTCATACTGTAAGTAAGAATTCTGAGTTTACTTGCTTTATAGTAGAATATAAGGCTTTGCTGTAATCGCTTTATTTCCGGTTGTCTGGAAATCGCTGACAATTTCGCGGCATTGTTCAGGTTACCCTTGATATGCACAATGAAAGATAAAATCGCCCTGTTATTCATATTTTGAAAGTTTCAAATTCATTTACGTTAAATATATAAAACGATCTAAAGTTTAATGACTTCATAAAGTAATATCTTGTTTGTTGATATTTTTAAATAAATATTTAATAATAATAATAAGGAAAGTCTTGAAGGAGTGATCCCTTGTTGGGGTCTGGACTCTGAGCTGTTGGAGCTTGAAACGTCGCTTGAAAGGCCCAAAAACCTAGAACGCGCCGATTCTCAATTGCGAAACAAAGTTAAACTAATAATAATAATAACAATTTATTAAATCCAGTAGACCATTACAATTGGCATAGGATACGTCAGATCAGACACAAATAAAAACAGTTGTTATCTTACAACTATAGTTACATAGATCCAATTACGAAGACATTTAAAAAATAATAGAATATGTATATGTTTTTCTTTTTCGTTTGTTTCGCGGGTGTTAAATGAAGTGTTGGTGTACTTCTGGGTGTTTTCTCGCGTAGTTGATAGGCTCCTGCTGGAGTCACGGTTGTCTAAACGACGTTTCTGCATAATCCCATCGCCATCTTCAGGTTCTCGCTGAAAGCTGTCTACTGCTGCTTCTTGTTGCTCGAACTGAACAGTTCAGTGGTATTATGTCCACAAATATATTCGATGTTCGAAGCCGTGACGTATGCTATCTTCTCTAAGTAATTTCACCCTACATTTGCCGAATCTGTATATATTAGTCCGGGATCCAAGCACTCCAAAATCAAGATGACCTGTGCCGACATGAGGTAAAAATGTTGACATAAGTAATGAAGAGAGCATTACCTGAGGCACTAGAAAACACTTGTCGGATTAGTTGTTTCTTTTACCAACTTCAAAAATCGCAAAAAAAGATGTCGGATAGAGTATTACAAAATTTATGTTTTACAATGGTTATTCTCCGTTAACAAAAAACCGCTACCCAAGGAATCACGACTTCCACATCCAGATTTTCTATCCAAGTCACTCACAACGAAAAAATTTTGTATGTGGAAATAATTGCTTATGGAACTTCAATTATATAATATTTGAAATCCTCTACCCCAAAAACCTATAAAACGATACCTCACATCGGTAGTGGGGTGGGGGTGGTGATAGGGGGGTGGTAGTGATGAAGTAAAACAATATCTTGAGGTTTCTGGTTCTTGTACACACACTAAATCACAATTTTTTTTTCAAACCCTTTAATAATGGTGGGGGTGGTAATGGGGGTGGCTAATGCCAAAAATTTGTTTGATACCTTAGCTTCTCTTGTATATACTAAATACCAATTTTCTGGACTCTTACTTGCTTGAGTTAGCTATTTACCTCAAATTTACCCCAATTTACCCCCCAACCCTTCCACGGAACGAGATGAAAATATAATCTAGTTCCAGATCTCGTTAATGTGTACCAAATTTCAAGTCAATATCTTAAATGGTTCCAGAGTAAACGTGCGCACAAAAAAGTTACAGACAGACCGACAGACAGACAGAAATTTTTTTTTCGTTCAAACTTAAAATCTCGACGTTTCATGACATTCTAAGCCTATTTGAACAATAAAATTTTTAAAAATTGTTTTTGTCGTTACTATACTTCCACTGGATGTGGAAGTAAAATATGAATCCTACCGATCTAATTTTTGGTATGTATACTCAAGAGGTATACGCGATTCCAACTAAGCTATTGGCATTTTCTAAAATAATATCTTTTTGAAAAAAAAATATTAAAATAAAATGTTGATATTTACGTACTAAAAATTTCGCAGACAACCGTAAACCTATAAAATTTTTATATACAATTACAGTTACACAAATTACAGTTTCTATCCGGAGGATGCTGATCAAGCCAGTACTCTCATAAATGCTGATTTAAATAAACTGATTCATATTTCCAAACAGCACAACTTACACACAGGGGCGCAACCAGGGGGGAGCCATGCCCCCCCCCCCAAGCCGTCCTCCATGAACCAAAAATAAAGACGCATACTCTCTATCAGTACAAAGCAGTATTCAAACTAGCCCTTGAAATAAATATTTTGTAATTAATGCCAATATTATCTAGTAGAGGAATCTATACACATCTGTTTACAACCATTTTCTGAAAAGTCTTCCTCATCCTCTGGAGAGGCCGGTTCTATTGCCCCCCCCCAGATGAATTTTCTGGCTGCACCACTGCTTACACATCATTCCGGTTAAATCATCATAGTTTTTGGCGATCAGTGCTTTAAATCCAGAGTTGAAAATAATATTAAGGTCAAAATATTAGATATAATGCTTCCAATAACTCCGTCTGCGAAAAACCTCGAATTATTAGTTGACTCTGAATTGAGGTTCTCGGAACACATCAGCAAGTGCTTACAAAGAGCATCTGCTCGCTGAAACTATTAACTCAAATCGTTTCATCCTTAATCAAAACTTAAAACAGACTTTATGCGAGCAACTTGTGCTCACATTTTAATTACTGTGATGTAGTTATATGGGCCCTCTATTGATTCCTTTGACGCCTAAATAGCTGTTGTCTCATTTTAAAGTTAAGGAAATATGATCGCGTCTCGAGAGAAATTACCAGTTTAAATTGGTTAAATATGAAAACCCTTCGTTTATTGCATACCGCTACGTTATTTCACAAAGTCGTTAAAAATAAATCCTCCCCTTATTTGTTAAATAAACTAAAATACATAGTTGCTTAATGCTAATATTCGTAACCCATATGCATTACATATCCCCCAGCATACAACAAAAAAGTTTCAACAAACCTTCTCTTATCAAGCACCGCATATTTACAATATCATCGATGATCACCTAAAACTGCAAAAATGCATTTCTAAAGCGACTCAACTAGGTATACATATTTAACAAACGCAGCTGCAGAAACTTAAAATCCACGCAATTCGTCATATTTTAAATGTAATGACAATCAAGAAAAACAATATACGTTAAACTATAGGTATTGTAACTCATAGACTGGTCTTCACTGTAAATAATTCTCGGGCACGCTTCGACCAATCACACGAGTAAAAACAGAGAGAAAGAGCACTACTACATTTTGCCAATATCCCGCCTTTACGTTCTAAGGTTGCAGAATCAGATGAAATAGTACCGCCATGCCATCTAGTAACGGTACATTAGAATAACTATGTATTCAATGAATTTTTCAAGAATTACTATATTTAAGTGTTTATTAATACATATTTATCTATTTAATCCTTATTTTTAATTTAAGTAGTTTACTGATTAAGTTAAGGTTTGCTGGTTTAAGTAGAGAGAACTTTGAGTACAACGAATTATAATGCATAGTGCTAGTGCATAGTTTTGATTTTACGAATTATTAACGTGTTGTTACTTTATGATGGATTGCTGTACGTAAAAGTACATTGAAAGCTGTGTTTAACTTGCCCATAGCCTATATATTCCAGACAGCCTTGGCTTCGAAACTGGGAGTTGTCAACTTATGTGGTGTGTTTGTGTTATGTTTATATTATTATATTACTACGTATATAATACAATACTACAATTTTCAAGTTACGTTAACAATTAGCAATAAGTTGGAGAAGAAATTTACAGATAAAATTTAAAAGCACGAGTGGTCCTATTTACGGAAAACATTTCACGAAACAAAACATGACATATGTCAAAATATTACCGCGATAATATTTGTCGAAGCGGCGATACCAAAAATTAAAGTGATAAATTTTTCGTGTTGGTACTCGTTAGTTCGACTATCACGTTAATGAGTGAAATAATCGCTTTTAAAAAATTTTTATAATATTTCTTGACTATATTGACCTGATGTTAAGGTAAATTCTGATAAAATCGTCGCTGAGCAATACATTATCAGACAAATAGTATTAAATATTAATTATCAACTATAGTATTCGCGATTTTGATTATATTACCCATGCCCTTTATTTCGGTGTAAGGTCCTCTCAAACATTCGCAACAATCAAACGGACATTTCACATTCGTGACTTACGCCTTGATCTGTATTAATGGATTCAAACGCTTTGCCTTTCCCTGTGCCCTGTTATCGTATACAAATTTCACAGCGGGGCAACCTTCTCAGTCGTATTCATAAATATTAATAAAAAAATATGGATAATCTTATGCATTCTTTTGAAACGTTTTTAAGGCGAAATTCTAATTAAATTTTAATGCCAGACTAAGTGCCGCAACTATCTTCACCATGACGTGGCAATTTTCTATTCAACAAGCTTCAAGAGGTCACCACTTCAAAAAGTTCCAAAGTAGGTATAACTTTAGACGATTTCTAGAAGAGCCACTCAAGAGACGAACGATGTTTGTACCTCTTATACGTCTAAATTATCGCATTGCTCCATATTAAGCACAGCAGAAAACGCTTACAAAGTTATCTATTTCACTGTTTACCATTTCTGACCCCAGAAAACAGATTAAGTATTTATTTCTCTTTCGCTTAGATGATGATCACCAGGCTGAAAAGTTCCTTCACAGAATAAACCTCTTTTACACAATATTTCTGTTCTTAATACATCTGATTTAACAAATAAATTCTGGATAAATAAAAATTCTCCGCCTCTTTGTGTAGCTTTTCGAGATTCCAGCGATATTCCCCTATTATACAACTCATATGATTACACACAAATTTTGAATACTCTAATTTTTTTTTCGAAAGTGTCATTAATTACACCTCAATACAGTGATCATCCGAATATTAGTATGAACAACTTAAATACAATTTTGGATAAGTGGGATAATCCTTTGTTGATATACTCAGAAGATGCTTCTAAGTCTCTCTTGGGTACTGGTTGTGCATGCCAAATATCTTCGACCAATAACTGTATAAAAATCAAATTGCGCTCAACGCTTGATTTTTACAGCTGAAGCAATTGCTATATACGAGGCTCTCGAATTTATTTATTCTTCTAATTCAGACACTTCCATAATTTTACCAGATTCTCTATCGGTTTTATCTTCACTAGAAAACAGTTTTTCCTTCAACATTAAAACCAACCCTTATATTCTAAAAATAAAGAAACTGCTACACAATATTTTAGGTATGGGAAAAGAGGTTCATTTTGTATGGGTAAAAGCACACATTGGCATACAAAATAATGAAATTGTCGACTCTTTGGCCAAGGAAAGCATCTGAAGATTCCCATTAGAACAAAAAATCTGTCTATCTGACTCCTTCAATATTTTAAAATCTAAATTTAGAAATAGATGGTTAGAGCAGTGGTGGGAGTTTTGCCATTCCAATCCTACGAGATATACACATATTCATCCTGACCTCCCGTCTAAGTTTTGGCACGAAAATTATGAATATCCAAGAAAATATAACACAACAATAATACGCCTCACATTTGGACATGCCTATTATCCAGCACATTTGCATAAAATAAATGTTCTGCTTCAGAGAATTGTGATATCTGAAATATTAAAGGTGACCTGGATCATATTTTGTTCCAGTGTTCTAAATATAGAGCAGCAAGTGACAGATTATATAACAATCTTATCAATTATAATATTCAGGCTCGTTTTAATATACTTTCTCTCCTCAGCCACCATAATAAACAAATTTTTGATTGTATCATCGGTTTTTTGGAAGAAACGAATATTTTATTATGAATTTTGTGAGTGAATGTCAAGGGCGGATCTGGACCTTGAGCTTGGGGGGGGGGGGGTAACAACCCAAAATTTTTTGATGAGCGGGAGGGGGAAAAATCCGAAAAAAAATTTTTTCGTCCCAAAATTTTTTTTTCAGAGCGGGAGGGAGGGTAAATTCAACAAAAATAAATGGTTATCTAACAATATCGTTAATTTTGTTAAAACAAACTATATTGATGGTATTTTTAAACAAGAGGTGATTGTTATTTTAATTAATAAAAAGTTGTACAACAAAACAAACATTAACTTAAAAAATAGATGAATAAGACTATTATTTTGTTCGTCTGACTATTATTTTGTTGAATTCTGTCAAATTAAACTAGATAATAGTATATTTTATTTTTAACTATTATCGAATTGTAATTCTAACCCAGTATTAGTTCGCTGTATTATTGTACTTGGTAGACAAAACCAATATTATTGTCGTCTTCTAGAAGTTCTAAAAGAATTACCATAAAATTTGCTTGCTTACCACGTAGTCTATTACCGAAATTATTCCCAGATGACGCCACATACAGATCACTGACAATAATCAATCATGCATTATCTTATACTCTTATGAATTTATAGAAAATTAATAACATGATTGCAATGTTCAAATTCTCTCAGGGATCATCGATATATTTAATGGATCTTATAAACGATCTCTAATCTTTGGTTTGGGTGGTCTGATGTCTCAATACTGAGATTTTGGCTAACCAAAAAAAACTTCATCATACAATAAAGTGTAGATCAACCTAAAAATTAGTTGGTGAACAAAAAGCAAAGTCGTTGTACTATTTAATTGTAGACCAAATTGAAAATGGTTAGTGAGCATAAAAAAATATCATTGTACTATTTAATTTGTTACAAGAAGATATGATTATTAAACTACTATTTGTTTACGAAAACAAATAAAGTTGTATGACTATTCTTTTCTGATTGATTTAACTATGAAACTAGATAGGCGCGATTTCATATGCTCTTTTTGGTTGAATTTACCTATCATTTTCTTTGAGTGTTGTATTGAAAAACTTTCGGAGATGGCTTCTTTGAGATTAAATCATAAAAATTCTATATACCTACTATAATTTACAAGCGTTAACTACATAGCATCTTGTTCAACGTTGCGAATCTACTTGTTTATATGCACATCTTAGGTATCTTCAGTTATACTAATAATTGGTATTTGTTTAGTTTTGCAGTTCTTGTAATGCTGTAAATATATTGATAGGGTTTCAATGAAATGGACCGTCTATCAATGTAACACCCCCGATATGCAGCATGGAATCCAAGGCGTCCGGTCAAGTAAAAGGTTTTTTTTAAATAAATAAACGACAAATTTTACGAATATATTAATAACCGGGTTTTATCCTTGCAGCCACAAAAGTAAGCCATCCTGTAGCTAGAATATTTAATATTACATCCTAATTTATGTAAGGAAATGGAAAAGATGATCGTTTATCTCGCAGAGCTCAGTTGATGCTGGATTTAAATGAAATATTGCTACCCAAAACGACATCAGTTCCCCTAAGTTATTGTCTACAAAATAACTTTTACTGAGTATATTTGTGTGTATCTTCTAAAAATATGTTTAGCTGAGATTATCTTGATTTTACGAATTGTATACAGTTGTGTTTAATGCTTGTAACATTAGCCACATCAACAAATCGTTTCGCGAAGCCCTGGACTGGAAAATTATAAATTGGTTCCGAACTTCTTTTACAACAAAACTTTCGAAGAGAATTATACTAACAAGGCTAAACAAACAAAACTAAGCCAGACTCCAAAAGCAACGGAAATGGAAAATATAAATTTTTTATAAGAAAACGCAGCTAATTATTGCTAGACTAATTTTGAACGATTAAAACTCTCAACTACATCACATACTTCCTAAAGTCAGATGTACGTAGTTGATTTGTTTAGTCATATAAGTATATTATCACCGGACAAAATTTTTTAATAATGATCGTAGAAAAAACATGTTTGTACAGAAATTCGTCTCATAACAGAATGAATTCAAATATCGAATTAAAAATGTCTGTGTGTGTCCGTTTCCGGACACACACGTTTCTTGTAAACATGATAACTTCTGTTAGACTTAAAATATTTCTTTCAAAGGATCTAACAGGATAAGATAGAGTCAGCGGCCCCAGAGAGGTATTTTTAAAATAATTTGTGTTATGACATCGGTAAGTAATAAAGTTACCATTGACACAAATTCAGCCTCTGACCTACCTGAGTTCTTGGCTATAGGCTAAAACGGGTATTATTGAAAATTATTTTAATCAAAAACTATTGCAGCTAAACTAATAAAAAACGAAAACTCTTTGTTAGATAATAAATTGTTCTATATTTTTTGTGGAATGTTTCAATTATATTTACTATTTAAAAAAATTAAAAATTAAAAAATTCATATTTTTTTTTTCATAGTTCACACAGAGGTACAATCACAGAAAAAATAAATAATGTAGCTTACTATGTTTAGTATTATCATCAAAAAGTGCATTAAAAAAAAAAAAAACTCGTTATGACCGCCCTGGAGTACTTACTACTCTTTAATATAAACTTGCTCATAAATGTATAAACAAGTAGTTTTGTGTTTGTAATTTGAATAAATAAAGTAAAAGCTCTGAATTACAGTTGATGCAGTATAGATAAAAAAAAAGTCCAAGAAAATATGATTTATCATGATACAAATTATTAATTATTACAATATAATTAATCTTCGTCGCTCGTGAATATCTACGTGAATATTTTCTGATGTAAATATATTAGATAAGACTTCTGCTGGACGTACTATGCGGGAAATATATCGGGCATGAGACAAGTAATATACGGCTGCGGCTATATGTGAACAGCATCCTACCGTTCTTATGCCATTGGGACAATCGCAGCAATATCGACGTATGCTTTGAATTGTCGTTCCATTAGGTATATAATCAATGTAAATGTGGTAAGTTTTACTGTTATATGCCTTGATCTTACTTCCAGTTTTATTATGTTGGGCGCGGATTTTCTATAAATATTAGATGTGTTTTGATTACACTGTTGCATTAAATACACTGTGAGCTACAATTTAAAAAAATAACGGATTTTTAGCTTATCTTTTGCCCACAAAACAACGGTGTAGTTTCATATAAACTATATTTTATTCTAAGTTTAGAGTAAAGTGTTACTAATTTTTTGGATTAGGCTCATAAAAATACGAAGCTGTATAAAATATTGAAACTGTAATATACACTGTGTGTCTCTCAGATTTAAATAAACTACGTAGATTAGGTGATAATGTCAGTTTTACTTTCAACGTTTATGCTAAATGAGACTATTACGAAACGAGCGAAAGTGCAGTCTGGAGTTGGAGATTGCAAATACCTAATTGAACAATCAAAGAAAAGAAGATATTGACTGTGGACTTAATTTCCGTGGCACCCTGTAAGCGTGAACTGCGGCGTGTTTGAGCTAAATGTTATTGAAATTAGTATTCGCGACCGACGACGACGTCCGACTGCAACTTCTACTCGTTTTTAGCTAAATTCCGTCCCTCAATTACTAATTAATATATTAATTAGTCAACCGGTCTAATATTAAGCAGGATTATCACGGTTTGCTGAACAATTAACAATGATTTTATTGAAACTGTCGGCGTAGATACATATTGCATTATATTATCATATTATCACCGTTTACCACCACAAAAGCAACGTTTAATATTATCTCACAATAAATATTTACATGTGCACTAGAAAATTTAATCAGTCTTTATGTGCAGTGAAAATATAATAAAGCAAAAAGGGTAGGTCACTGCATTCGTTTCCTAAAAACAAATGTATGCTATTGGATCTTTGACATTTTCGGAATATTTGTGGAAATTACTTTAAAATATACAGTTTTTTGTTGTTATAAGTGTTCGCAAAGGCAAAACATTGATGATGATCCCTTCAAATGCATTTCAATGAAAATATCTCTAAGTATTATTTTATGTTACATCATGCTATACTATACGCGGTGGTCCAAAATTGTATCTAATTGATAATTCTGTGGCTGATAGTATATCCAGAAATAAAGGTACTCTTTTATATAAAATTATTTCGGAAAATGTATAAAAAGGCAGTTATAACCCTTTAAAGAGAGCTAATAAATATCAGTTTTTCTGCAATATCATATATATTATATTCTGCCTTAGAAAATAAACCAGTACACACCTTACATAGTATCAGTCAAACCCCCTCTTCTACTGAAGGTGTAGTTTGAAGGGTGGCTATCAGTATTTAGTATTTTTATATTTTTTACATACTCCTAAAGAATCTTATAAAAAAATAATCCTCAGATCGTTTGAAATAAAAAACTTATTTTGAGCATGAGAATTATGACATGAGCCGTAGGTGAATGTTATAATGAATGCGAGTGTCCAGGAAGGCAAAAGACAGGAGCACCGACTGGATACCGCTGCTACACAAAAAGTGGGCTCTGTTTTGGTTGAGAGTTTGTAGTTCCCGAAATATTTTAAAAAAGCTATTGGTTTCTTAACTGCATTTAAAAAATATGTATACAGGGTGTTCGGCAGAGAGTGTGCCAAATGGGAATGGTGGATACGTGGGGCCATTTAGAAGTTAGTTAGCCCTACCTCTATCCAAAGTATCACCGTTTTAGATATATATATATATATATATTTTTTTTGAAAATCAGCCTTTTAGCATCTATAACAATTTTTTTCATGGTTGTAACAGTTCAAAATAATTTTTATTATTTTCTGCAATGCATATGTGTTCTAACAACATTATATGGGACGCTGATAATTAAAGAAAAAAATTATTATGAGCTAACAGAGTCCCCAGAATCGGTAGAAAGGATCATAAAGTTCAACTTTCCCTTGCATTTGCAAAAAAAACGAAAAGCTATCAAGATGTTCAAATGCCTTCAAAAACTTCTCCCTTTAATGCTAGTTTTAACCGTATGCCACATGCAATAAAAACTTTTTAAATAACATGAGAAAATTGGTGATAATTTGTTTAAAAGGATATCTGTCTGAGTTACATTAGGGGAAAATAAAGTAAAAACAAACAAAAAATCAAGGCTGAAGTGCCGATTTTTCAAGAAGACAGGCCTATTGTTTTTCAAAATAACGGTTATCTGGCACACTACAAAATAACCGTCAGGGAGCACTTAGATAATATGTTTCCCAATTCGTGGATTGGTAGACGTGGCCCTATTCCATGGCCCGCACGGTCCCCAGACCTGACACCTCTTGTTTTCCACGTCTGGGGACGGGCTAAAGAAATTGTGTTCTCACAAGAAATTCACAATGAAAACCAGTTAATCGAAAGAATTAACGCCGCTTTCACAACGATGAGAGAAGAGATGCGGCTCCGTACAACAACGGTAGAAAACCGAAGATGTCGCGCATGTATAAGAAATGGGGGAGCGCAATTTGAGCAAAATTAATGAATAAAAAATTTACAACAAATTTTTTGTTTGTTTTTACTTTATTTCCCCTTATGTAACTCAGACAGATGTCCTTTTAAACAGATTACCACCAATTTTCTCATGTTATTTAAAAAGTTTTTATTGCATGTGGCGTACGGTTAAAAATGGCATTAAAGGGAAAAGTTTTTGAAAATATTTGAACATCTTGATGGCTTTTCGTTTTTTTTTGCAAATGCAAGGGAAAGTTGAACTTTATGATCCTTTTTACCAATTCTGGGGACTCTGTTAGCTCATAATAATTTTTTTCTTTAATTATCAGCATCCCATATGATTTTGTTAGAACACAGATACATTTCAGATAACAATAAAACTTATTTTGAACTATTACAACTATAAAAAAATTTGTTATACATGCTAAAATGCTGACTAGAGGGAAATTAAAAAAAAAAATATCTCAAAAACGGTGATACTTTGGAAGTCATTAGGGCTAACTAACTTCTAAATGGACCCACCTATCCACCATTCCCGTTTGGTACACCCTCTGCCGAACACCTTGTATACAATCCTACAACTTTTATACGAAACTTTCTGTTTTAATAATAATATAATGAATAACTCTGTACTTAGAAATATGTGAAAAATAAAAAAGTAGGGGTAAAATACTGACAGTAATCCCCTAAAACTACCCCCTAAGCAGAAGATAGGGTTTGACTGATGTTATGTAAGCTGGTGTCCAGAAAGGCTATAATTTTGGACCACCGTGTACAGAAATTTTCAAAAAAAAAAAAAATCTCAAAAACGATGATACTTTGGAGGTCATTAGGGCTAACTAACTTCTAAATGGCCCCACCTGTCCACCATTCCCGTTTGGCACACCCTCTGCTGAACACCTTGTATACAACCCTACAACTTTTATACGAAACTTTTTATTTTACTAATAATATAATGAATAACTCTGTACTTAGAAATATGTGAAAAATAAAAAAGTAGAGGTAAAATACTGACAGTAATCCCCTAAAACTACCCCCTAAGCAGAAGATAGGTTTGACTGATGTTATGTAAGCTGGTGTCCAGAAAGGCTATAATTTTGGACCACCGTGTACAGAAATTTTCAAAAAAAAAATAATATCTCAAAAACGGTGATACTTTGGAGGTCATTAGGGCTAACTAACTTTTAAATGGCCCCACCTATCAACCATTCCCGTTTGGCACACCCTCTGCCGAACACCTTGTATACAACCCTACAACTTTTATACGAAACTTTTTTTTTAAATAATAATATAATGAATAACTCTACTAAGAAATATGTGAAAAATAAAAAAGTGGGTAAAATACTAACCCCCTAAAACTACCCTCTAAGCAGAAGATAAAGTTTGACTGATTTTATGTAAGCTGGTGTCCAGAAAGGCTATAATTTTGGACCACCGTGTACAGAGATATATATCAGGTGGCATCTAAGAAACAAAAGTTAAGGTAACATCAACTCACTAGATCGGATATTTATAACCCGTATAAGCCTACACTGAATATGAAACTGTTTTTCTCTTGATATTTCAGCATGTATATTAAATGTATCCTAATATCGGCCTTGGCAGGATAAACGTAGATGACGAAAAAGAGGAAAGGAAAATTTATGGGGGATATAATTCCAACGTTTTATTATTGTCGATATTTCAGTTAGGAAAATTCCAACAAAAATATATTGTATTATTTTGCTCAACACTAGACACCATCAAAGGCAAAAACGTCGTAATCCTGTTTTAGTTCTATCTCTATATTTCTGTTGTTTTGTGTGTCAACTTTACAATCACTTTTCTCTGTAGCATTGCACGACATCCAAGTGTGAATTCAACCACTTTTAAGTTTTCTAGACCACTCAAGCATTACTAAACGTAACTTTCAGCTTTTCATGCTTCGCTTTCTGTTGTGTTTTAGTCGGATTACATTGCCAGTGTCTCGAAATAAAAATATCTACTCTCGAAAGGACTCTAAAGGATTTAAGAACCAAGGGCGGAAACGATATTTTAAGCTTGTTTATAAAGTTATTCGGAGTACAAAAAATTGCATCAAACATTATTGAGTCGAGAACAGGACGAAATGTCACAGAATTAGAGTCTAAGGGTACACGGTTTGCTACAACCAAATTTAAATCAAAGTTGCTGCCACTCGGATTTTTTTTACACATTCTTGGATGTATATAGAACCAATTTCCACGATATTTAAAATCATTCATCGCAGAATTTTTTTTTACAAGTATTTTACCTTTACTTCCACATCCAGTGGAAGTATAGTAACGACAAAAAATGTTTAAAAAATTTTTATTGTTCAAATAGGCTTAGAATGTCATGAAACGTCGAGATTTTAAGTTTGAGCGAAAAAAATTCTGTCTCTCTATCGGTCTGTCTAACTTTTCTTTTGCGCACGTTTACTCTGGAATCGTTTTAGATATTGACTTGAAATTTGGTACACATATGTACTTTAACGAGATCTGGAACTAGATTATATTTTCTCTTGTTCCGTCGAAGGGGGCAAATTGGGGTAAATTTGGGGTAAATACGTAAATTAAGCAGGTAAGAGTACGTAAAATTGGTATTTAGTATAGTGGGACACACTATACTATACGGATGGAGTTGACAAGAGGACAAATATCTCCATTATTGATTTTACGACGAAGTCATTCTTTAAAAAAAATTCTGCTTGTCGAAAAAATGAATTTACCATATAAAAATCTTAGATCGGATGTACCGGGTGTTAATAAATTAAGAAAACATCAAAATGCCTCAAGAGAGAAGTACCTTCATTTATTATTTTAGACAAAATGTTTATAAAACAAAGTTGTTTATAATCCAAAATAAAGCCTAAATACAAATTATGAAGTCTAAATTTTGACTTTTACATTTATGTCAACTTACATTTTTTTTTCAAACATTTACATAACATGATAACATTAACTTCAACGATTGTGGAAAAACAATTTATTCTATATAGCCTCTTCCAACCTCAACACATTTCTCCATTCTTTTAATAAATTCATCATAGACCTTACGAATGGTTGATGGTACATTCACTTCATTCACCGCGTCTTGTATTCGTCGTTTTAGTGTTTCTCGAACATGCGGCAGGTCATCTGCATAAACTTTCTGTTTTAAAACACCCCACAGAAAAAAATCCATTGGTGTAAGGTTTGGAGATCTTGGAGCATATCTTCCTATCCATCTGGCTCCGAAGTGATCTGTCAACCACTGCCATACCAAAACTGAGGAATGAGCTGGACAACCGTCTTGCTGCCAAAAAAAGTTACGCCTTACTTCCGGTTGCAGAGTGTTTATAAATGGCAATACAAAGTTTCCCAAAAGGTCCAAATGAACATGCTGATTTAAATTTTCTTCTAAGAAATATGGACCAACGATTCGATCATAAAAAATCCCAGACCATACATTAACTTTTTTATAACGTTGACTTCGTTTGTGAATGACATTGTTCGGATTTTCAAAAGCCCAATAACGACTGTTTTGTGATGAAACTTGGCCATTGGTACAAAATGTTGCTTCGTTAGTAAAAAAAAATATTCTGTGAAAACTTCTATCTACGAGGTAATTCTCACCGACCCATAAACAAAAATCCAATCGCTTCTCTTCATCTCCATTTTCAAGTGTATGTCTGAACCTTGGCTTAAACGGTCGAACTTTGTTTTCCATATAAATTCTCTGTAAATGACTTTTACTTACTTCCAGTCTTTGTGAGCGTTTCCGTAAAGATAATTTCGGGTTTTGTATTACTGAATTTATTGCCAAAAGTGTTGCCGCATCATCTTCATTGTACTTTTTTTTGGGTTTTTTGACATCCAATACAGATCCAGTTTCATTGACTTTTTTTACAAGTTTGCACAATGATTGGCGCGATACCGCTGTGTTAGGGAACTTTTGGTGGAAAAGGTTAATTGCATATCGAGACGTCTCCAAACCCATAACATTTGATCAAATAAATTCTTTCTTGTTTGACAAACATTTTTTAAATGATCAACAGAACATTAATTTTTTTTTATTTCTTATGATCAAGGATCATACTGCCAGCCGCAATTTGTTTATACAACATACATGAATACCTACTTACATTTGTTTAAGTTAAGAAATTGATTTTTTGCGTAAAAAAGTCGCAAATTAAAATTTTCCTGCAATAATCTTTTTGATTATATAAATGTACATCAAATACAGTGTATTTACCGGAACAGAACTGTAAAATATTAATTTGATCTTTTAATATGACAGTTTGAATTTTTTTTATAAATTAATTGCAAAAAAAAATAATATTTTGCAACGGGACAAAGTGCATTTTATTAAGGGTAAAAATATGTAGTATTTCTCATAATATCGTTAACATACAGATTTTATATTTGTTTCTACAGTACAGTTTCAAAGTTCAAGGATCGAAAAATTCAATTTTTTCAGTTTTTTTTGCCATAAAATGTTATTAACAGTCAAAAATTCGTTCTTTGCGTATACCTGTCTTATAGGGAAGCTTATGACAAAGAAATTGACGTTTTTGTACGACATTTAGAAGCGAAGATATGAGCAAGAAACTAAGTTGCAAAATTCATTTTTTTTTTTAAGTTAAATAACAATTAAAGCAGCCGAACTTGAATAATTCATGCTGTACATAAAATACGTTTCTGGAATTGCAACTTGTAACTATTTTTATGTTTATTTGTGAGATTTTCAACTCATGAAACTAAAGTGAGGCACAAAGCCTTAATTTTGTCGTCCCTGCTGCTACAAAGGTTTATTTATTAACAATTAAATTTTGGAAGACTGAAAAAGCACTAAACTTTTCTGCGGATTTTCCAATCTTAATTAACGAATTATATGCATCAGATAATTCTTAAAAGGGTTGCCCTTTGTGTTAACTGAAACGAATAAAATTTGTAATGTACACATTTTTCAATTTGCCTAATGGCTACGGTAGTCGTTGATGTAAGTAATGGAATACAAGCACAGTAGCACTTGTTATTCATTTGAGGCGCTATACACTACACGTTTGCATTAACAAAACGATTTACTTTTATTTGGAACGATTTTTGTGTACCTCGAAAGAAACGCGTTTACGGCAAAGTCTACATTCCGCCACATGTTCATAATACCCACCGCTCACACAAAATACACACTAGGTTTAATGATATTTATTGTGAGTGCTTCAAAGCTTCTGCACTTCACAAGTTTCTTAAGCTGCTGTGTGAATAATTATACAGTGTTTTCGTAACGTAGTGGAAAAATTCGATAAAAAGTATATTTCCTCAAAAATATTATTAATTATTTTTCTAAAAATCATGAAATTGACCGAACGTGAAAGAATTGAATCTATTTTCATGATTGATTTTGGTGACACGACGTGTACCCAAACAGAAGTAGTTAAAATGTTCTATGCAACTCACTCTGATCGGCAACCTATTTCCAAAGCATGATAAGCAGCGTGAAGTAAAATTTTAGGACATTTTGGCAATTAGCTCTTTCAAATTCCGTAACAAACAATGGAGGTTGGCATTCATTATAAACCTTTTTTGACATGTCCCAGCAATTTTCCCAAAAAAAATTGTACACTTCTTAGAGAATACATCCACAACTTTATGAAAACACTATAATTATCTTCGAAGAAAATATACTTCGTTCAAGATATTGTGTGTTATTGTGTTACGTGTTCTTGGTGTGACTTTATCACATTCTCCATAAATAATAAACAAACCTAAAAGGTATAATTTAAATGCTGGTGTTTTTTAACATAAAATAATGACTGACATTAATGATTGTTTCTAATCATGGGTAAGTTGATGACAATTTTTATTAAAAACTTTTGGACATTTAAAAAAATCGCCAATATTTCGAAAAGTTGTAACTTTAACCCCTACATTGCTTATTCTAGAAAAAAAAAGGAATTTAATTTAACATAATTTGATGTAAAAAAATACAGGGTGTTCCATTTGAAACAAAAAAATTTTTGAGGTTTGAATTTGACAAAATGTAACGTGAAAAATAAAACACTTGGTATACTATTTTGGAATCTATTTTTTTTGTAGAGAGTAGCCCATCTTGTGTTCTTTCTACGTTCCAAAGAGCAAATAAGGATCTCCTATACGAAGAAAGTTATAACGGTTCTTGCAAACCGTTGCACTTGTCAAATTTTTTATAAAATGTCAAATATCTCCGAAACTGCTCGGTTTAGGTATAGGGTGTGCGACATGTTTTGACTCATAATTTTATGATCATTTCGAAAAGTAGAAAATATATAGCGTATTCCATTTAAAATAAGCAAGTTGATATCGACTTCCGGTATTTCCGGAAGTGCCGCTACCTTGAAATTATTATTTTCGGACCCGCAATGGTCGACTATGGTAGGGTACCAAATCTCAAATCTCTATCTCATCTGCAAGTGGGAAATATTCTAATGGCCGCCTTAAAAGAATCACCCTGTATATCAGATAAATGCCATCCAATCTATTTGAATACTGCCGCTGTCTCTTATGTATAGGGATTTATTACTTAGACAGAGAGAGAGACAAAGAGAGACAGAGAGAGAGACAGAGAGAGAGAGATCTGAGGTCGAAGAGGACCAACCCATTAATGTTATAATGTTGTGTTTTTAGAAACAAAGGCAATTTGAATATCCTCAGCTTTAAAAAGTTATTTGTCTTGACGTTTACTCACCGTATTTGAAAAAGACTATTTTTTAGTTTACTAAAAAAGCTACAAGCGAAAACATATACGTCTGTGATTTTTTGGCCCACGCAATTTATAACTTAACTACTATATCGTTATCACACCCGCAGAGTTCTTATTTGATGTAATGTATTTGTGACATATATATATGTACATGTATATAGTGCCTCCATGTTTGGCATACCTCTATTTTTTTTGTTCGTTTGTTTTGTTTTAGCACTTAAGTCTAAAATTAACGTTTCTTATAAGGTGGAGTGGGGTAAGTGGGGACTAAAAATTTAAAAGGTTGACTTTGAAGTCACGTAACTTTATGGAAAATTGAGATACATTGGTGTGCTTTAAACAAGAAATAGTATGTTATACTCACAAAATACCCATATATTATTTTTATTAATTCAACGGTGTTCTAAAAAAAAAAAAATCAGTTCTGTAAGTTCACCTGTAGTACCCACTTGCCACGGTGACTGGGGCAAGTGGGTTTTTCATCTCTACTTTTCATATGAATAGTTATATTCTCAATTGGGGCAAGTGGATTAATCTGCACGATTTTAGCTACAAAACGTTTTTTTCAAATCTAAAATATTCCCAAAATTATGGGAGTTTCGAACTTAAGTTAAGTTAAGGTATTTTTCTGGAGTAAAATAGTAAAATGCTATTAAACTATTTTATTGCAAAAACAGAACGAAATGATTTAAATTAACGTTTTGTACAAAGAAAAAGTTCATTGGGCACGTTTAGGGAATGCAACCGCTGAGAATAATCACTCAACCTGATAGTCGTACATCGCCCTTTTTTTTAATGATTAGTAACAGGCTGAATTTTCGTGAGTAGCTTCGTTTTGACGAGACGCCCAACTTTTCTCTCTGCGAAAATTCTCGGTAGTGGTAGCTAATAGCAAAAATAATTTTTTCTATTTCACACGAATTAGACAATTCGACAACCTGTCAAATTATGTTGTTGTGGACAAACACGAGGCTTATTATAATTAACTCGCGCAAACGTAACCAAGGCAATCGAAAAACAAACTCTTTAACGAATGAAAAATATATTGCCAAAATAATTTTACAGATTGTCGAATTGTCTAATTCGTGTGAAATAGAAAAAATAATTTTTGCTATTAGCTACCACTATTGAGAATTTTCGCAGAGAGAAAAGTTGGGCGTTTCGTCAAAACGAAGCTACTCACGAAAATTCAGCCTGTTACTAATCACTGAAAAAAAGGGCGATGTACTGTGGACTATGATTACTTTTTGATTCAAGTCAATTATTGTGAGTTTGCTAAACGATGTAAAGCAAGTTTATAATAAATGTCACTGCAAGTGAGTTAAGTCTCACCGATGACTAAACTTAGCGTGAATTTTTGTTGTGGCATAAAACACTCAACAGTTGACGATTAGCACATTTTCAGCATTATCGTTTAGGGAACCGTTGCGTTCCCTAAACGTATCCATTTTATAACAAAATAAAAAAAAAATTGGAAAAGGGGCAAGTGGGGACTAATCCCCACTTTCTCTTAAGGACTAGTCCCCACTTGCCCCGCCAACAAAAATAGCGGGGCAAGTGGGAGCTATGGGGCTAAACTTGGGAAACAGGTAATAAATTTTTTTAAAAATTGCAAGAAGTAACATTAGTGACATACAACATCAGCAGTGAAAGTTTGACATATTATAGTCTGCTTTCATAGATAAAAAATTTTGAATTTTTTGAAGACAACTTGAAAATCTCGATCAAATGTAGACAATTTCCAAATGAACAAATTGATGCCTTAAAAATGTTCCAAAATCTATACCCAATACGTTGCAGCTGCATGGAGATCTGAAGAACAATCTACTGTGAGTTAAATTTACAAATAGGATTTTTCTCACAAATTATAATAAAAATACCCACTTGCCCCAGATCCCCACTTGCCCCACTCCACCTTACAAATGATTGTCTTTGAGAATAAAGAATTTTTAATTTGAATTTGAATTTTGGATTTACTGAGTTTGAGAAAACAATGGCGACAATTTTTTTTTATAAAAAAAAACATAAAATCGTGGACAACTCGAGAACGGAAAGAAATATCGAGCTGCGGTTTGCGCTATTCAATTCGTCTCTTAGTTCTCCATCTACATGAATTTTTTTCAGAATTTCCGTAACAATTTTTTTTTTCAAGAAAAAATATCCGCAAAATTGTGGATAACTCCAGTACCGAAAGAGATATGGAGCTGCGGTTTGCGCCATCCATGAAATGAATAATTTACAATTTCCTGTATAATATATGAAAGGTATTTTTTGATTGCTAACTACCATGAATTTTGTACATGTTCCTATTACATATTATCCGCACTCTAAAAGATGTTGAAAATCAAGTTAAACGTAGTTGAATTTGCAAAAACTTCGTTAGTTTAACAAAATTATTAAGCTACGTAGCCAGAGGAAAGAATATAATACAACCACAAAGCCAGTGGTTAATATTTTATGCAAGCTGCGAATAAAAAGTTGTTCTAAATGTGCGGCCAAACCAGATAGAACAATGTATAAATTTGTTAAAATTTTGCTGGAAAGGTAAATAAAATTCTATAATAACCGCAAAGTTTTAAAGAACACTCGTATGTGACTGGCGGATATTTTAATTGAATTTAAAAAGTCTTACCGCCTATTCCACTATCATCGCTGTCAGACTACCTGAAAAGAAAATATATAGATAAACACTACTGAAACATATAGTATATGTATTGTATCTTTATACGTTCATATTATGTTCCCTTACTATGTGATTCGATATATTCAATCGAATCAGCTCTATTCTTTAATAAGTTCACTAAAGCATTATTTGACAGACACAATCACAAAATTTTATGTTCAAAATTTCAAAAATTTGGCTTCTCAAGGAATTTGTTGTCATTTTTCAAACCATATTTTAAAAATAGACACCACCATATTGAACACTGTGGTCAACGGTCTGCAAAATTTGTATATATTTCGGATGTACCCCAGGGTTCTGTGTTAGGTCCATTATTTTTCAATATTTTCATTAACGACATTACAGTGGAATTGAGTGCCAATGTCTCTTATACAATAAGGTAAATGATGTTAATGATTGTGTGACATTACAAACCACTTGATAGAATCAACGAATGGTGTAATTTAAATAAATTACAGCTGAACATAAGAAAGTGCAATGTTCTAACTTTTACTAATAAACATCAATTTGTCGATTTAATTATTGTTTAGATGATTCAGTACTTATGAAGGTGTGGGCTTTCGCGGTGAAAGTACGTCCACTCGGAAACACTGCACCGATCTCCTCACACTTTGGTGACGGAAATTGCGAACACCCTGTATGTGGTGGTTTGGGACTGGAATGAGAGAAATTCTGTAGATTTTAAACACGATGAATTTTTTTTAAAACTTATATTGTCTATTTTACGTTCTTACAATACTTTATAATGATATAGTTATTAATTACTAGCACTAATGATTAAATAACGTTTGTAGATATAAATTTGCCTTTTGCTTGTTTGGAATGTTTCGAGTTATTTTATTCAAGACTTTGTCAAAACTGCCTGTGGCCGCGAAGTGCCTGTTCTTTTATAGTAAATTTTGAGTTCTCGATTTGATCTACAAATTTTCTAAAATCGATGTAGCTTCTAAACTAACGTTAGCTAATCAAAAAATTCCTACAAAATAGTACTGAGTATAAAAGTAAATGTTAGGCCGGACGAAAGAACAAATTGTGGTAAACTAAAAATGAGAAAAAGGATCTAAATTTATGTAGTAATAATGATAATAATAAAGGTCTTTATTTATTTACAAATATATAGTAAATAATGGGTGAGATTCGGAAAATTGAGCAGAGTGCTCAAATTCTGTTCTTCCACCTAACCCAAAAATGAAATGTTAGAATGATTGTAAAATGCTTGTTACCTTTTCTCTCAGACATTTTCTACAGGGGCGACAGAAGGATTTATTTGCTAAATTTTAAAAATAATTTAAACCAATTTTAAACTGTCAAAATAAGGTACTTTGACACTTACATGTCCATCAACATTCCATGATCTCGGTGTAATATTTGACAGTAAACTAAACTTCAATTTTCATATACACACCATTATCAACAAAAGTTTTAGAACACTAGTATTTATAATACGGTGTTCTTATGATTTTAAGGACATTACCACATTGAAACTACTATATCAATCTTTTATTCGATTCAGACTGGAATATTCGCCAAATATTTGGTCTTCTCATTATGACATACATACAAAACATGAAGAAAATTCAGAGGCGTTTCTTAAAGACTTTAAGGCGCATAGAGATGATTCCTGCTATTGGTTTTCCTCAGGCAGTACTTTTAAATAGATTTTCACTTTTGAGTCTTGAGACTTGCAGAACCATATCACAACAAGTATTTGTTTTTAAAGTACTAAATAATATAAAACTGTACAAACTGTGTGAGAACTATAATAATCTTCGAGACCAGTTTGATATTTTCCACTGCAATGTAGCTGAGATAAAGAGATTAACTGCATGAATTAGAATTTTTGTTTTGTTTTTATCTGTTTATTTTACATTTTTATGATAGATAGCAACTACACCTGAAAATTGCCTTATTTTGAAAAATGCGAAAAATATTCAGTAGAATGTTACAACAGTTACATAAATCGGCGATAAGTATAATAAATACATCTAGTTACTGATCATTATTGGTGTATGAAAAGTAGGGTATGAATTAATTATTGGAAAAAGCCAATACTAAAAAATGTTTCAACTAAACGCTCTCGTCTGTATGCAAAATGTAACTTAAATCTTATAAATTATTCATAACTGACACGTCCAGGTTAATTTTAGTTTTTTCTTTACTATATATAGACTCAACAGTTTAATAAGGTCAAAGTTCATATTTCATAATATATCAGCTCTTTATCGTCATTACCTTATTATGCACATCATATGCAAATTCGATTTACATACTGCAATTAATGGTGGTATACGCGGAAGTCACTTAACTAATCATTTTATGTCGATTTAGTATTGAATACATTAGTAGTGACTACATAGGCGTAGTAAAATTTATAGCTAAATTGGTAAAATCTATGTATTAATTTAATTTTAAACTCTAGAACTATATTACTCTTGCCCATTTTTATTTATCACAATGAACTGGACAGAAACACAATAGTAGAATTATGTACAATTATGGATGAAGTAAAAAAATATTTTGAGGTTTCTGGTTACTGTACATAGGTACACTAAATCACAATTTTTTTCATCCCCTTTAATAAGGGGGTGGGGTTGGTAATGGTGGCTAATGCCAAAAATTTTTTGAGACCTTAGCTTCTCTTGTATATACTAAATACCAATTTTATGGACTATTACTTGCTTGATTGACCTATTTACCCCAAATTTACCCCAATTTACCCCCCCAACCCTTCGACGGAACAAGATGAAAATATAATCTAGTTCTAGATATCATTAAAGTACATATGTGTACCAAATTTCAAGTCAATATCTTAAACGGTTCCAGAGTAAACGTGCGCACAAAAAAAAGTTACAGACAGACAGACAGATCGACAGACAGACAGAAATTTTTTTTCGCTCAAACTTAAAATCTCGACGTTTCATGACATTTTAAGCCTATTTGGACAATAAAAATTTAAAAAAAATTTTTTGTCGTTCCTATACTTCCACTGGACCTGAAAGTAATTGACTACTTCTGGGGAAAAAATGCCATTTTTTTGTTCAACTTTAAATAACTGCAATTTTGTCTAGAAACTTTTGAATGATACGTACCAAGAAGCAAATTCAAAATAATCTTATAAGCTTCAATTAACTCAGAATTATTTTTTATTTATTTGCTTTCATTATGATTAGAGAATATTATTTAGGTATTAAGCAACAACTCTTTTCTTCATTATGGAATTACCTACTTTCTGTATATTGTTGCCCTAATCTGGGAACGCTAATATACTAGTTAGGTAAATACTTTAAAACACTTATTATTGGAGAACCAATCAAAACAACAACTCTTCTAGCTAATACTGACGAAGTATTGAATTACATGATAGGATTCCTGGCATTTTAAGGTAAAAAAATACATTGAAAATAATTATATCTTTTTTTGAAATTAAGTAATTGACAACAATTATTGAACCCTTACATTCTATTTCAACTCTAGAAAAGTTGTACAATTTTTTCGAACTCGTTAGTTCTCATCATTCATTTATTATTTATAAGCCTATTCTTGATTTATTTTTACAATTATTTTTTATTTATTTGCTCTCATTATGATTAGAGAATATTATTTAGGTATTGTAGGGAATTACATTATCTTTCAACATCATGATCAACATCTTTCAAGTAAGGCGTTACTTTTTGAGTTATACACCAAAAACGTTGATCGTTGAAATTTTACTTCCACATCCAGTGGAAGTATAGTAACGACAAAAAATTCTGTCTGTCGGTCTGCCTGTCTGTAACTTGTTTTGTGCGCACGATTATTCTGGAACCATTTAAAATATCGACTTGAAATTTGGTACACGTATGCATTTTAACAAGATCTGGAACTAGATTATATTTTCATCTTATTCCGTTGGGGGTAAATTGGGGTAAATGGGGGTAAATAGATAAATCAAGCAGGTAAGAGTCCATAAAATGGTATTTAGTATATATAAGAGAAGCTAATGTCTCAAAAAAATGTTTGGCAATAGTCACCCCCATTACTACCCCCACCTTATTAGAAAAGGTAAAAGGGGGTGAAAAAAAAATGTGATTTAGTGTGTGCACAAGAACCAAAGGCCACAAAATATTTTTTTACTTCATCCATCCCCACTACCCCCACCCCACTACCGATGTGGGATATCGTTTCATGAGTTTTTGGGGTAGGCCATTTCAAATATTATATTATTAAAGTTCCATAATTGAATTGAGTAGTAAATCTGGATGTGGAAGTAGTGATTCCTTGGGTAGCGGTTTTACTTTTGGAGAGGAGTGAAAAAACCCTAAATCTTAAAAAATCATATCTAAGTCAATTTTTGACCAAATTAGACAGGACTTGTCTCAACTTGTCTCAAATTCAAGGTAACTTCATAGTCTTTAGGTTGTATGTCTTAACTTTGAATAAAATTCGTAATTTTCAAAACATTTGGAAAAAATTGTTTCTATGGATATTTAATATTGCGGAATTGTCTATGTGGCTTCATTTTTCTGCGGTGAATAAGAAGTATGCAGGAAACGAAAACGCGACAATTCCCTCTTGTTCCAAAATACTAGGTGTGATAAATTATTTGTCGAGGAATTATATTCTGTTATCATGAAAGGAAGGATTATTACAGCTTAAAGAATGATTTTGCTTAAAGCCCTTAGAACATAACAAAACATCTAGAGATTTGTTTTTTCTTTGCTACAAGGTTTTTTTCCATATAATGAAACAAATACACAATAAGTAATAGACACATTTAAGTTAAAAAATATGGCAAATTAGGAAATATAAAACGTATTGATTAAAAATAGAATGTAATTCTAAAGAGAAATCTTCATCAAAAGCATAAAGGTGAGGTTGTATCTTTTAACCCATTCTAACTAAATACTACATCACAATTAATAATTCATCTTCTGGAACGGTTTTGTAGCCGCGTTAGAGCAATGGCGATTATGTAACTGTTATTTATACTGTACCTTTATACATCCCTTTAGATTATCCAGTTTCCTTTGAAGTAAAACCTTTAAACTTTTCACGTAAAATTTTTAGTAGCTGGTCTTCCACACATTCATTTGTAGGCTACAAAAAGGTAATTGAATAAATTTAGAAGTTTATTTACATTCTCTAAATAATTCAGTTTTAATAACTGCAATATTTATCTGTGAAATGCACTTATTTTGTCATTTAGTCTCTTGAATTTGTTTCGCAAATATAACCGTCAATGGTCGGAGAAAATGCCCTCGAAATATGCAAAATAAAAGTAAAAATAGGGAACGTACAAAAATGGAAGTCATATTCTTATGTAAAATGACCTGTCGAATTCGATTACGAAGGTTGCGATTCGATTCGTAATTGCGAATTCGGGAAGGATCGCACTTTCCACTTTTTTAATGAAATCTCTCGAAAATTAGTATATTATTCAACGAGCGGTAATGTAGGTAATAACTCACGCAGATGAAAGTGCACAGCACGAGCCGTAGGCGAATGCTGTAATTCATCAAGTGAGTTATTACCATTACCGCAAGTTGAATACTATACTTTATCTACGATTATAACAATAAATATTAAATTGAGAAAATTTTGTTTAAATTACTCAGTTCGTTTATTAATAAAATTAACTGTAAAATTTAATTTTTGTTCACCTTCTTATATTTGTTGTCTTCAAAGATTTAGCCACCTTTAAGAGGAGGTAGAATGTGATTTTTAATCGAAATAGTGCATAAACTGCTTGTAGACAAAAAATGAGCTTTCTAGATTAATATTACGCGGCGGAAAATGCAAAACTTCTCCGCGAACTGCAATAGCCCGGAGCGCATATTCGGTCAAAAGTCTTGTGTTTTATGTTAGAGAAAAAATTAAAAAAGCGTCGGAAAGCTCAATCAATTCTCTTTACATAAGCTGTCTACAAATTTTTCGAAAAGAAACGATAATTATCGAGATATTCGAGGAAATGTAAGAAATCACACGTTTTCCTATAGAGTGTATGTAAATCTTAAAAAAAATATTTTTCTCAGAAACCTTTGTTTCTAAGGGCCAAGATTAACGGAGCGTCAAAGTAGTACATGATATTAAGTGAACATCGTATATGAGATCGATTTTAGTTAATTACTGATTAATTACGGTGACAAAATGGAGAAATTTTACCGAAAAGAAAAGTCCCAAGTCCCGCCTCCTCTAATTCCTTCGTTTTTGTCGGAATTCAAAAAATTAAAAACAGAGTTTTAGCAAATTTAATCCTATTTAAGTTAACTAGAGTAGTCTTTTGGCATAGGAGCCAAGTTTAAAAAGTTGCCAACTGTAGAAACTCAAAATTTGCGATTTTTTGTCGTACATGGCCAACATATTCTAAAACATGATGAATTAATTTCCATACGTAAAATTGGCAGAGGCTAGTAATAATGACGTGATGTCACCTCCTTGCCGGCACGCGAACCTGTATGTGTATTGCGGGCCCGTTGTTTTACTTCCACATCCAGTGGAAGTATAGTAACGACAAAAAAAATTTTAAAAATTTTTATTGTTCAAATAGGCTTAGAATGTCGTGAAACGTCGAAATTTTAAGTTTGAGCGAAAAAAAAATTTGTCTGTCTGTTGGTCTGTAACTTTTTTGTGCGCACGTTTACTCTAGAACCGTTTGAGATATTGACTTGAAATTTGGTACACATATGTACTTTAAGGAGATCTAGAACTGGATTATATTTTCATCTTGTTCCGTCGAAGGGTTGGGGGGTAAACTGGGATAAATTTGGGGTAAATAGGTAAACCAAGCAGGTAAGTTCATAAAATTGGTATTTAGTATATACAAGAGAAGCTAAGGTCTCAAAAGAAATGTTGGCATTAGCCACCCCCATTATCACCCCCATTATTAAAGGGGATGAAAAAAAATTGTGATTTATTGTGTGTACAAGAACCAGAAACCTCAAAATATTTTTCTACTTTATCCACCCCCACTACCACCCCCTATCACCACCCCCACCCCACTACCGATGTGACATATCGCTTTATGGGTTTTTGGGGTAGACTATTTCAAATATTATATTATTATATTTCCATAAACAATTTTTTTCTCATTGTGAGTCTTGGATGGAAAATCTGAATGTGAAAGTTGTGATTCCTTGGGCAGCGGTTTTATTTTGTTTATTTCACTGGAATGTTTATTTGTATGGAAATATATAAAAATAGGTTATGCCAAATATCAGCTCTTAAATCACAAAATTTAATCGTAACAAATAATTAAAGTTGGAATCGCTAGCTATTACAGCCATGAATTAACCTACGAATAACCTGACACCCTTAAGCCGCAGACAGCGGCGTGTTTTTATCGAATATGGTGAGACCACCTCCATAAAAACCCAATAACTTGCCATCCACGAACCACAGACAACGCTAAGGCCTGTTTTTTCTAAAAAAGCTATGAACCAGCACTCCTGCATACAGCCTGCTTTAATGGTAGTGGAGGTGGATGAAGTAAAAAAAAATTTTGAGGTCTTTGGTTCTTCTACATACACTAAATCACAATTGTATTTTTTTCATCCCCCTCAATAATGGGCGGGGATGCTAATGGGGGTGGATAATGCCAAAAAAAATAGAGATAAAATAGATCCTCTTATATATATTAAATACCAATTGTATGGACTCTTACTTGCTTAATTTACCTATTCACCCATATTTTCCACAATTTAACCCCCAACCCTTCAATGGAATAAGATCAAAATATAATCTAGTTCCAGATCTCGTTAAAATACATACGTGTACCAAATTTCAAATTTCTTAAACAAACGGTTCCAGAGTAATCGTGAGAACAAAAAAGTTACAGACAGATCGACAGAACGACAGACAGAATTTTTTTGCTCAAACTTAAAATCTCTACGTTTCATGACATTCTAAGCCTATTTGAACAATAAAAATTTTCAAAACATTTTTTGCGTTACTATACTTCCACCGGATGTGGAAGTAATATGCAAGTTGCCTATTCAAGGGCCTCATTTTTCTATAATACGGATGTGTCAGTGTTGATAATGAAAATGGATATTTCAGTTTTTTTGAATATCAGTTTCTACCACCATCTGCTAGAAATATTTTCATTTTAATTGGCACGTTTAAATAAGTCTCCTCTTGAATATGAATGAAAATTTCAACTCGTAAGTACCATTGATATCCGCCAATGAATTGCAGTGTCACTAGCAGATGATGTTGGTTTGCTGCTTTGAAAATATATTTTATATATGTATCTTTCTTCTAGATAAAATATACGTAGAATACACCCCCGATATAATTGCCTTTTGTACCAGTAACACATAATTTAAAAATTTTAATTACCTCGCATATTTATGGAATACCAGAAAATACAGTATTGGAAACTCTTGATGTTATTATTTATCAGAATACTAGATATAAAATAAATTGAGGCAAATCAGATGGGTAATGATAATGAGGGTGTAGTTTGATTTAATATAATGCTATCAAAATATGTGGTACAAAATAATAATGCTGGTATTTAATTTAAAAAAATAAATTAATAGTTTAAAAAACTAAAAAAACACTTTTATAAACACTGCACTAAAAAGCAAAAAATAATCATCGAACCTGTCCTCTCTGTATACCCCGTAAGGGCCTTAGTGTAAGCCGTGTTTGTAATTAAGTATAATATTTGAGTATAAAGGCGTGGGGCGTTTTTCGAACGCTAATTCGAACAGGTTCGATAATTAAGACGCTGAAGACATCATTTTAGTGCAGTATTTATAAAAGCGTGGTTTTGTAATTTTTTTACTTTTTAGTTTTATATTTAAGGAGAGAATTTTGGCACTTTCGACATTTATGAAAATACTTCGACTAAATATTTATAATCTGCAACCTCGAAAATCCTCAGATATCGATTTTCATTCGAATCAGACCATAAATTACAAAACTTATCCGCCATTTTGGCGCCACAATTTTGAATTGTTAAATTTGGACCGAGTAATTGTAATCTGCAACCTCGATAATCCACAGATCAGTCGAATCCGACGATAACTGATAAAACCTATCCGCCACGTTGACGCCGCCATTTTGAATTTTTAAGTTTTGATCACATATTTGTTTTCTACTTATCAAGCCCTTTCTTTTGATACCCATATCAAGGGGGTTGTAAAGAAAATGATAATCCGCCATCTTGAGGCGGCGGCCATTTTGAACATATTATAATATTGAGTATACTATATTGTATTGTCGTCATAGCTACACACAATGCGCTCATTTAATGAATTTCATTTACTAGTTGTCACTTCTTGTGGATAAAGTATCACTTAAAAACAGGCGATATTGAAAATTTCAGATGAATCCAATATGTGGTTTTCGAAATATACGACTTTTAAAGAGGGAATTTGAAGGGCGGTGCGACTAACATCGTGACGTCATTTAATAGGAAATGAAACAGTCGCGCATCATATAAATGGTCATGGATTCCGCTTTAGATCGTCGAGTCTTTCTCAGTGTTCTGTGCGTTAAATTAGGTAATATCTTTTATTATTTTTTGTGGTGATGAAAAATGCATGAAGCGAACTTTAATAAAGCAGACTCTTCGAATCTTCCAAATCATGACCACATTAGTGCAGAGATGAGAGGGGTTAATTTCCCATTTTTATATGAACACTGCCCATTAATTTATAATACATGTAGTTTTCCATATCTTTTTCGATCTAAAAATAAAATAGTATTTTCGATTTTTCATTGCTAGCCTTAAAGTATTTTATTAAAAAAATCGTTCTATCTACTGTAACTTTTGCTCCGTCACGCTTTTGTTGTTCGAAAGCTAGTTTGTAATTTTCTCCGTATTCTTTAGTATCATTTACTTTATTATTTTTTATTTTTTTTAACCCAATAGATGTAAGCATAGCGAACCCTGTAATTATCATACTTATTATTTTTTCCGCAAGAATTTCGGAATTCGCCAGATTTGCCTTAAACAATTTAATGCTATTTCAAAATATTGGGTGGGCAGAAGTCATACCAGATATCAGTTTTGCTCTTGTCATAAAAATTTCTGCGGTCCAGCCCTCTTCTACTTGTCAGCATAAAAATGTTTGTACAAAAATCAACACCGCAAAGCGTCACTTTCCAGTATTTCTGATTTACAGACTAATTTGCTAGAATACTTTGGTAAATTCGTATTTTATTATTGCATTTTATATTGATAATGTTTTGTTTTTAAAACATTATTAAAACTTGCCTGGGAAGAAATTGCCACTATGTGACTGATTTCTGCTGAATTGCCAAAAGGTATAAATGTGTTTACAGCAATTAGATACTCAAGTACCATCTCGACTCTTGTACCATCTCATACCATTTCGAAATTGAACGAAATGAATATATGGATTAAAACACTATAAGCACTATTTCCAAATATCAGCCAATTTATAAACATCTTACATGATTCATGAAATCGTTTATTCATTGCCATTTGTAATATCAGTTTACTACGACCGACCATTTTCACTATAATAGTAAGAAACACTTAACACAACTTGTCACATTAATGTCAATATAACATAACTTTAAAAGCAAAGTGTTTTGGATTAAAACAATTTAATATCGCACAGTAATGGATAAAGGTGGTATGTGATCATGACACCTTTATCCATTAAATTATATAAAAACCATATGTACATAACACCTTTATTAAACATTAAAACGCATTTAGGAAAGGTTTATTATCCCAAAAACTTATTGAAATGATAGATTATAAGTTAAAATAGTTGTCTGTGTAGAAATCTCAAAATTTTCAAAAATGTCACATAACACCTTTATCCACTTAGCTCTTCAAATGTTTTAGTAGGTGTTTTTATCGTTGTGCTTTGACAGGAACAATACAATATTGTAATTCCTTTTAACGTCACAGTATTCATTATTATCATAAATCGGTGAAAATAATTGATAAACCGAATTTTTTCACAAACACCATAAGTTTCAACCCACACTGCTTGAATTATAAATTTGCAATATTATGAGACAATAATAATGCGCTGTAGCTAGCTGCTTCGGCCAGCGGGTTCATATTAAGTGACGTCACGGCAGCGACTCCACAAGGCGGGCGCGGTCTGTGTTTATGTTTTTTTTTAGACGATTTACAGGTTTCAGAAAATTCTAGTTTTTTGCACAGAGTATTAGAATTTTAAGATCTTTCCGATAATCAAATTAAAAAAGTGCTAAATGAGCCCATGCCGAATTTCATGGTGATACAACAATTAAAAGTGGGTGAAATTCAGTTCCTTAGACTTTTTTACTAACATACATACACACATAGATAGATACAGGTCGACCTAATAAAAGCAGGTTAAAAACCTTGGCAGACCAGACAGTACCGCCTTTTCTAACATGGTCCAGGTTATCTAACTATCATGTTTCATTGGACCATTACAACATAAAAAGGCCGCTTTTTCAGTTTAAATTAAGTTTAAGAATTTTTACAATTAATTATTTTTTTTATTTGCTTTCATCATAATTAAAAAAATATTATTTAGGTATTAGGCAAATCACAACTTACACAATTTTTTATTTAATATGGAATTACCTACTTTCTGTACATTGGTTTCTCAATCTGGTTATGCTAACATACTCATTATTGGAGAATCAATCAGAACAGCTACTCTTCTAGCTAATACTGACGAAGTAATGAAGTACATGATAGATTGTAAAAATAAATCAAGAATAGGCTTGTAAATAATGAATGAATGTTTCTATACTCTACTGATGAGAACTAGCGAGTTCGAAAAAAATTTTTTTTCATATTAAATAAAAAAGTGAAGTTGTGATTTGCTTAATACCTAAATAATATTTTCTAAGTTTAAGAATTTCCTGATAATGACAGCTTGGTTGGCGATGCGCGTCGAATATACCGTTTAATGTTGGATTCATGGAAGCCACTTGAGTGTTATTAAATTATAACTTTTACCATTGTCGGTTTGGAAGTTAAAAAAACAATTAGAGGTATTTTGCCTTCGCTTAATGTTGACATTTTGTTTCCAGAATGTTTAAAAATATTACTATTTAACCGGGTATTCCTTAGTTTTAAATAGATAGAAAGAAAGAAAACGTTTCAATTAAAACTTCATTTCAACTGTTTGTTTAATTTGTTCGCGATATTGATACGTAAATAAAGTTGCAGTTTATTTCTATTTTATTATATAATAACATACATTTTTATTACTCAGTCATCAATAAAAATGCTTTTAAAACTTCGTAAATAATAAATATTAGAGACATAGAAAATGGTATGATTTTTTACCAAGACATTTAAAATCAAGTCTGCCGAAAGGTTGCCGTGTTGAGAGAAACACAACGGACCGGGCGTATAATTACAACAAATGCTATCAAAGTCGCCCACCTCCTATTTTTACAAACGATAACTTAACTTACCTTGAAATACGTCAATTTAATAATATTCGCATTTTAAGGTGCTATATTATGTTATGAGTCACTCAGCAATGTTCTTCTTATTATCTAACTGTGGCAACTTGGAGCGCCGCCGTTAGATGGCGTAGTACTGTTGCCTACTATCTACAGTGTGTCCCAGGATAGATGTAACAAGAAGTGTAATGGACCAAAAATTTTGGAATGGTATTTGGGGATTGAGTCTTGCTTGTTGTAAAACTAAAGTATACCAAAAATGACTTGATCTGGTGTTCTACAGGGTGTTTTATAAGCAAAGTTGTAAAAATATGAAAAAACTCCACTAAGGAAAGTTATTTAGAATGCAATTTTATACCTCTATAGCAAATTTCAGGAATATAAAATTATATTTTTGAAACTTCTCATTTTTTCAATAAATTAGTATTTTATTTTGAACCATTCAATTAAAACTGCATAGAAATTATTTTTTGTGAATTAATACTTAAAGTTATGTAGAAGCTAAAAGTAGGCTATGAGAAAAGCAGAGGATACACATTTATCATTTATTATTGACATATCTGTCAAACGTAGTCAATATTATCCCTAATTTCTGTTTCAAATTAACGAACCAAGCATAAAAAATTAAGTGAAAATGGTACTCAAAGTGCGTGAAAAAATTTATATTGTGCAATGCTACGGAATTGGCGGTGAAAACTCGCTAAGAGAAGTGGTAAGCCAATTTAATTTGAAATTTCCAAATACTGTCACGTACTCAGGCTATGAGAATAATTAAAAAGTTTCTGGCTACTGGTAGTGTTCTTAACATGAAAAGAAAAATAAAAGCATATGATGAAGACAATGTTGGGGCTATTATAGCTCATGCCTCTGTTATAGAAAATCTTAGGATGCCACTCAACTCTTATTAATATTAGCAAGTCTGAACTCCAAAGAATTTACAAGGCAAAGAAAATTAGGGCATATAAAGCAAATTATAAACATACGCTTGAAGAGGGAGATGACGGCCGTAGGTTGGATTTTTGTTTGACCATTGGAGAAAAAATCATGGAAGAGAGATTTTTTCATCATTTCATAATTTTCTCAGATGAATCCACATTCACAACCAATGGTGTTATTTCATCTCAGAATTGTCGGTTTTGGGCTTCTGAAAATCCAAATTTTAGAATTCATTGTAGAAGACAATTTTATAAAAAAAAGTGAATGTGTGGTGTGCCGTTTCTTATCACGTTGGAGTTATTGGACCTTATTTCATTGAGGGAAGGTTAAACCAGCACACTTATTTACAGCTGCTTGAAAGATTTTCTGAAGAACATTTAAATATTTTAAGAGATATGCCTTTAGTCCATTTTCAACATGATGGTTGCCTCAAGCAGTTGGTTTACGCTGAACCACTTCCTAACGATGTAGCAGTATTGAAGCAGAGAATTACAAATTCCGTAAACTCCATACCGTTAGATCATATTCGAAACAGTTTTAAGGACTTCAGGTGAAGGATCGAAATGTGTGTGGATGTGGGTGGTAGCTACGTCGAATAATAAAAAAATTGTAAACATTGTTTTGTATCGGTCAATAATTAATTTGTTTGTGAATCTGTTATATTTTTGACATTTATTACTTGTTATAATTTTTAAACCTCATTAATCTTCTGTTAGTAATTGTTTCTTGTTTTACAATTACTTCGATTAACATTATACCTTCTTACATCTCGTATATTCAATTTTTTATTTACCAATAGCCTACTTTTTGAGATGATTAACATTTGCTCCTACACAACTTTAAATATGAATTCAACTCTTAATTCGCAAAAAATGGGAAGTTTCAAAAAAATAATTTTATATTCCTGAAATTTGGTATAGAGGTATAAAATTGCATTCTAAATTACTTTTCTTAGTGGAATTTTTTCATATTTTGAAAAATAAAGGTACTTTATTAGTGGTGATTTTTACAACTTTGCTTATAAAACACCCTGTAGTCAAGTAATTTCTGGTATACTTTAGTTTTACAACAAGCAGGACTCAATTCCCAAATACCATTCCAAAATTCCAAAATTTTTGGTCTATTACACCTCTTGTTACATCTATCCTGGGACACACTGTATATTAATTTTATTGGCATTTAGCACTTACACGCATTTGTATAAACCGGTTCATTTGTTCAATACAATTTTTATTTAATGGCTTTTATGTGATATATTGTACAGTAAAGAGTGACCTCAAAAATTGGCCATTTTCTAGCCCTCGAATTTTGTTTCAAACTAAGTGCTAAATTATTGTTAATAATGAGAACATTCTGAATACAAAATTTCAAGATAAGCATTTTTGTCTTATTTTTATATTTTGTTTGTGCGTATCCGAAACGTCAGCGAAATATGATACCCATTAAAAGATTATCTCCCAGTAAAGAAAAATAAAAAAACATTTGTTTATAAATGGAAATTTTATCTTTTTTTACACTAACAGCTTTTTTTTTTAAAATCCACACACAAAATTATTACGCGCTGTAACGGTATTTGTGTTATTTATCGACATAGGTATTAACATTATAAAGATTGATCACAATGGAACAGATGAAAACACTTTTCTTTATTTTTATTACTAATTTATTATAAACGTCACTGTAGTTTCGACAACTTAGCGTGCCATTTTCAAAGGGTTAATTCACAAATCCTATAATAAATTAGTGATAAAAAACAAAGACAAGTGTTTTTGTCCGTTTCATTATGATTAATTATCACAAAATAATGGCTTCAGCACTTCAAATTTTATTATAAGGATTTTTAAATGTTGTTTTGGGCATTTTTATCCTTGTGTACTGAAGAGTAATTTTAAAGGCATCTTGTATAAATATTTTACAAACAACACTTACACACAAACTAGTATAATGATGCATTTTCTCCAGCCTCTTCACTAGCTGATAAGGTACCCTTTGTAAGCGGCCTTGCATTAGTAACACTTGGCTTTCAAAATCTGTCGGCACAGGACCATTGTTATCAACTCAACATACAGACGCCAAGATATACCTAACTACTGGCTTTGTTATGTAAATACGGACTTGATAGATGTATCGTTGGTTATTAATTAATTATAGATACAGCTTCATCGGTGCATGTTAATGAAGGAGCAAGTAAATCAAATATCCTAAACTGACATTTTTTAGAGACAAAAATATAAGCATTGGTGAACAACCAGTCGAAATTTCAAGAAGAAATATCAATTTATAAGTGACCTACACGCCAAACTGACGTATTTCGACCAAGTGAAAGTAGAACATTCATTTTTTTAGGAAAAAATGTCAATTAGATATTTCATCTATTTTCATAATTCGTTGGCCGTTTTTGTTTGATAAAAATTTGTTTATAACTAAAATTTTGTATATTATAAACAAGTCACAAAAAAATAAATACATTTTTTTTTTAAACAATGGTTTTATTTTAAAACCAAATTGCACTAAAAGATATAAAATAATTCTTAACTTTGTAAATATAAAACCATTGGGCGCCCATAAAATATTACTTCGTCTAATCAATCTGATTTACATTTTATGAGGGCCAAATGGTTTTCTAATTACAAAGATAAAAAATTATTATCTACTTTTTAGTGCAATGTAGTTTTAAAATAAAACTAATGTTTTTAAAAAGTTTTTTTTTATTTATTTTTTTATTTTTTTTAATTTTTAGTCTTCTCACGTAGCTTATCGTATTCTATACTCGTCAAACCCTTTCATTTGATATCTATGTCAAGGGGGTTGTGAAGAAAAAGGCAAGCCGCCATCTTGGGGCGTCCGCAAAATTGGATTTAGAACGATATTTGATATACTATATTGTATTGTCATCAGAACCAAAGTTGTGTGCAAAATAGCAGCTCGATCGGATAACGGGAAGTGGGTGAAAGGAGGGAGGGTAGCTAAAGGCCGGTTTTAGGCCTATTTTATTTTTGGATTTAAATTTTAAAAAATCATTTTTTTATCATCTGTCATCAATATTCAATTGATTTCACCGCAAATGGAACCTCCCCCCCACTCGCACATATCTCTTCTACCCTTTTAAGTATTAGATAACCAGAATCTAGAAACGGTATCGCTAATTCTTTTTGCATTTAAAAAATGTTTAGAACCCTCCATAAGTTTTTTTTTTCAAAAAGTTCATCTGGATTACCTTCTCCACTAATCCTTTTCCCCCACCACGGCTACTTACCCACCCACACCCTTATCATATAACTCGACTTCAAAGTTATATTTCACTTCGTTAAAATTAATGCATTATTACGTTATATTTCTTAAATTGTCAAGAAAAGGCAATTTTTATTTTTTTTACAAATTACAGAAAAAATCAGTGTTGAAAAATTAATTATTAAAACGTGACAAGAAGAATGAACCGATTTAATCCAAAACTGCTCATTATATACATAAAACAAATTAAAACAACAAAATTGTTGCAGCAAAACAATTCCATTCAAAATTTTAACTCCACTATAAATATTTGACGAAATCGTGTCTTTCGATTTAAGAATCCACGTTGAATAAATATATTTCAATTTTCAAAATGCAATGATTTTTATTTTTAAAATGAATAAATATTTTTTCGCAAATTTAAAAGAAAAACTGTAAACTTAATTCCATTCTCTTAAATTTTAATTTTTTAGTTTTTTTATTATAAAGGGAATCATTAAAAAAATAGTTAAGAAGGCCATAGAAGTCTATGACAATCCTTCTATTAAATAAGTTTTGTCTTAATTTTAAATAGAAAACCGCTGCCCACGGAATTAACATCCACATCCAGATTTTCTATCAAAGTCACTCAGAAGGAAACAATTTTGTATGTGGAAATAATTGTTTATAGAACTTTAATAATTTTATATTTGAAATCCTCTACCCCAAAAACCCATAAAACGATACCTCACATCGGTAGTGGGGTGGGGGTGGTGATAGGGGGTTGGTAGTGGTGGATGAAGTAAAAAAATATTTTGAGATTTTTGGTTCTTGTACACACACTAAATCACATTTTTTTTTCATCCCCTTTAATAATGGAGTGAGACCTTATATATACTAAATACCAATTTTATGGACTCTTACCTGCTTGATTTACCTATTTACCCCAATTTACCCCCAACCCTTCGACGGAACACGATGAAAATATAATCTAGTTCCAGATCTCGTTAAAGTACATACGTGTACCAAATTTCAAGTCAATATCTCAAACGGTTCCAGAGTAAACGTGTGCACAAAAAAAGTTACAGATAGACCGAACTTAAAATTTCGATGTTTCATGACATTCTAAGCCTATTTGAACAATAAAAATTAAAAAAAATTTTTTTTCGTTACTATAATTTCACTGGATGTGGAAGTAAAAACCGCTGCCCAAGGAATCACTACTTCCACATCCATATTTTCTATCCAAGTCACTCACAACGAAAAATTTTGTATGTGGAAATAATTGTTTACAAAAGTTTAACAATATAATATTTGAAATCCTCTACCCCAAAAACCCATAAAGCGATAATCCATATCGGTAGTGGGGTGGGGGTGGTGATAGGGGGGGTGATAGTGGGGGTGGATGAAGTAGAAATATATTTTGAGGTTTCTGGTTCTTGTTCACACACATTTTTTTTTCATCCCCTTTAATAATGGGGTGGGGGTGGTAATGGGGTGGCTAATGCCAAAATTTTTTTGAAACCTTAGCTTCTCTTGTATATACTAATTACCAATTTTATGGACCCTTACCTGCTTGATTTACGTATTTACCCCAAATTTACCCCATTTACCCCCAACCCTTCGACGGAACAAGATGAAAATATAATCTAGTTCCAGATCTCGTTAAAGTACATATATGTACCAAATTTCAAGTCAATATCTTAAACGGTTCCAGAGTAAACGTGCGCACAAAAAAAAGTTAGACAGACAGAATTTTCTTTTCGCTCAAACTTAAAATCTCGACGTTTCATGACATTCTAAGCCTATTTGAACAATCAAAATTTTTTTAAAATTTTTTTGTCGTTACTATACTTCCACTGGACTGGAAGAAAAAGCATCATTATATTTTGAAGACTGCCAATTTTAAGAGGGTAGCTCTTAAGAATGTTTAGAACTACTTCAAGTTTTCTTTAAAAATAAACTTTTGATATCAAAAAGTGTTGGGTCGAATATCACTTATACTGAGTAATGCTAGTATTTTCAAGTGGACTGTAATTTATTCATGAGATAATGGTAAGAAATTATGGAAGCATGTTGACATTGACAATTCGTAATATTATTATTAGAAAACATTGAATTACCATAACAATTAGTTCTTAACAAAAAGAAACAAAATACAAATTGTACAAAAACAAAAACTGACTGTTTTCATTAACTAAGCAACAGTATCTTTATATTACGGATGAAATACTTAAGTGCTTATCAGTTTCCGTGATCACTGAGTTCAAGACAAAGACAATTCATCATACCACAAAACAATCTGAGCTAATTTCATTCAAATGATCACTTATGGGGGTGGGAGAAGTTTAATATCCCGTACTGAGGATGTCTCATAAAGTCTTATTTTTCCGATGGGAAACAGGGCAGTGCGCCCAACAGACAACCACGGCAGACGGCGTGATGCTGTCAGACCTGCTATACAACAAATAGATCCCAACTAGAATAATGCATGTATCATAAAATGTCTGCCAAGACGTTGTGAATAAGAAAAAGAAGAAGGGAGAACATGAGTTTGTCTTTATGAGAGTAGGTTATTGATTAAGCTAAAAGTTCCATCTGCACAAGTTAAATAATATCAGTTAAAGCTGAGGAAATGAGAAGCTGACTTCGAATACATTATTGTATCCACCAAGAACAGAGATTCATGTTATCAACTGTCACATAAACTGAAAGATTGAAAGGATGAAAATCTATGCTATCATTATTTCGAATAAGGGTTGGCCGACAGTCCACAATGTGCTGCGGGTCAAGAAATATGAGTGTGGGTGGTTTTCAAATATTTCAGCCCTATTAATCACTAGAAAACTGAGAATCAACATAGGTTAATTTATTTTCATTACGAGTGTTTATTGAGGGGAGACACAATTTTTCTGCTTTATAACGCTTCAGAGCTACCATCTGAAGTCTGTCAGACACAGCTGTATTACTCTTAGAAAGTCCTTGTCCTTGAAAATATCTATTCATTAATACAATCAAAGTTAGACATGTTATGAAAAGAAGATAGATTATTATAAAAGCTAAAAGTCTACTCCACTTTCAATAGCTTCATCACTCATCGTTTATTTTTCTGAATAACTATCTTTCAGCATCTCCCGGAACTTGCCGCTTTTACTATGAAAATAAAAACAAGTATTTAATGCCATGGCCACGGCTTTCGCTGATGCCACAAAACTTTCTACAAACTTTGCTACCAACTAAGCACAAAAGCCACGATAAAATGAGATATTATTTTTCAGACTTAATTAACGTGATCGGGTTACGTATTTTTTTACGTTAACGCTAAAACATTATAATAAGCAAACACGTTGCAAAAATTAACTAAAAATAGTGGCAGCTTGAGTGAGAGAAACTGGTTATTCAATTCCATTGATGCAGAAATAGTCCAGTCGAGTTCGATAGAGTTTATGTTGAGTTACATTAAAAATATTTCGAGCTTTTCAGTTATTATACTCTTCGCAAAAACGAAGAGTATATTGCATTTGATCGGCACATTTGTAAAACCGGAAATATCGCTCGTAGAGAAAAAAAATTGTGTTCGTAAACAAATTCTGAACAACTTTCAAAATGTCCGTCTGTCCGTCCGTCACGTTTCTTGTATGCACGATAACTTAAGGAAAAAAAGTCCGATTGTATTGAAATTTGGAAAGTAAGTTAGTGTTAGCTAGAGGAAGAACCCTATTGTTTTTGAAGAGAATCAATCGGTAAATAAGAAAGTTATTAATCATTTAATTAAAAAAAAAAAAAAATTTGTCGCTTATATTTAAATAGAATAGAAATCTTGCGAAATCCCTTGTAACGTGTCAATTTTGCAAGGTCTCTAGAAAACCTTATTAAATTGGTATGTTGTGCCGAAAAATATACTTTTCACCACCAGTTTAATCTTACGCCTGAAATCGTCCCTGTGATTATACCCGAACTTGTTTACCTCTAAGAAAGAAAAATAAATTCTGCTGTGGAAGGGGATATGCCCATATTAGGCGGTGTGAAAAACAAGTTAATTTGATTGGTCACGCGAAATGGCTACGGAGGCTTTATTACCATTACGGGGGAAAGATATAAATATTCAAGTAGAGCGTAACCATGATTGATTCGGGGGCAGGCAGTAAGCCTGGTAGTGATGGGTAAAAGCAGTTATTTTTTTAATAACAGTTTAAACTGCTACTGCTATGTTGAACAGTTTAAAATAACAGTTTAAAAGTAACAGATCGCTGAGAAGTACTGGCATGCGCATACCGCAGCGTGCAGTTTGCAAATGTTATTTCAGAGACGTTAGAACTATTTTATACATCATGCTGCTGCCGCAGCTGCTTATCTGTTATTTTCTCACTTGTTATTTTCGAACAGAAATAACAGTCTGTTAATGCTATTTACAAATAACAGTTATAAAATAACAGGTCGTTGAATAGCAATTCATCTTTAAAGCCTGGAAAGTTAAGTGGTCGACTTCGGTCGGCCACTTAATTGTTTATTGTTAAGTTTATTAGTTTTTGTGCTCTTTGAATTCGGGGATAGAATTTGGAGCAGTTAAGCCCTGGAAGAGCCAGCTGGTAGTCGGCATTTTGCCGGCCGCACTAAAGGCGCGTTTGCACGCATCCAGTAATTTAGTCGAGTCGTTTAGTAATTTAGTACTCGACCAATGCGGACAGCGCTTTCCACTAAGTCACTCGACTGAAACACGCTGTCCGCATTGGTCGAGTAGTAAATTACTAAACGACTCGACTAAATTACTGGATGCGTGCAAACGCGCCTTAAGAAGTTAAAAAGTTATGTCTTGAAAGTGTTTGCATAACGTTAGAGTCAATAACTGCCTTTTAGAAAATAAAATTTAAGTTGCAAGTGAAATTTAGTGCTTCGGACGCTATACGGAGATACAAAGTAAGTACTTTCCAATTTTATCATCTCCGAGACTTCACTAAGTTGATATCGTCGAGACCCGCTGATTGCAGTGCTTCGTAATTTGTGTAGTGCTACGGTAAATTAACATTCCGTTGTTGATTTCGAGACTTGTCAAGTTTTGATTAAGTAATCTCTTAGAATTATATTGCAGTAAAACATTTTGTTATAACCGAAAGTTAACAAGGTTATTAGTTAAATTGATTCTGCTGTAAATTATTACTTTTTACCACAGAATAATTGTTGTTCTAAAACTTTACTCTGGTCATTTAGTTATAAACTCAGTAAAATACGCATTTTGCGTAAATTACAAAATTTATTTTCCTTCTATGTTAAATGAAAATTTACTTAGTTAGAGTCGGCCGACTTTTGATTGATAAAATTGCAATATTTTGTTTAAATATGGTTAGATTTAGTTAAAAGTTTTCAAGTAATAATTTCTTGTGTCAGATACTATCGTATTATTAATTTTGTGTACAAAAGAGTTCCAAATTTCGAAATAAGTATGTTCATTACTTTTCAGAGGAAACGATATTTTTTTATTTCTCCCACTCACTGAGAAAGTTTGCTAAATGCTCTACCAACAATTAGATGAGTAATATATGTCTTAATCACTATCAAGTAGTTTTATTTAGTACTTTTGCATTATTATAATAATTTTACTTAAGTATGAGCTAGCCAGGTCTAAGTAAAGCAGAATGTGACTAATGAATTAAAATAATTTTATAAGTGGTTCAGTTTACCCTAGTTAAAAAGTAAAGGTCACACCCTCTAATATATATTTTTCTTGTTTATACATTTTACTGTAATATATTTTATAATAATAAAAGAGTTGAAATATGATTCTCGAAAAATATATATTACAGGCATTCAATTTTTGTAGTAATGTTTGATGGTCCAATGGCTAAAGTTTGCCTTGCAATCCAAAGATCGTGTCTTCGAATCCCAGACAGGTTGGATGTTTTTTTTCAATATTTGGTCATTTTTTTTTCACAACAAAGTTGGTATCACAAAATTTAAGATGTCCAAAAACTAACATTATTTACAAGAAAACTGCGAAGAGTATCCTATAGAATGTGTAACAATTATATAAAAAACTTAGTAAATTGGCGAAGAGTACATTTTTAGCTTGTTGAAGCGCGTTATGGGTAAATTAGCAAGTTCTTCTTATTACCTAGCCACAGCAACTCGAAGCGCCGTCGCTAGAGAGCGTAATTTTATTATGTGGCATTGTATAAACCAATTCATTGTTCAGTATAACTTGTATTTAATGTGGTTCAGTGTCATAGATTCTTCAATAATTTGTATCTTAATGTGTTTGTTAGTAAAAGATTTTTTACGTAATATTATAGCATGTTCAGATGTAGAACGCCAATATAAATTTTTTAAAAAAACTAGGAAATTTCTTCAGTATGAAACTTTCGCCGGTGTAATAACTAAATAATGTATAGAAAAGCAATAAAATGAAAAATATATTGTCTAGAGAAAGATAGACATATAAATGGTATGAATGAAGAAATATTAAAAATGGGTATAGTATCCATTTTTAAGAAATATGATCCTCATTTTTAGAGAATTACAGTAACAGTGACAGTACCATTTATTTTTTCCAAATTACTTGAATATTGTTATCCAGACCGTTTATTACATCTAATATATAAAAATCTCGTGTCACAGTGTTTGTTATCGAACTCCTCCGAAACGGCTTGACCGATTTTTATGAAATTTTGGGTGTATATTTGGTAGGTCTGAGAATAGGTCGTAGGCTATTTTTTATATCCCTAGGTGATAAGGGTGGCCCTATCAAGAAATTTTCTTTTTATTTTTTGGACAAAAATTTATAATTTATATGGCAAAACAACGTTTGCTGGGTCAGCTAGTCTTTTAATAGAAATTGAAATTTTGTCCGAAAAACAACATGGGTTTCGTTGTGGAAAGTCTACAATCACATCTGTAACAACATTCTACGACAATATAATTCTTTATACTAAGAAAGAAGATTGTCCTGTTGGAACATGTTTTTATTTAAGTTTTATTTAAGCAGGGCATTTGACTGCGTCAATCATGTTAACTATATTATGTAACTATGGGACTTGAGGACCAACTGGATCAATTAATGTTTGACTAATCTTTAGCAGTATATGGGTATACAATATGTCAGTGAAAATAAGGTATACAGAACCAATTCCGAACGTTCGTTTTAGAGTATGGGAGTTCCACAGGGTGTAATATTAGGCCTTGTGTTATTTATATTGTATGTTAATGAGCTTGATTGTATTCTATGTATGCTGATGACCTTTCTATGATTATTTCAGATTTTATGCATAATGTGTCAGAAAATAAATGTAACAATGTTGTAGAAAAAGTATTTACATTTTTTAATCAACATCAGTTGCATTTCAATGCATAAAAACTTAACTCAGTTCCATAACAGACAGAAAAACTGCGAGTCTATTTCATTTAAAATCAAAGAGTCTTTTATAACAGGTACCCATGAGAGTACCAAGTTTTTAAGTTTACATATTGATGGATATTTAAACTGCAAACCACATTGTGAATATCTGATTTCCAAACCAGCATTATTTTCATTTTTGTTTAATAATATTAAAACAGTGCTTACTAAGCAACAATGGGCTTTTTCACTGATTTTTTTTATTGCTTTATGTGATAGTGTTTTATATACAAATTTCGCCGTATTTTTTTTTAGCATGATTTCTATCGAAAAAAAAAATATCAAAGGTGTAGAAATAAAGCGCGCGCTTTGAACATGACGTCACGCACTCACCTTAGTGACGTCGACGAGCCTACGTGCATACCGTTGTATCATAAAGTTGGTCCCCTGCTTTTTGACAGTTGACGTTGAAATTGACACTTTGACAGTCGTTTCTCTTTACTTTGGATTTTTGTGTTTAGAAAATGTGCTTTGTACCAACATGTACAAATAACAACATAAATTGTCCAATCAACTTTCGGCAGATTTTCTGCACTTCCTTTGGAAAATCCTGGCTCCATTTTCTTCCACTGTTATACAGAAACAAAGCAAAACACAATTTGTAAAGGAGCACACAGAACATAACCCCAAAACAAAGCTTAAACAATAAACATGTGTCAGCTGTGATGTGATGTTGGTGGCTATTAGGCGTTCTGGCAAATGCTGCCAACATAAGTCCGGGATGTGTGACGTCACTCAGCCTCAAGGTCAAATGAGTGTTCAAATTGCCGTAAAAATGTTAATTTTTTTATTAAACACTGTGAGATTTATATTTGAAACAGAGTTGCATAAGGTGAATATCTATCAGTTAGCTTTCAAATAAACATATCTGTTTTGAGATTTAAGAATCTAGTGAAAAGGCCCATTGGTTAATTTAATGCTTAAGTAAATTCTAGATTGAGGTGTGGTGTCTGTTTCTGGGGAAACTCCACTCTATCACAGAACGTTTTTATTGCTCAAAAACCTATATTGGGTTATATAGCTAGTATTTCTAGTACCCATTCTTATAAGGGGACGTTTAGAGAGTGTAATATTTTGACCTTTCTATCTTTTAAATGTGTGTTTATGTTTATAGAAATAAAAATGTATTTACTGTAAATAAAAGTATTCATAACGTAAATACGCGTAGCTAGGAAGATTACTATAAAAACGGGATGTTGAGAACCTTGAAGCGCGTCAGTCTTATGTGCACTAGATACTTCTATACCACGATTTGATAACTTTGAAGTTCTCTCGACTAATTGATACCTCTATCTCTTAACAATGAAATTTAACATTTTTAATACTATTTTGGGGGGGAAATTGACAATTATTAACGCAAACATATATATTAACAAAATCACCACCTTACCTCAGATCAGACAGGCTGTATATCGGTGACTAAATGGAAATTAGCCTAAAAGAATAGGAAATCAATACTTGACCTCCCAGATATTCAGATTAGATGTCAATAGCACGGCCGGATATAAATATACTTTATATCCAATGAGGCCATCCGCAAATGAGTTATGACACAATATAAAATCATAATGGAAAAGTACTGATGAGGCAATGAAATTTCAATATTGGAATAATTAGTGGTGAGTGATTAAAGGAGGAATTTTAGCATATTATATTGAACCGATTACTGGATGCATTAGTTATTGGCTTATAAAACAATTAGAACTATAATGAAAAATTGCATACCCATTCATTGTTTATAATGTTTATATTTCGTCATAAACAGTAAACTGATATAAGCCGCTACTAGATTTAGTTACATTAGGAATTCCCCAGGGTTCACATCTGGGGACATTATTATTTTTAATCTATATACTTGAGGAATATCCACACTTGCTTCAGATTTAGTCAATTATTGTTATGCTCAAAATAAATTCACCAGAAAGTATACGTTCTCATTCCAGAAAATTTAGATTTTTTACGTGTAAAAACCTACAAGAGTTCTCGAAAAATATCAGCGTATTTGCTTTATGAGCGATTTGAACAGTTTTATGTATGATTATAATTTCAACGAGTAAAAATTGCAGTCGAGAGTGGCCACCAACTGTAGTTTAGTTCGAGCAACGAGGAGTGAACTCATATGCATGCCCATCTCAGGCTAACTAGTTCGACTGCAGTGGACAGCGACCGCTAGATGGCGCCTCCTATTTTTCCTGCATTTAGCAGCCTTATAATTTGCGAACGTGTACCAGGTTATCGGATATCTCATTGCCAGCCACTGCATGCCTTCCTTGCACTGAAGAGAGTCAACGGCTCGAAACTGCAGTTTGCAAGTAGTGTGGAGTGGCTGACACGAGAGCTCCTTTAATTAGAAATTGTTTTTCGGCCGGTGTTTGTTGCAATCGAATTAATAGCGTTTCCTTATTTTTAGAATAAGATTGTATAGAGGGTTGTCTCAGAGAGAAACTATGTTTAGTAAATACTCTGCCCTCTAGAAGCATACTTTTGAACTTATTATATATTTATTATTTTTGTTGTTGAAATAGGTATAAGAAGTTGGCAACTGCAACTGTCGTTCTTTCGTAATAGATTCATAAATGAAATACAAACAATTTAAACAGTTTACTTTTAAAGTAAAATAGATATATCACCTACTCTATGTAAAGTTTGGTGCAAACCTAAGAGACATTATTGTATGTTACAATTCTACATATTTTCGTATTTTCTGTGCTCACTTAAGACATTTTGCATGCCTCTGGCGAACACACTGTATGACGTACATGGATCAATTTTAGTAAGGGCATTCTCCCAAGGAACAATTTTGGTTTCTTTAATATATACAAGGGTGCTATAAAACTATTTAGAAAATGCTTTGAAAAATCTATTTTGCTGTAATAATATCCTTAATATCATCATAAAGCGACTTGTAGACTAAAAGGGCCCACTTATAAAGGTTGTTAAGGCCTTTTTAAATTCCATCATAAAACTCCTTAGTGAGGCATAGTGCCGCTCTTGAAAACCTTGTTCGAGCCGTTCTAAAACCTTTCTTAAAACCTATTTTAAAGCTGTCGGAAGCTTTTTTATTAGCTTCCTGCATTTCTAGAAAACACCTAGAAGGCTACCTTAAAACTGGTTTTTAAAACTCTTATAAGTCCATATTAGAACTGAGAAGCTATAAAATTGTCCACGAAGGAATCCAAATAATTTTATTATTGCATTTATTTTTTCTAAACTGATTTAAGCAAATACACCATCAGACTTATTGAAGATAAAATGGAACTTGAAATTTATAAAGCGTAGTGTGGCACTATGACATCAGGTATGACAAACAAATTAAAACCAACGGCAGTTTATCGTTAAAACTATAAAAGAAAGGCCCAAAAAACAAGTGCGCCTCAGAAATAATAATGATTTTAATACCCACACAAAATTTGCATAGACGCGTAATCAGCAAATTTAAAAAAGTAGGCTGCTTCACGGTTCCCACGGTAATTTTCAGTCGTTTCGTGTAATTCTACCTTAATTTGTTAAAGAAAAAGCGATAATTGTTATTAATTACAATTGTGAGATTGATCTTGAATATTTTTATATAACAAGAAAAACATGGCCGGCCAACTAAAGACTTAATTGTCATTTTACAGTCCTCTCATTAAACTATACATTCTAATAATGGTAATGACCTAGAACATTTACTTTAAATCAAGTCCTTTTAGTTTTTTTGTATACTCAAATAATCCCTTCCTTCCACATGGACTTGATAAAAGCTGTAATAAAACGTTTGGGATTTAAAAGAACCGCCTCCAAGACGAACCGCGTTGTCATTTGATACAAAAAACTTAAAACTTAACCTCAAAATTATTTGACAGTGTGACGCGTGCGTATGTGTTCTAAATATACGTTTACACACATGCATCAACGACACTTCAGGCAGACACATTGTTTATTATTTTTATAATAAATATTTCAATATCGGTTGAGACATTAGAGAGCTACGTGAGAATGACTCTGTATTGATGATATGCAGCTCTCTCAAGGTTTACCAAAATGAAACCTTGCAAAAAACCTTCTCGACAAAATTATCTTTCAAATAAAGAAAACCGAATAAAAACCGGATCACCAGTTGAAGAAGTACGAAGCAACAGGCAGACAGACAGACGGAGACAGACGGACGGGCATACCGACAGATAGACAAGACATTTAAGTATACGCGTTTAATTTATAATGCTAGTCCTTTTTGGGAGTTAAACATGTTTTCTAAGTTCCCGATTTAATCTTTTTTGGACACCCAAATGTAGAGTTTTAGGGGGGAAATCCAATCCTGATGAGGTATTATAGATTGGTTTAATTGTTTAGTTAGCTTTAGTGTGCACAGTAGAATATTACTTGTAATTATAAAATATTTTTTATTTATTTTAGGTTCTTGCTTCAGTTACTAAGATAGCTAAATATTTACATGTAGAGAAAGAGAGAGGGAGCGAGAAGATCAACCACTATTTCCGTTAAAGTTTATCAGACAGATTGGGTGAAAATTTATTTCGAGGCACTTTCCGCATCTCAAAGTATTAAGTAAGAAAGATGAAGTGGTAAATAGAAAAGTGACTACAGCATGCAGCAAAGTGAATTCTCAACAAGTATGTAAATAGAAATTCCTCTTTAGATTGACTTCTCAAAAGAATTTGCATTTATCACCAAATAATGAAAATGTAATTCTATGTGGACTACGTGTTGCAAAAATACACTGCTTTGAAGGAAAAACGCAACATCAAGAATTCGATTAGCAATTTTGTTGATATTTTCAGAGGCGCTTTGTCTCATTGTAGCAAAGAAGCCAGTAAAATTTGGACTAAAATTTTAGTGTCCCTAAGAACAAGTTTAAAATACATTTAGAAATGCCTAGAATTCATCGAATAGCCAACTTGGTTAGTTAAGTGAATCTGACCGAGGTTGAATAATCGGTATGAGGAAAATTCACTAAACTTTCATCATTTGTCATGTCATATTTATGTGATACTGAGAGAAAAATCTGGTGCAAATATCAATAAAATCGCTCAACAAAATCATATGTTGCATTTTTTATTCTAACTACTTTATTTAAAGTTCACGATTTTCTTTTGATTTCGCAGATTTTCATGATATCATGTTAGGATAAGAATTGATTTCCTTTACTCTGAACCCATTCTGCCATTATTACGATTTTTCTCTAGAATTGGCTTACAAGATACTTAGTTCATCTAATAATGTGTTGAGTCAAACTACATCAATATACAGGGTGAGCCACTGACTTTATTTCACGAAAGAAAGCTGATCAGAAAAAATCATTTTAATTAAGGAGACTTAACATTTTAAATATTTGTAATTGAAAATTGTAACAGTTATGACACTACCAAAGAGCTAGCCCAACTAACATTAGTAATTGTCTACAAATTTACCAATACGGGAACGAAATAAACTAAATTCGAAGTTGAAAATGGGTAAACGAAGGCATTTTGTTCAAGAGGTCAAAGGCAAATCCTTATTAGTAAGTCAATTTGGGATAATTTTAAGGTAACTGTTTCCCTTCTCTTACCCAAATAAATAGCTATTTCTACTGTAAGTTTAGCAAATAAAACACTGAACTGTTTTTAAAATTTCATTGATATATTTTGCCAACATGACATCTGTCTCGCTAAATGTTAGCTTCTTCAGATGTGAGTACAAGACTACTTGCAACTGAAACTAGTGGATTTTTAATATGTAAAAGTGTATGATCTGAGAAATAATTTAGCCTAACCTATATCAATAGCCTATTACTAGGAAACGGAATTAAAATAGGTTTACAAGTGGTGAATTATTTTGTTTAATGGTTAAGTAAAATGATAGATTTTTATATCTATTAATTTCTAAGTTCTGAAGCAACGTGAGTGTTGGTACTTTACTAGCCTTCTGAAGGACTCATTCAACCTCAACGATAGTCTTGATATCCTTCATATGCAGAGCTGGGCAAATATGTACTTACAAATACCTCATAAGTATTTAAATACTAGAAAGTATTTAAATACCGAGTATTTAAATACTTCTTGCAGCAAGTATTTGTATTTATACCTACAAATACCTTATCTGAAATATTTACTACTTAGTATTTGTGAAAACGATCCTAAAGTATTTATAAATACTTAAACTATTTAAATAACTGGTAAGTATTTAAATGCTTCTAAAAAAGTATTTAAATCCTTTTTTGACAGTATTTAAATACTCTCTAAGTATTTGAATCTCAAAAGTATTTAAATAAATACAATAAATATAATCAAATGCACCAGGGAGACAGGTAGACACTCGTCAAGAATCAAGACATGTACTATACTATGTAGTTAATAAATACATTGCATCATTCAGTCTTCAGTCATTCACGTCTTAATTCCCAGAAAGTTGGTTGAGAGCAGACATAGACAGTAAGTGTTAACTGTTAATGTATATGTTTTGTGATTGTGACAGAGAACAGTTGAACCAGTGCCATAGTCTCTGTGCTTTATTTGGGTATTTGGAGAAGACGCAAATTTCTAGCTCTACGGATAAGTCTAGTACCCAACTAGAACTAATTAAGTATGGAGGTATTAAAATAGTGTTGTAGAAGTTCATGAAAGTCATGAAAATTTTGACACCTCAAATAGTCAAATAGATTTCTACAAAAATAGAAAATACAATTTGGCGAGGTTTAGCCATTAAATGCTATTTTTACACTTAACTATGCTTCAAAATATTTAAATATTCAGAAAGTATTTAAATACTAAGTTTAAACTATTTAATTACGTTTGTTATTTATTATTTAAATACTTTTATCTTTGAAAAGTACTTAATATTTAAATACTTTCAATTTTTTGAAAGTATTTAGTATTTAATATTTAAATACTTTTTCAAAGTATTTGCCCAGCTCTGTTCATACGACTAGTTCTCTCTCCAGTTGGCGTAATAAGGTTTGTGTAGTATTAGTAAATAAGAAGATTTATTGAAACATAGCTTTTGAGTTTGAAGACTAACGAAGATCAAAATGCTCCTAGGTATTTTTTAATGGTAATTTAGACTTGTATGTTGTCAATATTTCCAATAGGCCAAATGTGATGGGAATTTAAATACTATCGTTAGTTAAAGGTAATAATTCCTGCGAATTAGAGTTTTACAAGGGTAGAATTATAATACATTATTCAACGAGCGTGTAATGATGGCTATTACATGTAAGTAGAATACTATACTTTTTCCACGACTACAGGAAGTTGCACTTTAAGGTAAATTTGCCGAAAATTATAATCGGGAGAAATGGTGAGATTTTTGTGGAAGAATACGAAGACGCACATTATATCGGTCATAACTTTTTTTATTTTAAGCAGGAGAAAAAAAATGACTTTTAGCTTAATCGATAATCTTTAATTAGGTTTCTTAACTTTCTTTCGGTGCCACTTTTAAACCTCCATATCTCCGAAAAAAAAAAAAAATACGGAATTTTTTTTTTTTTAAAACAGCAATTGTTGTATTCGACGAAAACAGCGTTGTAACGCCCGTTTCCGCAATCCGCAAAGAAAGCGAAACGTACAATCTTTAAACGTTCAAATCTATTTAATACTTAATTTAATGCGCCATACGATGTTATTCGCGTGGAAAGAGGTAGAATTGCATTTGATGCACATCGTGAATCGCACAGGCGAAGTCGAAAATTCGAGCCTACGGGAATGTACGAAAAGTGACATTTTTTTTGCTTTCGGCGAAATCGATAACCTGCTTATTATTAATAAAACTATCACTTGAAATCATTTTTTTATAACAAACTTGTGCAAATTAGTACATTTAAAGAAACCTACATATACAGGGTGAACCAAATTAGGTGAGATTTGAGGTTTTCTCTAAAATTATGGCAGATAGACAAAAACCAATTGGGTGTCCTGAGCTTGCTCTTCGAGAAACAAACAATGGCGTAAACCGCGATCGTCTAACTTTTTCGACCACCGAACTACAGAGCGTTTTTGGAAAATTGGCATTTTTGGATGACCTATATATCTCAATTATCAACTATCGAATCGAAAATCGAGTAACACATTCTTAAGGCACTTTTTTCAGTAGAATCCGTTGCTGATAAGAAGAAAATTATGCATGCTTCAGTATTCGAGATATACAGTGTGTCCCGCTTCGTACTAAGCCACCCCATTATAGCACATAATGAACTACCTTTGGAAGGTAGACCTGTTACTCAGTCTCTATTTCAAAGCCAACTGTGATGTTTTTAAAATGGGAATTTTGCAAAAGTAACATTAGCGATTGAGATAGAGGAAAACCGTATTTGGAAAAGTCGTTCAGAAAAATTAAGTAAGTTCAAATATTAATTTTCATTTAAAAATATTGATTTTTTTTTTTGAAAAATATTGTCAGAAAAATTCGAGGTTTGGGTTAGTTTAGTTAGCTTACGTTTTTCCTTTAATTAAATAAATTATCAACATTATGTAAAATGTTTTATTAAATTAAAAATTTCCAATTATTTTCTGGAATTCATAGCAATCTGGATGCCCTAAACTAACCCAAACCTCGAATTTTTCTGACTTGCAATATTTTTCAAAAAAAAAAATCAATATTTTTAAATGAAAATTCATATTTGAACTTACTTAATTTTTCTGAACGACTTTTCCAAATACATTTTTCCTCTATCTCAATCGCTAATGTTACTTTTGCAAAATTCCAGGCCTCCTACCACTATATTTCAATTTTTTTTTATGACATTTTATGATACAAAATTTGAGTTTTAATGCCTGAAAAACGAACTAAAAGCTATATTTTTTACAATTAATTATTTTTTATTTATTTGCTTTTATCATGTTTAGAGAATATTATTTAGGTATTATGCAAATCACAACTTACACACCTTTTTATTTATTATGAAAATACCTACTTTCTGTATATTGTTGCCCTAATCTGGGCACGCTAATATACTAGTTAGGTAAATACTTTAAAACACTCATTATTGGAGAACCAATCAAAACAACTACTCTTCTAGCTAATACTGACGAAGTATTGAATTACATGATAGGATTCTTAGCATTTTAAAGAAAAAAAATATATTGAAAATATTTCAATCATTTATTTACATTTAGTCATAATAAATAAAAAGGTGTGTAAGTTGTGATTTGCATAATACCTAAATAATATTCTCTAAGCTATATTTTATTAACAGTTTTTTTATTGAAAATGAAAATATGTTATATAATACTTTGTATTTAGGTAGTAACGTTATGTGAAAATCCTTTCTCTTTTGGCAATTGTTTTAAAAAATATTTCTTTAAATTAGCCCACTGTTTCAAAATTCGGGATAACAATTTTTTTAAAGAGAGCCATCGACTATTTACGTGCCAAAACGTGTTCCGTTTCAATGTCAGTAATCGATGCAATTACATCCAATTTTGATTAAGTATAGGAGATAAAACAAAATATTTACAAAATGAGTTGTAAGTATAATTTATTTACCTATATTTAAGGAAGAAATGCACATTTTGCGCAAAAGAGTCGAAATCAAACAAAATTCTTTTAAAACTCCCCAAATTTTAATGTTCTGATTTGCATTAAATTTTAAATTGGTTAGAACGTTCTCTATATACAATATTTTTTAAATAACCCCAAAGCCAAAATTCGGCAAAGGTTATATCGGGAGATCTAGCTGGCCACACAATAGGACCATTATTTCCTAAAAATTATATAAGATATCTGTCATATCTTCCCCAAATTAAGCATTTAAATAATTTCCTGTTTCATTTGATGTATGACCTGGGGCGCCATCGTGTTGGTAAATTAATCTTTGAAATTGTCTTACAGGCATATTGTCTACAAAGGGCTCTATTTCTTGTCGTAGAATGTTAATAAAATTTTCGGTATTCACATTACCGTGAAAACTATTATTTGGTATCCAATATAACCACACCATACACCAAATCCAAATCGTCCTTGACGATTAACTGTAGCGGTTACGTGCGGATTTTCATGAGCCCAATGGTGGTTATTATGCCAATTAAAAATTTCGGCACTGCTTATATGGGCCTCGTCTGTCCATATAATTGTTCCTTCAAATCCTGACACTTGATTGCACTGACGCAAAAACCAGTGGCAAAAATCGAGACGCCTTTGAAAGTCGTTTGGGTATAGATGGTGACTAATCTTAATTTTGTAGGGTTTGAATTTTTTTTTAAGCAACGCAACGCAGTTGTTTTTGGGATTCCTAAACTTTCCTGTATTTCGATTTATATTTTAGGATTTTCTCTTACAGTTTCTAAAACAATATTTTCTATAGCTTCTCTACCTGCTTTATTATATATTTTTGCTCGAGGTTTTTACAAATGATCCAAACTCTTTTAAATTTTGTTGTAGCCTTTTGAACAGTGGCGCAGCCAGAAAATTCATCTGGGGGGGGGGGGGGGGCAATAGAACCGGCCTCCCCAGAGGATGAGGAAAATTTTTCAGAAAATGGTTGAAAACGAATGTGTATTAATTACAAAATATTCATTTCAAGGCATAATTTAGATACTGCTTTGTACTGCTTCTTTATTTTTTGGCTCATGGAAGACGGCTTGGGGGGGGGGGCATGGCTCCCCCCCTGGCTGCGCCCATGCTTTTGAATATTTTTATGTCTGGCTGTCTCCTTTTTGGATATCTAAAAATATTGTTTAGACGGCACTTTTGGCACCCAGTTTTGCTGTCTATAACTTACCTTAAAATAAGGCTCGGAAGCTAAATTTGAATCTTCTCCGCATTCTATAAAACACTATATCTACTCTTATTAGGTTATATACCAATTAATGAACTGCTTTTGAATAATTAATAGTACCCATAAACAGATAGCGTGAGTTATTATAACTCACGCTGTACAGAGCCAATCACCTTTATCTTCATGCCTAGCCTGTCCAATCGACATAACGCGCGACACACGAAGGCGTGGCTGTGTCTGAGAGCGATGCGGTCAGATAGAACAGTTCATTATTATTGAGGGGAGGAAGGTATGATTTATCACGTTTGAATAATTTTGACGTTTTCAAAATTTCAAATCAAGTTAATAATTGCGTCAAAAATTATGAATTCTGTGAGTGAAGATGAACTGTTATGTAGACCGCCAGAATTAAGGAAAGTAGCTAATGAGACAATAGGTAATTTACTACCAGAAAAATCTCAGAACAAATACAAAAGTATGTAGGTACTAAAATTTATAGTTTTATCACAACTCAACCAGTTAGCACATCTACGACATCCTACATGCAACAAACACAAAAAGAGACAATAAACTTACATAATTCAGTCCCACATATTCAATTTGCTGGATCAAATTTTACAGTTAATTTTATTAATAAACCAACTGAGTAAGTTCAACAAAAATTTTTATAGGTATCATTGTTATGTTGAGATTTGTAAGTAAAAGTGTTGTTTCTGTATACTTGCAGTTAGATATTTATTGTTATAATCGTAGATAATATACTATTCCAATACGCGGTGACATAGAACGGTCTATTATTATTGAGGGGAGGAAGCATAGAACGGTCTATTATTATTATTGAGGGGAGGAAGGTCATTTATCATGTTTGAATAGTTTCGACGTTTACAAAATTTTCTCAATTTAATATTTATTGTTATAATCGTAGATAAGGTATAGTATTCAACTTGCGGTAATGGTAATAACTCACTTGATGAATTACAGCACTCGCCCACGGCTCGTGCTGCAAACTTTCATCTGCGTGAGTTATTACCCTTGAATAATATACTATAATCATATCATATTTTTCACCATTACTAAACTGAACCATTTTTAACAATGCTCACTCACAATTAACTCACAAATTAGTTTTTGACATTTACGATTATTTCGATTTTCTTTTTTTTTTTTACTATGACCTTCTCAATAAATATTGGAAATGCGATAAATATGCATAGATGTCAAAGGAAGACAATTCGAACATTTATTGTAGTTTAGTTTTTCCTATTTTTGGCAAAATTATTTTATATTATAAGAAGTGTTGTTGTTGTTAATAGTTTTCCATGGCCTCCTCACAAATATATTTCTTTTTAAAATTACCACTTTTTCTAGAGATAAATATGACATATATATCATTGGATAGCTAATTTAAGTTCTGATCGAATAATAAAATATTTTACAGGGAATTCGATTTAAAAAAACACAAGTTATGTCTATGAAATGAGGCATGCATCATTTTCTTCTTATCAGCAACGGATTCTGCTGAAAAAAATGCCTTAAGAATGTATTACTCGATTTTCGATTCGACACTTGGTAATTAAGATACAGAGGTCATCCAAAAATGCCACTTTCCAAAAACGCTCTGTAGCTCGGTAGTCGAAAGGACACCTATATTGGTTTTTGTCTATCTGCCATAGTTTTAGAGAAAACCTCAAATCCTTTCTAATTTGGTCCACCCTGTACATGACAGTTTGAATTGAGTTATGGTATACGCGATGTTTTTGAACTTTAAATCTTTTTTTGTGATTGATCCACAAAAACTGTTGAGTAATGAATATGAGCTCTTGTGATTGGCCCTAGCCCATTGTGTAATGGGCTCTGTAATGAGTCCTATCACTCGTTCAAAAATGTATCGATTATAATTAATGAATTATTCAATAGTAGTGGAAAAAGATAATTTAAAAACCATTTACTTATTCAGTTCATAACTGAGATGTTATTTTTATGATCGATATTAGGTAAAGCTCTAATAAGCCTACGGTAAGAAAATAAGTACTTTATAACTTAAGCAAATAATTTCAAATTGATATGACTTCATAGTCAGTTATTAAGAGGAAATTACGTAATTTTCCACTTCATGAAATTATTTTTGGCCTTAGTGGTTGGTCTATTTTGTTTATCGGGAGTAGATCATCCAGTATAACCCACGAATTATTGACTGTGAAATTACTGCAGTTGATTTGTTTCAATCGTTAGCGTACTCTATCGAGACACAATGGGTTGAAGCGCCAATTCATTTTCACAATAAATTTTATTGCATTTTTTTTGCTTTAAATGAACGAGTTCGCTAAATACTAGGCCGTTTTTAATAATTATGTACATAAATCAACGTAAAATAGAATAATCTCTTTCCCCACTACATTGTCGAAAATTTTACAAGTGTTGGTATTGGCACCTTCGCCATTTATTCGAAAAGCACTATCGCCTATATTAGCTTCCTAATCCTGAGTACTGCAGAAATAAAATCATTATATTATTCGAAGTCAATTTCACCAAAATTTGTAACAATAAAGCATTATTTGCAAATGAAACAAAAATAAATTTTTACCTAAGATAATTGAACATTTACTCGTACCAGAGGTACCGAAAGCGCATAATAAGTTATGTTTATTAAAATAAATGCTGAACATATCCACATGACATGCTACTGCATGATTGTGATCTATAAAAGAGTTTATTGAATAAAGTCATAATCATTTAGTAAGAATAGCAAAATTCTATACTTCAACAATATGTTAGAAGAAACGTCAAGTCAGTCCAGTACATTTGTATATACAGGGTATCAAATTTAAAACTCCCGGTGCCATTTTTTCGATAAATAAAAGAGATATTTGAATTCTGCAAAAGGTGTTTACTAGAATATATAAATGATATCAGTTTTGAGTAAAAACGGTGATTTTACAAACTGAGGTATAGATGGCGTTGCGACACAAAGAAATTATTTGATCCTAGGAATATTGAAATGAGGTGCAAGTGATGGGACATTACATTCTGCGCAACTTTTAGAATACGAACAATTTTCGAAAAATCACTGGTTTTTGAGATATTTAAACATCAATGTAATTTTTTTAAATATAAAAATCGTCATAACTTCTTTAAAATACATTTTAGACGATAAGTCCTTTGGGACATTTTTCATTATGAATCAGACTGATTTAAATGGTAATGAAACATATTTATTTCAAAACACAAAATAACTTTTTTTTTTAAAGTAAAACAAAGTTGGGGCTGCAGGTGCTATTTGGAAATTAAAGAATTTGATATTTCTGTTTATTGTGTATTGACTAATTTTTGAGTCATGTTTATGTTGTCTGTTCGACTAAATTTGACACTGTAAATTGTAGACATATAAAAAAAATGCGATTTTTGTTACTTGAAAAATTACATTGTTCAAATATCTCGAAAACCAGTGAATTTTCGAAATTTGTGTATATTAAAAAAGTTGCTTAGAATATAATTCTCCATCGCATACACCTCATTTCAACATTTCTAGGAATTTATTTGCATCGCAACGTCATCTATACCTCAATGTGTAAAATAACAATTTTTACTCAATACTGAAGGCATTCATATATTCTAGTGGATACCTTCTACAGAATTCAAATATCGCTTTTATATGTTTTAAGTGGGACACTCTGTATATTTGTAGGCAGATGTAAATGTGCTATTGCCTTGATATATTACGTAGATCAGAAGAACTTATAATTTTCAGAATTTTTCAAATGCAACTAATTTTTAAAATTTGAAATTAGTAAAAATTTTCAAAATATGTAATAATATAAGAAGTATAGAATATAATAAGATAAACGTTCTAAATAATTGGTGTTCTAAAATGATAAACAGAAAAGTTACAGGAGTTTTCAAAATTTACAGAGACAAAAAATTCATGGAGCTCCAAAACGGCTGGTATTTACAAAATTTTTTACATAGTCAAAATTATTCAATATTTATTCATTAATCTTATGAATCTTGTTTCAAGTTTCCAGCCATCGAAAAATAATTTCTCACCGCAGCGCCATCTCTGTGCACTGCGAAGGGACAATTCTAACTGTGTTATTTAAGACATTTTTTGGTGTCAATTATCCGCGATTTACAAATTTTAAGTATCTTTATTATTTTACGATATAATGACCCGGGGACTTTTAGCTGAAACACCCTGTATATGACTTATTATATAACTTATATAACTATATATGAGTTATATAATTTTCTGTCAGTTTCACGGCGTATCAGTCCCCATATAGGTTCAATATAGGGGATGTGACACGACTTCGCCTTCGAGCGAGTTTTTGGCAAAATGGCTTTTTGTCTTATTTGAACAAGGGGGTTTTCTCTATAACTATAACTTTGTCATTTGGAAAGGCCTGCATTTGGTTTTCCTTCTATTAGAGCAGCGAAACAGAGGTAAAATTGTGTCGTTTTTTTTATCAGCTTAGAACAAGATCAGACACAAGGGGGTATTACCAACAACATCATTTTACACATAAAAACACGAAATACGACATTTCTTAGTGGTCACAGATATTCTTATTTAAAAAAAGGTGTAAAATTTTGTGTAACATGCTATGAAGAAAATGAAGTCAATAGACTAAAAAAGTTTTTAGAAAAAAAAATGTTTTCATTATTAGCAATAGTTTGCTAGTTACGAATTTTTTAGTATGGAGGAATTGTCGAAGCGTACGCGTGCGGCACATAAGAATAATAATGATTATGTATTGTGTGTAACGGAACTTTTTATTATTATTTTTTTATGTTTAGGACTGTTTTATCACGTTTTAGGATCTGAAAGGATAACTTATTTTTTCCAGTGGCGCATTAAGAACTAAGGTTGAAGGCAAAAAGGAATTAAAAATCTTAAATAGAGTATATGGGATAAAAATGCATTGCATTGGGACCTCGGAAACGGTAAAAAATAATATTATAGTAAATGGAAAAAAAAGTTGCGCAACTAGAGGGCTAATAAAATTCTATAAACAGAAGTTTAGGAAAAGTAATAATTTTGGAGTGTTTTGATAAAAAGTAAACTATCGAGTTTTCCTTTATTTTGCATTATTATTGGAGCTAAATAGAAAAGACAGTTTCTTAAAGCACTTTTTTTTTTAACGTGACAATCTTAATATTTGTATCCGACATTTCCCGTGTCAGAGTCCCTATCCGAAACTACCATGCATTGCATTTTTATCCTAGATCCACACAATAACTGATTAACGTGTTTTTTCGCCTAAATTAGGTAACAAAAAAGAAAAAAATATCCTAAATTAAGTCTCTTTTAATTTCCGCAGCCATAATTATAGAAACCCTGTTTCCATAGCTTGTGCACAAGTTTATCGTTCTCCTCTATTACTACGCCACATAAAATCCACTCCATTTTACGATGAAACTTAGATTGCTTTTTATCTTAAATATTTTTTTAGCAGATAATCCACGCACAATTCGCACAATGGCCATACGTTCTACAATATTATACAAGTGGTAATAAGGGAAAGAATATCGTTACACATTTTACTTCCACATCCAGTGTAAGTACAGTATCGACAAAAACATTTTTGAAAATTTTTATTGTCCAAATAGGCTTAGAATGCCATGAAACGTCGAGATTTTAAGTTTGAGCAAAAAAAATTCTGTCTGTCGGACTGTCTGTAACTTTTTTTGTGCGCACGATTACTCCGGAACCGTTTAAGATATTGACTTGAAATCTGGTACACGTACCATGTATTTTAACGAGATCTGGAACTAGATTATTCCGTTAAAAGTCCATAAAATTGGTATGTAGTATATATAAGAGAAGCTAAGGTCTCAAAATATTTTTGGCATTAACCGCCTCCATTACCAACTCCCACCCCATTATTCAAAGGGGCGAAAAAAATAAAATTGTCATTTAGTGTGTGTACAAAAACCAAAGGCCTCAAAATGTTTTTTACTTTATCCACCACTACTACCACCCCCCCCCCCCCCCCTTCCACCACCCTCTGCCCCACTACCGATGTGGCATATCGTTTTATAGGTTTTTAGGGTAGACGGTTTCAAATAGTTTATTATTAAAGTTCCATAAACAATTATTTCCACATTAAAATTTTTTTCGTTGTGAGAGACTTGGATAGAATATCAGGATGTGGCAGTAGTGATTCCTTGGGCAGCGGTTTTATAATTTGACCTTCGACGAAAACGAATAACGTTGATCGTACACCGCCCTGAGACTAGTTAGTTTTAGTGGACGCGGGCGTATTAATACTCAATTTCTGCAATTCGCGCGCTCCAAAAAAATCACTGTACCTAAAATATCAAAGACACAATAAGAATTATGCTATCAAACATTTTTTGGTCTTTTGGCTTTATTTTCTTCGCAGCATGTTATACAAAATTTCCAAAAACAAAAAAGTTCCTCGCTTAGTGAAAATTTGACTGCGTATTTTCTGAACTTTCAAGGTTATCTAAGTTTTTAACATTCTTAAAAATGTTTTAATTAACAAAACTATACACAGACGGAAGCGCTTAAGTGTGTGTTTTATAACAAAAAAAGTTCATGTGGATATCTCCATTCGTTTTTGAGATATGGCATTAGATGTTCAAAAAAACATGATTAAAAAAAACAAAATTTCACATCTTTTTAAAAATAACGATGTCCGTGACCACTAAAAAATGTCGTATTTCATGATTTCTAATGAACATCGACCTACTTAACGAAATGGTATGTCTCAGTTTGTTCTAAGATTAAAAAAAAAAACTCGTGAAGGAAGCGACTTTTCCCTTGTTTTTTACTTCACTATATCGCTTCTACTGATTATCCAACTTACTCGTCCAATTTACGAGCCGTTGGATGAATCCAAATTTGTTTTATTCGAGAAACCGCCCTTGTCCATTTTTACTAATTTTGGCCAAATAATTGCCTAGAGACGCTACGCGCCCTTGTCACATATTTCGATGTTGCCCTTTTAGTTCATCGTATCATTAAAATTTTGAATGATATCCACAATGACTGTATCTCTGGTTTCATTGTGTTTTGTGGAACGATTAAAAAATTGAAAATATTCACAAATATTTTCATATATTTTTGGCGTACTTCTTAAAAAGTATATTATTTTTTTTCCTTGTCCATAAAAATATCTGTGTTAATGTTTTATTATAATTTATAATGAAGATTAGAACAACTTATTGGTTTTTTAATTGCTTTGTTTTATCACGCTACCCCATGGTAAGTGCGATGTTAGTCCTAATGAATTAATATGGCTTATGATATACCGTTGAAAAGACGAAAAAACACTCTATTTAATGCCAATATTTCACGCCTGTTTCATTATTTCTTTTTACACCCAGAAGAGTAAATCTCAAAATTCCGAGGTTTTTAAAAAATTTTGTTAGTACCTCGCTGAAAGGCATCTTGCAAATAAACTTCACCTTCCTTCCTTTTAGTCACGACTTTTGGGACACCCTGTATATTCAAAACACTTCGTGAGTACCTCACCAACAAAATCGTATGCACTTATTAGTTGATTAGATGTATGAAAGTGTATAAAAAGAATGAAGTCTGTGGTCAGATTTACAGCGATCAATACAGAAATACGAACTTGAAAAAACGAATTTTCTAATCTAATATAATTTTATTAGCTATTCAAATAATCAATGAAATTCATCTATGATTTTAAATACATCAGTTGTCACCTACAGAAAAATATTTATATGGACGTTTTAATCCTTTACATATATTCAGGTGACACTGAATCAGAAAAATATATAGCCAGTAATGCTGCTAAAGATATCTGTAGTAGAAATATAAGTTGTGTTAGCTTTTCAACTCCGAACTCGAATTTAAAGCGAAAACCTTTCTATTGTGTCAACGTGGTACGTGTCTCTTTTACAAAAAGATATATAAGGTTTTCCTACGCTTTTCAACACAATAATTATGGTTTTAAAATCAGAGTTTTCATTTTTTAAAACCTGTAACGCTAACGAGTCTGAACAATCCAACAAAAGTCATAAAATTCTGAGAAGGTATTGGGTTGTTCAAATAAGAACGTCGATTACAATTTTTAATAAACTAATTCAGTACTAAAGTTAATAAAACCAAACTCCTACGCCAAGAGTTCAACTCTGTAAACAGTATATATGTTGTATCCGGAAAGAAAGGAATAAAATTCATATTTTTCTTTTACTTTGTTTAAAAACAAGCAAAAACAAGTTAATTAGTATATGAAAAATGTCACCTTACCAGAGTATTTTTTGCCATGTTTGACACAGCTCTGCTGTGACGTCATCAAAAAACAAGACCCCTACATTTAATGGTATAAATTGATTTAAAGACGAATTCAGTAGTATAAGATTATTATATTTACTTTTATGTAACAGTTAATGGGAATTAATTTTGGGGTGCTGAAAACGATTCCGTCATCCGTTTTGGCGAAAAATCTAGGGAACACATTAAAAAACAACCCTTATTTGGGGGTGACATTGGAATTGATATTAGTCTAAATACTAAGTTTGGATAACTAAGTAGAAAAAGAAGTAAAAAAACACATTCACCCCTTCAACTCGCCATTCCCTCACCACCTCTAAGAAGGTACTATAGAAGGTACCATAGTAGCTACTATAACTACTATATAGTTATTTACGTGGTAAAGGGTGGAAACCGTCTTTTTTACTAATTTTGGGGTGTTGAATACGAATCTGTCATCAAAATTTGCTAAAAACATCGGGAAGACAGTAAAAAACGACCCTTTGGGGGGGTGGCATTGAAATTGATTGATTGACTTGCAACAAAAAGTTATTCTTTAATGCAGGAAATTGTTTCAAAATACTCATTTTCGTTAGGTAAGTAAAAAAATAAGCAAAAATTCTAAATTCACTCCTCCCCCTTCCCCTCATTTTCCTCACCCTTCACCACTCATAAGAACGGTGTAAGTTACAATATCTAATATACGGTTATTTATTTATTTTTAAAAAACCGAAACTCCTCGTTAAATGGCTATTATCAGGTTATAATGTGATTACTTCTGAATACTCCTACACCCATCCCCACCATTAAGGTGGTGGATTTTATCTTTTTAGAGTATTTATTGGTTATTGCAAAAGAAATCCCTAATCACCCAGTTTGATGTTTTTTGATCATAATAAGGTGATTTAGTCAATTCAGACGAATATCTCACCCTTGAATATTTCTCACACTTTTGGGGTTGGGGTGTACGGTGTGCATATCACTCTCCAGAAAATATTACTTGTTTTTATAAAAATCATGCAACATTTTTTAAAGGGGATATTGACACACCCCCTCCCTAGAGGGGTAAGAATTATTCAGGAGTGATCTGAATAGGCTTAATATGATAAAAAAACATCCAACTGAGTATTAGGTTTTTTTTGTAATTAAAACCGATCAATATCCCTGAGAAGGTGAGACCCACCCCTTTTAGGGGTGGGTAAGGAGGCATATGAGTATACTCAGAAGCAATCAGATTATTATATTCTGATAGCAACCACTTAATGAGGTGTTCTGGTTTTTAAAAAAATATGTAAATAACTATACCGGGTGGCCCAGAAGTACCTACCCCCCACTTTTTTCTACAGTTAGGTACAATATAGGTATCAATGGCTACATTTTCACCATTCGGTGGTAAAAAAATCACTTCCGGTATGGCCGGAAATTGACACAACTTTCTTATTTTAAATAGCACCCTGTATATTTAAGTCAATTTTCTCATAAAGGTGTAATTTCTCTTTCCAACGCTTTTTTCAGATTTAAAATCGGATGAAAAATAACCGTGGGAAGGGCATTTATTTGCTATTTCTAGTTGGCTTTGGAATTCAGGAACAAATTTAAAAAATTTCGAAGTAGGCTTTGAATTTGAATAAAAGACTTTACTCAACAAATTAAACGTAAATTTTTTCCCAGTTTTCCATTTCATGGAATTTCAATTTGTCATAACTCCAATTTTTCAAATAGTACCCTGTATTTTTTTCAGATGGAGTGGTAAATTTGCTATAGACTGGTTTTTCCCGATTAAAAATTGAATATAAATTAAAATAAATATTAAGCTTTCTGTAGAAGCGTTTCGAATTAAGAGTCCTTATCAAGCTTAATATTTATTTTATTTATATACAATTTCTAATCGGGAATCGGGAACCTAAAGCAAATTTACCACTCCATCTGATAAAAAAATAAAACATTATTACTATTTGAAAAATTGGAATTTCCATGAAATGGAAAAATGGGAAAAACATTTCTAAATCCAAGAAAATGAACAAAATAGGCAAATTTTACATTTAATTTGTTGAGAAATACCCTTTTATCAAAATCCAAAGCCTACTTCGAAATTTTTTAAATTTGTTCCTGAATTTCAAAGCCAACTAGAAATAGCAAATAAATGCCCTTCCCACGGTTATTTTTCATCCGATTTTAAATCTGAAAAAAGCGTTGGAAAGAGAAATTACAGCTTTATGAGAAAAGTGACTTAAATATACAGGGTACTATTTAAAATAAGAAAGTTGTGGCAATTTCCGGCCATACCGGAAGTGATTTTTTTACCACCGAATGGTCAAAATATGGCCATCGATACCTATATTTGATTTCCCAAATTTCAGAATTTTATTTTTAAAACTGAAGAAAAAAGTGGGGGGTAGGTACTTTCTGGGTCACCCGGTATAGTAGTTATAGTAGCTTACAACCTTCTTGGGGATGGTGAGGGAATGGCGAGGAGGGTTGAAAGGTTGAATTTGGTTTTTTTACTTCTTTTTCAACTTAGTATTTAGACTAATATCAATTCCAATGTCACCCTCAAATTAGGGTTGTTTTTTAATGTGTTCTCGAGATTTTCGCCAAAACGGATGACAGATTCGTATTCAGCACCCCAAAATTAGTAAAAAAGGATGATTTCCACACTTTACCACGGATGGGCCAAAAAAAGCCTTTTTTTTGTAAATAACTATATAGTAGTTATAGTAGCTTCTATAGTACTCTCTTGGGGGCGGTGAGGGAATGGCGAGGATGGTTGAAGTGGTGAATTTGTTTTTTACTTCTTTTTCTATTTAGTTATCAAAACTTAGTATTTAGACTAATATCAATTCCAAATAAGAGTTGGTTTTTAATGTGTTCCCGAAATTTTTCGCGAAAACGGATGACGGATTCGTTCAAAATTAGTCAGATTCCACACTTTATCACGGATGGCTTAAAAAAAGCTCCCTTTTTTAACATTGTTCTCTATTTTATGAAAGTTCAAAATTGTTAACGGTGGTCGTTGAGAGTCTTGATAAATGGTAGATTTAGTCACAAGTAAATAAAATAAATAAATAAACGTTTATTGCGCACAAAATAGATTACACAAAAGGAAGAGGTTAGCCTAAGCTATCTTCCACTATTACAATTCAAGAAAACTTACAAGTGATAGTGAATTCTAAACAGTTATAATACTAATAATAAAAAAAGAGAGAAAAAGCGAATAATTTTCAGGTGACGCTGTATAACTACAAAATGAAATGAGTAGGAAGCTATAAAAAACATCTTTTCTCTCGGGAGCGTTCAGTTTTTTCTTTAACCAAACTTCCTTCCGGCCTGTGAGAGATTCATGTAAACGGTCTTTATATGATGGTAAAGTTGATTCTGGGCCCTTAATTGTTTAGAAAGTTTTAGCAGTTTTAGCGCACGCAAAGGTAATAGCTGGAATTTATAAGTGTGCCATTGTCCTTAGACTATAAATTTGCGTTTTATTCTGCGATTTATTTATCGAGAGTTTACATTTCGATTCACATCAGGGCCAGGGGTGTTAAACGCAGTTAAACGAAAACACAGTTCGAGAGAAAATTCAATATAAATTATTATGTATTTGGTAGAAGTTATAAATTATAAATTCCAACTAATAATACATACAGCAAGAAGTGGAAGGATTATTGAAACAAATGTAAAGGTATTTTAATTCCATTTTCCAGGTTTTCTATTATACACGGCAGCTAAAATTGTCTCTTTATATTTCATCGGCTGATGGTACATCCAAAAAAAACGCTGCCCAAGGAATCACTACTTCCACATCAAGATTTTCTATCCAAGTCTCTCACAACGAAAAAAATTTGTATGTGGAAATAATTGTTTATGGAACTTTAATAATATAATATTTGAAATCGTCTACCCCAAAAACTCATAAAACGATATCCCACATCGGTAGCGGGGCGGGGGTGGTGACAGGGGGTGGTAGTGGGGGTGGGTGAAAAAAAAATATTTTGAGGTTTTTGGTTCTTGTACACACATTAAATCACAATTTTTTTTCATCCCCCTTAATAATGGGGTGGAGGTGGTAATGGGGGGTGGCTAATGCCAAAAAATTTTTTGAGACCTTAGCTTCTCTTGTATATACTAAATAACAATTTTATGGACTCTTATTTACTTGATTTACCTATTTATCCCCAATTTACCCCCAACCCTTCGACTGAATAAGATGAAAATATAATTTAGTTCCAGATCTCATTAAAGTGTACCAAATGTCAAGTCAATATCTTAAACGGTTCCAGAGTAATCATGCGCACAAACAAAGTTACAAACTGACAGACAGACAGACTGACAGACAAACAGACCGACAGACAGAATTTTTTTTCGCTCAAACTTAAAATCTCGACATTTCATGACATTCTAAGCCTATTTGAACAATAAAAATTTTCAAAAATGTTTTTGTCCTTACTATACTTCCACTGGATGTGGAAGTAATAAAGGTGCTCTTTTATATAAAATTTCCCATTTAAAGGGCTATAATAAATATCAGTTTTTCTACCGCCTTAAAATATACATTTATATTTTCAATTTAGATATAGCCCGTCTGGACACCAGTTTACATAGTATAAGTCAACCCACTCTTCTGCTTTAGGGAGTAGTGTCAGTATTTTGCAGCTAACTTTTTTATTTTTTACATTTTTCTAAACAAATATTTATTTTACGGAAAATAAATTTTATTTTGAATTTCTCTTGCTATAGTAGTAGTAGTAGTAGTTTATTCATTGTGTGTGACAATGCAGTATCGTTTACACTCGTCAGATACAAAGATGAATATGGACACTTACGTAAGATAAAATAAAAACAAAGGCATAAGAACATCAATATAAAAGTACTACAATTGAAGAGCTAAGTGGATAAAGGTGTTATGTCACAAAAACACGTTATTGAGTAATTTAACTCGAAAGTTTTTAGGCGAGAACTTTTTTGTTATAACGACTATATAGCTTGCATTTTGCGATGATATTGACAATTGATGTACTTTTCAGAGACAAATAACTAAAGTTGTCAGTTGTCATTATTTTCGAAAATTTAAAAAATTAATGTACATAACACCTTTATCCGTTCATAAGTTTCTCTGAAATGAATAAGGAATTAGTGAATAAAAGTGTTAAGAAATTAAACATATTTTATTATTATTAAAACATTGTACAATTTTTAGGTAGTCGGACAGGACAGTTCTACGGTTTTGAGCCACAGTTTGGTCATTTCCAAGTATGTTGTGATAATACGGCCTTACCATTCATTTATGAATAGTAATTGTTCTTTAAGATTGGCCAGTTTTCCTACACTTAGGCTGCCCTTGTTTTCATTAAACACCGTTAGAGCAATACCGTCGGAATTTATCTTATGCATATTCCTTTTCTTTAAAATATCGACTTTGTAAAATGGAGTTATTTCATCTAGTGATGTAATAGTAGCACCCATAGGTGCCATTTTATACCGTCGCGAAAATAAACCTTTTCATTGTTCAAGTTTTTCTTCCTGTTGTACAAATCGAGTTTTGAGGCAATTCCATCAATATCCTTGAAATGATTCTTCATATCTATGACAACGGCGTCTTTGGGAGTTCTTAAAATTTCTCGATACTGGTCCGGAACGTAGATGTTTTGATGTTTCCTTAAAATTTTCTCGATTCTGCCAAAGTCTCTGTCTGAATCTAAATATGAATGTCCCACCTCCGAAAATGTATGGTCGATAACTTTAAATTCTCTCTTTAAAATCAACAACTGGTAAAGTGTAACGATATTGAAGTTTTTATTTTGTCCACCACAGGAGTCGGGCCATATTATAATGTGATCGATCTTTTCTTGGAAATATTCATTGTAAATGTGAAAAGGTATGTAAGCAACTAGCAATTTCTAGGCTTTCACGGCCGGCCATATCTTCAGTCCATGTGAAAAAGAACGGTTTTTTTTTCAGTATGCCTCAATGTATGTATGCCAAGGTTGTAAAACTACATTTGACGAAGGTAAAATGCTTTCGATGTACTTAATTTTGGCAGCGGCATGGTTTGCTGAAGATCTAAAGTAAGAAAGCAAATCGTTCTCTCTACTGTAACTTTTGCTCCGTCACGCTTTTGTTGTTCGAAAGCTAGTTTGTGAATTTCTCCGTATTCTTTAGTATTATTTCCAGCATCACATTTGGGAAAAAATGTGAGTCATTTCATGATCTCAATGAAACAATTTTGAATATCATGGACGTAATTTCAGCATTTTTATTGGGTAGGCAGGGATTTTTTACAGATAACCCAATAGATGTAAGCATAGCGAACCCTGTAATTCTTAAACGATAAACTTACAAACCCAAATGACCCTTGACTTGATTGGCGTAATTATCATACTTATTATTTTTTCCGCAAGAATTTCGGAATTCGCCAGATTTGCCTTAAACAATTTAATGCTCTTTCAAAATATTGGGTGGGAAGAAGCCATACCAGATATCAGTTTTGCTCTTGTCATAAAAATTTCTACGGTCCAGCCCTCTTCTACTTGTCAGCATAAAAATGTTTGTACAAAAATCAACACCGCAAAACGTCACTTTCCAGTATTTCTGATTTACAGATTAATTTGCTAGAATACTTTGGTAAATTCGTATTTTATTATTGCATTTTATATTGATAATGTTTTGTTTTTAAAACATTATTAAAACTTGCCTGGGAAGAAATTGCCACTATGTGACTGATTTCTGCTGAATTGCCAAAAGGTATACATGTGTTTACAGCAATTAGATACTCAAGTACCATCTCGACTCTTGTACCATTTCATACCATTTCGAAATTGAACGAAATGAATATATGGATTAAAACACTATAAGCACTATTTCCAAATATCAGCCAATTTATAAACATCTTACATGATTCATGAAATCGTTTATTTATTGCCATTTGTAATATCAGTTTACTACGACTGACCATTTTCACTATAATAGTAAGAAACACTTAACACAACTTGTCACATTAATGTCAATATAACATAACTTTAAAAGCAAAGTGTTTTGGATTAAAACAATTTAATATCGCACAGTAATGGATAAAGGTGGTATGTGATCATGACACCTTTATCCATCAAATTATATAAAAACCATATGTACATAACACCTTTATCAAACATTAAAACGCATTTAGGACAGGTTTATTATCCCAAAAACGTATTGAAATGATAGATTATAAGTTAAAATAGTTGTCTGTGTAGAAATATCAAAATTTTCAAAAATGTCACATAACACCTTTATCCACTTAGCTCTTCAATTATAAACTGGAATATAACATTAAAATAACACAAGTAAGATCAGCAATACAGACAATTACATTTAAAAACAATTAAATTACGTGAAAAATTCATCAATCTCATAAAAGACATTTTCTTTAAGAAAATTTTTTACTTTCTTGGCAAACGCAATATCCTTCAGTGTTTTCCAGCTATTTGGCAGTAGGTTGTAGAATTTTACCGATAGATATCTAAATGAATTTGTTTCTAGTCAGACGGAAAAAAGGAACTACAACAGATTCATTTCATGTTTTGTATCAATTTTGAGTTTGGTAATGAGACAGATGATTTCTAGCAAAAGAATATATAATCGTTTTCTGCGCAATGGAAATAACGAACAAATCACTTTTTGAAGCATTTTAAAATTTCATGCATCTTTCCCATTGCTGAAGTGGGAAACTTGTCACCAAAGACCAGTATTATGCATTAATATCCATGAGGATAAAACTGGGCAGTACAGCAGATCCCTTATGATCCCTTATAAACTCCAGAGTGTGATAACTCTGCATTCCTGCATATTTCCATCAACGATAACGGGAAGTAAACCTTAAACGAGAATTCGATATCCACAAGTAAAACTGCGCAGAAAACTTATAATGGTAAATGGTTTAAGAATCTTTAGTGTAACAGTCTGACAAATGCCTTAGAGGTATCTAAAGTCAACACTTGGGACTCTCCAAATCTCTCGATTGCGTCATTCCATATATAGGATAGAAAGTGCTTCTGAAAATTGGATCTGTTTGTAGTGGAGAAATTAATTTCCTAAAGATATGGTATCCATAACGCCTTTATAGGATTTTTTATTTAATGAAAATATCAAGTCAATCTGTGAAATGCATTTTTACTGTTTTGTTTCTGCCTGCGAAAGATATGTAATTTAATGCAATACATTTTTAGCTGGGATGGAAAATTGTTACACATTTAAATTAATTTTGTAAATGTTTATTACTCTTCATTCAAATAGAGAAATATTTCAGTCTTTTTAGAAAATTATAACTTTTTCTTACCTCATATTTGAATAAAAAGCATTGTAAAAATTTCATGACCAGACACAGGATTTTTGAGAGAAATATATACTTTTACTAGATAAGAAACGGCGAAGGCTAGACGGAGTAAAAACGTAAACATGGCAATAAAATATTTTATATTCTTAGAATAAGCCCCCTGATATTTAATATTTGAACTTTCGGACCTTAAACCTACATAAATATTTTACGACGCAATTGACCTGATCCAGATTGAACAGTTGAATAGATATTCCTTTTCCGATTATTTAGAGTTACAAAAATGCCTTAAAACTGTACCAATTTAATTAAATGTATATAGAGGGGCAGCTGGCTGCAGAAAACCTGGCCGATCAAGTAACAGAATGAAATGTTTTTAAAATATTAGTATTTACAGCGACCATAAGAAAAATCATTTTGTGCCTGGACAGAATTTGTTCACAAAAGTTTTGTATGTGCAACCATACCAATGGAATTACTCTTAAAATTTAGTATTTACAGAGTAAAAAAAAATATACGTTTGTGCCTCGTTAAATCTTGTTCCAATGCCTTGGCACGAAATTTTTTTTATTTATTTATTTTTTTTTGGTTTATTACTGTACCTATCGAGTAACAGCTTCAAACTACAACCAAATTAAAGTTTAAACATTTTTCTGTTAGAACAAACATTTGTGCCCCGTCTATGCCTGTTAGAAATACCTGGCACAAAACTTTCTATTCCTCGAAGTCTTATGCTATTACTCAGTGGCGGCTGGTGAAATTTCAATATTTTTTTTCTCGTCTGTGGCGCATGGGACCCATACGAAACTTGGGAAATAACATCTAGAGAAGCACTTCTCTAATGACCCCTAAAAAATTTTGAAAAAGCAGTTTGCGAAAAAATTTTTGAAAATTCGCTAGCCTCCCCTGGGTCTAGGGACCCCTGTTTACTTTTTTTTTTTTTGTCATATGCATTTGACTTTTCATAAAAATGCATCGACAGATTTTGGAGTTTGTGAAAATATTTTCATTACTAACTGAGATACAGCGAATTGAAATATTGTAATTTGTTAAATTGTAAATTACAAAATTTCAGTTCATTGTATTTCAGTTAGTAATGAAAATATTTTCACAAACTCTAAAATCTGTCGATGCATTTTTATGAAAAGTCAAATGCATATGACAAAAAAAAATAAAAGTAAACAGGGGTCCCTAGACCCAGGGGAGGCTAGCAAATTTTCAAAAATTTTTTCGCAAACTGCTTTTTCAAAATTTTTTAGGGGTCATTAGAGAAGTGCTTCTCTAGATGTTATTTCCCAAATTTCGTATGGGTCCCATGCGCCACAGACGAGAAAAAAAATATTGAAATTTCACCAGCCGCCGCTGCAGTATTACTGATACAACCTATTACAGAAGTATTCAGGGATAAACAAATAATGATTTCAAAAAAATAGTTTTCATTTATTTGGATATTTTACAAAGTATAGATACATAATACAATGAAATTTTTCTCATATACCGGGTGGCTCAGTCGATAGGGACACTCTTGTAACTTTTGAATAGGCGAATATATATTTTTTTAAATTTGGTGGAGTGATATGAGATGAAAATTCCAATTGGCCGACTTTCGGTTTCTATACAATTTACATGGAAATCAAATTTTTAAATGGGACAAACTATATATCTTTGCAGCTTTGGATCCTGCTGACCCTCAAAAATTATTCTGATTTTCAAAAAATATTAAAAAAATATTATCAAAACATTTTTTCTTGCAATTATAAATTTAGTAGAAGAGATTATGCATATAATTTTCTTAGAAATTCAAGATCTAATTAAATAACAGGTTGTCCCATAGGAGTTTCATTAAAAAAAAATAGTTTTCATTGAAAAACCAATATTGTTGAACCTAATGAAGAATAAATAAGAGATAATATTTTAAAGAAACTTGCAGACTCATTTTTAACAATTTTGGCAAAATCGCGGCCTTCTATGATTAAAACTAAAAATTAAAAAATCTATATTTTTTGAAAATCAAAATATTTGAAGGTCAGATCATATGAATTTTTTTTTAATGCCTTATTTATATTAACGTCCTGGCGAAGTTTAGCTAATGCTACTCTACCACTTAACCAGGACGGCCGAGATGAGATACGGTCACCAATCCATGTGACGGATTCGCCCTGCGTACTTAACTTCGCCGATCGAGGTCCGGTCACTGAAACCGGTACCGTACCTCACCCCACTTTTGCCAGTAGGATCCAAATATGCAAAAATATACAGGTGGTCCCATTTAAAAATTTGATTTTCATGTCAATTACATCGAAACCGGAAGTCGCCCATTTTGGTTTTTTACATCATATAATTGAAAATTTCATCCCACATCACTGCACCAAATTTGAAAAAAGTCGATTCACCCACTCAAAAGTTACAAGAGTGTCAAATCAGCTAAGCCACCCGGTATACTACAATGAAATTTATAAAAACTTACATATCTTTCTATTGTTATCAAACATCGTCATCATTATTATCGTTATGATAATCGTCATTATCATTATCAATTTCATTATATTCACTTCATCAAGCTCTACCATAACAATGTCCTCAACTAAAAGAAATGTTGGATCACCTTCGAACTAAAACGGTTCAATTTTATTGTCATTAACTGCTCATCCGCATTGTTCTGTTAAGAAATTGACGTAGTTTGCTTCTGTAGCATTTTGCCACATTGAAGTTGCATAAATTGTTCGTAAAATCTTTTGTTTCAGTGATTTCCAACATGGAAACTGAACAACGCCAACTGGTCTTTATTCAGTAGTTTAGTAGAAGACAATATAATACACCTTCACACACACGAGGATATTAACAAAACGCTAGATGAATTTACAAACATCATACTAAGAGCAGCAGAACTATCAGTGGGTAAAACGAAACAAATAAAAAACCATACTCCAGTACCTTGATGGAATAAAGAATGTGAAGAAGCTATAAAACAGAGCAAAAAAGCTTTCAACTTATACAAGAGACATAAAACGACTGAAAATCTCTTAGCATTCAAAAATCTTAGCATTCAAAAATGAAAAAAGGAATCGTGGGTTAAATATGTATCAAGTATAAACAGCTCAACGCGCCTCTCCGCAGTCTGGAATAAAATCAAAAGGATAACAGGATCAAACACCTACAATGGAATTAATAACCTCACACAGGAATACATCCAATCAAGAAATAACAGAGTTTTTAGCAGACACATACCACAAACATTCCAGTAACGCAAACTATGACCAAAACTTTTTAGCATACAAAATCTCCGAAGAAAGACACGAAACCAACCATGCTCCTCCAAATGATGAACCAATTAATTTACCTATAACCAAAACTGAACTTGATGGTGCTCTGAGTGTTTGTAAAAATACTAGCCCAGGTCCAGATGACATACCATTTATATTTCTTCAAAAGCTACCAGAATTTGCCAAACAGTATCTGTTACGTATACTAAATATTATATATGTAGAAGGAAAATTTCCTCAAATGTGGTCCAAAGCTGTAGTAATACCTATACTTAAACCTAGCAACACGAAGTCCAGCCCTGAATCATACAGACCAATCTCATTAACATGTACTATGTGTAAATTACTCGAAAAAATTGTCAACAAGACACTAATGTGGTATCTGGAACAAAATAAATTGCTAATCGGAGAGCAAAATGGTTTTCGAAAACTACAGATAACATAATAGACATGGAGATTGAAATACATGAAGCTTTTGCAAATAAACAAAAATGCATAGCGATATTTTTCGATATAAAAAAGGCATACAACACTGCCTGGAGATATGGCATCCCTCAAAAACTACAGTCTTGGGGTATAGAAGGTAACATTATAACATTCATCAACAATTTTCTTAACAACAGAACGTTTTACGTTCGAACAAATGGTACAATCTCTCAAGAAAGACAACAACAAAATGGAATTCCATAAGGATCTATTCTTAGCGTAACTCTTTTCCTTGTAGCAATCAATGACGTAATCAAGAACATAGAGATGCCTGTCAATGCGAGATTATACGCCGATGACCTTGTACTGTTTTTAAAGGGAAAGAACCTAACTACAATGCAACACGTATTACAAAAAGACCTCAATAATAACATACAACATTGGTCAAACACCACTGGCTTTCAATTTTCTACGACCAAAACTAAATGCATGATCTTCTACAAACAAATAGAGCCAAGTACACTAACACTAACCCTTAATAATGAAGATTTAAAATTTGTAAGCAACACCAAATTTCTAGGCATCATATTTGACCAGCAGCTCATTTGGGAACTTCACATCATGTCAAAAGGGAATAAATTTGTTAAAGGTCCTATCCAATTACACTTGGAGGGCAGATAGCACAACCTTACTCCACATATACCACGCCCTTATAAGAGCCAAAATTGACTATGGCTCCATAGCCTACTGCACTGCAAAAAACTCTATACTTAAATCAATAGACACCATCCACAACGCAGGAATAAGAATTGCCCTTGGAGCATATTGTACAACCCCAACTGAATCCCTGTATTGTGAATCTGGAGAACCCTCCCTTACGATGAGAAGTCAGTATCTCAGTCTATCATATGCAGCAAATATGTCAGCCAACCGTGAAAACCCCACACACAAAAACACTTTCGCAAACCGCTTTAGAAACATCTATCAAAACAGGAAAAGAACAAAGCCCCCATTCTATGAGCGAATAAACAGATACCTGGTTAACTTGAATGTAACTCTCCCCAATACTTATCCCTTGAATATCAAAACCCACCCTCCATGGACAATCCCCTTACCCCCATATGACACTCAGCTAACACGATATAATAAACAGGACACCAATCACGACGTAATCAGAAAACATTTCTTTGAAATAATCGACAAGTACCCAGGATACAGCAAAATTTAAACAGATGCTTCCAAAACGAAAGAAGGTGTCGGCGCGTCATTTATAACCACCAACACAACACATCAATTTAAGTTACCAGCAAACAGTAGCACATTCACAGGCGAAATGTATGCCCTAATGCAAGCGTTGAAATATATTAACAACCACAACAATCGCAGAATTCTATTAATACGGACTCTCTGAGCGCTATCCAAGGAATTGATCAACTGTATCCCAATAACCCCATATTAAACTTAATTAAAGAAGAACTCCACCTCGTACAAGAGAACAATAAATCAGTTATATTTATGTGGGTACCTTCTCACATTGGGATACTAGGTAACGAGCAGGCCGACAGATTTGCACGAGACGTTATTTCAAGCTTAAATTCCATGATGGACAGTTTTTCTAAGACTGAACCAGCTAAGAGTAGCAATGCCAAGAATTTTAGCACTGTTACCTTTAATTAGTGAATTATTTGTTGAAAAAACAATTTGTTGGATTTTTTCTTCATTTAATTTAAAATTATTTGAAGAGAACCAAGCACCAGCTTTACCTACAGATGTAAAATGGCACGTACATACAGATGTAAAATGGCACGTAAAGGAACTTGAACAAAAAACTGGCAAAATGAATGGCAACAGAGAAGAACTAGCTAAATGAAATCAAAGTTTCAGTTAAACCGTGGTCCCGAGTCCCGAACGGAAGAAGAAACCAAGTACTCCTGACCCGTCTACGAATAGGTCACACCAGACTCACCCATGAATATCTACTTAAGAGAAGTGAGGAACCTAAGAGCGAAATGTGCCAGACAAAACTAACAGTGAGACATATATTACTTACAAAGGTCTAACAGACAAATCCCGGCAGATATAAGCACAATATTAGATAATAGATGTGAAGTAAAGAACTTAGTATCATTTCCATCAGATATCAATGTAATTTCAAAAATTTAGTACTTTTACATCATGGTCTATTGTAATTAGATATATAATTATTTTTTTTTACTGTACCTCGCTAATAACCCAATAGGTTGATGCGATATTAGTAAAATTAAAAAAAAAACGGTGGTATTTGAGTAGAATCAAATCTTTTTACGTTTTTCATAAAATATTCTGCGACAGACGTTAAAGTGAATTAGTTTTGGAAGATTAATAATCTAGCAAAAATATATAGTTTGTCCCATTTAAAAATTTGATTTTCATGTAAATTGCGTAGAAACCGAAAGTCGGCCATTTTGGTTCTTTATATCATATAATTGGAAATTTCATCCCATATCACTACACCAAAGACAGAAATCTATTCGCCTATTCAAAAGTTACAAGAGTGTCCCTATCGATTAAGCCACCCGGTATATGAGAAAAATTTCATTGTATTATGTATCTATACTTTGTAATTCATTCTTTGTTTATCTCTGAATACTTCTGTAATAGGTTGTATTAGTAATAGCATAAGACTTTGAGAAATAGAAAGTTTTGTGCCAGGTATTTCTAACAGGCAGAGCTGGACGAGTACACGGATACTTTACTCGTATTTTGTACTCGAGTACTAAAAATACTCTTTTTTAATTATTCGTAAGTACTTTTTGGTTTAGAGGACTTAATACTCGTATTTGCAGCACATTAAAAATTACTCGTACATAGTATTCGTCAAAAATTGTTACTTTTCACGAGTACTCAACCCCCTCTATTTCTCTGGTACAGTAGTCTCAGAGATTTAGTTTACTTTAGTGTGCAGTCATTAGTTTACCACTCAGGACTCAGGCACTAACTAGTCAATTGTCATCTGTCGTCAGCTCAGCAGTGTATATTATATATATTTATACAGGGTGTCTCACTTTTTATTAGCATGACTTCATTAGTCGGTAAAAGACCTAATTTTGAGAATAAAAGTGTCCATAATCATTGATCCTAAGATGCTTCGTTTCTGTGACGTAGGGCATTGTATTTGTAAATACATTTTTATTATTATTATTTTTTAAAATAACTGCTCGCAAAAAAAATCCCATTTGAAAAAAAAGGTTTTAGATAAAAAAGTGATTTGTTCAATTTTGGAGGCTTCGTAAATAGTTATTAATGAAATTAAACGAAAAATTTCAGTTTTTAATCGCGTACGAGTGATATATAGTACAAACGTATCGAAGCGCTGTTAAAAACTAATAAATAGGTGGTTTCTGATTAAATATTAATTGTGTGAATATTCCACATAGATTTAATTAAGTGTTTAGTGCACAGTAATTATGAGTTCTAAATCTCCAGGCGACGAAATATCTCGTAATTCTAATTTAAAAGAATTATATCCTAATAATATATCACAACACTCTGGTAAATTGATAGATCTAACACAGGCAGCGGACAACGCTATGGATGATGAAAATTTCTCAAATGTTAATTCAGACCTCACGGGTAACCGCTCTTTAGAGAATGTGGTAAGCGATAATAATGTCCAACAAAAAACTCAGAAGATTTTTAACCTTAACAATATCCATCTGGTAAGTCCTTTTATGTTTACATCGAAAGCACGGATAAAAACGTAGGACGACTGCATCCAATGTTTATTGGTCATGTTTTGTTAAAAAAATTAAATATTACCAACATTATCTCAATAAACAGTATAGGGAAAAACAGAATCCGAGTTATTATGAAAAGTGCATTTGATGCTAATAATCTTGTTAAGAATAAACAACTAGAGTCAGAAAACTTGATTGCATTTATTCCTAATCATTTAGTTGAAAGAAAGGGTTTAATAAGATCAGTGGATACTAGATTTGATGAAAAATATATACAGGAAAACATTCAGAGTAATAGTCCAGTCAATAATATTAAAACCGAAAAATTTCAACTGATGACTCGGAAAAATGGGTTCCGAGACAATTAGTAATTATCTCGTTTGAGGGTAATATTCTCCCAACACATGTTGTTATAAATAGTGTACAATTCCCAGTTGAACCTTATATTAATAGAGTTGTACAGTGTTTTAGATGTCTAAAATACGGGCACGTGTTTAGCCAGTGCAGAAGCACTAAAACTCTGTGCATTAAATGTGGTAAAGAAAAATTAGATGAACATACTTGTGATACTGATGACAATTACTGTATTTTTTGTAAAAATAATTCTCACCAATCAACATCCAAAAAATGCCCTAATTACGAAAATCAAAGAAAAATAAAAGAACAAATGGCAATAAACAATATTCCCTACATTGATGCTAAAAAAATGTCGGAAAATTCATTTGCTTCCATAGTATCTAATAATAGATTTAGTATATTGGAAAATGAGGTAGAATTTCCTCCTCTCCCTGAAACAAATTTCCATGCTAGGAGATCTAATGCTTCTTTATCTCAACCGACAACGAGTGCACGCAGTTATCAGCATAACTCTTATTCCCAGACTAATAAAAAACGCAAAATACAATCTCCATCATCTCCACAGCAAACAGTTCAAAATATGTTTCCTTTTAGATTTGGACCTAGTAATGCTGTTCCGCCTAACAATATCAGGCCTAATCCTAAACCACCTAGTGGTACAAATTTGACATCTAGTATTACAAACAATGTAACAGATTATCTTACCCATTGTATAGTGGCTATTTTTAATAATATTAATAATGTTGATGAATTCAAAAACTTGGATGTTAGTGTAATAAAAAATGAGTTTGATAGGATATTGGAGGGTGTCCTTAATAAAAAATTCTAATGGCGAATACAAATATTTTAAATATTATGCAGTGGAACGCTCGTTCTGCAATTGCAAACAAATCTAGTCTAATAAAATTTTTAAACGATGAAAATATTCATATCGCTTTAATAAGCGAGACATGGTTTAAACCAACAGAACATGTTAACTTTCCTGGGTTTAACATGGTCCGCAGAGATAGAATGGATGGCAGAGCCGGAGTAGCTGTCCTAGTTAAAAAACAAATTTCTTTCAAAGAATTAATTTTTAATAATAATACTTATAATGATGACGTTCTAGTTTGTGGCATATCAGTGGAAATCAATCAATCATCTCTTTCTTTTATATCGTTATATAGACCACCCAATATCATTACGCAGACTAATGATTGGATTAATATCTTTAATCAATGTTCTCATCCTTTAATAATTGGTGGCGATTTTAATGCCCATAGCAACCTCTGGGGTTCTTCAAAAAACGATCAAGTCGGAAGGCAAATTATAAAATGCATAGAAGATATAGACTTGGTAATTTTAAATAATGGTGATAAAACTAGACTCTCCGCCCCAAATACAAATAAATCTGTTGTAGATATATCAATGGCTTCGGCAGCTTTAGCCCCTCAAATAAGTTGGAATGTTTTTTCAGATAATCTTGGTTCTGACCATTTTCCGATAGTAATGGAGTACTCAACTAACTTTAATATTCCAAACGTCATATATCCCAAAAGTAAATGGAATATAAACAAAGCTAACTGGGACCTATATGAGTCCATACTTGACAATAATTTCCAAACCCCCCCCTGGGAATTGAATACAGTGGATAAGTATAATTTCTTTATTGACAATATCAACTCTGTTGCTGAAAGAACAATACCCACCTTTAAACCTTTTAAAGCAAAAAGACGTCCTCCACCCCCATGGTGGGATGATGAATGCGAACTAATGTTACAAAAGAGAAAGCAGGCCTTAAGTAACTACAAACAGTTTAGTTCTATTGAAAACTTTATCACCAGTAAAAAAGTAATAGCCCAGTCAAAAAAATTATTTAAATCTAAAGCCAGAAAAAATTGGAAACAATACTGTGAAAATTTAAATGGATCAACCCCTTCAAAAGTACTTTGGTCTCAGGCTAAAAGATTAAATAGGATACCGATCAATGATTCTACTCTTCCTCATTCTACTGTTTGGTGCGATGAATTTTTCAATCGAGTTGCCCCACCTAGTGCACCAAATAATGTGCCAATGAAAAAAACTGATCCTGTACAAGGCCATTTTTTTTCCCAACCTTTTACAATTGCAGAACTTGACATCGCCATGAAAAGTGCATCCAATACAGCTCCAGGATATGATGAAATCAAGTACCCAATGCTACTCCACCTGCCCAAAATTTGTAAATTTTTCCTTTTAGACATTTTGAATGACATTTGGCTCAAGGGCGCAGAACTAGATGTTTTAAAAAAGGTTGTAATTGTCCCTATTCTTAAACCTGGTAAAGATCCTGAATTGGCCAATTCGTATCGGCCAATATCCTTGCTGTCTTGCGTGTTGAAGACTCTCGAACGAATGATAAAAAATAGATTAGAATGGTGGTTAAACAACAACATGCCTTTACCTCATTGTCAATTTGGTTTTAAAAAAGGCCTGGGTACGCTCGATGCCGTTACTTATTTAGTTACAGACATTCAAAATAATTTTTCTAGTAATATGTACTTAGGAGCCCTATTTTTAGACCTTAAGGGAGCATATGAATGTGTAGATTTGGATATTCTTTTTGCCGAAATGATGAAAATGTCTATCCCGAGTTATACGGCTCAGGTAATTGTTAACTTGTATAAAAATAGGATGATTTATTTAAGAGGATCTGACAATAATAAAATTGGTTATAGATTCAATTCAGTAGGGTTACCCCAGGGATCGGTACTAAGTCCTATCCTGTTCAATATTTATACCGCTAGTATTCACAGTCATGTAGAACCTCCCTGTAGTATTATTCAATATGCGGATGATTTTTGCTTTTACGTAACCCATAAAAAATATGACCTCTGCATCGATCAACTGAGTGGCGCCGCTGGCCAGCTAGAGATGTGGTTCAACAAATATGGTTTTGACATCTCAGTAGAAAAATCAGTGACAAATATTTTTACAAGACATAATACGCCTAATACCACTGAACTACACTTAGGAAACCACAGTTACCCTTACAAAAATCAAATCACCTATCTGGGTGTTACTCTAGACAAAAAGCTTAATTGGGGTACGTATGTTGATCATATTGTGGCTAAATGTGAAAAAGGCATTAATTTTATAAAAATGATTTGTAAAACATGGTGGGGTGCTAATCCAAACACTCTTATTATATTTTACAAAGCTTACATTCGTTCGATAATCGATTATGGCTCCACATTATATGGATCTGCTAGCAACTCGGTTTTAAAACGCCTGGATACAGTTCAGAACAAAGCACTACGTATCTGCCTCGGAGCCATGAACTCCTCGCCTCTTATTCCTTTACACGCTGAAGCTTCAGAGCCACCTTTACTTTTTCGAAGACAATTTCTTAGTGAAAAATATGTTTTAAAAGCGGAATATAAAAATCTCTCTATTACTTCTAAGATTTCCCAATTAAGTATACAGGATTTGACTAATAAATACTGGTCGAAGAAAAACTCCCCACCTCTCTGCTCGGGGTTCCGCGAAACAAGTGCACAATTAAATACACTTCTGAAATACTCGGACATATCTCATTTTAACTTGGAATACTTCGATCTCTTTTACCAACCTCGTATAATAATACCATCCTATTCAGAAATTACCACTGTTAATAACTTGATGTTCAACAACTTAAAAGTGCAATATTCCAGTCATCTGCATATATTCACTGATGGATCGAAAACTGAGGATTATACGGGGTGTGCTATTTATATTCCGTCTAAAAATTTTGAACTGAAAATTAAATTGGACAGCATTACAACGGTATTTACCAGTGAGGCCACAGCAATCTTGAAAGCCTTGGACTATGTAAAGTGTAACGGAGTTAAGCAAGCCGTTATTTTCTCGGACTCCTTAAGCGTCTTGCAAAATTTAAAAACTGCAAGTATAAACAACCACCTCAACACTAACAGTTATGTCCTTCGAATTTTACTCCTGCTTTGTAGTCTACATAAAGAAAATATTATAATAGACTTTATTTGGGTAAAAGCTCATGTAGGCATCCACTACAATGAGCATGTGGATAAACTTGCCAAGGAAGGCGCTGTATCTGGCGAAAATATTCATTTAAAATTAAGTCTGTCGGACTGCATGAATTTTTCTAAAAAACATATGTCTATTAAGTGGAGGGAGTATTATAATAAGTACAAAAATGACAACCCAAATAATCGATATATTCAAATTGAAAACGATTTAAATAAAAACCCTTGGTTTCAACACTTAGAAGAAAGTAGAAAACTCATCACTACTGTTACCAGATTGAGATTTGGTCATGCCTGCTTTCCACAACACCTGAAAAGAATAGGAGTTATTGACACAGACAGATGTGCACATTGCGGAGTCATTTGTGATTTAGATCACATCTTCTTTGGCTGCTCAAGTCATAGTAGAGCTACAAAGGATTTTATTGATAGCCTGTTAAAACTAAAAATATCCCTTCCAATTAATCTCCTACATCTACTATCGCTGAAGAATATACATATATATAAAGAAATATTGCGTTTCCTGAGTAATGTAAATCAGCTATTATAAGGCATTATAGGTTTAGATTTGTGCATTTATGTGTTTATCCCTGTGTATAATTTACCTCCTATCCGTGGTCTTAATCCTGTGTGTCTTTATAAATGCCCTGATGGACCCCTGGGCGAGAAGAGGGTGTCCCTGTTTACGTCCTTGTTGTTGGTCATTAAGATTTTTTTTTCACTACGTTGTTTAGGTTAGCTTTAAATATATGCAACTGGCTAATGGATTATGTCCAATGCCATAAAAAAAAAAAAAAAAAAAAAAAATAAACGAAAAATTATATTTTTCCCTTGGACTTTACCTGCCGGAAAACAAATTTTGGTATTCCAAAGCACTCTGGACGAATGTCTTAAAATGCTTAAAAAAAACTGAACATCGACTCAAAAACTCTCATGGTATACTGAGAATGTTGTCTTGAATCCAAATATGTAAAAATATACAGGGTGTTCCATTAAAAAATTGAAAGTTGCAGTCATTTCCGGGTAAAGCGGAAATGGTCTCATACCGTTTTTTTATGTCCCAAAATCCATTTTTACAGGTAGTTTATGCACCCCAAATTTCAAATGGATAAGTTAAAAAATAAAGGAAACACAGGGGGGAGCCCCTAGCCTGTAGCACCCGGTATATAATGACTACATATTTTTTCAATTTTTTCAGCTCCCACGTTTTTGAGACATTAGCGGTTAATGTGAGGGTCTAGTGCATAGGTAACCGAGAATTTAATGCACATAACGCTCAAATTTATTACACAAAATAAGACTTTTGTATGTACCCGAGTTGTATAGGCCATTTTTATTTTGTATTTTTCTAGGGTTTTGCTCTCTGACTGCGTAACCACAGAATATTTAAACTTACTTTGTAAGCAGCAATTTTTCATTAACCAATTTAAAGTATTTTTTAGAGATACTGTAACGTTTTACATATTTGAAGCCTGCGGGTATTGTATATAAAATTAAATTATCTATATACCTTTGAAACAACGTGAAATCTGGTAAAATAATATTGTTTTTTATATCCCATTTCAATTACATGGAACATTCACAGGCTGATAAAAATCGTTGATCGTATTGATGTGGATTGACTCAACATGTCTTTGTCTTGCTTACCTGCAGTGTACAAAAATAAGCATTCACGAGTTTCCTGAGAGCGATTTTATTTTAGTAATAACGTTCCGAGTGAATATTGACGTGGCGTTTCTTTATTTTTCAGATGAAGAGACCGATGAGTTTACTTTCCACATAACACGCTATAGACCTGAGGAGTTGCAGAAATTAGCATCTAAAACAAAATTTACGAGAAAGGAGATTCAATTGATGTACCGAGGATTCAAACAGGTTGGTAAAGGGGAAACGCGAAAAAGAGAAATGAGAGCGCTGAATAGGGATGTATTCAATGTATTCACGCAAACGAGTGAAAAGATTTCTTCGTAAGCGCACATAGTACGCTGAAAATATGTGTTATAGTAGTCTCTAACTTGTGTGACATGCACTTTTTCTGAAGTCAAAATTGAATTAAAAAAATACTAATTAATTAAACTGACATTAATTAAAGACTACTTAGTGAGTCAAATAATTCCAAAAAACCAGAAATACTAGAATACTTACTAGATAGCTCAGAAAGGTGAAATAGATAATAGTGCAAAATAAATATTATTTATAAAGATTATAAATAAAATTCCAAATAATAATATAACCTATACAACGTGATCTACCATGACATGCGGAAAATTTAACAGTAGGTTGTCCCCACCGAAAGGAGTTTAAAAAATGAAAAATTAAAAAAAAATGACTAAAAAAATGACCTTATTTTTTTGTAGAAAATGCGCCGGCAATGACTTTAACCAATCTGACGTTACGAGATACAATTATATCACTTGGGATTGACACTATTGACAGCAAAGCTGGAGAGGGTAGAAGTGACTTTTTGGTTTTAATCAAATCACACTACAAAAATTGCGAAATAAATCGAAAAGACATTGACTCTATGGTAGTGAAACAACACGTAGATATAAGAGATATTTAGTTAAACCCGCCAATAACACGCCGGTGTCCTGATTGTTCGACGGAAAAGAAAAAACGCGGCACTTTGACCGCACTCGCCGGCTTCACTTTTTATGCCAATTGAGGAAATGTAAACAACTCCAATATGTTCTTTCACAAGTAAGTTCGTCGCCCTAATACTGACCTAGTCAATAACAGTACTGTATCTTCGCAAATTTACTAATAATTTAATATACTAAATTACCTCAGAACACTAAAATTTTGCAGGGGCTTTCCCACATTGAAGGCTGTACACTGTTTTATTTTCCGCATATCATGTATATTGAATTCAAAATGGATAAATTTGTAGAGCACAAAACATTCTCCAGGTGCAGGCGAAATAAAAAAATATCGTTTTCAAGTCTTATATCAAACAAAAAGGAGAAATTTACTATAAAATATCAAACAAATTCAATAAAATAAATTGTAGGCCGACTCAAACATAACTGATTTATAGATATTTAAGTACTAGTCAACCATCCTAGGATGACAAGTAGCCGCGCAGAGAGAGAAGAAATATCGTCACTGTTGGACAGAGATAAACAAGCTTCTTAAGCTAGCTACATAGCTAGCTAGCTTAAGAAGCTTAAAAATCTTGTTTGTCTCTGTCCAAGTGACAATATTTCTTCTCTCTCTGCGCGGCCACTTGCCATCCTAGAATGGTTGACTAGTAACTTGGTTACTACATTATAATCAAGACAAACATATAACAAGCAGTAAATTGTACAGCAACTACAATAATATGAATAAAAACAATGGTCTAACTAACCAGATTAAATGTACAGGAAACAACAATTCCAATAAGTTAAATTATAACAATCAACTAATTTCGTTCGTTCACACGGCAAACGTGATTTTATCTTGTTTTCTACCAAAAGTTACAGCAAAACGAAGCACAACACTCAAATTTAAGTTTCACTATTGTAGACAGCTCCAAGGTTTATGTTGCAGATTGAAGAGGCCGATGTAGGGAAAGTTAAAATGTACTTACATTTTTATCTATAGTAAAACTAACATAGAACCCTATGGCTAATTATAACATATTAAACCGTCGTTATAGGCAGCTAGCAAACACTAAAAATTATTTTGATTATGCACTATTCAAACTTAAGCATTACGTTTCCAGCACTTTCTTTAAAACTGGGATTCTCTATTGTGAAAGCTGGCCTAAGCCAGCTTTTCTTTGGGCAAACAGCCCGTTGACTGCCAACTCTTTCATGGATCCCGTAATATTTACTATTTATAGGGGTGGGTGGGGACAATTTGATTGAAATGAAAGTGTTCAATAAAATATTTGAAAATTTCCAAAATTTCGGGAAAGTTTCTTTTGCGAACTTTCGGAATATTCAAATATTTTATTGAAAACTGTCATTTATGTCAAAATTTCACTCCGGAAACTTTCCTTTACCCATCTCTGATTTTTATGAAAACTTCGTTCCGGAAACTCCCGAAAATTTCGTGGAAACGTTTATTGGAAAGTTATATAGGGCGTCCGAAAAGAGTTGGTTATTATTAAATTTGTAGAAATTTCATATTTCTGGTGAGTAGTAGTAATCAAAATATCGACATTTTCATGACATACATTTCATCAGGGGCGGCTTAAGGGCCGGGCAACCCGGGGCGCCAGAGGGCAAAAAGTATTCGATATTTTTTCAAGATGACAAATTTTTTTTTTCGGATTTCTATTTGTACCCTCCCCCCATGAGGCAATAAAAAGTAATGATCGCGGAGTCCGAAGGGATATCCTTGTACTTTAGTATGAGGTACGTCCGTGATGACCCCAGGAAAGGGCGTCAAAAAGTACTCCCGCTCGGGTGGAAAATTTACCTTGAGCCGCCCCTGCATTTCATTTCTGAATTCGAACCCATTTTATGAAAAATATTTATATTTTAATCAAACAGTTTTTGTTGTATGTCAATATGATTCGTAGAATTCCAGAAATATGAGGTAAAAGGATAACAAGTATAATTCTGTAAATAAATAATTTTCAACCACGAATTCTAAACCAATATGACTCTTTAGAACGCTAAAGCTCTAGTCAATCAAATTTATGAGTTTCCTTACTTTTGGAGAATAATTATAAAAGCAAAATTGTCTTATTGTTACAGGAATGTCCTACAGGAATGGTTGATGAGGAATCCTTCAAGCAAATATTTTCTCAATTTTTTCCATTAGGCGGTAAGTAAAATAATAATTACATATCGATATACAGTGTGTCCCACTTAAGCTGAACACAAAATCTTTATTTTTTAAGATAATCGAATGAACTTTTTTTGTCATTTAGAGCAAGGAAATTTAATGGGAACCAAAAATTATAAAACAATATCGGTTTATATACGTTATCGCAGTTTTCACCCCCCATTGAGATGGTAGTAAGGGGTGAATGATTCGACCTTTGGTCTACATATACTCATAACTTTGCAATATAATAAGTTTGTTGGACATTAAATATCAATTGATATAGGAAAATGCAGTTATTACTTCCCTAAGGAGGTAGTCAGAGGTGGTAGGGGGTGAAAGATTCGAGTTCTGCTAATGTCGACACCATCACATACAGGGTGGACCAAATTGGATGGGATTTGGGGTTTTCTCTAAAACTATGGCAGATAGACAAAAACCAGTATAGGTTGAATCAAATTTTACTTAAGCATGGAACAAATTAGGGTCTACTTATGACCAGAAAAACACACGCTTCCTACAAATGCAAAACCACCTGCTTTACCAAAATATGCGGAGAAAATCAAAAAATCATATTAGGCATTTTTTTATCGGAAAATTTTGTTAATGAAACTTGTTCAGAATTGTCCAAAAACCTTAAGTCCAAAATTTAATCAAAATTAAAAAATGTATTAATTTTGATTAAAATAATGTCCAAGTCCGAAAATATCATTCTAATGGATTTTTTTGTTTAGAAAACTGTACTATGACAATTTTGTTTGAAATTAAACTCAAGCTGCCAGGCAGTTGTCAAGCAATTTACAGTTTTTTTTAAATAATCATTTTTAAATTTTTTAAAATTAAATTTTTTAAAATTTAATTTTTTAAAATTTTTAATTTTGATTAAATTTTGGGCATAAGGTTTTTGGACAATTCTGAACAAGTTTCATTAACAAAATTTTCCTATAAAAAAATGACTAATATGATTTTTTAATTTTTTCCGCATACTTTGGTACCGCAGGTGGCTTTACATTTGTAGGAGGCGAGTGTTTTTCTGATCATAAGTAGATCCTAATTTGTTCCATACTTAAGTAAAATTTGATTCAAACCAGAAAAAAAATTAAAAAGTTATTGGGGTGCTACAATTTCAAGTGAAACACACTGTATGAAGAAAAATTTCATTGTTTGTCCTTTTTAGGAGATAAGAGGGGGTTAGTAGAGGGAAACTGACACGATAAAAAAAAAACATGAATCCACATTAAATAAAAACTGTACTGAACAACGAACAGTCTTATACAAATGCATATAAGTGCTTAATAACAATACAATGAATGTAGATAGTAGGCAGCACCCGTACACCATCTAGCGGCAGAGCTCCAAGTTGCCGTGGCTAAATAATAAGAGGAACATTGCTTATTTACCCACAACTCATATCATCAACTAAAGAACTCGAAATATTTTTAACATAGCACCTCACAGTCAGGCGCGTGCTGCGACAATTTTGGGTCCCGGGAAAATACCTTAGCAAGGGCCCTAGGCAGAAATCTGAAATTTTTTTATCTCGAAAATGAAAACTGATGAGCGGAGGGAGAAAATCTCTTGAAAAATTGATGAGCAAGGGACATCTCAAAAAAAAATTTCCTCTCACTTAAAATATTTATGAGCGGAGGGAGAAAATCTCAAAAAAAACTCCTACTTTACAAAATAAAAATTATTCAACAGGGAAGGCCCTTCATGAAGGGCCCCTTTATCGAGGGCCCATCGGGAAACTCCCGGAATCCCGGTGGGCCAGCATGCGCCTGCTCTCAGTGCGGTTATAATTAACAATTCACGTGTTTCAAAGTAAATTGAGTTATTTTATAATACATATCGTCTGTAGAAAATATTTTTTTATCAACAGATAAGAAGAGCGGAGTCACGAGTCTGGATTTATAATACCTTGTTTCAATGAGAACAAACGGAATATTTAAAGAATTAAGGGAATAATGAGAATCCACAATAGCTTTTATTGGAAGACGTATAACGATTGTTGTGAGTTTCTACAGCTTGCTCGGATAATGAGTTTATTTAAAGCATGAAATTCTAACTTCACCCCAAAGTATGCGATTAAGGAAGAAGAAAATAAAGTAACTTGATCTGAATATATGACAGATGTATAGGATCATAACAGAATAATAATAATTGGTTCAGTTTTCCAGAGTTTCAGAACGTACTGTGTGCTTTTATTTATTCGTATCATATACCGCTGGAAGTTACATTATCATAATGAAAACAATTTTTTCGGTATTGTAAAAATAAATTTCCTAAAAGGGAACTATATAGCACGTAAGAAATAATAACTTGCTTTAACTAAAGCAGATACAACAATACAAACCTCTTAAGGGAGTCGTTTTTTATTTTTAATATTAAATCCACCAAATTCAACACCTCTAGCAAGGCCGTATTTTATAAAGATTAATGAGAAATGGTTATAATAATAGGTCGAGTTTAAAATAAAGGAGTTTACTAACCTCTGACATTTTCAGATTTTCCAGTGTCGTATTAAAGTCCCATCTTACATTTTCTGAAAAATAGCCGACTTACTGGAATACTGTTCCTATTATTGTAACACTGGTGTGTTCCGATTAATTTTATTGAGAAATATTTTTCTCGCAGTCTTTTCCAAGTACCAGGGCGACAGGTATTAGAACCCGGCTTATAATAAGCCCCTTATAAAAAATATAATTTTAGTATTGTTAGAATCTTTACTTAGTACAAAACACAGTGTGTAAAGGATTTTTTTATTTTACATCCACGTGCAGTGGAAATGCAGTTGAAAATGTTATTGTTCAAATAGGCTTAGAATGTCATGAAACGTCGAGATTTTAAATTTGAGCGAAAAAAATTTTTGTCTGTCTGTCGGTCCGTTTGTAACTTTTTTTTTGTGCGCACGTTTACTCTGGGACCGTTTGAGATATTGACTTGAAATTTGGTACACATATGTACTTTAACGAGATCTAGAACTAGATCATATTTTCATCTTGTTCCATCGAAGGGTTGGGGGTAAATTGGGATAAATTTGGGGTAAATAGGTAAATCAAGCAGGTAAAAGTCCATAAAATTGGTATTTAGCATATATAAGAGAAGCTAAGGTCTCAAAAAAAATTTGGCATTAGTCACCCCCATTACCACCCCCACCCCATTATAAAAGGGGATGAAAAAAAAAGTGATTTAGTGTATGTACAAGAACCAGAAACTTCAAAATATTTTTTTACTTCAACCACCCACACTACCACCGCCTATCACCACCCCCACCCCACTACCGATGTGGGGTATCGTTTCATGGGTTTTTGGGGTAGAGGATTTCAAATATTATATTATTAAAGTTCCATAAACAATTATTTCCACATACAAAGTTTTTTTGTTGTGAGTGACTTGGATAGAGAATTTGGATGTGGAAGTAGTGATTCCTTGGGCAGAGGTTTTTTTCGTTTAATTTCATTAATAACTATTTACGAAGCCTCCAAAGTTAAACATATCACTTTTTTATCGAAAACTTTTTTTTCAAATGGGAAGGTGGTGGCTCATAGTGTTCAATAAATTATAGATATTTTTCTGAATTAATTGATATTCATTTCAAATCTATGCTATTGTTTTTCTATTTTATTTAATTTATTTAAAAATAAAAAATCACTTTCAAAATAATTTTTATTGAAATTTAACATAGTTACCTTTGCACTACGATTTGATACAATATTATAAAACAAAAGAAAGGTGATATTTGTAAACAATTATCGTGGGCGAAAGATTTGTGTCCATTATTGATATTTCTTAACATGAACTACAGCAATAACGAAAAAACTGACATGATATTAATTTACGGCGAATGTCGAAAAAATTCTGTGCTTGCAGGTCAAATGCATGCTCAGAGATTTCCTGAAAGAAGACATTTGTCTCGTCGTTATTTCAAGAAATTATAGAGAAAAATGAGGAGAGAACCAGGTGTCCTAAATCAAGAATTCATTGTTAATGAAGTTAAACAAAAAATTATATTTTTCCCTTGGACTTTACCTGCCGTAGAACAAATTTTGGTATTCCAAAGCACTCTAGACAAATATCTTAAAATGCTAAAAAAAACTGAACATCGACTCAAAAAGTCTCATGGTATATTCAGAATGTTGTCTTGAATCCAAATATGTAAAAGTATACAGGGTGCTCCATTTAAAAATCGAAAGTTGCTGTCCATTTCCGGGTAAACTGGAAATGGTCGTATACCTTTTCTATGTCCAGAAATCCATTTTTACAAGTAGTTTATGCACCCCAAATTTTAAATGGATAAGTTAAAAAATAAAAGAAATGTGGGGTGAGCCACTAGCCTGTCACCTGGTATAAGTGTCTAGTGTACATAAGACTGACAAGCTTCAAAGCTCTCAATATCCCGCTTATACGATTATAGAAAATTTGAACCATAAAATCGGGATGCTGAGGGCCTTAAAGTGCACTAGAAACTTATATACCACAATTTGATAATTGTGTGGTTCTCTGAGCATTGAAAACCGAGCCCAAGTCTTGAATTTCATTTTTTATCATTATTTCATCTTTCTCGACGTTTCGAGGGTTTACATAAACCATTAAAGAATTCTGGCTGTCCGAGTCTTATCCAGTTACTTCTTATTTCAGTATAACAGATAATGCTGTAATATAGTCCTGCTCCCTATCGGAAATTGGTTTTGAAATTTACCGTTATCCAACCGAGAAATTCCGGAGGAAGTGTATCGGTATCCACGTACAATAAAGTAGGGCGGAAACAATTTCGTTTTCGAAAATACATGCCTGCTGTTTACATTATTGTCCTATCTACCTACTCCGCTGTACACAGCTGCAGTTATATTTGTAGCAGGAGCGATTTCAAAATCTTTTAAATTCGGTCCTTTCATAAAAACAAATCCTGCGGGTGAAATTATTTATGTAAGAAAGAAATAAATGTACTGCTACTGTAGTACAGTAAACGAAGTTGAAAATGACGGCCAAATAAGAAAATTTTGGATCGTTTGGGATATTTGGACCTTGTATGTAAAGACATGCGCTGATCACGAAAAAAATACTAAAAAAATTCCAAACATGTCGCAACATGTTCTTATATATACAGTGTGTCCTAGGATAGATGTAACAAGAGGTGTAATGGACCAAAAATTTTGAAATTTTGGAATGGTATTTGGGGATTGAGTCCTGCTTGTTGTAAAACTAAAGTATACCAAAAATGACTTGATTTGGTGTTCTACAGGGTGTTTTATAAGCAAAGTTGTAAAAATCACCACTAATAAAGTACCTTTATTTTTCAAAATATGAAAAAATTCCACTAAGAAAAGTTATTTAGAATTTTGAATTCATATTTAAAGTTGTGTAGGAGCAAATGTTAATCATCTCAAAAAGTAGGCTATTGGTAAATAAAAAATTGAATATACGAGATGTAAGGAGGTATAATGTTAATCGAAGTAATTGTAAAACAAGAAACAATTACTAACAGAAGATTAATGAGGTTTAAAAATTATAACAAGTAATAAATGTCAAAAACATAACAGATTCACAAACAAATTAATTATTGACCAATACAAAACAATGTTTACAATTTTTTTATTATTCGACGTAGCTACCACCCACATCCACACACATTTCGATCCTTCGTCTGAAGTCCTTAAAACTGTTTCGAATATGATCTAACGGTATGGAGTTTACGGCATTTGTAATTATCTGCTTCAATACTGCTACATCGTTAGGAAGTGGTTCAGCGTAAACCAACTGCTTAAGGCGACCCCATAAAAAGAAATCCAATATTGATAGGTCTGGGGATCTCGCCGGCCACTTGATCGGTCCATTCCTGGCAATCCAATTTTCTCCAAAATTTAAATTCAACCACCGATTAACCATTTCTGTGGAGTGGCCAGGGCAACCATCATGTTGAAAATGAATTAAAGGCATACCTCTTAAAATATTTAAATGTTCTTCAGAAAATCTTTCAAGAAGCTGTAAATAAGTGTGCTGGTTTAACCTTCCCTCAATGAAATAAGGTCCAATAACTCCAACGTGATAAGAAACGGCACACCACACATTCACTTTTTTATAATATTGTCTTCTACAATGAATTCTAAAATTTGGATTTTCAGAAGCCCAAAACCGACAATTCTGAGATGAAACAACACCATTGGTTGTGAATGTGGATTCATCTGAGAAAATTATGAAATGATGAAAAAATCTCTCTTCCATGATTTTTTCTCCAATGGTCAAACAAAAATCCAACCTACGGCCGTCATCTCCCTCTTCAAGCGTATGTTTATAATTTGCTTTATATGCCCTAATTTTTTTGCCTTGTAAATTCTTTGGAGTTCAGACTTGCTAATATTAATAAGAGCTGATCTCTCTCTTAGTGGCATCCTAGGATTTTCTATAACAGAGGCATGAGCTATAATAGCCCCAACATTGTCTTCATCATATGCTGTTATTTTTCTTTTCATGTTAAGAACACTACCAGTAGCCAGAAACTTTTTAATTATTCTCATAGCCTGAGTACGTGACAAAGCAGTGTTTGGAAATTTCAAATTAAATTGGCTTACCAATTCTCTTAGCGAGTTTTCACCGCCAATTCCGTAGTATTGCACAATATAAATTTTTTCACGCACTGTGAGTACCATTTTCACTTAATTTTTTATGCTTGGTTCGTTAATTTGAAACAGAAATTAAGGATAATATTAACTACGTTTGACAGATATGTCAATAATAAATGATAAATGTGTATCCTCTGCTTTTCTCATAGCCTACTTTTAGCTTCTACATAACTTTAAATATTAATTCACAAAAAATAATTTCTATGCAGATTTAATTGAATGGTTCAAAATAAAATACTAATTTATTGAAAAAATGGGAAGTTTCAAAAAAATAATTTTATATTCCTGAAATTTGGTATAGAGGTATAAAATTGCATTCTAAATAACTTTTCTTAGTGGAATTTTTTCATATTTTGAAAAATAAAGGTACTTTATTAGTGGTGATTTTTACAACTTTGCTTATAAAACACCCTGTAGAACACCATATCAAGTCATTTTTGGTATACTTTAGTTTTACAACAAGCAATCCCCAAATACCATTCCAAAATTCCAAAATTTTTGGTCCATTACACCTCTTGTTACATCTATCCTGGGACACACTGTATATATTTTTTTTAGCAAAAAATGCAAATATATCATAAAATAAGCATTTTGTTGAAAAAAATACAAGAATAAAAAGTGTTTAAAATCGCATTTTCCATATGACCATGGCATCAGATTTGCAATTTTCCCTTTAGTTTTCCGGAAAAACGGAAAAACTAACATAATATACTACATAAAATTATTTACAATATGGTTGATTGCCGGTCTATTTTGGAGCAACTGTGTCTTCATGTACCTCGTATAGAAAGCAGAAATCGTGAAACATTTTATCTTGCTACCCCCTGAACCAGTTTACTAAAACTTTCACCAATACATTTTATGTGTAAAAATTATAACTCGCTGCAAAATGAGCTTGATATATTTAATTGTAGTCCTGCCTCAATTAAAAGATTACTATCCGTATAAAACGAATATGCGTATAATCCCATTCCTCGTATTATCGTTTACATGTTTTTAGCATAATGTGATATGTATATGTTGTGTATATATATTTTAAGTCAGCTTCTCTTAGTATAATATTTGTATTTTGTTTCTTCTGTGACGTACTGTGTATTTAGTACATATAATATTTATACTGTTAGTGCTTTTTAGTGTAACATTCCCACCCTTTAATTGGTTATCTGTTGGGTGGTTGTATCTAAATAAATAAATAAATAAATATAATTATATAGTTTTCCTCAATTATCTCGCTATCTATGCGTTTTTTCAAAAAATTTATAAGAACAAAAAGTGTTTAGAATTGCATATCCCATATGGCCATGATATTAGATTTGCAATTTTATCTTTAGTTTTATATGTTAGTTCTTCCGTTTTTCCAGAAAGCTAAAGGGAAAAGTGCAAATCTAATACCATGGTCACATGGAAAATGCGATCTTCAACACTTTTTATTCTTGTATTTTTTTCAAAAAAATGCTTATTTTATGAAATATTTGCATTTTTTGCTAAAAAAATATATAAGAACACGTTGCGACATGTTTGGAATTTTTTTAGTATTTTTTTCGTGATCAGCGCATGTTTTTACATAAAGGGTCCAAACTCCAAATAACCCAAACTATCCAAAATTTTCCCTGCCATTTCCTTCGTTTACTATACTACTGGAAGATGCGACAAAAATATTTTCTAGCAAGGCAAACGCGCTTAGAAGCAGGCTGTAAACCCTGCATAGGGTGTTTCTTGAAAACTCGAGCCATTAGTGCGATGGACTGCCAGGTATATCGTAGCAAACCCACATCTCAAGAGCATCAATACACCTTCTGTCTGTTTCCTAACGGTCCATGCCTCAGAGGCGTAAAAAAAAGATGGAGAAAATAGGACGTCAGCAAATCTGATCTTTGTGCGTTTTGCGATATTTCTGTCACATGAGTTGGTCTAATAGTTTATTGTACTTTTAATAATAAAATGGAATGTTGTTTTATTGAATTAACTGAAAGAAGTGTCCAATTTGTCAGTGAATACAGGATAAATTTTTGTTAATCTCACGGGTCAAGTTCTAAATATAAGTACTATTAACGTATTTTTATTGTTTCAGACGCAACGAATTACGCCCACTACGTGTTTAATACTATGAAACAGAAGCAAACAGGAAAAATAAGTTTTGAGGTAAGATTAAGCTAATATATGACTGATGTCGAAAGGTAATCACACTTGGCTCTCACCATGAAGTCCTGGGTTCGAGTCCCGGTCGCGGCTCTGGGATCTTTTCAGAATAAGAAAATAATCCATATACTCTAGATATTTTGACCTTCAGATCTAAGTTATTGGCGAAAACATAAAATAGCGCGATTTTGGGGATATTTTCGTAATGGTATTTTCGTTTCGATATCATTTCTGATCTATGAAAATTGCATTAGAGTTTTTAACCCCATCTAACTTCAAGGCGATTCGAGTCGATGTTGATTCGCAGACACAAGTTTTAAAAAATCACCTGAGCGACAGCTTTACAAACAGATACATAAATAGACAAATAGGAAACCCAAAATTGACTAATATATCATTCAATTTATCTTTGTCTCACCGCAATCCTTCGTTCGTTCCACAAATAACTTCATTGTATTATGGCTGTATATTGGAATGGAATCTAATGCATTCTGACAAAATAAATGTTTTTAGTAATTTTTTTCAACAAAATAATAAGCAAGTAAATTGAGAACAGCTAATATAATAAGTGTTTCATTGATAGGGTTGCCATAATTTCCGGAAACTAAATCGGGACACTATATATTTCCCCCTAATAAAAAAGGCATATCCGTTAAAGAAAAATATATTATCAGGGGCGTAGCGAGCTAACTTTTTTGGGGGTTATTTTTCAAATTTGCTAACTTCATAAGACTTAAAAAGCCAACTCTATAAATAATTAAATAATAATTCCTCAAAAAAAAAAATGATGAGCGGAGGAGAAATTCTAAAAAAAATTTTTCAATAAAAATTGGCAACTTACATCTCGAATTTTCAACTTTTACCCAACTTTTACCAAACTCCGCCGAAATAAAAATTGATGAGCGGGGGGGAGAAAATCTAAAAAAAATTTTCAGTAAAAGCGTCTCAAATTTCCAACTTTGGCCAAGTCTGACAAAATAACCCACCTTCGCTACGCCCCTGTATATTATTGTCTTTTTAACAAAATTAAATTGCTGAAATCCTAACAATATCGATCGTTCCTTTGATATTTTATGGCCCGGTTCAAATTTCTAATGGCATTGAATATGAGTGAAACACAACCTCTTACACTCAGAGAACTTTAAAATTTGATGTACACTGAAAGCAATTCAGTATAATATGTTACTATACCACATATTAAATATAATTAATAATAATAATAATATAATCTAATGACAACTACACAACCTATCTCGCACATGCGTATACGAAAACGGTTAACGCGGGAAGCCTTGCTGTCGCTTCCCTGTGGTGTAAGTTCTCTGACAGCAGCTCGAGCTTGGGCTCGCCGTCGGGATTTCGTTGTCTTTATCGTGACGTCGGGACACAGAGGTCAATAACGGTGACAGTCCCGATATATCGGGACGGTTGGCAACCCTACTCATTGAGGATGGACCAGCTGGCACAGGAAGATAGAATACCTCAATACGCATTGATTTGTTTAGGTTTTCGTGTATTTTTAGCTAAACTCCGGATTTGCCCACAAATTTCATCATTCTGGCTTAACCACGTCATGATTTTTTTTTATGAACGTAGTCCAATTGTGGGCCTATCATCCTTAAAAATATTTTTTTTACTTGAACCGAAATTATTTGGTTCTAAAAAAATCCTTTTAAAATTTTGTTAATCAAAATTATTCCTTAACTTCACAACACTAGTGAAAAAAAGACAGAAAAACATTTTAGTATCCATCTTCAAAACCTCTCTACTGGCAATCAACCCGAAAGAATTTGTGAATCCTCTTATCAAAATCAATATCGAGTCATAGGCCTCATTTATCTCAATATCTTCGTCTTCATTTTTTGCTAAGTTTACGTTCCTTTTAACGTCGAGCAGATTCCTATTAGGGTATTGGTGTCTTTAAAAATTAGTTGCATTTGAAAAATTCTGAAAATTATAAAAATTTTCAAAATATGTAATAATATAAGAAGTACGGAATATAATAAGATAAAAATTCTAAGTAATTGGTGTTCTAAAAGGATAAATAGAAAAGTTACAGAAGTTTTCAAAATTTACAGAGACGAAAAAAATGGAGAAAAAAATCATGTAGCTCCAAAACGGCTGGTATTTACAAAATGTTTTACATAGTCAAAATTGTTCACAATTTATTCATTAATCGTATGAATCGTGTTTCAAGGTTCCAGCCATCGAAAAATAATTTCTCACCGCAGCGCCATCTCTGTGCACTGCGAAGGAACAATTCTAACTGCAGTTATTTAAGACCTTTTTTGGTGTCAATTATCTGCGATTTACAAATTTTAAATATTTTTATTATTTTACGAGATAATGATCAGGGGACTTTTAGCTGAAACACCCACCCCGTATATAATTTTTTTTTTAATATTTTTATTTATTTTATATAATTTAAAATATATGGCACATATGCGTGTTGTTTGACGTGGTGCTTTCGTGCCTTTGTTAGTTGTTTATCGTCTACTTTAATTGTTCTATCGTATTTTGGTACACTTTTATTGTATTATTACTTCCACATCCAGTGGAAGTATAGTAACGACAAAAAAATTTTTAAAAATTTTTATTGTTCAAATAGGCTTAGAATGTCGAGATTTTAAGTTAACTGTAACTTTTTTTTGTGCGCACGTTTACTCTGGAACCGTTTGAGATTGACTTGACTTGAAATTTGGTACACATATGTACTTTAACGAGATCTAGAACTAGATTGTATTTTCATCTTGTTCCGTCGAAGGGTTGGGGGTTAAATTGGGGTAAATTTGGGGTAAATAGGTAAATCAAGCAGGTAATAGTCCATAAAATTGGTATTTACTATATACAAGAGAAGCTAAGGTCTCAAAAAAAATTTTGGCATTAGCCACCCCCACCCCATTATTAAAGGGGACGAAAAAAAATGTGATTTAGTGTGTCTACAAGAACCAGAAACCTCAAGATATTTTTTACTTCATCCACCCCCACTACCACTACCGATGTGGGGTATCGTTTTATGGGTTTTTGGGGTAGAGGATTTCAAATATTATATTATTAAAGTTCCATAAACAATTATTTCCACATACAAAATTTTTTCGTTGTGAGTGACTTGGATAGAAAATCTGGATGTGGAAGTAGTGATTCCTTGGGCAGCGGTTTTTTTTTCTATTACGGCCTAAATCTATAGAAATATACAGGGTGTTATATTTAAAATTACAAAATTGGTGTTGCTTCGGCGAAAACCGGAATTAATGTTTTGCCAGTGTAGGCCAAAAAATGCCACTTCACAAATAGCAATCGACGGGTTCGAGCGTTTTTCAGAAAGAAAATAAATAAGATTTTATCGAATCTATCTCTTTCATCGTGAACTCACTGTATACACCCTCTCTGACTTTGACGTAAAATCACAAGGGCGGAGATCATTTCTCATATTTACACCTGTTACCTCTCTTTTTAGATTATTTGGACCTTCTTTTAAAACCTGTAAGACGTTACACGTGGCAATAATGCCCAATTAGAAAAATAAAAAATAAGAAGCTTTTATAGGCTGTAACATTTTTGAAGGTATTACAAATATATACTTTGTCATTGAATGAGATTAAATATTTCAAAAAGCACCCTTGAAGCTTTATATTTCTTGAAAGAAGCAAAAAACAAACTGTAGGTGGATAATCCCGTATTAATATTTCTGGTATTAAATTATGCCATACGCAGTTAGAAAGAAAGCATAACATCACGAAAATGTAAATATAGCGTTCCACATAATACTATATGATCTAAAACTAGTGGCCAATTTTTATGGGCACGAGGTAGTTTTTTAACATACACTTTGTTTAATGTCACTTTTCAAACGAAACATTTGACACAACATAATTTTTTAGACAATAACTCAGGTTCAATGTTCAAGATTCTTGTAACACAGGCGTTGAAAAATAATAATAATTTAATTCAAAATTCGGAAACCAATTTACAAAACAAAAGGTTGGCATAGTAAGTGCCTCCTTGCGAATATATGCCTGATAACGGCAAATTGCTGAAGATTAATCTCAGACGTCACTATTGTTTATGATTTCTTGTAAATCGTTAATTCATCTTTTTTGTCGCCTGTTCAGTACACTCATAGAAATAGTATGGGTAAATTCAACCAAAAAAAATGGTTAACTAACAATATCGTTAATTTTGTTAAACTAAATTATATTGATGGTATTTTTAAACAAAAGGTGATTGTTATTTTAATTAATAAAAAGTTTGTCGTACAACAAAACAAACATTAACTTAAAAAATAGATGAATAAGACTATTATTTTTTTCGTCTGACTATTATTTTCTTGAATTCTGTCAAATTAAACTAGATAATAGTATATTTTATTTTTAACTATTGTCGAATTGTAATTGTAAACCCAGTAGCAGTTTGCTCTACTATTATAGTTGACAGATAAACCAATATTATTGTGGAGTTAACCCGCAGTTCTGTTTACATAAACATAACATCGTCTGCCATCCACTTTGATGAATTAAGACGTCGCATCAGCGCTTTTGTTTGCAAATAGTATGGGTTAAATCAATAAAAAAATAGTATATTGTTCATTTTGTTAAATTGAAGTATATTTAATAGTATTTTTAAACAAAAGGTGATTGTCACACAACAAAATAAACATTAACTTAAAAAATAGGTGCAAAAGACTATCATTTATTCATCTTACTACTAATTTATTGAATTTTGTCAAATGAAACTAGATAAATAGTAGACTTTATTAAGTATTATCGATTTGTAATTCTAACCCAGTATTAGTTCGCTGTATTATTGTACTTTGTAGACAAACTAATATTATTGTTGTCTTCTAGAAGTTCTAAAAGGGAATTACCATAAAATTTGCTTGTTTACCACGTAGTCTATTACAGAAATTATTCCTAGATGACGCCACATACAAATCACTGACAATAATCAATCATGCATTATCTTATACTCTTATGAATTTATAGAAAATTAATAACATGATTGCAATGTTCAAATTCTCTCAGGGATCATCGATATATCTGGATGGATCTTATAAACGGTCTCTAATCTTTGGTTTGGGTCTAGTGATGCAGATATTCGAATGATTTCGGTACTCGGATTACACGGAATCGGATGACAAGAATATTCGGATTAATCATCCGATGTCGAATTAAATTTTCACTATAGGTATTAGTGATGTGATATCGCGATTTTTCAATCACTCTGTCAACAGTAATTGCGATCGTGGTTAAAGCGAATGCAAGTGGCACTGAGGTTAGTAATTTTTCTCCCCAGATCTCAGAATTGATGAGCGGGGGGGAGGAATCTAAAAAACATTTTATTATCCAAGTGCACGATTGACAGTTCTTTTTTGTTTTGTACTTAAAATTAATCCGAGTATATTCTATTCGGATGAAATTTTAATACTCGGAATCAAGCGAGTATTTGATACTCGGATTAACCGAGTATTTTAATTCGAATTCGCCCAACACTATTTGGGTCGTCTGATGTCTCAATACTGAGATTTTGGCCAACCAAAAAAAACTTCATCATACAATAAAGTGTAGATCAACCTAAAAATTAGTTGGTGAACAAAAAACAAAGTCGTTGTACTATTTAATTGTAGACCAAATTGAAAATGGTTAGTGAACATAAAAAAATGTCATTGTACTATTTAATTTGTTGTTCTACAAGAAGATATGAACTACTATTTGTTTACGAAAACAAAGTTGTTGTGTGACTATTCTTTTCTGATTGATTTAACTATAAAACTAGATAGGCGCGATTTCATATGCTCTTTTTGGTTGAATTCACCTAACATTTTCTTTGAGTGTACTATCTATTTTTTCAGAATATACTAACTGTTTATATGCCATGAAAAATCCAAAATTCAAGAATTTGTCAAACGGGGAGGTCATAGTGGTTCTGACCAAGGCTGTCTCTGTGACGTATAAATTATTTTCATGGATAACTTAAAATATGCTCAAATTTACTTCTTATGTATTGTATTGCATCACGCAACTAAGAAAATCGCTTACCGAAATTGATTGGTCTTTTTTCGAGAGCCCATTGACTAATTCTAATTTGCTTGCCAATTTTCTAACACAAACTTATGCGGACTTAATAATAAAGCACTTCCCGTTGAGAGCCCATATGGCGAATAATAATCAATTTCCAGTGAAATGGTTTAATGACGATCTAAGAAAGATGAGGGACACATTGTCGTCTCTTAAAACAGTCTGTGACTCCTCAAAAGACCCACGTCTTATTTCATCTTTTAAGACACTTAAAAAAGAATATAAACTTAAAATTTCTTCTGCTAAGAAAAATCACTATAACGAATTTATTGCACGGTCTGACAACAAGGTTCGCGATAGTTGGCGCTTGGTAAATTTCGAAAGAAATAAAAAGAAATTCAATACAGCTGATCATGGCATCGAAGCTACTGATTTTAATGACTTTTTTTCTACTGTAGCTGAAAATATAATTAATACACTACCTAACAATACATTTCAGAAGAGTGCAGTTGACTATATGAATGGTGTGAAAACTCCGAGCATAACTTTTTTTATGAAACCAATTACAGAGAGCGAAGTCATTGAGGCTACAGAAAAATTGAAAAACTCATGCTGCACAGATATTTATGGCATGAATAGCAAAATCATCAAAGATACTTTAGATGTCATTGTTCGTCCTCTAACGTGCTTACTTAATACTTGTATATGTGAAGGTAATTATCCTGATGCCTTCAAAATTACAAAAGTGATACCAATCTTTAAAAAAGGTGATATTTCGATAATAGAGAACTACCGTCCCATATCCATCATGCCCATTATCTCTAAGATTTTTGAAATAATTTTGAAAACACGGCTGATGCTTTTTTTTTGAATCTAATAATGTCCTAAACTGTTGTCAGTTTGGCTTCAGAAGTAAGTGTAGCACATCCCAAGCAGTTTTCAAAGTTGTGAGCGTCATAGTCAATGGTCTCGAGAGTGGAAAATTTGTTTCAATCACACTATGTGATCTCTCAAGGGCGTTTGACTGTGTTTCTCACGATATCTTGTTAAAGAAGTTGTACTGTTATGGAATTAGAGGTTTAGCCCAAACATTTTTTAGGTCATATTTAGAAAACAGAAAACAAACTGTATGTATAAAAAATATTTTTTCTGATTTTAATCCAGTTATACATGGAGTACCTCAAGGTTCAGTTTTGGGGCCTCTGTTATTTATTATATATATCAACGACCTATTCCATAACATGTTTCCCAACGTCTGTGTAGCATTTGCAGACGACACAACGATAATAAATTCAGGTTCGGACATGGATGACCTCATGCTGAAAACTACCGACACTGTTTCTGAAGCCAAACAATGGTTACATCTAGTAAGTTAAAACTAAATGAGGAAAAAACGCAAAATCAGATATTTTCTACAAGTCGAACAGTCACTAAAGGTAATAGCGCAAAACTGCTCGGCATCACCATTGACGACAGACTAAATTGGTCTTCACACATCGCACAGTTGAGTCGCAAACTATCAAGCTCTGTATTTGTATTCCGGAATCTAACGAAATCGTTATCTATGGAGACTCTGAGAATGAGCTATTTTGCGCTATTCCATTCTCATATAAGTTATGGCACACTGCTGTGGGGTAATTCTTGTTACGCGGACAAAATTTTCCGGCTTCAAAAACAAGCTGTTAGAATAGTGGCTGGTGCAGACTTCAGAGACCACTGCAAGCCAATTTTTAAAATCCTGAATATAATGCCTTTGCCGTGTTTATATATATATATATATATATATGTCTCGTTATTAGAAATTTATAAAAATAAAAATCAGTTTGCAACAAATTCTGAAGTTCACAACTATCACACTAGATCTGGAGGTGATCTCCGAACACCACGCTATCGACTTTCGAAGTCAACTAAAAATTCTTTGGATATTAAATTGTTTAATCGCCTACCTAATCACTTAAAAAAATTGAATAACCCTAATAAATTTAAAATGATAATGAAAAAGCATTTCCTTACACACTGTTTTTATTCAGTTGAGGAATATATTCAAACCCCCTTTGACATGTAGTTTACAGTAATATACAATGCATTACTTAATGAAAACGCTTACCGTCATCACCATTACATAAGATATTGTATGTTTTTTATCATGTTTTTATATAAATATTCTTGTTTTTTATATAAGTATTTTTGTGTTAGTTATCTTTTTTTAATTTTTAATATGTGACTGCATGCATCTCAATGCATTTAAAGACTGTATTAGAGTAATTTTTTCCTTGACTTGCCAAAAGTATTGTATTATATAACTTGGTCCAATAAATTTCTATTTCTATTTCTATGAAAATCAATGACGACAAAACGCAATTAAGTCAATAACGGTTCGAGCAACAAGAATTTTGAACAGACCTGTTTTGAACTGTTTTGAATTTATTATCCGAGAAACAGGCGAACTGTAAGGACTTATTAAGTTAATAATACACCGGGGTCTTATTATTTGTCAAAACGCTTTTTGTTTCCACGGCACACTTTTTTTCTTGGATTGGCTTTGGACATAATTCAATCAGCCACAAGATATAGAACTGTTGATACAGGCGCCGTTACACGGCGCGTAATTCGCCTTTAAATTGAGGATGTCAATACGGTACGTAGTTCATTCAGATTTGTGACGCATTTGGTTGTATCCTTTGGCCCGTGGAAGTTTACCGACATCCGATGGATTGCGGCAGCACGCACCACGAACCGCGAACTAATAGCGAACCACCCCTGTCAGACGGCGTGTGGTTCGTGGTTCGTCGGGCCAGGTTCAGCGAACCACGCGCCGTGTAACGGCACCTTTTTTTAGATGTAGCTCCCGTGTTAGTTAACGTTTTAAGTAAGAAATCCTTTGTTTCAAATATCCGCAAATAAATAAATTTTTAATATAAAAAGAATACTTTTAATTCAAGAAATAATAAGTTTGCAACAAATACAGGGCATAGCAGGATAAGCATGTAAAATCTGCCCCCATAGAAAATTTTGTTTGTTATCAACTATTTGAAGGGCTTACCCTAAATATGATTTTCCCAAAATTTCAAGCCCGCAGCCGCCATATTGAAGGAGTGGTGGGGGGTTTTTTGATTTTCGTTTTTTAAAATTTTCTCAGATACCGTTGTACGAAAAAATCCGAAAAAATTCACAGTTATTACTTACATGTTGGACCATTTACCCAATTTTTTCCGTAATTTTTAAATGCAAATTTCGTATGCAAAAAAAATTTGAAAATTTTTGCATACAATTTTTTGGCACTTTAAGAAAGAAGGCCAATCTGAATTTTTCATCGTAAATTACTCATTTATCGAGGCCTATTCTCAAATTATTTTCATATTTTTAAAAAATGTGGAAGATGGTTAAAAAAACGAAAAACTGCATTACCGACCATTCTCTTATACGCTCCTCACTACCATTTGGACGAATGTCTTGTTAACAAATATACAGGATGTTTCATTAATAATTGGACATACGCTAACTGCTAAAATATGAATCTTTAACCTGAAACACTTATAAAATGTGCCTCCTTACTGAGATACAAGGTGTCAAAGTTTTTCTTCTTCTTTTTGCAATATCTCAACTACCTCTTGACCGATCTTCTCCCAATTTGGTAAGGAAACATTTTTTAAGCTAAGAAACAATAATTTATGTATTACATCACGCTAGCTCGTGGAGGGTGCCTCACAAGCTATACCTGATGATGAATGTTTTTTTTACGAAACGTAGTGGCACTTCTAGAAAATCTCATGCAGGAGTCATTTCTACGTAAAAAAAAGTACACTTGATAGAACTTGATAATTCCAACCGTTTTAGAGAAAACTACCGCATAGATCTCAAAACTTCTTTGAAAACAAGCCCAATTTGAAGAGGAAAAATTGTAGTAATTGAAAAGTGTGCTTTGGTGAGGTCTTAGTTCTGTCATTTACGTATAATTTCATTAGTTTGACATTTTGACAGAACTAAGACGTCACCAAAGCACACTTTTCAATAAATACTATGTTTCCTTTTCAAATTGGATTTGTTTTCAAAGAATTTTTGAGATCTATGCGGTAGTTTTCTCAAAAACGGTTGGCATTATCAAATTCTATCAAGTGTACCTTTTTTTACGTAGAAATGACTCCTGCATGAGATTTTCTAGTCTCTCTAAGTGCTCGTCTCCATATACACATATATATTTATTCTTTCTGTGATTTACACTTAATTGTTCATTTTAAATTGAACGTTGTTGTGTTATTATTGTGTTCTTGCGGAGTCCAGGTTGCAACAAAAATATGTACGAGAATTGAGCGGACTGTAAACTCTAACTTTATAATTTTGAGAATTTTAATTTTACTTTATTGACGCCAACGAAACGTGACACCCAGGAACAAATAGCTTACCTTAATTGCAGTTTCCGGCATTCAGTGATGGCTTCTAGGTTGCAACCTGGACCCCTCTCAGAACATAATAATAACACAACAACGTTCAATTTAAAATAAACAAGTAAGTTAAGTGTAAGTCACAGAAAAATAAATATATATGGTATATGTGGAGACGAGCACTTAGAGAGAGAGTTTTAAAAGTAGTCTATATATCAGTCTTCTCGCAAGCCACCCACATGCTTGACTGTCACGTGATCTCGGGGAAGAAAAAAAGGTAAAGCAAAAAATATAAATAGAGAATTTACATTTTAGATTCATAAAAATTGATAATAAATTATTTCATTAATAATTAACAACAGGGACGAAGCAGTGCCAGTACGTTTCGTAAAAAGAAAGAGAAAAAATATTCATCATCAGGTATAGCTCATGAGGCGCCCTCCACGGGCTAGCGAGATGTATTACATAGATTATTGTTTCTTAGCTTAAAAAATGTTTCCTTACCAAATTGGAAGAAGATCGGGCAAGAGATAGCTGAGATATCGCAAAAAAAAGAAAAAAACTTTGACACCCTCTATCTCAGTAAGGGGGCACATTTTATCTAAGTGTTTCAGGTTAAATCTTCATATTTTGGACTAAGGATTCTCCAGTTAGCGTATGTCCACATATTAATGAAACATCGTGTATATTTGTTAACAAGACATCCGTCCAAATGATAGTGAGGCGCATATAAGAGAATGGTCGGTAATGCAGTTTTTCCTTTTTTTTAACTATCTTCCACATTTTTTAAAAATATGAAAATAATTTGAGAATAGGCCTTGATAAATAAGTAATTTATGATGAAAAATTCAGAGTGGCCTTCTTTCTTAAAGTGCCAAAAAATTGTATGCAAAAATTTGCAAATTTTTTTTGCATACGAAATTTGCATTTAAAAATTATGAAAAAAATTGGGTAAATAGTCCCACATCTAAGTAACAACTGTGAATTTTTTCGGATTTTTTCGTACAACGGTATCCGAGAAAATTTTAAAAAACGAAAATCAAAAACCCCCCCACCACTTCTCCAATATGGCGGCTGCAGGCTTGAAATTTTGGGAAAATCATATTTAGGGTAAGCCCCTTCAAATAGTTTATAACAAAATTTTGTTTGGGGGCAGATTTTACACGCTTATCCTGCTATGCCCTTTATTTACGACAAGCCCTTTATTTCTTGTCACAAAAGTATTTGTTTTGTATGACGGATTTATTTATTTGAAACAACGGATTCTTGATTAAAAACGTTATTCTATCTGTATGTGTATATCACAAAACAATAATAATTCAAAACTTATAATAAATTCAAGTTTAATCAAAATATTATACATAGACCAACTGCACATCAATTAATCACCTCCACACTTTATTGGCAGGTCACGTAGAGACAATCTGTATCAGTACAGTCCACTTAATCAAAATTAACTATTTGATCCGAGGTTAAAAGTATCAGGATACCAATTTAATTATGTGTATCTAGTGCTGAGAATTTTCGGATACTATCAAAAATGGCAGCAAACTTAAAAAGAGATATAAATATAGAAAACCCACACAATTTCGGGTGTATTATTTTGCATGTACTAGCAGCACTGAATAGTTGCCTTGGTTGGGTTGGTGACATAATGCTCACATTATCAATTACCTTTATAGCCGCGTTTCGCTTTGCCCTTTTCGTCAGCAAATCTGGCTGAGGGCTAAAGCGAGATTGGATCATAAACAAAACATTAAACAATCATCATATTCTTAACATCCACCCTGAAGCGTCTCAACAACTACTGTGACGATTAGATTCACTTAATTTGTAACAGAGAAGAAATACGGGGAATTCTATTGAAAACTAAAGACAGAAATTTTTTTTTACTTGTGCGAAAATCAAAAAAAAAATTGATTATTCAATAGCCTAATACCATTCTATAGTCTCTAAAAGCTTATCAAAAATTTTTTTTAATCGGTTCAGGAATGTTGGAGAAACTGCCGAATTTGAAATCATTTTCTTAAGCACGGCACCGCCATCCTTAATTTTAGTTGAACAGAATTTTAAACGTTTTAAACCTGTTTTAAACATACCATTGAAAACAATTTTTTAAACAAAAAAATATATTTGAAACAAAAAAAAACAGTTTTTTTGTTTAAAATGTGTAAACTTTTTTTTAATGAGTTCGTGAAAGTGTATAGAATAATACCCTAAAAAACTTTTTTTTAATCAATTTTTTCAAAATTTTGAAATTAAATCAAGCTAGAAAAAATAAAAAATACAGATGGATAGATCACGTATTTATGAACAAAAAATGTCCTAACAACATTTATCGTTAAAGCCACGGTTTTCCCGGAAAAAAATAGTCAAGTGTAACGTTATAACTCGGAGCGAGATCCATGCGTTAGTAGGAGAACGAGCAATGTCTAAGATGCACCCTCTATAATACTCGCGAACAACCACCTAAAAAAAATGATTATTATGTAAATCGATCTGGCAGACTCGATTTTGGAGTTCTCCAGACAATCCGGAATTGCGAAACTGGTCAAAATCGGCAATTTCCGAAAAATCACAAATTTTATGGAATTTTTTTAATTTTTACTTATCACCCTATATCTCCCTTAGTTTAAGTCCGATTAAATTGAAATTTTTAGGAGAGCCAATTTAGACCTTTGTTATATTGCAAAAAAATGACGTGTCACCAGTAATATTTTTTTTAAAAGTTGGTGACACGAAATTTGTCAAAAATGCAGCAATAAATATTCGATCGAGAAAACTTTTTTGTTTTTAAAGATAGATGTATATAGTAAGCTACAAAGTTGTAGCCAAAGAACCAAAGAAACTTTTTTGTTTTGGTGATTTTTTTGATAACTTACTTAATTTTCAAGAAAACGGTGTTGCAATATAACACTTTGATAAAAGATAAAAGATTGGGTTAGCTTATCTTATACCGCGGCTTTGTTTCTCGCCTTTCAGAACGCCCCTCCTGGCAAACAGATTATATATTGACTTAGGAACCAAATTGGAAGCACAAGTTTTAGTAATATTTACAGGATCTTCATATTGACACGCCATGAGTTCAGCTCTCAGGTATTTTGCAAACTTATATACATTTGCTTGCAATTTATAAGGCTAATTTTGGACCGTACCTAATACTGTTTCAGAATCGGAAGACGATTGAGCACTTTTAGAGAATCTACTCCATTGAGAACTGTTTTTGTAGAACACACGTAGCTAGATAATTTGCCGCTGCGGAGCAATACCATATCATTAAATTGTTGCTTCAATTTGTTCATTATTTTGTCTGAATGAGGATAGGTTGGGTACCCCACTCGACGTTTGATAACCTTATCTGTAACATGGTCCTAATATCAGCAATTTTAAGAACTGTATTTCGAATAAGCAATGCATTTTCCAAACTTGGCAACACTTTTAGAAAAATTTCATTTTATGTTAAAGTTACCGATTTATTGGGTGTAGCCTTTATTTTTAAATAATTTAAAGTACACACATTGTGATAAGAATTTTCATCAGCAACAGTGGCGGCTCGTCAGGGGAGGCAGGGGAGGCTGAGCCTCCCTTTGGAAGAAGCAACATATCTTGCAATCTTCCAAATTAATATCTTTTACTTGTAGAAATTTCTACTTAGGTATATCTCAATTTTCAATATTGTTTATTGTTTATAGTTCATTAATTAATTTTCAGTGTATAAAAAAGTTCTGCATTTCCTTTCCACAAACATACCTATAACGTCACAGTCCGGATTGTCTTTGTATGCATATTTCCCGGGCGACCCGGTCTTTCATTGAATGAACAGAGCGCTTCGCTTGAGGCTTATACGAAATAGCTTCCAACTTCAAGGCATTTAGTTTTAACATAAATGACCTTGCATTACTTCTGCGTTGTCTAGCAACACTTCAAATAAGACAAGCTAGGCCGCTAGCCTCAGTCCTCAGTTCTTTATAGCGCATGTGCAGTTCAGGAGTTCAGGCACAGTATAGAGAAGACAAGTACTTTCACTCGCAGCGGTCCCTTTGATATTTGTTGTACTCGATTTTATTTGGTTCAGGTGATTCACAGGAAAACGAACTGTCAGTGGTAATTTGTCGTTTAGCCGGTTAAGATCAACTTGACATTAAAATACATAAAACATTTGATAGGCGGGCTAGAAATGAGTGCTCTAGGTGAAAATATTCCCAACAACATCTCTTGTCCAGACGTGGTGGATTATTTGTTATTAAATGGATTTTCTACTCTTACTTACGACGAAAAGGTAAGAATTAAAAGAATTGCTAGGCCTACACCAGCAATGCCTTCGTTAGTTTTTAAAAGTGGAAAACAAAACAGAGGGTTTTGTGATAACAATTATAAAAAAATCGAGTGGTTAACGGCATCAACAGTTAGAAACAAATTATATTGTTGGAGATGTTTATTATTCACTAATGATCAATCCTCAATTTGGGGCAGGACCGGGTTTAATAATTTGAAAAATTTGTCGCGAGGTTTACAAAAGCACGAAAAATCCCAGGAGCACATTTCATCTTGCGTTAAATTCGAAATATTTGGTAAACAAAATATTGTAAATTATTTGGAATCTGCACATAAGAGAGAAATAGAAAATTTTAATGAAAAGGTCCGTGAAAATAGGGAAATATTAAAGAGATTAATTGATGCCGTTATATATTTATCTTCGCAAGAAAATTCTTTCCGAGGGCATGACGAAAAACGCGATTCGTGCAATAAAGGAAATTTCAAAGAGCTAATAGATTTTTTAAAAATGTATGATCCAAAATTAGAGAACTTTTTGAATAACGCCACTATTTTTTCCGGAACATCTAAATCAATTCAAAATGATCTAATTGAGAGTGTTAGCTCGATTATTAAAGGCAAAATTTATGAAGAACTATATAATTGCGAATTTTTCTCGTGGCAAATTGACGAAACGACGGACATTACCTGTAAATCTCAACTTTCCGTAATTTTTAGATATGTAATGCACGGCGAAGTTATTGAAAGGTTTGTTGGTTTTCTTGATGTGAGTAGTGGAAGAAACGCGGAGAGTTTATTTAAATTATTAATCGACGAATTTGGTAAATTTGATTTGAAAAATAAATTAATAGCACAAACCTATGACGGCGCTGCAGTTATGTCAGGGCATCTTAATGGACTCCAAACAAAAATAAAAGATATTGCTCCTCAAGCTTACTTCATTCACTGTTATGCACACCAATTAAATTTAGTTCTGAGTAAAGCATGTAACGGAATTAAAGAAGTTAGAATATTTTTTTCAAATATTACTGGTTTTTCGTCATTTTTTTCAAAATCTACCAAAAGAACTGATGTTTTAAATACAATTAATATGAAACATAGAATTCCGACAAACGCTCCCACTCGTTGGAATTTTTCATCTAGAGTTGTTTTCACTGTTGACAAATACAGGAAAGAACTTATTGACGTTTTTAATTTTATTTTGGAAAGTGAAGATTTTTTAAATGACGCTCAGACTTTAAGAGCAGCTTACGGATTAAAATCGTTATTGTTGGATAAAAATTTCATATTTTTTCTAAAAGCTTTTAACATGATTTTTGAGCAAACTGATGTTGTTTTCCAAATTTTACAGAATAAACTAACTGATATAACATATTCTAAAAATAGACTTAAGTCACTTATATCCAAATTAAAAGAATTTCGCAATAACGAAATACATTTCAATACTTTATACAATATTTTTTTAGAAAATACTGAAAACGTAGATGATGAGCCAGGGCCACAATTTAAAAAAAGAAAGACAACATATAACTTTGACAGGGCAGATATACATTACAAACAAATTTTTATAGAAATTTTAGACACCATTATAATCCAAATTGAAATTAGATTTTCTGATTTAAATACTTTGCAATGTTACGATTTAGTAAATCCTAATAATTTTACAGCGTTTTCTAAATCATTCCCTACCAGTCTAATGGAGAAATTAATGGACCATTATCCTTTTTTACCGTATTTCGTTAAAAAATGAACTATGCGTGTTGTATTCTGACCAGCAACTTTTAGCAAATCCAAAATCATCTCAAGAAATGCTTACTTATATATATAATAATAATTTAAAAAGCTGTCTACCCGAACTGTACAAACTTTTATCATTAGTGTCAACAATTCCAGTAACCTCAGCTTCTGTAGAACGATCATTTTCAGCACACTAACGCATAAAAACATTTACTAGAAACAAAATAAGTCAAGATCGCCTCTCAAATGTATCGCTTATTTCAATAGAAAAACATTTTTTGTCAGAATTGAAGAAACACGATTCATTTTATGATGAAGTAATCAACCATTTTGCTAGTTCCGAAAATCGCAGGTTACCACTCATTTATAAAAATATTTAGGCTTTACACCAAAGATTAATATAGTTGTTATTTTAGAAAAAATATTTATTTGCGTTATTTATTTTTTAGGAAATATTTTTTAATTCTTCCGCGGTTATATTTTTTTATGTAACTTCTTTCTCAAAGCTATTTTAATTTTTATTAAAAGTTATAATTTTACACTCTGGCAGTGATAATGAATACAATTTTTGTTTGTCGGAAAATACTTTAATTTTTTTTCCAAAACTATTTTGATTTTTATTAAAAGTTATAACTTAATTATAAGTGGGATAGTAGGGCTCCTTTGGATACCGATACTCGAGGCGTAGGAACGGAAATTTCATGAGAATGATTTTTTCGTCTCATTATATTTTCTATTTCCTTTTCTTTTTATTCTTTTATTCTCTCAAGTCGTGAATCGGTATCCTGGCGAACAACCCACGACAAAAAAATGTAACGCGCCGTTGTACTACCTCGAGGGTGGTGGGGAAATGTACAAATTGTAATCATATTGCAAGTTAATTGTCTTTCAAAATATCAAGCCTCCTCTGCAGAAAATATCACGAGCCGCCACTGATCAGCAATCATGTCGATACAAGCGTCTCCAAAACCTTGTATTCTATACAAAAGGTTTTCATCATTTTTTTTTCTTGGGTTTCGCCCAAATTTCATTTTGCATATTAAATGTTGTCACTTGCTTCAATTTTCTGGACCCTTTAATATCCCGATTTTTATTGCAAATTATACAACGTTTTGGGTTTTCAACGCTCTTCCTTTTTTTGTCACCAGTACTAGCCACACCTGTGCTTTCTGCTTTTTGTTTATAAGCCTTTCGGGTGTAATTTCTTCTGCATCTTGCATGATAGACAGGACATTTTGACAAAAATAAATATTTTTTTTCGGTGTAATATTTCAACTTAAGAGAGATATCATCCAACTTTATAGAAACTGCTTTAAATACAGAGTCCAGTGCTTCTTCTGTAACACCCTGTACAGTTTTTTTACTATTTTGTTGGCAAAATATGCGTTTCATAAAGTTTAACTCGGGTTTAACTGGGAAGTCATTGTTAAAAGAAAAGTTAAAAACGCGCACAAAACTGCTGACGTTAAAAAAATTGCTTAAAAGTTGTTCTTTGTTCAAATTAAATATTAAAACTAGTTTAAAATGTATGGAAAAGGAATTCCGTTACCTCTATGGCACTTTCCTAATGCAATAATAATTATTATTATAGCTGCAACTCATCAATTTTCAATAAGAATAAGCGTCATAAACCACACAGACGACAACTACCCCCGTCCATCGGTTAAAAACAACTAACTAAACGTTTTATAAACCAATATTCACAACTACGCATTATTTTATCCACATTATTTTATTCAATCTATTTTAGATTCTCTAAAAAATGCTCAATCGTCTTCCGATTCTGAAACAGTATTAGGTATGGTCCAAAATTCGCTTTATAAATTGCAAGCAAAGATATATAAGTTTGCAAAATACCTGAGAGCTGAACTCATGGCGTGTCAAAATGAAGATCCTGTAAATATTACTAAAACTTGTGCTTCCAATTTGATTCCTAAGTCAATATATAATCTGTTTGCCACGCGGGGCGTTCTGAAAGGCGAGAAACAAAGTCGCGGTATAAGCCAACCCAATCTTTTGTCTTGCGACGCGACGCGGCGGTCAAAGTTTTATATTGCAGCACCATTTTCTTGAAAACTAAGTAAGTTATCAAAAAAATCACCAAAATAAAAAAGTTTCTTTGGTTCTTTGGCTACAACTTTGTAGCTTACCATATACATCTATCTTTAAAAACAAAAAAGTTTTCTCGATCCAGTATTTGTTGCTGCATTTTTAACAAATTTCGTGTCACCAACTTTTAAAAAAAATATTACTGGTAACACGTAATTAAATTTTGCATTTCTGTCATGTCAGTCATGATAACAAAGGTCTAAATTGGCTCTCCTAAAAATTTCAATTTAATCGGACTTAAACTAAGGGAGATATAGGGTGATAAGCAAAAATAAAAAAAATTTCATAAAATTTGAGATTTTTGGGAAATTGCCGATTTTGACCAGTTTCGCAATTCCGAATTGTCTGGCGAACTCCAAAATCGGATCCGCCAGGTCGATTTACATAAGAAACAATTTTTTTTAGGTGGTTGTTCGCGAGTGTTATAGAGGGTCTTTAAAATGCATCGTAGAGATCGCTCGTTCTCGGACTATGTGCACGCGCTTGAATACGCATGACTGTGACACCGACGCACTGAATTACATGTCACTAAATCAGAATTTGTTCAATCTATATGAGTGTTGGTTCATTTAAAAGATGGAAATTGTAGCTTTCTGATGCTTTTTTGTTTCGAACAATACAAGCAAAGGATGGATGGGAAAAAATATGCTTATATATATTATTACACCCGAACTCAATCGTCGCAATAAGAAATATAGAAAAAAATAAAAGCTCTTCAAAAAAATTCTTTCTTCATTGAGAACTGTTAAAAAGTATGTACACTTCATGATTATTATGGTTTATTAAGTTGTAGTAACGTGGATTCACAAAAAAGTACATCTCAAATCATTTTAATTTAATTGCTTGATGATTTTCTTGATAAATATATATATTGGAGGCTGTAACTTGCCGAGAAATTGACCCATAGGAAAAAATAAAATATCACTATTTCGAAAAAAAATGTATACTTTTCGAATGTTTAAACACAAATTCGTTTACTTTTATGCATTTTTTCGAAAATATGATTAATCATATCATGATAAGAAATTGCGATTGTCACGATCTTATCCTTATAACTATAAAAATATCTTTGATTGTTTTGAATATAAATTCTGGAACTTTTCCAATACATTAACAAATGTTTAAGGAATTCAATGGATATAGCTGAAACGTGAATAGGTGTATCTGTAATAAATACAATACAATAAAGGCACGTAAAAATTCATGCGAGCGATTCAGCGGCTATGTGTGGCGTCTGTGTATGCTTTCATAATTATATATTTTCCCCCCAGACTCACTATTTATCCTCCTAGTCACTAAGAAAAATGTTAAAAATATATAATCAGAAAGAGAAAAAAGCTTTATTTTACTTGTTAGAACTGCTAAGAATTTTTAGAGGTTCCGTAATATGCATTTTACCGTGTGCTTGGCCGAGCAGAGTGACAAAATTACTTCACTATTTTTTTTTCTGGGAAAACCGTGGCTTTATCCATAAATTTTATTAGAACATTTTTTGTTCAGAAACACGTGGTCTACCCACCTGTATTTTTTGTTTTTTTCTAGCCTGACTTAATTTAAAAATTTTGAAAAAAATTGATAAAAAAATTTTTTTTTTCACTTTTTTTTTATGTTTTGCATCCGAGCGGAATATAAACTTTTCAGGATATTATTCTACATACTTTCACAAACTCATTAAAAAAAAAATTATTCAGTTTGCAACTTTTTGTGGATTTCACTATAAAATGATATCTGTCGTCTGGGCTATTAATTATATTTGAAAAAATGATCATCATTTTTCTAGGTTTTTGTTTATTCGCATTTTTTCAAGAGAGTACGAATTTTTTAGAAGTGTAATAAACTCTACTTGAGCAATTTTTTTCGAATATACATTTTGCAACAATTTAAACATTTTATGAAGGAGAAATTTCCAAAATAGCATATTTAAAGTTGTCTAAAGCCAAATGTCATAGCTATAAAACAGAAATGTTGATCACAAAGTGAATGTAATGCGCGAGACTATGGAATAAAATTTTAATTACCCTGCTTCGTAGAGCCGAGATAATTCAGCATCAACTTTCAAGAGGATAATAAAATAGGCAAAAGTCTGATACACAAGTGAAAAATGGAATTACTTGATATGCGATGGAGTTATACAGTGAAATTAATAGGAATGCGTTGTAATATCCGAAGCATCGATGACAGTACAAAACTAAATGCATATGAGAGCATGTGCCCATAACGAATGGTACGAATCGTTTCTTGTTATTCACTACCCCTCGATAGACGTTTTATGACGTATTCATTATTCTAGTTGGCCGTCCTTTACAGTGTAGTACGTCTAACAGCATCATGCCACTTGTCGCGGTTGTCTGTTCGGTGGACGCTCTCAGCAAAGTTGTTCGGTGACACCAGTCCAACATTTTGATTTGATGATTTTCCCTTTTGCTCAATTGACAACTTTCAGATCTTGTCATCAGTATTCATATATTAATACGTTCAACCTGAAAGCGATGTAGTGAAGTCCATTACTTCCAAAATTTTCCGGGGAATGTAAAAATAAATGGTGTCCCCTTCTAAAAAAAATATCTGCGGTTAGACTGAAAGCCGTCCAGCATAATCGATGTGTTTTTTGGACAGAATATTTCTAAGTATATTTCTAAGTATCAAACATCACAATAAAAAAACTGACAGAGATATACAGATATTAAGACACATTACTAATTCTAGTCCATTTACTTTTTTCCTTCAAGTACATTCAAATATGATCTAAAATATTAATATGCAGAAACTATTATACCCAAAACCTAAACAAATACAGGTGTAGCATTTGCAAAAAAAATTGACGGCATTTCCAGCTAAACCTTTTTTGGACTCCTCCAACATTTGCACCTATATGTATAAAATGTTCTGTGGGGTTCTCTAAGAGAGAACATAACACGAGAAGTAACGAAAACACAAAGTGTGAAATATGAAACAACTTTGGATAACTGCCGAAACTTCTGAAGTCTAGACCAGGTAGTAGTCAATACTGCCTTGGATTTGGAAGAGTATAACACACTGACGCGAAAACTGTAAGAGCGATTACACGTAAATTTAAACCTAAAACGTGGTAACTAAGAACTAACAATCAGCAGAATATTGAAGTTTGGCAGTACAGCAAAGGGCTTTTCGAAAGTGTCCATCCTGAGGTCGATGACTGACAGCAAGACTACGAACAACAACATACTTAAATCAGAAATGGAGGCAGCTCCACACTTTTTGCTAACCATGTACAGGCTGTCCCACGACGAACTGCGGCGATCGATATCTCGAAAAGTATACATTGTAAAATTTGGAAAAGGTAATAAACTAATGTCGATGAGGGCAACTCGGCTAAAATATTCTCGAGATGATGGCATTTCCGATTATACCGGAAGTGCTTATTTTAAATGGGACACCCTATATATTATTACATTTTTGGATTCTACGCAAAATTCTAGGCCGATTTTGTGTATCATGTATTTTACCTAAGTCTCTCCGTTTTTGACATATTTCAATTTTTGTGTCAAAAATGATGTTTTCAGGCCCTAAAAGAATTGTCAATTTTTCCTATAAGGAAGCCTTTATTATCTAATTTGGGTTGGATTCTTTGTTGAAAAAGACCTACTTTAGTAGTGTTTTTATAATATTTTGATAAGTATTAATACAGAATGTTAAAAAAATAAGAATAAAAATTAAATTGAGAAAAATGTCAAAAATCAATTTTTTTCAAATGGAAACCCCCAATTTTTATAATCTTATCTTATTTACCATTAAAAATAAGAGGTCTTAGTTGGATATGACGGCGTTGGGTGCTAAACAAATGTATGTAGCTGTCACTTACCATTTGAAAAGTATTAATTGAAGACCTAAGTGGATAAAGGTTGTTATGTCACACTTTTAAAGTTTTGAGTAAATTAAATAAAACGGTTTTGAGTTGGAACTTATTTATTTTGTCTTGGATTCAAATAAATAATACCTCATAAAATAGATCATTTTGGGTTATGTTCTTTTGTTTACACTAATATTAAAGAACAATATCAAGCTGTTATGAATCTAGATTTTTCTGTCCAAAACTGTGTACATCCACTAAAATTACTGGTTGTATGTATGACATGGCGCCTTTATAATTAAAAAGTTTCTATAAAATATTACAAATTTAGAATTCACTGTTTATTGGGTGTTAAATCTATATCAGGAGTGTTCAAAAATTGCATAAAGTAATTTTTTTTTAAAATGCGACATAACACCTTTATCCACTTAGGTCTTCAATTATCATGCCGGGGCGCTTAAATTATACGCACAAGGATTATTTAAATTTGTTTATAATCTATGGAGAATGTAACACAGTTTTATCAAGAACATGTGAAATATTTGGTAATAGATATCCAGAGAAACGAAAACCGAAAAGAAAACCGTCTCCTAACAGTATTAAACGAATAATGGACAATTCATAAAATAAAAACAATTGTCAATGATGAAAATATCGAAATTGCTATTTTAGGATATTTTGCGGCATATCCTATGACATCTTTAAGACAACTTGCCCATTTTTTATTTATTTCATTAAAGTGTGTATTTATGCATAACAACACGCCACACCGAATGTCAGCTCTTAAACCGCAGTACATACTTTGCAATAAATAATTAAACTTGAAATCCTCACGAAAAGCACTGTGACGTCACCGGGTGAAAACTGGTCTCGCGTGGTGTCCAACAGATGGCGTACTTTAGCCATTCACCCTAATAAATAGACTGGGCGGCGGTTGGCTTTGAGACATCCGCATATTCGGTCATAAGTCTTTTGTTTTTTATGTTTGAGAAAAAATTAAAAAAGTGTCGGAAAGCTCAATTAATCCTCTTTACATAAGCCGTCTACAAATTTTTCGAAAAAAACGATAATTATCGAGATATTCGAGGAAATGTAGGAAATTATACGTTTTCCTATAGAGTGTATGTAAATCTTAAAAAAACAATTTTTCTCAGGAACCTTTGTTTCGAAGAGCCGAGATTAACGGAGCGTCAAAATAGTACATGATGATATTAAGTGAACATCGTAAATGAGATCGATTTCAGTTAATTACCGATTAATTACGGTGACAAAATGGAGACATTTTACCGACAAAAAAAAAGTTCCAAATCCCGCCCCCTCTAATTCCTTAATTTTTGTCGGAATTCAAAAAATAAAAAAAAGAGTTCTAGCAAATTTAGTTATATTTAAATTAGCTAGAGTAGTGTCTTGGCGTAGGAGCAAAGATTAAAAAGTTGCCAACTGTATAAGCTCAAAATTTGCGATTTTTTGCCATACGTGGCCGACATTTCTGTAGTTATCTCCGAAACGAAAAAAAAAATCAAAAGTCTGGTGATAGCAAAAGATTCGTAGTGGAAAATACTCGTTTGACCTGGAGATATCTGCGAAAAATAGCAAAAAACGGCTTACATTTCGGAGCCGAAAAAATTGCAAAAACATGCAATCTTGACACGTTCATATTTTTCGAAAAACACCATTGGGACGACCGTACGATGTCGTGACGTAAAGAGGAAATCTTCCAGATAAACCTGATCGTAAATTGCACGGCGAAATTCGAAAATTCGACTCGGCACGAACGAATCAAAAGTAGCATTTTGTGACATTTCAGAATATTGAAGATGTTTTTCCAACGAATTTTAGGTTAGGTTGTGTCCACTGCTAATTGTTTCTGACAAATGAGCATGCGAAAGCAGAATCGGTGTCGCTTGACGCCGCCATCCGACTTTCACCCTCTGACGTCACGTTTCAGGAGTGGGTAAAATCCGGCAGATTTTAATCGCTTATATTTCTGGAGAATTTTTTTTTTTTAATTTTTTGTTGTCTATGGGGTTTTTAATGATGTTAGTTTACGATTTTGAGTATTTTAATTCAATTTTATTTTTTGGGCAAGTTCCCTATTGGCCTTACAAACAGGAATCTCCAAGAACTCTATTCACAGAATTCTTTTGAAACACAAATTCCATCCCTATTCCATTTTTATGGTTCAACACCTAAAGGACGCCGATTTGGCCAGAAGAGTTCACTTTTGCGAATTTATTTTAACAATGTTACAAGACGACCTTTTATGGGACTGACGAAGCAAAATTTACGAAAAATGGCCTTTTCAACCGACATAATTCCCACTTTTGATGTGATTCAAATCCCCATGTTGTGAGATTGTAAAATTATCAGGAAACCTGTCAATTTAACGTGTACTGTGCTGTGAGAAATGATGGAGTCGTAAAACTACAGTTTTATGAAGAAAACTTATATGGTAATGAATTAATACTTAAATAATTTCTCTTTTCCAAGTTACGTATCAACTTTTTTTAGGAGAACGATATTTAAATATGTTACAAGATTTAGATAATGAATATACTACAGCTTCCTAGTTAACAACTTGCAAGAAACTTTCTACGATAAGTGGATTGCTAATAATGGACCTTTCCGTTCTCCTGATCTGTCTGTCCTTGATTATTTTATATGGGGAACAATAAAAGATATGGTTTATTTTAATCCAGTCACAACAATGGAAGATTGTCAGGCAAGAGTAAGGAATGCTTTCGAAAGGTTATCTCCAGGTTCTATTAGACAAATTCGGAGGTGCGAAAAATGTTTGGAAGTTCAGGGTGGACACTTTGAACACTTATTAAAATAAAATGTTTTCCTAACTATAAGTAGTTATACTGTTTGTATTTTATGTAAGACCCTTTTGTATCTAAGCTACATTTATTTAATTATTTTATGAATTGTTGCCTTGGTGGAATTGGTGCCAAAATTTTTAAAATTCTCCATTATTCGTTTAATACTGTTCGGAGACGGTTTTCGTTTCTCTGGATATCCATTACCAAATATTTCACATGTTCTTGTTAAAACTTTGTTACATTCTCCATAGATTATAAACAAATTTAAATAATCCTCGCGTGTATAATTTAAGCGCCCCGGCATGATAATTAATACTTGTCAAATGGTAAGTGACAGCTACATACATTTGTTTAGCACCCAACGCCGTCATAGCCAACTAAGAGTATTTGAACTTAAAATCCATAGCAAAATCCCCATATAAAAATATTGAACTGGCAACATTTCGAAAACTAAAAATTTTCGAAATAGACATCCATACACAAACTTACCCTTATTTTTAATGGTAAATAAGATAAGGTTATAAAAATCGGGGGTTTCCATTTGAAAAAATTGATTTTTGACAGTTTTCTTAATTTCATGTTTATTCTTATTTTTTGAACACTCTGTGTTAATACTTATCAAAATATTATAAAAACTCTATTAAAGTAGATCTTTCTCAACAAAGAATCCAACCCAAATTAGATAATAAAGGCTTCCTTATAGGAAAAATTGATAATTCTTTTAGGGCCTGCAAACGTCATTTTGGATATAAAAATTGAAATATGTCAAAAACGGAGAGACTTAGGTAAAATACATGATACACAAAATCGGACTAGAATTTTGCGTAGGATCCAAAAATGTAATAATATATAGGATGTCCCGGTATAACCGGAAGTGCCATCATCTTGAGAATATTTTAGCCGAGTTGCCCTCATCGACATTAGTTTACTACCAAATTTTAAAAATTTTACAATATCTACTATTCCAGATATCGATCACCGCAGTTCGTCGTGGGACACCCTGTACAGATATTATCATGTGCGTACTTGTTCTATAACTGAATTATATATTACATTAAACAAACAAAACATATTTAATACTGTCATCAAGGAACTCATGTTAATTCCTTCAAATGAAGGTAACTATATTTGTAAATTTAATCTTCAGGTCACTGACTCGCATCATGCATAAATTTTACAAGAGCAGTGCTTAGTTATATAGGTACCTAAAGCAACCAAGCAATTTACTTAGGCTAACATTTAACATGCAATTAGAAACAAGAACAGTATACAATGTAGAAACTACCTACATAATCTATATAATTAAATTTCATTCCAGACGTTAGATCAGTCAAGTCAGACGAGATATACCTAATAATGCAGTCATTTTATGCCAACATTTTTTAGTTCAAAAAAATCTTAAAAGTAAGGGATTTGGTATATACAGGGTGATTCACATAAAACTTCACAGGTAGTTTACGTGGTAGAAAAAGAAAAAGAAAAGCTGGTGTTTAATTCTAAGTACTTTTTGTACTACACACTTTTCCATTAAAACCAGTGGTTTACGAGATAGAGCAAAAAAATCCCCGCTATACAGGGTGATTTACCATGACATGCGGAAAATAAAATGGTGTACTAGTCTTCTATGTGGGAAAGTCCCTGTAAAATTTCAGAGTGATCCGAGTTAATTTTGTAATTTTTATTGCATTAAAACTTGCAAAGACTGTTACTTGTCTGTGGTCAGTAATAGAGCGATGAACTTACTTGTGAAAGAACATATCGAAGATGTTTACTTTTCCTTAATTGGCATAAAAAGTTAAGCTGGCTGGTGCGGTCAAAGTCCCGCGTTTTTTGCATTCGGTCGAACAATCAGGACACAGGCAGGTACAAAGCACCGCCGAAGTTTTGTGTTTTTGTGTTATTGACGGGTTTAAGTAAATATCTCTTATATCTACTTGTTGTAAAGTTCACTAGCATAGGGTCAATGCCTTTTCGACTTATTTCTCTATGTTTGTAGTGTGATTTGATTAAAACCAAAAAGTCACTTCTACCCTCTCCAGCTGTGCTGTCAATAGTGTCAAATCGAAATCTGATGAAGGGGGAGGGGAAGTGATATGGTTGTACCGCGTTACGTCAGATTGGTTAAAGTCATTCGCGGCGCATTTCTACAAAAAAATAACGTAATTTTTCTGGTCATATTTTTTAAATTTTTCATTTTTTTAACTCCTTTCGGTAGGGACCACCTACTGATCAATTTTCCGCATGTCATGGTAAATCACTCTGTATATATTCCAAATCCCTTGCTTCAATAATTTTTTAAACTAATTTTCATAAAATGACTGTAACTACAACAACAAAATTTCAGTACAATTTTTCTGCATAAATCGATGATTTTCCCATTTGGAGAGGTTGTATTTCAAACTTTGGAGCATTGGTCCGCGTTGTAGATATAAAAGAATAAAACTAATATGAAAATCGGCGAATGTTATGCGATTCACTTTCTAAAATTTGCTTCCATAAATAACTTTGTTGGAACGCTGCCCTAAAAGAGTTAGTAAAGAATCCAATAACAAAAAATACTTTCCCTTTTATGACCTTGATAGTGGTAAGATCTGAGAACTATAGATGGAGGGACAACAAAGTTGAGCTGAGTGCCGGGGTCGGCTTATTGATTCCTGCTATTAATAGCGGAAGAGGAAACACGATGTTTCTCATCATTCTGTGCTTAGCTCTTTTCATGGTAGCTTGTGGGCTTTGTGGTGATTTCTCAATTTTTCTAACCGCTTCCCACTGCAGCATCGTTATTTCAACTAAGTACTTGTTCTCACTTGCTTTGATCGAGCCCGATCGAAACCATGTCTCCGCTCGTTGGCGTAGTGTTGCGGCGGGAAATTTTACACGTGTTCAGAGTTAAATGCCGAACTCACGTGCATAGTAGGTAGAACAAGTTACTCAAGTAGTTACATTTAATAAATTTTAGTTTAGTGAGCATTTACGCAACAATAACTTAATTGACTTGAAGTATCACACAGTGCAACAATTCGCTCTTCATTAAAACATATATTATTCAGTTATGTAAGTAATGAGTTATCAGATGTTATAACAAGGGATAAATGTTTTTTAAGAAGTGTGATTTGGTGAGGGCGTACACTGAACAGGCAACCGTGACAGTTGACGGGATGCTGTCAGACGTGCCATGCAGCAAAGAGAGGTCAATTAAAGTAATGAATGTGATCATAAAACTTCTGTTAAGTCATTGTGAATAAAAAGATGCGTAATGACAAAACTGTAAACAGCGGATAATAGAATACGATCTCCCCATGAAATAATAAAAATGTTAAATTTCGGTGTTGAGAGAAGGGCTAATCATAGAAAAAAAAGAAGTGATATCAATTAGTCAAGCTTAGTAGAGAACCACACAATTATAATATTGTGGTAAATAAATATCTAGTGCACATAACTCTGATGCGCTTCAAGGCTCTCAACTTCTCGTTTTTATGGCACTCTGTATATTCTACATTGATTTTTACATAAGATATACGAAATACAAATTCAAATAGTTAAATCAATACCTTCCAATACTTTCATTGCATTTGAACAAACAAATAATAATACCTCTTGAAGAAATTAGAAGTTACAAAGAATTAAAAGAAGGGCGGAATTATGTAGTAATTTAGATGGGGTACTATTTGAATAGGATTTTTGTTGAATTCGTTGAAATTGTTAATTGTGTTAAAAAATAAAAAGCTATTTACGTAAGTAGTATTTTTTTTTTGTTCAAATGCAATGAAAGTTGGCATATTGCTCTAACTTTCAATGCCAAATATTTTATCCAATAGAATTTTTTCGTAAAATTAACAGAAAGACCGGTTATCTACAATGATTTATTTTCTTTTATTTTCTTCTTAGATTAACTCCGCGAGTTAGATCCATTTTAACTGAAATTTGGTAAAAATTCAGTTTTACTTCAAGCAGACCGAGACTGCAGAAAATGAAAGCCGTACTAATTTTTTTTTGGTATATTACACCTATCGCAAACTCAATCCGGAGACACACTGTATATAGACCAAGCCAGTAATGGTGATTTGCTGAGAAGCATGTTTCCGACATGTGCAAAATGCTTTGCTTTTCTATCCGTATTTCTTGATACGCTCACTCTCCCATATACCTGAGATTTTGCTTGTTACGTACGTGTTCACTTGACAACATAAACGATGAAAATGATAGTTGCCAAGAAGATAAAGATTAGGAGAATGGTGTTCGTAGCGACGAAGATGAAGGTTCGACGGATGTATCCGATGATTAATTTAGTTTTTTTATATGCATAAATATACAGTGTGTCTCACTTTTCATCACTACACCCCAATATCTCGGCTATTTGTTGATCAATTTAGATCAAACTTGGTATACTTCTTTTGCTTCAGATTGTGATTAAAAAGTTGTTTAAAATTCCAAAATCCATTCCAAAGCACTCCATTTTAACAAAGATATTGGTATGCCGAGTTCATTTCATAATAGTGTTTTGGATAAAAAATGTGTCCTAATGCTTAATTAGCGTCATTATTACACCACTACCAAATTATGTAAATATCCGACAATAAATAACTAATAACTCGAATAGTAGGGTGATTATTATTGAAATCTTAGATATGATTTTTTTTTGAAAGGAATGAATATTTTTTAACGAAATTTGGTATACAGGGGTTTTAGGTCATGCCGAACAAGATTCTGTAAAAACAAAAACCCCATCTCAATCGCTAATATAAATTCCAAATTTTTGTCAATTTCTTTTGATCATAGTAGTATTTAATTTCGAAAAAAAAAATTTTTAAATAACTTTTTAATCACAATCTGAAGCAAAAGAAGTATACCAAATTTGATCTAAATCGATCAACAAATGGCCGACTGTATATTTTTTATACAATAAAAAAGGATTATTCACATATGAAAACTATGCATATTTCTTTTTTTGTTGGCTATTCAAAAAAGATATTTTTTTTTACACAAATTTTTTATTAGTAACTTTCCCACTTTTTTCATAAACTTTTTATATAAATTATGTTATTTCTGAATTATACAAACAATTAAACAACAAAAATAATATTACATTAGAATCGTAAAGAAAATTTTTCGGTCTTGTAGTCGAACATTTAATAAAACATAAAAGTGCATGAAAAATATGCAACGAATGTAAAGTGCAATAACAAAGTGCAAATCTTATTTTTTTGTTATGACTTTATGCTTTTTAGGTAACTCAGTTCGTAACAAAAAAATAAGATTTGCACTTTGTTATTGCACTTTGACAGCTAGCTGACAGCCTGTTGACAGCTGCCAATTCTCGAATTATTGTATTCACATCATACATGAACTGAGTTACTTAAACAGCATAAACTCATAACATAAAAATAAGATCTGCACTTTGTTAAGGCACTTTGACAGCTAATTGACAGCTGTCAAGTGTCGATTTGGACAATTTGACATCGGATTTGAATTCAGCAACCTCAAAAACATAAACCTAGACATTAAAATCGAAAAAATAAGTTATTTAAAAATCTATAAAGACTGCACGAATAAATAAATCTGGTGGAGCTTTGGAGCTTTCAAGCTCCGTAGCAGCTAAAGTATTGATTTTCGAGCTTTGTGCCCATTGAGACTTTTGCTTGGGATGACGAAACCTAAAACATATCCAAAATTCAGACGATTTGACCGATACCCAATTTCCATAAGATTATTGCGGGGTCCTTTGCAAATTAGGCGAAATGTTGTTTTTTGATCATCTGAATCTATATGCAAAATTTGGTAGGTATCAGAATTCCGCTGAAGTAATTTTCTAATATATAAAAATCTCGTGTCACAATGTTTGTTATCGAACTCCTCCGAAACGGCTTGACCGATTTTTATGAAATTTTTGGTGTATATTTGGTAGGTCTGAGAATAGGTCGTAGGCTATTTTTTATATCCCTAGATGATAAGGGTGGCCCTATCCAGAAATTTTATTTTTATTTTTTGGACAAAAATTTATAATTTATAGGGCAAAATAACGTTTGCTGGGTCAGCTAGTAATAGTAATTATTCGGTAATGCGGTAATGTAGCTCAAGTGAGTTATTACCATTACCGTCAGTTGAATACTATATTTTATCTACGATTATAACAATAAATATTAAATTGAGAAAATTTTGTTTAAATTACTCAGTTTGTTTATTAATAAAATTAACTGTAAAATTTAATTTTTGTACACCCTTTTATATTTTTTGTTGTCTTCAAAGATTTAGCCACATTTAAAAGGAGGTAGAATGTGATTTTTAATCGAAATAGTGCATAAACTGCTTGTAGACAAAAAATCAACTTTGTAGATTAATATTCCGGGGCGGAAAATGTAAAATTTCTCCGCGAACTGCAATAGCCCGGAGCGCATATTCAGTCAAAAGCCTTGTTTTTTATGTTAGAGAAAAAATAAAAAAAAGCATCGGAAAGCTCAATCAATCCTCTTTACATAAGCTGTCTACAAATTTTTCGAAAAAAACGATAATTATCGAGATATTCGAGGGAATGTAGGAAATTACACGTATTCCTATAGAGTGTATGTAAATCTTAAAAAAAGTTATTTTTCTCAGAAACCTTTGTTTCGAAGGGCCAAGATTAACGGAGCGTCAAAGTAGTACATGATATTAAGTGAACATCGTATATGAGATCGATTTCAGTTAATTACCGATTAATTACGGTGACAAAATGGAGAAATTTTACCGAAAAAAAAAAAGTTCCAAATCCCGCTCCCTCTAATTCCTTCATTTTTGTGAGAATTCAAAAAATAAAAGAGTTTTAGCAATTTAAATCTATATAAATTAACTAGAGTAGGTAGTCTTTTGACGTAGAAGCCAAAATTAAAAAGTTGCCAACTGTAGAAGCTCAAAATTTGCGATTTTTTGCCGTACATGGCCAACATTTCAGTAGTTATCTCCGAAACGAAAAAAAAAATCAAAATTCTGATGGTAGCAAAAGATTCGTAGTGGAAAATACTCGTTTGACCTTATTTTTTATTTCGAGCTAACTCCCACCGTTTTAGAGATATCTGCGAAAAATAACAAAAAACAGCTTACAATTCGAAGCCGAAAAAATTGCAATAACATGCAATCTTGACACGTTCATATTTTTCGAAAAACACCATTGGGACGGCCGTGCGATGTCGCGACGGAAAGAGGAAGTCTTCCAGATAAACCTCTTAGTAAATTGCACGGCGAAATTCGAAAATTCGGCTCGGCACGAACGAATCAAAAGTAGCATTTTGCAAAAAAGTAGCAATGCGAAAAATCTGTCGCTACCTCCCTGGCTACCACCTTCGTGTGTCGCGCGTTACGTCGATTAGACAGGCTAGGCATGAAGATAAAGGTGATTGGCTCTGTACCTAGTGATTTATAATAACTCACTCATTAGAACTCACGCCATTTGTTTATGGATACTATTAATTGTTCAAAAGCAGTTCATTAATTAGTATATAATCTAATAATAGTAGATAAAAGTATATTTTAATTACCAAAACCGCAATTATAAAATAATTCGTTATTTAAAATAACTTTTGTCGGACTAGCGATACATACCAATTTTTTCGTAGACACTTATTTTATTTGGGCAGAAAATACACTAACCTATCATGTGTTATCTTTGTTTTACAGTCAGTAATGAGAAAAGTGTTACCGTGGAACTGACAATTACTGAGCGTAGGACTGGAAAAACATACCATTCAATTTGTAGGACAATGTGGCCATTTAATTTTAAAAACATTTATTAAGCAATAGTAAAGAAATAAGCTAGTTAGTAATCAGTTTTGTGACCCCGTTATTTGGACATGTTGGGGGTGGGGGACGCTTCGGTCAAACCATCAATTTTGTAGAACAAACGTTTTTTCGTGTTTTTATCAAATTATCTCAAGACTCAACTAAAAATCTAACTGTTAGTAATAAAATTTGAACAATCACCCAATCGACATATTATACCCAAGCGCAGCTTATATAGCTACCACTACCGAGAATTCTCGCAGACAGAAAAAGTTGGGCGTCTCGTCAAAACGAAGCTACTCACGAAAATTCAGCCTGTTAGTAATCATTAAAAAAAAGGGCGCTGTGCTGTGGACTATCAATATATTCGGCGGCAGTCGACGCAACAAAATTCCACCAAATTTTTTTTAAATTTTCCTCACGATAGCAGAAAAATCAGCACTTTATAAAGAAACAGTTAATGAAATAAGTTAATCAGACGATGGAAAAAGGAAGATTTCTTGGTTGTATGATAATTAACTAGAACGAATTTCCAAAAAACCTTATTACAATCGTTTAGGACACCTGTATATAAATAAATAGTACAAGAACAACAGCGATTGTGAAAAAATACAGACAAAAAACCCTAGAGAATACACTTAGTAATCAATAATGACAGAGTGACTAAAAATCTAATCATTTATTAAAATAAGGTAGCACATTTTACAGTTGTAGATTTTCTGTGAGAAAATCGACCCTTTTAATCTTGGGTAGAATTTACACATGTGCACGTATGTACAATGCTGGAAACTGGTAAATGTCATCGGATACAATAACAGTAGACTTTTTAATTTAAAAGTTGACAGAATACACATCTGTTATAAGTACATGAAATAATCTGAATATCGAAATTTTTGCGCCCCGAATCAATTTGGTATAATTTTAAAATAATATCCTCTCTTCTCTTTATCATTTCTGATTTTCTCAGATATTATTTTAGAGCTGTATTTCAAGTCAATTGTTTTACGAAATCAACGCAGTGTCACCGTTTCCATATAAATAATAAAAGTATTCAAAACGGCAGCTACTTTTAATAGGGTTTTTGTAACTTGTGTAAGAAATACTTAATACTCTCAATAGATTTCATTACAGCTGGTATTAAATTGCCTCAGGGTTTAAGTTTAATAACTTTCAGTCCTAGCCAAGCTAAAATGACATTGCCTTCAAATGTGCACATTGCACACCATTCATTTATTTCTTGGTACTTAAATGGAATTGACTAAATTTTAATACATGACTTTATTCTTTTAAGATCCTAATAAAATTAGCACTTTATCCAATTCACATAATTTAAAATTGAATAATAACAAATGCCAGGTGATATTCTTTGGAAATGAAAAAAAATAGAGAGTTAGTAAAAACCAGTATAAACATAAAAGTTGATAACGAAATCTTACAGCCTAAATATTCGCTAAAAAATCTAGGTATCTTTGATAGTGATCTAAAATTTCATTGTCACGTTAACAGCGTCTTAAAGAAAACTTAGTGTTCTTAAATCGTTATACTCTTATAGAAATTGTTTAAATAGCTCCGTAAAGAAAAAATTGTCCGATTCCTTGATACTTTCACGTTATAATTATGGAGATTGTGAATATGGCCCTTTCCTTGACTTATTCGATCAAAATAGAATCCAAAAGGTGCAAAACGCCTGCTGCAGATTTGTGTTTGGATTGAGAAAATATGATCATATTTCCCATAAAATAGCCGAGTTAAATTGGTTAAATATGGCAACTAGGCGTAAACGCAATTACTGTAATTTACTTTACAATATAATTAGGGAGAAAACACCTGTCACTTTTTAAAAAATTACTGCGACGTGTCGATTCACACGATCTAAACCTGAGAGATAACCAAAATTTTCATATTCCACGTCACTCAACGGCTATTTACAAAAAATCGTTCTCTTATTCGGCTGTGATAATATACAACATCATTAAAGATCTGATTCATTTATCAAAATATTCATTTAGAACTAAACTAAACAATATACTGAAGTGTGTAAAGCCAGCATTAATTTTTGTTTTAGTTTAAATTAACTATCCAAACTGTATTTAGTCCAAATGATTAGTTTTTAATCTTATATTTATATATCTATCCCTTACTATTTCTTTTGTAAATTTATATTTAAGTTTTTGGTTGTTGGTACATACATCTAATTAATTATATGTTTATATTTTTGAATACAAACAAGGTTAAGTGTAAGAGGAGCTTAAGCTAAACTTCGCCTTGCTTGTGTTATTTTTTGTATGAAATAAAGTCCATTATTATTATTATTATTCTGTGCCATAAACAGAACCATATTAAATTTGCTAGAAAAAAAAAATGAAAACACGATTGATTTCGTTATTTGCTCATTTTTACACCGACCTCAATATCGATATTAGGTAATAAGCAGAGATCGGAAATTTGGGGGTCATTCCAGGTCCGTACTAAGATAATAGTGTCAAAAAATACGCAAAATGGGAAATATTTATAATGAATATTTATTGGCAAAAATTATGTGTTCATTATTTTTACAATAATAATAAAATAATAATATTAACAATAATAATATTAACAATAATAATATCTCATGCACTATTATTACACTTGCTGCAATGCCTTGTGGTACCTGCCCCACTAGTGAGATGCATCGAACAACTGATGCCACTCTGGAGAACCCGCTTCACCATAACATCTGGTGCTCAGCGAGTATCAACAGAGTTGGTAACTTTTAGGAGAAGAGTTTTCCAGGGTGACTCCCCGAGTCCTCTCCTATTTTGCATCTTACTGCTGCCGTTATCTGTCAGGCTCCGCCAAACCCGCGGATACCAATGTGGCCCACCCAGCAATCGGAGGAATAAGGTCACTCATCACTCACCTAAAACTTTATGCCTCCGGAGAGTGCGAACTCCAAAACTCTCTAAGGGTGGTCCAAGAGTATACACGGGCCACTGGCATGGAATTGGGGCTGGACAAGTGTGCAGTCGTCCACCTCAAGAGAGGACGAAGCGGGATATTCCTTGAAGACGCGCAGCTCGCAGACGGAAGCATCCTACGACATCTGGATGCCGGAGAGACCTGCACGTACCTGGGTGTGGAACAACATCACATCCAGGACGTGAAACAAATTAAGGGCTTGCGCCAAATCGCCTGACAGCCCAAATTAAAGCTGCCGAGCAGAGAAACCTGGCAGCACGTCGATAAGCCCATGCACGGTGTATTCTATAAGAACATAGAGGCACTGGGTTTATCGACAAAGCTGACCTTCGCTTTCTTACGGTCAGCAAGGCTAAAGTCGGAGACTGAGGGATTCATTGTGGCCTGCCAAGATGGTGTTATTAACACCTTGGTCTACCGCAGTCGCGTTATGGGCGTGGAGGTCCCTGACATTACCTGTAGGACCTGCCGTCAGGCGCCGGAGTCGTTCATGCACTATCTACAATATCTACATGTCCGGTATATGCGACTTCGGCCTACATCCATAGGCATAACGCGGCTCTACGAGTGCTGTACTACCATCTTCGGCATTCGTACGAAGTAGACCAAACACCAGTGCTGCCTTACGTCCCCGGAGAGATCGAGTCCGTTGTCGAGAACGAGAAGTGCCGAATACATTGGAACTACTCGTTTCCGACGGTCAGGCAGATACAAGCAAACAAGTCTGACATAGTCCTCCTCGACCATCAAACCAAGGTGTTGTATGTCATGGAATTCTCGGCACCTGCCGAGACAAACATCATCTTGAAGGAGGGGGAAAAACGGGCTAAATACCGAGATCTCCGGTATGAGCTCCGAGCGCTATACCCAGACTACGCGGTCAAGATGGTCGTCCTGATAATCGGTGTATTCGGTGGAATAAGGCCTACGCTGCTCTCAGGCCATACCAGCCTGCCAAAAGTCAGCCGAATGGTTGGTAGGCCAAATGCAGAAGGCAGTTATCCTGGGGTCCCTCCGTTTGCTTAGGGTACATGAGTCTGGAATTTACAGTCACTGACCCTGCGGGATGCAGGGAGTGGCTGTGAATAATTCCCGAGACACGGGAGAACTGTCCAGAATTGCGTGCGCGGAAAAAATAATAATAATAATAATATGCTATGCTATGACCGTAGTCTACATCAACAGCATGGTCAACCGAGCACCCAAGAAGTACAGAAAATCGCATTATTGGGTACCGCACATATTTTAAGAAAAGTTCTGGACTAGGAGTCTGTGGTCCCTTGTTGGGATCTGGACTCTGACTGTTGGAGCAGACATCATCAACGTCACCTAAAGAGCCTAAAAAGCTAGAACGGGCTCCAACAGAACCGATCTCAAACGCGCGCGAGAGATGGGTGTGTAGTCGCTAAGTCTATGATAATAATAATAATAATAATAATAATAATAATAATAATAATAATAATAATAATAATAATAATAATAATAATAATAATGACTACGGAGAGGATGCGCAGCTTGTGGACGGAAGCATCTTACATCACCTAGATGCCGGAGAGTCGTACACTTACTTGGGTGTCGAGCAACGCTCCACCCAAGAAGTGAGTGTAGTAAAAAACGCTCTCCGCGGCAAGTATCAGCACCGACTCCGACAGATCTGGTCTTCAGAACTGTAGGGGAAGAACAAGGTGTCTGCTACCAATATGCTTGCCGTTCCGATCCTCCTCTACTCCTTTGGAGTAATTAAATGGAATCAAGAGGAGCTGCGACAACTCGATGTAGGAACCCGAAAAAAGATGCATCTCTATAGGAGTTTGCATCCTAAATCGTCCGTTCCACGGTTATATCTCCCACGACATCGGGGAGGCCGTGGACTCTTGAGTTTGGAGAGTCTCCATAACAGGATGGTTCTGGATGGAGCCTGTAAGGTCATAAGGAGTTCGGATCCCCTCCTCTGCATGGTCCGAGACCATGAAAGTGCAGGAGTAGGAGCCTTTTTGTTTAAGGCAGCGCGCAGAGCCGCCGATGAACTCGGTTTGGTCTTCGACGCTGAGCGGGTTAATCACGACTCTGTCACCGAGTTGGAACCTGCTCGGCGAAAAGCCCAAGTCAAAGCTGCTGAAATTGGTTTATTTCTGCAGCTACACTCGGATAAGCCATTGCACGGAGTCTTCTATAAAAATATAGAAGACCGCGGCTTATCCGAAAGGCTGACCTTTGCTTTCTTAAGGTCAGCCGGGCTAAAGTCTGAGACCGAGGGATTCATAATGGCGTGCCAGGATGGTGTATTCAACACACTCGTCTATCGAAGTCGTGTCATGGGTATAGAGGTCCCTGATGTCAGCTGCAGGACCTGCCACAGGGCGCCGGAGACATTAATGCATTTGCTGTCGGCTTGTCCAGTATATGCAGTCTCGGCCTATATCCAGAGGCACGACGCAGCATTACGAGTGCTTTATTATCACTTAAGGCACTCGTATGGGATAGACGAGACACCAGTGCTGCCTTACGCTCCGGGGGATATTGAGTCCGTTGTGGGGAATGAGAAGTGTCTAATTTATTGGAACTACTCGTTTCCCACCGTCAGGCAAATACAAGCTAATAAGCCTGACATGGTCCTCCTCGACCACCAACTCAAGACAATGTTTGTCGTGGAGTTCTCGGCTCCCGCGGAGAATAACATTGTCTTGAAGGAGGAGGAAAAACGGACGAAATATCGAGATTTGCTCTTCGAGCTCCGCAGGCTTTACCCTGGCCATACTGTTAAGCTAGTGGTCCTGATCATAGGAGCCCTCGGTGGAACGAGACACACGCTGCTTTCAGACCTAAAGATCATACCGGCATGCCGAAATTCGGCAGAGATCTTAGCCGGCAGGATGCAGAAGGCCATTATCCTCGGCTCATTACGTCTACTCAGGGCACACGATTCTCGGACCCAGTAGTCACTCACCCCACGGACGTGGGGAGTGGCTGTCGGTACTACCAGCTCCCCTCTGTGAGTGTCGGAGCCACAGAGTATAAAGGGTGACTGGCTTTTACGAAAAAAAAAAAAAAAAAAAATAATAATATTACTTTATTTCAAACAGCCACAATACAATATGCCTATGTTACACTATAGTACATACAATAATAATAGTGGGTTAAAAAAAGCAAAAAACAAATTAATTAAACAATTATTTAAAAAACAAATACACCATACATTTTCAATCAAGTATGTCTTGAATATTAATTAGGTATCTACTGCGTCGATAAGTACTGTAATTATTCTTTCCAAATTTTCCTTGTTTAACCTGTTTCAATGACGATTCAATTTCCACTTATGTACCGAGAACGATCTTTCGCAATCAACTGTCGTAATGGGAGCATATTTTATTTTTGATAACGGTATATCAGTTACTCATAATGCGTGTACGATCGCCGCCACCTTAAACTCACCACCATTAGAGATGCTCCCTTTCTAACATTATTTGTAGTGTTAGAAAGAGAGCATTTCCAACAGTGGTGAGTTTAAGCTGACGCCGATTGTACGTCAGTAATATTCTTTTCTTTTATTTCTTTTACAATTTTTTTTTTCCTTCTAAATATGGCCTTACATACACAATGTTTTGGCCAAATTTTACAATTTCAAAGTAGGGATTTCTCTTTAAAATTGATGAACATTACAAATAGTAGTGGTCCGAGGATACTCCCCTGAGGAACGCCCAAGCTGGTATACACCCTACTGAAAAGTGAGTTGTAAGATTTGCTTACAATGTTACACGTTAAGCTAATAGAAGTGTGTTAATTAAAAAGGGTCACATCATGCCGAGCGAGTATTACACGTACCTAAAGATATTGTATTTATTGTCATTTACTTAATTTCCTGGGAAAATATTAATGAAAAGGTCGCCTCTAAGGGTATAAAGCAGATCCCTCGAAATCTGAATTTATTTGTAGACAAGAGATGTCATTTTATCTTATTAATTTGTCACAAACAGTCTTAAAATCAGCTGATACAAAATTGCGTGCCTGTACACACTTCCAGTTTTATAATTTCTAAACTAAAACTAAGTAAATCTGAACAATCCACGTTGCACACAAAACACGAGCTCTGATCATAAGATATGTCATTTTTTTTTACTTTCTGTAGCATATTCCAGGCTATATATCTATAGATTTAAGAACTGGCGATTTTGTAAGCCAACATAGGAGTTATTTCTTTTAGAAAATAGATAAAATCGGTTCGTATATTTTTCCTTGTGGGCTAAAAGATTACAAAACCGCTAAAAATGTTTCAGCTTTAGTTTAGAATGAATTAAATTAGTAATGCTGTATATCCGAGCGAAATTCACATAATGAACCAAATTATGTACTGATCTTTTGGGTCTCTCAGTAATTAAGTCTGCGAAGAATCAACTGCCTAAAATGCAGGCTGTCCCTTCACTTATGAATATTTTAATTCTACTTGGGTATAACGCGGTCAATAGGGCCGAGCTTATGTTTGAAAGGAATCAAATACGACTCCTGTCTGAAATAATTTTTATCCACGCTGGGTCAGGTCATCCCTTGGGACTTATTACAAAAGGATTCAATTACAGAAGTTTCTTCAACCATTGCAAAATATACATTTTTATCAGATATGCGCTGATGAAACATCTTTATGATAAAATGATACAATGATCCCACTGAAAAATGTATCTATAAATGGGATTGATTTAAAAAGTGGCACAATCAAAAATTATTGATATTATGTAGGGTTCATAAAAATCATGAATTTTCAAAAAATGCCATTTTTATTCTCGGTTTTTGTATAATTTCAGTATGTTGAGCTGAATTTTTATGTGCATTACTTATTTATGAGAAAAAATACAAATTTCCATTCAGTGCACAGATGAGTGTTTCATATTACCTATTACATTCGTACCACAAGCCTAGCTTTTCCAAAAAAACCGAAACTTACATACTGATAAGAAATTATCTAGTATTTTACTTCCACATCCAGTGGAAGCATAACAACGCAAAAAAAAATTTGAAAATTTTTATTATTCAAATAGGCTTAGAATGCCATGAAACATCGAGATTTTAAGTTTGTCTGTCGGTCGGTCGGTCGGTCGGTCGGTCTGCCCGTCTGTCGTTCTGTCTGTAACTTTCTTTTGTGCACTCGATTTTTCTAGAACCGTTTAAGATATTGATTTGAAATTTGGTACACATATGTATTTTAACGAGATCTGGAATTAGATTATATTTAGATCTTATTCCGTTGAACGGTTGGGGGGTAAACTGAGGTAAATGGTAAATGGTTAAATCGAGTAAGTAAAACTGGTATTTAGTATATAAAAGAGAAGCCAAGGTCTCAAAAAATTTGTTGGCATTGGCCAATTAGAAAAAAAAAATGTGATTTAGTGTGTGTATAAGAACGAAAGGCCTCAAAATATTTTTTTACTTCATCGACTCCCCCCCCCCACTACCACCTCCCACCCAACTACCGATGTAGGATATCAAGTTATAGGTTTTTAGGGTTGACGATTTCAAATATTATATTATTATTAGTTTCATGAACAATTATTTTCACATGCATTTTTTTTTTCGTTGTAAGAGACTTGGATAGAAAATCTAGATGTGGAAGTAATAATTCCTTGGGCAGCGGTTTTTTTACTTATATTGCCGTTCTACTTCTGAACTTGTTAATATAATTAATAATATCAGGCAGGAAAACTTTTAGTAACAAGCTGAAAACTACATTTTGATATGCTTTTTATCCCTGTTGGGATGATTCAGTACCTTTTCAGTGGAGGGTCGTAGGATGACTCAGTACATTTTGACGTTTTATTTTTCTTTTTTTTTTTTCTTTTTGCATTGACTAAAGTAAAGGCTATCTACAGTTTGAAATACAGGAAGAGCATCGGTTATATTGTTATTTAGTAAATGAAAATCGGTCAAATATTTATAGAGATAGAATTTTCCCCGGTAAACAATGCGTCCACACACCTCAATCCTTTATCAAATTTTAATTTCATCGTACAGGTAAAGATTATAAGTAAATTCTTAAATTAATACCATTACTTAACCAAATAATGAAATGAATGATATTTTAGATATAACATTACATTATTTTTTTGCACTTGTATCGCACTTAGAATTTATCAATTTGTAATATTTTTTTAAATAATAATTCTATGGACAATTATATACCTATTATTTATATTTTTATTACTTAATTTTCCAAAATTTCACTCTAGAATATAGCAATAGAAAATTATAAAATGCAGAAACATCTTTGTAAATAACTCGTTTATTTTTAATTTTTCGAAAAAACTCTATTTCAGATTTTTTGTCCAAAAAAGTCCATGCCTTATACTGGTTATAAAGATTGATCGACGGAATACTTAATTTTCGATTTTTATTAAGAAACTGTTGGGTATTTGTAGAATTTATAAAAAAAATCAAGTTTTCTAGGATTTGTAGATTCGCTTTTGTTTTGTCAAATTTCTCACAAACGTCACCTAATAGACTTTATCGAGCTCTACAATCGCCATTTTTGAAAATCAAAATCGGACCTTCCGTTCGGGAGTTATCAATTTCTTTGGAAAATCATACTCGGCCTTGGAAAAAATACTTGCGGTCAACGGATTCGGGCCGCCAGCAATAGGGTTCATTTGTGACCGTGTACCTTCGATCCCACCAAGTCTCATCGAAATCGATCAATATCCTGGACAGTTATCGTGCTTCCTAGCCCGATTTCGAGAAAACTAGTTTTCTGCAAAAAATTCAATTTCCATTTGTTTTTCGTATTAGTCTCTGGTATACTTATCTGTAGATCGTTGCCAGCGGCATCATTTCTTTTTTGAAACATCTCGATCCGACTGCCCGTTACCGAGTTATTCAATTTTTCCCAAAAAACTTGAAACGTCTATATCGGGTACTTCCGGTTTCCGAACGGAGCCGAGCTTTCAGCATTAAGGTTTTCTAAAGGCCTCCTATTAACCACCCAAGTTTCATCGAAATCCGAAAACGGATTAGGAGGGGCTGAGCGTGACAGACCGTAGTAACAAGCTCTTTAAAATACAAATTAATGTAGAATCTATCATATTAAACTAAATAACAATAAAAAGAATACAGATAGTAGGCAGCAGTACTACGCCATCTAGCGGCGGAGCTCCGAGTTGTCATGGCTAGGTAATAAGAAGAACATTACTTAGTGTAAAAACTCGCAGTATTCTTAATATCGAAGTGAGAATACTATTAAAGATACACAAGGTAAATTCTGTAGCATTTGCTGTAATTATATGCCGGTTATACCTACAGGTCGCCTTGATAAGAAACAAATATTCTTTTCATAAACTGTAGGCCAGTGGCTAAGAATGGGGAACAAAGTTTCTACTATAATAAATCCAATGGAGGAAATGCCCGTATTTTATTCCAAATAATGGTAACCCCACAAACGTGCACCGAATAAAGTAAGTGTTATCGTATTTTTTGTTTTAATAAATAAATCAAACTCTGCTATTTTGTGAATATTTCATACAAAGCTTGTTTACATGCAGTACGTGAAGCTGCGTACTACATGCAAGGTATTCGAAGTGGAGATTATTGGGATGATACGTCGTTAAGTTTTTATGTAAAGGACAATATCAATAATAAACGGTTCGTCTCAATAATGTACGTGGAAGACTAATCAATATTTCAGGAGCACTAAAATAGCTCAATAAACATCTTTATGTATTTGCTTATAATTTAGATAATTTATTTATGGCGTTGTGAGCACGTAACATGCATGTGGCAAAACAGTGGTTATATCTCAGCAAAGGGATTTAACAACGTGTAAAAGGCGATTTGTAAATAATGCTTTCACAGCTTTTATCATTTGATATACTTACACTCAAAGAAATAGTATGGGTAAATTCAACAAAAACAATGGTTAACTAACAATATCGTTAATTTCGTTAAACCAAACTATATTGATGGTATTTTTAAACAAGAGGTGATTGTTATTTTAATTAATAAAAAGTTGTACAACAAAACAAACATTAACTTAAAAAATAGATGAATAAGACTATTATTTTGTTCGTCTGACTATTATTTTGTTGAATTCTGTCAAATTAAACTAGATAATAGTATGTTTTATTTTTAACTATTATCGAATTGTAATTCTAACCCAGTATTAGTTCGCTGTATTATTGTACTTGGTAGACAAACCAATATTATTGTCGTCTTCTAGAAGTTCTAAAAGAATTACCATAAAATTTGCTTGCTTACCACGTAGTCTATTACAGAAATTATTCCCAGATGACGCCACATACAAATCACTGACAATAATCAATCATGCATTATCTTATACTCTTATGAATTTATAGAAAATTAATAACATGATTGCAATGTTCAAATTCTCTCAGGGATCATCGATATATTTGGATGGATCTTATAAACGATCTCTAATCTTTGGTTTGGGTGGTCTGATGTCTCAATACTGAGATTTTGGCTAACCAAAAAAAACTTCATCATACAATAAAGTGTAGATCAACCTAAAAATTAGTTGGTGAACAAAAAACAAAGTCGTACTATTTAATTGTAGACCAAACTGAAAATGGTTAGTGAACATAAAAAAATGTCATTGTACTATTTAATTTGTTACAAGAAGATATGATTATTAAACTACTATTTGTTTACGAAAACAAATAAAGTTGTATGACTATTCTTTTCTGATTGATTTAACTATGAAACTAGATAGGCGCGATTTCATATGCTCTTTTTGGTTGAATTTGCCTATCATTTTCTTTGAGTGTAGGGAGAAGCTTATAATATATCAGATCAAAATCAAGTGGCGGTACTATATGAGATAAGAACAGATGTGCCACAGGGCACGCTTCATGTTTTAAAATTTTCAAATGATTTACCAGAACCGGTTCCTCGTTCTCTTAATAACTTGACAAAATAAACAATATTATTTAGATCAGGTATGAATTAAAGCAAAATATTTGTTTCTAAATATGTGTTAATTTTGTCTGCAACGGGACAGGTACTGTCGTGAGCAAAAAAAAAATAGGACAACTATTTGTTTCTAATGTAAATCTGTCTCTATTTGAATATGTAATGAGTAGCCGAAATAAAAAACTTAGTACTTTTATTTCATTACTTCCACATCCAGTGGAAGTATAGTAACGACAAATTTTTTTTTAAAAATTTGTATTGTTCAAATAGGCTTAGAATGTCATGAAACGTCGAGATTTTTTTTATTGTAATGCTGTAGTTATTGCTATAGCAAATGATGGATGGTCAATGAGACAAGTTGCACTGCGTTATAACATTGACAAAAATTTGATGTTTAACATTTTAAAAAAGTGGAGAATAAACGGCATAATAAGTATAAATCCTGGATCAGAGGACAAAGGATATCCAACTTAACAAGAAACTAACTATTAATATTTCGTTATAGCATTATTTCTATTTATAACTTCTATAAGTCTGTTTGTCATAGAATTAAATAACCTTATACAATAATCATCAGTAATAATATTTTTCCATGCATTATTTATTATTTTCAGTAATTCTTGGGCATTCCTTGGTCTCACATTTAGTTTTTGGATACTTCTTCCATAGGGTTAAGATCTGGACTATGACTGGGCCAGTTAAGAACATTAATGTTATCTTGAAACCAGTTAGTTACGGTTTGAGCAGTATGAACGGAACAATTATCTTGTTGAAATACGAATTCATTATTAGGAAATAATTGTGACACAGAAAGGAGCATAATATTGTCTAAAATCCTAATATACGTTTCACTATTAAATCGTTCCTCGATATGCTACAAAACACCAGGGCTACGTGCAGATATCCAAGCCCACATATTAACGGAAAATCTACCACTTTTGTCATTGTTAGATATATATTTCTCATCGAATCGAGTATTCGGAGGTCGGTAAATACGAATATGACCGCTGTGTGTTGACTGGAAGTTGTTTCGTCTGTAAAATCTACATTGTTCCAAAAAACATCATGCACTAAAAATTCAAGCGCAAATCCTAGTCGAGCTTCTTTATGCTCAGCTTTAAGTAAGTATTTCTGTGCTGCTGGATGACAGCGTAGCTCCGATTCTCTTACTCGCCGGCGACCAGTACTACTCGATCCAGGAAAATTCGTTTCTTCAGCAGCCTGAATAACTGAGTAAAATGTATGTACCAAGTGCAAATCTTGTTGAGTTGATATCCTTCGTCGCCCTGATCCAGGATTTCTACTAATCGTACCGTTTATTCTCCACTGTTTTAAAATGTTACACAATTTTTGTTAATATTATAACGCAAAGCAATTTGTCTCATTGACCATCCATCTTCTGCTTTAGCAATAACTCCAGCTTTATAGTGTATTCCACAAATATTTCATCGATACAAAAAAGCTCGCAAAAAAGCATAAAGGATGCCGACCGCTTCTAGTTAGTGTACCGCCCGCCGGTCCAATTTGACAACGCTAGTCCACGTTGACCACCAATGTATCATAATTCCGGTAGAGAAAGTTTAAACCAATTATATTCAGTGGGAGTGGCCTACATTTTTGTTCGGAAATATGTGACCATTTTTTTTGTGATGATAATAAAGAAGCCGAACACTTTTATGGCCTTTTATGTAAATAGACTGAAATTGATACAGGTCGGTACCCTTTACGTTTTTTTGCGAACTTTTTTATATCGTTGGATTATCGTTGGTACAAACTATAACTAAATCGCTTATATGGGGCATATTAGTTTTTGCACACTTGCAATGAATTTTGACAAATAACTGACAATGTCACAAAAATTAGATGTATACAACTAGATTTTAGCAAAAATACGTTATAAGACTTGTCCCATTTTTTTGCGCACGATAGTACATAGGACGTGCTCTACCATTTCATCCTCTTCCAAACTACAGCATATCAAAAGTTATAGGATCCAAGAACTCTAAGAACTGCTTAGCTCTCTGAGAAGATTTTTATTGATCTGTGTTTAGGATGCGTCTGTTCCAGCTTCCTTGCATACAGTTCAATGGCATGAATTTCAGCCTGAAAGGCAGTCACATTACTACCCAGGCGCGAAGTTATTTTTACCATTGGGTTGCAACTGTATACTCCAGCTCCAGTTCCTTCAGAGGTTTTGAAGCCGTCTGTGAACCAATAACTATATGCTCTTTGCAGGTTGACTTTATTCCGAGTCCATTCATCTCAGCCAGGATGTTAGAAAGCAGCTAGTAGTTGGTGATGGTAGGCATCACATCTCAAAGCATTCCCAGGATATCGTAACTATCTTTGTCATTTGATAGACTATTCCGTTCCATGATTCTAGCCTGCGGCATATTAATAACCGCTTGTTGGAGTTTATACTGTCCCCTTGGTCTCTCTCTCTCTCTCTCGCTCTCCCTCCCTCTCTCTCTCTCTCTCTCTCTCGCTCGCTCGCTCTCTCTCTCTCTCTCTCTCTCTTTTTCTCTCTCCCTCTCTCCCTCTCTCCCTCCCTCCCTCCCTCCCTCCCTCCCCGTCTACACTCTGTCAAACGAAAGTAAAAGCGGCCCAGCGCCAAGCGCCAACGGAATATCAAAAATGTTTACATCCGCCAATGAAGTAGAGTGAAATGACATCAGCTGACTATGTTTCCTCCTTACGTTGAGTAGTAGCAGTAGTGAGAAAACTCATTGTAACTATGTAGCGAGCACCGTTTACGTTTGTTTTTAATTGCCGTAAAGCCTTTCCGGACAACCTTGGTCTTGGTATCAGATTTGGGTCATGCCTAGCATGTGTGTGTTCGTTGTCTGTGTGTAGCCTCCCCTCGAACAAGGTTTCTTTGGGGTAAATAATACGACCTCTTTACCTCAAAGACATTGTGTGGTTAATTAATGAACGTGTTATACTCGAGTTAAGCTATATTTTTTATTTATTTCAGGATTTTTTAAATATATTGTCCAAAGTGTCACGAGGTAGCATCGATGAGAAATTACAATGGGTATTCAATCTCTACGACTTAAACGGCGATGGACTTATCACAAAATCAGAGATGGTAGACGTAGTCACAAGCATTTACGAAATGCTAGGTAGGGCAACTCAACCAGCCGTTGACGATACTTCAGCCAAGGACCATGTAGAAAAGATATTTAATGTAAGTAATTTTTTACACATCTGTTTATATAGAAGTATAATAATGGAGGGTATTTTGACTAGGATACCGATGGGACCTGAATTTTTATTACAGAAAACTGTTGTTTAGGGTCTCACAAACACGTAAAAAAATAGATCAAAATCGGCTGGCGGATAAACTGTTATGGACAAAGGAAAGGGTTCAAAAACGGTTTTTGGCAAATATCTTGAAAATACGAATTCATCCAAAACTGCTGAACAATACAATATGTGGGCTATGAAATTATCTTGAATTTGACTAATTTGAGACTGATCACATCGAATTTTGTCAAAAGTTGACCGGGATAAAATTTTTCAAAACGTTTTGGCTGTTACTACATCTACAATAAAAATTGGCCGTTATGGCTATATTTTGTTAAAAAAAGTACTTTTTTATGAAAATTTCAAAGGGTCTAGCCGTACTTCCATGGCGAACCTGCCCCCGATAGGAACCTATATCGTAACCTATGTTATATTGTAGAGGGCGCTAATAGTAGTTGATAGAGTAGATATTAGCTCTATATCTTAGTTAATTGAGGAGCTATTTTAAAAAAAGTGTCCGGAGACGACTTTTTTTCAAAGCGATATATCTTAGTTAATTTTAAAGCTAGGAAAATAAAACTAAATGGCAGTGTTATGGTACACTTTACAGTTTATTTTATAGCATTTCCTATGGGCCAAGCCTAAATAAAAGTATTTAAAAAATGCAAAGAAAAATTTTGTCAATCGATTTCTATCAGATCTAATTGAATTACCACTTTGAAAAAAATATATAATAATGATCTGTGTCTTGCCTAACAGCATGCCAAGTTTCATTTAAATCCGAGAGGTGCAACATGTCGAAAAAAATTTACAGTAAGTGGACCGCCACCTTGCGACCAATATGTTGACGCTTTTAATTTGCATTACATTTCAATAATCTTTGGAAAAGTTGCGTTTTGACAGCTCATAAAAAGTATATCAACGGTTGGTGGTATCAATTAGCATATTACAATGTTTTTTTATCTACTTTTATAGTGACTGTAGTCAGTCTCAGTTAAGAATGCAGTTGTTTTCGTTATGAGCGGAGCACAGTTTACACAGGATAAGGGAATTCCCAAGTAAGTGGAATCCCCCCATGGTCGACTCAAGCCAGTTGGTATATAAAATAAAAATGAACGGTTTAAATTGGCTTTTGTTTGGCATTTGACTCTTTTATAAATACATTGAAATTATTTAATTCATATTGCAGCATATTTTGTTTAGATTAATGAAAGCTCATTATAGATGTAAATCCTCTAAAAATGTCAAGTGTTATAAGAAATAGGTAAACCTACTACTTGCTTGTGCTCGATATCAGGCGAGCTGTTCCTATCTCTGCAGTTCTGAACTGAATCTTTGATCTCTCTCGCGCAGCGCACATCGCACATCGAAGTTTATTTTATTGTTTTATGATATTTATCAATATTAATACAAAAGAAATTGTACTAATTGTTCATATATTGTTCGACTATTTCCTTCCATTTTTATTAAAATCAGACTGCTCTACTTATATTTATCTCTTTTGTTATAAATAAGGATTCACAAACACGGTATCGCCTGTGCTAAACGCTGTGCGATGTGTGAAGCTCAAGTTGTTGATTTCATCACTCTCATTTAAGAGCATGGTTCTATTTAATTTTATTGTGCGATGTGCGTCGATATGGCCACAGTAGAGAAAAGACCAGTAGTCCGACTCAGCCGGAACAGTTGTATAAGATTTTCAGTGCGCATGCGATGCGCGTGGGCTTAAACTATTCGATGCGCAGTGGACGGCACGACGACAGTGGACGGCAGTGATGATATAGGGTGGGGCGGATGTTTATTTTTGTTTACGTTTACGTTTCTGAACAGTCGCCACTGTCGACGAAATGCGCGTGGGATACAAGCAGTAGATGCGCAGTGGATTAAAAAAAATAAAATCGAGTACAACAAATATCAAAGGGACCGCTGCGAGTGAAACTACTGGTCTTTTCTCTACTGTGATATGGCCACTCTCATTTAAAATAATGGTTTATTTAATTTCAGTGTGCGATGTGCGAAGTGCGGTGCTATGTGCGCCGTGCGGTACACCGACATGACGACGTGGTCATGCACTTATACGGAGGTTATGATATTTGTGTACACTTTTTAGGCAGGTATATGAGAGAGATCAAAGATACAGTACAGAACGGCAGATACAAGAACTGCTCGCCTGATATCGAGCACAAGCAAGTAGTAGGTTTACCCATTTCTTATAACACTGACATTTTTAGAGGATTTACGTCTATAATGAGCTTTTATTACTCTAAATAAAATATGTTGCAATATGAATGAAATAATTTCAATGTATAAAAGAAAGGTGCCAAACAAAAGCCAATTTAAATCGTTAATTTTTATTTTATGTACCAACTGGCTTGAGTCGGCCATGGAGGATTCCACTTACTTGGGAATTCCCATATTCTGTGAAAATTGTGCTCCGCTCATAACGTAAACAACTGCATTCTTAATTGAGACCGACTATAGCCACTATAAAAGTAGATAAAAAAACATTGTAATATTCTAGTTGACACCACCAACCGTTGACATACTTTTTATGTGCTGTCAAAACGCAACTTTTCCAAAGATTAATGAAATGTAATGCAAATTAGAAGCGTCAACATAGTGGTCGTTTAAGGTGGTCCACTTACTTAAAAATTTTTTTTCGACATGTTGCACCTCTCGGATTTTAATGAAACTTGTCATGTTGTTAGGCAAGACATAGACAATTATTATATATTTTTTTCAAAGTGGTAATTCAATTAGATCTGATAGAAATCGATTGACAAAATTTGTCTTTGCATTTTTTAAATACTTTTATTTAGACTTGGCCCATAGGAAATGCTATAAAATAAACTGTAAAGTGTACCATAACGCTGCCATTTAGTTTTATTTCCCTAGCTTTAAAATTAACTAAGATATACCGCTTTGAAAAATAGTCGTCTCTGGACACTTTTTTTCAAATAGCTCCTCAATTAACTAAGATATAGAGCTAATATCTACTCTATCAACTACTATTAGCGCCCTCTACAATATAACACAGGTTACGATATAGGTTCCTATCGGGGGCAGTTTCGCCATGGAAGTACGGCTAGACCCTTTATTTCTTTAACTTCCGTTTTGACAAAAAAGTTACACTATTCTGTAGTTTTCAATCAATTTCCTAATAACTGACTCTTTTCAAAAAAATGCACCCGACTACAAACATTTGATTGTAAACATGAAAATATAACGAACAGCATAAAAGAACAGAATTCATTGTAAGCCACTGGTAGTGCTACAAGTGTTAGATACAACCGTCGGCATAGAGAATATGATGGGGTGCGAGAAAATCAAGCAAAGTCCGAAAAGGTGTGTGTACAACTGTTACTGCCTGATATATAATCAATATTTGACAATGAAAGGCAGAAAAAATCTAATTATTACATCTACCTCACGGTGACCGTGAACTTGAAACGCTGCCGAGAAAATTCTGTCAACCAGAAATTTCAGTAAATACACAAAACGCGCATACATATTCTATATATGTCTTTTTTGTTTTATATTTTCATTCATAGTTTTTAATTGATCTCACAATATTAATTGATATCGGGCACTAATTTTTTCGAAACACTAACCAGTACTAGATTTAATAGAAAATGAAGTAACATCTACTGTGATGGGTCTTTTAGGTTTGTGTTTCTATCTAAGGAATTAATTATTCATGATTTTTCAGATGATCGATACCAATAAGGATGGAGCTATTACTATAGAGGAACTAATACAATGGTGTTCCCGAGACGAAAATTTTTTAAGATCTCTAGAAACGCTAGATACAGTATTGTGATTTTACTTCTACTCTCTACCTTCCTTCGTACCAATTCAAATTTAGATAATGTACAAGATATTCTAATGTTTTATATATAACTTTATTAAATAATTGTAAAATAATTACTATTAATATTTAAGAAATACTTTTACCTCTTAGATGGTATTTAAATTAAAATATTTTCTATACTTGCAGTTGGGTTTTGTACTTAAAATTTTTAATGCTTAAAGCTCATCATACATATTGTGACATAGGAAAGTATAGAGCTAAGAGAATGTTAGTCAGATTTAAGAATTTAGCTATTCGCGCTATAGCGTTCACTTAATATCTCTGAAATGTGAAACTCGCCAAAATTCATGTGATCCACCTTTGCGATTCATAATTTGTAGGGAGCTGTACATAGACTGCTTTGATTTGACAGTTCCTTAATTCAAAGTCAGTTGATTAAAACTTTAAACGTGTTAAGGTATGGGTGTTTTCAAAAAATAAAATTTCATAGAATTATAGAAGCCTCCAATGCAAGACATTCCCAAAGCGATATGGTACTAAAAATCACTTCATAATGCAGTGGCCTAATGGTTGGTAGTCGTATTCCTTTGCCTTTTTAAATAGTCGAACTAATAAAGACATAGGCAGTTCTGGAAGGCTTACAATCGAACGAAATAGAAAATGTTTGGTAGCGGGGTAACTAAGGAAAGTGTACCTAGATTTTTTTAGACTTTAGGACACTTTTTCTTTATATTTTATAACTAAAATAATGATACCGCTGAACTCTGCAGGACTAACATACCCAACAAGTAAAATTTAAACGTTATATAACTATTTTGTTTTATTGCAATTTGTAATAAAATAGTAATAAAATAAAATTTTTGTAGAAATGACAATTATAAAACAAATTGGTTTACTGGGTAACCACCTGAAAATGCAGATATATAGGTTACCAGGACCGCCGACAGCTTTACCGAGCCTTGGGGCTGCTTATTATTGAGGGCCCCTTTACTCTTTCAAGGTTTTATCGTTTTATTGTTCGCATTAAGTTTTGAATTTATTAAAAAACTACCACAATATTATGATAGTTATGAATATGAACAGCCAAAAGGCTAAAATTAATTGAAATTGGAATATTTATATAATTTTGTTTTTTTGAGAATCGCCAAATGTGCACAACTGAATGCCTAGCTTATACGACGTAATACAGCCGGAGACCCGGGTCCCCTGCGGGTGTCCGGGCCCCGGGAATTTACCCCCCCTGTCGGCGGCCCTGTAAGGTTACCCAACATTTCCTACTCTATTCGATTGTAAGCCTCCAAGATTGGGCATATTATAGCTACTTCTATTAAATATGATATGCCGATAAATAAATAAAAATATATATATATTTAGTAACTTTAACTCACTCTAGCTTCTATACACATGCAAATTCAGTATTACCCTTGCAGCTATATCCACCTTTGATAACATGACAGATTTCTGATAAGGCAATATTCGGTTTATACCAATTCTTATAGAATTTACCTGAAAGGTTAGAACTGCCCATGCCTTAACGAATATTCTATTTTAGATCAGGCTGGTGAAATTTCAATTTTTTTTTTCTCGTCTGTGGGAAATAACATCTAGAGAAGCACTTATCTAATGACCCCTAAAAAATTTTGAAAAAGCATTTTGCGAAAAAATTTTTGAAAATTCGGTAGCCTCTCTTGAGTCCAGGGACTCCTGGTTATTATTATTTTATTTGTCATATGCATTTGACTTTTCATAAAAATACAGCAATACGTTTTGGAGTTTATGAAAGTATTTTCATTATTAACTGAAATACAATGAACTGAAATTTTGTAATTTACAATTTAACAAATTACAATATTTCAGTTCGTTGTATCTCAGTTAGTAATGAAAATATTTTCATAAACTCCAAAACGTATTGTTGTATTTTTATGAAAAGTCAAATGCATCTGACAAAAAAATAAATAAACAGGAATCCCTAGACCAGAGTGTATTAAATAGGTGATGCGCCCACACAGTGGCTACATAAGTGCTTACTTTGTACATAATGTAATAGATGGCAGGACCAATAAGTTCTCTCTTTACTTACGCATAGATAGATAATTTTACAGGTTCTGTGCATACGTGCATACAGTGTTGCATACATTCTCGGCCTTTTGTTTTTTGTTTAGTGAAACAAGAGTCCAGTGACATCTGACATTAAGTAGCTAAATTAAAACATTGAAAGAATATATGCAACACTACATGCAGCATTGCACGTGTCGCCACAGCTAACCTCAAAAATATATATTTCTTAAGATTTACAAGTATTACGTAGCTATTATTAAATTTTCTGCCTGGTTCCGGTACTTTCAACCAAAATGAAGTTCAACGTAATGTGTATGAAGTTTTAAATAGTTTGTCTCAATAAAATAAGACACTTTTTGCAGGTTAGGAATCTAACCTATAATTAGCAGTCTATTTTTATCAATCAACAATATTGAAAAATCATTTGCGTGAATTTTTAAATATTTGCTTGGGGCCAGTATGGTTCCAAGCTAAAAATGCCTATACAAACATTAAAAATGAGAATAAACGAAAAAACCTTAAAATTTGAGGTTATGTTAATTATACGATGCACATACCCAGGTAATTGTAGGACCTTATTGCTCGCGCCATCTACTAAAGTAAATAGAAACCATGTACTTATGAAGCCATTATTATAATAGGAAAGTGCCATACGTCGGACCACCTATTTAATACACCGTGCCCCAGACCCAGGGGAGGCTACCAAATTTTCAAAAATTTTTTCGCAAACTGCTTTGTCAAAATTTTTAGGTCATTAGAGAAGTGCTTCTCTAGATGTTATTTCCCATATTTGGTATGGGTCCCATGCGCCACAGACGAGAAAAAAATATTGAAATTTCACCAGCCGCCTCTGTTTTAGATAGTACTCTGATATAACTTTATACTTCCATCGGTAATCATTGTTGTATTATATTATTACATTAATTCGAAAATATTTGAACTTGAGGCACTTAATATTAGGGTTGAAATTTTAATAATGACGTAAGAGAAGAATATGATGAGAAGGCTCAACTCATCTTGAGATATTAAAGTACAGGGTTCCTCATTACATATTGCCCCCCTCTCCCCTTTATTTCTGTTATTATTGGAAATTAAAAAAAGTTTCGTATACAAGTTATGGGGTTGTATATATATATTTTTTAAATGCAAATAAAAAACAATTGCTTGCATAGATCACGTGATATAACAATGAAGGTTGTTTTTTAAATGGAAAACCCTGTATGTTTTACATGTCCTTTTAGATCTTTTTTCCCTGATTTCAAATATATAAAGGTTGATGGGTCTACGTTTAATATTTCTTGACATTTCGGACCCTAAATATGCTCCAAACATGTATATAGGTATTTTATGGTTATTGAAGGAAGCGCAGTAATTACTCTTACGCAGTAGGCTGTGACTAATGATACTATGACAACATTGTTACTGTTTGACATTTCGTATTATTGTTTAATCAAAATAGGTTACACAGAAGCCCAAAAGTTCGATATATTATAAGAATAAAAATAATACCCTGAGATGAACAATATTTTATAACAAAAATAACAACGAAAATTTTACAACAGCATCAGCATTAGGTTCATCAACTGGACAGTTCTACAAAGCATAGTCGATTTCACATTGACAATGTTAAAAAATAAAATGTCAGGAATTTGTTGATGGCATACATTTTTGAAATGGTTAAAGTGTCTACTTTTCAGGTATGCCTTGTGGCACCAGCTATTTTCCCGTGAGTAAAATGTTATAGCTGTTTTTCCTTAGTGAAACGTATAACAAAACACACGACCGTCACATTTATATTTGTGCTGTGTATTAATATAAATATGCTAAATGGATTATGAAAAAGTTGATTCTTTGAAGTGAAGAATATGTCCTACAAGATATTAGAGAAAATTTTGGTCGTAATAATACCCATGAATAAAATAAAAAGTGATATAACTGGAAGTATCTGTTTCTTTCTTATTTGAGCCTAATACTTTCGAAATTCAGTTAACTGTATTGACTCAAATTACCTTTTTGTGTCTAAATTTTGTTACCGATAACCAGTTTTGTTCATAATTTAAAGGACAATGGTCCTAACGAGATAAATAATATTTGACACCATTGTGAATGAGGTACTGTGAGTTACGCGTGACGGTCGTGAGTGGCATGAGATGATTGTGAGATTCGTAAAACGGTCGTGTAATTGCTGGCTGAGGTTGTGCCAAACTTTTGAAAATAAAAATAATATTTGAGGGTCAGATCATATGTATTTTGGCTAGTAGGAACCAAATATGAAAAAATATACAGGTTGTCCCATTTAAAAAACTTGATTTTCACGTCATTTGCCTGGAAACCGGAAGTCAGAAGTTGGTTTTTCACATCATATAATTGGAAATTTCATCCCAAATCACTACACCAAATTTGAAAAAAATCCATTCAACCATTCAAAAGTTACAAGAGTGAAGGAGAGTAATGTCAATGAAATTTCTCATAACCGTCACTAGAGTCTCAAGACCATCACACTCAAATTTGTGCCATGTGACGGTCGAGTGTGACGGTCGTGAGGGCCGCTAGACAAAAATGACTAAGAATTATATTCACCCTAAGCTATTATTAAAGTAAGGTTAGGAGAAGACAGTGTACTCTAAATAAAAACGTATTTGGATATTAATAAGTTGATAAATGCTAAAATACGCAACGTGACGGTCATGAAAGAGAGCACAGGGCCATATATTAGACTTACCATATAAATTACTGAAAATTCAAAATGTTTTGGTAAACAGCATTTGGTTATTGTATCTCACATGATTTCACAACGAAAACTAAATTTCGATGTGATTCTGAGTCGCGGTAGTCCTAGCATTCAACTTATTAACTAATAATGAGCGCTGTGACGGTCGTGAGTATTAACCAAGTTACGCGACTTTAATAGTTTATATATTAAATCCTAGACATTAAAACATGAAAGTTGTATCTTGTCAACAAAGGGCAAGGGTAGATAAGGGCTTTTTTCCGCCCATCGGCCATGTTGTATGTCATTATATTTTCCGAGTAGTATATGTCTTGACGATTAATAAAAAACTGTTCTTTGGAATAGTAGATTATTCATTGAGCGTATAATGATGGCTATTACTCGTGGAGGTGATGTTTATGGCACTAGACGAAGGCGTGTCGTAAATCATCCGAGTGTGGAATAGCCATTATACGCGAACTGAATACTATAATTTATCCACGACTATCGCACATTTTAACTGTTTTAATCATTTAAAACTGAAAAAATAAAGTTCATTTACAGTAAAACGTTGACGTGTTAAACGTCAAACACGAAAATATGCATGAAAACATGGAAAAATGGATTCGCTGTTTCCTTATGAAAATTGCTAGTTCCTGATTGGTCAAAGGTGCGTTAGAATGAAAACAACTAGTTCCTGGTTGGTTAAATATGTGTTAGAATCAGATTATGTTCATTATACGTTTGGTTGGATTAATGACTATCATTATTTGACAATTGTTAAATGTAGAATGCAATGATTATACGATGGTCGTGGATAAACATATTCTTATTCAATACATACCACAATATGTGGTTTTGAGCGCTGACACATTTAAATTCGCACGCAACGTCGACACTACTACGACTTCCGCGGAAATGATTTTGTTTTTTTATACAATGAAGCGCTTGATGAAACAATATAAATTAACCATTATCTAAAAGCTTAAATGCTCAACAATGAAATGAGGTATAGTTTATCTTGTTTCATCGAGCGCATCTAACTGAAATATACATTAAAACTTCGAAAAAAGATCAAAAATTACTAAAAAACTGCAAACATGCCCACTTTGAAATGATATTACTATGACCTACTGTTGTTTTTCAAATGTAAAACATATAGAAACATAAAGATCATATGTTCAACTATAAATAAATACCGCTTAATGACTTTAAGGAAAACTTTTCTTTTTTATGAAATTAGTGGGCGAAAATTATATAGCTTATCTACCCTTGTCCTTTTGGATATTTTGTAATAATTATAGCAGAGATGGACACTAACCATTTCTCTGGTAACAAAATTTCAGCCAAAACAAGTGTCAATTAGTATGGAGTTACGCGTGACGGTCTTGAGTTTTAGGAGTAAAAACAGCCAATATTTTATTTTTGTCGTAATTTAGCTCAAGTTTTTTATGATAACAATGTGCGGTAAGACTCATCTAAGCGAATATTGGACATGGGTTGTAGCTTGGACCAATTTTTGATCAGTAAGTCACTAATATCATGAATCATCCATGCTTTGTAGAACTGTCCAAAACTATTCAAATTGTTCAAAATGTCCACCATTATTTAAAATACACAGCTCATACCTTTTTATTAAATTATTTAAATAATTAGAGCTATTATTGTCCCTGTTTAATTCGTAAATTGTTTCCCTAATTTTAGTCTTATTTTAGTTTTATTTATTTCAACCCTTATATATTAAATCAGGGAAAAAAGATCTAAGAGAATATGTAAAAATATGTTTTCCATTTAAAAAACAACATTCATTATTATATCACGTGAATTATGCAAGCAATTGTTTTTTTAATTGCATTTAAAAAATATACATATACAACCCTACACTTTTATATGAAACTTTTTTTTTATTTCCAATAAAAACAGAAATAGAGGGGTGAATCAATATATAATGAATAACAATGTTGATTGAAAAGGTTATGTAGATTAAATTAATTACAATTAATAGGAAGAAACTTAAATCCACTTCAAGGTTGTATTGAAATGAACTGATTAAGAAAATAAATTTTTGCAAATGCACTAGCCTTAACGAAAAACAATATTATTTTTATAAGTTATAGGCTATACAGGGCGATTCACATAAACCTCATTGAAAGTATTATTATTTAATTTTAATAAAGGCAATAAAGGTATTTTTATACTTTCATTTTTTTTTATATCATTTGTCAAAACTCTAACTGTTCCTTTGACGGAAAAGTTAGAGGCGTAGAGGTTATTTCCCAGTAATATATTGGATAATTGTCTTATTTGTAGATTTCACGGACATCATTTTTAAAAGAGCATACATGTGGCAGAGAATTCCAAAAAGAAAAACAGAAAAATTAGGGTATTGCACAACCAACATTTAGACAAAATTCGTTTTTAAAGCGATCACAATTTTATAGTTATATTTTAAAGTAAGTTAACTTTTATTTCTCTTACGCTGCAAAATAACCTAGTAGCGTTAGATATACATACACCTTTTTCAATATTTCCAATAAAACTAAAAAATCTGATATGGAAATAAACACACCACAGAATAAAATATTCAGATGAAAATGTATGTATATTTGATAAGGTTTTTGGAAGTCTATAATTTATACATTAAAATTCTCGTCCTTGACACTGAATGGGGAAATAATTGAAGTAGGGCTCAATAATGAAAATCATGGATTCGAGATCGGGTTATCTCAATGATTAACGGCATTTGTGGTGCCTAGAAAGTGGAAAGATTAATTTTTAATTACATTTATTTCTCAGTTTGAATATCTCTTTATACCTCTTTTAAATCGAGCATTTCACATTTAAAATTAAAGTCGCAGAATATATTTCAACAGGCATCCATGGTTAAATACAATATGGATAATTTTGTGCATAATCAAGTATTCTCGAGGGACATAACACACATTTTTCAAACATATAATTTTCAAAAATGAAAATCGAAAACACGATTTTTTTATTTTGTCCATTTATGCGCATATTAGACGTGTAAAATCATTCCTATTGGAAAGGAATTGCTCAACTTTTATCCGAATTATTGATTATTTACCAAAAACTTTAACAATACTGCAAATGAAATTCAATTTAGTATGTCAAATGTTCATAATAGTTTCACCATTTGATGGGCATATAATTTAAATACGGAAATTACACCTCTTAAAACTATAAAATCCCAATCTCGCAAGTAATTTTGAGTGCTCTTTAGAAACATTGGAAAAATACAATTATCTGTCGGATTGAACGAATTATAAAAATGCATAGTGTGCCACCATAACTAAAATAAAAATACAAGCATCGCACTTCCGGTTATACCGGACCAACTTGTTTATTTTAAATGGAACTATATATTTTGGGTTTTCGAAAAGAGCATAAAATTCTGAGTCAAAAACATATAAGATACCCTATGCCTAAACCCAGCCGTTTCAGATATATTTGACATTTAAAAAAAAATTGACAAAATATTTACAATAACCTCTATAACTTCGTCGTGGAAAATATCTCAGAATTGCTATTTCTACGTTTTCGTCATCAATAATAGGCTTCCGTTTTTAAATTTTTGCCTTACCAGAGCCATAGTTTTTAAAATTATCCAGTATGCGTTTTACAGTATTTCGTGACGGTTTCCGTTTTTGTGGATATCGAGTAGCAAATGTACAAGTTCTTGATATTACTTTATCACATTTTCGATAAATAATAAACAAATTCAAAAAGTCTTCGTGGGTGTAATTTAAACGCGGTGGCATTTTTTTGACATAGAAAATGATTGTTTCTAATCATGGCTAATTTGATAAAAAAAAATTTACTAACATTTCTTGAATTTCTAAGAAAATCGCAAATATTTGTAACTTAAACCCCCACAATGCTAGGGATTGCAATTTACCGGAAGTTTTAATAACCGGTAAATCGGTAAATAAAAATGGAAATAACCGGTTAACCGGTATTTACCGGTAATTTTTAGAATGAATGATTAGGGTGGAGAAAATGGCAATTATCTTTCTCCATGTACCTACAAAATTATCTAAATTTGACAAAAAAAAATTTTGCCCACGACTATTAAATAATGTACTCATTATGTATGTGTTTCCTCAAGGATAATGCTATCCATTTTTCCCTGCAGTGAATAATGATTTCAGTATTCACTAATGAATAATAAGGACAGTCAGTTGTTTACAAGAAGTCACGGGCAGGTATTTTTTCAATTCGAGTGCAATTTCGCAACTTTTTAGTAGAATTTATGGCTAGTTTCTTAAATATAATTATTCGTTAACTGTCATAGCTACAATTGTGTGAACAATTTTACTCTTATTATCAAATTTATGAATAGAAAACTATTTAGCGTTTCAGAAACAAACCCTCTTTTATCATACAATTTCGTTTTTAAATTTGATTAAGTAGGCCGTTATGTGTCAAATTAAATTTAAACGTCACCGTTATTTACAATAATTTTACATATTACTCAAAAAGAATAATATAAATAATTCATTAATTAATTTCTTCAGTAAACAATTTAACAAAAATATCTAATAGTCATGGACAAAGTATAGTATTCTACTCGCACATAATGGCTACTCTGGTGATTTACGACATTTGCCTACGGCTCGTGTCTTAAACTTCACCCTCGTGAATAATAGCCATCATTATATGTTCGTTGAATAATATACTATTATATACGTATATTTAATATAATGAACAAACCAAAGGTTTTTTATCAAAAGGAAAAAATATAAATGAAATAAATTTAAATAAATAATTATTCTGTAAATAACAAAAATATCAACTTAAATAACAAAAATTATAAACATAAACTCAAATAGGGCATTTACTGAATACCTAATCTAAAAATACAAATTTTTTAAAAACGGCCTGTTAAAAGGGTTAGTTTTTCAAAGCTATATCTGTTAGTCGTCTGATATTTGTGCATAGAATACCACCAGCTGAAGATGTCCTTCCTCAATCGATATTGGTGGGTGGATAAGTTAATAAGAATTGGTAATAACATACTTCTAAATGTATTCCACGGATATTTGTGGCAGTGAAATATTCAATTTCATATCGCACGATATTGTCAATGTCTCTCTTACTTGTATTTCTTAGAGCTTGGTGTCTGGGTTTTACTTTTTATAATATTATTTATTTATTGTTAAAAGTGCTCAGTGCTGGGACAGTCACTCTGTATTTAGTGAATACTAGTCACTGACATAAATAGAAACGTTGAATACGTGACATATCGTAAGTTTAGAATTTGCCGAAATAACCGGTAAAAAATTAAAATAACCGGTAATTATCATCATGTGTTTTTTGTCCTAATAACCGGTTAACCGGTTTACCGGTTAACCGGTATTGCAATCCCTACACAATGCTTATATCAGAAAAAAAGGAATTTAAATTTTACATAACTTGATGTAAAAAATATAGGGCGTTCCATTTAACCTAAACAAGCTTTCGCGGTTTGAAGTTTACAAAATGTAACGTCAAAAATGGAACACTTGGTATACTATTATTGAATGTAATTCAATTGTAGAGTGCAGCTCTCCTTGTGTTCTTTCTACATGCCAAAAAGCAAATGAGTATCTTTTACACGAAGAAAGTATAAAGGTTTTGTTTATTATTTATTATTTGTGGCATATTCATGATTTCTTGTATTTTTTGAGTATTTTGCCACTGTAAAAATATTTAAAAATTTTTTGATGAAATAAACCTCTCCGCCAAAAGGATCAGACAGAGGCTGGTTTTTATACTTCTATTACAAAATGTCTCACACCTAAAAATATATAAACTGAAACAAAATTGTTAAATGATAAATAGAAAAATTAAAGCGAAGGCAGTTGACGTTTCATAAAATAGTTCTTTTTCCGTTATCAAAACTTTCACTTTTGAGCTTTCCAGTAAGTTTCCAAGAAGTTTTCCTTCTAACTTTCCACTGGATATATTGATAGGCTATTTTATGGTGAAATCTGATTCGTGATGATACAACCTTCAGTGTGACACCAAATAAGTGCAATTATATTGACATGACTTTTACAGACTTTTATCAAACATGGAAAGTTTCCTCGACCCCAGTGGCGACTCGTCAGAGGAGGCAGGGGAGGCTGAGCTTCCTCTAGCAGCATGAGCCTCCTCTAGCAGCATATCCATGGGTGGTGAGGAAATGTACAAATTGTAATCATATTGCAAGTTAATTGTCTTTTAAATATCAAGCCTCCTCTGCACAAAATATCACGAGCCGCCACTGCTCGACCCATCTCGGCTTTTTTCTTCTCAACCGAATTTTTAGTAACTGAAATTTGCGAGTATCAAATTTAATTTTTTCCTAAATATTTTTCCAAACAATAACATATTTTACATGTCCATAAATTTTAAAAATCAAATATTATTTCTGAATCACGCGTTTGCATTATTCAGGTATGTCTACTCACAAATAATGCCCCCCGCCAGCTATTACACTTTAATAGTTGAACCCTAGAGGTCAATTTAATATTCCATATAATATATTGAACTAAATCGATGCAAGATATAGTTAATCAAGTCTGACAGCAAAATTTATCGATGTTTGATTTCCTCGGGAACAGATTTGAAATTAATGTATAGATAATGGCGAATCGTTTGGTGTTTGACTTTTATCAGCTATAGACAGGCTGTCCGTTTTATCAGGACCTTCGAGGATATCTCGCTTAATGTCAATCGTACAAAAATGTTTATACAAAAATTGCTCTAATTTTTGTAAGCGACAAAATTGTTAAAAAACATTTGAAATTCATAACCATAATATTTACCGACAATGAATTACACAGAAAAATTCAAACATATTGAGGGAACAAAATGACCAAATAACCATGAAAGAAGGTTTGGGAATATTACCTAGTTAGTAATGCAAATTTAAAAACTTAGTAAAAGATAATTCAGTATTTTTTTACCAGTTCACGAAGGTGCTAAACACAAACGAAAATTGTTTGAGTTATAAAGTGTTAAATTGAATTATTCAATAGCCCTCTCGTTCTCCAGATATAACCTCGCTGGACTTCGATATCTCAAGTTCTACGATAGCTAGAAATTAAAAAAAAAATTCAAGTAAATTAGATGAAAAAGTCTATAACCGGAAATTATTTTCGAATATACAGGGCAAGCCAAGACGAAATTACCGGATCAAACGCCTTTTCTTAAATGGAATGATATGTATATCAGTACATTTTTTGAAGCCTCTTTTTAGACTCCATTCGTTTCTATATTATTATGGACTATCTCCCAACCACTTGGATGTAATGAATTTTTTTGTTAAAATTATACCATCTGCAGATGCATATTGAAAAAATCACCAAAGTCACAATTACGAGTTTTAAGAAAAACTCAGGGGTGGTCAAAAATAATTTTTCAATAAAGAACGTTTTAAATTGAATTTTCTCAATTTTTTTCAAATGGAAGACCCTGTATATTTTTCGACGCTGTAATGTAGAAATGAAAAACGAACATTTTAGCACTTCCACAAGTACTTCCCTATGGCTAGTTGCAACCATTGTCGTTTTATTGAGCAATAAGTATAAAATTCAAGAATAAACGTAAAAAATAGAGGCTTCTTCAAATAATTCATTAGAAAAAATTATATAAGTGCTCCACATGTTGCCCATTTTGATTGAGAGACGTCTTTATGCAATTTTGAAATAAGGCCATTTAGCGGGACCATTTCTTCCAATCCACTGAAGTGAGTACCCAAGTAACAATTTAAATGCCAACAAGTATTTATCGGGTTTTATCACAGATTTAAGAAGGTAAATGAACCGAACTGGGTTTTATTATTTCTTTTGTGCATGCCAATTTATCTGCAGATGATATGTACTTAAAAAAAGGCCTTCAAGTTATCTTTAAAGCAATTTGTTAAACCTCTTTGCTCTTTAAAACCTATTGGTTTTATAGCCACTTAATTGCTGCATTATTCAAAACCACAATAAACTCATTAAGTCTTATAGTGGATTTTAAATATTTTAAGTTTTGTGGTAGACATTTATAATAAATCGTTAGGTTTTATGGGAGTTTTAAAATATGGTATTTAAGTACTCCTTATGATCAAGCAATAAAACTAATAACTCTTAAGTAGTTTTTTTTTTATCTATTTATTTAACGTCGGCCTATTTCCGCTACCAGGGCCTATCACCGACGCCAGGAGACGAGTTACCTCCAACCTGGAAATTTTGCCGAACCTCTTCCCTTAAGAAGAGTAGGGATCTTTTACTTGCCTAACATTTAATAGACAAGGGACCGCCTGCTTTACATCCCCTCCGAAGGATGGTATATCCACTACGTAATCCTCGTCTGAAATTACGTAGCTTCCGCGTATATACTGATATACAAGCCGCTAGAAGGTGAGACGAGAACGCTGTATTTCCCAAGATGGGTCACCCATCCAAGTATTAACCGCGCTCGACGTTGCTTCAACGAAATATCGACTGACATTCACATTGAAGTCGCCTCTACGCTCGCCCCCCTAAATGCACTTATAAATCCTTTGGTTACTCCACTTACACCTTTAAACTTTGACAGAGGGGGCATATAACACAGCACTTATAAATCCTTTGGTTACTCCACTTACACCTTTAAACTTTGACAGAGGGGGCATATAACACATAGTAAACGCCATTTTGTGATTGCTGATTCTAGTTTAAACAGTGCAGTGCAGCGCAAAAAAGCATTTTAGGTACCTCGGTACTTAGTAAAATGTTATTAATGATCACACACTCAAAAACACACGAAATAAATAATGTTTTTTTTTTAGGTTATGGTATCTAAGCTAAGTACATTTGGATTAGAGATTGTCAGAGACAAATCTTAAGGGTTTTAAAGAAGAGTAGTAAGGCTGGGTAAAGTCTTACAGGCTTTCAAATAGTAATAAAGTGGTGCAATTCGAATTTAACAAAACCTCTTGTTTTATAAAAATATTTCTTAAAGCCACAAACTCTTAATAGGGTATTCTATTAATTTAATTTTTCAGCCAAGTTTTTTTCTGTTAATTATGGCAGACACAGAACAAAGTTAGGGTAACAGTGTTTAGTTATGTTTTTCTTATTACTGTTTACATTTAGCCTAAAATGTGTCAATATGTCATATAAACCCCTAAAAAGCCCAAAATCATACTGAGTTAGCTAAAACTGGGGTCTAGGCAGACATATTTTATTACTTGGCAACATTTTCTGATTTAGACAGTTTAAGCGCAACAAGTTTTCAACAAAGAATTATTAAAGACATAATTATTTATGATGTTCTCAGGACAGGCTTAAAATTTGATTGCAAGTACTAAGGGTTGTAAGAAGATTTTATAAAAGATTTTATGGTAGACTTGAAAACATCTTGCAGATTTGGGTTCTAAAGTACTGTAAGTTTTATTGATAGTTTTAGGGAAGATATTTATAACCTTTATAAAAGGTCTTTTTTGTTTTTTTGCCGGGTTTATTGTAGCTTTTAAGAGGTTATCTAGTATAAACAGTTCTACGATCAGTTTTATTATATAGACTTAATAACCTCCTGTAGATTGTGATTAAACTTAAATTGTTACTTGGGTAAATAGTATTTCACTGGTGTAATAGTTTTTTTGTAATTTTTTTTTGCTGTTTTCGTTATTCGACAAGAAATAAAACCTCAGTTTGGTATAAATTGTCTTGTGTAAATGAACATTTATCGCACTTATCGATGGTCAGTTATCATTTGTATTAAATTTAAAATATTTCGAGTTTTACAAAATGAATTTTAATAAAGCGGAACTTGTAGACATGACTTTGTTTTGGGCGAGTCGGACAGACATTGTTTGCTTGTCACTAGTATTTATAAGCAAAGGTATCCTGAAAGAAGGTTAGCAGATTCCAAATCCTGACTTTTTTAGGCAAGTTGATTGTTTCAATGTGCAGCGCAGGTGGTCTACACTAAATGGCCTGCTGCATCCCCAGATCTTACAAAAATGGATTTCTTTCTATGGGGGCACGTGAAGGAAATTGTTTATAAAGACACACCAACAGATAATAACTGCTTTTAGATCATCACACCGACAATTTTGAAAACAGTAGAATTTTTTTTTGGCATTACGACATGAGTCGATACAGCTAGATACAAATTAAATATTTAATATTTCTATAACTAACTAACTTATCACGAGGACTATTCACTATTACCTAATAAAAACCCTACATCAAACCTGTGTCACGTGTCATGACTGGACTTTGGGACACTCTCTTCTCGCCCAGGGGTCTATGAGGGCATTATATAGAGACTAATACAAATAGTGCGACCACGGAAGGAAAGGAATATATAATAATAGGAAAAAACAAAGGAATGGATATCTAGCCTATTCTAAATGTCGATTTTAATGTCTGAGGAAGTCGAGTATGACGTCATAATTTTTTTTTCATTTAGAGCTAATAAATATTATTAGGATGGTAAATATTCAGATTACTTGATTTTTTATGGAATACATCGCTTTCTACTTTATACTTTAAACAGTCAAAAAAAATATGATCCAAATCTGCAGTGACCTTGCAAATATCGCACAAGTCTGTGTCCACAACTCCTATTTTCTTGAGGTGTGCAGGGTAGCACCCGTGGCAACAGTACAAACATAATTTCAAAAGCGCATAGATAAAAATGAGCAACTTATTATAATTTTATAAGAAACCTCTATTTTTTAAGTTCATTCCCGAATTCAGTACTTATTGCTCAATAAAACAAAAATAGTTGCAATTAGTCATAGGGAAGTATTTACAAAAAATGTTCGTTTTTCATTTTTTCATCACATCGTCGAAAAATATACAGGGTGTTCCAAGTGAAATAATTGAGAAAATTCAATTTAAAAAGTTCTTAACTGAAAAATAATTTTTGACCACCCTGGTTTATTTATAGGAAGTAAAAACGATTCAGAAACATTAAGTAGATGTCTCGTAACTAGCATTTACATAAGTTTTTCTTAAAACTCGTAATCTGACTTTGGTGATTTTTTCAATATGCAGCTGCATATTTGCAGCGGCATTATTTCAACAAAAAAATTAATTACATCCAATTGGTTGGGAGACAGTCAATAATAATACAAGGTGTCCCACGACGAACTACTGCGATCGATATCTCGAAAAGTATACATTGTAAAATTTGGAAAAGGTAATAAACTAATGTCGATGAGGGCAACTCGGCTAAAATATTCTCAAAATGATGGCACTTCCGGTTATACCGGAAGTAGATGTCAACTTGCTTATTTTAAATGGAACACCCTATATATTGTTACATTTTTGGATTCTACGCAAAATTTTAGGCCGATTTTGTGACCCAAGTCTCTCCGTTTTTGACATATTTCAATTTTTATGTCAAAAATGACGTTTGCAAGCCCTAAAAGAATTATCAATTTTTCCTATAAGAAGCCTTTATTATCTAATTTGGGTTGGATTCTTTGTTGAGAAAGACCTACTTTAATAGTGTTTTTATAATATTTTAAAAAGTATTAATACAGAGTGTTCAAAAAATAAGAATAAAAATGAAATTGAGAAAACTGCCAAAAATCTATTTTTTCAACTGGAAACCCCCAATTTTTATAATCTTATCTTATTTACCATTAAAAATAAGTTTGTATATGGATGTCTATTCCGAAAATTTTTAGTTTTCGAAATATTGCCAATTCAATATTTTTATATGGGGATTTTGCTATGAATTGTTGCCTTAACGGTGCCAAAATTTTTAAAATTCTCCATTGTTCGTTTAATACTGTTAGGAGACGGTTTTCGTTTCTCTAGATATCTACTACCAAATATTTCACGTTCTTGATAAAACTTTGTTACATTCTCCATAGATTATAAACAAATTTAAGCGCCCCGGCATGATAATTAATACTTGTCAAATGGTGACAGCTACATACTTTTGTTTAGCACCCGACGCCGTCATAGCCAACTAAGAGTATTTGAATTTAAAATCCATAGCAAAATTCCCATATAAAAATATTGAATTGGCAATATTTCGAAAACTAAAAATTTTCGGAATAGACATCCATGTACAAACTTACCCTTATTTTTAATGGTAAATATGATAAGATTATAAAAATCGGGGGTTTCCATTTGAAAAAATTGATTTTTAACAATTTTCTCAATTTCATTTTTATTCTTATTTTTTGAACACTGTAGTAATACTTATCAAAATATTATAAAAACACTATTAAAGTAGGTCTTTCTTAACAAAGAATCCAACTCAAATTAGATAATAAATGCTTCCTTATAGGAAAAATTGATAATTCTTTTAGGGCCTGCAAACGTCATTGACATAAAAATTGAAATATGTCAAAAACGGAGAGACTTAGGTAAAATACATGATACACAAAGTCGGACTAGAATTTTGCGTAGAATCCAAAAATGTAATAATATATAGGGTGTCCCATTTAAAATAAGCAAGTTGACATCCACTTCCGGTATAACCGGAAGTGCCATCATCTTGAGAATATTTTAGCCGCGTTGCCCTCATCGACATTAGTTTACTACCAAATTTTCAAAATTTTACAATGTCTACTTTTAGCGACATCGATCGCCGCAGTTCGTCGTGGGACACCCTGTATAGGAATGAATGGAGCCTAGAAAGAGGCTTCAGAAAATGTACTGATATACATAGCATTTCATTTAAAAAAAAAAGTACTTGATCCTGTAACTTCGTCTTGGCTCGCTCTGTATATATAATAATTTCCGGTTATAGACTGTTTTATCTAGTTTACTTGTATATTTTTTTTAAATTTCTAGCTATAGTAGAACTCGAACTATCGAAGTTCGACGCACTATTGCCTCACTCTGTATATTAAAAATAAAGTGTTTGCTACAACACCGCCAGACTTATATAAGTTGAAAACTATAATTCAACGAGCATGTGAGACAGTTACCATTTAAAATAATGAAGATGGTTGCCACTTCCGGTATAACCGGAAGTTATATGTATATGAGTTTATACGTTTACAGATTTTTTTTAATTAAATTTTTGAAATGTTTTTTGCAGAACACTGATAAAACGCCCAATAAAAAGTAAGAGACAAGAAAAGGGTACATTTCCCTTTCATTTATATTCATATACCTAGTGTTAATTTTATAAAAGTTAAAAATGTTTTCTTAATCAGTTAATTCATCAACCATCTCATAAGTAACCTAGTTTGTGCCCTTGTGATTGGTATGTCGAGGTTCCCTAATAACTTGTGCTAAAAATCGGACTTATAAGTACCTGTAGTATTAGATTTACCTTTAAGTAAGTAAGTATGATAATTACAATCCTCATATTTTTGTTTTTGAACAATTCTTACATTTGCACATTGCTTTCCGTTGCTAGATTTTAGTTAAATTGAGAAGATCTAAGGCATTTAACGTAGTAAATAGTCAAAAATTTTTAAATATTGCTGCTAAAATTCCTTTGGTCTCCTCATAATAAGCCAGTGGAATAATAGGCTAATTCTGGAAGGACTTAAACAGGATATGTTTGGAGTTCTCTATATTTTCGGGTGTATTTCGACCCAAAAAGTCTACCTAGATTTGCAGAAATCGATTCAAGGTGGGAAAGCAATTAAAATTGGCAAAACGTCATTTTTTTCACTCTTTTTGTTATAACTTGAAATATTTTTTTATTTTTGATTTTTTAACGCTTATTCCGAAAAATCCTCAACTCAGGATTACAACTTACTATACTGCCTAATTCGACTTTTTTTTTAAATTTCATAATATCAAGTGGTATCATGCGGTAAAACTAAAAATTATATTTTTCTTACAAGAATTGCTTAATAAGACAGCTAATTATGCTCGTAATCATTTTAACTTCTTTTATTTTCAACATAATTTAAAAGGAAAACTAAAACAAATTTTTTTAAAAGTCAAATTAGGCAGATTTATCCACAAATTGGAATTCTGACATAAATTTTAATTCTAAACAATTTTTCTTATGACAGTTTTTCATATCGTTAAAATTGAATGTAGTTTACTCTTACATAATTTTCAGGTATTTTAATTTTCTGAACACCCTGTACATGACATATTAACTCACTCCATGGCAGTCAAATTTTTAACAAAAGCAAAACTTTTTATGAAGAATAAATTTTTCGCGTAAAATGAAAAATAAAAAAGTTTATCCTCTTATCCACGCTAACTGTGGACATACTGTATATGGTTATCCAATTGTTGACGGTTCAAAAGTTATTTCAATTTTTGTATTAAAAAAATATGAGTTGTTTGTTAGTTTTTTTTTGTTTTTGTTTTTAGTGGGTTTTTAAGTACCTTTTCAATAAAGGCATTTTCAAGAACTCTGTATCTTCTGTCAAATGAAAATAAATAAAAAAAATTGTGTCCATCCTGACTCAAATATTAAAAATGTCGACAAAAATGCTTTAACTGAAAAGGTGCACCACTTAAACCCCCATTAAAAACAAAAAAAAACATCCAAAGAACTCATATATTTTTTTTATTAATTTTTTAATGGACGCACTAGGCGATTTCAGGAAAAAATACAAAAATTGAAATAACTTTTGAACACGATAACCACATATATGGTTATTTTTATGGTTATATTCATTAAAAGAAAGTTATACTTTACTCTTAGCAATATTTTGTATTTTCTTCATTTTCGAACACTCTGTATAGTAAATTGGAATCCTGAGAATGGCTAAGAACTTTTTAGAATAGGCAGAAGTTTTTATAAAGAATGGCTTTTTTACTTTACTTTACTAAAAATGTTTAGAAGTATAGTTAAGTCCATCCGGGGGCACATTGTATAATACAAAATTTTTTGGATTCACTCTGTTAGAATGAGATCATATGTTTTGTAATTACTGATAAAATAAACATTCTTGTAATAATATATCGTTATTTTGTCGATTTTTATTACAAAAAGAATGCGGCATAAATTGTGAAGAATTTAAAAAACTTTATTTTGAGATTTTTCGACTATATGAACGAGTAGGATTTCAGTTAAAACGAATTTAGGTATTACTGATACTTCCCTTTCAAGCCACGCAACCCATTTTTGATGTCATTTTTTCCATACCTATCATTGCTTCAAGCACACCGTGTCGATTGATCTGACTTTAAGATCTCTGTTTGTTCATTTTTTTCATTATATAATGTAGTTTAAAGGACACTGATTTTTCCTTTTATTTTTTTATTTGTACGCAGATAATATATAAAACGTAGAGTTTTCTTGGCGATTTATGTAATTTTCTATTCTAAATTCGAACAACATCTCAGGTTATATTAGACGTACAAAGTTCCCCGGTGCTAATTTTTTCCCTTATAAAATGGAGACAAAAAGAGTATTCTACCCTTCTTACCAAATACTATATTGTTTTCGAGTTATAACACAAAAAGTGAAAAAAAATTACCAGTTTTGCCATTTTTAGTTATCCATTTCCTATTTCTGGCTGGTAGTATCCTCTTCTGCACTGACTTTGTTGAGTGCTTGACATTTCAACCATCTCGTAGCAGTTTTCTTCTGAAACGAACTAAGCTGCATCGAGCTCCTCTTTTTATACAGGTTATCAGGAGGTGTATTCCGGATCACTGAAACATTGACTTCCACGTTTGGTAATTGAAGTCTGGTGTCACAATTATAGTTATTCTGATGTTTATTTATTTCAATGGCTTCTCTGTATCTTCTTCGCCAAAATAATTCTTGGTGTTGGCTAATTTCTTTAAACGGCCGGTTTCTTTACCGCTGATTTTGTAGAATTTCCATTCTTTGTTATGCTAATGTGTTCTTTGAATCTGGTGTTTATATGTCGAGACCAAACAATATATAAACACCTGAGTCAAAGAACACATTAGGTATTTTTTTTTTTTTTTTCCTTATGGGTTGCGGTGCCGAAGCCCCGCTGCACTGAAGCTTGAGCTTATTGTACCCCATAGTCTCGTTATCCCATTAATCTCGTTCCTCTCCAGAAGGAGAGTATACGGTCAATGGGAGCTCTGGCTATTTCTTCCGGGGTTACGGTTAGTCCCCCGAAGTGTGAGAACCTCCCAGCCGCTAAGGCTGGGCATTCACATAGTATGTGGTGAGGAGTTTCTTCATCCTCACCACACATCCTGCATTCTGGATTATCTTTCACACCTATGTTAGTTAGGTGTCTATTCAGTGTGCAGTGTCCTGTTAGGATTCCCACTGCACATCTCAGCTGTTTTCTGCTCAGCTTTAGCAATTCGTTGGTCTTTGTCATGGATGGCCCGCCGGTGATGAACATGCGTGCTGTTTCATCCCCGGCGCGCCAGTCCAATACAAGATAAGTTTCTGACTCAATAGTTCCTTTACCATTCCTCTTGCGGTATTGTATGATATCCCGCAGGATGGCTCAGGTCCCATCAAGGCTGTTTTTGCGCCTTCTTTGGCCAGCTTATCTGCTTTTTCGTTGCCTTCATTGCCCTGGTGTCCTCGCGTCCACTCCAGTTGTATACTGTTGTGTTCCGCCAGTTTCGCTAGGGATTCAAGGCAGTCTTTTACCGTTTTGGAACGTATCTCTACTGCATTCAGAGCTTTGAGAGCTGCTTGAGTGTCAGTGATGATGTGGATTCTTTTGTCAGTATATGACCTCCGTATCATTTCTTGTGCACAGATTTCTATGGCTGTGACCTCTGCTTGGAACACCGTTGCGGTACTGCTCAGGTTCAGACTGATGTCTGTCCCTGGTTGATCCCCCGTAACACCTGCCCCAGTACTACTTGACGTTTTCGATCCGTCAGTATACCATATGGTATCATTTGGATGTCTTCGCAGTTACCTTGTTCCTTCCTCTTCCCTATCGGGTATGTATACCCTGAAGGTCTTTGTGAAGTTGTGGCTTATGCTGATTCTATCTGACTGCATATCTAGTAGTCGATTTTTTCCTATTTGTTGGAATATTTCGGTGTGGTATCCTATTCTTGGAATGGTCCCATGTCCGTTTGTTTTCTGCCTGCACGCCGCCAACAGTGCCTCACTCTCCACCACTAACTGTAGTGGGGGCAGGCAGAGTAGCGCTTCCATGGCTGCGGTAGGCGTTGTTGACATTGCTCCCGTTATGCCTAGACCTGCCAGTCTTTGTACTTTCCGTAGTTTTCTCATTGCCTCCCCTTTTCCGGCTTTATGCCACCAAATCAGGGAGGCATAGGTTATTATTGGTACTACAACCCTTTGGTACAGCCAGTGCACCATTCTTGGTTGTAGTCCCCAGTTTTTACCTACCATTCTTCTGCTGGCCCATAAGGCCCGCGTAGCTTTGGTAGTCACACTATATAGATGTGCATTGAAGTTTAATTTGGTGTCTAGAATGATTCCCAAATATTTCACTTCATTGCTCTTCTGCAATTCGTTTCCCCGGAGATATAATCTTCCCAGGTTGAGTTTTCTCTTTCTTGTGAAGGCGACCACAGTGGTCTTCCTTGGATTCACGGAAAGACCTTCCTGGGTACACCATCTGTCTACCATAGCGAGAGCTCGCTGCATCTTACACATTAGGTACACAAAGAATGGAAATTCTACAAAATCAGTGGTTGCTGAACATTAAAAAAACCGGACATTTAAAGAAATTAGCCAACACCAAGAGTTATTGGCCAAGAAGACACAGAGAAGCCACTGAAATAAAAAAACATCCCTTATAATCGTGACACTTGACTACAATTACCAATAACAAGGAAGTCGATCCGGAATACGCCTCCTGATAACCTGCATAAATAGAGGAGCTCACTTCGCTTCAGAAGAAGACCACGACAAGATGGTTGAAACGTAAGCACTCAACAAAGTGAACGAGAAAGAAGATCTGGACACCAGCGGCCAGATTACCAGCTCAATGAAAGCTCTAGCATCATTTCCTATTTCATTCGATTTTAACACATACACTAAAAAATATAGTGAACTGAACATACTAACGTAAGAAAAATAACAATTGAAATAAGTTGCTGACTGATATGCAAAATAATTAAAAATTGTGTTTTTACAGTCTTTTACTCAGAATTAGTATCAATAAAAATGTAGAACATTAAATTCTCTACAAACTGAGAGCATATGCCAGTCTTGAATATTACAACCCGAAGCATGTACAAAGATGACGCATAGAAAAACCATTATTAAATATTTTTTTGTCTTGTCCCTTAAATTATAACGTTAACAGTTTTCGGACCATATCAGGTTAAAGTCTATTTATCCCACCCTATTTAAGATGTTTACTCCATTTTGTTATATTTTAAATTGATTTAAATGTCACAATGATCCTATTCATGTGATCATGTGGCCTATTTACTAAATTTTAATCAGAAAACTTCTTGTACTATAAGAAAACTGGCTTTAACTTTCGTCGTTAGTATATTATTGTTATCCAATGTGTAATATCCTATACAGTATTTGATTTTTTCATACTTTCTTCGATTCCATTGCTTAACAAAATGTCAGCTGTGTGACAAGTTGACTAAAAGAATCAAACACTGTCACATAAAATGGCGTTGTTAATAAAAATCCCCCTATGTACCTCCGATAGTGTTTGTAATAATTGTTAAGTCTAGATAGACTAAGAATTCATTATTATATATGTATTTAACTTGCTAAAAATATTTTCAAATTGGCAATTTTGGGGCCACATATTTATTATATTGTGTAGTTGAAATCTACCTTATAACTCATAAGCGATAGAAAATTATTTTCGCTATGTATTATGTCATTTTGGTGTAATTTAAGCAAAATAAAGGTTTACACTCAATGTCTATTTGTTTTATTTCTGCATGCCCTGTACCTATTTTGGTAATTAACATGAGACGTTATGCGTTTCAAAGCCTATTAAGTAAGAATTGTAAGAAATACAAAATGAAATCATCAACGTCTAGCAGCCCTAGAATCAGGTTTTAACAAGTCTGTGCAAAATGTTCTTTGCTACTCTTACCAAATGTAGACATTTTATAAACATTTAACTTCGTCAAATAAGCGCAATAATATCAGTTCTAATAGTAATAGTACATAAAACGTTAAATACGCAGTGAATTAAATAAATATTCATACCTACTCGAACTAAAACACCAACCAGATAGTTTGCAACCAAGCACGACGTTTATTGGAAATAAATCTCAACGATTTATATCCTCATCTTCAAACACTTGTTCTTAAACTGGAAAATAACAAAGATTCGTTTATTCATTGAAAGTAATGTATAACTAAAAAAGAAATGATTTACTTACCCAAAAAGCAAATCTCATCACAGTAAACATGTTTTGGAGGTTAAAATTTGAGTTTTCAAATTATGTAGTTTAGGCTCTTAATTGTTTATCTGTAAAATATGAGCTGCTGTAAGTACTAATAATAAACAAAACGTTATTTCTTACCTAATTTATTCAAAACTAATAACTTTAAGAAGCACTTTCAATTAGTTTTAACATTATACAATAAAACAGAAGGTATTTTGTTTAAAATTTGCAGCGGTGCGGGACACTTTCGATTAGTTGATACGAGAACGTGATTTGCGCTGGGCATTTGCTCGACCAATCAGAGTACGACATTTAAAAGGAACACAAAAATATAATCACGGCTATTGGTAACTACAGTAAGCTGGTTTTTATATTTTTTGGCGAGTCTATCAATTTAAACCAAATGTATTTTGATTTTTATGTAACATTTACAATCACCTCTTAGTTCACGGCCAGGGTGTATTAAATACGGCCTACATTCAAAATAGCGTGAATTATATAGATGGCTTGGATATATTATGATTTAGTTAGGTACAGAATATAGTATTATTAGCTATAAGGGAGCTAGCAGATTTGAAAAAAATAAAATATACCTAGTACAAGCCTCAAATTAAGAAATTTTAGTTTAAATAAGTCGGTACAACAGTTCCCGTTTGTAAATTTTATCAAAATCGGCAGTAACTGCTCTTAACAGTATGTAAAACGAGTAGCACTTCTGCTACGCTGGTTGCATATGTCACTGAAACAAAATCGATTCCAATCGCGCGGCGATTTGAATTACTGGATCTTCCACAAGGGCATAAAATTGAATTGTAGAATATCACCTCAGTACACAAGAACAATACAACAGCATGAGAATATGTCAGAAACTACTATGGAACGCATTTGGTAAATGTGGCCCCAATTTAACTTACCAGATAAAAATTAACACACAAGCCCAGAATAGTCCTTTTGAACCATGTCTCTAGTTCATATGTTGCTCATATTATTTTCAAGAGAGAGTTTATTCCACGGTCAATAAACGTTATTGACCGTGAGTTTATTCAGCAGATGCTAATACAAAAACCAAATAAATGAGAAGTAATTACTTCCACATCCAGTGGAAGTATAGTAACGACAAAAAAATTTTTAAAAATTTTTATTGTTCAAATAGGCTTAGAATATCATGAAACGTCGAGATTTAAAGTTTGAGCGAAAAAAAAAATTTCTGTCTGTTTTTTGTGCGCACGTTTACTCTGGAACCGTTTGGTACACATATGTACTTTAACGAGATCTAGAACTAGATTATTTTCATCTGGTTCCGTCCAAGGGTTGGGGGTAAATTGGGGTAAATTTGGGGTAAATAGGTGAATCAAGCAGGTAAGAGTCCATAAAATTGGTATTTAGTATATATAAGAGAAGCCAAGGTCTCAAAAAAAATTTTGACATTAGCCATTACTACCCCCACCCTGTTATTAAAGGGGGTGGAAAAAATAAAATTGTAATTTAGCGTGTATACAAGAACCTATGGCCTCAAATTTTTTTTTACTTAATCCACCCCCACCCCCAACCCTCTACCACCACCCCAACTCTCACTATCGAATGACATATCGTTTTATAGGTTTTTGGGGTAGGCGATTTCAAATATCATGTTATAAAGTTACTTCGAGTAATATGGATGCGCAGTAAGTTTCCACGAGTATTATGGATGCGCAGTAGCTTTCCTCGAGTACTATCGATGCGCAGTAGGTTACCTCTAGTAGTATGGATGCGCAGAAGGTTTCTTCGAGTATTTAGGACGCGCAGAGGCTTTTCTAGAGTACTATAGATGCGCAGTAGGTTACCTCAAGTAGTATGGATGCGCAGTGGCTTTCCTTGAATACTATTGATGCGCAGTAGGTTACCTCAAGTGGTATGGATGCGCAGTGGTTTTTCTCGAGTAAAATGGATGCGCAGTGGGTTTCTTCAAGAAGTATGAATGCGTAGTGGCTTTCCTCTAGTAAATTGGATAAACAATGGGTTACCTTGGGTAGTATGGATGCGTAGTAGGTTTTATTGAGGAAAATGCTTGAAGTAGAGGCTCTACTTCTATTGTGTAGTCCACAGCACAGAATGATTTTTTATATCTTTGTCATGCTATTTTCTGCGTATTACTTCTACATTCAGTTGAAGTATACTAAAGCAAGAAAAATTTTTGAAAACTTTCATTGTACGAATAGGCTTAGAATGTCATGAACCCTCAATATTTTAAATTTGAATAAAATAAATTTATCTATCGCATCGGTCTGTCTGTTAGTCTTGTATCTTTTTGGTGCTTACGATTACTCTGGAACCGTTTAAGATATTGACTTAAAAATATGGCACACGTATGTATTTCAACGAGATCTGGAACTAGATTATATATCGATCTTATTCCGTTGCAGAGTTGAAGGTAAATGGGGGTAAATAGGCAAATAGGTAAATCAAGCAATTGGGAGTGCATGAAATTGGCATTTAGTAAATATAAGAGGAGCTAAGGTCTCAAAAACATTTTTGGCAATAGCGACTTCTATTACAACCCCCACCCCATTATTGAAGGGGGTGAAAAAAATATTGTGATTTAGTGTGTATACAGGAACCAGTCATCAAGAATCACCACCCCTACTACTGATGGGGCATATCATTTTATGGGTTTTTGGGGTACACGATTTCAAATATTATACTATTAAAGTTCCATAAACAATTATTTCCACTTAGTGGAGTACAAATATAGTATTTTCGTTGTAAGAGACTTAGATAGGAAGTCTTGATGTGGAAGAAGTGATTCCTTAGGCAGCGGTTTTTTACATATAAAAAACGACAAGCCTCACGAGTGATATTTCACGATCAGTGATTTAATCACTGCTATTAAGAAATCGATAAAAACGACTGCTACTAAGAATGCCACAAAGCTGCGACGTGATCACGACTGTTGTCTCGATCAATACACAGCATAGGCGTAATTCGGGGTGGGCAAGGGTTGGCAACTGCCCACCCAATATTTTGAAAGAGCATTAAATCGTTTAAGGCAAATCTGGCGAATTCCGAAATTCTTCCGGAAAAAGTAATAAGTATGACAATTACGCCAATCAAGTCAAAGGTTTTCAATATAATTAGACAGGGGCCAGGGGCGTAGCGAACCAACTTTTTTGGGGGGTTATTTTTCAAATTTGCCAACTTCATATGACTTAAAAAGCCAACTCTGTAAATAATTAAATAATAATTCCTCCAAAAAAATTGATGAGCGGGGAGGAGAAATTCTAAAAAATTTTTTTTCAATAAAAATTGGCAACTTACATCTCGAATTTCCAACTTTTACCCAACCAGGGGGGGAAAAAATCTTAAAAAGAATTTTCAATTAAAATTGCCTACTTGCATCTCAAAGGCCATAGGCCGTGTAAGAGTAGTAAAATGCCCTTGACGCAAAACTGCTGTTTTTTTTTTCTTTTGTATACTGTGTATAACTGATTGTAGTTCTGCAGAATTTTATCTTTCTAAAACCGAGTTTTCGAGTAAAAAATTTTTTTTTTCCAAACTGAATTCACCAATTTACTTATGCTTTATATATACTACATACCTACTTTAGGTGGATTAGTAATCAAAAAATCAAGCTAATATTCCTCAAAGAAATATGTACTTCAATTTTTTTTATTAAAAAAAAAATATATTTTTGGCATTTCAACATTAGGGACACCCACCATTTTTTTAAAATAATTCTTTCATTTAGTGCTCTCTAACATATATTTTTACGGAATAGTTTCAATTGGTACAACATATTGAAAAATAAAAAAAACGGCATTTCAACATTAGGGACACCCACCATTTTTTAAAAATAATTCTTCATTTAGTACTCTCTAACATATATTTTTACGGAATAGTTTTAATTGGTACAACATATTGAAAAATTAAAAAAAACAAGCAGATAAGTCACATTTACGTATTTTAAACATATCAATTATAATTATTAAATAGAAACAAAACAACATTCTTGTGTATTAATCTTCACCACTATCTTCATTTTTTCGAAAGGTCACAGAATTTTTGACAAGAAACTCTCGTATGACAAATACATAACAGCTGCCACATGCGAACAACAGCCAATAGTTCGCAATCCGTTAACGCACTCACAAAAATATTGTTTAATTCCTTTGAGACCTGTACTATTCGGTATACATCGCACACAGCATCTATAATTTTTTTTAGAAATATGACGAGACTGAACTTGAATCTTTAATATATCAGATTGTTCTTTCACGTATCGCATATTTAAAAATCCATCATCGTTTAGCATTTCTGCTAAATATGAATCGCCTCTAGCCTAACTGATAAGTACCAGTAAACAAGATCTTCATGTCGGATTCAGTCATTTCCGGAAAATTAATATCAGTAAGTAGATGAAATTACTTTGAAAGGGAGTTTTTTACGTAGCTAACCTTCGGCTTCAATTTCTCTTGCTAGGGTATTTTCTGTCAAGTCTGGCAAAGTTGGGGGGTAACGTACTCCCTCTTCGCTACGCCCCTGGCAGGGGCGGATTGAGACTTTGTGGGGCCTCTGGCTAAATTTTGAGCGGGTGCTCGGTCATTTGGGTATATAGGGTTATCGTTTAAGAATTACAGGGTTCGCTTTGCTTCCATCTATTAGGCTATTTGTGAAAAATCTCTGCCTACTCAATAAAAATGCTGAAATTACGCCATGATACACAGTACATAATACAATTACACTTTGAATAAAATGTAAACAAATTTTAGACCCTTATAGAGACCACCTTTACTTTCTACCACATGTACTAAAACGTGTCATAAACGATTGATTTTATGTATAAAAGGTGTGATCACGTCACGCTTTAGAACCAATGATATGAAAAGGTAACAGTAACAATTAACGGCGATATTGAAAAATCACGATTTCTCTCATTAATAATACTCACAGATCGTTCGCTTAAACATTAATACTTTTTTATATCCTCTTTTTCATTTCGAGACCCACTGAACATCTTCAAACCCATATAAAAGGAACTATTTGGTCTAAAAGTAAATGATAATCATTAGTTCTTTCATATGCTGTGATAATGCTTATCTCCGAGATAATTTTTAAAGGTCAAATATTTATTTTTTATATATTATTTAGATTAATGTGGTGTTGTACATTATTTTTTGCTTTACGACATACATTTCTCTCTATTTAAGCATGTTTGTTGAGAACACACCATGCATTTGAAGAGCCTTATCCACGATCTTCAAAGTAGTTTTGTTAAAAAAAACACCTTCGATATCAATAAACGCCCAGGATAAATATTTTCATGTACATCGATTTCTCGATTCAAGATATTACAGAAAATAATGCCTCTCTCTGGAGATCTACCTGGGATATAGGTATTGATTTGGATGTAGTGGGTGTAATACTAACGCTATATTTTCAAAGCATATAGTATTTCCAGACTTTTATATAGAAAGGAGGCGAGGCCAATAGGGGAAGGAAATTACAATGGCGGCATTTTTCGACATTGAAAGAGATTAATCAGTGCACTGCCCGACTCCCTACAAACAGCTGACTGTGTTTTAGACATGAGAACAAGCAAACCAAAATCACAAACAAGATCACACTCTGAACAAATATACTCGCTTCATTCCGTCAGGATTAAAAATAACAAAATACGTAAAACAATACTTTATTAAACTTTTTACTTACAACTACTTCATTAGATAAGGCACAACAACTCCAAAAATATATTGCATTAAAGTGTTTAAATTAAATTACAAACTGAACCATAACATATTCTTCCTAGAGTAAAAGAAATTAACTGTGTTAATACGTAAATGATATGATTAATTCTTGTTTACCGTATACACGGTATTAATACTTATATCTAAAATAAAACCTAAATAAAACAATAACAGAAACTTAAAACAGTATTAGAATAGTAAAATAACATCAGAGATGTGATATTTTAGGTATTCTTAGATAAATTTATCGAAAAATATTAATTATAGCCATATTTATTTCTTTTACAAAATATACAAGCCTTAAATCTACTAAATTAACTTACAAAATAAACCTTAAAGCAACTTGGCAGTCAGTATTTGGCAATTTATACACTATATCTACAAAAATTTAATATCTAGATTAAAGCATATGAAAGCTATAATTCAGTTATAAAAAGAATTTAGTGTTCTTACCAATAGTATTTATAAAACAATGTTGTTGGTAGGAAGAAAACACTCTACCAACAATTCTTTTTGAAAGAAGACAGAAAGATTACGGAATTTTCTTTCTGTCAGCTTTATATCACACTGAACTCATGACTTGTTTTAAACACTCGGTTACAAATCTATCCCGATCGTTGACCAAACCGCTCATTAAGCTCTCTAGGTTATTCAGGGCTTCCTCAGAGAATCTTTGGCCTATAAGACTCGTAACAACATTGGCTTCACCTTCGAATCCAGTTGAAGATAAACCAGGTGGAACAAAGAGGGTAACATCGCTAATTTTACCATTCTCCACTGTCATCGTTACTTTCACGTCACCTGATGTACCAAAACTGTTTACCAAACTGTCTGGTACATCGAAAGATCTAGATATGTTAAACTTGGGGGTCTTTCCAAAACACCAGTCCCAGCTGGCATACTGCTCACGAAGTTCGTCCAATCCTACAAATTAAGATTTCATCTGAGTACTAAACGTCCTAATTTTAAAATAAATGTGGCAGTACATAATATACACAGTGGTTCAAAATTGTCTCTCGATATTTCTGTGGCCGACAGAATGTTCAAATATAACTCTTTTATAGTGGGTGGGGGGTAGGGCAATAGTGTGTCAGACTTCCTTAGCTTGAGTTCTATGACGAATAAACTGGTTAAAAAAGTCTATAACTGGAAATTATTTTTGGATATACAAGGCGAGCGAAGACGTTTCTACAGCATCGAGTGCCTTTTTTTTAAATGGAATTCTATGTATATTAGCAAAAATGGTGAAATGCTTTCCGCCAATAGGACCACTCGTCCTTTTAAATTCTGTCTACAAAGGACCCCGGAACAAAACCCATGAAAATGTTCATTCGGTGGAATCGGCTGAAATTTTGGTATTTTGTAGTTCAAGTCATGCTGATCAAAAGTTCTTATCACATCAAGCTAATCCTATGGACAGTTTTTGAGATACAGCTTGTCAAAGTTAGGTAATTTGCGTCATTTTAGACATTCAAGGACTTTTTATTCCTAAACTCTTAACTTTAGCAAAAAATTGCAAGGGTCGAAATATTTTTGTTCTAGTCCAATGGAGCTCAAGAATTTTTTTCAGAATTTTTTAATCAATTTTTAGGTTAGGTAAAATATATATATGTCATATTCCGGCATGCTTCGGTGGAATTGGCTGAAACTTTGCTATTTTGTAGTTAAAGTCATGCTGATGAAAAATTCCTATTGCACTGAATCCATCCTATGAGTGGTTTTCGCTCCAGGAGTGCCTGAAGGTCTAACAACGAGGTAACGGGTAATCTATATGTACGTGTTTATAAATGGCTTTCAGCGTGTTTGTGTACGTGCGTGCATGTGTGTGTGATTATTTTTATCAAAGAACCTGCTCTTACCGGCACTATGTTTCTTATGAGAGCGTTCTCATTGCCAACCAGGGTGTCCCATTTTTTTGGTTTCACTTTCTATCTGTTTATTTTTACTTTTTGTTGTTTTTTAATATTTTTTTTAGTTTTTAAATATTAAGAACATCCATAGGATTTTCAGGAACAAGTGCTCTGTTTCCAGCATCATGTATCGTTCGAAGAAGGAATCATTGATGGATATTTTATGTGATTTAATATGCTTGTGTTTTCAGCGGTTCCGCATCAGACTCATTAGAACGATTTTTCTCACACTAGTCGTACGACTAAAATGAAAGAGAATATTTTTTGTGTATTTTTAATTAGTGCATGAAATTCTTGTTACCAAAGTGAAAAAAAAAATAAAAGATAAGAAATTAATGCAAAATATCGACAGCCCCCTCAATATCACCCACTTACGGTAAAAAATATATTTAAAAAGTACTATAAAAATAAGCTTGTATTATTGTTCAATATGCGTATAAAGTCGCGTCCCTGTAAATCAAAAGGTTTCTGAAATATAAAATAATAATCAATTGTTGGGAGCCATTTTCAAAGGGCCGTAGCTCAAAGTATTTACGAACATATTTTTACATGTAGAATCTGCACCAGAAGTTTGTCATCGATATTTCCAGAGAACCCTGTATGCACTGGCACATACATACACACAGGACACAAACACGCTGACAGCCAACCATAAACACGTACATATAGATTACCCGTTACCTCGTTGTTAAGACCTTCAGGCACTCCTGGAGCGAAAACCACTCATAGGATAGATTCAGTGCAATGGGAATTTTTGATCAGCATGACTTTAACTACAAAATAGCAAAGTTTCAGCCAATCCCACCGAAGCATGACGGAATATGACATATATATATTTTACCTAACCTAAAAATTTATTAAAAAATTCTGAAAAAAATTCTTGAGCTCCATTGGACTTGAACAAAAATATTTCGACCCTTGCAACTTTTTGCTAAAGTTTAAGAGTAAAAGGTTCTTGAATGTCTAAAATGACGCAAATTACCTAACTTTGACAAGCTGTATCTCAAAAACTGTCCATAGGATTGGCTCGATGTGATGAGAACTTTTGATCAGCATGACTTGAACTACAAAATACCAAAATTTCAGCCGATTCCACCGAATCAACATTTTCATGGGTTTTGTTCCGGGGTCCTTTCTTCTCTGGCTTATTGCTAATTGTTAACGTAACTTGTAAATTGTAGTATTGTATTATGTACAGTAGTAATATAGTATTTTTTATTTAAATTTCTAGCTATCGAAGTCCAACGCACAATTGCCCCACCCTGTATAAAATTATTTCCAAAAATGGACAATAAAGGAGGCAATTTTGGACCGTGTACATTAAATGTGTTTTAACCACCTTCCATACCACCTCAATGACCACACCACTTCTTGGGGATAATTTCAATGAAATAAAAAATCATTTTTGTATTTAAGAGGGAAGCTTACCTGGGAACCATGCATTGGTGGGATTAACAAACTGAAAACCTTTTTGCTGGTTAGCAAGCTCCATGCCTCCGTCCGTCAGAGCATACGCCGGAGTCCTCATATACTCCCACCCAACAGCTTTAATTAGTTTCGTTACCGATATATCTGGATTTTCCTCACATAAATTCATGATTTTCGATTTTATGGACTGAGTAGCGTTTGTCTTTATATCAACCTTAAAAGAAACAAAGAACTTTTTAATCGTTCATGAAACACTAAAAAAATTGAGAATTATCTGGAGACTTTTAAAAACTAGCCAAGGTACTAAATACTGTCTATTGTGTTTAAAGCACTGTTTCTGATTTGTAACATACGTTCGTACATGTTGTCCAACACCTACCTCTTGTCTATGAAGGGCCAAACTTAGATCGACTTTATTAACATTTACCAAAAGAGTGCAATGATGATATGCACTAGGTCTTCCTAACTTTGATGCAGTTCCAGAAACCTAGTGATGTTATTAAGAAAAAAAATCATACAAAGTAACAAAATTCTAGGAGGCAAGTTTTATATGCAAATAACAAATGTTTTAATCTAAATCCACCCAATCTAGTGTGGACCTTAAGTCTTCACGACTAAATTTTGTCTGTGAAAACGTTTGGATAACCGGTGTTTACTTGTTTTGGAATAAAAGGCTTGCTTTGGAATCTCAAAGCCTTTTATTCCAAATATTTTTACTGTTATAATATTGCTATAACATAATTAAACAATCAAATGGCTGGCAGCAGTGGCGGCTGGTGAAATTTCAATATTTTTTTTTCTCGTCTGTGGCGCATGGGACCCATAACAACAATAGGTTTTCGAGTTTATGAAAATATTTTCATTATTAACTGAGATCCAACGAATTGAAATGTTGTAATTTGTTAAATTGTAAATTACAAAATTTCAGTTCATTGTATTTCAGTTAATAATGAAAATATTTTCATAAACTCCAAAACCTATTGTATTTTTCTGAAGTCATATGTATATGACAAAAAAAAAATTAAACAGGGGGCCCTAGGGCCAGGGAGGGCAACCGAATTTTAAATATTTTTTTCGCAAACTGCTTCTTCAAAATTTTTGAGTGGTCCTTAGAGAAGTGCTCCCCTAGATGTAATTTCCCATATTTGGTTTGGGTCCCATGCGTCACAGACGGAAAAAAAATATTGAAATTTCACCAGCCGCCACTGGCTGGCAGTGCCATTTAGATTTCTGGTCAGCTGTAATGTGCTTTCTACGGCTCTTGCAATAGCTCAATAGCAGCTGGAACAAATAGCAGTGACTCTTGGATTTACTATATAACCCAGTCAATCTAGGCAATATTTTCCCTAAACCCAGAAAAAAATAACAGGGAGTTAATTTTTGGTATAGATATTCCCTGTGGGTTCAGATCCAACATACTAAAAGTCCTGAAAAGTCTTCTTTCCACGATCTTTTTTTCACCTCCACATGTGCACGTTTTTATTTTGTCTATTTTCTCGAAAACAATTGATTTTATAAAAAAAATCTTAAAAGTACTTTGTTATAGAAAACACAATTTCCTTTCCAACGATGTATAACACAACCTATTTTTTTCTATAACCGCCCCAGAAACGTTTGGTTTGGGGGACTGATTTACAAATAAACAAAAATTATTAGTAAAACCAAAAATACATACCCCACAAATTGCTTTACTTAATAGACGTCTCTGATTTCCATGAAAATTACTTGAATTTTAGCTGGCTAATTAGTAAAAAAAAAATAAATCAATTAAAAAAAAAGTATTTTCTGCATCATACATACGCGGGGTCTTTTTGCCCCCATCCTGTGTGTTTATTTCTTTTAGATATACCAGAAAGAAATTATTATTTTCTACACTTACAATTTGATGTTCATATTAATGTATTTTGTTAACACGGTATAAAAATTTGAGACCAATTCATCGGTCTTGAGTTAGAGCGAGTTAAACTACTATGTCAAATCAGCCCCTAATTCAAACGCCTTTGGTTATAGAAAAATAAATATAGGTTGTTTATGATTTTTTTTACAAAATCGAAAAAATAGCCAAAATATAAAAACTTTTTGGGGGTAAAAAAGGAGGCTCGAAATGTAAATTAGTAAACAAAACAGCTTTACATATTTCTTTATATCATTGGCCTCTTTCTTTTCCACAATTTTAAACATTAATACACAATGCAAATGGATATATTTACTTAACAGTTGTTATTTTGATTTTTTTTAAACATATTGGGCTCTCTGCATTTAGTGGTCATATTTACTGTAAATGACTAGAGCTGAGGGGGGCATTCATTTTGAACAATTTTTTTTTTTCTGGCTGCCGCTAAAAGGCTTTAGCAACATTTTCAGAGCAAGAAAATGTTATAGCTCTTACTGCCGCAACACTGACCATTCTAATCTGAACCGTTTGATAAGTATTAATTGAAGACACAAGTGGATGAAGGGTCAATGTGTCATTTTCGAAAAAAACGAGTTTTTTATATGAATGAAGGCTATAAGTACACAAAATTTCCCCAGGTACATTACATTTGATTCTAATGCAAAAATATCTGATTTATAAATTTATAAAGGATCTATGTACTCTGTTGAAGTTGCTAGGTTATTAAAAACTTTGAGATCAATTATCTCAAAATCACTTTGTTGTTACATAGGTCCTTCATTCACTTGTGTCTTCAATTAATTCTGATGAAGATTCTATCTCGTGTTTGCGTAATTTGCAGGAGTTTAAAAAACAGGGGTCAATATGTAAATGTGACTGAGATAACGGTGATACAAATTATTATTAAGAATTTGAGTTGTTTACATAATCTTAACCACCAACTGGTGCCTGTCAGGGCAACAGTCACAAAATATTTCCCTTGCTGACAAAGGTTACTTAAAAAATATATATTAATAGATATTGTGTCAATTTATAAGAAATAATTAAAGATACGAATTTAAAAATATAAACAGTTATTTCTATTAAAACATGCGAAACTGAAAACTGATCTCATGATATCTGAACCAATGTTACTACTGGAAAAAAACTACAGATAATAGGTAAAGGTCACCGAGGGTTATGCAAAATAGATAATAAAAAAATTGTTTACAAGCAGTCTTTAAAATAATTTATATGTGGTATGAAAGTATTAAAATAACTAAATAAAATACATAGACTTTATTGCCAAATTAACACATAATCGCAAAAATTGTATTTATTCCTAAAAAAATTAATAGTTTAAGGAACTAAAAAAACATACTTTTATATATACTGCACTAAAAAGCAAAAAATAATCATCGAACCTGTTCTCTCCGTCTACCCCGTAAGGGTCTTAGTGTAAGCCGTCTTTGTAATTATTTGAGTATAAAAGAGTGGGGCGCTTTTCGAACGCTATTTCGAACAGCTATTTCGAAAGCTGGGTACAGTCCCGGATAGATAGATAGTTAGTTGATACAGGTGGATCTAATAAAAGCATGTTAATTGTACAAATTATCGGAAAACCCCGTATACAAGATGGATCTCTAAAGATTTACAGTACTTTGGTCTAAACCAGTCGCCATATTACGAGGCGCGCATAGAACAGACTTGTTAATGCCCCAGTTTTTTCCATCTTTCTTTATGCCTCCGAGACATGGATCATTAGGAAGGCAGACAGACAACATATTGATGTTTTCCAAACGCTGGTCTGTACAGCCCATTGCACAAATAGCTCAATTCTTCTCCAAGAAATAGAAAGGGAAATATAGAATAGTTGATAGTTCAGAGAAAATGATTGTGCTGATGTCACCAAGGAGCTGATAGTGAGGCTATGTGTCTAACAAACAACAGCCATAGATGACATAATGCTGTCAGACGTGCTACACAGCAAAGGCAGGCCAACTGGAATATATCAGAAAACGTCTGCCAAGATGTTGTAAATAAGAAAAATGGGTCTCTAACAATGCATGTTCAAATAAATCGTTTTCTATGCTAAGTTGAAGTTACTAGACAACATATGATAGTCTTAATTATTTGAAAATGGTAAAATAAACCAATCAACTTTAAAAATTTAAGATAGTTAAAAATCAACCACTTTTCAGTGTTGAGACGGTTTGAAGAGACATTCACAAGGAGCCAGCTAACAAGAAGCCCAGATTTCAATCCCATGGAACCTTTATGGGGCCAAAATAGTAAAACTAGTTCGATTTCTGTATGAGGTCTGTAAGGAGCGCTTATTTAAAAATTGGAAGTGTAACGTGCGACACCGTCTGTGCAAATATGACCTTTATTGTCTCTTGCAAAAAGTGAATTATTTTGAACGTATATTTTGTCAAAAATATAAGAATTGGGGCCAAATATTTTTACATTCATGTTTAGTTTATCAGGAAAGGGTAGCCCGAGTTTTAGCAAAATTACTGTCACCTGTGACACTTCCACAAATTATCTTGGAATTTTGCGGTTCTCATGTTGGTAGCACTAAATATGTAATTTATGTACAAGGCGGGAGACAGCTGCTCAATTTTCGGTTAGTGATAAAACGAAACCAATAAAACGTACAATTTATTGCTAAAGTTATAACGAAAATGAACCCAAATTTAAATCCAATAAGTGCGTACAAGGTTAAAAAGGCGCAAAACACCGAGTTTCTGAGAATAGAATGATCAGTAATTCTGGTTTGAAAACTGACATAGGTAAGCACATAACTATTACATTTTTATATATATTTTTATATTTATTTATATTATAGGTGGAAATATTAAAAATAAAAATCATTGTAAAATTAAAATAATATCAATAAAACGTAAGGTTATTCGGCGTTAAGATGCGCGACTTACAAATATGATTCCCAGAACTCGCCCGTCTATTTAAAAAGGAATTGAAGCCAGAACATTAAATAAAAGGTATCCAAGCCACTTAAGATGAATCACTGAAAGTAATAAAACTGCGTGCATAGCAATAGCATTGGATTTTATTTCAAGTTCAACCGCAGGGAAGGATAAGTTTTTCGAACTGTGTGTGATCATTTCATTCGAATATTTTGCTGAAGTATACGTTTTGCATTAACTGAGACGAATAAAAGTACAAACTAATTATAGAACTGAAGTTTTTTTACATGAATATGTTGATCTTTGCACGTTATTGCGGGACGCTACAAACCGTACTACGAATTTTGCAAAAAGCTTTCGACATATTTTTGTTTTACCATGTGCCTTAGTATCAATGCTCAATGTTTTTAAGATATATATTTAGGTACTTCATTTTTATACGTAACAGTACACTTTCCGTGCAAATATAAAAACTGTTATTTTTTTTAAGTGATGGCTATTATATCTGACAAATTATGATAACCTTGGCAAAATACATATCAAGTTAGATAATATTGTGAAATTTAAAATTAAGCATAATAAAAATAAAGATAACTAAGACTGCAAAAATATGATTAAAACTATTTATTTTCATTTTATTTCGTGTTGAAATGTCGCTTAACATTAAATCAGAAAATGTGATTTGTATCACTATATCATTATAAATAACGCAAGGTGTGAAACTAATTTATCTTTCTATTCAACTATGAATTGGCCTAGCGTTGTCATTTACAGTTAGGTAAATAAGGAGGTGCAAGATCTGAGGACTGCAAAACCAAAAATAATTTACCTCCACTACATTTAGTAATGGAGAAGCCAAGCCGCTCTCAAAGTCCTATAAGTATTAGACGAGTACAATAGGCATCAGTACAGTGAGTCCTTACACTCAAAGAAAATGATAGGTAAATTCAACCAAAAAGAGCATATGAAATCGCGCATATCTAGTTTCATAGTCAAATCAATCATAAAAGAATAGTCATACAACTTTATTTGTTTTCGTAAACAAATAGTAGTTTAATAATCGTATCTTCTTGTAACAAATTAAATAGTACAATGACATTTTTTTATGTTCACTAACCATTTTCAATTTGGTCTACAATTAAATAGTACAACGACTTTGTTTTTTGTTCACCAACTAATTTTTAGGTTGATCTACACTTTATTGTATGATGAAGTTTTTTTTGGTTAGCCAAAATCTCAGTATTGAGACATCAGACCTTCCAAACCAAAGATTAGAGATCGTTTATAAGATCTATCCAAATATATCGATGATCCCTGAGAGAATTTGAACATTGCAATCATGTTATTAATTTTCTATAAATTCATAAGAGTATCAGATAATGCATGATTGATTATTGTCAGTGATTTGTATGTGGCGTCATCTGGGAATAATTTCTGTAATAGACTACGTGGTAAGCAAGCAAATTTTATGGTAATTCTTTTAGAACTTCTAGAAGACGACAATAATATTGTTTTGTCTACCAAGTATAATAATACAGCGAACTAATACTGGGTTAGAATTACAATTCGATAATAGTTAAAAATAAAATATACTATTATCTAGTTTAATTTGACAGAGTTCAACAAAATAATAGTCAGACGAACAAAATAATAGTCTTATTCATCTATTTTTTAAGTTAATGTTTGTTTTGTTGTACGACAACTTTTTATTAATTAAAATAACAATCACCTCTTGTTTATAAATACCATCAATATAGTTTGGTTTAACAAAATTAACGATATTGTTAGTTAACCATTTTTTTTTTGTTGAATTTACCCATACTATTTCTTTGAGTGTAGCACTGCGACTTGTAAGGGAGCAAAAATATATCATAAAAATTATTATAGGTACAGTATTGTTAATGATATTCTAAAACACACACGAGCATACAATTTTCAACACATTTGCTGCATTTGAGATTAAAAAACATTGTCGGGTTCTCTAAGTAGTAGACGTGCTTATGTTCGTGAGCTTGGCTATTTCATATACCAGGTCCTTCTTGACCAACCCTCGAAGGGTAAAATATTCAATTGTATATAACTTGGCAACCTTTTGAGCTATCAGATTCTTTTGTGCATCTAATTTTCGTTTTTTAAGGAGAATGAAAAAGTTTCTTCGAAAATTTTATAGTTGCCGTGATATTCTAGCACCCTTAATAAATGTTTGTAAATAGATTCAGATTAGAAAAGAGGAGCCGATTGACCTTAACCACCGACCCAGTGGATCTGTTGTGACATTCCTGTTCTAGTTTTACTTAGAGCTCCCTTTGTGTGACGACTGTAGTTTTGTGAGGATTTACGTGAGTCCTGCCTCACTACATCACTTGTCAGCAATATTTAGGGCTCTTTTGAATGCTCTGATATTTTTTTTCTTATAAGTTGCGGTGTGAAGCCCCGCCGTACTGAAGCTTAAGCTTATTGTACCCATGCTCTGATATAGTGTTGGCAAATCGCCACTTGATTACTATCACTAGCATATTCAGCATATACTAAGATAGAAGCCTTCCGCAGAAATTTTTCGGAGGAGTTCATCAACAAGGGTTGCCCACAGGAGGAGATACTGCCGTCCTAAGCCAAAAAGACGTATCTCAAGTTTTGGCCGAAATGCATATTTTTATACCTTAGGATAGTTGGAGCTATTTTCTATATATTTCCATAGCGAAATAAACGTATTTCAATCGTTAAGTATTTTTAAAGTGCTAACAAAGTTTGACGTATCTAAAAAAATATGAGAAAACCTAAGCGATTTAGCCAATTAGACGTATCCCATTGTAAAAAAAAACTAGTAACCTAATTAATATAAATTCATAACTACACCACTATTAACCTCTACATTAGTACAACTACAAAAAAAAAAAATATTAGTAAATATTTGAAAATATTGACGCGATTTCGAAGATTCAAAACATGCCTTATATCTCAAAACAGTGAGATACGTCTTTTTGGCTTAGGAGGGCAGGATAGTACTCCTTGAGGGCAGCCTGAACTCATCTTTGCCTCAATGGCAGTCTCAACTAGATTGGACACTATTATCCTCTTTTCTAGGTTGGCTTTAATTCACTGGTGGAGTACTGTGGGGACTCCTCTTTTGAAAATAACTTTTAGTGAAAAGATGATACCTCAAAAAAATTGTTAATAATTAAAACTTAGGAAACTTAGAAACATCAGAGATGTGACTAAAGTGACAGAACCTCCAATTAATTATGTTAAGCATGGACACTTTTTTTGTACTGTATGTATAGATTTTCTTGTCTTTAACAGGACACTTTTGAAAAGTATTTTTTCTTTTTGACACCATGACTTTAAAACTAACAATTCTAGAAAAAATATGTGTGAAACAATAATTATTATCAACATATTCAATCCATTACGGGATAATCATATCGGTATTTACAGTTGTCCAACATTGCTTGAAAAACTTAAACAAGAGAGGGTAACTTATTTATGCACATACGAAGTTGTTCAATACAACTTAATATGTGAGGCGGAAAGCAAAAAGGGACCTCTTGTCGGCGATGTTAATTTTTCAGTACAGTTGAAATTAGTGGTTTGGGTCAATATGATCGATTTTCGTATTTTGTCCTTTACAAGTTGTAATCGATTACAAAACCGATATAATTGAATGAAACACTTAAAATAATCGATAAAGCAGTCAATGTTCAGTATTGTTCAGCCCTGGAAAAGGTACCTCCTGTCGCTTATGGAGAAATAACATGGGACCGACAAGAGGTCCCTCTTCATAAACGCACTAGTAACTTAAACAAAAAAAATCATAGAGACATGATTTTTGCACCAAATCGTTCAGAATTAGAGCTTAATTCATTTAATATCAATAACTAAAAATCGGAAATTGCCGACAAGAGGTCCCTTTTTGCTTTCCGCCTCACATATACAGTGTGTACTATTTAGAGGAGCTTAGTAGGCCTTAAAAATATGAAAATTACAAATTTTTCAAGTTAGCATTGTACTCCTAATAAAAAACATTGTGGAGATATCCAAAACCGGCAAGGCAAAACAAAACTTAAATAAAAATGGCTTTCCAGGACTATTGGAAGGTTTTTTCCAGGTCTAATAATTGACGAGCCCCTGAAGGGACACTGCGGAGTCATTAAATAATCGCCAAAAAACTTAAAAGAACAAAAGTCTTTTTTTTTTATGATACTTTTAAATTCCCTGACCTTTCCAGGTTTTTCAGGTCGCTATGAACCCTGCCCTTGACACTGCCTAGGCATTATTTTTGTTTGCTTGTCTTTGCTGTATGTACAGTGTGTTTCACTCCCAAGTAGCACAAATATGCTATTCAGCTGAAATAACCAAAATGCAGCTACTAAAACGTTTCAACAGCTTTTGTTTAGTTATATTTTGGTCATCATATTTTAGTCGTAGTTTGGCGTAAAATTTATAAACGAAATAGTACTTAATGATGATCTCTTTTTAGCTACATACTGGTCATATATGAGCAAGTAATTAAATAGCAACAATGTTAAGTCCTAATACTGCCATTCTAGCTATAAAAATGGCTAGAATATGTTGACATGGTTTTTGTTATTAATATAGTGTTGATATCCCAACTATTACTAAGAAATTAGCCTAAACATGACTATATTAGTTAGGCTTTATTCTGGCGGTTTTCTTAGCTGTTATTACCGAATCATGACTGAAACAATAATGAAAAAATATTCTTATTAAAGGACTATTTTGGAAATAATTTTGTACACATTAAAATCTAAATTGAGGCCAAACGGCAAGATAACAATTTAACCTAAAAACAAGTATTGATAATGTTAAAAACTTTATACATACGAAAATAAGTTTTATATCAACAGAAAAATAAGAATGAAATGTAAAAGAAAATATAGGCAGAGTTCCACATATTATTGGAAAAGGAATGTCGTCTAAAAGTAAATTCAAAGAGTAGGAATCCTAACAGGACACTGCACACTGAACAGGCACCTAACTAACACAGGTGTGAAGGATAATCCAGAATGCAGGATGTGTGGTGAGGACGAAGAAACTCCTCACCACATACTAAGTGAATGCCCAGCCTTGGTGGCTGGGAGGTTTTCATACTTCGGGGGACTAACCGTAACCCCGGAAGGAATAGTCAGACCTCCCATTGACCGTACACTCTCTTTTTGGAGAGGAACGGGATTAATGGGATAACGAGGCTATGGGGTACAATAAGCTTAAGCTTCAGTTCAGCGGGGCTTCGGCACCGCAAGCCATAAGGAAAAGAAAAAGTTCAAAGAGTAGGTACTTACATAGCGGCATAACACTTTTCACGGGGTGTTTTCGTTGACGTTTGTGTCTACAAAAGCTTATGCATTAATAGGTATAAATATTTAGATTATTAAAGTGAAAGTGTCAACCTATCTTCTGCATCAATACTGACAATATTCCATTTTCTATGGCTCTAGCCATCATTAACATTTCACTATTATTCCTTTTTATTGTACACGGTTGCTGGTAGTATTTTATGTTGTTTTGATTGCAGATTAGTCTAAAATGTATGTATACTTTTGTATTTGACCAGTACAGTTAGCTATTTAGTAACAAATTTTAATTTGGTTGGAGAAAGGAAATGTAAGAAAGTTGGAGAAACAAAGGTCAAAATACAAAGTAACCCGTTCCACACAAAGGCAGTCAAAACAAACGTAAAAAAGAGAGGTTATGTCATGTCAACTTTTAATAACATTACCATCGATTGTGCTTCTTGAAATTACAAAATGTTTATATGTATATATTTCAAATTAACTTAATTATACCAAAAATTTAGAGATTTCTGGAGGCCCCTTTGTCAGGGCCGTCGACAGCTTTACCGGGCCCCGGGGCTGCTTATTATTGAGGGCCCCTTCCAACCCCCCACATCAAATCATACCGGTACCAAATTCACGGGCGGGCCCCCGCGCGGGGGGGGGGAATTTGAAAAAAAAATTGTCAAGATCTCTGACGCCTCCCCCCCATACGGGGGGCCTCGCCCCTTCCCTCTTTCAAGGTTTTGTTGTTTTATTTTTCGTATTAAGTTTTAAGTTTATTGAAAAACTACCACAGTAATATGAACAGCCAAAAGGCTAAAATTTACTGAAATTGAGATATTTACATAATTTTGTTTTTTTGAGAATCGCCAAATATGCACAACCGGATGCCTAGCTTATATGACGTAATATAGCCGAAGCCCTGGGCCCCCTACAGGTGCCCGGGCCTCGGGGATTTATCCCCCCCTGCCTCCCCCTGTCCGCGGCCCTGCCCTTTGTTTTTATGAGTATTTTATATAGTTTACAAAAAAAATTCGTGCATTGATAAAATTTGACCCTCTTGATTGACCATATATGCAATTATGATGTTCATATAATTTTAAAGATGGACAAAGTATACGTCCATTTTATCTAACAACACCTGCCTAAATCCAAACCCACTAAACAAGATATTATTACTTTAATATAACATCAACGTTGCTAGAAAGTATTTTGTCATACTATTAAATGTTATTTAATGTAACCTATATTACTTAAATATTTGTATATTTCGAAATTTAATATTTCTCAGTTACTTTTTTGTAATATAAATATCATATTGTAAGAGAACATTAAAAATGTTACTTCCATTTAACATTGCATAACATTACGGATACATTCTTTGTTTGCTGGGAAGGATGCAATAATAGTGTTCTCGTTTTATTTTATGCCTAAAAGTCATGATTCAGTCACGGTGAAGTAGACACCATTTCATAACTAGTAATAAAGCAGCCACAAAAATCGAAAAGAAAGCCAAATGAGTTGTACATGCGTTATGGCCATTTGACTTCAGTTGTGTTTTGATGACCAAGATATGATTCCCCATTTTCGTCACCAGTACGTCTTCAGAACGTAATAATTCAGTTTTAATAATCACCACTATAACCAAATAGCCATCCTTTTTAGCTACTGTTACACGATGATGACCAAAATACAACTACTTGTGCTACTTGGGCTTGAAATGGTAACATCCCAATAACTTTTTTTCCGATTTCAATCAAATTTTACGGAACAAATTAGGATCTACTTATGATCAGAAAAACATTCTCCTCTCACAAATACAAAGCCACCTGCAATACCAAAATATGTGGAGAAAATCAAAAAATCATATTAGGCATATTTTTATCGGAAAATTATGATAATGAAACTTGTTCAGAATTGTCCAAAAACCTTAACTCCAAGATTTAATCAAAATAAAAAAGTATTTAAATTTTGTCCAAGTCCGAAAATATCATTTTAATGGTTTTTCTTTAGAAAACCATACCATGACAATTTTATTTAACATTAAACCCAAGCTGCTAGGCAGTTGTCAGGCAATTTACAGTTTTTCTTTTTAAATAATTACTTTTAAAATTTGAAAACTTTAATTTTTCAATTTTTTAATTTGATTAAATTTTGGACAATTCTGAACAAGTTTCATTAACAAAATTTTACGATAAAAATGCCTAATATGATTTTTTGTTTTTCTCCGCATATTTTGGTACTGCAGGTGGCTTTGCATTTGTAGGAGGCGAATGTTTTTCTGGTCATAAGTAGATCCTAATTTGTTCTATACTTAAGTAAAATTTGATTCAAATCGGAAAAAAATAAGTTATTGGGCTGTTACCATTTTAAGTAAAACACACTGCATAAGATTATGGAAAACTATGGGGTTATCGATATAAGAATTCATAATAAGCATTTTTTCACGAGCTTACTGCAACTGACATATCAGACCAATCCACTTCTTATGATGCAAAAGAGGAACTCTACAATGATAGCTTCTGGCCAAAAGGTGTGGGTTATAGAAAATTTGACTTCAGCAAATACCGGAACTATTTAAAAAAAAAATCAAGCTGGTTATTTCTTATAAGTAAGGATATTAATAGGTATAATTGTAAAAACAAGGAAATAACTTAAATATTAATATTAATATAATTTAATGATAGGGTAAGATTGTAAAATCATTGAAAAATGTATCTTGCCCTTTTGTGTTGCACAATAAAGAGTGTTTTATTATTATTTTTTATTATTTATATATAGCCATCTCTTTTGCACCTTACTATAATTATGCAGTAAGTTTCGTGAAAAAATGCTCTATACGTAGGAGTTAGTTTCATATTCAAAAAAAGGATACTTTGTAGTCACGAACTAGGAGATCTTCTCTGGACGAGATGTCAACCGTCATCCCAAACTCTCTAAACAGTGACCTAGTGATGATTTCCAGATTATACTTCCTGTTATAATGCTCCCTTGGTGTAAAAAATGTTAAATTCAGATTTCCCAAGTCATGGAAAACCGTTCCTCCTCCACTATTACGTCTGGCTAATTTGACTCCTTGCTCGGTGATGCTTGGCAATTCGGCAAAATTAGATTCCAACCAAGGATTTTGGTGACGGCCTATTACTACACAAGGATCGTTTTGCCACAGCATCAAGATGTGATTATCTTTGAAATCCACATTACGATAAATCCAATCTTCTAAGGCTAAGTTGGTGTGAATGTCTTTTGACTGGGAAATATACACGGATTTTTTAACGTCTTTTCCAACGACTGCTTTTGAGTAAGTGCGAATGTTGACACGAGTGATAAAGGAGCTCACTTTTGCGTAGGTACGTTGCACTAGTGACATTTTGTAAAGTTCCTTCAGCAACACTAAGGGCAATAAATTTCGCAGATGTTGTGCCTATCGACAGTCTTCTAATGTGTCTGGAAGGCTCTTGAATACGCGTTTTTAGAGGAGGAGGTTAGGGAGATGAGAAAATCGTGAAGGGTGATGGTTTGGTGCAACCACTTCCAGGTTTGATGGAGAGAATTCAAACGAACACGAAGTCCTAGACAGTCTTTGGTACTTCTCAGCATTCCTCCCTTTGCTGCCAGATTGAAGAAACAAAAATACACACTTATTAGAGGTTTAAAAATTAAAAACGTTTACAACACACAGAAACAATGGATTAAAATTTGCAATTTTTAAACACTTATATAAGAAGTGAGGTTATGCACATATACTGTTAACAGCAAAGCAATCGATACTGCGACTGCTCTTGATTAAATCAACTTTACCATTTTATATAAACTATCTTCTTCATGGGGGTCATTTATCTCAACAGGGGTCATAGTTAATCATTTATCAACAGACAAAAGGAAAACAAGTCCCAGTTAAGTCCTCAGTCCGATATCGTTATCATGTGATATATACAGTATCCAACAGCTTTTAACGCGTAGCCCATTAAATTACGCAAAAACACAACAATAACAATACCAACAATACGGTCCTTTCATATCGTGATTTCTCACCACAATATTTTTATCCAACTATCATACACATACATCCCATATCAAATCAACTACTTGACAACTTTGACACTACTTGCGTGATAAATGAACTTTTGATCACGACCCAAGCCAGCTATGTTTAGAAAGATAAATTAACCGGAAAATTATTTTCTTTCGTGGCATTTTTGGTTTTCCTAACCTAAATCCGGACCATCCTATTTTGTCCAATTTTGTCTATGATCCGGGCTCTAAACGAAAGCTAAGTCGACATAGCCCTTTCACAGCATAGGCCCTTTGCTGATTTGACGAAACGTTTCTAGAATTATTTATACACAGACTACCATGGTTGTCTATTAGGGCGGGCCGAAAAAAATGAAAATTTGAATTTGCAAATGATAGCCTATAATTTGTTGCCACAGCTTATTAAGAGGTGTTGTTGCTATGTATCTAAAACTAATTCGGTTAAATTTTTAGCCAAATCGGTTAATATCTAGCCGGCTCCCCACGGCCTTTAAAATGAAGGAATAAAGGCCAATTTTTCAATTTTTGACATTTTTCAAATTTTTTTATGACTATTAATGTCTAAACGTGTGTGGCAAAAGTTTTCCGAATAAAATATTTTTCATTTTCAGTTCTAGCGAAATTAGATATGTTGAACAAGAAACATTTTCGTCAAATTCTACTTTTTAGTGACAAATTTCTAATTTCCCTGGAACTGAAAAATATTTTATTCGGAAAACTTGCCACACACATTTAGACTTAATAAAGAGTCATAAAGAAATTACAAACGTCAATTTGAAAAATGTTAAAAATCGAAAAATTGGCCTTTTCCTTCATTTTCAAGGTCGTGGGGGAGCCGTGATAGAGTGTAGACGAAGACAATAATCCGTGAAGACAATAATCATAGTTGTCCTTGCTCTAAAGTCGTAGAACATGGGCAGATTTCTAAATTACCGGTGGATCGCACCGGTAAGCAATAACATTATTTGATTGGCTAATTTGAAACAAATAGCCAATGAGCTTCGTATTTTGTCCACCTGGTGCGTCCACCGGTGAATTTAGAAAAGTGCGGCATTAGACTAAGAAAAGTAGGGACTCATAACAAATGAATATCTTTGGTATGGACGCCATTAGATTGGTGTCAAAGAAACCATGAACACCAAAGTTAATTTTTGCAAAATATAAGTGATTCAAAAGTAGATTGGTGCAATTTTTATTGTTTACTTATTGGTAATGTGTTCATTTACTGTTGTAAAGGTCACAGCGGAAAGAAAACGGCAGAAGTAATGTTCCACAAGTAATTAAATAAATGCAATTCTCGCATTAGTGCTTAACTAAATTAGCTGAAAACTTTCTATTTACATAATTACATCCATGTGCATGCAGTAATAACAAGAAACAGTCTAACGTTTTCTGGTACGTAATTTACGCATTATTACTTCCACATCCAGTAGAAGTATAGTAACGACAAAAAAATGTTTGAAAATTTTTATTGTTCATATAGACTTAGAATGTCATGGAACGTCGAGATTTTAAATTTGAGCGAAAAAAATTTCTGTCTGTCTGTTGGTCTGTAACTTTTTTGTGCGCACGATTACTCTGGAACCGTTTAAGATATTGACTTGAAATTCGGTACACGTATGTACTTTTACGGGATCTGGAACTAGTTTATATTTTCATCTTATTCCGTCGAAGGGTTGGGGGGTGAAATGGGGTAAATGGGGGGTAAATAGGTAAATCAAGCAGGTACCCACACAGCACGGGATGGCCACGGGATATCCTAAAATGATCCCATATATCTGATAAATGGATTGTTCATTTGGGATGTCGATAGGAAGTCCACTGGTTATCCTTTGGTTCTAGATTTTTTTAGATTACTCTGAAGGAGCGGGCAATTGGCTTTCCCCCACTGCGACCTATAAGTCTATTGTAGTACTCCTTTTTTGTGTGCCTCAGGGCTCCCCATCCAAACATGGTCTTCCTAGACTTCGAGTCTGTTGATAAGGGCCCCCAGGCACGGTTATCAGCCTCTGTCTTTCTCTCGCCGATCCTTTGGTTCTAATAACAGCCAAAAGAGAGATATCCATTGGATAACCTACATGACTATCTATAGGATAGCCTTTAGGGTTATTGATGTCCTATTTAAAACCTACATAGGGATAACAAAGACTATCCCTAGGGCCATCCATAGGTCAACTTGTTGGGCTAATGTAGGTCTCAAATTCATGATAATTGATAAATTCACTTAAGGTATAAATGAGAATTTTTTTATTTAGTTTATATCTGCATTATATTTTCATTGTGACGAATGCATTTTATTGACGGAAGATATTACTTATAAAATATGGTCCTAATAACAGCCAGAATAGAGATATCCATTGGATAACCTATATGACTATCTATAGGATAGCCTTTTTAGGTTATTTAAAACCTATATAGGGATAACCAAAGGCTATCCCTAGGCCATCCATAGGTCAACTTTTGTTGGGCTAATGTAGGTCTGAAATTCATGATAATTGATAAATTCACCTAAAGTACAAATGAGAATTTTTTTATTTAGTTTATATTTGCATTTGTATATACTTTTATTGTGACTAATGAATTTTATTGATGGAAGACATTACTTATAAAATATGGTCCTAATAACAGCCAAAATGGGGATATTGGCTAGCTCGCTCTTAGCGCTAGTTTCAATAATTAATGTTAGAGGGCCCTCCTTGCAAGGTGCACATATCTTGCAAATGCCTCTTTTACGAGAGTTAATTTTTTTGCAATATGAGATTAATTTATTACGCAAGGAGGGTGAGTATACCCCAAATTTTAAATTGTCTAGAGTAATCACGATTTTACACAAGATCAATTTTGATCCTGTGTAGATGCTATGGGTAACCAGATGCAACTATGTGTGGATGTCTGTGGTTGTTCAGATTTTAACCTAAATTGGTCCCTTTTTCTTCCTATGGACAACCACAGGCTATCCTATTGTGGACATCTGTAGGTTATTCCGATTTTAACCCAAATTGGTCCCTTTTTCTTCCTATGGACGACCATGGGCTATCCCATTGAAGACATCCATGGGCAAACCCGATTTGCACCAAAAGGATATCCACAGGAGGTCCGAATCGGCTGTTTAGGACGTCCCCAGGACGTCCCGCTTATCCTCAAAGTATGGTCAGTGGTTGTCCTAAGGCTATCGAGTGCTGTCTGGGCAACATTAGCTTACCTAAATTTGAGTTTATTATCTAAGCTAACGTAGACGTAATCTAAGCCAGCAAGATCAATCAAAACACCCAACTAAATTAGATTTCCTAAGTTTTGTTCCGATCACTGGTAGAAAGAAAACACTTAGTATCTATCATCTAAGCTAGCACTCTAGATGAAAAAATCAGTTGCAAACTTGAATTTCTGATACGAAAATAAAAAGTATAACAATGAAATAAAATGTTTACATATACTAACATAAATTAATTGCAAACAAAGGTTTTAATAAAAACTTAAATATTTAAGTTACATTGTTTAAAAATATGTGAATTTTATTCACATATTTAATTACTTTATTGAATGAGATAACATATGTTTGCATATTTCTTATAAACAAATAACTGACATATATCGTTTCTTGTAAGCACGATAACTTAAGAAAGAAAAATCCGATTGTACTGAAATTTGGAAAGTAAGTTAGCATTATCTAGAGGAAGAACCTTATTGTTTTTGAAAAAAATCAATCAGTAAATAAAAGAGTCATTAATCATTTAAATTAAAAAAATATATATTTTAATTTTTGTCAGTTGTACTTAAATAGAAATCTTGCGAAATTTTATTCTCTATAATATTTTTTGTTCATACATTTTACATATATATATATATTTCATAACATCTAATTTTTATAGTGATGTCTGGAAATCCAAAAGTCTTGTGTTCGAATCCCCGACGGGGTGTTTTGTTTTGTTTTTTTTAAATTTTTTTTTCATATATTTTTTCACAATAAAGTTGGTATCACAAAGTTTAGAATGTCCAAAAACTAATATTATTTACAAGAAAACTGCGAAGAGGATCCTATAGAATATGTAACAATTATATAAAAAGCTCAGTAAATCAGCGAAGAGTATAATGTTTCCACTAGTTTCTATTTGTAAATTGGTCTAGAATGAATTTGTATATTAGGGTTCTCTATTCAATAAAGTTATTTATCCAATATAAATCTTACCGATTAAATACCTAACCACTAGAAACTCTGCTTGGTATTCACTATCAAATTTACGATTCCTTTATAATACAAGTTGGCAAATTATCATTTTCAATCTGTAAGTTACCATTCACTGCTAATAAACTATGTGATTGTATTTAAATTTTATGTTTGCTTCTTGGATTATACTCATTAAACACAAGTAAACTTTGTAAAACTATGTCACTGTTTCACATCTGATTAATTTAAAATCTGATGTAATGCTGACATTTCAACTCATTATATTTTAATTATACAGGGTTGCATTGATTTAATTTGTTAATATTACATACAGTGAGTACAAAATTCATTCTAATAGTAATTTTACAACAGTCCCAGTTAATAGAGCATAGTCAGAAAAAAGTTGTTCTGATCACCGTGAAGGGGGCAGCAGGCTTATTGTAGCTAGCCATTTCCAATAAACATACTTACATAACTGTTTTCTCCCCACACAGTGGAGTAGAAACTTGGATGGAAGTTGATAATTGTCTCGAAAAAAATTGTCTGTTCTATATTCCATCTTCGTTGATATGCCCCTGTGGGAAGACGGGAAGGCTAAATGTTATATACATTTATTAAAAACACAGTGCTATAAGTCTTCCACCTTTATTGTAAGTCGGCCAGTCATAGTGGAAACCCCTGTATACATGACTTTGTTACTCATTTTTTCTGCTATAACTAAAAGAATACCTGTTCTATTGACTTGCAAAATGCCCATGCAACACTACAGGGCCGTACACTCGCCCTTTGGATCTCTAGCCTTGAGGGTTAGAGATCCAAACGGCCAGGGTCAGGTATGTATACCCTGAAGGTTTTTGTGTAGTTGTGGCTTATGCTGATTCTAGCTGACTGCATAGATATAGTAGTCGATTTTTTTCTATTTGTTGAAATATTTCGATATGGTATCCTATTCTTGGAGTGGTCCCGTGCCCATTTGCTTTCAGCCAGTACCTCCGATCAAAGTTCTTTGATTGGAGGCCTGTACGCTGCTAGCAGTGCCTCACTTTCTACAACTAAGTGTAGGCAAAGTAGTGCTTCCATGGCTGCGGTAGGCGTTGTTGACATTACTCCTGGTATCCCTATAGGCAGGCCAGTCTTTGTAATTTTCTTAGTTTCCTCATTACCTCCCCTTTTCCGGCTTTATGCCACCATATCAAGGAGGCATAGACTTCTTTTGGTACCACAATCCGTTGGTACAGCAAGTGCACTTTATCTAGATGGATCACACCTTTCACTTGTCGGCATTTCCTCATGGTGTTTTAGCAAGAAACAAGTATAACACTGAAATACAATGCGAATCGAGTCCTCCGCAAGATGCTCTTTAGTAAATGAAATACAATCGTATCATCGTATACTATGTGTACTGTTAATCTAAAAAAGTATGATGAGACTTCGTTTCGTTTCATGCTTAATTTTAAAACAAAAATGCCGGTCATAAAATTTATGGTGGATTACTTAAAGATAGATTGCAGAATACCGGAATTACATTACCAAAGGTAAACGAATTTTTGTCTTCGGTTGAAAACGCGATTGTGCAATTACTGTGGTACCTCATTGATCAGCTAATTTATTTGAAATTATACTATATGGTTGTATTCCGTTATCCCAACCAACTAATCACATTCAAAATTAACTCACTATTTAGTTTTTCAACTATTTGATTTGTTTAATTAATGGAAAGTACTCTTGGGAGTACTATTCAGCTTAGTAATGCAAACGCGACTGGTTGACTTCAGATTTGGCATTTCTTTACCTTTTTGCAGGAATCTGCGTTAAAAGGTTCTTAAGTGGCATCTCTGTAGTTGTAACCGACTTAATATACGATAAGATCTAAATACATCTCTGTAAGACAAAAATTATTTAGAAAAAAGTTGACCTCTTGCTAAGGTTTTATTCAACAAAAACTTTAGAGCAAACAACCTTAACATGCAATTTCTCACCGACCACATGGGACCCGCCAAAACTATCTAAAAAACTCGAAGGGCAATTTGATTCAGTAATATTAACATTTGATAAAGAACACTGAAAGTATACGGTCAGAATTACCACCCAATTTTAAATTCGTTTATTCAGAAATCACCCAGAGATGAAGCCACAAAACTGAATACACAAATAGTTTGATTTATAATTGCTACTAAAAATTGCTATGGCATCAGCTGATTCGGGCTGTTGAAAAATAGAAATTAGATGATCCACTGCTGTGCGTTTCGTATTTACGATCGACCTGCTCTGTCTAGACAGTCACGGCATTGAAATTTAATTTGGTGTCTAGGCGGCCACAGTGGTCTTCACTGGGCTCACGGAAAGACCTTCCCCCCAAGTAACAATTTAAATTTTATCGTGACTTTCAGAACCTCTTGAAGTCTATTTAATAAAACTTCTAATAAAACTATATATCTTTGACAAACGCTATTAAACCTTTATAAAGCTTGTATAAAGCTAAGAGGGACCATTCTTAAAAAAGTTCTGAGGGCCTTTTTTAAAAATCAATTTAAAATCAATTGGTTTTATTCTAAACAGCCTTTATAACGTTCTGAAGACCTTGAAAAACTATTCATAAACCAACAATAAATCCTAAAAGCATAATTTTGGCCTTAAGGGACTATCTATAAACCGATTAAACTATTATAAAACCACTTCGTAAAGTTATCATTAAACTAAAATGCTTTAGAACTGCACTTAAAAAAGCTATTTCCTCTGTTAATGTGTTTAATTTTAATAAAAAGGTTTTATGCTTGCCATCATATTAAAACGAAGTTGGCAATGTTGACAAATTAGTCGCGTGTTGGTAATGGATATTACAATAAGCATTATTTGCTGTTGTTTAGCTTTCAGCTGGTCTCTCTATACTGGTTAAAATTATCAAGTTCAGTATAGGTAATCAACGTGAGTGAAAATTTAGCTGCGCATTAAATTGTACTGATATCACAACTAGTAGGTCGAAAAATACGGAGTCCCTTGAAAAATATTGAAAATTTTGGAAATTTAAAAAAATATTTTAAAATTCATTTTTTAAAAAAAGGTTTATTTTTTGTTGACATCAACTTAAATCACACGTTACTAATAATAATCATGATTTTAGTCCTTATTCCCCATAAATTGTTGCAAAAATTGCAACTAAGTAATTGTTCATTTGAATAATTCCAACACGATAGCTTTTGTTTACAAAGATATTTTTGGAGAACAATGTCGAATTTTGAAAACCTCCCGTACAGCACACCAAATAACGATTACGATGTGTTCGCATTGTGACGATGTATCTAGATGCAGGCACAAGGTTACACAATTCTACGATGTAAATGTGCTACGTTTACACATTGTAAGTACACACGTATGCACAAAGGTTAAACGTCCGCCTCACAATGTAGCCACAGTATACCATTTACATATACAGAAATAATTTGATCCACAGTGTGTTATCGGATGCACAGTGATTGACTTCCTAATGTCTCAGACGAATGCCGTCTTATGCTAGACATTAATTTGACGTCTTTTTCAGGTTATATTTGGTAATCCACCCACAGGTTTTTAGTAATAGGAACATATAAAACTACATACTAGTTAGTAAGTCTACTTGAGAAAAATAAAGTAATTAATGCATAAATATGTTTTGTCCTATGAATTTGTTTGTTAGCCATCCGTATATTTTATTTATATTAACATATCTAATATTGTTTACCATCACTCCAATTTTTTCTCACAAGGGTTGCCTGCAAATTATAATGTTTATTAAGTTATTAGATTCATTTTTACTTACCTTTGCCGATTGCGGTGGGTAGGGGTTGAACCTACATGTCTCCGTTGTCTGTATTACCGTACTGACGCTTCTACCAACTGAGCTATCTTAGTGACCGTTATTTCGAATGCTAAAAGCTGTATTTATGGTGATGTGTATGAAGTCTTTATTATGTGAAATTGAATTTCGAGCCTTATTTAAAATATATGAAAATCTTTCAGGTTCTCTTTTTTTTCTATTTTTTTAAGTGTTCCCAAACCTGAATTTTTCGAGTTACTAGTATTTTAATTTATTTATAATTATTAAGAAGAACTTATTTAATTTAATTAAACTGTCACCAGTGTCACCTGAGAAGTACGAGTAGTTGTTGAACAACGTAATTATTAAATTAATTCAGTGGCGGTTCCTTAAAAAAAATGTTTTGCACAGATCTCGAAATTGAAGAGCAGAGAGGGAGAAATCCGAAAAAAAATTTTCCTCATCTCAAATTTGATGAGCGGTGGGGGGAAGTCAGGAGTCAACTATTTTAAGAATTTAAGTTTTAAGTTGAAGTACTTATACAAACCTGGGAAACGTGTTGGAGAAAAAACGGTCAGGTATAATATATCATCTACAACATAAATAGAATATTTAATGGTCTAAAACAGACCTAAAATTGAAAAGAAGTATATTCTTACATCGGTTTTATAAGCAATTATTACTTTGAAAAAAACAACTAAAAGTTTTTTCGCAATTATTTTAACAAAAAAAAAAAAAAAAAAAGATAGAGTGAGCACGGATCGAACCGCGGACCTCTTGACTCACCGCTTAATGCCTAATTCACTCAACCACTGACTTCTGTTTGAATACTTGCTTAAAGACTTTATAGTAGAACACGCAACGGCTAGATTTTGCTTTTTAATGGATTTTAATCTAATTTTATTATTATTTTAAAAGAACTCGATATCTTTAAAACTGCCGAATCTTTGCAAACTCTTTCGAATATAAATTATTTTGGATATTGTTAAAAAACAAAAATGCATGCTATATGTGTGGCTATGACCACTCTTATAGAGGAAAGAGGACACATGAGATACACATGGCCGGTATGCTCACGCTGAAGCTTTGCGCGTGCACACTGTTCCATGCTCGAATAGTCAAATGTAGACACGACAAGACACAACTAAAAAGTGTATATATAGTTATTTGTATCATGTGTATATATCTCAGTTTTATGTGGTGTATGCAGTAGGCACAAGTATTATATAAAGCATCACATATGACTTAAACCTTGTAGGCATCTTCTACGGACGTCAAATTTCAACATTCTAATGATCCTTCTTTACGTTATATAAAAATGTTTAGAATCTTGAGTGCATACGGTATACAATTATTAAACATTGTATCACATAATTCTGTCAATATAAACATAAGTGTATCTCATACGTGTACGTCAGTACTGCTGTTTGGGCTGTTGGTTGCCAGCAATACCACAATAAGAGTATTTGATCCTAAGATTGTCACAATGCTCTCGTACAAGAGCATTTGCTACTAATTACAACCAAATTAAGTCTTCTTACATTTATGTAAGTCCATTTGATCTTGTCTAACACCATTTGACCTATATTAAGATTTGTTGGATTTTTTCACAACCACCATAAAACCTATTGCCCAAAGATATTTAACTTTTTTGGGGTTTATTTACATATTCTCACATTCCTCACATTTGTTAATAAGTTTCATTAGATCTTTTAAAGCATTTTGTTTAACTCCAAAATTATTTGCCCATTCTTTTAAATCCTCTCTCAAAATTCTATTGTGGTCATGATTATTCTCATTATAAAGCATTTCATTGTCATCGTCCAATTCATTTTCCCAATTTTTTACTTCTTCTAACTCATCATCAATGTCAGATGTAGCATTATTATTGAAGGCTATTGAAACCAGTGGTACACTAGAATATGTTGGAGTTAATATCAAACCCACTCGAAGTAATCCTACGTTTCGTCTTGTAATAGAATGGCCTCAAATACCAATTGTTGAGTGTTTTGTGAATCATATTCTATTTTGTTTATTCATCGAAACTGGTGTGTTATTTACTATTTTCAAATAGTTATTTCTGGCACTCCGTTTAACCACTTTTTTTATTTTCATCCACGTTTGTGAAAAATGCATCTCCATATTTAATTTCTTGAGGTACTTCACACAAAAGTAATTAAAAATTAACCTAAAATAAGTAAAATCTATTTATCCACCTGTCAAACTGCAAATTTTGCAGTTTTATGAAGGAATTCGTCTAGACTAAATGGTTCTTATGTTACATTTAGCATTATACAAGCCAATACAGCTTTATAGCAGTTTTACAAGTGTTAATAGACTCGATTTAAAACAAATGCTAAATGGTATTGAAACTCAGCCTCCACGAAGTTGTTACAACTCTTAATAAAACTTCTTAGGCTGAAAGAGTTGTTGGCCTGTTATACTACCGCTATAAAACCATTTAGCAAACTTACATCCTTAATAAAGCTATTACAAAACTTATTCAAGTCCACACAGCATTTAAATTGTTACTTGGGCTGGGTACACCATCTGTGTATCTTAACGAGGGCTCTCTGCATCTTTTCTGATACAGCGCCCTCATTTTCCTTTTACTAGGATGGAGATATCATCTGCATAATCATGCGCATATATTACCTGCTGTTCCAGTGGAGATAAGAACTCACCTAGAATATCAGATCTCTCTTGTGTCTGGCAACCAGAATAATGCAGTTAGGTTGACCTCTATACACTTGGTTTTATTTAGTCTACATGTCTGTATGCCTGTGTCCATTTGATTGTAAACGCATTTCCAGACTCACGATTTGGCACAAGTAAAAGAGCACAGTGAAAGTTATAACAAAAGATCACATTTTTTTCTAAAAAAAAATTTATTAAGTAAATATATGGTATAAAAATAGGTACAGTATTAAAAAATGAACACCAATGAAAATATAAAAAAATAACTATGAATGGAATGTATAAAATTCTTAATGCATAATAAAGTATACCAAACACGCATCTAAAATTAAAAACAACCATTTGTTTATTAGTCATGATTCGTGGGAACGTCCCTGGAATATTTTCTGGTTATTTTTTGCACACAGTGGTATTAATTTACATACAATATGTTTCCATAATTCAGCTATTGCTAATTTTCTTTTTTTAGATGCATTATTGTGACAAAATACCTAAAAAAGTACTAAAATATAATTTTACTGACCAAAAGTATTCGAAATTAGTCGTTAATCACATCACTACCAGCTTGAATAACGTAAATTGACTAGACAAATTGTTGTTCTTATTGCAAATGCAAACTGATGCTAAGTTTTGATTACTTTCAGCGTTTTAGTTGTAAGTAGCAATGTTTCAATATTTCAGTACATGTAAATAAATGAACTGGCATTATTGCCTAGTTCCGTTTTAGAACATTCAAAGTAATTTAGTTTACTTATCAACCCCAATAAAATTATTATCGGAGATGTAAACCATAAAGAACAATTTTATTACCAGGTAAATTACCTTAAGTAGTATAAAATCCCGGGAAATTGCTTTACCGCGAAGTTCCTACTACTGTAACTCTGCCATCAGGACATTCATGACTAAGGCATGAAATTTTTCAGTGTTAATAGAGTTGGACTTAACATTTAATTTTTCAATAAATAGTATCACTATATTTTGTTTTGACACTTTTGAATTTGTAAGTAACTGTAATTTTTCTGTTTATGTTATCCCTATTTATAACATATTATCTATCGTATTTCAGTAAAATTATTTTATTGAGTAGACATTTTTATAATAAATAACAATCAGTTGAAATTAAGAGAATATATATTGGAGAACAACAAGTATTTATCCTGGATGTTTGTTTATTTGCAGTCAGATTTAGACCATAAAGCAATAAAGCGCTGTAAAACTCCACCTGCTGCTCACATGCACCTTCTCATGTCGAAGGCAAATACAAAAATGTTTGCCCCTCATAACTGATGGTCCTGCTTTCCAGAATAAATTAGAGAAATATATGAGTGAAATCAACACTAAATGAGGAAGATCCAGATGTCCTTTGGAATTCTCTAAAAGAGAACATCACACGAGCAGTAACGGAAACACAAAGCGAGATAGGCAGAAATACGAAGCAACCTTGAAAAATTTGAAGGCCCAAGGTGTCAACACTGCCTTAGAATCGGAAGAGTATAACAGACAATATAATAATTCATATTTGCAAGACATCTGTAAAGAACTGGAGACACGTGCTGACCGCAATAATAGCAAAGATCTTTTCCAAATAGTAGAGTGATTACACATAAAGGGTGTAGCCGGATAAGCATATGAAAAATGCCCATAAACGTCGCGACATCGTACGGCCGTCCCAATGGTGTTTTTCGAAAAATATGAACGTGTCAAGATTGCATGTTTTTGCAATTTTTTCAGCTCCGAAATGTAAGCTGTTTTTTGCTATTTTTCGCAGATATCTCCGAAACGGAGGGGGTTAGCTCGAAATAAAGAAAGGTCAAACGAGTATTTTCCATTACGAATTTTTTGCTATCACCAGACTTTTGATTATTTTTTTCGTTTCGGAGATAACTACAGAAATGTCGGCCACGTACGGCAAAAAATCGCGAATTTTGATCTTCTACAGTTGGCAACTTTTTAATCTTGGCTCCTACGCCAAAACACTACTCTAGCTAATTTAAATATGATTAAATTTGCTAAAACTCTTTTTTTATTTTTTGAATTCTGACAAAAATTAAGGAATTAGAGGGGGCAGGATTTGGGACTTTTTTCTTTTTCGATAAAATTTCTCCATTTTGTCACCGTAATTAATCGATAATTAACTGAAATCGATCTCATTTATGATGTTCACCTAATATCATGTACTGTTTTGACGTTCTGTTAATCTCGTCCATTCGAAACAAAGGCTTCTGAGAAAAATTATTTTTTTAAGATTTACACTCTATAGGGAAACGTGTAATTTCCTACATTTCCTCGAATATCTCGATAATTATCGGGTTTTTTTTTTCAACTTTAATTATTTATTACAAAGTAAGTACTGCGATTTAAGAGCTGATATTCGGTGTGGCGTGTTTTTATACATAAATACACACTTTATTCAAATAAAAAAAGAAATGGGCAAGTTCCCCATTACCAATATTGCCTTTTTTGCAAAAATTCAGCTCCCCCTTTGATTTCTGGAATAATACTGTAACAAATATTTTTTTACAGTCAAGGGAATATTTTGATGCCCATTTCATGTAATTTCCTTTATGGGCATTTTTCATATGCTTATCTGGCTACACTCTTTAGGCCAAAAACGTGGTCAATTAAGATACTCTAAGAACTAATAAGGATCAGATCAGTGAGGTTTGGCGCCAATATTGTGAAAATTTTTTGAAAGAGATCATCCAGAGATAGAAGATGACTGACAATAGAGCTACGAACATGAACCTTCAATTCTTAAATCAGAAATGGAGGCAGCTATACAAAAACTAAAGTGACAGATGTCTGTACTAACTAGATTACTGGCACTAATATCGCACGTCGGTAAAATAATGCTGTATATTCTTCAATCCAGACTAAAATTATCTGTCGTGGCAAATACCTCCTGAGCAAACAGACTTTGTTAAAGGCCGCGGTACCAGAGAGCAAATAATAAATTTGCGACAACTTTTCGAGAAAGCAAGAGAATACTACGACGCAATGCCTATGTACCTTTGTTTTTTGACAATGTGGAATGGGAACTCGTTATTGGAGATGGGGACACCCAAATATCTGGTATTTATTATCCGCCATGTGTATGAAGAAAACTCTGCTTTGGTGAAAGCAGACAACACTAACTCCGATAAATGTAAAGTCGGCAAAGGTGTCAGACAGGACTATGTTCTGTCACCAATCCTTTTTAACATCTATAGTAAGCACGTAATGCAATGGGTACTGGAAGACAGGCACGGTGGAGTAGTTATAGGAGGAACCAAGATATCTAACTTAAGATTTGCAGACGATACATTAGTTGCAGCAAGCGAAGATGAGCTCAAACACCTGTTGGACAGGTAAGCTCTAATTATGGTCAATCGCGATAGATGGCGTGATGCCACTAGGTGTGCTATACAACAATCGGAAGCCAACTAGAATAATTTTCATGAATAACAAAATGTTTGGCAAGACATTCTGAATAAGAAGAAGAAGATAATAATTTTCCTCTCTGGAATAATTTTGCATTCATCGAGCTTCCCCAAGGAACAATTTTAGTTTCTTAAATGTATACAAGGGTGCTATAAAACTATTTATAAAATGCCTTGAAAAATCTATTTTGCTGTAACAATATCCTTAATACCATCATAAAGCGACTTGTAGACTAAAAGGGCCCACCCTTATGAAGGTTGTTAAGGCCTTTTTAAATTCCATCATAAAACACCTTAGTGAGGCATAGTGCTGCTCTTGAAAACCTTGTTTGGGCCGTTTTAAAACCTTTCTTAAAACCTATTTTAAAACTGTCAGAAGCTTTTCTATTAGCTTCCTGCATTTCTAGAAAACACCTAGAAGGCTATCTTAAAACTGGTTTTTAAAACTCTTATAGGTCCATATTAGAACTGAGAAGCTATAAGAATGTCCACGAAGGAATCCAAATAATTTTATTATTGCATTTATTTTTTCTAAACTGATTTAAGCAAACACACCATCAGACTTATTGAAGATAAAATAGAATTTGAAATGTATAAAGCGTAGAGCACTATAACCTCTCTAAGGTCGATTTAAAAGGTACCTAATAAAAAGCCATCAGGTATGACAAAAAATTAAAACCAACGGCAGTTTATCGTTAAAACTACATAAGAAAGGCCCAAAAAACAAGAGCCCCTCAGAAATAATAATGATTTTAATATCCATACAGAATTTGCATAGACACACGTAATCAGCAAATTTAAAAAACTGCTTCTCGGTTCCCACGGTAATTTTCAGTCGTTTCTTGTAATTCTACCTTAATTTGCTAACGAAAAAGTGATAATTATTGATAATTATAATTGTGAGATTGACTTTGAATATGTTTATAACAAGAAAAACATGGCCGGCCAACAAAAAACCTAATTGTCATTTTACAGTCCTCTCCAGTGTTGCCAGGTCTAGTGAAATTTCACTAGATCTGGTGATTTTTTTTAAATCTAGTAATTTAGTGAAAACTTTTATGAAAATGTCCATTTTTATTGACTTTTGAATCATCCAATTTATTGCCCTCTACTGGTAGGTACACAAACATTAAATTCGAGTTGCGATCCATTTAATACAAAACTGTTCACGTTAATCTCTACCACGGTCAGTAAACTCTACGGTTACCTCTATCAGCAGCTCTTAGACGAGAGAGACACGCGGAGCGGGGAATCGAATGAAAGAGACAGACATATCTGATTTCCGTGCAAAAGACACAGACAAAGATGCCTGTAGTGTCTACAGCTGACGTAGGCTGTAGACCCTAACAGAATATCTTTCATTCAATTCCCCGCTCCGCACGTCTCTCTCGTCTAAAAGCTGCTAATTGAGGTAACCGTATAGTTTATTGACCGTGAATCGCTACAATCGAATAGCCTGGGCTCGTTGCTCTCTAGCGTCTCGTAGACAAACAGTACTTTCTAGTTACAAACCATTTAATACAATACAGAGTACGAAGTCTGGCAACGAAATAATCAGATAGAGGACGCTCAAAGCTATGCTGTGCTCATAGAGCTCAAGAAAATTACGTGTCCTACAGACACTGCAACTTTTGAAAATTAAAGATGAGAGCTTTAATTTCAAATCTAGTGAAAGTTAAGTAAGATTTAGTAACTTTTTAAAGCGTTGTCTGATAACTTTTAAAATTTTGATCTGGCAACATTGGTCCTCTCATTAAACTATATATTCTAATAATGGTAATGACCTAGAATATTTACTCTAAATGAAGCCCTTTTAGTCTTTTTGTATACTATCACAAATAATCCCTTCCTTACAAAAATGCAAATGCACTTGGCGAAGATCACATGGACTTGATAAAAGGTGTAATAAAACGTTTGGGACGTTGACATTTGATACAAAAAACTTAAAACTTGACCTCAAAATAATTTGTATGTGTGTGTGTTTTAACAGTCCTTTTAAAATGGCCACTCTTTTTTATTTTCTTCCACCTTTCCAAAAAAGACTTAATTACACATCAGTAAGTCGTTAAATGCTTTTAATTAACACACACACACACACACATGCATCAACGACACTTCAGGCAGACATATTGTTTATTATTTTTATAATAAATGTTTTATTGAGGTTTTGGAAAGTGTTTTATGGAATTAAAATTTGCCTTTTAGATTTATAGAGGCCTTTTTTTCTTCATAACGGTTTCATCACAACATTTATCAAGGATGTTTTAAGAGTCTAGTTTTGTAATGGCCTTTAATAAATACTAATAGGCATTGAAAATGTCTAGTTTTAAAAAGGATTTAAAATGCATTTATTGCAAATATGTTAAAACCATAAAGAATAATTTAAAGCCTCTTTAAATCTAAATGGAATATAAGACGTTCATAAAACTAATTAGCTTTATGGAGAGTTTTATGTAGGTTGTGATAAATCCATTACAAATACATATTATCCTAGAAGCAAATTAGCTTTATAATTAGGTCTTACAGAATGCCTTAAAACTTACTATCAAGAGCAAGTATACTTGAAGCCTGAAAGGCCTTAACTACAACATCAATAAAGCACATGACTATTTCCTAACCCTGACAAACCTTTCTTAAAACCTCCTCAAGTCCAAATGACTTTTAAATTGTTCCTTGGGGTAATACCAGCATGAAAATCAGTCATATAGGACCCTATTTCCACCCTGACCTTTTTTTTCTATATTATCTATATAAGTTACTCAATACTTTAGTCTATAAATATATGTTAAAGGTAAAAAAGTATAAAAATTGTAAAAAATATAATGGTAAACGTAACAAAATACACGATCAAATCGTTTTACTTATAACATAAGCTGAACGGAAGTGCCTATCACTTGTCTATCTCTCCTAACTGTACTGGTAACTAGAGTCTAAATATACACTAAACTACTGCCATTACAGCAGCTCGTTCAGAGAGTTTAAAATAAGGCACTCGACTGCTTATAAAGATTTAATCGGCACTGTAAACACCTAATTATCCTTTATGCTACTTGGTGCGAGTATTTTCGATATCGCTAAAGCTTTTGCTCTATTATTTGAAGTATCTCGTCAGTAATAGTTATCCAACTGGTAGTAAAAAATATATAAAAATTAAATTTATAAAAAAATATTTAAGTAACATTTGCTTAGAATACTGGTCTCACAGAGAGTTCCATGTCAGGATAGAATTGTTCGTATTGGAAATCTGAGTAGAGATTAAAATTTAAGTAAGGGCTAAGAGTATTATTTGCTTTAAAATTTAAGTAGGGATCAGGAGAATTTTCCTTTAATGTTACAAGAGATTTAATCAGATCTATAAACGTTGGCCTTTCGTCGCAATCTAGCTGCCAGCAGTCCAGCATTATTTGGTACAGGTCATCACTAACATAAGGAAGTTGTCGCAGTCGTAAGCCTTTGATTATCCTCTCTGGAATTTCATTATTATTGGAGTCGTTCCCATATGGTGTTCCACCTAGAAATAAATAATATCTATATACATGTAAAAGTTAAAAAAAACACTGGACATACTTTGTAGTCATCAATCTAAATGGCTTCAAATATTTGTGTCTGGTTATTAAGTTCAATTAACATATAAGTGGTATATTCGAAACCAACGATAAATAATAACATTGTTTACCTATGTAAAATTTAAAATTAAAATTTCAACCTTCAGTAACTATTAGACAACTACATTTGTAAAATAGATTTCTTTGGAATGTTGTCACAGTTTTAAACTCTTATTTAGCAAGATTTGTTGCCACTAGTTAAAAAAAAACGTTTTATAAAGTCGACTAAATTGTTGTATGATCTAATAATACCTAACGCTCTTAAAATTTAATAACATTCTACAAACCTAGAGCACATATCTCCCACAGCACACAAGAGAAAGACCACACATCGCTCTTTGGATTATGAGGATGGCCTTTGAAAACCTCCAAGGCTGTCCATCTTGTGTAATCTGGAATTTTATTATGACTAAAGTACTGCGCTAGACCATAGCTACTAATTTTTGGTGTAAATCCATTTGATACCATTACACTACGTGCACAGAGCTGTTTGTGAATTATCTGAAACCAGAGCCACAAGAAATAAGCATACAAGAAATATTAAAGAAAAAATTATATTTTAGTGTTACATCCACTAATACTTCCAGCCCTATTTGAGAGTGTTTATAATAATTTGATCATATTAACTATATATGTATAAACTAAATCAAATGTTCTAGAAAAACCCCGGATTTGAAAAAATTGCTAAAATTATCAAGCTTGGAGGGTAACACAGAACATCCAAAATATTAACCCATAAGGTACGCGCCACTTACATCTGCCGCACGAACTTCATAAATTAAACTGGACTTCACAACGCACATATCCCAAACAAAAGCTCGTGACACCACTTACCATGGTCGCCATGATAGGCTGTCAACTTATTTGAGGTTGGCAATACTCGGTAGGAATCACAACTACTGCTCGTTATTTTGTAGCGCATTGCCAAATGTTTTATATTTTCAATAAACTTGAATACTTTTCTCCCAAAATGCCACTTCATCTTCTCTAATACCAAGAAATTTATTCATAATGTGAGACTACTACAATACTTAGAGTAAGTTATCATCAAAAGTACTCATTAATACTCTCATTTTAATAAAATTATTTCTAAAATCTGACAATCATTTGCCTATCAACAACCAACGGGATAATACTAGATTAAATCTGACAACATCGCCTTTGTACTTTTGTTTTTGTACTTTGTTTTACGTTCTGAAAACCTATCATGGCGACCAGCAGGGGGGGTGTCAGCGTTTGGACCTTATGTGAGGTCCAGTTTAATTTATGAAGTTCGTGATCTGCCGCCGCTGAACATTCCTTTTCAGCATTAAAGTGAGTATTCAGCAGTAGGCGTCAAACAAAGAGTATAGACAATTTGGAAAGTATAATGATTTTATAACATATAAATAAATATATGTAAATAAAATAAAGGATGACATATTTTATTACCCCTCTCATTTGATACCCATTATACTGTACTGTGTATATCTATATGAAGCTGGATGTTGGTACCTTTTTTATGTTATCTGAACCTGATCACAAATAAACAAACATGTCTATCCAATTTCAATTGAATCGGCAGTCTAACCAGTTCCAAAGCGCCGACGTTTGTGTGTCAAAGTACCACCACGGTAAAGATCAACGCCGCTTTTTCAATTGGGAATAAATACTTTAAGTACTTACTACTCAATAACTTTACAGAAAAACAATAAGTAGTATGCTATAAATAGATATAACATGAAGACAAATTACAGTTAAAAATTGACAAGTGGCAAAACACAACGTAGTTACATTATTTACTGAAAAATTAATGCTGTTCACTAAAAGGAGAAAAGTAAGCGATTTCCGGCTTCCTTCTCTCATGGGCACACGTTTGTGTCTTTCCCGCACAGTGAGATATCTAGGGGTAACCTTGGATTCCAAACTGTCATGGAAGGACCACGTGGAAGTTCAAACGAGGAAAGCGTGCGCATCTTTATGGATGTGCAAGCGCATCTTCGGTCTTAAGTGGGGTATAAGTCCAAAGACTACTCTCTGGGCTTACACTATTATGGTAAAACCCCTCATTACATACGCGGCACTGGTGTGGTGGCGCTCCCTAGAGCGCTCCACAATCAGGGCTCGCCTATGCCAAGTTCAAAGACTAGCGTGTCTAGGTATAACAGGCGCAATCAGGACCACTCCAACGATTGCGATGGAGGCCATTCTTGGACTCACTCCCTTGCACGTTGAAGTGGAGACTGTTCAAAAATGGAACGTGACGGGCCAAGGGCTAGGGCACACAAAGGCTCTGGCTCTACCGGTAAGGGACCAGGTTATTGCTCAACCAGGTGATGACCGGTGTCTCCCCGTCTACTCTTTCACAATTCCATATACCGTCGTGTTTCCCAGTCGAGATCTCTGGGAACATGACAAAACGCATCTCCTGAGTCCCGGTGGTCTGGAATGGTACACAGACGGATCCAAGACTCAGGAGGGAACGGGCGCAGGCATACACGGATGCAAACCAAGGGCTCGTATATCGGTGCCACTTGGTAGGTACCCTAGTGTGTTCCAAGCAGAAGTGTATGCCATACTACGGTGCGCAAGCGAAAATCTCAGCAGAGGTTTCGTAGACAAACATATTTACATATGCAGCGACAGCCAGGCGGCTCTGAGGTCCCTTGCGTCAAACACGGTGACCTCTAGGCTGGTGCTTAACTATCGAAACATTTTGACCGAACTTTGTGAACGCAACTCGGTTAAATTCATATGGGTGCCCGGACACAATGGTGTGGAGGGCAACGAAGAAGCAGATCGTCTGGCGGGAGAAGGAGCAAAAACTCCCTTCCCTGGCCCTGAGCCAGTCTTCGGTCTGCCAAGGAGTCTGATTCACTCAGAACTGCAAGACTGGGCTGCGGCACAGTTTAATAACTATTGGGCTCGAGCCCCCGGTATGAGGCAGTCGAGGCTCCACATAAAGGGGCCCTCGGCTGCCTCTACCGTAAAGTGGTTGCTTGGGCTCGATAGAGAAAAAATGAGACGGATGGTGGGCCTAATAACAGGACACTGTCCTCTGAACAATCACCTACATACAATGAGGTTGAGAGATGATCCAACTTGTCGGATGTGTGGAGTGGAGGATGAAACCATCACTCATATCCTATGCAGTTGCGCACCATTAGGAGCGTCAAGGTATAGGCTCCTCGAGAGGCAATTCTTGCATTCAGAGGAACTACGGGATATCCCTTGGAACAGGCTGCTCTCCTTTGTGGAGAGCACTGGTCTTTTCTAAGGGATCCTTCACGTGTCGCGAATGTACAATGGGCCGACAGGCCTGAGTACTGCGGATTTCGAGATCTGCTCGCGTTCTCTAATAATAATAATAATACTGAAAAATTAAATATTAATTTTAATCCGACTCTGTTAAGCCCGGAAAAATTCCGTGCTTAGATGATAACATATCTACATACGGTGTAGAAAGGGTCTCGCTGGTTAAGTATGTGGAATTGGGCCCAATGGCTTATTGAGCTGTTCATTCACATGAATGCTTATGACTAGGAATGCTCAATAAAATATATAATAAACCTCTATCCCCTATATTACCAGCGTTATGGGGGTAACAACCCCCCAACTTATACATTAATTTTCTTCAAAACTATTGAAGATAATTAAATGAAATTAATAGGAGACGTTGATATAAAATAGCTTTATATTTTACATATTTTTTACATTCCTATTACGTCATTTAGTATATAAAAAAAAAAATAAATTTTTGAGGGTGCTGTTTTTATGTCAACCCCTTGAGTGACACCTACCAAATAAATTTAATTACTTAACACTAACATAATTATCGTGTGTAAAAATTACTTCAAGGTCAGATTGGTGAAAGATGCTTAAAAATATAAACCTAGTTAATGAACACAGGAACTAAAAAAAAATAAATGCGAAGACCTAGACCACTTAATTCCTACTCATTTGGAAGCTAACAATCGAAAAAATATACTACTTTTAGCTTGGCTCTCAAATATTTTTTTTTTGCTTAAGAAGTATTGATTTTATTGGACAATATGGTTACGCCATTTTAATTAATCCTCAGTAATATCTCCTCAGGAAGGGACACTAGCAAAAAATGTTTCAGACAAACGTTGTTCCATTCAGAGGGGGACATCTTTTGGGCAGAACAACGGAAATAGCAGATAAATGTACCTGTAGCAGCACCGTCGTTTACTACGTTCTACCACAGACCTATATTTAAGATTATTAGGGTTTTGCCACTTATAAGAGATTAATCCTTACTCTCTTGAACCCCACTCATCCAAATGTGACAAGTGCATGAAATTATCGCTTTGATATCTTATACTTTGTTAGAAGGCTGGAAAAAAAGGTGGTAGACTTTCGGCACAATCGGGCATGATACAGTGTTGTCCTGCTGAATATTTTGGTATATTATATTGTTGTATATTGCTTATATACAAGTAAAAACGAGCAGCATAGGTATAATAATAATTATTATACCTATTTGATATAATCATAATTATCTAATTTTTCAATTATCGTCTTAAAAAAAAAATGTTTGTACAGAAACATACCGTAACAGTTTGAACTCACTGAATAGAGAAGTTTAGTAGGTTAGAATTTTACTTAATATGTTATTAATTATTTAGAGCTGCACAGAATCGAGAAAATTTCACTGTAATTGTTGCCAAATATATTTATCAAGATATTGTTAATTTTGCTGCAGTCGGCAACGCCCCTGCCGACTGCGAATACTTATTAAAGATGATAAGTTGTTGGTCTTAAAACTTTTATTTCGAGTTTTTTATGTGTACTGTAAAAACTGAATGAGCTATAGTATAGAAGGCAAATCCTAGCGATACAAAAAAACTTCACCGAATTTGTACTTACTTTACAAGATTCTAAATGAGCCATTCCTTTGGCTATCTGAACAGCAATATCAAGCGCCTGAGCTTCGGACATGTTGCTAAATCTTCCAGGTAGGGCATCGCGACTTCCCAACAGCAAGTCCTTCAGATTCATAGACACGTACTCTAAAATAACAGACACCACTTGTGACGTTTCGCAAGTTCCTATAAGCCCAAGAAGATTTTCGTGTTTGCCGAGTTTTATTAAAACGTCCAAATCCTGAAGCATTGCTCTCTTAGTTTCTTGTGACATTTTCTTGTCTGAAATGCTATAAGCTGCCACCGGAATTAAGGTGTTGTTTTCGTGTAAAGTACCGCTGTTCACTCTTCCAAATCTACCGACGCCAAGCAGGTTTGTCGGTTCAATATTTAACTGGTTGGATGGAATAGTCCGTACCCTTTGCTTCAAATTTAGGTAATGGTTTACTGGAACATGTTCTTCCTCATGAATATAACCATTATTTTCCTATTTAAAAAAAAATAGTATCACATTTTATACTAAAGAAAATGTTAAAACTTACAACTTCAATCATGGGTCCTTGCAGAGTCAATTCTTGATTATCCGACAACCTCTGCCGCCTGTTAATAACCCTACTTTTCAATATAATAAAAACAATTATCCCTGCGATGAGCATGAAGCTTAGCAGTCCAATGGCAATGGACAGTCCTATGATGACAATTGGGGAATCACCATTTATTTCCAGTAGATTATCTTCATTAACGTTGAGTATCAGAACTCCATTGTGGGTTACGCTAGAGTCACTATAAGCAACTTTGGTTATGCCATTTAATTCACTAACAACTGATAGTATTATGTTGTAGTGTATGCCAGGGTCTAGAGGCGCATTGTAATATTTCCCATAATAGCGCCCATCGCCCACTACGAATACTTTGTCTATTTCCTGGAAAATCAGTCTCTTTAATATAATGTTTCCAATTAGATTAGACAATATATGGAAATATACAAGATCATTTTACAATAAAATACACATATAATAAATACAACAAACATAATGAAATACAAAGTTTAAGAGAAGTAATCGGTAACCCAAACACTGAACTTTTTTGTATTAGTGATGTCTCTAATGTAAACTGGAAGAGATCTGATGCTTTTATTGCAGTATGATATGGTCCTTTGTTGACCTATCATTACATTGCCCTGCCCAGTAGACACACTCATGTCCCGTGAATAGAATCTACTATTTGTTTGTTTTTACAAACATTACTAATGACAAAAAATATAGCGAAGAGACAGTCAAAAAATTCTAGTTCAGAAAATAAAGGCTTACAAGAAGTTCTAATACTAGTTTTTAAAATGCATCGTATTGTTCTTTTTTGACGTTTCGGTGGAATTGGCTGAAACTTTACTGTTTTATAGTTCAAGTCATGCTGATCAAAAGTTCTTATCACATCTAGCCGATCCTACGGACAGTTTTTGAGATACAACTTGTCAAAGTTAGGTAATTTGCGTTATTTTAGATATTCAAGAATTTTTTTCTCTTAAACTATTAACTTTAGAAATAATTGCAAGGGTCGAAATATTTTTGTTCAAGTCCAATACAGCCCAAGAATTTTTTTCAGAATTTTTTATCTACTTTAAGGTTAAGTAAAATATATACAATGTGACCCATCTAAAATAGAAACATCTTTATAGCTTTTTTATTTTTTGTTCGACTTGAACCAAATTTTACAAAAAATATGGAACAAATTAGGATCTATTTATGGCCAAAAAAACATTCGCCTCCTACAAATGCAAAGCCACCTGCGGTACCAAAATAAATGGAAGAATAAAGAAATCATATTAGGCATTCTTTTATCGGAAAACACTAATTATGAAAGTTGTTCAGAATTGTCTAAAAACCTAGAGTCCAAAATTTCAGCAATATTAAAAAATATTGAATTTTGTTTTTGAAGTCCAAAATTTCGACAAAATAAAAAAAAATACAAATCATTTGATAACCACACCTGACAGCTTGAATTTAATTTCAAGCAAAATTGTCATAGCACAATTTTCTAAAGAAAAAAAAAACAATTAAAATGATATTTTCGGACTTGGACATTGTTTTAAACAAAATTTGAAATATGATTTCTTTATTTTTCCATTTATTTTGGTATCGCAGGTGGTTTTGCATTTGTAAGAGGCGAATGTTTTTTTAGCCATGAGTAGATCTTAATTTGTTCGATCTTTTGGTAAAATTTGGTTCAAGTCGAACAAAGAATAAAAAAGTTATCAACGTGTTTCCATTTAAATGGGTCACACTGAATATGTCATATTTTGGCATGCTTTTTGATCAGTATTAACTACAAAATAGCAAAGTTTCATCCAATTCCACCAAAGCATGCAGAAATGTGACATATATTTTACTTAACCTAAAAGTTGATAAAAAAGTCTTGAGCTTTATTAAACTTGAACAAAAATATTTCGACGCTTGCAATTCTTTCTAAAGTTAATAATTTAAGAGTAAAAAATTCTTGAATGTTAAAATAACACAAAATACCTAACTTTGACAAGCTGTATCTCAAAAGCTGTCCATAGGATCGGCTTGATGTGATAAGAACTTTTGATCAGCATGACTTGAACTACAAAATAGCAAAGTTTCAGCCCATTCCACCGAAACACCATTTTCATCGGTTTTGTTCTGGGGTCCTTAATAGACCGTTTCAATGTTCAAACTAAAACCAAGATCGTTTACATATAGTAAAAAAAGAATTAGTTCAAGTATGGATCCCAGGTACACCCTGTAAAATCTTTGTTGGTTTAAAGCAATAAAGTGAACTTTCATCATTAATATGTACAGTTCACAAGTGTCCCGACAGATATGATTTGATAAGATCAAGGCAAACTCCTCGGGTTCCGTAACTCTCCAATTTACTTAAAAGCAATTGATGATTAATAGTATCGAAGGCCTTTGAAAGATCAAAATACAAACCGGCTACTATTTCTCTTTTGTCCATGTTTTCAAAAACGTACAACATTGCATTAAAAGTTTAGTAGACACCCCTTGTCTAAAACCATATTGCTGTTTTGCTAACACATTGTTACGTTTTAGAAATGACACTAAACATTTGTATATTATATCCTTTCAAAGATATTTGACAGAGATGGTAAGATTGACACCGGCCGATAAATAATTATTTACATCTAGTTTTGACGCTTTCTTGTATATAGTGATGGCTTTCGCTAGTTTGATTTGCTAAAGTTGATACTTTATTGCATAAGAAATTGGCATGTTTTTCCCATGTTAATTTGTTGTCAGTTGTCAATTACATAAGATGGAATCCAAAACCTACCTTGGGAATCAACTGAGCTGCTACATAATAAGATAAACCATTTTTCTTAGCTTCATCATAGCTGAATACACTATCTTTATCAAATCCTTGCTTTGCATCATCGTTTACAACTATTATTCTGTAAAATGTTATTGGGCCATTGTTGTTAACTGTTGGCTTTAACTTGACGCTAATAGTCGTCCCTTCATTCTTCAATATTTCTGGTTTATCTGGTAAAGTGTCAGGATCTAAAATGAGTTTAAAGCCTTCTATAAATGTGTTCACTAAGACCATTTTGTAAGTTATATTTTTTGCTAGTGTGAAAATTTGGTCATCTGCCGAAGGAACATGTCAAAAGGCTTCTTCAAATTTCTATGTAAAACTCCAAATATTGTCTAAACACATTCTTAAAGCTATGTATTTAATACACACAGTACGTAAAAAAAACATTGACGTACAGTTTCTCCCAGTTTGTCGTAGTAATGGGAACTATTTATACACTGTGATTTTCCTAGGTATTCACCTGGTTGATAGTGTGTTTATACCTATCACGCAAAGTGTCAAAAGCTAAAAAACGCGACGACTTGCTAGCTTATGAGAGAACAAAAAACCACCCCGAATTGCGTTTTGATAGAGTCTGAGATACTTATAAAACAAATCTTGATTTCAAGAGAACGTGCAAAGGACCACGCACACAATACATGGGATTTCATACAGCCGTCGATTTGGCTGAAAATGGTATGTTATAGTCCATAACTTCCATAACTTCCTGATCAAAAGTGCTTATGGCCACAAAGCCCAAAATGTCCTAAATTTCGAGATAATGAAGGTCAAAGGTCGTATGAGCTATCATCGTTGATCATGACACACTGACCCGTAGTCATGGGTCAAGAGTTAAGCTAAAAAAAAAAACTGTCGGTATCTCTTTTTTTTTATATGCCAGATAAATATTACTTGGTGTGGCACTTTAAGGTAACTTTGGCCATGATCCATGGGCCAAGGTCATAGATCTGTTCAAGGTCGTCGAGTTTTATACCAGAGTAATATTTCTAGGGTCAAAGAAGCACCTGAAGGTGACTTGGTAGCTATAATAAGTGATAGCTCATATGACCTTTGACCTTCAATATCTGGAAATTTAGGACATTCTGGGCTTTGTGGCCATAAGCACTTTTGATCAGGAAGTTATGGACTATAACATACCAAATCCCATGTATTGATAGTCACAAGTATTTAGCCATGTGGTATGTGCACTCCTTTTCAGCATTAAAGTGGAAATTTAGTAGGCGTCAAGAAATGAGTATAGACAATTTGGAAAGAATAATGATTTTATACCATGAATATATAAATACTTATATGTAAATTAAATAAAGAATAAGATATTTTTTATTAAACCTTTCATAACCCATTATACTGTACTGGCTGAATTTTTAATATGTTGAAGATTTCGACCTTCTGATCAAAAGCTTCCATGGGCCCAACTCTATCCTACATCTAGTTTCCGATATACAGCTCATGAAATGTACGAGAGATCAGTTTAAAAATTTCCGAATTCATGATTTTTTTAATATTTTTATATTGTGATACTTTCTACTAGCCCTTTATAATATTTTGCACGAAAAAGATTTGTATTTTTAATAAAAATAGCGTAGAAAAAAATAAAGTTCGAAAAATGCTGGCAAAGGCAACTGAAATTCTACATAAAAATAACAAGTTTTTTAGGTAAAGTGTATGTCTTTCTGATAAAAAAAACTCTTATTGAAAAACTTTCGCAAATGGCTCCTTTAACCTCTAATACCCCATCAAAGTATTCAATCCGAGATTAAATCATGAAAATTCTATACACCTGTAATTTATAAACATACACAGCATCTTGCCCAACGTAGTGAATATCTTTGTTTACATGCATATCCTCTGTAGCGCTTTACTTAGGTATCTTTAATTATACTAATAATTCAGCATTTGTTTGCTGTTCTTGTTACATATCTCTTTTGTGTAGGTCTTTAAAAAATCTTTTTTATTGTTTTCTGTCTCTTGTTCAATTACTATTTTTTTATTCATTCACATTCAGAAAAGACACGCACAAGATTGCGCAAACAGAGCGATGGAGAACCACAGCTCTGTACAGGGTAAGGCTAAATGTTTTAATCTAAAATTCTTCCAATACTTGCTTAATTTATAATGCTGTAAAAAAAAATTGATGACTTGGAAGCTGATCCTAACCCAATATTAGGGAACTACTGTACACGTAAATCTGGTGCAAGAACACCAATAAAATGTTCATTATCCATCCTCACCTATAGGATGCAATATTAAGAGCAGAAAATAACATAATAGATCCCTAAAAATATTTGTTCACGGTATGTAGATATTAACACTAAATTATAAATTCTTGTAAAATTCTGTGTCTTCTCGAACTTTTAATTTATAGATGGGGTATTAGAGACCAAAAGCTTTTCGATAAAAGTTTTTTATCAGGAAGACACAAACTTTTTATTTTTTTTTTTCTATGCTATTTTTATTAAAACAATAAATCTTTTTAGTGCAAAATATTATAAAGGAATATTAAAAATTATCACAATATAAAACCTACGAAAAAAAATCATGAATTCGGAATTTTTTTATATTGACCTCTTGTACATTTCTGGAGCTGTATCTTAGAAACCAGATATAGGATCGAGTTGGACTTATGAGAGGTTTTGATCATAAAGTCAAAGTCTACAACATATTAAAAATTCAGCCAATTTGACAAAAATTCAATTTTCATAAGAAAACAGTGGGGATGACCTTTCTCTCTCAATAAAATAACTCTACAGAAATACAATAGGTAGTGTAGTATGTTATAAATAGAGAAAAATTACGGTGTCAAAACACAGTATAGTTATATTATTCATTGAAAAATTAAATGTTAGATTAAGTCCGACTCTGTTAACGGTGAAAAGTTCCTTGATAATTACGTAGAGTACACACATTTTTAATTTAACATTTGAAAACACACAATTACCTGCTATCTTCGTTTCGATAACTTTAGAAACAGCAGCTCCATCTCCACTGGGGGACTTCGTTGACAATGTTATGTTGTACCTCGTAGCAGGCAGCAACGTAATTAGTTCGGTCTGATATGTGTTATTCGAATACATCCATTCTGGACTTACAGGAGGATAGTTAGAGTAAGTGTGTAGTATTATTGCTTTTATTTGATATTTGGTTATTTCAATATAGGACTCTGGTTCTTGCCATGCTATTCTAACACTTGTGTCAGTAACGTTTGTAACGGAAAAATTTGTTGGAGGGCCAGGCACTGAAAAGTAAAACTAAAAATGTAGATGGAGAGCTTAATAAATTTACACATCTTTTTATTATGAACCACGTAAATCAGCAAGCAAACACAAAATTTGTTAATTTATCGGATTATTTGTATTATATTCAATTTACTGTCACTACTAAATTTAAAGGGCATAGCAGGATAAGCATGTCAAACAAAATTTTGTTTGTTATCAACTATTTGAAGGGGCTTACCCTAAATATGATTTTCCCAAAATTTCAAGCCTACAGCCGCCATATTGGAGGAGAGGTGGGTGGTTTTTGGATTTTCGTTTTTTAAAATTTTCTCGGATACCGTTGTACGACAAAATCCGAAAAAATTCACAGTTGTTACTTACATGTTGGACTATTTACCCAATTTTTTTCATAATTTTTAAATGCAAATTTCGTATGCAAAAAAAAATTACGTAGAAATGACTCCTGCATGAGATTTTCTAGCCAAAAGTGCCACTACGTTTCGTAAAAAAAAAGAGAAAAAATATTCATCATCAGGTATAGCTCATGAGGCGCCCTCCACGGATTAGCGTGATATGATACATAAATTATTGTTTCTTAGCTTAAAAAATGTTTCCTTACCAAATTGGGAGAAGATTGGTCAAGAGGTAGTTGAGATATTGAAAAAAAAAAAAGAAAAAAAAATTACAATTTTGACACCATGTATCTCAGCAAGGAGGCATATTTTATCTAAGCGTTTGAGGTTAAATCTTCATATTTTGGACTAAGGATTCTCCATTTAGCGTATGTCCAATTATTAATGAAACCCTGTATATTTGTTAACAAGACATGCATCCAAATGATAGTGAGATGCGTATAAGAGAATGGTCGGTAATGCAGTTTTTTGTTTTTTTAACAATCTTCCACATTTTTTAAAAATACGAGAATAGACCTTGATAAATGAATAATTTACAATGAAAAATCCAGAGCGGCCTTCTTTCTTAAAATGCCAAAAAATTGTGTGCAAAAATTTGCAATTTTTTTTTGCATACGAAATTTGCATTTAAAAATTATGAAAAAAAATGGGTAAATACTCCAACATGTAAGTAACAACTGTGAATTTTTTCGGATTTTTTCGTACAACGGTATCCGAGAAAAAGTTCACAAATTAGACCAAAAAGTTATAATGCTTACTCTACTTCAGCCTTGATCTCATATTTTATCAACCCTTTTACTCTGTAATACTTTGTGAAATATTTTTGAGCCAATGAAAACTTTTGTGAAAAAAAAAACGATCTTACTCCAAAAAAAAAAAAATTGTTCGCTGAAATGATCATCTAAAGCTGTATCAAATCAAATTTTAGTTTACTTGGAAGATATTCTCGAATTCATTTCAACAAAATAGTTGTCATTAATTAGGTTGTGAGCAAAAAGCAAGAGGCATTTTAATTTTTGCTAATTAGTTAGGTATCTAAAAATATTTTGACGTAACTTTTTATCTGGTTCTATTATGACTATTTGCTTAAATCTAACAGGTATTATTATATCTCTTTGGAACATAATTACTACGAATTTATAAGTTGGCCGCGACTGTTGTGATGTGAAGTTACGAGTGTAATAAATTATATTTTAAAATAATCGTATTATCCGTGGAATGTTTTCAAGGCATCTCCGAATAGCAAATTCTTATCAGTACCTCGGTAGCCTAGTTGGTTAAGGCGTTGATCTACAAACCCGAGATCGTTGGTTCGATCCCAACTGGATGATCTCTGTTTTTTCATTTAATATCAAACAGAAACCTCGAAGTGGACGTATATTAAATGAATCGGACTGATTAAAGTTCCAAATTGATGAGTGCGAAAGTACGATAGTCCTCTTACTAGGGGCGAGCGAACATATTAGACGGATCGGTAATACCTGTGTGCAAAGCAGGTAGTTCTGTTGTTTGAAATATGTACGCATCGTACGGTCGTCTCATCATTGGAACTAGTAATCATGTCTACAAACAGAGCAAAGCCAGCTGAGCATCTACCTCGTATTTCGGCGAATGGACCGTCAACGCTACCCGGGGTACGCAACATTTTGCTTTTACTCGTAAAAATTTATTTCAATAAATACATATTTTATGATGTGGCTGAAGACAGAAACGAAATCAGAAATGAGAAACGATTATTTAGAGTCGACCAACGAAATAATGCACATGAAGTTAAAATCTTCGTAATTACAGAATTGAAAAGTATTTTCCTATAAAACCAAACATGTATGTTGACAAGGGTTGAGCAGCTAAAGTTATCTAAAGCAAAACACGGATTTTAAGAGGGCGAAACACCCAAAAAGTGTAAACTGTAAAAATAAGATAACTATAAGATAACTATTGTAAAAAAGTTTTTAAGACTTTCATATTTTAGGGTGTGATAGAAAAGAGCATTTCCAATATTGCATAATTTTGATTTAATAAAAAACAGAGTTTAAAAGGGTAAAACACCCCAAAAACTATCTAAAAATAATGTAACTATTGCAAAAAAGTTTCTAACACTTTCTTATTTTAAGGTATGTTAGAAAAGAGCATTTCCAATATTGCATAATTTTTATTTAACAAAAAACAGGGGATAAGGGGGTGATACACCCCAAAAACTATATAAAAGTTGTAAAATTTTTTAGCGCTTTCAGATTTTGGAGTGCGATAGAAAAGACTATTTCCAAGATAGCATAATTGGGATTTAATAAAAAACAAAGTTTAAGGGGGTAAAACACCCCAAAAACTATCTATAAATAATGTAACTATTACAAAAAAGTTTCTAACGCTTTCCTATTTTAGGGTATGTTAGAAAAGAGCATTTCCAATATTGGATAATTTTTATTTAACAAAAAACAGGGGAGAAGGGGGTGGTACACCCCAAAACTCTTAAAAATAATATAAAAATTGTAAAATTTTTTCACGCTTTTAGACATTGGAGGGTGATAGAATAGACTATTTCCAAGATAGCGTAATTGGGATTTAATAAAAAACAAGAGTTTAAGAGGGTAAAACACCCCAAAAGCTATCTAAAAATAATGTAACTATTGCAAAAAAGTTTTCAACACTCTCCCATTTTAGGGTGTGTTAAAAAAAAGCAGTTCCAATATTGCATTATTTTTATTTAACGAAAAACAGGGGATAGGGGGTGATACACCCCAAAAACTATTTAAAAATAATATAAAAATTGTAAAATTTTTTCACGCTTTTAGATGTTGGAGGGTGATAGAGAATACTATTTTCAAGATAGCGTAATTTGGATTTAATAAAAAACAAGAGTTTAAGAGGGTAAAACACCCCAAAAGCTATCTAAAAATAATGTAACTTTTGCAAAAAAGTTTTCAAACACTCTCCCATTTTAGGGTAGGTTAGAAAAAAGCATTTCCAATATTGCATAATTTTTATTTAACGAAAAACAGGGGATGAGGGGGGGGTGATACACCCGTAAAACTATATAAAAATTGTAAAAATTTTTAGCGCTTTCAGATTTTGGAGGGTGATAGAAAAGACTATTTCCAAGATAGCATAATTGGAATTTAATAAAAAACAGAGTTTAAGAGGGTAAAACACCCCAAAAACTATAAATAATGTAACTATTGCAAAAAAGTTTCTTACACTTTCCTATTTTAGGGTATGTTAGAAAAGAGCATTTCCAATATTGGATAATTTTTATTTAACAAAAAACAGGGGATAAGGGGGTGGTATACCCCAAAACTCTTTAAAAATAATATAAAAATTGTAAACTTTTTTCACGCTTTTAGACATTGGAGGGTGATAGAAAAGACTATTTCCAAGATAGCATAATTGGGATTTAATAAAAAACAAAAGTTTAAGAGGGTAAAACACCCCAAAAGCTATCTAAAAATGATGTAACTTTTGCAAAAAAGTTTTCAACACTCTCCCATTTTAGGGTAGGTTAGAAAAAAGAATTTCCAATATTGCATAATTTTTATTTAACGAAAAACAGGGGATAAGGGGGTGATACACCCCAAAACTATTTAAAAATAATATAAAAATTGTAAAATTTCTTCACGCTTTTAGATGCTGAAGGGTGATAGAAAAGACTATTTCCAAGATAGCATAATTGGGATTTAATAAAAAACAGAGTTTAAGAGGATAAAAGACCCCAAAAGCTATCTAAAAATAATGTAACTTTTGCAAAAAAATTTTCAACACTCTCCCATTTTAGGGTAGGTTAGAAAAAAGCATTTCCAATATTGCATAATTTTTATTTAACGAAAAATAGGGGATAAGGGGGTGATACACCCCAAAAAGTATTTAAAAATAATGGAAAAATTGTAAAATTTTTTCACGCTTTTAGACATTGGAGGGTGATGGAAAAGACTATTTCCAAGATAGCATAATTGGGATTTAATAAAAAACGAGAGTTTAAGAGGGTAAAACACCCCAAAAGCTATCTAAAAATAATGTAACTTTTGCAAAAAATTTTCAACACTCCCATTTTAGGGTAGGTTAGAAGAAAGCATTTCCAATATTGCATAATTTTTATTTAACGAAAAACAGGGGATAAGGGGGTGATACAACCCAAAACTATTTAAAAATAATATAAAAATTGTAAAATTTTTTCACGCTTTTAGATGTTGAAGGGTGATAGAAAAGACTATTTCCAAGATAGCATAATTTGGATTTAAAAAAAAAATGGAGTTTAAGAGGGTAAAACACCCCAAAAACTATCTAAAAATAGTGTAACTATTGCAAAAAAGTTTCTAACACTTTCCTATTCTAGGGTATGTTAGAAAAGTGCATTTCCAATGTTGCATAATTTTTATTTAACGAAAAACAGGGGAAAAGGGGTGATACACCCCCAAAAACTATCTAAAAGTAATATAAAAATTGTAAAATTTTTTCACGCTTTTAGATGTTGGAGGGTTATAGAAAATACTATTTCCAAGATAGCATAATTTGGATTTAATAAAAAATAAGAGGGTAAAACACCCCAAAAACTAACTAAAAATAATGTAACTATTGCAAAAAAGTTTCTAACACTTACCCATTTTAGGGTATGTTAGAAAAAAGCATAATTTTTATTTAACGATTTTTTGAGGTGTATCACCCTTTTATCCCCCTGTCTTTCGTTAAATAAAAATTATGCAATATTGGAAATGCTTTTTTCTAACCTACCCTAAAACGGGAGAGTGTTGAAAACTTTTTTGCAAAAGTTACATTATTTTTAGATAGGAAAGCGTTAGAAACTTTTTTGTAATAGTTACATTATTCATAGATAGTTTTTGGGGTGTTTCACCCCCTTAAACTTTGTTTTTTATTAAATCCCAATTATGCTATCTTGGAAATAATCTTTTCTATCGCCCTCCAAAATCTGAAAGCGCTAAAAAATTTTACAATTTTTATATAGTTTTTGGGGTGTATCCCTTATCCCCTGTTTTTTGTTAAATAAAAATTATGCAATATTGGAAATGCTCTTTTCTAACATACCTTAAAATAAGAAAGTGTTAGAAACTTTTTTGCAATAGTTACATTATTTTTAGATAGTTTTTGGGGTGTTTTACCCTCTTAAACTCTGTTTTTTATTAAATCAAAATTATGCAATATTGGAAATGCTCTTTTCTATCACACCCTAAAATATGAAAGTCTTAAAAACTTTTTTACAATAGTTATCTTATAGTTATCTTATTTTTACAGTTTACACTTTTTGGGGTGTTTCGCCCTCTTAAAATCCGTGTTTTGCTTTAGATAACTTTAGCTGCTCAACCCTTGTCAACATACATGTTTGGTTTTATAGGAAAATACTTTTCAATTCTGTAATTACGAAAATTTTAACTTCATGTCCATTATTTCGTTGGTCGACTCTAAATAATAGTTTCTCATTTCTGATTTCGTTTCTGTCTTCAGCCACATTATTTTTATGTTCTATTAACTGTTCGTAACGTCGAATGGTTTTTGAAGAAAAAAACAAAAAAAATCAGGAAATAATATAACATTTTTGTGTAATTTTTATATAGACAAGTATCTTGAATATTATTATTTATGAAATAAAAAATAAGTGTAACTCAGATTTTGTATCATAAAGGACTGTTTGGTTAATTTCCAATAATTCCAATACTTTATTAAAAATGTCAAAAATTAGATTAATTTTTAGGAATAAAAATCGATGGGATTAAATATTGTGTACCTATAAAATGTGCAACAATTATATAAAAAGTTGAATAAACATACCGAAGAGTATATGTTTACCTTAGTTTATCGTCTAGCCTATTTGTGAAATAAATTACTTCGTCCAGTGGAAGTGGTGATGCAAAAAAAAATTTAAATTTTTATTGTTCAAATAGGCTTAGAATGTCATGAAACGTCGAGGTTTTAAGTTTGAGCAAAAAAATTCTGTCTGTCGTTCTGTCGGTCAGTCTGTCTAACTTTTTTTGTGCGCACGATTACTCTGGAATCGTTTAAGATATTGACATGAAATTTGGTAAACATATGTATTTTAACGAGATCTGGAACTAGATTATATTTTGATCTTAATCCGTTGAAGGGTTGAGGGGTAAATAGGGGTAAATAAGTAAATCAAGCAAGAGTCCATAAAATTGGTATTTAGTATATATAAGAGAAGCTAAGGTCTCAAAAAATGTTTTAGGATTAGTCACCCCCATAACCACCCCCACCTCGTTATTAAAGGGGGGTGAAAAAAATAAAATTGTGATTTAATGTGTGTACAAGAACCAAAGGCCTCAAAAATCATTTTTATCTCATTCACCCCCACTATCACCCCCTTCCACCACCTCCACCCCCACTACCGATGTGGCACATAATTTTATGGGTTTTTGGGGTAGACAATTTCAAATAGTATATTATTAAAGTTCCACAAACAATTATTTCCACATAAAAATTTTTTCGTTGTGGGAGACATGGATAGGAAATCTGGATGTGGAAGTAGTGATTCCTTGGGCAGCGGTTTTACTTCCACATCCAGTGGAAGTATAGTAACGACAAAAATTTTTTTTAATCTTTTATTGTTCAAATAGGCTTAGAATGTCATGAAACGTCGATATTTTAAGTTTGAACGAAAAAAAAAATTCTGTCTGTCTGTCTGTCTATCTCTGTCTGTAACTTTTTTTTGTGCGCATGTTTACTCTGGAACCGTTTAAGATATTGACTTGAAATTTGGTACACATATGTACATTAACGAGATCTGGAACTAGATTATATTTTCATATTGTTCCGTCGAAGGGTTGGGGGGTAAATTGGGGTAAATTTGGGGTAAATAGGTAAATCAAGCAGGTAGGAGTCTATGAAATTGGTATTTAGAGAAGCTGAGGTCTCAAAAAAATTTTTGGCATTAGCCACCCCCATTACCACCCCTACCCCATTATTTACAGAGTGACCGGTAATGGGTATTAAAGGGGATGAAAAAAAAATGTGACTTAGTGTGTGTACAAGAACTAGAAACCTCAAAATATTTTTTTACTTCATCCACCCCCACTACCCCTATACCTACCCCCACCCCACTACCGAAGTGGGGTATCGTCTCATGGGTTTTTGGGGTATAGGATTTCAAATATTATTTTATTGAAGTTCCTTAAATAATTATTTCCACATACAAAATTTTTTTCGTTGTGAGTGACTTGGATAGAAAATCTGGATGTGGAAGTAGCGATTCCTTGTGCGTTTTTTTATAAAGTTCTCATCATGTGGATGCCGGTAAAGGATTAAAAATTTTTGGAGTATTTCAAGACATTATCGGCTTTGTGCGTCTTCTCCTAAAAGTGAAAAGGGAGGCGGGACTTACGTAATCTTTTAGCGGCACTCATAGGTGATGAAAACTATACTAGAAAATTTTCTCCAGAAAATATCAAACAAGTACCCTTCTTTTAAGGGTAATTTATTTACATCAGGAACTAAAGGAACATATTGTATACATTTAATGTTTTACAACTCTGCTTTTTATCAAAATTAAAATTTGAGATTTGACTCCATTTAGTGATATTAGACTAAACGCATTGTGCAACTTTCGGCTTGCTTCTAATTTATTTAACTAGCTCTAAAATTGGATTAATTACTTCCACACCCAATGGAAGTAGTATAGTAACGACAAAACAATTTTTGAAAATTTTTTATGTTCAAATAGGCTTAGAATGTCATGAAACGTCGAGATATTAAGTTTGAGCGAAAAAAAATTTCTGTCTGTCTGTAATTTTTGTCTGTAACTTTTCTTGTGCACAGGATTACTCTGGAACCGTTTAAGATATTGACTTGAAATTTGGTACATGTATGTACTTTAACAGGATCTGGAACTTGATTATATTTTCATCTTATTCCGTCGGTTGGGGGTAAATTGGGGTAAATGGGGGGTAAATAGGTAAATCAAGCAGGTAGGAGTCCATAAAATTGGTATTTAGTATATACAAGAGAAGCTAAGGTCTCAAAAAAATTTTTTCATTAGCCACCACCATTACCACCCCTACCCCATTATTTAAGGGGATGAAAAAAAACTGTGATTTAGTGTGTGTACAAGAACCGAAAATCTCAAAATATTTGTTTACTTCATCCACCCCCACTACCACCACCTCCACCCCACTACCGATGTGGGATATGGTTTTATGGGTTTTTGGGGTAGACGATTACAAATATTATATTATTAAAGTTCCATAAACCATTATTTCCACATACAAAATTTTTTCATTGTGAGAGACTTGGATAGAAAATGTGGATGTGTAAGTAGTGATTCCTTGGGCAGCGGTTTTTTCCCGAGCTATAAGGTATTTCACGACCTGTAAAATAACCAAGTGGAGCACCTTCCCAAGTGGACGTTTAAAAGTAGTTAGGACGGAACATGAACCACTTCCATCTGCACTAGGATGAATGGCCTTTGTATGCCTGAGGTGTCGATGAAAAGGCAGCACGGAATCATTTTGAATGGGACCATAGCGCCACGTCAAATTGGTGTAGTGGGAACGGTCTATTCACCCCTTAGTTGCAAATTATGTAAATATGCAACATACCAGCGATATCAACGGTAATTTCTTGTGCACTGTGACTCTACGGATGATTAACGCGTATGTTAGTAAAACAAGTCAAATTAATGACCGATTAGTAATTTTACTGCTTTCTCGATTAACTCTAAGTAATTAAGTGAGAATTAAAAATTATATATTTTACAGATCAGGAAGTAATTTTAATTTATTCATTACATGTGAGGTTCTTTTAAACTGGTTTGTTTTATTGTCGTTCAAAGTAACCAAAGTATTGACATGTTTATTTGGAATAAAAAATAGATAAAACCCCTTCCTTAATCATGTACTAGCAAGTGTAAAATAATTGTTTCTTTTCCGTAATTTTGGCAGCGTTAATTTCAAAACGCATATAAGTTGTAGTCGGAAGTGGCCGACTGCGAATACCTGTTTCATTAACATTTTGCTCGAATACGGCTCCATTTACTTTTACGTGGTCCCACAAGATTATATATACAACCAACACATGTTTATTTTTATAATTGTTCAAATAGACATTCAGTCGGCAACGCACAACTTTCACTTGTTTCGTAACAGTGTAATAAAAAATACCATCTAACAAAATTTTAAAGTAAAATTGATATATGACCTAACGCTCTGGCCAGAGGGGGCTCTCAGAGGCCCCTACTGGGTCCGGAGCCGGCTCTCGGTTACCCTAGATCCAATGCCAAGAAGTCAGTAGAAGACTGGACACGGTCCCAGTTCTTCGACTTCTGGGCCTCCTACCCAGGACTCCGGCAAGCAAGGCTCCCGATCTCGGGGCCCTTGCCGAAGTGAGCAGAACAAATCCTGCGACTAAACAGGAAACAGGTCAGAACCGTGGTAGGTCTTTTGACTGGACACGGCTCTTTCAGAAAACACCTGCACACTATGGGGGTGGTTGACAACCCCGATTGCAGGTTCTGCGGAGACGAGGAGGAAACTTCCGTCCACGTCCTTACTTCCTGCCCTAGTCTTATGAACTTGAGGCACAAACACTTCGGCATTGGTTTTCCGGTGCCGGAGGAAATAAGGAATGCCCCTATAGGAAGGGTTTTGGCCTTTGGGTTAGAATCCGACCTTGATGGGGGAATTCAATAAATTCGTAGCGGTAGCACAATGGGCCACAAGGCCTGAGTGCGGCGACTCTCAGTCGCCCCACTAAAAGAAGAAGATATATGACCTAATCTACGTAAGTTCGTTTGAATCTGACACATACTATATGATGAAGTTTCGATACCTTGTACATCTTTATATTGTGTGCTTAATCAAAAACCTTAGCAACATTTTGCTCTAAGATTTCAATAAAACATATTAGTAGAAAGTTCAGAGGCTCAAAATGTTCATCCTGTAGGGCTTTAAAAACTGCTGACAACTGGCTAAATCGGTGGCTTTATAGGTAAATTTGAAAAATTATTCTATGGAAAAGGGCGTTATTCAAAATTTTCGAGTTACGCAGTGCATCAGTAGCAGAGGTTCAGATCTTCATTTGGTAAAAATTCCATATTTTCTATAGTCGTTTGGCTGTAAAAAATACAGTATTTTCAAAAAAGCATGGCGCGTTATGGGAAACGCAGATTTTAGGGTACGATCTGCTAGGATCCTCGGTATGTGTGGCCCCATTTAAATGTACAGGTTTGTTTTACAAATTGATGGAATCAACTTAGCGGTTGCGGTGGTGAACTACGCACTGAACTGCTAAGCACCTTCGGCATGTTCGTACCCTTAAAGGCCTATATCTGTGTACGAGGCTTGCTAAAAATGAATTAATTTTTCCGTGTTTTTACATTTCTCACTATATTTCTCGGAAAGTAAGCCTATAAGAAATATATATATGTATTCTTTAAAAATTGAAGACTGCTGCTTTTTAAAATAATTCTAAAAGGAAATAATAACTGATTTATGATTCAAAAACCAATGCAACTACAAAATCTCCGAGTGATTAGAACTGCAAATTTCGACCTCCCTCCCACACCGCACTATTCCCCTGCGGTCCAACGCTATCTAAGATCTGTATATGTCTTGTAGTGCTTTCCAAGCCTCATGATTGCTTGTTTATTAACATTGTTGTATTATCTTGCATTGCTACAAATGAAAGGTACCATCGATAAATCAGGTATGTTAAATTCACAGGGTGGGGCATAGTTCGTCGGACCTCGATATCTCGAGTTCTACGATAGCTAGAAATTAAAAAAAAAAAATACAAGTAAACTAGATAAAAAGTCTATAACCGGAAATTATTCTCGAATATACAGGGCGAGCCAAGACGAAATTACAGGCCTTTTTTTTAAATGAAATGCAATGTATACTTATCGGTACATTTTTTGAAGTCCCTTTCTAGACTCTATTCATTCCTATATTATTATTGACTCCCTACCACTTGGATGTAATGAATTTTTTTGTTGAAATAATGCCATCTGCAGATACATATTGAAAAAATCACCAAAGTCATAATTATGGATTTTTAAGAAAAACTTATGTGAATAATAATAATATCTTTATTGGTGCATTATACAGAGTATTTACACATGTCAAAAAAGTGATACAATTTTCTACATAATGTAGTGTATAAAGTAAAAGAGAGAAAAACAAAAACAAATGGTGTTTGAAGGTAAAAATAACACCGTAAAAACAAATAAATTAAAAACCTTATTTATTAGACATAGTGGAAAAGTCAGCATCTAAGAATTCTTTAAAATTATAAAAGGCATGGTCTATTAAAAATTTTTTTATCACAGATTTAAAACGTCTACAGTCCAGTTCCTTGATGGGATGGGGTAAAGCATTGAAAAACTTTATTGCGTGATACCTTATTCCATCGCGAGTTTTAGAGAGTCGTAAAAAGTCATGATTCAAATGATCTTTATTACGGGTAGAGTATGAGTGGATCTGATCACGTGGTGTATACATTGTTTCATTTTCTTTGATGTAAAGGAGACACTGCAATATATATGTACTAATCAGGGTTAGGATATTTAGTTTTTTAAAAGAATCTCTGCAATCATCTCTGTATCCTAACCCGGCAATTATTCTAACTGCTTTTCTTTGCATAGCAAAAACAGCAGCAGAATGGGAAGAGTGACCCCAGGCCAAAATTGCATAGCTGATTGCAGAGTGGATTAGTCCATGGTATGCTGCTAATAATGTTGCCTGGGACACGCAGTTCACTAGGTGTCTTAAAAGAAATAAATTTTTAGCCATCTTATCACACAGAAAATTGGCATGTTTTTCCCAAGTTAACTTGTTGTCCACGTGAACTCCTAAGAATTTAATACAATCCATGGATACTATATTTATGTCATCTATTATGTACTGTCTTAAACTGAAAATCATTGTTTGTGTCTTTTTCTCGTTTAACACTAATTTATTTGATAGACACCAGTCCTGAATAGTTGACCGAGTTTCGCGCACATTGGACAGCAATACATTGATATCCTGGTTTGTGTTTAATAAAGTGGTGTCATCAGCAAATAAAACAGATTTTGCCGAAACAGTATTGTTGGGTAAGTCATTTGTGAAGATGAGAAAAAGAGTTGGACCCAATACGGAGCCTTGAGGTACTCCAAATTTAATATTTATGAAACCAGAATTCATATTTTGGTAATTCACATACTGACATCTTTTTTCAAGGTACGATGCGAGTAGCTTTTGACTGTCAGCAGAGAATTTATAAAACTGAAGTTTTTTCAATAATATATCATGGGATACACAGTCAAATGCTTTGCTTAGATCCAAAAATTGGGCGTATAATATTTCGTTTTGTTCAAAGCCTCTGTTGATTGAGTCTGTCAAAGAGTTAATAGCATGGGTAGTCGACAATTTACTTCTAAAACCAAACTGACAGTTATTGAACAAGTTGAACTTCTCAAAGTAATTTGTTATTTGCAATTTTAAGATCCCTTCAAAAATTTTTGCAAATAATTAGCAGGATCTTCCACATCTCCCTGTTTATGAATGGGTATAACTTTTGATACTTTAAGAATTTTGGGGAAAATATTACTTTTAATACATTGATTTATAAGTTTAGTTAGTGGAATAAAAATTTGGTGTTTGATTGAATTTAGAATTTGTAAGTTTATGTTGTATGCATCTTTACTATTTGTGTTTTTTAGGTTATTAATTATGTCTAAATACTAGTTACAAGACATCTAATTGATATTTTTGAATCCGTTTTACTTCCTAAAAATGTACAGGGTGGCAAAAAAATATTTTTCAATTAAGAACTTTTTAAATTGAATTTTCTCAATTTTTTCAAACGGTACACCCTGTATATTTTTCGACGATGCGATGTAGGAATGAAAAACGAACATTTTTTGTAAGTACTTCCCTATGGCTAATTGCCAGACATTTTCGTTTTATTGAGCAATAAGTACAAAATTCAAGAATAAACTTAGAAAATAGAGGTTTCCTCAAATAATTCATTAGAAAACTGTTGTAGGTTTTGTAAGTACGTATTTATTTATGTAAATATATCGCATCTATGGTGTAAATGTATGTCACCTAATGGTGACTCATTGAATATAGAATTTACTCACCCAAGTTTCCTGTAGCATATACATCAGTCAAATTAAGCGAAAAATCACAAGAGCTGCAGTCGCTACATGTAAGATTGGATACTTGCTCACCCAAATAGTTGCCACAAACACATTTTTCATCGTTGTAAATATAAGAATACCTATTTAATGAAAATAATCAATAAATTAAGTAGATAAATTGATAGTACCTATGTTTACCTGTAATATTTGCTCTTACAAGCATCTATACAATCGTCTGGAGTCTGGTATTGTTGAATGACTAAGGTACGTACAGTAGGTGAATCTGTATAGCAGCCCAGGAAAGTGTTCGCAAAACATACAACACAGCAAAGAGTTAAAAAAATCAAATATATTCGCAGCATTTTGATTAAACTTTAGTCAGTCTTGAAGCTTACTGATGGAGGTTAATGAGTTATATTAGTCATTTAAAAGTTCTCAACCTCTGAACTGTTGAAGGTTTTGCAGTATTTTCTTGTAAAATACTCATTTCATATATTTTTCACATATTTACTCACGTGGCAGAACAAATTGCCTCTAAAACGATTTTTGATATGTTTGGTCGATTTAAATGTATCGCAAGTCTGCTCGGTGCCTAGAATTTAACGATTTGTTTTCTTGAAGATTTGAGGTTATGTTTCATATTCCATTAGTATTAGTAACTATTAGTAACGTAAAATCGTTCAGATTCCATGATTCCGTCAGATGACAAATAGCTACTTGTTTACGTTAATAAGCCAACCATAAAATAAGATAATTATTGATAACTTATTTGAATAATTTAATCTTAATTATTAAATAATTTTATTAATTTTACAGATATCTTCGCTCTCTAATAATCTTATGTGTAATGTAAACAAAATAATATGTTTATTGATTCTATTAATACTGAAACTCGAAATTCATTTTCTTCTGTAAATAAGAACTTGAATAATTATTGGAGCATTTTAACCAGTGGTGGAGACAAGAAATAGACGAATCACCAGCCCCCCCCCCCCCCCATCGTCCCACCTGTGCACCCACTATGTCCGTAAAATTGTGATTTTGTCAAACAACACAAATGGGGAAAAATCGCGTATACACACAGATTCGGTAAACATAGTCCTATATATCCTGTGATAAACGAGAGCAAGAAAAAGAAACTCGAGAAATTATGAAAAGCGATAGACTGATGTACTGCTCCCAGCACGTCCCACACTTCATGAAATCTTATTTTTATCACCTTATCGTTTGTCAGCGTAGGACATGGTATCTATCGCTTCTAACCGCCTATGCATTATAGTGGGAGTAGGATACACGTCTTTCTTTTCCTAATTTATCTGTTTTCTTTCTTGCGCTTGTGAATCTCAGGGTCCATAATAATATCTAAAACTACATTTGGCGAATCTGTATTTGTGGAAAAACCTCTGGTGTAAGCGCAGCCATCCACCTAAGTCTCCATGGTAATTTTTTTAATAAACATAACTAAATAAAATATATATTCCAAAAATATAAAATAAAATGATAAAAACTATAAAATTTTAAAACGGAACCCAGGTAACAAGGGTACGTTATAATGACGTCAAAATCTGGTGATTCTGGTCAAAAAGACGTCAGTGCACTAAAAATCGACGACATAATGACGTCTTATAAATGACATTAAAATGACGTGCGTGTAGCACATCATATTGTCATATTGTCGTCTTTTTTCGGTGTTAAATTAATTTATATTTTATCGGATTACAAACTTTAAAACTCGCTGATGGCATTTTGTTATCGTAGGCAGAGTGTAAAGTTTTAAAAAAAGAGAAACCATGTCGTGAGGGATAAGTATTGTCGTTTTTATTCGAGGATAATGTTTTTTAACAATATCCAAAATAATTTATATTCGAAAGAGTTTTCGAAGATTCGGCAGTTTATTTGTGCAGGTATCGAGTTCTCTTAATAATAAAATTGGATTAAAATGCATTAAAAAGCAAAATCTAGCCGTTGCGTGTTCCACTATAAAGTCTTTAAGTAAGTACTCTTAGAAAGGTTAGTGGTCGAGTGAGTTAAGACGTCATCTTGCAAGTCACGAGGTCGGCGATTCAACCCCTGCTCATTGCGTTTTTTTTTTTGTTAAAATAATTGCAAAAAAAATGTTAGTTGTTTTTTTTTTTAAGTAATAATTGCTTATAAAACCGATGCACGAATGTACTTTTTTTCAATTTTAGGTCTGTTTTAGACCATTAAATCTTCTATTTATGTTGTAGATGTCTCCAACAAGTTTGTATAAGTACCTCAACTTAAAACTTAAATTCTTAAAATAGTTGACTCCCCCCACCGCTCATCAAATTTGAGATGAGGAAAATTTTTTTTCGGGTTTCTCCCTCTGCTCTTCAATTTCGAGATGTGGGGAAAACATTTTTTTTAACGAACCGCCACTGAATTAATGTAATAATTACGTTGTTCAACAACTACTCGTACTTCTCAGGTGACACTGGTGACAGTTTAATTAAATTAAATAAGTTCTTCTTAATAATTATAAATAAATAAAAATACTAGTAACTCGAAAAATTCAGGTTTGGGAACACATAAAAAAATAGAAAAAAAAGAGAACCTGAAAGATTTTCATGTATTTTAAATAAGGCTAGAAATTCAATTTCACATAATAAAGACTTCATACACATCACCATAAATACTGCTTTTAGCATCCGAAATAACGGTCACTAAGATAGCTCAGTTGGTAGAAGAGTCAGTACTGTAATACGGACAACGGAGACGTTCAGGTTCGATCCTACCGACCTTAATTGGTAAAGGTAAGTAAAAATGAATTTAATAACTTAATAAACATTATAATTTGCAGGCAACCCTTGTGAGAAAAAATTGGAGTGATGGTAAACAATATTAGATATGTTAATTAATGTAAATAAAATATACGGATGGCTAACAAACAAATTCATAGGACAGTACTTATTTATGCATTAATTACTTCATTTTTATCAAGTAGACTACTAACTAGTATGTAATTTTATACGTTCCTATTACTAAAAACCTGTGGGGGGATTACCAAATATAACCTGAAAAAGACGTCAAATTAACGTCTAGCATAAGACGTCATTCATCTGAGACATTAGGAAGTCATTTTCACATTTCATTTACGTCATCTAACTCGTCATTTCTCGTCACTCCTGACCATTTTTTCACGTCATTTTCACGTGCCTTTGCTACCTGAGAAGTTGATGGCTAACAGAAGCTGGGGGGGAGGTAATTACCACATTACCCCCAACCCCCCCCGTACCCTTAAATCCGCGCTTGTGTCCATTTAATGTACTGACGTCCATGGACATAAATTGGACGTCTACCGGACGTCTAATCATCGGATTTACTTTGAAATTGTACGAAATGGACGTCCTCTGAATGTCCATTTTATGTACGGGAAGTATGTACATTTATGTCGATATATGGACAGGAGATGGACGTCCATTTCGTGTCCGCTGATTTAAATATTATATTTTTGTAATAAATGATAATATCATCTCCATACCGCTTTCTCTTCAACACATTTCCGAGATATGTATACATACCAGCGAATACCACACTGAACGTCCAACATACTTATGTGCCGCAACGGACGTCCTTATGTTCGGCAAGTACACACATTTTAGGTTCTTATAGGGAGAGCAGCAGGACGTCTATTTAATATAAAAACAAAAAAACGTTAACAAAACCGGTTTTTCAATTTTACAATTTTTTTTGTTTATATTTGACCGTTATGTCTGTAAAATTTGTAGTTTGTTTTTTATAGTAATTTTTAATTTGTTATTAATAATTTCATTTTAACCTTTTTTTTGTAAATTATTAATGATATTACTTGATACTAAACATTTATTAAACATTCAAAACTCTCTACATTTTGAAATAAATAGCTATATTAGTCTAAGGCCTCTACTTCCAACTAGGTATACAGTCTTTAAGTAAATACTAGTATACGAGGTTAGTGGCCGAGTGAGTTGAAGCTTTGACTTACAAATTATGACCCTCCGTTTTTTTTTAATAATTGGGATGTACAAATACTGTTCAAGGACGTCCCTCGGCTGCACAATTTTATGTCTTTGAAATCTAAGTTTTAAAAACCAACCATTTGACTTTCATTACCCTGTAATGAAACTATTTTGAAACGCCCTTGGCATGCGTAGTAGCAATATTAAAATTAAAACGATATGGCCCTGACAGAAGCGGTTGTATGTTTACTTTGCATAATTGCATACATTTTTTCTCTAGCACACTGATCCTTATTTTATATATTGGATTTATACTCTTTATAATCCCAACAATGCAATAATCGACTTTCCAGTTTAACAATCGCTCAAGTGTCTGTCAAAATCAGGAAAAGTATAGTCGGAACTAAAATTATTTGTATTATCCAAAGAAACGCTCTACTCATTTCCAAATGCCTTCATTTAGGTAGTCGAAACGACATTTTTAGAAAATCTTAATACATCTTATATTTTCGTCATTAAATATGATTTTTTTCTGTGTATCTATGCTTGTTATTTTTGGATGTGAATGTACTAACGAATTTAACAATACCAAGTAGGTATTGCAACCAAATATATTATTATCATTTCACTTTTAAATACATTTATCAAATACCTACTTACATTATTTATTTAGTCGTTAATGTTTAATTCAAGATTGTTTAACGTAGCAGTTGTAGCGAGTACAAACCGAAATATGTCGAAATTTTGTGCCAATTTAGCGTTTTTGTTTCCCGAAAAACCGCTTCTTGAAAAGTATAAACTAGCCAAAGAGAGCGGATTTCAGGCTGTGGAAACGGGTTTTCCGCTTGGGCTTACAAAACAGCAAGTGCTTGACGCCAAAAATGCAGCTGGTGTTCAACAAATTCTCATTAATATCTACACAGGTAAGCATATATCGATAAATAATAAGTTAAATATTTATTTTCGGCTTTAATGAAATGTAATCTTTAGGAGATGTCACGAAGGGAGAGCTCGGATTTGCTGCAATCCCTGGAAAGGAAAACGAGTTTAAGGAAAGCATAGAAACAACAATTGACTATGCCAAAGCCTTGGGAGCTAAAAAGTAAGTTTTCTGTGTGTAAACGGTGGTTAACCTTTAATTCGACCTTTAACAATTCATTTAATTTATCGCAAGCACCTATAATTATGCCATCGGCACTATCAAGATAATTAAACACTTAACCTTAAGGCGCATTCATTTAGGTTGTAAGAGGATCAGATCACTTAGCCGGTACCAGTCACTGAACTCTACTATTATAAATGGAAGGCCAATATAGGTATATGCGCGTGAACAAAATACGGCAATTACGCCACAGAATAAAACTCAAAATATAAAGCCACGCGTCGACGCAGTAGAGAAATTGATGTCTGAGCATGAACCAAACGGCTGTCTACGGAAGTTATGCGCTGACGCGATTCTGTGCTTTATTCGTTTCTCATAGATTCCGTAGCGTAAGTCTTGGATTAGATGTAATTTCCAGAGTCGGTGTCACTCATTTTATTCTTTGTTTATTTCTGTCATTTATGTAAAGTTGTTATAAATTGATTATTTTGTGAAATATATTTTGTGACTATTATAAACAGTTAATTGAGACAATATGGTGCAATCTTGTATGGTACTGTGTTGCAAGAATCGTTGCAAAATCCCGTGTTTTAAACAGTTGCAGTAACAATAAGACCGGATCTGACGTATTTTGTAGTGCGATTGCGCTTCGCTTTAAGGTCGCCATACTTGCGCGAGGTTCAATTTCACGTAAAAATTGGTATAGATATTGACCTTCCATTTATATAGTAGAGTTCAGTGGTACCAGTACTGAAATTATTATTTTTTCATGCAGCATTGTCAAATAACAAAACTGATTTATAGTAATATTTTATAGACAAGGCGAAAAACTCGCCTTCGTATGAAAAAATTTTCCCATTCGATTTTTTTGCATATTCACGTTCGGGACATGCCACTGAATAAGGATCAAGAGTTTGCAGACGAAAAGTTGGTCCCAATTTGTTTAAACAATTTTTTTTAAACAAATTGCAAAAATTGCTTTTTTTGATCCGATTTTTTTGGTCATTTTAAACAAAAAAGGTATCTTGTCATTTTTTCGTAAAGTTGACCATTTCCGACTTATAAACAATTTAATGTTTGAAAAAACGCAAAAACGGCGGTTTTCAAGGTTGAAACACAATATTAAAAAATGCATTTTTCGAGTTCACCAAAATTCTTATATATATTTTTGAACATCCATTAACAAAATCCTGAAGAGATTATTTCACTCTAAAGCTTACATTTTTAATTCCGCATTCGGCCCATTCGCAGGGCGGCAGGTAAATTTTCCACCCGGGCGGGAGCAGTTTTTGGCGCCCCTCCCTAATCACGGAAATTTCACAGACGTACTACGTTCTAAAGTCCAAGGATATCCCTTTCGGACCTCCCCAATCACTACTTTTTAAGTTAACACAAAATTGTCTCTCGATATTTATGTGGCTGATAATACATCCAAAAATAAAGGTACCCTCAATGAATAATAAGGAAATTATACCCCTTTAAAGGGGAACAATAAATGTCAGTTATTCTGCAATATCTTCCAACCACCTTAAAATATAAAATTCATATTTTAAATTAGATATAGCCCACCTGGACATCTGTTTACATAATATCAGCCAAACCCCCTCTTCTGCTTAAGGGGGTGGCTGTCGTCATTTTACCTCTAACTTTTTTATTTTTTACATATTTCTAAAAGTTCTTAAAAAAAATAATTTTCAGATCATTAGAAATAAAAAAATATATTCTTATTGCATTTTGATAAACCATTCTCAAGTAATTTATGTTTACACATCAATGTCCATTTACAACATTTTATCAATAGTAACACAGGTCTAAAAAAAGTCTTGTCCTAAGGTTCTGAAGTATTTTGACGTACTGAAGAAAATTGAAGAAAATAATTTTTTTCTTTCATGTCAGCTTTTATTCCCTTTGTTGTCTACACCATCTGAAAGCTATTATAATAAGAGGACCACCGACACAAGTTTTACTTAGAGGAAGGTTCCTCTTTATTGTTTTAATATTTCATACAAAACAAATTGCCATTTATTTGTTTTATTTATTTATAAACAGTAAACTACGTAAGATTTGAAATACAAACAACTAATGTTGGTATAATAATTTTCTGAGTATTCTGAATTTTTTCTGAATGAAAGTGCATGTTGCCGGCCTTTGTTTATGCAAAATCTTTAATGATCGACTCCGTGTTAGTTAATAATAGGGTGGAAAGCTTGAGATGTGAGTTATCTCATAGCTAAACAAAAATGTTTCTGTTACATTTTTGAATTATTTAGGCGGTTTTAATGTTATTCGACTGTTCTGCATTATTACCATTTTAACTGAGATAGAATTATTTGATATTATCTTCCAAAGAAAACTAATAAACAGGGTACAAAAAAGAATTAAACAATTCTTGCCCTCATTTTGGCGCCCCTGGCAGTTGCCCGGGTTGCCCGACCCTTAAGCCGCCCCTGACCATTCGGGTAAAAAAAGCGATTTTTGCAATTTGTTTAAAAAAATTAGGGGATCAGATTTTGTCCGGCAAACTTTTGATCCTTATTCGGGAGCATGTCCCAAATGTGAATATGCAAAAAATCGAATGGGAAAATTTTTTCATATGAAGGCGAGGTTCTCGCCTTGTCTATTAGGCCCAAAGATAAGATTAATTGCAAAATGTCTACTATGTTGAGTTTATTATTTAGAGAAAAATATTCTTGAATGTCCAAAATGTATATGTGTAAATGTGGTGTTACTGCTTTGGTAAAAGTAGACAACACTAACTCCGATGAATGTAAAGTCGATGAGGTGATTAAACTCTAACCTCAGTTCAAAGAACTGTGGCGAAATAACCAATAAAGTGGACTATTTGAAATAGGCCCTTTGTCACTATTCATACCTACCATTTTTACATTTTGCAATTTCTAAACTCTCAAAAGCATCCAACTGTCTATTAACAGACTTCACTTTGTTTCTTAAATCTTATTATAATTAGACATTTTGTTTGCCCAACATACTTCAAATTACAATCCTTACAACTAATTTCCTAAATCCCGGGCCTTCTGTTTCATGCAATTTTATCCTCTGGATTACCTAAAAGTTGTTGCAATTTATTTCCTAATGAATGAACAGCTGCCATATATTTGTTTATAGTATTACAGAATATTGACTTTATTTACTACAAATATTAATTTTTCTGTACAGGATTCATATAATGGCTGGAAAAATAGTAGGAGAAGCTACTACAGCACATGATATAGCTTATGAAAATAATCTAAGGTATGCCATCGGATTACTGGAAAAGGAAAATATTTTGGGAGTAATCGAACCAATAAATAAATATTCCATACCAAATTATTACATGAACAGTTATGATAAAGGTAAATTGGATTAGTTTAACAAATTGTATAAATATTGGCTGCAAATAATGTTGCCTAAAATTTTTTCTGCAAGCAACACTCAAGAAGTGTTGTCAAATAAACCAGAGGTTGATGTTAGAGACCATATTTTTACCATTTATACCATATCAGACGTTTATAACAGACCTTTTCAAGCAAAGCACTCTTGTGGATTGGATAATAATAATCTTTATGCCTTGTGCTGGTGATGTAAAGAGCCTCTTTAAAAATTTCTTTAATATTTTAAACACGGACTTCCATATACAGAATCGGAAAGTCCTGGGTTTGGTATTGCGCTATTAACCTACCGCCCACGATAAAGGCGTCTATCAGTACCCTAGCAGAGGCAAGAGAATTATGTACACCATTGCTTGCTTCACTCTCGCTTGCTCTTATTGCCATGCCAAGCCGAACACTTTCCGATACTGTATATAGATCCCTGTCACAGTTAAAACATTCAGCCTTCTAAATAAACCTTGACATGATTTGTTTACTTTGCTCCCTGCCATGGTCCTGACTACCCTTTTTTGAATTTTGTAGACATCTTGACTGTGTGAACCACACCAAAATACACACTGAAAATGCAACTGAACATGATCCTCCAACTTCATAGGCTGATCAACAATGACGCCTAAGAATTTTGTTGAATTCTCAAAAACACCATCTACATTATTATACTCTTCGCAAATACGAAAACGAAGAGTATATTGCATGTGATCAACACATTTCTAAAACTGTAAATATCGCTCGCAGACAAAAAATTTTCATATCATTATGTTAGTAAACGAATTCTGAACAACTTTCAAAATGTCCGTCTGTCCGTCCGTCCGTCCGTCACGTTTCTTGTAAGCACGATAACTTAAGAAAGAAAAATCCGATTGTACTGAAATTTGGACAATAAGTTAGTGCTAGGTAGAGGAAGAACCCTATTGTTTTTTAACAAAATCGATCGGTAAATGAAAATGTTATTAATAATTTAAATTTGAAAAAAATCTTTTTTGATTTTTATGTTTTTGTAATTGAACAGAAATCTGGTGGAATGATATTTCATTTTAATATGTAAATATTTATATATTTTTCAAATATACATTTCATAATGTAATATACAACCGTGAAAATATGATTTTAGCTCGTGTCTTATATAATGTAAAAATGTACATTTTTTACGTGTAAGGTGGTGGCGTAGTTCTTACGCTTTTGACGAGGGTCTCGGGTTCGAAACCCAAATGGGGTTTGGTATAGTTTTTTTTTTATTTCTACTTAATTTCACACCGAGTCTGTTACCAACTAAGTTCGTACTACAAGATTAAAAATGTCTAAAACTAACATTATTTACAAAAAACTGCGAAGAGTATCCTATACAATGTGTAACAGTTATATAAAAGGTTTGGCGAACAGGCGAAGAGTACGCTCATTTTAATTTTTACTATGGATAAGTATTATCATTTTTTTTTTTTAACTGTTTAACGTCGGCCTATTTCCGCTACCAGGGCCTATCACCGACGCCAGGAGACGAGCTACCCCCAACCTGGAAATTTTGCCGAACCTCTTCCCTTAAGAAGAGTAGGGATCTTTTACTTGCCTAACATTTAATAGACAAGGGACCGCCTGCTTTACATCCCCTCCGAAGGATGGTATATCCACTACGTAATCCTCGTCTGAAATTACGTAACTTCCGAGTATACACTGATATACAAGCCTCTAGAAGGTGGGACGAGAACGCTGTATTTCCCAAGATGGAAGCCCATCCAAGTACTAACCTCGCTCGACATTGCTTCAACGGAATATCGTCTGATATTCACATTGAAGTCGCCTCTACGCTCGCCCCCTTATCATTTCAGGGGAGGGTAAAGGAGGTAACTTACCCCCCCCCCCTCTAAATCTTTTCTGAGTAAACAATAATGATTTTAATTCCTAGCTCACAGAGGGTTTGTGTTGAGTTGTGATTTGCCCCGCCGCCGACTTGTCTAAGCCTTCTCTTTGGATTTTAGAATGGGCTCATTTAGCATTTTTTTAGAGAGATTTTTTTAATTTTAGAGCGAAATTTAAAAAATCAGAATATTCTAGGATCTCTATAGGCTTTAAAATTAATCAAGAACATCGACGCTGTGTGACGTCATCCATTCCTACTTGCATTTTGATTCCCTTTTTTCGGTTCTTATATGCTGCATACTCCTGTGTTAAAATACTCCAATAGTCTCCAAATTATCATAGCTAAGTACATCTTTCGCAGATTAGACAAACAGCCGGGTTCTAAAGCTGTAAACGCAACTTCAAGACAGACTTTCGGATTCAATGACGTTCACACTTTGATGACGTCGGTTCATATTTAAAGCAGTATGTTTCTAAAACTACTTATCGAATCGACCTCAAATTTTCAGTCGTATAATTATTCAACGATTACTCCGCATAAACGCACTAAAAGGTGAAATATGAATTTTGACTAAATAACCCCATACTAGATTTAATTTTTATGTAACCTAATGCACATTATATTTTAGAAATAAAGAGTAAAAAGATTTGTTGTTGTGGTGAACGGTGATTGTGAATAGTTTAATCTTATAAAAGCTTATAACAGCAAATATTTGGAGGTTTTTGATTCTTGTACACACACTAAATCACAATTCTTTTCACCCCCTTTAATAATGGGATGGGGGTGGCTAATGCCAAAAAAATTTTTGAGACCTTATAGCTTCTCTTGTATATACTAAATACCAATTCTATGGACTATTACCTGCTTGATTTATCTGTTTGCCCCCATTTACCCCAATTCACCTCCCAACCCGTTAACGGAATATGAAAATATAATGTAGTTATATAATATAGTTCCTATCATAGCAAAAGTTTTTTCAGAGATTAAGACATTTGTAACGTCTGCATAGTTTGTTAAAACAGTTAGCATATGATTACTCTTGATAGGTCATTTATGTAAAGTATGAATAGAATGAGACCAAATACACTACCTTGTGGTACTTCAACTTGTGGTTCTGAGTAACTCAGTACAAAGCTGTCTCTAATACTTACATTTTGTGTACATTCTTTATGGTAGGACTCAAACCAGTTATACGTTGATCCATCCATTTTTTCAAGTTTAGGTACTTAAAAGTACGTTATGGTTCACGCAGTCAGACTTTTGGGAGATCCAGGTGCAAAGCAACCTTCATCCAATTTTAATAATTTTTCAAATGGAAATATTTTATGTCATTCAATTACCTCATTTAATTTCCTTTTTTAGCATTATCCGTCATCAAGAAAATCAACAGTCCAAACTTGAAATTAATGCTAGATATCTTCCACCTACAGCTGATTCAAGGAAATATAGCGAATAGTATAAAGGAGATGATGCAGTACATCGGACATGTACAGATAGCGCAGGCCCCTAATCGTAACGAACCAAACAGCTTTGGCGAAATTAACTACAAATATGTTCTTGAACTTCTGGTGAAAGAAGGCTATAATGATTGGATTGGCCTGGAGTACAAACCCATAGGAGATACCAGAGAAGGACTGAAATGGGTGAAGGAATTTGGTTACAATTTGTAAACACAATTAAAAAATAAAAACTTTGTATAAAATTTATCTTTATTTTGGCACAGGCATTCATTGTATAAATTACTGTGTAAATATTTTAATCACAATATATATATTATTAAATAAAATCATTATTTATGTAGGCACTAACTTTGTAAGGTACATTATGGAATGAGTTCTCCTTTTAAAAAACGCTAACCTAAATATAAAAATCTCTTTTCAATCGGGGAGCGTTCATAGCACCAGGCTCGTACTGAGTACTGCTTCTTACTAGCTTCGTCTTACCAGACCGCTGCAAGAAAAAAAAACAAATGTTAGTAACTGAGAGAATGTTGGTATAAAGTCCTGCTGTGTTTGAATTACAGGAATAAGAACTGAAAATAAAGACAGAGGTTTTTTTTGGGAAAACTACTAGTGTAAGGGTTTCGTGTCGGTATTTCTGAAGTTTAATGGTTTAATATCTAGATAAAGTATGAAATTAAATAGATATAGTGTTCTGTTATAAAAAGAAAAAGAAATGTTCAATATTCTTATACCAGGTGTCAACGAAATTATTATACATGCCATAGTTTCCAAAGTTTTCAAGCACAGGCGTAACTATGGCAGGGCAAACCGGGGTGAGATTAAGGGCCCTAGCCGGCGCCTGGTTTTTTCGGATTTCCCTCCCCCCCGCTCATAAAAAAAATGTTGGGATGAAAAAAATTTTTGTTTCGGATTTCTCGCCGCCGCTCATCAAAAAATGTTGGGATCAAAAAAAATTATTTTTAGGCATTAAGAAAATGCAAGCTTCATTTTGATACTAAATAAATGCATACAATTATATTATTTACATGTTTTACAGACTTTTATTAAATATGGAAAGTTTTCTCGGCACATCTCTGGAAAATAATATAATAGGGGGCCCCCATGACGTCTAGTTACGCCACGGTTTTCAAGATATAAGACCCAAAACTTCATAGGGTTAATGACCCATTTTTAGCCAATGACCTAATTTACAATATTTTATATTTTCCCTTAATAAAAATCAGAGATGGGTAAAGAAAACTTTCCACTTGAAAGTTCCCGGAATGAAATTTTGATAAAAATGAAAGTTTTCAATAAAATATTTGAATATTTGAAAGTATCTAAAATCCGGGAAAGTTTCCTTTAGGAACTTTCCGAATATTGAAGAACACTATAATTTTTATCAAAATTTTGTTCCAGAAACTCCCGGAAATTTCCTAAAAACATTGCTTATAAAGCTTCCTTTACCCATCTCTGATAAAAATACCTTACGGCGACGCTGTATATTCGTAAAAATTTTTTAATTGTACGCGCTGGAGCACTGTGTTTAAGGTTACGAGATTATATCATCTTCCGGATTTTGATATTAAAGGTTAAGTAATGATTTGGCGCACAAAGTACCTACAGGAAGAATTGAAAGGATGTGAGATTGAACAGGAGGATGGTGAGGAAAGCAAGAATCATGCGAGAGCCTGGTAAATTTTTTTTGTATACTATAAGGTTGCCTCGTAACTCACGATCCCCACCAAAAAATGTCATAAGCCAATGAGCAGTTGGTATGAAACCCCACCAGATGCAGGGCCTGATTCAAAATATTGTAAGAATTTGTGTAATGTTAATAATTAAGCAAAGAACTTGCAACTGGAACGAGCTCGCAATGATCCGCTTGAGGTAGGGGGTAATTATCCTCGAATTTTGAGTCACCGTTTTGCATGGTGGTAATCAGGATAAGTTGTAGAAATGTAACACTACAGATCACAGTATACTTCAGGCCATATTTCGGGTCAGTATGGACCATCCTTCTAGAGTAAGATAACTGCGCCGCTACTGCGCGTTAGAAGAAAAAAAGATAGTCTGACTTTTCATCGCCGCACTCACGTATTGCCTAAAAGCAGAATATGAGGGAACCTTATACTCTACAAATCTTGGATTAATCCCATTAATCTCATGGTATCTGTTCAATAAATTCGTGAAGTGATTCTATTTTTCTGGACAACCTGTAAGTAGGAAACTTTTAATAAAATTCGTTACTGGTCAAACATGGGCTGCCGATTATGGAAGCTAACCATCTAATCCCCTACTAGTAATATGGTGGTTATTTTCGACATGTATCTAGCCGAAATATTTTTAGTGTAAAGTGATTCGTTTGTTCATATTTAACTTTCTTTTCGAGTCTAAACAGCAATTCAAGAATAAGTAGTGACTTTCTCGGCCCGATGATGGGTTGAAATCGTGAGGTGAGGTACGGGACTGGACCTTATCTCGTCCTGGTTAAGTGCTAGAGTAGCATTAGTTAAACTTTGCTAGGACGTTAATATAAATAAGGCATTAAAAAAAAATCAACTGGTGTCCATTTTATGCATTTGTTCCATTGTAAATTTTATTTATGTATCTTCCTTGTTTCCTAGTTAAGTATCTATGAATAAATTTTCTATTATTTATGTAACGTAAAACAGTTTTATTAATAATTTTGTTTATAAGATAATTAATATGTTGTTGACCAGATGAACATTTAAAAATTATATTTTATTGTGAATCTATGATTATTTTGTTCTCGTCTATATGATAAACGTGTTAAATGCTTGCCCACCCTTGAGGTTTAATTTATGCTCTAATGCCCTCGTTTGTGAATTGATGTTAATTCATTCATTATAGTGAATTAAATTATATTTTTTATTTTATGTATCTAGCCCAAAAAAAAGTAATTAATAAACAATTAAAATTAAATGCAATACGCAGATATAAAAATGATTAGCTATAACACCAAAAATGGTCAATTTTTCATTATTTAACATTTATCCATCACTTCCGATTGAAATGAAACACCCTGTATGTAACGATAAAATGAGACTGTGATTCACATTTCGGCACTAAGCAATATTTAGAGTATTTAATTACACATTTATCCATCTTGAATCAAAAGTTAGGACAAATTTATCTGACGTCACTACCAAGTTTGAGTCTTATACCTTGAAAACTTAGAAAACTGTGGTATGTCTAACGATTTCGTTGACAGGCCTAAATAGGTAGCCCGAAAAAGTTTACAAATAAGTAATTCCCTGAATTCTAAAATTTTAAGATGCAAAACTAAATTTTTCTTTAAACCTTAAGTTTCAGAAAATAAGCTGCTAAAATTAACATCATTAAAAAGCACGTCAACTTCTTAGGGCTATTCGATAGTGTCAGTTCATTGTTTATATACAATTAAGATTAAGCCAACATTTATATAAAATACTCAGGCATTTATTTCCCCAACAAATTCTTGGTTGTTTCATTACTATGACTACAGAAAATATTTGAACATGTATGTGAGCTTTGCCGAGTCAATTTATATTGATATAGGCTTCATAATTACCCAAGGAGGAAAAATCCAATGTGGTTATCTATAGGACAGAAATAACACATAAGCTAGAACACAACTTTTAACAACACCAAGTACATAATAAACCATCACCTCTACTTCCCACACCACCAAACCCACATAAAATCGTTTCAATTATATAACGTACAATTCTCTTGTCTTTATCTTTACTCAAATCTTTTCTAACTTGAGCTCTTTTTTGCGCTTCCCTAGCTTGATTTGCCAGATAGTTTGGCACCGTCCACAACTTTTCAGCAGCCTTCAGCATAGTCTCCATTATGCAACAACAAACGGCAGCTCCGTTGATTCGCTTTGCCAGTTCCTCTTTCGTTAAATGCTTCATAATTAACTTATCATTATCCCTGAAACATTACTCTTATTAGTGCCAATTTTAAAATTTCCAACAATACACAAAACATACGGATAACTTTTTGTAAAGCATTGACTGCAAAGAATGCCATCGATTCTGGGTGATCATATGAACATGGAACTGAATTTTTCAGCGTTAACAGAGTCGGACTTAACATTTGATTTTTAAATAAATAGTATAACTATGTTGTGGTTTGACACTTGTGAATTTGTAACTGCAATTTATCTCTTTATGTTCTCTCTATTTATAACCTACTATCTATCACATTTCTGTAAAGTTATTTTATTCGGTAGAAAAATTTTCAATAACGAATAACAATCTATCTATCTATCTATACTCGCAATATATGGCTGTGGCTGCAAAGCCATCCGCACAACACCAGAATAACAATTCAAACTGAGAAAATTGGAAAATGATAAGTACTTATCCTAGATGTTATTAATTTGCCGCAGGATAGGATACCATCAGATGACAGATAGTCCCGACATCCTGGGAATGTTTTTAGATGTAATGCCGACCATGACCAACTACGAACTGGCTTTTAATGTCCTGTTTCCTGGAAGAGACAAATGAGATCGGAATAAAACCGACCAACAAAAAGCAGATAGTTGTTGAATCACAGACGGCTCCAAAACCCCTGAAGGAACTGGAGCTGGAGTATATACAGTTGGAACCCAAAGGTAAGCAATAACTTCGACACTAGATAACAATGTGTTTGTCTTTCAAGCTGAAATTCATGCCACTGAATTGTGTGTAAGGAGGCTTGTACAGACGCATCCTAGACACAGGTCAGGAGAATCTTTTCAGACAGCCAAACAGATCTTAAAACTCTTGAATCATATAATTGCAATTTTAAAACGCTTGTATTGCCAGAAGGCTCTAAACCCAATTGGGCAGAAATAACAAGTTGACTCTAGTCTGGATACCAGGCCATTTTGGTATGGAATGGCAATGAAATAGCTGATTCGTTGGCCAGGGAAGGCGCGGCATCGAAATGTATCGGACCAGAACCAGTGCTTGGCATATCGTCAACCACTGTAAAAACAACCATCTTACACTGGACTGAGGAAAAACCACCAGCAAGAACTACCAGGATTAGTTCATTCAAAAGAGTTTATTACATATCCTTTGAAATCAAAAACTAAAAAATTATGTTACACCTAAGAACCCTAATTGGCCTATGTATTGGGCACTGCAGATTAAGTCACCACCTATACAATACAATACAATACAAAATATACTTTATTGTCAGAAGAAAAAATTTTCTCATAGACAAAGCATAGAAAACATGTTAATAAACTACATAAAAATGTAAACATACAGAACACAAAATATATTCAAATTAATCACAAAGTGAAATATGAAATAAGGAAGATGTAAATAAATTACATAAATATGTAAACTTATTAAAAAGAGTGTACACACATACAATAAATGTATAGTCAAATTAGAACAACAAAATGAAATACAAAACAAGAAAGTGGCATCCTATTAAAATATATCATTATAATATTCCTTTAAATCATAATAGGGTTTAACAATCAGCAGGCCTTTAACCCTTTCGCTGCGCAGAGCGGTTTCACGTAATTCTCGTGTAGTGCGCAATAAATTGACCGCTTGCGAGTATACGCGCTTGGAGCACGCAGATCCGATATTACGTTACTATTTGTTTTGGTTTATTGTATGCATGGTCTATTATTATATATAAAATTGAAAGAAAAACAAAAACCAAGTGCTCTAGTTTCAATAATAATAATTTATTTTTAGAAAATGGTTAAAAACAGTACAAGTAAACATAAACATAAAAACAAAACAACATTCTTATCAAAAATATTAAGGTACAACAGAAACTTGTGTAAGTATATAAAAATGTGTTAATAGAACATATACGCGTGTTAAATCGCTTTGAGCAGTCTGAACCAATTTAAAAACGACAGGCGAGTTAACACGCTTGGAGCACAGTGGGCCCATTTATTTTTCGCGCGTATACACGCTTTGAGCAGTGAAAGGGTTAACAGCCTTTCTGAAGTCAATATTTGAGTTAATGTCTTTCACATTATTAGGCAGATGATTGTACAACTTGTTGCCATTGTAAATAATAGAGTCTTTAACTAGAGAGGATCTCGGAATTGATAAAGTAATGTTATTGCTTTGACGGGTGATGTAGTGGGATGGAGTAGGGTTGGTATTTCTTAGGTGTTTATGAATTAAACATGCTGTCTCCAGAATGTAAATGGAGATCACTGTTGGAATTCCATGAGCCATGCAGACTTGGATTAGGGGATAACGCTAATTGAACGTATTGTTATTTATGCACAAAATCATATTAGTGAATATCATTTTCAAACCAGCTATAATATCAGAGAAATCTATAAACATAAACCCATAATAGCCCCATTCTTCAGTTTATCGATGAATATTAACAATTACACATATAAATCAGTACAATTATATAACCTCTTGCCAAATAAATGGAAGAATTGGAGTCACAAGAAATTTATTACAAAAATTAAGTTTTCTGAAACAGGAAGTTTTTTATGAAGTCCAAGAATTTGTTGATTATTTTCAACACATCACTTATAACTGACTAGCTGCGTATAGTGTATTACATTATTATACTCTTCGCAAATACTAAAACAAAGAGTATATTGCATTACGTTTCTAAAACTGTAAATATCGCTCGCAGACAAAAAATGTTCATATCATTGTGTAAGTGAACGAATTGTGAACAACTTTCAAAATATCCGTCTATCCGTCCGTCCGTCTGTCACGTTTCTTGTAAGTACGATAACTCAAGAAAGACAAATCCGATTGTACTGAAATTTGGACAGTACCCAGTGAGAACACCATAGTTAAAAAAACGTTAAAATAACGTTGCTTTGGTTGAAATAACGTTTATGGTTAAAAAAACAACGTTTTTTTTTAAAACGCCTTTTCAACTGAACATTTTTTAAACGTTAATGTAACGGCACAAAATAACCTAATGTGTTAAAATTACTATTAAGAAACGTTAAACCAATATGTTGGGTTAACGTTTATCTTTAATGTCCTATAAACGACAAAAATCCTCTAAAAATAAATTGTCTGTGAAATTACAGCGTGATTTTCACGTTAACATATTACTATTGAACAATTTAATTTTTTACGTGTTTTTAATGTTACACATGAATGATAAATACACAATATGTTAAAAATAAACGTTACTGTAACGTTCAAAGTTAAGTGTTTATCAACGATTGTTTTAAACGTTTTAATTGCGTAAAATTTTACTGAATATATGGTTATAAACAACATATAAAAAACGTTTTCTTTATACGAGTTTTAAACGTAAGATATTAACGAAAAATGAATCATGCTTTAAGACATAACGTTATTTTAACGTATTCAGTGAATTATTAATTAACGTATATTTTTAATGTCCTAAAAACGACAAAAACTAACCAAAAATAAATTGTCTGTGAAATTCCAGCGTGATTTTCACGTTAACATATTACTGTTTAACAATTTAATTTTTTACGTGTTTTCAATGTTAGAAATGACATAACTTCTTTTAACATATTCCGTTGATTATCAAATAACGTGTATTTTTACAGTCCTAAAAACGACAAAAATTCGCTAAAAACAAATTATCTGTGAAATTCAAGCGTGATTTTCACGTATACCTACATATTAATGTTTAACAATTTAATTTTTTACGTGTTTCTAATGGTCGAAATGAGTGATAATACATGTGCTAAAAATGAACGTTACGGTAACGTTCAAAGTTAAATATTTATCAACGTTCGTTTTAAACGTTTTAATTGCGTAAAATTATACTGAATTTGAGGTTATAAAAATTAATCATTCCTTGACACATAACGTTATTTTAACTTATTCAGTGAATTTTCAAATAACATAAATTTTTAACTTTCTGAAAACGACAAGAATGCACTAAAAATAAATTTGCCGTGAAATTCAAACGCGATTTTCACATTAACATATTACTGTTTAACAATTTAATTTTTTACGTATTTTTAATGTAAGAAATTAATGATAAATATGCCATGTGTTAAGAATGGACGTTACTTTAACGTTGAAAGTTAAACGTCTATCAACGTTTGTTATCAACGTTCTAATTGGGTAAAAACCTATTGGTGACTATAACATTACAAATAACATATATATTGAAACGTTTTGTTTAGACGAGATTTAAAGATATTGATGAAAAATTAATCATGCGATAAAATATAACGTTATTTTAAGGTATTTAGTGAATTATTAAATAACGTTTATTCTAAGCGTTTTTGTTAACTGCAAAATTATACTGAAGATAAATTGTGAAAATCAAATGCAATTTTCACATTAATATATTAATTATTTAATTATTTAAATTTTTACGTGTTTTTAACGTAAGGAATTAATGAAAAATATGCCAGATCAATAAGCTAAACGTTATTTTAATGTTTAAAGATAAATGCTTACCAACGTTAGTTTTGAACGTTTTAATTGCGTAAATATTAACTGAAATGTAACATTATAAATTTAAAATGAATCATGCATTAAAACATTATAACGAATTCAGTTTATTATTAAATAGCGTTAATTTTTTACGTTCTGGAAACGACAAAAATCCACTAAAAATATATTTCCCGTAACAGTCGAATGTGATTTTCACATTAACATATTTCTGTTTAACAATTTAATTTTTTACGTATCTTTAATGTAAGAAATTAATGATAAATATACCATGTGTTAACATTGGACGTTACTTTAACGTTCAAAGTTAAGTGTTTACCGATGTTTGTTATGAACGTTCTAATTTCGTAAAATTTCACTGAATATAACGTTACAAATAACATTTGAAAAAACGTTTTGTTTAGACTAGTTTTAAATGTAAGAGATTATTAATGAATGATCTATAAGATATAACGTTATTTTTACATATTCAGTAAATTATTAAATAACGCTTATTCTAAGCATTTTTACTGACTGCAAAATTATACCAAAAATAAATTTGTGTGAAAATCATTTTTACGTTAACATATTAATTATTTAATGATTTAAATTTTTACGTGTTTTTGACGTAAGAAATGAATGACAAATATACCATATCTTAAAGCTATATATTATTTTAAAGTTTAAAGTTAAGTGTATTAAATTTTGAATGATAGACGTGTATGACCATTAATGAAACTAGTGTGATAAAATCACTCGGCTCCGCCTCCTGGTTAACTTCACATGCGTTTCATTATATAATGTTCATATCAAACTAGTATCATTAATAACTATTATATATTGAAGTTACATTATATACAACGTTAAAATAACTGATGCTTTCCACTTATTAAAATACACTGATGTTCTAAATCTACAGGTAAAATAAATGGTAGATGTTGACGTTTTTTTAACGTTTTTCTACGCATCTATCTTAATGCATAAAATTTGCCTACTTACCACGTAGTTGTTGCAGAAGTTATTTGTAGATGGCGACACATACAGACCACTGGCAATAATTTGTCATGCTTTAGCTTATGGTCTTATGAATTTATAGAAATTAAAAAACATAAATTGCAATGTTGAAATTCTTTCAGGGAACAACGGTTTATTTGGACGGATTTTATAAGGATCAGATTAAAGATCATTATTTTGTGGCTCGGCCGAGATAGCATAAAAGTTTTGTGCTATTTGTTCAATAGGTTAGGCACCCACCCAGGTTTTATGATAAAACCAGTGTGCTTAACCTATTAATCTATCTTCTACATGACGACTCGTCCTGTAACCCATCATCGTATTTGAAAATGGGGACCTCCTAGAGCCAGTTTAATTTCGTTTAATTAACTTCCATAATTAGTGAATATTTAACGTTATTTAAACCTTTAATAACGTTGATACCTACGTTAAATTGTAATTATATCACAATGATAAAATGACGTTAAAAAAACGTGATTATTTAAGTTGTATGCCTTTTATAAACCACCAATAATAAGGCTAATATCGACGTTAAATTATAGTGTTGCTACGATAAAAAATAACGTTAAAAGTTACGTTAAAAACAACGTTCTTTAGCAGGACATTTGTACGTAAAATTGACGGTACATTATAATGGTTATTCAACTAGAAGGTATATCGTTTTACTAACGCTAATATCAACGTTAAATTATAGTGGTATTACGATGAAAAAAAACCGTTAAAAGTTACGTTATGAACAACGTTGTTTAGCGGGACATTTGTACGTAATATCGGCGGTGCACTAAAATGGTTATTCAACGCATGGTTATCGTTATAAAAAACGTTTTTTTAACGAGTGTGTTCTCATTGGGTAAGTTAGTGTTAGCTAGAAGAAGAACCCTATTTTTTAACAAAATCGATCGGTAAATAAAAATGTTATTAATGATTTAAATTTAAAAAAAAAAATTAATTTTTATGTTTTTGTAATTAAATAGAAATCTGGGGGAATATTTCATTTTATTATCTAAATATTTATATACTTTACAAATATACATTTCATAATGTAATATACAACCGTGAAAATATGATTTTAGCTTGTGTCTTATAATGTAAAAATTTACATTTTTTTACGTGCAAGGTGGTGGAGTAGTTCTTACGCTTTTGACTCAGAATCCAAGGGTCCCGGGTTCCAAACCCAAATGGGGTTTGGTATAGTTTTTTTTTATTTTTACTTTATTTTACACCGAGTCTTTTACCAACTAAGTTCGTACTATAAAATTAAAAATGTCTAAAATTAACATTATTTACAAAAAACTGCGAAGAGTATCCTATAGAATGTGTAACAATTATATAAAATGTTCAGTGAACAGGCGAAGAGTACGTTTTTAGCTTGTTTTAAATTCATTTTAAATTAATTTTGTTAGGTACCATAGCTTAGGGGAGAGTGGGGTAATAAGAAATGTTTTAAAGCTGTAGCATTGATGTTTTTTTCCTACATAACGGGCGACCCAGGGTACCCAGAAAAAAATTATTGGCTCAATTATACAATAAATACGGTGTACAAAAAAAATCCAAATTTTACTCCAAAACATTTACCTTAATACCCCGAAGGGGGTAATAAGAAGCAATTTTTGTATTTCATGCATACTATCAATGAAGAATTGCTGGAATAAATAGATACACTATACATGTGTATCTTATTTCCCCAGAAAATTTTGGCGGACCTATAAAAATTTCTTTTTTTACTACAGGGTGATGAAAGTACATGGAAATAAATACACTGCCTAAAGTTTTTATGCAACTTTATATTTTTTAAAATAACGTCAACTGACAACTCAAAATTCTTATTTCTAGTCAAAATTAACATTCCCAAACTAAACATGTACAATTGTGATTTTTATAACAGTGATACTGTAATTTCTTTTTTTCCTTGCAAATAAGAGAGTTTTAATTCTAACTAGATCTGAGCGGCTTAAAATAAACGGTCCATTTCCATTTAAAGACAAAGGGTCGCACAAAGTGAAATATTTACTGTCTTCTTGCACTTTAACGACTTGTCCCACATACCAAGCGATGTTATAGTAAATGGCACAGTATCGTTCTGGTAGAATGGTATCTGTTCCGCTATCTTCTTGATCTTCGTTATGAATTGGTAAGAAATCGAAGTCAACGGCATTATCATCATCCGAGCAAAGAACCTTAGGGTCTAATTCTTCCTCACAAGGTCAATACCCTAAATGAGGGGTAGTAAGATATATGAGTATCTTATATCCCCAAGCATTTTCCTTATTGGGGGTAATAAGATACAAAATAACACTGTTATTTTTGTTACAGACAAATTTTTAAAAAAATACACCCGAAAGTCCCATCTTTGGCAAAGAAAATCATGTAAAAAAAATTAAGAATGTATAATGTGTGTTATGTAGAAAAAAAATTGTTTGTGTGAATACACTATTTTCACATGGTAAAGTTTCATACAAGCATATAGTGCTGAGAGAAAATAAACTTAAAAAAACACAGTACCGTTGATTATCATTTTGACAGTGATAGGCAAATAATGGGGCTAGCTCGTGGAATTTTTTCAATTTTTTTATTTAACAAACAAAAAAAAATAGTTTCTTATTACCCCACTCTCCCATACTTTTAATATTTAAATTTGTATGTTGTATTTTTTTGACGAGTGTATACATTGTATCTGTCTCACATGAACAAACTGTCTGTCTGTCTGGATCAAAAACGTCAAGTACTAGAGCAGGACTTACGGGGGACCAATCAGACAGACATTAGTCTAAACCTGGACAGTACCGCAACAGTGTTTCGAGCACCATATACTAGATGAATGCCCAGCCTCGGTGTATGGAAGGCTTTCATACTTATGGGGACCATTCGTGACCCCAGAAGATACACCGAGAAAATTAACCTAAAGAAAATCTTTGCTACCACTTTTTTTGCTATTAGAACATATATTTTTTTTATAACAGTAAACACTCTATGTTGCAGTTAAAAAAATCGGTATGCTGCGGCACTTTACAGTAACAGAAACATTTTTTGCTGAAATAATAAATAGTCTATACTGTAACACAATAAAATATTTGGTAAAACTTTAATTTACAATCACTAAATAATTTCTAACTACCATTGGAATGTACTTTGTTACTTCAGAAAGTCAAATTTTGTATAAATATTTTAACTGCAGTTGAAAACTTTATTATTGTTCCTAAAAAAAACTTAGTTGGTACAAAAGAGAATTCTTTAAAAAATTGAGCTAACGCATGCGCTTTGCGAAAGTAGACTCGGTTCTCGTCATAAGAGTGAAATTTTAATTTAGTCTTCTTATTGTTTTCTTTGGTTATGCTGCGCGGGCTGGAAGAATAATCTCATTATTGCATTATTCTCTCATTCCTCACAATACAATCATATTTGTATTGGGGCCACTACTGACCAGAGTAGCATACCTATAGTACGTGCCACGTGGTGTGGTGCGGTATACGTCCTTATCTTTGGGTACATGCCGTGTGCCGTGTACAAAGTTATAGCAACCTGAGGCCGAGATTTTCAATGCAAATTTAAGCACTTTATCCTATAGATAAATTAGCTAGAAGTTTAGAATGTGAAGAAAAATATTAAAGTGTTTAATAAAAGCACATTCGAAACTTCTAGCTAATTTATCTGTAGGTTAAAGTGTTTAAACTTCCATTGAAAAACTAGGCCTCAGGTTGCTATAACTTTGAGATGAACTGTACACAAATTATGTATTAATTAGTGGTGAAGATATATTTTGTGATTAGTGATTACTGATTAGTGGTGCAAAGCCTTTCGATTCCAATTATTTTCAAGTTGTAGTTATCGTTATCCGTGCTTTGGCAAAATTTCTAGTATGAAAATGACATATTTATTTATCAAAATGTTGTTTCAAAAAGTTTTATAGTTTTAATGAGCATTTATTTTCCTTTCTTGTGGAAATCACTGACATAGAGAGTTGCATTTTCTTTCGAGATTTGAAAATTTATGATACGTACGTTATAATTACACGAAATGCAAATAATTATGTATCAGTATGATTACGTTAAGAAACGTGAAACTGATTTCATTTATTTATTTTCTGTCAAGAATTTTCAATTTTCATCTGGCAATGTTCATTCGTCCTTTGGAAAAATTTTTAGTATAATTGAGGAGCTTCCAGTAGAAAGAGACTAAGTGCCAAAAGTAAAATTTAAACAGCTTCCTTTAGTGGCAACTAACCGCTTTCTGCATATTAGTAGGTGGTATGTAGACATTTTTGATTCCAATAACTTAGAAATTTTACTTTCGGCACTTAGCCCCCTTCTACCGGAAACTCCTCAATTACATATTATTTATTTATCAAAATGTTGTTTCAAAAAGCATTTCTTTTCTTTTGTTGTGGAAATCACTGACATATAGAGTTGCATTTTCAGTAGGTGCCTATAGGTTAATAAATGTTAAACTGGCTTTATTTTTTTTGCATTATATACAGCAATGCATTTTTAAATAAACGACGCGGACATTAAAAAACGTTTATATGATTATAAAACCACTTTTTCCTTGTCCTGAAAAAATGAATCATGCACCTAGCTAATTTTGTCTATTTAATTTAGAAGACCTTGTACAGGCTTTTCAGGATTAACCATCAAATTTTAAATTTGGATGGGATACCTCAAAATATGAAAAAAAATCCTTTATGTATGAAGGTATGTTCAGAAATGCAACGTTGAAGAATTATACACAAAAATGGCAGCTAAAAATTTTGAAATGGTGTATAACTCCTTCATGAGGCATTTTCGGATACCTATTATACCTAGGAAATATTTTTCATATTTAGAAATACCGGTTAATCCTGAAACACCCTGTATAATGGCAATAAAAATCTTACTAGGGTAGCAAAACTATTTTATAATGCCACAAAGTTACTTTATAGTAACAGTAAACTACTTTACGACTATAGGCAAATCAATCTACAGTGACTCCAAGTCTCTTTTTTGTGGTAGTGAAGTCAATTTATATTCCTTGCAAGTTACTTTATACTGACAGAAATATATTTTGCCAACAACAGCAATTGCTCCTTAACAATAGTAGCAATGTTATCTTCCTGGATCAGAAAAGTTATTTTTTATGAAATAAGTACACTGTGGTTGTAAAGTACTGCCAGCAAATTAAAATTTTCTGCTACAGCACAGTACTACACTGGCGCCTATGTTATTAGAGTTTTCTGCTACTACAGCTTATTTTTTCGCTATGATGATGAAAAAATTTTCTCGGTGTATAACCAGAGCTCCCGTTGACCGCACATTCACCTTTTGGGGAGAACGGGACTAATGGGATAACGAGACTATAGGGTACAAAACTTAAGCCTCAGTACGGCGGGGCTTCAGCACCGAAACCCATAAAGAAAAAAAAATAATTTTTTTTTTATCAGACTTATACAATATGTCTGTTTAATACACACAGATGCCTATTTAACAAGAATATACTTTTAGTGTTCAATATACCGTGTGTGTAGTCCCGGGCTAGGCATTGGGAGTAAGAATTACATCGCGTGTGCCAGCTGGCTGAAATGAAATAACAGAGCTGGAATGCTCCATCGACGGACGAATTTACGGCTGCCGATGTTGTCACATTTCTCGCGCTATGTGAATGTACATGCCTAATGGGAAATTACATGCACGGTATCATAATTTATTGTATTTTATTAAATGCTCTGTGAGTACATCTCTGTTATTGCTGAAAAATTCCGTTCTGTGGTCATGGTTAAAAGACTAGAATTTTGTCCATTTTCGTTTAATCTAGTAACATTAATTTTTGGTTTTCAATAATACACACTTACTGTTTCTTTGCACATGCATTTATAAGGTAGCGAAAACATTATAAGTAAGCTAAAGGGCATCTAATCCAATAAAAAACAATTCTTACTTAGGTAATAACAGTCTTGGAGGGAAAAAAGATGGGGCCGTTATCATCGCAACATTATGTAAGCTCATCCTGTTTTGCTTTTCATGGTTGGTTATATTTAAAAAGAACTCCAACAGCAATCTGTACGTGTTTCTGTGCTCGATTGGAAGCATGAGAACTAGCAAATTTAAGGCTTTTACCTTGTCCTCTGTATTTGGAATTGCTGAAAGAAAAATAAAACATTTTGTTAGTTGCACTACTGGAATAGTTGGTTGTGTATGTATGTAACATGTATCATAGAATCATTATAGCATAGTGTAATTCAATCTCTCTTTCACCCAGAGGTGCTTAAGGCAATTGAGTGGGTGAATGGTTGGTCGAATGAGTGAGTGAGTTCTCCAAGTCTTGATGTTGATCTTGGAGTTCCACAAGAAAGCATTTTAGGACCTCTTTTATTTATTATTTATATCACTGACATAAATTACCAGCTTAACTGTGATTTTTTCAATTTGTATGCAGATGAATTTTATTAGCTGTCTGTGGACGCAATGAATAATATTTTTTAAGGGAATTCGTGACTTTAATAACTTGAAACAAATTAAAGACGGTGGGTCTTTTAAATATTTTTAAAACATGAATTTACAATCTACCTAAGAAATACTGACTGATTTTATATTCTACACGATTCAAGCATTTTATTTTTTGACTAGGCAAATGTGTATGTATTTTTATCTATTTATTTATACAGGGTGTGGCAATAGGGCGTCGGATTTCGATAACTCGAGTTCTATGATGGCTATAAATTTAAAATATATATATACGTAAACTAGATAAAAAAAGTCTATAACCAGAAATTATTTTCGAATATACAGGGAAAGCCAAGACGATTCTACACCTGTAACTACCTATCTATCTATCTACGTAAGTAAAAAAGTCTAAGGAACTGAATTTCACCCACTTCTAATAGGGAACTTGCACATTTTTTTTATTGCATAAAAATGTTCAAATATGTAAGAAAATAGGATATGCAAAATATAACGCCTTAAATGTAAGTAATTAATTTGTTATAAATAATTAAAGTTCCACGCACAGCAAACCATTTGAAAACAGTGCCTAAGTGTGTGACGTCACGGTGCACGACGCTGATAATGTTGCGGTAAGATAGGTGGGTAGTACACTAGCAGCGTATTTATATTATAGAAATAATGTTGAATAGATACTTTCAATAATGGAAAATATGTCAACCTATTTTAAATACTGTATTGTACCATTGTGTAAAGGAACGCCTAATAATAGTAGTTTGTGCAACAAGAGTGGATATGATATCCATATCGCACGATAAAGAAGAAGATAATCCACTCGAGTTGTACAGTATACTTTTTCTACGACCAGCTTAAAAAAACTACAAAATTTATTAAACATTAATATATTACACAAATACACACTGACAGATGCTTTGACAGCTTACGCACTAATTTGATTTTAAAACAAATAGTTGTCTGTGTACTTAATACACGAACTGTGATTGGTCGGTTTCATTTCATATCCATCCTAGAACTGATATGAAATCTATCCATTCAGTTAACTTGAATTGCCTACTTATCCATTCTACAGACTGTACAGAAAACAGCGAATTTACATAGGGGAGTAGAAAAAATATTTATACGGTTACCACAAGATAGTCGTCGGGCCAAATGATTAAAAGCTTGCAGAAGGAATAATGAAAAAGATATTTCACAAAAAAGTGTCCATGTGTGTGTAGTAGATCATTTCAGTGTAAGTGTATACAAAATTAATTATTTATATGCTTGTTGGTGAATAAATGCGTTTTGATTTTCAGTTTCATAAGTATTTATAAAGTAAATTAAATTAAAGGGAAATAAATACCTTGTTTTTGAATAAATAGAAATTTTTAAAAATACGTATTTTATATGGTTTTTGATTATACTTCCTTCCTCTTTAGAAGTGTATATATATTATTGGTAGCTGTGACAAATTAAATATAAAGAGAATAGGGCCTAAAATGGTATGATCTTAAAAAAAATCGATTTTCTTTAAATGGTTATTAGATTTTTCGCAATTTGATCGGCACATTTCTAAAACCGTAAATATAACTCGTACGGGAAAAAAATCATATTATTGTGTTAGTGATTGAATTCTGAACAACTTTCAAAATGTCCGTCTGTCTGTCCGGGCGTCACGTTTGTTGTAAGCACGATAACTCAAGAACGGAAAGTTGTATCGTATTGAAATTTGCACAGTAAGTTAGTGTTAGCTAGAGGAAGAACCTTATTTTTAAAAAATCGATCAGTAAATATAAAAGTTATGAAATATTTTATTAAAAAAAATATACATGAAGACTGCTTTAACATTTGATAAGATTCTACAGACACAAAAATACTGCATAATATGCCGACGAGCGTTCCGCCAATCAATATAGCATCATCAGGAGATAATTAACATAATATAGTAATTACACTAAAAAAATTACTTATTTTCAACAAACTGCGAAGGGTATACCATAGAAAATTCAATAATCTGGCGAAGAGTATAATGTTTACTCTAGTTTGTTATTTCAGACGTTTTAAAAATAATGCAAAAGGTGCAATATATTGGTTATATTTGGCGTGTTTTTTTGTAAGTTTGTAGGTATTGCGAAAAATTCACCAAAACTATTTTTCTCGCTAAAATATCGAGAAACAAAGTATAAGCGAAAATAATCCGGTCTGTGTGCATTTTACTATATACATAATATATTATATAAATGTTCGGATTGCTCTCGAGCAAAATTCACCTAAGCAAGCGGTTCGAATATTAATTAATGTATTCTGATGCGCTTAATGCTTAATATTTTCTTTCTTTTTTTTTAACCTTCTGTAGCAACGTACGCCTATGATATAGATAAAAATTTGTATATAAAAATGTGACCTCTTCTGGATACGTAATATGTGCCAAATATGAATAATCATGGATAATTAGTTGGCCCGTCTTAATTGGGACACCCTATATAGCAAGACTCTTATCTTCCAAATAAACATGTTGCTTTTAACAATTTTGAATATGTTTTTTTGTGAAATATACGTGTTATTACAATGTCACCTTATGTTTTTTAGTACTATTTCCCTATTTAAATTTTATGCAAGTTCCCTATTGTATCATCATGAAACTTGGCAATTGTATGTAGCTCTGTTGACAATACATATAGAATACTGAATATTATAATATGTTCAAAATGGCCGCCGCCCCAAGATGGCGGATAATCATTTTCTTTACAACCCCCTTGATATGGGTATCAAAAGAAAGGGCTTGGAAAGGGCTTGATAAGTAGAAAACAAATATGTAATCAAAACTTAAAAATTCAAAATGGCGGCGTCAACATGGCGGATAGGTTTTATTAATTATCGTCGGATTCAACTGAAAATCGGTATCTGTGGGTTATCGAGGTTGCAGATTACAATTATCCGGTCCAAATTTAACAATTCAAAATGGTGGCGTCAAAATGGCGGAATCTGTTTTGTAATTTACGGTCTGATTCGTATGAAAATCGATATTTGGGGATTTTCGAGGTCGCAGATTATAAAAATTTCTTTACATAAATGTCGAAAGTGCCAAAATTCTCTCTTTAAATATAAGACTAAAAAGTAAAAAATAAATTAATAGTTTAAAAAACTAAAAAAAAAATACTCTTTTATAAATATTGCACCAAAAAAGAAAAAATAATCATCGAACCTGTTCTCTCTGTCTACCCCGTAAGGGCCTTAGTGTAAGCCGTGTTTGTAATTAAGTATAATATTTGAGTATAAAAGCATGGGGCACTTTTCCTTTAATCTAATGATGTCTTCTGCGGATTAATTATCGAACCTGTTCGAAATAGCTTTCGAAAAACGCCCCACGCTTTTATATTCAAATATTATACTTAATTACAAACACGGCTTATACTAAGGCGCTTACGGGGTAGACAGAGAGAACAGGTTCGATGATTGTCTTTTTTGCCTTTTTTGTTTTTTAAACTATTAATTTATTTTTAGACGGAATGCCATGTATAGTAGTACATTTTTTGAAGCCACTTTTTAGACTCCTTTCACTCCTATATCATTATTGACTATCTTCTAACCACTTGGATGTTAATGATGATTTTTTTGTTGAAATAATGCCATCTGCAGATGCATATTGAAAAAATCACTATAGTCACAATTATATTATTTATTATATATAGGCAAACAAATATGCAGCTCTCCACTTCTGAAAACATCTTTCCAAAATAATTTCCTCTAGTACTTACCACTAGTTTTATAAAACATATCGAACAGCTCCATGGTAAAAATAGGATCAGGTAAATCTCTCAGTAGCTTTTTAAGTACTCCAGTAAGTTCATGTACAGTTGCTTGACATAGCAAATTTTCCACATCTCTTCGGTTGTTAAAAAATTTGCTTTCGATTTCACTACACAATACCTCTAACTTTTGTTTTTGTCCAGCTACTCGGAGTATACCATCTTCAGCGATACATCTTGTATTTAGCTGATTTAAAATGCTTTGAAATATTTCAGGCACCATGGAATTATCTGTTGGTCTCGGCATATCACGCATGACTAGGGTAGACAAATTTACCCCAAACACATTACCACCTAAAATAACAAATTGGAAATGTAGTATCACAGTGTTCGTTTCCCAGGTATTATTATTTTTTATACAGGGTGGGCCAAAATAAATTTCACCTCTAGATTTGAGCTTGCAACTTTTTTATTTGACTTGACCTTAAATATCAGTTTTTTGCAAACGTACATACCCTTTTATCCATACATTATTTCGCGGTATTAGTCAAACAAAACTTCCATACATAAGAAATTACCTAGTTTTTTAATTTATATTGACGTTATACTTCTGAACACCAAAATGAATTTACCATATATTAATTTTCTGAAATTAAAATAAACTAAAACTTTCGCATTCAAGTTAGAAATTGAATGATCAAAAATGATACTTCGGCTACTGCTTTGGAATTACTTGCTACACTGACCTAACACGTTAACACAACATGACTTTAGCTTTAATTTAAGTTTCATATGAAAAAAATTGAATAAACAAATATATTATAAAAGAAAATCCAGGAGTGTAATTGTTGTTGGCCGACCCTGTGATTCCACTGATACAAAGACGGTACCTTTGTTTTTACTACTGGCCTTCCTTTTTAAATAACTTATTTTATACTGATCAAATATGGCAACTAATTCCACATATAAAAGTGGTTTTAAATACTGATATTCACTATCACTTAATTCATCAATACTGATTCCTTCCTCAGGCTCCCACTTCTGAAATAAAAGAAATACTAATACAAAAGTTTCATGTTGGTTAAAATAAACTTCGTTAAAGCCAGCATGAATTTGCAAGAGTTATTTCAGGAAGACGATATTTACCACAACATATACAGGTGTCCCCGGATGGAGTTGACAAGAGGAAAAACATCTCTATTATTGATTTTACGACAAAAAGTCATTATTAATAAAAAATTCTGCTTGTCGAGAAAATGAATTTACTATATAAAAATCTTAGATCAGATGTACCGAGTGTTAATAAATTAAGAAAACATCAAAATGCCTCAAGAGAGAAGTACCTTCAGTTATTATTTTGGACAAAATGTTTATAAAACAAAATGTTTATAAAATAAAGCCTAAATACAAATTATGAAGTCTGTATTTTGACTTTTATGTTTTTAGTGTGTTTATCTTTTTACATTGAATTTATTAATATGAATAAGAATTCAAATTAAGAAACAGGGGGTGCTGTCGATAATATTGAACTGACAAACGTCATTGTGACATTGTGTAGAATATTGCTATCTTACATCTGCATTTATTAGTGTTCTGTTGATCATTTAAAAAATGTTTAACAAACAAGAAAGAATTTATTTAATCAAATGTTATGGGATTGGAGACGTCTCTTATCGATATGCAATTAACCTTTTCCACCAAAAGTTGCCTAACACAGCGGTATCGCACCAATCACTGCGCAAACTTTTAAAAAAATTCAATGAAACTGGATCTGTATCGGATGTCAAAAAACCTAAGAAGAAGTACAATGAAGACGATGCGGCAACATTTTTGACAATAAATTCAGTAATAGAAAACACGAAATTATCTTTACGAAAACGCTCACAAAGACGTAAGTAAAAGTCATTTACAGAGAATTTATATGGAAAACGAAGTTCGACCATTTAAGCCAAGGTTCAGACATACACTTGAAAATGGAGATGAAGAGAAGTTATTGGATTTTTGTTTATGGGTCGGTGAGAATTACCTCATAGATAGAAGTTTTCACAGAATGTTTTTTTTTACTGACGAAGCAACATTTTGTACCTATGGCCACGTTTCATCACAAAACAGTCGTTATTGGGCTTTTGAAAAACCAAACAATGTCATTCACAAACAAAGTCAACGTTATAAAAAAGTGAATGTATGGTGTGGGATTTTTTATGATCGAATCGTTGGTCCATATTTCTTAGAAGAAAATTTAAATCAGCATGTTTATTTGGACCTTTTGAAAAACTTTGTATTGTCATTTATAAACACTCTGCAACCGGAAGTAAGGCGTAACATTTTTTGGCAGCAAGACGGTTGCCCAGCTCATTCCTCAGTTTTGGTACGGCAGTGGTTGACAGATCACTTCGGAGCCAGATGGATGGGAAGATATGCTCCAATTAATTTTTCTGCAAAAGCACCAGACCTTACACCAATGGATTTTTTTCTGTGGGGTGTTTTAAAACAGAAAGTTTATGCAGATGACCTGCCGCATGATCGAGAAACACTAAAAGCACGAATACAAGGCGTGGTGAAGGAAGTGAATGTACCCTCAACCATTCGTAAGGTCTATGGTGATTTTATTTTAAAAGGATGGAGAAATGTGTTGAGGCTGGAGGAGGCTATGTAGAATACATTATGTTTCCACAATCGTTGAAGTTAATGTTATTATGTTATGTTAATGTTTGAAAAAAAATGTAAGTTGACATGAATGTAAGTCAAAATTTAGACTTCATAATTTGTATTTAGGCTTTATTTTGGATTATAAACAACTTTGTTTTATAAACATTTTGTCCAAAATAATAAATAAAGGTACTTCTCTCTTCAGGCATTTTGATGTGTTCTTAATTTATTAACACCCGGTACATCTGATCTAAGATTTCTATATGGTAAATTCATTTTTTCGACAAGCAGAATTTTTTATAAAGAATGACTTTTCGTCGTAAAATCAATAATAGAGATGTTTTTCCTCTCTTCAACTCCATCCGGGAACACACTGTATATTAAAATCAAAATAGACTGTTTTATAATGACTGTTATGCCTAAACTGACTATCATTGAAAGAAATTCTTACCTCGGTATTCACTGCACTCAGTGGACTACTGTCGTTTTTCTTAAGTAAACCTTCAAAACTAACGACATCATTCTCATTGGTATCATTGTTATGTATGTAAATCTTACTGCAATTATTACTAGTATTTATTGTTATATTATTATGGCTTCGAGACAGTTGGTTATGAAGGTTTGTCGAGTTGGTCCTAAAATATCAAATAGGTCAGAATTTGGTCATAGAAAAACGTTATTTCATTAAAGGTTGATCTAGCACACCTTACAAGAGTCTAATCAGTCAGTACACATTTTCAAAGCATATTTACAATGCATAGAAACAGTTTTTTTGTGTTTCTTATTGGTATGCTCTGCCACATTTTCTTCTATACACAGGGCCGGCCTGTCCATATAGGCAAACAAACAAGACGATGGCCTAGGGCGCTCGAATTTGGGAGACGGCATGGCGAGGGTACGGGATGGGCTGACAGCGACCACAACACCGGAGCGGTCAGCAGTGCGTTATAGCAATACACACAACAAGCGGGGATTTCCAGTTCGCCTAGAGCGCCGAGTTTGGTTGGGCCGGCCCTGTCTATACAATGTCCATGTAGTCCAAAGGAGCAGTTAGAGGGTGTTTTTTTGACAAATAATGAATAAGAACAAAAATATAAAAATGACGTATTTTGCTGACGTTTCGGAAACCGAATCTGTTTCCTTTCTCAAAGAGTATTATAAGTGTTTGTATGCTGTATATATTAAACACACAGCTTTAAGAATATACTTGTTATAATCTATATCTTTCTTAAAAAGAGATGAAAATATTAAAATTTTGCCAGCAAAGGTAATGCCATGGTTGTTATAGATAAAAATGTATATGATACTAAAGTCATGACGTTAATCAAAGAAGGACCTTACTCAAAATTAGGCAGAGATCCCACAAAATCAATTGCGAGCAAAATTTATAGAACTCTATTCAAGTACAAAAATGAATTTAATAAATTTGAACGAAGTAAGCTCACACCGCATCATAACAAGCCACCTCATTTTTATGGCTTTTCAAAAGTACATAATCAAAATATTCCTTTAAGATCTATTGTTAGTTCCATTAATTCACCATGCCATAATTTGGCAAAGTTTTTACTTAATATTCTCAATCCATTATCTGGAAATACCGACTCATATATTAAAAATAGTAGACACTTTATCAAAAAGATTTATGAAAACAATATTCATGATACACATCTGATGGTTAGTTTTGATGTAGTTAGCCTCTTTCTAATGTCCCAGTAGACAAAACTTTAAAAATAATCAAGGACAAATTGTTGAATGATAATAATTTGGAAGCTAGATCTAAATTAACTGTTAATTCCTTAATGGAACTAACAAAGTGTATAGAAACTACTTATTTTCAGTTGGAAGGTAATTTCTATCAACAAGACTTTGGTATGGCAATGGGGGGTCTCCGTTGTCGTCAATTTTAAGTAATATATTTATGGAGGACTGAAACTAGACATGTACAAAATTGTATATATAAACCGGTTAGTTGACAATATCTTTGCAATTTGGCTCCATGGAGTCGATTTGCTCGACAATTTTTTAGAAAATATAAATAATAAGGAACTCTCTATTAAATTTACATTAGAAGTAGAAAGTAAAAATGAACTACCATTTTTAGATGTTTTAATTAAAAGAGTAAATAATATAGTTGAAACAAGCGTTTATTGAAAACCAACACACACCAACAGGTATTTGAATTTTAACTCAAATCAGTTGATGCATGTTAAAAAGGGTGTAATAAAATGTTTATATGATAGGGCCAAAATAATTTCTTCTAATGATGAAATATTAGAAAATGAGAAACGCTTTATAGAAGAGGTTCTTATAAACAATCAATACCCTGAAGCCTTTGTTGATAGAACTTTCACATCTATAGAAAATAATAAAGGTACACACCATTAATATCTTATATATACAGCTGAAAAGCTGCGTCGTGCAGGCAACAGATTTGATAGGACGATATTTCAAATGGGCAATACGTTGAGATCTATTTTAACAGAAACAAAACTGCTAAATCGTGAACAAAATTCAAAAAACTGCATTTATAGTATTCCATGAGAGTGTAATGAACATTATGTGGGTGAGTCATCCAGATCATTTAGTGTTAGATTATTTAATGTTAGACCATTTAGTGTTAGATTTGCGAACACGCTTGGGAGAACGGACATAGAATAAACTGTTAGTTGGCAAAAATTTTAACAAGACAGATAGCAAGAAAAGAAAAATTAAAGAATCAGCTATAATATTATTAAATGAGGAAAAATGCATGTCGAATTGTTCAGTAGATGTTTGCATAACCTGGTTGCCGATTTTAAAAGAAGAACTTAAACAAACTGAACATTATTTAAAATAAAGCTATCAACTAGATGTATCAACAGTTCTGTGTAAGCAGTATCTATGGATACTGAATATAACAAATATATTCTTAAAGCTGTGTATTTAATATACACAGCATACAAACACTTATAATACGCTTTGAGAAAGGAAACAGATTTGGTTTCCGAAACATCAGCAGGCGTAGAGGTTATTTTCCAGTAAAATACTTTTGTAGATTTCACGGACATTGTATAGAAGAAAATATATGTGGCAGAGCATCCCAATAAGAAACACAGAAAAAATAAGAAAATGCCACAACCAACATTTAGACAATATATTTTTTTTATATTATAAACGTGTTTGTAGATAATAGACAAATAAATATTAATGTTAATCTATTATCCCATCAATTAATGAATAATACGGTTAGCATAAATCCCTTTGTAGTATCAGTTAAAATGTAACATTTTTAATATAAGCTTATTATTTGGATTTATATGCGACGTTTTATGGCAATGTACTTTGATCAAAAACCATAAAGATTGTAAAAAACAGAACAATATAATGCTGCTTTTTAATAATCGAATCCTGAATAATAATAAGTACCGAGAGAGGGGAAAAGAGTAGTGGGGATTTAAAAAGGGTAAAGTAGATATAGAGTGCACTTAATCAAGATGAATGAAAATGACGACGATCTTCAAATAACTAGAAAGAAGTTAAGGGAGAAATGGGTGTCAGCTGCAGAAAACAAAACAGAAAATCACTTTTCGTTGAAAAATAAATTGAATTCCAAATAAAATTATATAAAAAAAATATTTTTAAGAAAAAGCTTTTATTTGAAAAAAACTACTAAAAAGTAAAAATAATTTTTTTAAAATTCATACACCTGGAAACCAAATGCTTTGGGGGCGGTCATATAGCACTATTGCATAGTTAATTTGCTCAATTGACCGCCCCATAAGGCGACCAGAATACTGAGTATGAAACTTGCGGAATCATGAGATTCCGATTAACACAGTTGTTTTGATCTTCCAAACGAGAACTTCAGGGATTAAGACTAGCAACAAGTCCTTACATCAATAAAATGCAATTAGTTCAAAGAATACCGTTTATTTAAGTTTAAAACAAAACAGTTATATTATGCAAAATGACATAATGTCAAAGAATCACGCCTCCCCAACTAAGGCAAATTACTTTTAACCATACAAATGAGAGCGTACGCTAACAATCGATTTAGTCAAAAAGATCCATTCAACTTCGTCAGAATTTATTGCAAGCCTTTTAAAAAGAATTTAAAAATTTTTGTAATTTTGGTAATTATGGCTGACTGAAAATAATGTAAATGTAATGTAATGCAATATTTTACTAAAGAATTTTGGTTCGCTTATGATTAGCTTAAAGATTCTATTTAACATGATTTTATCATCCACAGAACGGAGTTCAACTAATACATAACTAAGTTTGCTAACGTTCGGCCAGTCTTACGACGTACTAGTCCCCATGCAGGTTCAATATAGGAAAAATGACACCGATTCAATTCGGAGAGGTTCTACAACAAGTTCACGATAAAATCTTACCTATTTTTTTATAAATATGCGTACAGGGGGTTTAATGGAAATGTTTTCTTATCTCCCATCCAAATCTGTAGAAATATACAGGGTGCTGTATTTAAAATAACAAAGTTGGTGTCGACTAACCTTGCATGCCAAAAAAAGTAACTTCACAAATAGAAAACTACGGGTCCAAGCAGGTCCTTTCAATGGTTTTATTATACTTGGAAATCTCTATGTATGTATGTATGTATGTATTATGTAGGTATCAAATTTAGTGATTGAAATTTCACTCACTTCCCATTATCCGATCGAGCTAAAGTTTTGCACACAGCTTTTGTTTTGATGACTTTACAATAATATACAGAGTGACCCATTTAAAAGCGGGGCACCTCTCTAAAATTTGTATTTATTGTGCGATTTGAATCAAATTTTACTCAAGTATAGAACGAATTAGGATCGAATTGTGACCAGAAAAACATTCGCCTCCTACAAATGTAAAGCCACCTACGGTACCAAAATATGCGGAAAAAATCAAGAAATGTTATTAGGCATTTTATTATCGAAAAATTTTGTTAATGAAACTTATTCAGAATTGTCCAAAAACCTTAAGTCCAAAATTTAATAAAAATGAAAAAGTCGAAAAATTGAAATTTTAAAAATAATTATTTAAAAAAAAAACTGCAAATTACTTGACAACTACCTGGCAGCTTGGGTTTAATTTCAAACAAAATTGTCACAGTACAGTTTTCTAAACAAAAAAACCCAATAAAATGATATTTTCGGACTTGGATATTATTTTAATCAAAATTTCAATATTTTTTAATCTAGATTAAATTTTGGACTTAAAGTTTTTGAACAATTCCGAACAAGTTTCGTTAACAAAATTTTCCGATAATAAAATGCCTAATATCATTTCTTGTTCTTTTCCGCTTATTTTGGTACCGTAGGTGGCTTTGCATTTGTAGGAGGCGAATGTTTTTCTGGTCATAATTAGATCCTAATTTGTTCTATACTTGAGTAAAATTTGATTCAAATCGCACAATAAATAAAAATTTTAGAGAGGTGCCCCGCTTTTAAATGGGTCACTCTGTATATGGTACTAAAGTGTGTTTTTTAGTTTTAACAATATAATTTTTAGTTTTTTTTTATCGCATAGTGTATTCACCCATACTTGTTACAATGTCATTGTAAACCCAATTAAGACTATAAAAAGTTGTATGGGTAATCTGTTGTCGACGGAATCGTTGCAAATTCAAGGCATAGAATCCTTAGGTCATTCTCAATGAAAACTGTTATGGATAAAGTTCCAAAATGTCTTCATTTTAAAAATACAGCAGGTCGAAGCTCCAAAATTCAAAATTTGAAGAACGCGATTTGACATATTTTTAATCGAAACAGACTTATGTATTGATTTATATGAAGCAGTTACATGGATAATATATTGTGTACTTATGTAAATAAATATTACTTTACTTACTTATTACTTTTGCCCTTACTTATATACCAGTAGGATACAATAGGCGCAAAAGTTATAACAATTTAATTTTAATTTATAAATATGGTTTTTTACACGACTTCTTGAACTATGTAATTCTTACATAAATTCATAAACTGCAAAATAATTGACTTTTTTTAAAGATTTATTTTATGCTATTAAATAAATACATGTAAAAACTAATAATCTATTTAGAGAAATAAATATATAAATTAAATAATATTATTATGCTTTATTTTTATTACTATAGCAAAATGATGTGAATTTGTCCTGTGGTTTTTAAATATTATGCAATAAAAATGTCAATTTTACTTTAAAATGCCGAAATCCCATTTTTTAAGCTAAAGACTTTTGTGGCCTAGAATTATTAAAACAGAAGGAAAAACGTATATTTATTTTCTGAGGTCCAACAAAAATTTCTATTATGCATGCAAACTTTTTTAATTTTTAGTAACTTTTATAAATATATTATCAGGAACACGAATCATACGATCTCGTTTGTATTTTGTTTGTTTTGCTGATTTCCATTGGAATAAAAATAGGATTCTTATTATTTGCATAAAAATCTTTTATTTGTTTATATGAATATTAGAATAATGTATTTTTCTATGTTACACTGTACATCAGTATTATATTCTTAAAGCAAATTAAATATTAAAAGTATTTACAGTTTCGTTAAAAAATACGTAAAATCGCGTTTTTAAAATTTTGAATTTTGAAGTTTCGACCTGCTGTATTTCTAAAATAGACATTTTGGAACTTTATCCATAACAGTTTTCATTGAGAATGACCTAACGATTCTATGCCTTAAATTTGCAAAGATTTCATCGACAACAAATTACCCATGCATTTGGTGCGGGGTCCTTTAAAAAGAACTTTTTAAAAAGAATGGTTTTATTTTAAAACCAAATTGCACTAAAAAGTAGGTCTGATTAGACGAAGTAATATTTTATGACCTCTCAACGGTTTTCTATTTACAAAGTTGAAAAAAAATTTTTTTCTATTTTTTAGTGCAATTCGGTTTTAAAATGTTTTTAAAAGTTTCTTTTTAAATTTATTTTTCAGAAAGAAAATAAATATGATTTCATTTCTTGTCATCGTGAACTCATTGTAATTACTGTCTATCACACTATTTTCTCTTAATAAGAAGACTATAACATGAAAAATATTATACTTGAAATTTTGTACCTGAAATCTTCCGCTGTGTTATGGCTTTTCAGTGGCTGAAGATGAACTTCTGTTGTGGGGTCACTGCCACTTCTTTCTCTTTGGGGTGGTCTAGGAAGCGTTCCGTTTTCAGTTAAAGCTTGATAACCCTTCAAAATAACGTTCTCAGATCCTAAATGAGCTACATCACCTTTATCAGTCCTGCTAAATTTTTTGTTTTGCAGCGGTTCACTTGTAGTCCATTTGATCTTCGTTTTGAATCCGATTTGCCCATGATCCAAGGGACTAGATATAAAAAAAATTATTAATTCTTTAGAAACAATTAGTTTGTTAGAACAAGTGCCATATTTATGTTCACTATATTATGCGACTTACTTTCCCATCTACTTAAACCGTAAGTATCACGCAAAAAATAGAATAGTATTTCGAATTCAAAAAAGTGATTTTTAAAAGATGTCTGTCTGTGGTCACACCTAGAACCTTGGATTGATTCTACTCAAAGGGTCTCGCCGATTAAGTATATGGGATTGGGCCCAGCAGCTTATTGATTCACATGAATGTTGCTTATGACAAGCAATGCTCAATAAAATATATAATAAACCTCTATCCCCTATATTATCAGAGTTATGGGGATAACAACCAACTTTGAAAACTCAACTCAAAAAAAATGTTTGGTACAAAAGTTATGTAATTTTTTTTGTAGAATCAGAATCCGCGATCAAAAATGGAGAGTGCCATTAAAAATTCAAAAGTTAGCCCCACCCCCCGCTCATTGGGGGGGGGGGGGGGGGGGGTGGAAAACTGTTATGCCCAAAAGATGTCCCCTCTGAACGGAACAACTTTTGTCTCAAACATTTTTCGCTGGTATCCCTCCTGGGGAGATATTACCTTGGATTAATTAAAATGGCCCAACCATTATCTAATAAAATCAATGCTTCTTAAGCAAAAAAAAAATAATTGAGAGCCAAGCTAAAAGTAGTAATATATTTTTTCGATTATTAGCTTCCAAGTGAGTAGGAATTAAGTGGTCTAGGTCTTTGCACTAAATTTTTTTTTGTGTGCCTGTGTTCATTACCGAGTAGGGTGCCCCTTATTTTTGAAGTTTTAATTTTTGGGAAGTGCCCGGCGGAATTTTGTTCCATTATATTTAAAATAAATCCCCACCAATTGTCAGCTTAATGGAATATAAGTAACACGTCGCGCTCGTGGCGTAAAATTTTCAAAAATTAAAAATTCATTTTTTATCGATTTTGTTTTATTTTTAGCTCTATATCGTCTTTTAAAATTGGTTTACTTTTTGGAAATCATAAATATATGTTAAGTTATTAATTTATTTATTGTTTGATTTGGGAATACAAAGTTTTAAAAATAGTCCATAATCTAAAGTTCTACATTTTGAAAGTTTTCTGCAATACTTCTTTGGTTGCCTGAAGATATTTACAGCGGTCATCTTAACAGTCTAAAAAGAAAACCAAAGGGACAAATATATTAAGAAAACGAATCTTGTAGAGAGTTTGAAAATGTCAATGAAAAAATGACCCACCTGCAATAAATTTTGTAACTTTTTCGTTAAAATCTTGAATTAAATTATTCCCCTTTCGGCGGAGTCATTTACTAATTTTAATTCTCCAATGACTAGCTGTCCTTATTTGTACTCATTAGAATTTTTCCATTCGGATGAATGCAAGTGTAAAAAATTGTCTATTTCAAATCTGTGAAATAAATCTATCGACTTATTACTAAGTAATTTTATTAAAACTTCATCAGACAGCTTTAAAAATTCGGAAATGTCTTGGCAATTTCTTAAGATTACTTTCTATTACATCTTCACTTTAATTTTCATCTTCTACATTTACTGTTTCTTCTAAAATTTTTTGCGCCATCTTTAATTTTGTATTTTCAGTAATTGAGTCAACAAATAGTGCGAATGCGACACATTCATCAGTCAAGTAATACAAATGGTTCACAAATTTCCCAATAGCTACTTCGGCGATATTTTTATCAATTTCTTTGTACTGATCTAATTCTCGCAAGAATTTGATATCCATTATTGGAGCAGACATTGCTTCTAACTCATAAATCCAACATACGTAGCATTTTACAATGAAGCATGTTGTTTGGCGAAGTGATTTTTCCTCGCCTTTCGTTAAATCGAATGCTGTTCGAAGTAAAATGATTTTTAAGGAATATAAAGCTTTTGCTATCCACATGGCCATATGGTAAGCACCTGGCTTCCTAAATTTTATTCCACCGGGTGAAAGGCCTCCTAGGAATATTATTACGAGATTCAATAGTTCACGATAGTCTTCTCGTGGAAACTTTTTAGAAATTGCATCATTTATACTTTCTAGAATAGTTTCAGTATGATCGCTAAAAATTTATTTGATTTCAGCTGCAACGAAACTTTGAACGTTGATTCTAGACCAATAGTTTTGAAACCTTTTGAATAATAGAATATCTGGTCCTGAAATAGTGAATTTGCTTTTTTCAAAAACTGATGGTAAAATAATTTCGAAAACATGGTGACGGCAACCAAAAAACAATATATTTCTTTCTAGTTTTTGTTCTAACAGCATTCAAGCGCCTTTAATTCTACTCTTATTTGAAGCAGTGGAGTCAAAAGTAAATGCTTTTACCTTTTCTGTTAAATCCTAATTTCCCAACGTTGGCGTTGCATAAATCACTGGAGCCATTTCAGAACCGGTAACTTCTGGAATACCTATATACTGCAGTATAAGTAGATCGAAGGGATCTAGGAGACATAAAAAAATCTGACAAAAAACGGCATCTCTTTTAGTACCGACAACACTAGCCGGACAGTAAACAAATGCGCATTGATGGTAAGTGGGGCAAATATTTCTTTAAATTATTTTTCACAGTGATTATTATTTGTCTAAATTTTACTGAATATAAGTGGGAATAATTATTTTAAAAAATATGTAGTCACATGAATGCATACATAATCGATGCCATTATTTATTAATTATTTGTTTAATTTGAATTAAGAAAATTCTGTAATCGTTTTCTCCAGTCACTCTTAGCTACCCGGGTTATGTCATTTGTCGCCTTTCATTGATAACTTTTTATGTCTCTTTTATTCCTTCGATATACTACAAGATCAGAGCTAATTAGAAGGTTCTGTGGATTCTGCGATAGAAAAGCATTGCGAATACACTTGCGCGTAGATTCTCATTACGTTAGATGCCAAGCGCGACGGGTTAACAGTGCTCGATCGAGCTAAAATTTGGTAGGACCTATCTTTACATCCATTGGAATAAAATTATGCCAGGCACTCCCCAAAATGTAAGAAAAAATTTCTGGTCATATATGAATAAGGGGCGCCCTATTACTGAGGTTTACGTTTTTAAGCATCTTCCACCAAACTGATCTTGAAGTAATTTTTAAACACGATAATTATGTTAATGTTAAATAATACAGATTTTTTTGGTAGGTGTTACTCAAGGAGTTGATATAAAAACAGCACCCTCAAAAGTTAAATTATTTTTTAAATAAATTAGATGACGTAATAGGAATATAAAAAAAATGTAAAATATAAAGCTATTTTATATCAACATCTCCTATTAATTTCATTTAATTATCTTCAATAGTTTTGAAAAAAATTAATTCTAAAGTTGAGGGTTGTTACCCCCATAACTCTGGTAATATAGGGGATAGAGATTTATTATATATTTTATTGAGCATTCCTAGTCATAAGGAACATTCATGTGAATGAATAGCCCAATAAGCCGCTGGCCCAATTCAATATACTTAACCGGCGAGACCTTTTTGCATACACGTTTAGGACTGTCACCTGAAGAAAAAATCGTAGATTGCTAATTATCGATAAATGTGATTGAAATATAGATTTACTTACAATGGTGGAAGGGAAGTTAACTGTTGGTCTTCGTCGGAAGTGAGATCTTCGTTTAGAACTTCACCAGAGTCTAGCGAGTCCGGAGTAGCTGATCTTGACCTGGTACCTGTACTGGAAGTCTAAAAGTTCGAGATGTTAGTTTATATTTTTTTGGTTCACTCATAAATCCAACAAATTGGAGATTTGTTATATTTACATAAACCTGTGAGATCTGAAGTACTTGGGAGTTTTTGTTTGACTGGTAACTGGTATTTTACCGATTCTTAAGACTTTTTTAAAAATTCAGTCTATGCAATATACAGAAAAAATAATAGGGAGCTAATTTTTGGTATTGATATTCCCTGCGAGTTCAGATCCAACATACTAAAAGTCCTCCTTCCGCAACCTCCCCCTTTTCACCTCCAAATGTGCAATTTTTTATATTTTGGCTATTTTCTCGACAACGATTGTTTTTATAAAAAAATCATAAAAGTACTTTTTTATAGGACAAAATTTTCTAATCACTCATAGACACCAAGAACAAAAAAAAAAGGTCCGCGACAATTCGACAATTTCTCCTACATCCCTGAACTGATTGAAAACAACTTTTTATAGGCTTTTAGAGACATTTTAGAATGGTATTAGGCTATTGAAAACTAAGAAAAGAAAATTTTTTTTTACTTGTGCGGAAATCAAGAGCAAATTTTTTTGACTTTTCAATAGCCTAGTGCCATTCTATAACGTTCTAAAAGCCTATCAAAAAATTTTCTGAATCAGTTCAGGGACGTGGGAGAAATTGTCGAATTACGAAATTGTTTTCTTAAGCATGGCACACCGCCACTCTTAATGTCTAAAATTTAAAAATGTTAATATGTTACTCAGAAAGTCTGCTGTAAAAACAATGTTACCTTAAATTGACGTTTTACTTTTGAAAGAAGTGAATCTAAGGGAATATTGTTTTCGCAGCACACTTTGTGTTAAGGCATATCAACTCAAGTTTTGTACATATCGGTTATAGGTTCAAAATAGGCCAAAGTTCACGAAACAAAAAAGTTTAGGGTTTTATGGATCAGTAGAACCTATAGGGGTGAAAAGGGGTATTTTTAATTTAAAAAATCGATTTTTCTCTATTTTCTCGGGAAATATGGCATTTACAAAAAAATAGTTCAAATAAAAGTTGTTTCTGACAAAATTATCTTCAATTTGGAGTTTTTAAAATTAATTTTATAGCAATAATTAACCGAAATACTAGGGGTGTCCCGTCATTATTAATTATGATCAGGAATTCTTAAAAAAAAACGTTAAAAGATCTTTTTCTCTAAAATTTTCAGGTGGGTAATTCCCCACCTACAGATTTTTCAGGTGGGTAGTACTACCCACCGTACCCACCTCTTCCGCCGGCCCTGGTCGAGGTGAAGAAAGGCCAACCCAGGGCCAAGCGACCCCTTAAACAATCTTGGCCTATTTTAAACTTATAACCAAAGTTTAAAGCCTGCACATTTTTTTTTTCGAGTTACAGTCATTTTTTTCAATCTCTCCCTGTACTGATACCTATGATCCAACAAAGGACAAATGTAACTCAATTTATTCCCGTTTTTCGTTTAGAAATCTAAGGTTGTTTCGGTTTATTTATAGAACGCCACAAAAGAAGTCTTATTTGTAACCCTAATAATAAAATCTACGTATTAATAGATACGTACAGTCTTCGACTTGATGAACCTAGTTTTTACGTAATTAGATTTTTTGAAAACGGTTAAAAATAACAAATCTCCCGCATATTGTACAGCGTTGCCAGACGAAAACAATCAATACGTGTTTTTATTTTTCAGCATTTCAGCATTTATTAAAAAAATATTTATCTACGAATTCTAACATAGGGGCTGTATTATGACAAAGGTCTGACAACACTGTAGCGCCTAGTTATTGTCAAAAATACCTCGACATTCCATGATACGTCTCGAATATCTTGCCGTTGTTTCCTCCGGGGCTGCCGACTACGAAGAGTTTTATTTAATGTTCGTACTCGAGAACGAATCGTCTGTGCTTGCTTTTCTGTTAAATTTCTCTGCCTTACAGAATCATTTACTACATTTTCTGTTATTTCTCTACCTTGTTGGTATAGTTTTGATAAATCAGATAAACCAGCTTTATGTAGAAAATCTGTAGCCTGTTCAGCCTCTGCAACAACGTAAAAAATAGTAAGGGAATCAATCTCTCCCAAATACATTAATGAGGATATTTGCTCTTACTGATTAGATAAGGAGTGTGGGATTTTTCCATATCTCTTTTTAATTCGACACAAATCAACCTACAAGTGCAGGTTATAATCTAATAATATTTATATCATTTGTTAACCGTGTCGCTGCCTACGACATCGGGCCAAATTTTTACTCAGATGGGGATATAGGCCTAAATTTTAAACACATTAAACAGAGTGGAAGCGGACTAATAAGCAAAAAAAACAACACAGATGGCGCCATGCTGTGGGACGTGCCATACAGCAAAGGGATACCAACTAGAATAATTCATGATACTAAGAAGCATCTATATTTTGATATGAGCAGATTTTACGAGACATTTTAAGTTTGTAAGTAAAATCACAAAAAAATTCATTGTAAAAATTCATACTTTACGCAGTTTTATTAAATTTTAGTTGAAGGAAACAATTTTAAAATTAGCATTATTTATAATAAAAATAGTTCTCCCCCCTCCGTTTTCGAGGATGCTGAATACCGTGGGGTGACCCACTACCGCAAACGGTCAAGAACCACCCCCAAACACGCGTATTGATCATGTTTTACAGAATCTAACTTATTGATCTCCCGTTTTCGAACATGCCAATTATAGGGAGGACCCTGGGACACGTGCCTGACACCCGCCCACCCCCTCAACGGCCAATAACCACCCTCCAAAGGGGTGAAAGAGCGCTCTCATCGTACCACTGGACAAAAAGGTTTCCCTCCCATTTTCGAGCATACCGAACACGGAGAGGACCACGAATCGAGTGCCTGACACCCGTTCACTCCTTCAATGGCAAAAAAATACCCCTTCGCATTTTCATAATGAGTGTATCTGCACGGGTTCAAAGAACGTAAAAAATAAATTTAAAGTAAAAAAATAAATAAATAAATTTATTGTGTTGATTTTTTTAATGTTATAGTATTTTATAATATGAGAACAGCCATCGTAACAATATATGCAGTAATTGTTTGCGTCAATTAAAATATTTTATATTGATTTATTTATTATTTTATATTATAATTAAATAATAACATGTACAAAAAATATACATTCATCTTTTTTCAGCTCCTCAGTAAATGAAGATGACTACTTTGTTGACGAGATCGAGGTGACATTTTAATGGTTTTTTCTGTGTAGCATCCTCAAAAACGGGGGAGGGAGGGAGCTTTGAGGATTGTTATTGGTCACCCCGGAGAGGAATTCCACCATCACCACTGTGTTCAGCATCCTCGAAAATGGAGGATCACCAAGTAAGAGTCCCTCAATCAATTATAATACGCGTTAACCCCCGTTTGGGGATGGTTTTTGACCGTTTGTGGGGGTGGGTCATCCCAACGAGAAATTCTGCCACCACCACGGTGTTCAGCATCTTCGAAAATGGGAGATCACCAAGTAAAAGTCCCTTAAACTATTATAACACGTGTTAACCTCCGTTTAAGGATGATGGTTTTTGGTCGTTTGCGAGGGTGGGTCACCCCAACTAGAAATTCTGCCACCACCACCACGGTGGTGTTCAGCATCCTCGAAAACGGGTGATCACCAAGTAAGAGTCTCTTAAACAATTATAATACGCGTTAACCCCCTTTGGAGATGGTTTTTGACCATTTGCGATAAATTCTGTCACCATAAGGGTGTGTTCAGCGACCTCGAAAACGGGGGGAGAACTGATCTGGTTTTCGTCCGACTCACACAATCCACCAAATGCTCTCTTTCAAATTAAGAAATATAGGTTGCCATTTTAAAAAATATTGATAACGTCATAGCTTTGTGAAAAATCTAAAAAATACATCAAAGAATGGCATACATTATGAACCTTTTGACATATTCGAGCGATTTTCTCAAAAAAAAAAAATTGTACCCTTAACGAAAACACTGTATATTTCTGTTTTGAGTGGAATTAGAAAAAAAATAAGAACAATGCACATGACATAACTTTTAATTTTTATATAGAATATTTGTGTGCTTTTGTACTTCTATTGTTTGAGGCAGAACAAATTGTTTTGAAAATTATCGTTTACTGCTTTTTCCAGTTTACATTGACACAAGAAAATACATTCTTCTAATACGCATTAAAGAGCATAACGTTGGATTTCCTAAAATGAAATCGCTTCTTCCAAGGCAAATTAGTTAAAAATCAATGGACGTAATGTCTTTGAGAGAGAAGGGTAAAACACTAGTCCACAGTACGCGCCCTTTTTTTTAATGATTACTAACAGGCTGAATTTTCGTGAGTAGCTTCGTTATGACGAGACGCCCAACTTTTCTCTTTGCGAAAATTCTCGGTAGTGGTAGCTAATAAACTGCGCTTGGGTGTCAGAATAAAAGTATATTAATTTATCAAAACCGCAATTATAAAATAATTCATTATTTAAAATACTTTTTGTCGGACTAGGGATACATACCAATTTTTTTGTAGGACACTATTTTATTTCGGCAGAGAATACACTAACCTTTCATGTGTTATCTTCGTCCTACAGTTAGTAACGAGAAAAGTGTTACCACGGAACTGCCAATTTCCGAGAGTAGGACTGGAAAAACATACCATTCAATTTGTAGGACAATGTGGCCATTTAATTTTATTTTAAAAACATTTATTAAGCAATAGTAAAAAAATCAGCTGGTTAGTAAGAATTTTCGCAGAGAGAAAAGTTGGGCGTCTTGTCAAAACGAAGCCGAAAATTCAGCCTGTTAGTAATCATAAAAAAAAGAGCGCTGTACTGTGAACTACACGCGTATATAAAACTACTTACCGTTTGGAATATGGACTTCCTCTTCGATGTTTATGTCATGTTGAGTATCCTTAACTTCATCTAAATAATATCTCAGTGCTTCCTCAGATTCCATCACTCAAAGACAACTAAAACGCTATTTTCGAGCATTCATCTTTGACATAAACTTATTCGTCTATCTGAAAGATAAACAAATGATCATATAAATAAAGATAGTGACAAAACAAAGCAATGTACCAATAGTAATTAAACATTAGTTTATGATTGTTGACATAATAATTTTAATTTTATTTGGTTTGTAATATACACATGTCCATTTATATACAGGATTTTATCTCAGAAACGGATTTCAGTTTTTTGTGGTAGTAGCATAGTAATACGTATAAGATTTTATGCTTTTTAAAACATGTCAAAAGAAAGGGTTTGATCAAGGGTAGGGGGTAAGACACTAACTTGGGACATAGTCCTACTTCAAGGAAATAAGCGTGCCTGCGCGAGCTCATGGTTCCTCCTGATCCAGGGGGTAGTAACCTATAAGAGTTCCTTTGCCAGGGTGGCGGTAAATGATAGTGACAGCAGCAGTGCTATCATTATTGGATCGAAGCTAACAACGAGTTTTTAAAAGACTCGATGCCAAATTTCAAGAAGGCAGTTGCAGCAACTAACCCTACAAACACCAAAGGTTGGCCCTTCAGCGTGCCATCACTGGGCCAGAAATTAAACTTCTGGCCCGGTGATGGCCCGCTGATGGGCCGATCTTTGGTGTTGTTGGGGAACGGTCCAGCAGTAGCGTCTGACCCAAAGTCAACAACGACTACAACCGGCATCTGACCCGTCCACTGAGTCCGTCGCAGAAAGCAAAGGGAAACTACTGCACTTAATTTTTTTCACGAGACTAATGCACGATGCTGTGATTTGCGAATTTTTAAAGTAATATTTCTGATTTCCCGACTGGATTGACTATGGTATCTTCATTGGCGTTGCGCAAACATGCAAACATCTATATTAGGGCAAGGGAAACAAAAACATTTAAAGCAGAGAAAAGAGCGTTAAGAAAATATAAGATTAGTAGATTTCATAACACCAAAGGTGTATTGGTAAACAAACTTGTTGTAAATCTTTTGTCGGCAATGCTTGAGAAAAATAATGACAATATTTATATACAATTGGATACAAAACATTTTGTTGGCATTACCATAATGTTAATCTGTTGTTAAATAGCATTTACCAAAGATAAATCAATAAAATAATTATCAAGCAATTTTATATTTTTCGGCTGGTTTTGATCTGTTCCGAGTAATCGAATATAGGACTGAATAAGTTAAGATAAGATATCTGTAAGCAAAAAAAATGAAAACAGATGATCTAGTGCATATTTGTTAAGTATATATAATTCTCATCGCGGTACTAAAAATATTATCTCTCTAGCTAGATTTTATGATCAGATCATTAATTAAAGAAGGGCATCAGTCAGCGCATTAGATATTGATTCAGATAAACGGAAAAAAATTGTAGCTTTAATCGTTCTATTTATGTGAATGCTTCATATGGTGAGATATTTTTCAAGCCTATGCGTGTAGTCTAAGCCCTTAATTTAATGCTTTCATCAAATACTGACTCTAATGAAATTATATTTACGACGATATATATGCCCTTATTATAGGGGTTGTAGTGAAAATTGTTAATTATTTGAAAATTTTTTAAATCTAATAAAATTTAGGGTATTAGTGTCATGAAATAGTATATTATTCAACGAAGTTTGCAGCACGAGTCGAAGGCGAGTGCTGTAATTCATCAAGTGAGTTATTACCATTACCCCAAGTCGAATACTATACTTTATCTATGATTATAACAATAAATATTAAATTGGGAAAATTTTGTTTAAATTACTCAGTTTGTTTATTAATAAAATTAACTATAAAATTTAATTTTTGTACACCCTTTTATATTTGTTGTCTTCAAAGATTTAGCCACCTTTAAGCGGAGGCAGAATGTGATTTTCATTCGAAATAGTGCATAAACTGCTTGTAGACAAAAAACCAGCTTTGTAGATTAATATTCCCCGGCGGAAAATGCAAAACTTTTCCGCGAACTGCAATAGCCCGGAGCGCATATTCGGTCAAAAGTCTTGTTTTTTATGTTAGAGAAAAAATAGAAGAAAGTGTCGGAAAGCTCAATCAATTCTCTTTACATAAGCTGTCTACAAATTTTTCGAAAAAAACGATAATTATCGAGATATTCGAGGAAATGTAGGAAATTACACGTTTTCCTATAGAGTGTATGTAAATCTTAAAAAAATGATTTTTCTAAGAAATCTTCGTTTCGAAGGGCCAAAGTAGTACATGATATAAAGTGAACATCGTATATGAGATCGATTTCAGTTAATTACCGATTAATTACGGCGACAAAATGGATAAATTTTACCGAAAAAAAAAAAAAAAAGTCCCAAATCTCGCCCCCTCTAATTCCTTCATTTTTGACGGAATTCAAAGAATTAAAAAAAGAGTTTGAGCTAATTTAATTCTATTTAAATGAACTAGAGTAGTCTTTTGGCGTAGGAGCCAAGATTAAAAAGTTGCCAACTGTAGAAGCTCAAAATTTGCGATTTTTTGCCGTACATGGCCAACATTTCAGTAGTTATATCCGAAACGAAAAAAAAAACCAAAATTCTGATGGTAGCATAAGATTCATAGTGGAAAATACTCGTTTGACCTTGTCTTTTGTTTCGAGCTAACTTCGACCGTTTCGGAGATATCTGCGAAAAATAACAAAAAAACAGCTTACATTTCATAGCCGAAAAAAATTGCAAAAACATGCAATCTTGACACGTTCATATTTTTCGAAAAACATCATTGGGACGACCGTACGATGTCGCGACGTAAAGAGGAAGTCTTTCAGATAAACCTGATCGTAAATTGCACGGCGAAATTCGAAAATTCGGCTCGGCACGAACTAACCAAAAGTAGCATTTTGTGACATTTCAGAAAATCCATCTCTTTTTGTAACATGTTTAATTTTTTACTCATTTTTGCAACATTAAAAGGCTGGTAGACTTGCACTTTCTTCATTGATACTGTTTAAGCTATCATGGGAAAAAAAATGTAGCTTTATAGACATTAACGGGAATAATCTGTCACTATCTCCCTGGCTCCACCTTCGTGTGTCGCGCGTTACGCCGATTGGACAGGCTAGGCATGAAGATGAAGTTGATTGGCTCTGTACCTAGCGTGAGTTATAATAACTCACTCATTATAATTCACGCTATTTGTTTATGGATACTATTAGTTGTTCAAAAGCAGTACATTAATTAGTATATAACCTAATAAGAGTAGATAAACATTTCTTTACACACATAAATTAAAAATGAATTTTGTACCTGACCTAACCTTTCTAAGGCTACCTGTAAGGAGTAAAATGAGGCGAAAATTTTTGACCAAGATATTTTCTGTTTTTTTTTAAATCAAATGAACCTATAAACGACTACTCAGATTTTTTTTTGCATTTTGACCTATATTTAGCAATTTTTGAAGTCGGGAAGTCCAATTGTTGAGAATTTAAAAATTTTAAATGATTATATTAAAAAATTGGTTAATGAGAAATTTCTGACTTGTTTTAAAATATACATGTCTAAATAAACAATTCCCACCCGGTTTGGTGCGGTGGCTTGCCATCTTTTTAAAAGCTTTTATTTAACTTGCAATGTCTGTATGTATGTATGTTAGTTTGTTTGTTTAGGTCAAATCTTGCAATCAAAATTTCGGCTATTTCTAACTAAGCTAGAGCTTTGAAATTTGGCACACGTGTATAAGTCTGGTGACAATGGAACATAGTATAGCCATTATCGGTCTAAATCCAATATGGCGGACGTCCCAAGATGGCCGATCGGCTTTTTAGTCACTTGATATGGGTATCAAATGAAAGGGTTTGACGAGTAAAATACGATAAACTATATGACGTCATTCTAAATTCAATATGGCGGACGTCCCAAGATGGCGGAGTATCTTTTTCTTCACAACCCCCTTGATATGGGTATCAAATGAAAGGGTTTGACGAGTAAAATACGATAAACTATGTAACGCCATTATAAATCCAATATGGCGGACGCCCTAGGATGGCAAATTATCTTTTTCTTCACGACTCCCTTGCCATTTGTATCAAATTAAAGGGTTTTATCTGTCTGTTTGTCTGTAAAATAAGTAGACTAAAAAGTAAAAAATAAAAGTATATAAAAAAAATTCATACACCTGGAAACCAAGAGCTTTGGAGGTGGTCAATTGAGCAAAGTAACTATGCAATAGTGCTATATGACCGTCCGCAAAGCTTTTGGTTTCCAGGTGTATGAATTTAAAAAAATTATTTTTCCTTTTTAGTAGTTTTTTCGGGTATTAATACACAAGAGGTCGATTTTTTACCGGGTAAATTTTTTTTGGACAAAAACCTGTTTTCCCATGAAAATTATTCGAGAATTAAGGGCATGAAAAAATCGCGACACGAAGTGGAGCGATTTTTCCTATGTCCCTTAATTCGAGCATAATTTTCATGGAAAACAGGTTTGAGTCACTCAAAAAAAATTTACCCAAGTAGAAAATCAACCTCGTGTGTATTACAGAAGATTAATATATGATTAAAAAATATTATCTAAAATAATTATTAAAACAACAAAACTGTTTATTTGATGTTTTAAAAATAACGATTTATAATAAAGAATAAAAACATTTTCTAATGTTCTTTATCATGTTATATCCCCAGTCAGTCAAAATATTTGCAAGTTCATCATAGTAGCCATATCTTTTTCGAGGGAATAATGCCGCTTTTTGCAAAAAGCTTTGAATTCTTTCCATATAGAATTTTTAGTGTTTCCCGTTTTAACTGGGACACTTTCATTCATTCGTCAATAGGTATTTTCTTGTGAAACATCGCCAAATCGCTTTTTCTCATTCATTTTGTGTACAGAAATCAAGATGAAAACGTAAAATGTCAGATTTTAAGAATTTCAATGACTTTTTTAGTTTGACACATGGCTACTACGAAAAAAGTAACATACATTTTTCTCGATTTTTTCCACTTATCGATAGCCGTTTTTCTCACTTTAAACAAATTCTATTGGTCGATTTTTTTGAAATTGTACGTTTTGATTGGTTAATAAAGTAAGAATATATTAATCAAATAAAAGCTTTTTCTTAAAATTTTTTTTATATAATTTTATTTTGCACTTGTCTTTGATATAGTAATAACAATAACCAAAGTTCAGACAGTAAGTAGCTGTAAATACAGACCAGTGCCACTGCCTAGACTAGTGGTGTGAATATGACATTCACACCACGATCATAAACATAAAACATAAACATAAACACACCACATATAGGAGACAAGCGACAATCAATCGCCCTCTTGCGTTTCTGAGTTTCAGAATGTTTGTTTGATACATGAAGAATTAAGAGTTTTATATGACTAATTATAACTAATTCGGTGTCTTCTTATATCTCTAAATAAACAACTTCTAATTGTGTCTATACGGCTATACATCGCTTTTACTTTTTACTGAGTTATGAACAAGTAATTTATTATAAGTATGGTCAAAATATCTGCAAAAGAATATATGAATTTTATGCAAGGTGTGCCATGTATACTTTCTCGATTGACCCAAAATTTGTAGAAACTATTTAGTATTATAATAATTATAATTATTAAAAACGCATGTTCTCTTTACTTAACGTTTAATCAATTTTCATAATTAAAATATCGGACGCAAAAGTAAAACTAAAACCTGTTGGTTAATTATGTAAAAAATCTTCTTAGATGCGCAGACTGAAAGTGAAATTCTTAAAAATGCTCTAAGAATGTCGGTAACGTTTTTTTGGTGTCTCACATACTTGCCCTATTTTTTTATACAAATTATACAAGTAATTCAAAACAAGTTTCCCTGACTACACACGCAACTTAAATGTGCGTAGAATAGAAACATTTTTAACACTACCGTCACAAAAATATTTATCCACGACTTATCGTAGGAACCCTTGCATAATACATGTAACAATTGACGAATAATGATGTCATAATTCCAACCTAGGGTATAATGAACATAATCTCATTATAACGCACCTTTGACCAATCAGGAACTAGCAACCCAAGTAACAATTTAAATGCCAACAAGTATTTATCGGGTTTTATCACAGATTTAAGAAGGTAAATAAACTGAACTTTTTATTATTTCTTTTGTGCATACCAATTTATCTGCAGATAATAATATGTACTTAAAAAAAGGCCTTCAAGTTATCTTTAAAGCAATTTGTTAAACCTCTTTGCTCTTTAAGACCTATTGGTTTTATAGCCACTTAATTGCTGCATTATTCAAAACCACAATAAACTCATTAAGTTTTATAGTGGATTTTAAATATTTTAAGTTTTGTGGTAGACATCTATAAATCTTTCGGTTTTTTGGGAGTTTTAAAATATGGTCTTTAAGTACTCCTTATGATCAAGCAATAAAACTAATAACTCTTAAGTAGTCTTACCCTTAATATATGCTATCGTAAATACTATTTGCTTTTAACGATAATTGGTAAAGGTTTCTTAAAACTTAATAGTTTTTTGGTAGCTTTATTAAGCTACGTTAAAACTTTTTGGTTTTTATAAAGCACTTGTAAATCCTTTGGTTCCCCACTTACGCCTTTAAACTTTGAGAGAGGGGGGATTTAACGCATAGTAAACGCCATTTTGTGATTATGGGTTTTTTAGGTTATGTTATCTAAGCTAAGTACATTTGGATTAGAGATTGTCAGAGACAAATCTTAAGGGTTTTAAAGAAGAGTAGTAAGGCTGGGTAAAGTCTTACAGGCTTTAAAATAGTAATAAAGTGGAGCAATTGGAATTTAACAAAACCTTTTGTTTTATAAAAAATATTTCCTAAAGCCACAAACTTTTAATAGGGTATTCTATTAAAATAAATGGTTTTATTAATTTTCCAGCCATGTTTTTTTCTGTTAACTATGGCAGACATGTTTGAACAAAGACATTTTTCCAAAAAGTCGCTCGAAGGCGAAGTCGTACTTAGCTATCAAATACCTCATACATCTTATTGAACCCGCCTGGGAGTGGAAGACCACACACGAATAAGGGAGAACGCCTTTAAAATAATGGCGCCCTTAAAATAATTAAATTGGTGACGCGTCACTCAGACGCTGTGTGGTAGGTTCTTCTACAATACCACCACACAAGTGGAGGCTAACCAGAATAATTTTCTTGAATCACAAAACGTATGACAAGACGTTATGAAGACGGTTTGCAATTTACCGGAAATTTTAATAACCGGTAAATAAAAATGTAAATAACCGGTTAACCGGTATTTACCGGTAATTTTTAGAATTAATGATTAGGGTGGCGAAAATGGAAATTGTTTTTTTTTCCATGTACAAAATTATCTAAATTTAACAAAAAACAGTTTTATATACGCATAATAATTAATATAATATACAAACAAAAAGTTTTTTTTTAAAAGGAAAAGATATAAATGAAATACATTAAATAAATAAATAAATATTCTGTAAATAACAAAAATATCAACTTAAATAACAAAAATTATAAACATAAACTCAAATAGGGCATTTACTGAATACCTAATCTAAAAATATAATAATTTTTAAAAATAATAGCCCTTTAAAAGGGTCAGTTTTTCAAAGCTGCATCTGTTAGTCGTCTGATATTTGTGCATAGAATACCAGCTGAAGATGCTCTTCCTCAATCGATACTGGTAGGTCGATAAGTTAATAAGAATTGGTAATAACATACTTCTAAATGTTTTCCACGGATATTTTCCGCAGTGAAATATTCAATTTTCTGTCGCAAGATATTGTCAATGTCTCTCTTACTTGTATTTCTTAGGGCTTGTTGTTGGTTTTACTTTTTAAAATATTATTTATTGTTAAAAGTGCTCAGTGTTGGGACAGTCACTCTGTATTTAGTATATACTAGTCACTGACATAAATAGAAACATTGAATACGTGACATAACGTAAGTTAAGAATTTACCGAAATAACCGGTAAAAAATTTAAATCACCGGTAATTATCATCATGTGTTTTTTGCTCAGTTAACCGGCTAACCGGTATTGCAAACTCTAGTTGTGAATAAGAAGAAAAAGATTTTTAAGGTGGTAGAAAGATATTGCAGAAAAACTGATATCTATTATCCCCTTTCAACTAGGGAGTTGAAAGGGGATAATAGATATCAGTTTTTCTGCAATATCTTTCTATTATTCTAACTCCCTTATTATCTATTGCGGAAATAATTTTATATAAAAGGAAGGTATCTTTATTTTTGGATGTACTAACAAGCTACAAAAATATCTGGAGGCAATTTCGGACCACCGTGTATATTTAAATAATTTCAATTTATTTAAAATGAAAAGTGGCGAAGCAGTTCACGAGGCCTCAAGTTATACTATCACTTTCCTATTTACATATTTTAATTTGTTTATTGTTTTTATAGTTAAATCGAGTATTATCACAAGTGGACCATTCAAAACTGGTTATTTTAGTTATTATAAAACTACCTATGAGACAGAGTTTGAATACATTTATACTGAAGGCAAAAACGACGTATAGTCCAGGGAAATGAGTAAAAAAAGTACCATGTTCGGGACTGTGACTCATCCAGGCAGAGACCACGATTTTTAGGTAGTATAGGTGTCAATAAATGAAACCTATATAAAATCTGCGGTCGATTTTCTGCATATGTTTATTTACAGCCATTTTAATGCAAAAAAATGGAAAAAACGTGTTTTTTCACACTTTTTCACCTGCCAGTAAAAAGTAAATTATCTTACAGATAAATCAAATGAATCACCTTGTAGGAAATTAAAAAAGCTTTAAAATGGCGGTTGTTCAATGTCGATATAGTTAATTGTTGCTAAGATAATTGCAAAATGCGGAATTTTATTCAATAAACAATATCTTGCGTAAAAATCAATCTACTGTTTTGTCCTTGCGTAAATAGTTGACTCTCATAGTGCTTAATATCTGGTAAAAATTTCAAATCTATTCGTCAAATAGTTTTTGCAAAATTGCATTAATTTATCCCAGAGACCTTTTTTTTGCAACCCCACCACGTCCAGAGAAATCAAAATACAATGATTCTACGGCCTCCACCTGAAAGGGAAAGACTTGATTTACCAAAATGCTTTGTTAGATATCGAAAAAATTAATTTTCAGACCTGCAAAATGACGTTGCAAAAGAACTCAGATTTTTACCTTATAAACAAATAGAATAATTTTTTAACAATTGATTGTAGAGCATCGGTTTTTCGATATTTGAAAAGCTGATATTTTTACACGAATTTTGAAAAAAAAAGAAGGTCCTAGGTCAATTTGGGGCAAAGTTAGCAATTTATTTTCAAAAATTCATAGCTTCTTTGTTTATAATAATTAAGAAACGTAACAAGCGCCATTTTAAAGGGGAAGAGTTCAACTTTTAGTGTGTATGTGAATCGACAAATATTCTGTATTATTATAAATTACAGTGTTTCTTTTCACACTTTACAAATTCTATTGTTTATAACTTAATATAACAGTAATTTATATATTTAATTGTACACAAACCTTTCCTATAATTTTCAATAAGAATAATACAAAAATTTTGATAATGTATAAAAATATTTTTTTGTAAAATGTTTAAACAAATTACAGGTAATTATTACTCTCTTATTATTTTGGAGCAGATGTGTTGAACCATAGAAAGTTTCTACTGTATCATACAAACCATTATACATGACAAACGCTGTCACTACATGTACATTCACACGCGTGTTGTATACTTCTACGAAGGAAGTAATGGTTTGTTTTATTATTTATTAATAATTAATAATACGCAAATTAATAAGAGCACTTTTCATAAATTGTATGGTAATTTTGCATTTGAAAAATATCTTGAAAATGTAAATTATATCGAATAGAGTGTTTTTATTTTATAAATTTGAAAAATTCAATTGTTTATAACAATAAGATATATATTTACGTGTACATAAGCCTTTTCTACAACTTTCAACAAGAACAAAACAAAAAATTTTGATATTTTGCAAAAAAAAATAATTTTTTTTAAATGTTTAAACAAATTACATTGTTAATATTAATGTTAATAGTTTAACAGATTGAATATTATTAACGTACGCAAAAAGGTACCCCAAATTGAAAAAAGAAACATCAAAATCGGTTAACAAACACCAAAGTTATGACTTATGTGGTCAGTTTGAAGATGCTGTTTCAATTTTTGAATGCGCGGATTTGAGGGTTCCCCTCCACAACCTCCGAGCTAAGTTGATTCGAGCCTCATTTTAGAAGCTTTGCCAACAGTTTTGAGAAAGTGCAATCATTTTCAAATTTTTTATACTAAAAGTTGAACTCTTCCCCTTTAAAATGGCGCTTGTTACGTTTCTTAATTATTATAAACAAAGGAGCTATGAATTTTTGAAAAAAAATTGCTAACTTTGCCCCAAATTGATCTAGGACCTTCTTTTTTTTTTTCAAAATTCGTGTAAAAATATCAGCTTTTCAAATATCGAAAAACCGATGCTCTACAATCAATTGTTAAAAAATTATTCTATTTGTTTATAAGGTAAAAATCTGAGTTCTTTTGCAAGGTCATTTTGCAGGTCTGAAAATTAATTTTTTCGATATCTAACAAAGCATTTTGGTAAATCAAGTCTTTCCCTTTCAGGTGGAGGCCGTAGAATCATTGTATTTTGATTTCTCTGGACGTGGTGGGGTTGCAAAAAAAAGGTCTCTGGGATAAATTAATGCAATTTTGCAAAAACTATTTGACGAATCGATTTGAAATTTTTACCAGATATTAAGCACTATGAGAGTCAACTATTTACGCAAGGACAAAACAGTAGATTGTTTTTTACACAAGATATTGTTTATTGAATAAAATTCCGCATTTTGCAATTATCTTAGCAACAATTAACTATATCGACATTTAACAACCGCCATTTTAAAGCTTTTTTAATTTCCTACAAGGTGATTCATTTGATTTATCTGTAAGATAGTTTACTTTTTACTGGCAGGTGGAAAAGTGTGAAAAAACACGTTTTTTCCATTTTTTTGCATTAAAATGGCTGTAAATAAACATATGCAGAAAATCGACCGCAGATTTTATATAGGTTTCATTTATTGCACCTATATTACCTAAAAATCGTGGTCTCTGCCTGGATGAGTCACAGTCCCGGCCAAAACCTCATTTCCCTGGATTAGTATGTCTACATGTGGCATTGCGGATGATTTGTTCCTTTTTTTTTTTAATGCAAGTGATTCAAAGTTGATTTAAGGTACTCTTAATTTTCTATGAAGATAACTCTTTCTATATGCATCCAACTTACAAATACGTCAGACAGAGAACAAAATTTTGCGTAAAGCAGTAAAAAAAATGTTCTAGTTCAAAACACGTTCTCCCAAGAAACCCGCCCATTTTAAAAGTATTCTTAAAAATACGAAATACACATTTCTTTCAGGATTCCGAAATATTTCTAACATTTTTAATACCAAAAAGTCATTTAGCTTAAGCAAAATCAGACCATTGGTTTCTATTCGTTGCCCGATATATTTTTTAAATAAGAAATGACACATATATTTAAAAAAGTTGACAGTTATTATGTTTGTATTCTCCAGGCGTCTTGTTTTTATGCAGCAGTGCGTTTAATTTGGTACTAATTATTATCACAATGAATTAAACGCCAGGAAGTGTATATAAATAAATAAGTTAAACCACATTTAAGCATTCAAGTCAGACGGCAAACCATATGCGATATAGAACACACTACTTTTCATGGCCCTTGACGTCACAAAAACGGATATTCCAATTTAGTCTTCGTGTTATTTTTTTGCCTTTTCTACACGCTCACATGGTTTACTGAACATAATATTATTGAAAGAAAGTTACAAAGCTTCATATGAAATATCAAATACATTATTTTGATTTTGTTGTAAAAGGTCTCGCCGGTTAAGTATATAGAATTGGGTCCAGCTACTTATTGGGCTATTCATTCACTCACATGAATGTTACTTTTGGCTAGGAATGCTCAATAAAATATATAATAAACCTCTATCCCCTATATTATCAGAGTTATGGGGGTAACAACTTTAAAATTAAATTTTTTGAAAACTATTGAAGATTTAATTGTAATTAATATGAGACGTTGATATAAAATAGCTTTGTATTTTACATTTGTTTTACATTCCTATTACGTCATTTAGTTTATGAAAAAATTTAATTTTTGAGGGTGCTGTCTTTATATCAACCCCTTGAGTGACACCTACCAAATAAATCTGTATTATTTAACACTAACATAATTATCGTGTGTAAAAATTACTTCAAGGTCAAATTAGTGGAAGACGCTTAAAAATATAAATCTGGTTAATGAACACAGGCACAACAAAAAAAAATTAAGTGCGAAGACCTAGACCACTTAATTCCTACTCATTTGGAAGCTAATAATCAAAGAAATATACTACTACCTTTAGCTTGGCTCTCAATTATTTTTTTTTTTGTTTAAGAAGTACTGATTTTATTAGACAATATGGTTAATTACGCCATTTTAATTAATCCACAGTAATATCTCTTCAGGAAGGAACACTAGCGAAAAATGTTTCAGACAAAAGTCGTTCCTTTCAGAGGGGGACATCTTTTGGGCAGAACTATTTCCCACCTCCCACCCCCGATGAGCGGGGCTAACTTTTGAATTTTTAATGGCACTCTCCACTTTTGATCGTGTATTCTGATTCTACGAAAAAAATTACATACCTTTTGTGCCAAACATTTTTTTCTCCTCCCCACCCTGATGAGCGGGGATGGGGGCGTAACTTTCGAACTTTCAAAAACCTGCAGGGGAACATCTCTGAACTAGGGCATGTTTAGGAAAAATGTTTTAAACAAAAGTTCAGAGAGGGACTTTAGTTCAGAGAGGGACATCATTTGTTTGAAACATTTTTCCTAAAAATGGCCTAGTTCAGAGATGTTCGCCTGCAGGCGAATAGAATATTTTGAAATACATGTCAACCGAATCTAACCTAACTTAATCACTTCTTGGGGCATGTTTGGCAACATTTTTTCATCCCCCCACGACAATACGCACCTCACACCTTATAGTTTTTTCCAATGCCTTTTCGTCGTTTTCCTTATGGTCCCATCATAATCTGTTTGACTTATTTATTATTATAATAGTACTGATTTATAATTATAACATTTGCTTATTTTCTTAGTGCTGCTCTGCTAATTGATCAATTACACAAACAGAAATCTTCAATAAAAGGGAAACTCTTTCCTGAATCACGAAGAATAGATCTCGTATTAAAAAAAATACCCAGAAAATATCGATAACTCGAGAACCGAAAGAAATATCGAGCTGGTGTTTGCGCCGTATTTCCCATTTCGTTCTCTATCTATATGAATTTTTTGAGAATTTTTGGCAACAATTTTTTTTTTCAAAAAGGAGAACATCTACAAAGTCGTCGATAACTCGACAACCGAAAGAGATATCGAGCTGCGGTGTGCTCCATTCGAATCGCCTCTTCGTTCTCCATGAGAATTTTTTGCGAAAAAAACTTTTTTTCAAAAGCGCCTACGAAATATTTCACATCTCTAAAATTATCTGCCTATTGAAGAGAAACACTGAAAATGTTCCCATGCAAGCGTAAAAATGGTACACAATGCTCGGCTTGCAAAAGGATGGGATTTTGCAGAATGAGAGGGAAATATGCGTTTATTTTCGATATATTACAAATATTTAAGAAACCAAACATAGTATAATCTTTAAAACTGTTTTAGATACTTGCTATTGTTTTAACGATTACAACTATATATTTTTCTTATTGTAAAGGACAATGTTAAAAATAGCTGATTTTTGGCCCCTATCCCGGAACGCATAAAACCCAGAGAAAATGGTTGGAAAAGGGTCAGGATTAATAAAAATACATCTTAGTGGTACCAAAAGCCTGGGGAAAATTTTATTTCACCCCTGAAAACATAAAAACAACCACTAAAATGCTATAAATAATAGCTTATACCGAGTGTGAAAATTATACTTATTTTATGATAACTATTAGGTATCGATTCAATAAAGATAACAAAAAGGTACTAAAAAAAATCCACGCCTTATTCGGGGGATGGAACGCCATACGCAGCATGTAATATTAAAAAAAATAGGTACCAAAGTGATTAAAAATGTACAAAATGATTTATTAACTAATATTAGTTAAGCCAGACCTTCAACTGATCCGACCTCAGCATCCCCATTTTCAAAAACAACCTCTATAAGGGGTATAATAAAAAATAAATTATAAATTATTATATTATAATTATTACATTATTATATACATATATGTAGGAGTAATTATATATAATTGCATTTTTAGAAGAATGTTTATTAAATCTTCAGAGAGAGTTTCACATTATAATAATATAACAATAATAACAATAATAATAATGTTTATTTGGAATTAAAAGGTTACACGATGTAACAATAAATATGTTTACCAAATAAACACTCAGGTTTCGCAGAAGTATTCTAGTGACACTTGTTTGCGATTTTGAGTGTGTGAACATTTAATTTTTACACTATTTAATATATATCTATATATATTTACTTATATACTACAATACTGTACATGCACATAGTATTATAGTTAACATTTTGCTACCTATATACAGTTAGTTCACCAGTAAGATAAAAAAATAGCAAAAAAATGTTGAATGTAAAAAGGAACGCCTCCTCGTGGTGCATCCTGGAGAACACAATAAGTGGCCAAATTATCTTTCTTTGCAAGTATCCATTTACATATTTACTATACCCTTTTCTCCAACAAGTGAAGTTTACCCAGAAGTACCTTTACATGGAATAATATAACACAGAATAAACTAATATCATTTTCAACCTCTATCTTCAACGTCTATCTATTAAATGCAGACATAAGAACCAATAGAAACCTTTCATTTTATTTTAATTTGCTCTGCAAATATTCTGTACTAGATGCTGTTCTAACATCTCTAAATAACGGCAGTTTTAAAGTCCCTTTTACTAGTAGAAAATAATTTGGTGCATTACTAAGTGCCGCGGCATTTTTTTAGTATCCGATACTGTGAATAGGATTGCACCCCGAATAGGGTAGTTTGGTGGTTTCCAGGGTCGCTAACTAAAGCGCTTTTTTGTAAAAATACTTGCTGCGAATATTATTTCATACCCTTATAGGGGTTGCTTTTGAAAACGAGGATGCTGAGGTCAGGAACAGTTGAAGGTCTGGCTCAATTAATATTAAAAAATCATTTTGTACATTTTTAATCATCTTGGTACCTATTTTCTTAATATTATGCTGTGTATCTCGTTCCATCCCCCGAATAGGGTGTGGATAGGGGTAGTTTTTACTTTTTTGTTTTCTCTGTTGAATCAATACCTAATAGTTATCATAAAATAAATATAATTTTCACATTATAAGCTATTATTTATAGCATTTTAGTGGTTGTTTTTATGTTTTTGGGGGTGAAATAAAATTTTCCCCAGGCTTTTGGTACCACGAAGGTGTATTTTTATTAATCTTGAGCCTTTTTCAACCATTTTCTCTGGGTTTTATGCGTTCCGGGATAGGGGCCAAAAATCAGCTATTTTTAACATTGTCCTTTCTGTTGTACTTGAATGTTGTCGTTTGTCAATGAAAATAGTTTTTATTATAATTTCATTATTAAAGCGCAAGGTTTAACTATATACAAAATTTGTGATGAAAACTGTATATGGTTGTATTCCTTAGAGCAATGGGAAGTATACAAAACTATTTTAAAGATTATACCATTTAAGGTTTTTTAAACATTTATAATAAACCGAAAATAAACGCATGTTTCCCTCTCACTCTGCAAAATCATATCCTTTAATGCGTCAATTTTGTTATAAGAAATAAATTAGTTTCTCTATCATTCGATTTGTTGAGAGTTCTATTGCTTATTAATTTATGAATGATTAGTGCCAACGTACTGTTGAAATGTTTTGGATTTGATATAAACCTTTTCACGGTGATTTCTACAAATTTTCCCTATAATAATGTGTATACAGCTGACGTTTATTTGCTTCATAAATTACACTTTTTAATTACAACACAATCGGGGAACCGTTCAAGCAATACTTAACATTATACCAACGTTTTTTACCATTGGTAATTATCGTGAATTATTTATACTTTACATGGATTTGGGTCAGTAGTTTGTAATTTATTTATGAAACAAATAGTCTGCTGGTAGGCGATCAGATGAAACAAAAGGTCTACGACGCGACGGTGTTGATTTCTACTAGAAATTACAGCGAGAAAAACTATTTCCTTGTTTAATGAATGAAAGTAAACAAATGTGCAGAATATACAGCTACAGTCGATACAAGTTTTGTTTCTAAATTTTTTTGAAATATTGGGCCTTTTGTGCTAACAATTTATTTGAAACTGAGCTGATTTCTCTAGCCAAACTACCAATTTACCCCCACTCCTTATGTTGAACTGAACTGTTTTATAAATTTATCAGTAAAACATTTTTACAGCAAAATTATAAAATATCTTATAAAGCAGTTAAGAAATTATTTAAGAAACGTTTTCGTGACCAGGCTATAAAACATTTCAGCTTATAAAATTAAATAATTTTATAGTGCTTTCTTAATAACGTTCGGCAGTATTTTCAGCATCGTTATAAATACATACTAAAATTATTTTATAGTTGTTTCCTATTGTCTTATAAAATAATTATATTAAAGCACTATTTGGGACAGTTTTCCTATTGAAAGTAAATTATTGTTCCAGAGTCTGCTACATAATTATTATATAGTGTTGCAATCTACTGCAAAATATGGCAACGACAATAAAGTAGTCACAAAATACAATTGTTTATATGAACATAAAAATGCTGCTGCTAATTATGCAATAATAGTATATTATTCAACGAGCGGTAATGTAGGTAATAACTCACACAGATGAAAGTTTACAGCACGAGCCGTAGGCGAGTGCTGTAATTCATCAAGTAAGTTATTACCATTACCGCAAGTTGAATACTATACTTTATCTACGATTATAACAATAAATATTAAATTGAGAAAATTTTCTTTAAATTACTCAGTTTGTTTATTAATAAAATTAACTGTAAAATTTAATTTTTGTTCACCCTTTTATATTCGTTGTCTTCAAAGATTTAGCCACTTTTAAGCGGAGGCAGAATTCTGATAGCAAAAGATTCGTAATGGAAAATACTCGTTTGACCTTGTTTTTTATTTCGAGCTAACTCCTACCATTTCGGAGATATCTGCGAAAAATAACAAAAAACAGCTTACATTTCGGAGTCGAAAAAATTGCACAAGCATGCAATCTTGACACGTTCATATTTTTCGAGAAACACCATTGGGACGGCCGTACGATGTCGCGACGTAAAGAGGAAGTCTTCCAGATAAACCTGATCGTAAATTGCTCGGCGAAATTCGAAAATTCGGCTCGGCACGAACGAATCAAAAGTAACGTTTTGCGACATTTCAGAAAAACTTTTTAGATTATATTTTCATTTTGTTCCGTCAAAGGGTTGGGGGTAAATTTGGGGTAAAGCAGGTAAGAGTCCATAAAATTGGTATTTAGTATATACAAGAGAAGCTAAGGTCTCAAAAAAATTTTTGGCATTAGCCACCCCCCATTATCACCCCCACCTCTTATTAAAGGGGATGAAAAAAATTTATGATTTAGTGTATGTACAAGAACCAGAAACCGCAAAATATTTTTTTTACCTATGTGGGGTATCGTTTTATGGGTTTTTGGGGTAGAGGATTTCAAATATTATATTATTAAAGTTCCATAAACAATTATTTCTATATACAAAATTTTTTCGTTGTGAGAGACTTGGATAGAAAATCTGGATGTGGAAGTAGTGATTCCTTGGGCAGCGGTTTTTTTATAGATGTTTTCTAAAAATCGCCGACAGCCTGTTGCGTTCTTGTTGAAATCTGTATGCTGTCCATCTGGCCTTTCTTTTTCTCTGGAGGATGTGGAGAGGGGGTTTATCCAGGAGGATTTTCCGATCAGTGGACGTTGTGGTACTTATTGTAACAGTTATTGCCAGACATGCTTGTCTCTGTAATCCAGAGTTTGGATTTGGTCGTTTGTTGCAGTCCCTTTGACCATCTATGGAGGCATATGCTACCATTGGTCTTATGACCCTAACGTATATACAATATATATATGCAGGGGACCAATTCCCCAGAATTTTCCAAAAAGTGGTTCTTTGAAGTGGAATAACTTCAAAACGATCTAAGATACTTGACAGAAATACACAGACGATTTTTTAATGTTTAATTTTATAATGATGTACTATTGATAATGTTTGTAAATGTGTAGATAATATGGAACAACCTATTTTATATTATAACCTATTGGGGCACGGGCATTGTATTGATTAAATCAGTTTCAATTGTGACACATAAAAGTAAAATAGAAGATAAAGTTGATTATTACGATTTTACCGTAAATATTATCATCATTGTCTAACTATGTCGTCTATTTAGACAACACTGGACTTCCATTTTTACACCACTGCTCTGTACTGCACTGATCTCAGTTCATTGATTCGCACTGATAAATATACTGCAATTTAATTATCCATTGGACCCATAATTGTGAAAGAAATATTTGTCAATATGGGTGATTTTGTCATGATGCGCTGTTGAAAACCAAAGTAATGTCACAACAAACCAATCTAAATTTTGCTTTTGACCCAAGGGCAAATCATTTCGCTCGTAGGCAAAAAAAAATCTAATGCACAACATAGATGAACGTTTCTTTTTCCTAATTGGTAATAAGTACAGAGCTACACTACACCTTTTTATTTAGAAGGAACCCTTATTAACACCCCAACATCAGTTTTTAACTCCCGATACAAAAAGAGGAGATGTATTATAAGTTTGACCCATATGTTTGTATGTCTGTCTGTGGGCTTGAAATCTCTTCAGTTGCTGATACGATTTTAGTGTGGTTTTCTTTATTTGAAACAGTAGTTTGTGCAGTAGGTTTTTTAGCAAGGTTTAGTCTTGGTAGACATTCAGGAAACTGCACGTCATCAGTAAAATGTTAATTATTCTCACCTAGCTATCTAATGTTTCAACCGATGCGCAGTAGCACGAATCGTGATTTTTCTTCAAAATTATCTAGAGCACTTGGTTCGCAACCGACTGGGATACTTTTTTTTTAAATACTCATTATTTAATTTCCAAAAAACGTAAAGTGCAGATTTTTGAACTATGCTAACCAAAATTATTGAGCTTAGCCAAAGTGGCCATTTTTGTTTATATCTTAATAAAACTTTAAAAAAAAACTTATTTCTTATCCAATTTACATAAATCTTGTTACTCGGGGGGGTTTTGAGGTCGCTGATTACGAATCTGATATTCAAATTGTCATAAACCAACCTACAAGATGGCGGAATCAATGGCCGCTATACAATGCTAAAAAATGATGAAAAATGAAATATTTTTGTTAAAGTTTATGTCGAGAAGTTTTGAATATTTCTGATAAGTACTTTTAAGTTAAAATAGATTAAATTTTAAGTTCCAGGAAGAAATTCAAGATAGCGGATCCAATATAGCGGAAATAAGATGATAAAACTAACTTGAAAATAAATTAAATGCATTAAACTAAATAGGCTATTCCTAAAAATTAAAAAATTTAAAAAAGAGCAAATTTTCTGAAATTTACAAATATATCCAATATGGCTGCCATACATTAATTATCAATCATAAATATGCGATTCAATCCTCCATTAATTTTGAACATAACCTTAAGTAGGTCATATTAATATTTCTTTTTTTTATCTGCTAATAATATAATAAATACCTAACACCAAGAACTTTAAAACAAGAATATTAAAACTAACATAACCTAAGCCCAACAGAACTTTAAAACAAGAACTTTATACATAACCTAAGGCAAGCGTTTTACACCATGAACTTTAAACCTAACTTGGTGCAAACATTTTTCGTCATTATTTAAATGTTAAATTTCTCCGTTTTATTTGTGTTATTTGAATAATATTAATACTCCAATTTTTTTAATTGTTGATTATCCTAAATACATTTAAATAATATTATTAGCAGATAAAAAAAAAAGAAATATTAATACCTACTTATGTTCAAAATTAATGGAGGACTGAATCGCATAAATAAAAAACGGCCATTTTGGCTAAGCTCAATAATTTTGATTAGCATAATTCAAAAATCGACTCCCTTACGTCTTTTGGAAATTAAATAACGAGAATTAAAAAAAAAAAAATTATCCCAATCGGTTGCAAAACAAGTACTAGATAATTTTGAACCAAAAAAACCGCTGCCCAAGGAATCACTACTTCCACATCCAGATTTTCTATCCAAGTCACTCACAACGAAAAAATTTTGTACGTGGAAATAATTGTTTATGGAACTTTAATAATATAATATTTGAAATCCTCTACCTCAAAACCCATAAAACGATTCCCCACATCGGTAGTGGGGTGGGGGTGGTAGTGGGGATGGATGAAGTAAAAAAATATTTTGAGGTTTCTGGTTCTTGTACACACACTAAATCACATTTTTTTTCATCCCCTTTAATAATGGGGTGGGGTGGTAATGGCGGTGGCTAATGCCAACATTTTTTTTTGAAACCTTAGCTTCTCTTGTATATACTAAATACCAATTTTATGGACTCTTACCTGCTTGATTTACCTATTTACCCCAATTTACCCCCCAACCCTTCGACGGAACAAGATGAAAATATAATCTAGTTCTAGATCTCGTTAAAGTACATATGTGTACCAAATTTCAAGTCAATATCTCAAACGGTTCCAGGGTAAACGTGCGCACAAAAAAGTTACAGGCAGACCGACAGACAGAAATTTTTTTTCGCTCAAACTTAAAATCTCGACGTTCCATGACATTCTAAGCCTATCTGAACAATAAAACTTTTTTAAAAAATTTTTGTCGTTACTATACTTCCACTGGGTGTGGAAGTAAAATCACGATTCGTGCCACTGTGCGGTGTTTTTTTCATATGTTAGTACATTACGCAATGCTTATTTTTTTAAAACTTCGAATGTTACTTGTTTAGTTCTATAGTTAAACCACAAACAATAAAAGAATATTGACAAACGTAATTATGAATTATTATGGGAAGAGATAGAAACAAAATGTTATTTTTACGTGACTAATTACCAACATTTTTAAACGTTCACTCGACGGAACTAAACACGGGAGTATCATGTAATAACAACAAATCATTCTGGTTTATTAAAAGTACAAGTGATCTTTTGGGTGAGTCTATTACAAAAATGCGAAAATCCTTTTCAAACTATCCTTTATTTCAATTAATCTTAATTTAAATAGTAAAAATTGCAGATTTTATGGGTAATGGTAATAGATAGATAGATAGATAGATATTTATTGTCCCATTATTTAAATACATTCTTGTACATATGGTAAGTCAAGCAACATTAAAAAATATTAAAATATATCCAAAAACATTAACACGTATAGATTAAAAACAGACACACACAACATCATTTATATACAAACAGATACGCATAAAAATAAAAACAATAGATATTAGAACAGATAGATTATAAGGTATTTATAGAGTAATAAATTATATTTATAATACATATTTATGTAGATAGAAACTCTTGTACAGAATAAAATGCCTTATCCAGGAAATATGATTTTGTTTGCTTTTTGAAACTGGAGAAACTTTTTATATCTTTTAACTTTTGAGGCAGCGTATCAAATATTTTTATGAAGTTGTAGGCAGGGGATTTTTTATAAGCACTTGTCTTATGAGTAGGTATCATTAAGTTGCTACCATGTCTTAATGATACCTACTCATAAGACAAGTGTAATGTAATGTAACAAATTTTCTCTAAATTGCCTTAAATTTTGTTCGAGGGGCACATTACATTGCTTTATTTGTACTTATTTGACTTCACGATGTGACCTTACATATTTAAACATTGTGTCTTGTCTTGTTTTTAAGGCAAATAATACAATCATTGTTATTGAATAGTTAGCAACAAGGTTTCTTTGAACTAATAATTATTTCGCATTTAAATTCAAAACACGCGACGCCGACGCTTCGCTTAAATATGCATATGTATATTTATTTTTTAAAGTATATTTGACTTGTAGCCAGTCATTTGCAATAAATATCACTCATAGAAAAAAAAAATGTTCATATCGAGTTGGTAATAAAATTTCAAATGGCTTTCAAAATGTCCGTGCGTCTGTCTGTCCAACTGCCACGTTTCTTATGGGCACGACAACTTAAGAAATTTGGACAGCAAATTAGTGTTAGTTGAAGGAAGAACTTTGAAAAAAGTTAAGAAATATTTCATAAATGTATCTTAACAGTATCTAGGCAAGGCTAAAAAAAATACTGCATCGCACACCGACGAGCGCTTCGTCAATCAAGCTGGCATCATAGCGAGATTTTAAATAAAAATTAATAGTTTAAAAAACTAAAAAAAAAACGGCTTTTATAAATATTGCACTAAAAAGTAAAAAATAATCATCGAACCTGTTCTCTCTTTCTACCCCGTAAGGCACTTAGTGTAAGCCGTGTTTGTAATTAAGTATTAAGTCCGTAGCTGCTTCGTGTTTCCTTTTTGGGGTATAAGGCGTTATTTTTCTCACTTTTTTTTTACCCTATTAATTCCTTCCTGTTTTATTTCACTCGCCAGGTTGAAATAGGGCAGTCCACATAGGGCACTATGTGCCGACTGCCGATGAAGGTCTTAAATAGACCGATCTAGATATGAATGCACAAATAAGAGTACTGTGTACTGTGCTTTCAACCTTCAATTATTGTTCCTATCTGTCCTTTCCAATTTTTGTTGCTACGCTACGCTGATGAGGAACAATAATTCCGAAACACGTGTCCGTAGCTGCTTCGTGTTTCCTTTTTGGGGTATAAGGCGTTATCTTTCTCACTATTTTTTCTTGACCCTATTAATTCCTTCCTAAATTAAGTATAATATTTGAGTATAAAAGCGTGGGGCGTTTTTCGAAAGCTATTTCGAACAAGTTCGATAATTAAAACGCTGAAGACTAGATTAAAAACCGCTGCCCAAGGAATCACTACTTCCACATCCAGATTCTCTATCCAAGTCACTCATATTGAAAATACTTTGTATGTGGAAATAGTTGTTTATGGAACTTTAATAATATAATATTTGGAATCCTCTACCACAAAAATCCATAAAACGATACCCCACATCGGTAGTGGGGTAGGGGTGGTGATAGGGGGGTGGTAGTGGGGGTGGATGAAGTAAAAAAATATTTTGAGGCTTCTGGTTTTTGTACATACACTAAATCATATTTTTTTTATCCCCTTTAATAATGGGGGGGGTGGTAATGGGGGTGGCTAGTGCCAAAAATTTTGTTGGGACCTTAGCTTCTCTTGTATATACTAAATACCAATTTTTTGGACTCTTACCTGCTTGATTTACTCATTTACATCAAATTTACCCCAATTTACCCCCGAACCCTAAGTACATGTGTGTACCAAATTTCAAGTCAATTTCTTAAACGGTTCCAGAGTAAACGTGCGCACAAAAAAGTTACAGACCGACAGACAGAAATTTTTTTTCTCTCAAACTTAAAATCTCGACGTTTCATGACATTTTAAGCCTATTTGAACAATAAAAATTTAAAAAAATTTTTTTGTCGTTACTATACTTCCACTGGATGTGCAAGTAAAAAAAGCGCCCCACGCTTTTATACTCAAATATTATACTTAATTACAAACACGGCTTACACTAAGGCTCTTACGGGGTAGACAGAGAGAACAGGTTCGATGATTATTTTTTGCGTTTTAGTGCAGTATTTATAAAAGCGTGTTTTTTTAGTTTTTTAAACTATTAATTTATTATATGAAGGCAAAATGTTCCTCTCTGCTGCCGATCATCACCGAAGTAAGAGTTGCAACTCAATTGATTTTGGTTCTGGTTTCAAAACACTCAGTTTCGATACTCCAGTGAAGCAACGTTCAGCGCGGTCAGTACTTGGATGGGTGAAATCCATCTTGGCAAGCACAGCGATCTCGTCCCACCTTCTAGCGGCCTGTATATCAGCAAATACACAGAAAAAATGTAATTTCAAGACTAGGATTACGTAGTGGATATACCATCCTTCGGAGGGGATGTAAAGCAGGCGGTCCCTTGTCTATTAAATGTTAGGCAAGTAAAAAGATCCCCACTCTTCTCAAGAGAAGAGGTTCGGCAAAATTTCCAGGTAATAGGCCGACTTTAAATAGTTTAAAAAAACCTAACCAAACCAAATTTCAGTATTGAAAACCAACACAATTTTTAGCATTTAAAACATTTATTGGAGTGTTCACTTTCTTGCACGGCAAGTTTCATATTTTACAGGTATCTCATTTTTGTTTGTTTACAAATTATATATTACATAACTACGGCTGACAATCGCATGTCGCGTGAAACGGACGTAGTAGCCGGGTGTTGTGGCATGAAGTTACGCTATAAATATTTTTAACCAACTAGGCTATCAGAGACACTATCAGTAACATCCCATTCGGGGATATCTTGAAAACTGTCTCGATTATTTCACTCATTAACATAGTAGGCAATGGAATTTCGTTTTTTGACATTACACCAATTAAATGTCCTTACTAGTGGAAAACTAACCTACATAGGATTTTGATATTGACATATGTTATGTTTTGTTTCGTTAAATATTCTCCCTTTGAAAAAAATCGATCAATTTAAAGTGACTGACAAAAAACGGCATAAAAAAAAATGCCTGCTTCGTCACCCTGCAATTTAATTATATCTCAGCTTTTCGTAGTATATTGTGTTTGAATTAGATAAACTGCATATTACGTTTGTTTAAACAACCTTGTATTTTCACTAAATATTTATAGATTTGTGTACATATTATTAATAAAAAACAACTATTTTAGTCCCAACCACAAAATTATACATAAGTATAAGAAGCTGTGCATTTTGTTTTGAAAACAATAAAATACCTATTTTTTATTCCTTAGGATGCACATTTGCCAAAGGAAATCGTGACACTTTGACTCTCTTAATTTTCCATGTTTTCTTTTTGAATTTTGCCCGAAGTATATCAAAATACTTTTGGGCATACCATTCAGTGGTATTTTTGTAGCATTCCACAAAAATCAACATGTCCACTTTTTCACCCCTGGCATACATTTAAGCAATAACAATTTAAGAATTAAAAGCAACAAACAATTTAACGATAAATAGCAAACTGTAAGTTAACAATACAAAGGAGTCTTATTATTTGCCAAAATTATTTTGTTTCCACGGCACTTTATTTGCAGTGTTGTTTTGTTGACAAAACGAATGGTTTGAATCTAGTTTTATTCAATTTCCAGGGCATACTTGATACGGCATTTTCTCGATTTTTTAGTTATTATTCACCAAAAAACTTGTGTCCTTAGATTAATATCAAACCGAATTTTGATATGAAGTTACCAATGGATTTGTCGTGAAAATTAGTATTTAACTATTGGGTGTCTAAAAGATGTTGCAATTTGAAAAGTTGAAGCAATTTAAGTTTTTTTTAAAACTGTGCAATCGTTTTAGTGTGTGTACAAGAACAAATAAAGACCTCAAAAATTTTTTCTACTTCACCCAGACAATGACATTGGCTTTGAGGCTTGTCTAATTTGTGGTGTGTTTATTAAATATGCCATTCAATAGTGCAGAAATATAAAAAAGACCGCTGCCCAAGGAATCACTACTTCCACATCCAGATTTTCTATCCAAGTCACCCACAACGAAAAAATTTTGTATGTGGAAATAATTGTTTATGGAACTTTAATAATATAATATTTAAAATTTTCTACCCCAAAAACCCATAAAACGATACCCCACATCGGTAGTGGGGTGGGGGTGGTGATAGGGGGTAGTGGGGGTGGATGAAGTAAAAATATTTTGAGGTTTCTGGTTCTTGTATACACACTAAATCACAATTTTTTTTCGTTCTCTTTAATAATGGGGTGGAGGTGGCTAATGCCAAAAATTTTTTTGAGACCATAGTTTCTCTTGTATATATTAAATACCAATTTTATGGACTCTTATCTGCTTGATTTACCTATTTACCCCAAATTTACCCCAATTTACCCCCCAACCCTTCGACGGAACAAGATGAAAATATAATCTAGTTCCAGATCTCGTTAAAGTACATATGTGTACCAAATTTCCAGTCAATATCTTAAACAGTTCCAGAGTAAATGTGCGTACAAAAAAGTTTCAGACAGGCAGACCGACAGACACAAATTTTTTTCGCTCAAACTTAAAATCTCGACGTTTCATAACATTCTAAGCCTATTTGAACAATAAAAATTTTTTAAAATTTTTTTATCGTTACTATACTTCCACTGGATATGGAAGTAATTATAATGACCAAAATTCAAATAAAACAAACTGCCTCCCAAGGAATCACTACTTCCACATCCAGATTTCCTATCCAAGTCTCCCATAACGAAAAAATTTTTTATGTGGAAATAATTGTTTATGGAACTTTAATAATATAATATTTGAAATTGTCTACCCCAAAAACCCATAAAATGATATGATAGTGGGGGTAAATGAAGTAAAAATAATTTTTGAGGCCTTTGGTTCTTGTACACACATTAAATCACAATTTTATTTTTTTCACCCCCTTTAATAACGAGGTGGGGGTGGTTATGGGGGGGCTAATGCTAAAATATTTTTTGAGACCTTAGCTTCTCTTATATATACTAAATATCAATTTTATGGACTCTTGCTTGATTTACCTATTTACCCCCATTTACCCCAATTTACCCCTCAATCCTTCAACGGATTAAGATCAAAATATAATCTAGTTCCAGATCTCGTTAAAATACATACGTGTACTAAATTTCAAGTCAATATCTTAAACGGTTCCAGAGTAATCGTGCGCACAAAAAAAGTTACAGACTGACGGACAGAACGAATTTTTTTGCTCAAACTTAAAATTTCGACGTTTCATGACATTCTAAGCCTATTTGAACAATAAAAAATTTAAAAAATTTTTTTTGCATGAAGTAGTAATTTATTTCACAAATAGGCTAGACGATAAACTTGTTATAAACATACTCTTCGGAATGTTTATTCAACTTTTTATATAATTGTTGCACATTTTATAGGTACACAATATTTAATCCCATCGATTTTTATTCCTAAAAATTAATCTAATTTTGGACATTTTTAATAAAGTATTGGAATTATTGGAAATTAACCAAAACAGCCCTTTATGATACAAAATCTGAGTTACACTTATTTTTTATTTCGGAAATAATAATATTCAGGATACTTGTCTATATAAAAATTACACAAAAATGTTACATTATTTCCTAATCTTTTTCGAGTTTTTTCTTCAAAAACCATTCGACATTACGAAACAATTAAATAGAACATAAAATATGTATTTATTGAAATAAATTTTTACGTGTAAAAGCAAAATGTTGCGTACCCCGGGTAGCGTTGACGGCCCATTCCCGAAATACGAGGTAGATCCTCAGCTGGCTTTGCTCTGTTTGTAGACATGATTACTAGTTCCAATGATGAGACGACCGTACGATGCGTACATATTTCAAACAACAGAACTACCTGCTTTGCACACAGGTATTACCGATCCGTCTAATATGTTCGCTTGCCCCTAGTAAGAGGACTATCGTACTTTCGCACTCATCAATTTGGAACTTTAATCAGTCCGTTTCATTTAATATACGTCCACTTCGAGGTTTCTGTTTGATATTAAATGAAAAAAACAGAGATCATCCAGTTGGGATCGAACCAACGATCTCGGGGTTAGTAGATCAACGCCTTAACCAACTAGGCTACCGAGGTACTGATAAAACTTTGCTATTCGGGGATGCCTTGAAAACATTCCATGGATAATACGATTATTTTAAAATATAGTTTGTTACACTCGTAACTTCAGAACAGTCGCGGCCAACTTATAAATTCGTAGTAATTATGTTCCAAATAGATATAATAATACCTGTTAGATTTAAGCAAATAATCATAATAAAACTAGATAAAAAGTCACTGATTTCGGTTGATAACTCGAGAACGGTTGAAGATATCGAACTGAAATTTGAAACGTAAGTAGAAATATCATAGACGGGCGTAATACGAGTGAATTAATAATACACCTACGTTACGTGACGTCACAAAAATGAAAAATTCTTATAACGGGAGAACCGATAGAGATATCGACGCAACAGTTGGAGATTTTGAATTGAAATTTGAAACATAGGTGAAAATATTGTAAATGGACGGAATAAAAGTTAATTAATAATACACCTACGTCTTCATGACGTCACAAAAGTGAAAAATTATTACAACAGACGAACTGGTACAGATATCGACTCAACGGTTGGAGATATTGAATTGCAATTTGAAACATAGGTGGAAATATTGTAATTGGACGAAATACAAGTGAATCAAGAATACACCTACGTCACAAAAATGAAAAATTCTTATAACACACGAACTGAAGAAGATACTAACTTCATATTTGAAATATAGGTGGCACTATTGAAGAAGAAACGAAATCTGAGTGAATCAATAATTCACCTACGTCACAAAATAAAAAACCATACTACGCACGAATGGATGGAGATAGTGACTTCATATTTGAATTGTAGACGACACTAATGAAGAAAAAACGAAATTCGAGTGAATCAATAATACACCTACGTCACAAAATAGAAACCATACTACGCACGCATGGATGGAGATACTGACTTCATATTTGAAATGTAGATGACACTAATAAAGAAAAAAACGAAATTCGAGTGAATCAAAAATACACCTACGTCACAAAAAAGAAAAACCCTTACTACGCACGGACGGATCGAGATATTGACTTCATATTTGAAATGTAGGTAACACTATTGAAGAAAAAAATTCGAGTAAATCAAAAATAGCTTAAATTTATTCAGACTACACAGCACCCTCTATCAGAAATAATCCGATAAATAGTCATGTTTTCTAACCACTTTTAAAACTTGGTGTTAAATTCCAATCATTATACTTATCGAAATAGTTTCACATTATATTGTACATAATACATGCTACTGTTTATTAACATTCCTATTTATTTTATATCTACATTACTTTAAGGTTCATAGAAATAATATATGACGGTGTTTTGCCAGATATAAAACGTGCTTTATCGAGTTCGGAATTATCAAAATCCGTTTTAAATTATTATATTTATTATAGTTCTTAAATCAAATTTCAAAAATGATCGAAATATACATTTGGAAAATGAACAGATTACTACACTATAATTCTAAGATTCAACAATAGATGGCATGTACCACTGCCAGCATTGACTCAGCTAATTTCCTATTTCCAAAAAAATCAATACTTTTCTCACATCCCCATTGTATAAATCACCTGCATTGTTAAAATGACATTGTGCAGTGCAAAAGAAAATAAATAACGAGCTAAAAACATAGGTATTTCTCGCCAATTTACTGATACTTTTACATAATTGTTACACATTCTATAGGATACTTTTCGCAGTTTCTTTGTAAATAATATTACTTTTTGGACATCCTAAATGTTGTGAAAAAAATACATGAAAGAAAAAATGGAAATAAAAGCATTCAACCTGACTAGGATTCGAACACGGAATCAAAGCAAAAGTTTAGCCACTGGACCATCAGAGATCACTACAAAAACTGAATGTCTTTAATATACAGTGTGACCCATTTCAAGTGGAAACACCTTCGTAACTCAGTTATTGGTCACCCAATTTCAACCAAATTTGGATGGATATGAAAATCATCGGCATTTCTTTTTCGAGTAAAACAAAAGTTATTTTAGTCAGTGGCGTGTTTTTTTTTAATAATAAAAGGGTCGATTTTTCGACAAATCATATTAGGTATTTTTTGGTTGAAAAGCGAATGCAATATTATTAATCAGCATGCTGTAGAACCCTTATTTTCAGAATTTTACAACATTTTGATTTTTGGTTTTCGAATTACGGCCCACATTAAATTGCCTATTTTAAACATTAAATAACCAATAAATTGGTAACGAATCTTTTTTTAAAAGAAAGTCATTCTCTATTTTCTCTTCAAATTAATTTTTTCTACCACTACGTATCATCGGATACTTTCAAATTCGGTAATCCCTAATGCCCGAATAATTTGATGACCCAAAATTTTTCAATGAAAATTCTTGGCCTTCGAAATTTTAAAGTTTCAATGATATGAAATAGTAGAAAAGGTGAATTTAAAGAGAAAACGAAGAATGACTTTTCTTCCAAAAAAATTTCGTTATCAATTTATTGATTATTTTATGTTCAAAATAGGTAATTTTAAGGGGACCGTAATTCGAAAACCAAAAATCAAAATGTTGTTAAATTCTGGATGTAGCGGTTCTACAGCATGCTGATCAAAAATATTGCATTAATTTTTCAACAAAAAAATGCCTAATATAATTTCCCGAAAAATCGACCCTTTTTATCTTAATAAAATTGCACGCCACTGACTAGAATAATTTTTGTTTTACTCAAAAAAGAAATATTAAGGATATTTAATACCGATCCAAATTTGATTGAAATTTGATGACCAATAACTGAGTTACGAAGGTGTTTCCACTTGAAATGGGTCACGCTGCATATTTTTCGAAAATCATATTTAACGCATTAAACATATTATTATAAAAAATATATTAGTTTTTGGACATCATAAATTTTGTAAAACAAACTTTGTTGTGAATAAAATTTTTAAAAAAATGAAAAAAAAAACATCTAACCTGAGTTGGATTTGAACCCGGGATCTTTGGATTGCAAAGCAAAAGTTTAGCCACTGGACCACAGAGACTATTACGGAAATTGAGGCCAAACTTTATAAAACATATTTACACGATTGCAACTGATTTTCGTCTTTGCCGCAGAACATTTCCGAAATGTGATACCTACTGAAAATTTGAACTACAGTACAATTAACGAGTAGGCACGAGGTGAAGTTTGTTAAGGGGCCGTGGGAATTTTCTATTGAAAGTGTATTATTTTCGTTTTCGCCGCCAATGTGTTCTAAAATGTGATGCCTACCGAAAATTTGCACTATTGTCGAATTGACGAGTAGGCACGGGTGAAAATTTTTAAGGGACCGTGAGAATTTTCCATTGAGAGCGTATTTTTTTTTCTTTTCCACCGCAGACATGTAAAATTTGATGCCTACCAAAAATTTGACCTACGGTGACTTGGAGAGTAGGCACGAGGTGGAAATTTTCAAGGGACCATGAGATTTTTCTATTGAAACTGTATTTGGCGGGTTGTTGTTGAGGTATCGACTTCATGTTTGATGCGTAGGTGGCGCTATTGAAGAAAAAACGAAATTCGAGTGAATCAAGAATAAACCTACGTCACAAAAAAGAAAATCTGTTACTACGCACGAACGGATAGAGATAATGACTTCATATTTAAAGTATAGGTAACACTACTGAAGAAAAAACAAAATTCGAGTGAATCAAGAATACTCCTACGTCACAAAAAAGAAAATCTCTTACCACGCACGAACGGATAGAGATAATGACTTCATATTTGAAATATACGTAACATTATTGAAAAAAAAACGAAATCCGAGTGAATCAAGAATACGCCTACGTCACAAAAAAGACAATCTCTTACCACGCACGAACGAATAGAGATATTGACTTCATATTTGAAATATAGGTAACACTACTGAAGAAAAAACGAAATTCGAGTGAATCAAAAATACACCTACGTCACAAAAAAGAAAAACTCTTACTACGCACGAACGGATAGAGATACTGACTTCATATTTAAAATGTAGGTGGCACTATTGAAGAAAAAACGAAATCCGAGTGAATCAAAAATACACCTACGTCACAAAAAAGAAAAACTCTTACTACGCATGAACGGATAGAGATACTGACTTCATATTTGAAATGTAGGTGGCATTATTGAAGAAAAAACGAAATCCGAGTGAATCAAAAATACACCTACGTCACAAAAAAGAAAAACTCTTACTACGCACGAACGGATAGAGATACTGACTTCATATTTGAAATGTAGGTGGCACTATTGAAGAAAAAACGAAATACGAGTGAATCAAAAATACACCTACGTCACAAAAAAAAAAAACTCTTACTACGCACGAACGGATAGAGATACTGACTTCATATTTGAAATGCAGGTGGCACTATTGAAGAAAAAACGAAATCCGAGTGAATCAAAAATACACCTACGTCACAAAAAAGAAAAACTCTTACTACGCACAAACGGATAGAGATACTGACTTCATATTTGAAATGTAGGTGGCACTATTGAAGAAAAAACGAAATTCGAGTGAATCAATAATACACCTACGTCACAAAATAAAAAACCATACTACGCACGAATGGATGGAGATACTGACTTCATATTTGAAATGTAGACGACACTAATAAAGAAAAAACGAAATTCGAGTGAATCAATAATACACCTACGTCACAAAATAAAAAACCATACTACGCATGAATGGATGGAGATAGTGACTTCATATTTGAATTGTAGACGACACTAATGAAGAAAAAACGAAATTCGAGTGAATCAATAATACACCTACGTCACAAAATAAAAACCATACTACGCACGCATGGATGGAGATACTGACTTCATATTTGAAATGTAGATGACACTAATGAAGAAAAAACGAAATTCGAGTGAATCAATAATACACCTACGTCACAAAATAAAAAAACATACTACGCACGCATGGATGGAGATACTGACTTCATATTTGAAATGTAGATGACACTAATAAAGAAAAAACGAAATTCGAGTGAACCAAAAATACACCTACGTCACAAAAAAGAAAAACCCATACTACGCATGAACGAATCGAGATATTGACTTCATATTTGAAATGTAGATGACACTAATGAAAAAAAAACGAAATTCGAGTGAATCAAAAATACACCTACGTCACAAAAAAGAAAAACCCATACTACGCACGGACGGATCGAGATATTGACTTCATATTTGAAATGTAGGTAACACTATTGAAGAAAAAAATTCGAGTAAATCAAAAATAGCTTAAATTTATTCAGACTACACAGCACCCTCTATCAGAAATAATCCGATAAATAGTCATGTTTTCTAACCACTTTTAAAACTTGGTGTTAAATTCCAATCATTATACTTATCGAAATAGTTTCACATTATATTGTACATAATACATGCTACTATTTATTAACATTCCTATTTATTTTATATCTACATTACTTTAAGGTTCATAGAAATAATATATGACGGTGTTTTGCCAGATATAAAACGTGCTTTATCGAGTTCGGAATTATCAAAATCCGTTTTAAATTATTATATTTATTATAGTTCTTAAATCAAATTTCAAATATGATCGAAATATACATTTGGAAAATGAACAGATTACTACACTATAATTCTAAGATTCAACAATAGATGGCATGTACCACTGCCAGCATTGACTCAGCTAATTTCCTATTTCCAAAAAAATCAATACTTTTCTCACATCCCCATTGTATAAATCACCTGCATTGTTAAAATGACATTGTGCAGTACAAAAGAAAATAAATAACGAGCTAAAAACATAGGTATTTCTCGCCAATTTACTGAGCCTTTTACATAATTGTTACACATTCTATAGGATACTTTTCGCAGTTTCTTTGTAAATAATATTACTTTTTGGACATCCTAAATGTTGTGAAAAAAATACATGAAAGAAAAAATGGAAATAAAAGCATTCAACCTGACTAGGATTCGAACACGGAATCAAAGCAAAAGTTTAGCCACTGGACCATCAGAGATCACTACAAAAACTGAATGTCTGTAATATATAGTGTGACCCATTTCAAGTGGAAACACCTTCGTAACTCAATTATTGGTCACCCAATTTCAACCAAATTTGGATGGATATGAAAATCATTGGCATTTCTTTTTCGAGTAGAACAAAAGTAAGTTATTTTAGTCAGTGGCGTGTTTTTTTTTAATAATAAAAGGGTCGATTTTTCGACAAATCATATTAGGTATTTTTTGGTTGAAAAGCGAATGCAATATTATTAATCAGCATGCTGTAGAACCCTTATTTTCAGAATTTTACAACATTTTGATTTTTGGTTTTCGAATTACGGCCCACATTAAATTGCCTATTTTAAACATTAAATAACCAATAAATTGGTAACGAATCTTTTTTTAAAAGAAAGTCATTCTCTATTTTCTCTTCAAATTCATTTTTTCTACCACTACGTATCATCGGATACTTTCAAATTCGGTAATCCCTAATGCCCGAATAATTTACAGGTGTGATGACCCAAAATTTTTCAATGAAAATTCTTGGCCTTCGAAATTTTAAAGTTTCAATGATATGAAATAGTAGAAATGGTGAATTTAAAGAGAAAATGAAGAATGACTTTTCTTCTAAAAAAATTTCGTTATCAATTTATTGATTATTTTATGTTCAAAATAGGTAATTTTAAGGGGACCGTAATTCGAAAACCAAAAATCAAAATGTTGTTAAATTCTGGATGTAGCGGTTCTACAGCATGCTGATCAATAATATTGCATTAATTTTTCAACAAAAAAATGCCTAATATAATTTCCCGAAAAATCGACCCTTTTTATCTTAATAAAATTGCACGCCACTGACTAGAATAATTTTTGTTTTACTCAAAAAAGAAATATTAAGGATATTTAATACCGATCCAAATTTGATTGAAATTTGATGACCAATAACTGAGTTACGAAGGTGTTTCCACTTGAAATGGGTCACGCTGCATATTTTTCGAAAATCATATTTAACGCATTAAACATATTATTATAAAAAATATATTAGTTTTTGGACATCATAAATTTTGTGAAACAAACTTTGTTGTGAATAAAATTTTTAAAAAAATGAAAAAAAAACATCTAACCTGAGTTGGATTTGAACCCGGGATCTTTGGATTGCAAAGCAAAAGTTTAGCCACTGGACCACAGAGACCATTACGGAAATTGAGGCCAAACTTTATAAAATATATTTACACGATTTCAACTGATTTTCGTCTTTGCCGCAGAACATTTCCGAAATGTGATACCTACTGAAAATTTGAACTACAGTACAATTAACGAGTAGGCACGAGGTGAAGTTTGTTAAGGGGCCGTGGGAATTTTCTATTGAAAGTGTATTATTTTCGTTTTCGCCGCGAATGTGTTCTAAAATGTGATGCCTACCGAAAATTTGCACTATTGTCGAATTGACGAGTAGGCACGGGTAAAAATTTTTAAGGGACCGTGAGAATTTTCCATTGAGAGTGTTTTTTTTTTCTTTTCCACCGCAGACATGTAAAATTTGATGCCTACCAAAAATTTGACCTACGGTGACTTGGAGAGTAGGCACGAGGTGGAAATTTTCAAGGGACCATGAGATTTTTCCACTGAAACTGTATTTGGCGGGTTGTTGTTGAGGTATCGACTTCATGTTTGATGCGTAGGTGGCGCTATTGAAGAAAAAACGAAATTCGAGTGAATCAAGAATAAACCTACGTCACAAAAAAGAAAATCTGTTACTACGCACGAACGGATAGAGATAATGACTTCATATTTAAAGTATAGGTAACACTATTGAAGAAAAAACAAAATTCGAGTGAATCAAGAATACTCCTACGTCACAAAAAAGAAAATCTCTTACCACACACGAACGGATAGAGATAATGACTTCATATTTGAAATATACGTAACATTATTGAAAAAAAAAACGAAATCCGAGTGAATCAAGAATACACCTACGTCACAAAAAAGACAATCTCTTACCACGCACGAACGAATAGGATATTGACTTCATATTTGAAATATAGGTAACACTACTGAAGAAAAAACGAAATCCGAGTGAATCAAGAATACACCTACGTCACAAAAAAAGACAATCTCTTACCACGCACGAACGAATAGAGATAATGACTTCATATTTGAAATTTAGGTAAGACTGTTGAAGAAAAAACGAAATTCGAGTGAATCAAAAATACACCTACGTCACAAAAAAGAAAAACTCTTACTACGCACGAACGGATAGAGATACTGACTTCATATTTGAAATGTAGGTGGCACTATTGAAGAAAAACGAAATCCGAGTGAATAAAAAATACACCTACGTCACAAAAAAGAAAAATTCTTACTACGCACGAACGGATAGAGATACTGACTTCATATTTGAAATGTAGGTGCCACTATTGAAAAAAAAAAATGAAATTCGAGTGAATCAAGAATACACATACGTCACAAAAAAGAAAAATTCTTACTACGCACGAACGGGTAGAGATATTGACTTCATATTTAAAATGTAGGTGGCCCTATTGAAAAAGAAATGAAATTCGAGTGAATAAAAAATACACCTACGTCACAAAAAAAAATTCTTACTACGCACGAACGGGTAGAGATATTGACTTCATATTTAAAATGTAGGTGGCCCTATTGAAAAAGAAATGAAATTCGAGTGAATCAAAAATACACCTACGTCACAAAAAAAAATTCTTACTACGAACGAACGGGTACAGGATACTGACTTCATATTTGAAATGTAGGTGGCACTATTGAAAAAAAAACGAAAACAAAATTTTCAAGTCAAATTTTCAAAAAAGTCAAAATGTCAAATTTTTAAAAAATGTCAAATTTCAAAAAATGTCAATTTTTAAGTCAAAATTTTAAATTCATATCTAAAAAATGTCAATTTTCCAAAAAAATTTCAAATTTTCAGTGTCAAATATTTAATTAAAAAATGTAAAATTTTCGGAAAATTGTCAAATTTTAAAGACATTTTAGATCTAGGGAAAAATATTAATTTTTCATAATAAAACTTTTAAATTGATTTAAACGTGAAAATGAGTGCGAAGCATTCAAGCCCTTAGCTCAAAAAATATTTCCTTACCAAATTGGGAGAAGATCGGTCAAGAGGTAGTTGAGATATTGCAAAAAAAAGAAAAAAATTACAACTTTGACACCTATCTCAGTAAGGAGGCACATTTTATCTTAAGTGTTTCAGGTTAAACCTTCATATTTTGGACTAAGGATTCTCCAGTTGGCGTATGTCCAATTATTAATGAAATCCTGTATATTTGTTAACAAGACGCGTCCAAATGATAGTGAGGCGCGTATAAGAGAATGGTCGGTAATGCAGCTTTTCGTTTTTTTAACTATCTTCCACATTTTTTAAAAATATAAAAAAAAAATTGAGAATAGACCTTGATAAATGAGTAATTTTCGATGAAAAATCCAGAGCGGCCTTCTTTCTGAAAGTACCAAAAAATTGTGTGCAAAAATTTGCAATTTATTTTTGCATACGAAATTTGCATTTAAAAATTATGAAAAAAATTGGATAAATAGTCCAACATGTAAGTAACAACTGTGAATTTTTTCGGATTTTTTCGTACAACGGTATCTGAGAAAATTTTAAAAAACGAAAATCAAAAAACCCCCCACCACTCCTCCAATATGGTGGCTGCAGGCTTGAGATTTTGGAAAATTATATTTAGGGTAAGCCCCTTCAAATAGTTGATAACAAACAAAATTTTGTTTGGGGCAGATTTTACATGCTTCCTGCTATGCCCTTTGGTACAAATTGAAGTTGAAACAAAGGTACAGGAAATTTTTTAAAATAATGCCTTTTAAAGTAACTTATCCACCTATTGGTTATCCCCCACGACTTGTTATTATCTGAATATAACATTGTTTTATTTAGGTACACACAAACACATTTATTGTATATATATATTTTGCAGTCTATATGCTCTGTGAGAAAAAATATTAACAATATCTTTTAAAATGTGGCGATAATAAATACAACACCTGCTCCGCAAATAACACACAGATAACCCAATAGATGAAAGCAAAGCGAACCTTGTAATTCTTAAACGATAACCCTATAAACCCAAATGACCGAAGGAAAGCAAGTGCTGCAAAAAGTTAAACCATAGACACCAAATCCGCCCCTGCCTAATTGTATTGAAAACCTCTGACTTGATCGGCGTAAATGTCATACTTATTTTTCCCGGAAGAATTTCGGAACTCGCCAGATTTGCCTTAAACAATTTAATGCTCTTTCAAAATATTGGGTGGGCAGTTGCCCTTGTCCACCCCGAATTACGCCGATGTCCATCATATACTATGCAGCCGTCAAGATACGATTTTCACCTACACGGATTTATATACTAGCGAACTGAAACTAACATTATTTACAAAAAAAAAAAAAAAAAAAACTGCGAGGAGTATCATATAAAACGTGCAACAATTATATAAAAAGTTCACAAATTAGACCAAAAAGTTATAATGCTTATTCTACTTTAGCCCTGATCTCATATTTTATCGACTCTTTCACTCTGTAATACTTTGTGAAATATTTTTGAGCCAGTGAAAACTTTTGTGAAAAAAAACGATCTTACTCCAAAAAAAAAATATTTGCTGAAATGATCACCTGAAGCTGTATCAAATCAAATTTCAGTTTATTTGGAAGATATTCACGTATTCATTTCAACAAAATAGTTTCCATTAATTAATTAGGTTGTGAGCAAAAAGCAAGAGGCATTTTAATTTTTGCTAATTGGTTAGGCATTTTGACGCAACTTTTTATCTGGTTCTATTATGACTATTTGCTTAAATCTAATAGGTATTATTATATCTCTTTGGAACATAATTACTACGAATTTATAAGTTGGCCGCGACTGTTGTGAAGTTACGAGTGTAATAAATTATATTTTAAAATAATCGTATTATCCGTGGAATGTTTTCAAGGCATCCCCGAATAGCAAATTCTTATCAGTACCCTCGGTAGCCTAGTTGGTTAAGGCGTTGATTTACAAACCCGAGGTCGGTGGTTCAATCCCAACTTGATGATCTCTGTTTTTATTTCATTTAATATCAAACAGAAACCTCGAAGTGGACGTATATTAAATGAAACTGACTGATTAAAGTTCCAAATTGATGAGTGCGAAAGTACGATAGTCCTCTTACTAGGGGCAAGCGAACATATTAGACGGATCGGTAATACCTGTGTGCAAAGCAGGTAGTTCTGTTGTTTGAAGTATGTACGCATCGTACGGTCGTCTCTTCATTGGAATTAGTAATCATGTCTACAAACAGAGCAAAGCCAACTGAGGATTCACATCGCATTTCGGTGAATGGACCGTCAACGCCACTTGGGGTACGCAATATTTTGCTTTTACACGTAAAAATTTATTTCAATAAATACATATTTTATGTTCTATTAATTGTTTCGTAATGTCGAATGGTTTTTGAAGAAAAAACTCAAAAAAAATCAGGAAATAATATAACATTTTTGTGTAATTTTAGTAACAAGTATAGTAACGACAAAAAAAATTTTTAAAAATTTTTATTGTCCAAATAGGCTTAAAATGTCATAAAACGTCGAGATTTTAAGTCTGAGCGAAAAAAAAAAATTCTGTCTGTCTGTCGGTCTGTCTGTCTGTAACTTTTTTTTGTGCGCACGTTTACTCTGGAACCGTTTAAGATATTGACTTGAAATTTGGTATACATATGTACTTTCACGAGATCTAGAACTAGATTATATTTTCATCTTGTTCCGTCGAAGGATTGGGGGGTAAATTGGGGTAAATTTGGGGTAAATAGGTCAATCAAGCAGGTAAGAGTCCATAAAATTGGTATTTAGTATATACAAGAGAAGCTAAGGTCTCAAAACAAATTTTTGACATTAGCCACCCCCATTACCACCCCCCCCCCCCCCCCCCCTTTATTAAAGGGGATGAAAAAAAATTGTGATTTAGTGTATGTACAGGAACCAGGAACCTCAAAATATTTTTTACTTCATCCACCCACCACTATCACCACCCCCCACCCCACTACCGATGTGGGGTATCGTTTTATGGGTTTTTGGGGTAGAGGATTTCAAATATTATATTATTAAAGTTCTATAAACAATTATTTTCACATACAAAATTTTTTCGTTGTGAGTGACTTGGATAGAGAATCTGGATGTGGAAGTAGTGATTCCTTGGGCAGCGGTTTTTATATAGACAAGTATCTTGAATATTATTATTTCTGAAATAAAAAATAAGTGTAACTCAGATTTTGTATCATAAAGGGCGGTTTTGGTTAATTTCCAGTAATTCCAATACTTTATTCAAAATGTCCAAAATTAGATTCAATTTTTAGGAATAAAAATCGATGGGATTAAATATTGTGTACCTATAAAATGTCCAACAATTATATAAAAAGTTGAATAAACATACCGAAAAGTATGTTTACCCTAGTTTATCGTCTAGCCTATTTATGAAATAAATTACTTCGTAGAGTGGAAGTAGTGATGCAAAAAATTTTTTTTAAATTTTTATTGTTCATATAGGCTTAGAATGTTATCAAACGTCGAGATTTTAAGTTTGAGCAAAAAAATTCTGTCTGTCGTTCTGTCGGTCAGTCTGTAACTTTTTTTGACCGATCTTCTCCCAATTTGGTAAGGAAACATTTTTCAAGCTGAGAAATAATAATGTATGTATCATATCACGCTAACCCGTGGAGGGCGCCTCATGAGCTATACCTGATGATGAATATTTTTTTCTTTTTTTTTTTGCGAAACGTAGTGGCACTTTTGGCTAGAAAATCTCATGCAGGAGTCATTTCTACGTAAAAAAAGGGACACTTGATAGAAGTCGGTAATTCCAACCGTTTTCGAGAAAACTGCCGCATAGATCTCAAAAATCTCAAGATCGGTCAAGAGGTAGTTGAGATATTGCAAAAAAAGAAAAAAAAATTACAACTTTGACACCCTCTATCTCAGTAAGGAGGCACATTTTATCTAAGTGTTTCAGGTTAAATCTTCATAATTTGGACTAAGGATTCTCCAGTTAGCGTATGTCCAATTATTAATGAAACCCTGTTATATTTGTTAACAAGACATGCGTCCAAATGATAGTGAGGCGCATATAAGAGAATGGTCGGTAATGCAGTTTTTCGTTTTTTCCACATTTTTTAAAAATATGAAAAAAAATTGAGAATAACCTTAATAAATGAGTAATTTACCATGAAAAATCCAAAAGTGCCAAAAAATTGTGTGCAAAAATTTGCAAATTTTTTTTGCATACGAAATTTGCATTTAAAAATTATGAAAAAAATTGGATAAATAGTCTAACGTGTAAGTAACAACTGTGAATTTTTTAGAATTTTTTCATACAACGATATCCGAGAAAATTTTAAAAAACGAAAATCAAAAAACCCCCCACCACTCCTCCAATATGGTGGCTGCAGGCTTGAAATTTTGATAAAATCATATTTAGGGTAAGCCCCTTCAAATAGTTGATAACAAACAAATTTTTAAACATTAAATAACCAATAAATTGGTAACGAATCTTTTTTTAAAAGAAAGTCATTCTCTATTTTCTCTTCAAATTCATTTTTTCTACCACTACGTATCATCGGATACTTTCAAATTCGGTAATCCCTAATGCCCGAATAATTTACAGGTGTGATGACCCAAAATTTTTCAATGAAAATTCTTGGCCTTCGAAATTTTAAAGTTTCAATGATATGAAATAGTAGAAAAGGTGAATTTAAAGAGAAAACGAAGAATGACTTTTCTTCCAAAAAAATTTCGTTATCAATTTATTGATTATTTTATGTTCAAAATAGGTAATTTTAAGGGGACCGTAATTCGAAAACCAAAAATCAAAATGTTGTTAAATTCTGGATGTAGCGGTTCTACAGCATGCTGATCAATAATATTGCATTAATTTTTCAACAAAAAAATGCCTAATATAATTTCCCGAAAAATCGACCCTTATCTTAATAAAATTGCACGCCACTGACTAGAATAATTTTTGTTTTACTCAAAAAAGAAATATTAAGGATATTTAATACCGATCCAAATTTGATTGAAATTTGATGACCAATAACTGAGTTACGAAGGTGTTTCCACTTGAAATGGGTCACGCTGCATATTTTTCGAAAATCATATTTAACGCATTAAACATATTATTATAAAAAATATATTAGTTTTTGGACATCATAAATTTTGTGAAACAAACTTTGTTGTGAATAAAATTTTAAAAAAAATGAAAAAAAAACATCTAACCTGAGTTGGATTTGAACCCGGGATCTTTGGATTGCAAAGCAAAAGTTTAGCCACTGGACCACAGAGACCATTACGGAAATTGAGGCCAAACTTTATAAAATATATTTACACGATTTCAACTGATTTTCGTCTTTGCCGCAGAACATTTCCGAAATGTGATACCTACTGAAAATTTGAACTACAGTACAATTAACGAGTAGGCACGAGGTGAAGTTTGTTAAGGGGCCGTGGGAATTTTCTATTGAAAGTGTATTATTTTCGTTTTCGCCGCGAATGTGTTCTAAAATGTGATGCCTACCGAAAATTTGCACTATTGTCGAATTGACGAGTAGGCACGGGTAAAAATTTTTAAGGGACCGTGAGAATTTTCCATTGAGAGTGTATTTTTTTTTCTTTTCCACCGCAGACATGTAAAATTTGATGCCTACCAAAAATTTGACCTACGGTGACTTGGAGAGTAGGCACGAGGTGGAAATTTTCAAGGGACCATGAGATTTTTCCAATGAAACTGTATTTGGCGGGTTGTTGTTGAGGTATCGACTTCATGTTTGATGCGTAAGTGGCGCTATTGAAGAAAAAACGAAATTCGAGTGAATCAAGAATAAACCTACGTCACAAAAAAGAAAATCTGTTACTACGCACGAACGGATAGAGATAATGACTTCATATTTAAAGTATAGGTAACACTATTGAAGAAAAAACAAAATTCGAGTGAATCAAGAATACTCCTACGTCACAAAAAAGAAAATCTCTTACCACGCACGAACGGATAGAGATAATGACTTCATATTTGAAATATACGTAACATTATTGAAAAAAAAACGAAATCCGAGTGAATCAAGAATACACCTACGTCACAAAAAAGACAATCTCTTACCACGCACGAACGAATAGGATATTGACTTCATATTTGAAATATAGGTAACACTACTGAAGAAAAAACGAAATCCGAGTGAATCAAGAATACACCTACGTCACAAAAAAAGACAATCTCTTACCACGCACGAACGAATAGAGATAATGACTTCATATTTGAAATTTAGGTAAGACTATTGAAGAAAAAACGAAATTCGAGTGAATAAAAAATACACCTACGTCACAAAAAAGAAAAACTCTTACTACGCACGAACGGATAGAGACACTGACTTCATATTTAAAATGTAGGTGGCACTATTGAAGAAAAAACGAAATCCGAGTGAATCAAAAATACACCTACGTCACAAAAAAGAAAAACTCTTACTACGCACGAACGGATAGAGATACTGACTTCATATTTGAAATGTAGGTGGCACTATTGAAGAAAAACGAAATCCGAGTGAATAAAAAATACACCTACGTCACAAAAAAGAAAAATTCTTACTACGCACGAACGGATAGAGATACTGACTTCATATTTGAAATGTAGGTACCACTATTGAAAAAAAAAATGAAATTCGAGTGAATCAAAAATACACCTACGTCACAAAAAAGAAAAACTCTTACTACGCACGAACGGATAGAGATACTGACTTCATATTTGAAATGTAGGTGGCACTATTGAAGAAAAAACGAAATACGAGTGAATCAAAAATACACCTACGTCACAAAAAAGAAAAACTCTTACTACGCACGAACGGATAGAGATACTGACTTCATATTTGAAATGTAGGTGGCACTATTGAAGAAAAAACGAAATCCGAGTGAATCAAAAATACACCTACGTCACAAAAAAGAAAAACTCTTACTACGCACGAACGGATAGAGATACTGACTTCATATTTGAAATGTAGGTGGCACTATTGAAGAAAAAACGAAATTCGAGTGAATCAATAATACACCTACGTCACAAAATAAAAAACCATACTACGCACGAATGGATGGAGATACTGACTTCATATTTGAAATGTAGACGACACTAATGAAGAAAAAACGAAATTCGAGTGAATCAATAATACACCTACGTCACAAAATAAAAAACCATACTACGCACGAATGGATGGAGATAGTGACTTCATATTTGAATTGTAGACGACACTAATGAAGAAAAAACGAAATTCGAGTGAATCAATAATACACCTACGTCACAAAATAAAAAACCATACTACGCATGAATGGATGGAGATAGTGACTTCATATTTGAATTGTAGACGACACTAATGAAGAAAAAACGAAATTCGAGTGAATCAATAATACACCTACGTCACAAAATAAAACCATACTACGCACGCATGGATGGAGATACTGACTTCATATTTGAAATGTAGATGACACTAATGAAGAAAAAACGAAATTCGAGTGAATCAATAATACACCTACGTCACAAAATAAAAAAACATACTACGCACGCATGGATGGAGATACTGACTTCATATTTGAAATGTAGATGACACTAATAAAGAAAAAACGAAATTCGAGTGAACCAAAAATACACCTACGTCACAAAAAAGAAAAACCCATACTACGCATGAACGAATCGAGATATTGACTTCATATTTGAAATGTAGATGACACTAATGAAAAAAAAACGAAATTCGAGTGAATCAAAAATACACCTACGTCACAAAAAAGAAAAACCCATACTACGCACGGACGGATCGAGATATTGACTTCATATTTGAAATGTAGGTAACACTATTGAAGAAAAAAATTCGAGTAAATCAAAAATAGCTTAAATTTATTCAGACTACACAGCACCCTCTATCAGAAATAATCCGATAAATAGTCATGTTTTCTAACCACTTTTAAAACTTAAATTCCAATCATTATACTTATCGAAATAGTTTCACATTATATTGTACATAATACATGCTACTATTTATTAACATTCCTATTTATTTTATATCTACATTACTTTAAGGTTCATAGAAATAATATATGACGGTGTTTTGCCAGATATAAAACGTGCTTTATCGAGTTCGGAATTATCAAAATCCGTTTTAAATTATTATATTTATTATAGTTCTTAAATCAAATTTCAAATATGATCGAAATATACATTTGGAAAATGAACAGATTACTACACTATAATTCTAAGATTCAACAATAGATGGCATGTACCACTGCCAGCATTGACTCAGCTAATTTCCTATTTCCAAAAAAATCAATACTTTTCTCACATCCCCATTGTATAAATCACCTGTATAAATCACCTGCATTGTTAAAATGACATTGTGCAGTACAAAAAGAATACACATACGTCACAAAAAAGAAAAATTCTTACTACGCACGAACGGGTAGAGATATTGACTTCATATTTAAAATGTAGGTGGCCCTATTGAAAAAGAAATGAAATTCGAGTGAATCAAAAATACACCTACGTCACAAAAAAAAATTCTTACTACGGACGAACGGGTACAGGATACTGACTTCATATTTGAAATGTAGGTGGCACTATTGAAAGAAAAACGAAAACAAAATTTTCAAGTCAAATTTTCAAAAAAGTCAAAATGTCAAATTTTTAAAAAATGTCAAATTTCAAAAAATGTCAATTTTTAAGTCAAAATTTTAAATTCATATCTAAAAAATGTCAATTTTCCAAAAAAATTTCAAATTTTCAGTGTCAAATATTTAATTAAAAAATGTAAAATTTTCGGAAAATTGTCAAATTTTAAAGACATTTTAGATCTAGGGAAAAATATTAATTTTTCATAATAAAACTTTTAAATTGATTTAAACGTGAAAATGAGTGCGAAGCATTCAAGCCCTTAGCTCAAAAAATATTTCCTTACCAAATTGGGAGAAGATCGGTCAAGAGGTAGTTGAGATATTGCAAAAAAAAAGAAAAAAATTACAACTTTGACACCTATCTCAGTAAGGAGGCACATTTTATCTTAAGTGTTTCAGGTTAAACCTTCATATTTTGGACTAAGGATTCTCCAGTTGGCGTATGTCCAATTATTAATGAAATCCTGTATATTTGTTAACAAGACGCGTCCAAATGATAGTGAGGCGCATATAAGAGAATGGTCGGTAATGCAGCTTTTCGTTTTTTTAACTATCTTCCACATTTTTTAAAAATATAAAAAAAAATTGAGAATAGACCTTGATAAATGAGTAATTTTCGATGAAAAATCCAGAGCGGCCTTCTTTCTGAAAGTACCAAAAAATTGTGTGCAAAAATTTGCAATTTATTTTTGCATACGAAATTTGCATTTAAAAATTATGAAAAAAATTGGATAAATAGTCCAACATGTAAGTAACAACTGTGAATTTTTTCGGATTTTTTCGTACAACGGTATCTGAGAAAATTTTAAAAAACGAAAATCAAAAAACCCCCCACCACTCCTCCAATATGGTGGCTGCAGGCTTGAGATTTTGGAAAATTATATTTAGGGTAAGCCCCTTCAAATAGTTGATAACAAACAAAATTTTGTTTGGGGCAGATTTTACATGCTTATCCTGCTATGCCCTTTGGTACAAATTGAAGTTGAAACAAAGGTACAGGAAATTTTTTAAAATAATGCCTTTTAAAGTAACCTATCCACCTATTGGTTATCCCCCACGACTTGTTATTATCTGAATATAACATTGTTTTATTTAGGTACACACAAACACATTTATTGTATATATATTTTGCAGTCTATATGCTCTGTGAGAAAAAATATTAACAATATCTTTTAAAATGTGGCGATAATAATAATAACACTTGCTCCGCAAATAACACACAGATAACCCAATAGATGAAAGCAAAGCGAACCTTGTAATTCTTAAACGATAACCCTATAAACCCAAATGACCGAAGGAAAGCAAGTGCTGCAAAAAGTTAAAACATAGACACCAAATCCGCCCCTGCCTAATTGTATTGAAAACCTCTGACTTGATCGGCGTAATTGTCGTACTTATTTTTCCCGGAAGAATTTCGGAACACGCCAGATTTGCCTTAAACAATTTAATGCTCAAAATATTGGGTGGGCAGTTGCCCTTGTCCACCCCGAATTACGCCGATGTCCATCATATACTATGCAGCCGTCAAGATACGATTTTCACCTACACGGATTTATATACTAGCGAACTGAAACTAACATTTACAAAAAAAAAAAAAAAAAACTGCGAGGAGTATCATATAAAACGTACAACAATTATATAAAAAGTTCACAAATTAGACCAAAAAGTTATAATGCTTACTCTACTTTAGCCCTGATCTCATATTTTATCGACTCTTTCACTCTGTAATACTTTGTGAAATATTTTTGAGCCAATGAAAACTTTTGTGAAAAAAAAAACGATCTTACTCCAAAAAAAAATATATTTGCTGAAATGATCACCTGAAGCTGTATCAAATCAAATTTTAGTTTATTTGGAAGATATTCACGTATTCATTTCAACAAAATAGTCTCCATTAATTAATTAGGTTGTGAGCAAAAAGCAAGAGGCATTTTAATTTTTGCTAATTGGTTAGGTATTTTGACGCAACTTTTTATCTGGTTCTATTATGACTATTTGCTTAAATCTAATAGGTATTATTATATCTCTTTGGAACATAATTACTACGAATTTATAAGTTGGCCGCGACTGTTGTGAAGTTACGAGTGTAATAAATTATATTTTAAAATAATCGTATTATCCGTGGAATGTTTTCAAGGCATCCCCGAATAGCAAATTCTTATCAGTACCCTCGGTAGCCTAGTTGGTTAAGGCGTTGATCTACAAACCCGAGGTCGGTGGTTCAATCCCAACTTGATGATCTCTGTTTTTATTTCATTTAATATCAAACAGAAACCTCGAAGTGGACGTATATTAAATGAAACTGACTGATTAAAGTTCCAAATTGATGAGTGCGAAAGTACGATAGTCCTCTTACTAGGGGCAAGCGAACATATTAGACGGATCGGTAATACCTGTGTGCAAAGCAGGTAGTTCTGTTGTTTGAAGTATGTACGCATCGTACGGTCGTCTCTTCATTGGAATTAGTAATCATGTCTACAAACAGAGCAAAGCCAACTGAGGATTCACATCGCATTTCGGTGAATGGACCGTCAACGCCACTTGGGGTACGCAATATTTTGCTTTTACACGTAAAAATTTATTTCAATAAATACATATTTTATGTTCTATTAATTGTTTCGTAATGTCGAATGGTTTTTGAAGAAAAAACTCAAAAAAAAATCAGGAAATAATATAACATTTTTGTGTAATTTTACTTCCACGTCCAGTGGAAGTATAGTAACGACAAAAAAATTTTTAAAAATTTTTATTGTCCAAATAGGCTTAAAATGTCATAAAACGTCGAGATTTTAAGTCTGAGCGAAAAAAAAAAAATTCTGTCTGTCGGTCTGTCTGTCTAACTTTTTTTGTGCGCACGTTTACTCTGGAACCGTTTAAGATATTGACTTGAAATTTGGTATACATACTTTCACGAGATCTAGAACTAGATTATATTTTCATCTTGTTCCGTCGAAGGGTTGGGGGGTAAATTGGGGTAAATTTGGGGTAAATAGGTCAATCAAGCAGGTAAGAGTCCATAAAATTGGTATTTAGTATATACAAGAGAAGCTAAGGTCTCAAAACAATTTTTTGGCATTAGCCACCCCCATTACCACCCCCCCCCCCCTTTATTAAAGGGGATGAAAAAAAATTGTGATTTAGTGTATGTACAGGAACCAGGAACCTCAAAATATTTTTTACTTCATCCACCCACCACTATCACCCCCCTATCACAACCCCCCACCCCACTACCGATGTGGGGTATCGTTTTATGGGTTTTTGGGGTAGAGGATTTCAAATATTATATTATTAAAGTTCCATAAACAATTATTTTCACATACAAAATTTTTTCGTTGTGAGTGACTTGGATAGAGAATCTGGATGTGGAAGTAGTGATTCCTTGGGCAGCGGTTTTTATATAGACAAGTATCTTGAATATTATTATTTCTGAAATAAAAAATAAGTGTAACTCAGATTTTGTATCATAAAGGGCGGTTTTGGTTAATTTCCAGTAATTCCAATACTTTATTCAAAATGTCCAAAATTAGATTAATTTTTAGGAATAAAAATCGATGGGATTAAATATTGTGTACCTATAAAATGTCCAACAATTATATAAAAAGTTGAATAAACATACCGAAAAGTATGTTCACCCTAGTTTATCGTCTAGCCTATTTATGAAATAAATTACTTCGTAGAGTGGAAGTAGTGATGCAGAAAAATTTTTTTTAATTTTTATTGTTCATATAGGCTTAGAATGTTATCAAACGTCGAGATTTTAAGTTTGAGCAAAAAAATTCTGTCTGTCGTTCTGTCGGTCAGTCTGTAACTTTTTTTGACCGATCTTCTCCCAATTTGGTAAGGAAACATTTTTCAAGCTGAGAAATAATAATTTATGTATCATATCACGCTAACCCGTGGAGGGCGCCTCATGAGCTATACCTGATGATGAATATTTTTTTCTTTTTTTTTTTGCGAAACGTAGTGGCACTTTTGGCTAGAAAATCTCATGCAGGAGTCATTTCTACGTAAAAAAAGGGACACTTGATAGAAGTCGGTAATTCCAACCGTTTTCGAGAAAACTGCCGCATAGATCTCAAAAATCTCAAGATCGGTCAAGAGGTAGTTGAGATATTGCAAAAAAAGAAAAAAAAAATTACAACTTTGACACCCTCTATCTCAGTAAGGAGGCACATTTTATCTAAGTGTTTCAGGTTAAATCTTCATATTTTGGACTAAGGATTCTCCAGTTAGCGTATGTCCAATTATTAATGAAACCCTGTATATTTGTTAACAAGACATGCGTCCAAATGATAGTGAGGCGCATATAAGAGAATGGTCGGTAATGCAGTTTTTCGTTTTTTCCACATTTTTTAAAAATATGAAAAAAAATTGAGAATAACCTTGATAAATGAGTAATTTACCATGAAAAATCCAAAAGTGCCAAAAAATTGTGTGCAAAAATTTGCAAATTTTTTTTGCACACGAAATTTGCATTTAAAAATTATGAAAAAAATTGGATAAATAGTGTAACGTGTAACAACTGTGAATTTTTTAGAATTTTTTCGTACAACGGTATCCGAGAAAATTTTAAAAAACGAAAATCAAAAAACCCCCCACCACTCCTCCAATATGGTGGCTGCAGGCTTGAAATTTTGATAAAATCATATTTAGGGTAAGCCCCTTCAAATAGTTGATAACAAACAAAATTTTGTTTGGGGGCAGATTTTACATGCTTATCCTGCTATGCCCTTTAAATTTAGTAGTGACAGTAAATTAAATATAATACAAATAATCCGATAAATTATCTAATTTTGTGTTTGTCTGCTGGTTTACGTGGTCCATAATAAAAATATGTAAAATTAAGCTCTCGATCTACATTCTTAGTCTTACTTTTCAGTGCCTAGCCCTCCAACAAATTTTTCGGTTACAAATGTTACTGACACAAGTGTTAGAATAGCATGGCAAGAACCAGAGTCCTATATTAAAATAACCAAATATCAAATAAAAGCAATAATACTACACACTTACTCTAACTATCCTCCTGTAAGTCCAGAATGGATGTATTCGAATAACACATATCAGACCGAACTAATTACGTTGCTGCCTGCTACGAGGTACAACATAACGTTGTCAACGAAGTCCCCCAGTGGAGATGGAGCTGCTGTTTCTAAAGTTATCGAAACGAAGATAGCAGGTAATTGTGTGTTTTCAAATGTTAAATTAAAAATGTGTGTACTCTACGTAATTATCAAGGAACTTTTCACCGTTAACAGATTCGGACTTAATCTAACATTTAACTTTTCAATGAATAATATAACTATACTGTGTTTTGACACTGTAATTTTTATAACATACTACACTACCTATTCTATTTCTGTAAAGTTATTTTATTGAGAGAGAAAGGTCATCCCCACTGTTTTCTTATGAAAATTAAATTTCTGTCAAATTGAATTTTTATATGTTGTAGACTTCGACTTTATGATCAAAACCTCTCATGAGCCCAACTCGATCCTACATCTGGTTTCTAAGATACAGCTCCAGAAATGTACAAGAGGTCAATATAAAAAAAATCCGAATTCGTGATTTTTTTTCGTAGGTTTTATATTGTGATAATTTTTAATATTCCTTTATAATATTTTGCACTAAAAAGATTTATCGTTTTAATAAAAATAGCATAGAAAAAAAAATAAAAAGTTTGTGTCTTCCTGATAAAAAAACTTTTACCGAAAAGCTTTTGGTCTCTAATACCCCATCAATAAATTAAAAGTTCGCGAAGATACAGAATTTTACAAGAATTTATAATTTAGTGTTAATATCTACATACCGTGAACAAATATTTCTAGGGATCTATTATGTTATTTTCTGCTCTTAATATTGCATCCTATAGGTGAGTGGATGGATAATGAACATTTTATTGGTGTATTTTCACCAGATTTACATGTACAGTAGTTTCATAATATTAGGTTAGGATCAGCTTCCAAGTCATCAATTTTTTTTTACAGCATTATAAATTAAGCAAGTATTGGAAGAATTTTGGGTTAAAACATTTAGTCTTACTCTGTCCAGAGCTGTGGTTCTCCATCGCTCTATTTGCGCAATCTTGTGCGTGTCTTTTCTGAATGTGAATGAATAAAGAAAAACCGCTGCCCAAGGAATCACTACTTCCACATCCGGATTTTCTATCCAAGTCACTCACAACGAAAAAATTTTGTATGTGGAAATAATTGTTTATGGAACTTTAATAATATAATATTTGAAATCCTCTACCTCAAAAACCCATAAAACGATACCCCTCATCGGTAACAGGGTGGAGGTGGTGATAGTAGGTCGTAATGCGGGTGGATGAAGTAAAAAAATATTTTGAGGTTTCTGGTTCTTGTACACACACTAAATCACAATTTTTTTTTCATCCCCTTTAATAATGGGTGGGGGTGGTAAAGGGGGTGGTAAAGGGAATGACTAATGCCAAAAATTTTTTCTAGACCTTAGCTTCTCTTGTTTATACTAAATACCAATTTTATGGATTCTTACCTGCTTGATTTACCTATTTACCCCAATTTACCCCCCAACCCTTTGACGGAACAAGACGAAAATATAATCTAGTTCTAGATCTTTTTAAAGTACATATGAGTACCAAATTTCAAGTCAATATCTCAAACGGTTCAAGAGTAAACGTGCGCACAAAAAAAAGTTACAGACCGATAGACAGAATTTTTTTTTCTCTCAAACTTAAAATCTCGACGTTTCATGACATCCTAAGCCTATTTGAACAATAAAAATTTTTTTAATTTTTTTTGTCGTTACTATACTTCCACTGGATGTGGAAGTAATATTAACAATTTAGTAATGTAAATATGCATAATATTTACCCTCCACTATATGTAAACTTTCAGAAAGAATTTTTATGAACGACGAGACATTTTATAGATCTATAACAATAGATATATTTCAAAGTTAATACTAATTAAATTTGAAACATATCAAGCATAATCTCATTGTAATATTGCATGTCTACATCACATTATTGTATAAAGACCAGGTAATGCAGGAATTACAATAAACCATTTTGATGAAAATATTTACCCTTCTACACATACCCGCCACTGTTGCTTATGGGATGTTAAGTTTACCCATCCATTTTAATGGACATATAATGGGACTATGTTAGGAGCAAGCAAAAGGTATGTGCTGAAGACAGCTGTTATATATCTAGGCATAAGTTCTTTGATCGGAGCATCTACCCGAGACCGATTTTTTTAAATATTTATAGTCGATGAAGATATTTACCCACAAAAATTTGCAAAGTGAATAATTTTTTTTTAATGAGTTCGTGAAAGTGTGAATATAAGAATAATATCCTGAACAGTTTACATTTCGCTCAGATACAGAACATAAAAAAAAAGTGAAAACATTTTTTTATGCGTGCGCGCGCTTGAATACGCATGACTGTGACACCGACGCACTGAATTACATGTCACTAAATCAGAATTTTTTCAATCTATATGAGTGTCGGTTCATTTAAAAGATGGAAATTGTAGCTTTCCAATGCTTTTTTGTTTTAAACAATACAAGCAAAGAATGGATGGGAAAAATATACTTATACCTATATATTATCACGACCGAACTGAATCGTCGCAATAAAAAAATGTAGAAAAAAATAAAAGCCCTTCAAAAAAATTCTTTCTTCATTGAGAACTGTTAAAAAGTATGCACATTTCATGATTATTATGGTTTATTAAGTTGTAGTAACGAGGATTCAAAAAAAAGTACATCTCAAATCATTTTAATTTCCTTGCTTGATGATATATATACAATATATATATTGGAAGCTGTAACTTGTCGAGAAATTGACCGATTGGAAAAAATAAAACATCACTATTTCGGAAAAGGTGTACACTTTTCGAATGTTCAAACACAAAATCGTTTACTTATATGCATTTTTCGAAAATATGATCAATCAGACAGAGCTGTGCCGAGTACCAAAAAAAAGTACTTGCAAAAATTCGAGTACGAATACCCGATTCATTTTACTTATGAGTACAATACTCGTAAGTATTTTATTAATAAGAAAGTATAAGTACGAGTAATACTCGCAAAACCATCAAAAATTCGAGTAACGAGTACGAGTACCCATAACCATTAAAATAAGTTAATATTTTCTCTTCATAGTCTTTAGATAGAACTTTTTAACTATATAGATAAGAACAGATAAAAAGACACTCAGTCAAGTTTAAAATAAAATAAAACCTTTTATTTAATAAAACAAATTTAACGAAATAACCATTAGGCATCATGGTTCACAGAAAATAAAAACATTATTATTTATAACATAGGCATAGGACATCTCACTTTTTATTAGCAGAACTTCACAGAATAATTTCACAATAATCATTTTCAAATAAAAGTCTCTTCAAACGTTGCTCCTTATTATCATTTTTGTAAATAATCGCTCATAAAAAAATTGTGATATTGCTGCGAATGACTTAGTTTTCGTAGCAAATAATTCAATATTGAAAATCATCACCTATCTATTATATTATTTCTGGTGGCGAAAATATGATTCATTTTAATAATAAAAAATGATCGCCAAATTGAAATTTTCCACACATTTTCAAAAAATATGAAATGACATTCAATGTTATCCCGAAAGTAAATAAAATAAAATAATAAATAAGTCAATGTAAAATCATGATTTGGCTTCTAATCAGTATTGTCGCTTTTTCTTGAAAACGATGCGTCCTATCGATTTCTGGCAAAAGGGCATTTTCTAAATAAAATTGAATGCTGTTTAATTTTTGAAAATATTTGCAAAATTTCAATTCGGCGATAATTTTTTCTTAAGTTTCATGAATAGTAAATATCTCTCCATCTTTGTATCTTCTCAATTGGTAATAATAGGCAATCAATGGTTTTCAGTATTGAATTATTTGCTTTCAAAGAAGTCATTCGCAGCAATACCACGAATTTTTTTGCGAGCAGTTATTTTAAAAAATAATAATAATAAAAATGTATTTACAAATACAATGCCCTGTGTCACAGAAACGAAGCATCTAGGATCGATGATTATGGACACTTTTATTCTCAAAATTTGGTCTTTTACCTAATGAAGTCATGCTAATAAAAAGTGAGACACCCTGTATAATACCAAATATATATAATATACACTGCTGAGCTGACGACAGATGACAATTGACTAGTTAGTGCCTGAGCCCCGAGTGGTAAACTAATGACACAGAAGACTAAACAATCAGAATGGAAACTGGCGGCATATCCTTTGTACAATTTAACTCCAGATGTTGGAATAGATTATCAGGGGCGTATTTTGTAATGTTGTAGTCAGGGTCGCAATTAGGAGTTTATAATTTAATTTTGCACAAATCTTCAACTTTAATCAAATTTGCAAAATCACTCTTTCTGAATTGTCTAAAAGTTGTCTTGGTTTGACATTATGCTGAACTTGTCATTTTGTTGATTTTTTTAATCTATTTTCAAATTACAAAGTATGTAAATACTAAATTATTGTACAAATCAGATTTCTTTGTACATCTGGCAACTCTGTATTGAGTACCAGATTATTTGTTGTTCTCAATCTACCAAATGTGGCATCGCTGTATTCTATTCCAGGAACATATGGGGATTCGATGCGCGCTTAGAAATGCGCGAACCTTCCCCCTCCCTGAAAGATTCCATTCTGATTGTTTAGTCTTCTGTGCTAATGACTACACACTAAAGTAAACTAAATCTCTGAGACTACTGTACCAGAGAAATAGAGGGGGTTGAGTACTCGTGAAAAGTAACAATTTTTGACGAATACTTTGTACGAGTAATTTTTAATGTGCTGCAAATACGAGTATTAAGTCCTCTAAACCAAAAAGTACTTACGAATAATTAAAAAATAGTACTTTTAATACTCGAGTACAAAATACGAGTAAAGTATCCGTGTACTCGCCCAGCTCTGCAATCAGATCATGATAAGAAATTGTGATTTTCACGATCTTATCCTTACAACTATGAAACTATATTTGATTGTTTTGAATATAAATTCTGGAACTTTTCCAATACATTAACAAATGTATAAGGAATCCATTGTATATAGCTGAAATGTGGATAGGTGTAACTGTAATAAATACAATACAGTAAAGGCACGTAAAAATTCATGCGAGCGATTCAGCGGCTATGTGTGGTGTCTGTGTATGCGTTCATAATTATATATTTTCCCTCCATAGTCACTATTTAGCCTCGTATTCACTAAGAAAAATGTTAAAAATGTGTAATCAGAAAGAGAAAAAAGCTTTATTTTACTCGATAGGACAGATAAGAATTTTTAGACGTTCCATACTATGCATTTAAACATGTGGTTTATTCACCTGTATTTTTTATTTTTCCTACCCTGACAATTTCAAAATTTTGAAAAAATGGATTTTTTTTTTCACTTTCTTTTTATGTTCTGCATCCGAGCGAAATGTAAACTTTTCAGGATATTATTCTATATACTTTCAAGAACTCATTAAAAAAATTATTCAGTTTGCAAACTTTTGTGGGTTTCACTATAAAATGTTCTCTGTCGTCTGGGCTAATAGAGACCTACGAAAGTTGGAAAATTTTCAAAGGCAGTCAGGGAAGTGATAGGCTTCCTTCCTATTACCGAACTTCGTAGAGTCAACGGCAAAGAAAACAGCACCTAATGTTTCAATAAAAGAAATGTTGTCCTTGAGAAAGAATAAGCGTTTTAAGGGAAACGAAATTAACATCTGAGAGCAACGGTTTAACCTTCAGATAACTTTGTGGTTATATAAAAATTTAATCTAGACGCATTATTTAAACATATGCAGAATATATAAGAATAAATTAACGTTTTGAATCTAATAAATATACAATTTGCAAGCACCTACAAAAAACTAGGTAAAAACTGGCTTCAAATTAATTTAAAATGTAACAATTATAACGTTTGGAGTTTTTTATCGACATTTAGGATAGATTACAAGTCAGTATTTCGTTGGAATTAGGTTATTTTGTACCGATTAAAACAATGCATTAACAATTATTGTTGATAAAAAATTATTGTTGATAAACAAAATGTGTAGACACTAAAGTTGTTACACCTATACATTATTTCAAGAAGAAATTTGATATAGGTGCAACAAACTGCATTAAAACAAAAACAAAATATACATTATTGTGTAATGCTCTTGTTTAAACAATCATAAAAATATCAGCGCGTGCAAAATCTGACACTAGTTACAAGGTGGGATAGGTATATTAAACAAGCTAAAAACATACTCTTTGTCGATTTAAGTACTGAACTTTTTTTTATAATTGTTAGACAATATTCTATAGGATACTCCACAGTATTTTTGTAAATAATACAGTTTTAGACATTTTTAATTTTATAGTACGAACTTAGTTGGTGAAAGACTCGGTGTAAAATAAAGTAAAAATACAAAAAAAAACTATACCAACAGGTATTTTAAGCAAATTTTCTGTTTTAATATTTTGATTAACATTAAGTATATATTTTTTTAATATGTATTAAGAAAATACAACACGGAAAGTTAAGAAGCCAAATCAACGTTTTTTTTTGTTTTTTAAATCATGATTTTTATCAACACTGTACAACGTTTCCAAAACTAGCAATTAGCTACCTCATCTTCATTGCGAGTTTTTTTAGGCTTTTTTAGATGTCCAGATATCCAGTAATGTTAAATTTTCGTATAATTTTTTTATACTCTGTCGATCAATATTAACAGTAGGATACTTTTCTCAAAACAATTCAATCACATGTCGATAGAAAATGTCCCCGATACTAAAACATTTAACTGAATAAATTCGTTGCTGTAAGTTAAGAATTATTCGAATTGAAATTAACACACAGTAATTATGATAAGGACATTGGCACTTCAAAAACCTCATAGGTATTTTGATCGTATTATTCCTTACATACAGAAATATAAATAATATATAAAACAATCCATTCAAATAAAAAAACCGCTGCCCAAGGAATCACTACTTCCACATCTACATTTTTTATCCAAGTCACTCACAACGAAAAAATTTTGTATGTGGAAATAATTGTTTATGGAACTTTAATAATATAATATTTGAAATCCTCTACACCAAAAACCCATAAAACGATATCCCACATCGGTAGCGGGGTGGGGGTGGTGATAGGGGGTGGTAGTGGGGGTGGACGAAGTAAAAAAAACCTTTTGAGGTGTCTTGTTCTTGTACACACACTAAATCACATTTTTTTTGCATCCCCTTTAATAATGGGTTGGGGGTGGTAATGGGGGGTGGCTAATGCCAAATTTTTTTTTGAGACCTTAGCTTCTCTTGTATATACTAAATACCAATTTTATGGACTCTTACCTGCTTGATTTACCTATTTTCCCCAAATTTACCCCAATTTACACCCCAACCCTTCAACGGAACAAGATGAAAATATAAGCTAGTTCTAGATCTCGTTAAAGTACATATGTGTACCAAGTTTCAAGTCAATATCTTAAACGGTTCCAGAATAAACGTGCGCACAAAAAAAAGTTACAGACAGACCGACAGACAGAAATTTTTTTTTCGCTCAAACTTAAAATCTCGACGTTTCATGACATTTTAAGCCTATTTGGACAATAAAAATTTTAAAGATTTTTTTTGTCGTTACTATACTTCCACTGGACGTGGAAGTAATTAATTTAAATATTGGATTAAGATTAAGAAATTAATTAAATAAGTAAATGTAGTTTACTCTTAGATAAAATTCATATTTTTCAAATTTTTGAGCGCCCTGTATATAAAAAAAATAATTTTCTTAACCCAAATCGTATTTTTTTATTAAGAGTGACTGGTCAAAAAATTAAGTGGCATAGGTAACCCAATTCGGAGACGCCCGAGAAACAAAATGCGTAGTGTTTTTAAATAATTGACTTCCCCAAAAGATACTCTCATCCGTCCTGCATATTTTTTGCTTGTCCGTTTTTCAATTTGGAACACCGACCCTGATAGTTCAAAATTTTAAATCAATAAATGAGGCGACTTTTAACTTTATGTATTTTCTCTATGAAATCCAATTGAAATGTCTAATCGCCTATCATTTTCTCTTTACCTATATAAGCAAATGTTCTTTTTTCCAAACGTGGTATCGTTCTTTCTTAACAAGTATTTTCTCGGCCAATAAAACAAATTACACAGCATTAAAATTTCACAAAAAAATTAGGCTATGGTTTTTTGTTCCACCTTATTATCGAATATCTTTGTACGGTTACATAAGAAATCAAGCATGAAGAAGAAAGTGAAATTCGTTCATTATTAAAATATAAAACAAACTCAGGCTTTTACAATCCATTTCAGATGTATAACAAATATAATAGTCCCGGAGCCGGTGACACTGAAAGCCCCGTCATAGCGGAATCGAAAATTTTTTATGTGAATTAATAGTTAAAAATTATACGAACAAAATCAGCTTGGTATACGTAGATTTAAAAAGCCGAAAAAAATTACCTTATAGGAAAAATTGATAATTCTTTTAGGGCCTGCAAACGTCATTTTTAACATAAAAATTGAAATATGTCAAAAACGGAGAGACTTGGGTAAAATACATGATACACAAAATCGGCGTAGAATTTTGCATAGAATCCAAAAATGTAATAATATATAGCGTGTCCCATTTAAAATAAGCAAGTTGACTTCCGGTATAACCGGAAGTGCCATCGTCTTGAAAATAGCCGAGTTGCCCTCATCGACATTAGTTTACTACCAAATTTTCAAAATTTTACAATGTCTACTTTTAGCGATATCGATCGCCGCAGTTCATCGTGGGACACCCTGTATAGCCCAGTCGCTGAAGGTATTTACCTCCAAAAACTTGCAAAATGATTAATTTTTTTTTTAATGAGTTCCTGAAAGTGTATAGAATAATATCCTGAATAGTTTACATTTCGCTCGGACGCAGAACATAAAAAAAAGTGAAAAAAAATGTTTTTCATCCATTTTTTCAAAAGTCTGATATTAAGTCAAGGTAGGAAAAAATAAAAAATACAGATGGATAGATCACGTGTTTATGAACAAAAAATGTTCTAACAAAATTTATCGCTAAAGCCACTGTATATATATAAATAGGTATAATAATAACTCTTGTCTTACATAAAATCATCAAACTCTTGTCACTAATTTGTCACGGCTGTTTTAAATTGGCAAAAATACAGTTAAAGTTTGGCAACTGATCGGAGCCTATTGTTCTGCTGACATTTAAAATTAGCACAACGATTGTAGTACCTACGGTACTTAAAATAATCCGAAGTTCCTTTGGTATGGTCATATGAATACAGCGACGTACCAACAAACTGAGGCGATGATATTCGAAAAAATAAATTCAATCTATACGATAGTTTTTTCAAACTGAAATCTAGATTTAGTAGATAGTAGAATATAAATATATTTATATACAGTGTGTAATATTTAAATCGCAACACCCTATTATTTTGGAACGCATTGCACGATTTTAATTTTTTTTTTTTGGGATAGTACTTGAGCTCTATTTGACCATTTTGAAAAAAAAAATGTAATTTTCATATTTTCAAAGCCTAAATGGGTCGAAATTTCGAGATCGACTAATAGGCAATTTTTACCGGCAAATTGGATAACATATTTAATTCGTAGTTGTCTCAAATGCCGCTATACAAAATTTTAGCTCGATACCTTATATAGGGTGTTTGATATTCAATGTCCAAATTCACTTTTCAACTGGCCCTGTATGAAGTAATAAAACAAATGTTGAAAAATTATTATTTCTAATAAGACGAGCATCGAATAAAACAACAAAAATCAACACTAGTTTAAAAATTAATAAATACTAAGATAAACAAACAACTGCAGAAAATTTCATAAAACGGAAGCTGGTTAACAAACGAGTGGAATGACAGAATTTGATAGTATTTAAAATGTTTGTGTTTTCAATAAAACTCCCTTCACACTTTATGCATTTTCATAACGTCATTTCAAATTTTCGCGGGTCCTCATTAATTATTGTGGTGTTATTACCTTGCACACTTTTGTTCAATCCTTAATATCTCCTTAATCTCTTAATTCGTAAGCTTTTCTTTCAAATTTCCCCACGTAAAAAATTCTAAAAGTGTCGGGTGAATGTGAGGCCAATGAATAATCCATTTGTTTGGAAAATATTCATTAAACACTACAGCAACCAAACTAGTGGAAGCATTATACTCTTCGCCGATTTACTGAGCTTTTTATATAATTGTTACACATTCTATAGGATACTCTTCGCATTTTTCTTGTAAATAATGTTACTTTTTGGACATTCTAAATTTTGTGATACCAACTTTGTTGTGAAAAAAAAGATATATGAAAAAAAAAATCACGATGTGAGGGACCGAACCCGGGACCCTTAGATTGCGAGACGAACCTCTTGCCGCTACACCACCATTCCTTATTGCTAAAATTGTTAATGAATGTAATACATAGCATTAGACAATTTATTGTGATTATTAGGAAACACACATTAGTAAAATGTATTAAAAAAAAAAAATAAAATAACATTTCGCAAGGTTTCTATTTATTACAAACCATAAAAAATGTAAAATATATTTTTTAAATTTTAAATTACTAATAACTTTTTTATTTACCAATCTATTTTGTTAAAAAACAATAGGGTTCTTCCTCTAGCTAACACTAAGTTACTCTCCAAGGGCATAGCAGGATAAGCATGTGTTAGGTGCCCCCGCACCAATCGGGTCGAAATTTTTGGCACAAGTTGATAGTAGTGTTAGATGAAATTTCCCAAAATGTTATTTTTGGAAAACCATTTTTACGGGAGTTATGGGGGTAAAAAGAAAAATGAAAAAAAATTTTTTTCTCGAGAACGGATAAACTGATTTTCATGAAAAAAATATATGTTATGGCTTTTGATGGTGCAAATGTGGGAAAAAATTATTGAACCCATTTGTCGAAAAAAAGTGGTGAAAAAATTTTTTCAAAATAAAAAAAAAATTTTTTTTAGGGGATGTTCCAGAGGCACACCCACCATTTTCTTCCAAATAAATGCTTATATGCCCCTTTAAAACATATCCAATTTTCAAAGCGGTCGGAAGGGTACAACATACTCAAAATTGATAATCATTGGCAGACTGCGGGCGGCGCGTAGTCTATGTAATGAAGCACGACTTTTTTGTAAATATTTCGTGCAAAGGCGAGATTACCTTCTCCCCCTCATTTTCGAGGGTGCTGAACACGATCGAAGTGGTGGGAGAAGCTTTTGACCGCCGCAACCCCCTGCAACTTTTTTGAAAAATTTTTTCAAAATAAAATTCTCATCAATATAGAGTAACCTGATTCGTGAGAGGCAGGAGGACTCACGCAAAAAAGGTCAACCCGAATTGTGAGAGGCAAGGGGACTCATAATAAACAAACGACTATTTAGAGGCAAGGAGACTCACGATAAATAAACACCCCGACTCATGAGAGGCAAGAGGACTCACAATAAACAGGCACCTTCACTAGTGAAAGGCACTGTAACCTCCTCGTAGTGGACTTTGAAAACTAGTTCTTTCGTAGGCTGACTGCGGACGTCATCCTTGCAAAATCTTCAGATTTTCAAACTAGATTTTGTTTGACCCCACAGTTGACGTCAGAGAATTTTTGCACCACACTTCTTGAAGTTTGATACTGATTTAAATGGTAGGGTTGTAATGGCCGCCAGTGACCGTTGTAGTAAGATGTAGTAAGATGTAGTAATGAACCGCTAGTCTATGTAATAAAGGCAGAAATAGTGTAAATATTTCTTGCAAAGACGAAATTACCTTCCTCCGTCCGTTTTCGAGGGTGTTGAACACGATGCAAGTGGTGGGAGAAGTTTTTGACCGCCGAAAACCTCCTTATGGATCTCTTTGTTTTCTATACGGGTCTGGAGAGTCATTTATCAACGGGTTATACTTGAAATAACATGGAAGATGATTATAGAGTAAGTTGAGTCCAGACAGCAGGTCTAGGGGGTTAATTAAACCCTTCCGAGGAGTGTAAAATCATTTTTTATCAAATAATTCGGGTTCAAACGCGTTTCCCCCGTTTTTGGGTTGATCATGGGAAAAATATTCATTTTTAGCTCCAACCCCTCTTCATCTCTCAAACGGTGAGTGAGAGGTGATTTCTGCCCGTTTGAGGGGGTTGGAGCTAAAAATAAATATTTTTCCCGTGATCAGCGACCCCAAAAAAGTATTTAAACCGAATCATCTGAAAAAAAAAACTACACCTCTCGAGAGGGTTTAATCAACCCCCTAGGCCTGCTGTCTGGACTCTACTTGCTCTATAACCCCCTTCCATATTATTTCAAGTATAACCCGTTGATAAATCACTCCCCAAATCCGTTTATATGAAAACATAAAGGGATCCATAAGAGGGATGGCCGTTTCAGGGGGTTGCGGCGGTCAAAAACTTCTCCCACCACCTGCATCGTGTTCAGCACCCTCGAAAACGAAGGGGGGAGGTAATCTCGTCTTTGCACGAAATATTTACAAAAAATTCGTCTTATAATGCTTCATTACATAGACTACACGCCGCCCGCAGTCTGCCAATGATTATCAATTTTGAGTATGTTGTACCCTTCCGATCGCTTTGAAAATTGGATATGTTTTAAAGGGGCATATAAGCATTTATTTGGAAGAAAATGGTGGGTGTGCCTCTGGAACATCCCCTAAAAAAAAATTTTTTTTTACTTTGAAAAAATTTTTTCACCACTTTTTTTGACGAATGGGTCCAATAATTTTTTCCCACATTTGCACCATCAAAAGCCATAACATATATTTTTTTCATGAAAATCGGTGTACCCGTTCTCGAGAAAAAAATTTGTTTTCATTTTTCTTTTTACCCCCATAACTCCCGTAAAAATTTTCCAAAAATAATATTTTGGGAAATTTCATCTAACACTACTATCAACTTGTGCTAAAAATTTCTACCCGATTGGTGCGGGGGCACATAACACATGCTTATCCTGCTATGCCCTTTCAATACAATCGGATTTTTCTTTCTTGAGTTATCGTGCTTACAAGAAACGTGACGGACGGACAGACAGACGGACGGACAGACAGACGGACGGACAGACGGACGGACAGACGGACATTTTGAAAGTTGTTCAGAATTCGTTCACTAACATAACGATATAAAAAATTTTTCTCTACGAGCGATATTTACTGATTTAGAAATGTGCCGATCAAATACAATATACTCTTCGTTTTTGCGAAGAGTATAAGGTATAGAAGCACTATCTAGTTGAAAAATAACTTTTTTTCTTCTTCCTCATTTAGTGTTTGATGTGCCCTAAGTCAATTTACCATTTTAGTGAATATAACAAACTTTTATACAGGGCTAGTTGTAGTGAAAACTTTTAAAATTTGGCCACTGAATAACAAACACCCTATACGAGGTATTGAGCTAATTTTTTTTATAGAAGTATTTGAGACAACTGCGAATCGAATACGCTATCTAATTTTTCGATAAAAAATTGCCTAATACTCGATTTCGAAATTCCCTTCAATTCCCCTGCATCTTGCAGGGCAGGACGGTGCTTCAAATATTTCACTTGCCATATGTTTCAAGAAAGAGAGAAAAGCATTCTTGAAATAAAATCGACCATTGTTTCATAACATTGAACCAATTTATTTGGCAAATTTCGACTTTTTGCAGGAAAAAACAGAATTTTACAGCATAAAATGTTTTATTATATAAAGTAATGGCAAAGGTCCTGGCTCTGTTTTCTCTCTTGCACAAATATCTCGTATGAATCGCATCCTATAAATAATATTAATTACGACTTTTTTTTCTTACGAGATTATTTCTTTATCAGGTAGTTAGTCTACATTTATAGTCCAAGAGCTAGTGAACATTTTTCTTTCATTACTCGAAGTAGGCTAAAAATTTGCCAAAAGGTTGCCATAGGGGTAATGAGTTGCCATCTCGAACGTTTCGACTTGGCGATGGGCAGCAGGGGGTGTAAGAACACCCCAAAGTCGTAAAATAGTCGAAATTTTCATTATTGCAAGTTGGTTGAAACTTCGTATTTTGCTTGAATTAAGGTGTATGAACAACCATACAAGTTGTCAGACAAAAATTTCAGGCAGCAGGGGGTGTAAGAACACCTTAAACATGTATTTTTTACGTGAAATTTTTATTATTTGCTCCTGTCTGACAATTGAATATGTTACTCTAGAGACCTTTTTGACCGTGTAATTTAACTGTCCGACAAAAGACACACCCTGTAAATACGTTGCAAACTTTCCTCTCGGCCAGCCGCCAGTGACCCCAAGCGCGCCATATATTTCAAAAAGAGACTTCGATTTCTATGGCGCGATGATTTTGTTTTTTTTTATATTTTGGAAGTGATTTTAAACAAAAAAAAAAGAATAAGAAGTATTGATATCACGCTTAATTTTGAAGATACACTCCATTCTCCGATTAAACAATTAATCCACGATATCTTTTTAACTATTTCATTTATTAAAAAAATGCATTTATTAAAAAAATGCATATCAGCATATTACGTTGGCAATTTAATTTTATATAAGATATTCAATGACTTTTTTTGTTATCTCACTTGATTCTCGAGATGTAAGCTGAAGTATAAAAAAAAAAAAAATTTTTCGGACTTTGAAATTTATAATTAAAATATATTAAAAAAATATTAATATATATTAACTAAGCGAAATACAATAAACAAAGTCATTGGAAATTTTTTGTTTAAAAATAAATAAATTTGTATGTAAAAGATTGTGAGCATTTTTCAATAAAATATATAGTTCTTTTTTTTATACGCCAGCTTACATCTCGAGAATCAAGTGAGATAACCAAAAAAGTCATTGAATATCTTTTATAGAAAATTAAATTGCCAACGTAAATGGTCATATGTACTTTTTTAATAAATGAAATAGTTAAAAAGATGGATTAATTGTTTAATCGGAGAATGGAGTGTATCTTCAAAATTAAGCGTGATATCAATACTTTTTATTCTTTTTTTTTTTGTTTAAAATCACTTTCAAAATATAAAAAAAAACAAAAACATTGCGCCACAGAAATCGAAATCTCTTTTTGAAATATATGGCGCGCTTGGGGTCACTGGCAGCCGGCCGAGAGGAAAGTTTGCAACGTATTTATAGGGTGTGCTGTCCCGAATTTTTGTCTGACAATTAAATTACACAGTCAAAAAGGCCTCTAGAATAACATATTCAATTGTCAGACAGGAGCAAATAATAAAAATTTCACGTAAAAAAAAACATGTTTGAGGTGTTCTTACACCTCCTGCTGCCTGAAATTTTTATCTGACAATTTGTATGGTTATTCATATGCCTTAATTCAAGCAAAATACGAAGTTTCAACCAACTTGCAATAATGAAAATTTCGACTATTTTACGACTTTGGGGTGTTCTTACGCCCTGCTGCCTGAAATTTTTGTCTGACAATTTCTATGGTTATTCATATTCATGTATGGTTATTCATATATGTACCTTAATTCAAACAAAATACGAAGTTTCAACCAACTTGGAAAGATGAAAATTTCGACTACTATTTTACGACTTTGAGGTGTTCTTACACCCCCTGCTGCCCATCGCCAAGTCGAAACTTTCGAGATGGCAACTCAGTACCCCTATGGCAACGCAACCTTTTGGCAAATTTTTAGCCTACTTCGAGTAATGAAAGAAAAATGTTCACTAGCTCTTGGACTATAAATGTAGACTAACTACCTGATAAAGAAATAATCTCGTAAGAAAAAAAAGTCGTAATTAATATTATTTATAGGATGCGAAACTTAGATTCATACGAGATATTCTTTGAAATAATGCATTTTTTATTAACTTATCGTTTTTTTATATATGGAGCACATGCTAAAGGCACTTTGATTTTTTTTTATTTAACACACATTATATTAAAAAATTCCGTTGCTTCTAATTGGTGCTCATAGGTAAATAATAACTGAAAGATTTTCATAGTTAAAGATCGATTACAACAATTACTCACTGGATGCAGTCAGTTAAGGAGGTTGGAGTGATTGTAATAACGAATAGATAGAGCATTAAAGTACTGAAATTATTAGTGAATTTGAAAAAATAAAATAGTTACAAATTTTGACTTTTGATAGCACCTTCCTAAAATAACAAAGTTGACATCCGAATATAGGTTAAATGATAATGTTCTAGTAATATAGCATTATTATTTGTTATTTTCTTCAATGTAAAGCTAATTCAGTAATAAAAAGAAAAATCGAGAAGGGGCCTTATCGATACCTCTCCTTTTTTCCCATACCCTAACGAAGTTCAGGTACAAAATGGCTTTTCCAGGATATTTTGCTTCTGCAATTTGGACAATTTGATCCCCAAAGTAGAATTCTTGCCAAATACACCACTGACTGACTGCGCTGCGCACCGTAGATTCATTTCAATTCTATCTGTATAGAGTGTTATGTAGGTATGTGGTGTGAATAAGATATATTTTAATTCTTAACGTCATTATTATTCTTAGTTTAGACGCGTATAATAAACATGGACAACATTTAAATGATTGATACAATGTAGGCTGAAACCACGTCAAAAACTTAATGAATTTATTTGAAAGAGGCACATAACATAACAATTTGTAGAACATCGAAAAATCTATAAGTACATTAGTATAGACGAAAAAGTTATACGGAAATTGAATAGATTTTTTTCAAATTTGGTGTAGTGATATGGGATGAAATTTCCAATTATACAAGGTGTCCCACCAGGAACAGCATCGATCGATATAGGGAAAAGTACGCACCAGAAAATTTTGAAAATTTAGAGAGCTACTAATAGCACTGTGCCTAATCCAACTAAAATAATTACAAGCATCTGGCACTTCCGGTTATACCGGAAGTCGATACCAACTTGCTTATTTTATATGGAACACCCTATATATTTTAGGGTTTTCGAAAAGACCATAAAATTCTAAGTCAAAAACATGTAGAATACCCTATGCCTAAACCCAGCCGTTTCAGAGATATTTGACAATAATCTTTATAACTTTCTTCGTGTAAAAGATACTCAATTGCTTTTTGGTAAGTAAAAACCGCTGCCCAAGGAATCACTACTTCTACATCCAGATTCTCTATCCAAATCACTCACAACGAAAAAACTTTGTATGTGAAAATAATTGTTTATGGAACTTTAATAATATAATATTTGAAATCCTCTACCCCAAAAACCCATAAAACGATACCCCACATCGGTAGTGGGGTGGGGGGTGGTGATAGGGGGTGGTAGTGGGTGGGTGGATAAAGTAAAAAAAATATTTTGAGGTTTCTGGTTCCTGTACATGCACTAAATCACATTTTTTTTCATCCCCTTTAATAAAGAGGTGGGGGTGGTAATGGGGGTGGCTAATGCCAAAAATTTTTTGAGACCTCAGCTTCTCTTGTATATACTAAATACCAATTTCATGCACTCTTACCTGCTTGATTTACCCATTTATCCCAAATTTACCCCAATTTACCCCCCAACCCTTCGACTGAACAAGATGAAAATATAATCTAGTTCTAGATCTCGTTAAAGTACATATGTGTACCAAATTTCAAGTCAATATCTTAAACGGTTCCAGAGTAAACGTGCGCACAAAAAAAGTTACAGACAGACCGACAGAAATTTTTCTTCGCTCAAACTTAAAATCTCGACGTTTCATGACATTTTAAGCCTATTTGGACAATAAAAATTTTTAAAAATTTTTTTGTCGTTACTATAGGTACTTCCACTGGACGTGGAAGTAAAAGAACACAAGGAGAGCTGCACTCTACAACTGATTTACATTCAATAATAGTATATCAAGTGTTCCATTTTTAACGTTACATTTTGTAAACTTCAAACCGCGAAAAGGGCATAGCCGGGTAAGCATGGTGTGACTGTCCCCAAGCGTCTGGCGCTTATATTTGTGCAGTAGGAAGTAATCTTGGAAAGTAGCAATTTCACAAAATAATAGCCCGAAAAAGGGACCGGTTTGGGGTGAGTAAGGGAGGGTTGATTTTAGCAAAACTATTTTTTTTCTAAGAAACGGCGAATTCAATCGTTTTGTAAAAAATATATGTTAAAGACCTACTGAGAAAGTACTAAATAAAAAATCATGCTCAAATTCCGAAAACAGATACAGTAAAAAAAACATATATATTATTTTCAAATTTTTTTAGGGTAACTTATCCCTGGGGTACCAGCCTGAATTTTTTTCTGTAGCATGTCTATGGACTCACTTATGTTATATTTTTTTCCCAGTCTTGTCCGAAGATTACGCCATACTTAAAAAAAATGCCGAAGTGTGCAGTGCCGTATGCATATTTTGTGGACAATTAACTCCTTGCAAGTAAAAAAGGCCAAACTGCAAAGTAAATATGGATATCTGAGTAGTGTATACATATTAGTGACTAGTGATTATGGAGATGGTGAACGTTGTAAGAGAAACCAACATAAAGCTGCAACGCTGACAGTTAATTAGGTGCTCAATAGAGTTGACTCTTGCGCCGCAAAAATCAGTTTATAGCCGTAATGTTAAATATCATTAAGGGTAAAACCTAAAGTCAGCGGTACTATGGAGTACCTTGTCAAAGACTGTCATTATTCACATATTACCGTCGGCGGGGATAAGAGTTTGGTTGTTAACAATTTGCAGCACTAAATCGTAGCATTACTAACCTGAGAAGGATATAGATGTTAATCTTCCTCACTGTCATCTGCAATCACTGTACTCATGCTATCCTTCTGGAACAATAGGGAGAGAACTTCTGCCGGTTTAGGTATGCTCGCTAGATATCATCCGTACGAAAGGTAATACACGACAGCCGACATGGGAACAACATCCAACAGTTTGATATCCATTGGCACATTCACAGAAATGTCTTCTAACGCCCACACTGTGGGGAATATAGTCGAGGAAACATTGGTAAACCTTCGTTTTGATATGACGTGAACAAACTTGTATTTTGAGTACATTGGACTGGTCCTTAGCGTACTGAAGATTAAGTGTTCCGTCTTCATTTATTACTTCGAGGTACGAAATCGTTTGTTTATATTGATACGATCCGGTAGAAAACAGTTTTAAATCCGTCATTTCTGGGAAGTCCAGTACATCTTTGCTGGAAATATCTACAAAAGGCAGTTTTGCAATTTCTTTGAATGTGTCAGTGGGAATCGAACTGTTGGATGTTGTTCCCATGTAGCTGCTGTCGTGCATTATCTTTCGCAAGGACGATATCTATCAAGCATACCTAAACCGGCGGAAGTTCTTTCTCTATTGTTTCAGAAGGATAGCATGAGTGCAGTGATTGCAGATGACAGTGAGGAAGATTAACATCCATATCCATCACAGGTTAGTAATGCTACGATTTAGTGCTGCAAATTATTAACAACACATGACTGTTAAGACCAAGCTCTTATCCCCGCCGACGATAATATCGATAGTACCGCTGACTTTAGTTTTTACCCTTAATGATATTTAACATTCCGGCCATAAACTGATTTTTGCGGCGCAAGAGAGTTAAACTCTATTGATCACCTAATTAACTGTCAGCGTTGCAGCGTTATATTGGTTTCTCTTACAACGTTCACCATTTCCATAATCACTAATCACTAGTATGTATACACTACTCAGGTATCCATATTTACTTTGCATTTTGGCCTTCTTTACGTGCAAGGGGTTAATTGTTGACAAAATATGCATACGGCACTGCACACTTCGGCATTTTTTTTAAGTATGGCGTAATCTTCGCACAAGACTGGGAAAAAAACATAACATAAGTGAGTCCCCAGACATGCTACAGAAAAAAATTCAGGCTGGTACCCCAGGGATAAGTTACCCTAAAAAAAATTTGAAAATAATATATATGTTTTTTTTACTGTATCTGTTTTCTGAATTTGAGCATGATTTTTTATTTAGTACTTTCTCAGTAGGTCTTTAACATATATTTTTTACAAAACGATTGAATGCGCCGTTTCTTAGAAAAAAAATAGTTTTGCTAAACCGGTCTCTTTTTCGGGCTAATATTTTGTGAAATTGCTACTTTCCAAGATTGCTTCCTACTGCACAAATATAAGCGCCAGACGCTTGGGGGCAGTCACATCATGCTTACCCGGCTATGCCCTTTGTTTAGGTCAAATGGAACACCCTATATTTTTTTACATCAAGTTATGTAAAATTAAATTCTTTTTTTTCTGATATAAGCATTGTGGGGGTTTAAGTTACAACTTTTTGAAATATTGCGATTTCTTAGAAATTCATTGTTGGTAAAAATTTTATCAAATTAGCCATGATTAGAAACAATCAGTAATGTCAGTCATTCTCTTATGTCAAAAAAATGCCACCGCGTTTAAATTACACCCACGAAGACTTTTTGAATTTGTTTATTGTTTATGGAGAATGTGATAAAGTAATATCAAGAACTTAGTACATTTGCTACTCGATATCCACAAAAACGGAAAATAACACTAAACACTGTAACATGCCTATTAATTGGACTGAAGGCCCTTTGCATAAAATAACTAAGATGAAATCAACTAAAAACATGATTCCATTTTAATTTAATAATCGTTCAAAATTCCGCCCTCCACACATTTTTCGCATCTTCGGATTAGTTCTTCTTGGGTAGCTATCCTAATTGAATCCTGTGCTAAGTTTTGAAATGCATTTCTTACTCTCTGCATACAATCTTCAATAGTTGTTAATGGGCTCTCATAAATTTTATTTGTAATAGTTCCCCAAATAAAATAATCTAGAATTGATAAATCGGGCGAGCGAGGAGGCCATAAGAAAGGTCCATTATTGGCGATCATTACACCTGTCAATTTTTTTTTAAATGTCAAATATCTCTGAAACGGCTGGGTTTAGGCATAGGGTTTTATGCTCTTTTAGATGTGATTTACACGAAAATCAAATTTTTAAATAGGAGAACCTGCATATTTTTGCATATTTGGATCATGCTGACCAAAGTTTATTTATTTTCAAAAAATATTTTAAAAAATATATGAAAACATTTTTCCCTTTTAATTAAAAATTTAGTACAAAGAGAAGGTAGACATTATGTATATCATTTTCTTCGTAAATTATGCTGAGAAAATATCTGTCCTAATAGAATATATAATAATAAACTACAACAAAATATTAGAATACATCAAGTAGGTATTACAATTATTTTACAATTAAGTATCTTATCGTTCTTTATGTTCATAGAAATATTCCACTTAATAAATAACTCGGGGAACAAAAATAACTAATTTAGATGGAATTTTTTAAAGTTGTGTGCACAAGGAGTAGAGAACTTTATCTAGCAGACCACTCACTGTCTGATCATGCAAATTGTTAACCCCAGGTATACATACACCTTTGTTGTTCCTACATTGTTTCCATCAGGCCAAGAATAAACGTAGGATTTATTCATGGTACATGTCATCTTAAAAATATGCGATGCGGATTTTAAACCTGTGCATACATTTCTAAGAAAGTGAATCACGCGAAGTTCTTCCTTTGGCGGTGCCAAAATTACAAAACAGGTACAGTGGACTCCATGGGTACGGCATTCGTTTACATTAGCCATAACAACGGACCGGTAAAGACTAAATGTCAAGCGTTTAGGGTCCACTTTAACCTAGTTTAAGTCCCGTGTTCAGACGTGGAAAGCTCGAAAGTTTTTATCACCGAAATAAACAGCAAATTTCAAAATAGAAAATAAAAAGCTTATATATAAACAAGCTAAAAACGTACTCTTCGCCGGTTTACTAAACTTTTTATATAATTGTTACACATTCTGTATATACAGTGTGACCCATTTCAAGTGGAAACACCTTCGTAACTCAGTTATTGGTCATCCAATTTAAACCAAATTTGGATCGGTATTAATATTTCTTTTTCAGTCAAACAAAACTTATTTCAGTCAGTGGCGTGCAATTTTATTAAGAAAAAAAGGGTCGATTTTTCGAGAAATCATATTAGGCATTTTTTTGCTGAAAAACTAATATAATATTATTGATCAGCATGCTGTAGAACCCCTGTTTTCAGATTTTAACAACATTTTGATTTTTGGTTTTTAAATTACGGCCCACTTAAAATGGCCTATTTTAAACATTAAATAATCAATAAATCGGTAACGAATCTTTTTTAGAAAAAGTCATTCTTTATTTTCTTTTTACATTCATTTTTTCTACCACCCCATATCATCGATACTTTCAAATTCGGTAATCCTTAATGCCCGAATAATTTACAGGTCTGATGACCCAAAATTTTTCAACGAAAATTCTTGGCCTTAAAAATTTGAAAGTTTCGATGGTACGGCATAGTAGAAAAAGTGAAATTAAAGAGAAAACGAATAATGACTTTTTTTGAAAAAAATTTCGTTACCAATTTATTGATTATTTACTCTTTAAAATAGGAAATTTTAGGGGACCGTAATTCGAAAACCAAAAATCAAAATGTTGTTAAATTCTGGATATAGCGGTTCTACAGCATGCTGATCAATAATATTGATTGAAATTGGATGACCAATAACTGAGTTACGAAGGTGTTTCCACTTGAAATGGATCACAGTTTATTGTAAATAAGTTAGTTTAAGACATTTTTAATTTTATAGTACGTGAAAGACTATAGAAAAAACTATATCATACCCCACGTGGGTTTAGAACCTGAGACCCTTGGATTCCGAGTCAAAAGCGTAAGAACTACACCACCACCTAACACGTAAACATAAACATAAAATTTTTAGTTTTTACAAAAACATAAAAATAAAAAAAAAATTCTCAAATTTAAATCATTAATAACTTTTTTATTTACCGATCGATTTTGTTCAAGCCCCTAGCTAACACTAACTTAGGGTCCGTCCAAATTTCAGTACAATCGGATTTTTCTGTGGGAACACCGTGGGAACCGAGAAGCAGCCCACTTTTTTAAATTTGCTGATTACGTGTGTCTATGCAAATTTTGTATGGATATTAAAATCATTATTATTTCTGAGGGGCTCTTGTTTTTTGGGCCTTTCCTATGTAGTTTTAACGATAAACTGCCGTTGGTTTTAATTTTTTTGTCATACCTGATGGCTTTTTATTACCTTTTAAATCGGCCTTAGAGAGGTTATAGTGCTCTACGCTTTATACATTTCAAATTCCATTTTATCTTCAATAAGTCTGATGGTGTGTTTGCTTAAATCAGTTTAGAAAAAATAAATGAAATAATAAAATTATTTGGATTCCTTCGTGGTCATTCTTATAGCTTCTCAGTTCTAATATGGACTTATAAGAGTTTTAAAAACCAGTTTTAAAGTAGCCTTCTAGGTGTTTTCTATAAATGCAGGAAGCTAATAGAAAAGCTTCTGACCGCTTTAAAATAGGTTTTAAGAAAGGTTTTAAAACTGCCCAAACAAGGTTTTCAAGAGCAGCACTATGCCTCACTAAGGAGTTTTATGATGGAATTTAAAAAGGCCTTAACAACCTTCATAAGGGTGGGTCCTTTTAGTCTACAAGTCGCTTTATGATGGTATTAAGGATGTTGTTACAGCAAAATAGATTTTTCAAGGAATTTTATAAATAGTTTTATAGCACCCTTGTATACATTTAAGAAACTAAAATTGTTCCTTGGGATAAACAGTTTTACGACGAGTTTTACGATCAGTTTTATTATACAGACTTAATAACCTCTTGTAGATTGTGATAAAACTTAAATTGTTACTTAGGATGTATGATTTCGACAAAATATTACGTTAGTAAATACGTTAAAATAAAGACTATTTTGTGACTGTGATTTATTAGCAGACTACGGTAAACCGCTTTGATAGAAATATTCAAGGTAATTAATTAATTTATTAATTATCTATTTTGGCTGGTGAATATCTTGTGAACTATAACACATAGGAAGAAAATGAATATAGACATTCTTGCAGGAAAAAATTATGTTTAATTTTGCATAGATTACCTTTTGCCGTACGATGCAACGTTTCCGAATTATAAGCGAAAAATCGAAAAAAGGAACCTTTCCACCCCCCTCCCCCCTGAAGCGGCAGGGCTAGGGGCGGGAACTTTTAGTATGTTTACCTCCTGACTACCCTCAACACATTCCTGAAGAGGAAAATTCTTCCCTCCTCCATGTTCTCTACAATCCCCTTTTTGGGCATTCATTGATTGGACTACCTATATATGGATAACAATAGTTGAAAACGACCATTAACAGTCTAGGAATGGACCAAGCATACTGGGAAATAACAGCTAGAAGCAAAAATACAAAAGATGAGCTTAAACGCTCCTCACGACAATGCGGCAAGCATATCACAAATACCTACATTTCCCATCCCATATTCCTGTACCATGCGTCATGTGGCTCTCGCTGCTGGCAACAAGCATGTTCCTAATCCCACCCAACGTGGACATAACCGCCCCGGTGGTATGTTTCCCGAGAGTGGCAGCAATGCCTTCCACACGCTGGTAAATTCAAATCAAATCTATAAAACGCACGATAAAGAGAGCCTTTATTATCCATTCCTTTTATTATTAGCAATACTTATTCAGCTTCACATAAAAGACGTTTCGAACATTGCAGTTGATTCTAATAACAAATGATCTCGACTTTAAAAATAATTAAAAAAAAAACCGATTTGATAAGTCTTGGATTAAGTACATTTCTCTAGTAGAAAACTCGATTACTATTAGTTAAAATTGACGGTTAGCCTGTAAAAAAAATAATACGGTTTCTTTAGCTTTCTCTATTAAAAATGTTTTTTCCCGCTTTCCAATTCACCTAAACGACTCTAATGACTCGTAAGTCTAAAAAACTTACATTCGTCTATGTAAAGAGACGGTGCCCTACAGTTTATAGTGCAACTCGAACAACTTCAATTGAGGAAATCATATAGTTTCTGTGATCAATAAATTGTCTATATATTTTTTGACTTTTTTTCTAAACATGCTTTAAAACTCCACATATGTAGTCGAGTTAATTGTATTACGTCTATCTTAACCGTCATTAAAGCAGATATGTTCTCAAAAAAAAAATAGTAATTACTTCCACATTCGGTGGAAGTATAGTAACGACCGAGGCAACGACAAAAAAATTTTGAAAATTTTTATTGTTTAAATAGGCTTAGAATGTCACGAAAAGTCGAGATTTTAAGTCTGAGCGAAAAAAAAAATGTCTGTCTGTCGGTCGATCTGTCTAACTTTTTTTGTGCGCACGATTACTCTGGAACTGTTTAAGATATTGACTTGAAATTTACTTTAACGAGATCTGGAACTAGATTATATTTTCGACTCATTCTGAAGAAGGGCGGAAGGTAAATTGGGGTAAGTGGGAGGTAAATAGATAAATCAAGCAGGTAAGCGTCCATAAAATTGGTATTTAGTATTTTAACTACTTCATGTCTATATACCGGGTGACACTAAGATATGGTTCAACCCCCGTTATTTGTTTGCCTCTAAACATAAGAGAAATTAATTTTCTTTAGTTAATGCACTAATAAAAAGACATTATTGTTGACAACGGTTGTAATGGCGACATTTGTAAGATGGCGTGACAGAAATATCACAAGGGGCACAAAGATTAAACTTGCTAACGACCTAGTTTTCACCATCTTTCTTTACGCCTCTGAGACATGGAGTGTTAAGGGGACAGATAGACGTATTGATGCTTTCAAGATACGAGCCTGAAAATGGTTGCTGCCAGTGTATTTTCTCGAATCGCCTCATTATTGGCCAGATCAACCGGACACAGAGCAATATAAAACGGTCGATAATTCAGGGCAGAGGTAAATCGTTGGGAAAGAGATCTGGTGAGGCACTGCGCCTAACACACAACCGCGACAGGTGGCGTGAAGTACCATACAGCAAGGACTGGCCAACCACAATTATGCCTCGAGATATGCATGGATCGCAGAACATCTGCCAAGCTTTTGTGAATAAAAAAATAGAACTATTTTATCCAATAAAACATTATTATGTAATGTTTCCCGTTCGGTTATTTTTTTGGTCTCTATTGACTGGACTATTTTACAGTCGAACAAATTTCTTGAAGCAAACTTTTAAAAATATCTGAGCAAGCAATTTAAATTTACGTAAACATACAGTAAACCTAGGTATCATCCGAGGTATCAGCTTTTAATGATAATTAAAGTAACTACCTATATCTTTTTAAACAAAGTATTAATACTACAAATCGATCTCTGTATTAAATTAGAATCTTGGAATATTAGGTTTGGGTACTCACCTCAGTGTTACAATACAATAAATCATTTATTATCCACGAAACTAAAAACCATTATCAGAAAAGCCATATATGTGTATTAAATTTTATCTCATAACAGTGATTTACAAATTAAATAGACGAAGGCAGATTTATAATATTTGTCTTATGTGTGTTATATAAATGAGCAGGTAGGGTCACCTATGGGATAAATAATTGTATCTTACAGCTAAACGAGATAGCAGGTTATACTGATATAACGAATATAAAACAAATTATACGATTGTTATTTATTAACAATAAAAAATACGGACAATGAAGTAATGCCATATTTAAAACTTACCAGTTTCACACGACTTTAGTCAAATAGAATTGTGGTTAGGATCAAAAAGTTTATATCAACTACTAAAACAACACAAAATATAAACACTTTATAATTAGCAGTTTTCAAGTTTATAGATACACAATTTTAATGTATAATATCACCTATTATAGCACTTAACAATTTCCTTAAAAACACAAGTAAGTCACACATTTACAATAAGAAACATTCTTTTGTATCTTAATAAAACGCAGTAAACCTTGAATAAACTACTTCCTATCCTACGCGAACAACATGAGCACTAGAATACAACTTAATACCCTACCTACTCAAAATAAACAGATATACATACGTCAACAAAAAATTGTAAATATTCTCCTGCATCATAATATGGTGGATATTTTAGACATAAGTCGCCATCTACCGCAAAGCCTGATGACGACTCGCTGTTGTATGTTTGGTTGCCTGTACGTAAATAACTACAGAGTTCTTTTTTAAACGTCGCAAATTGTGGTTAAGCACTCTAATTGCTAGATGGCGATATTCGTATAAGACACGCATGGTTCGCTTCTGCGAAATTTTTATCTTACGATATCGTCGATATCAAGAAAAGTGGAATTGTCGTATGATGGCAGTCTTTTGTTGGATGTTGAAGAGGAACACGTGGTGTAGAGCAAGAAGCGTAAAAGAAATCCGTTACACAAAAACCGCTGCCCAAGCAATCACTACTTTCACATCCAGATTTTCTATCCAAGTCACTCACAACGAAAAAATTCTGTATGTGGAGATAATTGTTTATGGAACTTTAAAAAGATACAATTTGAAATCCTCTACCCCAGAAACCCATAAAACGATACCCCACATCGGTAGAGGAGTGGGGGTGGTGATAGGGGGTGGATGAAGTAAAAAATATTTTGAGGTTTCTGGTTCTTGTACACACACTAAATCACATTTTTTTTTCATAATAATGGGGGGGGGGGGGGGTGGTAATGGGGATGGCTAATGCCAACAATTTTTTTGAGACCTTAGCTTCTCTTGTATATACTAAATACCAATTTTATGGACTCTTACCTGCTTGATTTACCTATTTTCCCCAAATTTACCCAATTTACCCCCCAACCCTTCGACGAAACAAGATGAAAATATAACCTAGTTCCAGATCTCGTTAAAGTACATATGTGTACCAAATTTCAAGTTAATATCTTAAACGGTTCCAGAGTAAACGTGCGCACAAAAAAGTTACAGACAGACAGACAGACCGACAGACAGAATTTTTTTCGCTCAAACTTAAAATCTCAACGTTTCATGACATTCTAAGCCTATTTGAACAATAGAAATTTAAAAAAAAAAATTTTGTCGTTATTATAGTTCCACTGGATGTGGAAGTAAAATAAAGTCACCTATACAAAAATCACCTGAAAATATACTCCACTTTCAAAGTTACATTTTCACTGAATCCCCAAGTAAGATTTCCTAATTTGCTTTTATTCAATCCTCAGAATCACCGGGTGGACTAAAAGTTTTCCTGTTCAAGATTCTTCACATTCTTCTATTATATTCCCAGAGTGGTCAGAGTTGTGCAGTTATGGATTTACGGGGTTACTGGGTTATGTAGTAGAAGGGTTTGCTGCTTATTTGCATGGTAACAAAGGTAACAAGGTTCAGAGGGCACAATCTAATTGATTCCCCAGTCGAAGTTTTATTCCTTTTTTAAGAATCTCATCTAATGGGCAATGCACATATATTCGTAGATGGATCAGAATGGGCACAAGACAAGAAATATGGGCGAAAGTGGAAGTTTTGAGAAAAAAAGAAACGTTTTTAAACACCGTTAGATTTCTTCCTTTGGTTCTATCTAAATTAAAAAGTTTACTTTACATCTCTAAATGTTGAAATTCATTCTTCAACATAAGGAAAATTTCGAGAAAATTAATAAAATATTATAAAACGTCATTCAAAGGTTTTTTTTCTGAATCAGCATAGTTAGCCAAGAAAGCAATTGAATTTTGACATTGTAAGTAATGTAAGTAGTACCTACTAGGCAAATCAGATTCGATAGAGAGGGATTTTATCGAGGATTGTGTACGGCACTGAAACAAAGTTTAATGTTTTGCCAAAGTTCTGTTTTTAAGTAACTATGTAATTCATTTTTATATAAACAAACATTTAATGTCGTATCTTTAGTTAATTAATGATAATAACACTCAACAATAATATTAAAATAACAACTAATAATAAATAACAATTACCAATAAAAAAAACTACCAATACTTGAAAACTAACTAACAATTAGGAAAATAAAAACATTATTTATTGCTTCAGTCAGTGCTTGAGTCCTCCGTTCGCTTCTAAACATAATTGTCCTCTGTTTATCACGCCTTGGATACATAGATGTTAAAGAATTTCAACATTTAATCTGCGGCATTCAATTCGTATTCTATCTTTAAGATCTTCGACATCACTTAGAGGTGTAAAGTACACTCTTTCTTTTAGATATATCCGAAGGAAAAAATCTAACGGTGTGAGATCCGGTGATCTGGCAGTCCACTTAACTCCCTTCTGAATTTCCGATCCATCTACCTGGATACGCTGCATTTAAGTAATTCGTTACAATTATAGCATTATGTGGCGGTGCCCCATCTTGTTGTAATATCATGTTATGCCTAATATGTAATGGAACGTCTTCTATGAAATTTAACAACTCTTCTCTTAAAAACTGTAGATATCTTACTCCAGTAAGCGTGCCTTCGTAAAACTTTGGTCCTATAATTTGTCCGTTGAGAATTCCACACCATACATTAATTCCCCAGATATTTTGGAAATTAGTTTCCCGAAGCCAGTGAGGATTATCCTGCGACCAATAATGGCAGTTATGTATATTGACAATTTCATTATTATGGAAACGGGATTCATCTGACCACATGATGAGATCTAATATAGTCATTTCTTGAGCAACTACCAGCCACACTACAAAATTTAGACGTCTCTCGTAATCTCCAGGAAGCTGATGTAAATATATTTCGCAGTTTATTGTCTCTCAGAATTCTTTGAATTAGAGAATATGAAATATCAGTTGCTGTCGCTAACTGACGAATAGAAATATGCGGGTCTACGAAAACACGGGCTAAAACTGCAACTGTATGTTCCTCATCTCGTACGGTTCTGGGTTTAAAAACGTTTCTTTTTTTCTCAAAACTTCCACTTTCGCTCATATTTCTTGCCAATTTTGCAAACATTTTGTCTGATGGTACCGGCCTAAACGTTTGGCTGCTTTACTGTTTTTTCCGCACTCTCCACAAATTAATACCATGTCCAAATTTTCCTCATGTGTAAGATACCAGCGGCGGCTGGTGAAATTTCAATATTTTTTTTCTCGTCTGTGGCGCATGGGACCCATACGAAATTTGGGAAATAACATCTAGAGAAGCACTTCTCTAATGACCCCTAAAAAATTTTGAAAAAGCAGTTTGCGAAAAAATTTTTGAAAATTTGCTAGCCTCCCCTGGGTCTAGGGACCCCTGTTTACTTTTATTTTTTTTTGTCATATGCATTTGACTTTTCATAAAAATGCATCGAGAGATTTTAGAGTTTGTGAAAATATTTTCATTACTAACTGAAATACAATGAACTGAAATTTTGTAATTTACAATTTAACAAATTACAATATTTCAATTCGTTGTATCTCAGTTAGTAATGAAAATATTTTCACAAACTCCAAAATCTGTCGATGCATTTTTATGAAAAGTCAAATGCATATGACAAAAAAAAATAAAAGTAAACAGGGGTCCCTAGACCCAGGGGAGGCTAGCGAATTTTCAAACATTTTTTCGCAAACTGCTTTTTCAAAATTTTTTAGGGGTCATTAGAGAAGTGCTTCTCTAGATGTTATTTCCCAAGTTTCGTATGGGTCCCATGCGCCACAGACGAGAAAAAAAATATTGAAATTTCACCAGCCGCCACTGTAAGATACCATTGTGTAAATCTACTAAGAGTATAACATAAAACAAAAACGAATAACACAGTCACAAATAACAGTATTTTCAATTTGACATTATACTAACAATGTCAAAATTCAATTGTTTCCATGGCTAACTATGTTGAATCCGAAACAAAACCTTTAAATTAAGTTTTTTCGTATTTTATTAATTTTCTCGAAATTTTTCTTATGGAAGTGTATACTTTTTCACATGGTTGAATGCAGAAAGAGAAGCTCTACAACGATCGGCAAAAAAATGTATAGCATACCATTTGAAAAAAAAAAGTTGACTATCGTTATTTTGGCATATATGATCAAAGAGATGATTTAAGGACGTCATTCGATGGAGCTTGACAAACGATTTACAAATATATATGGTTTATTGAAGTTTTCTGTTGAAATAAAAAAGATACAGGGGCGCGAATACCAAACTGAATCACTCGGTATATCCTCTAATGAACAATGAGCGGATATTCGTTGATGGATAAACGAATATCCAGTGAATATCCCTCGATGGACAATTTGTAGACGGGTAAGAAAAGAGCATCCAATGGACGATGTAAAATGTACGGATATTCGCTGATGGACAAGACTGGATATTCACTGGATATCTCTCAATGGACAACGTACAGATGTTCGTAAAAGGATCAGAAACCGGCATCCAATGTATACCCCTTAATGGACGATGAATGTGAATGGATAAGAAATGAACATCTAGTGGATATCCATTTATGAATAATAGGCGGATATTCGTGTATGGAGGTAAAACAGACATTCATATTATGTCCTTGTGCATGCAAACACGATATGGACAAAAAATGGACACCGTATGGATAGCCTGCGCTAATTAATAATAAATCGAAAATAAACGCATATTTCCATCTCACTCTGCAAAGGAGATATTATTTATATATATTGTTTGCGGTACGTACTGATTTTCTAATTTAATACCACCGAAATTATGCTGTAAAGACGTCAGAAGTTACACCCAGCGACCTAGCTGCTATAATTTGTCTCATTACGGCCCTGGTGTTCAAAAAAATGAATACAACTTTTTATTCTACCTGTATAACAACAGAGGCTTCCATTTATAGATCATGTTATGGTTCAAATAGTTCAAATAAACATGCGACATTACATAATATGATGCAATCGCATACGAAACCGATATTTAGAAATGTTAACTGAATTTTGTTATCGGAATTAACGATTAGTTGAGAAATTGCAAGAGCGTCGAACCAAATAACTTCTAGGAAATGATTTCAATGTAGCGAGAAAACTACTTATCAATTTGGATGACATGACTCTGGGCACGGATGTCTAGCAGCGTGCGACAGCGGAGTCTAAAGTGGTCTAAAGGTGGAGCGTCAAGGGGGCGACTTAGGCGGCGCGAGAGACGCACGGCTAGGGCCGTGAGATTGGAGAAACACTACTAGATTGTATTGTATTGGACAACTAAGTTCAATTCACCTGTTATTGTAGTAACTGAGTTATAGACAGGCAGAAACGAGTTTATGCGATGGCTACCCTGAAACATATTTGTGTTTTTTTGCAATTCAGGGAAGGATAAAATGGTTCTGTTTACACAAGAACGTTTGCCGGTATTTTAAAAATTCGCCAAAAACATAATTTGCAAGGAAAAGATGTACAATTGCCAGCATCTGTTGAGAGTCTTGAAACACGTCAGTGTTTTGTGCACTATATAATTATATACCACAATTCTCTCTCAACACTGAAATTGAACATTTTTTATGTTTCTTGAGGGATTCATCCGAATTGGTTCCCAAGCTCATAAGGTAAATGCATCTTTACCTTATGAAAAACGCTGCCCAAGGAATCACTACTTCCACATCCAGATCTTTTATCCAAGTCACTCACAACGGAAATAATTGTTTATAGAACTTTAATAATATAATATTTGAAATCCTCTACCCCAAAAACCCATAAAACGATACCCCACATCGGTAGCGGGGTGGGGGTGGTGATAGGGGGTGGTAGTGGGGGTGGATGAAGTAAAAAAACATTTTGAGGTTTCTGGTTCTTGTACACACACTAAATCACAATTTTTTTCATCCCCTTTAATAATGGGATGGGGGTGGTAATGGGGGTGGCTAATGCCAAAATTTTTACTGAGACCTTAGCTTCTCTTGTATATACTAAATACCAATTTTATGGACCCTTACCTGCTTGATTTACCTATTTTCCCCAAATTTACCCCAATTTACCCCCCAACTCTTCGACGGAACAAGATGAAAATGTAATCTAGTTCTAGATCTCGTTAAAGTACATATGTGTATCAAATTTCAAGTCAATATCTCAAACGGTTCCAGAGTAAACGTGCGCACAAAAAAGCCTATCTGAACAATAAAAATAAAAAAAAAATTTTTTGTCGTTACTATACTTCCACTGGATGTGGAAGTAAAAAGAGCAATAGATAAAGAATAAGTAAATATAAATATAGAATGAAAAAATATTTATATATAAATTACTGCAATGATACTATTATCATTGCAGTAATCATCTGTAACAATTGCCGATTAGTGGAAACCTCGAAGTTAATTTTTTAATCCACGTGTCTACGCTAGAGATTACTAGACATCGGTTAAAACGTCACTTCTGTGTTACGAGGGTCCCAAGTTCGATCCCTATGCGAAAAACTCCGATTTGTATCCATACTAACAATATATCGAAATAACTCGAACTTTAGTCAAAATCATGTGACAATGATAGAAATAGTACACTGTACAATATTTCATATCGACAACTGATGATTACTTTATACCTGTCCTTTCCTATTTAATCTGGGAGTGGCGATATAGGTCATAGTGGATGTGGCATAGGAGCCACAGACACATGATTCCTAACTTACACACTTTCAACGCTTTATAATAAAATAAAATATACCCAATTTAACTATATAGTCATACATACATTGGTATTGCTTTTTAACCCCTGACAAAAAAAGGGAAGGGTGCTATAACAGGATAGCTTTAGTTCTATCAAACAAGGTGGTGCTTGGTTCTCTTCAAATAACCTTATTAAATGAAAAAACCCAACAAATTGTATGTTCAACAAATAATTCACTAATTAAAAGTAAGAGTGCTAAAATTCTTGGCGTTATTTTAGATGACACTCTTGGCTGGTTCAACCATGTGCAGCAACTGTCACACAAATTATGCTATCCTCCTGGGTGGATCATCTCGTGTAGTTGTAATCTTTCATTTGCAGCAGAAATCAGTCGGGTTAATTGTTAATGCAGGTTGGAGGGATCACTGTTTATCAATATTTAAGAGTCTTGTTATAATGCCGGTTCCTTCTCTTCACATCTATGTTACTTAACATGAAATTCACAAGAACGTAAATTCTTTTTGTACTCAGATTTTGATTCGTATCACACTAGGTCTGCCAATCAGATCTTAGATCAACAAAATCACAGAAAAACTCTCTAAACCTTCAATTACACATAAAATCTCTTAATTTTAATAGTTTCAAGACTACAATAAAAAAAAACACATTTTAAAATATTGTTTCTACTCAATTGATGAATTCATCAAATTTTTAAACACATAAATTTGTTGACACCTTTTTAGTTTGCTTCCTGCTTGTTTCTTTTTTTGTATTTTTATATTATGTGAAGTATATGTATATGTTTTGATGTCTGTACATTTTTATATTTCTATATTTTCTCTGTTTGACTTGACTTTTTGGCTAGGTCAAACAAAAAAAAAACTAATCTTATCTTATGTTATAAATTTGACGAGTATTGTATGTCTATGTGTCTGTCTGTAGCTTCATGTCTATTCAACGGGAGATTTTGATGCGTTTTCTTTATTTGAATGAGTATTTTGACGAGAAGGTTTTTAGCAAGTTCATCTAGGTAGACCTACAGGGAGCTGCACATCATCGATAAAAAGTTCATTACACAGGTCTATACAGAAAAAAGTTGTTATCCTAAGGTTCTGATCTAACTTGTCTAAAGTATTTTGACGTGCTGAAGCCAACATTTGTCAGTTTCCCTCTGCCCCCCCACTTTTTCTCTTAAAAAGGCAAAAATGAAATTTTCCTTCATATGTCGACAGTAAATAGACATTTTTTTAAATAAATGTCTATTGATATAGGAAAATGCAGTTTTTACTTCTCTAAGGAGGTAATAAGAGGTGGTAAGGGGTGGAAGATTCAACCCTTGGTAATGTTGACTTCATCATGTACTCATAACTTCATAAAATAAAAAAAATATATCGTCTATTATCTGTCGATATATGAAGGAAAATATCGTATTTGCCCCTTTTAGGGGATAAAAGGAGGTGGTAGAGGGAAACTGACAGGATAGAAATTTCTTTGTATCCAAAATTGGCTTCATCACGTCAGAATAATTCAGTTGTTACCAGCATATTCGAATTTTTGGTGAAGGCGCCAGTCATTGTAATTAAAAACTTTTCGTTTTCGATTTATTTGTAAAGTTAGGTTGTCAAGAAGATTTCATTTCGGTAGGCATTCTGATAGCTGCACATCATCAATAAAGAGTTGATTATTCTCCCGTAGCTCTCTAATATTTCAACTTTCAACCGATAATATATGATAGTACATTACGAAATGATTATAGGACATGTTCGAGGGTTTGTAAAAAGTTATCAGTTTTACTTGCTATATAACATTAAATATCCTGGAGAAAATTTCTTCTACTTAGCCAAAATTTCTGTCACTAAACTTGGTAGGTAACTCTTACCGAACGGTATACTTTAGTATTTACCATTAATTCCCTTGCATCTTCTTGATGTAACTGAATTTGTACAATCCATGATGAAAATTTATATCAGGTTTTCTACACTCTGCAAGGGTCTAGATGAGGTCCTTTGTCATATTTTATAAATAATATTGTAGTTGCTTTCTCGTACCCCTTCTAACGAGCTGATGATTTGAAAATCTATACACAGAGTAAGTCAGTAGTGTGTGGACGTTTGAAATTTGAAAAAATGCATCAGATAAAAATTATGGGAAATCAAGAGTGGCGAATTATAAAGTTATTTTTAGATCTGCAGGGTGCTTCACAAGCTAATATTAGGACTTTTTAAATGGAAGACCCAATAAATACCAAAAACTAATTTGTGAGTTAATTGTGAGCAATGTTAAAAATGGTTCAATTTAGTAATGGTGAAAAATATGATATGATTAAGTGTTTTATAGAATGCGGGGAAGATTCAAATTTAGCTTTCGAGCTTTATTTTAATAGGTAAGTTGTAGACAGCAAAACTTTGTGCCAAAAGTGCCGCTTGAACAATATTTTTAGATATCCAGAAAAGTGACAGCCAGACATAAAAATATTCAAAAGACTACAAGAAAATTTAAAAGAGTTTGAATCATTTGTAAAACCTCGAGCAAAAATATATAATAAAGCAGGTAGAGAAGCTGTAGAAAATATTGTTTTAGAAACTGTAAGAGAAAATCCTAATATATCGTCTCGCGAAATACAGGAAAATTTAGGAATTCCAAAAACAACTGCGTTGCGTTGCTTAAAAAGAAATAAATCCAAACCCTACAAAATTAGGATTAGTCACCATCTATACCCAAAACGACTTTCAAAGGCGTCTCGATTTTTGCCAGTGGTTTTTGCGTGCAATGAAGTGCCAGGATTTGAAGGAACAATTATATGGACAGACGAAGCCCATACAAGCAGTGCCGGAATTTTTAATCGGCCTAATAACCACCATTGGGCTCATCCGCACGTAACCGCTACAGTTAATCGTCAAGGACGATTTGGATTTGATGTATGGTGTATTATTGGATATCAAATAATAAGTCCTCATTTTTTTTTTCATGGTAATATGAATACCGAAAATTTTATTAACATTCTACGGCAAAAAAAAGAGTCCTTTGTAGACAATATGCCTGTAAGACAATTTCAAAGATTAATTTACACCCCAGGTCATACGTCAAATGAAATACGAAATTTTTTTAAATGCTCAATTTGGGGAGGATTGGATAGGTATCTATATATCACTCAGGACTCGATTATCAATTTCTAGTTAGCTAAGTGAACTAGATTGATAACTAACAATTAATTTAGCTGACTGGATATTAATAAACAACAAAATAGTTTAGATATTGTTTAGTTTTTAGGAAATAATGGTCCTATTTTGTTGCTAGCTAATTTAAGTTGTGATCGAACAATGAAATAATTTATAGGGTGTTCCAAAAATTATGTCTATACCTCGAAAACTGAGGCATGCATAATTTTCTTCTTATCAGCAGCAGATTCTACTCAAAAAAGTGCCTTAAGAATGTTACTCGATTTTCGATTAGACACTTGGTAATTGAGATATAGAATCATCTAAAATGCCAGTTTTCTAATAACGCTCTGTATCTCGGTAGTCGAAAAAGATAGACGATCACGGTTTGTGCCATTTGTTTGTTTCTCGAAAGTCGAGCAAAGGACACCTATATTGGTTTTTGTCTATCTGCCATAGTTTTAGAGAAAACCTCATCCCATCTAATTTGGTCTACCCTGTACGTACAACATACCTTTCCGATTGAGCTAAGAACTTAAAATTTTGCACGGCGGTAGGGAGTATCTTTCCAGCTCCTAGAAAATTCCATTTACAAGAGTCAAAAGGTCGGCTCCAATACAGCGTCCAATTTTAGCTAGAAAACTATAACCGATCTGCTAGGAAATTTGCTGTGTTTTCATGGCGATTTATTCCAGTGGCGGCTCGTCAGGGGAGGCAGGGGAGGCTGAGCCTCCCTTTGGAAGAAGCAACATATCTTGCAATCTTCCAAATTAATATCTTTTACTTGTAGAAATTTCTACTTAGGTATATCTCAATTTTCAATATTGTTTATTGTTTATAGTTCATTAATTAATTTTCAGTGTATAAAAAAGTTCTGCATTTCCTTTCCACAAACATGCCTATAACGTCACAGTCCGGATTGTCTTTTTATGCATATTTCCCGGGCGACCCGGTCTTTCATTGAATGAACAGAGCGCTTCGCTTGAGGCTTATACGAAATAGCTTCCAACTTCAAGGCATTTAGTTTTAACATAAATGACCTTGCATTACTTTTGCGTTGTCTAGCAACACTTCAAATAAGACAAGCTAGGCCGCTAGCCTCAGTCCTCAGTTCTTTATAGCGCATGTGCAGTTCAGGAGTTCAGGCACAGTATAGAGAAGACAAGTACTTTCACTCGCAGCGGTCCCTTTGATATTTGTTGTACTCGATTTTATTTGGTTCAGGTGATTCACAGGAAAACGAACTGTCAGTGGTAATTTGTCGTTTAGCCGGTTAAGATCAACTTGACATTAAAATACATAAAACATTTGATAGGCGGGCTAGAAATGAGTGCTCTAGGTGAAAATATTCCCAACAACATCTCTTGTTGTCCAGACGTGGTGGATTATTTGTTATTAAATGGATTTTCTACTCTTACTTACGACGAAAAGGTAAGAATTAAAAGAATTGCTAGGCCTACACCAGCAATGCCTTCGTTAGTTTTTAAAAGTGGAAAACAAAACAGAGGGTTTTGTGATAACAATTATAAAAAAATCGAGTGGTTAACGGCATCAACAGTTAGAAACAAATTATATTGTTGGAGATGTTTATTATTCACTAATGATCAATCCTCAATTTGGGGCAGGACCGGGTTTAATAATTTGAAAAATTTGTCGCGAGGTTTACAAAAGCACGAAAAATCCCAGGAGCACATTTCATCTTGCGTTAAATTCGAAATATTTGGTAAACAAAATATTGTAAATTATTTGGAATCTGCACATAAGAGAGAAATAGAAAATTTTAATGAAAAGGTCCGTGAAAATAGGGAAATATTAAAGAGATTAATTGATGCCGTTATATATTTATCTTCGCAAGAAAATTCTTTCCGAGGGCATGACGAAAAACGCGATTCGTGCAATAAAGGAAATTTCAAAGAGCTAATAGATTTTTTAAAAATGTATGATCCAAAATTAGAGAACTTTTTGAATAACGCCACTATTTTTTCCGGAACATCTAAATCAATTCAAAATGATCTAATTGAGAGTGTTAGCTCGATTATTAAAGGCAAAATTTATGAAGAACTATATAATTGCGAATTTTTCTCGTGGCAAATTGACGAAACGACGGACATTACCTGTAAATCTCAACTTTCCGTAATTTTTAGATATGTAATGCACGGCGAAGTTATTGAAAGGTTTGTTGGTTTTCTTGATGTGAGTAGTGGAAGAAACGCGGAGAGTTTATTTAAATTATTAATCGACGAATTTGGTAAATTTGATTTGAAAAATAAATTAATAGCACAAACCTATGACGGCGCTGCAGTTATGTCAGGGCATCTTAATGGACTCCAAACAAAAATAAAAGATATTGCTCCTCAAGCTTACTTCATTCACTGTTATGTACATCAATTAAATTTAGTTCTGAGTAAAGCATGTAACGGAATTAAAGAAGTTAGAATATTTTTTTCAAATATTACTGGTTTTTCGTCATTTTTTTCAAAATCTACCAAAAGAACTGATGTTTTAAATACAATTAATATGAAACATAGAATTCCGACAAACGCTCCCACTCGTTGGAATTTTTCATCTAGAGTTGTTTTCACTGTTGACAAATACAGGAAAGAACTTATTGACGTTTTTAATTTTATTTCGGAAAGTGAAGATTTTTTAAATGACGCTCAGACTTTAAGAGCAGCTTACGGATTAAAATCGTTATTGTTGGATAAAAATTTCATATTTTTTCTAAAAGCTTTTAACACGATTTTTGAGCAAACTGATGTTGTTTTCCAAATTTTACAGAATAAACTAACTGATATAACATATTCTAAAAATAGACTTAAGTCACTTATATCTAAATTAAAAGAATTTCGCAATAACGAAATACATTTCAATACTTTATACAATATTTTTTTAGAAAATACTGAAAACGTAGATGATGAGCCAGGGCCACAATTTAAAAAAAGAAAGACAACATATAACTTTGACAGGGCAGATATACATTACAAACAAATTTTTATAGAAATTTTAGACACCATTATAGTCCAAATTGAAATTAGATTTTCTGATTTAAATACTTTGCAATGTTACGATTTAGTAAATCCTAATAATTTTACAGCGTTTTCTAAATCATTCCCTACCAGTCTAATGGAGAAATTAATGGACCATTATCCTTTTTTTGACCGTATTTCGTTAAAAAATGAACTATGCGTGTTGTATTCTGACCAGCAACTTTTAGCAAATCCAAAATCATCTCAAGAAATGCTTACTTATATATATAATAATAATTTAAAAAGCTGTCTACCCGAACTGTACAAACTTTTATCATTAGTGTCAACAATTCCAGTAACCTCAGCTTCTGTAGAACGATCATTTTCAGCACTTAAACGCATAAAAACATTTACTAGAAACAAAATAAGTCAAGACCGCCTCTCAAATGTATCGCTTATTTCAATAGAAAAACATTTTTTGTCAGAATTGAAGAAACACGATTCATTTTATGATGAAGTAATCAACCATTTTGCTAGTTCCGAAAATCGCAGGTTACCACTCATTTATAAAAATATTTAGGCTTTACACCAAAGATTAATATAGTTGTTATTTTAGAAAAAATATTTATTTGCGTTATTTATTTTTTAGGAAATATTTTTTAATTCTTCCGCGGTTATATTTTTTTATATAACTTCTTTCTCAAAGCTATTTTAATTTTTATTAAAAGTTATAATTTTACACTTTGGCAGTGATAATGAATACAATTTTTGTTTGTAGGAAAATACTTTAATTTTTTTTCCAAAACTATTTTGATTTTTATTAAAAGTTATAACTTAATTATAAGTGGGATAGTAGGGCTCCTTTGGATACCGATACTCGAGGCGTAGGAACGGAAATTTCATGAGAATGATTTTTTCGTCTCATTATATTTTCTATTTCCTTTTCTTTTTATTCTTTTATTCTCTCAAGTCGTGAATCGGTATCCTGGCGAACAACCCACGACAAAAAAATGTAACGCGCCGTTGTACTACCTCGAGGGTGGTGGGGAAATGTACAAATTGTAATCATATTGCAAGTTAATTGTCTTTCAAAATATCAAGCCTCCTCTGCAGAAAATATCACGAGCCGCCACTGATTTATTCTCATAATGTATCCACCAAAGTTATTAATTTAACAAACGCACTAGTGAAAATGAACGTGAACGCCTCTGTACTTGGAAGCACCTATGCGGTCACTATATCAAATACGTCTAGACGAATGAATTGTAAACATCTTTTTATTCACTAATCATTCTTTACAATGCATTTACAATACAAATATGTGAGTATTGTGTAATAACCATTTAAAAAAATGTGTAAGTGCATTAAATATGCTGGTAACTCTTCCACTGCACTGGTAGTTTGTTAACCTCACTGTTTGTTATGGTTATGAGTGTAATCCTCTTTATGACTTATTTAGAATATCTACCGATTATACGAGATCATTAAATCCTATGACCTATAGCGAACATGAGTTATAAAATGACACGAATATCATGAATGATATTAATTAGATTAAATACCCGCAATAATGATTTATCTCATTAAAAGGAAACTAACTAGGACATACACTGAAAAAAAATGGTTATCTTTATATATTCTTCTTCTTATTCACAACTCTTCACAGACAGTATTCTAGTTGGCCTTCCTTTGCTGCATGGCACGTCTGACAGCATCACGTCATCAGTCGCGGTTGTCTGGCAGGCGAGAAATGAGTTGTTAGTGATATGAGCTGAACCTTTACAAGTTACCTTCGTACTAAGCGTTAATACATTATAAAGCAGAAGAATGAGATGGCGCTTGTTGTTTACATTATAAACAGTTTTTAGTGACAAATTTTTATCAATTATTGATATTGCTGAATATGAACTACACCAGTAACGAATAAAACTGACATGGTATTGATTTTTTGGCGAATGTCTAGAAACTTCTGTGGGTGCATATAAAATGTATACCCGGAGATTTCGTGAAAGAAGAGTCGTCATTATTTCAAGAAATTAAAGAAAAGATGCTGCGAGAGCCACGTATCCGAAGACAAGAATTCATAGTCAGAGTTCGAGATTAATGTACCGTAGTGGGTACCGTCAATTACAATAAATCAGTCTTTGGAGTTTACCTCTCGTGGAACGACTTGCCACTCTAGATGAATATCTTAAAATGCTTGAAAAAACTGACCATTACCTCAAAAATTCGCGAAACTAATTCCGAATATTATTCTGAATCCAAACATTAACCAGCTAAAAACGTACTCTTCGCCAATTTACTGAACTTTTTATATAATTGTTACACATTCTATAGGATACTCTTCGCAGTTTTCTTGTAAATAATGTTAGTTTTTGGACGTCCTAAATTTTGTGATGGTTTCTTGTGAAAAAAATTATATGAAAAAAAATGAAAAAAAAAACATCCAACCTGTGTGGGATTCGAACACACGATCTTTGGATTGCAAGGCAAAAGTTTATGGAGGTAACATTTCGTAAGATTTCTATTTAAGTACAAGCGACAAAAATTAAGAGAATATATTTTTTAAAATTAAATAATTAATAACTTTTTTATTTACTGATCGATTTTCTTCAAAAACAATAGGGTTCTTCCTCTAGCTAACACTAACTTACTTTCCAAATTTCAATACAATCGGACTTTTCTTTTTTAAGTTATCGTGCTTACAAGAAACGTGACGACGGACAGACATACATTTTGAAAGTTGTGCAGAATTCGTTCACTGACACAATGATCTGAAAATTTTTTCTCTACGAGCGATATTTACCATTTTAGAAATGTGCCGATCAAATACAATATACTCTTCGTTTTACTTCCACATCCAGTGAAAGTATAACGACAAAAAAATTTTTCAAAATTTTTATTGTTCAAATAGGCTTAAAATGTCATGAAACGTCGAAATTTTAAGTTTGAGCGGAAAAAATTTCTGTCTGTCGGTCTGTAACTTTTTTGTGCGCACGTTTACTCTGGAACCGTTTAAGATATTGACTTGAAATTTGGTACACATATGTACTTTAACGATCTGGAACTAGATTATATTTTCATCTTGTTCCGTCGAAGGGTTGGGGGGTAAATTGGGGTAAATTTGGTGTCAATGAGTAAATCAAGCAGATAAGAGAAGCTAAGGTCCCAAAAAAATTTTTGGCACTAGCCACCCCCACCCTGTTATTAAATGGGATGAAAAAAAAATGTGATTTAGAGTATGTACAAGAACCAGAAGCCTCAAAATATTTTTTTACTTCATCCGCCCCCACTACTACCCCCTATCACCACCCCCACCACACTACCGATGCGGGGTATCGTTTTATGGATTTTTGGGGTAGAGGATTTCAAATATTATATTATTAAAGTTCCATAAACAATTATTTCCACATAAAAAGTTTTTTCGATATGAGTGACTTGGATAGAGAATCTAGATGTGGAAGTAGTGATTCCTTGGGCAGCGGTTTTTGCGAAGAGTATAATAATATAAAGGGCGTGAAGTCATTTTAAGGTACACCAAGAGCGATATCATATTGTTTGTTGTGGTAGTTTATGCTCCAAGATTCAAGCGGATGAGTTATTTATACACAAAGCTTTTCAAATGTGCAACTTTTTTTGTACTTTTTACAGGGCAGTATTCTTTATTATATCCATGAAAAAAATTGACTGAGATAAACCCTGATGATGGTTGGAATTTTAAGCAAAGTTTTGAAATGGTCTAATTGACCATAGCTGTACTTTTTTATGTGAGGATCCAGATAAACTATACAAATAAACATGGTTTAAGAATAGAAACAAATAAAATTGAAAATTTTTAAAAACCTCCTATCAATGTATCTAATCGTACCAGTTTCATATGACGGAATCAAAATGAGGCCTAAATCATGTTTGGCTACCATAATTGTCTGCACATTTTCAATTTTACTTCAATCGGACAATTTCTAGAGAAGTTCAACATGGCGAATTCAAGATGGCGACCAAACATTAAAATCTAATGTGGCCTATAACCTTCTCGACAAAATACTCTTTCAAATAAAAAAAACTACATCAAAATCGGATCTCCAGTTGAAGAGATATGAAGCCACAAATAGACAGACAGACAGACAGACAGACAGACAGACAGACAGACAAACAAACATACGCGTTAAACTTATGACACCCTTCTTTTGGAGTCGAGAGTTAAAAATATCCTTTTGAACCATGTATGGAACTTTATATTTTAATATTTTTTTAGATATGAACTAACTTAATACAATTACAATCAACGTTTAAGAAAATAAGGAAGTAAACTTTCTTAAATATTAAAGTATAATTTGTGTGCTAAAACAGTAAGTTCGATGAATAATTTAAATAAAACTCTTATTGAACTAATGAAGAAGATACAGAAAACGTTCACTTATCACTCTTATCAGTGATCTACATACCAGTGGATTAAGTCTGACAGATATTAAGACATGATGGAAAATGTATAGGACTGTTGTTGATGCAAAAGTTATCGCTAGACAAGCTTCCAAACATGCATGCTATCATCTTTTACAGTATGGCAAAAAGCTTTAAATGATAACTTTGATATTGAAGAACATGCAGTTACGTGCTAATTTCTGTTGCGAGATAACGATAATATATTTATCAGTGAGTAAACAAATTGCAGAAATGAATATGACAGAGTAGAAATTTCAAAAGCTTTTTGAATGATGTTTGCTAATTCTCATCTTAGCTAAATTTTATCGCAAGATTATATTTTTGTTTTTGCAAGATAAATATCTTCATTATTTGACCACCAACTAGGTACTTATATAATAATATTCTGGTAATTACCGTTTCTTGAGCAAATTTTACTTTTTTGTTCTAGTTCATTTTCTGACTAAAAATAAATATAGTCTAATATATATAAATACTTATTATTTGAGTGCTATTATTAGATGAGTAATAGATATAAACCGATAAAACAATATTTATATGTACCTGTAAAAAAATAAATAAAAAAATTAATTTCAATACACTTGTTAAATCCCACTCCTAGAGATAAAAGTGTTTGCTTAATTTTTTTTAACAAAATAGAACCTAATTCAATATCTAACACAATATTTAAAATGAAAATGGAATATTACGCATAGGTTTCTCTCGCTTTTTTTGACGAATATTCCGATTACCCAGTTTTGCATGCAAAAAATTTCTCAATTCGACCCGTATGTACGGTTTCTTTATTTTGAAAATTAGACCAGAAGCATTGCTGGGATAAAAGTCGCAAAATTTCAAATGCAAGAGGCGGCATATGCAACTAACATTTATTGTGACTGAAATTGTCCACTTTACCAACCCAAGTAACAATTTAAGTTTTATCACAATCTACAAGAGGTTATTAAGTCTATATAATAAAGCTGATAGTAAAACTGTTGATACTAGATAACCTCTTAAAAGCTACAATAAACCCGGCATAAAATATCTTCCTTAGAACTATCAATAAAACCAACAGTACTTTAGAACCCAAATCTGATGTTTTCAAGTCTACCAAAAAACCTTTTATAAAATGTTCTTAAAACCGTTAGTACTTGCAATCAAATTTTAAGCCTGCTTTGAGAACATAAATAATTGTGTCTTTAATAATTTTATGGTTAAAAAACTTAATAAGACTTTATACTTAATAAGAAATCTTGTACATGTCGTACCAATGCAAGTAGTAAAAACAGCCTACTTCAGTTTTTTTCATTCGGTAATCAGTTATGCTATCATTACTTGGGGTCATTCGGCACATACTGGTCGAATATTTTCTATACAGCGCCATGCCATTAGATCGATGTGTTTTATGGGTTTTAGAGAGGATGTTAGAGAGAAATTTAAGGATTTAAAAATTTTAACTTTGCCCTCTGTGTATATTTATGAATGTCTTTTGTTTGTTAAAATGAACTTAAATCAATATAGTCTTGTAAGTGATATACATTCGCATAATATCAGAAATAATGGTCACATTAAAATAAATTATATAAGACTAAACCACAGTCGAGGTGCCAAAAATTATTACGGACCATTATTTTTTAATAAACTACCAAAGACAATTATAAATCTAGATTTTAAGAGATTCAAACAAAAGATAAAAGGAATTCTTACAGAAAATGCATTTTATAATTTTGATGAGTTCTTAAATGCTGACATAAATTATCAATTTTAATTTGCTATAACAGTGTATCTTTTATATAATATGTAACCAAGTACGTATATTTTTTGTTCGTAATTATGCATGTTTTCTAGATTTTATGTTTTATATTAAGTTTTATATATATCTCAATGTATGTATGTACCAATTTTTAATTTTTAAACATTGTATATTATATTGACGTGTCTGATTGTGTAATTACACTGAAAAGGCAAATAAAGAATTTGAATTTGAATTTGAATTTGAATTTGAATTCTTTGTCGAAAACTTGTTGCACTTAAAATGTCTAAATCAGAAAATGTCGCCAAGTAATAAAATATGTCTGCCTCGATTGAAATATCTGCATGTGCTAACGTTTTAAAATTTGATATTAATAAACAACCTAGTATCAAAAAATTGTCAATGCAGACCACTTTATTGATAAAGTATATAAAAAAACTTTTAAAAAAATCACGCCCCTTTCATTTGTCAGTTTATTAATTATTATTTACAATTAATAAAAAAATAGTAACCCTGTTTTAAGCTTACTCAGTATGATTTTGGGCTTTTTAGGGGTTTATATGACATATTAACACATTTTAGATAGTTGCAGGCTAAATATAAACGGTAAGAATAAGAAAAAATATAACCAAACACTGCTGCCCCAACTTTGTTCAAACATGTCTGCCATAGTTAACAGAAAAAAACATGGCTGAAAAATTAATAAAACCATTTATTTTAATAGAATACCCTATTAAGAGTTTGTGGCTTTAGGAAATATTTTTATAAAACAAAAGGTTTTTTAAATTCCAATTGCTCCACTTTATTACTATTTTAAAGCCTGTAAGACTTTACCCAGCCTTACTACTCTTCTTTGAAACCTCTAAGATTTGTCTCTGACAATCTCTAATCCAAATGTACTTAGCTTAGATAACATAACCTAAAAAACATTATTTATTTCGTGTGTTTTTGAGTGTGCGATCATTAATTTCTCGTTATTTCTGTAAGTGGGGGAACCAAAGGATTTATAAGTGCTTTATAAAAACCAAAAGGTTTTAAAGTAGCTTAATAAAGCCACAAAAAACTATTAGGTTTTAAGGAACCTTTACCAATTATCGTGAAAAGCAGATAGTATTTATGATAACATATATTAAGGGTAAGACTACTTAAGAGTTATTAGTTTTAGTGCTTGATCATAAGGAGTACTTAAAGATCATATTTTAAAACTCCCATAAAACCTAAAGATTTATAGATGTCTACCACAAAACTTAAAATATTTAAAATCCTCTATAAAACTTAATGAATGGTTTTGAATAATGCAGCAATTAAGTGGCTATAAAACCAATAGGTCTTAAAGTGCAAAGAGGTTTAACAAATTGCTTTAAAGATAACTTGAAGGCCTTTTTTAAGTACATATTATCTGCAGATAAATTGGTATGCACAAAAGAAACTAGTGGAAGTATTATACTCTTCGACGATTTACTGAGCTTTTTATATAATTGTTACACATTCTATAGGATACTCTTCGCATTTTTCTTGTAAATACTGTTAGTTTTTGGACATTCTAAATTTTGTGATACCAACTTTGTTGTGAAAAAAAAAATATAAAAAAAAAAATATAAAAAAAAAATCACGATGTGAGGGATCGAACCCGGGACCCTTGGATTGCGAGACGAAACTCTTGCCGCTACACCACCATTTCTTATTACTAAAATTGTTAATGAGTCTAGTATATACCATTAGAAAATTTATTGTGATTATTGGGAAACACACATTAGTAAAATGTATTAAAAAAAAAAATAGTGATAGGAAATAACATTTCGCAAGGTTTCTATTTATTACAAACCATAAAAATATGTAAAAAAATTTTTTTTAAAATTTTAAATTACTAATAACTTTTTTATTTACCAATCTATTTTGTTAAAAAACAATAGGGTTCTTCCTCTAGCTAACACTAAATTACTCTCCAAATTTCAATACAATCGGATTTTTCTTTCTTGAGTTATCGTGCTTACAAGAAACGTGACGGACGGACAGACGGACAGACGGACGGACAGACAGACGGACAGACAGACGGACAGACGGACATTTTGAAAGTTGTTCAGAATTCGTTCACTAACATAACGATACAAAATTTTTTTCTCTACGAGCGATATTTACTGATTTAGAAATGTGCCGATCAAATACAATATACTCTTCGTTTTTGCGAAGAGTATAATAATAAAACCCAGTTCGGTTTATTTACCTTCTTAAATCTGTGATAAAACCCGATAAATACTTGTTGGCATTTAAATTGTTACTTGGGAACGTAGGGAAGAAAATAAAAGTAAAGATGCCAAAAATAGGAAAGCGAAGGTAGTTTGTTCAAAAGGTTATAGGCAGTGAAATATTACATTAGTAACTCAATTTGTGGAAATTTTGATGTAATTATTTCCTGTGTATTAGGGGTACTTAGAATTGCATGTTGGTGAATGACGGAGTAATTATTGGGATGAAACATAGATGCCAACTTTGAACACATGATACCCCACCCATAGTTACTATTATACCTAGTAATGGTGACGGTAATTTAGACTGTGGAGAAATTATGTGTGCTTATTGATGTGTCCATCCCGAATGACACCAACGTGATGCTCAAGGAAACAAAGAAGTTGAGAAAGTACAAAAACCTCCAAACAGAAGTTGTGGAAAGCAAAGACCACAGTCGTGTCAGTGATTGTAGAAGTCCTCGGAACTGTTAAGAAGGGCTACGACCGGACACAACTGCCAGGTCAACCAAGCGTGCAAGAAGTACAGAAAATTGCACTATTGGGAACCGTGCATATTTGAAGAAAAGTTCTGAACTAAGAGTCTCTGCGATCCCTTGTTGGGGCAGACATCTTCAACGTCTCCTAAATAGTCTAAAAACCTACAATGGGCTCCAACAGAGCCTAATCCCAAATGTGCGCGAGGGATTGGTGAATAGTTTTCAGCTAGGTCTGGTAAACTGTGTCTCTTGCTAATTATAAGTCTATGATAATAATAATAAAGTCTTAAGTGCACTGTCAGAAATGTCTCTGTTGATACTTTGGCTGTTCAGAGATAAACAAGACCTATTGTATAACCCATTGAATTGCCTCTTGCTTTTTCAAAATAAAAAAAACAGGTTTAAATATATTTTCTTGTCATAAATGTAGACGTTAACAAAATGCAATATGTCGTAAATGTATAAAATTTTTAAAATCTATTTATTCTTATAGTAACGATTAAAATGGTGGTTACGTATACAACTTTGCATAATTAAGCTTTGCACAACCAGTACCAATGATTAGTACAAGCATAAAAATTGAAATTATTGTGACATGTGTACTGACCATGGTAATTAAACTGCTTAGTTACTAGCACCACGATCGAAGTGTTATATTTTTGATGTGACATGAGTCAGACATTCATGATCTCGCTTTGGTGTACCGATTGTCACAGACGACACAATCATTTAACGGATTTACGGGTTCTGGTTCCCTTGGCACGATAAAAAAATGGATTATGTTTTGTACCTTTTCATGAATATTTATGAGGACAGAGTTGAACTTAATCGTTCTGCAGCATTTAATTTAAATATTAACATTAAAAAAATGATTGGTAAATTGTCAAATAATAATGATTGTATATCTTATAAATTAATATAGTTAAGTAGGTCTTCATTTTTACTTAAATTGAAACTAAATAATGCTCTCAAACTAGGCTTCGGAAACATGCAAGAAAGTCGACCAAAATCGGCTGCTAAAAACTTGAAACTTCAAGATGAAATTACTTTGAATGGGGCACTAGTCCCGTCCAATTTGCTGAAAAACTGATATAAGTAGACATGATTGTTTAGTATCTTTACAGCCTTTTCTAAAAGTTAAATTTCAACGTTCATTTTTTGTGAACTCAAAAACTAACGGTCTACAAAAAAATGTTCATTACTAAGTTGAAAGTTAATTCAATTCCCCACAATTTGGTCTTTAGCACAATCTTCTACCACAAAAATTGGCCAAGTTAAAGCTATTTGTTTTTCAAAAAGTACGTTTTTATTGAAATCAAAATTGCTAATGTATTCCTTTAAATTACGTTATTAAAAAACAATCAACAGAACCTTTTTGCAACTTTTGAAATAACAAAACAAATTACATATTTTATATTATTTTCCTTGAGAATAATTTATAATCTAAAAATATCATTTTTTTTTAAAGACGTGTTTTTATCCGACATTGTTATAAACAATCATCTTTAAACAAACAAAATATTAATAAGTTTCTGTTGTGAAATAAAGTCTCTTCAATTATTTTTCAGATGGGACCAACCTCGTTTATTTATCTTAATTACAGGGTCTTCTATAGCTACTTGAGTCAGGTAAGAATTATGGAAAAAAACAAAAGTTTATAACTGTTGTCAATAAACTTTTTGAAGGCATACAAAACAAGCTATGGTTGCTTCTTTAATTATACTATTAGAACCAAACAGTCACAGAGAAGAACTTGGATCATTTTGCAAAATTCTCAATTTCTTGCAAATATCTTGAACAATATAGTGGGGCAGCTTAACGTCGAATATCGCGTTATGTGGACACACCGGATAAAACCACCAAATTTTTTCTAGGTACTAGTTAGCTTTCAATTTTTGATAGGAACCAACTCCTCCATCGGCCATCTTGGGTTTTATAGCGGCCATTTTGAAATATAGGTATATTATCAATATCTCAGCTTCTAAATCACTTAGGACCACAAACTTGGCGTCTAAGTATACATATTTGGGGTCAGGAAATACAACTACACAATTATTTTCACGTCCAGTGGAAGTATAGTAACGACAAAAAAAATTTAAAAAATTTTTATTGTTCAAATAGGCTTAGAATGTCATGAAACGTCGAGATTTTAAGTTTGAGTAAAAAAAAATTTCTGTCTGTCGGTCTATCTGTAACTTTTTTTGTGCGCACATTTACTCTGAAACCGTTTAAGGCATTGACTTGAAATATGTACTTTAACGAGATTTGGAACTAGATTATATTTTCATCTTGTTCTGTCGAAGGGTTGGGGGGTAAATTGGGGTAAATGGGGGTAAATAGGTAAATGAAGTAGGTAAGAGTCCATTAAATCTGTATTTAGTAGATACAAGAGAAGCTAAGGTCTTAAAAAAAATTTTGGCATTAGCCACCCCCATTACCACACTCACCCCATTATTAAAGGGGATGAGAAAAGATTATGATTTAGTGTGTGTACTGTGTACAAGAACCAAAAACCTCAAAATATTTTTTTTCTGCATCCACTCCCCCACTACCCCCCATCACCACCCCCACCCCACTACCGATGTGGGGTATCGTTTTATGGATTGTTGGGGTAGAGGATTTCAAATATTATATTATTAAAGTTCCATAAACAATTATTTCCACATACAAAATTTTTTCGTTGTGTGAGATAGAAAATCTGGATGTGGAAGTAGTAATTCCTTGGGCAGCGGTTTTTTTAAGTGTATCACACTATATATTTATTCACTAATATATGTACCAATTACAAAGATGGATTGGAACAAGTGCATGATCTGTCAGAAAACAACTTCAGAAAATTTAAAATGTCCACTCAATGCACATGGAATCGAAGACAAGATAACCATACCGGTCTTTCTTGAACAATATTAAAGAGTTTAGAAAAGCTTGGAGTCATTGCCAGTGGAACTAAATTTTGGAAGCGGCGTGAGTGCGGATGAACTGGTCCAAAACCATGGTGCATGGCACAAAACTTGTTACGTCAAGTTCAGCAGTTTGAACTGGATGGAGTTAAAAAGCGGAGAAATACTTCAGGAGGCAGCACAACTGTGGAGAAACGATCCCGGCGTGAAGCGAGTGACAAAATGGCATATTTGTTATGTCGTGGAAGCGATCATGAATTTCGAACATTAACAGCTGATACGAGCATACGAAAAATGGCAACAGAACTTCAAGAAAAACAGTTATTGGTAGCATTACAAGGTGGTGATCTCATTGCCCTTGACGCCAAATATCATCTGCGATGTTATACAGCACTGAGAAATCGCTACCGGTCTCATCTAAGGAAACTAGAGCAGGATTTGGTGGGAGTGGTAGTTGTGCTGCCTTGTGAAGTATTTCCCCGCTTTTTAGCTCTATCCAACTTCAAATTGCTGAACTTGAGGTAACAAGATTTGTGCCATGCACCATGGTTTTGGACCAGTTCATCCGCACTCATGTCGCTTCCAAAATTTAGTTTCACTGGCAATGACTCCAAACTTCTAAACCCATTGATATTGTCTTCGATTCCATGTGCAACGAGTGAACAGTTTAGATTTTCTGAAGTTGTTTTCTTACAGATCATGCACTTGTTCCAATCCATCTTGTATTACAATTCAATCTGAAGCAAAATAAAAAAACATATTAGAGAATGTAGACATACCGGACAAAACAGTTCATCGGTGAATAGTTTCTAATTGTTACATATATTAGTGAATAAATATATAGTGTGATACATTTACAATTATGTAGTTGTATTCCCTGACCCCAAATATGTATACCCAGACACCAAGTTTGTGATCCTAAGTGATTTAGAAGCTGAGATATTGATAATATAGGTACCTATATTTCAAAATGTAGAAATTAGATAATTTTTGCACCTAACGTTTTTTCTCCCCCCTAGGGTAGGGGGGAGCGGGGATTCGGGTTTTTTGAAAAATCGAAAGTTACACCCCATCCCCGCTGATCAGGGTGGGGTGGGAGATGGAAAAAAATGTTTGGTACAAAAATTATGCAAAATTTTTCGTAGAAACAGAAGAATGGAGAGTGCCATTAAAAATTCAAAAGTTACCCCCACCCCCCCTTTAATCAGAGGTGGGGGGGTGGAAAATTGTTCTGCCCAAAAGATGTCCCCCTCTGAATGGAACAACTTTTGTTTGAAACATTTTTCGCTAGTGTCCTTTCCTGAGGAGATATTACTGTGGGATAATTAAAATAGCCTAACCATATTATTGTCTAATAAAATCAAAATTTCTTAAGCAAAAAAAAAATAATTGAGAGCCAAGCTAAAAGTAGTAGTATATTTCTTCGATTATTAGCTTCCAAATGAGTAGGAAATAAGTGGTCTAGGTCTTCGCACTTAATTTTTTTTGTGTGACTGTGTTTATTACATGGATTTATATTTTTAAGCATCTTCCACCAATCTTGAAATGATTTTTACACACGATAACTATGTTAGTGTTAAATAATATAGATTTATTTGGTAGGTGTCACTAAGGGGTTGATATAAAAACCTCACCCTCAAAAATTAAATTATTATTTTTTATATATTATATGACGTAATAGGATTGTAAATAAACTGTAAATTTTAAAATATAAAGCTATTTTATATCAAGGTTTCCTATTAATTTCAATGAATTATCTTCAATAGTTTTGAAGAAAATTAATTTTAAAGTTGATGGTTTTTACCCCCATAACTCTGATAATATAGGGGATAGAGGTTTATTATATATGTTTTTGAGCACTTCTAGTCATAAGCAACATTTATGTGAGTGAATAGCCATATAAGCCGCTGGGCCTAATATCATACACTTAACCGGCGAGCAGGGGCGGATACAGGATTGACTTTTGGGGGGGGAGGGGCATCGGAAGTCTGGAATACCCCTTATATACGCTTTTTTAGCTATATATTATCTATTAAAAATTAATATCAGGTATATTTCACACTACTGGGGGGGGGTGGGGGGACACGTGCCCCCCCCTAGATCCGCCACTGCCGACAAGACCCTTTACTTCTACGATCTTTATAACTTATTACTGAAATAAAATTTAAAAAATATACATGTAATGAACAAACTTCTTAGAATAATCATAGAAAGTCCAAAAATGCGAACCATTATAATGAATTACGGGTTAAAGGAAATACCTGTTTATCATTATAAAACTTCCCAAAAATCATACTAATGGTGGAACCCATGATAACATTGTAAAAAGCGTTAATTAAATATTTTTGGGAAAATAAATATCTATAAACGTCACTATCTCTAAGGAAGATCGCAATTGCAATATGACATGTTTTTTAAATTATAATTGATTTGTTTGTTTCTTATTTTTGCAATCTTAAGTTATTTTTAATGATTTTTAATTTTTCCCCTCTTCTGCTTACTCATGATATTCGACACATTTTTTAAAATGTAATGTTAGGTGTTAATTCAAGTAAACATATTGCCTCATCATAAAAGTTGAACAACCTTGTGTCTTTTATATTTTTTTCAATTTAAACAAATAATAGATCTTTACATACAATTGCAGATATTTGACACCAACGCATTAGAGGCGGTACGAAGGCTTAAACGGAAAACGTCGATCAGTACTAAGAAGTCTAAAAGTTTGTTATTTCAACGGATTCACTCAACGCTGGCTGGGACGTAAAACGGTAGCACCGGTCCTGAAGTGCTCCACATGCAGCCCAAGTCATTTATCATTATTTATAAACATTTTTAAAAATAACAAGAATAAAGGTTGTGGACCTGTAGGGTTATTTCTTCAGACTGGCCTACGTGATGCTTGGCTCGTATGGTATCGATTTATATCTACACTTAATATTGTGAATTTTTTTTATGACGTTAACTCAAATTAATATCTTGCTTAGTAGCGTTAACCTTTTTATCTACAGGTGCGAGTGGCATAAATATTCCGTATTATTTAACAAACTGCAGTGGCGCCACGGCACCTTTCACCGCTTAATGCAAGGGGGTCAGCGCTGAAAAACCGGTTTTATTTGCGCTCGAACACTTCCTTCAGAGTGTTCTGGCATCCATAATAAAAAATTAGTAGACACATTTTACGTGACAGTTCAAAATGTAGATTTTTAAGAACAGCTGACGTACAACGCCGACAGGTAATGCCAACGAGGGCAATAATAATGATCAAAAGTTCCAGGCGGGCGGCGATATTTGTAATAGTAATAATTTGTAATAATAATTTGTCAGATTATATACGCGCGAAGAAATTGCCACTGATGTAACGGACTATTTTATATTTTATTTTTATCGGAATTTAAAGTGGTAAATCACAGATATCCCTTTTACGCTCACTGCGTCCAACAAATGAAGCTTTTGCTGAAAACTTAAAGCGTGGCCACCTTTAAAGGACCCCGGAATAAAATCGATGAAAATGTAGTTCAAGTCATGATGATCAGAAGTTATCATCACATAGAGCCGATCCTATGGACAGTTTTTGAAATACAGCTTGTCAAAGTTAGGTAATTTGCGTCATTTTGGACATTCAATAATTTTTTACTCTTAAACTATTAACTTTAGCAAAAAATTGCAAGGGTGAAAATATTTTTGTTCGAGTCCAATAAAGCTCAAGATTTTTTTATCAACTTTTAGGTTAAGTATGTCATATTTCGGCATGCTTCGGTGGAACTGGCTGAGACTTTGCTATTTTGTAGTTAAAGTCATGCTGATCAAAAATTCCTATTGTACTGAGTCGATCCTATGAGTGGTTTTCGCTCCAGGAGTTCTTGAAGGCACTAACAACGAGGTAACGGGTAATCTATGTACAATCGGCGTCACCTTAAATTCACCACCCTTTGAGATACTCCTTTTCTAACACGCCCCACTACAAATAATTAAATTCGGTTGTTTAGGTCAGAGTGGCGACTAACATTGTAAGATACACGACGGCCTGGAATTATGCAATGTGGATAAGTAAACATTTTTTATTTCATTCCATTTCTCTTTTCATTCTTCAATTATCTGATTGTGGGACGTATCGGATATTCAGTAGAATAAATAAAATTGATCTGATTATGTTTGCAGTATAAATGGCAATGCATATAAAATAACTGACGCTATAAGTAAGTAATACAGGGTGATTCAGAAAATTAATGCAAATGGTCAATTAGAAAACTTTCGAAAGCTGAAATACTCTAAGGGTGCACTAGCAAACATCAGTAAAATTCACCAATATATAGTGATTACTTACACCATACCTATTATACAGGGTGGCCCACCGAACACGAAACTGGCGTGTTTTCTCTTTCTATGATCATTTTTTCGACAAACGCTCGGATCCGTCAATTTTATTATCAAGGGGGGTACTTTTATTGGGTATTGTTGATCTCGAAACTTGAATCCTTAAGCGGTGGTAGGACGCACCCCAAGGTCAAGTATTACATCGTTTTAAAGCCCGTTAAATTGTGGTGTTCCATTTAAAAAACACAAGTTATATCTATCTCGCAAACTGAGGCATGCATAATTTTCTTCCTACCAGCAACGGATTCTACTCAAAAAAGTGTCTGAATGTGTTACTTGATTTTCGATTCGACACTTGGTAATTGAGATATAGAGGTCATCCAAAAATGCTAATATTCAATAATTGAAAAAGTATTACTGGTTAATTTTTGAAATATAGCATAGTTATGTTTCTGGGATCGCTAATTACGAATCTGTGGCCAAAATTTAAGAATTGAAATGGCGGCTCCAATATGGCGGATGGAATTTTTTTCTAAAACAGGTGTTTTAAACGGACAAATTGAGCATCTAGGTGATGCTTTATATTAACGAAAAACAATATTTAAAAAAAAAGTTAATTACTGGGCAATTACAACAACAAAATGGCAACATTTTGTTAAAAGAAAATGTGAAAACCCACATTGTATCAGCCACAATGTTTTTATTTTTTATGATATAGTAAGAAACAAAAAATCGTTTGAAAAATAGATTAATTATTATCTTTAACTTTGTCCCATAAAATGTTTAATAAAAGTGTCACTTTCTAAGATATTCAACATTTAAACTAAATACTTCATCCTATAAGCGGTCGGATACCTTTTATAGACTAAAATATCTTTGAAACTGTCAATCCTACACAAATATATAACAAAATCAAATTCATTCTGAATTTATAAGCTTAATTTTTCGGGTCCACTATTTTCTCGCTAAAACTAATATTTATTGAGATATTTGCAAAGAAACATGCTACGTTTTTTTTCTAAAATCCCTTGACAGTTTAAAATACCATATTTTTCTAAACCAAGCGCTGTAAACGAACGAAAAAATTTGAACGTCTAGATCATACTATATATTAAGGAATAATAGCACATAGGAATATATTTTTTAATTACTGACTACTTACATTAACAAAATGGCGACGTCTTTTGTTTAAAAAAATGTGAAGAAGTACATTGTCTTTGTTATAACTTTTTCGTTTTTATGTTATAGAAATAATCAAACAATCATTTGAAAGCCTGATTAATAGACTTTCAGTTTGATAATTGGCATTTTTAAGGTAAGTGCCATAATTTCTAAGATATTTAACATTTAAAGTAAATACTTCTTATATATTTTCGGACGCCATCTTTATACTTCCAGATCCCCGAAACTATTAATTCTACAGAAATTAGAAAAAAAAAAGGAAATTCGTCCTCAATTTAGTAACATTCTTATTTGCTTCTAGCATGTTTTCGGTCAATGTAATACCTTTCGAGTTATTTGATAAAAACCTTTTAAAATACCTCTTTTTCTAGTTAAAATCCAGATTTTCAAGTCGTTATAACTTCAATTTATATGAAAAATTGCATAGAACCTTTTCTTCTCAAAATTTGATTCCACTTACTGCCGCCATGTTTAAAAATGGCGCTCTAAATAGATTTTTCTAGATTATCTCCTTTCCTGTTACTTCTGCTCTAAATTGGGCATTACTAATATTGTAGGGAATAAAAGAGCTACTTTTATTTAAACAATCTTTCTTTATTGTTAATATTTTACGATTTACAGCAGCCAGAAAAGCGAATATTCTGCTTTAATGCAAGTTTTTGCAATTTTCTCTGCCCCTGTTGCTCCTACGTAGTAATTAGTTATTATGAATATTGTGGATTATAAAAGTTCCTATAACTATCTCGTAATTAAGATCACGTGAAAAAATAACATTTTGTTGTTTTTATATGGTCAACTGTCATTAATTTAAAAGACTTTTTTTTAATATTCGATAATTTTTTTACATGATGAATAACTCCAATACCTTGTCTTACCCACATTAAAAAAATCAACGTGCTATCAATTATTATTACTAAGGTAATAATTTTTATATAATACAACTTTTCTGTCAAAATTTAGGAAAAAAATTAATATCTCAGGAAATATTAATTTTAGGTATAAAAAACCTTTAACGGAATGTCCTTTAAATTTTCTGTAGAATCTAGAAAAAAATTAAAATGGGAGCATTCTATTTAAAATAACAAATTTCGGATCAACTTTCAGTATAACCGGTAAAATGTTTTCGTTGAATAGATCCTACCCAGTTAGGACCATTGCCAAAAATTTTCAGATCAATATTATTTTTCTTACATATATACTTCTAATAGATGGTCAAAATGAATCACCCTATATACACTGATATTCCATCGATCACCTATATCCATGTATTTATATGAAATATACGGTCTTAGCTCATAGTTTCTGTCGGAAACTCGAATAATAATAATAATAATAGAAATAGGCGTAATTGTAAATTTGCTTCAAAAATTAAAAATTTTAAACTCTGGGCCGATTGTAAGTGAACTAAGTGAAGGTTTCTCAAAATTCGACTCTGTATCTAATTTTAAAGACTACCAATTAAATTTAATTCTCTGCATACGTTGGAATAACAATATAAATTATAAAAATAAATATTAAAAAAAATTCACACTGACATTTCTTTGGAAAATTATTCAATACTTTTCAAATATAATAAAAAACGTTTACCATTCTATGTGTGCATTTTAAAAATGATGTGTTTGTCGAAAACATTACATTTTCTTGCACTTCGCCAATAGGTATGACAAAATCACGGAATTGTTAACCGCTTCATTTTAATGAAAAATCACAAGACTCCAAAACTAACATGATATAATTAACCACAATTAATTTCATTATAAGTGATATTAATATTTTTGTCTTGTTTGTTTTTGATGAATTATTACGTACATTCAACTTAATACCTTCATTTCTGGATTCGAATCTTTTTTGAGGTAACCGGTTGCATTAACTTTTCGAATTGTCTTGTTTACTTAATGTATTTACATTGCCAGTTTTTATTGCAAACAATGTTAGGTTAATAATTTATGAAAATCTATTAGCGTCCAAAATCCGTAAATCAGATAAATGAATAGTGGAGAGAGAAAGTTATAAATAAAATTGATATCATTCAAAATCTCTGAAATACAGAAAACTAAGCTAACAACTGGTCATATTCTAATAAAACTAATAAAAGTATGACGTCAGTCTCCACTCTGACCTAAAATACGGAATGTCGGAATGTATAATTTATTTGTAGTGGGGCGTGTTAGAAAAGGAGCATCTCAAAGGGTGGTGAGTTTAAGGTGAGCACCATTGTACGTGTTTATGAATGGCTCCCAGCGTGTTTGTGTACGTTTGCGTGCGTGTGTGTGTGGGTGATTATGATTATTAGGTTAACAATGAGATTATTTTGACTGTACATGAATTAATTGTTACTTGAAACAAGCCTACTACGAGATGTGATTTATTCAAATTATGTTTTCAACGTTTCCGCATCAAACTAATTAGAACGATTTTTCTCACAAACGGTCGGTCTTACGACTAAAACGAAAGAAGCCATTTTTTGCGCGTTTTTAATCAGTGAATGATATCCCACCCACTTACTCACCCACTTCCCCCCACTTACGATAATAAATATTTTTAAAAACGAATGTAAAAAACCGCTGCCCAAGGAATCACTACTTCCACATCCAGATTTTCTATACAAGTCACTCACAACGAAAAAATTTTGTATGTGGAAATAATTGTTTGTGGAACTGTAATAATATAATATTTGAAATCCTTTACCCCAAAAACCCATAAAACGAGACCCCACATCGTTAGTGGGGTGGGGGTGGTGATAGAGGAGTGGTAGTGTGGTGGATGAAGTAAAAAAATAGTTTGAAGTTTCTGGTTCTTGTACTTACACTAAATCACATTTTTTTCATCCCCTTTAATAAAGGGGTGGGAGCGGTAATGGGGGTGGCTACTGCCAAACATTTTTTTGAGACCTTAGCTTCTCTTGAATATACTAAATACCAATTTTATGGACTCTTACCTGCTTGATTTACCTATTTACCCCAAATTTACCCCAATTTACCCCCCAACTCTTCGGCTGAATAAGATGAAAATATAATCTAGTTCCAGATCTCGTTAAAGTACATATGTGTGTCAAATTTCAAGTCAATATCTTAAACGGTTCCAGCGTAAACGTGCGCACAAAAAAAAATTACTTCTGTGGAATTCGAGTGCAAATATCATTTATCATTTAACTACAGCTTTTCCATGCAGTCATGCAAATTTCGAAAAGCAAAGGCAATTCGCTAATAGCATGGAATGTCCAAAGTACCAAAAGCCTATGAGAAATCTGTAAATGCTAACACTTTCCGCCATCAATATTCCTGCAAAGTCATTATGAAATATACTAATGAAGACTTTTCTGAAATCCCAATTGTATATTTAAACATGATTCATTGGTGTGCTAAAGTTCAATGATTCGGATATGAATATGTCTTTTTGATATCTTAGATCAAACCGATAGCAAGCTAATTGGCGTAAAACAAGAAAAAATCAGTTAAGATTATTGTTTTGCCAATAGATTTAACAAGTGTATGTTTTCCACAGGAAGATATCACTTAGCTTACTTATTATGCAATATATGCTAAATACAATGTAAAATTTATAATATAAACTGTTGAAAGACCATTTGAAAACCTTGGACTGCGTCATTCTAACTTTTACCGGACCTTAGTCCCACGTGTGGGTTATGTCGCCAGGCCAACTTCCGTAATCATTGACCTCACCGATAAACTCTTAGCGACCCAAGAGCCACTGTTTCTCAAATATGGGCAAATATTCTCCCAGGTTAGATGAAAATCTCCGATTCAGTTTGCCTAAACCATGCCAAATTGACATTACAGCGAACGAATGAAAATTATTTTCAATATTACTACATTTTTTTATAAAAAAACATGATTTTCCTGTGTTATTTTAAAACGAAGTTATAACAATGGTTTAAAAAGTTTTTATAATTTTTGGGATTGCTTCCTTGCAATATCTTCAATTTTACGGTAGTAGCGTATCTGGGTTATGAAAAAATTACTGAGAATTATAATGAGTAACAGAAAAATAATATTTGACAAAGTCTCATATTTTAAAAGAAGCTTATTGAAGACCTGAAATACTTATTTTCTAATAGACAATTTCCACAAAGTGGATACTCTGTGGAACCACCTTATGCAAGAAAAATGAACTTTAACAACAAATAATGAATTAATGGTGTAATTGAATTTTGTGACAAAAAAATATCTTCTTTTTCATGACCTGAAATAACGTTGAGAATTGTTTGTGAAGGGTTGTTTGATTTTATGTATTCGGTATAACAATGATGTCTCAGGGTCCCATGTGTAGAGGTACGCAGCACTGAAGATTCACTAGTAAAACATATTTTAATTGCGAACTGTCCATTGGAAAAAAAATGGATAATGATATTAGTAGAACTGGTAGACAATACCTTCACCACGAAAAATTTTTCCAACTCAGATAAGAATTCTCTCAGACTTGACCTTCTTACGTATATTGATGATTATCATAAGGTTCATAAGGGCTATAATCGTATCCTCTGTCGGTTTTTATCAGCCCTCAAAGGGTTTTAAACGTTGATTGTATTTAAATCGCAAGGTTCGGTAAGGTTCAAATAAATTCACTATTTTTAATAAACGAATTCGTACCTAAGAAAGTATTAAAACATAAAATTTTCTACGACCATACATGGTTCGAAAGGGTATTTATTCTAGTTTGGATATCACCATACTTATTTATATACATTATTTGGTTTGTTACATAAAAAAATCGCTGCCTAAGGAATCACTACTTCCACATCCAGATTCCCTATTGAAGTCCCCCACTACCACCTCCCACTTCACTATTAAATTATATTAACGGGGGTAGTAGCGGGGGTGGCTAATGTCAAAAAATATTGAAGCCTTGGCTTCTCGTACACTCTCGATATACGTCATATTTTTAAATTTGCCATAGAGAAATGAGTTTACCCTGCCACATGGAAAAAATCTCGAATAATCTCTCTACCTAAGGTTACTAATCCAGAAAATCTAAAAGGTTTACGTCTCTCAAAACTTTTTGAAAAAAAATATTAATAACACAGGCATACAAAATAAAAAAAAATGGTCTTTTCTGGTAACCCATATGTATTTCGACGTGCTGAACACGAATTAGATGTGCGTTTAGCTCCATTGGCCACCATTTTTTTGTAAATTGCTCAAATAACCTAAAAAACTCATAATTTAGGTTATTTTCGCGATTCATATATTACGCAAGCACACACAAGAAAAAAAAAACCGCTACAAAAGGAATCACTACTTCCACATCCAGATTCTCTATCCAAGTCACTCACAACCCATAAAACGATATCCCACACGGTAGTAGGGTGGGAGTGGTGATAGGGGGGTGGTAGTGGGGGTGGATTAAATAAAAAAATATTTTGAGGCTTTTGATTCAGGTACACACACTAAATCACATTGTTTTTATCCCCTTTAATAATGAGGTAGGGGTGGTAGTGGGGGTGGCTAATGCCAAATATTTTTTTTGAGACCTTAGCTTCTCTTGTATACACTAAATACCAATTTTATGGACTTTTACCTGCTTGACCTGCTTACCCCATTTTACCTCCCAACTCTTCGACGGAATAAGATGAAAATATAATCTATTTCCAGATCCCGTTAAAGTACATACGTGTACCAAATTTCAAGTTAATATCTCAAACGGTTCCAGAGTAATCGTGCGCACAAAAAAAAGTTACAGACCGACAGATAGACAGAAATTTTTTTCGCTCAAACTTAAAATCTCGACGTTTCATGACATTCTGAGCCTTTCTGAACAATAAAAATTTTCAAAAATTTTTTGTTGTTACTATACTTTCACTGGATGTGGAAGAAAAATTAAAATTACTCAAGGAAAATACATTACAACGATTATCCGAAATTTGGTCATGCAACATGCATGACCAAATTTCGGATAAATAAAAAATTTACAGGTCTGATATACGGGAATATTGAAATATCACACAGGTGCCCTGGGTGATATATTTTTTTAATGTAAAAGGCGCGTAGAAGCATCTGAAAAATTATACAATTTCATAAAATATGACATCTCGGCACCTTTTAATGCACTTCATCTTTTATCTTTAAATAAGAAAAATATTTTTGGCTATACAGGGTGCGCCACTTAAAACTCCCCAGGCTTGTAACTTTCTTATTTCTTAAGCGACGACCATGTTGGGCACATCAAATTGTAGATATTTTTAAGGCATCTAAACATGTGTGGCATCTAAACAGTGATTTAAAATTTTTTTTTTTTGAAAAAATTGTTAAGAAAGAAAACTTCCGTCGAATATTTTTTACCTCACCCTGTACATGAACTGCGTTAATGTTTTCTTATAGAGGTTTTAATTAGCTTCAATTTATGTTATTACGTCATATTCGAAATTCTTTTTGGTTTTAGAGAAAAAAATTAAAAACACTCTTTCCGATTCCAAAATGATTTTTTTTTTAAATTACTTTGAAAAGAATGTAAATAATAATTTTAAGCTTTATTTGTAAACAATATTCAACGTAACAAAACAGTAACAAGAAACAAAAGAAATAAATATTTTTAAAAACACAACCTTATATTAAAATGTACTAAATAGGAAATTGCAAAATTTTCATTTTTAAAATTTTTTTATTTTAATAACATAAATTGAAGCTAATTAAAACCTTTATAAGAAAACATTAACACAGTTCATGTACAGGGTGAGGTTAAAAAATATTCAAAGAAATTAAGTTTCCTTTCTTAACAATTTAAAAAAAAAAAAATTTAATCACTCTGTATGCATGTTTAAAGGCTTTAAAAATGTCTACCATTTGCTGTGCCCAACATGGTCATCGCTTCAAAAATAAAAGAGTTACAAGTCTGGGGAGTTTTAAGTGGCGCACCCTGTATAACGGATTTCTTGAATGAGACGAAAATTAGATTATAGATTAGCTTTGTTCCTTTTGTTCTACACTTCCTAAGCATGGTCTGATAGGTTTGTAATTTTAATTTATTTTTAGCTCGCTGCATAGCTTCTGGCCTTTATGCCAAAGAAAGTCTAGCGAAAAGATATGATGAATGTGCTTTTTGAATAAATTCATGATTCTCATCATAAAATATCAATATCTAGACACTAAATCCACACTCAAGGACAAATTTAAAGGTCATTTGAACTTGAGAAGGTTTTAAGAAGGGTTTGTCAGGGTTAGGGAATAGTCTTGTGCTTTATTGATGTTGTAGTTAAGGCCTCTTAGGCTTCAAGTGTACTTACTCTTATATGGTAAGTTTTAAAGCATTCTGTAAGACCTAATTATAAAGCTAATTTGCTTCTAGGATAATATGTATTTGTAATGGGTTTATCATACCTACATAAAACTAATTAGTTTTATTAACGTCTTAAATTCCATTTAGATTTAAACAGGCTTTAAATTAGTCTTTATGGTTTTAACATATTTGCAATAAATGCATGTTAATTAAATCCTTTTTAAAACTAAATATTTTCAGTGCCTATTAGGACTTATTAAAGGCCATTACAAAACTAGACTCTTAAAACATCCTTGACAAATGTTGTGATGAATCCGTTACGAAGAAAAAAGGCGTCTATAAATCTAAAAGGCAAATTTTAATTCCATAAAACTCTTTCTAAAACCTCAATAAAACATTTATTATAAAAATAATAAACAATATGTCTGCCTGAAGTGTCGTGTTGATGCATGTGTGTACACGTATGTTTAGAACACATACGCGTGCGTCACACTGTTAAATTATTTTGAGGTTAAGTTTTAAGTTCTTTGTATCAAATGTCAACGCGGTTCGTCTCGGAGACGGTTCTTTTAAATCCCAAACGTTTTATTACAGCTTTTATCAAGTCCATGTGATCTTCGCCAAGTGTATTTGCATTTATGTAAGGAAGGGATTATTTGTAATAATATACAAAAAGACTAAAAGGACTTCATTTAGAGTAAACGTTCTAGGTCATTACCATTATTAGAATATATAACTTAATGAGAGGACTGTAAAATGACAATTAGGTTTTTAGTTGGCCGGCCATGTTTCCCTTGTTATATAAAAATATTCAAGGCCAATCTCACAATTATAGTTTATTAATAATTGTCACTTTTTCTTAAGCAAATTAAGGTAGAATTACAAGAAACGACTGAAAATTACCGTGGGAACCGAGAAGCAGCCTACTTTTTTTAATTTGCTGATTACGCGTCTATGCAAATTTTGCATGGATATTAAAATCATTATTATTTCTGAGGCGCCCTTGTTCTTTGGGCCTTTCTTTTGTAGTTTTAACGATAAACTGCCGTTGGTTTTAATTTTTTCGTCATACCGGATGTCTTTTTATTACCTTTTAAATCGGCCTTAGAGAGGTTATAGTGCCACACTACCCTTTATAAATTTCAAATTCCATTTTGTCTTCAATAAGTCTGATGGTGTGCTTGCTTAAATCAGTTTAGAAAAAATAAATGCAATAATAAAATTATTTGGATTCCTTCGTGGACATTCTTATAGCTTCTGAGTTCTAATATGGACTTATAAGAGTTTTAAAAACCAGTTTTAAGGTAGCCTTCTAGGTGTTTTCTAGAAATGCAGGAAGCTAATAAAAGAGCTTCCGACAGCTTTAAAATAGGTTTTAAGAAAGATTTTAAAACGGCCCGAACAAGGTTTTCAAGAGCGGCACTATGCCTCACGAAGGAATTTTATGATGGAATTTAAAAAGGCCTTAACAACCTTCATAAGGTTGGGCCCTTTTAGTCTACAAGTCGCTCTATGGTGGTATTAAAGATATTGTTACAGCAAAATAGATTTTTCAAGGCATTTTATAAATAGTTTTATAACACCCTTGTATATATTTAAGAAACCAAAATTGTTCCTTGGGCAGAAAATGACTGAACAGCAAAGATACATAATTCCGTAGATACAACGAAAATGTCCGTATCGTTCACCTAATAAAATTATTTTTGCATCTAAATCTTCTTATAAAGCATTTTAAGGGACATGTTTCTAATTTTGATGGGCACCGCATACACCCTTCAGTTTTTTTACCCTTATTCGCTGGCACTCACGTGTATTCAAGACAATTTCGCCATGCCAAATATTTACATATAAATATTATAAAAACGCACACGTTTCCATCAACAGTATTTTCTGAGAATTTTTTATTTATTATTAATGGCGGACAGGATGCATTTATTTTTTGATAAAATGCAAATGCAGGGATGTGTTTAATGTGAATTGCATGTGGTATGCAAAATTTATTTCCAAAGAGAAATCCGTGATGCAGTTGTTATTAATCAAGCAAGTTTATCAGCTTAAGCAAACATGCAATAAAACGACATAAAAATCTGCCGAGTAATAAAGAAGAGGTATGAGATAACAAAATTTCGCAAATACATAGCCGTTATATATGTTACAGATGATGATTAAGCATAAAAGGTAAATATGTTATATAACATGACTATTATATCTTCTTCAAATCGCTAGAAGTATGTACGACTACAGCAGGATATTGATATGCGAGAAACAGTTGGATAAGAAGTTTGCTTTTTTTTTAGAAATGCTGTTTGATTAATTTTGAATTTAAAAAAAATGTTAAACTCGAAATTAATGTAAATAGCATTTTTAAAAAGTGGACTTCAGCCCAACCTTCTCACAGTTTCTACAGTCTTTAAGGTATAAGACTCAAACTTGGCAGTGGTAATATATACCAAAAATGGCAAATTTTTCATTATTTTAGACTTTTCCATAAATAATAATAATAATTGTGCTTAAAAGAAGTGGCGAAGTTCAACATAGCTGCTCTTCCACTTAACCACTTCGAGCTGTACATAATGTTAAAAAAAAATAGAACTAAGGAAAATATAGGAAAAAAAACTGTAGATAACAAATTAATTATTTCTAATACCTAAGTTGCAGGCTTTGACTAGTTTTCGAAATGATTCTAAACTAGTTAGAGCTTTAAGGGTCGAAGGTAGTCGATTAAATATTTCTACAGCGTTGTAGCTAAAGGATCTTTCAAAAAGGGAGGTATTGTGTCGAGGAACAGTATACCGTGTGTGTAGTCGCGGGCTAGACATGGGGAGTAAGAATTACAACATCGCATGTGCCAGCTGGCTGAAATGAAATAACAGAGCTGGGATGCTCCACCGACGGACGAATTTACGGCTGTCGGTGTTGTCAGATCTCTCGCGCTACGTGAATGTACATGCCTAATGGGAAATTACACGCACGGTATAAAGAGTTGTTTCTAGTTGGGCGGTCATGTATTCCACTTGTTTTCATGAATTTATCATGTAGATATTTGGGAGTTTTCGACATGTCTACCTTGTGAATAAGACAAGCCATGTGAACTCTTAACTGCTCATCCAGGTTCAGCCATTTTGAGTCATTGAGTTTATCAGAAATATATTCATCTTTTCTCAGATTATAACTATATCTAAGGCAGCTGTTTTGTAGTCTTTGAAGGCTTACTTTATCTTTACTCAATAGCGCTGGCCAACACCAAGAATTAATGAATCACCTAGTTTTAATTTAACGTTGGTTGTAAGTTTATCTCCGTGCATATATAATACTTTAACTCTACTGTAGGATTTCCGGATGATGTGGCTCACTTGACTTTGAAACCTTAGTGAATTATCATTTCTTTCTCCTTGTTCTTGCAATATGCCTACCCACATACGCTCACTTATTGTGATAAACATGTCTAAATGTAAAAGGAAATGTTTTTAATATGTTTATCCTTTGTCTTGTTTTCTTTTTATTGACTTGCTACAAACACATATGCTGTAAAGTAGTAAATAGAGATATTCTATTCTATCCTATTCTTAAATTATGACCAAGATATATTCCCAAGTTCTTACAATGGTTAGATGATGTTAAAGTGTCTCCATTTAAATTAACGATAAAATTTGGGTTATTTAGAAGTGTGTCTCTGTGCCTATCAAATACTAAGAGTTGTGTTTTAGATTCATTTAGAATCAGACCATGGACTTTTGATATATGACAAATGCCGGCTCCTCGTTAATTTTATTTGAAGCAATAGCAGTCTCATTTAAGGAAAAGTTAAAAAATACCTGAAAATCATCAGCGTATTGATGTGAGCTACAGTGCTTCAAAAATTTAGAAAAATCAGCGGAGTAAATCGAGAAAAGTAGTGGACCTAACACACTACCCTGGGGAACGTCCTTTTTGACATCAATTTTATCAGACCGCACACAGTCTATAACCACTCTTTGACTTCTATTACCTAGGTAGTTAGAAAAAAATTGTACAACTTCACCGAGGCCAAAGTATTTCAACTTAGTACACAAGAATGAATGGCCTAAGGTATCGAAGGCTTTACTGTACTCTAATAGAACTAGACAAGAATTTTTCTGATTTTCAACAGCTCTGTACAATTCATCGGTAACATGTAGTAGTGCAGTGGTTGTACTGTGTCCTCTACGGAATCCTGACTGGGTGACTGGTAATACATTATTATTATCTAGATAGGCAGCCAGTTGTTCATATACAATTTTTTCTAGTATTTTAGAAATAGTGGGAAGGATACTAATAGGACGAAAATCGAAAGTACTTGAAGGATGCTAGTTTTAAGCACAGGAATAACATAAGCTTCTTTCCAGCTATTGGTAAATGTTCCAGTTGATAAACATTCATTAATTGAAGAGCTAAGTGGATAAAGGTGTTATGTGACATTTTTGAAAATTTTGAGATTTCTACACAGACAACTATTTTAACTTATAATCTATCATTTCAATAAGTTTTTGGGATAATAAATCTTTCCTTAATGCGTTTTAATGTTTGATAAAGGTGTTATGTACATATGGTTTTTATATAATTTAATGGATAAAGGTGTCATGATCACATACCACCTTTATCCATTACTGTGCAATATTAAATTGTTTTAATCCAAAACACTTTGCTTTTAAAGTTATGTTATATTGACATTAATGTGACAAGTTGTGTTAAGTGTTTCTTACTATTATAGTGAAAATGGCCAGTCGTAGTAAACTGATATTACAAATGGCAATGAATAAACGATTTCATGAATCATGTAAGATGTTTATAAATTGGTTGATATTTGGAATTTGTTTATAGTGTTTTAATCCATATATTCATTTCGTTCAATTTCGAAATGGTATGAGATGGTACAAGAGTCGAGATGGTACTTGAGTATCTAATTGCTGTAAATACATTTATACCTTTTGGCAATTCAGCAGAAATCAGTCACATAGTGGCAATTTCTTCCCAGGCAAATTTTAATAATGTTTTAAAAACAAAACATTATCAATATAAAATGCAATAATAAAATACGAATTTACCAAAGTATTCTAGCAAATTAGTCTGTAAATCAGAAATACTGGAAAGTGACGATTTGCGGTGTTGATTTTTGTACAAACATTTTTATGCTGACAAGTAGAAGAGGGCTGGACCGTAGAAATTTTTATGACAAGAGCAAAACTGATATCTGGTGTGGCTTCTGCCCACCCAATATTTTGAAAGAGCATTAAATTGTTTAAGGCAAATCTGGCGAATTCCGAAATTCTTGCGGAAAAAATAATAAGTATGATAATTACGCCAATCAAGTCAAAGGTCATTTGGGTTTGTAAGGTTATCGTTTAAGAATTACAGGGTTCGCTATGCTTACATCTATTGGGTTATCTGTGAAAAATCCCTGCCTACCCAATAAAAATGCTGAAATTACCTCCATGGTATTCAAAATTGTTTAATTGAGATCATGAAATGACTCACATTTTTTCCCAAATGTGATGCTGGAAATAATACTAAAGAATACGGAGAAAATTACAAACTAGCTTTCGAACAACAAAAGCGTGACGGAGCAAAAGTTACAGTAGATAGAACGATTTGCTTTCTTACTTTAGATCTTCAGCAAACCATGCCGCTGCCAAAATTAAGTACATCGAAAGCATTTTACCTTCGTCAAATGTGGTTTTACAACCTTGGCATACATTCATTGAGGAATACTGAAAAAAAAAAAGTTCTTTTTTCACAAATTTACAATGAATATTTCCAAGAAAAGATCGATCACATTATAATATGGCCCGACTCCTGTGGTGGACAAAATAAAAACTTCAATATCATTACACTTTACCAGTTGTTGATTTTAAAGAGAGAATTTTCAAGTTATCGACCATAAATTTTCGGAGGTGGAACATTCATATTTAGATTCAGATAGAGACTTTGGCAGAGTCGAGAAAATTTTAAGGAAACATCAAAACATCTACGTTCCGGATCAGTATCGAGAAATTTTAAGAACTCTCAAAGACGCCGTTGTCATAGATATGAAGAATCATTTCAAGGATATTGATGGAATTGCCTCAAAACTCAATTTGTACAACAGGAAGAAAAACTTGAACAATGAAAAGGTTTATTTTCGCGACGGTATAAAATGGCACCTATGGGTGCTACTATTACATCACTAGATAAAATGACTCCATTTTACAAGTCGATATTTTAAAGAAAAGGAATATGCATAAGATAAATTCCGACGGTATTGCTCTAACGGTGTTTAATGAAAACAAGGGCAGCCTAAGTGTAGGAAAACTGGCCAATCTTAAAGAACAATTACCATTCATAAATGAATGGTAAGGCCGTATTATCACAACATACTTGGAAATGACCAAACTGTGGCTCAAAACCGTAGAACTGTCCGACTACCTAAAAATTGTACAATGTTTTAATAATAATAAAATATGTTTAATTTCTTAACACTTTTATTCACTAATTCCTTATTCATTTCAGAGAAACTTATGAACGGATAAAGGTGTTATGTACATTAATTTTTTAAAATTTTCGAAAATAATGACAACTGACAACTTTAGTTATTCGTCTCTGAAAAGTACATCAAATGTCAATATCATCGCAAAATGCAAGCTATATAGTCGTTATAACAAAAAAGTTCTCGCCTAAAAACTTTCGAGTTAAATTACTCAATAACGTGTTTTTGTGACATAACACCTTTATCCACTTAGCTCCTCAATTATAAATGTTAAGTGTTCACTTAAATAACGATCACATTTTTAAACTGACGTCATCAGAGCCCCTAGCATTAAACTTAATACTTTTAAATATCTCTTCCATTTTGTTTTACCGAAATAGGCTGAAAATTAAATTCTGTATCAACACCAGGGACTTGTTTCTTGTCAAACGTGTTGGCAATAAATGCTTCATCTATATTGCCTCGAGGGATCTTGTTTACAAAATAATCATTAAACTCATTAGAATCAGCTAAACCTCTACCAGATTTATAGCTGCTAGAATGTATATTTAAATATTTTAAAATATTTGAATTTAGAGTCAAAATGGACCAAAGCAACACAAAAAAACTGTAAAAGTGAAGTTTTTCTAATTGATTTAGTACCTGCGACCGACTAAAATTTCCGAAACCACTTTGTGTCATTAAGACAACTTTTTCAAATGGCAACACCTTTTAGACACCTAGTGGTTAGATACTAATTTTCGTGACAAACCCAAACGCCAAATATAAAACCGATTTTTGTTTTGAAGTTGTCAATGGACTTGTTGTGAAAATCAGTACTTAACTACTGAGTGTTTAAAAGGTGTTACCAATTAAAAAAGTTAACTTGATTCGTTGCAGGTACTAAACCAGTTAGAAAAATCTCACGTTTCTCTTATCGTTTTGGGCCATTAAATTGGTTTGAGTGCATTCACTGCACTTTAGATGCAAAAATAAAAAGTAAAAGATTACGTGGTAAATGTAAAGATATGTAGGGTATTATATAAAATTTAGTAGTTGGGTGTCATCTCCGGGGAAATCGGAATGGATGGAAATTGTTAAAAACCACCTTAGGTCTATCTGAATAAAATAGACGGGGCCTTACAGTTTATAGTGGAATGCGAACCACCTCTTGGGATAATCTATGATGAAAAAGTACTTGGCAGTGTATGGGAACACTTCTCTAGGTACGTTTACACTGCAAGATAAACATGCTAACCACTGACCTTATATTTAATATACACAACACAGGTCTGCGAGGTTTTGTTGAATTGGCCCATCATGTCAGGATTTTGAAATATTAAATACTTAAAAAATGGCTTTATTTTTGTATTTATGTATAGGATTCAAAAATTTTCTCAGCTTATTTCTAATAAATACATCATTTAGTACCATTCTTCCTCTTTAAAATAAGCTTTGAAATGGTCATCTACGACGTTTCCTCGCAAAGTTGTAGCCATTTTAAGGTGACGTGAATTTGAAACCAAGATCCCCTACAACTCAACAATCTTAACTAAACGACTCAAGATTTTTTTTTTTTTTATTTAAATTCAAACCTTAAAAGGCCACACAGGGCCCACAATAGGTAGTGTACAAGATATCTGTATAAAAAAAAATTATCATATCATAATATAAATTACTAAATTAGTAAATTACATTAAAAATCGTACTTACAGGTATACAATAAATTTAATATAAAAAAATACATGTACATATACCGTGCGTGTAATTGTCCATTGGGCAGGTACATTCACGTAGCGCGAGAGATATGACAACACAGCGCTGTAACTCGTCCGTTAGCGGAGTATCCCAGCTCTCAGTTAAATCATTTCAGCCAGCTGGCACGCGCGATGTTGTAATTCTTACTACCTATGCCTAGCGAGCCGCTACACACACGGTATAAAGCAATAACAGCAATAATAAGACGAAGGCTACAAACACTAAAAACTATCACTTATGTTTAGGTACAGAAAGAATGTTTTAATCAACATTTAATACATATTTTTTACTGTCTCTCTTGAATATGTTCAGACTCGGGGCACTTTTCATTTGCAGAGGTAGATTGTTAAACAGCTTAAAAGCTTTATACGTGATTCTATTTTGTCCAGATCGACTGCGGCAGGTAGGTATGCGAAGATTAGTTGCTGTTCGTGTGTTGTGTGAATGATAATTTGTTGATTTGTGGTGTGATATCTGGTTTGATTAGGTTATTTTTTACTTTATATACTAATTTTAAGCTTTCGTGCTGGATTATTTTACGAACGTTCAAATAATGCAAGTTGTTATACAGCAGTGTAGAGTTAGTTCTGGGAGACATATTGTAGAATGTTTTCAATAATTTATTCTGCGCAATTTGCAAGTTGTTAATATCAGTTTCATTACCTGAACCATAGAATGGGGCCATATATGTTAGGTGTGAATTTACGTGGGCATTATAGAACATTCTTTTTGTCTTGTCACTTAAATAATATGAACTTTTATGTAACAGTCCCATTATACAATATATTTTCCTAGTTAGGTTTCGTATGTGTTCGGACCATGTCATTCTACTATCGAGAGTTATTCCAAGATATTTTACAGAGTCACTTTTTTTTATTATAATGTCATTAATTTTCACTTCCGTTTCGTTATTATCATTTGCATTATCACTGTTTCTGTAACTTTTTGAGATCAATATATGTACACACTTCTTTTCATTTATCTTCAATAGATTTTGGTTGGACCAGTTAGTTATATTAATAATGTCTGCTTTCATATCATGTAGGGTGTTTTTTTTGTTACCAGCATAGAAGATTGCAAGGTCATCGGCATACATTACCGAAAATCCTTTGAGAGTAGTGTGAAGGATGTCGTTGATAAATACAAGAAATAGGAGCGGTCCTAACAAACTCCCTTGCGGTACTCCGCATCCAACCGTTCGGAAATCACTTTTTACATTATTTACCACAGTACATTGTTTTCTCTCAGATAAATATGAATTGAACAGTTGAAGTGCTGTGTTTTTTACTCCAAGACATTCTAATTTATGAAGCAGCAGTTGATGATTTATTACATCAAAAGCTTTAGTATAGTCAATGAATAATCCACGAACCTGTTTTGATTTATCTAGTGCTGTGTAAATAAATTCCATAAGGTTTACTACAGCTGTTTGTGTGCTTTTTTTTGACTGGAAACCGTTTTGTGCAGCTGACATAAATTTAATGGACTCTAGGTACTGAGTTAGCCGAATGTGAAGCACTTTCTCAAATATTTTGGACAGTATATTCAGTATTGAGATGGGTCGGTAATTGGATGTACTGTTCTTTGGTCCAGATTTGTATATTGATGTTACTCGGCCCATTTTTAATATTCCTGGGAAAGTACCCTCTTTTAGGTGTTTGTTAATTAATTTAGACAGTGTTTTATTCAGTGTAGATCTAAGTTCTTTAATAGAACATACCCTTATACCATCGAGTCCTGCAGAAACATTATTTTTTAGATTTGTAATTATTTTATTAATTTCTTTAGGTGTCGTGGGTCGCATATACATTGTTGTTTTATTGTTTTTTATTGTAGTACATTTGCTGAGGTCTAGTTTCATATCTTTAGTAGTTTTTTTTGCCATTTCAATAAAATCATCATTAAATTGATTACTAATTTTCTTTTTGTCCATTTCAATAACATTATTAATCTCTAGATTAGTGGTTTCTTCTCCGTCTTTTATCTTTGTTTTTATTAGATTATTTAGAAGTGACCAAGTTTTTTTTGGATTTTCTTTGGTTAGAATAAACTTGTTATCGTAATACCGTTTTTTGTTTTGTCTGATCTTAGATTTCACATGTCTTTGCTGTATTTTTAGATCATTTCTAATATTTATATTTCCTGGGTTTTGTATCATTTTTTTATAGATTTTGTCCCTTTCTTTCATACTTCTCTTTATATCACTGTTATACCAGCCCACTTTAATATTATTTGTGTATTTTTTTGTAGTAGTTTTTGTATAGTTATTGAATGCTTCCTGTATTATGTCGACTAGATTTTCAAAATCAATTTCTTCCTTTTCTTCTAGTTTTGATGTAATAAATTGTTTGATTTTCTCATAGTTATAATAGTAGGTGGTGTAGGTTTCTCTCTTAATAGTTTTTTGTACTGGGAAATTCACGCATGCTTTTATCGTCTTATGGTCTGATAGGGGATTTTCTGTTAGTTTCATGCATACTTGATTGGACATATTCGAAATATAGTGGTCTATGATGGATTTATGGTTTGACCTTATGTCAATTCTTGTTGCAGAGTCTATGTGTATTCTATTTTCTATTTGAAAATTGTTTGCGGTAATAATGTTTTTACAGTTATTTACTATGTTGGTATTTTTCAAAATATTTATATTACAATCACCCATTATTATCATATTTTTGTTTTTATATTTAAATAAAGTGTTGTCCAGATGTTCAATGAAATTCTCAATGTTGTCATTTTTTGGTTGCCTGTATATTGCTTGTATAAATATATCTTCCTTAGTGAGTTTGACAATTAAAAAATTACAATTATCGTTTGTGTGATCTGACACGAACTCAGTCATTATTTCATTCTTCACATATACTGCAACACCTCCCCCCCTACTATCTCTACAGGAGAAGAATGCTTTGTAATCATTGAAAGAGTATTGTTGTGAATTATTTTTTTGTAGCCACGTTTCAGTGAGTATTATTATATCTGGTGGGTTTTCCATTTCGGTTAACCATATTTCCAGTTCTTCAAATTTGTTTGCTAAACTACGGATGTTCGCATAATATAAATTAAGGCAGGATTTACTTTTCCCCTTATATATGTGGTTCTTTTTCTTTTCTAGTTTTCCTGTTCGCTGTATTTTTCTAGATCATTTTCGCATTCCACCCTGTATATTTTCGATTCTTCATGTTTTCTTACAAATATCTTTCCCTCCTTTGTCCAGACAAATTTGGTTCCAGATTTCTTCAATTCTCGCGCTTTTTTTAAAAGATTCTGGTTATATTTGGTAAGTTGGTCATTGAAGTAGATCGTTTTACTTGGTCCTTGCAGTCCCACATCGTCTGTTTTTAAATCACGAATTTCTTTTCGGCTCTGCATAATCTTAGTTTTTATTTCTGCATTTCTACATTTCACAATCATTGGCACTGGTAATTTTTCATCTCTTGGGGTAATTAGCTTGCTTATTTGTGTGTCGCTTCTCTCTATATTTAAGTTCATACCATCCATTATATTTTTGAACATCTCCTCTGCTGTTCCATTATGTTTGGGGGCTATACCATGAATCACAATATTAAGCCGAATATCGTGATTCATGGTATAGCCCCCAAACATAATGGAACAGCAGAGGAGATGTTCAAAAAATATAATGGAATCATAATATTAAGCCGAATATCGGGGCGAGCGTAGAGGCGACTTCAATGTGAATATCAGTCGATATTCCATTGAAGCAACGTCGAGCGCGGTTAGTACTTGGATGGGCGACCCACCTATTTTGGGAAATACAGCGTTCTCGCCCCACCTTCTAGAGGCTTGTATATCAGTGTATACTCGGAAGTTACGTAATTTCAGACGAGGATTACGTAGTGGATATACCATACTTCGGAGGGGATGTAAAGCAGGCGGTCCCTTGTCTAATAAAAGTAAAAAATCCCTACTCTTCTTAAGGGAAGAGGTTCGGCAAAATTTCCAGGTTAGGGGGTAGCTCGTCTCCTGGCGTCGGTGATAGGCCCTGGTAGCGGAAATAGGCCGACGTTAAATAAATAGATTTAAAAAAAAAATGTATTTATTAGAAATAAGCTGAAAAATTTTTGAATCCTGTACATTCCGAATAAACAAATTTGTTTTATAATTGTCATTTCTACAACAATTTTGTTTTATTGCTATTTTATTACATTCATAAAATTGCAACAAAACAAAATAATTATACAACAAGTTTTGCTTGTTGGGTTACCTCAAAAGTTGCCAAAAAAGCAATTTTTTTAGTACTTAACCTCAAATAATTCAAAATTCTGAAGTGATGGGCCAATTCTGAAGCCAGATTCGAATTCATGACCCCTATATTTGCAGACCTATCATAATACACACAATGAGAGCAATAGCTTTTTATTTGGATTATTACTCATTTTTGAAAAAAATAGTGTGTATGATGTGTATATCTAAATTAGTGCACACAGATCACAGTCAATTTCCCTTGAAATGTGTGCTGCGGTATTCTAGGTATACGAAATGATTTCTTTCAAGGAGGATGAAGAATTTTAAGGCAATCGTTCACGTGTTTTTTTTTAATAAATACAATGGTTTTGGTTCGCAAGATATTCAACGTTTTAAAATGCATGCATCGATATTTTTACTAATGTATTTTTAAGTTTATGTTTTAATAGTAAACACTACACGTGTGATATTATAAAAATACCAATTATTTTTATATACGTACATGTTTAATTTGAAATATTTGGCAAAACATTAAACGTGTCATTTCAATGATAACGAAAAAATGCAATAAAATTGTAATAAAAAATAAAATTCCAAATATAGTTAGCCAACATCTTTCCTTATAAGCACCGGAAAAACTATATTTTGCTCTGACGTCCGTTTTATAATAAAATAAATTGACGCAAAAAAATTGTTTGTATCTCTACATTTTAATCACCAAGCCGAATTACGTATCCCCAAAAAAGTAAACCAAATCGAGATTGACGAATCGAATCTGTAGTTTAGAAAATGAGAACAAAACTTAGATGAAAAGTGTAATAACCAATACCAATTTAGTGGTTCCGTTTTTTCAAGTCTCAAGTCTCTCGCTATGCTGATGAGGAACATATAACACCGTAACATTGCAGTACACAGCTACATCTTTGTTTCTTTTTTTCGGATTACCTTTCTCATTCACAACATCTTAACAGACGTTTAGTGATCCATGCATTTTTTTTTGTTCGGAAGCCGTCTAACTTTTGTTTCTCCGGAATCATTGCAGCCGTTTGGACTTATTGTGATATTCTACCATTTGCTTTATGATACCTGGTCCCTGGTGCTAGCTTGTACAGCGTCATCTCTGGTTTGGTTTCATATTCTTCTGGACTCAGTCTTGGTTGTCTATGTCTTCTGTGATCCAGAGCCTCACAGGATGTGGTAGGGTGTCTCGGTTGCCCTATTGCATTGTCATCTTAGGTCTCCGTTGAACATTCCCATTCTGTGTAGGTGTCCTTTCAGGGCACAATGCCCTGTTAGGAAGCCAGTCATTATGCGGAACTGATTCCTGCTTAGTGACAGCAGTTCTTCAGTCTTCTTTCGAGGTGGCCCGTTGATAAAGGTTTTTTCATGTTGTTGTCCAGTTGTTTTGTCCCAGTATTCTTTCTGCTGATTTTTGACTTTTTCCCTCATTTGGCCCCGTACTGTAGTTTTAGGCACTCCCAGAGCCTGTTCTGGACCAATAAACGATCCTTTTCTTGCTAAATCGGCAGTTTTCTCGTTGCCTTCGATTCCTGAGTGTCCCGGCACCCACTGAAGAGTTAGGGCTAGGGCTCTTAGTTCTTCTTGACATTCCCACATCATCTTGGACGTCACCTTAGGGTTTGACAGTGCCCCCTAAAGTCGCTTGGCTGTCCGTTAGAATACTGATCTGCCTATTTTTGTAGGATCTCGTATTATTTTCTGCTGCGCGATATAGGATTGCGTATATTTCTGCCTGAAAGTCAAAGGTGTATATTCCTAGTGATGTGCTAAACTGAGTTCCGCATGTATAGTCTGTATATGCCGGCACCCGTACCTTCCTCGGTCCTTGATCGGTCTGTATACCAGACAAGGTCCCGCGGACTCTGGTGCTGTTGTTGGTTACTGTCCATTCACTTAGATTCCTTATTTTTATTTCAAAGTTTCTGTGAAAATTATATTTGGAGGTCATGTGGTGTGTTCTCATCTGAGATGCCATCACTTCCACTAGGTCCTTAATTCGACACACAAAAAATATTTTTTGTCATGTGCCAAAACACTTACTAGTCTACTCGTAGGTAATATGGTTTGCTAGATTCGAAAATGACATTGATCTGACCCGATCAGGTTACAGTTTTCACCTATGACCTAAAATAACCCCAAATATGTCGTTAAAATGATTTAATTTTGAAAAAGTATATAAGAAAGTAGACGTTATGGTTATGTCGTTATGTTCACACCTTGTATAAACGATTTAAGAATTATTTATTTAAATATTCATTGTTTGTTAATAAAATACGTATATGTACACTAGGGTGGTCCAAAAATGACTTAATTACTTCCACATCCAGTGGAAGTATAGTAACGACAAAAAGAATGTTGAAAAATTTTATTGTTCAAATAGGCTTAGAATGTCATGAAATGTCGAGATTTTAAGTTTGAGCGAAAAAAATATTTCTGTCTGTCTGTCGGTCTGTCTGTAACTTTTTTTTTATGCGCACAATTACTCTGGAACCGTTTAAGATATTGACTTACGGGATCTGGAACTAAATTATAGTTTCATCTTGTACCGTTGAAGGGTTGGGAGGTAAATCAAGCAGGTAAGAGTACATAAAATTGGTATTTGGTATATACAAGAAAAGCTATGGCCTCAAAAAAATTTTTGGCATCAGCCACCCCCATTACCACCCCCACTCCATTATTAAAGGGGATGACAAAAATTGCGATTTAGTGTGTGTACAAGAACCAAAAACTTTAAAATATTTTTTTACTTCATCCACCACCCCCACCTCACTACCGATGTGGGGTATCGTTTTATGGGTTTTTGGGGTAGAGGATTTGAAATATTATAGTGTTAAAGTTCCATAAACAATTATTTCCACATACAAAATTTTTTCGTTGTGAGAGACTTGGATAGAAAATCTGGATGTGGAAGTATAGTACAGTGAAATTAAGATTTCAATTCGGACAAATTTACATAAAGCTGTTCTCGACGGCAGTGTATTTCAGGGAACTGTGTTATTACCATATTAAAAGTCCCCGAACATTGAGGTGCCGGAACACTCATAAAATTCAGTCGCCATCTTGGATTATATAGTTTTTAGAGATTTTCTCGTAAACGGTCAGTCAAACTGTAATTAATTTATCTGCATCCTCATCAGGTCTGTTAAATATTTTAATATGCTTAATCAAATTCTCATTCCTTTGGACAAGTTTTATATCAGCGTTTTTACCTTTTTTATAAAAAGAAGATGTATCACAACCAGATATGGCATGTAGAAATAGCAAAACTTCTTTTATTGGGCCTAGCAAACATGCACATTCGAAATATTTGTGAATCGATCTGGTTTAGATGCTGACCTAGTCTTAGCATATGAAGGTTTTTATTACAATGGTGTATTAAAAGGACCATCTAATCAGTATTATCACCTACTATAATGACATTTTTATTGGTTTCTGCCAGTGTTATAGCAGTATATACAAATAAAATGTTTCTATTTTTCCTATTCGAGGCGAAATCAGCTTGATTAATTGAAGACATTGTCTCATCAGTTACAGCAATTTCGATGTTACATTTTGCTTTAACAAATCTTCTTCGTTGTTCTTGGTTCTTAATATTTAATGTGCCACTATGCCACGAATATAATTTTTCCTGCATGTTTTATGTACAGAAATTTGTTCAACACCCTCAAAATGTTTCCACTTATCATCATTTCTCGTTTTGCTCGCATTCATTAGTGTCACAAGTCCTTCGATTTAACACATACACTTTCATCTTTTAAAAGCCAGAACATTGCATAAGATACACGTATTAGCTTCCATATTGCCTTAAAAATATTTACCAGGAACAACAACAAATAACAAATTTTTAAACGATCAGTGTCAAATATAATCCAATGCACTTATTAACACACTATTTATATTAAGTATAATACTAATAAATACTCATTATTTAGCAATCAACTACGGGCCATAAACACAAGTAACAAGTAGTAATCTACTGTGAAGATCGGCCGCAGTAGTCCATGTAAAGGCGCAGTTACACGGCGCGTGGTTCGCCGATCCACGAACCTGGTGCGTGGTTCGGCAAACCACGCGCCGTGTAACGCCGCCTAAAAGGCGGTCCTACGCGATCCTAAACAAATCTTAATTAGCGGCTTTGACTCGCCAAACTTTACCGACACCTAGATGGAAGACGCGAGCCGACGCGAGCCGACGCGAGCCGACGCGAGCAACGTCTCCCGAGTCGCAAGCCATGCCAAGTTGCTTATGTCACACGGCGCTTGTTTCGTGACTCGCCGAGCCATGCTCGCCTAATCACGCGCCGTATAACTGCGCCTTAATACGCGGGGTTTGACTCTCGAAATTCCCCCCTCATCGGGACCACTTGTATTTTATGTTTTCTGGGTCGCTGATCACGAAAATCGGGATCCCGCGGCTCTAAAAATAGTGCATCACCCCTAGAAATGCCAAAAATCATCCCTTTTGGGTTATTTCGCGGTAATGTGAATAATACTGTAAAATAATGTTATGAATGTATGAAGGGTTCATTTATCAACAATATTTCTACCTTCTCTTTCAATTCCCTGCAAGCTTGGGGGTAGTTTTCACCCCTAAAGGGGTGAAAACATTTTTTAGTGTTTTTTTCTACAGAAGTTTATCAAAAATTACAAGCAAACAAAAAAGTGTATATCTCTACTCATTTTCTAAGTGTTAGTTCAATTTGAAGGCGATATAGAGGTAGTTTTCATCCCCGAGGAGTTGGAAAAAAATTTTCTTCATTGTACAATCCCCATTCATATAAACTCAAATCAAAAAGTGAAAGAAAAAAAAATCCATTATTTTTCCATTTTACGTCAATTTAGGGGTAGTTTTACCCCCTCTGGTTAACTCTCAGCATAAAATTTGTCCTTATTTTAGATGAGCATATCGAACTAGCAAAATATCATTACAATTACCACATTCATAGCATTATTTTACATTATTATTCACATTACCGCGAAAAAGGGGTGGTTTTTGGCATTTTTAGGGGTGACGCACTATTTTTAGAGCCACGGGACCTCAATTTTCGTGATCAGCGACCCAAAAAATATAAAATAGTCCTGATGAGGGGGGCATTCCGAGCGTCAAACCTGGCGTTTTACATGGATTACAGACGCAGTGCGCGAATCTACATAAATCTTGCACCTCTCATTAAACAATTGCGTTTTTTTTAGGGTTCCGGCACTTCTACATATGGGGACTTTTAGTATATTATTAAGTACATATACCTATATCCATTTCCGGTGAAAACAGCTTTATGTAAATTTGTTCGAATTTTGAGTGGTTTTCAAGCTAATTTGACTGCGCTAGTAGTGATTCCTTGGGCAGCGGTTTTTTTGATTGAGGGTCTCGATACCCCCCCCCCCCATTTGTTTCCAAATGCGAAAAAAGTAAATACGTATTTTTTGGTTTTTCAAAGTTTTGATTTTAAATGGTGCCTATGGAAACCTGAATTTTCCCATTTAAATTGCATGGGGAAAAATCACTTTTTGGGATTTTTTTTATAATTATTCAGGGTTAGGGAAAATCTTGCATTAAACTTATAGAATTAATACACCCCCGAAAACCGAAAACTACCTTTAATTCAAAAAATGTAAATTCTTCAGGGAAATTATTTCAAAATAAATTGATGTCACTTAAAAGTAACAGACTGCCCGATCTCAGAAAACGGGATGTTTAACGAATTTTCGAAAAAAAAAATGATTTAAACAAATGGAAATGAGGATTTATTAGATAATATACGTAAGATATCTAAAACATAAAATGTTATGGTTCTATTACAAAGAAAACTGACTCTTCTAGCATAATTTGAAAAAAGTTGAAAATAAATAATAATTGATTGTTTAAACAATTGGAAAACATTTGACAATGAATTGATGTCACTTAAAAATAATAGACTGCCAGTTCGATCTCAGGGAACAGCATTTTTGACGAATTTTCGAGAAAAAAAATTATTTAAAAAAATGAAATTTGTTTAAATAATTTAGGATTTATTAGGTAATATAGGTGAGATATCTAAAATATAAAATAATATGGGTCTATTACAAAGAAAGCTGACTTTTCCAGCATAATTTGAAAAAAAGTTGAAAATAAAAAATAATTGATTGTTTAAATAATTAGAACATTTTTGAAAATAAATTGATTAAAAATAATAGAAATAAAAATTAAACATAATACACTGCCAATTCGATCTCAGAAAACAGGATTTCAGACGAATTTTCGAGAAGAAAATTATTTAAACAAATGGAATTTGTTTAAAGGTAATGCTCAATGAGAGCCTGACCTCTGGTCATCTTTTTTTTACGTTAGCGTTAACAGACGATGAAAATTCAGGTTTATCAAAGCAGTAAAATTATTTATTAATATTTATAAATCTGCTCCTTCGGTAAATTTTAAAATTCCACTGCACTGAGATCGTGAGAGTAACAAATTTTATTTGCAATTGCAAACGCCTACATGGTCATAGAGAATAACTGTAAATGATTTGTATGTAAAATACTATCGTAATGTGTGTAATTAAACGTGGGCAGAATCCTGATGCTCATTATGCTATATTTAAAACAACATATATTCGAGAAAAGTAACAACAGACCCACTTTTCTCAATTAATGTGGTCGGAATATTTTTTGTCAACACTCATATAGTTATTTAAAGAAATAGATAACCATATGTGCTTTTAGGCTAACTCGAGCACTGGTTAAATTACTTTATATGGAGCTTTGAAATCTTAGAAATGTTCCAAGTATATTTTTCCACGACTGTTGAATAATTCATTTTTATAGAACCAGTAATGTGGCTCATTACCCACGACCTTGGGTAATAATTCAGTACTCCAATCACAAGCGTTCATGTTCATTTTTAGTGGTTCAATCACAAAAAGACGATTTCGAAACATCGCATATGCCACAACTCAATTATCTGTCATGCATACTTTGATTTCTTTAAATTTTAAAATTACTCTCCGTTTTTTTTTTACTAGTGTACGAGTTTGTTGAAATATTTATTTCCAGCAATGAGTAGTCGTAGAAAAATTTTAGTATTCTACTAGCGTATAATAGCTATTACTCACCTGGAGGAATTACGACACTCGCTTATTATTAAACTGCAAATCTTGTAACTGAGATGAAAAAAAGTAACAACGCAGTTTGATTGTCAACGGAAAAACGCCAAAAATATTAATTGAAAAATTGCATTATTACCGCAGATTTGGATCGAATTGTCGCTACAGGAATTATGGGACCTTATTTCTCTGAGGGAGGATCGCTACACTTATACTGTTCTCAATCGAATTCATTCCTGATTTAGCTGTTCTATTTACAAATACATAAGGTGACAATATCAGCCGCGCAGCCAGGGGGCCTGGGCACCCCAAGCCGTCTTCCATGAACCAAAAAATAAAGATGCATAATCTCTGTCAGTATAAAGCAGTATGCAAATTATCCCTTGAAATAAATATTTTGTAATTAATGCCAATATTATCTAGTGGACGAATCTATTCACTTCTGCGTTCAACCATTTTCAGAAAAGTTTTCCTCATCCTCTGGGAGGCCGGTTCTATTGACCCCCCCCCACCCAGACGAATTTTCTGGCTGCGCCACTGGACAATATACTGAATGATCAAATTTGGTTTCAACAAGATGGCCCTCCCCGTACTATGCGATCTTCGTTCGATAGTTTCTAAATATAACATTCCTCAACAAATGAATCGAAGGAAGGGAGATGTTGAGTGGACACCTATGTCATCTGATTTAGCCCTCTTAGATTTCTTCTTGTGGGGTTATTTAAAATCTAAAGTACATTTTAATACGCCAAATAATACGGACGGCTCAAGAGTCCAATACGCCAGGAAATCTTGTCCGAAAAGAAATAATTGTTCGACTTGCCAAATGCTGTGAAGTAAACGGGTAACATTTTAAACTTTTATTTTAGAAAGTAGTTATATTAAAGTTTATCCATCACCTTTTGATGCTAGTTTTATTTTTTATTTTTTATTTTTAAGGTCCACCTGTAACTATCTATGTAATAAGGTCTAAGGAACTGAATTTCACTCACTTCTAATTGTTGTATCATTATGAAATTTGGCAATTGTGTGTAGCTCTGATGAAAATACAATATAGTATACTTAATGTTATAATATGTTCAAAATGGAGGCCGCCCCAAGATGGCGGATTTTCATTTTCTTTACAACCCCCTTGATATGGGTATCAAAAGAAAAGGTTTGATAAGTAGAAAACAAATATGATCAAAACTTAAAAATTCAAAATTAACATGGCGAATAGGTTTTATCAATTATCGTCGGATTCGATTGAAAATCGGTATCTGTGGGTTATCGAGGTTGTAGATTACAATTATCCGATCCAATATTATAATATGTTCAAAATGGCCGCCGTTCCAAGGTGGCGGATTATCAATTTCTATACAATCCCCTTGATATGGGTATCAAGAGAAAGGGCTAGGTAAGTAGAAAACAAATGTGTGATCAAAACTTAAAAATTCAAAATGGCGGCGTCAACATGGCGGACAGGTTTTATCAATAATCGTCGGATTCGACTGAAAATCGGTACCTGTGGGTTATCCAGGATGCAGATTACAATTATCCGATCCAAATTTTACAAATTGTTTGTTTTTTCGAAAGTGCCAAAATTATTTCCTTATATATAAGACTAAAAAGTAAAAAAATAAATTAATAGTTTAAAAAACTAAAAAAGCATGCTTTTATAAATACTGCACTAAAAAGAAAAAATAAGCATCGAACCTGTTGTCTCGGTCTACTACGACCCGTAAGGGTCGTAGTGTAAGCCGTGTTTGTAATTAAGTATAATATTTGAGTATAAAAGCGTGAGGCGCTTTTCATTTAATCTAATGATGTCTTCAGCGTTTTAATTATCGAACCTGTTCGAAATAGCGTTCGAAAAACGCCCCACGCTTTTATACTCACATATTATACTTAATTAGAAACACGGCTTACATTAAGACCCTTACGGGGTAGACAGAGAGAACAGGTTCCATGATTATTTTTTGCTTTTTAGTGCAGTATTTATAAAGGCATGTTTTTTAGTTTTCTAAACTAGTAATTTATTATTTACGAAAGAGGTCAATGAACAGGCAGTCGAGCTGCCCAATGACAGACAGCATGACACAAAGTACAAAAAATAAATAATTATAAATTGCAGAATGCATGTTTTGTACAGTCTAAACTACAAAAAAATTAACTAAATTTAGATGAAATGGTAAGAATAAGTGTCACCAGAAAATTTTAAACCTAAATATATACATAACATAGGTACTTAATTTAAAACTAAAAAACTAAAAACGGAGGAGAATCAGACATCAAAAAATAATATATTTGAAAAAAAGAAATTAAACTAGTCGAAGCATTATACTCTTCGCCGATTTACTGAGCTTTTTATATAATTTGTTACACATTCTATAGAATACTCTTCGCGGTTTTCTTGTAAATAATGTTAGTTTTTGGATATTGGAAATTTTGTGATACCAACTTTGTTGTGAAAAAAAATTATATAAAAAAAAAGACACCCTGCCAATGATTCGAACACAAGACCTCTAGATTGCCAGGACAAAGCTTTAGCCATTGGACCACCACAAATCATTGCAATAATTGAATGTCTGTAGTATATATAACTCGAGTATTATATTTCAACGAATTAGACATATTATTATGAAATATACCGGGTGATTCAGTTTGATATTCGCCCCCCTGTATCTTTTTTATTTTAACAGAAAACTACAATAAACCATATATATTTGTAAATCGTCTGTCAAGCTCTATCGAATGACGTCCTTAAATCATATCTTTGATCACATATGCCAAAATAACGATAGTCAACTTTTTTTTTTCAAACGGTATGAGTTCAAACGTTTATATCAAGATCGCTTTCGAAATAGGCCGGTACCATCTGACAAAATGTTTGCAAAATTGGCAAGAAATATGAGCGAAAGTGAAAGTTTTGAGGAAAAAAGAAACGTTTTTAAGCCCAGAACCGCACGAGATGAGGAACATACAGTTGCCGTTTTAGCCCGTGTTTTCGTAGACTCGCATATTTCTATTCGTCAGTTAGCGACAGAAACTGATATTTCATATTCTTCAATTCAAAGAATTCTGAGAGACAGTAAACTGCGACCATATAAAATACATTTACATCAGGACCTGCAGGAGATTACGAGAGACGTCTAAATTTTGTAGCGTGGTTGGCAGTTGCTCAAGAAATGACTATGTTAGATCGCATCATGTGGTCAGATGGATCCCGTTTCCATAATAATGGAATTGTCAATAGACATAACTACCATTACTGGTCGCAGGGTAATCCTCACTGGCTTCGGTAAACTAATTTCCAAAATATCTGGGGAATTAATGTATGGTGTGGAATTCTCAACGGACAAATTATAGGACCAAAGTTTTACGAAGGCACGCTTACTGGAGAAAGATATCTACAGTTTTTAAGAGAAGAGTTGTTAAATTTCATAGAAGACGTTCCATTACATATTAGACATAACATGATATTACAACAAGATGGGGCACCGCCACATAATGCTATAATTGTAACGAATTATTTAAATACAGCTTATCCAGGTAGATGGATCGGAAATCGTAGTGAGGGAGTCAAGTGGCCTGCCAGATCACCGGATCTCACACCGTCAGATTTTTTCTTTGGTCTTATCTAAAAGAAAGAGTGTATTTTACACCTCTAAATGATGTCGAAGATCTTAAAAATAGAATACAAACTGAATGCCGCAGATTAAATGTTGAAATTCTTCAACATGTATGTACCCAAGGCGTGATAAACAGAGGACGATTATGTTTAGAAGCGAACGGAGGACTCTTCGAACATATAAAGCAATAAATAATGTTTTTATTTTCTTAATTGTTAGTTAGTTTTCAAGTATTTTTAGTTTTTTTATTGGTAATTGTTATTTATTATTAGTTGTTATTTTAATATTATTGTTTGAGTGTTATTATCATTAATTAACTAAAGATACGACATTAAATGTTATATAAAAATTAATTACATAATTATTTAAAAACAGAACTTTGTTTGGTCAAAACACTAAACTTTGTTTCGAAATTTTTACGCCTCATCAGTGCCGTACACAATCCTCGTACAAATCCCTCTCTTTCGAATCCGATTGGCCCAGTTGATACTAGTTACATTACTTACAATGTCAAAATTCAATTGCTTCCTTGGCTAGTTAGCCAGTTGTGCTGATTCAGAAAAAAACCTTTGAATGACGTTTTATCATATTTTATTAATTTTCTCGAAATTTTCCTTGTGTTGAAGATTGAATTTCAACATTTAATCTGCGGCATTCAATTCGTATTCTAGTTTTAAGATCTCCGATGTCATTTAGAGGTGTAAACTTTTTCTTTTAAATAGAACCAAAGGAAGAAATCTAACGGTGTTTAAAAACGTTTCATTTTTTCTGAAAACTTCCACTTTCGCTCATATTTCTTGCCAATTTTGCAAACATTTCGTCTGATGGTACCAGCCTATTTCGAAAGCGATCTTGCTATAAACGTTTGGCTGCTTTACTGTTTTTTCTGCACTCTCCATAAATTAATATCATGTCCGATTCTTCTTCATTAGTGTAAGATACCATTGTGTAAATCTATTTAGAAGTATAACATAAAACGAAAACGAATAACACAGTCACAAATAACAGTATTTTCAATTTGACATTACTAACAATGACAAAATTCAATTGTTTCCATGGCTAACTATGTTGAATCAGAAACAAAACCTTTAAATGAAGTTTTTTCGTATTTTATTAATTTTCTCGAAATTTTCCTTATGGAAGTGTATACTTTTTCACATGGTTGAATGCAGAAAGAGAAGCTCTACAACAATCGGCAAAAAAATGTATAGCATACCATTTGAAAAAAAAAAGTTGAGTATCGTTATTTTGGCATATGTGGCCAAATAGATGATATAAGGACGTCATTCGATAGAGCTTGACAAACTATTTACAAATATATATGGTTTATTGTAGTTTTCTGTTCGAATAAAAAAGATACAGGGGGCGAATACCAAACTGAATCACCTGGTATATATTAGTAAAATGTAAAAACAAAAAAAAATATAGAGAATAAAATTTCCCAAGATTTCTATTTAAGTACAAATGACAAAAATTAAGAAAATATATTTTTTTAATTTAAATGATTAATAACTTTTTTATTTATTGATTGATTTTTTCAAAAACAAAAGGGTTCTTCCTCTAGCTAACGCTAACTTACTTTCCAAATTTCAATACAATCGGACGTTTATTTCTTAAGTTATCGTGCTTACAAGAAACGTGACGGACGTACTGATTTAGAAATGTGCCGATTAAATACACTCTTCGTTTTTGGGAAGAGTATAATAAATGCAAATATGAATTTAAACAATTACGACATTACCGACTTAAGTACTTTTTAAGATGTGATTTAAAAGACCTGGATGGTATATATCTAATTAGTAATTGTTATAAGAAGATACATTATTGTACGCACAGGAACAAACAGAATTTGATAGAAAATTTGTATTGTAACTTTCGTTATTAACTTACTTCTAATCGTACATAAATATGGATTACAATTTAAGTTAAAATAGTTTACACACAATGGAGAATCAATCGGATTATTAAATATTTTTTAAGGAAAACAAATATCAAAGTAAACTTCCAGATGATAAGGAATTTAAATTGTAAAAAGTTAAATTATTTTCATAACAGAAATAGTGCCTGTGTCAATAGAATAGAATAGAATAGAATAGAATACATTTATTCACCATAAATCTTGTTACATAAACAATATCGGTTTTGTCATGAAAACTCACATATAATATAAAAACTAATTAATAAAATATATATGTCATATGTTACAAAAATTTTATAAAACAAACAAGACTACAAAAATACATAATAAAAAAGAAAACATAAAAAACAAACTAACAAATATATGTACATATAAAGGTGAAGCTACTTCCCTTTACCGATCAAAAAATTCGGTCAATTAAATCTATAATTCAATATATTAACAAGTTTCTTTTGAATTGTTTCTAATCTAGAAATCTTGAAATCTAGAATCGAGAAATGTATTTGAGTACATTTGATTCCATATACCCAGTCGAGACATATTCTATGATAGGTAAAACTTCTGCATTTAATAAAATAATGATGGATTGCGTCTTTTTGAAGCCACTTACATAGAAATATACAGGGTGTTGTATTTAAATTAACAAATTTGGTATCACTTCCGTGAAAACAGAATGTGATATTGAATGACCCTGCGGGCCAAGAAATGCCACTTCACAAATAGAAACAAGCTAAAAACGTACTCTTACTACTCTTCGCCTGTTCACTGAACTTTTTATATAACTGTTACACATTATATAGGATACTCTTCGCAGTTTTTTGTAAATAATGTTAGTTTTAGGCATTTTTAATTTTATAGTACGAACTTAGTTGGTAAAATACTCGATGTAAAATAAAGTAAAAATAAAAAAACTATACCATACCCCATTTGGGTCTCGAACCCGGGACCCTTGGATTCCGAGTCAAAAGCGTAAGAACTACGCCACCACCTTACACGTAAAAAAATGTACATTTTTACATTATAAGACACGAGAAATCATATTTTCACGGTTGCATATTACATTATGAAATGTATATTTGTAAAATATATAAATATTTAGATATTAAAATGAAATATCATTTCACCAGATTTCTATTCAATTACAAAAACATAAAATCAAAAAATTTTTTTTTCAAATTTAAATCATTAATAACATTTTTATTTACCGATCGATTTTGTTAAAAAACAATTGGGTTCTTCCTCTAGCTAACACTAATTTACTGTCCAAATTTCAGTACAATCGGATTTTTTTTTCTTGAGTTATCGTGCTTACAAGAAACGTGACGGACGGACGGACAGACGGACATTTTGAAAGTTGTTCAGAATTCGTTCACTAACACAATGATATGAATTTTTTTTCTCTACGAGCAATATTTACGATTTTAGAAATGTGCCGATCAAATACAATATACTCTTCGTTTTTGCGAAGAGTATAATGAACGGGTCCGAGCGTTTTTACAGAAAGAAAGGTCTAAGATTTTGTCGAATTTATTCCTTTCATAGTGAACTCACTGTGTAGTTTGGCACGATTTAAAAATCAATGTATAAATGATTGTATAATTTCTCTCACTAAATAGTTTTTAAACAAATTCAGTGCTTTGTTTCTTATTCGTACATCTTTCAGTGAATTTAGCAATATAAAGTGGCTGACGGTGTCGAAGACCTTAGCGAAGTCTATAAATACACACAGCGGCGGTTTACCACTAACCATAGCTATAGCGATGGCATTTTGTTTGTACTTTGCTTCTTAAAAATCGAATTGCATATTATCTGAAAGTAGTATACAATGTGTCCACGGCAAAGCGGTATTATAGGTGTAAATGACAATTTCTTTTGGATTACAAACACAATTTTTTGTATTCTGCTCTTGCTTCACCCAAAAACTATTTTTAGTATCTTAGACTGTAAAAAATGTATAGAGGGCGTTGGTAACAGCTTAAAAATAAAAATCGGTAAAGTGCCTTTTCTGTGCAAAATATCAAAAAATTTTATTAGAAAAACTTGCTCAGAATTAAAAAATATGACGTTGGTCCAAATATGCCATGGAAACAAAAATAAAAGTGATCCGTCTTTGTGTCAGAATAATTTATTGTTTGTATTAAAAATGTCAACTTTACAAGAAAAAGTTTATTTAGTACTATATGCTATGGCACTCGCGAATCTAGATAAAAAATGTGATTTCGAAGTTTAATGAAAAGTTTCCGAATATCGTCCTATCGTGCTAACATAACGATACAAAAGGCATGGAGACTTGTAAAAAGATTCAAGAAAACCGGAAATGTAAACAAGCTAAAAACGTACTCTTCGCCTGTTCGCTGAACTTTTTATATAATTGTTACACATTCTATAGGATACTCTTCGCAGTTTTCTGTAAATAATGTTAGTTTTAGACATTAATTTTATAGTATGAACTTAGTTGGTAAAAGTAAAAATAAAAAGAAAACTATACCATACCCCATTTGGGTTCCGAACCCGGATTCCGAGTCAAAAGCGTAAGAACTACACCACCACCTAACACGTAAAAGAATGTAAATTTTTACATTATAAGAGGAGCTAAAATCATATTTCCACGGTTGTATATTACATTATGAAATGTATATTTGTAAAATGTATAAATATTTAACTATTAAAATGAAATATCATTTCACCAGATTTCTATTCAACTACAAAAATATAAAAATTAAAAAAATTTTTTTTCAAATTTAAATCATTAATAACATTTTTATTTACTGATCGATTTTGTTCAAAAACAATAGGGTTCTTCCTCTAGCCAACACTAACTTACTGTCCAAATTTCAGCACAATCGGATTTTTCTTTCTTGAGTTATCGTGCTTACAAGAAACTTGACGGACGGACAGACGGACATTTTGAAAGTTGTTCAGAATTCGTTCACTAACATAATAGTAGGAAAAATTTTTCTCTACGAGCGATATTTACTGATTTAGAAATGTGCCGATCAAATACAATATACTCTTCGTTTTTGCGAAGAGTATAATAAGCAGACTAGGCCAAAGAAACAGTGCAATGAAGATGATGCAGCAACAGTATTAGCGATGGGGAATCCAAAATTAGCTTTAAGAAAGAGAGCTAATGATACAGGGATAAGTAAATCGTTAATTTTTAAAATATTCAAAGAAAACAAAGTTTTTGCATTCAAACCAAGATTTCGACATAATCTTGAGTAGGTGATGAAGATAAGCGCTTATACTTTTGTATGTTAATGGGGGGAAAATTTGCAGAAGACCTTTTTTTTTCATCGACATATCCATTTATCTCCAACTTTTACCATCAATGATGTTGTGTCTATGTGTCTAGTCAGAATTGCCACTACTGGAGCGATACAAACCCAAATTTTAGAATTGTTGCAGGTAGTCAATATTCTAAAAGAGTTAATGTTTGGTGTGCAATATCCTACAATGGTATAATCGGACCATACTTCACTGATGGTAAATTGAATCAGAATAAATATTTAAATCTACTGGAAACATTTTTTTATGAATATTTACATACCTTGCCACTGGACGAAAGAGCACGTTTGTATTTTCAACAAGATGGTTGTTCAGCCCACAGCACACAAATAGTAAGGAATTGGCTAAATAATAGTTTTGCAGAAAAATGGATTGGACGATCTGGATCCTTCCCGTATCCACCCAGATCACCTGATTTGACTATTTGCGATTTTAATTCATGGGGTCATCTGAAGCAAATTGTTTATTCCTATGATTTAACAATGGATGTAGATGTATTGAAAGAGAGAATTACAAATGCTATAAATTCAACTGACCTTCAAGCCATTCAAAATAGCTACAAAGAATTTAAGAACAGAGTTGAGATGTGTGCTGAAAATGGAGGAACATGGGTAGAATAAATGAATTTAAATTATCATTACATTTATAATAAAAAAAAAATTAAAATTTTATAAATTAAAAAAAATGTTTTTAGTTCTGTAATTTGGTACGTCATATTTTTTAATTCTGAACTAGTTTTTCTAATGAAATTTTTCAATATTTCTCACAGAAAAGGCACTTTACCTGATGCGATTTTTATTTTTAAGCTGTTACCTCTATAAATTTTTTAAAGTTCAAGATACTAAAAATAGTTTTTGGGTGAAGCAAGAGCAGAATACAAAAAATTGTGTTTCTAATAAAAAAAAATTGTCATTTACACCTATATTACCGCTTTGCCGTGGACACATTGTACATACATATTTATTCAGAATTTTTTCAAACATTTTGCGTGCAGAGTTCAATAAATATGCGATTTTTTTATTTACTAATCGTAGAACAGCGCTTTTAGTGACGGATGATTTATTTGCAATTTAATTTTTTTTTCAATTTAGAACAATCACCAATATGGATGGCCCTTTCTCTTCAGTCCGATAAAATTTCTAACCTAGAGTAGCCAGGGTGGTGTATATTTAACTTTATTAACTTTCCAAAAAAATAACGGCTCAACACGTTGACAATTTGGTTTCATAAAGACGAATTCAATATTTCAAAAATTAATATCTATAATTGTTATCATTAGTTTCAGGTTAGTTGTTATTATATTTGTTAATATATGTAGCTTTTCATGTGTTAGTGATCCCTGTTCAGCAACTTTACTCGCACTAGTTTATTCTAAATTCTTCAGTGGTTTCCAAAGATCTTCATGAAATAAAGTTAAACTAGTGGAAGCATTACACTCTTCGCCGATTTACTGAGCTTTTTATATAATTGTTAGGTACACATTCTATAGGATACTCTTCGCAGTTTTCTTGGAAATAATGTTAGTTTTTGGACATTCTAAATTTTGTGACACCAACTTTGTTGTTAAAAAACAATATATGAAAAAAAAATGAAAAAAAAACACCCTGTCAGGGATTCGAACACAAGACCTTTGGATTATCAGATAAAGCTTTAGCCATTGGACCATCACACATCACTGTAATAATTGTATGTCTGTAGTATACAGGGTGGACCATTTTAATCTATTATTGCAATATCTCGTCGTGTAAGCCATCAATTAAGAAATGACCTCTATAAATATTGTTGGGCTCTAAGGGGGCCATCTGATTCTGTGGTCGGGCACCGGATCCGTGACCTTGGTGAGGCCTTGTGATACCCGACTTTGTGTTTTTAAATGGGAACCCCTGTATAATATTCCTATTTTTTGTAGCAGAATCTACGGAAAAAAATACATTCAAATATGAATTTCAAAAATTTTTTCCAGTGGGCCTTACTCGGGACCAATACTAACAATTGAAATCACAAGAACCTAATTATTTCGCCGGTTAAGCTAGCAATTGAAAAATGACTTAAATGAAATGAATGATAAAGTAAAAAAATATTTTGAGGTTTCTGGTTCTTGTACACACAACTAAATCATAATTTTTTTTCATCCCCTTTAATAAGAGGGTGGGGGTGGTAATGGGGGTGGTAATGGGGGTGGCTAATGCCAAAATTTTTTTTGAGACCTTAGCTTCTCTTGTATATACTAAATACCAATTTTATGAACTCTTACCTGCTTGGTTTACCTATTTACCCCAAATTTACCCCAATTTACCCCCAAACCCTTCGACAGAACAAGATGAAAATATAATCTAGTTCTAGATCTCGTTAAAGTACATATGTGTACCAAATTTCAAGTCAATATCTCAAACGGTTCCAGAGTAAACGTGCGCACAAAAAAAGTTACAGACCGACAGACAAGACAGACCGACAGACAGAAATTTTTTTTTTTCGCTCAAATTTAAAATCTCGACGTTTCATGACATTCTAAGCCTATTTGAACAATACAAATTTTTTAAAAAAATTTTGTCGTTACTATACTATCACTGGATGTGGAAGTAATTTTGTGTAGAGGTATTTGAGACAACTGCGAATCGAATATGCTATCCAATTTGCCGATAAAAATTTGCCTAAAAGTCGATCTAGAAATTTCACCCATTTAGAGGAAAATATGAACATTACGAATTTTTCAAAATAGTAAAATAAAGCTCATCGAGCACTATATCTCAAAAAAAAAAAAAATTAAAATTGGCCAACGCGTTCCAAAATAATAAGGTGTTGCGATATTAAATAGCACACACTGTATATATGTATGCGTTTGACTTTGCCCAATATTTTGTTACTGTCTAGAACAAAATATTGCTATAGGAACAACATGGTGCCCAAAAAATGTATACAGGACGATTTTGTATATCTTTAACTAAAAACACAATTTTTTTCAGTCTGATCCTGTATATTTTAAATATTTTTGCACATTTATTTTACGGTAAGTTAATCAGTCTCTAATTTTCTGAAAAGAAAATCATTGTTGGGTATTATTTAGTAAAATCTGTGTCGGAAACAATTGACAAAAGAGTTTCATATAAGCGATAACATTTAGTAAAGCTTGCACTGGTAAAGGATTGATAAATTATATCATCAAAACACCATTCATTATCATCCTGTTGCACTATTCCTAGAACCAGTTATGATGTCTAGCTGCCCCCAGACATAACAGTGATATATTTAATTATGTAATGAACTGGAATTTGTCACTCGCTGCATTTTTCGCTTTATCATACTAGACGACCTGAATTTTATTTACGTGTTTTCTTTTTGAACTATCAGATTTGTTAAACTGGGATAAAATATTATATTTATATGTTTATGGATGTCACAAAAAAGTATTAAAAATATTAAATTTCGGCGTTGAAAGAAAGGCTAATCATAAAGCAGAAGGTCAGTCTGATCAGGCTTAGTCGGGAAAACTACACAATCATCAAATCGTGATATATAAGTATCTAGTGCACATAACAATGACGCGCTTCAAGGCTCTCAATATTCCTTACAGCCATAAAATCGGAATATTGAGGATCACGGTTTTATATTTAGTAAACTTCGTATCGCAGGTCTCTCTTCCATGTATTAACATTTTTCCAAACTTATTTAAGTGACAGAACATATTAAAAATTGGCTGAATAACAACTTCCCTATGCGTTAGATTGGAAGAAGTAGTCCTCAAATTGGGATTTTTATTTTTGGGGTACCATTAAAAATAAAGTCTATAAAAATAGGCCACGAAATAGAGCGGAACTATGTGATAGAATTAGAGAAGCATGTAATGAAGCAACAGTTGAAGAACTAAGAAAAGTTGTTAAAAATAATAAGAAAAGAATTGAAAAATGTATCAGAATTGATGGAGGACTAGTAGAGAAAGATTATATTTAATATTTACTTTTTAAAATTATATTTTTATTTAAGTAATAATTTTAAGTGTTGTTTAAGTTATAATGACAGTACAAAAATAAAAGTTTAGTTATTTGATATTTTCTTTAAAGAAAAAATGTGTCCTAATGCTTAATTAGCGTCATTATTACACGACTAAGTACCAAGTTATGTAAATATCCGACAATAAATAACTCGAATAGTAGGGTGATTATTATTGAAATCTTAGATATGATTTTTTTTGTAAAGGAATGAATATTTCCCCCTATCTCAATCGCCAATATAAATTCCTAATTTTTGTCAGTTTCTTTTGATCATAGTCGGCGTCTTTAATTTCGAAAAAAAAATTATTTAAACAACTTTTTAATCACAATCTGAAACAAAAGAAGTATACCAAATTTGATCTAAATCGATCAACAAATGGCCGAGATATTGGGGTGTAGTGGTGAAAAGTGAGACACACTGTATATACTAAATACTAATTTTATGGACTCTTACTTGCTTGATTTACCTATTTACCCCCATTTACCCCAATTTACCCCCCAACCCTTCAACGGAATAAGACCAAAATATAATCTAGTTCCAGATCTCGTTAAAATACATACGTGTATCAAATTTCAAGTCAATATCTTAAACTGTTCCAAAGTAAACGTGCGCACAAAAAAATTACATACAGACCGACAGACAGAAATTTTTTTTGCTCAAACTTAAAATCTCGATGTTTCATGACATTTTAAGCCTATTTGAACAATAAAAAATTTTAAATTTTTTTTCGCTTTACTAAATTTCCACTAGATGTGGAAGTAAAATAAATCATGTGAAGAAAGACTGCAAAAGAAATTGTTTTAAATACAATTATTTTCTCCACTGTTCTCAAGCAGACTTAGATATAAAATTGCCTCCTGCTGGCATTGACATAATATTGTCTGATCGTCTTATCAATAGAGATTGTTTGCCTTTACATGTAAAATCTGATATGATGCTTGTAGACAATACGTGACCTCTAGGTCTACCAAACTAATAGATTTGATATCAACGTCGTCTATGTTTAAACAAATGGCGATCCACTATTTGTTTAAAGCGGAATCCGATTCAATATGATAACTGTAATGTTTTTTATACTCTCAACTGGATATACATCTCTGACATGTTTATCATTAACATACCTATGTAGTTATTAGCTCATTTTTTTTGTATTTACCGTAATAGTAAATCAACAATATTTTATACAGGAATGGGTAAAAAGAGCAAATATATTACACATTTTTGTCCTGCTAAACATATTTTCCTGGCGTTGGGCTAAAAAAATTCCGGTTCCTGAAAATGCTGATAGAATCAATCAGCTGCGGTCTATAAGTTTGCTTCCCGTACTTTCAAAATTATTGGAAAAATTATAAATTCTCAAATTCAGAACTATCTAAACAATAGAGTACGCCAGTATCACAGTTGACTAGTTTATGTTGTGAAATTCATCCGTTCAAATGATTGCTTTAACGTTGTTGAAATTCGAGAAGTTAGGGCCCATTCGTAAGTAAAATTATTCAGATTACTAATTGCTCTAATACTTCAAATAAAACTGTTAGAAGGAGGATGCTTTCAGTATTTGCAGAAACAATTTTCTAAACACATCGAAATTGGGACAATGTTGGGGATGAAAATTTTGTTACGACAATGAAAACCAATTAAAGAGCTGCATGGACCAGTTTTGTGCAGAATTTTCCTAGAGAAAAGTAGCTGATATGGTGAGACATTTTGGTAAAGGCTTTAAAATGTAACAAATGTTTGATTATAATAGAGTATTCTCTAGTATCTCTCTAGGTAGAGATACTAGAAAGAATGCACCTTAAGGGAGGCTTCTTATAATATATTGGCATGATCAGACTTAGATCATCAGTGTATCGAACGATTGGTTATTTTCTTGTTTTTCATACTGAATGTTAGATATAATAAGTGACAAGGGCGGATCTGGACCTTGAGCTTGGGGGGGTAACACAGCCGTGTGCTGAAAATAACAAAAATGTTTTTCTCAAAAATTGAAATTGATGAGCGGGGGGGCTAGAAAATCACAAAAAAAATTTATAAACACAACTAAATAGAATATATATTCAAAAATATAAAACAAAATAATAAAATTTATGAAATTTTAAAAAGAAAGTTGGTGGTTTATAGAATCTTGGGGGGTAATTACCACGTCCGCCCCCCCCATAAATCCGCGCTTGGTAAGTGATGAAAGAAGTCGACTCGTAAGGGAACTTCTTGTTGATATTTTAGCTTGGTCAGATTTAGATCAATGGTATATGGAAGGATCGAATGGTTTCCTTAAAAGTTATCTGCTGAATATTCAAAATAATATTTTTTAACGTAAGCAGAAATACAATATATTTATTTTTAAAAACAAAAGTTGTACAACATGTGTAGAAAACAAACAAATCAAATCCGCCGATAATTGATAAAACCTATCCGCCATGTTGACGCCGCCATTTTGAATTTTAAAGTTTTGATCACATATTTGTTTTCTACTTATCAAGCCCTTTCTTTTGATACCCATATCAACGGAATCCGACGATAATTGTAAAATATATCCACCATATTGATGCCGCCATTTTGAATTTTTAAGTTTTGATCACGTATTTGTTTTCTACTTATCAAACACTATCTTTTGATACCCACATCAAGGGAGTTGTAAAGACAATGATAATCCGCCATCTTGAGGCGGCGGCCATTTTGAACATATTATAATAGAGTACACCATATTGTATTGTCATCAGAGCTACATATAATTGCCAAATTTCATGATGATACAACAAACTGAAGTGGGTGAAATTCAGTTCCTTAGACCTTATTACATAGATAAATAGATAGTTAGATACAGGTCGACCTACTAAAAGCATGTTAATAAGATTTCACGAAGTGTGTAACGTGTTGGGAGCAGTACATCCGTATTTCTTTTCCTAATATCTCTGTTTTCTTTCTTGTTCTCGTTTATCACAAAATATTTTTTTTTAATACGGAAAGAGCGCAGATCTCGCGACGCTCACTATTTGGACACAGGTTCCAACCTGACTCAAATTGTACATACATGTGTCGACACACAATGCATACTCTCCATATACTTTGCCCTGGTTCGGACACATTTTGCTCCTTGAGTGCTCACAAGAGCCCTGAGGTACACCATCTTGTTTAATACTAATTACCTAACTGGGTTGTTTTCATTTGCTCGACCTTTCCCAATATTTTATTGTAATTTTAAAGGTGTCTAAAATGTTTCGAATACCACCTGTTAATTTTGACAGAACTGTATCCAATTTTGTTATAAAATATTGTTGTTTTATAACAGTTTCCCATTTCTCTTTCTCCTGTATGAAAATTTGTGACGTTTGGAGTTACTAAAAGAATAAATTGATTTACTTTTGTAACCATCATGGAAAACTACTGAAATTGTCAGTATCAACGTTTTTATATTTAAACAAATAGGATCCATGTATCAAGTGATTAATCTTTATCATAAGTTGTTTCCCTTGAGTACTTAATAAAATAAAGTGATATCATAAAAAAACTTATCGGGGAAAAGAAAGGGACGAAGACGATAAATAAGATTAATCGAAATCAAATTGGGCATATCAAGGCCTCAAAAATTTATGGCATATGACACATTATCATTGATCTGAGTGAGCTAGACTATAATATAAGATATATACTATAATGAAAACAGTTTTAACCACGTCTAGAGTAATGAGCCGAGTAAATAAAAATTAAGCTTTTACTTTTTAGCATCTGGTCTCATAGCTTTAGCTTTTCCTAAATAATTTGGCTGATCTTCTTTTTCACAACATTTTGGCAGATGTTTTGTGATACAAGGATTACTCTAGTTGGCCTTTCTTTGGTGTATGGCACGTCCAACAGCATCACGACATCTGTCGCTGTTTTCACTCTTTTCCCTAATAGTACAACATTGTCCTGTGGATATCCGAAGGACGTCCTTGACGGATATACAGTACATCCGATGCACGTTCGTTTTTGGTTCAAAGTACATCCGACGGACCACCGAGGGACGTCCAAATGTCACAGCTTTGGACAATATTTTTACATCCCAATTATTAAAAAAAAAACGGAATGAGCAGGGATCGAACCGCCGGTTGCTTTCTCACTCGGCCACTAACCTAGCTTACTACTACTTACTTAGGGTTTGATTTAATTAAACTTTATTTTCTTCTTTTTAGAGAATTTAAATAAAAGCTTGTTTTTAAAAATGTTTTTTTTTAATTTAATTTTGTTTGACATTCACGCTTCTTTAACAGAAGTTAAACGATTGATAATGTTAGCCACATGATCGGAGTACGAGGAAATGCCTTAGTTAGGTTAAAGAGAACAAGATTTCTGAGAGATTGGGAATTCCAGCTCAGAAATTTAACCACAACAACTTCAAGGAATGAAAAACGAGCATATAAATAGAATAATTAATTCTAAAATATGGAATACGCTACGATATGAAGGTAACTATTAGAAAGGAAAAAAATATTTACCATTAAAAATAAATAAACCCGACGAGCTAAATAATCACTTCATAAACAATAAAAATCTGCCTTCTATAAATGGTGACACATTATTAGTATACACCATTTTGATTTTCAACTATTTCAAGTGGCAACATCTTTTAGTAGTTAAATGCTAATTACTTCCACATCTAGTGGAAGTATAGTAACGACAAAAAATTTTTAAAAATTTTTATTGTTCAAATGGGCTTAAAATATCATGAAACGTCGAGATTTTAAGTTTGAGTGAAAAAAATTTCTGTCTGTCTGTCGGTCTGTCTGTAACTTTTTTTTGTGCGCACGTTTACTCTGGAACCGTTCAAGATATTGACTTGAAATTTGGTACACGTATGTACTTTAACGAGATCTGGAACTAGAATATATTTTCATGCTGTCAAATGGCGACTGATTGAAGTTTTCGTAATTTATGGACATACAAATTGACAAGTTTTTCTTGTATTATTAATTGTGGAGGTGTGGAAATTCGACACCCCATCAGTTTTTATAAAATTACGTTGATTTACAGCCAGAAGAGGTTTAAAAGCTGATATGCAATTAAAAGACATGATTTTGCAGGTGTGTTCCAAGAATTTTATTAGTGGTAAGTTGTTACATGTTAATATAAGGATTTAATTTTTGATGTGGATTTATGTTGTAGTAAAAACGGCCGTAATACAATACCATAACGATCCATCCAGTTAGGTATTCTCTCTTAATATGAGATACAACTTAAAACACAGAATTTGTTGTTTTAAAGTGTATTGTGTGGTGTTTAAAACTCAATGTTGATTTGTTTAATATTCAAAAACCATGAAAATGGTCTAAATAATTCAGTGAACGTGTAAGTAGAGTCCGAACGAGCCATGAAAGTGTCGAATTGTAGCTATAAATGCCCTTTGAATAATATATGTATTATAATCGTATATTTTTGTTAAAATATAGGTCTTTCTTTGTACCTCTTGTAAGTTTCTTGTTGATTCTTCCTATGACCACTAATGGAAGCATGAATAAATAATTGGATATTTAGTAAGTATGTTTTATTTTACTTTCAGTTAGATGCATGTATATCGAAGTACAACCTAATCGACTATTTCAATTTACTGCTAACGATAATAGGAGTGATAAATAAAACGTACATATAATAAAAAGTGAATACATTTAATAAAATACAAGAGATGTTACCAATTAACCAACGTGAAAAAAACGAATTACATGTTATATAAATGATTTTTATTATATAACATTAATAAGACGCGATAAGAAAAACTTCCTGCACAAATTACAATGGTTTGTATAGTTCAATCTATAGATAGATATATTGTAACCTGAGAGTAATGCTCTCACCTTAAATTAATTTAAAACGGGCCCACCTCAAAGCAGCGGTTGATTCCTAGTAAGCAACTCCAATGCAACTGCCTCAATTGATAGAAATCGACTTGCACCAACGTTGATTTCTAACTCGGACACTTGACATTGATTATGACAATCCTTTTAGGTGGCTCCTTCTCAACATCCTCACCAAAAGGAACTTTCCTTTTGACCCTTTTGACGCCGACCTTCGTCTCTGTCCCTCTGACAACTGCCCGCCTTCTTCTTCAAATCGCCGTATCTCGCTAATCATACCCAACCAGACTCACTATTCAAACCAATCAGTTAATAAACACAGATCTTAACAATACTACTGAACTAAAACTAAATAACCAAACGTATGTGGATGGGGTAATATGCTACAAAGGGTCAATTACTGGAAGAAATTGTGTACATCTATTTCCAAAAAGCTCTGTATATTTCAAGTAGTCTATCTTTTTCGACTACCGAGCTACAGAGCTTTTTGGAAAATTTGCATTTTTGGATGGCCTCTATATCTCAATTACCAAGTGTCTAATCGAGTAACACATTCTTAAGGCTCTTTTTTGAGTAAAATCCGTTGCTGATAAGAATAAAATTATGCATGTCTCAGTTTTCGAGATATAGACATAATAATTCATATAATTTTATTCGATCACAACTTAAATTAGCTATCCAACGATATATCACACTCAAAGAAAATGATAGGTGAATTCAACCAAAAAGAGCATATGAAATCGCGCCTATCTAGTTTCATAGTTAAATCAATCAGTAAAGAATAGTCATACAACTTTATTTGTTTTCGTAAACAAATAGTAGTTTAATAATCATATCTTCTTGTAACAAATTAAATAGTACAATGACATTTTTTTATGTTCACTAACCATTTTCAATTTGGTCTACAACTAAATAGTACAACGACTTTGTTTTTTGTTCACCAACTAATTTTTAGGTTGATCTACACTTTATTGTATGATGAAGTTTTTTTTGGTTAGCCAAAATCTCAGTATTGAGACATCAGACCACCCAAAGCAAAGATTAGAGATCGTTTATAAGATCCATCCAAATATATCGATGATCCCTGAGAGAATTTGAACATTGCAATTAATTTTCTATAAATTCATAAGAGTATAAGATAATGCATGATTGATTATTGTCAGTGATTTGTATGTGGCGTCATCTGGGAATAATTTCTGTAATAGACTACGTGGTAAGCAAGCAAATTTTATGGTAATTCTTTTAGAACTTCCAGAAGACGACAATAATATTGGTTTGTCTACCAAGTACAATAATACAGCGAACTAATACTGGGTTAGAATTACAATTCGATAATAGTTAAAAATAAAATATACTATTATCTAGTTTAATTTGACAGAATTCAACAAAATAATAGTCAGACGAACAAAATAATAGTCTTATTCATCTATTTTTTAAGTTAATGTTTGTTTTGTTGTACGACAACTTTTTATTAATTAAAATAACAATCACCTCTTGTTTAAAAATACCATCAATATAGTTTAGTTTAACAAAATTAACGATATTGTTAGGTAACCATTTTTTTTTGTTGAATTTACCCATACTATTTCTTTGAGTGTATAAAAGCTTGGTGTACTGATGGATAATAAATTTCGTTTTAAACAACATATTAATAAAATTTTTCAAAAAGCATTACTTTTTTTCCTTTGGTTGACTAAAGCCAAGAGTAGGTTTCTTCCTTCCCAGCACTGAATTCTAAGTAGAGTTCAGTGCTTCGAGTAGCATTAAGTGCCTCCCAGATAATATTTTTCTCTATCAATCAGTTTTATAGGTATAGCGCCAAGAGACAGACAGACTACCTCATGGAATTAAAATAATTTAATTTTCGTATTCTACATATTCTGAAACGTTAAATCTAGATACTTTCTGCTTTATATAAATATTTGAATTTGATTGTTTAACAAATTTTCCACACACTTCACCCAAACCACTTCACAGTATTTCCATGAATTCAAAATCCAAAAACACGACTGTGATTTCTACTGTACCAAGTGCTCTGTAATTTACCAATTTGCATACATCATTAGCGGAAGAACCAACAAAATGTTTATATTGAAAAACTATTACTAATTACGTTTTAGTTATCTTACGTCTTCTCCCATCTACATTTCTGAGAATCCTTAATTAATACGCTCTTATTAATAAATATTAATTAACATCAGGATTATGGCAACTATAATATTATATCGTTGAAATTATGTTCGGATGGAATCTTTAAAACTTTGGCGATAAAATTTTACCTGTAATAAGTTCACGTTTCAACTCCATGCAAAATAAATGCATTAATTATACTCTATACTGACATAATAGTAATTAAAATAAACTGGTTTATTTATTGGTAACTTAAGTGAACTTGATAAGACCTAAATACTATTATTAAACTTTTTAATTGCTGCAAATAAACATCTGACTTACTGTTACTAATTTTAGGGTCTGAATCTATAAATATTAAGAAGTGACAGAATGTCCCGCTGTGTGAAGAACGTGGCCATTAATGGACTGACGTTAATTTCCCGTATATGGCTTACGTCAATTCTACAAAAATATTATTTTATACAGATGCCTTTTACCAGACATCAAAATATATATGGTTCTTGATGATCCATTGATATCGAAACCAGAACTAAATGGATAATTTAAAATAAAAAGTTTACTACGAATTTTCTTATCTTTAGCGAGATATTTTCGAAAAAGGTATTTTTGGAGACCTCTTAAAATGTCTGTAAATAATTCTCAAAATAACAATCCTAGGAAAATATTCCTGAAATAAAAATTATTACTACTACATTAGTCTTCACTGTGGTACAGTCGTGTCTGTATTTGCAGATATTGAATGGTTATGTTGATAATGATGTTCTGTCAAGCTTTGAGAGTTCCAAAAATCTACATCTAGATCAAATGTGCAACCAAATTGTAATTTACTTAACGTGATAAATCTTTTGTAATAAAAACATTGATATTCTTTGTTGTAGAAAAGTTAAATGCAAAAGAGAACTTAATGCCATATTCAGGGCCGGATATAGTGGGAGGTATGGGGGGGTCACCCCCCCCCCCCCCAACTTTGAAGCCGATTTGGCAAATCGGTCACCATTCGGCACTTTCGGCATTTGGCAATTATGTACATAAAATCATAAAGAAACTCAAAACAATAAAAACTCAATACCATAAATAATTATTACTTTTGGAGCAACCCCTTCTTGTCTTGTATTTGACTTAAATCATCCTGGCTGGCAACAGTATTGCCAAATCTGTTTGTTCTAGTCTCTAGCCCTGAGCGTTGTATGTATATGAGTATATGTATATCTATTCACACCATTCTTTAAAATATTTTTTTTCAATTTCATTTGAGTTGTTTATAAAAGAAAATATTGCTCCTCTTGTTCTTCATCTTCATTTCTTTCTTCTTCTTGAACATCATCGATTTCATTATCATAAAATAATGTATTCAACATATTATTGAGATAAATCTCATCTCTTCCTATTGAAAAGTTTGGTACTAATATTAAGGAGGTACTAAGGCGGGTGTCTTTACCGTATATAAATCCCGGGATCAAGAAAGCGCGCTGTATTTAATATTTGTATGCTATTTGAACTAATTAACAGTAATTCAGTAATTTAGTAACGCGTGATAGAATTACATCTATTTAAAATATTTTTACTAAAAAAATTTTGAGTGATTTACCCGAATATTTTAAAAAATGGTTACTTTATTTAAATAAACTAGGGCTAGGTGCAAAATGGCATTCTAAACACTTTTTTATTCTTGTAATTTTTCTCAAAAATGTAAACTTAAGCCAGAAAATCTCATTTTTATACTTCATAGCCACCATCTGGAGTTTTCAAATTTTCAAAATTGTAATCAGCGACCTCAAAATCCCCCGAGTACACATTTTCAGTCGGTTTTCTCAAATAGTTTTCGAGATAGCAAATTAACAAATTTAATTAATTTGTTTAGTGCTTAAAATTGTTTGTTTATTAATAACAAAATGAAAAAGTCCCGGCGGTTTGTTTTTCTCTTTATCAATGTTCCTTAGACTTCAGTAAACAATTTGGAAACAAAATTAGGCCGATTAATCTTTTGCCAAAAAACTTCTCAGAAAATATCTATCTTGACGCGACTATTCATACATAAAGAAAGTAAAGGGACAAAGGAGAAGTCATTCTGCATTATAACAACGCACCCCCATAAAAACTGCTTAAAACTGGCACTGGTTATATTGATTTGGGTACTATTCTAATATCTATTGAGATACCTAACTGACTAAATGTTTGATGATGTTTTTGTGGGTGTAATGCCTCTGATTATCTTGATCCCTGTGTTGTTTTTTAATTGGTGTACATTAAAGTCTATTTATTTATTTGTTTATTGCCTAAATTAATATTTAATATTTACTCTCTGTACATTTTGACAATGATCATAATCGGTTTTGAATTCACACATTCCTGTATATCTAAACTGATTTGCTGTGCATTTACAGTGTTTTGTATTACATTTAGATTTTTTTACGATCGTATTTGAGTAAATTCATTATTTTTAATGAATCGCTGGCTTGTGTACAAAAAAATCGGTACTAGGTGATCAGTTTCATTTTTTGTCACTCAAAATCAGTGTAATTCGATATAGGTATTTTAGTAACGTGCGAGTTTTTCCAAATAAGTAAGATATGAACTTCCTGTGGTGGGTGGTAACTGTTAATTGCATTTTGGCAAAAGACCGCTGCCTTAACTCAGCCAATTATTATTTGAAATGTGAACATGTATTTAAAAATAAATTTCTCTTAATAAATAGGCAACGAGTATATTGAAATTATTGCAGCAGAAACGACAGCTATCTATGAAGACCTTTAAACCTATCGTTAATTTACCTTTTTTAGGAAACTTACCAGTGCCATCAGTGCAAGTGCTGATTTATGGGGGGGGGGGGGGGTAACGGGGTAATTACCCCTCCCCCCCCAAGATTCTGTAAATCATCAGCTTTTGCTTTAAAATGTTATGATTTTTGTTAATTTTGGGACGAACAAATTTTTTTTCGGATTTCTCCCCCCCCCCCGCTCATTAAAAAAAATTTGGGTTCAGTGTTAACCCCCCCCCCCCAAGCTCAAGGTCCAGATCCGCGCTTGCATCAGTGCTTATTTCTAAAGTTCTCAACTCCTACAAATACCTCAAAGGGTTACCAAGTTAGAGAGGTTTGAATATTGCACCCTACGAAGAGGTGCAGAGGACGACGCTTATTTGTGTCCAAGGAGTGACTTGGTGTTGTATATTAAAGCCCCTATCAGCTGAGATAGGTCGCTTGCTTTCTTCATTTCCAACCCAAGAAATTACATAACTACTGTACAGGGATATGAATTGTCCGCTTATTTTACTATTAGAAAACATGATCTGGGTGGCTTTTTAGTGTCTTTTTATGAAGGTTATGTGAGTCATTCGTTGTTTTATCTATCCATAAATATTTTACGAGCGCTTTATTGTTTCATGTTAAATGATCCTTGTCCTGGAAAATGATTCAAGAAACCAAGAATATGAAAACGTTACGGAACTCGCATCGTTGAACATAAGAATATAAATTTTACATTTTGCTACTACGAAGATAGTCTACCAAATTATAATTAAAAATTGCAGCATTTTTTTAATTCGAGTTGAATTTATCATTTTTAAACCACATTTAAGAAAGAAGACGTTGTGATTGTGAATAAGAAACCTTTTACAAAATCTATTTAGGTAACAAAGGATGAGTTTTCGAAACATGTCCACATTTGAGAAATACCCATGAATGTAAAAGTGCTAGTGAATTTATGTTTTTGAATTATGCTCCAGAAAAATATACGTGGTATATTTTAGCAGATAAATTAATCGGTACATCGTTTGTACTTGATAAACATCACTTTTTGACGTATAAATTAATTTTTTCCATTTCCAGTTTCAGCGGAAGTGGTACCACCAGCTTCTGATTTTCAAATGAAAGTCCTTGTATATTATTACATTTACATTTCAAATGTCAAACTTTTTTTTTAATCCAATTTTTTATTTTAGTTTAAGTGTGTCATGAATGGCGATTGATTCCAATCAACCATGTAATGCTAGAAAAATCGGAATCACATCAAACATATTAAATTATGTGATTTATACAGTGTCCGAAAAGTAAAGAGACCCAGCTTAATCATAACTTCCTGAGGTCAAATGGGGCCGATTAAACCAAACATACCTTTGTCCAAAGATGTTTCCTTAGGAAGTTGTAGGGCCTTAACATTATTTTTTTTAAATTCTGTAATGTGCATATTTCAGAAACCAAACGACTAATCAAGCTGAAAATTGGTACGTATATATTTTAGGAGAGTCCAAACATTATAAGGGCATAAGTATTTCTGCAAATCGTAAATGGCGCAGTCGGTATATTGTTTTGACATATTTTTTATCATAACTTTTATATTATTATTTTGAGTTCATATGCAAAAATATATAGGTTACCACGTTTAAAAATTTTAATTTCATGTAAATTGCATTGAAATCGGAAGTCGGCCATTTTGATTCTACATCATATAATTGGAAATTTTATTCCATATCACTACACTATATTTGAAAAGAATCCATTCGCCCGTCCAAAAGTTACTAGAGTGTCCCTATCGGCTGAGCCACCCGGTATGTAAAACGATATCCTGATCAACAGAGCCTCGCTTCAAATTATTTTCATCGTGTTGAAAATCAGTTTCAAAGAAAGCCTAATAGTGATTCCGAAGAATCTTTTATTATTGGGGAAGAAACGGAAACAAATGTTTTGGCTGGAATGGAAATTGATGAAACTGTTGCTTTGAGGCAAATTACTTTTTAATTGAAAATTTGTCATCAAAGTGTAAGCAGAATTCTTCGTAAGCGTAATTATAAATCTTTTAAATATCAATTACACCATCACTTGTACGAACATTATCACGCACGGCGAACTGTATATTGCAATTAGGTTTTACAAAATGACGTCCAGCTAAATAATGAATTTTTGGGAAAAAATGTATTTCTGATGAATTCAGATTTACGAATTTAGTATTATATAAAAAACAAAATACAAGATACTGGTCTCAAGAAAATCAGCGTTTATTAATGAAGGGCTTTTGGATTCAACGTTTGGCTGGGAATAATCACTACCAGAATATTCGGTCCGATATTATTTGAAGGATTCTTGAATGGTACAAGATACTTAGGCTGCCTGCAAAATGAGGTTAGATTTTTTAGAGGAATTACCTTTGAATTTAGAATGGGAAATGTATTTTCAGCAAGATAGCGCCCCTTCCCATAACTATAGAATAGTGACTAATCACCTTCAAGAGAAATTCGGAAAAAAACTTTATTGCAACGAATGATCCTTTACGATGGCCGCCAAGGTCACCTGACCTAACTCCCTCGGATTTTTTCCTTTGGCCAGCCCAGCAATTGATTTGTTATTCGAAATACAGCTATATGAGTGCAAAAGTGTGTTGACTAGGGTGGAGTGAAAAAAGACAATTGTTCACTTTTTTTGGAAATCAGAAATGCTTGGGGTTGCAAAAGTTTCTACACCAGATAAGCAATACCAGGATAAAATATTATTAAAATCTAATGTTATTTTGAGTTGCCGCAAAGACAAAGTTTTGGAAAAACCCGCTTGCGAATAATCTTTATATCTTTATTTTTTGTGTAAAAATTTAGCTTGGATATAAAAAGCCATTCAAATACTTTTGTTAATCTCTAAAAAAAACTCAGTTTTGTATTAAAAAGCTATGAGTGGCAGCAAGGCTGCTGAATATTCAAATTTTTAGCATTTTAACCCTTTGATGTAATTAATTGATTAAGTAATTTTTTTTCAAGTTTGTCTTGACTATGTCTGCTCTAATAGATTCCAAATATAATTAAATTTGTAAAAACCACCAGTTACTTCCACATCCAGTGGAAGTATAGTAACGACAAAAAAATTTTTAAAAATTTTTATTGCTCAAATAGGCTTAGAATGTCATGAAACGTCGAGATTTCAAGTTTGAGCGAAAAAAAATTTCTGTCTGTCGGCCTGTCGGTCTGTAACTTTTTTTGTGCGCACGTTTACTCTGGAACCGTTTGAGATATTGACTTGAAATTTGGTACACATGTGTACTTTAACGAGATCTAGAACTAGATTATATTTTCATCTTGTTCCGTCGAAGGGTTGGGGGGTAAATTGGGGTAAATTTGGAGTAAATCAAGCAGGTAAGAGTTCATAAAATTGATATTTAGTATAGACAGGAGAAGCTGAGGTCTCAAAAAACAATTTGGCATTAGCTGCCCCCATTACCACCCCCACCTCATTATTAAAGGGGATGAAAAAAAAAATGTGATTTAGTGTGTGTACAAGAACCAGAAACTTCAAAATATTTTTTTACTTTATCTAGAAAACACCTAGAAGGCTACCTTAAAACTGGTTTTTAAAATTCTTATAAGTCCACGAAGGAATCCATATAATTTTATTATTGCATTTATTTTTTCTAAACTGATTTAAGCAAACACACCATCAGACTTATTTAAGATAAAATTTTGAATTTGAAATTTATAAAGCATAGAGTGGCACTATAACCTCTCTAAGGCCGATTTAAACGGTAATAAAAAGACATCAGGTATGACAAAAAAATTAAAATCAACGGCAGTTTATAGTTAGAACTAGAAAGGAAAGACCCAAAAAACAAGGGCGCCTCAGAAATAATAATGATTTTTTATATCCATACAAAATTTGCATAGGCGCGTAATCAGCAAATTTAAAAAAGTAGGCAGCTTCTCGGTTCCCACGGTAATTTTCAGTCGTTTCTTGTAATTCTACCTTAATTTGCTAAAGAAAAAGTGATAATTATTAATAATTATAATTGTGAGATTGGCCTTGAATATTTTTATATAACAAGATAAACATGGCCGGCCAACTAAAAACCTAATTGTAATTTTACAGTCCTCTCATTAAACTATATATTCTAATAATGGTAATGACCTAGAACATTTACTCTAAATGAAGTCCTTTTAGTCTTTTTGTATACTATCACAAATAACCCCTTCCTTACATAAATGCAAATGCACAATACCTAATTTAAAGCCTCTTTAAATCTAAATGGAATTTAAGACGTTAATATGGAGAGTTTTATGTAGGTATGATAAACCCATTACAAATACATATTATCCTAGAAAAATTAGCTTTATAATTAGGTCTTACAGAATGCTTTAAAACTTACCATATAAGAGCAAGTATACTTGAAGCCTAAAAGGCCTTAACTACAACATCAATAAAGCACAAGACTATTTCCTAACCCCGACAAACCTTTCTTAAAACCTCCTCAAGTCTAAATGACTTTTAAATTGTTCCTTGGGCGCTCAAAGTGCTGACGTCACTGAATTCTGAAGTCTGTCTCGAAGTTGCGTTTACGCCGTTAGAACCCGGCGATTTGTCTAATCTGTCAGAGATGTACTTGATTATGGTGATTTGGAGACTATTGGAGTATTTTAACACAAGAGTATGCAGCATATAAGTGCCGAAAAGAGGGGAATGATAATGCAACTAGGATTAAATGACGTCACGCAGCATCGATGTTCTTGATTAATTTAAGCCTATAGAGAGATCTTAGAAAATTCTCTAAAATTAAGAGATCTTTTGGGAAATTTAATAAAAAAAATGTGCTAAATGAGCCCATTTTATTAGTCGCACACTTAAACAAGACATTGTTTATTAATGGTAGTCTGCTGGCCAAAATACATATGATCTGACCCTCAAATATTATTTCGATTTTCAAAAAATATTTAAAAACAAAATATTATTATTATTTTTTAATTATAAATTTAGTTCAAAGAGAAGGTAGATATTATGCATATCAGTTTATTCGTAATTTAAGGATCTAATTAAATAACTGGTTGTCCCATAGGGGTTCCATTTTAAAAATATTGTTTTCGTTGAACTTAATAAAGAATAAATCGCGTTCAATGTTAGTATCTGAAGAGATAATATTTTAAAAGTACTTTCAGACTTATTTTTAACAATTTTGACAAAATCGCGGTTTTCTATGATTAAAACTAAAAATTAAAAAATCTAAATTTTTGGAAATCAAAGTAATATTTGAGGGTCAGATCATACGTATTTTGGCCAGCAACATCCAAAAATGCAAAAACGTACAGGTTGTCCCATTCAAAAGTTTGATTTTCATGTCAATTTTATCAAAACCGGAAGTCGGTCATTTTGGTTCTTTACATCATACCGGGTGACACAGGAGATATGTAACACCCCGTAGTATGGGTATTTATAAAAAAGATATAATTTTGAAATTTGGTATACTTATATAATGTCTGATTGTCCTTTTTTTAGTACAAACAAGAAATTTTTTCACTTCCGGTTTCACCGGAAGTGACATCTACTTTGTTATTTTAAATGGCACCCTGTATATATTTTTCTCCTATCTGATTCTCCTTATATTCCTCTTTTCAACTATGTATAGCAAGATGGCATTTGTTTTTAAAATGACTACTGAAAACCATTTTATTGCATTAAGTCAAGTTGGCTATGGTATGAAATGTAGCGGTAATTAATGCTTAGTGTGCTGCAAAATCAAAAGAACCGTGGTACACAATTTTGTGTTTCATATTTGTTTTGTTCTAATCAGTAGCCGAAAAGACTTTGTACAATTTTTATATTAAAGAAAAATCCCTAGACTAAATCCACGAAATCACAAAAACTAAGATAGAAACACTAATTTTAAATTTTATCCATTTGTAAAATATTTAATCATACTTCACTTTTACCAATTAGATGGCCTCCGAGGTGTCCGGATTTTACGCCACTTGATTTTTTCATATGGGGCCATCTCAAGGAAATAGTTTATAAAACTCCACTGCAAAACAGGGAAGACTTAAAAATGAGAGTTAGGTTAGCAATAAATGAGATTACTGAATTGCAGTTAGAAAATGTGCTTAGAGGTACTGTTACAAGAATTCCACGCTGCAGGGAAAATAATGGCCAGCATTTTGAGATTCGAAAACAATTTTATTTCAAAGCAAGCAAAATGAGACATAACATTGAATTGTATTGGGTAAAAGTGAAAGATGAATAAGTATTTTACAAATGGGTCAAATTTAAAATTAGTGTTTCTATCTTAGTTTTTATGATTTCGGGGATTTAGTCTAGAGATTTTTATTTAATATACAAATTCTACAAAGTCTCTTCGGCTACTGATTAGAACAAAACAAATATGAAACACAAAATTGTGTACCAGGGTTGTTTTGACGTCGCAGCACCAGGGTTCTACTGATATCGCAGCACATTAAGCATTAATTACCGCCACATTTCATACCATAGCCAACTCGACTTAGAGCAATAAAATGGTTTTCAGCAGCCATTTTAAAAACTAATGTCATCTTGCTATACATAGTTAAAAAGAGAAATTTAAGTAGAATCAGATAGGAAAAAAATATATACAGGGTGCCATTTAAAATAACGAAGTAGAGGTCACTTCCGGTGAAACCGGAAGTGGAAAAAATGTCTTGTTTGTACCAAAAGAAGGACAATCACGCATTATATAAGTCTACCAAATTTCAAAGTAATATCTTTTTAAATAAACATGCTACGGGGTGTTACATATCTCCTGTGTCACCCGGTATACTTGAAAACTTCATCCCATATCACTACACCAAATTTGAAAAAAAATCCATTCACGCGTTCAAGAGTTACAAGAGTGTCCCTATCGGCTGAGCCACCCGGTATGAAGTTACTTTAGAAAAGTCCTGGAGATTCGCATTAGAAAACTTAATGTAAATATAATGATTCGTGATTCGTCTTTTTTTGTGCATAACATACTGGACTAGAGTACATAATTTCCCGTGGTTTTATTTTATTTTATGACTTGGCGTTTCCGTTGTGAAAATTTTTCAAATGGAAGTCCTGTCGACATTAAATTAATAGGCCTATAAAGTGTTATGCATACCATGAAGTACTTTACATTTCGCCAATTGCTTCATTATCTCTAATATATATTGCAATTTAGCTAATAAAAATTGGTCTTTGAACCTTTGCGTCGCTAGTAGTGACGTGAAGGTGGCCTGTTTACGTTTATTTTCGTTCCGAGTGATATGATAGATGCCAATTTGTTTAGCACGTAGACACTTTCACGTGTATTTACGGGAATATTCAAAATAGCGAGATTTGTAATGTTGTCAAAAGATCATCCAAAGTTCTAGAGAGATATTTGACTAAAGATCAGATCTGAAGACGATAGCACACAATACGCCGTAAAAAATAGGTGTATGATTTAATATTTATTTTGATTTATTTTAAGTGGACAGAGATCCACAGAAAATGAGTCATCTTATCTCATGAATCGAATTTGGTCTTTCTCCTCTTACCGATGTACAGGGTTATTCACTATATATTGACCCCCTTTATTTCTGTTATTATTGAAAATAGAAAAAAAAGTTTCGTATAAAAGTTGTAGGATCTTATCTATATTTTATTAAAACGTAATAAAAAAAATATCATCTATAGGTCACGTGATAACGAATAATACGAAATAAATATATGTTTTTTTAAATGGAACACCCTATATATTATTGCATTTTCGAGAAGCCCCTTTTCCCCTGATTTCAAATATGTAATATTGTAAAGGTCTGTCTTAAATACTTTTTCACATATTTGACATTCAAAATGCTAGTACCACTAGCAGTAGCTGCACTGATGAATGTATGCTGGTTTTTCTTGGTAGTATTCTTTCGCCTTTTGTAACGTCTGTCTTTTTCTATTATCACATCTTGATCATTGTTTTGCGATAGCGTTTTCTTTGAAGCTGTGGCATTTTTGAAGGTCATGTTATTTATATTTATCAGATTTATGTTTAACAGTAATATAATGTCACACCAGTCAAGAATGAAAGAATATAGATACGATGAGTCAAACTTTTTGTATAGAAATTTAACCAATATGCAAAGAAAAATTAATAGAATTTTAAAAACAATAATAACTAGGTACAGGTATTTTAAGGATTCTGCCTCACTAATAAATCTGAAAATTGCAGGATCTTTTACGTAAGATAAAATGCACCTGTATACCTAATATTGTTTCTTAAAAACTATACTACCCACCATAAATATTCATCTAATATGTCTATCTCAATTTCCTATAATAAACTCGATTATTAGGTACCGATATCATTTAATAATATAAAATCCCGATATCCATTACTATAACTTTTCAGAGAGTAGTCTTCTTCCCAAATTCGCCCAGTTAACCATTCAAGATTTGACAAATCCGTATTGGCAAAATAAATCATCCCCCACCCTGGCAGATGCATTTGTTAAGGTGGCTGAATACGATTCTAGCAGTAAAATGACTAATTTGCCCTTCTTTAGTTCTGAACACAACATTTACTTTTTTCAATATATGGTGATAATACCCAAATATAATGATGCAACTGGAAATAACTTAATTTTGCAGGAAACTATATCTAAATTCCATAACTCTTGTAAAATTTTCACTGACGGTTCCAAATCCTGTAGTGATGTTGGTTGTGCCGTGTACATTCAAAACACCCATGATTCGTTTAAGTGTAGATTAAACAATATGTGCTCTATATATACTGCTGAATCTGGCGGAATAAGCAGAGACTTAATAATTTCGTAAACTTTTTAATTATGACAGACTCGATCTCAGTTTTGACCGCTATTTCTAATCCACCAAATCACATATATTCCAATTCAATTATTGTAGAAATTATGGAAAAGCAATCCAGGTTAAAAGATCTCAATAAAAATGTTGTATTTATTTAGGCTAAAGGACACTCTGATATAAGAGGGAATATTATAGCAGACAAATTAGCCTAGTCTTCAAGTATTGACGGAGATCCTATCAATACTTTACCTCACATAATACCAGTCTTGAAAACAAATATGAAACAACTAAGGGAAGAGGAGTGGACTAAAGTTTGTAATAACAACAATATATATGTTGTAAAATTAACGACAAATTACCTAGTTCTCCTTTGGCTAATAGAAGTCATCCAAATAGAAATATTAACATAAAAAAAAAACCGCTGCCCAAGGAATCACTACTTTCACATCCAGATTCTCTATCCAAGTCACTCACAACGAAAAAACTTTGTATGTGAAAATAATTGTTTATGGAACTTTAATAACATAATATTTGAAATCCTCTACCCCAAAAACCCATAAAACGATACCCCACATCGGTAGTGGGGCGGGGGTGGTGATAGGGGGTGGTAGTGGGGGGTGGATAAAGTAAAAAAACAATTTTGAGGTTTCTGGTTCCTGTACATACAATAAATCACAATTTTTTTTCATCCCCTTTAATAAGGAGGTGGGGGTGGTAATGGGGGTGTCTAATGCCAAAAATTTTTTTGAGACCTTAGCTTCTCTTGTATATACTAAATACCAATTCCATGGACTCTTACCTGCCCATTTACCCCAATTTGCCCCCCAAACCTTCGACGGAACAAGATGAAAATACAACCTAGTTCTAGATCTCGTTAAAGTACATATGTGTACCAAATTTCAAGTCAATATGTTAAACGGTTCCAGAGTAAACGTGCGCACAAAAAAAAGTTACAGACAGACAGACTGACAGACAGACCGACAGACAGACAGAAATTTTTTTTCGCTCAAACTTAAAATCTCGACGTTTCATGGCATTTTAAGCCTATTTGGACAATAAAAATTTTTAAAAATTTCTTTGTCGTTACTATACTTCCACTGGACGTGGAAGTAATATGTTAGATGTTTATTTGGGCATGGAGCTGTCAACTCTCATTTATTTAAAATGAAATTATCGGAAACACCTTCTTGTGATTGCAATGGAAACTTGGATGACATCAATCACTGGATCTTTCAGTGCCGTCATAATTCACGTGCAACCACCTTATTAATGCAAGAACTAATCAAAACAATATTCCGTTGCCACAATGTAGCACATCACTTTGCTTCCTTATAGTCAGGAATAATCGGTTAAGAATAATGTTTTAAAATTTTACTTCCACATCCAGTGGAAGTAGAGTAACGACAAAAAAATTTATAAAAATTTTTATTGTTCAAATAGGCTTAAAATGTCATGAAACGTCGAGATTTTAAGTTTGAGCGAAAAAAAAATTTCTGTCTGTCTGTCGGTCTGTCTGTCTGTAACTTTTTTTTGTGCGCACGTTTACTCTGAAACCGTTTAAGATATTGACTTGAAATTTGGTACACATATGTACTTTAACGAGATCTAGAACCAGATTATATTTTCATCTTGTTCCGTCGAAGGGTTGGGGGGTAAATTGGGGTAAATTTGGGGTAAATGGGTAAATTAAGCAGGTAGGAGTCCATGAAATTGGTATTTAGTATATACAAGAGAAGCTGAGGTCTCAAAAAAATTTTTGGCATTAGCCACCCTTATTACCATCCCCACCTCCTTATTAAAGGGGATGAAAAAAAAATGTGATTTAGTGCATTTACAGGAATCAGAAACCTCAAAATATTTTTTTACTTCATCCGCCCGCCACTACCACCCCCCTATCACCACCCCCACCCCACTACCGTTGTGGGGTATCGTTTTATGGGTTTTTGGGGTAGAGGATTTCAAATATTATATTATTAAAGTTCCATAAACAATTATTTTCACATACAAAGTTTTTTCGTTGTGAATGACTCGGATAGAGAATCTGGATGTGGAAGTAGTGATTCCTTAGGCAGCGGTTTTTTACTTCCACATCCAGTGGAAGTATAGTAACGACAAAAAAATTTTTAAAAATTTGTATTGTTCAAATAGGCTTAGAATGTCATGAAACGTCGAGATTTCAAGTTTGAGCGAAAAAAAAATTTCTGTCTGTAACTTTTTTTGTGCGCACGTTTACTCTGGAACCGTTTGAGATATTGACTTGAAATTTGGCACACATATGTACTTTAACGAGATCTAGAACTAGATTATATTTTCATCTTGTTCCGTCGAAGGGTTGGGGGGGTAAATTGGGGTCAATTTGGAGTAAATAGGTAAATCAAGCAGGTAAGAGTTCATAAAATTGATATTTAGTATAGACAAGAGAAGCTAAGGTCTCAAAAAAAATTTTGGTATTAGCCACCCCCATTACCACCCTCACCCCATTATTAAAAGGGATGAAAAACAAATGTGATTTAGTGCGTGTACAAGAACCAGAAAACTCAAAATATTTTTTTACTTTATCCACCCCCCACTCTGTCACCCCCTGTCACCACCCCCAGCCCACTACCGATGTGGGGTATCGTTTTATGGGTTTTTGGGGTAGAGGATTTCAAATATTATATTATTAAAGTTCCATAAACAATTATTTCCAGATACAAAATTTTTTCGTTGTGTGACTTGGATAGAAAATCCGGATGTGGAAGTAGTGATTCCTTGGGCAGCGGTGTTTTAAAACATACTGAGCGTAAAATTTGATAAAGCAATTTAGCTTAGCTGTTGTCTCCTTATGTGGATATCCTTTGTGGGTTAACCCATTTACCGCTGCCTACCTTGTTTTGTCTAGAAAAATCGCTGCCCAAGGAATCACTACTTCTACATCCAGATTTTCTATCTAAGTCACTCACAACTAAAAAGTTTTGTATGTGGAAATAATTGTTTATGGAACTTTAATAATATATTTTAAATCCTCTACCCCAAAAACCCATAAAACGATACCCCACATCGGTAGTGGGGTGTGGGTGGTGATAGGGGGGGTGGATGAAGCAAAAAAAATATAATGAGATTTCTGGTTCTTGTACACACATTAAATCACAATTTTTTCCCCTATAATAATGGGGTGGGGGTGGTAATGGGGGTGGCTAATGCCGAATTTTTTTTTTGAGACCTTAGCTCTCTTGTATATACTAAATACCAGTTTTATGGACTCTTATCTGCTTGATTTACCTATTTACCCCAAATTTACCCCCATTTACCCCCCAACCCTTCGGCGGAACAAGATGAAAATAGAATCTAGTTCTAGATCTCGTTAAAGTACATATGTGTACCAAATTTCAAGTCAATATCTCAAACGGTTCCAGAGTAAACGTGCGCACAAAAAAAGTTACAGACAGACAGACAGACAGACATGTGGAAGTAAAAAGAGTCGCCATGAACGGCACCTTGGCGTTAAGTGTGTGTCCCTGTCTATTATTCTTTATTATTGGTTTTTTTTTGGTCTTGTGTTAGATAGGATACAATAATAAATTTTCGTGGCTGGATGGGCGCAGCTCAAAGCCAACTAATTGGAGAAAAAAAACATTATTTAATTTCACAAAATTAATATATTAGCTTGTTCAGAAGTAGAACGTCTATATAAATTTAAAAAACAGGAGGAAGCGCGAGATCTACCTCTCTTCTTCGTGGAAAGAACTGGTTTTTCTAGGGAATCCTAAATTACCAAATTACAAAATTAATCATTCTTTATTTCATTTACCTATTTTAAACTTGTCATTTGAGGTCATTTATTTCATTGTACAATATTAATAATAAAACTACGTCACAAAAATGCAGAAAGAACCACGCAGAGGGACGTAGAGGCCAGATGTTGCGTCCAGCCAAGAATACTCTAAAAGTCTTGGCTGCCAGCGGCTTCCAGGCTATGTCATTTATTACGTTTTAATGCCAGTCTTCTAATAAAGCTCAACCGTGTTTATTTGTTTAATGCAATCGCTTCAGATAAATTCGCTCTATTACTTCCACATCCAATAGTCTTAGAATGCCATGAAACGTGGAGATTTTAAGTTTGAGCGAAAAAAATTTCTGTCGGTCTGTCTGTCTGTAACTTTTTTGTGGGCATGTTTACTCTGGAACCGTTTACGATATTGACTTGAAATTTGGTACACATATGTACTTTAACAATATTTTCATCTTGTTCCGTCGAATGGTTGGGGGGTAAATTGGGGTAAATTTGGGGTGAATAGGTAAATCAAGCAAGTAAGAGTCCATAAAATTGGTATTTAGTATATACAAGAGAAGCTAAGGTCTCAAAAAAATTGTTGGCATTAGCCACCCCCATTACGACCCTCACCCCATTATTAAAGGGGATGAAAAAATTGTGATTTAGTGTGTGTAGAAGAACCAGAAACCTCAAAATAGTAACGACAAAGTATAGTAACGACAAAAAATTTTTTAAAAATTTTTATTGTTCAAATCGGCTTAGAATGTCATAAAACGTTAAGTTTGAGCAAAAAAAATTCTGTCTGTCTGTCTTTTTTTTTGTGCGCACGATTACTCTGGAACCGTTTAAGATATTGATTTGAAATTTGGTTCACGTATGTATTTTAACGAGATCTGGAACTAGATTATATTGTGGCATTAGCCACTCCCTTTTATAAAAGGGGGTGAAAAAAAATTTGTGATTTAGTAAGTGTACAAGAACCAAAGGCCTCAAACTTTTTTTACTTCATCCACACCCACTACCACCTTTTTTTTTAAACTTGAAACTTGTAGATACTAAATATATGCTAGTAAAATGTCATACAAATAATTATTAGTAGTTGCCAATGCCCGGGTGTAACTTTTCTAATATCTGACATCTGGTGTAGTTAAAACGTTTAAGTCATTATTTATGAAGGTTTTGCGTCAGAATTTATAACCCGCATCTAATTTAAAAATTTTATTGACACCTCATAAAAGTAAATTCCTATATTAGTTTTGGTGTTTATTTAAAAATAACTTTAATAATAGTTTCTCTTAAAAGTATCTTTTTTATCGTAAAGCAATGAGTTAAATTTTTGGCTACGTGACTTCTGTGAGATATTCCAAAGAAAGTTTTGTTTAAAATATTAACAAATTTATTGTAGACTATCATGTCAACAAAATACAAAAAACATTTAAATGAATGGCGATTCTAAGAAAAACTGAGTTATCGAACGCTATTTCGAACAGGTTCGATAATTAAAACACTGAAGACTATTAGATTAAATGAAATATATTAATACTCAAATATTATACTTCATTACAAACACGGCTTACACTAAGGCCCTTACGGGGTAGACAGAGAGAACAGGTTCGATGATTATTTTTTGCTTTTTAGTGCAGTATTTATAAAAGTATGTTTTTTAGTTTTTTAAACTATTAATTACTTTCACATCCAGTGGAAGTATAGTAACGACAAAAAAAATTTTATCGTTCAAATAGGCTTAGAATGTCATGAAACGTCGAGATTTTAAATTTGAGCGAAAAAAAATTTTTCTGTCTGTCTGTCTGTCGGTCTGTCGGTCTGTCGGTCTGCAACTTTTTTTTGTGCGCACGTTTACTCTGGAACCGTTTGAGATATTGACTCGAAATTTGGTACACATATGTACTTTAACGAGATCTAGAACTAGATTATATTTTCATTTTGTTCCGTAGGGTTGGGGGGTAAATTGGGGTAAATTTGCGGTAAATAGGTAAATCAAGCGGGTAAGAGTTCATAAAATTGGTATTTAGTATATACAAGAGAAGCCAAGGTCTCAAAAAAAAATTTTGCATTAGCCACCCCCATTACCACCCCCACCCCATTATTAAAGGGGATGAAAAAAAAATGTGATTTAGTGTGTGTACAAGAACCAGAAACCTCAAAATAATTTTTTACTTCATCCACCCCCACTACCACCCCGTATCACCACCCCCACCCCACTACCGACGTGGGGTATCGTTTTATGGTTTTTGGGGTAGAGGATTTTAAATATTATATTATTAAAGTTCCATAAACAATTATTTCCACATACAAATTTTTTTGGTTGTGACTGACTTGGATAGAAAATCTGGATGTGGAAGTAGTGATTCCTTGGGCAGCGGTTTTTTACTTCCACATCCAGTGAAAGTATAGTAACAACAAATTTTTTAAATTTTTGTTGTTCAAATAGGCTTACAATGTCATGAAACGCCGAGATTTAAAGTCTGAGCGAAAAAAAATTTCTGTCTGTCTGTCGGTCTGTCTGTAACTTCTTTTTGTGCGCACGTTTACTCTGGAACTGTTTGAGATATTGACTTGAAATTTGGTACACATATGTACTATAACGAGATCTAGAACTAAATTATATTTTCATCTTGTTCCGACGAAGGGTTCGTGGGTAAATTGGGGTAAATTTGGGGTAAATAGGTAAATCAAGCAGGTAAGAGTCTATAAAACTGGTATTTCCTATATACAAGAGAAGCTAAGGTCTCAAAAAAAATTTTGGCATTAGCCACCCCCGTCACCACACCATTATTAAAGGGGATGAAAAAAAGTGTTATTTAGTGTGTGTACAAGAACCAGAAACCTCAAAATATTTTTTTACTTCATCCAAACCCACTACCACCCCCTATCACTACCCTCACCCCACTACCGATGTGGGGTATCGTTTTATGGGTTTTTGGGGTAGAGGATTTCAAATATTATATTATTAAAGTTTCATAAACAATTATTTCCACGTACAAAATTTTTTCGTTGTGAGTGACTTGGATAGGAAATCTGGATGTGGAAGTAGTGATTCCTTGGACAGCGATTTATTAAATTTAAAACTGCAAATGTTGTTGTGCTAACTTAGTGCACAAAGTATCTACTTGAGGGATGAAATTTAATGTTGCATATATCACTGAGCCTAAAATCATATTTTATGATTATAACATATAGGAGTACGTGGTTATACTTCGGGAGCTTCTAAATAGACCTACAGGCAGCCGTGACAGACAGCGTGACGTGCCATACAGCGAAGGGAGGTCAATCGATTATAGCCTGAGGAAATATCTTTATAACTTAATTTAAATGTTTTTAGATTCCAAACAAACATATACATAGCTACTGTTTCATTATCAACCTCCTATTTATTTAAAATATAGCGATAACAATAAATTATTGATACAAAGAAATACTAACTCGAGTAACATTATTATTTTGTTTTAAATTTTACACTTATCTATTTACAATTATTGCTCTTGCATCATAGGTATTGTGTTTGATGACGTTTATCTAAATATGAAACAGAAACAATGTTTCTATACAATGTATGAACTATATTATGTTATTCAGTATATAGTTTATGAATATGATAATTTTTTAATTACTTGTTACTGTTGTTTAAAATGGTTTTTAAAATGGTACTGGTGCTTTCCACTTTCGTCTACATTGTAAACACTATACGCGACGTTCAAATACCGAATTGCAGGAGTACCCCGGCGCCTTACATATTGATGCAAAGTTCTGTGTACGAGGAATTTTGTTTCCGAGTTTTCTGCAATATTTATGGCCAGTTGTAAAATCCACCCATACTATTTATTTGTCGTTATTTTCGCGAAGTATTAATCATATCGAATGATCAGGATGTTAAGTACACTATTTATTAGCTCTTTTGTCAATGATTTCAAATAGATTCTTACGTGAACGATTTTTATTGCTATCAAGACGTCATCGATATCAACTTTTCTCACCTTACCAAAACTATTAGGAAATATAAGATAATTTGATAAAAAATAATTAACTGAGATTAACACAATACGTCTAAACTTAATTTTGATATGATTATTAGATTTCTATATGCCACGAGCAAGTCCTAAACTCTTTTGTGTTGATATTATTTTAAACTATTATTTTCACGTGTAAATGCAAAACGAAATTGCACTATTTAAAACCAATACCGATACCCTTTTCAAGTATGCTGTGGAAATTCAAGAGTTGTCTTGTTGACAAAGTGAATGTTTTGAACCTAGTTTTATAAAATTTCCACGGCATATTTGATAACGGTATTTTCTCGATGTTTTAATTTACTATTCACCAAATAACTTGGGTATTAGATTAATATCAAACCGATTTTCGATTTGAAGTTAGTAATGCCTTTGTCCTAAAAACTGGTATTTAATTACTACATGTCTAAAAGATGTTACCATTTGAAAAATGTTTTATATATAGTTGACTCTATTGCCAAAGGAGAAACCTGGCACACTTCTAAAGAAAAAAACCGCTGCCCAAGGAATCACTACTTCCACATCCAGATTTTCTATCCTAGTCACTCACAACGAAAACATTCTGTATGTGGAAATCATTGTTTATGGAATTTTAATAATATAATATTTGAAATCCTCTACCCCAAAAACCCATAAAACGATACCCCATATCGGTAGTGGGGTTGGGGTGGTAGTGGGGGTGGATGAAAGTAAAAAACTATTTTGAGGTTTCTGGTTCTTGTACACACTAAACCACACTTTTTTTTCATCCCCTTTAATAATGGGGTGGGGGTGGTAATGGGGGTGGCTAATGCCAAAATTTTTTTGAGACCTTAGTTTCTCTTGTATATACTAAATACCAATTTTGTGGACTCTTACCTGCTTGATTTACCCATTTACCACAAATTTACCCCCAAACACTTCGACGGAAGAGAATGAAAATATAATCTAGTTCCAGATCTCGTTAAAGTACATATGTGTACCAAATTTCAAGTCAATAACTTAAACGGTTCCAGAGTAATCGTGCGCACAAAAAAAAGTTACTGACTGACAGACAGACAGATAGAATTTTTTTTTCGCTCAAACTTAAAATCTCATGACATTTTAAGCCGATTTGAACAATTTCATTCTTATTCTTATTTCAATCCGTTGAATAAAAATTTTTTAAAATTTTTTGTCGTTACTACTACTACTTTGGACGGATAAAAATATTGTAGTTACACTGTTGCCAAGGAAGGAAACTTTATGCGGTTTTGATGAGAAGAATACGAGGTGGTTGTGGTTAACTAATAAATAAAAGGTGCCAAATCCGGAGAAGTGTTTTTTGCAAATAATTTTACAGATTATTTACATCCCTCTCTTACCGAAGAGAAGTATTGTAATAGTTAGACGAATTAATTTTTAAAGTAAACCAACTATGATTTTTCTAGGTTTTCTTTAAAAATTAGTTCCCGTCGGTTTTTAATCAGTTTTAAAAAACTAAACGTCGTTGTACAGCTTAAGAACATGAAACTCGGAAATATACAAGGTGATCCGTTTAAAAAATATTGCTACCTACGTTTAATTTTGTGATCATTTAAAACAAATTAGTGAAAACTATACATTCTTATTTCAATCCGTTGAAAAGATACCTATAAGGTATTAAAATAGGGGAGAATATAATAGGACACACGATAACGATATATATTTCACCTCGACAAAACTTATAAACAGTGTTGAGCCTGGACAAGTCAACAGATGTATAATCAGTATAGCGTTACATGTTTACTGTTTACTGCAAAAAATATATAAAACAAAAAACATATTACATATTGTTGTGCAATTATTTTGTTTGCAGGCAATTTTACGCTTTCAATCGCTATTGACATATGTATTCATGAAATTTGGTGAATATGTTTCACTTGGGGTGTGAAGAATCATTTTAAGGATTCGCAATATAGACAGAGACGATTTTGTCCTGCACTCTTGTTCTCGATGAATAGATATTCACGCCTTTTAAGTTTTTAAATACGATAATGTAAATATGGCTTCAAGATGCCTAATATGCTACAGATTGCCTCGTTCTACGATCTGGGCAGGAGCAATGATCATCGACTTCCGCCCTTAAATCCCATCCTTAACCGCTAATGTATTTATTTCCAAAATCCATTACGTAAAAATATGTGTTGTGAGAGATATTCTGGGCAACATGTCCTCGTGATATCAAACAACTTATTATACATATTTGATAATTATATGAATAGTTATAATTTAACCAGATAAAAATTTGGTAGTGAGTATGGCTGATGCCAAAAGATATTTTGAGGCCTTTATTTCTTGTACACGCACTAAATCACAATTTTATCAGAGAGATGCAGCATTGTCAAAAAAAATGAAATAAAAATATATTAACACAAGAAATAGTGGGCTGATGTACAAAAAAAACATAAAACTATTATACAAGGGTGCGTTATGGCCTACCAAACTCTAGTGAATGTGAAGTTAAAACAATTTTATAGACAGTTTTACAGACAGGCGGACAGATGGACGCCAGAGGTGGAAAGGATCACAAATATTTGAATTTTTTCCATATTTTGTGCGTCTCTCTGCTTAGCTGAAAAATAATTTTGAATGTTCTTTTGATCATAACATTACTTAGGCTTTGATAATTCTATTGATTTCTTACAATTCAACATTCGTCACAGAAAATAGCCGGAAAAGCAGTTGTTTTAAAAGAAATATGGCCAAGAGTTTTACATAAGTAGACAAATAACATTCAGTATTTGTAACCATTTAATTCAATGGCAGTAGGTCAACTTTCTTTAGAAGCTGGCAATTCTGGGCAACATGTTATCGTGATATCAAACTTATACCTATTTTATATATTTTAACCCGTTAAAAATTTGGTAGGAGGTGGCTGATGCCAAAAGATATTTTAAGGCCTTTGTTTCTTGTACACGCACTAAATCACAATTTTATTTTTCTACCACCTTTAATAATTGGGTGGGGGTGGTTGATGCCAAAATAAATTTGACAACTTGGCTTCTCATACACACACTAAATATCAATTGTATGGACTCTTACTCGTTTATCTACCAACGGAATGAGATCACAATACAATCTAGTTCCAGATCTCGTTATAATACATAAATGTTTCTGGCCAATATCGTAAACCGTTCGAGGAGTAATCGCGCACAAAAAAAAATGCAGAAGCACCAACAGGCAGGCAGAAAAATTTTTTTGCTCAAACTTAAAGCCTAGACGTTTCGTGACATTCTAAGCCTAACTAAATAAAAAAAATCAATCTTGTTTACCGTTACTATGTACTTGATAAAAACTTGAAAAAATACCCAGAAATGAACAATATTTCGAAATGTGTCCAATGTTGACCAAAGTATATATTGTATTCGTAATCAGCGACCCAAAAAACATGTAATTTTAGTGGATTTTGTAATAAAGATAATGTTCTATTTGAAATAATTTGATAAAGTACCCAAAATTGACTAGATTGAAAAGTTTAATAAGAATTGTTTTAAGATTTTGCTGGTCAGATTTAATTTTAGTCACTTAGTAGCAGCACCATGTTATAGTGACAACCTTTCTATGTAATTTAAAAAAAAAGTGTTAGTTTTCATTGCGAATTCAGTTGTCGGGCGAATTTTGTCCAAAAAAAGTCCATAATTTTCCACTGTGCGACACGACGGTCAAATTCTATCTCATAATTTAAGCCATCTTTTCTAAAAGTGGTTCAATTTTTTTTTTTTTCGAAAATACTTTTCACCCCCTTGAAATCTCTAGACAGTATCAGAAAGCCTTTGATTTGGACGTATAACACATCCTACAATCGTGCCAGCAGCTCTGTCTGCGGAATTTCATTCATTTCTTTCTTTCAGCCTAGATGGGCCGTGTCACTATTTGCCCCTCTGCTAGAGCACTGGCAGATGCCTTTTATTGTGGGCGGTCGGTTAAGTTGTTGAAACTATGCAATACCTAATCCAAGACTTTCCGATACTGTATATCGAATTTCAAATAACAAAAATATTGTAATTATGCAGCCATATTAATTCCCTATTTTGAATTATTAACTTTTGACGTTAGATTTGGATCAGCGCTTCGAGAATGCGAACTACCATTTTTAATGCAACTCCGACAAAATTTGGTATTGACATTAGCGCATGCCAAATCTTCGAATAAACAAAAACTTGTTCCAAATTTTTTCTCACCTTACACTAGACGTAGCTTGAATTAAACTAAAATGTGACCACTGTCGTGCCATATCGCAAAATATAAATACCGGTTTAAGTGGCGAGACATCGATCGGTGAAGTTAAGGCACGCTGTTTGAGTCCGGCACTTGGATGGTATCTCAACTAGCCGTCTTGGTTAAGTGGTGCAGTTGCATTAGCTAAACTTCGCCAGGACGTTAATATAAATAAAGCAATTAAAATTTAAAAAAAAGTAAAAAAATGTTACAAAGGTACGCGAAAATACAAAAATGTGCCAGATATCGAAAATGCAGTCTGTCGTTGCCAAATAAGAATGATTTAAACATCTCAAACGATAAGAAATATCACATATTTTATTATAAAATAAAATCCTACATACACGTGTGACATATTATTGTAATGAGCTTTTCAGTAGGTTTTATTAATATTTTTTTTAATTTAAAATTTGGAAAACGTATGGAATTTAGCTGCCCTCTCACTTTTTTTCAAATTAAATGATCCAATTTGAAAAAAATCAATAATTTTTTCCTCTTATCAACTACAAATATGGGATATCTGAAATAATTGATCAGATATCATATTTTTCATGTTATAAGAATTTTTTGAATTTTGTCCATCTTAATACAAAAATAAACTGTTTCGATACGTCGATATAGTATTTACTTTAGATGAACATATTATTTTATTAGAACAATTTACTATATCTTGATAATGACATGATGACAATTAGTTGATATATACAGTGCGTGACACATCAAAGATAATTGAACCTAGTCGCTATATAGTCACTGAAGGTTCTAAGTAAATGGAAGAGCTTTTCTCTTTTTCTTGTTGGGATGCTCTGCCACATATATTTTCTTCCAAACGATGTCCGTGAAATCTACAAAATAATGCAAGTATCCAATATTTTACTGGAAAATAACCTCTACGCTTGTGACTTGTGTGACCTGTGACATATTTAAATAAATTTCGTCATTAACTTAAACGTAAAGACAAAAAATATCTATAAAGCTGGGCACAGACCTAAGCGGTGGCGGTGGCGTCGTGGGGCGGTAAAGTGCAATTACTTGGAGAATATAACTACGTCACACGGCTTCACGCATTGCGTGTAACAGTTGGCATATCAGTGCGGTACCATCCATTTTTTATGTAAATATTAATATTAGTAGGCAGTGCGACGCCCATGCAGCTGTAAAAATAGGATCGTTAGGCGGTAACGATATCGGTCTCTGCGCATTCTATGATGAAGGTATCTTCTCTAAGTAATCTCACTCTACAAACCCGAACACACCGAAGCGGTGGCGGTGGCATTGAATATAAAACATTTTCTCATGACAGTGGAGTGTTTGGGAGAAAAAACAATATTTATTTTCAATTATTACTAAAAATTTTAGGAGAAAAAAACAGAAAAATATGGGATCAACATGGATCGCAGAGAACATTTGGGTCCTTCATAGTTTTTACATGAGCAATCAACTTCTCTGTTGTTTTCTCCGTCATTTCTGACCGTTACTCCCAGCAGTCTGCGGTCAAACATATCTTATACAACTGTTTTTATTTCATAAAAGCCTTAATGAGACCTTTTATACAGAGTCAAACCACATATATTTATAACAGGTATATAAACCTTTATATAACATTTATAAAACTATTTTACAGCTGAGCCATTTCCTTATAATGGCTATATGACATTGAGTTTTAAAGGCTTTTGAATCAAAATTTTCCAGCAATATAGTTATTTAAGCCAAATGCCATCTATGTAGATTACCTATAAAGACTTTTTAAGTGTAGTAGAACGAATATTTTATTCAATTAAACTGAAACATTTTGCAGCTGCGTAGCTTTTATAGAACACTTTTACAAGACAAAAGATAAAGAGAAGTGAGAATTTCAGAAAGGATTAAAAAACAACATATACACAAATGATTAAAATGTCATACAGAAAATTTGACATGGCGGCTAAAATTAAGATTGAAACAACAACCAACCTTTTTAATTTTCTGTGACAAGTGCAACAATTTCAACGCTGTGTAAAGCCAAAGTCCAGAGTATTTTTTTCTTATTTTATAATTGCTTTAGGTGAGCTTCTTCGAAAAATATTCCTTATAAAGTAAGTAGCACTTATATACAGCCAAGTGCTGTAATAAAGATTTATAACTGCTTCTGTAGTGATTTTCTTCTGATTTTTCCATGGAACCATATTGTATTTTCTAAAAGTAAATGTAACGGAGTGTCCATTGTTATCAGTTCGAGATGAAATTTACTTTCTATGACTTGAAAATGATAATTTTGCTAAATATTTACACCAATCGCTTATGAGGTGTTCAGTAATACATGAAATAATTTTTTACAATATCAATAAATACTTACAGCGATCAGGACCATGGAGAGAAAATACGGGACCGGTGGGGAAAAGATTTTATGAAAATTGATGAGCGGGGGGGCGGGGGAGAAATCTCAAAAAAAAATTTGATGAGAGGGGGAAGAAATATAAAAAAAAATTAAAATATGCCAAAAAAAAATTATAATACAAATTTTCAGCATTTCAAATCACCCCCGCACCACCTCCCTCTCGACAGGCCTAACAGAGATCACTTATGTGGTATTTAGTAATACATGGAATAATTTTTTACAATGTTAAATCCAAAGAAATTTTGGAGACGTGTCTGTTTATTCGAAGTAGCTGTTTTGGCAGAAAAGTTACCTTCGCATGAGAAATTTGGGTTTCTGCGGACGATGGCATCTACTAATTTGCAGGAAAAAATCTTCGTTCAATTCCTCAATAGTTCACCTCAACAATTTGCGTCAATATCACTGCGAAGTTATTACACTGAAGCTGCTACAGACACCTCAGTACTTATTAAAGGCCATTACAAAACTAGACTCTTAAAACATCCTTGACAATTGTTGTGATGAAACCGTTATGAAGAAAAAAAGGGCCTCTATAAATCTAAAAGGCAAATTTTAATTCCATAAAACACTTTCTAAAACCTCAATAAAACATTTATTATAAAAATAATAAACAATATGTATGCCTGAAGTGTCGTTGATGCATGTGTGTACACGTATATTTAGAACACATACGTGCGCGTCACACTGTCAAATTATTTTGAAGTTGTAAGTTTTAAGTTTTTGTATCAAATGTCAACGCGGTTCGTCTTGGAGACGGTTCTTTTAAATCCCAAACGTTTTATTACAGCTTTTATCAAGTCCATGTGATCTTCGCCAAGTGCATTTGCATTTATGTAAGGAATGGATTATTTGTGATAGTATACAGAAAGACTAAAGCGACTTCATTTGGAGTAAATGTTCTAGGTCATTACCATTATTAGAATATACAGTTTAATGAGAGGACTGTAAAATGACAATTAGGTTTTTAGTTGGCCGGCCATGTTTTTCTTGCTATATAAAAATATTCAAGGTCAATCTCACAATTATAATTATTAATAATTATCACTTTTTCTTTAGCAAATTAAGGTAGAATTACAAGAAATGACTGAAAATTACCGTGGAAATCGAGAAGCAGAATAGTTTTTTAAATTTGCTGATTACGCGTCTTTGCAAATTTTGTGTGGATATTAAAATCACTGTTATTTCTGAGGCGCCCCTGTTTTTTGGGCCTTCCTTTCATAGTTTTAACGATAAACTTTTTGTCATACCTGATGTCTTTTTATTACTTTTTAACTTGGCCTTAGAGAGGTTATAGTGCCACTCTACGCTTTATAAATTTCAAATTCCATTTTATCTTAAATAAGTCTGATGGTGTGTTTGCTTAAATCAGTTTAGAAAAAATAAACGCGATAATAAAATTATTTGGATTCCTTCGTGGACATTCTTATAGCTTCTCAGTTCTAATATGGACTTATAAGAGTTTTAAAAACCAGTTTTAAGGTAGCCTTCTAGGTGTTTTCTAGAAATGCAAGAAGCTAATAAAAAGCTTCCGACAGCTTTAAAATAGGTCTTAAGAAAGGTTTTAAAACGGCCCGAACAAGGTTTTCAAGAGCGACACTATGCCTCGCTAAGGAGTTTTATGATGGAATTTAAAAAGGCCTTAACAACCTTCATAAGGGTGGGCCCTTTTAGTCTACAAGTCGCTTTATGATGGTATTAAGGATATTGTTATAGCAAAATAGATTTTTCAAGGCATTTTATAAATAGTTTTATAGCACCCTTGTATATATTTAAGAAACCAAAATTGTTCCTTGGGAGGCCAAATAGGTGCAGGCCAGATAGGCTTATCAGCAATCAGCAAAACAATTCCTACTAATTTAAGTTCTATAACAGATATTGAGACAATTCTATGTACAGGGTGATCGCGCGAGCATTAGAACCTCACTTAATTTCGTTATTTTTGGAGTTACGTACAAAAGTACAAAAATTAAAGTTTTAGAAAATCACACATCTGTATTTCGGAGATATGAACTGTACTTTGGTTATTTTTTAAATGGAACACTCCATATATATTTACACCATTTGAAAGGCCATAAAAAAAGCTTTTTAATTATATAATAATACATGGTATTTATCTTTAAAAAAATTTACTATAAATTTACAATTTGTCAAATTAGCCATGGGAAACAAAAGTATGTAAATTAAAATAAACAATATGTTAGTTCTGTCAAAATATCTGTTAGTATCTAATTTCACTTTATTTTAAATAAAATGGAGAATTTCAATAATTGATATATATTTTTCGGACTACCATCCCAACAAACATCCATGGCCCATCAGCGGGCCTTCATTAGACCGGAAATCAAACTTCTAGCCCCGTGAAGGCCGACCTTTAGTGTTTATAGGGATGACTTAATGAAAGAAAATATAAAACTATACTTTTTAAGAAAAATACTATGTATCATATTACATTGAAAAGGTTTTTCTATGGCTTTTCAAATGGTGTAAAAATATCCATTTAAAAAAACCAAAGTAAGGCTCATATCTCCAAAATTCGACTTTTAATTGTTTTTCTGAAATGGTTTTTGGAAAATACATGTGATTTCTCATAACCTTTATTTTTTAACTTTTTTACGTAACTCCAAAAATAACGAAGTTAAATGAGGTTCTAACGTTCACGCGACCACCCTGTACAGTTGACTAGTAAGGAACTCTAGTCTAATTAAAATAAAAAACACGTTCTCAAATAAATTAAAAATGTTCTGATAGTACATACTAAAAATAATAATTTTTTGTTTTTATGCGCCTTTGATATTTGTCAAAAAATCTGCCGCCCCTGAATTTTGCCGCTATAGCCCCTATAGCCCCACCCCCCAATTCGCCACTGTACAGACACTATAGTACGAATGCTTTAAAATTGCAAACTGCAACTCACATTAAAGCTATTTTAAAAACTTACTTGCAGCCCTTATACAGCAACTTAGCACTTAGCAGCCGTATAACAGGGTTTATAAACAGAGATTTAAGTAATTATGCACCATTTATAGAGCTTACCGAGGCTGTATGAATTGTGCCTATATTGGGTAAATAGATACTTTATTAATATTGTTGTTAGCTCTTAATTATACAGCATTAGGATATATAAAAAGGTCGAGTAAATTTGTTGGAGTTTTTTAAAAGCGATTTGTGCTCCTTGGGAAATGCTGGACAGTGCATTATTTTATTTGGTGTTTCTACTAATAGCGGTGGCGAGATATTGTGTCATTCTATAAATCTCATGTGTGCTAATTGTACAAAATCTGAATTCATCTCTGGATTTACTGTTTTGTAAATTCAATTCTTAAGTTTCTGCCAGAAAAATCTTGAAAAAACCCTGCTCTTCATCAATATTGACAACTGCATCTTATCTACAGATCGAATTGAATTTATTTATAATTAGTCCACCATCCAACTGAATAAATCAGCAAAGGACATCTTGTTAATGTTTTATCAGTCAAGGGCAGAATTAAAATAATATACCCATAATCATCTTAAAATCAAATGATATCGACGCGGGTCTTGTACGTCTGCGAGCACGTGGCGCGAGGTTTGATGAAATATCGTACAGCATAGGTAGTGGGGCCTGGTTTTATAAAAGGACCTACCCTAAAGCTGGGAATAGACATTCGAAGTATATTCGTTGCAAGCGGCGATTCGAACTTCTACCTCGGCGCTACGTGACCGGGGCAAACCTCTTAAAGGCCGACAAGCATCCATTCGTTTGTGATTTTCGATTTCGATACCAAAATGTGTGTAGGAAGAAGTCCAAGTGCTACTGTTTTTGAAATTTCGCAAGAAACCAATGTCGTTCACAATCACAAAACACCGAAATTGTCGGGAAAAAGTGTTGAAAAATTGGAATACAAAGAAGACCTGTTGGCTGTGATAACTTATTACACCAAAGTATTTTTTAATTTCGTAGGAGCACTTCACAAGGCCTTTTTGCAATCTACATTTTACAAGTAAGTATATGTTTTATTCATATTTTTGGTATAGCAGTGACTGACTACTTGACTGGTTGTATTAAACGTTTTTAATGCCTCGCTGGTTCTTTTACATAATTATTGTAAAGGTCAAGTATGAACTAATGTTGAAATACATTCATTTTGGCTTTGCTTTTTAAATTTAGAGAGAAAACTTCAGTTCCCATTTTTTAATTCACCCATGTTCTTTATGCAGAATCAAAGTTAAGAGCACATTCTATCTAAAAAACAAATTTTGGAGTGAATGGAAAGTCTTAATGAGAGCCTTTTCACTTCGAATTATTTAAGGCACTTACATTTATAAGTCCTTGATATCACAACATTTGTATTTATTACAATTTCATACATTTTAATTATTATATATTGACAATTAAAACTTAAATTGACATATTTTTTTCGGAATATCATTTACACAGACGATGTTACAAAGTCTGTATTCAGTCGAAAAACATATTCTTTATTTCTTCTCAAATAAATATGAGTTTCGTACCTTGCAAAAGTTTGTTGGTAACACGATATATTTCTTTCAGAATCCTGTTTCATACCACGCAGCCTGCACATCTAATAACTGCATTCTCCGTTCTCTGCATCGCATACCTCATGTTTCCTAGTAAGACCCATAGTCAAATTTCGCCCATCTGGACGTTAGTGTACCTGGGGTCATTTAGTGCACACTTTGGAGCTCAGATATGGATGACTTTTATTTCTGGATTGGCGCTGTATTTCTCGTTGCCGAGGCACACCTTCGGAAACGTGCAGCAAATTTTATTTCCTAAATATTTCCTGCTGAATGCTACCCTGAGTCTCATTACACTTGCGATTTTCTTGAGGACGAAGAACCACGAATTGATGACTACAGAAATTGCCGTGCAGGTAAATTGAATTTATTATTGTAATATTAAGCGAGTGTTGTTCTTATTTTATTTAACTATCCAAGGCCTTTGACTGCATTTCTACTGAAATACTATTTATAAAATTAGAAAGTTATGATATCTAACGTTTATTAGAAGTTATATAATGAAGAGTGTGTCAGTTATAGTACTACTAAGTTCACGTTAAATCCCATGAAGCATGGAGTTCCCCAGGGATCCATCCTAAGACCAGTCTTGTTCATAATTTGTTTAAATGTCATATCGACAAGTCTTTGTTGAAAAAATGTTAAATATTGCTGATGGTGGAAACCTTACACACTTATTTTGAACAGTGTGTTTCACTTGAAATGGTAATAACTTTTTTACAATAACTTTTTTATTTTTTTTCCTATTTAAATCAAATTTTACTTAAGTATAGAACAAATTAGAATCTGTAAAAATCATATTAGGCATTTTTTTATAGGAAAATTATATTAATGAAACTTGTTCATAATTGTCCAAAAACCTTATGACCAAAATTTAATCAAAATTTAAAAATTGAAAAATTAAAATTTTAAAAATTTTAAAAATAATTATTTAAAAAAAACTGTAAATTGCTTGACAACTACCTGTCAGCTTAGGTTTAATTTCAAAGAAAATTGTCGTAGTACAGTTTTCTAAACAAAGAAACCCATTAAAATGATATTTTCGGACTTGGACATCATTTAAATCAAAATTTATATATTTTTCCTTTTGATTAAATTTTGTACTTAATGTTTTTGGACAATTCTGAACAAGTTTCGCAGGTGGCTTTGCATTTGTAGGAGGCAAATGTTTTTCGGATCATAAGTAGATCCTAATTTGTTCTTTACTTAAGTAAAATTTGATTCAAATCGGAAAAAAAATATAAAAAAGTTATTGGGGTGTTATCATTTCAAGTGAAACACACTATATAATGTTCCGTGTGTCGAAGAATATTAAAACTTATAGCTATAAATCAGTAAAATTATATAATCTTTTACCAAACGAATAGAAGTTAAATCATAAATAATGTATTAATAAAATTAAGAGTTTTCTGAAGGAGAAAGTTTTTCCAAGAATGTATTGACTATTTTCAACATACCACTTAAAACTGGCTAAGTGTGTAATTTTATTTTTACAATTGATTATTCTTTATTTATTTTCTTTCATCATGATTAAAGAATATTATTTAGGTATTAAGCAAATCACAACTTACACACTTTTTTATTTATTATAAAATTACCTACCTTTTGTATATTGTTACCCTAATTTGAGCAACATACTAGTTAGGTAAATACTTTAAAACAATCTTTTAATGTTATATTTCACAATATTTAAAGTATTGTTTTTTGACAAGTGTACACACTGTCACTCTCACACTTATCTCACATGAATAGTGTCTGTCTGTATTACCATGTTATTTTTTTATATATATAAATTATTATTGGTCAATTTTTTTTTGAAACCTTCCAATTGCTTTGCCGGTTATGTAATATATTAACGATATACAGTAGTTGTCTATGACGCATTGTAATTAACATTTGTTTTGTTATAATTATAAATAGATCTAACATTGAAATGCACGAGTAGGTGATTTAATTTCCAGTGAGAGATAATTATAGGTTTACTATTACGGTAATAAGAACAAGTAATATTTGTTATGATGCGCATTTTAAGAATCGAAATTAACCGAAATTATTTGTTCCAGGCGTTGGCAATGTCCGCTTGTTTCCTGCTTGAGATGATCGTCCGTCTCTACTTGACGCCTCCTCTGCTAAGCCTGATGACTGAAAAAAATATCATAGAAAAAAGGGCTGGTGTAGGAATGGAAGTTGGAAAATTGGACCCTGGAAAACTTCTGAATTGCCCTCATTACTTGATGGTTCATAAACAATTCAGGAAGGTCCATATGTCTATTGCAATTTTAAACCTTGTAACAATGGCTTGTACAATGCTACATTTGTATTATTTATCACATAAATTGATGTGTGCCTTGTAATTTATTTATTTATTTATTTATTTTTTTACTATTGTTTCGAAATATTAGGTTTAATTTATTTCTAATTTATATTGAAAATCAGTATTATTAGTGTTTTGTACAAAATGCACTATGTTCCTTTTTATAATAAAGAAATACGAATTTGTTCATAGGCCCGAGATTTTATTTAACATATCACGATAATAGCAAAGAATATTTTTTAAAGGATTTTGCAAACAGAAGAGAAAGTAATCTAATAAAAATAAAAAAACCCTAATCTGTCTATGAAAATATTAATTTCAAATCTTTCATAGAGTATATAGGCTCCATTGCTAGCAGTGGCGGATTTAGGGGGGGGGGGGCTATATGGCGGCAAAATCCAGGGGCGGCAAATTTTTAAAAAAATATCAAAGGCACAAAAACAAAAAATTATTATTATTAGTATGTACTATCAGAACATTTTTAATTTATTTGAACGTGTCTTTTATTTTAATTAGACTAGAGTTCCTTATTATAGTTAACTATACAGAGTGGTCGCGCGATCGTTAGAACCTCATGTAACTTCGTTATTTTTGGAGTTATGTAAAAAAGTTCAAAAATAAAAGTTATGAGAAGTCACATGTATTTTCCAAAAATCATTTCAGAAGACAATTAAAACAATTCGGAGATATGAGCTTTGCCTTGGTTTTTTTAAATGGAACACCCCATATATTTTTACACCATTTGAAAGGCCATAGAAAAACCTTTTCAATATATCAATTATTGAAATTCTTCATTTTATTTAAAATAAAGTGAAATTAGATACTAACAGGTATTTTGACAGAACTAACATATTGTTTATTTTAATTTACATACTTTTGTTTTCCATGGCTAATTTGATAAATTGTAAATTTATAGTAAAAACCGCTGCCCAAGGAATCACTACTTCTACATCCAATTCTCTATCCAAGTCACTCACAACAAAAAAACTTTGTATGTGGAAATAATTGTTTATGGAACTTTAATAATATAGTATTTGAAATCCTCTACCCCAAAAACCCATAAAACGATACCCCACATCGGTAGTGGGGTGGGGGTTGTGATAGGGTAGTGGGGGTGGATGAAGTAAAAAAATGTTTTGAGGTTTCTGGTTCTTGTACATACACTAAATCATAATTTTTTTTCATCCCCTTTAATAAGGGGGTGGGGGTTGGTAATGGGGGGGGTGGCTAATGCCAAAATTTTTTTTGAGACCTTAGCTTTTCTTGTATATACTAAATACCAATTTTATGGACTCTTACCTGCTTGATTTACCCATTTACCCCAAATTTACCCCAATTTACCCCCCAACCCTTCGACGGAACAAGATGAAAATATAATCTAGTTCTAGATCTCGTTAAAGTACATATGTGTACCAAATTTCAAGTCAATATCTAAAACGGTTCCAGAGTAAACGTGCGCACAAAAAAAAGTTACAGGCAGACCGACAGACAGACAAACAGACAGACAGAAATTTTTTTTTTCGCTCAAACTTACAAGTCTCGACGTTTCATGACATTTAAAGCCTATTTGAACAATAAAAATGTTTAAACATTTTTTTGTCGTTACTATACTTCCACTGGATGTGGAAGTAATTAGACAAAACATTTTTAAGATAAATACCATGTATTACATATAATTAAAAAGCCTTTTTATGGCCTTTCAAATGGTGTAAATATATATGGAGTGTTCCATTTAAAAAAACCAAAGTAAAGCTCATATCTCCGAAATGCGACTTTCAATTGCTATTCAATAATTTTTTGAGAATCCATTTGATTTTCTATAACTTTTATTTCTGTAATTTTTTAAGTAACTCCAAAAATAACGAAGTGAAATGAGGTTCTAACGTTCGCGCGACCACCCTGTACATAGAATTTTCTCAATATCTGTTATAGAACTTAAATTAGTAGGAGTTGTTTTGCTGATTGCTGATAAGCCTATCTGGCCTAGGCCTATTTGGCCTATGTCTATGAATAACATTTTAAATCCATACCAAAGTTTATTTCAAATTTTATTTTGTTCTCGTTGTCATATGATAAAATAAATAATATATATCTATCTAGTTTTTAATTTATCTAAACCACTGTTGCTAGTACTAAAGATTTTGTGCTTTGTGCTATTCAGTGACGTAGCCAGGGGGTCCGGACCCCCCGCGAAATTTATTGACATTTATATAATTGATAGACATGACTTTTAAAATTATTATATTGATTTCATTTTCGGTTTTAGTCAAAAATTTTTTTGGCCGATTACGAACCTTGATTCTAATCAGCCTCGTTGCAAATCGTAATTTCTTGCAATTTATTGTAGCAATATTGACAGGGCGGAGCTTAATTCCAGTCAAATGAATAAAACCTTGTTGAATCATAAGTAAATTCAATTTTTATTTTTATTACTAGCCAAGCGAAATCCACGTTAAATTGCATAGTTGCCAGTTACTTGAAATATAAGTTTTTGAATAGTTTACTTAAAGGACCTCGCACATTTCTTATGTAAATTAACGTAGAGTCAAATTGGCTGATGAATTTTTAATATGTTGTAGATTTCGATTTTCTGATCAAAAGCTCTCAGCCCCAACTCGATCGTATGTCTAGTATTCGAAATACAACTATAAATTCTTGTAAAATTCTGAATCTTGTCGAACTTTTAATTTATTGATGGGGTGTTAGAGGTGAAAGAAGCAATTTCCGAAAGTTTTTCAAATAAAATTTTTTGATCAGGAAGACACATACTTTATGTAAAAAATGTTATAGCCAATTTGACCAAATATTATTTTCACTTGTTATTTTTATGCAGATTTCCCGGCGCCTTCGCCAACATTTTTCAAACTTTAATTTTTTCTACCCTTTTTTTATTAAAACAACAAATGTTTTTAGTGCGAAATATTATAAAGGGCTATTAGAAAGAATCATATAAAATGTATGAAAACAATTATGAATTCGAAATTATTTAAATTGTACAAAAGGTCATTATTGTACATTTCTTGAGCTGTATCTCGGAAACTAGTTGTAGGATCGAGTTGAGCCCATGAGAGCTTTTAATCAGAAAGTCGAAATCTACAACTTATTATAAATTCAGCCAATTTGACTGTACGCCAATTTACAGAATTGTGCGGGGTCCTTTGTATGAAAGCTACATAACAATACATAATATACTTACAAAAAATGTTCGGACCCCCCCCGAATAAAAATCCTATGGGGAGAAAGCGTAAAAGGGAGTGAGCGAGGAGCGAATTGACCCTTTAAAACGGGAGGTGAGATGTAGAGGGAATATCATTTTTTACTGCTAAGGTAAGGAGCAGAGAGTAGGATGGGGGTGGGACGGCAGCAAGTTTCCGGTAGACCCTAGGCGACAGAAGTATAAATCCGCCACTGACTGCTAGATAGGAGAATTTTATTTATTTTTATCTGTAAATATTTTATCTGTCATGATTTTGAAAACTAATTGCACAACTTCATTTTCTATGAAAACTTTTTAAAAATCATTTTGATTGAAATGCCTGCTTGAGCTTAAAAGTATTTTTATACCCTTCTGAGGAGAACATAGCAAGGGCTAAGCGTGTAGAAGAGATAAAATTATAGATTATTACAACATTTAAAGAATCGCAACGATGTATGCAAAACCGCTACCAAAGGAATCACTACTTCCACATCCAGATTTCCTACCCAAGTCTCTTACAACGAAAAAAAAATTGATACTATATTTGCACTCCACTATGTGGAAATGGTTCATAGAACTTTCGTAATGTAATATTTTAGATCGTCTACCCCAGAAACCCATAAAACGATATGCCACATCGGTCGTGGAGGTGGCTGATGCCAAAAAAATTTTGGGGTCTTTGGTTCTTGTACACTTACAATTATATTTTTTATCCCCTTTAACAATGGGGTGGTAATAAGGCGATAGTGGGGTGGCAGATACCAAACAATGTTGAGACCTTCTCTTCTAATACATATACTAAATCCTAATTTTATGAACTTTTACTTGCTTACTTTACCTATTTACCCTCCATTTGCCCCCCAACCCTTTAATGGAATAAGATCAAAATATAAACTAGTTGCAGATCTCGTTACAATACTTAAGTATACCAAATTTCAAGTCAATATCATAAACGGTTCCAGAGTAATCGTGCGTACAAAAAAGTTGCAGACAGACAGAACGACAGGCAGAATTCTTTTTCTAAAACTTAAAATCCTGAGGTTTTATGACATTCTAAGCCTATCTGAACAAAAAAATTCAAAATTTCTTTTACGATTAGTATACTTCCACTCCACTACGTGGATGTGGAAGTAAATAGTATTGTTTTTGATATGACTGAAAAATAAATGAATGTTAATGAACGTGTTACCACTTTTGTAAAATATACTGCGAAGTGTTTTTTTAATTTTATAGTATAGTAACGACAAAAAAATTTTTAAAAATTTTTATTGTCCAAATAGGCTTAAAATGTCATGAAACGTCGGGATTTTAAGTTTGAGCGAACAAATTTTTCTGTCTGTCTGTCGGTCTGTCTGTCTGTCGGTCTGTCGGTCTGTCGGTCTGTCGGTCTGTCGGTCTGTCTGTCTGTAACTTTTTTTTGTGCGCACGTTTACTCTGGAACCGTTTGAGATATTGACTTGAAATTTGGTACACATATGTACTTTAACGAGATCTAGAACTAGATTATATTTTCATCTTGTTCCGTCGAAGAGTTGGGGTGTAAATTGGGGTAAATTTGGAGTAAATGGGTAAATCAAGCAGGTAAGAGTCCACGAAATTGGTATTTAGTACATACAAGAGAAGCTAAGGTCTCAAAAAAAAATTTTGTCATTAGCCACCCCCATTACCACCCCCCACCCCCTTATTAAAGGGGATGAAAAAAAATTGTGATTTAGTGTATGTACAGGAACCAGAAACCTCAAAATATTTTTACTCCATCCACCTCCCCACTACCACCCCCCTATCACCACCCCCACCCCACCACCGATGTGGGGTATCGTTTTATGGGTTTTTGGGGTAGAAGATTTCAAATATTATATTATTAAAGTTCCATAAACAATCATTTTCATATACAAAGTTTTTTCGTTGTGAGTGACATGGATAGAGAATCTGGATGTGGAAGTAGTGATTCCTTGGGCAGCGGTTTTTAATACTGTAAGCGAGTAAATTGTAGCTAATTGAATAGGATTTTTTTCAGTTTTGAGCATTTTTTGCGTTACATTTTAAATGTGCCATTTCTTAAAGGGATTTTGATCATACCAGCTTTTAATTCATTATGTCTCAGAAAATATGCATTCTGTGTAATTAATATTTTAGACATCGATAAAACGCAGCTTTTTCCGTTCGGTGAAATGTTTTTATAAATCTTTATTATATTTCGGAGCTATTGTGAAAAACGTTACTTCATGCTTATTCAGTTGGTTAAAATACCATTGAAAAGTTCTTCTATATATTTATTTTTGGCAAATCTTTAAAAGTATTTAACGTGAGTTATTTAAATTTCAGCGAGTGGGGACCAAGTTTATTCATTATCTATTGACCCCCCCCCCCCCCTTACTTCTGTTATTATTGGAAATTAAAAAAAGTTTCGTATAAAAGTTATGGGGTTGTATACCGGGTGGCTCAGTCGATAGGGACACTCTTGTAACTTTGTATTATTTGATTTATTTCAAATTTAGTGTAGTGATATGGGATAAAATTTCCAATTATATGGTAAAAGAACCAAAATGGCCGACTTCCGGTTTCGATGCAATTTACATGAAAATCAGATTTTCAAACGGAACAACCCGTATATTTTTGCATATTTGGATCCTGCTGACCAAAATACATATAATCTGACCCTCAAATATTATTTTGATTTTCAAAAAATATTTTTAAAAAAATACTATTATTATTATTTATTTAATTACAAATTTAATTATAAATTTAGTACAAAGAGAAGGTAGACATTATGCATATCATATTTTTTGTAATTTAAAGATCTAATTAAATAACAGGTTGTCCTATTCCATAGAAGTTCCATTTTAAAAAAAATAGTTTTCATTGAAAAACCAATATCGTTGAACTTAATGAAGAATAAATCATGTTTAACGTTCGTATCTGAAGAGATAATATTTTAAAAGTACTTTCAGACTGATTTTTAACGATTTTGGCAAAATCGCAGTCGTCTATGATTAAAACTAAAAAATAAAAAAAATCTATATTTTTTGAAAATTAAAATAATATTTGAGGGTCAGATCATATGTATTTTGGCCAGCAGCATGCAAATATGCCAAAATATACAGGTTGTACCGTTTAAAATTTTGATTTTCATGTCAATTACATCGAAACCGGAAGTCGGCCATTTTGGTTCTTTACATCATATTATTGAAAACTTCATCCCATATCACCACACCAAGTTTGAAAAAAAATCATTTGCCCGTTCAAGAGTTACAAGAGTGTCCCTAACGGCTGAGCCACCCGGTATATGCATTTTTTTAAATGCAATTAAAAAACAAATGCTTGTCTAGGTCACGTGATATAACAAAGAAGGTTGTTTTTTAAGTGGAAAAAACCTGTATGTTTTTACATATTCTTTTAGATCTTTTTTCCCTGACTTCAAATAATAAGGGTTGATAGGTCTAGCTATAATATTTCTTGACATATCGGACATCAAATGTTTATTATATTATAAGAATAGAATCCTGAGTTGAACAATATTTTATAAGTATTTTATGGTTATAATTCACTTTGTCCTTTAAATATCCCCACAAAAATGCATCCAAAGGTGTTAAATCAGGGCTGTTTGGTGGATTTTTTGATTATTTTATTTTATTTTTATTTTATATATTTGAAATCAGGGAAAATAAATCTAAAAGAATATGTAAGAACATAAAGGATTCTCCATTTAAAAAACAACCTTCATTGTTATATCACGTGACCTATGCAAGCAATTGTTTTTAAAATTGCATTTAGAAAATATGTATTTACAACCCTACAACTTTTATACGAAACTTTTATTTTATTTCCACTAATAACAGAAATAAAGGGGGGGTCAATATATAATGAATACAATAGACACATATTGAACATATATTTTTTCCAATTTTTCAGCTCCTCCGTGTTTGAGATATACAGAATCGGAAAGTGTTGGTTTTGGTATGGCAATAAGAGCAAGCAAGAGCGAAGGTTGCAATCATGTACATGCTTCTCTTGATGGGCGTGTCACTCTTTACCTCTGCTAGAGTACCTTTATTGCGGGCGGTCGATTAAATCGTTGAAACTACTCAATACCAAAACCAACACTTTCCAATTCTGTATATTAGCAGTTAAACTGAGGATCTGCTGCGTCGGTGACTCAGGATTTAATGCATTAGCGTACAACGCTAAACTTATTACATTTCTATGACCATCAAATTGTTATGAACAACGATTTTTTATTTTTCAAAAATTAATTCGGATCTTAAACTACATTTCACTCGTAATAATAAAGTTTCCTCGGACTTTTCCAATGCTGCTACTGAAAAATCTATGTGATCTAGAATGAAAATTATTTTATCTTTGGCGCTTTTACGTATGGTAGTCAATTAATCATGTTTCAGCATATATGTGTCGAAACTTTCAAGCAGAATCAATGGTTTGAAATGGTTAGTTAAGGGATGAGAAATATAAAATACTGTATTTCCGATAAATTTCATAAGAACAGTGGAAAAGTGTATATGACTTCAGTTTCAGAGTTGCATAGGCCACTTTTTTGCATATTTTGAGGATCTCGGTCTCCGATTCAACATCAAGATGTATGAAAACCTGGGGAAATCAAAATGGCGGAGAGTGGACGTTAATTTGTCAATAAATTACTAAAGAGATTTCTCTGCAAACATTATTTTGGAGTAAACAAGTTTTGTCTGGTAATATAAAAACGTCACTTTCCCTATAAATGACTGTAGTCACGTAGATGCACTTATTCTAGAAAGATTGTATCGATATGACAAGAAAAAGTTTGAAGTGCATATAAGTAGGGTCCATATGAAATATCACTTAAACAAAATAATTAGTTTTTCATTTTGTACATAGTCATTTTTTAATAAAAAATTATTTATATTTAAGAATAAATTTAAAGAAGATATTCTCTTTTAAATATGTAATTAGGTAGTTTGGATCACTCATATGTCGACTGTTTTCAGAGATCAAGTTTATCTAACAGATAATCCGCATGAGAACAATATTTTGAAGTTTTCATGAGAGGAGTGAAATATATCTTATTTGCAATTTTATCTGGTGTTTAGATATATTATCAATATTGATATGTCTTTCGCTTGCAATATTCTTTAATGTCCATCAAAGGTTTAACCGTTATGTTTTAAAGAAAATTATTTTTTGTTTGTTATCTATAAAAAAATAAAAAGGAGAATCTATTTATGACAGTATTAATTTCATATATCTGCATTATTTTTCTTTTCCATATCTCTAGCTTTAAAACTAAAATGACACGTACCCCCCCAGAAGTGTGAAATATGCCGTGTTAAGGTGGCCATGCCCAAGAAAGAAACATCCATAACAAGAGTATTACTATGAATTTTCTTCCGGTGCCCCCCCCCAGAAGTCAATCCTGTATCCGCCCCTGAAACCAACTGAAAATTCTGGGGTTTTCTAGGTCGCTAATTATGATTTTGAAGCGAAAATTGGATAACTCAAAATTGGCGGCTATAAAGCATAAAAACGCGATATACTTTTTAATATATTATTTAATATATTTTTAAGGCAATTGCTTTAATTTAATATGTAATTTTTAAAATTGAAACTAATGGTCTTAAAATAGTAAATATTTAGTATACAATTTAAATTTTGCTTATATATAAAAATATGAATTTAATTAAACACTATTCTTTAAAATTATTTTTTTTCATTTGAGTTGTTTATAAATGAAAATATTGCTCCTCTTGTTCTTCATCTTCATTTCTTTCTTCTTCTTGAACATCGTCGATTTCATTATCGTCAAATAATCTATTCAACATATTATTGAGACAAATCTTATATTTTTAAAATTCGTATGCTTTTTGAACTAATTAACTGTAAAATTAATTCAGTAACGGGTAATTAAATTACATCTATTTAAAATATTTTTACTATAAAAATTTTGAGTGATTTACCCAAATATTTTTAAAAATAGTTGCTTTATTTAAAATTCTCCTTCACCCCCAATTGGGGTGAAGGAGAATTACTCATCAATCGTATATTTAGGTTGCATTCTAAACACTTTTTTATTCTTGTAATTTTTCTCAAAAATGTAAACTTAAGCCAGAAAACCTCATTTTTATACTTCATAGCCATTTCGGGTCAGTCATCTTGAATTTTCCAATTTTCAAAATTGTAATCAGCGAACACAAGATTCCTGGAGTATACATTTTCAGTCCGTTCTCTCAAACAGTTTCCGAGATAACAAATTAACAAATTTAATTAATGTGTTTAGTGCTTAAAATTGTTTGTTTATTAATAACAAAATGAAAAAAGTCCCAGCGGCCTGTTTTTTTTTTTTTTACCAATGTTCCTTAGACTTCAATAAACAATTTACGAAAAAAATTATGCCGATTAATCCTTTGCCAAAAAACTTCTCAGAAAATATCTATCTTGACGCAACTAATCATATATAAAGAAAATAAAGGAGCAAAGGAGAAGTCATTCGGCATTATAAAAATTTCGCACCCTCCCCCCCATAAGAACTGCTTAAAACCGGCCCTGATAATAATAATATCTTTAGTATCCGTAAAAACCTGTACATTGATAATATAAAATGGCATTGGAATCGTCATTGCACAATAAAGTAGTATACAGTAAAAAAAATTAAAATAATACTCACAATAATAACATTACAAAATAGCACAAATAAAATAAAAATAAATGATAAACTATGTCACATTTAAAATCACAGGGATAAGTTGTTTAAAAGTATGTTGACATTGATTGATTTACCAGTGTGCGGTAGGCATTGCTGCCACTCCCAAGTTATACAGCTGGGCCTGCTACGTCCACGCTGGGTTGGACTAAGTTCATGCTTGTTGCCAGCAGCGAGAGCCATATAGCGCATGGTAAAGGAATATGGGATGGGAGGTGTAGGTATTTGTGAGATGCGTTACCGCATTATGTCGTGAGGGAGCGTTTAAGCCCCCTTTTTTGTATTTTTTTTTGTTCTGGGCTTCTGCCTATTCTGGGTCTTCTTGTGAGATATGTTGCCGCGTTGTGTCGCAGCTACCTGTGCTCCTATTTTTGTACTTCTGTTTCTAGAAGTCTTCTTCTTCTTCTTCTTCTTCTTCGGCATCTGATTCCTCCGTTTCTGATTCTGGTAGAGTATATATCGCTCCGATTTCTTTGTGAAATCCATTTTTTCCCCTCGCTTTTCTTTCCCAGTATGTTTGGTCCTTTCCCAGTTTGTTCATGATCCTCTCGATTGTTGTTTTCCACGTGTAACATGGTCTCCCAATTTTAAGTTTGCTGCTGTTCAGTGTTAGTGCTTTCTTCAGTAGGTGTGTTGGTTCCCTTCTTTGGACGTGTCCCCAGTACTTCATTGCGTACATTTCTATCCTTTTTGTGATTGTCTTCCCTTCTAGTAGTGTTGATGTTTTATGTCGTTGTTTTTGCCCTGTTGTTTTTCTAAGTAATTGGATGATGTTTTTTCCAGCTCTTCTCAAACTTCTTCGGTTGGCTTTTGAAAACGTACTCTTCGCCGGTTTACTAAATTTTTTATATAATTGCTACACATTATATAGGGTACTCTTCGCAGTTTTTTGTAAATAATGTTAGTTTTAAACATTTTTAATTTTATAGAACGAACTTAGTTGGTGAAAAACTCAGTGCAAAATAAAGTCAAAATAAAAAAACCGTACCATACCATGTGGGTTTCGAACCTAGGACCCTTGGATTCCGAGTCAAAAGCATAAGAACCACCTAACACGTAAAAAAATGTAAAAAATGTAAATTTTTACAAAAATATGAAATTAAAAAAAAATTCTCAAATTTAAATCATTAATAACATTTTTATTTACTGATCGATTTTGTTCAAAAATAGGGTTCTTCCCCTAGCTAACACTAACTCGTGTCCAAATTTCAGTACAATCGAATTTGTCTTTCTTAAGTTATCGTGCTTACAAGAAACGTGACGGACGGACGGACAGACGGACATTTTGAAAGTTGTTCAGAATTCGTTAACTAACACAATGATATGAACATTTTTTCTCTACGAGCGATATTTACGATTTTAGAAATGTGCCGTTCAAATACAATATACTCTTCGTTTTTGCGAAGAGTGTAATAAAGAAAAAATTAAATTAAAAAAATCGGGTGCATAAAAAAGTTACAGACAGATAGACAGAAATTACTTTTTGCTTAAACTTGAAATACCTATCGACGTGTCACGGCAATCTAAGCTCATTTGAACAAAAAAATCAATTTTTTTCGCGATTGCTATACTTCCATGATGTGGAAGTAAAATGGTTCGTATAGCTCAAACTGTTGACTTTATTTGGAAAACGCCAGTACGTTAATGTGAATAAGGCGTTAAGAAATACGGAAACACTTTCTATGCCTAGAGCAATAACTTTGTATTCGATTTTATTGGTACCGATTAGAGTTTATAGTAATATTACTTATATCAGACGGTAATTATATTTGATAAAATTAACAAATTGCATATATAACAAACTTTGAACTTTCACAAACCAATCTAATATTTTGACTGATAAAATTGAGATTACCTATAATGAAATTAATAATCAATACTTCATTAATTTTTTAGCGTTATTTGTTTTTTATGATAATTGATGACACATTTGAATTTAAACCCTAACTTAAGAAGTGCCAAAAGGGGCAAATTACTATTATTTCTGTAATTCCCTGAGTTATGTCTATATCTGATCTGATATCTGATATCCCTGAGAAGCATACAAAGACAAATCAGCTAAAACCCATTTGCTGAGGCTAAAAACACGTTTTCTACTACCACTTGTCCTAATCATATAGATACGTAATATTGTTGATATTAGTAATGGGTATACCCAAATGCCAAAGAGAATAAAAGCTTTGTAAATAATAGTTAAAAAACTGGCACAGGCACCAATATAAAGTTTGAGAATATTTTAATAGGAATTTATGAAATTGAAACTACCGCCTCATTTTATTTCACTAAGTTTACCCACTAAGAATCCTTTTCCATGATGCTACAAACAAACACTCCTAATTAAAAATATAAAAAATACTATCAAGTATGCTGTGGAAATTGAATAAAACTAGAATGAAAACACTAATTTTGTTAACAAAACAACTGCAAAAACAAAAGTTCTCCGTCCGAAATGATTTATTTTAACAATAGAGAAACATCCTGAAAAGGTAGTAAATCCTTCTTGTAAACATTTTCTCGCTCGGTCAATAATGTTTGGCATATTTCGCAACATAGCAGGAGTCATATACTTACAAAGACTTATTTTGAATCTAGTTTTATTCTATTTCAATATTATTCACCAAAGAACTTTTGTGTATTTGGGTTAATATCAAACGGATTTGAATTTATAAATGAATTTGTCGTAAAAATTAGTATATAACTACTGAACGTCTAAAAAGTATTATTATGGTTGGTCATAAGTACCAAACTAATTCGAAAAATCTCATGTTTACATTTTTCTTATCATTTTGGTCCATCAGATAAAAAATAAAAATGGCCCTAAGCCCCTAAAAGAAATCGAATGGACTCATAAAATTTTTAAAACAGTTCAATCGTGCTTAAAATCGTCTCAGAAAGCAAAACATGCACAAACATACAGAGTGCTCCATTTAAAAGTTCAAAGTTTAGGTCATCTGCGATGAAAAACTGTCAAAATGATGAAAAAAATTGCCATTTTTGGTACATGTTACTCCCGACAAATTTGAGTCTCATACTCATAATTATCGAAGAAATATCGAGAAACAGACATAGCTTTGAAATATGGGGAAAGCGGGAAATCACCATTTAAAAAAATATTAAAAACATAATATTTTCATAGAGAATGGCGATTTTCAACAGCAGTGCTCTTCCTTATAACCATATCAGTTTAATATCCACCAGGAACTGCATCGATTGATATAGGCAAAAGTACGCACCAGAAAATTTTGAAAATTTAGGGAGCTACTAATGGTAGTGTGGTCAAACCAACTAAAATAATTACAGGCATCTGGCACTTCCGGTTATACCGGAAGTCTATACCAACTTGTTTATTTTAAATGGAACACACTATATATTTTAGGGTTTTCGAAAAGAGCATAAAATTCTGAGTCAAAAACATGTAGAATACCCTATGCCTAAACCCAGCCGTTTTAGAGATATTTGACTTTTAAAAAAAATTTGTAATGGTTTACAATAACCTTTATAAGTTTCTTCGTGTAAAAGATACTCTTGGCATGTAGAAAGAACGCATGGAGAACTGCACTCTGCAGTTGAATTACATTCAATAATAGTATACCAAGTGTTCCATTTTTGACGTTAGATTTTGTAAACTTCAGACAGCGAAAACTTTTTTAAGTTAAATGGAATATTCAATATATTTTTACATTAAATTATGTAAAATTAAATTCCTTTTTTCTGATATAAGCATTGTGGCCTGTGGGGGTTTAAGTTACAACTTTTTAAAATATTTGCGATTTTCTGAGAAATTCAAGAATTGTTAGTAAAAATTTTAACAAATTAGCCATGATTAGAAACAATCTTATGTCAAAAAATTCCACCGCGTTTAAGTTACACCCACGAAGACTTTTTGAATTTGTTTATTATTTATGGAGAATGTGATAAAGTAATATCAAAAACTTGTAGTACATTTGTTACTAGATATCCACAAAAACGGAAAACAACACTAAACACTGTAACATGCCTATTAATTGGATTGTGCACTTTGCATAAACTAAAATAGCTAATATAAAATCGTCTAAAAACATGATTCCATTTTAATTTAATAATTGTTCAAAATTCCGCCCTCGAACCTCCTCACATTTTCGCACCTTCGGATTAGTTCTTCATGGATATCTCTTCTAATTGAATCCTGTGATAAGTTTTGAAATGCATTCCTTACTCTCTGCCATGGGCGCAGCCAGGGGGGGAGCCATGGGGCCCGGGCCCCCTCCAAACCGTCTTCCATGATCCCAAAAATTAAGAAGCAGTACAAAGCAGTATCTAAATTATCCCTCGAAATAAATATTTTGTAATTAATGCCAATATTATCTAATAGAGGAATCTACATACACCGTTTTCAACCATTTTCTGAAAAATTTTCCTCATCCTTTGGGGAAGCCGGTTCTATTGCCCCCCCTCAGATGAATTTTCTGGCTGCGCTACTGCTCTCTGCATATAATTTTCAATAGTTATGTTAATGGGCTCTCATAAATTTTATTTTTCATAGTTCTCCAAATAAAATAATCTAGAATTGATAAATCGGGCGAGCGAGGAGGCCATAGGAAAGGTCCATTATTGGCGATCCATTGATCGTAAAAAGTTTCTTGTAGAAAATTATTTATGAAATACGCGTTATGTGGGGGAGCATCGTCGTGCTCATAAAAATGTTTCTATGTTCGGCGAAAGGTAAATTTTCTAAACAGTTATATATATACCACTCTATCGTTTCTTATGGCATAGTAAACATTAAACTGCCCACTTTCTTGAAAATTTCGTTTCCTGAACACATGAGGATTCGAGTCACTCCAATAATCCATTTTTGGTAAAAGCTTCATCTGATCATACATTTCCCAAATAAGAATCGTCGCCTAGAGACTTTATTAGAATAAATTCACAAAAATTGTCTCTTCTTAGGAAATCTGTTTCTTTTAATCGTTGAACGAATACGCGTGAAATTTATGTTTAATTAAGATTCTGCGAACTGAATCCTTGCATAGTCCCGATTTCAGAGCATCATTGGAAATGCATGAAAATATCCCAATTGCTATTTCTACGTTTTCGTCATCAACAATATAGGCTTCCGCTTTTGAATTCTTGCCTTGATAGAGCCATAATTTTTAAAATTATCCAGTATGCGTTGCACCAGGGTTTGGTGACGGTTTCCGTTTTTGTGGATATCAAGTAGCAAATGTACTACAAGTGCTTAATATTACTTTATCACATTCTCCATAAATAATAAACAAATTCAAAAAGTCTTCTTGGGTGTAATTTAAACGCGGTGGCATTTTTTGACATAAGAGAATGACTGACATTACTGATTGTTTCTATCATGGCAAATTTGATAAAATTTTTACTAACAATTCTTGAATTTCTAAGAAAATCGCAAATATTTCAAAAAGTTGTGACTTAAACCCCCCACAATACTTACATCAGAAAAAAAGGAATTTAATTTTACATAAATTGATGTAAAACAAGTTTTCGCGCTTTGAAGTTTACAAAATGTAACGTCAAAAATGGAACATTTATTGAATGTAATTCAATTGTAGAGTGCAGCTCTCCTTGCGTTTTTTCTACATGCCAAAGAGCAAATGAGTATCTTTTACACGAAGAAAGTTATAAAGGTTATTGTAAACCATTACAAATTTTCTTTTAAAATGTCAAATATCTCTGAAACGGCTGGGTTTAGGCATAGAGTATGTTTTTGACTCAGAATTTTATGCTCTTTTCGAAAACCCTAAAATATATATGGTGTTCCATTTATAATAAGCAAGTTGGTATCGACTTCCGGTAAGTGCCAGATGCTTGTAATTATTTTAGTTGGATTTGCCACACTGCCATTAGTAGCTCGTTAAATTTTCAAAATTTTCTGGTGTGTACTTTTCCCTATATCGATCGATGCAGTTCCTGTATAATTTAATTATTATTGTAATATAAACTATAGGAACGTAAAAACTTAAAATAAGTATAATTCTTTTCATTATTAAATAACAGGTTTTCGACGTGTTCTCTGAACTCAGGTAAACTCTATACAGATTTAATATTAAAGGGCAGTTTGATATATATTTTTACCTCTGACACCAAAACACTTGAATACTGTTACTAGAGTCTCGTTTTGCTAACCATGTTTTCATCGTCTGGAGGCGATTAAAACTGGTTGAGTTTTAATGATAATAATAATACCTAATAATAAATAAGCAGGAGGGGCTAACCGTCATCCATCTAGCCTTTGGTGAGTAGCGCCACCACTTACTCCAGCTGGGGTGCGCTAGGGCTGGCGGTTCGCAGCCGGTTCGCAGCCCTAGCGCATCCGGGAGGGGACAAAATAATAATAATAATGATAATACCTTTGTTGTCCTTTCAGACAGTACAGACATGTATAGGAATCGTCACATTTTGGCATGAGGCCTTTCATTCTTGTATACACACTAAATCAGAATTTTATGTTTTTCACTCCCTTTAATAATTGGGTGGGGGTGGCTAATGCCAAGAAATTTTTTGAGACCTTAGCTTCTCTTATATATGCTAAATACCAATTTTATGGATTCTTACTTGCTTGATTTACCTATTTACTCCCAATTTATCCCTCAACTCTTCAACGAAATAAGATCAAAGTATAACCTAGTTCCACATCTCGTTAAAATACATGCGTGTACCAAATTTCAAGTCAATATCTTAAACGGTTCCAGAGTAATCGTGCGCACAAAAAAAGTTACAGACAGACATACCGACCGAGAACGACAGACAGAAACTTTTTTTTTGCTCAAACTTAAAATCTCGACGTTTCATTCTAAGCCTCTATTTGAACAATAAAAATTATTATTTTTTGCGTTGCTATACTTCCACTGAATGTGGAAGTAATAAGATAATTGTTTAAAACATGTCATGAAATGCTGACAGGTTTTCTAAATGTGTACAACAAAATTCAATGCTTACCATAGGCGTAATTCGGGAGGGGGCAAGGGTATGCAACTGCCCACTCAATATTTTGAAAGAGCATTAAATTGTTTAAGGCAGATATGGCGAATTCCGAAATTCTTCCGGAAAAAATAATAAGTATGACAATTACGCCAATCAAGTCAAAGGTTTTTAATACAATTAAGCAAAATCCCTGCCTACCCAATAAAAATGCTGAAATTACGCCAATGATGCTTACCATATTTAATATTTAAATTTTATACGTGATTAAAACTACAAGATTTCGTCTGGATGATGTCTGCACAGCAGATTACAGTTTTATGGAATTAGATAGGTGCCTAGAACTTTTCACACTGTATAAGAGATGGCGCCACTTATGGGAGTGTTCAAGATTTGTAGTCTACAAATCTTGCAGACCAATAGCCTTTCATGTATACCTCGAACAAGAGAATATACAGTGACATAGAGACAAGAAATATGTTATTATTATTATTTTATTATTATTAGTCATCTTCACACACTAAAGCAACATGTGTACCTTGATGTTCACCGTGAGACCAGAGCCATCTTCCGTCTGCTTCTTTTCTTCCACTTTTACTGATATACTGAAAACGAGTGTTTACTAAGATTTGTAGAGTGTCTACTCCTTGTTTCTATTGTAAAACATAAGACTTTAGGCAACACAAATAACGTGAAGGCGTAAATTAGGTTGCGCACTTTCCAGGTACAGAAATCTGTTAAATCTCGTCAAGGTTTGTATCTACCAATCTTGAAATTTCGTTATAATAATTTCAGCTATAGGCAACACAAATAACGTGTAGTCATATGTTGAGATAACTTGCGTTTAGCTGGAATTTGGCTTTGGAATCCCGAAGCCTTTTATTCCAAATAATTTTACTACTATAACGTTACCGTAACGAAATTAAACAATCAAATCGCTGTAACCGCTATTTAGATTTCTGGTCAGCTACAATATGCCTTCTAGAGCTCTCGCAACAGCTCAATAGCAGCTGGAAAAAATTGTAAAGATTCTTGGTTATAATACTTCAAGGCTAAAAAAATGCGATTTCGCAGCTGAACCAGGCCTGTAGCTAGGGGGGGGGGGCAGGACGGGCGTAGCCCGTTCTGGAATAATTTTCGCTCGATCTACGGCGACCGCAAGGGGGGGCAATTTCAACTGCCTTCCCAATATTTTGTTTCCCCCCTCCCCGCTCATTAAACATTTTTTCGAACTGAAAATGATTTTTTTTGGATTTCTCTCCCCCTCGCTCATCAAAAAGTTGTTCGGACGACAAAAAATTTTTTTTTGGATTTTTTCTCAAAAATTTTTTTTTTTTTACAGGCCCCCCTGAAAAATTGTTTGCCCGCCCTTAAAGCACTTTCTAGCTACAGGCCTGAGCTAAACCATATATTTTGTACATTTGTGGCTGCGAATTGGCTTTAACAGTTGCAGATAACAGAGAATTTACTGTCAATGTTATGCTTAAAATATTTCTTTATGTCATTCGCCTCTTTCGTTTCCACAATTTTAAACATTAATGTACAAAGCAAACGGATATAGTTACTTAACAGCTGTTATTTGATTTTTTTTTTACATATATGGGCTTGCTGCATTTATCGGTCATATTTCCTGTAAACGAGGAGCTTTTAAATTTTTTTTTTTTTAGATATAGTGCTCGATGAGCTTTATCTGACTGTTTTGCAAAATTTTCATATTTTCAAGGCCTATTACGCTCCTCTAAATGGGTCGAAATTTCGAGATAGACTATTCGGCAATTTGGACTGCGTATTTGATTCACAGTTCTTTCAAATACATCTATACAAAATTTTAGGTAGATACCTTTGTTATTCAATAGCCAAATTTAAAATTTCTCACTTTTCGACTGGCTCTGTATAATCGATTAGGTTTACTAAAAAAGGTAAAGTAGTCATTCGACTTAAAGAATATCAAATACTAAATGAGGAAGAAAAAACAAAAGTTATTCTTTAAATAAATAGTGCTTCTATCCTTCTATACATTATTCGGTTCCTGTACGTAGGTGTCTTAATGAAAATTTTTCAAACAAATGGATTAGACGAATTAGTTTTTCTTTTTCTTCCTCATTTAGCATCTGATGTTGGTCACTAAAAAAGGAAGAAAAAAGAAAAGCTAATCCGTCCAATCCATTTGTTTGAAAAATGTTCATTAAGGCACCTACGACCTACGTACAGCAACCGAATAATGTATAGAAGCACTATTTATTTAAAGAGCAACTTTTATTTTTTCTTCCCCATTTGGTGTCTGATGTTCCTTAAGTCGAATGACTACCTTACCTTTTTAGTGCACCTAACCAAGTTTTATACTGGGCCAATCGAAATTTTAAAGGCTATTGAATAACAAACACCCTATATGAGGAATCGAGTTAAAATTTTGTATAGAGGTATTTGAGACCACTGCAAATCGAACACGCTATCCAATTTGCCGATAAAAAATTGCCTAATAGTCGATCTCGAAATTTCGACCCATTTGAGGGGCTTAGTAGGTCTTGAAAATATGAAAATTACAAATTTTTCAAGACAGTCAAATAAAACTCATCGAGCATTATATCCCAAAAAATTTTTTTTTAAATCGGCCAACACATTCCAAAATAATGGGGTATTGCGGTATTAAATAGCACACCCTGTATATGGCGGTCTTGTTATATTATAACAAGTTCATTTAAATAATATCCAGTAACTTTTTTATTTAATTTTTATTTGAATCTATACATATGAACAAGTAATAAGGTAATTATACAAACTAGAAATACTGACAAACGAACTTAAAGATATTATTTAAAAAATATAACCATTTATTTTAAACAATAAAAAAACTATACAAGGCTAGATTAGAGAGATTACTCTCTATACAAGGCTATGCTAATTATGCTTCAGAATTGGATTCTTGATAGCATTATCATATCCGTGGTACTCAATCTGATCGACGACATATTTCCTATGTACTCTACATTCTGTTCCACATTTCTGAGATCCACATTTGGGGCAGTCAAAAAAGCACCCCACACATTCTTCATTTAAACAGTCGCATAAATCCGTAAGAGATGTGATGTGTACTCCATTCTCATCATATAAAGCTCCTAGAGGTCTACGGATATTGCTGGGCGGGTTAATTTTTCTGTTCAGCTTACGTTTCTCACGGATGCTTGTCTCCGGGTTGAAATTTGCCATAAAACCATCTGAAGTAGCACGTAGGGCCTTAGCCGCATTTCTAGCCGCCTGTCTTCTAGTAACATAGCTCTGGGTGGGCTGAGAAGCTGTCGATTTCCTAGCCGTACGATGTTCCCTCTCGCGGAATGTACGAGGTTCAGGATCGGGGTTGTACTCATCCTCGCTGCTTTCGGTCGTGTCTGAACTCATTCTTTCAGTGGTCTTCTAAGATCTGTAAAAAAAAATATACATATACAGGATGTCCATTAAAGAATGAGCCATACCTCAACAGTAAGTTCCTTGAGTAAAAATATGTCGTTTTAGCTAAACATGTTTGCTTCCTTAAAAAGTTATGGGGTGCCAAAAGCAAATTTATTTTTTGTTAAGAAGGAAATCGACAGCTTCTCACTATTTACGCGACTTGATCCAAATTTGGTATTTAGGGGTTTTTTGGAATGCTAAGAATAGTCTTGTTAATAATAGATGAGAACGCTGAGAACGTCTAATTTTTGTTTTGTTCTGGTCATTATTTTTGAGGATAAACTTTCTAGTAAAGTAATATATATTTTTTATTGCAGTATTCAATTCTACATAAAAAGGTACACTTGTTTTATATCTGTAAAATTCACCGTTTTTGAGAAACATGTATTTCAATTTCTTGCAGCATAATGTACCCAATTATGTTAATTATTTTTACTCAAGCAACTTACTGTTGAGGTATGACCTATTCTTTAATGGACACCCTGTATAGATGATATGGCAGGACAACAACAAGCATCTACATACAATGAGGTGAAAGGACAATTATATTTGGTGGTTATTTAGTGCACGCCCCCCCCCCCCCCCCCCCCCAAGCCATCTTACATGAACCAAAAAATAAAGAAGTATAATCTCTATCAGAACAAAGCAATCCAAATTATCCCATGAAATAAATATTTTGTCATTAATGCCAATATTATCTAGTAGAGGAATTTATACACATCCGATTGCATTCTCACATTCAAAATGCAAGTAGAATCGCACTGCAGGAGTGTAGGCATCAGGTCTCATCTAATAATAATTACCATTGCGTATCACGTGATCGCATGCAATGCCCATTACAAATTACGACTTAATTGTGTAAACAATCAGTTTGCTTTAGACACTGTATTGTGGTGGATCTCGTGTGTGGTGTGTCCCATTCGTTTCGCTTTGCATTTTTAGAATTTTAATTAGAACCGATAGAAAGTATCAGAGGTAAGTTAGTTAGTAGTAAACCAATAAGTAATATAAAGTCCTCATTTGTTTTATAATATTATTTTTGTTTTGTTTTACAGACATAGAAAACCAAAGTTCAGTTCGAATATTTTACTAATTTTTTTAAAGAAACGGAAACCTAATGACGAAAACAAAGAGTGTGTGACTGAACACCAGAATACATAACAAATCTGTGTATCAGAGAATATACAAGTTCAAGTGGCTATGATCGATGAACCATACGATATAGCTAATTTTGTTTACCAATTTATAGAAAGTGATGAACGAAAAATTCATATATATATATATATATATATATGGTACCCAATGATAATTTTCTATTTCCTCTAGATGATCATCATGAAACACATAGACATAAATTTAGCTATTCTTGGTTAAGAAAATTTTCATGGCTTGCTTATTCAAAAAAGCTTGATGGCGCCTTCTGCAAATACTGCGTTATTCGCAAGTCAGTTCACCGGACAAAGCAGTAGTCAAAGTTTAGGGAGTTTATGCAATGATCCTTTCAAGACATGGAAAAGGGCAATGGAAAAATTTTCACATCATGAATCGACAAATTATCACAAGTTTTCTATTCCATGTGCTGATAATCTTCAGAAAAATCTGAAAAACCAAAAACCAGATTTTGGATGCTGCATCAATTAAAATCACTCAAAACAATCGCCAAAAATTGGTACCTATACTAAAAACTGTGATATTTTGTGGAAGAACACGAGGCCACAGGGATTCCGGGACTCTGGACCTTTTTTTTTTCTTCCTTATGGGTTGCGGTCTCGAAGCCCCGCTGTACTGAAGCTTACGCTTATTGTACCCCATAGTCTCGTTATCCCATTAATCCCGTTCCTCTCCAAAAGGAGAGTATACGGTCAATGGGAGCTCTGGCTATTTCTTCCGGGGTTACGGTTAGTCCCCCGAAGTGTGAGAATCTCCCAGCCACTAAGGCTGGGCATTCACATAGTATGTGGTGAGGAGTTTCTTCATCCTCACCACACATCCTGCATTCTGGATACTCTGGACCTTCATGCCGAATTAAGTGAAGGTTTGAATCGGAGCGGGCGAGATGGCAATTTTAAAAATTTGCTAAAGTTTAGACTCGGTGACCAAATTCTAAAAGAACGTATGGAAACAGTAGGCACTAATGTAACTTACTTAAGCTGGGACATACAAAACCAAATTATAGAAGCATGCAATTATAACGCGTGTGTAGGTGACAAAAAAAAGTGCTCGCTATATCCGAACGCTCGCTATAAACGGTTTTTTAATGGATCCGGTTATAACGAATATACTCGTTATAAACAATTTTTATTGGGTCCTAATGTAACGAGTGCGCTCGTTACAACCAGTATGCGCGTCTCTATAGATATGTAGTCTTAAACGGTTACATATACATATAATATGTACGTGGATAACACGTACACATATGTATTCAAAAATATAGAAGTTTATGTATGTAAATATATATTTATTCAGTATGAAATAAAACAAAATCTGATTATGAGAATCTAACAAAAGTAAGTTTATAAAATTATGTAAAAATACATATATATGTACATACATACTCTTGCGTCGCAGTAATTTACTTAAAATAGTCAGTAATCTTTTTCTGAGTTGCAATATGGGCCCAGTTATGGGTATGTTTTGAATTCTTTTCTGCTTAAACCACTCAAGCAATGCCTGATCAACTTGCTTTTTCGCTGGTTTCCGGATTCGTTTTAACTTTGAAATGTTTGAATTTAAAGATCCTCTAATTTTATCCCGGCTTTTCCAGACAGTAGAAACAGTCGAACTGGATAATTTTTACACACGTCGGCATTAGATATGCCACTGGCAATAGCATCAATTATTTTTATTTTGTTCTCTAATGTAAGGGACTTTCTCTTACAAGACATGGCTGTTATATAAATCAACGAACATCGGCGATTGATGACAAATCACTGAGTAAATAGTAAAGACCTGACCGTCGTGCGTTGGCTAAATTATGTGCATAACTTCCTAAAAACATTACATCTACCTACTACTCATAATATAATAACGAGTCATGGCAAATTTGTTGGAATACTAGCAGGCACTGTTTCGATACAATGAAAGCACCGACATTTCATATCTACCGCCCTCAAAGCACCGACTACTATAAGTCGGTGTCCGTCAAATGGCAGTGTTCCAAGAACTTACTTCGTATGAACTAATATCACTCGTTATAAACAAAGTTAATTCTCCATTGAATCATCGAGTCCTCGTTGTAATTGCAGCCGCAGAGAATCTCCGTCATCCCTACAAAGGTGCTCGTCGTAAGTAAACATATTCAGCAACTTATTAGAAAAATATTACTCGTTATAACAAAAGCGCTTGTTATATCCGAACTGAAATTGTGTTGAGCTTAATGGATGAACGCTCGTTATAAGGTGTACTCGTTATAAGCGGGCCCGACTGTATTTTGAAAAAACTTGTAGCTGAGGTGAACTCAACAAAAGCTTTTGTTATGTTGGCGGACGAAACTGCAGACATTTCAAACAAGGAGCAATTAACTTTGTGCATAGGATACGTTCACAATATCATTTGCGAAAATCTTCTGCAGTTTATAGAAATAACAAGTATGACTGGTGCAGAGTTAGCTTCAAGCATTCTGGAATCCTTGGAGAAATTTGGAATAAACCTAAAATACCTTTGTGGTCAAGGATAAGATGGTGCTGCCGCAATGTCCGGCCACATAAAATGTGTGCAAACACTAATCTCAGAAAAATACCTGGCCGCTACATATGTGCATTATGCATCTCACAATCTAAACCTTTGTTTATCAAGTTCGTCCAATGTTTCTGAAATCCGTAACTGTTTAGGTGTAATAGAAAAATTCTATGCATTCTTCAACACACCTAAACGAGAGAAAGTGTTACTTCAGAAAATAGAAATATTGTTACCCGAGACCAAGAAGCTTACGCTCTCATTGACGTTATGACCATAACGTATATGCAGTATATTTGATAGGGACCAAGACCATAGGATTTCCACAAATTCTTCGACTGTCCACGAGGACAGTCTGTGAATTACTTTTTCCAGATGAGAGTTCCAGTTAAATAACTTATCTAATACCTAGTATTTCACTTCCACCGCTAACGGAATAGTTATAACTCATAAGAAAGGTGGTTCTAAGTTATCCTTCCTTTATCAAAGCAAGGCTTGCTGATAGTACCGGCAACTGCCAAGCAAGATTCATAACTTGCAAGTTGGGCAAAATTAGGATTGACACAAATATCACAAAATGCTAACGCCGTGTCTTTTTCCATCTTTAATTCAAGGACGTGGGGAGGTAGACAGACATATCGATGCTTACGAGATGTAAGATGTTGGTTACGAATTTTTTGGACGATCCATCTAATTCCCGATTCAGGGAAAATCAGATGGGACATTTGTAAACGTAAATATTCTCTGGATATAATACCTAGACTGAATCATAAATCATAAATAATACTCAATAATTACCTGCTTACTTCAGCACAAGCACAAACTTCACCAAACAATTTTTGTTTGTAATTTCAAACGTAAACACGTGCTACAACTTAAAAAATCTCGAGAAGTTGGGCCTGGTTGGGCCCACGCTGCAACAAAACTCGTCCTCTTCTTCTACTTCTTCTAGGTATTTCGATTAAGACTGGATGGTATAGTTGGTATATAATCAACCACGGTCCAGAGATGGTAGTGGTAACTCTGAAAGTCGTTTTATAGCAATCACAGCAGGAAAAAAAATGAATGGATATAAGTTGTAGATAATGCAGATGGACATAGGCAACTGCAAATAGCTATTTGATTAACATTTTGATCTAAGGCGCCATAATAAACTTTTAGATGATACGTCTTCTATATATGCAACCTCAAATACACATTGGATTATGTGTTGCATAAATATTGTAGTGTAGTTCCACGGTCAAGTGTGTAGTTCAGCGTGTAGTTATTTATGTGCATGTAGTATGTGTTCCATACACAGCCAGAAAGATTAGTTATTATAAATCTTGAGTTATTATTGATTAAGCGCGAGTTGTAAAATGATGGTAAGAAGTCTGTAATAAATTTATTAATGTCAGAGCGAGAATAAGCACACACGGAGCTTTTTTAAAATTTTATTTTTCAAATAGGTATCCTCAGGCGTAATTCGGGTGGGAGGGAGGTCAAGGGTAGGCAACTTCCCACCCAATGTTTTGAAAGATCATTAAATTGTTTAAGGCAAATCTGGCGAATTCCGAAATTCTTCCGGAAAAAATAATAACTATGACAATTACGCCAATCAAGTTAATGGTTTTCAGCAGGGGCCAGGCCCCCCGCATTAAATTATGGGCCCCGGTACCAAATTCACTGGCGGGTTCCCGCGCCTGATAATTGATGAGTGGGAAATTTTTTTTTGTCAAAATCTCTAGCCGGGCCCCTCAGAAGCCCGGGCCCCCAAACTCGGTACCCAATAGACCACCCCATATGGGGGGCCTGGCAGGGGCCGATTTCCTATCTATGGTTTAACTTTTTGCAGCACTCGCTTTTCCTCGGTCAATTGGGTTTATATGGTTATCGTTTAAGAATTACAGGGTTCGCTTTGCTTCCATCTATTGGGTTATCTGTGAACAATTCCTGCCTACCCAATAAAAATGCTGAAATTACGCCAATGGGTATCCTTCAGCAACGCACGGCCGAAACTTTCATTCGTTTCGTAATGGTTTAATTAAACATAAACAAACAATAAGTAAAATTGGTAATCACCTATATACCTACGTAAAGTTCGTTTGAATCTGTAGGTATATTGTAGTTTCGTAATTTTGTGTGCTTAGTTAAAAACCTTCATGACATTTTGCTTCAAAATTGTCTCGAAAATTGTAATAGAATATAGTTTATCCCAAACACTTCACGCTTTGCAACGATTCGGTTAGGGCCTGGCGGACCGAGGTTGTCCGCAAGGCAGGGTACTGTCCCCGCTATTGTGGAACTTCGCGACGGGCTACTGGCCAAATTGAGCGAAGCAGGCTACTATGCACAAGCATATGCAGACGATCTGGCTATCATGATAAGAGGCCGATTTGAAGTGACTATTGCAGGGCTCATGCAAAGGGCTCTTAACATAGTTCAGTTATGGTGTAACAGACACGGGTTCTCGGTCCACCCTGGCAAAACAGAGCTAATGCTGTTCACTAAAAGGAGAAAGCGATTTTCAGTTTCCTTCTCTCATGGGCACACATCTGTGTCTTTCCCGTACAGTGAAGTACCTGGGAATAACCCTTGACCCCAAACTGTCATGGAAGGACCTCGTGGAAGCTCAAGAGAGGAAGGCCTGCGCATCTCTATGGATTTGCAAGCCTATCTTCAGTCTTAAGTGGGAAATAAATCCGAGGACCACCCTTTGGATGTACACCATTATGGTGAAACCAGTGGCGGATCCAAAGAGGGGCGCTGGTTGCCATCGCCCCTCCCGGACCTCCGGAGGACTTTACCTGTCACCATACGTAAATAGTAATTAATAATTAATACAGGGGGGTTCTACAGCATGCTGATCAATAATATTGCATTAGTTTTTTAACAAAAAAATGCCTAATTGGTTTCTCGAAAAATCGACCCTTTTTTCTTAATAAAAATGCACGCCACTGACTGAAATAAGTTTCGTTTTACTGAAAAAGAAATATTAAAGATCTTTGATACCTATCCAAATTTGGTTGAAATTGGATGACCAATAACTGAGTTACGAAGGTGTTTCCACTTGAAATGGGTCACACTGTAGTAACCCAGGTAGCAAAGGCACGTGAAAATGACGTGAAAAAATGATCAGGAGTGACGAGAAATGACGAGTTAGATGAGGTAAATGAAACGTGAAAATGACTTCCTAATGTCTCAGACGACCCAAACAACACGTCCAATTGTAATTACGTCTCTACAAGATATATACATGAGAAACAAAATATGTTAAGGTAGATCTAATTGTTAAACTAGTACTGACGTACACATATGAGATACACTTATGTTTATATTGACAGATTTATGTGATACAACGTTTAATAATTGTATACTGTATGCACTCAAGATTCTAAACATTTTTATATAACGTAAAGAAGGATCATTAGAATGTTCCCAAACAGCACGTCCAATTGTAATTACGTCTCTACAAGATATATACATGAGAAACAAAATATGTTAAGGTAGATCTAATTGTTAAACTAGTACTGACGTACACATATGAGATACACTTATGTTTATATTGACAGATTTATGTGATACAACGTTTAATAATTGTATACTGTATGCACTCAAGATTCTAAACATTTTTATATAACGTAAAGAAGGATCATTAGAATGTTGCAATTTGACGTCCGTAGAAGATGCCTACAAGGTTTAAGTCATATGTATGTGTGATGCTTTATATAATACTTGTGCCTACTGCATACACCACATAAAAGTGCGATATATATACATGATACAAATAACTATATATACACTTTTTAGTTGTCTTGTCGTGTCTACATTCGACTATTCGAGCATGGAACAGTGTGCGCGCGCAAAGCGTCAGCGTGAGCATACCAGCCATGTGTATCTCATGTGTCCTCTTTCCTCTATAAGAGTGGTCATAGCCACACATACAGCAGGCATTTTTGTTTTTTAACAATATCCAAAACAATTTATATTCGAAAGAGTTTGTAAAGATTCGGCAGTTTTAAAGATATCGAGTTCTTTTAATAATAAAATTAGATTAAAATGCATTAAAAAGCAAAATCTAGTCGTTGCGTGTTCTACTATAAAGTCTTTAAGCAGGTATTCAAACAGAAGTCAGTGGTTGAGTGAGTTAAACATTAGGCGGCGAGGCAAGAGGTACGCGGTTCGATCCGTGCTCACTCTGTCTTTTTTTTTTTTGTTAAAATAGTTGCGAAAAAACTTTCAGTTGTTTTTTTCAAGGTAATAATTGCTTATAAAACCGATGTACGAATATACTTCTTTTCAATTTTAGGTCTGTTTTAGACCATTAAATATTCTATTTATGTTGTAAATGATACATTATACCTGACCGTTTTTTCTCCAACACGTTTCCCAGGTTTGTATTAAAACTTTAATTCTTAACTCAGGTGACACTGGTGACAGTTTAATTAAATTAAATAAGTTCTTAATAATTATAAATAAATAAAAATACTAGTAACTCGAAAAATTCAGGTTTGGGAACACGTAAAAAATAGAAAAAAAAAGAGAACTTGAAAGATTTTCATATATTTTAAATAAGGCTAGAAATTCAATTTCACACATAATAAAGACTTCATACACATCATAAATACTGCTTTTAGCATCCGAAATAACAATCACCACGATAGCTCAGTTGGTAGAAGCGTCAGTACTGTAATACGGACAACAGAAACGTGTAGGTTCGATCCCTACCCACCGCAATTGGCAAAGGTAAGTAAAAATGAATTTAATAACTTAATAAACATTATAATTTACAGGCAACCCTTGTGAGAAGAAATTGGAGTGATGGTAAACAATATTAGATAGTTAATGTAAATAAAATGGCTAACAAATAAATTCATAGGACAAAACGTATATGCATTAATTACTTTATTTTTATCAAGTAGACTTACTAACTAGTATGTAGTTTTATATGTTCCCATTGCTAAAAACCTGTGGGGGGATTACCAAATATAACCTGAAAAAATTAACGTCTAGCATAAGACGTCATTCGTCTGACACATTAGGAAGTCAATCACTGTGCATCCGATAACACACTGTGGATCAAATTATTTGTGTGTATGTAAATGGTATACTGTGGCTACATTGTGAGGCGGACGTTTAACCTTTGTGCATACGTGTTTGCCTACAATGTGTAAACGTAGCACATTTACATCGTAGAATTGTGTAACCTTGTGTCTGCATCTAGATACATCGTCACAATGCGAACACTTCGTAATCGTTATTTGGTGTGCTGTATGGGTTGCAATTTGACGTCCGTAGAAGATGCCTACAAGGTTTAAGTCATATGTATGTGTGATGCTTTATATAATACTTGTGCCTACTGCATACACCACATAAAAGTGCGATATATATACATGATACAAATAACTATATATACACTTTTTAGTTGTGTCTTGTCGTGTCTACATTCGACTATTCGAGCATGGAACAGTGTGCGCGCGCAAAGCGTCAGCGTGAGCACACCAGCCATGTGTATCTCATGTGTCCTCTTTCCTCTATAAGAGTGGTCATAGCCACACATACAGCAGGCATTTTTGTTTTTTAACAATATCCAAAACAATTTATATTCGAAAGAGTTTGTAAAGATTCGGCAGTTTTAAAGATATCGAGTTCTTTTAATAATAAAATTAGATTAAAATGCATTAAAAAGCAAAATCTAGTCATTGCGTGTTCTACTATAAAGTCTTTAAGCAGGTATTCAAACAGAAGTCAGTGGTTGAGTGAGTTAAACATTAGGCGGCGAGACAAGAGGTACGCGGTTCGATCCGTGCTCACTCTGTCTCTTTTTTTTTTTTTTTGTTAAAATAGTTGCGAAAAAACTTTCAGTTGTTTTTTCAAGGTAATAATTGCTTATAAAACTGATGTACGAATATACTTCTTTTCAATTTTAGGTCTGTTTTAGACCATTAAATATTCTATTTATGTTGTAAATGATATATTATACCTGACCATTTTTTCTCCAACACGTTTCCCAGGTTTGTATAAGTACTTCAACTTAAAACTTTAATTCTTAACTCAGGTGACACTGGTGACAGTTTAATTAAATTAAATAAGTTCTTAATAATTATAAATAAATAAAAATACTAGTAACTCGAAAAATTCAGGTTTGGGAACACGTAAAAAATAGAAAAAAAAAGAGAACTTGAAAGATTTTCATATATTTTAAATAAGGCTAGAAATTCAATTTCACACATAATAAAGACTTTATACACATCATAAATACTGCTTTTACCATCCGAAATAACAATCACCACGATAGCTCAGTTGGTAGAAGCGTCAGTACTGTAATACGGACAACAGAAACGTGTAGGTTCGATCCCTACCCACCGCAATTGGCAAAGGTAAGTAAAAATGAATTTAATAACTTAATAAACATTATAATTTACAGGCAACCCTTGTGAGAAGAAATTGGAGTGATGGTATACAATATTAGATAGTTAATGTAAATAAAATATACGGATGGCTAACAAATAAATTCATAGGACAAAACGTATATGCATTAATTACTTTATTTTTATCAAGTAGACTTACTAACTAGTATGTAGTTTTATATGTTCCCATTGCTAAAAACCTGTGGGGGATTACCAAATATAACCTGAAAAAATTAACGTCTAGCACAAGACGTCATTCGTCTGACACATTAGGAAGTCAATCACTGTGCATCCGATAACACACTGTGGATCAAATTATTTGTGTGTATGTAAATGGTATACTGTGGCTACATTGTGAGGCGGACGTTTAACCTTTGTGCATACGTGTTTGCCTACAATGTGTAAACGTAGCACATTTACATCGTAGAATTGTGTAACCTTGTGTCTGCATCTAGATACATCGTCACAATGCGAACACTTCGTAATCGTTATTTGGTGTGCTGTATGGGGAATGACGTCTTTTTCAGGTTATATTTGGTAATCCCCCCACAGGTTTTTAGTAATAGGAACATATAAAACTACATACTAGTTAGTAATCTACTTGATAAAAATAAAATAATTAATGCATAAATAAGTTTGGTCCTAATGAATTTGTTTCTTAGCCATCCGTAATTTTATTTACATTAACATATCTTATATTGTTTACCATCACTCCAACTTTTTCTCACAAGGGTTGCCTGCAAATTATAATGTTTATTAAGTTTAAATTCATTTTTACTTACCTTTACCAATTGTGGTCCGTAGGATTCGAACCTACATGTCTCCCGTTGTCCGTATTACAGTACTGACGCTTCAACCAACTGAGCTAGCTTGGCGACCGGTATTTCGGATGCTAAAAGCAGTATTTATGGTGGTGAATGATGTCTTTATTATGTGAAATTGAATTTCTTGCCTTATTTAAAATATATGAAAATCTTTCAGGTTCTCGCTTCGAGTTACTAGTATTTTTATTTATTTATAATTATTAAGAGGAACTTATTTAATTTAATTAAACTGTCACCAGTGTCACCTGAGAAGTACGAGTAGTTGTTGAACAATGTAATTATTACATTAATTAGTATTAGTGGCGATTCGTTAAAAAAATATATTTTCCCCAGATCTCGAAATTGAAGAGCAGAGAGGGAGAAATCCGAAAAAAAATTTTCCTTATCTCAAATTTGATGAGTGGTGAAGGGGAAGTCAGGAGTCAACTATTTTAAGAATTAAAGTTTTAAGTTGAGGTACTTATACAAACCTGGGAAGCGTGTTGGAGAAAAAACGGTAAAGGTGCAATATCGTCATCTACAACATAAATAGAATATTTAATGGTCTAAAACAGACCTGAAATTGAAAAAAACCAATAAGCAATTATTACCTTAAAAAAAACAACTAAAATTTTTTTCGCAATAAAAAAAACGGAATGAGCAGGGGCCTAACCGCCGACCTCATGACTTGGAAGACGACGCCTTAAGCACTCGGCCACCAACCTTTCTGAGGTTACTTACCTAAAGACTTTATAGTTGGAACACGCAACTGATAGATTTTGCTTTTTAATGCATTTTAATCTAATTTTATTATTAAAAGAATAGATAGAAATATAATTTAAACAAATAAACTGCCGAATCTTTGCAAACTCTTTCGAATATAAATTATTTTGGATAATGTTAAAAAACATTATAGGTATCCTCGAATAAAAACGGCAATACTTATCCCTCACGACACGGTTTATTTTTTTTTTTAACTTTACACTATACTTACGATAACAAAGTGCCATTAGCGAGTTTTGATGTTTGTAATCCGATAAAATATAAATAAATTTAACACCGAAAAAAAAACGACAATATGACGTGATGTGTAGCACGTCATTTTAATGTCATTTATAAGACGTCATTATGTCGTCGATTGACCAGTATCACCAGATTTTGACGTCATTATAACGTACCCTTGCTACCTGGGAATAAAGTCCAAAACAAAAACAAGATTGGAACTTTATTATAAGTATTTTTGGTACTTTGAAATATTGTTTTTTCTTTTAATTAAGAATGTGTCTTTTTACGTTTTATATTTTTTAGGTAAGGATAAGATTTTGCAGTGAGAGGGAAATATGCGTTTATTTTCGGTTTATTATAAATATTTAAAAAATCATAAATAGTATAATGTTTAAAGTAGTTTTAGATACTTCCCATTGCTCTAAAGGATACAACCATACACAGTTTTTATCATAAATTTTGTATATAGTTAAATGCCATACTCTAAAACCGCTGCCCAAGGAATCACCACTTCCACATCCGGATTTTTTATCACACAACGAAAAAATTTTGTATCTGGAAATAATTGTTTATGGAACTTTAATAATATAATATTTGAAATCCCCTACCCCAAAAACCCATAAAACGATACCCCACATCGGTAGTGGGGTGGGGGTGGTGACAGGGGGTGGGAGTGGGGGGTGGATAAAGTAAAAGAATATTTTGAGGTTTCTGGTTCTTGTACACACACTAAATCACATTTTTTTTTCATTCCCTTTAATAATGAGGTGGGGGTGGTAATGGGGGTGGTTAATGCCAAAATTTTTTTTGAGACCTTAGCTTCTCTTGTCTATACTAAATATCAATTTTATGAACTCTTACCTACTTGATTTACCTATTTACTCCAAATTTACCCCAATTTACTCCCCAACCCTTCGACGGAACAAGATGAAAATATAATCTAGTTCTAGATCTCGTTAAAGTACATATGTGTACCAAATTTCAAGTCAATATCTCAAACGGTTCCAGAGTAAACGTGCGCACAAAAAAAGTTACAGACCGACAGACAGAAAATTTTTTTTCGCTCAAACTTGAAATCTCGACGTTTCATGATATTCTAAGCCTATTTGAACAATAAAAATTTTTAAAAATTTTTTTGTCGTTACTATACTTCCACTGGATGTGGAAGTAATAATGAACTATTTTCATTGACAAACTACTATATTCAAGTACAACAGAAATTTACAATAAAAAATATAGTTGTATTCGTTAGAACAATAGCAATTATTTAAAACAGTTTTAAAGATTATATTATGTTTGGTTTTAACTATTTATAATAAACAGGAAGTAAACGCATATTTCCCTCTCACTCTGCAAAATCCTATCCTTAATAGCGTTTTCCTTATCTTTATACGGTGTTTTTCAAAAAATTCACATCATACGAAAATTTTTATATTTTTTTGTATGTATTGAGTAAAGGTTATTTCTACAAATTTTACTTATTGTGCTGGTGTACACAGATGCAAGCCAAGGGTTCGCATATCGGCGTCACTTGTATTTTAGGCTGAGATATATGCCATTTTACTGTGTGCAAGCGAAAACCTCAAAAGAGGTTTCGTTAATAAGCATATTTATATATGTAGCGACAGTCAGGCAGCTTTGAGGGCTCTTGCGTCAAACAAGGTGACCTCTAAGCCGGTGCTGAACTGCTGAAACATTCTGCCTGAGCTGTGTGAATGCAACGCAGTTAAACTTATATGGGTGCCTGGACATAGTGGAGTCGAGGGCAACGAAGAAGCAGAGCATTTGGCGGGTGAAGGATCAAAAACTCCTTTCCCTGACCCTGAGCCAGCCTTCGATCTGCCAAGAAGTCTGATACAATCAGAGTTGCAAGACTGGGTTACGGTACAGTTTAACAACTATCGGGTTCAGGCCCCCTGAATGAAACTCTGAGGCTCCATATAGAGGGGTCCTCGACTGACTCCACCGTAAAGTGGCTAATTAGGCTCGATAGAGAATGAGTGAGATGGATGGTAGGCCTGATAACAGAACACTGTCCTCTGAACAAGCACTTGCATACAATGCAGTTGAAAGATTATCCTACTTGTTGGATGTGTGGAGTGGAGGATGAAACCATCACTTATATCCTATGCCATTGTGCACCAATAGGAGTGTCAAGGTATAGGTATTTTGGAAAGCAGTTTCTACAGCCAGAGGAACTACAGGGTCTACCCTGGAAAGGGCTGCCTGAGTACTGCGGATCTTCAGATCTGCTCGCATTTTCTAATAATAATAATAATAATAGTTTATCCAAATAATGATAGTTTACACGCCTTTAGCGGTAACCCTGATGACAGAGTGCCTCAATTTCAATATGAAGTATTCTACCATGCTGTTTTGTATATATTCCCCAAATATGAAATAAAATTTACTTAAATAGACAACGAAGAGATGAATTGAATGGCACAAGGCGCAGCTCGATGTCTCTATCGATTCTCTAGTTATCCACGATTATGTGGATTTGTGGATAATTTATTTGTTGATATTTTTTTTAGTATACTTAATCAAACACCATAATAACATTACGCTTTAAGATTTTAATGACACATAGTTTATATAAAACAATAAGGCGGTTCACACGTCTCTGGCTATCGTCCTGTATGGCAGGCATGGTTCAATTTTAATAGGGAGTAAGTATTCTACCATGCTATTTTACATATGTTGAAATAAAAACTTTAAGACCAACAGAATTATCGTGTTTACAGAACCTCTACTGTACCTACACACACATGCATACATATAATACATGCAGAATTTTTTTATTTGATTTTTATTTTATTTCTGGTACACATTTTTTTTTTTCTGTTAACTTTCTATTAGTAAAATTTGTCCGTTTATATTTATTATATCCTTTCCTTAGGCCTAGTCAAGAAAATACCTACCTATTCGATTGAATTAAATCGGTACAATACTTTTACCTGACACAGAGAGCCGCGCCAAGCCTTTTGAGTGCGGTCGTGCAAATACGTACATGCGCCCTTCAGTAGCATATCTAGATTTCAGCTGAAAAGGGAGGTTGAGAAAAAAAATATCTCAAATAAATTACCCTAAACAAATGAATATAGAAATTCAAAATTTTCCAGTTCATGCCAGGGCCTGATTAAGAGTTAGCACGCCTTTAGGCAAATGAAATATTTACGTCCTTTTATTTACATTCGGGGTTACGGGATTGCAAATTGGGGCGCAGGCAAATTTTTCAAGGTCAGACAGCCTCAAACTAAAAGTTAGATGTTTGACTTAAAATTATATTGTCTTCGAAAAGTAGGTTTCGCGGGCGCAAGACATAAGACAGGTAGCAAAGGCACGTGAAAATGACGTGAAAAAATGGTCAGGAGTGACGAGAAATGACGAGATAGATGACGTAAATGAAACGTGAAAATGACTTCCTAATGTCTCAGACGAATGACGTCTTTTTCAGGTTATATTTGGTAATCCCCCCACAGGTTTTTAGTAATAGGAACATATAAAACTACATACTAGTTAGTAATCTACTTGATAAAAATAAATAACTTTTGTCCTAATGAATTTGTTTGTTAGCCATCCGTAATTTTATTTACATATTAACATATCTAATATTGTTTACCATCACTCCAACTTTTGCTCACAAGGGTTGCCTGCAAATTATAATGTTTATTAAGTTATTAAATTCATTTTTACTTACCTTTGCCAATTGCGGTGGATAGGGGTCGAACCTACATGTGTCCCGTTGTCCGTATTACAGTACTGACGCTTCAACCAACTGAGCTAACTTGGCGACCGCTATTTCAGATATGCTAAAAGCAGTATTTATGGTGGTGAATGAAGTCTTTATTATGTGAAATTGAATTTCTTGCCTTATTTAAAATATATGAAAATCTTTCAGGTTCTCGCTTCGAGTTACTAGTATTTTTATTTATTTATAATTATTAAGAAGAACTTATTTAATTTAATTAAACTGTCACCAGTGTCACCTGAGACATACGAGTAGTTGTTGAACAATGTAATTATTACATTAATTAGTATTAGTGGCGGTTCGTTAAAAAAAATATATTTTCCCCAGATCTCGAAATTGAAGAGCAGAGAGAGAGAGAAATCCGAAAAAAAAATTTTCCTTATCTCATATTTGATGAGCGGTGGAGGGGAAGTCAGGAGTCAACTATTTTAAGAATTAAAGTTTTAAGTTGAGGTACTTATACAAACCTGGGAAGCGTGTTGGAGAAAAAACGGTAAAGGTGTAATATCGTCATCCACAACATAAATAGAATATTTAATGGTCTAAAACGGACCTAAAATTGAAAAAAATCAATAAGCAATTATTACCTTAAAAAAAAACAACTAAAATTTTTTTCGCAATAAAAAAAAAAACGGAATGAGCAGGGGCCGAACCGCCGACCTCATGACTTGGGAGATGACGCCTTAAGCACTCGGCCACCAACCTTTCTCTGGCTACTTACCTAAAGACTTTATAGTTGGAACACGCAACGGATAGATTTTACTTTTTAATGCATTTTAATCTAATTTTATTATTAAAAGAATAGACAGAAATATAATTTAAACAAATAAACTGCCGAATCTTTGCAAACTCTTTCGAATATAAATTATTTTGGATAATGTTAAAAAACATTATAGGTATCCTCGAATAAAAACGCCAATACTTATCCCTCACGACACGGTTTATTTTTTTTTAAACTTTACACTCTGCTTACGATAACAAAATGCGAGTTTTAAAGTTTGTAATCCGATAAAATATAAATAAATTTAACACCGAAAAAAGACGACAATATGACGTCATGTGTAGCACGTCATTTTAATGTCATTTATAAGACCTCATTCTGTCGTCGATTTTTAGTGCCCTGACGTCTTTTTGACCAGAATCACCAGATTTTGACGTCATTATAACGTACCCTTGCTATACCTGGGAAAAGACAAAAATATAAAATACCAATAAAAAATATTTTATTATAACAAAATTGCAGTATTTACATTTTCCCCTGAACTAAAATTAAATATAAATATTAAATATAAAAATAATATATTGAGAAACTTATCCTTTCCATGACTTCTTGCTTGCGAACTCCTTTATAATATAATCCTATAAATAATTCTGTAAAATGTTGCTACATAACGGAGGTAATAAATGCGATAGTTCTATCAAAATAAAATAATCAAATAACAAATAAATAATTTCCTTGTACATTTTATTTTCCAACAGATCAATGGTAAACGATATATGTCGCCCGTCGACCGTCGGGAGATAAAATTAGTTAGTTTTGAACTGCTGAAGCGCCCCCACGCGCGTTGGGGCCCCTAGGCAATTGCCTAGTTTGTCTACTGGATAATCCGGCCCTGATTTATGCCATATTGTAACTAAACGTTTGTATATTTATTTAAATTTTAACGGCCCTGACATCTAACATCTATGATCTACGCTTTTTAAAGTTTACAGTTTTCTATCGGTTCTAGTGTTTGCTTTATATAATTTGTGAGGTTGGTGTGTAGATGTCGGAACGCTATCGGCATTTGCATATTCTTCCATTCTTTCAGACTTCCAGAGATTAAAGTGCGTTCGACACTCAACATAACGTCCTCTTTCGACAAGATAGTGATTTTAGGACGCATGACGCAAAAAGGGTGTATGTCCGCGCATACGACTTTGAACAGTCCTTCGATGTCAACAAACAGTGTAGTGTATCAACGGTGGGGTGTAGCCTTTTAAAATTACATGGCAGCATATTCTGTATGTATAATAAATGTTTAATGCAATTTTTAATAAATTTCTTTTATTTGCACATTGTTTTATTTTTTCTCGCTATCATTGTAAGCTTCAGCATGGTGGATGTTACTTTATCTTATTTATTTTCACTCTAGGTATAGGTATATATGCATTTCTTCAGTTCATTCTCTTTCTTGGGTATGAGATTTAGTATACTTTATATATATATTACAAATTTACATTCAGATTTTCAATTATGTTGAGCAAATAATAAGCTGCAATGTGATTAAGTACCTACTATAAAATTTAAATAAATATTTAGTTTATCAGACTCGCATTTAAATATAGGTTTTTATTGAAATGGCCTCTAGCCTTCTAATTAAAAAATACATTTTGACGTTTGTAATATGGGCAAAATTGTTTAAAAATGCACACCTACCGCTGACAATAAACTTTTTGGACAAAAAGAGCTTAATTTTTATTGGAAAACAACAAGCACTTGTACTGTAGTCAAATAAAAAACTTTCAAAGCGCTATATATTCTCTATAACAAAAGACACAAAGCCATTACAAAACCAAACCGTTTTTCTAATACATCTAGTAGTCAAAGAGCAAGACTCCCGAATTCGACACATGCTCAGGCTTAAGATAAATTATACAGGGTATTCTAAAAATTATAAAATATGAAATCTACTTTAAGCAAGCTATATTTAATATATTAATATTTTTATTGAAAATTTTATCTAACAAAGTTTTTCAATTATGAAAAGAAGCTTAAATACGGAGTGTACAGTTGCAAAACAAGGAAATAACAATTTTCAAAAATATGACATTTTATTCAACTAAGTTGAAAACTATTCCACATGTAGACCTCCTGCTAGTACACATTTTTCTGATCTTTTTCTAAATTCTTCATAGACAGATGAGGTTACATCAAGTACCTATGGATTAATGTCAATGTCAGTGTAATAGATATTTATTCGTATTTTGTATTGTCTATAAAAATATTAATTACTGATGATTGAATTATACTAACCCTGGAACAACGAATTTACTTGGTCAAATGCTATGGAAGTATCCGCAGATGTTAAAGTGACTCTCAAGGCAGTAGGCATGTAAATTAATTTATAAATTTGATTCCACTGGGGATGTAAAAAAATATAAAACAAAAAACAATTAAATGGAGATGACACTGTTACCCTTGCAGTTTTAGACTGTACAAGAACACCCAAGATGGTCGTTAAGGAAAAGATCAATAAATTTAGGTATTAGCAAATCTCACATTCTGAGGACTTTATTAGGTAACAAATTTCTTGCATTCAAACCTAAATTTTTTCACAAACTTCAAATTGGACATGATGCTCATCGTTTGGACTTTTGTATAACTATATGGGTGAGAAAATTTTAGCAGATAGATCATTTCATCGAAACATTTTATTCTCGGACGAATCTACTTTTATGACTAATGGGGTAGTCTCTTCTCAAAATTGTAGGTACTGGGCCCAGGAAAGTCCTAATTTCCAAATTACCACTAATAGTTAAAAGTTTAAATGTTTGATGCAGCATAATGCATTACAGAATAATCGGTCATTATTTTATGGATATAAATTTGAATCAAAATACTTATTTAGAAATTTTGAATAATTTTGTTTGGGCGAACTGGACAATGAAAATTTAGAAGAAAAATCATTTTTTAGCAAGTTGGATGCCCAGCACATTCTACAATTCTAGTTAGATATTGGTCAGGTAGATTGGCCGTTATGGACCAACAGCATGGCTAGTCCGTTCGCCAGATCTAACCACGTTGGATTACTTCTTTGGGGTTATTTAAAGCAAAAAGTATACGGAAACGATTTTGAAGAAGCAAAAAATTGTGGATGCTGTTGCCACTATAAATCAAGAGATGATCTCATCTGTCTATGAAGAATTTAGAAAAAGATTAGAAGAATGTGTACTAGTAGGAGGTCTACATGTGGAATAGTTTTCAACTTCAATTAGAAAATATGAAATCGACTCTAAGCAAACTACCCTTTTTACATTTGTATTGAAAATTTTATTTAACAAAGTTTTTTCAGTTATGAAGGAAGGCTTAAATACGGAGTTTAGTTGCAAAATAAGGAAGTAACAATTTCAAAAAAAACATTTTATTCAACTAAATAAAATGTTATTTTTTTTTAATACCCTGTATAATTTATCTCAAGCTTAGCAACTGTTTGTGACTTCCTAAGACAAGCAAAATTTTTTATAAACAATGACTTTTTCTCGGCAAATCAAAAATAAGGAAGTTTATAAGAGTGAGGTACCCCATCCGGGGACACACTGTATAAAAGCAGACAGTCGATTCTTATGTAAAAGCACCACATAAATCATATTTTTGAGGTTACTACTTGATTTGGAATTTGGCCCTTCTTTGCTGTATGGCACGGTTGACAGCATCACGCCACCGGTTGCGTTTGCCTGTTGCACAATTTCGTCAACGCTTTTTCCCATCTGCTGGTTTTCTCTAAACTACCAACTGTTCTATTGTCCTGTCTCCGGTTGATGAGGTCAAAAATTGAGACCTTGTTTTGTTAAAGTTTAAAATTTTTATTAAGAAATGTACAATCCCCACAAATACAAAACAAAAATAAAACGTTTTTAATTTTTTAATCACCGAGTGAGACAAGTGACAATATTTCTTATTCCCTACATAATAATATAATATATCTCTGAGCTGCGAGATGAACATTTCATGTATATATGCATAAAGCAGTAATTTTCCGTTAACTTCATTAATTATAAAATGAATCACGTATATAAGTCACCGTTTACGTGCTTGTTATACCACTTTGATTTAATCAAATAGCTATATTTGTAACTGAACAAACATTTTTGATAATCGTACAGGAAATTTTTGTACAGAAATTCATCTCATAAAACACCTCGAACTCGAATATGGAATAAAATATGTCTGTGTGTATGTATATATAAGTAGACCCCCGTTCTTTCTAAACAGGATAAAGTTTTCAATAATAATAGTCTCTTAAACTTAAAATTTTATTTCAAAGGCATGTTAAATAATAAATACTCCCTATTGTTATTAAAAAAATATTGACCATGTACTTAATTTCAGTGGCACCACGTAAAAGTGAATTTTGTCGTGTCATATTTCTATTTTATCCAAAGGACAAGGCTAGATAAGCCATATATTTCCACCCACTAATTTCATAAAAATAAAACGTTCTCCCTAAAATCATTAAACTTTATTTATTTGTAGTTGAACATACGATCTTTATGCTTCTATCTTCGACCATATATACATATCGAAGGTTTCTATACATTTTATATTTGAAAAGCAACAGTAAGTCGTAATAATAGCATGTTTGCAGTTTTTTAGTAATTTTTGACGTTTTTAAGAACTTTTAATGTACATTTCAGTTAGTTGCGCTCGATGAACCAAGAAAATCTGTTATTCATTTCGTTGTTGAGTATTTAAGCTTTTAAATAGCTGTCAATTTATATTGGTTTATCAAGTACTTCAATGTATAAAAAATAAAATCGTTTCCGCGGGAGTCGTAGCCATAGATTGTCCGATTGTCGTAGTGGTGTCGACGCTGCGTGCGAATTTAAACGTGTCAGCGCTCAAAACCACACACTCAAAGAAATAGTATGGGTAAATTCAACAAAAAAAAATGGTTAACTAACAATATCGTTAATTTTTTTAAACCAAACTATATTGATAGTATTTTTAAACAAGAGGTGATTGTTATTTTAATTAATAAAAAGTTGTCGTACAACAAAACAAACATTAACTTAAAAAATAGATCAATAAGACTATTATTTTGTTCGTCTGACTATTATTTTGTTGAATTCTGTCAAATTAAACTAGATAATAGTATATTTTATTTTTAACTATTATCGAATTGTAATTCTAACCCAGTATTAGTTCGCTGTATTATTGTACTTGGTAGACAAACCAATATTATTGTCGTCTTCTAGAAGTTCTAAAAGAATTACCATAAAATTTGCTTGCTTACCACGTAGTCTATTACAGAAATTATTCCCAGATGACGCCACATACAAATCACTGACAATAATCAATCATGCATTATCTTATACGCTTATGAATTTATAGAAAATTAATAACATGATTGCAGTGTTCAAATTCTCTCAGGGATCATCGATATATTTGGATGGATCTTATAAACGATCTCTAATCTTTGATTTGGGTGGTCTGATGTCTCAATACTGAGATTTTGGCTAACCAAAAAAAACTTCATCATACAATAAAGTGTAGATCAACCTAAAAATTAGTTGGTGAACAAAAAACAAAGTCGTTGAACTATTTATTAATTGTAGACCAAATTGAAAATGGTTAGTGAACATAAAAAAATGTCATTGTACTATTTAATTTGTTACAAGAAGATATGATTATTAAACTACTATTTGTTTACGAAAACAAATAAAGTTGTATGACTGTTCTTTTCTGATTGATTTAACTATGAAACTAGATAGGCGCGATTTCATATGCTCTTTTTGGTTGAATTTACCTATCATTTTCTTTGAGCGCATATTGTCGTGTATTGAATAAAAATATATTTTTTCTGAAATCGGTCAAGAATGTCTACATTCTCGGCGCAAGATCCCAAAATACCCTATTCTATTATTTTAGTCCGTTGCTAAGCAATTATCAGAAAACAGTCCGAGAAAGTTACTTTCCCAGCCTGAGCCGGAAAAATAATTTTCCTGGGCTGTTTTTTATTTATAAAAGTTACTTTCCTGGATTGTTCTTATACATATTTTAGACAGGAAATAATAAACACTGAATCTCTCACTTTTATCACAACAATATAAATTACTTAATTTATAATAATATTGATTCCAATTTCAGAAAAAATAGTATGCGTGCCTCGTAGTAAAAGCACATTCCCGGACTCCAATGCTTATTACATCGTCGTCCGGGAATGTATTGCTTTTACTATTCGATACACAATGTACTATTTCTGAAATCGGTCAAGAATGCCTACTTTCTCGGCGCAATTTCAGATCCCAAAATACGCTATTCTAGTATTTTAGTCCGTTGCTAAGCAACTATCAGAATACAGTCCGGGAAAGTTACTTTCCCGGACTGTTGTTTATATATATTTTAGACAGTAAATAACAAGCACTGAATCTCTGACTCTTTCTTTTCTTTTATGCGTTAATAATTGATTGCGATTTCAAAAAAAAACCGCTGCCCAAGGAATCATTACTTCCACATCCAGATTTTCTATCCAAGTCTCTCACAACGAAAAAATTTTGTATGTGGAAATAATTGTTTATGGAACTTTAATAATATAATATTTGAAATCCTCTACCCCAAAAACACATAAAACACATCGGTAGTGGGGTGGGGGTGGTGATAGGGGGTAGTGGGATGTGGATGAAGTAAAAAAATACTTTTTGTTCTTGTACACAGTACACACACTAAATCATAATCTTTTCTCATCCCCTTTAATAATGAGGTGGGGGTGGTAATGGGGGTGGCTAATGCCAAAAAATTTTTTGAGACCTTACCTTCTCTTGTATACACTAAATATCAATTTTATGGACTCTTATCAGCTTCATTTACCTATTTACCCCCATTTACCCCAATTTACCCCCCAACCCTTCGACGGAACAAGATGAAAATATAATCTAGTTCCAGATCTCGTAAAAATACATACGTGTACCAAATTTGAAGTCAATATCTTAAACGGTTCCAGAGTAAACGTGCGCACAAAAAAAGAGTTAAACTTAAAATTTCGACGTTTCATGACATTCTAAGCCTATTTGAACAATAAAAATTTTTAAAATTTTTTTGTCGTTACTATACTTCCACTGGACGTGGAAGTAAAATAGTAGGTATGTGTACCTCATAGTAAAAGCACATTCCCGGACTTCAATGCTTGTCGGCCTCGGCCTCGGCTTCTAGACTAATACTCTGGGAGTAACTAGCATCTACATTCCAAAATATCGATGGTTAAAGTGCAAAATCTTGTAAGTCGTTTTGGGTTAATTTTGCAGGAACAAGAAAAAACGTTTAATATTTTACCTATACCACATATTTAACCATTTATTACATTGAATGGAATATTGTGGATTTACCTTTTATGGTAGAAGTTGAGAATGTATTCATTTAAATTTTTTTGGCGGAAAAAATACTTACTTACTTTTGCATCTTAAATATTAAAGGAAAAATCGACTTAGGAGGTTCTAACATACTTAAACATTTATTTCAAAACACACTATAATAATAATATCAAAGTAAAACGTACTCTCAAAATATTAGAAGTAATAGAACAATGGTTATTCATGTAAAAGTGAATCACACTCCATCTGGATGACCATTTTCGAGATAATACTGAAAAATCGTAAGATAATTTTCTTCTGCAAAGTATGTAAGTTTTAGGAGCTTTTGATAGATGGCTTCACTGGTTTTAAATTTAAATACAGAAGGTTTGTTTTCACAAGCCAGCAAATGGTTTGCAAACTATCAGAAGTTTGCGCACATTGATTTTCGGTGGTGCAAAACCGTTGTACGCAAACTCCTGATGGTTTGAAAACCGTTTGCTGAGTTGTAAAAACAAACCTAGAGTTATGTAGTTTTGTAGTTTAAAGGACATCAATACCTATAAACTGATGGTATTATAAAGTGAAAACTGCAAAAAATCGACTTATGAGGTTTTGCACTTTAACCATCGATATGTTTAATTCAATAGACAAGAACATAACATTTTATTCAAATAAGAAAATGCGAAATGAACAAGAATTATTGAAACTTAAAAAAATGGACATGAAACATATGTATTTACATATTATCATATCATATCATACACTATAGTCTTTTTTTTTTTGACTTTGGCCAACCAATTGGTCATCGTTGCTCTAAGCCATGTTTTGAACATGAACATAGCTTATTCTATAATAAACCAACAGTTGGTTTTAAATTTGAGATTAATTTATGAAATCATCTATTTTATTTTTCACTTAAATTTTCTTGTTTTGAGAAACTTGGATTTGCAAAATACTGTTTTATTATCGTAGCTTATGATGTATCGCCTATTATATTTTATGAAATAAAGTAGAAAAAATATCTTAAGCCCGATTATTTCCCGAACCGGTGTATAAACAATTTTTAAAAACCAGTTTTATATATTTTTTGTGTTAACCAAATTACCCAGTTATCACATGAGTTAAGCCCACAAAAATGTTGTCTTATGAGGGCCTCTCCTCGCGGGTGGCCTGATGAAATATCGAAGCGAACAAGTTGGCGAAAGAAATTTTCATTTACACTTAGTCCCTTTTGGAAATGTAAAATTTGTGTTGACCCCCAGACCCCCGAATATATCTACAATTCGGTTTTCAGCTAAGGGTGGTTTAAACACGATAATACCTGGTTGGTTTTTTTTGTTAAGAACCTTTTCAACAGACTACTTTCAAATAAATCGAAAATAAAATTTTCAATTTATATGACCGGCGCATTCGCCAGAAATTCAAAAATTCCCAGAAGGTTTACCTTTTTGTGTCGGGAGTTAAAGGAGAGGTATCGATAAGCTAAGAAAATTGACCCCAATATATGATAAAAAATTTAACTATATTTTTTTTTTATATTTCTCATTATTTTAGTAAAATACAGGACACTAACTTAACACTACAATAAATTAAAAGTAAAAATGCGCTCATGTCTACAAAAACTCGATATAGTAAAAAAAGGGTACAATTTTCCAAAAACAGCCATTTCGACCTCAGTTTGTCCATTTTTCTCGTTACTTTTAATTTATTGTAATGTTAAGTTAGTGTCCTGTATTTTACTAAAATAATGAGAAGTATCTTATCGCATTCAAATCTCTCTCAGAGTTTTACGCGATTAAGCTTTTATTTGTATCGGTATAATAATATATATTATATATATAACAGTGTAAATATAGTTAAGAATGTATTTTGCTCGATATGAATAAATTTATTATTATTATTATAAAAAAAAATATAGTTACATTTTTTGTCATATTGGGATCAATTTTCTTAGCTTAGATTTAGAAATTTACGTACTATTAACTATTATCTCTTAAGAGTGAGAGGGGAATATGCGTTTATTTTCAAATCATAAATGGTATAATCTTTAAAATAGTTTCAGATACTCCCCATTGCTCTAAGAAATACAACCATATACACTATACAGTTTTTATAATAAACTTTGTATGTAGTTAAATGTCATACTCTAATAATGACAAACTACTATATTCAAGTACAACAGAAATTTACAATAATAAATGTATATAGTCTCACCAGGAAGAGCATCGATCGATATAGGGAAAAGTACGCAGCAGATAATTTTGAAAATTTAGGGAACTACTGATTTCAATGTGGCCAATCTAACTAAAATAATTACAAGCGTCTGGCACTTCCGGTTATACCGGAAGTCGATACCAATTTGCTTATTTTAAATGGAACACCCTATATATTTTAGGGTTTTCGAAAATAGCATAAAATTCTGAGTCAAAAACATGTAAGATGCCCTATGCCTAAACCCCGCCGTTTCAGAGATATTTGACATTAAAATAAAATTGACAAATGTAATGGTTTACATTAACCTTTATAACTTTCTTCGTGTAAAAGATACTTATTTGCTTTTTGGCATGTAGAAAGAACACAAGTAGAGCTGCACTCTACAACTGAATTACATTCAATAATAGTAGGTATATCAAGTGTTCCATTTTTGATGTTATATTTTGTAAACTTCAAACCGCCAAAACTTGTTTAGGTCAAATGGAACACCCTATATTTTTTTACATCAAGGTATGTAAAATTAAATTCCTTTTTTTCTGATATAAATATTGTGGGGGTTTAAGTTACAACTTTTTGAAATATTTGTGATTTTCTTAGAAATTCAAAATTTTATCAAATTAGCCATGATTAGAAACAATCAGTAATGTCATCCTTCTCTTATGTCACAAAATGCCACCGCGTTTAAATTACACCCACGAAGACTTTTTGAATTTGTTTATTATTTATGGAGAATGTGATAAAGTAACATCAGGAACTTGTAGAACATTTGCTATTCGATATCCACAAAAACGGAAAATGAAATCAACTAGAAATATGATTCCATTGTAATTTAACAATTGTTCAAAATTCCGCCCTCGAACCTCCACACATTTTCGCACCTTCGGATTAGTTCTTCATGGGTAGCTATCCTAATTAAATCCTGTGTTAAGTTTTGAAATGCATTTCTTACTCTCTGCATACAATCTTCAATAGTTGTTAATGGGCTCTCAAACTTTATTTTTAATAGTTCCCCAAATAAAATAATCTAGAATTGATAAATCAGGCGAGCCAGGAGGCCATAGGAAAGGTCCATTATTGGCGATCCACTGATCGTGAAAAGTTTCTTGTAAAAGGTTATTTATCAAATACGCGTTATGTGGGAGAGCACCGTCGTGCTGATAAAAAATGTTTCTATGTTTGTATCTTTCACATAAAAAACAAAAACAAAAAAATTAACTATACATATTAGAAGAAGAAGAAATTTTTTAACTTACTGCTTAAAGGAGGAGGGTCAATTTTTTGTTTTTGGATGAAAAAATCAGAAAACATTTTTTTTAATGTCTACTAACAATAATAAGTCGATTTTACCCTAAACTGCCAACTTTCTTGAACATTTCGCTCCCTGAACACATGAGGATTCGAGTCACTCTAATAATGCGAATTGTGTCGAATAAAAAGTCCGTTTTGGTAAATTTAGCTTCATTTGACCATATAATATTTCCCAAATAAGAATCGTCGCCTACAGACCTTATTAGAATAAATTCACAAAAATTTTCTCTTCTTAGGAAATCTGTTTCTCTTAATCGTTGAACCATTTGGAACGAAAACGGGTGAAATTTATGTTTAATTAATATTCTGTGAACTGAATCCTTGCATAGTCTCGATTCCAGAGCAGCTTGTCTTAATGACATCATTGGAAATGCACGAAAATATCCCATAATTGCTATTTCTACGTTTTCGTCATCCGCTTTTGAATTCTTGCCCTGACAGAGCCATAGTTTTTAGAATTATCCAGTACCTATGCGTTTTACAGTGTTTGGTGACGGTTTCCGTTTTTGTGGATATCGAGTAGCAAATGTACTACAAGTTCTTGATATTACTTTATCACATTCTCCATAAATAATAAACAAATTCAAAAAGTCTTCGTGGGTGTAATTTAAACACGGTGGCATCTTTTTCACATAACAGAATGATTGACATTACTGATTGTTTCTAATCATGGCTAATTTGATAACATTTTTACTAACAATTTCTAAGAAAATCGCAAATATTTCAAAAAGTTGTAACTTAAACCCCCAGAAAAAAAGGAATTTAATTTTACATAACTTGATGTAAAAAAAATCTGGCCTAAACAAGTTTTCGCGGTTTGAAGTTTACAAAATGTAACGTTAAAAATGGTACACTTGGTCTATTATTGAATGTAATTCAATTGTAGGGTGCAGCTCTCCTTGTGTTCTTTTTACATGCCAAAAAGCCAATGAGTATCTTTTACACGAAGAAAGTTATAAAGGTTATTGTAAACCATTACACCTGTAAAAATTTTTTTTAAATGTCAAATATCTCTGAAGCGACTGGGTTTAGGCATAGGGATGTGCCAGATGCTTGTAATTATTTTAGTTGGATTGGCCACACTGCCATTAGTAGCTCCCTAAATTTTCAAAATTTTCTGGTGCGTACTTTTCCCTACATCGATCGATGCAATTCCCGGTGAGACACCCTGTATAGTTGTAGTCGATAGAATCATAGAAATTATATAAAACAGTTTTAAAGATAATACTAAGGTGACCAGATTTTTGTTAAGTGAATACTGGACACTTCTGCTGGGAAAAAATTGATGAGCGGGGGGCAGAAATCCGAAAAATCATTTCTTGATCCCAACATTTTTTGATGACCGGGGGGGGGAAAAAAATTGTTTGATCACAAAAATTTTTTCCAAGCAAAACGTAATGCTGTAACTTCACTGTAACCTGAATGCTGGACTTTTGCTGGACACTTGTCAATGCTGGACAGTATTCCAGAATGCTGGACTTTCCAGCGAAATTCCGGACGTATGGTCACCCTAGATTATGCTATGTTAGGTTTTTAAAATATTTATAATAATCCGACAAAAAACGCATATTTCCCTCTCTCTCTCTCTCTGCAAAATTCTATTCTTAAATTTCACCATAATCTTCTTGTACTGGCTATTCATAGATAAACATAAAAAAATGTTGGTTATAAAGAAGACTTGCCACAGAGAACCCTAAATAAAACACCGGTTGAAGTTGGGGCTGGTCACTAGACTATAATTAAGTATGATTGAATTAAAGCAAAGTGAACTTTGACTACCAAGCTCATATAAATTCAAGAACAACAAAACATTTACACGTGCCTCTAAACTGAATCATAATAATACGTAGTTGTATTAAATGTTTTCGCATATATTTTATTGTTCCACATGCAAGAAAACAAAATAATCAATGAAATAACGTCTTTAGATATATATGTGGTACCTACTTAGTAACGTATACTCTGCCCCTTAGAGATAAATTCATTGTTTTCCTCGTTATCTCTTGTCAAAGTGTATTTTCTGTTTTAAATGGAATATAGAACAAACATTGATCTGTTTACCTAGTAATCTAACTAAAAACTAGTTAAGTGGTACTTGTATGTCGTTTAGCGCAAAATTAATTATCTGGAAAGTAAATATTTTTTACGAATCAGAAATAAAAAATACTTGTATGAGTACCATATCATATTATGATAATGTAACCATGATCAAGATATACACGTGTGTTAAAAATGTCCAAGATTAAATTGTATGTATCTATGGCTCCCATTCTAATATCATTCTGTGTGGCTTGTAGAACACCTGTGCGAGGGGAGTCCTTTTTATTACTAAATGCCTTATGAATTGTTGTACCGGGTGTCAACGGAATCATTGGACAAGCCACAGTTTCAAGAGTTTTCGATGCATGGGGGTCAAACTTGACTGGTGTAACATATACCGGGTATAACAGGATCATGATACACCCCCTCCCTTTCTCATTTAATTTTGAAGATAATTGATTGAAATTTGGGATGTCCTCTATATACATAACAAGCGGCACTTTTTGACATACAAGTGATTTTTTTTTCTTCCGGTTTCGCCGGAAGTAACAGTAACTTTCGATTTTTAAGTGGAACACCTTGTATATTATTGAATTCTGCATAATTTTCTGAATCCAACGATACTAAATAAGTGACATTTCAAATGTCAATATTTTTTATAATATAATTTTTAGTTTTACTTCCACATCCAGTGGAAGTACAGTAACGACAAAAAAATTTAAAAAAAATTTTATAGGCTTAGAATGTCATGAAACGTCGAGATTTTAAGTTTGAGCGAAAAAAAAATTCTGTCTGTGTCGGTCTGTCTGTCTGGAACTTTTTTTTGTGCGCACGTTTACTCTGGAACCGTTTGAGATATTGACTTGAAATTTGGTACACATATGTACTTTAACGAGATCTAGAACTAGATTATATTTTCATCTTCTTTCGTAGAAGGGTTGGGGGATAAATTGGGGTAAATTTGGGGTAAATAGGTAGATCAAGCAGGTCCATAAAATTGGTATTTAGTATACCGTGCGTGTAATTTCCCATTAGGCATGTACATTCACGTAGCGCGAGAGATTTGACAACACCGTCAACCGTAAATTCGTCCGTCGATGGAGCATTCCAGCTCTGTTATTTCATTTCAGCCAGCTGGCACGCGCGATGTTGTAATTCTTCTCCCCATGCCTAGCCCGCGACTACACACACGGTATACAAGAGAAGCTAAGGTCTCAAAAAAAAATTGGCATTAGCCACCCCCATTACCACCTCCACCCCATTATTAAAGGGGATGAAAAAAAAATGTGATTTAGTGTGTGTACAAGAACCAGAAACCTCAAAATATTCTTTTACTTCATCCACCCCCACTACCACCCCAACTACCTCCCCCACTACCACCCCCACCACACTACCGATGTGGGGTATCGTTTTATGGGTTTTTGGGAGAGAGGATTTCAAATATTATATTATTAAAATTCCATAAACAAGTATTTTCACATACGAAATTTTTTCGTTGTGGAAGTGGATGTGGAAGTAGTGATTCCTTGGGCAGCGGTTTTCCATTTAAGTGTGCCATGACGGTTCCGTTCTAAATGACTCGTGTAATGCTGGAAAAATCGAAATCTCGTCAAAAATACTAAATTATGTGATTTATGAGCAAATAAAGTTCATTAAAATGGTTTTTGAGGCAAAACTCATTTTTTTCACGTGGAACCATATTGGTACCGTGGTACCATTTATTAGTACTATTAATAAGGAATTTATTCACATGTCGTTTTAAAAAGTGCGATAAGTACAAACAAAATTACAGCTAAAAGAAAATGAGAAAATGGGCTTTGGAATATAAAAACCGCTGCCCAAGGAATCACTACTTCCACATCCAGAGTTTCTATCCAAGTCACACAAATTTTGTATGTGGGAATAATTGTTTATGGAACTTATATTTGAAATCCTCTACCCCAAAAACCCATAAAACGATACCCCACATCGGTAAAGGGGTGGTGATGGGGTTGGTAGTGGGGGTGGATGAAGTAAAAAAATATTTTGAAGTTTCTGGTTCTGATACACACACTAAATCACAATTTTTTTCATCCACTTTAATAATGGGTAATTACTCCAATTTACCCCCCAACCCTTCGACGGAACAAGATGAAAATATAATCTAGTTCCAGATATCGTTAAAGTACATATGTGTACCAAATTTCAAGTCAATATCTTAAACGGTTCCAGAATAAACGTGCGCACAAAAAAAGTTACAGACAGATCGATAGACAGATTTTTTTTTTGTTTTTGTTGGTGCTAAATCTAAAAAACTATTTGACTGATAAAAAAAAATATTTTGCAGCGATGGATGAAAATGATATTTGGCGTATGATTCGCCATCACCAAGGAAAACAATCTGACATACTTTTTGTAAAAAAAATATGCAGTGTGGCCACACTAAGAAATATTAATTAATAAAAAAAACGACAAAGGAAAATAATATGTATATATACCGAGCGACAACGATATCACTAGCCTCTTATTTTTCAAAATATAAAAATGAAACGGCATTTTGACATATTTGAAGATTTTTCGGACTTCCGGTTTAGACAGAAGTGACACCATTTCATAATTTTTAAATGGAACACCCTGTATATTATTGCATTTTCAGAATCCTGGGAACGCCTAGGCCTCTCGGTTGCAATAACCCGTTCATCAAGTTTTAGGGCCATCCATAAATGACGCCACGCTCCAGGGGGGGAGGGGGTTCGTAATTACGTGACTAAGTGTGATAAGGGGGAGGGAGGGGGGGGGTCTGGCTCAGTGTGACGTAACGAATGGTGAACGAATCAAGAAAAGAAAAATATTGTAATTTTTTTTTGATTTTTAGTAATATTGCGCCTATGAGGCGACAAATATGTTTTTTTGGTTTTTCACTAGTACCCCCCCCCCTCCATGAGGCGGAAAAAAAAATTTTTGTATGTTTACTAGCACCCCCCATGAGGCGGAAAAAAATTTTTTTTGGACTTTTACTAGCACCCTCCCCCATGAGGCGAAAAATATCCTGAATAATAAATAACAGAATCGAAAAAAACTTAAGGGGGGGGTCTTTATAAGCGTGACGTAATTTTTTTCTCGCGACAAAACGTGACAATGGGGGGGGAGGGGGTCTAAAATTGGCGTGACGTCATTTTTGGATGGCCCCTTTGGTACTTGGGCAGCATTATGAAGAGGAGTTCCATCTTGTTGAAAGTCTCCTCAAAATTTCAAGGAACAATTCTTCAATCTCATTTTGAAGAAAATCTAAGTATCGCTGACCATCTCGTTGATCATTTAGACGCCCTTGAAAAAGTATTGGCCTGATAATCCTATTTCCAATTATTCCCGTCCACACATTGATTCCAAATATTTTCTGAAAGTTGACCTACCTCATTAAATGTCTGTTTTCTTGACTCCAGTATCTAGTATTCTGCCTATTGAACATCCGTGAATCGCAAGGAGGTAAAACATATTTCGAGGCCTTTGGTTCTTGTACACACACTAAATCATAATTTTATTTTTTTCACCCCCTTTAATAATGGGGTGGGGGTGATAATGGGATTGGCTAATTCGAAAAATTTTTTGAGACGTTAGCTTCTCTTATATACAGTGTGTCCCAGGATAGATGTAACAAGAGGTGTAATGGACCAAAAATTTTGGAATTTTGGAATGGTATTTGGGGATTGAGTCCTGCTTGTTGTAAAACTAAAGTATACCAAAAATGACTTGATTTGGTGTTTTACAGGGTCTTTTATAAGCAAAGTTGTAAAAATCACCACTAATGAAGTACCTTTATTTTGTAAAATATGAAAAAAATCCACTAAGAAAAGTTATTTAGAATGCAGTTTTATACCTTTATACCAAATTTCAGGAATATAAAATTATTTTTTTGAAACTTCCCATTTTTTCAATAAATTAGTATTTTAGTTTGAACCATTCAATTAAAACTGCATAGAAATTATTTTTTGTGGATTAATATTTAAAGTTATGTAGAAGCTAAAAGTAGGCTATGAGAAAAGCAGTGGATACACATTTATCATTTATTATTGACATATCTGTCAAACGTAATCAATATTATCCTTAATTTCTGTTTCAAATTAACGAACCAAGTATAAAAAATTAAGTGAAAAGGGTACTCACAGTGCGTGAAAAAATTTATATTGTGCAATGCTACAGAATTGGTGGTGAAAACTCGCTAAGAGAAGTGTAAGCCAATTTAATTTGAAATTTCCAAACACTGCTTTGTCACGTACTCAGGCTATGAGAATAATTAAAAAATTTCTGGCTACTGGTAGTGTTCTTAACATGAAAAGAAAAATAAAAGCATATGATGAAGACAATGTTGGGGCTATTATAGCTCATGCCTCTGTTATAGAAAATCCTAGGATGCCACTAAGAGAGAGAGATCAGCTCTTATTAATATTAGCAAGTCTGAACTCCAAAGAATTGACAAGGCAAAGAAAATTAGGGCATATAAAGTAAATTATAAACATACGCTTGAAGACGGAGATGACGGCCGTAGGTTGGATTTTTGTTTGACCATTGGAGAAAAAATCATGGAAGAGAGATTTTTTCATCATTTCATAATTTTCGAATCCACATTCACAACCAATGGTGTTGTTTCATCTCAGAATTGTCGGTTTTGGGCTTCTGAAAATCCAAATTTTAGAATTCATTGTAGAAGACAATATTATAAAAAAGTGAATGTGTGGTGTGCCGTTTCTTATCACGTTGGAGTTATTGGAGCTTATTTCATTGAGGGAAGGTTAAACCAGCACACTTATTTACAGCTTCTAGAAAGATTTTCTGAAGAACATTTAAATATTTTAAGAAATATGCCTTTAGTTCATTTTCAACATGATGGTTGCCCTGGCCACTCCACAGAAATGGCTAATCGGTGGTTGAATTTAAATTTTGGAGAAAATTGGATTGCCAGGAATGGACCGATCAAGTGGCCGGCGAGATCCCCAGACCTATCAACATTGGATTTCTTTTATGGGGTCGCCTCAAGCAGTTGGTTTACGCTGAACCACTTCCTAACGATGTAGCAGTATTAAAGCAGAGAATTACAAATGCCGTAAACTCCATACCGTTAGATCATATTCGAAACAGTTTTAAGAACTTCAGGCGAAGGATCGAAATGCGTGTGGATGTGGGTGGTAGCTACGTCGAATAATAAAAAAATTGTATTGGTCAATAATTAGTTTGTTTGTGAATCTGTTATGTTTTTGACATTTATTACTTGTTATAAATTTTAAACCTCATTAATCTTCTGTTAGTAATTGTTTCTTGTTTTACAATTAGTTCGATTAACATTATACCTTCTTACATCTCGTATATTCAATTTTTTATTTACCAATAGCCTACTTTTTGAGATGATTAACATTTGCTCCTACACAACTTTAAATATGAATTCAACTCTTAATTCGTTTCAAAAAAATAATTTTATACTCCTGAAATTTGGTATAGAGGTATAAAATTGCATTCTAAATAACTTTTCTTAGGGGAATTTTTTCATATTTTGAAAAATAAAGGTACTTTATTAGTGGTGATTTTTACAACTTTGCTTATAAAACACCTTGTAGAACACCAAATCAAGTCATTTTTGGTATACTTTAGTTTTACAACAAGCAGGAGTCAATCCCCAAATACCATTCCAAAACTTTTGGTTCATTACACCTTTTGTTACATCTATCCTGGGACACACTGTATACTAAATAAATACCAATTTTATGGACTCTTACTTGCTTGATATACCTATTTATCCCCATTTACCCCCAACCTTTCAATGGAATAAGATCAAGATATAATCTAGTTCTAGATTTTGTTTAAATTACATTCGTAAACTGTATTTCAAGTCAATATTTTAAACGGTTCCAGAGCAATCGTGCGCACATAAAGTTACAGACAAATAGGTCGAGACAGTCAGACAGACAGATTTTTTTGCTCAAACTTAAAATCCCGACGTTTCATGACATTCTACACTTATTTGAACATTAAAAATGTTCTGTTTTTTTTGCGTTACTATACTCCCACTGGATAAAACAGTTTTTAGATGTATTACCAAATTGAAAGCCAGATTCTGTTGCTTATAATTGAGTTTAAACTGAGTAGTAAACACGTAGATTGCAGAAATATTGATATCAACCACAATAAGATATTGCCATAAAATGTATAAATATCCCGGAAACTGCGGAGCAGCATTGTAGACTTACTGAACTTTACTCAGATGAAAATCATTGGCTTTCCTAATAATAACTTTCGATGCTATTTTGCGTAATATCTCCATGTTTCCACTGTTTAGCTTTATTGGCGTATAAGGTCAGTAAACAAACAACACGCATAAATTTAATATGAAAATTGAAAATAAATGAGCTGTCTATTATTTCCTTCCTAGAAAAGAACAAAGTTCATCTGATTGAATCCAAAATTATTCGCGACAATTAAAAATTTAAAATTTATATCTGCAAGGTTAGATTTTAATTGTGAACTAAAATTTAAATTTAATTATAAATCGTTTTCTAGAGTTAAATTAAATTTAAAAACGAACACCAAAATTTAGAACAGACTAACAAGAATTATAAATTATCTTAAAGTAAACAACATAAAATGGAACTGTAAATATTTTTCACCTTGTAATTAAGTAAATTAACTTATTTGATGTTTTCTATTTTACACGCGTAACCTTGCAAATAGTTTTTATTTTTTGATATTTTTAAAAATTATCATGTTGCAACATCTCTGCCCAATGTCAGGGAAAAAATCGAGAGCCATCATTGTGTTGATAAAAGTACGACGCTTGTTTACCTCCGAAGCGACACTACTACGCATTACAGCTAAATATTCAGGATGTGGTGTTTTATCGCTACTTATGTGTGTTATAGAAATAAATATATTTTAAAAAGTTATATAATACCGAATTATTATTAATTATAGTTGCAATAAGGAAGAAATATGGCGTATTTCCCATTTAATGATGTTACCTACTAATTTCATTTAATCAAATCGGTATATTATCTTGAAAAAAATTTTTAATGATCAAAATCATCGTAAAAATTTTTGTTTGTATAAAATTCTTACCCTTTCGTAAAGTAATAGGGAAATCACTCGGATATGTCAAGAGGTTAGTAATGAATGCCACCATTTGACATATTTTTAAAATTTTTCTGGCAAGTTTTCACACAGGTATGACACCATCAATATTTTTTTAAATGGCAACTCCCGTTTTTTGTTGTGGAATTTCAAATAGCGCATTGTTTTACATACAATACTGTAAACATTGAAGAATCGATGTATTAGCACGATGCGCTGTCCAGGGAATTCGTAACAATCGTTTTCAGACCCACATCTAAAAAACATCAGTACGCCATCTGTGTGCTTCCCTAATGGTCCATATCTCAGAAGTGTAAAGAAATATGGAGAATACTCCAGCACACGTCGCATCACGTGTTCGCTATAGATGTTAAAGAGGATTGGTGGAAGAACACAGCCCTATCTGACGCCTTTACCGACTTTACATTTATCACAAAAACAAAGTTTTCTTCATATAGTCGACGGATAATAAATACCAGATGTTTGGGTGTCCCCATCTCCTCTAATATAGTCCACAGCCTGTCCCATTCCACATTGTCCAAAAGCCTTACCGTAGTCTACGAAACAGATATTCATATTCACGTAATATTCTCTTGCCTCGATAAATTGTCGCAAATTCAGTATTTGCTCTCTGGTACCTGCTTGCTCCGGAGATATTTGCTAAGACAGATAATTCTGATGGAGTATCAAACTCAGAACCCCCAATGAATGTGTGGTGTGGGACACCATTTGTATCCAGATCCAGAAGAACCCGATCTTTCAACAAGATTGAATATCTCCCCAGCACCTGACCGAGTCTATTTAAATGAGAATTTTCTAAATCGTTGGATAAGAAGATGGGGGGAGGGGAATTCAGCGGCCAGCCAGATCGCAAGCTCTGACGCCTCTCAGTTACTTTCTATGGGGATACCTTATAAGCAAACCATATTAGAAACTAACAGTGAATATACCCAACCAGCAAATTTGTTTTATAATTTAAATATTATACGATTATTTTGTTCTATTTTTATTTTATTAATGCTTCTAAAATGCTAATTGATTATATTAGAGTTGCAGAAAACACTATCTGGTTGTCAGCAACTGAACTGTTTTATAAATTTTTCATTAAAACATCTTTACAGCAAAATTATAAAATGTCTTATAAAGCAGTTAAGAAATTATTTTAGAAACGTTTCCTCTTATAAAACTAAATAATTTTATAGCGCTTTTTAGTAACGTCGTTCGGCAGTATTTTCAACACCGTTATAAATATATATATTAAAATTATTTTATAGTTGCTTCTTATTGTCTTATAAAATAGTTATATTAAAGTACTAGTTGGGACAGTTTTGCTATTGAAAATAAATTGTTGTTTCTTTCTATGTAAGCTTTATTTCTTTGGCGAACTGAATATCAGTTTCAAATCACTTACGGATCACTTAGAGCAGATCATAAACATTTGTCAAAGAAATATTATTTTGTCTGAGTTCAGGCGCCATTACAACGTAGAAATGAACTAGATCATAAACTCGTATGGAAGTGGTAAAGTTCAATTTCCCAAAGAAATAACATTGGTTCACTTGGATCGAGAGGGATCGATTCCTGAGTGACAAAGAAATACGCCTGTAGTACACAGCCTCCCAACTAACATAACCTAACCTAATTTAGCTGTCATTCTTATTTCTTCATTTAATTTAAGAGTGAAATCCAATTGCTTTAATTAATTACCGGACATTTATCAAGCACTAGGGAAATTACTATTGAAAATTTTCATAAAATGAGCATGGGTGTTAAAATGAAAATTTAACCGTTAAATTGCATAATAGTAATAGTTACAATAAATTGCAGTTTTTATCAGAATGTTTGTGATTCCAGCTACAGTTATTTTTCTTCGCCTATAAGTTCTAACAAAAATGCAAAATAAGCCATTTTTGACAAAAAAACTTTTATATTATTAGTTCATTTAAAATACGCCCCTGTCACAAGACCGTCACCTCTTATTTTATAGAAGTTTTGTAAGAATCGTAAGAATCGCCTATAGCTTAATTATCTTAAAATGCTTGTTATTAACACAAAAGTATTTTATAGAAGGAAGCCATTTCATGACATCAGCATTCGATGTCGTAAATATGAAAAGACATAAAAATTTAAAAGTCACATTTTTATTAACATTTATGGCAGTTAATACTTGCTAATTATGAAGTTATGATGATTAAAACAAATTGGTGTTAAATTTCATTCGTAATGTAAAATCGTTTTTTATAAAATTTCAAAAATTATTAGAAACCTTCAGTAAACACGGGGGGGGGGGCATTTAAATAAAATTAATGAAAAACACATGGCATAATTCACAGCAAAGTTTCCTTCGCATCAAAAATTGCAGGCTGTATTGGTGAACACATCTCTAAAGTAATTGAAGAGCTAAGTGGATAAAGGTGTTATGTCACAAAAACACGTTATTGAGTAATTTAACTCGAAAGTTTTTAGGCGAGAACTTTTTTGTTATAACGACTATATAGCTTGCATTTTGCGATGATATTGACATTTGATGTACTTTTCAGAGACGAATAACTAAAGTTGTCAGTTGTCATTATTTTCGAAAATTTTAAAAAATTAATGTACATAACACCTTTATCCGTTCATAAGTTTCTCTGAAATGAATAAGGAATTAGTGAATAAAAGTGTTAAGAAATTAAACATATTTTATTATTATTAAAACATTGTACAATTTTTAGGTAGTCGGACAGTTCTACGGTTTTGAGCCACAGTTTGGTCATTTCCAAGTATGTTGTGATAATACGGCCTTACCATTCATTTATGAATGGTAATTGTTCTTTAAGATTGGCCAGTTTTCCTACACTTAGGCTGCCCTTGTTTTCATTAAACACCGTTAGAGCAATACAGTCGGAATTTATCTTATGCATATTCCTTTTCTTTAAAATATCGACATAGTAAAATGGAGTCATTTCATCTAGTGATGTAATAGTAGCACCCATAGGTGCCATTTTATACCGTCGTGAAAATAAACCTTTTCAAGTTTTTCTTCCTGTTGTACAAATTGAGTTTTGAGGCAATTCCATCAATATCCTTGAAATGATTCTTCATATCTATGACAACGGCGTCTTTGGGAGTTCATAAAATTTCTCGATACTGGTCCGGAACGTAGATGTTTTGATGTTTCCTTAAAATTTTCTCGACTCTGCCAAAGTCTCTGTCTGAATCTAAATATGAATGTCCCACCTCCGAAAATTTATGGTCGATAACTTTAAATTCTCTCTTTAAAATAAACAACTGGTAAAGTGTAATGATATTGAAGTTTTTATTTTGTCCACCACAGGAGTCGGGCCATATTATAATGTGATCGATCTTTTCTTGGATATATTCATTGTAAATTTGTGAAAAGGTATGTAAGCAACTAGCAATTTCTAGGCTTTCACGGCTGGCTATATCTTCAGTCCATGTGAAAAAGAACGTTTTTTTTTTTTAGTATTCCTCAATGTATGTATGCCAAGGTTGTAAAACCACATTTGACGAAGGTAAAATGCTTTCGATGTACTTAATTTTGGCAGCGGCATGGTTTGCTGAAGATCTAAAGTAAGAAAGCAAATCGTTCTATCTACTGTAACTTTTGCTCCGTTACGCTTTTGTTGTTCGAAAGCTAGTTTGTAATTTTCTCCGTATTCTTTAGTTTTATTTATTTTATTATTATTATTTTTTTTAACCCAATAGATGTAAGCATAGCGAACCCTGTAATTCTTAAACGATAACCTTACAAACCCAAATGAACTTTGACTTGATTGGCGTAATTATCATACTTAATATTTTTTCCGCAAGAATTTCGGTATTCGCCAGATTTTCCTTAAACAATTTAATGCTCTTTCAAAATATTGGGTGGGCAGAAGCCATACCAGATATCAGTTTTGTTCTTGTCATAAAAATTTCTACGGTCCAGCTCTTTTCTACTTGTCAGCATAAAAATGTTTGTACAAAAATCAACACCGCAAAGCGTCACTTTCCAGTATTTCTAATTTACAGACTAATTTGCTAGAATACTTTGGTAAATTCGTATTTTATTATTGCATTTTATATTGATAATGTTTTGTTTTTAAAACATTATTAAAACTTGCCTGGGAAGAAATTGCCACTATGTGACTGATTTCTGCTGAATTGCCAAAAGGTATAAATGTGTTTTCAGCAATTAGATACTCAAGTACCATCTCGACTCTTGTACCATCTCATACCATTTCGAAATTGAACGAAATGAATATATGGATTAAAACACTATAAGCACTATTTCCAAATATCAGCCAATTTATAAACATCTTACATGATTCATGAAATTGTTTATTCATTGCATTTGTAATATCAGTTTACTACGACTGGCCATTTTCACTATAATAGTAAGAAACACAACTTGTCACATTACTGTCAATATAACATAACTTTAAAAGCAAAATGTTTTTGGTTAAAACAATTTAATATCGCACAGTATGTACATAACACCTTTATCAAACATTAAAACGCATTTAGGAAAGGTTTATTATCCCAAAAACTTATTGAAATTATAGATTATAAGTTAAAATAGTTGTCTGTGTAGAAATCTCAAAATTTTCAAAAATGTCACATAACGCCTTTATCCACTTAGCTCTTCAATTATTAAGTAAGTTCTTATCCTATCCAGTAAAATACTGAAATCTTCGATATACCAAGCTTTCATAGTGATTAGCATATTATATATTTGTAAGTATATGTATGCGACTTTTTAAATACATTTAAGAAATCGTTTTACTTTATTGGTGTTTTTAGCAATAATAACAAACAGCGAAGTATGTGTTTTATAACGCAATTAAATGAAACTTCAATAAAACTCTTTTGTAGTGACGGTACCGAATTTTTTTAGAGCCTGTGGAACTGTTCATACAATTATTTTGTAATGGTTGCAATAGGCTTTACAAAATATCAACAGTGGCTGAACTATTTTTTAAGATGGTGCCAATTACTTCCACATCCAGTGGAAGTATAGTAACGACAAAAAAATTTTTAAAAATTTGTATTGTTCAAATAGGCTTAGAATGTCACAAAACGTCGAGATTTTAAGTTTGAGCGAAAGAAAATTTCTGTCTGTCGGTCTGTAACTTTTTTTGTGCGCACGTTTACTCTGGAACCGTTTGAGATATTGACTTGAAATTTGGTACACATATGTACTTTAACGAGATCTAGAACTAAATTATATTTTCATCTTGTTCCGTCGAAGGGCTGGGGGGTAAATTGGGGTACATTTGGGGTAAATAGGTAAATCAAGCAGGTAAGAGTTCATAAAATTGGTATTTAGTATATACAAGAGAAGCTGAGGTCTCAATAAAAAAATTGGCACCAGCCACCCCCATTACCACCCCCACCATTATTAAAGGGGATGAAAAAAATTGTGATTTCGTGTGTACAAGAACCAGAAACCTTAAAATGTTTTTTTAGTTCATGTTTCGGGTGGTAAAAATGTTAATATGGACTATAATACTTATTTAACTTATTTAACAATATTGTGGAATTTCGCTTATTAAATGCAAAGTTGAGCCCCGCAAACTGTTATATTCTTAGAAAACGCATGCTTTAAAGCAGTTTTCGAGCGGTATGTTTTTGATAAACAAACTAAAATACGACGGTGTATGAGAAACGTAAATCGAATAAATAAATATTCGCAATGAGCAAAGGTCAACTTTAAGTGGATCTCGCTAAACTCATATTTAAAGGCCCTGCTAGACCTACTATCAAAACTTTAATGACAATCATTAATTTCAATTTACCACTTCTTTGAATTCCCCTTACCTATTACTTGATCGTATTAAATTATATTTTGTACGTGTACAGAATTCTAATGGACATGTTTTAATCACATGATTGTTCGAATGTTAACAATACGATGTTATTGGATAGGTACTGTTTATTATTACAAATTTTATGTTAATATTTCTTGTAAATATCTCTGTGTATATTTTAGGATAGTGAAGCATTTAAAGATAACAGCAGATAAAAATAACTCGGTTTTTTGAATCACGAAACACAAACAGACAATCTGGAGCCACAGCAGATAATTCATTCAACGAGTATATTTAACGAAATATCAACAAAAGCAAACTCTGCTTTAACACGTTGTCATTGCCAGTAGCACCTACATAATCGCATTACCCACGGTTCGTTAAATTGAATATTCGTTGCATTAGCATTAGTTCAATCGAATACATTTTTTAGGCCTTAAAATACTTGGATCAATTTAAATTTCGTCAAAGTATATTACACAGCCCCACAAAAAAAAATCGTACACCTCCAAAATCATTAGCTAGAGCCAAAAAACACCTCTGGAATGGGATAAAGAGAAGATTAAGCTACGAGAATAGTTGTTGCATCTTAATCAATCGAATTATACAAATTAAGGTTAAACAGCAGCGTACATACAATAGATATGAAACGGGGAGGAGCGAAAACTACCCCCATATATAAAAAAATCGATCCAAAACAGCAATGACTGCTGAAAAAGCTCGAAATATCTAAGTTTTGTTAAAGTGAAAATTTTTAGCTCAAATAGCAATGCTATTAAATTCGCCCATTTCTAATCACGTGTGCTGACACAACCAATCAGAACAAAATTACACTGATAAGATCCCTTAGGGATCTTTTCACTTGTCATCCATTTTGACAGTTCAATAATTTAAAATTTATTTTTTGACAATGTCGATTTGGAACTGCAAATCACGATTTTATGAATATAATAATAGAGGAAAACACACCAAATGATACATAATACATAATCTACATTTAATTTTACAAATTGCTCTTTTAATAATTGTGTTTTTAATAATTAGTTTTGAACAAATAAATAAAATAAATTGCAAAAAATTTTCTATGCGAATATCCCTCGAACGTTGATAAATAGCTCTTAATTTTATCACAACTTCCTCAAGCACGTTGCTTTTAGGTAATATCCTTCCGCCTACGGCGGCGTCGGGATATTACCAAGCAAGTGCTTTCGGAAACTGTGATAAAATAATTTCGTATTATCAACGTCTTTAGGATATTATAGCTGATAAGAAACTGTATCAAGTCCGACGTAATCTTCATAAACTGCCCCTATAAGGTTGAGAACAGCCACTCCCAAGTTTAAAGGACACGAGAAAAACAAGAAAAAACGTGAAATCCCACAGGATTTCTATTTTCATGGATGCTATGATGGACTGAAATTGCGTACTGCTCTAAAATAGAAGAGTGTGAAAACCACCCCCCATTTAAGATTTAACTATAAAAAGTTACAGTGACTTTTATAAAAATTCGTGTGTGGAAGTGAGAAGAAACTATAGACTATGTTCGACGCTGTGCTTGAAAATCACCCCCACGGGGTTGCGAGATGCCACCTCTATATCCGTAGGATGCTGGAAAAACAGAGAGAAACTAACCTGATTTACATTTTTATGGATGCTATGATTGGCAAAAATCGTGTTGTACACTTAGAGTTTGAAACTCATGTCCTATCAATGTTATTAAGTAACACCCCCAAAAAGGATGTAAACTACCGTCATTAAAAATGCAACGAAAAAGATGTTGCAGTCACTACTGAAAAAGCTATACTGTTGCTTATTCGTCTTTTCAGAAGTCACTGTAACTTCTTATAGTTGTTTCTAACACATGGGGTAGTTTTCACTCTCTAGGAATTGAATAACAACAGTGGTACGTGACTTTCTAAGTCTAACTTTGAGTACACAATTTTAGCCAAACATAGCATCCATAAAAATGGAAATACTTTTAGATCAATGTTTTTTTCTTGTTTTTTTCTGTGTCATTTAGGACAAGGGGTGATTTTTGGCAGCGCTGTTGGAGTCGTTTTCAATAATACTACTGCAGACTCTTCTCACCTTTACAAACCTCTGGAAAGCAGCTTTTTTCAAGTTGAGTCTTGAATGGGGGTAGTTTTCATACCCTCTGATGGTTGACACTGTAGGACGTTGATGGTACATAAGTTTCTAGTTCTATTTTAGAGTACTATGCAATTTCAGCCAATCATAGCATCCATGAAAATAGAAATCGTGTTGGATTTAACGTTTTTATTGTTTTTCTCGTGTCCGGTGGTTGTTCTCAACCCTATAGGGGCAGTTTATGAAGATTACGTCGGACCTGATGCAGTTTCTTATCACTTTAACAAAACTTAGACATTTCGAACTTCTTCAGCAGTCATTGCTGTTTTGGATCGATTTTTTTTTACCCCCTCCCTGGAGGTGTTTTTCATATCTATTGTATATACGCTGCTGTTTAACCTCAAGTTGTATAATTTGATTGATTAAGATGTAACAACTATTCTCTTTAATTAATCTTCTTTTTACCCCATTCCCCATTGTTTTTTTGCTCTAGCTAATGATTTTTTTTGACCTCTGATTCGGATTCAGCGATCAAAAATACATGGGAATACATGGGTCTGGTTCGCTGGTCTGATTTTTTTTTTGTGCCTTCGAATATATAGTTCTGACATTGCGGCGGATCTACACGTAGAAGGCGCGATTACAAAAACAGGGTAAAACATTTTTCACTGAAAATTCTTGTCTTACTGAAAATTGATAACTTTGTTCCCATCGCATTTGCAGGCTTATTTTTTATATTTTTTAAAGATTTTCGACCCAATGGAAAGTTTATTCTTTCCTGATTCAGGTGCTGACCAATTATTTTCGAAATTGATGTTAACAAATGTGCCAGCAGGGTAAATTGCTGCTAGCATCCTCGGTATGTTTAAATGTACAGGTTTGTTTTACAAATTGATGGCTTCGATGCATCGACTGAAACTGCGTCCTGAACCCCTAGTAGCGTAACATCTTCGGCATGTTCGGACCCTTAATGTTTCAACCGACGTGGTTTTCTGTATATGGTAGTACATTACGAGATGCTTACAGAACATGGACGGGGTTTTTAAAAATTTTCAATTTTACGAGTTGAGAAAAGTATTTCCAAGGATATTTTCTGATTTTAAAAGCCAAATCTTATCAAAGAAAGAACTACACTTAAATTCTCTTGAACTTTGGAGTAACTTGGTGGGATAAGCAGCGATATTTGATAATAACATTAATCTATGTTTTTCAAACTGCTTTACAATTTTCAATTTAGCCAGCGCAAATAAGTTAAATATTGAAGAAATATATTAATAACAGTAAACAAGGGAGAGAAATTGATTATAAATTTTTTTCTTTCTAAAAATCAACTTAATCAAAAAAAGTCCCTAAAAATTATGATTGTTTCATAATTTCTCCGCCTCACAGTGGTCAATTTTCCAATATTCGGATGAAAAACTAAAAAAATAAAAACTATCTACCAATCAAAATTCATATACATATCCTTTGTTGCATAATTATCTTTGTTATCTCTGCTATCTAATTATCTTGTCCCATCCACAACTGTACTTGTAAATACACTCTTTTTATATGTTCTCGAGAGAAAAAATTAATATAACTGTAAAAGGAATATACTATGCTAGAAGTAACGTCATTTTCATAAAAAAAAAATCAAGAAAATATGAATAACTTTCGATACCAATCGTGTCTTAAAGCTACAAGTAAAAATACCTGTCTCAACTTGGCTTCATTGATAACTACACTCGATGGCAGTTCAGAACATATAAAGAGAGTGTATTTACAAATACAGTTGTGGATGGGACACGATAAATTGCCAAAAGAACCAGTTACAATGAACCAAACACCATCTCCTGAAAATTTATTGAAAATGATTTTTTGTTCGTGTAAAACTGGATGTGGCTCTGATCTGCTCTGTGGATGTAGAAAAAGTGGCTTAAATTGCTCTATATCATGTTTACTATGTAAAGAAGTTAAGCTTAAATGCTCCACCAATGATATTAATGAATGACATCGAAAACGAAAACGTTTGAGATAATTAGTTTACACGATTATCCTTGTAATAAAAATTTATAATTATTTATGTCATTAAAATTTATAATATTTATTATTTACCATAAGTTATTAATAATTTTCTATAAAAAATTGATGTATTTTTGTGTTATTTAACATTTCTTTTATTTATTTCGCTTTTGGAGCTTCTGCCATCTTCAAACTAATTTTGAACAATTTCATTTTTTTACAAATTCTTTATAAACAACCTCGAAAACTTTAACAATCATTGTTAAAAAATATTATTTTGGGTATTCAGCAGATAACTTTCAAAGAAAACATTCGTTTCTTTCATAATCAATCAATTTTTTTCGTTTTTGGTGCAAGTCTGACCAAAAAAGGAAGATCAACAAGACCCCCCCTACGGTGACTTGTCGACTTCTTTCATACACCTACCATATCTAAGATTCAGCATGAAAAGCAATAAAACAACCACTCTTTCTATATATTGATGATTCAAGTCTGATCATGCTAATATATATAATATTAAGTATCTCTAGCCCTACCTAGAGGATACTACATCACAATCAAACGTTTATTACATTTCAAAGTCAAGAAAATACTAAAAAGCACAAAGAAAATAGTTATAAAATTTCGCTCACCGCATGCATGTTCAATAATTGAAGTATATCATATTTTCGATGGATTAATTCCTTTAAACATTGTACAATCTTTTTCGTTCTCTTTAGAACTCGTCAGAACTATGATGTAAGCAGAAATAATAGGTATTTATTTATTAAACTAGACGAGTTTTGGGGCTCTAAAGGAATGTTTGTTTTTTGTTATTTTTAATATATTTGTCAAGTAAATAGAGGTCTTTCTGTCAGTTTTTTGACATGAAAATATTTCATTTTTATTTTCTAATAGTAACTTTTATTTCGAATTTGATTTATATCCTTCTGACGAGTTCTAAAGAGAACGAAAAAGATTGTACAATGTTTAAAGGAATTAATGGCAATTTTATAACTATTTTCTTTGTGCTTTTTAGTATTTTCTTGACTTTGAAATGTAATAAACGTTTGATTGTGATATAGTATCCTCTAGGTAGGGCTAGAGATACTTAATATTATATATAATAACATGATCAGACTTGAATCATCAATATATAGAAAGAGTGGTTGTTTTATGGCTTTTCATGCTGAATCTTAGATATGGTAGGTGTATGAAAGAAGTCGACAAGTCACCGTAGGGGGGGTCTTGTTGATCTTCCTTTTTTGGTCAGACTTGCACCAATGGTATATGAAAGAAACGAATGTTTTCTTTGAAAGTTATCTGCTGAATACCCAAAATAATATTTTTTAACAATGATGTAAGCAGAAATAATAGGTAGTTATTTATTTAACAATCATTATTTTCTTAGAAGAAATATTTAAAAATTCCGATAATTGTATTTTCCGTTGAGATTTCTTTTTAATTTAAGGATTTTCGAAATTGCGGTAATTTTCAATGGGTAAACTTTTCAGTTTATGGCATTAGAAATAAAAAAAAATCATTTAAATCTATTCATTATAGCTGGGTTTCGACGCAACCCAATGTTTTTGGTCAATGTTTAATAGTAATTTAGACTTGTACGTTGTCAGTATTTCCAATCGGTCTATTGTGATGGTAATTTAGACTCTATGGTTAAAGGTAATAATTTTGCTCAAAGTTTTCTGTATTGTGCCTACAACTTCATTTGAGTTCTAATAGGGTAGAGTTAAGTAATTAACAACCTGTCAAATTACTTATTGTCATTTTTATGATCATTATTAGGTAAATTTTTACGTTGTAAAAAGCTATAATAAACGCATGACTTCTAGGTAGAGAATAAGTACTTTATAACCTAAGAATATAATTTCACGTGTTATGACTTCATAGTCAGCTATAAAAATTAAACGAAGTAATTGTTGGCTTCATGAAACCATTCTTGTCTTGGTGGTTGGTCAATTTTGCTTGTTTGTATGTTTGTGTATAAATTTCTAGTAACGTATTTGTATGTATTTGTTGTTTCCACTTCCCAGTTTAGTTGTCCGACTGGCAGTAGTTTGTCGTTACGGCAATTTGTATCGTGGATCTTGTTCACGAAGGCACGATGACCTAGTGAAGGGGGTGAAAATGTCAAAAAAGGCCCCGAGGGCCCGTGGGTCTATCGCCAATGCGCCACAATGATCACATCGCCATGCCTCAGTTATTCAGTCCACACAGTACACCATTCACTTAAGTAATACAGGGTTTTTTTAGGCGTTGCATGGGATTCTCACGTGCTCACAGAGTGATCGTTGCACAATAGCCGCAAACTTTCCTTGTGTCGAGTGTGCTCACCGTACAAGTTTAGAATAATTATAATATTCAAGCCAATTTTTTATCAGGTTATTAGAATTCTCTCTCGAGTCCTTCGCCAAAAACGCGAATTAAATTCTCTAAGGTGTAATAAAATATGTATTAGTTCACATTTAGTTATGTTTTTTGCAAATTCCAAGGCCGCTATTATCAACGTTTACCTAAAACAAGGTGCTTGTGTACAATTTTAATTCGCGTGTAAAATCTTACTTTGTCATGGACAATGAGAAAAAGAAAGTTGATTAAAAACTGCTGCTGTGCTGCTACCAAACAAAGAGTAGGGAAGCTGGGAAGATGCGTCATCTTGCTAAAAGATACATTATAATTTATAAACCAGGGCTGTACGCAGGGGGTCTGGTCAGGGCCATGCCTCGGTGAAAAGAATCTAGGGGAACGTTTTTTAAGTACAAAAAGTCAACTCTGAATCTTAAGTCTCGTTTGACTGGTGGGAGGACTGCCCACGGTCGAACCGATCAAAATCGTTCGAATCAACAGGCTGATCATTGGTTCCTGTAGTCTCGTTTCGAGATGCGACCGCCACACACCAAAACGAAACTTGGTAGAAAATGTTTTCTTATTATTTTTTAATAGTAATTTTGTTTTTGAATTGAACATATATCTCTCCTGATGAGTTCTGAAGAGAATCAAAAAGGTTGCGCCATTTTTATTAAGACGTGAGTGAAATTTTGTACCAATATTTCATTGTGCTTTTTAGTAGTTCTTGGCTTTGAAATATAACAAACGTTTGTTTGTCATGGAGTATCCTCTAGGTAGGGCTAGAGATGCTTGAATGATTTCCTCGTAAGGGAGGATTTCTTATAATATATAGGCATGATCAAACTTAGATCTTCGATATACAACGTGATCTACCATGACATGCGGAAAATTTAACAGTAGGTTGTCCCCACCAAAAGGAGTTAAAAAAATGATAAATAAAAAAAAAGTGACCAAAAAAATTACCTTATTTTTTGGTCACCATATCACTTTATCAAACTTGGGATTGACACTATTGACAGCAAAGCTGGAGCGGGTAGAAGTGACTTTTTGGTTTTAATCAAATCACACTATAAAAAAATCAATATAAATCGAAAAGACGTTGGACCTATGCTAGTAAACTCTGCAAAAACAAGTAGATTTACTTAAACCCGTCAATAACACGCCGGTGTCCTGATTGTTCGACCGAAAGCAAAAAACGCGGCACTTTGACCGCACACGCCGGCTTTTTTTTTTTTAATTGAATGTTAGATATCGTAAGTGTATGAAAAAAGTTGACAAGTCAGTTCGTAAGGGGACTCCTTGTTGATATTTTAGCTTGGTCAGATTTAGATCAATGATATATGAAAGGAACGAATGATGTCTTTGAAAGTTATCTGCTGAATACCCAAAATAATATTTTATAACTTGGTAGAGTTAAGTATTTGGATATGCTAAATTCAGTTTTGCTGGAGAATTTTTTTTTTCAATATGGCAGCTTCAGAATTTGGGTCAGAAGAAGGAAAAAAGATGAAAAATTCAGTAAAATAACCCAGCCACAAATAAAAGTCCTGATCCTGGAACTTGAGTAGTCCAATGTATTTTTCGACGCTGAATTCGAATCCAACCTTAGAAAAGAACAAGCACCCTCAAAAATTTGAGCCGGAGCGAAAAAACACCATTAGAATAGGGTAAAATCGCCTCTTATACAGAATGATTCTTTTAAGGCGGCCATTAGAATATTTCCCACTTGCAGATGAGATAGCAGTTTGAAATTTGGTACCCTACCATAGTCAACCATTGCGAGTCCGAAAATAATAATTTCAAAATGGCGGTACTTCCGGAAATACCGGAAGTCGTTACCAATTTGCTTATTTTAAGTGGAACACCCTATATATTTTCAACTTTTCGAAATGATCATAAAATTCTGAGTCAAAACATGTAGCACACCCTATACCTAAACCGAGCAGTTTCGGAGATATTTGACATTTTATAAAAAATTTGACAGGTGCAACGGTTTGCAAGAACCGTTATAACTTTCTTCATGTGAGAGATCCTTATTTGCTCTTTGGTACGTAGAAAGAACACAAGATGAGCTACTCTTTACAAAATAGTATACCAAGTATTTTATTTTTCACGTTACATTTTGTCAAATTCAAACCTCAAAAACTTTTTTATTTCAAATGGAACACCCTGTATTTTTTTACATCAAATTGTGTTAAATTAAATTCCCTTTTTTCTAGTATAAGCATTGTAGGGGTTAAAGTTACAACTTTTCGAGATATTGTCGATTTTCTTAAATGTCCAAGAATTTCTAGTAAAAATTACTATCAAGTCTGGGTCTTGAGATTTTTTCTGGCTTGTTCTTCAGTTAAAGTCTCTGCAGTTATTCAAGGTTGTTCCACATTTCAGCGTGTCTTGCTTTGTGTTTCTGTTACTGTTCGTGTGATGTTCTCTATTAGAGAATTCCACAGGACATGTGTATCTTCGTCATTTAATGATTGACTTCGGAAAGCTGGACAATCAGTTCTGATGGGCAAACTTTTGGTCTGGTTACCTTATGTTAATTTGAGGTTGTAGATTGTTTAAAGGGTCGCTTGGCCCTATGTTGGCCTTTCTTCACCTCGACCTAAAAGGTCTTTTGTGAATTACCCTGCAACTAGCTGTTGCCCAGGATTCCAATACTTTTTGCAAAGCTTGCAATTTTCCTGGGAGCTAATTTCCCTATGTCTTCAGGCGTTAATTCCGCCTATTCTAGGTACTTTAGCCTATTGCGAATTAGTACCTTGCATTCACAAAGTATATGTTTCGCAGTTTCAGTTGCAGCTTCACAGTATCTGCATTTGCCATCTTCTGCCATGTCCATGTTTTTGCCCAAGTGGCAATGGCCAGTTAGAAGGCCTGTGATCAACCTTAGGTCGGACTTTTCAAGTTCGAGAAGCCTTGTGGCATTCTTTGTTGTCCAGTAGGACTTCTTTTATTTCTGTTCCATTTTAGGACCTCCTTAATTTGAGGTTGGCTTGAAGTATGTCTATTATTCTTACATGTTCTCTGACTGCTTCATTAATTTGAACTTGGTTTTCTGTTTTTGTCCTGCATTTTATAATTTTATTAGAGTCTAGGGATGTCTTCCACCCCTTTAAACAGCTTACAAGTAATACCCATTTTCATGTGTTTTTCTTTGACTTAAGCGTATGTTGTTTTGCATAGGTCTATCATATTTTTTAGAAGGTGTGTGAATTTGAAGTTCCTATTGTTTATTTATTTTATATGTACTTTTTTTATTTTGGGTTTACCTTCTTTCCCATACACGTTTTGTATCGTGGCAAAAAAGAATAATATTTCCTAGGCATAAATTGAGGAGTATATACAACGCAAGTATATTTACTTGTTTTTCGTAATATATAGGTAATCGATTATAACATAAGTGTTTTGTCGTTTATTTAAGTAGGTTATTGAAAATTAAATTTGCATATAAATTATCAAGCAGTCTCCTGTCACGCTATTTGTGCCTGAAAGCAAAGGATCAATTAATTCTAAATTTAGAACTAGATAGGGACATGGAAATATGCAATTTAGAATAAATACCACAATATTATCTCTTCTCTAAAGTGCGACACAGGAATTATGGAGCTTATATTTAGAGTCAAGGTAATACTAAAAGTAGCACTGGCCACCGAATATGACATTCGGCGAAGAACATAGATGGCAAAATCGACAACTTGCCAATTGACCAAAATTTGGTGTAGTAGAAAGAACACGAAACGCACAAAGTCTCCATCTTTCTTTACGCCTCTGAGACATAGATCGTTAAGGAAGCAGACAGGCGACTTTAATGCTCTCGAGAAGTGCTGGAGACGTTTGTTGCAAATTCCCTGGACAGCACATCGCACTATAACCTTGACATACTCCGAGACATTAAGCGGAGGGAGGAGTACATGTATACCAGGTGCCGCAGGCTAGTGGCTCCCCTCTATATTTAATTTATTTTTTAACCTATCCATTTGAAATTAGGGGTGCATAAACTACCTGTAAAAATGGATTTTTGGACATAAAAACGGTATGAGACCATTTCCGGTTTACCCGGAAATGACCGCAAGTTTCGATTTTTAAATGTATATTTTTTACATATTTGGATTCAAGACATTCGTCTAGAGTGCTTTGGAATACCAAAATTTGCTCTACGGCAGGTAATGTCCAAGGGAACAATATATTTCTTCGTTTAATTTCATTAATATACAGTGTGTCCAACTGTATATACTATTTACGAAGCCTCCATAATTGAACAAATCACTTTTTTTCTTCAAATGGGAAGGTGGTGGCTCATAGAATTCAATAAATTATAGATTTTTTTCTGAATTCATTGATATCCATTTAAAATTTATGCTGTTTGTTTTTTTATTTTAATAAATTTATTTAAAAATAAAAAATCACTCAAAATCAGTTTTATTGATTCTTATAGTTTGCACTAGTATAAATACCTATTAAGAAACAAAGGAGAGAACCAAAAGGCTATTATTCACAAAAAGGTAGTTATTCACATGTCATTATTAGACATATGAATTTTGCAAAGGCAACTACGTTAAGTTCAAGAAAAATTATATTGAAATTGATTTTTTATTTTTAAATAAATTCAATAAAATAGAAAAACAAATAGCATAGATTTGAAATGGATATCAATGTTTCAGAAAAAAAGTTATAATTTATTGAACAGTATGGAGGCTTCGTAAATAGTTATTAATGAAATTAAAAAAAAAATTATATTTTTCCCTTGGACTTTACCTGTCGTAAAACAAATGGTATTCCAAAGCAGTCTAGACGAATGTCTTGAAATGCTTAAAAGAATTGAACATCGACTCAAAAATTCGCGAAAATCTCATGGCATACTCAGAATGTTGTCTTGAATCCAAATATGTAAAAATATACAGGGTGTTCCATTTAAAAATCAAAAGTTGCGGTCATTTCCGGATAAACCGGAAATGGTCTCATACCGTTTTTATGTTCAAAAATCCATTTTTACAGGTAATTTATGTATCCCAAATTTCAAATGTATAAGTTAAAAAATAAAGGAAATATAGGAGGGAGCCACTAGCCTGTGGCACCCGGTAGAAAGGTAAAAAGTTTAGGGAATACCAGATGGAAGGGACAAAGAGGACATCCTCCAAAATGTGAGGCTGATATCACCTGTTTGGTGATGAGAAAAAGCTTTAGTGAGGCCGTGTGCCTAACAGCCAACCGCGACAGATGGCATAATGCTACTAGACGTCCTCTACAGCAAGAAAAGGCTAACTGAAATAGTTCACAAAACGCAAAACGTCTAGCAGAACGTTGTCAATAAGAGCGTTTTAGATTCAACACAGTATTGAATTTTTCTACTTTAACGTCAGGCTCGTTAACAGAGAAATCTGAAATTTTTATGTATCAAATTTCATATAAATAGCAAAAACGTTGCAATTATGGCAGCCATATTGTATTCGCCATTTTGAATTCTTAATTTTTGACATCAGCTGCTCCGAAAGTGCCGAACTACCATTTTGATGCAATTCTGACGAAATTTGAATTTGTTACTAGCGCACCGCCAAATTCTCAAAAAAAGACCTTTTGTCTAATTACTTCCACATCCAGTGGAAGTATAGTAACGACAAAAAAAATTTTTAAAATTTTTATTGTTCAAATAGGCTTAAAATGTCATGAAACGTCGAGATTTTAAGTTTGAGCGAAAAAAAAATTTCTGTCTGTTTGTCGGTCTGTCTAACTTTTTTTTGTGCGCACGTTTACTCTGGAACCGTTTAAGATATTGACTTGAAATTTGGTACACGTATGTACTTTAACGAGATCTGGAACTAGATTATATTTTCATGTTGTTCCGACGAAGGGTTGGGGAGTAAATTGGGGTAAATTTGGGGTAAATTGGTAAATCAAGCAGGTAAGAGTCGATAAAATTGGTATTTAGTATATACAAGAGAAGCTAGGGTCTCAAAAAAATTTTTGGCATTAGCCACCCCCATTACCACCCCCACCCCTTTATTAAAGGGGATGAAAAAAAAATGTGATTTAGTGTATGTACAAGAACCAGAAACCTCAAAATATTTTTTTTCTTCATCCACCCCCACTACCACCCCCCTATCACCACCCCCACCCCACTACTGATGTGGGGTATCGTTTTATGGGTTTTTGGGGTAGAGGATTTCAAATATTATAGTATTAAAGTTCCATAAACAATTATTTCCACATGCAAACCTTTTTTGGTTGTGAGTGACTTGGATAATCTGGATGTGGAAGTAGTGATTCCTTGGGCAGCGGTTTTTTGCTTGTTTTCAAAAATTCTATTGAAAATCAGAAACATTAAAAACTTTTGTATAATAGCTCTTGACAGTCGATAAACGTCCGCTTGGAATTTTTACTCAACTACCGCAGCAAATTATGAATATTTTATCTAGGTACTTTCTTTAAATTGCGGGCATTGGTTAATTAATTAATTACCTCATTATCATAATTTCCAATTAGAGATGAGCGATAACAAAGAACCTTGAACTTACGTAAAAATAACCAATTGTAACTTTTAACAAAAATACAAAACCGAAATTAAATCTCTGCCATGGGACAGTAATGTAACGATAATCAAATGGGAAAAAATAAATGCACCAGAGCAGAGCTTGCCAGCTCATTGACCGCGACTGTATCATTAGAGAATCACGTGTACAGGTAATGATTTGTGCTTTAAAAATTTCTCCTGCTGCGCTTCGACTTGTCCCCGTTTCTGTGCTCCCTTTTTCTGTATAGCAACAAAAATGAGGTTCACGTTTCGAATTAAACCGGATACCTGATCCATCTGCGAGATTCGTTTCAATTCGGCCAACTACTTTACTTCTTTGATGCTGACAACCGTTTTCAGAGAATCTGCGAACAGTTGATTTATGTGAGCCTGGCCAACTAGTCGAAATCGAAAAGGACAGTCGTTTTATTTCACTCCACTCCACGGAGATCACGACTTCACTGCGTGTCGTGTTCCCCATAGCCGTCGTGATACCATGTAAACAATCATCCACTCATCCAGTAAATACGCGTACGGAACGAGCGACTGGTTAGTGTTTTTGTGCAAAGCAAAGTAAGCAGTGCTCCGAAACTATTGTTGCAAAATTATTGCCCGTGTCCTTTGTCGACTTTTATAATCACCTAATCCTAATATGTTAACGGAATCCGTTCTTGAAAGTTATCATAATCGGTAAGAATGTTTTTCTTTGTTTTCTTGAATAATTGGCATCAACAAATCGTGATTTCTATTTGCGTATTGCTTGTTGTCTTTCAACATTCGAAAAGGTTCTGATGTTCATGTGGATGTAGTAAAAAAACCGATATTTTGCACGAAATAAATTGACAACCACAATTTGTACCCACGTATTAGCTTTGAACGTAAATCAATAATTCTACTTGGGCGTTTCAAAACATTCATTAATAATAAATACACGATTTAAAATCTACATCTTCTTCGTTTTTGTATAGTCCATTTGTAAGATAAATATCAGAATTAGTGTTGGGCGAATTCGAATTAAAATACTCGGTTAATCCGAGTATCGAAATACTCGCTTGATTCCGAGTATTAAAATTTCATCCGAATAAAATATACTCGGATTAATTTTAAGTACAAAACAAAAAACAACTGTCAATCGTGCACTTGGTTGATAAAATGTTTTTTAGATTTCTCCCCCCCCCGCTCATCGATTCTGAGATCTGGGGAGAAAAATTACTAACATCAGTGCCACTTGCATTCGCTTTAACCACAATCACAATTACTGTTGACAGATACCTATAATGAAAATTTAATTCGACATCGGATGATTAATCCGAATATTCTTGTCATCCGATTCCGTGTAATCCGAGTACCGAAATCATCCGAATATCTGCATCACTAATCAGAATACGGAAGTTTCGAAATCACAAAGCACAGTGCTTTTCTGATTTGAGAAATTATTTCACTTAAATTATGATAACGCACTAGGTAGCTAGATATAGGCATGTTTGTTCCAATTTTGTTCTAACTTATTTTGGCTTGTTTTCCTAGATCTTCAATCGCTGATAGATTTCCCAATAATTTTTATTTTAAATTTGAATTTGCATTCATCAATAATTTACTGCAATTCAGTTCATATAAAAGAGCACAACTCTACAAAAGAATTGTTATAACTGTGGATGATATTCGGACACCACAACAGAGATTTTAATCAGAACAATTTTGCAATTTTTGTTCATTTCTCTTCCAAAAATGGTTAAACAACCGCCCACTGATATTTTTCAAAACAAACTGAAATATCATCTTTTGTCAGTGCTTATTATAATACAAGGTCCTTGAACAAAACAATTAAATAGCTTCTTGTTCTTACTTACATATTTCCTCTTTTGTTGATCATGTATTTGTGGTATAATTAAATGAATATTTATTTATGAACTGTTATATAATTTACATGTTTTTGTATGATATAAGTATAATAATTGTTTTTTTATATACTGTACCTGACATGTCGTCTCATCAGTGTGATCTGTGGAAAATAAACAAATTAATCAAGTAGTTGGATAGCGGAGAACTATGAAGTATAAATGTAATCAAATAACTGGTAGTTACTTTTTCGATTACATCATAGAAATTCCTACAGTTACAACTACTGTTTTGAAGTTGTAGTTGGATTAAACATTAAACTCCTCTTCACTAAAAAATTGTTTGATTAATGTTGAATTACTTCACATTTCTTCAAATGGCTGGGTATCTGGACATCGGCTGTGAAGGAGAAAAATTTCAGCACACAGATACAATATCAGTCACAAAATGGACTTGCCTAAAATCTTACCTACTAAATAATAATCATTACTATAAAATTTGGAACAGATTTATAATTTTAGGTTCAATGCCTGGTGAACCAGTGTCCATCCGTTCACAGAAGTGTCATTTAAAATATTGACGAATGTTTATATTATATTATCTTAATGACTTCATTATAATAACATTTAGCCAGCCTTATTAAAGGTTATCAGTTATTGGAGTGTTAAAACTGTAATAATAATCCGTATAATTAACTGTATTTATAAACAAGGAAATCTATATTTAGTGTTTTCCAAACAAACATTGTTAACATAGGTCAGACTTTCTCAGTCTGTGACTAAAATTATCTTTAGTAAGTACTATAAAATAATAAACTATACTTAATATAAAATCGTAAACCAAAACCCAATTGTTCATAAGAGAATCGGTGAAAATCACCATTTAGGCGCTATCCCCAGGGCCATAGTTCCTCAAGGAAGAATTTTTGTGCACATGTTGATAGGAACTTTTAAAAATTTTGCGTAGAATCAGCTCATACACGGGCAAGCGTTATTCCATTACACACTGTATATGAAATTTTCCTTAGTTGGCTTATTTTTAAACCAACGGTAAAATCCTGCGTAAGCATTTTTTTATACATAAGCATATACCTCTTTAAACTTGCAATGTACCTACAACAACTAGAGAACTTTTGAACATTCATCCAAAAATAAAGGTAAAGGTAGTCTTGTATATATTAAAGGAGGATAATAAATATCAGTATCTGCAAATTCTTCCGACTACCCTAAAATTAAAAATTCATATTTCAAAAAATGGACACCAGCTTATATTAGTATCTCCTCTCTTAAGCTTGAGGGATGGTTTAGGGGGTGGCTGTTAGTATTTACCCACCCTTAACTTTTTTATTTTTTACATATTTCTAAAATTTCTTATAAATACATTATTTTTAGATCATTAAAAAGAAACGGTATACTTATTGCATTTCTCAAGTAATTTAGATTTACAAACTAACGTGCATTATTTAGGTACATTTTACTAACAAATCCCTCTATATGAAGAATGTTTTGAATTATTAATTCAATGCAATAATTGAATTAAACATAGAAAATGACTGATCATCAATAAAAATTCTTCGAAATGTCCTCCATTTTCTCTAATGCACAATCTAAGCCTTTTTTAAGGAACATTGATACTCTGTAGAATTCTTGCATCATTCAGTAGATTTTTGTCCCAACTGTCCAATGGTGTTAATTTGAGTATTATAGACTCTTGATTTTAAATAAATCAAGAGGAGTAAGTTCAGAAGACCGAGCAGGCCACTTAATGTGTGTATGTACACCACCCCGATCAATCTATTAGGATAGTGGTTGTTTAACCATCTTCTACATAGTCTATTATAATGCAATAATGCACTTTCATACATAAAAAACATGTTTCTTTTCCTTTACAATGAACTATCACCTAATAATTCATGCAAGGTGTTTTCTAAAAAGTCATAGTAAATATCACCATCTAAATTTCCAGGAAAAATATGATATCGAACACACTAATTCCCTAGAGTTGCTGCCTGTACATTTATTTTGAAACTATGTTGAAAAGGTTTTTGTATTGTTGCATTAGAATTTTCTTCAGCCCAGAAGTGTATATTCCGAGATTAAACATGATTTGACGTGAGAATATAACAATCTTGTATATTTGTATTTTTGTATTTTGCATTCGTTCAAGCAACAATTGAGACAAATCAGCTCTTATTGGCATATCTTCAGGTAATAATTCCTGAGTTGTTTGATAATGGAACGGATGCAATTGTTGTTCAGGTAGTCCTTTTAAAGTGCTTTTGGGGTCTTAGTGAGATACATTCATTCTTAAGTACTTATTGTAGCCACAGAAATGTCGTTAGACTATTTTGAACCGTCGTGTACATAAACCGAGTGCCACAGACTAGTGGCTCTCCCCTATATTTCCTTTATTTTTTAACTTATCCATTTGAAATGTGGGTTCATAAACTACCTGTAAAAAGGAATTTTTGGACAAAAAAACGCTACCTATGAGACCATTTCTGGTTTACTCGGAAATGACCGCAACTTTCGATTTTTAAATGGAACACCCTGTATATTTTTTCATATTCGGATTCAAGGCAACATTCTTAGTATACCATGAGATTTTCACGAATTTTTGAGTCAATGTTTAGTTTTTTTAAGCATTTTAAGACATTCGTCTATAGAGTGCTTTGGAATACCAAAATTTGTTCTACAACAGGTAAAGTCCAAGGAAAAAATATAATTTTTCGTTGAATTTCATTAATAACTATTTACGGAGCCTCCAAAATTGAACAAATCACTTTTTATCCAAAACTTTTTTTTCAAATGTGGTGGCTCATAGTATTCAATAAATCATAGATTTTTTCTGAATTCATTGATATCCATTTCAAATCTGCTATTTGTTTTTCTATTTTATTAAATTTATTTAAAAATAAAAATTCACTTTCAAAATAATATTTATTGATCCTTATAGTTTGCACTAGTACTTATACCTATTAAGAAACAAAAGAGAGAACCAAAAGGCTATTATTCACAAAAAGGTAGTTATTCACATTTCATTATTAGACATATAATTTTTGCAAAGGCAACTAGTTAAACTTACAGAAAAATTATATTGAAAGTGATTTTTTTAATTTTAAATAAATTCAATAAAATAGAAAAACAAATAGCATAGATTTAAAATGGATATCAATGAATTCAGAAAAAAATCTATAATTTATTGAACCGTACGAGCCACCACCTTCCCATTTAAAAAAAAAGTTTTCGATAAAAAAGTGATTTGTTCAGTTTTGGAGGTTCGAAAAATTATATTTTGCCCTTGGACTTTACCCGCCGTAGAACAATTTTTGGTATTCCAAAGCACTCTAGACGAATGTCTTAAATTTCTTTAAAATACTGAACATCGACTCAAAAAGTCGCGAAAATCTCATGGTATACTCAGAATGCTGTCTTGAATCCAAAAATCGAAAGTTGCGGTAATTTCCGAGTAAACCGGAAATGGTCTCGTTGCGTTTTTATGTCCAAAAATCCATTTTTACAGAGTAGTTTACGCACCCCAAATTTCAAATGGATAAGTTAAAAAATAAAGGAAATATAGGGGGAGCCACTAGTCTGTGGCACCCGGCATAAAGACCTTAAATTGTGTACAACATTTGTGGCTTGCCAGATATTTATGTAGACATTACTAACAGCAACTTAAAGGTTTCATTTGTTACAGATCGAGTAAAATGAATAAGCTTTGTCGTCAAGTCTCCATCGAGTCCCCTGGACCAATAATCAAGGATTGCGTCTTCAGTTTTGACGTTCCTGTTCCTGATGTTCCCGCAACAGGCGCTAGAATCCGCGTTGTGTGTGCAGGCGCGTGTTACAGGATGCGAAACAGATCTCCATCTACCTCAAGTATTTCATCTGTCTCTAGCGTCCAATCTACAGAAGATTCAGGGTATAGCCCTGCTCATCATGGTATGCGCGATGGAGCCTTATTTCCTGGCTACGAGGTAGCCGGTATAATAGACGAGTTGGGCTCTGATTGTACTTCCTCAGAAGATATAGCAGTGGGAAAGCGAGTGGTATTGTATCCCTACGATGGAATACCACACGGCTATGCTGAATTCATTGTCGTACCAGATTTGTCCTATCTTGTACCTGTGCCAGATAATTTACCATTGGGTGTGGCTGCGATGCTTCCAAGTGGTGCCTTATTGGCTAAAAATGCGGTTATTACCGCACATGCTCACGTTGTGGAATTGTTGAAAGAACGTGCTGCGGATCATATCGTAAGAATCCTCATTGTCGGTACTGGAGGTTTGGCCCTGTGGGCTTTGAGAATTGCCGAACACAATTTCAAAACTCCCGAATATAAAAACAGAGTCAAAATTACTGTAGCTACATTGAAGGATGAGGGATTTATGCTTGCTGCTGAAGAACTTAAAACGTAAGTATCTGCTAGGTTTTTCAACTATTAGTCGAGGAACGAGACAAACACAGACCGACCGTAGATTTTTTTATAAAAACACCTCACAAAACATATTTTGGAGGACACGATTTGATTTGGAATTGTTAATTTGGGAAAAAATGCACTTTTTCATTTTCTTGTTCTCCCCCTCTCTATCTGTAATTTGTTGTCATAAAAACTTGATATTTTAGTATTACTATATTCAAATCAATCAATAAAAAATATTTTCGTTTAATTTACAACGAAAAGTAAAGGTAACTTTTTTATTTTTCAAAATAATCGCATACTGTCTAGTGAGTAAGTTGTAGTTCGTGGAATGAGTAATTTTTTTAATTTGAGGTCCTTTTTTATGATTAACTAAACATATAGGTACAACATGAAGAGATTAGGTCAGGAATTTTTACAGTAAACGTACAGGAAAACATAAAGTATTAAATCTACTAATTTCGAAAAAAGTAAAATACTGGAAGCCCTCTATTTGGTGAAATTAATGATAATTTCGCATATGTTATTGAAGATTGCTTAATAAAAGCGTTATAGTCTTTACATGGTCATCCAGAATTTAGGGGAGGGAGGACCATTTATTTCCAATCTGTTAAAGTTGTATGTAATTGCCAGTATGTATTAATGTAAAATCTCGATATTCTGAGAGCGTATTTACAAGGAGCCATATACAAAATAGTCTACTTGGTTTAGCCAAAAATAACAAATCTAACTGAATTCGGCTTGCACAGGAAAGACGACAACACAATGATGACAATAAATGCCAAGTCAGGCTTTGTAAATATACACCATTTTGCAAATGAAATATATACAGGCAAGTTTTCATGTATAGAATAATAAAAATGTACTTACTTGTGTGCTTGTGTGGATTTTTTAAATATACAATTCCACTGAATAACCACTGAAAATTGAATAATTTATGTTGAACAGTTTTGAAGATCTGCTAAATTACGTTGAAAAATGTACCACTTTAAGGGGATTTTGACCACACCAATTTTTAATCCGTTATCTCGGAAAATGTGCATTCTATGCGAATTATATTTTATGAGACCATAAAACACAGCTTTTTTTGTATGGTGAAATTTTGTCATAATTTTTTATTTTAAAATATTCGGAATTATAGTCATAAACGTTACTTCGTGTTTACTCGGTTGGTTAAAATCTCTTTGAAAAGTGGAATATTTCTCTATATAATGGTTAATAATAATAATAATAATAATAATAAAATGTCTTTATTCATTCCAAAGAAGATATAAAAAAAATATAAAAAAATTAATTACATTTTTATATAATCGAATGAATTGGCGAAGTCTCACCCAAAATGGGCGCTTTTAAACTTAACCAGGTTATACAGTGTGTCCCAGGATAGATGTAACAAGAGGTGTAATGGACCAAAAATTTTGGAATTTTGGAATGGTATTTGGGGATTGAGCCCTGCTTGTTGTAAAACTAAAGTATACCAAAAATGACTTGATTTGGTGTTCTACAGAGTGTTTCATAAGCAAAGTTGTAAAAATCACCATCAATAAAGTGCCTTTATTTTTCAAAATATGAAAAAATTCCACTGAGAAAAGTTATTTAGAATGCAATTTTATACCTCTATACCAAATTTCAGGAATATAAAATTGTTTTTTTGAAACTTCCCATTTTTTCAATAAATTAGTATTTTATTTTGAACCATTCAATTAAAACTGCATAGAAATTATTTTTTGTGAATTAATATTTAAAGTTATGTAGAAGCTAAAAGTAGGCTATGAGAAAAGCAGTGGATACACATTTATCATTTATTATTGACATATCTGTCAAACGTAGTCAATATTATCCTTAATTTCTGTTTCAAATTAACGAACCAAGCATAAAAAATTAAGTGAAAATGGTACTCACAGTGCCTGAAAAAATTTATATTGTGCAATGCTACGGGATTGGCGGTGAAAACTCGCTAAGAGAAGTGGTAAGCCAATTTAATTTGAAATTTCCAAACACTGCTTTGTCACTTACTCAGGCTATGAGAATAATTAAAAGGTTGCTGGCTACTGGTAGTGTTCTTAACATGAAAAGAAAAATAAAAGCATATGATGAAGACAATGTTGGGGCTATTATAGCTCATGCCTCTGTTATAGAAAATCCTAGGATGCCACTAGAGAGAGATCTCTTATTAATATTAGCAAGTCTGAACTCCAAAGAATTTACAAGGCAAAGAAAATTAGGGCATATAAAGCAAATTATAAACATACGCTTGAAGAGGGAGATGACGGCCGTAGGTTGGATTTTTGTTTGACCATTGGAAAAAAAATCATGGAAGAGAGATTTTTTCATCATTTCATAATTTTCTCAGATGAATCCACATTCACAACCAATGGTGTAGTTTCATCTCAGAATTGTCGGTTTTGGGCTTCTGAAAATCCAAATTTTAGAATTCATTGTAGAAGACAATATTATAAAAAAGTGAATGTGTGGTGTGCCGTTTCTTATCACGTTGGAGTTATTGGACCTTACTTCATTGAGGGAAGGTTAAACCAGCACACTTATTTACAGCTTCTTGAAATATTTTCTGAAGAACATTTAAATATTTTAAGGGATATGCCTTTAGTTCATTTTCAACATGATGGTTGCCCTGGCCATTCCACAGAAATGGTTAATCGGTGGTTGAATTTAAATTTTGGAGAAAATTGGATTGCCAGGAATGGACCGATCAAGTGGCCGGCGAGATCCCCAGACCTATCAATATTGGATTTCTTTTTATGGGGTCGCATCAAGCAGTTGGTTTACGCTGAACCACTTCCTAACGATGTAGCAGTATTGAAGCAGAGAATTACAAATGCCGTAAACTCCGTACCGTTAGATCATATTCGAAACAGTTTTAAGGACTTCAGGCGAAGGATCGAAATGTGTGTGGATGTGGGTGGTAGCTACGTCGAATAATAAAAAAATTGTTAACATTGTTTTGTATTGGTCAATAATTAATTTGTTTGTGAATCTGTTATGTTTTTGACATTTATTACTTGTTATAATTTTTAAACCTCATTAATCTTCTGTTAGTAATTGTTTCTTGTTTTACAATTATTTCGATTAACGTTATACCTTCTTACATCTCGTATATTCAATTTTTTATTCACCAATAGCCTATTTTTTGAGATGATTAACATTTGCTCCTACACAACTTTAAATATGAATTCAACTCTTAATTCGCAAAAAATGGGAAGTTTCAAAAAAATAATTTTATATTCCTGAAATTTGGTATAGAGGTATAAAATTGCATTCTAAATAACTTTTTTTAGTGGAATTTTTTCATATTTTGAAAAATAAAGGTACTTTATTAGTGGTGATTTTTACAACTTTGCTTATAAAACACCCTGTAGAACACCAAATCAAGTCATTTTTGGTATGCTTTAGTTTCACAACAAGCGGGACTCAATCCCCAAATACTATTCCAAACTTCCAAAATTTTTGGTCCATTACACCTCTTGTTACATCTATCCTGGGACACACTGTATATACATAATGTAGATATAATTTCCAGCTTCTCAGTTTCGAGATATTAACGGTTAAAGTGAGGCTCTGGTGCATCGACAACGCCAAAACTTATTACACTTCTATGGCCACCAAACTGTTATAAACAACGATTTTTTGAATTTCAAACATTAATCCAGACCTTAAACTACATTTCATTTCAAAATTCATGTGATCTCGAATGAACATTTTGTTATACCAGATATTTTATCTTTGGTACAATTTTATGTATGGCAATCAGTCATGTTATAAAATACATGTGTCTAAACTTTCAAGCTCAGTCGATAGTTAGAAACAAAGTTATGGGATGGGAAATGTAAAATATTCTATTTCCGAGAAATTTCATAAAAAAGTAGAAAAGTGCGATCCTCTCCGATTTTGTAATTCCGAATCGAATCGCTACCTCCACAATCGAGTTCGACAGGCCATTTCACACAAAAATATAACTACAGTTTTTGTATGTTCGCGAGTAACATAGGCCACTTTTATTTTGCAAATTTCGAGGGCCTCACTTTCCGATTACAATCGCGTAAATGTCTGTGTGTGTTTGTCTGACTACAGTTAGAACACCCATTCCAAAAACCGCCCAAATAAATGTTAATAAAGCTTATTTATTTTTTACAGCGTCAATATAGTTCAGTGGAACGAGGACCTATACGAAAAACAACTAATAGAAAGGACTAAAGACGCTTGTAGTGGTTTAGTAGACATCGTTATCGATTTCGGCACTACATCGAGATCTCTTCATAGATCGTTGCAATGCCTAAATTCTGTAAGTGTTCATATGTAATTTCTAAACACATATATTAATTTTATAAACCTTAAGATCGGAATAACTTTTAACTGAATTGCCAATCAGAAAAGTTGAATAAGTTGCTACTTAACCACCTCAAATCATTTAATTGTTGATATGAATATATCGACACCAGCTGCTTTGTCAGTTTTTAGTGCCTCCACTTCTGATGGGGTTACCTATACCACAAATGGACCCAAATAATTTTAGGTAATCCCATCCGTGGACACCCTGTATGTTGTGAAAGTAAATAGAAACAATAATACTTACATCTCAAAATTAAAAATGAGTAAATGAAAAGAGTACCAATGCCCTATTAGAAAAATTGTTACTTCAGTTATTAGAACTGCTCATTTTACGAATAGTAAAATTTCATTTTATACCCTACATGTTTAATAATCTCTCTTTTACAGGGTGGTGTTGTTTTGGTAAGTGAGGAAGTAGCAGAACGTTTGTTACCTAAATTTTCGAGACTAATCCATGATAGGAATCAGAAAATTGAGGCTGTCGCACCAGGATCCATTGAACAATTGAAGGAACTCGTAGAGAATGTGGCTTCTGGAGATATTAAACCTCCCCCACACACTGAATTTGCAGCGGACGAAGCCCCAACTGTCGTACAGAAACTTTGTCACTCTGAAATACCTGGAAGAGCTATACTACGTTTTCATGATATCCAATAATCCTATTAAACATTTAGGATATTGTGAAGTTACATTTGTAGTTACTCTTTTTTTGCTCTCCATTTTTCTATAAATGATCTTATTTTTCACCAAATATATTTTTGTGATTGTATTATTAGAATTAGGTTTAATTTCTAAGTATTGTATTTATATGTGTATAAATGTAGGTACACCCTTTGAAAGGGAATTTACTCCATACACATTGCCATGTGATAAGCTTTTATTTAATTCATTAATTTAAGTTTTTGTATTAACATTAGATCTTACTTCTGTCGTTTAACTATTTTTATTCTTTTATATATGTAAATATAACTACAGTTATTTAATAAATCGTATGTATGTATGTTTTATTAAGCATAAAATTTATTTATCCCACCTGAGAAGTGAATACCGTACTTGCCAATGAAAGGCCTAGTGTTCCAATATTTCTAGTGTTTCATTCCTGCCTTTTTAAGGCTTTTAAAATGTTTCCCAGAAGAACTAGAAATTCTCCAAAATCATGACTATACCGGCTGGACGCGAGTCAATGTACGCCCCCAATTTCTTGGTTGTTGTTATTACTTTAAAAATTTCGTTTTTGGCACACAAATTGGACAAAAGTGGGCTACTTTTAGACTTACAGGAACAAAAATAACAATTCCGATTGAACCCGAAGTGACATCAACTTTTCTTTCTTAAACAGAATGACTATATTTTGATGGTTTCTTATTAAGCATAAAATTCTAAGTACAAAAGTTTTTTCCGATTATAAAAATTCCAAAAAATATGTGAGTTACGAACAATTCTTTTTTTTTTTTAATGGCCGTGTCAGATGAACGCGACTTAAGAAAATTACTAAGTAGGCTATGGAAATTATTAGTAAGGTTGTAGACTTGTCTGTAAAGAACAAAATAGTTGAATTACTGATAGGTGTACGACTATTTTTAGGTTTTTCTCAAAATACATAATTTAACTTTCATATTCATTTCCGTTGGGGTCCATGGAAAATTCCATAATGGGACCGTGCTCTTTTCTTTTATTGATCGGAAATAAATGATTCATAAACTATAATTTTTTTCGACATTAATTATTTCCGTAATAATAAAAGTATTTTTAAAAGGTAAGCGCCAAGAGATAATTTTAATAATGTATCTACCTATCTACATTTGAATCCCAAACTGCAGATAGCTATGAAAATGACGGACATTAACAATATTTGAATTATTCTTGACATTACTCATTGATTATATGAAGTAAGTGTATTGAATTTGGAAACTGATATACAATGGTTGAAAAATATTTAAGAGATGAAAAATTTGACATGTTGATTACTAATGGGGAGACTCAACGTAATGCAACTACAGCCAGGGCCGGACCCAAGGGAGTGGGGGGCGTCCCCCCCCGAAGTTCGGGCAGTTGGTTCCAAGCGCGGTTGGCAAAATCTACCCATCACATACCAATATATAATTTGAATTTTACACTGTAACTCTCACAATCGCAAAATTAACACAATAATAATTATTAAGCGATTGGCAACCCTGTAAATATTTTACTTTATCCGTGGCGTGTTTTTCATGGAAGCTAGGAATCGTATTTAAGGAACTTTTTCCTGTTTCCACCTATTTTTTTTCTTTACTTTATTTAGGCTAAAGATTTTTTTTATTTTTAATGTAATCAGAGACCTATTTTTATATTTTATTAAACCAAAGATTTTTTATTTTTTAATTTTTTTAGGTAGTATTAGGTTTAGGTACATGATGATACAACAAGGTTAAACAAGGCCATTTTCAAAATGATACAAATGTTTGTCAAAAACCAAAAAAGCCATTCCATGTATTTTTTTTTGCAAAAACCAAAAATTATCATAAATGAAAACATATAAATTGAAAAGAAAAGAGTTGTGACACGAAAACAGCATATTTTATTTTATATTCTTTTTTTTTATTATAACTTTTGGATTTGGCGGAAAAAATACACCAAATGGTTAATTTATTTTTTGTTATAAACGTTTCTATCGCCGGAAAAATGGCCTTGTTCCGTCTTGGTTAGAGCACCCTGTACATTGTACATAGTATGACTTGAATTTAAATTCGATTTAATTGTTTTAGTTTTAGTAGCTTTTCCCATAAAAATTTTTTATTTTATTGAAATGATGCACTGTAAAGGTATGAGTTGGTTTTTTTCATCTTCTGCCAATTTTTATTGTTCAAATAGGCTTAGAATGTCACGAAACGTCGAGATTTTAAGTTTGAGCGAAAAAAAATTCTGTCTGTCGATCTGTCGGTCTGTCTGTAACTTTTTTTGTACGCACGTTTACTCTGGAACCGTTTGAGATATTGACTTGAAATTTGGTACACATATGTACTTTAACGAGATCTAGAACTAGATTATATTTTCATCTTGTTCCGTCGAAGGGTTGGGGGGTAAATTTGGGGAAAATAGGTAAATCAAGCAGGTAAGAGTCCATAAAATTGTTATTTAGTATATACAAGAGAGCTAAGGTCTCAAAAAAAATTTTGGCATTAGCCACCCCCATTACCACCCCCACCCCATTATTAAAGGGGATGAAAAAAAATTGTGATTTAGTGTGTGTACAAGAACCAGAAACCTCAAAATGTTTTTTTTACTTCATCCACCCCCACTACCACCCCCTATCACCACCCCCACCCCGCTACCGATGTGGGGTATCGTTTTATGGGTTTTTGGGGTAGAGGATTTCAAATATTATATTAATAAAGTTCCATAAACAATTATTTCCACATACAAAATTTTTTTCGCTGTGAGTGACTTGGAAAAGAATCTGGATGTGGAAGTAGTGATTCCTTGGGCAGCGGTTTTTTTGTATGATAGTGATTATATCAATGAAGAATAACCTTTTTTAATTGATCATACAGTTCCAGTTCCACTAAGAAATGAGAATTTTATCGAAAACATTTTATTTTCTGACAGCAGTCGATTTTTTTATTTGGGCGCATTTGAAAAATAGAGTTTACGTGGCTGCTCCAACCACAAGGCAAGACCTGGAAGAGAGAGTTAGACACGAAATTGTACAAATTACACTTCAACAACTACAGAACATTAGACACGCAAAAATAAGCCGCGCTACTCTGTGTATTAATCAAAACGGTGAACAGTTTGAATAATTACTTCCACATCCAGTGGAAGTATAGTAACGACAAAAAAAATTTTATTGCTAAGATAGGCTTAGAATGTCATGAAACGTCGAAATTTTAAGTTTGAGCGAAAAAAAATTCTGTCTGTCTGTCTGTCGGTCTGTCTGTAACTTTTTTGTGCGCACGATTACTCTGGAACCGTTTAAGATATTGACTTGAAAGGGTTTCGCCGATTAAGTATATGGAATTGGGCCCAGGGGCTTATTGGGTTATTCATTCATATGAATGTTGCTTATGACTAGGAATGCTCAATAAAATATATAATAAACCTCCATCCCCTGTATTAGCAGAGTTATGGGGGTAACAACCCTCAACTTTAAAATTAATTTTTTTCAAAACTGTTGAAGATAATTAAATGAAATTAATATGAGACGTTGATATAAAATAGCTTTATATTTTACACTTTTTTTACATTCCTATTACATCATTTAGTAGATAAAAAAATAATTTAATTTTTAAGGGTGCTGTTTTTATATCAACCCCTCGAATGACACCTACCAAAAAAATCTATATTATTTAACACTAACATAATTATCGTGAGTAAAAATTACTTCGAGGTCAAATTGAGGGGATAAGATGCTTAAAAATATAAATATAGGTAATGAAAGCAGGCACACATAAAAAAATTAAGTGCGAAACCACTTTTAATTCCTACTCATTTGGAAGCTAATAATAAAAAAAATATACTACTACTTTTAGCTTGGCTCTCAATTATTTTTTTGGCTTAAGAAGTATTGATTTTTTTAGTCAATATGGTTAGGCCATTTTAATTAATCCACAGAAATATCTCCTCAGTAATTTAAATAACTATTTTGTTCTTCACAGACAAGTCTACAACTTTAGTATTAATTTCCATAGTCTACTTAGTAATTTTCTTACGTCGCGTTCATCTGACGCGGTCATTCTGAAAAATTAAAAAATTTGTATCTCACTTATTTTTTGGAATTTTTTAAATCGGAAAAATCTTGTATTTAGAATTTCATGTTTAATCATTCATTATTTAAGAAAAAAAAAAAAGAAGTGATATTTTCGTTCCAATTAGTTTAAAAGTACCTCACCTTTTTTTTCATTTATATGTACCGAAAACGAAATATTTAAATTCAAAAACAATACAAAAATTGGCTCGTGGCCACCCGGTATATATGCTATATAGAGGAGCGAAAAAGAGGTAAAATTGTGTCGTTTTTTTTATCAGCTTAGAACAAGATCAGACACAGTGGGTATTATCGACAACATCATTTTACACATAAAAACACGAAATACGACATTTTTTAGTGGTCACAGATATTCTTATTTAAAAAAAAGTGTAAAATTTAATTTTTTTTAAATCATGTTTTTTTGTACATCTATTGCCATATCTCAAAAATGAATTGAGCTATCGACGTGAACTTTTTTTTGTTATAAAACACACACTTAAGCGCTTCTTTCTATACATAAGATTGCTAATAAAAAAAATGTGAACATGCCTAAAAGTTTAGAGAATATGCCATCAAATTTTCACTAAGCGAGGAACTTTTTGAAAATTTTGTATAACATGCTATGAAGAAAATGAAGTCAATAGACTAAAAAAGTTTTTGGAAAAAAAATATTTTCATTATTAGCAACAATTTGCTAGTTACGAATTTTTTGGTATGGAGGAATTGTCGAAGCGAACGCACGCGGCACTTAAGAATAATAATGATTATGTATAGTGTGTAATGGAACTTTTCATTATTATTTTTTTATGTTTAGGACTGTTTTATCACGTTTTAGGATCTGAAAGGATAACTTATTTTTTCCAGTGGCGCATTAAAATTGAAGGCAATAAGGAATTAACAATCTCAAATAGAGTATCTGGAATAAAAATGCATTGCATTGGGATCTCGAAAATCATAAAAAATAATATTATAGTAAATGGAAAAAAAGTTGCGCAACTAGGGGGCTAATAAAATTCCATAAACAGAAGTTTAGGAAAAGTAATAATTTTGGAGTGTTTTGATAAAAAGTAAACTATCGAGTTTTCCTTTTTTTTGCGTTATTATTGAAGCTAAATGGAAAAAACAGTTCCTTAAAGCACTTTTTTTTGAACGAGGCAATCTTAATATTTGTATCCGACATTTCCTGTGTCAGAGTCCATATCCGAAACTCCCATGCATTGCATTTTTACCCTAGATCCACACAATAATTGAGTAAACGTGTTATTTTCGCCTAAATTAGGTAACAAAAAAGAAAAAAATATCCTAAATTAAGTCTCTTTTAATTTCCACAGCCCTAATTATAGAAACCCCGTTTCCATGGCTTGTGCACAAGTTTATCGTTCTCCTCTATTACTACGCTACATAAAATCCACTCCATTTTACAATGAAACTTAGATTGCTTTTTTATCTTAAATATTTTTTTAGCAGATAATCCACGCACAATTCGCACAATGGTCATACGTTCTACAATATTATACAAGTGGTAATAAGGGAGAGAATATCGTTACACATTTTACTTCCACATCCAGTGTAAGTATAGTTTCGACAAAAATATTTTTGAAAATTTTTATTGTCCAAATAGGCTTAGAATGTCATGAAATGTCGGGATTTTAAGTTTAAGCAAAAAAAAATTCTGTCTGTCGGTCTGTGCGCACAATTACTCCGGAACCGTTTAAGATATTGACTTGAAATTTGGTACACGTACCATCTATGTATTTTAACGAGATCTGGAACTAGATTATTCCGTTAAAGGGTTTGGGGGTAAATAGGCAAATCAAGCAAGTAAGAGTCCATACAATTGGTATTTAGTATACCGGGTGGCCCACGAAGTTTTGGCCAGTCGATATCTCGACAACTATTTGAACTACAATTTTGAAATTTGGTGGTTTTAAACAGTGGAATGCGGTGTCCATTTTTGGTATAAAAGGACTTTGTTGCAACATCGCATTTCCGATCACGTGACATCAACTTCAAATTTTTAAATGGGACACCCTGTATATTACTCCCTTTTTGTGAAGGCCTTTCTAATAAAAATTCACCGATACCATATTTCTCAGCGTTTTTGCGTGCAACGGCGACAATATGAGCTGTAAAATGAATGGACGGATTTTTTAAAACATTTTTTTAAAGAACACCAGTATAATTAAAAAACAAAACAAAATAAGTAGAAAAACCATATCTAGTGCATGCTGCTCTAATCGTTTCTGGTGTAACAGTTTGGCACGCTGCTCTGATTTTGTTTTGCAAATCGTCTAAATCTGTAGGCTGTGTAAAATAAACCAAACCTTTTAAATATCCCTAGAGGAAGAAATCCAAAGGTATCATATCTGGGGAACGAGCCGGCCAATGTATTGTACCATTTCGCCCAATCCATCTTTCACGGAAAGTAGTATCAAGATATATCGTAACTTGCCGGGAATAGTTAGGAGGTGCACCATCCTGCTGCCACCACATCGTCTCTCTCTCGTTTAAGGGAATATCTTTACTGTAGTGCCGAAAAAATCTGACAATTATGGTATCGTTGAATTTGTATTAGAAAAGCCTTCACAAAAATGGAGTAATATACAGGGTGTTCCATTTAAAAATTTGAAGTTGATGTCACGTGGTCGGAAATGCGATGTTGCAATAAAGTGCTTTCATACCAAAAATGGACACCGCATTTCACTGTTTAAAATCACCAAATTTCAAAATTGTAGTTCAAATAGTTTTCGAGATGTCGACTGTCCAAAACTTCGTGGGCCACCCGGTATATAAGAGAAGCTAAGGTCTCAAAATTTTTTTGGGATTAACCACCCCCATTACCAACTTCATTATTCAAAGGGGCGAAAAAAATAAACACATTTAGTGTGTGTACAAAAACCAAAGGCCTCAAATTTTTTTTACTTTATCCACCACTACTACCACCCTCAGCCCCACTACCGATGTGGCATATCGTTTTATACGTTTTTGGGGTAGACGATTTCAAATATTTTATTATTAAAGTTCCATAAACAATTATTTCCACATTCAAATTTTTTTCGTTGTGAGAGGCTTGGATAGAAGATCTGGATGTGGAAGTAGTGATTGCTTGGGCAACGGTTTTATAATTTGACCTTCGACGAAAACGAATAACGTTGATCGTACACCGCCCTGAGAGTAGTTGGTTTTAGTGGACGTGGGCGTATTAATACTCAATTTCTGCAATTCGCGCGCTCCAAAAAAATCACTGTACCTAAACTATCAAAGACACAATAAGAATTATGCTATCAAAAACTTTTTTGGTCTTTTGGCTTTATTTTCTTAACAGCATGTTATACAAAATTTCCAAAAACAAAAAAGTTTGTAGCTTGGTGAAAATTTGACTGCGTATTTTCTGAACTTTCAAGGTTATCTAAGTTTTTAACATGCTTAAAAATGTTTTAATTAACAATACTATATACGGATAGAAGCGCTTAAGTGTGTGTTTTATAACAAGAAAAAGTTCATGTGGATAACCCCATTCGTTTTTGAGATATGGCATTAGATGTTCAAAAAAACACGATTAAAAAAAAACAAAATTTCACACCTTTTTAAAAATAACAATGTCCGTGACCACTAAAAAATGTCGTATTTCATGATTTCTAATGAACATCGACCTACTTAACGAAATGGTATATGTCTCAGTTTGTTCTAAGATTAAAAAAAAAAAACTCGAGAAGGAAGCGACTTTTCCCCTATTTTTTACTCCACTAATAGGCTCACAGATAAAAATGTTTTGAATCAAGAATCCTTTGTTTCGTATATACGCAAATAAATACATCTTTCATATAAAATATATACTTCTGTTTCAAGTTTGTGTTATTTACGACAAACTTTTTATTTCTTGACGCAAATGTGCTTGTTTTATATGAAAAATTATTTATTTGCGTATATATAAAACAAAGGATCCTTGATTCGAAACATTATTTTTATCTGTGTACTTTGAAATTACCAAAATAAACATCAACTCATGAGTAAATGTTCCATAGTTCACTGCCATTGACAATTAAAGGTGGAAAAATCGCGAAATCAAACTGCAGGAGGCTTTGCTTTGGAAAGTTAAAGTGGATGAAAGCTGAATACACGTTTCTCTCATTTCAAATTTACACTATGATGAATTCATATACATATTGTTTAGACCATATATATTTGTAGAATCCCTAAATAAAGGTATGAAATGCTATAGCATTAAAAACAGGATGTAAACATTATGTACTCTTCGCCAGATTATAGTGAAGATTCTAAATATATATAAATTAAATAAAAATTGCGAGTGGAGTGACATTTTTAAAAATTATTTTAGAATCTTTAAGGTATTTCACAGAATGGTAGCAAGCTAATGCTTGGATTTTTTAATGCACTTTGATTTCTTCTCTTCAAATATTTCATTTAAAAGGGTTGATGATATTGATAACTAATACCTAGAAGGAGGGGCATACCTTTGTCTTTTAACAAGTCAATCGTTTTCCGAACTTCTTTATGTTCAATGGACTTAAAAGAACAAAGAACAATTTGTTGCAAAAATGGCTGTGGCAACTGTTTGTCTAATTCTTTCTTTTTGTCTTGACATGTTCTTACAACAAAGGAGCTTAAAATAGTGCTACTGCAACTATTACCACTTAAATCCCCGCTTGCTTTTCGTTGAGAATTTCCACTCTGTATTGTACTAGCTTGGCGCTCATTAATTTGACCTCCACATCCAGTGAAAGTATAGTAACGACAAAAACATTTTTGAAAATTTTTATTGTTCAAATAGGCTTAGAATGTCATGAAATGTCGAGACTTTAAGTTTGAGAGAAAAAAATTTGTCTGTCTGTCGGTCGGTCTGTCTGTCGGTCTGTCTGTCTGTAACTTTTTTTGTGCGCACGATTACTTTGGAACCGTTTAAGATATTAAATTGAAATTTGGTACACTTATGTACTTTAACGGGATCTGGAACTAGATTATATTTTCATCTTATTCCGTCGAAGGGTTGGGAGGTAAATTGTCGTAAATGGGGGAAAATAGGTAAATCAACCAGGTAAGAGTCTATAAAATTGGTATTTAGTATATACAAGAGAAGCTAAGGTCTCAAAAAATTGTTTGGCATTAGCCACCCCCATTACCACCCCCACCCCATTATTAAAGGGAATGAAAAAAAATGTGATTAGTGTGTGTACAAGAACTAAAAACCTCAAAGTATTTTTTTACTTCATCCACCTCCCACTACCACCCCCCTATCACCACCCCCACCCCACTATCGATGTGGGATATCGTTTTATGGATTTTTGGGGTAGACGATTTCAAATATTATATTATTAAAGTTCCATAAACAAATATTTCCACTTACAAAATTTTTTCGTTGTGAGAGACTTGGATAGAAAATCTGGATGTGGAAGTAGTGATTCCTTGGGCAGCGGTTTTTATTTCCACATCCAGTGGAAGTATAATAACGACAAAAAAAAATTTGAAAATTTTTATTGTTCAAATAGGCTTAGAATGTCATGATACGTCGAGATTCGAGGTTTGAGCGAAAAAAATTCTGTCTGTCTGTCGATCTGTGTGTCTATAACTTTTTTTGTGTACACGATTACTCTGGAACCTTTTAAGATATTGACTTGAAATTTGGTACACGTATGCATTTTAACGTGATCTGGAACTAAATTATATTTTCATCTTATTGCATTGAAGGGTTGGAGGGTAAACTGGGGTAAATGGGGATAAATCAAGCAGGTAAGAGCCCATAAAATTGGTATTTAGTATATACAAGAGAAGCTCTAAGGTATCAAAAAATTTTTTGATATTAGCCATCCCCATTACCACCCTCATCCCATTATTAAAGGGGGTGAAAGAGAAGTGTGATTTAGTGTGCGTACAAGAACCAAAAACCTCAAAATATTTTTTCTTCATCCATCCCCATACTACCACTCCCTATCATCACCCCCACCCCTACCGATCTGGGATATCGTCTTATAGGTTTTTGGGGTAGACGATTTCAAATATCGTATAATTAAAGGTTCATAAACAATTATTTCCACTTACAAAATTTTTTCGTTGTGAGAGACATATGGGTGGAAAATCTGGATGTGGAAGTAGTGATTCCTTGGGCAGCGATTTTTCACCTTCTCCTGACTGATTTTTACAGGTCTCCTAGTGGTTTTTAAGCCTGTCGACAAGTCCCTGAAATTCCTTATTATATTTTTTACATACTGCACGGCATCCAAGTTTGCCAATAACTTCTTTTTTTTTGACAAAATGTTGCCAAACACTATCTTCATTCCTGCCTCGACTAGACATTTATTTTTGGTATACGTCGCGCGTTAACGTTCAGTCAGTACTAAATATTAAGTGAAGTTGAAAACCCTCTCCTTTTCTTTTATAGTCGACCGGGATTTGCAAGTTTCAATGAGTTCCAACAAGGTCGCAATTGCATTTTTTATCTTTTTTTTAAATTTGTCATCAGTGTTTGAAAATGCGAGACTTCAAACCTTCTTCGTTTTTGAAAATTCTTTGCCTGTGCGAAATTCGCAGTTTTGTAGTTTTTTGGACTTTTCGGGGGGTTATTTTTCAAATTTGCCAACTTCATAAACTTAAGAAGCCAACACCATAAATAAATAAATAATAATTCCTCCAAAAATCTAAAAATTTCCACCGAAATAAAAATTGCCAAATTATTTTTATTTATTTATTTTTTTTGAAAAGAGCAGAAAGGGACATCATCCAACTACTCGGGGGGGGGGGGGGGGGGGCACATGCCCCGGTTCCCCTCCCTAGATCCACCACTGAGGACCAGGATTAAAAAATGAGCACCATAAAGAAATTGCAAAGATATATCGCCACAATCGGAAACCGAGGAATCAGAAGACTCAGAAAAAAGAAGATTCGAAGAAGCAGAAACGCAAAAAGACGAGCATAAACACTCTATATTACGACACAACGCGGCAAACATATTTCACAAGAAGACTCACGACACAATGCGGGAACGCACCTATATCTCCCACCCCACATTCCTTTACCATGCTCCATGTGGCTCTCGCTGCTGGCAACAAGCATGACCTTAGTCCAACTCAGCGTGGACGTAGTAGGCCCAGCTGTATAACCCTGGGAGTGGCAGCAATGCCCACCGCACGCGGGTAAATCAATCAACTTATGTCTCAAATTTCCAACTTTTGCCCAAGTCTGACAAAGTTGAAGGGGTAACGTACCCCCCATACCCCCCTCGGCTACGGCCCTTGGTAGGGCGCTCCCTACAACTCCTTTACACCCTTTACGCAAAATTTGCCGTGAAATGTTTCAAAATAAGGATTTCATTTGCACTATTGTTGTAAACCAATCTCTTATTTTAAAGTGAGCGTGACGTCACATGCGTCACACGCCAATTGGTCTTATGGCCATCTATAGTTGAATGTATTATTCATGAAGACTCGCGATCTGTTCTTGCGGCAAATTGTCTATGTTGATCGCTACTCTTTCATTGAACTCTACACTGTTCTCTTCATGTTCTCCTAATTTCTGCTTTCATAGAAGTCAGCAAAAGTTGTGAAATGAAGAAGAGCATTGTGCAGCAAACTTCAGTTTAGTTAGTTTAATCCAGAGCTAACTCTGAGGTCATCGAATAGGAATTTTCAGTTTCAGTTGCGTGCTGAAAATTTGTTATGGTAGTGTTCTGTGACAGAAGGTGACCGTGTAATGTTGCTTTTAATAACATGTGCTAGTGGAAATTCGAGTAACATGACATAGAACTATGGAGTGTAAAACATTTGTGTTGTATTTCTTTTGTTTATTATTAAACATTTATATTAGCTGCATAGATCAAGGTAGGATTTTGTTTTTGGTTTTTGTTACTCGGAAATATTTAATAACTGTTGTTTTGGTTTTAGCTTCTTTCTACGGAAACAGTTTTATTTCAGTGCCATTTAAAGAAGCCAGCAGTTCTACATATATACATTTTAAGTTTAAAACACATTTAGTTGATGCTTTAATATTGTTAGTTGCTGGAACTACAGATTATTGCATTGTCGAATTGGAGAATGGGAGAATTAAGGTTAATATTAACCTGGGTGCAGGTGAATCTGAGTTATTGTCTCCAAATAATGCAAAACTTAACGATTTTAAATGGCACGAAGTCAGTATTGAAAGAAGAGAGGCCAATTTATCCATGATCATTGATAAATTACATAAAGTACAGTGAGTATCTACAATTTCTTTTATAATATATCTCAATTTTTTAAGTCTTAATCTCATAGTGCACTAGCGATGGCTTGTCATCTACTTTTACCGAACTATTTCATTTTGTTCCGCTCACTCATGAATAGTTCATTAAGAGTCATTCATTTGAATGACGTACCCAATATACGGATCCTATTTATTGAATCAGCTCTTTATGAAGTCTATGCAATCCTACCAAGTTCATGCAATTGTGCATACATATTGGGAATTTTCTTCTATTAGTTATAGAATGTTTATAATTTATTTTATTATAAATTCGATTAAGAACAAATAAAACTATCGGATTTCTTAAAGAACACAAAACACTATTCATCTTACATTGTAATTCTAAAATGGCAGTACCATAAGTACAAAATATATTGTAATGTACATGTGTTTATGTCTCTAGCCCACCATTGCATGCAAATGTACTCGTCAGTTGTTAACGAAATGGCGAGTTCTTGATTTAAAAAATTTGCTCAGGCTCAGAGTCCCTTGCTAGTACACTGAGCAGCAGTGGAGTACCTCTGGTACGGAATCATAATGACATATTGACATAAGGACGAGTTGTATTTAAAAAGAGAGCTGTTCATTTCAGAGATGGGTCAAGGAAACTTTCCGTATTTGATAGTCTGTAAAAGTCATGTAAATAATATAATTGTATGTACTTATTTGGTATCAAAATGAAGCTTACATCATCACAAATCATATTTCACCATAAAATAGGCTATCAATATACCCAATGGGAAGTTAAGGAAAACTTCCTGGAAACTTTTGGATTTTCAAAACGGAAAGTTTCCAGGAAGTTTTCCTTGTAACTTTTAATCGAGCTTTTAATATTTATTCAGCTTTGTGTCAATGAAATAATAGATTTTCTTTGAGAAAATACAATGCAATAGTTAAAATAAAAATTACTTCATAACGTTCAACTGCATTTTTCCCGGAAAAGTGTTCATCTTACCATCTTAATGATTTCAGCAAGGAGTACTTTTTTTTCTTCTTATGCTTTAAGGAATCAAATAACATATATTTTAAGGAAAAAATCTTACAGGCCTTAAAATTTAAGGTAAAATATCGTGAGGGTAGTTCACCCCCAGCCTCCCTGATATTAAAGCAATAAATTTCATTATCCTAAGGGTTTCTATTTAGAATAATGAATCTAAGAAGATTTTATTCTGAATATTCTAATTATGATATTGAAAATAAGCCAAATTTTAAATTCTCTACTGTAACTGAAGACGAAATTTCCAAAATTATTTATAGTTTTAAACGCCGTGGGGTCTGGTCTGACGGGATGTTACTGCATATGATCAAACTCTGTGTTCCATATATCTTGCCTTATATAATATAAAATATGTAATACATTATTCATTAACCAGTAATATATTTCCGTATAGAAGGAAAGCAGCAGTTGTTCATCCTATAGTAAAAATTCAAAAACCCGAATCAAATAATGACATTAGGCCAATCAGTATATTGCCGGTATTATCAAAAATTGTCGAAGAGGTAGTCGCACATCAAATGAAACACTTTATTGATCTGCATAATTTATTTCCTGTTAGTCACTCCGGAGTCCGGATATAGACCACATCACAGCACAACTGCGTTACTAAAGTATCTGACGATATTTTGACATCTTGGGATAATTCCGAAATTACCACGTGTGTAATGATCAATTACAGTAAAGCATTTGACGCAGTGGGCCATTGCCAAAATTGTTGTACTACGATTTAGTCCTGAAAGCGTTCACTTTGTCAAATCTTACTTGACCAATCATACACAAAGAACTTGCTTAGATAATACACTTTCATCTGGAAAAGTTATTGAAAAAGGAGCTGCTCAAGGCTCTATTCTTGGACCCTCGTTTTTTACAATATATACGTCTGATTTTAATAAGGTATTAAATGAATGCAAAATGCTGATAGTATTTCAAATTATAATAATATGGTAATAACCTTAATACTGAACTTCAACAACTTGTTGGATAATCTGAAGATCATCAACTGAGAATAAACCCGAGTAAAAGTGTAGGTATGATTTTTGGAAACAAGAAAAATAGAACAGAGTTAAAAAATAATTGCGTAGTAACGATTGGAAACCAAACACTGCCAGTAGTGGAAACACATAAAAACTTGAGTTTACTCTCGGACGATGATTTAAAATTTGAAAATTATGTCATCTCCCTAATTAAACGTACTTATGCGACCTTAAGAGTTTTGTATTGTAGTGGATCTTTACTGTGCAGTCGGTTTAAGAGGGAATTATGTGAAAGCTTAGTGCTCTCAAAACTTAATTACTGTGACGTGGTATATATGCCTTGCTTGGATCAGACAGCTAGTAATCGTTTACAAAAACTACAAAAGTCGTGTATGGTTTTTAACAGGAATAAAAAGGAGGGAGCATGTAAGCAACAAAATCAGGGCATGCTTGCATCATGCATGCCTTATACATTCAATTATGATTAATCAGCAACCTAAATATCTGTTAGAAAAATTGAAAAAGAACTTAAACATGCATAGTTGGAATACCCAATTTAATTATAATTTAAAAATACCTCCACACAAAACTGCAATTCTTCAAAGAAGTTTTTCGTATACTTACCGGTATAATATACTTACGGTGATAATATCAAACATCTCAGTATATCTTCATTCAAACGTAAATATAAAAATTATTTATTAAATCATAGTTAATGCAGTTGAAAACGGTTGTATATTGTATCTTCTTTAATTTTTTTTTGTTATCATTATAATTGGAAAATTTGATAATTATTTATTGTATACATTTTTAAAGGTTTTTTGTACATTGATTAATTAAGGTTTCAGTGGAAGAACAATGTTTGTACTGAACTATACCTGAAATATTATTATTATTCTTATTATTATTATTATTATAACCCAAAATTTGATAAAATTATATCAAGCAGTAAAAAAGTTATTATTAAATAATCGCTTTTCCCACCCTGTGTTCGGGGATGAATAGCGTTCAGTAGGGGTGCATCCTATCGAAAAACGTTATATAAACACATGGTGCTATTTTTATCTAAAATTAACGCTTCCGAGAAATTACCCACATGGTCTAGGATACCCTGTGTAGTCCAGCATAAACTTTAAGCTTCCTACGTTATACTACTATTAAAAATAGGTGCTCGTGCACAGGGCCGGATATAGAGGAGGGGGGGGGGGGGGGCAACTTTGAAGCCGTTTCGGCAAATCGGTCACCAATCGGCACTATCGGCATTTGACAATTATGTACATAAAATCATAAAAAAACTTGAAACAATGAAAACTCAATACCATAAATAATAATTATCACTTTTCGAGCAACCCCTTCTTGTATTTGACTTAAATCATCGTGGCTGGCAACAGCATGGCCAAATCTGCTTGTTCTTGCCTCTAGCCCTGAGCGTTGTATGTATATCTACAGTGCCCTGTCATAATTGCTGGAAGCGTAAACAGGACACTTCGATTCATCAAAAGTCTTCAATTGGATTTACATTTTTTTTTTTTTTAAATTAAATGACCATCTAATTGCGTCAATGTAGAAAAGTTAAAAATTGAAATGTTTTCTGGCAAAGGACTAATTCGCGGTGCCTCAATCTGGTTCCAGTGTAAATGTATATCCGCTTAAAGTGTGTGTAAATTTTTGCCAGTATAGTGGTAGTCTGTATCTCACTAGAAATACCAACTACCAGTATACTGGTAGTCGGGCGTCAGGTGTTTAATAAAATGAAAAAAATCCAACGGCCTGTTTTTTCTTTTTACCAATATTCTTTAGACTTCAATAAACAATTTGCAAAAAAAAATTAGGCCGATTAATCCTTTGCCAGAAAACTTCTCAGAAAATATCTATCTTGACACGATTAATCATATTCAGTGTGACCTGACCCATTTAAAATGGAAACACCTTTATAACTTTTTTATTTTTTGTCCAACTTGAACCAAATTTTACCAAAAGATTGAACAAATTGAAATCTACTTAAGGCCAAAAAAAAAACATTCGCCTCTTAGAAATGCAAAGCTACCTGCAGTACCAAATTAAATGGAAAAATAAAGAAATCATATTATTATTACTTTATTAATGGAACTTGTTCAGAATTGCCCAAAAACCTAGAGTCCAAAATTTCAGCGATATTAAAAATATTGAAATTTTATTTAAAACAATGTCCGGGTCCGAAAATATAATTTTAATTGTTTTTTTTTTCTTTCGAAAATTGTGCTATGACAATTTCGTTTGAAATTAAACGCAAGCGGTCAGGTAATTGTCAAGTGTTTTGTATTTTTTTAAAATTTTGTCGAAATTTTGGACTTCAATAACAAAATTCAATATTTTTTAATATTGCTGAAATTTTAGACTCTAGGTTTTTGGACAATTCTGAACAACTTTCATTAATAAAGTTTTCCTATAAAAAAATGCCTAATATGATTTCTTAATTTTTTTCCATTTATTTTGGTACCGTAGGTGGCTTTTTGTAGGAGGCGAATGGTTTTTTTGGGCATAAGTAGATCCTAATCTGTTCTATATTTTGGTAAAAGGGCATACATAGCAGGATAAGCATGTAAAATCTGCCCCAAATAATTTTTTTTTTGTTATGATCTATTTGAAAGGGTTCACCCTAAATATGATTTTCCCAAAATTTCAAGCCTGCAGCCGCAATATTGGAGGAGAGGTGGGGGGTTTTTTGATTTTCATTTCTTAACATTTTATCGGATACCGTTGTTAAAAAAAATCCGAAAAAATTCACAGTTGTTACCTACAGGTTGGACTATTTACCCAATTTTTTTCATAATTTTTAAATGCAAATTTCGTATGCACAAAGAATTTGGAAATTTTTGCATACAATTTTTTGGCACTTTAAGAAAGAAGGCCACTCTGAATTTTTCATTGTAAATTACTCATTTATCAAGGCCTATTCTCAATTTATTTTCATGTTTTTAAAAAATGTGGAAAATAGTTAAAAAAATGAAAAACTACATTAGTGACCGTTCTCTTATACGCGCCTCAGTATCATTTGGACGCAAAATATGAAGATTTGTGTGTGTGTGTTATGTTAAATGGCACTGGTCATAAACCAAATAGCCAGACATTTGTTGTCTATTCAACGGATTGTTAAAAATAATCAAGAGAGAGTGGAATAAAAATTACACCTATTAAAATATGTAATAAATAAAATTAATATACATTTTCATTTAAAAATTACAATCAAATAATAATTATCAAGTATAAACTGAATTGTTTTCAAACATTTGTTACAGAATATTTGTTCAGATACATACATATATATACACAAATCTACATACATATACACATATAAATATTTTTTTGTTTAAACTTTTTTTTTTTTTTTATTATTTTTATTTCTTTATTTTTTAATTACCCTTCATGGCCACAGTTATTACCTATTAGTATATTCCCTTTTTTTGTTTTTTTTTGTGCCTTTATACTTCTATTATGCTAATATTTCCCTTTTTTTTTATTTTATTTTATTTTTTTTTTCAAAACACCTACGACAATTACTATCCTAAAATATAATATATACACTATATACATACATACGTATATATTCACATATATACACATACTTACTTATATACTTTTACCTAACTGGTTTACAGCTCTATTTTGTTTTTTATTATAAATTCATAGAGTATTTTATACACATATTTGTTTTCTAATGCTAATAAGTTGGGGAGATTTGTAGGTAGTGAAATATTGTTGCGGGCAAGTTTAAAAAACATTTCACTTATTTCCTGGAACTTTAAAGGACATTCCATCAAGCAATGTTGTAAATTGCCTTCTTCTCCACAGGTGCAGTACGGATCTTCTTTGAGATTCAGTTTGTATTTGTATTGAGGGTAAAGACAATGTGAACTTCTAATTTGACACATTACTCTTACGAAATTTCGATTAATTTCACCATTAAACCAAGGTCTGATTTTAATTTTTGTCTGAAGTTTTTTGTAGTTTTCTCCTGCTGGGTAATTTAGATAGTGCTGCTGCCAATTTTCTCTGAGTCGTTCCTTTATCAGCCTATTAATATCTGTGCTGGGAATTTTAAAGTTAGGAATGATGTTACCAGTTTCAGTTGCTTCCTTTGCTAACTTGTCAACATATTCATTTTGTGTAATACCTGCGTGTCCCTTTATCCATGTTAGTTCAAGGGTCTTATCTCGTTGTACTAATTGGTTGTAATATTTTATAATATCAATTATTATATAGTTTGCGTCAGACCTTGGGTTACAATTCTGTATTTTCATCGCCGCACTCTTACTGTCTGTGAATATAACAAATTTATTGTTCTTCTCATATTCTGAGCAATATTTAATTGCCTCCTTGATTGCTACTAGTTCTGCTGTGTAAATAGATGAGTTGGTTGGTAAGAGGTACTTTTTAGATATATTTTCGTTTTCATGGTAAACAGCACAGCCGGTTTTGTTGTTTTTGAGTGAGCCGTCGGTGAATATATACTCGTAGTTGGTCCAGTTAGTGTTTAGTTTTGATTTAAATATTATGTAATTTTTCATAATTTGAATATTCTGGTGTGAAACAAGGAAGAATGTCCGACTGATGTATTTCTTCTTTAAATTGAGATATCCATGTATAGCTTTCCACTAATAACGGCAATTTTTTCTTTTCCCAGTACTTTGCTGTGTGGCCCAGTATGGTTAATTTGTGTATATTTTCAACAACATCCTTATTCCTGCTGTAGATTTTCAGTAGTAGGTTATCGCTTAATTTTTGCCTTCTGAGGTGTAAAGGAGGTTCAGCGCATTCGGATTCTAGGATGTTCAAGGGGGTGCTTTGAAGAAATCCAACACACAGTCTGAGACTTTTGTTTTTAATTTGTTCAATTTTTTGAAGGTGAACTTTTGCTGCTGATCCGTAAAAGACAAAGCGTAATCGAAGATAGATCTTACTAGAGAACGATAGAAAGTGAGACATATGTTGGGGTCAGCTCCCCATTTTTGGTGACTAAATACTCGTAAAATATTAAGTGCATTTTCACTTCTTTTGCAGATATAATTTATATGTTCTTTCCAGTTCAGTTTCTTGTCTAAAATGACTCCTAGATATTTAACTGAAGTTTTATATTTAATTTCGAGATTAGATATTCTAATAGTGTTGGGCGGTTGAAATTTTGTTCTTGTAAATGTACATATTGATGATTTTTCTTCGGAGATTGGAGATCCATTTTTCTCAAACCATATTTCTGCTTTTCTAATGGCATTTGCTAGATTTCTATTGCAATAGTTGATGTCATTGCCCTGAGCTCTAATTGCATAATCATCGGCAAACTGATATACTTTAATGTTGGTATTGGTAAATAACAGTTCGAAGTCATATGAATATATTATGTATAACAAAGGGCTTAAAATACTTCTTTGAGGTAGGCCTGTTGATGTCTGCCTTGGTCCAATCAGTTCGTCATGGGTTTTTATGAAAATACTTCTAGTGCAATAGAGCTTATGGATGTGCAAAATTAGCTTGTTGGGTAGTCCAATTTGCTTCATTTTTTCTGCGAGTATATTAAGGTTGACGTTATCATATGCCCCGGTGACATCTAGGAAAACCACACTGGTTGACTCGTTCTTTGTGAATCCCAACTGAATGTCCGAAATTAAACTAGCTAAATTTTCTTGAGTTGAACAGCCTTTTCTGAATCCAAACTGCGATTTTGGAAGTATATTCTTACTTTCTAACCAATATTCTAAACGATTCTTTATTAATCTCTCGTATGTTTTTAATACGCAAGAAGCCAATGCAATTGGTCGGTATGAGTTACAGCTGTCTTCCGGTTTGTTAGCCTTCAGGATAGGTACAATAATGTATTCATACCAGTCTTTTGGGATTTGAACATCGTTCAAATATATGTCGTTGAATATATTTAGGAGGGTGATTTTAGCTGATCTAGGTAAATTGGAAAGCATCGAACAGTGAATGTTATCTTTACCAGGAACCGTGTTGTTATTTTGTTTTAGAGCTCTGTCTAGTTCTTTAAGAGTGAATGGATTTGACAAAACGTTTGGTTGGTCTATGCTGTCCAGAAGAGGACGTTGTGGAGTTACAGTTGGAGGGGCTAATTTACAGTGAAAGTTTTCCAACCATTCTGCTGAGGAATCTATGAGTACGGTGTTTTTTTGAGGTCGATTTTTAAAACGGTTAAGTTGTTGCCATATGTGTTTTATTGGGACATTCTTATTTAAACTTGAACAATAAGAACGCCAGCTTTCTCTTTTGGTTTCTTTTATTATTCTTTTAGCGATAGCATCAGATTTTTTATAAGTAGTTATATTTGCTATATTAGGGTTATTCTTATATTGTAAAAAGCAATATTTTCTATGTTTAACGGCATTTTCACATTTGTCATTCCACCACGGTTTTCCTTTATTTTTTTTGGTATTTTCTGTATTGTTATATCGAGGTATGGATTTCTCAGCAGACTGGTTGATAACATTTGTAAGATTTTCGTAGTTTACTACATCATTTCTTATATTATCTAAACACTCAAGAGAGTAAGAGTCCCAATTAGCTTTTTTTATATTCCACTTTCTTTGATTTTCAAACACAATCCAGTTTGGAACTAATTGACAATTAATTAAAATCGGAAGATGATCCGAACCACAAGGATCTGATAAGGTAGACCATTCTAAATTGTGGTACACTTGAGGAGTACATATTGTTAAATCTATAGCACTTTTCTGTCTAAAATAGTTACCTATGTATGTTGGGCTACCGTCATTTAGAATTGTTAAATTGTTATTATCTAATGAATCTAATAATGTTTTTCCATAAGTATCACTATAATCACAACCCCACGCAATATGGTGGGCATTAAAATCTCCACCTACAATAAAAGGTTTTGGTATACAGTTAAAAAAGGAATTCCAGTCATTTGGATTGATTTTTGATTGCGGTGGGATATATAATGATACCAATGTCAGCTTACTATTTTTATCCAGATCTATTGTAATGCAGACTTGCATACAGTTGTTGATTGTAGGTAATACTATTTCCGAGTATTTTATTTGTTTTTGGACGAGGATTGCAACGCCTCCCTTTCCGTCTGCACGGTCCTTGTGAACATTATTAAAATTATGAAAGTTGGTATATACATTGGGTTTAAACCATGTTTCCGACAGTAAGGCAATGTTGATGTTATTAGTGGACAGTAAATTTTCTAAATTACCTTTATTTGCTACTGCAGAGCGACAATTCCATTGGCAAATTTTTAAACCGCCTTCTTTTATATTTAGAGAAAAATGAGATATATATATTTTTTTGTCCATAACACATCAAATAAAAGTATTTATGTTTAAGTGAATGTAAACATTAATTAATTTGTTTTAAGACGATCTTTTATAATACTAAATATTTCAGCTTCTTCTAATTCTTTAAAATTATTTTGTTTAATAATATCTATTACGAAAATAACCAATTCTAAAATTTTTTGTACAGGGAGTTCATTTTCTTTTTGGGTAGTGTGTGTTTGTTCTGATTTATTGTGTAGATTTGAATTATATATGGGACTGTTGAATATTCCACCAGAAGTTTGAGGAAGGTTGAGTGGTGATATTAGATTTCTTTGTGTTTCTGTGATATCTGGTGTATTGGGTCGTGTTTTTTTTCCTTGGAGTGGTTGTTATCTGTGTAAAGCGGTTTGTTGTTCTTTGATGTGAATTACTGTTGTTATATAATAAAGGGGTTATATCTACGTTATGATTGTGTTCATTGGAAAGAATAGAGGCGTATGTCGTTTTTGGGACATTTTTCTCAGCATCCTTATAAGACGAATTTGAGTGTGACATATATTTTTTAATCTCTTTCTGTCGTTTAAATTCTTGACATTCTTTAATTTGATTAGCAAAATGTTTTCCTTTGCAATGAAGACATTCCGGTTCATCTAGAAATTTTGTACAGGTTTCAGAGTTGTGATTGTCTCCGCACTTAACGCACCTGGCTTTACTTTTACATTGGCTACCCATGTGACCATATCGAAAACAATTATGGCACAAAATGACTTTTTGTACATACGGTTCAACATTAAATATAACATGATTGATCGAAATATATTTAGGTAATTCTTGTGCTTTAAATGTAACAACTACTGTTTTCGTGGGTATATATTTAGCTTCGTTATTTTCCATGATTTTTTTATGAATGCGTCGTATTGATTCTACTTCAAATTTGCAATGTAAATCGTACGATTTGATTTTTTCTTTAAGATAGTCAACAGAATATTCGGCATCTATTCGAAAAACCCCCTGTCTATGTAGTATAAATTTCGGTATATAAATGTCTAAATTATAAACTCTTAAAAAGGACTGAGCTTTGATCAATTTATTAGCCGATTCAGAGGTTTTAAATACAATTCGTACTCTATTCTTTCCAATTGATTCAATTGTTTTTATTTTATTGTCAATTTCTGGTACTACTTTTAAAACAATATCGCCTACCTTCACTGGATTTAATTTTCCATTAAAATCTGATATATTATTTTCAATGTAAACATGAAATGGTCCGGTATCGGTTTGTCTGTATATATAAATTGGTCGCTCTGCTCGTTTTTGTGCCGGAGGTATCGTTGAATTATCATCGGATACTTCACGGTTATTTTCCGTTTGTCCAAAATTATGAATAAGATTACTTACTACATTATGTCGATTTTGTTTTTGTTTTAGACTACTACCCTGTTCTTGTGTATATTGGATATCTTTTGAACTCGTGTTGCCCTCTTCTTGTATATTTTCCAGAGATTCGCACACTTCCATAGTTATTAACTGGTTAGTTTCATTGGGGGGGTTACCCCCCTTAAAGACACTCATAGTTAATTTATTTTAGTCTATGCCTGTAGTTTTTTTAATAAACACTTTGTTTAATAAGTAAACTGAACCACTAATAATTAAACTTAACACTACTAAATTCACTAATTCACTTATGTAACGCACTTATTAGTAAATGCTCCGACTTGTACGAGGTCTACTATCGAACTGAGTAGTGAATGCTATTTCCAGTGAAGATTTAGAAATAGAAATAGAAATAATTTATTGATGTTATCAACTTTACAGTTTTACATAAGTCACATTACAGTTATAAGATAAAATTTATATAAAAATTTGAATATTACACAGAAATAAAATTACTCTTACATAAAATTACACAGACAGATAAAAATGCTTTTAACAAATAAAATGCTTTCACACTAACATATAGTATATTATATATGTAGGGTTTCATTTGAGAAGTCAGTCGCTAAAAATTCCTTGAAGGAGTAGAAAGTCCCTTCTATTAGCAAATTCTTTACATGGCTAGCAAATGATCTCTCTGGGAGAGAGGTAATATGATATGGCAGCTTATTGTAGAAAACAGGACCGTAATAATTAAGTCCATTTCTACTTGTCTCTATTCTCAGATATTTCAGTATTATATTATTATTAGACCTTGTGTCATGATCATGTACGCTCAAATGACGGATATAGTCATTTAAATTTTGCCTGACTTGGAGTATGCACACATATATATAGAATGCGGGGACAGTTAGTATGTTGAGATCTCTGAAATTGTCTTACATCATCTCTATATCCAATACCTGACATCACTCTAACTATGCGTCTTTGTAATCCAAATATTCTGCTTAGGTGATTAGTATGTCCCCATGCTAATATTGCATAGGAAAATGTTCCTTGAAACATACAGTAATAAACCATTTTCACAACATTTAGGGACACCTCCCTGACTAAGTTGATCATCATATATATGCATTTGGACAATTTTTTTGAAACATAGTTGACATGTTGGTCCCAGCAGAGTTTGGGATCGAGAACCCCGCCTAGAAATTTAACCTTATCTGGGTTTTGATAGTTTTCAAAACCATGAGTGGAAAATACTATATTTTCAGTTTTGCTTGCATTTAGGCACAGCATGTTCGATTGGAACCATTCAGAAGCATCCAGCTGTGTTCGCCGCATAATATTTTCCAAGTCTACTATATTTTTGTGGGTATTTATGTTAGTTGCATCATCAGAATATAATACAGATCTAGCACATGATAAATACTGAGGCAAATCGTTGACGCATATTAAAAATAGCAAGGGTCCGAGCACGGAACCTTGAGGTACTCCATGATATGTTATTAACTATTGACGATGTAATCCCGTTGTATATAGTAACTTGGTTTCTGTTAACTAGGTAGCTTCGCAGTAGATTTAGTGCGTTTTTCCTGATACCATATTTGGTCAATTTTCCAAGTAATATGTTATGCTGAACACAGTCGAACGCTTTCGTAAGATCACAGAAAGTGTGACCGGTGTAATCTTTGTTTTCAAATGTTTCAATAATATGTCTCAATAACTGATTTATAGCATCTGTCATAGATTTCTTCGATCTAAAACCAAACTGCCCTACAAAAAAACAAATTATTGGATTCGAAATAGTGCATTAATCTTTTATATAAGAACTTTTCAAAAATTTTTCCGAGGATGGGTATAATTGATATTGGACGATAGTTGGACGTCATTTATATCACCCTTCTTGTACACTGGAATGACTTTCGATGTTTTTAGTCAGTCAGGAAATATGCCTTCCTGTATATGTAGATTAAAAAGCTTTGTGAGAGGGCCAATAATGCCAATCTTGCACATATTTCATAATTTTTATATTTACTTCGTAATAATCTTTACTAGGCTTATTTTTTATAGAATTAATACTCTCCCTCATGTCAATTTGAGTTTGATTGATTTTTGTTTATACACGAGTCAAGTAGACTCACTGGATCAATATTTGTATGAGGAATATTTGAAGTTATTTCATTCACGATATTAACAAAGAATCGGTTGAGTTCGTTAGAGTGAAGTTGCTCAGAAGAGCATTTGGTTTTTGTTAGACTACCTTCACGCTTGCTATTTATTACATTCCCCATATACCTGTTACAAGATTAATGCACAAGGTTAATGCACAGTCGAAATGCTTACAGTTATTATGGCCCACTGTTCTACAAGCTTCCCCAACATATAAAAATTTTAGATATGAAAAAATTCAAATCCATTATAAGAAATTTTCTAACCAGGAAAGCATTTTATAGTTTTAGTGAATATCTTGACACTGACTTTGAAGAAATTGACAACTGATACAAAATATATTATGTCTCACTATGGGTGCATTCCATCTAGTAAATTCTACATTTTAGTTTGTTATTATTTAATGTCTTTTATTTATGTATATACGTATGTATATATGACCAGGTACATGTTATTACTTTATGTTTTTTTTTTTGACAGATATGTGTTATCTTGTTTTATCACTACATTGTTTGACATGGTTACAACAATTTTATTGTTTACAACCGAATAAAGATCTATTCTATTCTATTCTATTCTTTTGCTACGTTATTGGAATTTAGTATATATTAGTCTGCAACACTTAGATAAAATGTGTCTCCTTACTGAGATACAGGGTGTCAAAGTTTTTTTTCTTTTTTTTGCAATATCTCAACTACCTCTTGACCGATCTTCTCTCAATTTGGTAAGGAAACATTTTTTAAGCTAAGAAACAATAATTTATGTATTACATCACGCTAGCCCGTGGAGGGCGCCTCATAAGCTATACCTGATGATGAATATTTTTCTCTTTTTTTTTTACGAAACTAGTGGCACTTTTGACTAGAAAATCTCATGCAGGAGTTATTTCTACGTAAAAAAGGTACACTTGATAGAACTTGATAATTCCAACCGTTTTCGAGAAAACTGCCCTATAGATCTCAAAAATTCTTTGAAAACAAGCCCAATTTGAAGAGGAAAAATTGTATTTATTGAAAAGTGTGCTTTGGTGACGTCTTAGTCCTGTCAAAATGTCAAACTAATGAAATTATACGTAAATGAATAGAAAAAAAAAAAGAGAAAAAAATATTCATCATCAGGTATAGCTCATGAGGCTCTTTCCACGGGCTAGCGTGATGTAATACATAAATTATTGTTTCTTAAAAAATGTTTCCTTACCAAATTGGGAGAGGATCGGTCAAGAGGTAGTTGAGATATTGCAAAAAGAAGAAAAAAACTTTGACACCCTGTATCTCAGTAAGGAGGCACATTTTATCTAAGTGTTTCAGGTTAAATCTTCATATTTTGGACGAAGGATTCTCCAGTTAGCGTATGTCCAATTATTAATGAAACCCTGTATATTTGTTAACAAGACATGGGTCCAAATGATAGTGAGGCGCGTATAAGAGAATGGTCGGTAATGCAGTTTTTCGTTTTTTTAACTATCTTCCACATTTTTTAAAAATATGAAAATAATTTGAGAATAGGCCTTGATAAATGAGTAATTTACGATGAAAAATTCAGAGTGGCCTTCTTTCCTAAAGTGCCAAAAAATTGTATGCAAAAATTTGCACATTTTTTTGCATACGAAATTTGCATTTAAAAATTATGAAAAAAATTGGGTAAATAGTCCAACATGTAAGTAGTGAATTTTTTCGGATTTTTTCGTACAACGGTATCCGAGAAAATTTTAAAAAACGAAAATCAAAAAAACCCCCCACCACTCCTCCAATATGGCGGCTGCAGGCTTGAAATTTTGGGAAAGTCATATTTAGGGTAAGCCCCTTCAAATAGTTGATAACAAACAAAATTTTGTTTTGGGGCAGATTTTACATGTTTGTCCTGCTATGCATTGGTTCAAGTTGGACAGAAAATAAAAAAGTTATAAAGGTGTTTCAATTTTAAATGAGTCGCACTGTATAAAGAAAATATAGGAGCAAAGGAGAAGTCTTTGACTAATAAAATATTAAGTTTGCAGCTTAATCGGTAGGAAAAATTTTCAACTGCTTTTGTGCATCTTTACGTCCGTTAAATTAATTTCCTTTTGTTTCAGAAAACATCTTCCAGGAAAATTTTTTGAGTTAAATATTCATTACGGACTTTTCGTCGGTGACAACAAAAATAAGAATAATACAGATATATTTTTTGGCCACGTAGAAAAATTTAGAGGTTGCATATCTGGTGTAAGTATAATTTTCAGTTAATAACAAACTTTCGATTACAACCTTGATACTATTATAGCTAAAGTACAATGATATTATGGTATTAGAACATGCTAGACATCGGCAGTCACAATCTATAGTGCAGGGCATAACATGGAATTGTGCGGCAGAATTTGAAGCGACCGTAGACCACCCGATTAGTTTTGTTGAGGATGATGCGTACATGGTCATATCGCAAAAAATACATTACAAGGAGTTTAAAATAGAGTTTGAAGTGAGAACGATAACTAGAGATGGAATATTATTCTACAACCCAGGTCACAAACTGAGGCCAGACTTTTTTCTAATCGAGTTAAATAATTACTCTATTCGAGTTGTAATCAAAAATGGAGAAAAAATACTGAAATTAGTTAGTAAAAATATGAAGGTATCTGACGGGGAATGGCATAAAGTTTTTTTCAGGCTAACGCCCACAGTCATAGAGCTTAGCGTGGATGAAAAAATAACCAGCGAAAAAAACATCCACGGTCATCTTTTTCAACTAACTGACAGTTCCTATTTAGGTGGATTGGAAATCAGCAAGAGATTTCGTGCCACCCAAAAAGGTTGTAGTAAATCTTGCGATAGTAGTTTCAAAGGCTGCATAAGACACCTGTTTATATTGGATATGAAGAAAGGACTTCCGGATGCTCATATCACCGAAGGCCTTTTGCCTGGGTGTATGTGGCAGTATCCTTGCCTACAAAATCCGTGCAACGATAACGGAATTTGCATACAACAAGGTTTGGACTCGTTTCAGTGCCAGTGTCAAGAAGATCTTTGCGTAGATGTTAACTATACCGAACGTTACAAAGTGTTTTCGAAGAATAGCTTGGCTACAGAATTGGAACTGTTGTCAGTTGAAGCCTTGGAGGTTTTGGAGGGACAAAGTGAAATTATAACAACGAAAAATTTACATATGATACTTGATTATCAGAAATATGGCATTAAGGATTCGGGCATAAACTTCTTTATTATCGAAGGCCCGGAGCGTGGAAGTATAACGATTGATATTTGGCCACATGAGAAGAACTCGTTCTCTTTATACGATGTTGCGAGAGATAAAGTACACTACGTTCATGATGGATCAGAACACAACCACGATAGCATGGTTTTGGAAGTTGAGTTCTCAACAGCCGATACTTTTACTTTGCCGGTTTATTTACAGGGAAAATTCCGTTTTAGCTTATCGGCAAACATAATACCAACAAATGATCCGCCCGTTTTAGATATGTCTGATTCAACCGTTTTACGTACAGTACAGGTACTTATGCTACTTGATTTTAATAATAGGCATGTCGAATTTTGGAATGTTGATTAAAATGTCCTTAATATATGTAGGTAATTGATGAATGTCTGTGTTAAATTAATCTTCATTAATGTTCCTAATAATAAGCGATACCGTTTGTGTAATCCCTAGTTGTAACAACCATTATTCATCTCAAAGATCTTATACGGGGTGATCTACAGCTCTATGACCAATTTTGATGAATGAATGCTGATATGATTTAAGATATGATGAAAAATTGTCACAAGTGTTAGAGGGTGGTTTTTGACAGATAATGAATAAGAACAAAAATATAAAAATGACGTATTTTGCTGACGTTTCGGAAAACGAATCTGTTTCCTTTCTCAAAGCGTATTATAAATGTTTGTGTGCTGTGTATATTAAATACACAGCTTTAAGAATATATTTGTTACATTCAGTATCCATAAATACTTACTGCTTACACAGAACTGTTGATATATCTAGTTGATAGTTTTATTTTAAACAATGTTGAGTTTGTTAAATTCTTCTTTTAACATCTGCAGCCAGGTTGTGCAAACATCTACGGAACAATTCGACACTCATTTATCCTCATTCAATAGTATTATAGCCGCTTCTTTAATTTTTCTTTTCTTGCTATCTGTCTCTTTTGTTAAAATTTTTGCCGAGTCCCAGTTTATTCTATGTCCGTTCTCCCAAGCGTGTTCACAAATCTTCGATTTCTAAATCTCATTCTTCCTAATGTAACCACTGTGCTCACCCAATCTAACACTGAATGGTCTGGATGACTCACCCACATAATGTTTATTACACTCACAGGGAATACTATAAATGCAGTTTTTTGAATTTTGCTCATGATTTAGCGATTTTGTTTTTGTTAAAATAGATCTCAATGTATTGCCCGTTTGAAATATCGTCTTATGGCCCAAAACACATTCGCCTCTTATAAATGCAAAGCCACCTGCGGTACCAAAATGAATGGGAAAAAAAATCATATTAATAAAATAAAAAAGCTTCCGACAGCTTTAAAATAGGTTTTAAGAAAAGTTTTAAAACGGCCCTAACGAGGTTTTCAAGAGCGGCACTATGCTTCACTAAGGAGTTTTATGATAGAATTTAAAAAGGCCTTAACAACCTTCATAAGAATGGGCCCTTTTAGACTACAAGTTGCTTTATGATGGTATTAAGGATATTGTTACAGCAAAATAGATTTTTCAAGGCATTTTATAAATAGTTTTATAGCACCCTTGTATATATCGTCGTCAAATTTACAAAGTGGCGTATATGGGTTTTAACAACTTTAGAGGAGACACATTTAAAGTTTTACCGGTTTTTCATTTTGCCACTACCAGAGAAGTATTAGACCGTTTGTATTGAGTTTTTAAACAGACTTACAATTTATTGTAGGTGATTAAATGCCGATATGGACAAAACCAGAAATATCAGCTAGAAAGAGTAATTTTTTTTTATTAAACATTTTCATATATGCCCATTAAAATATTGGAGAAAATTCAAAAGAAATCTACTATTTCCATTATAAAATATTAAATTAAGAAGAATCACAGGAGTTAATCCTTCGCAAAGTGAGTGAGATAAATTTTTCTCACTGGAAGCATAAGGGAGCATTATTGATTTTTAAAATTTTTGTCTTTGTGATGTCTTCATTTCTTGGTAAGGAAACCGTTTGGAATTGTTCTCATCTGTGGCTGGTTTTGGTTTGTTAAAGACGGGGCCCTTCACCCGATTGTTTCCAGGATCAAGTAGGTGCTGCACCACAAAGAACTTGCGGCCGGTGCTTTTTTTGACATCGAAGGAGCATTTGATAACACCTCCTTCGACTCGATCTGCGCCGCGGCTGCCTATCATGGCATCGATGACACCATCATTAGATGGTTGAGGGCCATGTTGGCGGGAAGGCAAATTATAGCTGCCAATGAGGAAATGGCAGTAGAAGTCTCAGTAAGGAGAGGATGCCCACAAGGAGGCGTCCTCTCCCCTCTGCTATGGAACCTCGTTCTCGATGGTCTACTCCAGGAACTCGAGAACGAGGATCTTTTTGCTCAAGGTTATGCAGATGACCTGGCAATTATCATCTCGGGAAAATTCCCAAATACGGTTAGCGGACTCCTGCCAAGGGCCCTGCAGATCGTACAGAGATGGTGTAATGACCAGGGCCTTAGAGTCAACCCATCTAAGGCAGAACTGGTAATCTTCACTAGGAGGCGCAGGCTAGACGGTTTCGTCGAACCTGTACTCTATGACACGACTCTAAGGATCTCCAGGTCAGTGAAGTATCTGGGTGTCATCCTGGACTCTAAGCTGACCTGGAAAGATCACATAGACAGACAAATACCAAGGGCCACTGCAACCCTTTGGGTCTGTAGAAGGACCTTTGGTAAAACATGGGGGTTAAACCCCAGGGTAACAATTTGGTACTATACTGTGATAGTTAGACCAATGATTACGTATGCTTCTGTTGTGTGGTGGCCTGCCGTAACCAGGCTATACATTCAACAGAAACTAACACAACTCCAAAGACTGGCCTGTTTGGGAGTCACAGGAGCAATACGCACGACCCCCACAGCAGCTCTGGAGGTCCTTCTGGATCTCGTGCCCCTTCACTTGGTGATTAAGGCCGAGGCTCGGAAAGCGGCCTACAGGCTGAGGTGTGGTGGTAAGTGGAAAACCGGATGAGAACAATTAGGGCACACGAGGGTCCTTTCCGACGTGATAGGGACTCACTCACTTCTGGAGGCCAGGAGTGATGAGTGATGACATGGTGCCTTCTTTCTCCTTCTCGGAACCATTTGAGGTTGTCATCCCCAAAAGGGAAGACTGGAACCCACTCGAGGACATACTCAGGCCTGCCGATATCGTCTGGTTTACAGACGGATCGAGGTTTGAGGAAAGTGCCAGAGCGGGGATATACGGTGAAAGGCCCAGAGCTGAACTTTCTTATGCCCTGGGCAAATTCGCCACGGTATTCCAGACCGAGATCTTCGCTATTTTGGTCTGGGCACAGGAGAATATCCGAAGGAGATATTCCAACAAGCACATATATATATATGTAGCGATAGTCAAGCGGCCCTCAAGGCCCTTGCATCAGTACGGACCAAGTCAATATTAGATAGATAGATAGATAGATAGATTTATTTTCATCAGATACATATATACATCAAAAAGATAATACAACATATTTGATGAGCCACGTCACAACAAGCTTTAAAAGTGAACTTCATAAAGTAATAAAACTAGTAACTAACAAGTAAAATAGCAGTACAAAGTAAAATATAAATACAAACAGATAAATATAAATACAATGTAAAAAAAAACTATGTAGAACAATTTTTAAACAACCATGTATTTAAACAGTATGTAAAAAAAATTCATTCAGTGTGTAACAATTTTTGTCTATTAAGTACTTTTTGAGTGATTTTTTGAAAATATATTGATTTCCAGACTCCTTAATTTCCAGAGGTAAAAAATTAAATAGTTTACAGCCAATGTATATAATGCTTCTTTGGTATAAAGAGGTCGAGTGAGAATCAGGTTGAAGTTCAAACTTATGACGAGTGTTATGGTTGTGCGGAGGAGTTATATTTTGGGTGAATATAGCTCTGTTTTTAAAAATGAAGCAGCAAACTTCATAGATGTAGGTACCAATAACCGTTAATATACCTAGGTGGCGAAAAGCATTTCTGCAGGATTCCCGATAACCTAGATTTGCTAAAACCCTTATTGCAACCTTCTGTAAAATAAAAACCCGTTGGTTCAAAACTGTAAACAGGCACTCTGTGAACTTGGCTCATCCAACTGGGTCAAGCTTCTCTGGGTGCCAGGACAGAGCAACATTGAGGGTAACGAACGGGCAGACGTTCTGGCCAGAGGGGGCTCTCAGAGACCTCTACTGGGTCCGGAGCCTGCTCTCGGCTACCCTAGATCAAGTGCCAAGAAGTCAGTAGAGAGCTGGACACGGTCCCAGTTCTTTGACTTCTGGGCATCACACCCAGGACTCCGGCAAGCGAAGCTCCTAATCTTAGGGCCCTTGCTGAAGAGATCAGAACAAATCCTGCGATTAAGCAGGAAACAGGTCAGAATCGTGGTTAGTCTTTTGACTGGACACGGCTCTTTCAAAAAACACCTGCACACTATAGGGGTGGTCGACAACCCCGACTGCAGGTTCTGCGGGGACGAGGAGGAGACTTCCATCCACGTCCTTACTTCCTGCCCTAGTCTTATGAACTTGAGGCACAAACACTTCGGCATTGGTTTTCCGGTGCTGGAGGAAATAAGGAATGCCCCTATAGGAAGGATTTTGGCCTTTGGGTTAGAATCCTGCCTAAATGGGGGATTCCAATAAATTCATAGCGGCAGCACAATGGGCCACAAGGCCTGAGTGCGGCGACCCTTCGTCGCCCCGCTAAAAGAAGAAGAAGAAGAAGAAGTGGCTGGTTTTATAAAAGATCTTATTTTTCTACCTTTACGGCGGACATTTTTGTTCAATTTAAGAAGTCATCAGATTCAGAATTCATTTCGTCAGATTGTCGCGCTTTTAAAATCCGCATATCTCAGAGTTTTAGAATCCAAAAAGTCAGTGTCATTTCGTGGACAATATAGGAAAATTTTCTACGAGCTAATTTTATGATCGGTATTAGTTGACTGGGCATGAAAATGTTTCCAACCTGTTTAATAGCTGTAGTTATAGCACTGTGTTACCGAGTCGCCTTCACTTTAACGATGGCATGTCCCAAAGAAATGAAGGGTTATGTGTTTAATATTTTTGCTGTCATAAAGAAGAAACAAGTAAGCAAACATTGCGGGAAGGATTGAATTTTTGTTCTGTCCATGGCAAAGATCAGAAAATAGTTCTACATTTTCTGATCTTTTCGTCACACTTTTTAAAAAATAAAAAATAAGTATAAACAACTTGCCATTTCCGACGAACCTCGTCTGCTTTAAGTTTCATACCAAATGTAACAGCGACAATCTTTTGAGGAAAGATTATAAATAGTAAAATTGCTTATAAAATACGGCACTTTTACTTGAGATTGGCAATTGAATGATTTGCTGCAAGTAGAAAACAGCACTGATTTTACTATCTTTTACTGCTCGTTCTTTACTTGTAGCTTTTATTTCCCTTACATTCTTTTTTCTGCTTCGTGATTTAAATAATTCTCTTTTAGTGATAACTTAACAGATTCATCGTCGTTGTTTTAAGTAATACATAATGTGCATTGATCCTTTTTTGGACAATGAAAAGAGAGATTTAACTATTTGAATATCTCCTCCCTCTACAAAAAAAACTGCCCGTTTCTGAGGAATCACCAAGTTCTTCTGCAACAATAGCTTTCCATACTATCCATTTCCATTCGTACGTGGTACGTGGTAGACGTGTCAAGTTGTATCTCTAATTATAAATTATAAATATAGAGCTGAATTAAAAAAAATGTATTTTCTACGATCAAACAAGTCTGGTGATAACAGAGATAGTGATGGTGGCGAAATCGATCTCACAGAACTGTTAAATAACGATGTTATCAAGTTAGTATTCGGTGATATTATAAAAAAGTCAATCCAGGAACTCAACACAAAAGTTTCCAGTTTGCAAGAAGAAGTGGTTATGTTAAGGGAATCAAATATAGAACTAATCAACCTACTAACAAATGGTGAGTTCATAAATAATCAGTCACTATCTAATAATAAAAGTATGGCAAATAAATCAACATCAATAAATAAGTGGCAGACTGTAAACTCCAGTGTTGGTTTTAATAAAAACAAAAACGATAATGATAAGGCGTTGCTAGGCCCTACATTTATGAATAGACAGTCGGCTACGAACAAGGAAAAAACCACAGTGATAAAACGTTCTACAAAACCTGAGACAAATCCAGCTGCTACAAAAAGCACTGGCGGCTCTTCAAAAAATATAAATAACAAAGGGAAAAGTTATAATAAATCAACGAAACCTGTGGTATTCGGCACAGGAACACAAAACACATCCAAGTTCACGGCGGTTAGCAGGAAATCTTGGTTATATGTAGGACGTGTAACTCCTGGAACCGGGGTGACAGGAATAAAAAATCATGTTGACGAAACCTTCCCGGGTCATGAATTTGAAATTGAAATGTTACCTAAATGGAAAAATGGCAAAACCGAATCCTTCAAAGTTGGAATTGATTATGACATGTTAGATGAAGCATACATTAGTGACAATTGGCCTAAAGGCTCTCTGATAAAAAAATACTCATTTTTTCGAGACCACTGAAATATATTCAAAGAAAAATAAATGTAATAATAATTTAATGGTTAATGTTGTTCATCTAAATGTACAAGGTATGCTCAACAAATTAGATCAAATTGAAATAATGCTTATAAACTCCAAAATAGATATAATGTGTATTACAGAGCACTGGATATGTATGGATAATGTTAACAATATAAAGATACCAAATTATAAGATAATAAGTTGGTTTTCTCGAATTAATCATATACATGGTGGATCTCTAATAATGGTAAATGCCAATATCAAAACTAATGAAATTCTTTCAATAAAAGAGCTCTCAGTCGAAAGTCATATCGAAATATGTGCGGTAAATTGTAACATTTATAATAAAAAATATAGTGTCATAGTTGCATATAGGCCACCAAATGGGGATACAGGCGTGTTTATTATGAATCTAACACATGCATTAAAAATTGCATATGAAATGTCTAGGAATATTATATTATGTGGCGATTTTAACATAGACTCGATGAAAAAATGTCAACACCAACATGTTACACGATGTATTTAACTCATTTAACTCTTTTGAACTAAATCTAACTTCTTCTAATGCCACTCGAATATTCACAAATAGTCTTAATCAAACCAGCCTCTCATGTATTGATTATATGGTTACCAATCTGTCAACAAATGTATCAAAATGTGAATTATACAACCCAAATATTGCTGATCACCTTGGACATATTCTAAGTATTGAAACGAATGAAATTACACTTAACAACAGTTCTGAAATAATTTTCAATAAGAGATGTATAAATGCTGAAAATATGGCAAATTTCAATTTTGAAATTAATCGAGTAAACTGGGATGAAATGCAAGAACTTAACGTAGATGACTCTTTTAATTTTTTTATCAACACGGTTGTATGGTGTTTTGATGTTAGTTGCCCAATAAAAAAAATTACCATACATAGTAATAGAAGACAGAACCACAAAAAAGAATGGCTAACAGATGAGTTAATACACCAGAGCAATTATATAAAAAATCTATATTGGCTATTGACTAACATTCAAAGCAGTGACGTCAAAACACTATACAATTCTGAAAAAATGAAATACAAAAATAACATTAAGTTAGTGAAGCAAAACTTTTACAAAAATAAAATATGCAATGCATCTAACAAATCAAAGGAAACCTGGAAAATTGTTAATGATAAGCTAAGTCGAAATCAACATAATGATAAAAATATTGTTCTAAAATATAATAACGAAGAAACTAGTGACAAAAACAAAATAGTAAATATATTTGCACAGCACTTTGCTGATGATACAAAAAATAAAATAGCTGAACACTTCGGTTCAAATTTATCTTTGCCGTGTGTTACCTCGACTTATAGCGAGCATACAATATATTTCGCACCAATAACTGCGGATGAGGTCAATGCGGCGATCATAAAATTGAAAAATAAAAAATCCATTTCCTTTGATGGACTAACAGCATGTGTTTTAAAAAATATTAAAGACAACGTAATTGATTACCTAGTTTATTTATTTAATATGTCTGTAAATGATGGACATTTTCCCAATATACTCAAGCAAGCAATTGCAATACCAGTTTATAAAAAAGGGCCTACTATAGAAATTGAAAATTATAGGCAAATCTCTATGTTAAGTGTCTTTTCTAAAATATTTGAAAGGATTATTTATAACAGGTTAGTGTCTTTCATTGAAAAAAATAATATACTCACCGTTTCCCAACATGGTTTTAGATCAAATAAATCCACAGAAACAGCCTCGTCTCATTTGTTAGAATATGTCTACACAAACTTAGACAAGAGTCAGTATGTCGTGGCGTTACTATTCGACCTATCGAAGGCATTTGATACCGTTGACAAGAACATATTAAAACAAAAAATGTATCATATTGGTTTGAGGGGAAATATCCTGTCATGGATATTAAGTTATATGGAAGGCAGAACATTTAAAGTAAGAATAAGTGGGGTGGAGTCAGAGTCACATTCAAATTCAATTCAAATATTTATTGGTCCTTTTTGATCATGTACATGATATAAGACAAGTCATTAAAACATTGAAACACTATTTTACACAATAGTTAAATAATATAAAAGCTTATACTAAGAGTCAAATATAGTGTAAAACACACAATTGTATAAGACGAACACAAAGTATACTGAAAAATGTATGGTACAATATAAACTTTGTAAACAAAACAAAGTAAAGAAAAAAATAAAAAAGAAACGGAACATATAGGCTCATGTTAAGTTGCTGTATATTAGTGGGCTTTAAATACAGAAAAACTCTGATACAGAATAATAACATTTATCTGATAGAAACACTTTTAATTTTTTTTTAAATAAATGCTCTCTTTCCTGATGTTTTATGTCATCCGGTAGGCGGTTAAATAGTTTCGGGCCTATAAATCTTGGAGACTCACTTGTGATTTTTAATTTCGCACAAGGTTCATGGAGTTTATTTTTTTGTCTTGTATTGACATTATGGTAGTCACTATTTAAAATAAAACTATTTCTATTTCTAAAAACATATATACAAATTTCGAAAATATATATGCTAGGTAAGGTAAGAATTTTATTTTCTATAAAGATATTCTTGCACGTGTGAGTACTCGGTATACCAAATATACATCGTAAGATACGCTTTTGAGCAATAAATACATTTGAAGACATAGTGGAGTTTCCCCAAAAACAGATACCATACCTTAAACGTGAATCAACTTGGGCATGATATAAATTAATAAGTTGTTCTCTTGATAGAACCCCCCTAATATTTCGGAACAGGTATACTATAGAAGAAACTTTGGATATCAAAATTTCGCAATGATGCTTCCAATTTAGACATTCGTCCAAATATACCCCTAAAAACTTAACATTTTCCTCAGTATTAGAAACATTTGTATTGTCTAATTTAATATTTAACTTATCACATTCCTTTCGCCTACTGTGAAATCTGATGACTTGAGTTTTTTCGGTATTGAGATACAGAGCGTTATCGGAAAACCAATGGTTCAAGGTATTTAAAATAGCATTGCAATTTTCTTCCAAAACATTATCAGATGGATTTGATATTATCACAGAAATGTCGTCAGCATACATTGTAAAATGTGCGGTTGATGGCAAAAAATCAATATCATTAATAAATAAAATAAAAAGCACAGGGCCTAAAATAGAGCCCTGTGGAACACCTACAGTTGAATTTAAATATTCTGAATTAACATTACATACGGTGTTATCGTTTTTATGTTTTAAACTCACATATTGCCTCCGATCTTCGAGGAATGTAGTGATCCAATTTAATGACAGACCCCGTATACCATAATCAGATAATTTAGATATTAATAGACTATGATTGATGCAGTCAAATGCCCTGCTGAGATCGCAAAATATACCAACAGGACATTCTCCCGCATCAATGAATTCTAAAATTTTATTTAAAAAAGAATGTATTGCCGTACCGGTCGACATGCCACTAGAAAAACCATGTTGGTTTTTTGTAATCATTTTAAAAGTATCTAAGTAATTTACCAGCCTATCTAAATAACAGTATTCGAAAATTTTTGAAAGTCCAAAGGGCACGGTTACAGGCCTATAATTTTCCAATAGTTGGGCATCCTTTTTCTTAAAAATAGGTATCACCTTTCCGGTCTTTAGGCTATTCGGAAACGTTCCTGTTTCAAAAGATAAATTAATAATATATCTTAATGGTTTAATAATGTAATGGATTACTTTTTTTATTATAAAACAGGGAATATCATCTGGGCCAGACGACTTTTTAGCTTTAAATTTTTTTGTTAATAAATTTAACAATTCTTTTTCACTGAATGGTTTTAAAAACAATGAATGTGTCTGCTGAACTCTACTGTGTGTATACGTATCGCAGTTTAATTTTGGTATTTGCCTAATAGTAGCATGCGGCGCCTCTATAAAAAATTCATTGAATAATGAGGCGACTATTTGAGGCTCATCGTATATAGTACCTTCATTATTTATAATAATATTAGAAAGGTTTTTATTTCTATTTGATAATTCAGCTACGACTCGCCAGCTGGTCCTTACTGGATTTTCAGAATTTATAATTTTATTTTGAAAATACGATTTTTTTGTATTTTTTATTAAACGATTATGATTTTTCTTTGCCATCTTATATGCCACAGTCATGCTAGGGCATACTTTTGTCAACATAAAAAGGTCTTTTAATTTATAACTAGATACTCGAACTTCATCGTTTACCCATTTCTTATCTAGAGTTTGTCTTGCATAACATTTTTTTTGAGGAAAATGTAAATTAAAATAGTGTACAAAAATGTTGTTAAAATTAGTAAATGCATCTTGAATATCCGTAATATTATAGAGATTTTCCCAAGATTCATTTTTTATAGCTGTTTCAAAACTATTTATTGCATTTTCACTATAGCATCTTTTAAAGAGTGACGTATTTTTAACATTTATAGTATGGTCCTTGTAACTTATATCAAAAAGTACAGTTCTGTGATCCGATACAGCATTATCAAACACAGAACATGAATTTTCACATTTGAAATTAACAAAAATATGATCTATTGTACTCAGGCTGGTATCTGTTACTCGGGTAGGCCACTTCACAATGGTACTTAAATTAAAACATGACAAAACATTGCATAGGGCTTTAAAATCTTTTGAAGCATTGTATGAGTCAACGTTAAAATCTCCACAAATAATTATATCAATATTCGGTTTAACCAAATAATTTAACACATCAGTTATCTTATCTAAAAACAGGTTTAGGTCACCAGAAGGAGATCTGTAACAGTTAACTATTATAGTAACAATCTCATTTTGTTTCCAACACACAGCGCAGGCTTCAAATTGTTTTTCAATACAGAACTCTTGTATATCAATATTTTTTACTTCTACATTGTCTTTCGCCCATATGGCAACACCCCCACCCTTATACGAGGATCTACAAAAATGACTAATTAAAAGATATCCACTTATATGTAACGTATCTATGGAATCTGAGGTTTCCCATGTTTCAGTAAAACAGAGAAAATTCAGATTTACGTAATCACAGATGTCTAAATATAAATTGTCAATTTTTTCACTATTTAAACTTTGTGCATTAAGTAAAAGAATATTAGGGTCGAACATCACATTGTTTGGTACTCCACCTTCTTTCGCATCTCTAAAAAACGTTGAACACATGCACCGTAAGGCCAAACCTCTGGGTTCATAGCCTTATTAAAATTATCTTCAAGAATTTTGACTTTGAAGGATGAATACAGTTCGGGGTGTTTTGGGTTAATGGATTCACATATCACTTCTGGAAAAATGGGCTTTAACAGAGATGTTAAATCATCAGATGTTGTTTGTGTGTCAACCCTGTATACATGTAATGTTACACTTTTTGGTACACCTTTTACAGATTTAGACTCTGTGCTACTTCCGGTAATAACCATTCGTCTATTACGTCGCTTTTTGACCACTTGTTGCCAATCGTCTTTCTTTTGCGGTATGGATGATGCTTCCAAAGGGGAATTCTTCGTATCATTGCATAAATTAATACATTCATTGAGTTTCATTTGGCTTTGTACTTGTAAGATTTCACAGGCCACATTATTTTTTGTTATTATTTTAGAAGTACTCGGTTTATTTACATGTGAGGGATTTCCCACATTATTAGTCACGGTCACTATAGAGTTTTTAGGTGTATTTTTATTAGTAAGTTTTTTTACAGCTGAGTTTGCACTTATCTTATCAGGTTTTTGTTCACCTTCGTTGGATTTAAAATTATCGTTGAACTTATATTTATTCATAAAGTCTATTTGATTATTTAATATTTTAATTTGGTCTCTTAATTCGCCAATGATAATGTCTTTTTGTCTAATAATGTAATTAAAGATATGTATGTCTACCTTATTGTCCTTACTTGCCATATCGTCCATGGCATCAAAAAAGGCGGCATCGTTATCACTTTCCATCACTGTTTCACAACAGATTATGGTATTGTCATTAGCAAACTTTACACTGTTACTTAATTTAGCACAACGTAAGTGATACAAATTATTACAATTTTCACATTTTAGCGCATTAACAGCATTTTTATTACATTTTTTACACACACTAACAACAGCGGTACTTGTCCCGGTTGCCATGATGTTCAATGTTCCAATGGTCCAATGTTTATGATGTAGCTATGGGGGTACCCCAAGGCTCTGTTCTTGGGCCTCTATTATTTTTGTTATATGTGAACGATCTTCCTAACTATCTCACCAAGGGTCATCTGACTATGTTTGCTGACGACCTTACGGTAACCGTATCAGCAGAAACGCCTAAGACTCTACAAGAATTAGTTAACCTTACATTGGAAGAAGTTAGTTCATGGTCCCAAAGAGATAAACTGATACTTAATAATAAAAAAACTGTTTATTAATTTCTATTTACAGAGACCTTTGCCACATAATATAAAATTTATTGAAGACATTAGCTTATCGAGCAGCACTAAACTGCTCGGCACTCATTTAGATAGTAAATTGTCATGGGATCTACATATTGAACATGTCTGTAACCAGTTAAATAAAGCCTATTTTGCCATTCTGCAACTAAAAAGCACACTAAGTGAATCCGGACTTTTCAACGTATACTATGCACTAGCTTATACACATATATGGGGAAGTGCTAAAAATAGGGAGAGAGTCTTTATCTGTCAAAAGAGGATAATACGATTAATATTTAATATGGGTTATAATGAGAGTTGCAGAGTAACATACAAAAACAAAAAAATCCTCACGGCACCATGCATTTTTATGTTTAAATGCCTCTGTTACATAAAAAAAAATATGGACCTCTTTGTCAAAAGAAATCAGTATCATCCATATAACACACAGCATGGTGATTTGTTGAGCATACCAAATCACTTGACGACAACATTTAAACACTCTCCACGTTACAACTGTATAGTATTGTTTAATAACCTACCACAGGAAATCAGAATGATTTCACAGTATAATAATTATAAAAACGCAGTAAAAGACTTGCTTTTACAAGGTGGTTACTATAGTACAAATGAGTATTTTAATAGGTAAAATTAGGGACCGAAATTATCCTTGGATAAACTCATAATTGTTTGTGTATGATATAATTTGTGCTATGTTCTTTACTTACATGTTTTATGTTATCTTATACAATCTGACTAGTCATTACATAGTTTTTTGTTTTTGTTTAATTTTAATTTTATATTGTAGTATTATCTATTTAATTGTTTATTTTATAATAGCCTACAAAACTGACTTGCCATATGTACATTTCTGTATCTCAGTGGTGAATAAAATTATTATTATTATTATTATTATTATAATACCAACGTTTACGATGTAGCATCTTAATTTCTGCTCCATTCTGTATAATTTCACCTTTTTTACACAAGTAAGTTCACTGGAAACCACTGCACTTTGTTTTCCATATTTCCACTCCACTTCCCCTAATAAAAATAATTACGTTTTTTCAAGATATACACATGGGTGTATTTCATATTCGCCTGTTTGGTTCAAAATTTATTACCCATTTTACAACTACAACTTTACAACTAAAAAACGTCATAACATCTAAACTATTAGAAATTGAGGAGTGTCATTTTGTGAGCTAATAGAGCAACTCCAGTGCCACTTAAATTTCCAAAAATCTCATTTTCGCTATTTTCTGATATACGCCACTTTGTAAATTTAACGACGATATTTAAGAAACCAAAATTGTTCCTTGGGCATTTTTTTATCGAAAAACTTTATTAATGAAAGTTGTTCAGAATCGTCCAAAAACCTAGAATCCAAAATTTCAGCAATATTGAAAAATATTGAAATTTTGTTTAAAACAATTTCCGAGTCAACAAATATCATTTTAATTGTTTTTTTTGTCTTTAGAAAATTGTGCTATGACAATTTTGTTTGAAATTAAACCCAAGCTGTCAGGTGATTTGTATTTTTTTTTTTAATTTTGTTGAAATTTTGGACTTCAAAAACAAAATTGAATATTTTTTAATATTGTTGAAATTTTAGAACTTGAGACAACTTTCATTAATAAAGTTTTCCGATAAAAAAAATGCCTAATATGATTTTTTTTTTCCATTCATTTTGGTACCGCAGGTGGCTTTGCATTTGTAGGAGGCGAATGTTTTTCTGGCCATAAGTAGATCCTAATTTGTTCTATATTTTGGTAATATTTTGTTCAAGTCGGATAAAAAATAAAAAAAGTTATAAAGGTGTTTCCATTTTAAATGGGTCACACTGTAGAATAACAAAAGAGACAGCTAGCAAGAAAAGAAAAATTAAAGAAGCGGCTATAATACTATTGAATGAGGATAAATGCGTGTCGAATTGTTCCGTAGATGTTTGAACAACCTGGCTGCCGATGTTAAAAGAAGAACTTAACAAACTCAACATTGTTTAAAATAAAACTATCAACTAGATATAACATATATCAAGTTCTGTGTAAGCAGTAAGTATCTATGGATACTGAATATAACAAATATATTCTTAAAGCTGTGTATTTAATATACACAGCACACAAATATTTGTAATACGCTTTGAGAAAGGAAACAGATTCGTTTTCAGAAACGTCAGCAAAATACGTCATTTTTATATTTTTGTTCTTATTCATTATTTGTCAAAAACCACCCTCTAACTGATCCTTTGACATAAAAGTCACAGGCGTAGAGGTTATTTTCCAGTAAAATACTAGATAATTGTATTATTTTGTAGATTTCACGATTTTAGAAGAAAATACATGTGGCAGAGCCAGAGCTGTGACCAGTACTCAATGAAAGTACTGGTAGTAACCAGTAAGCAGTATCAAACAATTTTTGTTTTACTTGCAGTATTAAGTACCAGTACTTTTCAGAAATACTTGAAATATTCAGTAATGTACTTGAAATTAAACATTTGCAGTAGCAGTAATAAGTAAAGTACTCTTCAAGTATTTTCAGTATTTTGAATACTTAGAGTATTTTATAAATACTTGCAGTACTTTCAAGTACTGCAAGTACTTTTAAAAACAGTAACCTCAACGACTTCCAGTATTTAATTACTTGCAGTATATATTTGTAAGTACTTTTTTAAAAACAGTACTAATATCAGATAAATATTATTAAAATCATTTTTAGAATTTTAGGATTGCCAACAATAGTCAGTAATACAGTAGACGGAGAGCTGGGCACGAAATTTCGATATGACTCGGTAGTTTCCGTAACAATACGTTGTACACTAAGGGAGCACCCTGATTTGGGAATTTGCTGACAGCTCGAGCGGGAAGGGGCCCTACCATATTGAAAAAATGGCGAACAAAAACAGTCTCTTTGAAATATCTCGCTTTGGGTGCCTCATACGGCAAAAAATGCTCTTATGAAAATAAAAGAGCATTAAATTTTCTACAAAACATGTTCTATAGATTTTTTCGTTAAACTGAATTGTTTCGGTGCAGCAGCCAAAATTATGATTTTTTGTAATTTATTTTTTATGTTGAGACAAAATTTGTTTTCATACCTGAAAATCTTCAAATGTAGTTGATTTTACTTGTCTGCTACGCATAGCTCAATGTTCAATACTCGTTTCCACGCCACCTTGAGGTAGAGTATATGGCGCGTTTTCTTTTACGTGGTTGTCCCCTATAGGCTAAATCCAAGACTAACCTGCTTCTTGAGGAGTTTTAGGTGCCTGATGTTGAAGGACCAGGTTCGTTGTAGTCTTTTCGGAAATTGCTTCCGTTGCGCTGTTCACTGATTCTACGTATTGATTGTTCTCCATGCTTGCGAGAAATGTTTCGACTGGAGAGTCGACTTCCTCATCGTCATGAAGCTCATCGACTATTCCTGGTGTATTGTCGCAGCTTTGTCGGTTACAAATTTGCAAATTACAGTGAAGAGCACAACGAAAGCAATTTCCGAAGAAAGTATTGTTGAAGACTATAACGAACCTGGACCTTCGACATCAGGCACCTAAAACGCCTCAAGAAGCAGGTTAGTCGTGGATTTAGCCTATAAGGGACAACCACGTAAAAGAAATATATACTCTTCCTCAAGGTGGCGTGGAAACTAGTATTGAACTTTGAGCTACGCATAGCAGACAAGTAAAATCAACTATATTTGAAGATTTTCAGGTATGAAAACAAATTTTGTCTCAACACAAAAATACTCCTTCATAAAAGTCGCACTAAACTGAGAAATTACAAAAAAATCATAATTTCGGCTGCTGCACCGAAACTATCCAGTTTAACGAAAAAATCTATAGAACATATTTTGTAGAAAATTGAATGTTCTTTTATTTTCATAAGAACATTTTTTGCCGTATGAGGCACCCGAAGCGATATATTTCAAAGAGACTGTTTTTGTACGCCTTTTATGGCGGCGCCCCTCCTCACTCGAGCTGTCAGCAAATTCCCAAATCTCTCCCTTAGTGTATGACGTATTGATACGGAAACTTTTCATAACCCGAGTCATATTGAAATTTTGTGCCCAGCTCTTAGACTATGACAGCAACATATTAATATCAATAATAACGGTGAAGTTTTTGGAAGTATAATTTTCATTAAAAAAATTCATGTTTGGAGCCCATTTCTATTGTTGATTGGTAATGGTAATAACGGTAATGGTAATAACGGTAATAATGGTATTACTATAATATCGTATGTATTATACGACATGATGTATGAAAATTACAGTAAGGTCTCAAAAGATATATTTTTAATACTCATTTTATTTCTAATATATAAATTTACAACAAAGGAAATAAGTAAAAAATATATAATATAAAACTTAAGACAACTTAAAATTATAACGCATAATATATAATAGTCTAAGAGCTGATGAAAATTACTTGATTTATTAAAATAAAATACTGGCTCATTTTTTCTTAAGTACTTGGAGTAGTTTATAGTTTTACAGTTTTTATTAATACTGAGAGTGTTTTGTAATACTGGGAGTACTTTCTAATACTGGGAGTACTTACGTAAAGTACTTGAAGTAGATTATGATTTTACAGTACTTTTTTAAGTAACAAGTAATACTTCGTAAAAAATTTTAGAAAATAAGTACCCAGTACAAGTACATTGCAAACATGTACTGGAAATTTACAATACCAGTACAGAAATATTAAAAGTACTTAAAGTAAAGTACTTAAAGTACCTAAACTACTGCAGTACATATTTGCAGTACATTTTTGTACTGAAGTACACAGCTCTGGTTGTACCATGGTGGAAAATTTCAATATTGAAAAATGAGCAATTTCTCGCATGCAGTGAAAGGAAAAATTTGTATCGAATCTTAACTATTTTTTCTGTTTTTCAAATTCAATGTTAGATATTAAGTGTATGAAAGAAGTTGATAAGATGTCTCATAAGGGAGACTTTTTGTTGATATACTAACGTGATAAGACGGGGATCAATAGTATATGAAGAGAACGAATGGTTTCTGCTGAATAACCAAAATAATGTTTTGCAATAATTGTGTGAGCAGAAATAAAAGATACTTATATTCAAATAACAAAATGCCAAATAATTTTTTTTGGCCTTTAACTTAATATAATAAAAAAGGAAATTTTTTTTTCAAAATTTGGGCTCCGTGGATTTGTTGGAATTTCGATAAGCTTCAGTTTAAAAAAAAATTGTTCATTTCCGACAAGATTTGCTCGCTAGCCATTTTTGAGATGTTTTGCAACTAGGGTTTACAGTTAAATTCAATGAAAGTAGGTACTTAGTTGATTGCCGCATTGTTTAATTTTGTTTTATTAATTTTTTAGTTTAAGATGAATGTGCTCTAGCTCTTGTAATGGCATGAATAGCAAATATTAAAATCCCAAGGTAAGTAACCTTAATGTTGTGCCGGTTTTTCTTTTATCTAACCAAATATTTTGGTATGTTTTCTCGACTTTTGTTAAATGTGTCTTTCTGTCATAGGGAACGAAAAAATTTATATCATCAGATGTGTTTAGAGCAGTAGATGCAGATAATTCTCCACTGGAATTGATTTACACCATCCTTAAATCAGAATGTGGATTCTTCGAGAATATTAAGAAACCAGGCGTTAAAATAATGTCATTTTCCCAGGATGACGTGGATAAGGGGAAAATCTTATTCTTTGATAGAAGTTCTAATTCCAATAATTCTTACATATCGTTACAAGTTTCTGATGGGATTGAAACCAGTTCAGTTTATCAGTTAAGAGTATCTGTTTCTCCTCAGTATTGGAGACTAGAACGAAACACTGGTCTAATTGTGTTACATCAAACGTCATCGATAATAACGCCTTACAATTTAAGTTTTACATCGAATGTAGCTATACCAGATTACTCAGCACAATTTACGATTGTCAAAAAGCCTCATTATGGGGTTATCGAAGTGGAAAAAAGTGTGAATTCATGGGAAGTTTCTGACAGTTTTACAAGCAGTGACCTTAAGCAACATCGAGTACGCTACAAACATATTAATTCTAAGCCTGATTTTGACGAGTTTCAGTTTCGCACACTAGATAAATCACAGCTGTATACATTTCGGTTAACATTTGCTAAATGCACTTTATACAAGGTGAACGAGAAAACCGTGCAGCTAAACGAATATTGGGAAATTCCTATATCCACCAGATATCTGTCGTTTGAAACCAAACCGATCAAATCACTAACTTCAATAAACTACGTCATAACTAAACCTCCACAGTACGGATTTTTGTTTTCGTCTGTTTCAAAGTATCGGCTAAAATCTTGTGATCTGTTTACTCAAGAGGATATCGTGTCGCAACATATTAAGTATAGGCTGTACCAAAAAGCCTATTCAGATGTCCAAGATAATTTTTCATTTGTTGTTTTGTCACCTGGATGTAATAATATAACGTCAAACTTGACAATAAAATATTCCCCATCTAGTGAAGAAAAGTCCAAGGTAGCTGTGACCTTGAAACATTTGGAAGTTGATGAAGGCTACTCTTCTATGATAGACCAATCTCATTTATATTTGAGTGCAGATTTTGTGGCCGACTTATTATACAACATAACGCAAAAACCGCAGCACGGTTTTATACAAGTTAAAAAAGGAGATATAGTAAAAAACGACACGGGTTACTTTACTGCCGATGAGTTAAAGAACGACTTGCTCTATTATGTTCATGATGGATCTGAAACTCAAACGGATCAGTTCAATTTTATCGCCTTGTCTACCAACGAAGAGAATTTCCAGTACGTGGGCCAGTTCAACATTAATATTCGCCTAAAAAATGATAATAGCCCCACAAGAGCAGTCGATAAGATATTTCAAATAGTCGTGGGAGGTGAAAGACTTTTAACAGGAAAAGATTTGAAATATACCGATCAGGACATAGGAACTTCCACGTCTATGATAGTATACACCTGTCGAGAATCTTCAAATGGCAATTTCTACGACATCAAGAATCTCAGTGCGAAGATAACCGAATTCACTCAAGAAGATTTGGACAATAACAGGATCGTTTTCAAACACAAAGGGCCTGAGTATGGTAAAGTAAGACTCTGGGTAACAGATGGACAGTTTCATGTCAACGGCTTGTTGGAAATACAGGCATCTGCACCGTTTATTCATGTTGAAATGAACAAAAAAATTATCGTCGAGGAAGGAAAAATTGTTGTCATAACCAGCGACCATCTATCCTACTCAACAAACTTATATACTTCTGATAAAGGTGTAGCTTACGAGATTACTAACAACCCTACATTTGGAAAAGTAGTTTCTTCAAAGACATTAAAGGTAAGATCCCAGCCATAAGATTTTATTAATTTTTAACAAATTAACTGTTTAGTCTGTCACTTCGTTTTAAACTTGATTCAACACTAATTGTTCGTGCATAAGTCATGAATAAAACACGATATTTATAACGCTTATTTTATGTTTTTAGGTAATAAAGAATTTTACCCAAGAGGACATAAATCATGGTCTTATAAGCTACTTAAATGAGCATTCAGGAGGTAATGCAGATGAGATTGGAATTAGAGTTCGTTGCAAGGATGCTGTAAACGTTGCTCAGTTGGGTGTCTGGATGTTACCTTCAAATTATTGGGACCCTCTTGATGTTAAGAGTTTAAAGAAACTTTCCGTTGAGGAGTCGACTAGTGCACTAATAACCAAAAAGGTTTTAGAGGTAATGCTAAGCTGTTGGGCATAATCTTTTTAATTTTAATGAATTTTAATGCTCGTCAAAACACAAGGCATGTTTTTGTACAATCTTGTTAAAGGTTTTCATTTTATAATTATTTTTAGGTTTCTCAGTCTAATGTTCCCCCTTCTGCAATAACGTATCATATTGGAGAGTTGCCAGAATATGGATATATAACAATACTGTCTGATACGAAAAATGGCAACGAGCCTGTAAATGTCATGTCTTTCACTCAGAATTTAATAAATGAAAATAAAGTTTTATATATACAGTCTGGAACCAACCAAACAAAGGATAAGATAATATTTAACGTTACAAATGGAATAGTTTGGAGAAAAAACCTTCAGTTAAACATAGAAATAATACCAGAAAGACTGTATTTAGATAGTAATAACCTTATGGTTAAAGAAGGAGGTGTAGCAGTTATATCTACAGCACATATATTCGTGTTGACAGACTATTACAAATCAAAAATAACCCTATATACGATAAGAGAAAATGTAAATCATGGATGCATTCAAGTACATAAACGCTGCATGAAATCGAAAGCATTTTCACAGAAAGAACTAGAAGGAGGAGTTGTGCAGTATTCTCACGATGGTAGTGAAAATTTAGAAGATCAGGTGGTTCTAATTGGAGAAGCTGGGCAAAAGAAAAGCTTTCCAGTCACTTTGAAGATAATCGTTCTTCCAGTGAACGATCAAAAACCTAGATTGGTGAATAATACTGGTTTAGTTATGTGGGAAGGCGGTGTTGCTGTCATTACAAATTCTATGCTAGGTAAGGTTTGAAACTGCTTGCAAAACAAATATAAAAATTTGGAGCTATTGCCTAGTCCAAAAATAAAAATTCTCTATTTTTTACCGTGTGATTTGCAAAAATTGTCTTTTTCAGCGGCCGTTGATGATGACAGACCTAAGGACACCTTAAAATACCAGGTGCAAAGTTGTTGGTGGGGTAGCGTTTCATTATTGTCCGATGTCTCGACTTCCCTTAATTATTTTACCCAAGAACTTTTGGACAAAGGGATGGTGGTATTTAGACATCAAAGTACGCATAACATTTTATATTATTAAACTGATTTTATGCTTTAAATTTCTTTTAGATGGTTCAGAAGCAAGGTTTAAGTTTAACATAAGCGATGGCTTGTATACGACCAAGGATTATTTATTTCACATAAAAACCAAACCGGTGCAATTAAAGTTAATAAGCAAACCACTGCACATATTTCCTTTGCAAAAGAAGTACATTACATCTAACCACTTATTCACCTCTATATCTGACACTCACAGGAAAATTGACTATGAAATTATTGTGCCTCCAAGCTTAGGACGTTTAATGATGGAGTCCGAGAAAATGGGAATCTTCAAGGTCGTTTCGAGCTTCACACAAGATGATTTGAATAATAGTAGAGTGTTCTACGAACATACGCATCAGTTTTCCGACTTATATGCAAACGATTCGTTTATGTTTAATGTTAAGGCACATCTGGCACCAAAATTAACCATGCAGGTATGTAGACATAAAAATTTACACTAGATATTTCTTTGTTGTTTGATAAAGGAGTTTTGAATAGTGTCAATATGTGGTTTCACATTATTTGTCATTATTGTGAGCCAAGAATAAATTATTATAAAAATATTGATATCCTAGACTATTTATAAGGACTCGTCGCCAACAGTGTGACCGACTGGTACCAAACAGCAAGCTTCACTAAGTGACATGAGAATTGCATTTATTTTATTACCCGTACCATTTTCTTTCTGCTACGTTTTTTACAGCAGTATGCTGAACACAGTACAAACTTGTACCAAATCACTTGTATTCTGCAAAAATTTGCTTTGGTGTCTATGGCTTGTTTGACACCAAATTAATGGCGTCCACACTAATTTTGATCACAATTCGGCTGGGTGGTGAAGATGCCTTTACCTAGTTTAAGAAAAATATTGATGTGCACTATATTCTGTGATTCTGTTTTAATTAAGCTCTATTTCTTCCATTTATATTAACAACTTTATTGAGTTAAACATTTTACATTTCATAATAAATTATACATAACAGGAGACAGTTACTATCATGAAATATTATTTACTTTTATAACTAGGTACTATACATAATACTTGCTAGATAACTTAACACTCCTCGATTGCAATAATGTCCTAACATAAAAATTATTAAATTGCGATAATATAAATTAATAAATATCTATTAAATTTCGTAACTTTACAAATTTATCGAATGGCAGACTTTTCATTAGTAAATCCGCAATGTTATTGTTTGAATCTATATACTTAACAATTAATATATTTTTCATAACCAAATCTTTAATAAAATGATATCTTATGTCAGTATGTTTTGTTCAACGATTATTCTCAAAACTATGAGCCATTTGAATAGCACCTTGGTTGTCAACAATATACTATTGTATTTTAATCTCACTAGGATCTTTTGCTTTGAATTCTTGTTTTAAGAGCCAGATTACTTTATTTATTGCTTCTTCTTGTCCATTTACCAGAATGTCATTAACAAAAATAAGTAGCCATGCATTATTACAAGTATAAAGACAAAAATCATGATTTGATCTTCTGAATATATTCTTCATTGCAAATTCATCAAATTGTTGATTCCAGCATTTTGGAGATTCTCTCAAACCATACAATCTTCTGTTGAGTCTTAAAATTTTGCTTTCGTCTTTCACAGCCTGTGGTTTGTTTATACAGTCGAACCTCCATATCTCGAACGTCCATAACTCAAAATCCTCTATATCTCGAAGCCATTCAAAGCAACAAATATCTATTATACTTACTAAAAAGCTCCCATAACCCAAAGTTTCTCTAAAGTCTCTTTAACTTGAGCTCATTTTCAGTCCCCTTGGGGAGATTCGAGTTATGGAGGTTCGACTGTAAATATACTTCAGAGTTTAATTTTCCATTTAAAAATGCTGTGGGTATATCCAATTGCCTTATTTTATATTTTTTAGATACTGCATGTGCAATGAACATTCGTACAGGACTCATTCTTGCCACTGGAGCATAATTATTGTTAACATTATTCTCCTCCTGAATCTGAAATCCTTTGGCAACTAATCTTGCTTTCTTAGTTCCGTCTTCTTTAACTCGGAAAACCCATTTTGTATCTATAGCTTTTTTCTCTGGCGGTAATGTACCTGACTTCCAAGTTTCCATTACTTTATGAGCATCTAGTTCCTTTTTAATTGCCTGTTGCCAACCTTCACCAATTTTAATAGCTTCTCATAAGTCTCTGGACAATCTTCACATCCAATAAGACAATAAGCCGAATATAGCTCATAATCATTTAATCTTGTTGGTATCTTAGATTCTCTTCCAGGTCTAGTTATCTGAGTATTCCGTGAAATACTGCTTGTTGGCATCTCTTCTTGTTCGTTTCTATTTTCTTCTTCATCTTCTCTATATTCTTCCCTTGTATCTGATACTTCTTCATTTTTATCTTCATCTTCGTCTTCCCCCTTGAATTTTTTGAAATTTTCAGGATTGCTTTCTTTTGTAACATCCGTATGTTTTATTTTGTATTCATTAAAGGTCACATCTCTTGATTGCATTATTTTATTTTCAATCGGATCCCAGAGTTGATATCCTCCACCACAATAACCAATTATTCTCATTAATTTCGCCTTTGGACTTAATTTATCTTTCTTAGGTAATTGTATCATCCATGCTTGACTACCAAAAATTTTCAATTTGCTTAAATCATTCTTTCCGTACCAATAGTCAGCTGGTGTTTTTCCTTTATGTAAAACTTGGGATGGGGATCTGTTTAATTCGTATGCTGAACACATAATAGCTTCACCCCATAAATGTTTCGGTAATTCAGTATCTACAAATTTCGTACGTACTTTGTTTATTAACGTTCGGTTCATTCTTTCACTTATTCCATTTTGTTGAGGACTATATACCATTGTATACTGTAATTGAATACCTTTCGACTTACAATATTTTCTGAATCTATTCGACACAAATTCACCTCCATTATCACATTGTATTTTCTTTGTTTTTAGACCATGTTGTGTTTTAATTTGTTTGATAAAATCAATAACATTATTTTCTGCTTCATTCTTCGTTTTCAATAACTTTACTACAGTAAAATGTGAAAAGTCATCTATTAAAACTTGAAAATACTGTTCATTGTTGTTTGTTACAAGTTCTATTAGCCCACAGATATCTGTATGAATTAATTCTCCAATGTGTTTGGTTTGTTTCCATGTTTTTCCAAAATGAGGTCTTGAAAATTTACCTTGGATACATGTGTCACATTTTTCGTTATTAGACGGAAGTGCCAATTCACGTAAACTACGTCTATTTAGGTGTCCTAACCTGTGATGCCATACATTCTTATCTATTTGTGCTGATAGACCATTTTTTGTTGAATTAATCTCAATGTTTAACGTAAAAAGATTGTTCTTTTCTTCACAGTTAAATTTATACCCTTGTCCTTCAATAATGACATTATGTGAGTCAAAAATAAGTTTATGATTATTTTTCATCAATTTTCTCACTGACGATAGATTATGATTCATACCATTTACTACTAATGCTTCTAGTTTAATATGTCTTCCTTGACACGTACCCGATAATTCACCTTTTTTCTTTGCTGTCATATTTCTTCCATCTGCTATCTTTATACAAACTTCATTTTTCAATGTTCTAATATTTTCCATATAAGGCTCCAAATCTTCTTTTACCATATGTTCAGTACATCCAGAATCTAGTATAAAAACGTTATGATTTACTTCACAATTCAATGCAATGAATGTAACATGATTAGTTTCTGTTGCTTGCTGTGCTCTTGGCTGAAAATTTCTGGTCATTTGACGGAATCCTCTTCTCATCCCTCTATAAAATCTTTGGTAATTATTATTACTTCTTCCTGATTGATTATTATTATTATTTCCATATTGATTATTTCCAGATTGATTATTTCTGTATTGATTATCATTTTCTTTACATTTATTTGCTTTATGACCAGATTTCCCACATTTGTAACAATTATAAGGAAATGCTTTAAATGAATTTTCACTTGTTCCTTTTTCTTCGTATTCATTGGTAGCTTTTAATTTAGCATCTAGAAGTCGTGATTTGACGAATTCAATTGTTAAATCTGTGTTCATGGTTTCCAATGCTGTTATAACAGAATCATAATTTTCATTCATTGTTAATACAAGATGGCAAACCTTATCAGATTCTTGTAGTTTCATTCCAGTTGTGTCTAATTCACGAATTATGCAATCAAATTTGAGAAAGTGGTCTTCTAACTTTTCATTCATATTACATTTTAACGATAATAATTTCCTTTTTAAATGTAACTTATTGAACACTCTTTCTCTTTCAAATAACTTCTTAAGAATTTCCATCATACTTTTTGTTGTCTTTACGTCTTTCAAGCAGTCCAAATGCTTATCTGTCACACATTGCACTATTATCGATTTAGCTTTGGCATCTTTAACTTGAAATGCTTGCTTTTCTTTTTCTTCTACTATATCTTCAATCTTTATTTCTAGTGCACATGGTACTGCTTTTTCTTCTAATAATATTTTAACTCTGAACTTCCAGTTCAAAGTTATTAGCAGATAGTTGGGGCAATACTTGCATATTTGAAAAATTCTTCTTCAATTACGTTATGTTTAATTACGCAATTACTTCTGGGCACATAACCTTTTGTGATTTTTTTAAATTAAGCTCTATTTCTTCCATTTATATTAACAACTTTATTAATTGAGTTAAACATTTTACATTTCATAATAAATTATCCTATCATGATATATTATTTACTTTTATAACTAGTATTACGATCTCAAAACCCCAAATAAATAAAATGGTCCTAGGTATGACAAATCCTTTTAGTGAGAGATAGAGAGAGCAATAAAAGAACAAAATATAAGAATTTCAGTTTATTCCTTGTACAATTTTGAGTAACAATCAAGAAAATTTTCATACAATTTAGAAGATATAGATATAACACAGTCTTACAATAGTACCTAATAATCGTGATACTGAAGCTAGGGGAAAAATAGTTTAACTTTTAATTATATCAGAGAACAAAATGTTTATGATTACATATAAAATATAGTACAACTTATCTTTAAAAAAACACCCGAAATCCAGCAGCAGTTGACCACAAGAGGGCTCCGATTACTGGTAGGTTAAGACCATTGCCTGGAATGTGTGTTGAATGCAATATAAAAACTTCCAAATAATCTCCAACTCTCCAAATTTACAGAATACCAAAATTTCCAAAATCACCAAAATTACAGTTCCTGGTCGTAGGTAACTCTCCGTTACAGTTATGTTGTATCGCAAGGTATTATTTCATAAATTTAACTCGTAACTAATAGTCCTTCATATGATCCAAGTCCAAAAATATCATCCAAAATTACACAAAATGACCCAAAAAGGTATATGATAAGGCTGATGGTTGTTCTACTCCGTATCCCATAAAACGTCCAGAAAATTCTGGACGTAACTTGCCAAATAAAATCCGATTTAAATATCGAAACCCAATTAAATACACCGAAATTTAATTGAACAATGTGTTGAAAATTAGCCTAGATCCGTTAATCTATAACGAGTAGCCACGTGTGCCGTTTGACTAATTAACACTTAGCAAGGTTTTAATCTCAATTCTTGATCGAAAAGGGCGAGTATTACTACTTGCCTGGCATTTATAGAATTTGCCTTTCACAAAAAATAATTACGGAAGAACGACCATCATTTCCCTTTTCTTGACAGTTCACCGTGAAACTTCACCGTTGCCAACCTCTGGATTATAAAAACTAAATCTATATTATGGACTTTTGATCATATTTCACTATATATATATATATATATATATATATATATATATATATATTAATTATTAACAATCATTACGCATAAATATTGTTGCCCAAAATAATTATACTTGTCATATTGTAAAATGAAATTAAGCAAAAATTAAATAATTAGAATTTGTTGTAGTCTTCGCCATCTATTGGTGAATAGCATAACTCGACGGCCTGGTGAAAATACTAGAATTATTGAAATGTGTTGAGTTACAGAATTCTCATTTTTGCGTCGTAACAACTAGGTACTATACATAATACTTGCTAGATAACTTAACACTATATATATATAAAGTAATTTTGTGGACTGAAAATAATAAACTGTGTATTAACCAAAGTAAAACAACCTGTATTCTCTTTAGAACATTGCAGTCTAATATTGTCTTCAACACTAATATCCTTTTATCTCCTACTACAAGCGTGAAGTATGCCAATGAATCGAAAATGCTTGGTTTGAAAATTGACTGTAGCCTTAAATGGTCTAACCACATTCATGATATGTGTGGAAAGCTGTCAAAGATCTGTTATGCATTGGCGATAACATCTAAACAATGTAGCCTATCAATAGTAAGACAGTTGTATTTTGCTTCTTTTCATTCTTGCATAAAGTACGGTATAGTACATTGGGGTTCCTCATCCGAGGCAAATAGAGTTTTTTTACTGCAAAAAAGGGCAATATGTATAATAGCCAATCTTGGATATAATACTTCCTGCAGGGAAGCCTTTAAAAGCTTAAACATTCTTACCTTGAACTCTATTTACATTTATGAGTTGTCATGTTTTGTTTACAAAAACAGAATCAAATTTAACGAGATTAGAACTGATCATCCATATAGCACTAGGAAAAAAGATCTCCTTTTACCAAAAGAACACAGGACGGCTTTATACCAAAAAAGTCTTTTTTTCATGAGTTGTAAATTTTTTAACTGTTTGCCTGAGCATATTAAATCTATGACATTTTTTAAGTTTAAAAAGGCTCTAAAATCACTTTTGTTGGACATAAACAGCTGTAATGTTGACGAATTTTTACAAAATGTGTGACTACTTTTCTCTAGTTTTTTTTTTATTATTTGTGAATTATACCCTATAATATTTTCAATTGCTCACTGTTCACATGTTTTTTGTGTGTATATGTTTTTACAATGTTATTTGTGATATTTTTCTTTATATTTCTACCGACAATATTTCTTAACTGCGCTTTATACAGTTTCTGAAATTAATAAATATTATTATTATTATTATTATTATTATTATTGTTATTTTTATATCCATAGAACTCATCATTTTTTTTTTTTTAGATACTTAAAATAGACATATCTGTGTCGTCTGGTGGTCTGGATGCTTATGTGAGTATACCGAAGATATCAGTCGATGAAGGTCGTATGACTAACATTCCTCTGAACTTGTCTGGAGTGGTATCTTTTTTGGAAAACCATGCTGGTCTCCGCTCTCCTATAATACATGCTTCAGCGATGACTCCTTTACATGGTCAGGTATATTTGCAGAAAAACAAAAATTTGACAACTTTTACTCAACAACAGCTGGAGTCTGGTCAAGTATTTTATGAGCACGACCATTCCGATTCTTTGGGTGATAATATACATTTCTCGCTATATCTTATCCCTGGATATATAACACTGTGCAACGTCACCGTACCGGTTATCGTAAATCCTATAAATGATCAACCTTTTATTTTGGTTACTCCTGCTCCTAGTCTTTCGGTTGTTCAAGGAGAAAATCATACAATTACGAGGCACGAATTGGCTACGGAAGATGCAGATACCCCTCCATCTAAACTTAAATATGATTTAATTTCGGGGCCTACTAATGGAAAATTGATTTTGCTACCTGAAGGAGTGCCTATTACGTATTTCACGCAGGCAGATATTGATGACAATAGACTCGTGTACATTCATGAAGGTTCCACGTTGAAAGATTCCTTTCACTTTAGAATTTGGGATGAAAAGTTCAGACCGGAATTCGGATTATTTAATATTATGGTTGTTCCAATCAACATCACGATTTTACCTGGTTTGCCAGTATACTTATTACAAGGTTCGGACGTAGTTTTTCTATCAGAAAAACAATTCTTTATCGATACCAACGCAGACAAGAACAAAGTTCAATTTACGGTTAAAATACCTACGAAGCATGGGGTCTTATATAAGGACAATCCCATGAATCCTTTCTATAAGGACAAACCTATGACTTCTTTTACCTATGTCGACTTGATTAATGAAAAAGTGATGTACCTGCAAACGGACATGACAACCGCCAATGACAGTTTTCGAGTTTTTGGCGAGATATCTTCCGGAAACACCTCTTTCGGCAGCGAAATTGACGTCGTTATTAGAGTACAACCATTTATGCATATCCACAATTTTACTATAAAAGCAGGAGAAATGGCCAGAATATCTTCATACGTACTGGATGCTACACCTCTGGCCAAATTGACAAATAGTAATCCGAGGTACACAATTTTAAGTTTGCCTAAATATGGACAAGTGAGGAGGGTAATTAGAAGTTCAGGAGAAAAAAGGAACCTCCTGGACATGGTTGTGAGAAATTTCACTCATGAGGAACTTCAAAGTGGGTTAATTTACATGTCTATTCAAGATATTGAAGTTCCTTGGGACGGAATTCAAGATAAGCTGGTATTTACATTAGCTGCGACTATTTTCCAACCAGCCGTTGGTGAATTAAAAGTTACCATAAGGTCACCACTAGATAATGACATTTCCTCGACTCTACCAGGACCTAGTGACCCAGCGGGACATGAGGGAGGCCTTCACTTAGCCAGTCCGAATATGACAAGGGATTACTTATTGATAGGTAAAAATAATTCTATCTCTAATTGTCACTTTTAAAAATTAAATTAAACTCAAAGGTAGTGGGGAGGTAGCAATAAATAGTAGAGGCGGTTTTTATGCAGATATAATGTAAACACCTAACGCAATCTTCCTAATCTGTATCCCACAACCTTCCCAATATTTTCCTGCCATCCTTTCACCAAATGGAAAAAATGATGAAAAGTAATGACTTACGCTGTGTGTGTGGGGTTTTGTGGGGAATTTTAGTTATGTCTCCGGAAAGTTAAGAAATTGAGAAAAAACCCTTCAGAGAAAAAAAAATTATTTAGTCTTATTGTATTACACTGAAAGTAAGTAATTACCCTAAAGATCCTTTGGTAATAATTTGAAGTCGAAAACACAATAGGGTTGATGTCCATTTTTTAAAAATTTTATATTCAAGTACTTTATTAAATTTTATTTGGCCCGTATTTTTTTATTTTACAATCTAAAGTCATTTTAATAGTGAAATTAATTATTTGAATTAAGAAATTTTGAATTCATGCCCAATGCCACGTCAGATGTGAGACCATCCCAAGGAACAGTTTTAGTTTCTTAAATGTATACAAGGGTGCTATAAAACTATTTATAAAATTCCTTGAAAAATCTATTTTGCTGTAACAATATCCTTAATACCATCATAAAGCGACTTGTAGACTAAAAGGGCCCACCCTTATGAAGGTTGTTAAGGCCTTTTTAAATTCCATCATAAAACTCCTTAGTGAGGCATAGTGCTGCTCTTGAAAACCTTGTTCGGGCCGTTTTAAAACCTTTCTTAAAACCTATTTTAAAGCGGTCAGAAGCTTTTCTATTAGCTTCCTGCATTTCTAGAAAACACCTAGAAGGCTACCTTAAAACTGGTTTTTAAAACTCTTATAAGTCCATATTAGAACTGAGAAGCTATAAGAATGTCCACGAAGGAATCCAAATAATTTTATTATTGCATTTTTTTTTTCTAAACTGATTTAAGCAAACACACCATCAGACTTATTGAAGATAAAATGGAATTTGAAATGTATAAAGCGTAGAGCACTATAACCTCTCTAAGGTCGATTGAAAAGGTAATAAAAAGCCATCAGGTATGACAAAAAAATTAAAACCAACGGCAGTTTATCGTTAAAACTACATAAGAAAGGCCCAAAAAACAAGAGCCCCTCAGAAATAATAATGATTTTAATATCCATACAAAATTTGCATAGACACACGTAATCAGCAAATTTAAAAAAGTGGGTTGCTTCTCGGTTCCCACGGTAATTTTCAGTCGTTTCTTGTAATTCTACCTTAATTTGCTAATGAAAAAGTGATAATTATTGGTAATTATAATTGTGAGATTGACCTTGAATATTTTTATATAACAAGAAAAACATGGCCGGCCAACTAAAAACCTAATTGTCATTTTACAGTCCTCTCCAGTGTTGCCAGGTCTAGTGAAATTTCACTAGATCTGGTGATTTTTTTTAAATCTAGTGATTTAGTGAAAACTTTTATGAAAATGCCCATTTTTAATGATTTTTGAATCATCCAATTTACTGCCCTCTACTGGTAGGTAGACAAACATTAAATTCGAGTTGCGGTCCATTTAATACAAAACTGTTCACGTTAATCGCTACAGTAAACTCTACGGTTACCTCGATCAGCAGCTCTTAGACGAGAGAGATGCGTAGAGCGGGGAATCGAATGAAAGAGACAGACATATCTGATGTCCGTGCAAAAGACACAGACAAAGATGCCTGTAGTGTCTACAGCTGACATAGGCTGTAGACCCTAACAATATCTTTCATTCGATTCCCCGCTCCGCGCGTCTCTCTCGTCTAAAAGCTGCTAATTGAGGTAACCGTATAGTTTATTGACCGTGAATCGCTACAATCGAATAGCCTAGGCTCGTTGTCCTCTAGCGTCTCTTAGACAAACAGTACTTTCTAGTTACAAACCATTTAATACAATACAGAGTACGAAGTCTGGCAACGAAATAATCAGATAGAGGACGCTCAAAGCTATGCTGTGCTCAGAGAGCTCAAGAAAATTACGTGTCCTACAGACACTGCGACTTTTGAAAATTAAAGATGAGAGCTTTAATTTCAAATCTAGTGAAATTTTAGTAAGATTTAGTAACTTTTTAAAGCGTCGTCTGATAACTTTTAAAATTTTGATCTGCCAACACTGGTCGTCTCATTAAACTATATATTCTAAAAATGGTAATGACCTAACACATTTACTCTTAATGAAGCCCTTTTAGTCTTTTTGTATACTATCACAAATAATCCCTTCCTTACAAAAATGCAAATGCACTTGGCGAAGATCACATGGACTTGATAAAAGCTGTAATAAAACGTTTGGGACGTTGACATTTGATACAAAAAACTTAAAACTTAACCTCAAAATAATTTGTATGTGTGTGTGTTTTAACAATCCTTTTAAAATGGCCACTCTTTTTTATTTTCTTCCACCTTTCCAAAAAAGACTTAATTACACATCAGTAAGTCGTGAAATGCTTTTAATTAACACACACACATGCATCAACGACACTTCAGGCAGACATATTGTTTATTATTTTTATAATAAATGTTTTATTGAGGTTTTGGAAAGTGTTTTATGGAATTAAAATTTGCCTTTTAGATTTATAGAGGCCCTTTTTTCTTCATAACGGTTTCATCACAACATTTATCAAGGATGTTTTAAGAGTCTAGTTTTGTAATGGCCTTTAATAAGTACTAATAGGCATTGAAAATGTCTAGTTTTAAAAAGGATTTAAAATGCGTTTATTGCAAATATGTTAAAACCATAAAGAATAGAATAGAATAGAATAGAATAATTTATTAATGTTGAATACACAGAAGTGTTTACACAAGTCAAAAATAGTATATAAAAAAGGAAAATTAGCAAATAAGAAAAAATCTTATAGAATAATTTAAAGCCTCTTTAAATCTAAATGGAATTTAAGACGTTCATACAACTAATTACCTTTATGGAGAGTTTTATGTAGGTTATGATAAATCCATTACAAATACATATTATCCTAGAAGCAAATTAGCTTTATAATTAGGTCTTACAGAATGCTTTAAAACTTACTATTAAGAGCAAGTATACTTGAAGCCTAAAAGGCCTTAACTACAACATCAATAAAGCACATGACTATTTCCCAACCCTGACAAACCTTTCTTAAAACCTCCTCAAGTCCAAATGACTTTTAAATTGTTCCTTGGGATGCGCAGTTAGATAAAGGAATAATCGACGGGAGTCGTTTGCTTTGCTTATTTGCTGTTAGCATATAGTCCAGTCAGCGGGAGGTTTCCTCTAATTTGAGTGCTCAAATTAGAGATTTTGGTCATTTTGGCGCTCCATTGACTGGACTAATAGATTAAAGAATATTATATACAGCTGTTAGTGTTAGTATCGATGTGCGTCATTGTATTTTAAAGAAATACTAACCTCAAATTTTTAACATTTCGTGATTCGGCACTTAAATATTTCAAATTGTTGTCTACATAAAACTCGTGTACCATATAAAAATCCACTATAGGTAAATTCTCTGAAGTACCTTTCACAAAATTAGGTTCCATTATAAACAAATATTAAACACACAATGTAAACGTAAACAACAAATCAACATATCACTACCACCAACATAATAAATGAAAACAGGAAAATTCTCTAGAATTCTCCCCATTTTGAAAACTCCGAAAGTTTCCAGTAAGTTTTCCTTCTAACTTTCCATTGGGTATATTGATAGCCTATGTTATGGTGAAATCTGATTCGTGATGATACCAAACAAGTGCATACAATTATATTATTTACATGACTTTTACAGACTTTTATCAAATATGGAAATTTTCCTCGATCCATCTCTGGTTCTCATCACCTTTCCTCACTTTCCCATAATCTTTCAACTTTCCCCTCCTTCCCATCAATTTTCTCCACTCTCTTGCCCCTATCTTCGCACCACCTCCTTTATAAAGCATTTTCTAAGTTGGAAACCTAAAGTGGTTTCATTTTTTTTTTTTTTTTTTTTTTTCGAGGCACCACTCCCCATGCACAGGTAATTTTTGACCCTACAGAAAGCAACTTTATAATTAAAAATACAATGTTACATATTGAACAAAAATGCAGCTGGATTTTTTAAATTTTCAGTGAGTATGGTCACAGGAGTGGTGGTTCTGGGAATTGCTGTCATAGTTGTCATAAAATGTCGTTCGTTAGATGCGCAAATGAACAAGGAGGAGCAATGTATTCAGCCTATTCCACTGCCCCGTCCACCTGACAGGCTTATGTCATCATCTCCGCCTTTAAAATCGTCGCATATAGATGGTTTAACCACCCCTATGTCTACTGCACTACCCCAATGCAAAGTAACACCTTTAAATAGAGGCGAATTAGAATCGCCTTCATCACATGCATGTTACCCTTATGGAGTTGACGAACAGCCTGACGATTGGAGCAGCATCGATGCTTCGGATATCCCGTCTTGTCCCAGCAAAAATATTATGCTGCGTAGAAACCAGTATTGGGTTTGAGGATAGACTGTTTTTTGCACTTCTTATGTATTGTCGCTGGGATACAAAATCTCTGTATCAATATAACTTGTCCACTATTAATTCCATTAGTGGACGCGTTATCAAATATTTCTAAACTAAGCCTTTTTATAATTAGGAAATAATATTGTTGAATATGATTTCAATGGTTAGATGAATGAAACAATAATTACCGTAAATATGGAGGAACATAATTTGGTTGACTACTGCGTAAAATCAAAACAGCATTGTTTCCAAGTGACATTTTAGGTAGGAATGTATGGATGTACATGTTAAATGCACCAGTGTACATATTCATTAGAGGTTAAAAGCAGTTCTCATAGGACAAATGATTTTTCAGAACGCAGGGACTAGATAATTAATTCCGCCAAGAAATTTCTAAGGTTATCAGAGCTGTAACTAGTAATAGTTTGTCTTGTAATTGCATAAAAAAAGGTAAATGGCAAGGCATTTTATTAAAAAAAAACCGACATAATAAAAAACAGAAACATAGATCTCATCTCTTATTGTCATACTTTAAAATTGACAAATATAGTAATCAATGTGGTCAGTTTCTTAAATTGTTACGATCTTGTCGATGGTGCATAAACACATTGAACCATTAAGTTTTTTGTATGTGGTTCAAAACAGCGGCGGCTGGTGAAATTTCAATATTTTTTTTCTCGTCTGTGGCGCATGGGACCCATACGAAATTTGGGAAATAACATCTAGAGAAGCACTTCTCTAATGACCCCTAAAAAATTTTGAAAAAGCAGTTTGCGAAAAAATTTTTGAAAATTTGCTAGCCTCCCCTGGGTCTAGGGACCCCTGTTTACTTTTATTTTTTTTTGTCATATGCATTTGACTTTTCATAAAAATGCATCGACAGATTTTAGAGTTTGTGAAAATATTTTCATTACTAACTGAAATACAATGAACTGAAATTTTGTAATTTACAATTTAACAAATTACAATATTTCAATTCGTTGTATCTCAGTTAGTAATGAAAATATTTTCACAAACTCCAAAATCTGTCGATGCTTTTTTATGAAAAGTCAAATGCATATGACAAAAAAAAATAAAAGTAAACAGGGGTCCCTAGACCCAGGGGAGGCTAGCGAATTTTCAAAAATTTTTTCGCAAACTGCTTTTTCAAAATTTTTTAGGGGTCATTAGAGAAGTGCTTCTCTAGATGTTATTTCCCAAGTTTCGTATGGGTCCCATGCGCCACAGACGAGAAAAAAAATATTGAAATTTCACCAGCCGCCACTGGTTCAAAAACTATGCCTAAAAATAAATATTATTTATCTATAGCCTTTTCCTATAAGTATTTTTTTTATTTTTCAAGCCTTTATTAAAAATAAGTGGTGGATTCTTAGACTAGGAAAGGTATATTTATAAGGATCGTACACTACCACTGACACACGGTGATTTTTTAGGAAACACGTAAAAAATCGGTAACCTAGCCAATTTTCGATTAAAATTTACGAAACTTAGTATTTGGATGTGCTAAATTCAGTTTTGCTGCAGAAATTTTTGTTTCAATATGGTGGATTCAAAATTTGGGTCAGAAGCAAAAAAGGTTAAAAATTCAATCCCAGCTACAAAAAAAGTCCTGATCCTGGAACTCGACCCGAGTACTCGACGCTGAATTCGAATCCGACCTCAGAAAAGTCCAAACACCCTCAAAATTTTGAGCCAAAGCAAAAAAACACCCTTAAAATAGCCCCTTATATATGGTGACAATAAGTACATGCAAAAAGTACTCCTAATGTACAATCCTAGGATTTTTGAGGTTGCTGATTTCAAATTTCAACATGCCAAAAGCCAGAAATTGATTCTTGGGGTGAAAATCGAATAAAATGGGGGTTGATAGAGGTGTAAAAATGAAAATTTGACAAAATACGTAATTTTCATTCTAAACTTATATTTCTAGGGGTTTTTGAGGTTCATGATTTCAAATTTCAAAATGCCAGAAGCCAAAAATGTATTCTTAGGGTGAAAATTGAGTAAAATGGGGGTTGGAAGGGGTGAAAAATGAAAATACGTAATTTTCATTCCAAAAGTATATTTCTTGGGGTTTTTGAGGTTGCTGATTTCAAATTTCAGCATGCCAAAAGCCTAAAATTTATTATTAGGTTGAAAAATAGAGTAAATTAGTGGTTGAAAGGAGTGTAGAAATAAAAAGTTGAAAAAACACGTAATTTAGATTCTGAAATTATACTTTTAGGTAGGAAGGTATGGATGTACAGGGGTTTTGAACTTGTTCAAGTTCGAATCTGATCTCAGAAAAGCCGATGTGCCCTCAAAATTTTGTGCCTTTGGCGAATAAACAACCCTAAAATAGGGTAAATCATCCCTGATTTGTGGTAACAATAAATACATCCAAAAAGTAGTTAACAAGCGCAAACGTATTGTATTTAGATATAGATTTTTGGTGTATGGCAAAGGATTTTCTACTCTGAGGTGGTTAAGCAATCCCTAATATAAAAATAAAGTTCATGAGAGGGGTTAAAGTCACTTTAGTTTCTATTAAAAAATTTATAAAACAAACTCCCACATTTTTCATATTTTAATGTATTTTATTTTTATATAAGGATAGTTTTTACACTCATATGTACTTTGATAAAAGGTGTGAACTTTAAGTCACTCTAGTTCTACGTAATTCCAAACGTTCAAATCTTAATTTTTTGTGTAATTTTTTAGCATTTATATACTCTATGATTGGTGTATATTCTTTGCAAGAACAGGGGTATTCTTTAGCCTAATCTAAGAGTTGTTGTTCCGCCATTATTTAGGGAGATGACTACTAAATATAAAACCTAACCCTCTTGCAGTGATGGATTAAAGTATTTGCGCTTTACGCAAACCTAAAATTTCCCCCGACGTTTTTTATGTATATAATATCACCCAGGACTGAGGAGAATGATACAGTTTTTAAAACTTTTTATTTATTATTGTCAAATCCTAAAACTAATGTTAGGGAAACCGGAAACAAGCAGGCATCTAACAATTAAGTCAAAAGAACTTACCACGGCGCTGCCTTGATGGACGGCACCCGACAACTGATAGTGGCATAATAAATTATGTCCATTCATATGTTAAATTCGAGGTTTATTATACAAATTATAAGTGCAAGATGTGCAGTCGAGCGAATTTTTAATATTTTGATTTTGTATGGCCGCCCCTAAAAATCTGTTGCTTTACGCAAGTGCGTAATTAGCATATAGGGTAATCCAGCACTGCTGTTTTGATATTCTTTACCATTCATTCACATCAACTTATAAATCCTGAAATGTGGGTTAGTTTTGCCTTGTTTTAGGGTGGCTTCCTTCTATTTTGGGGGTTGCTTAATCACCTCAGAGTAGAAAATCCTTTGCAATATACCAAAAATTTAGATATAAATACAATACGTTTGCGCTTGTTAACTACTTTTTGCATGTATTTATTGTTACCACAAATCAGGGACGATTTTAGGGTTGTTTATTCACTAAATGCTCAAAAATTTGAGGGCACGTGGGCTTTTTTGAGATCAGATTCGAATTTGAACTCAACAAGTTCAAAACCCTGAATATATAATTTCAGAATCTAAATTAGGTATTTTTTATTTCTACACCCTTTTCAACCACTACTTTACTCTATTTTTAATATAAGAATAAATTCTAGGCTTTTGGCATGCTGAAATTTGAAATCAGCAACCTCAAAAACCCCTAACAATATTCTTTTGGAATGAAAATTACATATTTTGTCAAATTTTCATTTTTCATCCCATTCAACCCTTATTTTACTCGATTTTGACCCTAAGAATAAATTTTTGGCTTCTGGCATGTTGAAATTTGAAATCATCAACCTCAAATACTCCTAGAAATACAAGTTTAAAATGAAAATTATGTATTTTGTCAAATTTTCATTTTTACGCTTCTTTCAACCCCCATTTTATTCGATTTTCACCCCAAGAATCAATTTCTGTTTTTTTTTACTTTTGGTATGTTGAAATTTGAAATCAACCTCAGAAACCCTAGGATTGTACATTAGTAGTACTTTTTGCATGTACTTCTTGTCACCATATACGAGGGGCGATTTTACCCTATTCTAAGGGTATTTTTTTGCTCTAGCTCAAAATTTTGAGGATGTTTGTGCTTTTCTGAAGTCGGATTCGAATTCAGCGTCGAGTACTCGGGTCGAGTTCCAGGATCAGGACTTTTTTTGTGGCTGGGATTGAATTTTTAATTTTTCTTGCTTCTTGCCCAAATTTTGAAGCCGTCGTATTGAAAAAAAAATTTTCTGCAGCAAAACTGAATTTAGCATATTCAAGTACTCAATTCTACCAAGTTTCGTAAATTTTTATCGAAAATTGGCTAAGTTACCAATTTTTGAAGCCGGTTTTCTAAAAATGCACTACTGTGCGTCAGTGTGACCAATTGACACCAAACAGCAAGGGTCAATTGCGGAACAAGTTTATTAAGTAGAAGGAGTAACAAAACGAGTTATTTACAATTTTTTTGAGTCGGTTTAATAATACAATTAATTCGTACAATGGGTATTAAGTTAACAAAGTTATATATGCAGTGTCTCAAAAGTAAATGCAGTAAATTCTCAATTGAGTTGCCAGAAATCCTTTGACATTGTGTTACGAGTTTCTACCTTTCCTAGCCTAAGGATGGTATGCAAAATTGTAAACTTGTCGTGGGTTCAAAAATCGTAGTTACAGCTCTGGAAGTTGTATGCCATAAAGCCCATAACTGGGAAATAGATAGAAAATGCCTGTTGAAAGATTTATTTTTACATGAATGATTTAGAAGTATTATTTAAAGGCATTTTCTTAAAAGTTTGACAATTTAAATATATAAATAAATTGAAATATTGGTGCCAAAAAAAACTGTGTTTTTTCACTTACTCAGTATCTTGATTTTGTCACTAATATAAACATTTGGAGAAATCTAATTAGTAATTAGCAAACATTAACTGTATTTTGCCTACAAATCGAGCCTAAGAACAACAAAAATTTACCAAAATTGCCATTGCAAAAGCAAAGTTTCAGTTTGTGTGACCAACTAAAATAGTTTGAAATTAAATTATATTGTTAAAAGGAGTTACGTGTGCAACTACGCTATTTTAAAAATAACTTCAAAGCTTTTCAGGGATAAAATATTCAAAATGTTTGCCACTTCAATTTTATATTTTAAAGTTTTAATTTTTTATTAATTTCTGAATAGGGAACCCTGAAAAAGATCATGGGTGAGGGCACTTTACCCATAAACGTTTTAAAGCAAGTAAATGATTCTGTTTAGCAGGAGCCAAGAAGAAAAATGTTTGATTGGTAGATTTGTTCAAATGTTCATTATATATTATCTCTCGCTTAGCTTGTATAAAGACAACTCTTCAAACTTTTTGACTCGTGGATCCGTCAGAACTGGAACTAGGGTAGATTGCGCATTTGGCATTTTTTGTTTTGGCGCATCTCATTGGATGTTGACTGAGGGTAGAGATGGAGAGAAGAATAGGCGTCGGTGAACCAAATTTTCCGCCCCTCAAAGGTTGCGCCCTTGGCGACCACCAACTTGCCAACCCCTAGTTCCAGCTCTGGGATCCCTTTGTTAGAGAAGCAGTACATCAGGAAAAATTTTTATTTTTCGTTTACAAAAATATGGGCAATTTTATTTTTTTTGAACTATGTACTACACAAATTCCAAACTTTGGATAACATATCATATGCATTTTTAATTTTTATGATGGTTCACAGTATTATAAAAGGCTTGCGTACTTCTGTTTGCTTTGAATATGTACTTAAATTTACAATGATAGGGACTTGAGAAGTAATATACAGAGTGAGGCAATAGTCGGACTTCGATATCTCGGGTTCTGCAATAGCTAGAAATTAAGAAACTAGATAAAAAAAAGTCTAAAGCCAGAAATTATTTTCGAATATACAGGGCAAGCCAAGTACCTTTTTTTAAATGGAATGCTATGTATATCAGAACATTTTTTCTAGACTTTATTCATTCCTATATTATTATTGACTATCTCCCAACCACTTGGATGTAATGAATTTTTTTGTTGAAATAATGCCGTGCAGATGCATGTTGAAAAAATCAGCAAAGTCACAATTACAGGTTTTAAGAAAAACTCATGTGAATGCTAGTTACGAAGCATGTAATTAATTGTTTTTGAATCATTTTTACTTCCTAAAAACGTACAAGGCGGTCAAAAATTATTTTTCAATTAAGAACATTTTAAATTGAATTTTCTCAATTTTTTCAAATGGAACACTGTATATTTTTCGATGATGTGATGAAGAAATGAAAAACGAACATTTTTTGTAAATACTTCCCTATGGCTAATTGCAACCATTTTCGTTTTATTGAGCAATAAGTACGACTTTTGAGAATAAACTTAGAATAGAGTTTTCTTCAAATAATTCATTAGAAAAAATAATAATAAGTGCTCATTTTGCCCATTTTGATCGACATACATCTCTATGCGCTTTTGAAATGAGGTTTCTACTGTTCCTAAAATTACCGGTGTGATAGATCTAAAAGCAGTTATCTTTCCTTCATATTTTGTACTGCTGTTGATTTGTCTTTATAAACAATTTCCTTCACGTATCCCCATAAAAAAAAATCCATTTTTGTAAGATCTGAGGATCTAGCAGGCCATTTAGTGGGTCCATTTCTTCCAACCCACTGAAGTGGGTAGGTATGGACCACAATAGTCGTGACGTCATTCACGAGTCAAAATAAATTACTTAAAAATGTATCTAAGGATTGGTACGTTATTTTTCATATTTAACTATTGAAACCTAACTACTAGTATAAATATAGAGCTGGATTATAAGTTTTTTACATGTGGTAATCAATTTTCTCTACCGAGAATAAATTAAAAAATGTTTTCTACTAAATGGTTGTTTATGCGCATGCGTTCTACAAGTGTCTGGAAAATTATTGAGAACGTAGTTCTTTGATTATTTCTTTGTGCTCTAACCTCAAAGCCTGTTTTATTTATTTTTATTTGAATTGCTTTCCATTATTTTATACAGTTATCGTAGATTTTCGTCCTCTAACCAGGCCCCTGTACCAAATTCACTGGCAGGCCCCCGCGCCTAGGAGAAATTTGAAAAAAAAAAAATTTGTCCAGGTCTCTTAAACGAGCGAGAATTGCATTTACTAGCCTAACCGGGCCCAGGTACCACAGTACCTACTGACCCTCCCTTGTGGGGGCCTTGCCTCTAACCTCGTGTTTAAATGTTTATTTGTAAGTATTTTCACTTAGAAACGCAAATAAATAAAGAAATTACATATTGTATCATTTATTCAGAACTTATTTCTATTAAATATCTATATGATTAAAATAGTTTAAAATTGAACTGTCTGGTAAATACGACATATTCCATGAGCACGCTTAATTTGTTACGATACGAACATGCCGAAGTTGCTACGCCGCTAGAAGTTCAGACTGCAAATCCAGTAGATGCATCGAAGCCATCAATGTGTAAAACAAATCTATACATTTAAATATAACCGCACATACCGTCGATGCTAGCAGGGTGAACTGCTCCTAGTACAAATTGATGGCTTCAATGCATCGACTGAAACTGCGGCCTGAACTTCTATAGCTGTGTAGCATCTTTGGCATGTTCATATTCTTACAGAAATATTATAGTGTGCAAAGAGAGCCAGATGATGGCATATGATGGCATAACCATAATCCCCTTGGACAAGTACGTTCTGCATCGGTTATATTTTTATCGTTATTCAAAAATATCTGAAAACAATTAATTACATTTAAAATAAAATATATTTATTTTTTAAAAAAACCACACCTCTACTTTATAGATTCTATCTCTCATGCGAGCATGAACTTCTCCCTTAACAATCAGTACTTCAGGATCATAATCATTCCTTTCATGCGGCCCGCTTCGCGCTTCAACCGAACTTTCTGCCTTGACCACGAGTGTTTCTTTATTCTTAAAAAAATTGAGCAATCGCAGAAAAATTTAATTTTTGGACCGTTTTTGATATACAAACACTTTAAATACTGTAAAATTCTTGAAAGTTATAAAAGAAATAATCCACTATACATAACCTTAAACTTCAACCAGGAAAACAAAAATAAGAAGATGGAGTTATGCCCGACATACGTATTACGCCTGCGCAATAAACAATTAATTTCTGAAAAAATTTCAAGAGGACTTAAAAATTACAGTGTTATTACAAGAAGGTGCAGCTTTTAAAGTTAAAACATTATGATGATAATTCAATAGTTAAATATTCACAGATTTTCTGAAATTTCAAATTCAATTTTAACCATGGTCTTATGTACAGTGGCGATAAGGTCGATGTGAGAAATAGGATGGAATAGTTAGAGTGGGAGTGAAACGTATTTTGGTCCATTATTTAAGTGGTCTCTAACTGCATTTAAATAATGTGGGTCTGTCTACCGTCTACTTATTCCTACTAACGAGCTCACTTCTCTCTGACTAATATGGGGGTTCTCAACCGTTGCCAGCACCACAGAAACTCATTTTCCTCATTCACAACACGTTTTATTCTTTCACTTTTTTTATATTCGACATTTCCAGTTTCCACAAATCTATCGAGAAGGTTTTGGAAGCTGTTGACATCAGGAATCCTTTCAGGATACCTTTGCTTATAAATTCTAGTGCTGAGCAAAAAATGTCTGTCCGACTCGCCCAAAGCAAAAGTCATGTCTACAAGTTCCGCTTTATTAAAATTCATTTTGTAAAACTCGAAATATTTTAAATTTAATACAAATGATAACTGACGATTGATAAATGCGATAAATGTTCATTTGTACAAGACAATTTGTACCAAACTGAGGTTTTATTGCTTGTCGAATAACGAAAACAACAAAAAAACTATTACAGTAAGGGACCAGTGAAATACTATTTACCCACTTCAATGGATTGGAAGAAATGGTCCCACTAAATGGCCTCATTTCAAAATTGCATAAAGATGTCTCTTAATCAAAATGGGGTCAATCTTCATATTAGGGACTTTTTATAAAAAAATATTACCACATAGAGCATCCCTTAAAACCTCATTGTGCCAAATTTTATTGAGATAAAAAAATATTAAAAAAAAAACTGAATACTTATTTAAACAACAAATAATGACAGAAGGAAACTACAATGCCTTAATCTTTCATTACAGTCAAGTAAAAAATTTTATTTACGATGATTAAATTTAAAACATGGAAACTGGAAAGGTATTGGCGAGTATCAGGGTATTTTTAATAATTACTTCAAATTTGTAGCAAAAAATGTAAAGTAACTTTGTTTCTAACTTCATTTCGAACCGAGTTAAAGGCCATTAATCCGTGATAAAACGTCATATTTGCCTGTTTATTACTCTAAAACCACCAGAGAACCAAACGATCCCTAATTTACTTGAAAATTGACCCCAAATTTAAAATAAATTGATTTATTAATAATTGAGCTATGAATGTATAACCGTGGTAATTAGAACACATAAAAGGAAAGTGCAACGTTTGTTTGTTATTTTTCTGTCCTGTGAATCGTACTTCTTGACACAGTTTAAAATAATACAGTTGGGTCACTTCCCCTCATTTTTGTCCACGACCCCCCACTCACGCTATCGACGCGTGGACTACACTCAGTAGCAACGGTGGTTTGTTGACATCGTGTTTCTAACCTAAACGCAATATTAGGTTATTATTTTATTTTGATTGCAAATAGTTAGAGACAGTTGTAAAAACCAATACTGATACTGATGGAAAATATCACTCAGCTCCTGGTTGTTCAAGCAGTACCTGTGCTAAAGTGATCGTTTAATTTTTTCCCGTTTTCCTAAAGTTGAACCAAGGTAAGTTAAAGTCACCAATAATGATTTTTTCCTATTCTTTATCGAATTTTGTATTGAATGGACACTTTTTCAATAATTGTGCCCAGTACTCGTCTCAGCATTGATAATTTTTGTATCGATTTCTTCTAATTTAGTTAATAAGAGCCAAATAATAACAGCTACACGTTTTGCTATTTAAAGACCTGTAGGTAAATAGAAAAGCAAATGTTTTTCATATCACTTTGTAGCCACACTTTTTAGTATTAAAAGAAAAAGTTTTTTACTTTGAACAGAAAATTTTATATATCTAGTTTAAATTCATAGATCATATTCAATGATCATGTCGTGAAGTGCATGGTTTGATTTAAATACTTTGACACATTTGAAAGCAGTAAACTGTGTTACCCATATGTACTTATTATTTTATTAATATAATTTAATATTTGCCAGGTTACTTGTGGAAACAATTCGTAGATAAATCTGAAGATAATAAATACAGTTCAGAAAAATGCTGTGTTCAACAATTTGGGTATGGAGTGTGCATTTCAAAAACGAGTATACAAGACGATTCATATAAAAATGATGCGTTACCCTCATTGTTTCGTCTTGGTGAGTATACCTATTAAATAAATATAAAAATATGATTTGATGAGCACGATTATTTATTTCATAAGTATGTAGTAAAAAATAGAAAAAAATCATTATTCAGTTTGTAAAATATGGTTGTTATAATAATTTTCGTTTTCTAGAGAATTCATTTCAAAATTTGCAATATAAATATAAATAAAAAAGTGAACTACAATAATTTTTAGTTAAAAAATCATTTCGCTTTGTATTCTTATTTTCTATTTGTTAGTTACCTACTTAGGAACATATTTTTATTAAAAATAATGTTTTATTTTACAGAATAATCCATACAAAGTTAGGATGACCATCGTCTAATTACCTCAACGTCTCGTTTAGAAGATATAAGCCATCAAGTGTTGTTTTACTTTAGTAATAGGTACAAACTTGCTTTATCATCACTTGCAATTTGTACTCTCATCTTTTATTGCATTTGTCATTATGTAGGTAGGTAAATATAAATAGAAAAATTTTTAAAATGTGTTATATTCTTAATTTTAATAAAATAATCTTAATATTTAATTGAAAAAAAAATACAAACTCCTGATTGTTAAGTTTCATAATACTTTATGTTTATATTTATTGATGGTTTCTCACTGTATTATATTATTATATATCCATCTATTATATTTTTCTTACTTATTTGTTAATCATTAGCAAATATAGAATTAATCTGTTATTAAATAATGTTTATAATATATTTATTGGAAATTTATATGTGATTATAGTTTTCAATAGTTATTTATCTAACCCCGCTATGAAATATCAAATTTTAAATGCATTTTTGACATTACGTAATGTCACATTTTTCATAACTGTCAGTTTCCAGTTTCATTACATAACTAGTGATGTAATGCATTTTTTTTCCTATGTTAAAGCGGGATTAGATAAAATTTTGTTAACGTTATGCGAAAGTAATTTTATTTGGCTCATGTAATTTGCAAAACTCGCTCTCTTCGCTCGCTTGTTTTGGCAAATATTACATTCGTCAAATAAAATTAGTCTTTTTATAACTGGTTACGTAAATAACTATTATGTAACCAATTATGAAAATTAATTTTTCATAATGTGTTAAGTACAAAATTTTATTTAATCCCACTTTAAAATAGAAAGGAAATGACAGAAATCAAAACGTAAAAATTCATTACATCATTAGTTCAGTAATGAAATTGGAAACTGACAATTATGAAAAATGTGACGTTTCATAACGTCAAAAATGCATTTAAAATTTGACATAACATAACAGGGGAGGAAATACAAATATTTTGAATAAAAATGTATTTACTTATTTAAGAGATGTTTTCTTAACAAATTTTTTAGGTCCCACTCTTAAAAAAAAACACTCAGATTTTACTTACTTTATTTTATAAATTACTTTGTTAACAGATAATTAATAAAATAACATACCAGCATTTTACATAAATCTCAAAATACATAATTTTTTTCCGTGCGAATTATTAAATAAATAAAAAATAACTAAGTCTAAAAGTTTATACATTTATGTTTGTTTGTTTAAAAAGCAAATACTTATTTAATTTTAATTAACTAGCATAAATCTACAATGGTTTATGTATAACCTACCATTAAACAAATTTGTGTGATTAAGATATGTTAGGAAAGTAACACAAGGTATCATTACTGTAAGAAGTTACAATTAGAAACTAATACAATTTGCTTAATTTTTTTTTTTTTCAAAAGACCTATAACATTATTTTGTTATTACTATAAGTACAAAATGTATTTAAAATCATATATATGTCTCATCTTTCTCTTTGATTGCAGGCAGTATGTTTGTTTCTGAATATTTATTTTCTGAGGAATTTTTTGTCGAAACGTTAGCATGATTTAATGATATGTTAATTGCTTCTGTTATTTTAGTTGAGAAGCATAAAGAATCCTTCTCAGTTGAAATATTACTTAAATTGTAATATATGAGATCGTTCACAATATTCCCATATAATTCAACATTGTAATTTCTTCTATAGGCATATTTTTCCCTAATAAATTATTCTAGATTTATTTTTATTCTTAACTTATTTATCAAAACGTTATAAAATCTGTAACTTAAAATGTTTATCGTTATTTTTGTGATCTGAAATATATTTGCCCTTCCACCTTTCGCACTTTGTCTATGCACTCATTCTTCATAAAAATTTTCTTCATGTCCTCCGATTCCATTCATCATGAACCCAAAATGTCCCAGCTGCTGATAAATCTGTAATATATTCCAACAGTAATAAGGAAAAATGAACAATTATATAATTATAATGTTACATAACTAACTAAAAATAGATCTGTTTTGAACTTGACAAAATACACGAAGGATTATTTAGAGTTTAACAATGGATTTTTGTGAATGTTGCAAATTACCCTCAACTGATTGTTAATTTTGAAATGAAGCACCCAAAGCGAAAGGTTAATCCCTATGCAATATGGTGTACAGACATCGTCAATTAAATACTTAAGGGGAAACATGTCCACATAAATTAGACCATGAATATCTTGTAGTACAGATATGAAATATCAATATTGTAGTGCGTGTAGGAGTACACTTGGCCACACAGTTTATCGTGTACTGGGTTTGATTCCCAGTTCTGATGCTTGCAATGTCGGTGGGTAATTTCTTTGGACTTGAGAGTTGTGTATATATGTATGTATATGTTTTATGCTTAATACCCAAAAAAATAGGAAGAAAATATAAAAAAAAACACTAGACAAATTAGACTATGAAGTTCCGAAAGTACCTGGAGAATGAGATACCATAAAAAAAAATCCAGCGGTTGACTCTTTACCAAAGATGATTTTATGCTACTCCTAATATCTACCAAATGATGGCATAAGTCCATGAGATACTATTCAAAATAAAGACCAGGGATAAATAATTTTTAAAAACGTGATGAATTTTATTGAGCTGCGATTTATCGTATATATTATAGAAAGGGCAAAACATCAATATTTTTTTGGTCAATTTATATGTAAATCTAATTTTAATATTAATATATAAAATACTCCCATTACCAGATATATTTGTACAATACACATACCTGGGCCACATTACTTCCATTACTCCTTAAGTAAGAATTTAGCCTTCGACATTATGATATGTCATGATTTAAACTTCTGTAACAAAAAAAAATATTAAGATACGATTTTTGATGTCAAAATAGTGGTTTATTTATTTATCCATTAATAATAAATTTGTTATTTAAATTATTTAAGAATAAATTTAATAACATACCTGGTATGAGCTCAATTTCCAATACAATTTTTAGAGTCCTACGAATTTCATTAATATTGTTTGATTCTTGCCTTTATCGTGTATATTGTGTAGCACTATGAGAATATTATTTATTGTTTTAAATATTCAAATTATTTGCATTTTGTATTCTGATTATTTACAACATAACCAACAAATTTGACAAGCCACAGTGAAGTGACATTTCACCACAGGTCTAGCACCTCTAGTTGCTCGATTTTAAAATTGGCGCGTTCCCCTACATGCGCGGGGACTACACTCACTCGTCCTGGACTAGACATAAAAAACGAAACCAAGGTCCACCGAAGTCCATAATGAAAAAATAGAGTGGGTATACTGTATATTCCTCTACTGTGTTCTTGATGAGCTAAGAACTTGGAATTTGGCATGGAGAAAATTTCAAAATTCAAAATGGCGTCTCTAATATAGGGGCCATTCTATAATATATAGAAGGCAATATCCACACCAAAATGAGGCATATATTGTCAAAACAATAAAAGATACGTATATGCCACCACTAACTTTTTTTAGTGAAATTTTATTCTCTACAACTTTGTTACTACAGTTTTTTTTTACATTTCTTACCATTTTGGCAGCATCTTCATTTTAATATGGGTATTACGTTTTATATAGATAGGCATCAGATTGGAGCCGCCACTCCAAATTTTGCTAGTTTTGGAATTTTCTAGGGGTCAGGAAGACGTCAAATTTAAATTACCTAACTCATTGGCAAGTACTCAAAAAATTCACTGTACAGGTAAAACATAGTTAAAAAGCAATATAACGGCTATATCTGTTTTGGCATTTCCAGGCATGCTAAGAACTTGAAATTCTGCAAGTAGAGGGACTAAACTCAATCCCTCAAGAAAAGTAATTGGGAAATTCAATATGGCGGTCTAAAGTTTAGTCAACTTTTTCGGAACTCCAAACTTGGATAGTTTAGATGCCCATTATTTGAATAGTTTAGTTTTTGTTTGATATTATGGGGGGTGGTATTCATTATTTTTAGCTACCTACACAGGCATTTTGCCAGTATTATATATAATTAAACTACAAACGTTGTTTAGAACAATAATATAATCATTATAACTACTCAGTAATTATATATGTTCCTACAGCAATTCTTTAATTTAATGGTAAGTATTATGTAATTTTGTTCACAATTCTTAAAAGTTAAAATATTATCATCGAACTCTGTTAAATATATAAGATAAAAAGAGTTCCTTATTACTTTTACTGTGATAAAATAAGAACATTTAACACATTCACTGCCAGAGCTCATTAGTGACGATTGATCGTGTGCCACCTATTTTCTTTAGCAATTTGTTAATTTAATATTTGTATTAGCTAGTGATTGGCTAATGGGGCACTCTAGTAAGTTCAAATTTGTTTTTTTTCTCATTTTTTTCTTTTTTTTTTCTTAATTAATTACAATTTAGTGCAACGTTGTATTTGGTGTATAGAAGAACGCCTCTCGGGCGGTCACGGAGTTTTTATCAAAATCAGATGAACGCCCCTGTTAGTTGTAGTATTAAGTTGCAAATTTTCCGTTACTTTTTATTTTGCGTATCAATGTTTTTGAGACGGCCCTGGGGATTACACTTACTTGGGAATTCCCATGTGCCTGTGTAAACCGGGCACCGTTTATAACGTAAACAACTGCATTCTTAACTGAGATGGACTATAGGAAGTAAAAATGATTCAAGAACATTAATTAGATGTCTCGTAACTAGTATTCGCATAAGTTTTTCTTAAAACCCATAATTGTGTCTTTGGTGATTTTTTTGATATGCATCTCCAGATGGCATTATTTAAACAAAAAAATTCATTACATCAAAGTGGTTGGGAGATAGTCGATAATAATATTGGAATGAATAGAGTCTAGAAAGAGGCTTCAAAAAATGTACTAATATGCATAGCATTCCATTTAAAAAAAAGGCACTTGATCCTGTGATTTCGTCTTGACTCGCCCTGTATGTTTGAAAATAATTTTCGGTTATAGACTTTTTCATCTAGTTTACTTGTATTTTTTTTTAATTTCTAGCTATCGTAGAACTCGAGATATCGAAGTTAGACGTACATATACAAATTGCCTTTACTGAAAAGGCTTTTTCTCTGTTGAATTTTCAGTGTTAGTCCCAAACCGAATGTAAATGTTTTCTCAGCTGACAATATTATTCTGGGTGATTGTAATATACAGGTAAATTTGGTAATTTTTATTTGTACAATTGTTTCCCAAAATGGTTACTATTACATTATAAAAAGTTGTCATAGGTAACTTTTAGTTTTCAATACAAACGTACAATAGTATGTTTGATAATAAATCAAAATAGGCAAATAGTTGAACGACTTAATTAAAGTGAATTTGAGTCACCTAATCATCACATGCATTTTTATTTAAAGCACATTCTTATATGAATGTATGTACCTGTGTAAACTTCATATATTTCATTTTAAATCATAATATAGATAATTTTTATACTGGTTAGTTTAGTATTCTCTATACGTTAAAATTACTCTTCTTGGTTAACACTCGGTAATTCAAATACGTAATATGTTGCGACCAAACGAATTTTAAATTTACGAAGATTGTGGAATTAAAGAACTACCTCCAGACTATAGCATCTAATCACGATATTCATCAACATTACAGGCTATGACAGGGAATGTCTGTTCTAAGAATGTTAGGTACCTGTCATTTCAATGATTTTTACACACTTATTGACACTCATTTTCTTTCTTTGTTTGATTCAAATCTTGTATCAATTTTTCACCCACATTATCAATTGATTAATATTAATGAATTTTCATTTTACTTCGTTGAATTGAATGCCAGTATTGCCCTTATGTAACAATGTTACGCATATAAGGAAAGTAATGGATTCTATGCCCATTGGGTGCTACTCCTTAGCAGATGACGCTGTCAGCTGAAATAGCAAATTTAAAAGGACCCCAGACCCAATATTTTTAGAGTATGAGGTTCCTTAAAATACAGCTTTTAGGCGAGAAGTCAGACTATCCTTGTTCTTCGAACGCGCAGTAGCGGTGCAGTTATCTCACTCTAGAAGGACCGTGCGTACTGGCCTGAAATATGGTCTGACGTATACTATGATCTGTAGTGTTACATTCTACAACTTATCCTCATTACCAGCATGCAGAACAGTGACTCAAAATGCTAGGATGATTACCACCGACCTCAAAAGCGGGTCATTGTGAGCCCGTTCCAGTTACGAGTTCTTTGATTAATTAACGTTACACAAATTCTTACAATATTTTGAATAAGGCCCTGCAGCTAGTGTGATTTCACACCAGCTGCTCATTGGCTAATGGCATTTTTTGGTGGGGATCGTGAGTTATGGACCACAATAGTCGTGACGTCATTCACGAGGAGGTTAATTTGAATTCCTTTCCATCCACCCTTTGAAGCATGCCTTATGTACATGTGCTTTAAGGGTCAAAATAAATTACTTAAAAATGTATCTAAGGATTGGTACGTTATTTTTTATATTTAACTATTGAAACCTAACTACTAGTATAAAAATAGAGCTGGATTATAAGTTTTTTACATGTGGTAATCAATTTTCTCTACCGAGAATAAATAAAAAAATGTTTTCTCAATGGTTGTTTATGCGCATGCGTTCTACAAGTGTCTGGAAAATTATTGAGAACGTAGTTCTTTGATGATTTCTTTGTGCTCTCACCTCAAAGCCTGTTTTATTTATTACTAGCTGACTCAGCAAACGTTGTTTTGCCATATAAATTATAAATTTTTGTCCAAAAAATAAAAAGAAAATTTCTGGATAGGGCCACCCTTATCACCTAGGGGTATAAAAAATAGCCTACGACCTATTCTCAGACCTACCAAATATACACCAAAAATTTCATAAAATTAGGTCAAGCTGTTTTGGGGGAGTTCGATAACAAACACTGTGACACGAGATTTTTATATATTAGATTTGAATTGCTTTCCATTATTTTATACTGTTATCATAGACTTTCGTCCTCTAAGCAGGCCCCTGTACCAAATTCACTGACAGGCCCCCACGCCTAGGAGAAATTTGAAAAAAAAAATTGTCCAGGTCTCTTAAACGAGCGAGAATTGCATTTACTAGCCTAACTGGGCCCAGGTACCACAGTACCTACTGACCCTCCCTTGTGGGGGCCTTGCCTCTAACCTCGTGTTTAAATGTTTATTTGTAAGTATTTTCACTTAGAAACGCAAATAAATAAAGAAATTACATATTGTATCATTTATTCAGAACTTATTTCTATATATATATGATTAAAATAGTTTAAAATTGAACTGTCTAGTAAATACGACATATTCCATGAGTACGCTTCATTTGTTACGGTACGAACATGCCGAAGTTGCTACACAGCTAGAAATTCAGATCAGACCGCAAATTCAGTAGATGCATCGAAGCCATCAATGTGTAAAACAAATCTATACATTTAAATATAACCGCACATATCATCGATGCTAGCAGGGTGAACTGCTTCTAGTGCAAATTGATGGCTTCAATGCATCGACTGAAACTGCGGCCTGAACTTCTATAGCTGCGTAGCATCTTTGGCATGTTCGTACTCTTACAGAAATATTATAGTGTGCAAAGAGAGCCAGAGCAGCCATATGAAGGCATAACCATAATCCCCTTGGACAAGTACATTCTGAATCGGTTATATTTTTATCGTTATTCAAAAATATCTGAAAATAATTAATTACATTTAAAGTAAAATATATTTATTTTTTAAAAAAAGCACCTCTACTTTATAGATTCTATCTCTCATGCCAGCATGAACTTCTCCCTTAACAATCAGTACTTCAGGATCATAATCATTCCTTTCATGCGGCCCGCTTCCAAGGGCGGATCTAGAAATTTCAATAATTTTTTTCTCGTCTGTGGCGCATACGAAACATGGGAAATAACATCTAGAGAACCACTCCTCTAACTACCCCTAAGAAAGTTTGAAAAAGCAGTTTGCGAAAAAAATTTTCAAAATTCGAGTGCCCCCCGCCCCCGAGCCAAGGGACTCCCATTTAAAATTATTCTTTTTTGTCATATACATTTTACTTTTCATCAAAATCCAACAATAGGCTTTGGAGTTTATGAAAATATTTTCATTATTAACTGAAATACAATGAACTGAAATTTTGTAATTTACAATTTAACAATTTACAAAATTTCAATTCGTTGTATCTCAGTTAGTAATAAAAATATTTTCATAAACTCCAAAACCTATTGTTGCATTTTTATGAAAAATAAAATGTATATGACAAAAAAGAATAATTTTAAACGGGAGTCCCTTGGCTCGGGGGGGCACTCGAATTTTGAAAAAAATTTTCGCAAACTGCTCTTTCAAAATTTTTTAGGGGTCGTTAGAGGAGTGCTTCTCTAGATGTTATTTCCCATATTTCGTATGGGTCTCATGCGCCCCAGACCAGAAAAAAATTATTGAAATTTCTAGATCCGCCCTGCTTGCCCGCTTCGCGCTTCAACAGAACTTTCTGCCTTGACCATGAATGTTTCTTTATACTTATACGCAGAAAAATGTAATTTTTGGACCATTTTTGATATACAAACACTTTAAATACTGTAAAATCCTTAAAAGTTATAAAAGAAATAATCCACTATACATAACCTTAAACTTCAACCAGGAAAACAAATAAAAATAAGGATGGAGTTATGCCTGACATACGTATTACACATGCGCAATAAACAATTAATTTCTGAAAAAATTTCAAGAGGACTTAAAAATTACAGTATTATTACAAGAAGGCGCAGCTTTTAAAGTTAAAACATTAGGATGATAATTCAATAGTTAAATATTCGCAGATTTTCTGAAATTTCAAATTCAATTTTAACCAGGGTCTTATGTACAGTGGCGATAAGGTCGATGTGAGAAATAGGATGAAATAGTTAGAGTGGGAGTGAGACGTCACACTATTTTGGTCCATTAGGCCACCTCATACTTTACAAACCTTGCCTCAAACCAACCTTAGGGAGAATGGGTTTCTGTCAACTCAGAACGGCGCATCTGAAATGGCAGATGGATTTTCGAAAAGAATGTTCATGATAGATAAGAATTGCTATCATGTTTCTGAAAATGTAATAGTCTAGGATATATGGGGCCTGGGATATAACCTGTTGGCATTGCTGTTATGTTTTAGCAAATATTTTTCTGAGTATTTTATCTTATGTGAGTCAGACCTCCCCCCCCCCCCCTGCCCGTTTTGGCGCTAGCCGCCCCTGAAAATATTCAATTGTGGAACAGAGTATAACAGTTTGGGGCTTGGTGCTAGTTGAAGAGGGTATCTTGGCAATCAACATTCGATGTATGCCAACATTTTTTCTCCATGCAGTTTGCAGCACTGGCGATATCAATTATGGCCAAAATTGGAACGTAGTATAACACTTTCCGACCAGGCGGAAAATTTTCATTGTCAATGCTCATTGCTGGAAAACCATATGCCAACATTTTCTGCTTGCCCATTTTCCAGATTTTTGGTCAAAAATTAAGCTATTGGCCAAAACTGGTGCTTTTCAAAAAAAAAATGTTGGCACCTTCTCAAACTTGTAGTTTTTGTACCAAAGAATAGTCTCTGTGAGTGCCACCATTTTTTTTCTTAATGTAACTCCCCCCCCCCCAAACATTCAGATACTTTGTTATGTTAACCCTTTGACTGCTTAAGACGTCTGGAGGCGTCATATCCCTACTACCTCTCAGTGCTCATGACACTTTCAGGCGTCATTCGTATAACCTAGTTTTAAGTTTTTTCTTTTTATTTTTTAGTTTTTTGTTGTTTTTTTTTTTGTTAATTTTGGCTTCCATTTGTTTTAAAAAGATTATATTTTTGGCAATATCTTGCCAAAACCAGTGCACGTGCAACAGAAAAACAAGTTTGATTAGGGTTACAAAGGATAATTTCTCGGTCATTACTCGCTAAATGTGTCATTGTTTTATCCTTTTTGGCATAATAATCGGTATTTGAATGTTTGGAGGTGGTTTGGGGGAGGGGTTACATTGAGAAAAAAATGTTGGCACTCACGGAGACTATTCTTTGGTACAAAAACTACAAGTTTGAGAAGGTGCCAACATTTTCTTTTTGAAAAGCACCAGTTTTGGCCAAAAATCTGAAAAATGGGCAAGCAGAAAATGTTGGCGTATGGTTTTCCAGCAATGAGCATTGACAATGAAAATTTTCTGCCTGGCCAGAAAGTGTTATACTAGAAATAGAGTATTTTTTCAACCCCATGTATGAGTTCCCGTTAGGGTAACCTCCCTGATTTCATGTTTTCAAGATTTTATGGTCCTTAATCATTGAGAAACGGGAATTTTCCCATTTGTGGTACTGGCCTGGTGAAGCGAACGAATTTCAAAATTTCCAATTACAGTACAAACCTAGTCAAAATAACAGTATCTTAGTTTCCTGTATGGTGCAGACTTTATGTCTGACTGTAGCAAACCATTTTGATCCATAGATTTTCCTTACTAGCAAAATGTTAGCAGTTCGCTGATTAACATTCGAACATGTTACTATCAAAATATGTAAACGAAAAATAGGTTGTAATTACAATTTCCAAGCAGTGTAATTTTAGCTTTAGTGTTGATTTTTGATATAATATATTTTAAGCTAGAGAAAATATCGTGTATTATTATAAGCATAAAGTGTTATATGTTTATCATGTTTGTTTTGAAATAAACATCTTTTTAAATTTGCTTTTTATTTAAAAAAATTGTAATAGTTACGGTATTACAAAACTTATATATATATATAGTCTTATCGTAAAAAATAGTAAAACATTAAATATTTCTCCAATATTATTTCTAAATACTTATGAACGTAGGATTTAAACTACTTTCAATTTATCACAAACGGGTTACTGATTATAAATAACATACTTAACAAAGTTATTCTAAAAATGAACAAACTTAGAAGTATTCTATAACTGCAATAAATTAAAAATTGCTCGTAAATCACAGCTATGCCAGCTAATTACGCTGGTAGAAGATCTGAAAGTATTAAAATGAACCTTAATATAATAATATATACAAAAATTGAGAACAATAAGAATTAAACACTAATTTTTTTGAAAACTAGTTAAACGATAGTGGCAATCATCACTATAATTCGGGTCCTTCCTGCTGAATGGAGGTCTTGCCTTAATACCAATGGTCGTTAGACGTTTGTTGGGATCTCGGCACAGCATGTTTTGCAGAAGGATGTACTGAAACAATAGAGATCGTCATATTTTGTCTTTGTCTCCTTTTGATAATAAATTAAAAATAATCAAAGGAAACATGAAAATAGAACGTCACCGGTAGGGGTATTTGACCGAGATTGGAGGCCACATAACCTCAAACTGTTTATTCCAAAATGTAAAACATATAAAACAAGACAATTTTACAAAATGTAAATAGAAAGACTGAGGCTGTACGGACGCAGACTAAAACAAATCAGATATTTCACTTATGACGTATCATGGTTTAGATAATAAATCAACTCCCAGCAGGTACCAATTTGTGTCGTGATCTGCGCATTGTCCAATCAGTCTTAACCAGCGAGTATAGGCACAGGAGGGACCTTATGATGCGTAAAGTAATCTAATAAATACTCAAAAAACCACTTAAATGTATAACAGTAACAACTCTAACCTTCAATACAATACACCACATTCCAAAATAATTAATATCACCGGTGGAGCTGTTGACTACTTCCGTCTCTGAGATTTCAGTACTAAATACTCGCTCCTGTGAGATTATACTCGCTGGTCTTAACTTCCATGTCAACCACAAGATTTCTCTGTTTATGTCTTGTGCGCAGAATCCTGGCAGGTATACGTCACATCACAAAAAATGAAACTGGTAACATAGGGAATACTATTGAGTGAAACATCTGATTTGTTTTAGTCTGTGGTACGGACTCCTTAGAGTAACTCAGCCACTGTTAAAGCCAAGAATATTAAGGCAACGTACTACAATCTCTGTCAAATCCCTTATTGGTGCATGTGCCTTATTACAAAATGAAATTCATTATATCTAACCTCAGTTTTCAATTTCATAATCAGAGCTTGGAGTATCCGATTCTAGTGATTGCCTTCATGCAGACATTCAGATTCAGTTTATTTCATGTTATACATACAATTTACATGTGTCAAAAAAAAAAGAATTACAACTAAAGTAAATATAATTGTATAAAAATTATATAATTAAAATGATTAAAATAACATATACAGTGTGTATTATCCAAGCAACAATTTAAAAGTCATTTGGACTTGAGAAGGTTTTAAGAAAGGTTTGTCAGGGTTAGGAAATAATCTTGTGCTTTATTGATGTTGTAGCACAGATATATACCAGATTCGTCACTTCTTTGATCTATCAGAAATGCCGCCAATAACCTTGGGATGCACACAAAGTTGCCAAACTGTGCAGTAATACTGGCAATTTCAGAAAAGAGATGTTGCCAATTTATAACTTACTAAATATGTGTTTTAATAAAGAATTTTTTTAAAGAAGAAATATGATTGCTTAAATCGATTTTTTTATACATTAAACATCGAGAAATGTTGAAACTGTGAGAAAAAAACAAAAAAAACCCTTCCTGTTATAGTTTTTGACAAAAAATTTTTTTACAAACCCTTATTTTCTTTTAAAAAATTTTAAAGGAGGGATAGAATGAGTATATAAGTAGGTACTGTTACTCGATATTGACAGTTATTTGTTAATTTCAAAAGAAAGGTGGTACTAACATATAAATATCAACACATTTGAGAAATTCAATGGGTTATGCAAATATTTTTATTTAATAAAAAAAATAATTAGGTATATACATTTATAGTAAATTAAAAAATAGTTACAAATCATTTTTTTTCACTGGAAACACAAATAAACACTATAACCGCACAACACAATCGGAATACAGTTCAGTAAACAATATTGAAATAGACAACATGTTTATGTTAAGATTGACTATCCTCGGCGTGCTTCGGTTAATCTCGTAACTGAGACTAGCCCAGGTATGCCTATTGTCTGTTTTGAAAAGTTTTAATTTAATATTATTAAAATATACTTATGATGCAACATTCTCTAAATAAGCTGCATATTACAATTATTTTAATTATATTGGGTAATAATACATTAACTGTATACACCTCTTCATGACACCGAAATATCAATCTTAACATGTATCCTTTCTGAAACACGTAAACATCGGGACGTGTCGAGACCACGAATTTCCACGAAGGGCCCTTTAACTGGGATGAGGGTAATCTTTGTCTTACAATGTACTTCCCTCTCTCTCAGTGTCGCATCTGGTATATATCTGTGGTTGTAGTTAAGGCCTTTTGGGCTTCAAGTATACTTGCTCTTATATGGTAAGTTTTAAAGCATTCTGTAAGAACTAATTATAAAGCTAATTTGCTTCTAGGATAATATTTTTAATGGGTTTATCATACCTACATAAAACTCACCATAAAGCTAATTAGTTTTATTATCGAATTAAATTCCATTTAGATTTAAAGAGGCTTTAAATTATTCTTTATGGTTTTAACATATTTGCAATAAATGCATTTTAAATCCTTTTTAAAACTAGACATTTTTCAATGCCTATTAGTACTTATTAAAGGCCATTACAAAACTAGACTCTTAAAATGTCCTTGACAAATGTTGTGATGAAGAAAAAAGCCTCTATAAATCTAAAAGGCAAATTTTAATTCCATAAAACACTTTCTAAAACCTCAATAAAACATTTATTATAAAAATAATAAACAATATATCTGCTTGCAGTGTCAAATTATTTTGAGGTTCTTTTAAATTCCAAACGTTTTTATCAAGTCTATGTGATCTTCGCCAAGTGCATTTGCATTTATGTAAGGAAGGGATTATTTGTGATGGTATACAAAAAGACTAAAAGGACTTCATTTAGTGTATACGTTCTAGGTCATTACCATTATTAGAATATATAGTTTAATGAGAGGACTGTAAAATGACAATTAGGTTTTTAGTTGGCCGGCCATGTTTTTCTTGTTATATAAAAATATTCAAGGTCAATCTCACAATTATAATTATTAATAATTATCACTTTTTCTTTATCAAATTAAGGTAGAATTACAAGAAACGACTGAAAATTACCGTGGGAACCGAGAAGCAGCCTACTTTTTTAAATTTGCTGATTACGCGTCTATGCAAATTTTGGATGGATATTAACCCTTTCACTGCTCAAAGCGTGTATACGCGCGAAAAATAAATGGGCCCACTGTGCTCCAAGCGTGTTAACTCGCCTGTCGTTTTTAAATTGGTTCAGACTGCTCAAAGCGATTTAACACGCGTATATGTTCTATTAATACATTTTTATATACTTACACAAGTTTCTGTTGTACCTTAATATTTTTGATAAGAATTTTGTTTTGTTTTTATGTTTATGTTTACTTGTACTGTTTTTAACCATTTTTTAAAAATAAATTATTATTATTGAAACTAGAGCACTTGGTTTTTGTTTTTCTTTCAGTTTTATATATAATAATAGACCATGCATACAATAAATCAAATCAAATAGTAACGTAATATCAGATCTGCGTGCTCCAAGCGCGTATACTCGCAAGCGGTCAATTTATTGCGCACTACACGAGAATTACGTGAAACCGCTCTGCGCAGCGAAAGGGTTAAAATCATTATTATTTCTGAGGCTAAACTGCCGTTGGTTTTAATTTTTTTCTCATACCTGATGTCTTTTTATTACCTTTTAAATCGGCCTTAGTGCCACTCTACGCTTTATAAATTTCAAATTCCATTTTATATTCAATAAGTTCTGTTGTGTTTGTTTAAATCAGTTTAGAAAAAATAAATGCAAAATAAAATTATTTGGATTCCATCGTGGACATTCTCAGTTCTAATATGGACTTATAAAAGTTTTAAAAACCAGTTTTAAGGTAGCTAATAAAAAAGCTTTTGACAGCTTTAAAATAGGTTTTAAGAAAGGTTTTAAAACGGCCCGAACGAGGATTTCAAGAGCGGCACTATGCCTCACTAAGGAGTTTTATGATGGAATTTAAAAAGGCTTTAACAACCTTCATAAGAGTGTGCCCTTTTAGTCTACAAGTCGCTTTATGATGGTATTAAGGATATTGTTATAGCAAAATAGATTCTTCAGGGCATTTTATAAATAGTTTTATAGCACCCTTGTATATATGTAAGAAACCAAAATTGTTCCTTGGGTATAGGAACATACACAATTACAAGTTAAAAATTCTACTGAATAAAATGTGTTTTTAATTAAGAATTCGTTCACTTTCGCTTTGAAACGTTTCATCTCAAGATTCTTTATTGGCCTAGGTAGTTTGTTATAAAGTTTAACAGTGAGAAAGTTTGGGCCATTTTGACACTTCCTTAGCCTACAAAATCCAATTGACAAGGCATCCCCATTTCTAGTATTGAATGAGTAGAAATTACCATTAAGATTATACTTGTTCTTATTGTTATGAATAAATACTAGATTTTCTAAGATATAAATGTTAGGAAATAAAATAAAAAAATTACGGCAATCATCTCTATAATTAAAACAGCATAAGATTCTAATAGTCTTTCTCTGCAAGGCAAATATCCTGTGCCATTCAGTGACCCCACAATATTACAGCGTAAGATAAGAGAGAGCAGGGCCCCCACAAAGGGGAGACAGTAGGTACCGTGATCCGGTTAGACCAGTAAACGCAATATTCGCTCAATAATTATGATCCCCGCCCATCAATTATTAGGCGTGGGGGCCCGCCAAGTGAATTTGGTACCGGGACCCGAGAGAGAATGACGCAATGCAAAGTAGGCTGTCCGTAGTACCTCTCTGGACACAATGCTTGCCAACACCCGGAGAACAAACACACCCGAGGTTATTTTCCCTGCCAACTGGTCTATATGGATATCCCATTTTAATTTAGAGTCAATCGTAACGCCCAGGAATTTCACATGATCCTGGACAAGGAAAGGAGTTGGTATGACATTTCGCAGTAAACCAAGCCATTCCCAGTAAACCAATCTTTAGTTCTTGATTGTGCCTCGCATGTCTTCTCTGTTAAGAGTATCAAAAGATTTCTCACTAAGAGACATTGTAGGGTCATCTGCAAATAAAACGTAACTAACACTCATAGGTGGCATAATTTGGTAAATTGTTTATAAAGATTAAAAATAACAAGGGACCTAGTACTGACCCTTGTGGTACGCCAATGGTCACTGGTTCTTCCAACATAATATTATACTGTAAACAACCTACTGAAACATTCCCAAACAGAAAGATAAATTAATTTTTATTTCAGTTTAAAATAAACAAACACACCACATGTAGACAACCCCCTCCAAAGCCAAGGCTATCTGGAAGGGGGTTACACATTTGAAAAAACGCCGACATACATTCACGTCTACCAGCATTGTCAGTGTCGGGGCTGAAGCCCAAACCCAGAACGCGATCGACCAGCATATTTGCCACACAAAACGCGTTAACTGACTAAGCTACCGTGCCTGTAGCTGTTTAACACAAATAGTGTGTAACTAGTTTTATCAGAAAAAGACCCATATTAATTAAAACGTAACCGATTACTTTACATATGAACTACATTGCAACAATGGTAATTTACGTAGATACCTGATGAATAACGGTTTTTGACCTAAATTCTAAATTCTGGTTATGTATTATAAATTTAAACTCGAAATATATATGTAGAAAAAAGTTACCTCGTCAGGATAATTTTGTGAAAAATCTTTTGGGTATTTATTCTCCTTCACATCAGTCAAAGTTTTAATTCTCTCCATATCAGTAGAAAATGGAACTAGTAGCTCGAAGAAGATCAATCCCAGGGAATAAATATCTACCTTATAATCATAAATACGACTTTGGAATTGTTCCGGACTCATGTAAAGCTGGGTTCCTAAAATTAATATTAATAAAACAAGAATTTAAAATAGTTTTTGTAACTTTGATATTTAACTTACCAACTTCAACAGTATGGCCACGGTAAGAAGGAGAGGAACCCTTTTTAATCAATTCCAAATCGAAAGCATCTTCCATGTCCTTAACTAAACCGAAATCCCCAACTTTTATCTGGCCATCCAAGGAAAAAAAAATGTTGCTAGGCTGAAATAAATAAACATCAGAAATGAATAAGTTAACCATAACAATTAGTTGATGCAATTGAGGTCCTAATATTGGGGACATTCTAAAAGTTAACGAAACTTTAACTACAAATTGATTTCACTAGTAAAGCGGAAGGTGATAGAAATTTAAAAATAATCAAAACAACCACATTATATTTAAGTCTGTCAAAGGTTTTTAAAACATATATTTGGGTCGAGTCAATCAAGTGACAACATAACTTACTAACCTTTAAATCTCTGTGAATGAGGCCACTAAGATGCACATATTCCACGGCATCTAGGATTTGCAGAAAAATATCCAGAGTATACTTATAGTCTCTTTTCTGGTGGCTGCTAAGCCACTCTTTCAAGCTCTCTTTTTGGCATAGTTGCATCTGAATGTACAAATACACTGGCGGATCTTTGGGTTTCACGAAGCTGTTTTGGGATAAATCCCAGGAATGGTGTCGTCTACCAGGTCTGCTCCAATTAATTTTTTTCCTTACATGTTCAGTTAATGAAGGAGTATTAGTCATATCTATACCAGAAGATATGGTGGATTGACTTCCTGTCGTTTTCTTAGTGGTATCCTCAAATGCAATATCCATAGAAGTGGAATTCGAATATTCTGCATTTTCGCCACTTTCTCTTTCAAAAACTATGAAAGAATCATCATCGACATCCTTGTCACTTTCGTCGTCCAAGTCTAATGAGTCTTCAAACCTTTTCATTGGGATGTCTATGCTCACCGAGGCAGACTTGCTCCGTTTCATTTTTTGCAACACGGGGTGACGTGTTGTTACATTTGTGGTCGTTCCATCCGTCAAAATAGATGATTTACTGTAATGAAAAACGTAATTACTATAATAAACACTTAAATATTGAATATTTTAGAATTTTCAACAAATAGAATGACGTCACTCTAGCATTCGTCATTCGCTCTTGGTCGATAATGGGCAGAGCTCAGCTCTAGGTATCCCAATCCAGTAACGGATTTCATGCAGACATATTATAATTGTAAACACCTACATTCCCAAACAACCAAAAAAAAAAACCAAAAATATATTGTTACAATTTATACCCCTTTTTACAGAGATCTGTAATATACCCTCCTTCAATAGAAACCTGCACAAATAAGTAAGTGGATTACTATGAAAAAAAATTACTATGAATCCTGTATACAATAAACATTTTTATAGGTAATGTTTATTACTTCCTTAAACCTTAATTGAAAATTACATTTTTGCTGATTTTAAATAATGAATCCTACAGTTTTGGTATTTAAATCTTGTTTATTATAAGGTTTTCAGTCTTAAAAGATTGTTACATACATACAATAAATATACAGTGCCTAGGTCCTTGTTAAATTAAAAAATTAAAGCTTAATTTTTTTACCGAATAAGGAAGAGTATTTTAAAATTTCGCAGAATAATAACCTGTTTCGTTTCTAGATCTTTGAGTCGAAGAAAATTGACATTAATTTAATCGCAATTCCTTGTGGTATATTCATGGATTTGGCTGTGCGTTACATATTGATGTTCATTTTGTTTAAGATAAAGTAAACACTCGAGGATATAAACACAAGGCAGTTAATATCTTGAGATTAATGAATTGGTCTTTACAATCATCTCTGTATCTAAGATGAGATAGTATGCGAATGCATCTACGTTGTAAGCCAAAAATGTTGGAAGCAGCGTTGCCAGTGGATCAAAAATTAATGTACTGGTATCGAAACAAAAAAGGTACTAATTTTAAGAAAAAAAGTACTGATGTAACTAAAATTAAGTTACAAAGTAAGCCAGTAAAACTTAATACAAAAAAATGTACTGATGCAATGAAAGTAGCACTGACGTACTGATTGTGGTTAAAATGTAAGGATTTCAGTATGAATGACACTGGCAACGCTGGGTGGAAGCATGGGCTGAGTGCCCCCAGTTTAAAATTCCGTACAGTATATTGGCATGAAAAGAATCATAATAAGCCTTGAGTTGGTAGTTAAGGGATACTGTGTTGACAAGATTGCGAAGGAAATAAATATTTTTAGAGAGTTTAGTTGATAATATGTTCTTCCCAGGATAATATTGAGTCTAAGTACACCTAGAAATTTTACGGATGCATCAGTCTGTTCTTCTGAATCCCTGTTTCGCAACGTAAATGTTAATGATTGTGTCTTGTCATCCATTAAGTTTTAATCTATTGGTTAAAAACCATTCGCAAGTATGTTCTTCAGTTTCTGTGACAGTCCGTTTTAGTTCATCAGGAGAGAAATTAGTGTTTAGTGCAATGGTATCATCTGCGAACAGTATAAAATTCGTGTTATCATAAGAATTGGCAAGGTCGGTGATCAGTATCGTAAATAGTATGGGCCCTAACAGAGAACCTTGAGGAACACCATGAGTAATTCTACGTTTTTGGGAAGTGTATAGGTTATAGTTAACATATTGAGATTTATTATTTTGAGATGAACCAATAATAATATGTTGACTTTTTTCCGCATTTAGCTGTAGAGTATTGTCATAAGACCACTGTTTAATAATATTTAAATCCACGTTAATTTCAGAAACAGTTGTTCATTATTAAGTGTAAAACTATTTTTGAGTGAAATGTCATCAGCAAACAGATGTATATCACAAAATTCAACATGTTGCGAATCGGAGATAAAAATGGAAAACAGTAAAGGTCCCAAAATGAAACCTTGCGGTACACCAGCATTAATAGGACGAGAATTTGATACATAAATATTTTCTGGCTAAAGTCTGAACCACTGTGGGTTGATTTCTATTAAATAAGTAACTATGGAACCATTGGAGGTAATTATTTCTGACACCGTAGTAATGCAGCTCATTGAATATAAGGCAGTCACAGTTCAAAATCCTTTTCTATATCCTGACTGAGAAGGGGGTAGGATTTTTAGGGATTCAACAAAATCAGTTAATTGAAAATGAAGAGCTCTGTTCCAGCTATTTTCACCGGGGGACAGGCAATAGACTGATAGGTCGTAAATCAGATAGATTTTCAACAGCATTATTAGTTTTTTTTAAGGATGGGTTTAACAAGTGCAGTTTCAATTTGAGACATTAATAATGCGAGTTATATTCAGGGCATATTCAGAAAATCGAAACGATTTTAATACCTTTGTTATACCAAACTGTGTTCCTTGGGTTGTGTCATATAATTATGAAAACTGACGTCATAAAAACCTAAATTCCGAGCTCTGGCGATGGGACATTCGAAAATAATTTGGATTTGAATGAACAAATACATAATTTAAAAAAAAATGTGTAAATATAATTTACCTAAGCCACTGTTGGTCGTGCTCCTGTTGCCAGCCCATAGGAGGATGTTCAACCCACGAGCAAAAATATCGTACAATATTCTTATGGTCTAATTTTGCCAGTGCTTTAACTTCTCTCATCACCCTGTCCTTTGATGTTTGACTAAAAACCAAAAATTACTATACAACTTTTCACCTATGTTGCAATACATACTCGTTAGGTAAAGTGATCCTTTTAATAGCATAAGAGCACTCATCAATTTTTTGTTTAACTTCAAACACCAGGCCAAATCCACCTTTTCCTAGGCATCTAACTGTATCAAAATCATTTACATAACGTGATGTGAAAACCTCGTTTTCCCTTTCTGATAGTTGCCTTTCCTTGGTAATTTGAGCTTCTATGGGCTTTTCTACGATGATTATTTCTTTTTTCTGGTGATGCAGACTCCAAAAACGAAATAAGAAATGGCACAATACAACGGTGGTCAACATAAGCGTACACTCCTTCCACCAAGAGAACATATAAACATAAAAACCTACTACTTCTTCCATTACTTCTCCTGGGGGTAGAGTTTTGCCAAGACTGTTATTTGCGCCACACAGAAGGGTGTCTTTCTGTTTTATATCGGCTTCCGTGTACAAATAATAACCATTACCTGGAAGACAGTTCTTTTATTAATCCAAGTCGAATTTGTTCAGAACAAATATGTCTGGGTGAGCGTAGATGAAACCACTAATGTAGTTGGAAGGTATCCGATGTGTTAGTGGAATGCATTGGAGGAAAATTGTTCAATGCGTAGATACTTAATCACATCAAAAGTACTAGAAATTACAAATTCCAGCACTATAGTGGATGCACTGCGCTCTGCCACTCAAATTTACAATAACTATGGGGCATCAAATATGCAAATATTTTAAGTATACACAAATACATCTGTCAAAGTTGAATGGTATTTTTCACAAAATAAAAATATGTGTGTGTGCAGTGTTATATTCACCAACCACTGTCTAACAATCTCTACTTATGAAATGCATACCTAATATAATTTTACTATATACAGGGTGTCCAGAAACTCTCCTGACAAACGAAAATTGCAAATTCTAGACGTGATTAAATGTTTTTATAACAGACTTCCTAGTTCGCTTTTGAAACATAGACATCTATCTTAGACTAGTAAAACTGCTACTACTACTACTGTTAAAATACCACACGTATCCAGAATGAAATACACTTCTGCATTAATTCGTAAATATAATAATAATCAAGCTAAAAACGTACTCTTCGCCTGTTCACGGAACTTTTTATATAATTGTTACACATTCTATAGGATACTCTTCGCAGTTTTTTGTAAATAATGTTACTTTTAGACATTTTTAATTTTATAGTACGAATTTAGTTGGTAAAAGACTAGTGTAAAATTAAGTAAAAATAAAAAATCTGTACCATACCCCATTTGGGTTTCGAACCCGGGACCCTTGGATTCCGAGTCAAAAGCGTAAGAACTACTCCACCACTTAACACGTAAAAAAACGTAAATTTTTACATTATAAAAGCTAAAAATATATTTCCACGGTTGTATATTACATGATAAAATGTATATTTGTAAAATATAAAAATATTTAAATTTTAAAATGAAATATCATTTCACCAGATTTCTTACAAAAACATAAAAAACAAAATTTTTTTTTCAAATTTAAATCATTAATAACATTTTTATTTACTGATCGATTTTGTTCAAAAACAATAGGGTTCTTCCTCTAGCCAACACTAACTTACTGTCCAAATTTCAGTACAATCGGATTTTTCTTTCTTGAGTAATCTGGTTACAAGAAACGTGACGAACGGACGGACGGACGGACAGACGGACAGACGGACATTTTGAAAGTTGTTCAGAATTCGTTCATTAACACAATGATATGAAAATTTTTTCTCTACGAGCGATATTTACGATTTTAGAAATGTGCCTATCAAATACAATATACTCTTCGTTTTTGCGAAGAGTATAATAATTCTATGACATCAAATTTCTATTTTGTTAATTTGACATTCCTTCATTTATTATTCTGTTAATTTTCCAAAGAAAACATTTCATTGTTAGTAATCTTTGGACACTTATGCAGAGAAACATCAAAAATTCAAATAGATTTTTCACAAAAATGGTCTCATAGCGATAACAAACAAAAGTAACTTAATGTTAGAAAAAACTCTGAAGTTTTTATAGCCCACATCAAAAATGCAAAAAAAATTAAAAAAATATGATTCAAAATGTCCGCTTGCCTCCCCCAAATAAGACACTTATGATCGCAATAGAAAAATCAGTGACTTTTAGCTTAATAAATGTACCAGGTTTTATCTTTTTAGATAAAAGAATTTTGAAGATTTAAATAAATCTGATGACAAGGTTCTATCTTTAAAAGGCTGTAGCTCCGTTAGGAAGTATTTTTGGATAAGGTGATTTACGTGAAATCGATTTAAAATCTGTCTAGAATATGTAGTCTTCGTTTGTCCGGAGAGTTTGTCATTACATACCGTTTACATATTCTGATAAGTTTAACACAGACAAGGCTGTAGAATCGTCCTCTGTTGTAACTGTGGAGGCAGGTATTGGTTTCCAAGGTATTTTGGAAATACTTGTACTTTCCGTTACTGCTAAATTGTTATTCGTTTTCCCATGTAAGATATTTTGCATGCTAATAGATTCATGGATATATAACTAAAATAAAAATTAGTGGGTTTCCCAATGTGCATTGGTATTTAAACCGACTTACCTGTTTATTATGCATTCCAATATAAATAGACGGTAAATATGGAGCAGATATCAAAATGTTTGGAATGTTTTTAGGAATAAAAAGGTTTACTTCTGACAGGTTGTTTCCACTCCATCTCCACACCCTTACTATCGGAGAGGTAAATGTGTACTGCCAACTGCGCTCTACATTATTTAAGATGGTAGATGCACTAAGTTTCCCCTCTGGCAAGATGGCGGTTAAGTTCCAATCAAATAAATTAGAATGACTGTCGATACAACTTATTCTAGGGAGTTTTATATTATGGAGACCAACACTGAAGTTCCATCTACAAATAAAAGTACATAAACATTGTCCTCCAAATCAGTGTTCTACTTATAGTGTTTTAGAATAGCAATAACAACATTAACAGATCAGACAAAAGGGTCTCGCGGCTTATTGGACTATTCATTCACATGAATGTTGCTTATGACTAGGAATGCTCAATAAAATATATAATAAAGCTCTATCCCCTATATTAGCAGAGTTATGGGGGTAACAACCCTCAACTTTAAAATTAATTTTTTTCAAAACTATTGAAGATAATTAATTGAAATTAATAGGAGACGTTGATATAATAATAATAATAATAATAATAATAATAATAATAATAATAATAATTTATTGATCCCTTTGATCACAATATATGACATAGGACAGGTCAAAGAAATAGTACATGTAAAAATACAAAAATTGTCATAAATATATAGAAACAAGCTAAAAACGTTCACGCCTGTTCACTGAACTTTTTATATAACTGTTACACATTCTATAGGATACTCTTCGCAGTTTTTTGTAAATAATGTTAGTTTTAGACATTTTTAATTTTATAGTACGAACTTAATTGGTAAAATACTCAGTGTAAAATAAAGTAAAAATTAAAAAAACTATGCCATACTCCATTTGGGTTTTGAACCCGGGACCCTTGGATTCCGAGTCAAAAGCGTAAGAATTACACCACCACCTTACACGTAAAAAAATGTAAATTTTTACATTATAAGACACGAGCTAAAATCATATTTTCACGGTTGCATATTACATTATGAAATGTATATTTATAAAATATATAAATATTTAGATATTAAAATGAAATATCATTTCACCAGATTTCTATTCAATTACAAAAACATAAAAATCAAAAAATTTTTTTTTCATATTTAAATCATGAATAACATTTTTATTTACCGATCGATTTTGTTCAAAAACAATAGGGTTCTTCCTCTAGCTAACGCTAATTTACTGTCCAAATTTCAGTACAATCGGATTTTTCTTTCTTGAGTTATCGTGCTTACAAGAAACGTGACGGACGGACGGACGGAGAGACGGACATTTTGAAAGTTGTTCAGAATTCGTTCACTAACACAATGATATGAAAATTTTTTCTCTGCGAGCGATATTTTCGATTTTAGAAATGTGCCGATCAAATACAATATACTCTTCGTTTTTGCGAAGAGTATAATAATATCACAGACACCTATATAATTACATATGTATAAAATATATATAAAATAGGTTTATATTTTACATTGTTTTTTTTTACATTTCTATTAAGTCATTTAATATATGAAAAAAAAAAAATTATTTTTGAGGGTGCTGTTTTTATATCAACCCCTTGAGTGACACCTACCAAAAAAAAACTATATTATTTAACACTAACATAATTATCGTGTGTAAAAATTACTTCAAGGTCAAATTGGGAGAAGATGCTTAAAAATATAAATCTAGGTAATGAACATAGGCACACAAACAAAATTTAAGTGCGAAGACCTAGACCACTTAATTCCTACTCATTTGGAAGCTAATAATCAAAAAAATATGCTACTACTTTTAGCTTGGCTCTCAATTATTTTTTTTGCTTCAGAAGTATTGATTTTATTAGACAATATGGTTAGGCCATTTTAATTAATCCACAGTAATATCTCTTCAGGAAGGGACACTAACGAAAAATGTTTCAGACAAGAGTTGTTCTGTTCAGGGCCCTAATTCTCGAGTGTGAGAGAACGGGAACGTTCACATCACGAAAAGGATCATTCACATCCCTCGCTATTCTCTTGTGCTCTAAAATCGGTATTCTCGAACATATGGGATGTCGATCACTCGAGGAACAGATGATTCAATGTTGCCACATATTTTACTGTAGAATCCACCAATAGAAGCCACGTATTTTTGGCGCTTAAAAGGGAACATTAGTTTCGAAACTAACCTAGTTTTTATAAATGAATGCTGTTTATGCTATCATTTTATTGAAAATAAAATTGTATTATTTAAGTGCTACGAAGAAAAGCGAAAGTATTTAATTTTTAGGGCCGAATATGAAAGGAGACATTACAATGTTTAAAAAGATCTGTGGAAATGCAAGAAAATATTTTGCAGGAAGTTAAAGATGTGAAAGAATATTTATCATAACTATGATAAATATTCATTTATAACAATTTAATTATACTAAAGTACCTTTGGACTAATTCATTATCAATACCTGCCGTTTTCAGATGAAAAGAAGCATAGATTGTTCATATTTATAACCTCAAAATTAAAAACTGTTCTATTTGCCGTTTGTAGGATGTTATTAAAAAAGTGAAACTTTTTCGTATTACTAATTGTTTTCAACGATTTTGTTATTAGCATAACAGTTACTAGTTTATGCATAGTGTTTGTTATTGTAGTGTAAGAGGTTATTTCTTGTTTTTAGGGTGGTTGTGGTCACCACACTAGAGAAATTCGTGCATAGAGTTTTCTATTATACTATACTCAAATTTATCAATGAACTGTAATTGTGATAATTCAGTGTACCTAATTTAAAGTATTTTCATAAATTCTTCCCTTTTTATTACCTATTATGTTTTTATGGTATTTATATATAACTAATAATAAAAGAAAACAGATATTCCATAATAAATCTATTGGGGGGGGGGGGGGAATCATAGTAATAAACGTTTTACAAAAAAAATAAAATCTGCATGAAGCACAAATACACAAATATTGAACATTGTATCATGATAAAAGTTGGTGCGTAGAGAAAAAGCTTTTGACATGGACAAAATTTAGGCTGTGTGCTAGAAATAAAAAGTTGTGTCGCCTAATCAAAAAACATTTAAAATCAAAAAATCTTAAAACAACCAAATGAATTTCTGCTCGATACACATTTGAGAAAATCATTTTAAAAATTGAGTTTTTTCTTTCAATATTTAGGCATGTGATTTTCACAGAAAGTGTGCATCGGGCAATAAAACATCAGCATTTACTACATTATATATATTTAACGCTTTTAATTCTGATCTCTAAATATTTTGATTTTAAATATTTTTGATTTGGTGCCATCACATTATTTTATTCTTTGCATTTTACCCTGTACACGCAACCTAAATTTTGCCCATGTCAAAGTGTTTTTTCAAGAATAAAATTTTCTGACAAATCAGTAATAAGTCAAATCAAGATTGACTCTGTTGTGAGGCCTTTCTTCAACGATTTGTTCTTGATATATCCCAAATTCTACCTGTTCGGCATCAAGCATATTTGCTTTTATACATGTTATGAAGCATGAAGCACACAACAAGCCTTAATTGTTTTTGATGCTCTATTAGGGGTATAGTGTATACCCTATGCTTGAGTAGACACTGAAACCAAAGGCATATATTTCTATTCTAAACAGCAGCTCTTCCTTCGGCTTTATTAAATGAACTTATAGCATTAACTCAGCTAACGATAAAAAAATAATCAATAAACTCTTTTCGTCTAATGATAATTATTGATAACCACATATTTTAAAAAACGAGGTTAAGAACGCACAAAACAGAATCATAGCGCAAACTCCAGCGATATTTTCCTCGGAGAACGCTGCGTTCCCTTGAAAAATAGCTAGAGAAGAGTATTCTCTTACAAACGTGTGATGTGAACGATCACTTTTGCTCCAGAATACGGCTTAATGCTTTGTAAGAGAACTCCGCCCACTTTTCTCATGAGAACGCCGTTCCCCGATTTCGAGAATAGGGACCCAGAGAGGGGCATCTTTTGGGTAGAATAATTTTCCACCTCCCACCCCTGATGAGCTTGGGGTGAGGGTAACTTTTGAATTTTTAATGGCACTCCATTCTACGAAACAAAATTACATGACTTTTGTACCAAACATTTTTTTCTCCCCCCCACCCTGATGAGCGGGGGACGGAGGCGTAACTTTCGACTTTTCAAAAACCTGCAGACAGGGGCATCTTTTGTTTGAAACATTTTTCCTAAAAATGCCCTAGTGCAGAGATGTTCGCCTGCAGGATTTTGAAAAATCGAAAGTTACACCGCCATCCCTGCTGATCAGAGTGGGGGGGGGGAGAAAAAAATGCTGGTACAAAAGTTATGCAACTTTTTTCGCAAAATCAGAATACGTGATCAAAAATGTAGAGTGGCATTAAAAATTCAAAAGTTACCCCCACCCCCCGCTCATCACGGATGGGGAGTGGAAAATTGTTCTGTCCAAAAATCTCCCCCTCTGAATGGAACAACTTTTGTCTGAAACATTTTTCGCTAGTGTCCTTTCCTGAGGAGATATTTCTGTGGATTAATTAAAACGGCCTAACCATATTGTCTAATAAAATCAATATTCTGAAGCAAAAAAAATAATTGAGAGCCAAGCTAAAAGTAGTAGTATATTTTTTTGATTATTGGCTTCCAAATGAGTAGGAATTAAGCATCTTCTCCCAATTTGACCTTGAAGTAATTTTTACACACGATAATTATGTTAGTGTTAAATAATATATATTTTTTTGGTAGGTGTCACTCGAGGGGTTGATATAAAAACCTCAAAACTCTTAAAAATTAAATTATTTTTTTTATATACTAAATGACGTAATAGGAATGTAAAAAAAATGTAAAATATAAAGCTATTTTATATCAACGTCAATAATTTTGAAAAAAATTAATTTTAAAGTTGAGGGTTGTTACCCCCCATAACTCTGCTAATATAGGGGATAGAGGTTTATTATATATTTTATTGAGTATTCCTAGTCATAAGCAACATTCATGTGAATGAATAGCCCAATAAGCCGCTGGGCCCAATTCCATATACTTCACCTTTTAAAAAATTAATTATTTGTTCATTTTCACATATACAGGGTGGTTCATTGGAGATGAACCAGCTGACACAAGATGATAGAGGGCTCATCGATTTTATCCGTGTTATGCAAAATTTGTTAGTTTATGAGTTATTTAGGTATTCGCCTATTTTTAGCTAAACTTGCCCACAAAGAACTATGCCCAGTTTGGGCTATGAGTGAACAGCCGTGAATCATATAGCAATCGATAGGGGATCATCCACTGATCACCCAAATGAAGGTTTTAATTTTGCCTTTCAAGTCCTGTGCTTAGGATCAGTTCAAGTGACGACCATTAGTCGCCATATCGAAATATTACACAAATCAAAGAAAATGACTAAATTTTTGAATACTCGTTTTAACTGTCCTAAGGAGTCCTACGAATATAAGTCCGACATGAGATTTAACTATTTAGCTATTTCAAGTTAAAGATTGTCATTCTTCCTCCTCGTCTGAACCTCAAGAGTAACACAGGACTTATTTACGGGACTGTGCTCATGAAATATTTTAATCACCTTTGATTCTGTGCAATACTAGCAAGGTCCTAAGGCTGTTCGTCAATAGCCCAGATTCCCTAAGAACTGGGTATAGTTCTTTCGTAATTCTTCTCATAACGTACATAGGGTGTCAAATTGAGGTCCTCTATCACCCTACACTGCACAGTGGGAAATTTATGCCTTTTTTTGGACAAAAATCGAGACGCAGCTCATTTCACAATCGGTTGCAGTAATTTTTTTTTAAGTAATCGTCAAGAGCTGTAGTTTACTCTACCATTGCTACAATTTGGAAAAAGTCAATTCTTATTTTTACTTTTGATCATTAATGCAATTATCCCTGCATGGACGGAAAGTGTATTTTTCTCATCGTATTTTATCACATTTTTAAAATGAGTATTTTGATATTTTAAATGTCTAACTTTATGTTTTTGAGGTAGCGAGTTAATATCTGATGTTAAATTGCCGATATTAACAGTTGTCAACTAACTGTCAAATAGCCATAAAGTATTTAAAAACTTAACATCATTGTATAACTTATGTTTTTGAGGTTGCTGAGTTCATATCTGATGTCAAATTGTCGATATCTAGAGTTCATGGGACTGAAATAGCTAAGCCAATAGGAATACACCTTTAGAAGAGGCCCAGGAGGCCAATAATAAAACTTTTAGAAAAGTTCGAGCCCATCATAATAGGATGTATCAGAGGGAGTCAACAAATCAAGACTATTAATTACGTCTGATCCATTAATTAGTGATCTCAGGATTCATGAAAATAGACAGGAATTAACACCAGAGGCCCTCGAGTTGTTATCTCGTTAATGTAGGTAACGCCAGAAAAGAATGTATTAAAAAAATAAAAGATTAAAACACAGGGACCTCAAAAACATAAAGTTAATAAATGATGTTTTTTAATATTTTATGGCTATTTGACAGCTAGTTGACAGCTGCCAACTGCCAATATCGTCAATTTGACATCAAATCAGAACTCAGTATCCTCAAAAACATAAAGCTGTACGATGATGTTGAGATTTTTAATAATATATGGCTATTTGACAGCTGCCAACTGTCAATATTGTCAATTACTTCCACATCCACCACATCCAGTGGAAGTATAGTAACGACAAAAAAATTTTTAAAAATTTTTATTGTTCAAATAGGCTTAGAATGTCATGAAACGTCGAGATTTTAAGTTTGAGCGAAAAAAAAATTTCTGTCTGTCGGTCTGTAACTTTTTTTTGTGCGCACGTTTACTCTGAAACCGTTTAAGATATTGACTTGAAATTTGGTACACGTATGTATTTTAACGTGATCTGGAACTAGATTATATTTTCATCTTGTTCCATCGAAGGGTTGGGGGTAAATTGGGGTAAATTTGGGGTAAATAGGTAAATTAAGCAGGTAAGAGTCCAGAAAATTGGTATTTAGTATATTAAAGAGAAGCTAAAGTCTCAAAAAAATTTTTGGCATTAGCCACCCCCGTTACCACCCCCACCCCATCGTTAAAGGGGATGAAAAAAAATGTGATTTAGTGTGTGTACAAGAACTAGAAACCTCCAAATATTTTTTTACTTCATCCACCCCCACTACCACCCCCTATCACCACCTCCACCCCACTACCGATGTGGGGTATCGTTTTATAGGTTTTTGGGGTAGAGGATTTTAAATATTATATTATTAAAGTTCCATAAGCAATTATTTCCACATACAAAATTTTTTCGTTGTGAGTGACTTGGATAGAAAATCTGGATGTGGAAGTAGTGATTCCTTGGGCAGCGGTTTTTTACATTAAATATGAACTCAGCGACCTCAATAACATAGTTATATAATGATGTTAAGTTTTTAATTCTTTATGACTATTTGACAGCTAGTTGACAGCTGCCAACTATTAATATCGGCAATTTGACATCAGATATTAATTCACGACCTCAAAAACATAAAGTTAGAGATTTAAATGATCAAAATACCCTTTTTAAAGATGTGATAAAATACGATAAGAAAAATAGACTTTCCGTCTTTGCTGGGATAATCGCATTAATGGTCAAAAGTAAAAATAAGAATTAACTTTTTCCAAATTGTAGCATTGGTAGAGTAAACTACAGCTCTTTTGAAATGAGCCCCGTTTCGATTTCTGTCAAAAAAAAGCCATAAATTTTCCACTGTGCGCCGGTTGGTCCGTCCTGAATTAAACACCATGTATACACATATTTTTATACCATTGAAAAAAGGACTAAAAATAGCATACCAAAAAAAAAAAAAATAAAAAAAATAGGTTGCCTTTTAAAAAAATGTTGGTGATCTCAAATCTCAAAAAATACTAGGTATCTGTTTGCTATAAACTAAACATTTTTTAAAGTAGAGCAAAAATCAAAAAAGGAAGTAGTAAGGTAATTAATTTGCTCTTAATCATTTGTTTATAGCAGATACAGAAAAATTGTTAATTTTTTTATTTACGGTAATCCATAAATAGCCGATAGGAACGATTTACAGGTTAATCTTATCAATAATTTTATTATTGTTTACTTTATATTATTAGTCATATACAATTGAAATACGTTTTATGTATTATAGATAATAAATAATATTTATATGTAAAGATTTTTGCCTTTCCACATTTTTGTTTATCGAATTAAAAGTTATGTAAAATGTCAGCATTACAAAAAAATAAAAACAACGATATTGATTACCTCTAATCAAACATTTCTGTGCAGATAAATAAATAGATACACAATATAGATAATTTTTATTGAGGTTATATATAAAGTGTGCTGTCAAAATTTAAGGACGGTAGAATGGACATATGCATAATACAACCCCCTTTAATTAATTCCTGATGGTGTGAATCAACTTCTGTCATATAAAATAAAAATAATATAAGCAAAAGTATCTAAGTGATTATCTAATGTTTACAGAAACACTCAATCACACTGTCTATTGCATACCGAATTCAATCTCCAGCTCCGACATTGGGAATGTTGGTGGGTAATGGATGTTGTTTGCTACTTTCAGACAGCCTAGGTTTTGTATTAGAGGTTCGTCTACTATTTCTGGCGTGTTCATTTTAAAGTTGGATACTACTTTTAAAATAATATATAACTTGTTTTTACCTCTCATTCCCTGTATTTGGTTCCACAGCCCGGATAGTATGTGTTGTTCTCTCAACTAGTAACACATCATCTACCTCTTGACTTTCCTTATTCGAACATTTCAGAGAAGTACACTCGTAAAATAATTTTCCACTTTGAAATCCAACTCCATAAGTTCTAACCTCAATTCCTCCTGAAATATGACAATTATTAATCACCACGTTTACGCGACGAGTTAAGCTAACGTTAAAACTGTTAAGAATGGTTTTAACATTGAAATTCTTGTGTGTAAACGCGCCTTAATATTACTTGGCTTAGTGTTGTCAAGCCTTACTAAATGTGTTAAGTTAACACATCTAACTAAGCAAAACTAAGTTAAGGACTACGTGTAAACGCTTTAGCCGGGTTTAGTGTGTGCTACGGCACATGTCAGGTCTGTCACAACAGAAAACCTAACCTAAAAAAATATACACAGAATACATCTGATTGGTCGATTGTAAACAATTTAAAATCAAATCAGAAATTCAACTAACAACCTTAGCAACGGACTGACATCTGGTGGATAAATCCAAAATAAATCTGAACGTGCATAAACGCTCTTAAAAACTACTACTAACATCGATGTTAGAACTTTTAACATCTTCGCGTAAACGTAGTGAATGTCAAACTATCTAACCTCTGTTCGCATATTACATACGAAGTAAACTGGAGATGGGTACAAGTAAAATTACATTAAATAAAAGTATGTATTTGTAATGATAGAATGATATATCGCGAGAAATATTTTAAATAAAAAAGGTACCTACTATACCATCAGCTTACTGATTTGACGTTACTAAAGAAAAATATACTTTTATTAAATTTAGGTACGGTTTGTCCAAGCAGCAGTCAAATGATGTTTGAAACTCTCTCAAATTGTACTGACTATGCATAGTCAATGGGTCGTTTTACAACTTCATAGGTTTCAAACATATTCTGACTGCCGTTGAATAAATTTATCGTAAAACATTTTGAATAACCTGCTATGACAAGGTCATCAGAGTACCGGAATGATGATTTAAGTAAACTTTCTGCCGTTATAGGGATAGGATCTATGGTTGAGCCATCAAATTTATACAACGTTCCAGTTAACGAAGGAATGATTCGTATCCACTCGCCATTGTTTGTCAACTAAAACAAATTGTTTACTAGTAAATTAACCTGAATTAAAATAAAAATATTTACCTCTAATTTATGTATATTAGAAAGAAGTAAAGGGCCTGGTCCTGTGTTTATTTGCCAAATTAAAGATCCACTGGAATTGAGTGCAGATAAATTTCCATCTAATGTACTTACTAACACCAACCTAAACAACACAATTTAAAAATATTAAAAAACATAAACATACTAACCTCTTACCCTGATCCGTTTTTGTTTGGGCAGTATGGTAAAGATGGAATGTCATTTATTGTATCCGCTTTAGTAAGCAGGCAAGCAGTTTGTAGGAAAAACGCCACTAATATTAATTTAAACATTTTGTTCATGGCAACAATACAACATTTTTAATTTTGCAGGCCGAAAATCGAACCACTACAGCAAAACATTCGACTCAAAGTAACCAATAGACGTCAAATAAGCATGCGCCATCCTCAGGTTCCAGCCTGTTCGAAGATACGTGTCCTTAAATTATTTACTGAAGCAAAATATTTCCAATACTTCTATAAACTGTTATTAGTTGAACTACTACAGAGAGTTTGATGCGTCTTTTAAATTAACATCGGAAATTTGGAAGCAAATGAATATTTTATTTCTTTCAGCGTCGAGGGAAGAAAAAGGATTCGCTCTGTTACGATTTCAATTTATGATATCTGAAAGATGCAACCACATAATCACTAGCTGTTTACAGAGTTGCATACGTTCAAAGTTGGTGCATGTAAATTTTGAGAGAAAGCTGTATGTGGCTGTGTTCTAGTGGGAATCGAGCTTAGTGTTTGAAGCCTAAGTATAGTTAACCGCAGATTTAACAGGCGCTCAAAAAATGTCGGCGCCTTTGACCCATCAAACACTCCGCATCGCAAAGCCAAAGATGTCGACATTTTTTGAGTGCCTGTTAAATCTGCAGTTTTACATTAGCTGACAGACACACGGCTGGAGAGTGTCGTACTCGATGAAAAATTATCTGCTTAATAGGGTCGTTTCCTTCAACAAAATTTACAAAATATTGTTATACGATCAAAAAGTATATTAAATTTACATTGCATATATAATATTAAAAAATGTTCTAATCATCACATGCAAGAACAAATTGGTTTTGAAAATAAAAAGGCGGTAAATGATGACGTATCTGATGATCATTCAATTCTAGAGAATTTTCATGTTTTCATTTATCATGTTGGTGGTGGTGCTCTGTTGATTTGTTGTTTACATTTACATTGTGTTTAATATTTGTTTATAATGGAACCTAATTTTGTGAAAGGTAGTTCAGAGAATTTACCCGTAGTGAATTTTTATATTGTACACGAGTTTTATGTAGAAATTTGAACTATTTAAGTGCCGAATCCCTAAATGTTAAAAATTTGAGGTTAGTATTTCTTTAAAATACAAAGTCTCACATCGATACTAACTTTAATCTACTAGTCCAGTCAAAAAAAAATTGAGGTTTCTGGTTCTTGTACACACACTAAATCACATTTTTTTTCATCCCCTTTAATAATGGGGTGGGGGTGGTCATGGGGGTGGCTAATGCCAAATTTTTTTTTGAGACCTTAGCTTCTCTTGTATATACTAAATACCAATTTTATGAACTCTTATCTGCTTGATTCACCTATTTACCCCAAATTTACCCCAATTTACCCCCCAACCCTTCGACGGAACAAGATGAAAATATAATCTAGTTCTAGATCTCGTTAAAGTTCATATGTGTACCAAATTTCAAGTCAATATCTCAAACGGTTCCAGACAGACAGACCAACAGACAGAAATTTTTTTTCGCTCAAACTTAAAATCTCGACGTTTCATGACATTCTAAGCCTATTTGAACAGTAAAAATTTTTTAAAAAATTTTTGTCGTTACTACTTCCACTGGATGTGGAAGTAAAAATTGTAGCTCACTGTGAATTTAATGCAACAGTGTAGTCAAAACACAAAGATTTATAGAAATTTTAGAAAAAAACATCGCATGTGCCTCTATGCAGTCGGCGCATTGAAAAATTTAGCCTGCAAGTTTTTTTTTATTTTGGGAAATTGACAAAAACTAGATCGTACGAAATTACGAGAAAAGACCAAAATTATTTTTTGTGATTGATTCATATTGATATCTTGAGAGAAACGGAAGATCTGATTTTTTTAAAACTTGAGTTGGGTTGTTGGGGTAGACGATTTCAAATATTATATTATTAAAGTTCCATAAACAGTTTTTTCCACATACCATTTTTTTAGTTGTGAGAGATTTGGATGGAAAATCTGGATGTGGAAGTAGTGATTCTTTCCTTGGGCAGCGCAACGCAAAAAAAAGTGAAAATTTTTATTGTTCAAATAGGCTTAGAATGTCATGAAACGTCGAGACTTTAAATTTGAGCGAAAAAAATTTTCTGTCTGTCTGTCGGTCTGTAACTTTTTTGTGCGCACGTTTACTCTGGAACCGTTTAAGATATTGACTTGAAATTTGGTACACATATGTACTTTAACGAGATCTGGAATTAGATTATATTTTCATCTTATTCCGTCGAAAAAATGGGGTAAATGGGGGTAAATAGGTAAATCAAGCAGGTAAGAGTCCATAAAATTGGTATTTTGTGTATGCAAGAGAAGCTAAGGTTTCAAAACATTTTTTGGCATTAGCCACCCCAATTACCACCCCTACCCCATTATTAAAGGGGATGAAAAAGAAATTGTGATTTAGTGTGTATACAAGAACCAAAAACATCAAAATATTTTTTTACTTCATCCACCCCCCCACTACCAACCCCCTATCACCACCCCCACCCCACTATCGTGCGGGGTATCGTTTTATGGGTTTTTGGGGTAGACGATTTCAAATATTATATTATTAAAGTTCTATAAACAATTATTTCCACTTACAAAATTTTTTTGAAAATCTGGATGTGGAAGTAGTCATTCCTTGGGCAGCGGTTTTTATCTTCTTCAATAACGAAGATATGACTTGTTAATGACATTCTGGGACGCCCTGTACACACCAAAATGTAATTAAAAAAAATATCATTAGTGTCATTATCGCACTTTTATGTGGAAAAACTCATATTCAATAATGAAATAATTTATGTCTAAATCCAATCAAAACCAAGCAATGTACTTGTACTTGTACCGCTGTCAGAAGGCGAGAACATAGAGTAAATTATTTATGACCCCAGTACAATTCACTAGCTCTGCGCCAAACTTTTCGAATGGACGATTTACATGAAATATTGAGAAGCAATCATCCTCTAGGGACTAGTGAAACATAAGGAGGAAAACACCCTAACACCCGGGGACCCTTTCCTAATAATGATTAAAATTAAAAGTGTCAAGCATAGTAGGGCAGTGCTACGACGCGTGCGCTTCGCCGTAAAGCTCGCCGAAGCTTTCAAAGCTATCCGTTCTCCTTTCGATTTACAATGACAATGAACTGTGGCCAGTGGTAAAAATTTAGCATCAGTCCTCATGTCATAGTGTTGATTTTAAAATGAGGAGCAGTAGTTCGGAACTGCTCCTAGACCAACAAGAGGAGCTCCGCAAACGCAAAATTAAGGTATTTATCAACACGAATTACATAGTCCTAGGTCATATATTCTTACATGTTTCATTTACTACCTTAATTTATGCTACAGAAGGGAGTCATTGACGATTTGTGAAAGGGTATGCGCAGAATTGGTTGAAAGTGAAAATGCATTTAGATTATATGCCCTATTGTTACGTTGAAATACTTGCAAATATGTGGTAGATCAATATTTAATAAATTGGCGATTGCAGTTAAATTTCACCTTATACATATCGTGAAATGGTTGTGTTATGGTAAATATATATTAACTCATATTCATTAGTGAATTTTTGGACCACCGATAAAACAAGAAATTTTAATCTATATATGTCTATGTCAAAAGAAACAAAGTACCTTGTTTAAAATTCAAGTGTTACTTTTACAATCCATTTGTAACCGGAAACTTCAATCACATTTTTAAAACAACGATTTTTTATTAATGTTAAACACACTAGTACCAACGTTCATAATTACAACACAGTATTTACATTTGATATTACGGAAAATGTACGAGTCTACGTATGCTATTTTATTCACATTTTCACATACACGTGATTTATTTGTAGATGCCTATATAATTATCAAAAATATGTTTTTGCATTATTTATTTTTAAAGTAAAAAGTACTCTTAGACCCGTTTCAGTAATATTTTCAATTCATTTGGATTATGTACAATTATACAGAGTAGGATAGGTCAGTAGCGCCCTGTTGTGCATAGCTCATATAGTTGAAAGGATATAAGCATTAAACACGAAAGGAAAATTTGGAAAAAGTATATTTTAGATCATACGTTCTGGCTCAAAAAGTGTGACAAGCCAAACTATTTTGTTTAAATGTCATTTTATTACTTTTTGACGGTTGATACATTATAAAACAAAAGAATGATATGATAAGTTTAGCGACATGTTTCTATCAATATATACTCATATTGTTGATCATGAACCACACCAATAAAAAAAAATGATATTTATTTAAGGCAAATGTTTAAAAAACATTCTGTGCGTACATGTGAAATATATATTCAGAGATTTCCTGCAAGAAGTCATCCGACTCGTCATTTTTGCAAGAAATTCGAGAGAAAATTACGGCGAGAGCCACGTGTCCGAAGACAAGAATTCATCCTAAGTGAAGAGCTGGAGACCAACGTACTTGGAACCGTCAACCACAATAAATCATTCTCCCTTAGACAAATAGCGGAAATGCTAGGATTAAACAAAGAAACAGCAAGAAGGATTTTGAAGAAACATAATTACCGTTCGTTCAAGTACAAGAGATTTTTCCATCCTTTTTTCCGATGAATATCGTTCTACAAATAATGCAATGTTCAACCGGCAGAACACGAAGTACTGGGCCTAAGAAAATCAGAGATTAGTGAGACAAGGAAGGTTTCCATAAATGTATTGGAGGGCATTTATGGAACACGAATCATTGCACCAATATATTCTCCTAAGGTACGCTGATAAGTCAAAGGTGTTTCGAATTCTTACGAAATCAATACCACAATACTAATTGTTGTATTTCCAGCAAGGCGGAGCACCGCACCATAACAGCCGCGATGCTATGAATCATTTGAGTGAAACCTATGGCTCACAAGTTATTTCAAACTAGGTTGGCCTGCCAGGTTACCTGATCTAGCCCCAATCATATTTTTCTTTGGGGTTATATCAATGGACAAGTCTACAAATCTCTTATTATGACTTGGAGATCCCTAGGTCAGAATGAGAAGAGCTTCTAATAGCTTAACTTCACAGATATTGAAGAACGTAATGAGTTTTGATTGTGGTGGAGGTCTTATTGAACAATATTTGCAAAATTCCAATGACGTTCACCTGTTCCAGGAATTAAATACTTAGTGTTTTATTATAATTGGGCGATTAGTACTTTTTAATTAAACAAATAATCACAATGGCTTGTTTTCTTATTAACTACCTTTTAGTTCCATCTTTTGTTTCTTAATAGGTATAAGTAGTAAAGTAAACGTAACTATTAAGGTTCAGTAAAAATTATTTTCACACTGTATTTTTTTTAAACTGATGAAACGAAATAGATATCAAATTGATATCAATGAAATCAGAAAAATCTATAATTTATTAAACACTATGAGCTACCACCACCCATTTGAAAATAAGTTTTCGATGAAAAAATTATATGTTCATTATGTTCAACTTTGTTGACTTTGTAAACAGTTATTAAAAAAATGCAAAAAAAAATTTTTCTTTGGACTTACCTCCCATATAACGAATTTTGAGATTCCAAAGCAGTCTAGACGAATATCTTGAAATACAAGGATGAATTAGTGACACCAGATATTAGTAGAACATCTAAAAATTCATAATGTCAAAGTAGACGGTGACCCAATTATACAAAAGCACATTCATTAACGGAACCATTTTGGTCACACAGATAAAAATATATACAGGGTGCGCCACTTAAAACTCCCCAGGCATGTAACTTTCTTATATTTTAAACGACGACCATGTTGGACACATCAAATTGTAGATATTTTTAAGGCATTTAAACATGTGTACAGAGTGATTAAAAAAAATTTTTTTTTGAAAATATTGTTAAGAAAGAAAACTGAATTTCCTTGAATATCTTTTTACCTCACCCTGTGCATGAACTGTGTTAATGTTTTCTTATAAAGGTTTTAATTAACTTCAGTTTATGTTATTACGTCATATTCGAAATTCTTTTTGGTTTTAGAGAAAGAAATTAAAAACACTCTTTCCGATTCCAAACTGATTTTTGTTTAAAATAATTTTGAAAAGAATGTAAATAATAATTTTATGCTTTATTTGTAAACATATCACAAACAATATATATATTTTTTTTCCTCCAATTTTTGGCCTTGGATGGGTTCCATCAGCCAGCTACACAGATAGGGAAACGAGAAGGAACAAACAATATTCAACGTAACAAAACAGCAACAAGAAACAAAAGAATTAAATATTTTTAAAAACAAACTTATATACAGTGTGTCTCACTTTTCACCACTCCACCCCAATATCTCGGCCATTTGTTGACTGATTTAGATCAAATTTGGTATACTTCTTTTGCTCCAGATTGTGATTAAAAAGTTATTAAAAATTTTTTTTTTCGAAACTACGCCTACTATGATCAAAAGAAATTGGCAAAAATTAGAAATTTATATTAGCGATTGAGATAGAGTTTTTGTTTTTACAGAATCTTGTTCGGCATGACCTAAAACCCCTGTATACCACATTTCGTTAAAAAATATTCATTCCTTTACAAAAAAATAATATCTAAGATTTCAATAATAATCACCCTACTATTCGAGTTATTTATTGTCGGATATTTACATAACTTGGTAGTCGTGTAATAAAGACGCTAATTAAGCATTAGGACACATTTTTTATCCAAAACACTATTATGAAATGAATATTTGAAAAATGGTAGCTATTTTTTTTTTAAAATACTTAGAACTCGGCATACCAATATCTTTGTTAACATGGAGTGCTTTGGGATAGATTTGACAATTGCATCGAATGTTAAATTAAACTTAAACATGGCTGTACAACAATTAATTATTGCTGATAAAATTGAAATAATAAGAATTGTCAAATCCATTCCAAAGCACTCCATGTTAACAAAGATATTGGTATGCCGAGTTCTAAGTATTTTAAAAAATAATCACCATTTTTCAAATGTTCATTTCATAATAGTGTTTTGGATAAAAAATATGTCCTAATGCTTAATTAGCGTCATTATTACACGACTACCAAGTTATGTAGATATCCGACAATAAATAACTCGAATAGTAGGGTGATTATTATTGAAATCTTAGATATGATTTTTTTGTAGAGGAATGAATATTTTTTAACGAAATTTGGTATACAGGGGTTTTAGGTCATGCCGAACAAGATTATGTAAAAGCAAAAACCCTATCTCAATCGCTAATATAAATTCCTAATTTTTTCCCATTTCTTTTGATCATAGTAGGCGTATTTAATTTCGAAAAAAAAAAAATTTTTAAATAGATTTTTAATCACAATCTGAAACAAAAGAAGTATACCAAATTTGATCTAAATCGATCAACAAATGGCCGAGATATTGGGGTGTAGTGATGAAAAGTGAGACACACCGTATATTTAAATGTACTAAATAGGAAATTACAAACTTTTTATTTTTTAAATTTTTTTATTTTAATAACATAAATTGAAGCTAATTAAAATCTTTATAAGAAAACATTAACACAGTTCATGTACAGGGTGAGATAAACAAATATTCAAAGAAATTAAGTTTCTTTTCTTAACAATTTTTTCAAACAACCTACCAACTTCAACAGTTATTAATTTATAAATTAGATATTTGAGCATTAGAATCAAATGTAGTGTACATGGAGGAAATTTGTGTACGTAAAATCTTCATTCATATAAAAAACTAGTTTTTTTCGGAAATGTCACATAGACCCTTCATCCACTTGTGTCTTCAATTAGTTTGTAATAAATATATTTCTTTATACAAGCTAGCTTTTTTATTTATTGCCACAGTAATATTTGTTTTATATGAAGAATTTATTTATTTGCGTATATGAAACAAAGGATTCTTGAATTAAAACAATATTTTAATCTCTGCACCTATGAAAAAAGATAAGTATTTTTAAGAAAAACACATATGTCTTGTTCGTTAGGAAATAGCTGCAGCAAAAAAGGCCAAAGTAGCGGCAGGTCGATCATGTCGAGAACAGGCATTATTTTATTCAACAAGTCTGTTGGCAGTAGTTGCAATGTCAGCCGGATCATCGCTTTTGTTTTTGGTGCCACTTTACGTAGACCCTGCCATCTCAACATTAGCTTCAAATTTCGTTACACAGCCCGTAACTTGCATAACTACAAGAAGGGAGGAACTTATGGGACTGGCAAATTGCTCTTGGAGTTCGTGTCGTGAAGGATGCACCAGCGATGCTTACCACTGTACACACATTTACGTCAGTTACAACGACAGCAAGGTGAGGAAATACAATTTATAATTTTTGTGACCATCATCTCTGATGTAACTTGGAAAATCAGCAAGTTCAAAAAAATTCCAAGAAACAAAAAATGTTTAGAAGGCCTCAATACAAACGTCTGAATATTTTCAAATTTTAAAATTACATATTTTTAAAGCGCTACAGTTTCAAAGAAAATGGTAGTTTTTCATGTCTTCCGGAGAAACTCGGCGAAAACGCACTTTACAGAAAACTTGCAAATAAAAAAAAATCTTGTATTTCGATGATACATTCACCTGATTTTTTTCAGATTTTTTTTTCAACGTTTACATTTCCCCTCCGCCACTTTTAGGAATTTTAGAGTGGCCATATCTCGAAAAATATGCCCTTTTCGAAAAATTCACAAGAGTAAAAACATCTTATTTTGGGCCAAAAAAGAAAAATATTTTTCATTTTTGACCTAATTCCACAAGTAACGGAACCCGTTATAAAAGGGATGTTTTCTACCCCTTCCGATCATTTCCTACTCTGATATTCTTTTAAACTTTTTTATTAACGTCATCACAAATATTTCATAAGGTTTCATCAAAATTCATTCATTACCACTCAAATTAGAGATTTTGGTCATTTTAACGCTCCGTTGAGCGAGGACTGTACAGGGTGATTCTTTTAAGGCGGCCATTAGAATATTTCGCATTTGCAGATGAGATAGCCATTTGAGATTTGGTACCCTACCCTAGTCGACCATTACGAGTCCGAAAATAATAATTTCAAAATGGCGGCACTTCCGGAAATACCGGAAGTCGATACCAACTTGCTTATTTTAAATGGAACACCCTATATATTTTCGACTTTTCGAAATGATCATAAAATTCTGAGTCAGGACATGTAGCACACATACCTAAATCGAGCAGTTTTGGAGATGTTTGACATTTTATTAAAAATTTGACAGGTGCAACGGTTTGCAAGAACCGTTATAACTTTCTTCGTGTAGGAGATCCTTATTTGCTCTTTGGTATGTAGAAAGAACACAAGATGAGCTACTCTCTACAAAATAGATTCAAAAACAGTATACCAAGTGTTTTATTTTTCACGTTACATTTTGTCAAATTAAAACTTCAAAAACTTTTTAATCTCAAACAGAACACCCTGTATTTTTTACATCAAATTTTGTTAAATTAAATTTCCTTTTTTCTAGTAGTATGCTTTCTTAGAAATACAGTACTTTATATTTCTCATCCCATATCTTTGTTTCTAACCATTATTGTAAAATCTATTAAAATAAAAAAGATATGGAAAAATTTCTTCATGCGAAAAAAGCTGTGTTGTATTGATGCCTAAAATTTTATTCGCATAAATCATATATTTCCCGAGATATAACGAATTAAAAGCTGATAAGGTTAAAATATCAAAAGTGGCATATTTCTTAATATAATTTAGCATATCTTCAAAAATGTTCAAAGTAAGTTATTCAAATTTCAGTGGTTGGTTTACAAGAGATACATAATGAACTGATATTTTTTCAATTTTGTTTGATTTTTGAGATATTCATGGTTAAAGTGAGAGCTATTCTGTAAACGTCGCATTGTATTAGTCCAGGAGCCCATAACATCGCGGATTTGAAAAATTCTAGTGAAAATTCACTGTAGAAAACCATACGAACAAAATGAGCCCGATATGACGAGATTTTTCTTACCGGAAGTATTTTTAGTTAAATTATCATTAAAAAACAATAATGTTTTACCGTTTTCGTGGAAATTGATTTCAATTAGAGCATTTGTTGGGAAATTTCATGCTCTTTCAGAAAAACCTGGTATGACAACCTCTACTCTGCCGAAAATGTCTCTCATACCTATTTGAAGGAGGTGATAAGTAACAAAGTTTTACCGTTATGGTGTGGAAACATTTTTTTTGTTTGTTTTTTTGCCCTCTTTCAGAATATATTAAAATATTGATAAAAAAAGTGAAAAGATTCAGCTCCACTATAAAATACAGTTCTCTAAATCACAGAAAAAACACAATATTAGTCTCTTGTATTAAAAAATGCAATTATGTAATACGTTCTCTTAATTCTGAAACATTCAACAGTCATCAAGATAGCCGACTGAAGGGACAGGATGGCCTAGACCTTCAAATAGGTTGTAGGGTGACTTTACTGCAATGTACTGCGCATGTAATGTAGCAAAATAGGTAAATTTCAACTTTTGAGGAGCTATAGAGAGAAAGAGTTATGCAGGTTTCAAACTGGACCCCAAATCTCTCTCACTTATTCTCACGGAGATCATGAATACTGTTCTAGCACGCAGGAGCCGAGTTTGCCCACCTTTGTAATGTAGTGTTCCACACTATACTGTGCTGGGTGTAAGAAAAACAGAACAGAAATAGTTTTACAAGAAACATTGGCTCCAAAACGAATTTATTCAATTCACTACTTTTTTTAATTCCGAGAGTCAAAACTAGGCAATAAACCGGTCAGTGGCGTAACAGAAACTGAGTGCCCCCCCTCCCCGCAAACGTTTTCAGGGGCCCCTTCTTTATAACGAGTGGAAAATGATAATTCTTATCTCCATTACTGTTAGGTTCAGGTTTATGAATTTTTGAATTAGTTAATCATGTGATAATTTAATTGGGGTTAAGTAGTAAGGTAGTTTTGAACGGGGGTCTGCCATCAGTCAATGTGGCCCCTCCCGCGGTGCGGGGTCTGCGGAGGTGTTTGTTACGCCACTGAAACCGGTATGACAGGTATTTCTGGCAATTTTTGGGCTGTCATATCATGATATTCTGAAAGAGCGCACAAAAACGAACAAAATAAAAAACAAGTTTCCACGCCATAAAGGCAAAACTTTGTTACCTATCACCCCCTTCAAATAGGTATGACAGACATTTTCAGCAGAGTTGTCACACCAGGTTTTTCTGAAAGAGCATGAAATTTCCTAAAAAATGCTCTAATTGAAATCAGTTTCCGCGAAAACGGTAAAACATTATTATTTTTTAATGATAATTAACTTAATACTGGGCTCATTTTGTTCGCATGGTTTTCTACAGTCAATTTTCACCCGTAATATCCCTACAGCTTAAATTATTTCCGGAAATTTTTTCGAGGTCATGAATATTTTGAAAAATATAATTTTCTTAAAATATTCATGAACGAGGAAAAATTTCTGGATATTAATTTAAGCTCGTGGGATATTCGGTAAGAAAATTTCACACCATTATTTTATGAATATTATGCCAAAATTGAACATTTTTATTACGAATGACAAAAATTCATTCATCATAGTGAGCCATGGAATAAAAACGGGTGGTTAAGTTCCATCACCTGTCATCGAGTCATTGTGTTTGTGCAATTCACTATTTTATTAGATTGTGTTTTTGAAAATGTCCCGTTTCAAGATTTATATATTTAATAAAATACGAAATTTCTTATTGAAATAACATACCATTTTCCAAGTTTAGTTACATGAACTTTTTATAAATAACTTAAAAACATATTATATTTCCGTTTTTTATTAACTTTGGTCTACTAAAATTGGTGGAACATCATTTATTTCTGATAATATTACTTAAATGCGAGCACAGGGAATGTATTAATTCTTGTCGCCGAGACAATAATTAACAACTTCTAGGCGGCCATGGAATAATAAAACCGCTGCCCAAGGAATCACTACTTCCACATCCAGATTCTCTATCCAAGTCACTCACAACGAAAAAACTTTATATGTGAAAATAATTGTTTATGGAACTTTAATAATATAATATTTGAAATCTTCTACCCCAAAAACCCATAAAACGATACCCCACATAGGTAGTGAGGTGGGGATGGTGATAGGGGGATGGATGAAGTAAAAAAATATTTTGAGGCTTCTGGTTCCTGTACATACACTAAATCACAATTTTTTTTCATCCCCTTTAATAAGGGGGTGGGGGTGGTAATGGGGGTGGCTAATGCCAATTTTTTTTTTTTGAGACCTTAGCTTCTCTTGTATATACTAAATACCAATTTCGTGGACTCTTACCTGCTTGATTTACCCATTTACCTCAAATTTACCCCAATTTACACTCCAACCCTTCGACGGAACAAGATGAAAATATAATCTAGTTCTAGATCTCGTTAAAGTACATATGTGTACCAAATTTCAAGTCAATATCTTAAACGGTTCCAGAGTAAACGTGCGCACAAAAAAAAGTTACAGACAGACCGACAGACAGACAGAAATTTTTTTCGCTCAAACTTAAAATCTCGACGTTTCATGACATTTTAAGCCTATCTGGACAATAAAAATTTTTAAAAATTTTTTTGTCGTTACTATACTTCCACTGGACGTGAAAGTAATTAAATAAAATTGTGTCGAAATATTTCATATATTTTATTAAACATAGACATTTACAAAGTTCAGTCTTCAGTCCTATTTATTCTCCATTAAGACGAGAAGAATTCTTGCTAGACTTCCAAGTACACTTAAATTTATTTACTTACATGTGTTAATAAAATTTGTTAGTTTGCCATATATTATTGTGATACCCACAACTTTATTTTTGTAAACAAAAAAATAAATATTAACATATTAATTTATATCCTCGTGAACATCCTCCTTTGCGTCGCCAAATAAATTTAATTCTAAAAGCATTCCAACTCCCGCGTCTCTACTTTGACATTTTAAATTTCAACTTATTAATTTGACAGAATGTAAAAAATTTCCGGAAATTTTTTGGGTTGCCATGGTAACTTAACAAAAAACAGGCCTCTGATTGGTTAAAAAATGTGGTGTGAAATTTTCAATAGAATTTTTCGAATCCGCGATGACGGTACTTCCGATGATCACGCCTATAGATACGCTCTCAGAATATGACAACGAAATGGACTTTCTGAAGGTGGGAAGTCTCTAAAACTAATACATGTTTAAAACCGCTGCCCAAGGAATCACTACTTCCACATCCAGATTTTTTATCCAAGTCACTCACAACGAAAAAATTTCGTATGTGGAAATAATTGTTTGTGGAACTTTAATAATATAATATATGAAATTCTCTATCCCAAAAACCCATAAAACGATACCCCACATCGGTAGCGGGGTGGGGGTGGTGATATGGGGTGGTAATGGGGATGGATGAAGTAAAAAAACATTTTGAAGTTTCTGGCTCTTGTACACACACTACATCACAATTTTTTTTCATCCCCCTTAATAATGGGGTGGGGTTGGTAATGGGGGTGGCTAATGCCGAAATTTGTTTTGAGACCTTACTTTCTCTTGTTTACACTAAATACCAATTTTATGGTATACCTGCTTGATTTACCTATTTTCCCCAAATTTACCCCAATTTACTCCCCAACCCTTCGACGGAACAAGATGAAAATATAATCTACTTCTAGATCTCGTTAAAGTACATATGTGTACTAAATTTCAAGTAAATATCTCAAACGGTTCCAGAGTAAACGTGCGCACAGAAAAAGTTACAGGCAGACAAACATGAATATTTTTTTTCGCTCAAACTTAAAATCTCGACGTTTCGTGATATTCTAAGCCTATTTGAACAATAAAAATTTTTAAAAACTATTTTTTGTCGTTACTATACTTCCACTGGACGTGAAACTAAATAAAAACATTTTCTAATGTTTTTTATCATGTCATAACCCCAGTCAGTCAAAATATTTGCAAGTTCATCATAGTAGTCGTATCTTTTTCGAGGAAATAATGCTCTTTGCAAAAAGCTTTAAATTGTTTCCATATAGAATGTTTAGTGTTTCTCGTTTTAACTAGGACACTTTCATTCATAGCGTCGTTAATATTTTCTTGTGAAACATCACCGAATCGTTTTTTCTCGGTGTACAGAAATGTAAGATGCAAACGTGAAATGTCATATTTTAATAATTTCAATGACTTTTTTAGTTTGACACATGGCTACTACGAAAAAAGTAACATACATTTTTCTCGATTTTTTCCACTTATCGATAGCCGTTTTTCTCACTTTAAACAAATCCTATTGGTCGATTTTAAAAAAAATGTACGTTTTGATTGGTTAATAAAGTAAGGATATATTAATCGATATAAATTACACATAGTCATAACAAATATAATTTCTGCATACGCGGCACAGTGTGCCATTTACGAGTTTTTTAGGTCAAAATTCGACTCTTCCTTTATAATTCAACCAAAATCAATCTATTTGGGCTCAAAATACTAAGCACTTTAATGAACAACTGCAATAATTGCAATCCAGCTTATTTTTGACACATAACACAAACGAATTGGTCAAAGAGCTACGAACTACGACCATTTTTTGATTACTTTTCATTTTTTAGTCATCTATCTGCTTGTGAACGGTTAATTATGCGCGAACTAAATAAGTATCCATGTATGTCACATTCTGTAATTTTTTTTGACACATAGGATTCGAAATTGATATAAATTGATTATAATTTACTTATTTTTTTGTACAATTATTTATAGGAAGGAATTAATAGGGTCAAAAATAAATAGTGAGAAAAATAACGCCTTACACCCCAAAGAGGAAACACGAAGCAGCTACGGACACGTGTTTCGGAATTATTGTTCCTCATCCCCCTTTTTGTTGCTACGCTACGCTGATGAGGAACAATAATTCCGAAACACGTGTCCGTAGCTGCTTCGCGTTTCCTCTTTGGGGTGTAAGGCGTTATTTTCCTCACAATTGTTTATGTTTATTTCTTATTCCTTATAAGTAAATTGTTCTGTTTTATCGTTGGGAAATTATATACACTTTTTAATAAAATCTGCTCATTCACACCGTATAAAAGACATCAAATAAGTGTGCAAATATAGGCATGAAAACCACAACCAAGCAATAAAGCCCTATAATTTCTAAAAAAATCTGAGAGATTGCTCTTCACAAATTGATACTGGCGCATTCGCCATTTTATCGAATATGCTAGTAGCATAAAAATTTGCTAATAATTTTTGCTCATCTTACACTAAACTGTACCCAGTTTGGTGAAACTACAATTGGATCTCTGTTGAGTCATATCCTATTAGTCTAAGCAGTAGGAACAATTCCTGCAACGATCCCTGTTGTGAATGGTGTCGGTCTGCCCGCACTAGGTGGTTGCGATTCAAAGATATAGCCTTTATGGTTGCAAAAAATTAACGATAAATAGGATGGCTAAAAGTGGTATGGTATCGAAGTATGTGGTCTACACATGTGAACTGATTGATTGATGGGTTGGATTTGGATCATGCTTGTTGTCAGCAGCGAAAGCCACATAACATTTTAGGTGTTTGAGTGTTTAAGTCCGTTTAAACACACTCAAATAGAATAAACACCTAAAATGTAAATATTGTAGTGCAATTTAATAATATCAGTTCATTTCTCTGACGATGGTTGAATAAACCGATACGTAAGAAAATTAGTAATTTTATTTCCACATCCAGTGGAAGTATAGTAACGCCAAAAAAATTTTTAAAAATTTTTATTGTTCAAATAGGCTTAGAATGTCATGAAACGTCGATATTTTAAGTTTGAGCGAAAAAAATTTTGTGTCTGTCAGTCTGTCGGTCTGTAACTTTTTTTTTTGTGCGCACGTTTACTCTGGAACCGTTTGAGATATTGACTTGAAATTTGGTACACATATGTACTTTAACGAGATTATATTTTCATCTTGTTCCGTCGAAGGGTTGGGGGGTAAATTGGGGTAAATTTGGGGTAAGTAGGTAAATCAAGCAGGTAAGAGTTCATAAAATTGTCATTTAGTATATACAAGAGAAGCTAAGATCTCAAAAAAACTGGTATTAGCCACCCCCATTACCACCCGCACCCCATGATTAAAGGAGATGAAAAAAAATTGTGATTTAGTGTGTGTACAAGAACCGGAAACCTCAATATATATTTTTTTTCTTTATTCACCCCCACTACCACCCCTTATCACCACCCCCACCCCACTACCGATGTGGGGTATCGTTTTAGGGGTTTTTGGGGTAGAGGATTTCAAATAATATATTATTAAAGTTCCATAAACAATTATTTCCACATACAAAATTGTTTCGTTGTGAGTGACTTGGATAGAAAATCTGGATGTGGAAGTAGTGATTCCTTGGGCAGCGGTTTTTATTATACCGAAAATCCCAGGAAATACATCAAGTTAAATTGATAACAACAATCAAGAAAATAAAAACATCTATACATGTGGATAGAGATGTAAAAATACCATATTTCATTTTTTGGTGTGTAGAACCTTGTCTAATGCCATTTAGAAAATGGTATTTTATTTAAATATTGGCGGGAACATTTGAAAAACAGAAGTAAAGTTAACATTTATTCTAAATTTTCAAATACAAACACAGAAATGTGACAATTTTTAAATAAAAAATTTAGTAGCTTTGTTTTCAGTGGGTTCTATTTGACAGGTAATTTTATACCGGTGGTATTAAAACATTTTATACCATATATACCTGAAATATGTATAATACAGTGGTATTATGCAATTGTATTTTACATCTTTGCATCTCTACATAAGCAGTCATAAATATGCTACAAATCTTGAATTTTCAGGAAGAACCATACAATCAAACTGATGATGCGGTGCTTTTAGTAAATATAAAAGGATGTGGATACCCACCCAGTGTTCTTTGTTCTAACTTCACTGAAACATACGGAGTTGAAGGAACAGAATTTCCATGTTATCATTCTCGTGAAAATCGCACAGTGGTTTTGACACATTACGAAAGGGACGAACAGGTAGCTATAATTATACATTATTTTGCAGTGCCATTTGTTATTACTTTAGCCACATCAGTGGCGCTATGTGTGATGCATTGTGACTGCCGTTGTCATCCTACCACTCACCACAAGAGGGCTAGAAGACCACGAGTTCATGACCTTAGCGATGGGTCCATAAGCATCGGGGTTGATCTACGGCACAATACCAGCTACCATTCTGATTTAGTAGCAATAAGGCCTATGTAATAATGTAACTCATCCCAACGTCGTACCTCACCTGTAATCAAGATTTGCAGAGAATTTTAAAAAGATACCAATGTTTGATATGAATTGATTTTACTTTCAGGGCAGGGTATATTATGTTTTAAATACACTCATCATACGTTGTTGCAAGAAATTATGTTTCACAATTTTCTGATTCATAATTACATAATATACCACATGTGGTTTTCTTTTCACGAGTTATTGATCCACAATATTTAAAGTGGGTCTTTTCTGCTCATTCCCTCCTGCACACCTTGCACCCGATTGAACGTGATCATATTTACTTCTGTTGTGTTGTGCAAGGGCGGATCCAGAAAGGTTACGGGGGGGGGGGGTCACTAACATCTACAAAAAATTTTAGAAATCAGAAAAAAAAATGTTTCACCTCATGGGGGGGGGCAAATGAAAATCCAAATCCGGACAAAAATTGTTTCGTCTCATATGCAGAAATACTATTAGAAATCCAAAAATCCTTGAAAATGTAACGAATACTTTTCTCAGGGGGGGCAATTGTCCCTACTGCCCCCCCCCCCCCTGGATCCGCCCTTGGTGTTGTGCTAAAATAGATCTTTGGAATGGGGTTTGTGAGTTATGTAATTATTTTGGAGGAAATTGTTCATATAATTTAAATTAATATCACAGTGAAACATTAATTTCTTGTAGGAGTGAATAATGTGTATCAAAATTAAATTACCAGGAAAAGCGAGACCTGTGTCTACTACTTAAGATGGGTACAGCTTTTTTATATTTTTTTTGCACAATTTAGGACTGCGAAGGATATTTACGTATTTTTTTTTATATCTCAAAACAGCAAATCTCAAATTTAATGAAAATCGATCGGATATTGTTTTGCTTTCCAATTGGCATTATTTGCTTTACATTCTTATTAAAATACTGAAAAATATTAGTGTTCGATTTAACTTTAAAAAGGCTGTGCGATAGAAAAATTGAAGACACAAGTGGATGAAGGGTCTATGTAACAACAAAGTGATTGATAAATTGATCTCAAACAACCTACCAACTTCAACAGTACATAGATCCTTTATAAATTTATAAATCAGATATTTTTGCATTAGAATCAAATGTAATGTACCTGGGGGAATTTTGTGTACTTATAGCCTTCATTCATATAAAAAAACTCGTTTTTTTCGAAAATGTCACATGGACCCTTCATCCACTTGTGTCTTCAATTAAAAATTATTAGACTGGTGAATGACAATGCATGTCGTACAACACGTAGGCTGTGCCAGAGATTCTTTGAAATTTTAGATGGAACACACTGTATATTTTAATATTCTTGAATTCCTGAAATGATTTTAAATACGATTACAAAGGTTTTCTTAAAATTTAGACTACTTGATTTTCTATGGATGTTTTGAATCTAGTTTTATTCAATTTCGAGGAAATAATTGTATTTTCTGTATTTCTTAATTTTTATTAATCAAAGAACTTATGTACTTGAGTTAATATCAACCCCTTTCTCGATTTGAGGTTTTCAATGGATTTAACGTGACAATTAGTATTTAAATACCTAGCGTCTAAAAGATATTGACATTTGGAGAACTTGATTTAATTACAAATTAGTGATTTCGAACATTTTGGATGGTCGTAGGTACTACACCAATTCGAAAAACCGTATGTTTACATTTTTCTTATATCGTCTTGGTCCATTAGATGGATTTGAGTGCATTCACTGCATTCTGATGCAACAAAAAAAATTATCCTAAAAGTTAAGGAGTCTCATTAAAACAAAAACTGCAGTCGTACTTATAATTGTCTAAGGATCCATAAAAAAATGTAAAATATGCAGGGTGGTCTGTTTAAAATTTTGAAGTTGGAGTCATTCCTGGAGAAACCGGAAGCGATGAAAAGGTGAAATAATAAAAATTGTCCATTTTGGTATACAGGGTGCGTCACTTAAAACTCCCCAGACATGTAACTTTTTTATTTTTGAAGCGATGACCATGTTGGGCACATCAAATTGTAGACATTTTTAAAGCCTTTAAGCAAGCATACAGAATGATTTAAAACAAATTTTTTTGAAAAGATTGTTAAGAAAGGAAACTTAATTTCTTTGAATATTTTTTTACCTCACCTTGTACATGAAATGTGTTAATGTTTTCTTATACGGGTTTTAATTAGCTTCAATTTATGTTATTAAAAAATTTTTCAATTTTCTATTATTTAGTACATTTTAATAAAGTTTGTTTTTAAAAATATTTATTTCTATTGTTTCTTGTTGCTGTTTTGTTACATTGAGGATTGTTTGTAATAATGTCTTTTACAAACAAAGCATAAAATTATTATTTACATTTTTTCAGTTATTAAAAAAAACAGTTTTTAATCGGAAGGGGTGTTTTTAATTCTCTCTCTAAAACCAAAAAGAATTTCGAATATGACGTAATAACATAAATTGAAGATAATTAAAACCTTTATAAGAAAACATTAACGCAGTTCATGAGGTAAAAAAATATTCAAGGAAATTAAGTTTTTTTCTTAACAATTTTTTCAAAAATATTTTTTTAAAATCACTCTGTACACATGTTTAAATGCCTTAAAAATATCTACAATTTGATGTGCCCAACATGGTCGTCGCTTAAAAAATAAGAAAGTTACAAGCCTGGGGAGTTTTAAGAGGCGCACCCTGTATATTTCCCCTGCCAAGTTTGAGTCTTACATTTTGAAAACTCTAGAAACTGTGTCTAATGATTCCGTTGACACCCGGTATTGGTTCACAGAAAATCCGTACTGGGTAATAAATTTCAAAAGACAATATTAGCATTTTAGGGGAAAAATAATAAAAATATTTAGGAGTAGATATCCATCTTAAATAGTAAAAAATGTATGTAAGAAAATTGCATTGTTTGATGTCTCATGTTAGAAAACAGAAAATAGGTGTTTCTTGTGGACAATACAGCATTCTGCTAACGTTGTACTTATAAAGCAGTGGCGGCACGTCAGAGGAGGCAGGGGAGGCTGAGCCTCCTCTAGCAGCATATCCAGGGGTGTTGAGGAAATGTACAAATTGTAATCATACTGCAAGTTAATTGCCTTTTAAATATCAAGCCTCCTCTGCACAGACTGTTGCCTGGGGTAAAAAGCGTGACATGTGTGATGGCTGCCATTTTTTGTCGTTGAGATTTATTTGTGAAGCATTTCATGCAATTAGAAATTTTCTCAGCAGTGGTGCTGAAATGTGGCTATTACTTTTCCCGGCAGGGAGTTTTTTTGCTATCCTTCAAGAGTGAGCTTGTACCGAAAATCTCATTTAAGGAGACCATTATATTCATATCACGAATGTACGGTAGCACCAAAATATGGGACATTTTAATGGTAGCCAAGTCGAATGCAGCTCAACGGTATAGTGTATGTACCACAGTGTACCAATTGCCACAAAATGCCATTGAGGAGGAAATATTTTTGACGTGAGATTGTGCAGTAATAGAAACTCCTTATATGCATATGGAATTATTACATTAGTAAAATGGATAAACTAATTTCTTCCATCTTGCATAGAATCAAAAATGATTTGGTCTTCAGTGATATTGGGTAATAAGAAATGCACAGATGCAGTGGCGTATTTATGTTTTGTGTTTGTGTTTGTTTTTGTTTACAGGGCATATGTCAAGAAGGATCTTCGTGGGCGATAGTTCTTGAAAAACACATCATACAAAATTTCTATAGGCAAATCAATAAAAAGACGGCAAACGTTGTGCATAACTGATATGTTAAAAATACCTAATGGCATTAAAAAAAAAATGAAAATAGTGGGAACAAAAGGCTTAATGAAAATTTCATTCTTAAATATATATTTTTTCTAAAAAACCGTTGTTTAATAGTAAAAGTATTCTAGGATTTTTATCATTTGTCATGTTATCTACCATATATGAAGAAAGATCACCAATATCAGATCTGGATTCGAGTCCCAAACACAGCAAATATAAAGTCGTAGAAAATAGTTGTTGGGTTGTTGTCCACATTTTTTGTTAATAATATAATCTCCTCCTTGTACTTGAATTTTGTACTATCTAATATATGAGATTTGTTTTTATTGCAAATAGTTCTACTGGTCAATCACAAAATATATAAATATCATGCACAAGCACCCAACCCAAGGAAATACGCCACTGCGAAGGTATGGTGCTGAAAGAAATCTAATTTAAATTTTAAATTAGGGTGTATTTATTTAGAATAATCATAATAGTTTCTATCTTTTTAGAATCCTCTAGATCAGAATAAATTAGATAATACAATAATATTGTGTACTTCTTGTAACTATATGCCCTGTGTGCAACTAAATGAGTTACATTTAATAGGAGAAAACTGAATAATTAACCTAATAATATATGCTTTAATAAAGATGTATAATAATTTTAAATAGGTGCAAATTGTACATTTTAATTAGAAATGTATTTTTATAAAAAAAAATGTTATTGTTTTTATCAAATTTAGAGATGTGTTGAATATATGAAATGTTTTTTAGTTATAAATATATATATTATATATATAACTATGCGTGGGAGTTAAAGTAGATGCTATCTACAAGTTCAGGTTAATTTTTGTATTAAATTTTCTATTAAAATATTATTATATAACTAGATATGTATTTATAACCTTTTCCCAGCGACGTGTAGATACAAGGAGGATTATTGCTTCAGTGTACACAGGGAGGAATGGAGTCTATGTACATGGATTCTAAAAAACTTTCTACAAATGCCAAAATATCACACTCGATGGGAGGACTCCCGTATGGGGGGGGAGGCTATTGGGTAATGAGTTTAGGGGCCTGGACCCCGAGGGGCCGCCAGAGATGTTGAAAGGGCCCATGATTTGATGTAGGGTGCCTGCTCGATGGTTTCAAGTTTAAAAAAAAAAATTTTTGTTGAGCGGATGGTAGATATCCGAGATTTTTTTTTGACCGGAGAGCAGAAATCCAAAACAAATTTAAAATATGCTAAGAAAAAATAATAATACAAATTTTTAACATTTCAATACCGGGTTTCTCAAAACGAATGTGTTAGTTTTTATTATTTTGCTATTATTTAACAAAATTTAAATGTTATTTTAATTAAACCAAGTACCTTTATTTTATTTCAATATTTCATTTCTCTCGACTTACACAATTTTTCAGAAATTCAAATTACCCGCCATAAAACTCGCCCAATTTAATCTTAAATTTGACACCTTTTAGGTTTGTAGAGTATTTTGGGCTCTACAGACCTTTTAACTAAGAGTTCGAAATGAATGTACGTCGCTGCAGCACTGGAGCTGTGAAAATTATTAGTGGGAAACGAAAATTTATATGTTAAGTTAAAGTTCTTAAACGGATTCGTCTTGGCGGCGGCTCTCTTAAATCCTAAAGGTTTTATTACGTTTTTAATATAGCCTTATGAAGCCCATGTGATCTTCGCTAAGTGTATTTTCACTTGTGTAAGGAAGGAAATATTTTTCACCGACGCCAGGAGACGAGCTACCCCCCCCCCCCCAACCTGGAAATTTTGCCGAACTTCTTCCCTTAAGAAGAGTAGGGATCTTTTACTTGCCTAACATTTAATAGACAAGGGACCGCCTGCTTTACATCCCCTCCGAAGGATGGTATATCCACTACGTAATCCTCGTCTGAAATTACGTAACTTCCGAGTATACACTGATATACAAGCCTCTAGAAGATGGGACGAAAAAGCTGTATTTCCCAAGATGGGAGCCCATCCAAGTACTAACCGCGCTCGACGTTGCTTCAACGGAATATCGACTGATATTCACATTGAAGTCGCCTCTACGCTCGCCCCGGCATTACCATTACTAGAATATATAGTTTAATGAGAAGACTGCAAATGACAATTAGATTTTATTTAATTGACCGGCCATATTTTCTTGTCATAAAAGTATAAAGTCAATTTTACAATCGTAATTATTAACAATTTTCAATTTTTCTTTTAATATACAATCTCAAGAACCGACTGAAAATGACCCCAGGAAACGACAAGTAGCTCTTTTTTCTTATTTGCTGATTAACGCGTCTATGCAAATTTTGTCTAATTTTTTATGGATATTAAGTAATCATCATTATTTCGGGAGCGCGCTTGTTTTTTGGGCCTATTTTATGTAATTTTAAAGATATACTGTCATTGGTTTGAAATTTTTTGTCATAACTGGTGTCTTTTTGGCTTTTTCAAATCGGTCTTATACCGGGTTCCACAGGCTAGTAGCTCCCTCCTATATTTCCTTTATTCCTTAACTTATCCATTTGAAATTTGGGGTGCATAAACTACCTGGAAAAATTGATTTTTGGACATAAAACGGTTTGAGGCCATTTCCGGTTTACCCGGAAATGACCGTAACTTCCGATTTTTAATAGGAACACCCTGTATATTTTTACATATTTGGATTCAAGACAACATTCTGAGTATACCATGAGATTTTCGCGAATTTTTGAGTCGATGTTCAGTTTTTTAAAGCATTTTAAAACATTCGTCTAGAGTGCATTGGAACACCAAAATTTGTTCCACTGCTGGTAAAGTCCAAGGGAAAAATATATTTTTCGTTTAAATTCATTAATAACTATTTACGAAGCCTCCAAAACATTGAACAAACCACTTTTTTATCGAAAACTTTTTTTTTCAAATGGGAAGGTGGTGGCTCATACTGTTCAATAAATTATAGATTTTTTTTTTCTGAATTCATTGATATCCATTTCAAATCTATGCTGTTTGTTTTTCTATTTTATCGAATTTATTTAAAAATAAAAAATCACTTTAAATATAATTTTTCTTGAACTTTAACGTAGTTGCCTTTGCAAAAATCATATGTCAAATAATGAAATATGACTGCATTTTTGTGAATAATAGCCTTTTGGTTCTCTCTTTTGCTTTTTAATAGGTATGAGTACTAGTGCAAACTATAAGACTCAATAAAAATTAGTTTGAAAGTGATTTTTTATTTTTAAATAAATTTAATAAAATAGAAAAAGAGATAGCATAAATTTGAAATGGATATCAATGAATTCAGAAAAAAATCTATAATTTATTGAACAGTATGATCCACCACCTTCCCAGTTGAAAAAAAAAGTTTTCGATAAAAATTTTGAAGGCTTCGTAAATGTTATTAATGAAATTAAACGAATTTTTCCCTTGGACTTTACCCGCCGCAGGTATATTATACCCGCTCATGGTATACTCAGAATGTTGTCTTGAATCCAAGTATGTAAAAATATACAGGATGTTCCATTTAAAAATCGAAAGTTGCGGTCATTTCCGGGTAAACCGGAAATGGTTTCATACCGTTTTTTACGTCCAAAAATCCATTTTTACAGGTAGTTCGTGCACCCCAAATTTCAAATGGATAAGTGAAAAAATAAAGGAAATATAGCCTGTGGCAACCGGTATAAAGAGATAAGGTATATACTGTGTACCACTCTATTTTTATAAGTTTCAACTTCGTTTTATCTTCGTATTGGTTCAGTGTTTGCTTTAATCAGTTTAGAAATAATAAATGTAATATTAAAATTATTCGGATTCCTTCATGGGCATTTTATAGCTTTTCACTCCTGATATCGACTTATAAGGGTTTTAAAAAACAGTTTCAAGGTGGCCTTCTATGTGTTTTCTAGAAATGCAGGAAGATCATAAAAAAAGTCCATAAAACAGCTTTTGAAAAAGGTTTTAAAAAGGCCCAGACAAGGTTTTCAAGAGTGGCACTATGTCACTCTAAGGAGTTTTATAAGAGTATTTAAAAAAAGTCTTAACAACCTTCATAGGAGAGGGCCCTTTTAGTCTAGAAGCTGCTTTATGACAGTGTTAAAAATGGTGCTACAGCAAAATGAATTTTTCAAGGCATTTTATAAATAGTTTTATAGCACCCTTATGCATATTTAAAAAACCAAAATTGTTTATTGGGAAATTACTGAGATCGCTTTGTCACACTGTATCGTGTACTGGGTTCAATTCCCATCTCCGAGACTAGCAATGTCGGTACGTTAATGGATACTTTCTGGGCTATTTCAAACGTGCAACCCTCTTCCGAACAGCCATGGCTTTGGTTTTGCAGTTATCTACTATGTGTGCTGTGTTTATGTTTGTTCATGCGCATACTCACGTTATCCACAAACACATGACGAATATTTCTTCCCAAGGAAAAATTTAAGTCATTTGGACTTGAGGAGGTTTTAAGAAAGGTTTGACAAGGTTAGAAAATAGTCTTGTGCTTTATTGATGTTGTAGTTAAGGCCTTTTAGGCTTCAAGTATACTTGCTCTTATATGGTAAGTTTTAAAGCATTCTGTAAGACCTAATTATAATGCTAATTTGCTTCTGGGATAATATATATTTGTAATGGGTTTATCATACCTACATAAAACTCTCCATAAAGCTAATTAGTTTTACTAAAGTCTTAAATTCCAGTTAGATTTAAAGAGGATTTAAATTATTCTTTATAGTTTTAACATATTTGCATTAAATGCATTTTAAATCCTTTTTAAAACTAGACATTTTCAATGCCTATTAGTACTTATTAAACGCCATTACAAAAACTAAACTCTTAAAACGTCCTTGACAAATGCTGTGATGAAACCGTTATGAAGAAAAAAAGGCCTCTATAAATCTAAAAGGCAAATTTTAATTCTATAAAACACTTTCTAAACCCTCAATAAAACGTTTATTATAAAAACAATAAACAATATGTCTGCCTGAAGTGTCGTTGATGCATGTGTGTGTGTTAATTAAAAGCATTTCACACTGTCAAATTATTTTGGGGATAAGTTTTAAGTTTTTTTGTATCAAATGTCAATGCGGTTCGTCTTGGAGGCGATTCTTTTAAATCCCAAATGTTTTATTACAGCTTTTATCAAGTCCATGTGATTTTCGCCAAGTGCATTTACATTATGTAAGGAAGGGATTATTTGTGATAGTATACAAAAAGACTAAAAGGACTTCATTTAGAGTAAATGTTATTCTAGGTCATTACCATTATTAGAATATATAGTTTAATGAGAGGACTGTAAAATGACAATTAGGTTTTTTAGGTGGCCGGCCATGTTTTTCTTACATAAAAATATTCAAGGTCACAATTATAATTATTAATAATTATCACTTTTTCTTTAGAAAATTAAGGTAGAATTACAGGAAAGGACTGAAAATTACCGTGGGAACCGAGAAGCAGCCTACTTTTTTAAATTTGCTGATTACGCGTCTATGCATTACTATTTCTGAAGCGCCCTTGTTTTTTGAGCCTTTCTTTTGTAGGTTTAACGATAAACGGTTTTAATTTTTTTTTCATACCTGATGTCTTTTTATTACCTTTTATATTGGTTTTAGAGAAGTTATAGTGCCACTCTAAGCTTTATAAATTTCAAATTCCATTTTATCTTTAATTAAGTCTGATGGTGTGTTTGCTTAAATCTGTTTAGAAAAAATAAATGCAATAATAAAATTACTTGGATTCCTTCATGGACATTCTTATAGCTTTTCAGTTCTAATATGGACTTATAAGAGTTTTAAAAACCAGTTTTAAGGTAGTCTTCTAGGTGTTTTCTAGAAATGCAGGAAGCTAATAAAAAAGCTTCCGACAGCTTTAAAATAGGTTTTAAAACGGCCCGTACAAGGTTTTCAAGAGCCTCACTAAGGAGTTTTATAATGGAATTTAAAAAAGCTTTAACAACCTTCATAAGGGTCGCTGTATGATGGTATTAAGGATATTATTACAACAAAATAGATTTTTCAAGGTATTTTATGAATAGTTTTATAGCATCCTTGTATATATTTAAGAAACCAAAATTATTCCTTGGGTTATCACTGTTTTAAAACATTATAGTCTGGCCAAAGGGAAACCAAATCCTTTTATGTGCTTTAGACCCATACCATTTCCTAAATTCTCTAACAAGAGTCGATTAAATAAACTTAACAGATATAGAATTTTATTGAAGGTTTGATTAACATCTTGATGAGGCAGTCGTGAACCAATATATAGGGTGCGCCACTTAAAATTCCCAAGGCTTGTAACTTTCTTATTTTTTAAGCGACGACAATGTTGGACACATCAAATTGTAGATATTTTTAAGGCATTTAAACATGTGTACAAAGTGATTTTTAAAAAATTTTTGAAAAAATTGTTAAGAAAGAAAATTTAATTTCCTTGAATATTTTTTTACCTCATCCTGTACATGAAGTGCGTTAATGTTTTCTTATAAAGGTTTTAATTAGCTTCAATTTATGTTATTACGTCATATTCGAAATTCTTTTTGGTTTTAGTGAAAGAAATTAAAAACACTCCAGATTCGAAAACTGATTTTTTTAAATAACTGAAAAAATGTAAATAATAATTTTATGCTTTATTTGTAAAAGACATATCACAAACAATACTCAAAACAGCAACAAGAAACAAAAGAAATAAATATTTTTAAAAACAAACTTTATTAAAATGTACTAAATAATAGAAAATTGCAAAATTTTTATTTTTAAATTTTTTTTTAGTTAATTAAAACCTTTATAAGAAAACAGTAACACATTTCATGTGAGGTAAAAAAATATTCAAAGAAATTGAGTTTCCTTTCTTACAATTTTTTCAATTTTTAAATCACTCTGTATGCATGTTTAAAGGCTTTAAAAATGTCTACAATTTGATGTGCCCAACATAGTCATCGCTTCAAAAATAAAAAAGTTACAAATCTGGGGAGTTTTAAGTGGCGCACCCTGTAGACTAAAAGATAATTTAGTTTTGATGTAAATTCTTAAATACCTTTTTAAAACTTTCTTGAAGACTATATTTAAGTGCATTCGACATTTAATAAAACTGGCATAAATCACTGGTTTATTAGGTGGCCATTATAAAACACTAATAAAACCTAAATAAATCTAAAAGTTAGTTAAATTGTTACTTTGGTTATATTTTCCTTTTACTTGGGGTAGATATTGATATAGTTGTTTGAGGACAGAAATAGATCATTTCAAACCCAACAGACTGTTCTGGAGCAGGCTGGAACTTTTGGTATAAACACAAACACAGACATAATATGGAGAAGATAAAAACTGAAGTTTTTATTTATTGTGGAAACTGCTTTGTAGTCTTCAGACTGTACTTACCATGCTTTTTGAGGAATTTTGATGATGATGGGGATTGATTTAAATAAATACACCAATTTAATAAAATAATATATATTTTACGAACATTAAACAGTTATTTTTAGGCTTAGCAAAATTAAGTTTCTAATATATAAATTATTATAAGTGACCAACAAATTGAGAAGGTAATATTTTTGTCTTATTTGAGATAAAAAATAATATACAATAATAAGTTGACAATACTGGCCTGTATTAAGTGGTTTAATTAATTTTCAACATTACACTAATACAAAATATTCGATATAGGTATATATATGTATAATTGTGACTAGCATAACATGTGACAAGTAGTTTTTGCACCCACGACAATATTTTTATATTTTTTACATCCCGTTGACTGATTAAATTTAAATATACAGTGTGTTCAGGGTATTCGTCGGCTCAAAATTGACATTTATTTTGACCCGAGAATATTATTTTACAGCGAAGTTTGATAAAGAATACCCTGTATATTAAAAACATATTTAGTAATAATTTATATACTGCGTATTAAAAATAGTTCACTATTTTTAAGCTCCCTGCGCTAATTATAAACCATATACTAAGTAACTTAATTTGTCACTGGTAACAAGTAGTTTTTAGATACATTGTGCAGGTAGGTACATGATTTTTTTATTATATGTTAGTATATGGTTTTCTTAAAACTAATGTGTATGTTTAGTCTGGAACGGGTTGCCGGAAAAGCATTTACAATACTGTAACTGAACTTTAGTAAACTATTTTTATCATTTTACCCAGCAACGTATTTTTGGCGGAATTACTTTTATAAAATAATGAAAAAACGAGCAGTTCCGCCACTTGTTAAATTATATTATATTTACATTAACAATTTTATTATAAAAAATATATTTGTCTATATTCTCTTTGATTATATAAAATAGATAACAATAATTAAAAATATACATCTTTGGCATTTATACCTTACTTTCTGGACCTACTGTGTTTTGGTAAAAGGAGTTTTGTATGTTCGCGAGGAACAGCGCGCACAAATGCCCGAAGTGTTTCTGATACCATTCTGGAGTTCTTCCCCTGGAACAAAAGATACATACATTAAATTATAATCAGTTTTGGTGACGGTGTGCCCCTAACAGACAACCGCGACAGATCAGTGTCAGACGTGCTGTACAGGGTGGGTTCATAGTGCGTCGGACTTCGATAGCTAGAAATTAAAAAAAAAAATACAAATAAACTAGATGGAAAAGTCTATATATAACCGGAAATTATTTTCGGATATACTGGGCGAGCCAAGACGAAAATACATGATCAAGTGCCTTTTTTTAAATGGAATGTTATGTATATCAGTACATTTTTGAAGCCTCTTTATAGACTTCTATATTATTATTGACTATCTCCCAACCACCTGGATGTATTGAATTTTTTTGTTGAAATAATGCCATCTGCAGATGCATATTGAAAAAAAATCATCAAAGTCACAATTACGGGTTTTAAGAAAAACTTATATGAATGCTAGTTACGATGCATCTAATTAATGTTTTTGAATCATTTTTGCTTCCTAAAAATGTACAGGGTGGTCAAAAATTATTTTTCAATTAAGAACTTTTTAAATTGAACTTTCTCAATTTTTTCAGATGGAACACCTTGTATATTTTTTTACCGATGTAATCTAGAAATGAAAAACGAATATTTTTTGTAAGTATTATTTATTTCAACAAAAAAAATCATTATATCCAAGTGGTTGGGAGATAATCAATAATAATGTAGGAATGAATAGAGCCTAGAAAGAGACTGCAAAAAATGTACTGATATACGTAGCATTCCATTTAAAAAAGGCATTTGATTCTGTAATTTCGTCTTGGTTCGCCCTGTATATTCTAAAATAATTTCCGGTTTTAGACTTTTTTATCTAGTTTACTTGCATTTTTTCTTTAATTTCTAGCTATCGTAGAACTCAAGATATCGAACTCCGACGGACTATTGCAACACCCTGTATTAAAAAAATGTTAATAGCGATATTTCTGTTATTGGAGAAGACAAAGAGATAAATAAAGGAGCTTATGGACCTTTTAAAATGCCTCTTGCAGCCCTTAGGAACCCACCCCCAACTACTGTTTCTCAAATTGCACTCTAGAGGAGCGAAAAAGAGGTAAAATTATGTCGTTTTTTTTTTATGAGCTTAGAACAAGATCAGACACAGTGGATATTACCAAAAACATCATTTTACACATAAAAACACAAAATACGACATTTTTAGTGGTCACAGATATTCTTATTTAAAAAAAAGTGTAAAATTTAATTTTTTTTTAAATCATTTTTTTTTGTACATCCATTGCCATATCTCAAAAATGAATTGAGCTATCGGTGTGAACTTTTTTTTTGTTATAAAACACACACTTAAGCGCTTCTATCTATTCATAGGATTGCTAATAAAAAAAAATGTGAACATGCCAAAAACGTAGATGACCCTGAAAGTTTAGAGAATACGCCATCAAATTTTCACTAAGCGAGGAACTTTTCTGTTTTTGAAAATTTTGTGTAACATGCTGTGAAGAAAATGAAATCAATAGACTAAAAAAGTTTTTAGAAAAAAAATATTTTCATTATTAGCAATAGTTTGCTAGTGACAAATTTTTTAGTATGGAGGAATTGTCGAAGCGTACGTGCGCCGTACTTACGAATAATAATGATTATGTATTGTGTGTAACGGAACTTTTCATTATTACTTTTTTATGTTTAGGACTGTTTTATCACGTTTTAGGATCTGAAAGGATAACTTATTTTTTCCAGTGACACATTAAGGACTAAGGTTGAAGGCAAAAAAGAATTAAAAATCTTAAAATGGAGTATGCATTGCATTGGGATCTCGGAAACGGTGAAAAATAATATTATAGTAAAATGGAAAAAATCCCATAAACAGAAGTTTAGGAAAAGTAATAATTTTGGAGTGTTTTGATAAAAAGTAAACTATCAAGTTTTCCTTTTTTTGCGTTATTATTGGAGTTAAATAAAAAAGACAGTTTCTTAAAGCATGTGGCAATCTTAATGTTTGTATCCGACATTTCCTGTGTCAGAGTCCCTATCCGAAACTCCCATGCATTGCATTTTTACCCTAGATCCACACAATAACACAGGTCGACAAAAAAAAATTCTGCTCCAAGGACTAAACCTATCATGCCTTGAGTATTTTTGTGTGCTGAATCCGAATTTTCCACTTAGATTTCGAGCAAACGTCAAAAATTGTAAAAAAATCGTATTTTGACGATAAAAACCGGGATTTACTCGAAATGTACGCGGTAAAAAAAATTTAAATTGAAAATTCGGATTCAGTACACAAAAATACATAGGGAATGATAGGTTTAGTCCTTGGAACAGAACTTTTTTTCTTGTAGATCTGTGCACATGTGCACTTTGTACACAGGTCTACAAAAAAAGAAATTCTGTTCCAATGACTAAATCTATCATTCCTTATGTATTTTTGTATGCTGAACCCGAATTTTCAATTTAAAAAAATATTTACCGTGTAGATTTCGAGTAAATTCCGGTTTTTATCATCAAAATACGGTTTTTTGACAATAAAAACCGGGATTTACTCGAAATCTACGCGGTAGAAAATTTTTTTAATTGAAAATTCGGATTCAGCACACAAAAATACTTAAGGCATGATACGTTTAGTCCTTGGAGCAGAATTTTTTTTTTTGTAGACCTGTGAATTGAGTAAACGTGTTATTTTCGCCTAAATTAGGTAACAAAAAAGAAAAAAATATCCTAAATTAAGTCTTTTTTAATTCCATGGCTTGTGCACAAGTTTATCATTTTCCTCTATTACTACGCCACATAAAATTCATTCCATTTTGCAATGAAACTTAGATTGCTTTTTTATCTTAAATATTTTTTAAGCAAATAATCCGCGCACAATTCGCACAATGACCATACGTTCTACAATATAATATAAGCGGTAATAAGAGAAAGAACATCGTTACACATTTTACTTCCACATCCAGTGGAAATATAGTATGGACAAAAATTATTTTGAAAATTTTTATTATAGGCTTAGAATGTCATGAAACGTCGAGATTTTAAGTTTGAGAGAAAAAAAATTCTGTCTGTCTGTCGGTCTGTCTGTAACTTTTTTTTTGTGCACGATTACTCTGGAACCGTTTAAGATATTGACTTGAAATTTGGTACACGTACCATGTATTTTAACATGATCTGGAACTAAATTATTCCGTTAAAGGGTTCGGGGTAAATGGAGGTAAATAAGCAAATCAAGCAAGAGTCCATAAAACTGGTATTTAGTATATATAAGAGAAGCTAAGCTTTCAAAATTTTTTTTGGCATTAACCACCTCCATTACCAACTCCCACCCCATTATTCAAGGGGGCGAAAAAAATAAAATTGTCATTTAGTGTGTGTATAAGAACCAAAGGCCTCAAATTTTTTTTTACTTTATCCACCACTACTACCACCCCTCTTCCACCACCCTCAGCCCCAATACCGATGTGGCATATCGTTTTATAGGTTTTTGGGATAGACGATTTCAAATATTATATTATTAAAGTTCCATAAAAAATTATTTCCACATTCAAATTTTTTCCGTTCTGAGAGACTTGGATAGAAGATCTGCATGTGTAAGTAATGATTCCTTGGGCAGCGGTTTTGTAATTTGACCTTCGACGAAAACGAATAACGTTGATAGTACACCGCCCTGAGACTAGTTAGTTTTACTGGACGTGGGCGTATTAATACTCAATTTCTGCAATTCGCGCGCTCTAAAAAAAATCACTGTACCTAAATTATAAAAGACACAATAAAAATTATGCTATCAAAAACTTTTTTGGTCTTTTGGCTTTATTTCCTTCGCAGCATGTTATACAAAATTTCCAAAACAAAAAAGTTTGTAGCTTAGTGAAAATTTGACTGCGTATTTTCTGAACTTTCAAGATTATCTAAGTTTTTAACAAGCTTAAAAATGTTTTAATTAAGAATAGTATACACAGATAGAAGCTCTTAAGTGTGTGTTTTATAACAAAAAAAAGTTCATGTGGATAGCTCCATTCGTTTTTGAGTTATGGCATTAGATGTTCAAAAAAACATGATTAAAAAAAAAAAAAATTCACACCTTTTTAAAAATAACAATGTCCGTGGCCACTAAAAAATGTCGTATTTCATGATTTCTAATGAACATCGACCTACTTAACGAAATGATATATATCTCAGTTTGTTCTAAGATTAAAAAAAAAACTCGAGAAGGGAGCGACTTTTTTACTCCACTACTCCCTAAAATTTTACATTACAATTTCATTCTCACTTCATTGTGAATACTATGAAAGACCATTTTAAACATTTTAAGTATGGCCTCCCCGTAACAATCACACCGGCTATTCTTGTGGCTAAATTAAAATTTTTTGAATATTTTGCAATACGTATTATTTATATAATTACTAGCAAGATGCTCATACTTCACTACGAGAATCGTTAAAAATCATTGATTCACATTTAGGACGTCATATTGGAACCGCCATTCTGAATTTTGTAAAGTTTGTCTGTTTTCGGACAGTCCATAAACGAGGTATACCTTATAAGGCATACCCCCTATGGCGGTCAATCTATACCTAAGGGTTGTAAGAAGTAGTAAAGTTTCGAGCGGTTGTTATCGTAAAAATCACTTACATTGTATCGACTCTTGACAAGTGCAGCAACCTAGATTTTCCAGATCCACAGGGTTCTATTAAATATCGAGATGCCAGAACTACTCCTCTTGCCGTGTTGGGAACTGGAACGACATCTGGATGTTCCACGGAAGTCTCTACTATCAAGCAGGCATCTTTTGGAAGGTCATTCTTCCACGTACGCACTATACAGTATTCTTCGTTGGGTAATGGGCTTATGTTTTTCCTTACGTACTGGAAAACTTCTGATCTCTTGTCCAACTGGCAAACTATTTTGGCAGAATGTAAGTCGGGGTCCCATATGTGCCTCTCTCTCAATATTCTATGTAGCACTTCGGAAGGTGGTGCCTCTATTTCTGCTGAAACCTTCCACAGACGAAGAGGCAGACCGTCTGCAACTTTTTTATACGAAATTTCGACTTTTGCATTGTGTGGCGGTACTGGGAGCCAACCACGACCCTTTTCTCTAGCTTCTTTTAGGAGATTTGACTGACATTCGTTTAAGTACTCTCGCCAACCGCCTATTTCTCTACCGAGGTCTGTTAATAATTTGGCCTTTGTATCCTTTATTTCAGTAGATTTACACTGATTTAAGAATTCTTGAGGTATCTGTAAAGCATTTAAAAAACGATGATCTAGTCCTAATAGTTTTCAAACTACATCATTTCAAAAAACCCCTTATCTATAAAAAATTAAGTTTACTCATCTTTTGATCACACATTATTTTGTTTTAATACTTTTCTGTATTTGTGAATTATAATTAAAAAAATATTATTATTATTATTATTATTATTATTATTATTATTATTATTATTATTATTATTATTATTATTATTATTATATTCTTTTTATTTCTAATGATCTCAAAATTATTTTTTTATTAAAAAAAAAATTAGGGTAAAATTCTGACAGAAAAGGGGGCTTCATTACTATGTAGACTGGTGTCCCATGCAGCAGACTGAGGTCACTTTGACGTCATTTTTAGGTGATATTGGTCGACGACATCAGGTGACGAATAAATGACGTCTCAGTAACGTCATATTGTGACGAAACTATGACGTCCTGTTGAGACGTCGAGGTAACGTATTGGTGACGTCATTTTTTCATTTTAGACGAGTTTATGCATTACCACATAGTTTGTTGTAGCAGTTATTTTTAGATGGCGCAACATATAAACCACTGACAATAATCAGACACTCTTTATCTTATGCTCTAATGAATTTATAGAAAATAAATAATATAAATTGCAATGTTCAAAAACATTCAGGAAACGTTGATTTGGATGGATCTTATAACGGTCAGGTTAAAGATCATTGTTCTCTGGCTGGGCTGAGATAGCATAAAAACCAGTGGGTGCTTAACTTAGTAATTGTCCATTCATCTACATCGTACATGACGGCACATCCTGTAACCCATCATACATCGGAAAATGGAGACCTCCTAGAGCCATTAATATTCACATGCAATTTTGCGCCAAATTGGTTTGTTATGTTTCTCAAATGTACATTTATTTCAGTGAATCAAAGATATCTTACATATAGTCCGATGAACGTCTCTAACTGGACGTCACGATATGACGTCACAAAATGACGTCGGTGGGCTGTGATAAAATAACGTCATTTTACGTCATCGTTACGTCATTCCAAAATGACGTCTCGTGGCCAAAAAATTACGTCAAAATGACGTCAGTCTGCTGCCTGTGGATCTAAATTTACAATAAGAATTTTATATTTTAAGGCGGTCAGAGATATTGCAGAAAAACTGATATTTATTATCACCTTTGAAGAAGTATAACTCCCATATTGTACATTTTCGGAAATAACTTTATATAAAATAGTACCTTCGTTTTTGGATATACTATCAGTTATAGAAATATTGGGAGACAATTTAGGACCACCATGTATATATAGTAGTGTATGGCTGTTATGGTATTGTAGCAGTATAATTTAAAAGAAAAGTTCGATAAAATAGACCTCATAATAAAATTTTAGCAAAAGAAATATACCCCATTGCTTCCTTAATGCATTCATTTTGAGGGGCAGTGTATACCACATTCTTTTATTTTTAAGAATGTGAGGTTACCCTTACTTACCCTGAACAGGCTGTTGAAGTTCCTCATAAAGTAAAGTAAGCAATCGTGTCCGGCCTTATTTTCTGCCAATTCTTTCGGATGAGGGGATCCAAGATTTTGCTTATACGCCTGTGAATAATGAAATAAAGATGGTGCAAAGCACATGGCTAAGTTGCTCTCGTTCATTTGATTAACTTGAGAATGTTTCGAGATAGTCAGTAAAAAATGTAGTAAGGCTTGTAGCACTTCAATATGTTCATCTGGCATTAATAAAAGGGCGCATAGAACAGATTCGCGACGTAGATACGGTGGAACATCTGGAAATATTGATTTTTTATTAGTGGTGACATTGATATGACGCAGGACTTAAAAGCTCGTTGAGACCTTAACAAGACATCGGTGTAAAAGTTACGTCAAATTAAACTAGAAAACTCTAGATTACCATTAAATCGCTTAATTTTGATTGAATTTGCATGTTTTACAAAACAGGATGTTTAATACTTCTTGTATTTATCCTCATGTTTTGGAAAATTTTGTACTTGATACGATTTGAGTTTTTGACCTGTTATAGTCGAATCAAAATAAATTTCGAATAGAATTTTAATGGTTTTAATTTGCTTCACACAAAATTTTAACATTTTATGTTGCAACAGTGAAATTTTCTACTATTTTAAATAACCTGCCAATTAATTTTCTGATAATTTGTTAAATTGTAAAAAATAAAAACCTTTAAAGTTTGCCCCCAAGTAACAATTTAAGTTTTATCACAATCTACAAGAGGTTATTAAGTCTATATAATAAAACTGATCGTAAAACTGTTTATACTAGATAACCTCTTAAAAGCTACAATAAACCCGGCATAAAACCAAAAAAGACCTTTTATAAAGGTTATAAATATCTTCCTTAAAACTATCAATAAAACCAACAGTACTTTAGAATCCAAATCTGCAAGATGTTTTAAAGTCTACCATAAAACCTTTTACAAAATCTTCTTAAAACCGTTAGTACTTGCAATCAAATTTTAAGCCTGCTTTGAGAACATCATAAATAATTGTGTTTTTAATAATTCTTTGTCGAAAACTAGTACAGTACCTAAAGGTAAAAAATATGCAAAACTTCGGAATAATGTCATATTGAACGGATTTCGTTCATTTTTGGCAGGATAATAGTAAATGCTTCACAGAAAAGTTTCTATATTGTGCGGGGGCTTGCTAATTTATAGGGGGTGGCACTTAAAAAATATATATTTATTGGAGCTGAAGTAGAATGGGATTTTAAGAAGAAAAGGTTCTTTGCAATTTTTCACATAAATTGATAATTTTTAAGTTATAACGACTTCAAAATTGCGATTTTAGCTTAAAAAAAAGGTATTTCCAAACGGCTTTCGTCAAGTATCTCGAAAAGTATTACTTTATCGAAAAAATGTTAAAGACCAGTTACAGAAAGTATAAACTGGGAATTAATTATATTTTTTGTTTATTGATGTATAATTTCGGATATATTTAAGTTTACATTTGGCATCCAAGTGTTCATATGATAATTATTTAGAGTGAGAGTAAATATATCAGAAACGGTGGCACCTACGTCAAGGATGCTAATAGGTAGAATAATAGGTTATTAATTAAGCTTTCGACTGTTTTTTTATTTGTTTCTGTAGCATAAGAAACAAAGAAGTTATGACCGAAGCAATGTGCGTCTACACATTTTCTTAATAACAACGTCGCCATTTTGTTACTGTAATTAGCCAGTAATTAAAAAAAGGACTTTCAAACACTCTTTCTCATTAATATATAGCATGACGTAGATGCTCAAATTTTTTGGTTTGTATACAGAACTTGCTTTAGAAAAAAATACAGTTTAAACTATAACGGTATTTTCGATAAAACGTAATTTTCTTTTTTTATTTATTTACAGATTTAATAGTTTCGGAGATATGAAAGTTTACAAATGGCGCCCAAACGTTTATAAGACGGAAAATGCAGTTTAAATGTTAAATATCTCAGAAATAGTGACACCTACGTCACGCATGCTAAGAAATGAAATTAAAGACAATTAATTGCGCTTTCAAATTATTTTTTACTTGTTCCTGTAGTTTAACAGATAAAGAAGTTATGACGGAAAAACGTGCATATTTATATTTTTTCATATAAAAAGGTCGCCATTTTGTTACTCTAATTATCCAGTAATTTAAAAAAATTATCTCAAATACAGTTTTTCGTTAAAATGTAGCATTACCTAGATGCTCAAATTTTTTTGGTCATTTAAAGCACTTGCTTTAGAAAAAAATGCATTTTAAACTTTAAAGGTAATTTCGAAACACTTGTATACCAAATATAAACTTAAATATCTCCGAAATTATTAATCCTACATCGATAAACAAAAAATATAATTAATTCCCAGTTTGTACTTTCTGTAATTGGTCTGTACCATTTTTTCGATAAAGTAATACTTTTGAGATACTTGACGAAAGCCGTTTGGAAATACCTTTTTTTTAAGCTAAAATCGCAATTTTGAAGTCGTTATAACTTAAAAACTATCAATTTATATGAAAAATTGCATAGAACCTTTTCTTCTTAAAATTTGATTCTATTTCAACTCCAATAAATATATATTTTTTAAGTGCCACCCCCTGAGAGGGGGTGGCATCCACTCCCTATAAATTAGCAAGCCCCCGCACAATATAGAAACTTTTCTGTGAAGTATTTACTATTATACTGCCAAAAATGAACGAAATTCGTTCAATATGATATTAAAAAACCTCTAATTACTGTACTAAACATGTTGCACTTAAAACTGTCTAAATCAGAAAATATTGCCAAGTGATAAAATATGTCTCCCTCGATTGAAATATCTGCATGTGCTAACGTTTTAAAATTTGATATTAATAAACAACCTAGTATCAAAAAATTGTCAACCCGGACCACTTTATTGATAAAGTATATAAAAAAACTTTAAAAAAAAAAGTAGCCCTAGTTTTAGCTTACTCAGTATGATTTTGGGCTTTTTAGGGGTTTATATGACAAATTAACACATTTTAGATAGTTGCAGGCTAAATGTAAACAGTAAGAATAAGAAAAATATAACTAAACACTGTTGCCCCAACTTTGTTCAAACATGTCTGCCATAGTTAACAGAAAAAAACATGGCTGAAAAATTAATAAAACTATTTACTTTAATAAAGAGTTAAGAGTTGGTAGCTTTAGGAAAAAAATTGGTATGCACAAAAGAAATAATAGAACCCAGTTCGGTTTATTTAGGGCCGTTACTTTCTGTCAACGTTAAACGTGGTTAAACTTTAACCGTCGGCTAAATCATTGAAATTGTTTCCATGGTAACTGAATTGGTTTGACCCACCGTTAACGTTTAATCGGGTTTAATCGGGACCGAAAGTAACGGCCCTTACCTTTTTAAATCTGTGATAAAACCCGATAAATACTTGTTTGCATTTAAATTGTTACTTATTGGGCTTGCATATTTTAAGAAGTATGATATAATATTGCATAAATTTAAAAAAACCAGGTAAAACCATGCCCTTTACTGAAATAAACCTTCATGCCAAATTTTAGCACAAAATATTTATTTGGATGGTTGAAAATAATGAAAAAAAAATGTATTGCTGGCTGTTAAAGTACATCAACACATGGAAACACAACTTTTTTAAAAAATGTAGGTATTTGACAATGGTATTAAAAAAAGTATTGTTTTCACATAAACCGTTTTTTTAAATTTGTTTACAACTTTCGAAATTGTAGTTATAAAGAAATTCAATAAATCGACTATTTTATGCTTAATTTAACTCCACTGCCTGCTCTGTTATAAAATATTCAACCTTTTGTGACTTACATTGGAAAATTAATATAAACGTTTCAGAGAGCTTGTTGGTGAGTAAGGCTTCGGGTAATTCACGGAAATATTGTTTAACCATATCAGCTACGTCATAGCATTGTTGATCGGTATAATTTACTCCTACGTTGGACTCCACCATGTTTCGTAATGACTGAATCCTTGACTTCACACCTGGTTTTCGAAATATGCCTACATGATCGGCTGCGTTTTGTTGAAGCCATCGCATAGCCTCTTCGATATTTCTTGGTAAAACTTGTCCCGTTCGTTGGAAAGTTATCGTTAAGGGTACGCCAAACACGTTTTTATCTAAAAATCACATATTTCAGATTTTGATAACATTTTCTCTCGCGCAGATATCCCTGAAATTGTTCAGTTGTCAGATTACAATACAGGGATTTATCAATTCTATAACGAACTTTGACAGACGGACGATGTACGCTATCGTGATTCTAAGAAAAATATTGTATACCGGGTGCCACAAGATACTGGCTCACCACTATATTTCCGGAGGAAAGGATGTTGAAGGTAAAATCATTGTCTCTTTGAGAGTTGTTAATTGACCACTCGCAAAAATCAATTTCTATTATCGAATCTCTTTCGTACAGATGTTGGTGAAGATTCCACTATAACGAATGGTAATTATGTTTAATCAAAATTCTTCTTACTGTTTCCTTTGTTTCCTTTAAAGGAGATTGATTTATTGCTGTTGACGAAAATCTAATATTAATTAAACACTATGGACCACCACCTTTTGAAAAACAATTTTTTTATGAAAAAGTGATTATATTATTCCTCTCGTAGAACGAATTTTGGAATTGAAAAGCATTCTAGACGAATATCTTAAAATGATTGAAAAAACTATTCTTTGGCTGAAAAATTCGCGAAACCACCAGGATACTCGAAATGTTGTCCTGAATCCAAATATGTAAAAATATACAGGGTGTTACGTTTAAAATCGATAGTGAGGTAATTTTCGGGTAAACCGGAAGAGATCATATTATTATTATATCCATAAATACATTTTTAACGGTAGTTTATGCTCCTCAAATTTCAAATGGGTGAATTAAAAAATCGATGAAATATAGGAAGGAATCGGTATCCTGTGGCACCCGGTATAATAGCGAAATTAAGAAATATTTGATCATACTATCTCTGAGCTTTTCAATTATTCTTCAAACATTTTGCAATTTTAATTGTTGCCATGCGTATCATTTTTCTCTATCTTGTTGGCCCACCAATATATGTAGCACTGTACGCAGCAAGTATATTTGTTACAACTGTACCAATTCCAGGCATATCAATAAATGAAACACAAACTAAAACTCACCTTTGTATATAGGTGATTTGATTTTACGAATAAATTTTGGCAAATCCCAGTTCCATCCTGTACGGTGTGAGGGACAGTATTTTTCCATGTGAGCTGTTAATTTCAATAATGCTAATTTTCTAAGTACTTGTAATTGGGTGCACGACAAGTGAGACATTAAGGGCCCATTATTGTCTAAGGTATCGTCCCTTTCTGGTCTATACACTTCTCTTTCAGGCAATTTTTGCCAGATTACGCTAAAATTTAAATACATGTATACTTCAATTTAAGCAATGACACCATTTTTTTAGAATCCTGGTTATGGTGAAAAATTAATTTAAAGCATTTGCGTTTACTATTACCAGGTGATTATATTTTCCCCTATTTTAATACCTTATATTTTTTAAACAGATTCAGATAAGAATATGCACTTTTCTCTAGACTGTTTGAAATGTTTTTTCCTGCCTAGACTCATTTTTTTTCACAGTTGTGCAAATCTCTGAAACAACGACTTTTAATTTTTTAAATCGTTTAAAAACTGACATTTTTAAAGAAAACCCAGCAAAATCATAAATTTGAAAAACACATTAACGATTTAAAGTAGGCCTTGACACGAACGTCAAAGTTATTTTGTTTATGTCGTTCCAATTATAGTTATTTAAATTTTTGCGTAAAAATAGTATTTTTAGATAAAGCAAATTTTGCAATTTATTTTGCTAAAATACTAAAACAAAATCTGTTACATTAACTAGAAGACGTTTTTTAAGAAACTTTAACTGTAGCCAACAGCAAGGCCAAGTTGAGATAATTTCAAAAACTATCAATCGTTAACGTTGGTGTCATTTCCGGGAAAACAGGGAGTGATGAAAAAGTGTCAAATGATGAAGAATTTGCCATTTTTAGCATATATTGCTACTGCCAAGTATGATCTTAAAAACTCTGGTGGTTTGTAAATGAATCCGGTGACACCCGGTATCTTGGATAGAGGGGAGGAGGAGGAGAAGAAAATTTGAACTCATGCCATTCCATTTTGTGCAAAATAAAGGCTTTTTTTAACAACTTTTTATTTGAATTTAAATGATTTTCACACTTAGTTCAAAATTGATTAAAAAAATATTTTGCCATAATTTTCGATTCACATAGAGGCTTTCAGTGACATATAAGTTTACTTTAACTCGTAAAACGACGATCTTTCCTATCAAAAATATGTTTACTGCCCCCATAAAAATGTGTCAATAATTTCTGCCATAACCAAGATTGGGCGATAAAATGTAGATTATCTAATAAACTTACCGATCTGTTGTGCTATGAGGATGAGACCACGTATCGGTTTTGTCAAAGGATTTCGTCCTCGTTCGTCTCGTGTGTCTTGGAGTGATTTCAGAGTCCGAAACGTGGTTAACCTCACTAGATTTTAAATCGTTTAATTGTTGTGAAATTGAATCTAAAACATTGTCCCTGTCACTAAACAAAACTCCATCGCGACGTCGCCGAAACTTAGTACTTCCGGCCCTCCGTAGCCTTTCTTTCGGGCTCTCCGTACATTTTTCGAAAACATCATCCTTCTCATGGGTAACATTTTCCAAGCGATTGGCAGTTTCCTCGACATTTTCTAAACATAACATAGTAATGAAAACATCGTAAACAATAAAATAGCATATTAACTTACGAGGAGGCATTTTGTTGCAAGTTCTTGACCATCTTCTGATGTCAGTTTGATATGTCCAGTTATCGGACAGAGCACAGTATTCATCTTCAGATTCATCTGTATGCGTAACCCTTTGTTGATGCAAATGGGCACAGCTATTTAGAATTTGCAATCTGCGAAACAGGGAATGTAATACATCAGGTTCTAAAAGTGGGTGATCCTGAGCTGCAGTCGCTACTTCGATGGGAAATTGCATGTCTGAAATAAACGTATTGTTTTCTAAAACAATCAATTTATATTTACTGTTTTAAAATAGTTGGATCTGTGCCAGGCTCCTTTATACCATTTTGTGCGTGAGACTCATATTTCATTTTTATTATGCACTGTTATAATAGCAACTTGCATATTTTTTAAAATTTCTTTGGAGTGTTTATTTATATGGAAAGATAGGTTAAGCCAAATATCAGCCCTTAAACGCAAAATATAATTTGTAAAAAATAACATAGGCACACAAAATAAAAAAAATGGTCTTTTTTATGGTACTCCATTGGGTAACCCACAGAGCTGGGCGAGTACACGGATACTTTACTCGTATTTTGTACTCGAGTACTAAAAGTACTCTTTTTTAATTATTCGTAAGTACTTTTTGGTTTAGAGGACTTAATACTCGTATTTACAGTACATTAAAAATTACTCGTACAAAGTATTCGTCAAAAATTGTTACTTTTCACGAGTACTCAACCCCCTCTATTTCTCTGGTACTCTCAGAGATTTTTTTTTTTTAAACTGTTTAACGTCGGCCTATTTCCGCTACCAGGGCCTATCACCGACGCGAGGAGACGAGCTACCCCCAACCTGGAAATTTTGCCGAACCTCTTCCCTTAAGAAGAGTAGGGATCTTTTACTTGCCTAACACTTAATAGACAAGGGACCGCCTGCTTTACATCCCCTCCGAAGGATGGTATATCCACTACGTAATCCTCGTCTGAAATTACGTAACTTCCGAGTATGCACTGATATACAAGCCTCTAGAAGGTGGGACGAGAACGCTGTATTTCCCAAGATGGGAGCCCATCCAAGTACTAACCGCGCTCGACGTTGCTTCAACGGAATATCGACTGATATTCACATTGAAGTCGCCTCTACGCTCGCCCCTCTCAGAGATTTAGTTTACTCTAGTGTGCAGTCATTAGTTTACCACTCAGGGCTCAGGCACTAACTAGTCAGTTGTCATCTGTCGTCAGCTCAGCAGTGTATATTATGTATATATTTGATATTATACAGGGTGTCTCACTTTTTATTAGCATGACTTCATTAGTCGGTAAAAGACCTAATTTTGAGAATAAAAGTGTCCATAATCATTGACCCCAAGAAGCTTCGTTTCTGTGACACAGGGCACTGTATTTGTAAATACATTTGTTTTATTATTATTTTTTTTAAAATAACCGCTCGCAAAAAAATTCGTGATATTGCTGCGAATGACTTCTTTGAGAACAAATAATTCAATACTGAAAACTATTGGTTGCCTATTATTGCCAACTGAGAAGATACGAAGATGGAGAGATATTTACTATTCATTTTCTTAAAAAAATTATCGCCGAATTGAAATTTTTCAAATATTTTCAAAAAATATTAAACAGCATTCAATTTTATTTAGAAAATGCCCTTTTGCCAGAAATCGATAGGACGCATTGTTTCCAAGAAAAAGCGACAATACTGATTAGAAGCCAAATCATGATTTTACATATTTATTATTTTATTTTATTTACTTTCGAGATAACGTTGAATGCCCTTTCATATTTTTTGAAAATGGGTGGAAAATTTCAATTCGGCGATCATTTTTTATTAAAATAATGAATGCTTCTTACAGAGATTCTTGCAAACCTTTATTTAAAGAATTGAAAATACTTACCACCCCTTCCCCGTATATATACAAATTAGTCTTGTTCGTCAAACAAAATCCAACTGAGTTTAGAAGAAATAACGATATATATCAAATAATGACAACAAAGCAATGGACCTGATCTCAGAATACCAATTCATCACCACAGTTTTTATGAAAAAGGTCCACATTAAAACGCTGTTGAGGCTTAAGGCCTGCCAAGCGAATTAAAATCGATAAATAATATTAATTTATGTAAAAAACAACTTAAATTGTATTTATTTGAAAATGCATTTTATTCTTTTAGTGATTTTTTAAATACATAAAAAATTGTATTGTTTGTTAATTATATTAACCGTATCTACACTTTTACATTTTTAGTTTTAGGAAAATTTTAATTCTATGTTGTTTTATTCCTTTTGCAGCTCTCCTTTTTCATACATTTCACATATTTTAATGTTTCATATATGTTATTTTATTGTAAGTTTTTTTTTTATTATTTGATTATTTTGACAATGCTAATGTCTTGCTTTTTGCAAGATCTACAGCAATAAAGTTTATTTCTATTTCTATTTATATTTCTTATTTCTATTTCTTAAAAAAAAAATCATAAATATTATATAATAATATATTTTCGCCAACGTTTGAAGAGACTTTTATTTCAAACTGAGGTGAAGTTCTGCTAATAAAAAGTGAGATCTTCTATGCCTATGTTATAAATAATAATGTTTTTATTTTCTGTGAACCATAATGCCTAATGGTTATTTCGATAAATTTGTTTTATTAAATAAAAGGTTTTATTTTATTTTAAACTTGACTGAGTGTCTTTTTATCTGTTCTCATCTATATAGTTAAAAAGTTCTATCTAAAGACTATGAAGAGAAAATATTAACTTATTTTAATTGTTATGGGTACTCGTAGTCGTTACTCGGATTTATGATGGTTTTGCGAGTATTACTCGTACTTATACTTTCTTTTTAATAAAATACTTACGAGTATTGTACTCATAAGTAAAATGAATCGGGTACTCGTGCTCGAATTTTTGCAAGTACTTTTTTTTGGTACTCGGCATAGCTCTGGTAACCCATATGTGGGCTACCCAATGGAGTCCCCTGCAACGTCATTTTGAAAAAATGGCGCCTATTCCTAGATTATCGATGATATCTCGATCATTAATAGTTTTACAGTAAATATTGTAGACTAAAAAACTCTCTATAATTTTACGCTGAAGCAATTTCGTAAATCCGACACAGCACTTAGAGAAAATGAACGTTCTAAAATACTGTATGTTCAGATACTGGGCCTGTCAGAAATAATAATCGAGATAATTGATTTAAATCTAGAATTTGTGGTAGCCACAACTACAGATTACTTTCATTTTGGATTTGGATTTGGGGCAGGCATGTTGTAAGCAGCAAGAGCCACACTTTTTATTGTGATATGGAAAGTTTGTGCTTCTAGAGTTCTTTTTCTGAAACTTCTGTTTCCTTCGTTTCTGATTCCGGCAGAGCATATGTCATATGTGATTGCGATTTCTCTATGGTATTCATTTTTGTCCTAGTTCATTCATGATCCACACAATAGGGAACTTGCCCAAAAAATAAAATTTAATTAAAACACTCAAAATCGTAAACTAATATCATTAAAAACCCCATAGACAACAAAATATTTAAAAAAAAATCTCTTCCAGAAATATAAGCGATTAAAATCTGCCGGATTTTACCCAGTCTTGAAAAGTGACGTCAGAAGGTGAAAGTCGGATGACGGCGTCAAGCGACACCGATTCTGCTTTGGCTTTGACAATTCCACATGCGCATGGGCATTTGTCAGAAACAAAGATGTTTTAACTAATAGATCGCTCAACTCCATCTCAATTCTGTATAAAACATATCCTGCCTTTTCAAGCAAAGAACCGCCCATTATCTCTCCCACTTTGCTTCCACTCCGAGCCCAACTCCAAATACGCGTGCTGCCTATGCGCATGCCTCGCCTCTAGCTGGTGTCCTGTCGCAAACCTTCGCGACATTGTCAAAGATCAGAGACAAAAGCCGCTTAAAGCGGGGAATTTTGAAGTGGTCAAACGCAATAACGTTGAGCGATCGGAAAATGTAGAGAAAATGGTGACAGTCTGGCAACACCGGTGATTGCTCCGGTCAGTTGTTAGTGCCGGTTGAGATTTGATTGCGTTTGCGCTTTAAGCGCATAAAATCTTGTTCAGAAACTCGAACTGACCCGACACTAGCAATGGTAAAGTCCGGCAATTCCAGCATTGCTGTCTCGCTTTTTGAGGCGTGTTAATATTGCTCTCTCCGTTGAGATGTTTGCAGCTTTGTCATATACGAATTCCTTATGGGTTAAACCATCTAGCAGTTAAAGATCTTTGGTCAGAAACAACTAGCAGTGAACACAACCTAACCTAAAATTTAAATACTGCTCCATGTAAAACATCTTCAAATGTCACAAAATGCTACTTTTGATTCGTTGGTGCCGAGCCGAATTTTCAAATTTCGCCGTGCAATTTATGATCAGGTTTATCTGGAAGACTTCCTCTTTGCATCGAAGCCTTGTACGGCTGTCCCAATGGTATTTTTCGAAAAATATGAACGTGACAAGATTGCATGTTTCTGCAATTTTTTCGGTTCCGAAATGTAAGATGTTTTTTGCTTTTTTTCGCAGATATCTCCGAAACGTTGGGAGTTAACTCGAAATAAAAAATAGTACTTTCGACTACGAATCTTTTGCTACCATCAGAATTTTGATTTTTTTTTTTTTTTCGTTGCGGAGATAACTACCTGAAATGTTGGCCATGTACGGCAAAAAAATCGCAAATTTTGAGCTTCTACAGTTGACAACTTTTTAATCTTGGCTCCTACGCCAAAAAACCACTCTTATTTAAATCTGAATTAACTTAATTAACTGAAATCGATCTCATATACGATATTTACTTAATATCATGTACTACTTTGACGCTCCGTTAATCTCGGCCCTTCGAAACAAAGGTTTCTGAGAAAAATTATTTTTTTAAAATTTACATATACTCTATAGGAAAACGTGTAATTTCCTACATTTCCTCGAATATCTCGATAATTATAGTTTTTGTTCGAAAAATGTGTAGACAGCTTATGTAAAGAGAATTGATTGAGCTTTCCGACACTTTTTTTTATTTTTTCTCTAACATAAAAAACAAAAGACTTATGACCGAATATGCGGACGTCTCAAAGCCAACCGCCGCCCAGTCTATTAATTAGGGTGAAGAAGTACCGCTCGGCTAAAGTACGCCATCTGTTGGACACCACGCGAGACTAGTTTTCACCCGGTGACGTCACAATGCTTTCCGTGAGGAGTGACGAGGATATCAACTTTGATTATTTATTGCAAAGTAAGTACTGCGATTTAAGAGCTGATATTCGGTGTGGCGTGTTTTTATACATAAACAAACACTTTAATGAAATAAAAAAAAAAATCTGCAAATTCCCCATTATCCACGTGTAGGGTCTCCTTATTTTTTATTTGTTGCTGTCCAATATTAGCACCTTTTTTTAGTAGATGTGTAGTCTCTTCTTTGGACATGTCCGCAGTACTTCACTGCGTATTAAGTTTCTCTATTGAGCACATAAAAATACATAACTATTTTTTCCTTTATGGTCTGCCCAAACTATGTTGTTGTTTGCAGTATTACAAGGGAAAAAGAGGCGCTTTCAAGAATATTTGAGGATATTAAGAACTATCTGAAATGTCCAAAAAAATATTATAATTAACATTCATTTATGGGGCGAGCGTAGAGGCGACTTCAATGTGAATATCAGTCGATATTCCGTTGAAGTAACGTCGAGCGCGGTTAGTACTTGGATGGGGTCCCATCTTGGGAAATATAGCGTTCTCGTCCCACCTTCTAGCGGCTTGTATATCAGTGTATACGCGGAAGTTACGTAATTTCAGACGAGGATTACGTAGTGGATATACCATCCTTCGGAGGGGATGTAAAGCAGGCGGTCCCTTGTCTATTAAATGTTAGGCAAGTAAAAGATCCCTAACTCTTCTTAAGGGAAGAGGTTCGGCAAAATTTCCAGGTTGGGGGTAGCTCGTCTCCTGGCGTCGGTGATAGGCCCTGGTAGTGGAAATAGGCCGTCGTTAAATAGTTAAAAAAAAAACATTCATTTATTATTTTTTTTATACTGTTTATGTTTTGAAGAAAAAAAACTGAAAGATATGTATCTCTTGTAACAGTAGATCCGGTTAGGGGTAAGCAGTGGCGGATTTATACTTCTGCCGCCTGGGGGCCCTTTTAAAGGGCAATTCCCTCCTCGCTTACTCCCATTTACGCTTTCTCCCCATAGGTTTGTCAATAATACAAAGCACAAAATCATTAGTACCAGCAACAGTGGTTTTGGATAAAAGCCAGATCGATATATAATATTGTTTTTGTAACGCCATATCCTAAAATGACAGCTGCAATGAATCAAAACAATGTCATTATTAACAAGTGAAAAATAAAGAAAAAAGTGTTAAATAAAGAAATTTTATTTCACAGTGTGAAATAAAACTTATTGGTTTCTATGGAAACAACAATAGAATTTAGTCTATTTTTACAAAACTATATTGTTTTCTAATTTCGAATGGCGATGTAAAAATTTTTGGATATAACTCGAGAGTAAAATGTGTTTTTTTTCTCGTGTGGTTTAATAGCACTCGCCTTCGGCTCGTACTATAAACGCCCCACTTGTAAAAAAAAACAACATTTTAGCCACTTGTTATTAAAATACTATTATTTTATCATATGAGATCGAGGACAAAATAAAATTTGAAATAAACTTTGGTATGCATTTAAAATGTCATTCATTTAGACATAGGCCAAATAGGCCTAGGCAACAGCCATCAGGAAAATAACTCCTACTAAGAGATATTGCACCAGAAGTTCTATAACAGATATTGAGAAAATATATGTACAGGGTGGTCGCGCGAACGTTAGAACCTCATTTAACTTCGTTATTTTTGGAGTTACGTAAAAAAGTACGGTTTTAAAAAATCACATGTATTTTCCAAAAATTATTTCAGAAAAGCGGAGATATGAACTTTACTTTGACTCTTTTAAATGGAACACTTCATATATATTTACACCATTTGAGCGGCCATAAAAAAAACTTTTTAATTATATATAATACATATAGTATTTATCTTAAAAAAATGTTGTCTAATTTACTATGAATTTACAATTTGTCAAATTAGCCATGGAAAACAAAAGTATGTACATTAAAATAACAATATGTTAGTTCTGTCAAAATACCTGTTAGTATCTAATTTCACTTTATTTTAAATAAAATGGAGAATTTCAATGATTGATATATATTTTTCGGACTACCATCACTTAATGTAAGAAAATATAAAACTTAATGTTTATTCTAGTTTTTAAAAATGTCATACATCATTGAAAAGGTTTTTCTATGGCTTTTCAAATGATGTGAATATATATGGGGTATTCCATTTAAAAAAACCCAAAATAAAGCTCATATCTTCGAAATTGGACTTTTAATTGTTTTTCTGAAATAATTTTTCGAAAATATATGTGATTTCTCATCACTTTTGTTTTCAAACTTCTTTACGTAACTCCAAAAATAACGAAGTTACATGAGGTTCTAACGTTCGCGCGACCACCCTGTATAATAAGGAACTCTAGTCTAGTTAAAATAAAAGACACGTTCTCAAATAAATAAAAATGTTCTAATAGTACATACTAATAATTTTTTGTTTTTATGTGCCTTTGGTATTTTTAAAAAAAATTTCCGCCCGTGAATTTTGCCGCCCTGGGGTATACCCCCATAGCCCTCCCCCTAAATCCGCCACTGACTTTGGGAAAGGATGTTTGTATTTCATTTCGCAGGCAGAGTATAAGTTCCATTCATGCTCTGGTAATGATTTCTATGGCTTGCTACTTTAGCTTTTCCGGTCCATGGTGCATTAAGTAGTTATTTATTCTATATTCTCCTGGTACAATATTTCTTGCAGCTCTCGTCATTATTTCTAACAGTTGGTTCTTTGATGGTAGCTTGTCCAAGGACCAGTGGTCCTTTTCTTGTGTTAATTTTGTTCTTTCTTTGCGTTCCCTTCTTCCTCTAGTTTCTCGGTCCAGTGTAGCAGTGGTATGTATCTTCTCGTAAACGTATTGTGGTTTCCTCAGTATTTTACCAGATGTCTGAATATTTAGTTTAGCCATTCTGTTGTAACGATTTCTATGTCTTAATTTTTCTTGCCGCAATTTCTATTCAGTTTCCATCCCCATCGATTTTTTGCATCATTAGTTGGCGCGTCTTCGTCCCTACGTTCTATATTAGATCTATTGGTTTTGCGTTTTCTGGGAAGATATTATTTTCCTGAAAGAAATTTGTATGACGTGTACTTTCGCTGATGTGCTAGAAAAATTCAGTTTTGGTACGATAAAAAATATACATAATATTTCCTTCAACTGAATTTTTTCTTCACTTTTTGTGATTAACTATTCTAGTACTTTCTCACGTCCATTTATTAGTAAATCTGTTTCCCATAATTTAAATCCACTCTGTATATTCTAATTCTTTACAATTCGAAGAAGCCGTGTACCTAAGATATTCTATGTTTAAGTGTCTTTGATGGAAGTAAACGTGGTCTATGACAAATAATCTGCTACTGATAAAAAATGGGCAAAGGGTTGTCAGGTAATATGATCTAGGGTGGTCGATTCTTAGACCCTTTTTCTTACCTTCGTATAACTGGGCATATTGAGGGAATCCCGTCGCTCGTAACCACTTGCATGCCTCTGCTGCTTCAATTTCTGAAAAATAGCATTAAGATTTCTTTTCTGTTAGCTAAAAAAGATATTTTATAAGAATTTTCGATAGATTATCGATTGCCGATCTACGTTACTTTGGACTTTACAACTTAAATCGCCTTGTTTTACTTTTAAATAAAATAAAATCTTGATTTATTACACATGGCACAGTAGCATTAAAACTGAGCATTATAAAATATGAATTTTAATATGTACTCTTGATTCTAGTATGCTAATTTCGCCAGCCTTTGATGTCGGTAATAATAAATCTATAAAATTTAAATTCATACTGTAAACATATTTGCTATTTGAGAAAAATATAGCATACATCAAATAACAGTAAAATCTAGAATAGAAAAGCGTTGATTGGTGAAAAACGTTTGAGAAAATGATGATACAACTTTAATAAATGAATACACAAGTCAATATTCTTCTGTAAACTATTTATTTAATATTTTTTTCAAATCATGAGACATTGTTATTCAACCTCCAAACGATTTTTCGAAGCTCTTTAAATATGCTGTGATTGACAATTCTGGAAGCGATACAGACAAACGGGAGGTGTAACGAGGGAACACTTGTATCTTACTGCGTATCTCTAGAGAAACGAGTTGAAAGTGTTACCCAAGCTATTGTCTAAGAAGCAGGAATGATTCCTGCAACAATCAGTAGGACGGTTGAATTTACTTTTTTTAGGTTGTAAAGCACTTTTTTGGCCTCATGTTTAAGTAGTCATTACCAATCTTTATTTTAAAAACAATAAAAAATATCAAGGTATAAATAACCCACATCTAACGGTTAAATAAAAATCTCAAAAATATGAGAAATACGTTACCAAAATTAAAGTTGTTTGTGATGTAACCAAGGATCCATCTGAATATTTAGTATACAGAAATTTATTAAATGATTACAAAGATGTCATAGCGTCCATTAAGCAAGAAGCATAAAAAATGTTCTTGTTAACTCGAACAACAAAACAAAAGGCAGTTGGAAGCTTGTAAATTACGATCGTAATCATACCAAACTATACAAAATGATATAAATATAACTCCTTCGAATTTAACTAATGTTTTGAACTAAAGAAGCATGAGCTGATAACAAGCATGAGCTGATAACAAGCGTGAGCCAAATCCAACCCAGCGTAGACGTAGCTAATCCAGTGGTATATCTTGGGAGTGGCAGCAATGCCTATCGTATGCTGGTAAATCAACCAATCAATCAAATAGTACTGGCTGGCTTAATATTACTAGCAAAATTTTGAAGCAGACAATTCTCATTTTGGCCTGCCTCTCGCAAAACTGTTCAATACCTGTATTGTTGAGGGTGTTTTCTCAGACTCATTTAAGCTAGCTAGAATAATCCTTGGGGGGTAAAGAGGTAAAACAAACAACTAAGTGTCCATTAAAGAGGGTAAAAAGTAAAATGGTGATTTAGTGTACATACAAGAACCAAAGGCCTTATCTTTTTTTTACATCAGTTACCCCCACCCAGATTGCAAAAACAAGCTATGAGGATAATATCAGCAGAATCCAAAGATCACTGTAAACCTTTATTAAAAAAAAACGAGCTTTATTCCACTTTTTTCATCTACCGCACGATATTTGACATCTTATCATATTTTAATCTACAGTGTGTCCCAGGATAGATGTAACGGTGTAATGGACCAAAAATTTTGGAATTTTGGAATGGCATTTGGGGATTGAGTCCTGCTTGTTGTAAAACTAAAGTATATCAAAAATGACTTGATTTGGTGTTCTATAAGCAAAGTTGTAAAAATCACCACTAATAAAGTACCTTTATTTTTCAAAATATGAAAAAATTCCACTAAGAAGAATTATTTAGAATGCAATTTTATACCTCCATACCAATTTCAGGAATATAAAATTATTTTTTTGAAACTTCCCATTTTTTTGAGAATTAAGAGTTGAATTCATATTTAAAGTTGTGTAGGAGCAAATGTTAATCATCTCGAAAAGTAGGCTATTGGTAAATAAAAAATTGAATATACGAGATGTAAGAAGGTATAATGTTAATCGAACTAATTGTAAAACAAGAAACAATTACTAACAGAAGATTAATGAAGTTTAAAAATTATAACAAGTAATAAATGTCAAGAACATAACAGATTCACAAACAAATTAATTATTGACCAATACAAAACAATGTTTACAATTTTTTTATTATTACCATTCCAAAATTCCAAAAATTCCACAATTTTTGGTCCATTACACCTCTTGTTACATCTATCCTGGGACACACTGTATATATTACTGTCAGGAAAATTTTTAAAGTTTTAACTATCCGTCTGTTTTATGTAAAGAACAATGTTAAAAAAAAGCTTCTTTGGTCCATCCGTGGTAAAGTGCGGAAACCATCTTTTTTTACTAATTATGGGGTGCTGAATACGAATCTGTCATCCGAATTGGCTAAAAACATCGGGAAGATAGTAAAAAACAACCCTCATTTGGGGGTAGCATTGAAATTGATATTAGAACTAGCATTCTTTAGTGCAGGAAATTCTTTCAAAATACTCAGTTTCGTTAAGTAGAAAAAGAAGCAAAAATTCTAAATTAACCCCCTCTTCCCCCTCGTTTCTCTCGCCCTTTACCACCCATAAGAACGGTGTAAGTTACATTATCTAATATACGGTTATTTATTTATTAAAAAAAAAAAAACAAAACTCCTCGTTAAATGGCTATTACTAGGTTATGATGTAATTACTTTTAAATACTCTTACACCCATCACCACCAATTAAGGTGCTGAATTTCATCTTTTTTAGAGTTTTTATCGGTTTTAATTGCAAAAGAAATCCCTAATCACCCAGTGTGATGTTTTTTTAGCATAATAAGGTGATTTAGTCAATTCAGATGAATATTTCTCAGTCCTGAATATTTCTCACACTTTTGGGGTTGGAGTGTACGGTGTGAATATCACTATCTAGAAAATATTACTTGTTTTTTTATACTAAAAATTCTGTAATTATTTAAATGACTTTTGGTTGGGAAAATGAGAATCTTCACTTTATGGCACCCAAGCACCCCTATTCACCTATTCACTCAATGAGGTGTTCTGTTTTTCTATGGCGAGGGGGGGGGGGGGGTTAAGGGGTTTTTTTACTCCTTTCTCTACTTATTTCTCGAAACTTAGTATTTTAAGAGAATTTCCTGCAAAAGAATAACCTCTTGTAGTTTTAATTCTAGTGGCAAGTTCTAATATCAATTCCAATGTCACCCCAAAATAGGGGTTGTTTTTTAATGTGTTCCCGAGATTTTTCGCCAAAACGGGTGACGGATTTGTTTTCAGCAACCCAATATTAGTAAAAAAGGATGGCTTCCACACTTTACCACTGGCTAATTGGTTAAGCCAAAGCCATTTAATCCAAAAACACACACACACACACTTTACCACGGATGAGCCAAAAAAGCCCTTTTTTTAACATTGTTCTTTTATAGGGGGTCGGTGGCTCAGTGGGTTAGCGCGTCTACCTTGCACTCTGAGCGTACCTAGCGAAGTGGGTTCGAGCCCCACACAGCGAAAAAATTTTTCATAAGAAATTTTCCGCAAGAAGTGGTTCGGGCCCCGTCTCCTTTACTCAGACAAATCTAGATCTTCTAGACTTAAGAGGGACATTGACGTGGCATGGAAGGCGGTTAAAACACATTTTAAACACATTTCTTACAACTTTAAATACTCTTATATTACAAATTGTAATTTTTCTTTGACTTGCTACAGATGTATATAAACTATGTAGTGGTCAAATAAAAAGGCATAAGTTAAGCAAACCATCCTACTTATCGCTTGCTTTTTGTAACCATAAAGCGTCTCTTAGGCACTCTGCCTCTAAAACGCAACCCACTAGATCGACCAATCGTATCACGGAAGTACTCTACAACCTGTAAACGTAAATTCAGCATCGTTGCGGAAATCGTTTTTGCCTCCTAGACTATTAATAGACTCATCTTCAACAATTAATTCATTTTTAAGCCATTACTTTTAACAACAGTATATTTAAGGGGCTATTATTTACAAAAATAAAAGTGGGGCATTAATTCTTGGAGCAGATAAGTAAAACAAACAAAGTCACAGGAAGGGCATCGAATCTACTGAGACAAACGTGGGGTTTTTGGGGGTTACAACCACCAACCTGCGATTTTGTGTGTTCGCATTTGTCGCCATAGCTGCTCAGCCTTGCGTACCGGCCAATTATCATTAACTTTGACACTGAGACTACGGAAGAACTTATAATCTCTTACGCGGATCGACATATTTTACATCTACTCACCAGCCAGGTGTCGGTCGGACTGTGAACGGGACTGCTTGTTCACCTGAAATTACATGATCAATTATGCATGGCCACCCATCTGGATAACGAGTTAAAGTTCAAAGGCGCTAACTTATATACGCGTGATTAATATAATAGTCGGATAACTTGAAGTCCTCACAAAATTCTAAACCAGCTGAAACGTTCCACATATTTACCTTCTTCGGTTTGGTGTATAAAGATATACGGTGAGCCTCGTAAGCAACATACTAAGGATACTGTATGTTTTCTTCATTTTTTTACTTATCCATTTGAATTTTGGATTTTTAAATGTAATACTCTGTATATTTCTACATATTTGGATTATTTCGAAATATGGCGGTGAGCCATTATCCTGTGGCACTCGGTATATTTATTTGTTTATAAATTGTAAGAGTTAACTCAGGATAAAGACGAGAAGAAGAAAGTGTAAAATTGTTTGGAAATAATCAAAATAAGTTATAAAGAAATATGAGACAATATAATTAAATACTTATGGTCGAGTCAATGAAGCCTAAAAATCGAACGATTTTTCAGTAAAAACTCGAAAACTTTACGTTTTACCAAAAAATTATTATAAGCAAAAATGAAGCCTATAAGAATAACAAATCGATTGTTTCTTTTAGTTCTGAAGATGCAACGCGAAACGAGTTATGGCCCGTTGAAAGTGACTTTCAACGTTAAATAACGGAAAAACGGAAAATTTTTGGAGGAAAACATATAAGACATTTTTAAAAGTACCTTAAAATAAACTCTGGTAAAAGTCGTTAGCATAAAAACTAACGCAGTTATGTTGAAAATAAAATGGTTGTCTCTTTTTTTTTTTGGAGAAAAAATCAGCAATGAAACCAATGGCTTCATCGCAATTTTTAAGCTATTCAATCGCTCCAAAAATCATTTTACAGGGAATTTTAATGGCTACAAGGCACGTGAAGTTGAACTTCCTTGAACCTTTCGTTTTTGCGATTTTTGAGTTTAAAGGGCTCGGGGAAGGTGGTCATCGTACTCAAATGCATACTTATAACAGTGATATCTCAATTAATTTTTATCCTAAAGGAATAAAAAAAAAACAAAATTTCCAGTAAAAAAAACCTAAATTTCTACTACTTCTACTGTAGCATTTTTTACGTATCTTCTTTAGTTTTGAATTATTGTGAAAACACGAAATTTTTTAAAGAAATCATTTCAAATTTGAATCAAACTTTTTTCAAATCTAAGCATCCCAAACCGCTCAAACTTCTAGAAGATATCGCCAGTACTTAAATAAAGTAAATTGTAAATGGATTACGTTCAATTTCAATTCTTGTGATGAAGCCATTGGTTTCATTGGTGATTTTTTTCTCCGAAGAAACGAAACAACCATTTTATTTTCATCATAATTCCGTTAGTTTTTGTGCTAACGACTTTTATCAAAGCTCCTTTTAATGGTTTTTAAAGTACTTTTAAAAATGCCTTCGCCTTCAACGAGCCATAACTCGGTTCGTACTGCATCTACAGAAATAAAAAAAGTCCAATCGATTTGTAGTTTTATAAGCTTTATTTTTGCTTATAAGGTTTTCGAGTTATTCGTGAAAAATCGTTCTAAAACATGCATTTTTAGATGAAAAATCAACATTTTCAATCACGGGTATTTGTGCCTCCTGGGATGTTTCTGATTTTGAATAGTATTAATAAACACACATTTTAAAAAAAATGATCAAAATCGGAGCTGTTGCTGAGAATTAAGAAGTGAAAACCATCATTGACTCGACTATATTAGGTGGGTCAGCAATTCACCTGGTTTAAATTTTGTCTGGACTAATTCCACATACTATGCAAATTAAAAATAATCTCGGATGCTCCTTTTTTCAAACTCACATTACGATGGGTACAAAATTGAAAAAAGCATAAAATAATTTTAATCACAAAGAAACGAATAATAATAAAGCTAAAACACACGCCACAATAGTAAGATACCTACATGTATAGTACACCAAACAATATTAGGCTCTACGCAAGATTGCATAAAAAATGTCTAATATAGACAACGAGCGTTGTAACGAAATATACGGCCAGCTTGTTTCTGGATGATTTAATAATTGGTGCCCGCTGTAGAAAGACAGGGTCGAAATTAGAAATTTCATGAAATAGATATTTTGTATTACCTAGTAATCAAGTTCTGTTAGATTCCTAGTTGGGTAATATTAATAATAAAACAGGCACATATCTGTGGTACACTATAGCATTTTAACAATTTCTGTAGAGCCAAATACCGTTTGGTCGACTATAAGCTTGACTAACCTTGTTGGGTCCTCGTTTGAGGATGGGCGCGGAGGAAGACTTTGAACCCAGGACTTGTTGCCATCGTTGTTTTGACGCCCATGTTATCAGTAAGTGATCTCTGCCATCTGTGGAAGATGTTGACTGGGCATCTTCATCTAGGAGGTCGCTGTCAGAGGTGGATGTTAAACAGGGGGATGATGAGCACTCGGAGGCCCACGTAAGATTCGTTGAACTAGGGGAGAGGGAAGGTGATGTCTGAGTTGCCGCGTGTATAGCATTGTGATCGCTTAGGTTTATCTATAATCAAAATTTAACAGTAATGTTTAAATCTAGGCGATCGGCCAAGAAATTATCGCAAGAATAGGAATCAAGCGCGTAAAATGTCTCTTCAAATTTCATTCTTTTAAAAGAGTAAGGATATTTTACATACCGATTTTTTTTTAAGCACCTTTTCAGGTTTTTAAAAAGTATCTAGAAAACGGAGATGGCTAGGTCGAATTTAAAAAAGCCATCGAAAAGGTCATAAAATTTTTCAAAAAGTGCATACACCCTCAGTTTGGGACACAGGACACAGTGTATTTTAAAGATCCTGTTTCTGTTTTGTTTGGCCTAAAATATGTGTGTTTTTGATAACAATTTTCCAAAAAGATAGATAGATTTTTCGTCGGTTAAATTTTCCCCCGAAAATCACTATGATACATGCTCTTAACTTATTTCTCCTCGTTCTCAAAGCCATGTATTGAAATTTCTGTACAGGAAACTCCAAACGATAACTAAGGCTTCTCAGACACCCGTTTCTTGTTACACAGTCGTTTTACCTTTCTAAGGAAATGTTAGAGACAGTTTTTAGCATATAGAAAAAATGTTATTCTCGATCATTACTGACAGGGGCGATAATTTCTTGGAGCAGTTCATATTCTAGTATGAGATTGTTATTTTAAAACTACTAGTAGTCCAGTCAACGGGGGGTCCCTCTAATTTGAGTGCTAATCAATGGATTTTGATGAAACCTTGTGCAATGTGTTTGTAATGACGTTAATAAAAAAGTTGAAAAAAAGATATGAGTAGGAAATGATCGGACGGGGTAGAAAACACCCTTTTATCACGAGTTCCGTAACTTGTAGAATTAGGTCAAAAATGGGAAAAAAAAACAATATATTTACCTTTTTTGTGAAGTTTTCCGAAAAAATGCATATTTTTCTAGATATGGCCACTCGAAAACTCCTAAAAGTGGGGGGAGGGGAAATGTAAAAGTTTAAAAAAAAATCTGAAAAAATGTAGGTGAATGCATTATCGAAATACAAGACTTTTTTTTTATTTGCAACTTTTCTGTAAAGTCCGTTTTCACAGAGTTTTTCCGGAAAACATGAAATTGTAGCGCGTTCAAAATATGTCATTTAAAAATTTGAAAAAATCCAGACGTATGCGTTGAGGCCTTCTATACATTTCTTGTCTCTTGGAATTTTTTTGTAACTTGCTAAGTTTCCGAGTTACAGGCAGTTTCTCATGATAAATAATGTACTACATTTTTTTCACATTTTCAATTTAAAAATTATACTTTAAAAATGGTATAAATAAGGTTTCATAATTTCATATTTTTTGTAATGATATATATAAATCACGATCATTTTTGTATTTTTGTAGCTTTCTTTTGTGCAAAAAATGTAGTATATTATTTATCGTGAAAAACTGCCTGTAACTCGGGAAATTAGCAAGTTACAAAAGAATTCTATGACAAAAAAATGTTAAGAAGGACTAAGTGCATACGTTTGAATTTTTTCAAATTTTTAAAGGGCTACAATTTCAAAGAAAGTTTTTCATGTTTTTCCGGAAAAACTCGGTGAAAACGTACTTTACAGAAAAGTCGCAAATAAAAAAAAGTCTTGTATTTTGATAAGACATTCACCTGAATTTTTTCAGATTTCTTTTTCAACTTTGACATTTCCCTTCCCCCACGTTTAGCAATGTTCGAGTGACCATATCTCGAAAAATATACATTTTTCGAAAAAATTTATAACAGTAAAAACATCTTATTTTGGGTCAAAAAAGATAAATACATTGTTTTTTTTTCAATTTTTGACCTAATTCTATAAGTTACGGAACCCGTGATAAAAGGGGTATTTTCTACCTCTTCTGAGAATTTCCTACTCTCTTTTTTCAGCTTTTTTATTAACGTCATTACAAACACACTGCACAAGGTTTCATCAAAATCCATTCATTAGCACTCAAATCAGAGATTTTGGTCATTTTAGCTGGACTATAGCTCATACTTACCGAATTTCCCAGAGAGTCTGAACCTATCGTATCAGAGAGTATATCAGTTTCAATTATATGCTTATCATCGCAATGCTCATTTTCATATAGTTTATTACTGTTTATGTAATCAAAACCGTTAATACCATTATCTATATTATTGTTATAAAACTGACAGTTTGTTATAGTACTTTCATTAAGTTCATTTTTAGCTAATAATTCTGATATGTCTGATTTAATAGTTTCATTTAGCTGTATTAAAAATTCGAGGTCGATATCCTCTATATTGTTCTTTTCAGAATCCTTTTCACTGATTTCTTTCTTTTGGGGTTGCTCGGAAGAATATTTTTGAGCACCCTCTTCAAATGCCTGGGTTATCTCATTCTGAAACAAAAGAATACCATATAAAACTAGTGCGAAAAGAGCTGAAGAAAATTGACGTTTTAAAATATATTGAACGTTCTGGAAAATATATAGGCAAAAAGAAAATACGCTTGCGTATACTGAATTTAAATGTACCCGATCAAAAATTAGAATAAATACCGAACTCGCATATAAAAAAACCGCTGCCCAAGGAATCACTACTTCCACATCCAGATTTTCCATCCAAGTCTCTCACAACGAAAAAATTTTGTGTGTGGAAATAATTGCTTATGGAACTTTAATAATATAATATTTGAAATCGTCTACCCCAAAAACCCATAAAGTGATATCCCATATCGGTAGTGGGGGTGGTGATAGGGGGGGAGGGGGTGGTAGTGGGGGTGGGTGAAGTAAAAAATATTTTGAGGTTTTTGGTTCTAGTACGCACACTAAATCATAATTTTTTTTTCACCCCCTTTAATAATGGGGGTGGTAATGGGGTGGCTAATGCCAAATTTTTTTTAGGACCTTGTAGCTTCTTTTGTATATACTAAATACCAATTTTATGGACTCTTATCTGCTTGATTTATCTATTTACCCCCATTTTCCCCAATTTACTCCCCCAACCCTTCAACGGAATAAGATGAAAATATAATCTAGTTCCAGATCACGTTAAAATGCATACGTGTACCAACGGTTCCAGAGAAATCGTGCGCACAAAAAGTTACAGACAGACAGATTTTTTTCCCATCAAACTTAAAATCTCGACGTTTCATGACATTCTAAGACTATTTGAAATAAAAATTTTTAACATTTTTTTTGTCGTTACTATACTTTCACTGGATGTGGAAGTAATTTGAAAATTCAGGTTCTAATGCTATAAATCAATCAGTATGATACGAAGAAATTAAATATATTTAACCGCGGCTTAGAGAATTTTTGATTATCTTATACAATTCAATAAATAGGGCCATGGCATGTGAAATCTACAAACAGCAGTTTGTGTGTAACATTAGCGACTCCACCATATTTTTAAATGTAAATAATTCACTATCAGTCTAGAAAAAAATCAATGTGAAAAATGTATCTTTCTGGGAAGGGGAGGGGGGTGAAAAATATTACATTTTCCAAGAGTTACAGTAGAGATTTGGCATAATCATTGATATAAAGACAATTTGAAAACCTGCAGAAATGGTGTAAATGGTCATTGGATTATTGGAATGATTTGCTGTTCCTATCTCATACCAAGACGTATAGATTTTTTTCTCGATATTTTCCTTCAGTATGTAGAAATGTATTCAAGCTTTTTTTTTATTTCTACAAAATCACGGCAAGGCGCTTAAATTATTTACATTCTTGAAAAAGTATTGGGAATTAACCAAAATAGCCCTTTAAGACACAAAATCAGAAATACAAATATTTTTATTTCAGAATTAATATTATTCAAAATACATGCCAATACAAAAATTACAGAGAAAAAAAATTATTTCCTGGTTTTTTGGATTTATTTCTTCAAAAACCACATAGGAAAACAAAATATGCATTTATTGAAATAAATTTTTACGTGTAAAAGCAAAATGTTGCGTACCCCAAGTAGCGTTGACTGTCCATTCACCGAAATGCGATGTGAATCCTCAGGTTGGCTTTGTTCTGTTTGTAGACATGATTACTAGTTCCAATGACGAGACGACCGTACGATGCGTACATACTTCAAACAACAGAACTACCTGCTTTGCACACAGGTATTACCGATCCGTCTAATATGTTCGCTTGCCCCTAGTAAGAGGACTATCGTACTTTCGCACTCATCAATTTGGAACTTTAATCAGTCAGTTTCATTTAACATACGTCCACTTCGAGGTTTCTGTTTGATATTAAATGAAATAAAAACAGAGATCATCAAGTTGGGATTGAACCACCGACCTCGGGTTTGTAGATCAACGCCTTAACCAACTAGGCTATCGAGGTACTGATAACAGTTTGCTATTCGGGGATGCCTTGAAAACATTTCAGTGAAAATTTTTTGCTCAAATAGGAATCCTATTAAATTCGCTCATTTCTAATCACGTGTGTGGAGACAACCAATCATAATAACATTTCACTGATGTCATCCAGTTTGACAGTTCAATAATTTATTTTATCTACTCTTATATACTAATTAATGAACTGCTTTTGAACAATTAATAGTATCCGGCAAAAATGAGTAAAAAACTAAATAATGTTGCAAAAAGAGATATCGATTTTCTGAAATGTCACAAAATGTCACTTTTGATTCGTTCGTGCCGAGATGAATTTTCGAATTTCGCCGTGCAATTTACGATCAGGTTTATCTAGAAGACTTCCTTTATACGTAGCGACATCGTACGGTCGTCCCAATGGTGTTTTTCGAAAAATATGAACGTGTCAAGGTTGCATGTTTTTACAATTTTTTCTGCGCCGAAATGCAAGCTGTTTTTTGCTATTTTTTGCAGATATCTCCGAAACGGTGGGAGTTGGCTCGAAATAAAAAATAAGGTCAAACGAGTATTTTTCACTACGAATCATTTTGCTACCATTAGAATTTTGATTTTTTTTTCGTTCCGAAGATAACTACTGAAATATCGGCCATATACGGCAAAAAATCGCAAATTTTGAGCTTCTACGGTTGGCAACTTTTTAATCTTGGCTCCTACGCCAAAAGACTACTCTAGCTAATTTAAATAGAATTAAATTTGCTAAAACTCTTTTTTTATTTTTTGAATTCCAGCAAAAATGAAGAAATTAGAGGGGGCAGGATTTGGGACTTTTTTTTTTTCTGTAAAAATTTCTCCATTTTGTCACCGTAATTAATCTTTAATTAACTGAAATCGATCTCATATACGATGTTCACTTAATATCATGTACTACTTGACGCTCCGTTAATCTTGGCCCTTCGAAACAAAAGTTTCTGAGAAAAATTATTTTTTTAAGATTTACATACACTCTATAGGAAAACGTGTAATTTCCTACATTTTTTCGAATATCTCGATAATTAACGTTTTTTTCGAAAAATTTGCAGACAGCTTATGTAAAGAGAATTGATTGAGCTTTCCGACATCTTTTTTATTTTTTCTCTAACATAAAAAACAAAAGACTTATGACCGAATATGCGCTTCGGGCTATTGCAGTTCGCGGATAAGTTTTGCATTTTCCGCTGGGAAATATTAATCTACAAAGCTGATTTTTGGTCTACAAGCAATGTAAAATCACATTCTACCTCCGCTGAAAGGTTGGTAGACGTTGCCGTTTTTATTAATGAACAAATTGAGTAATTTAAACAATTTTCTTAATTTAATATTTATTGTTGTAATCGTAGATAAAGTATAATATTCAACTTGCGGTAATGGTAATAACTCACTTGATAACTTCATCTGCGTGAGTTATTACACCTACATTACCGCTCGTTGAATAATATACTATTATATTAACACTGCAAATAACAACTTGATGAATATAATAATAGATGAAAACACGCCATGTAATACAATTAAAAGTAAAAAGTACATCTGGAATACATTTATGGACTTTGCGGCACCAGAAATTATGAATTAGATAGAAATAAATAAAATAAATTGCAAAAAATTTTCTATGAGAAATAGCTCATAATTTTATCACAACTTCCTCAAGCACGTTGCTTTTAGGTAATATCCCTCCGCCTACGGCGTCGGGATATTAAAAAGCAAGTGCTTTCGGAAACTGTGATAAAATTATTTCATATTATCAACGTCCTTGGGATATTATAGCTGATAATATTTCTGAAGATTTCACTTTCATATTTAAGAATCCTTACTATAATTACTTTAAACAGGGGCGGATTTGTCTTTCCATCGCCGGCCCACATCTAAAGGTTTTTTCGACAAAAATTAAAATAGCAGCGCCATTTCTCTTGCAATGCTGGCGGCCCACCGAGCATTTGTCCGGTGTCCCACCGGCCCAATCCTCCACCGACTGTAACAGTCGCAGCCAGCTTGTAGATACTCGTTCCAAATAGGTATAATAATTAATACTTATTTAATTTAAGCAAAAAGGTATTACAACCAGACGAAAATTTTTGCTAATCTTTGTATACAAGAAAATGCACAGGAACATGTTTCTTAACACGTTGAATTCAAATATCCAATAAAAAATGTCTGTGTGTACGTGTGGATAGACGATTTCTTGTAAACACGATCATTTCTGTTAGATTCAAAATTATTATTTCAAATTTAAAACTTACATGAATTACTAATGCCCTATTTTTCTCTTTTTTTTTCGCCTCTGAGACAGGTACGTGAGAGAAGCAGACAGTCACCGCATTGATACAAGGATATTGCATGCCTACATACCTTTGTATTCTGATCAAATGGGGAGAATTGCACGGAAACTTGACAAAGATGTTCATTAATGTGTACTATTAAGCAGACTAAAAGTCCTCTCTGCTGCACTCGAGCCGCCATCTTGGAGAAATGGTGCACTGATTCATTTTTTTCCCTTATATCTCGCTAACCATTGGCGATAGCGAAATTATATTTCATACAAAAAACCACTGCCCAAGGAATCACTACTTCCACATCCAGATTTTCTACCCAAGTCACTGACAAGAAAAAAATTTGTATGTGGAAATAATTGTTTATGGAACTTTAATAATATAATATTTGAAATCCTCTACCACAAAAACCCATAAAATGATACCCCACATCGGTAGTGGGGTGGGGGTGGTGATAGGGGGTGGTAGTGGGGGTGGATGAAGTTTAAACATATTTTGAGGTTTCTGGTTCTTGTGCACACACTAAATCACATTTTTTTTCATCCCCTTTAATAATGGAGTGGAGGTGGCTAATGCCAACATTTTTTTTGAGACCTTAGCTTCTCTTGTATATACTAAATACCAATTTTATGGACTCTTACCTGGTTGATTTACCTATTTACCCCAATTTACCCCCAACCCTTCGACGAAACAAGATGAAAATATATTCTAGTTCTAGATCTAGATAAAGTACATATGTGTACCAAATTTCAAGTCAATATCTCAAACGGTTCCAGAGTAAACGTGCGCACAAAAAAAAGTTACAGACCGACAGACAGACAGAAATTTTTCTTCGCTCAAACTTAAAATCTCGACGTTTCATGACATTCTAAGCCTATTTGAACAATAAAATTTTTTAAAAAATTTTTGTCGTTACTATACTTCCACTGGATGTGGAAGTAATTATATAGGTAAAATTCAAAGTAACATAAAATCAGATGTCTAATCGTTTTGGTCATATATCAACTCCAAAAAAGGAACTACTACTAACCCAAATATCGTCAATCTGCAGGGCAAGATGTACGACAATTCAGAAGACGTAGCGAATGGATTTTCGGAATACTTTGAGAATCTCTTTCGCCACCGTTCCCAACAAATACATATAAAACAAGCTAAAAACGTAGGTACTCTTCGCCAATTTACTGAGCTTTTTATATAATTGTTACACATTCTATAGAATACTCTTCGCAGTTTTACTTCCACATCCAGTGGAAGTATAGTAACGACAAAAAAATTTAAAAAAAATTTTTATTGTTCAAATAGGTTTAGAATGTCATGAAACGTCGAGATTTTAAGTTTGAGCGAAAAAAAAATTCTGTCTGTCGGTCTGTAACTTTTTTTGTGCGCACGTTTACTCTGGAACCGTTTAAGATATTGACTTGAAATTTGGTACACGTATGTATTTTAACGTGATTTGGAACTAGATTATATTTTCATCTTGTTCTATCGAAGGGTTGGGGGTAAATTGGGGTAAATTTGGGGTAAATAGGTAAATTAAGCAGGTAAGAGTCCAGAAAATTGGTATTTAGTATATTAAAGAGAAGCTAAGGTCTCAAAAAAATTTTTGGCATTAGCCACCCCCATTACCACCCCCACCCCATTATTAAAGGGGATGAAAAAAAAATGTGATTTAGTGTGTGTACAAGAACCAGAAACCTCAAAATATTTTTTTACTTCATCCACCCCCAGTACACCCCCTATCACCACCCCCACCCCACTACCGATGTGGGGTATCGTTTTATAGGTTTTTGGGGTAGAGGATTTCAAATCGTATTATCGTATTAAAGTTCCATAAGCAATTATTTCCACATACAAAATTTTTTCGTTGTGAGTGACTTGTATAGAAAATCTGGATGTGGAAGTAGTGATACCTTGGGCAGCGGTTTTTTTTGTAAATAATGTTAATTTTTGGATACCTTAAATTTTGTGATACCAACTTTGTTGTGAAAAAAATATATGAAAAAAAATTGAAAAAAAACACATCCAACCTGACTAGGATTCGATCACGGGATCTTTGGATTGCAAAGCAAAACTTCCACTGGGCCATCAGAGATCTGTATAAAAATTGAATGTCTGTAATATACAGTGTGTCTCATTTAAAATGAAGAATGGTGTAATATCGGGTGGCCTAGGAGGCCAGAGTTCAAAAGGACTACTTCTTCCTATCCAGCGCATTGTAAAATGTTCGTTCAACCACTGACGGACATTTATGGAATAATGTATTGATGCACCATCTAGCTGAAAAAACATCTCCTGAGGCACATTAAGAGGAAGATTTTCAATTGCATCCCATAATTCCGTATCGAAGAAGTTAACTAAACGCTCACCATTTAACGAGTTATTAAAGAAAAACGGACCAATTATTCGGTCTCCTAAAATTCCACACAATACGTTAACTTTCTCTGAATATTGGTCTTTACAATTAATAACCCCAATGAGGATTTTCTGTGGCCCAGTATCTACAGTTTTGAGAAGTTACCACCCCATTACCATTAGTGGTAAATGTAGCCTCATCAGTAAACAAAATTTTATTTAGAAATTTCCGGTCGTCTGAAAAATTTCCCTGGTCCCAATAGCAATAATCTAACCTTCTATTTTCATCACCTTCTTTCAAAGTGTGTAAAAATTTTGGTTTATAAGGATTGATTTTATGACGTATGAAACATCTTCTAATTTTCTCCTTGTCGATATTCAGTTGAGACGCTAAATTTCGTAGACTCGCTCTTGGATTCGCTTGATTTGCAGCTAAGATTACGTTATCTTCGGGATGCGAATGTATTCGACGGGGTTGATCATTCTGAGGTCTTTTAATAACACTGCCAGTTTCATTGAAACGAGCATCTATGGTGGCTGCAGTTCCATGAGTAATATCGACTCGTAAAGGATGTCTTCGGTTAAATTCAGTGGCTACTTCTCTGCTACTACGAACCTCATTACCAAATAGCCTTATTATTTCGATTTTTTCCCTTAAATGAAGACGCATTTTACGATTGTAAACTAGAACTTTACACTATAACAAAGTTTTGTTAGATTGACATTTAATTTAATCATAGTTTTTGTTTCCATGGCAACCTATTAAATTGAAAACCAAAATTGTAACCGTGTGAGACAAGTATTGCAGAAAAATCCAAAACCAAAAATGCGAATTTCGTAATGAAATTTGGTATTGGGGCTCAAAAAACTTTTTTTGATATCTTCAACGCGAAGTAAAATATCGGGAATGGGCTCCATTTGGGGGGCTGCCGTTGTCTCAGTTTGTTACTTAAACTTAAGTTGGTAGTCTCGAAATGTATGTCTTATATAGGACTACAATTGTGCCAAAGCTCAAATCTGGATTTCAAAAAATTACGAAAATATCCGGATGTCTTCATTTTAAATGAGACACACTGTATATCTTTCGAAAATCATATTTCAACCATTAGACATATTATTATTATGAAATATATATTAGTAAAATGCATAAACAAAAAAATATAACATTTCGCAAGATTTCTATTTAAGTGCAAGCGACAAAAATTAAGAAAACATATATTTTTAATTAAATGATTAATAACTTTCTTATTTACTTATTGATTTTCTTCAAAAACTCTAGCTAACACTAACTTACTCTCCAAATTTCAATACAATCGGGCTTTTCTTGCTTAAGTTATCGTGCTTACAAAAACGTGACGGACGGACAGACGGACATTTTGAAAGTTGTTCAGAATTCGTTCACCAACACAATGATATGAAATTTTTTTCTCTACAATATTTACTGATTTAGAAATGTGCCGATCAAATACAATATATACTCTTCGTTTTTGCGAAGAGTATAACAAAGAAAATGTATACACCTTAAATAGATACATACATTGTGGCAATCTAGACATAAACACAGTACTCCAAGCTTTAAAAAAATTAAAACACCTACGTACCAAAGGACCTGATGGAATACCAGCTTTCATCATCAGAGACTGTGCTCATGTCTTTGCAAAGCCTCTCACCAAGTTATTTAATTTATCATTAAAGTCCGGCAAATTCCATGACATTTTCCTTGTCCATGTGTCAAGACATTGTGAAGAAGAAGAAGAAGAAGAAGAAGAAGAAGAAGAAGAAGAAGAAGAAGAAGAAGAAGAAGAAGAAGAAGAAGAAAAATAAGAAGAATAAGAAGAAGAAGAAGTTCTTTACAATTTTAAGATGATTCACTAATTTCTTCTTGTTTAGATCGTCAATTTTGAATACATATACAACCAGTTGCTCTACGTCCACTTATTTATGAGACTTTAAGATGTATAAATGCATATTAGACACAAAAACGACAAATAGAAAAATGTAATGTATGGATTAAATACCTTAAATACCCCGTTTTAGCGAAAAATCATCCTCGATAGAAGCCCTGATCTGGCTTTTGCATTTACCTGCCGAACCGTCAATCAAAGGAGAAATGAATCTAGAATTAATTTTATTAAGAAATATCCGGAATTTAAAGGAATAGTTTGTGACCTTTATTGTAATTATATCGTGGGCTTTATTGTGTCCCAGTTGTAAATAAGCTGGAATCCCTCGGTGGTGAGCCAAGGGGAGAGAACTGCATATCATACAAGAAAAACACATTTCTATTATATGTTTAGTCAAAAAGACGTTGACAAATTCCCAAAGTCCCGTTGCTAATCCAGGCTGACCCCTGGCTATTTTACTTTTTCTGCTCCAGAGACCATAACCTAGTGTATTTAAGGAATTTCATTTCTTGTTGAGTTTCAGTATTAGCCATTTATTTCAAAAATGCACAGCTCTTTAAAATTAATGCTTCTCCTATTATTTATTAGTGTCAAAGTGAGTGCCTGCTTTTTGTGGTATAGTTATTAATTTTATAGTATTTACAGAAAACTACCAAAAATAAATTGTTGTTGAGTTTTGACAGAAACTTTAAATTGTCGGCATTTTTAAAGAACAAAATTGTCACTGATGCTGTATGTGGGTGGAGGAGTATATAATAAGTAAAAAAAATATGTATGTATGATCCCACTTACACATAAAGTAAAAATAAATGTGAATAAGTATTTAATTGGAATTAAAGAACAGCGATAAAGCTTAACTTTTTATTTGAATGAGTCATCATATTATCCGTTTTTGTAATAAGCAATAAGTTATATATTTTATGTAACGAACATCTTTGTATGTAACATATAAATTTACACATGCAGCTTTCCGTTAATATGTAAATTTGCCACATATATTAGAATTAAATAGACAAATAGTACATTTTTGCCATAAGTCTTACTGTAACCAAAATCAAACCCTTAGGTACTAGCATTAGTAAAATTTACATAGGCGATATTAAATTTATCATATCTAAGCCCCACTTTAGATTTTCATTATTAAGTAACGTTTGTTATTTTGTGCATATTAAATTATGTCTTCTTATTTATAAGCATAACCAAACAGACAAAATATTTTCTGAAACATGATGAATCGATTTCCATACACAAAATTATACTAAAAGTAAAATATCTGGTTCAAAAATAATATTTTCAATCTAAGATCACGTGGATTTTTCAGTAGCGGCATTGAAGAAGTCTGTATGAGGAGACTTTTTTAATATTGAAGATGGAATATTAGTACAAGGAGTGACATGCAGTTTAAAGTCTGAATTAATTTTTGAAGAAAAAAAAATCATTGATTATAACAGTTTGGTGGCCATAGAAATGTAGGAAGTTGAAGCGTTGTATGTGCTGCATTAAATCCCGGGTTATTCATGCAGCAGACCTTCACTTTAACCGCTAATATTTCAAAAACGAATTAGCTGAAAATACTAAAAAAAATACATGCCCATTATGTGCCTATTGTGAAACACTCGCTGAAATTTAAATAACTTATCTTGAATAATTTTAAACATCTGCTAATTTATACAAAAAGACATCCCAACCGAATAAGCGTGAAGTAACGTTTTTGACAATAACTCCGAAATTATATAAAAAAACCGCTGCCCAAGGAATCACTACTTCCACATCCAGATTCTCTATCCAAGTCACTCACAACGAAAAAACTTTGTATGTGAAAATAATTGTTTATGGAACTTTAATAATATAATATTTGAAATCCTCTACCCCAAAAACCCATAAAACGATACCCCACATCGGTAGTGGGGTGGGGGTGGTGATAGGGGGGTGGTAGTGGGGGGTGGATGAAGTAAAAAATATTTTGAGGTTTCTGGTTCCTGTACATACACTAAATCACATTTTTTTTTTCATCCCCTTTAATAAGGAGGTGGGGGTGGTAATGGGGGTGGCTAATGCCAAAAATTTTTTTGAAACCTTAGCTTCTCTTGTATATACTATATACCAATTTCATGGACTCTTACCTGCTTAATTTACCCATTTACCCCAAATTTACCCCAATTTACCCCCCAACCCTTCGACGGAACAAGATGAAAATATAATCTAGTTCTAGAACTCGTTAAAGTACATATGTGTACCAAATTTCAAGTCAATATCTTAAACGGTTCCAGAGTAAACGTGCGCACAAAAAAAAGTTACAGACAGACAGACAGACCGACAGACAGACAGAAATTTTTTTTTCCGCTCAAACTTAAAATCTCGACGTTTTATGACATTTTAAGCCTATTTGGACAATAAAAATTTTTTAAAATTTTTTTGTCGTTATTATACTTCCACTGGACGTGGAAGTAAAAGTTGTTTGATCAAAATCTCCTTAAAATGTGGCACATTGGTCAATATAATTTTCAAAATTATTCAATGTAAGTTATCTAAATTTCAGTGGATGGTTTACAATAATGCATACATAATTACTTCCACATCCAGTGAAGTATAGTACGCAAAAAACATTTTTGAAAATGTTTATTGTTCAAATAGGCTTAGAATGTCATAAAATGTCGAGATTTTGAGTTTGAACAAAAAAAAATTCAGTCTGTCGGTCTGTCTGTAACTTTTTTCTGTGCGCACGTTTACTCTGGAACCGTTTGAGATATTTACTTGAAATTTGGTACACGTATGTATTTTAACGAGATCTGGAACTAGATTATATTTTGATCTTATTTCGTTAAAGGGTTGGGGGATGACTGGGGTAAATGGGGGTAAATCAACCAATAAGAGTCCTTAAAATTGGTATTTAAGTATACCGGATGGCTCAGCCGATAGGAACACTCTTGTAACTTTTGAATGGGAGAATGGATTTTTTTCAAGCTTGGTGTAGTGATATGGGATAAAATTTTCAATAATGTGATGCAAAGAACGAAAATGGCCGACTTCCGGTTTCGATGTAATTAACATGAAAATCAAATTTTTAAATGGGACCACCTTTATATTTTTGCATATTTGGATCGTGCTGGCCAAAATAAATATGACCTGGCCCTCAAATATTATTTTGATTGTCAAAATATAGATTTTTTTAATTTTTAGTTTTAATAATAGAAGGCCGCAATTTCACCAAAATTGTTAAAAATTGGCCTGCAAGCACCTTTGAAATATTATTTCTTCAGATACTAACATTGACCACGATTTATTGTTCAATAAGTCCAACGATATCGGTCTTTCAACGAAAACTATTTTTTTTAATGGAACCCCTATGGAACAACCTGTTATTTAATTGGATCTTTAAATTACGAAGAAAAGGGTATACATAATGTCTACCTTATCTTTGAACTAAATTTATAATTAAAAGAGAAACATGTTCTGAATTTTTTTTAATTTTTTTTTTTTTTTTTGAAAATCAAAACAATATTTGAGGATCAGATCATATGTATTTCGAGCAGGAGGATCCAAATATGCAAAAATATGCAGGTTGTCCCATTTAAAAATTTGATTTTCATGTAAATTACATCGAAACCGGAAGTCGGCCATTTTGGTCCTCTACTCATATAATTGAAAATGTCATCCCATGTCACTGCACCAAATTTGAAAAAAATCTATTCGCCCATTCAAAAGTTACAAGAGTGTATATAAAAGATGTTAAGGTCTCAAAAATTTTTTTGGCGATAGACACAATTTAAACAAAACATAATGCGGGCTTGCTCCATGCCATTATTAAAGGGGGTGAAAAAAATAAAATTGTAATTTAGCATGTATACAAGAACCTAAGGCCTCAAAAATTTTTTTTCTTCATCCACCCCCACTGCCGATGTGGAATATCGTTTTATAGGTTTTTGGGTTAGGCGATTTCAAATATTATGTTATTATAGTTCCATAAACAATAATTTCCACATAGTGAACTGCAAATATAGTATCAAAATTTTGTCGTTGTGAGAGAATTGGATAGAAAATCTAGGTGTGGAATTTTAACATTTATTAACACTCTACAGGTTGTATTGTAATTCGAGTCCTATAAACAAAGGAACATCAGCGTGCCTGCCTTTCAAGATCATTTTAGCAGGTTGCTAAATTGACACCAATGTTTCAAGGACAGATGAGGAGATAGCGTCAGAGACGCGTCATCGCGTGTGTCTAGCTTCTACGATTTCAAATTAGAATACCATGCAACCTGTACGGTGTTTATAGATCTTCTATTGTTTTCTTGATTTTTTTTGTTTTATTTAGACATTTTTTATATATTTTTTTTTATTCTAATTTTCATTTGGATCAAAAATTTACATATTTTTGAGAAAGATCAACAGTAAGTGAAGTACATACAAATTACTAAATTTTACTATTCACACTTTGCTCTCCACTTTCTTTATTTGTTTCAGCTACAAATTAGTGTCTCGAACGGGCTTTTTTTCTTAAAAAATAAACTGGATGTAAGCGTTGGTTGTGCAAGAATTAACCTCCCAAAATATTCCCATTAGAAAAATATTAGTGAAAAACATAATTTTAAACATTTTTATTCTTGGTGATTTTTTGCAATGCGAAAATAAAGTCTAGTCTAGTTTTCAATTTATTTTGGCAATTCCACTTTTTTGGGCACCAAAATAAATTTGAAACAGAAAAAATTCATTCAGAGTGGTATCACTGATCCATAAATAAATTTGTATATTTTTAGGCACAGGACCCTAGAAAAAGGTTATACGATGCATATTCCTACCCTCTTGATGAAGCAGAACTAAACAGAAATGATGACGAGGACTTTCCTTGCAAGTCACATGCTTGTATTAAGAGATCATCTGGTCAAGATGAATTAGGGCCGTTTTGGGCGAACAGGGGCAAAAAAGATCCGAATTACATTCAGGAGAGGTTGTCTGTACAGGAACCCTATTGGGTTTTGATAAGGAAAGACGAGAGTTTTCCAGACGAACCATTTTTTACGTCGAGAGGCAAAAAGGATGCAAACAGACATAAATATTATTCTAACAACAATATTAGAGTACGAGATAGGCGAGAATTCGTTCAACCAGATGTCGAGTCACCATTTTTTGCTGCCAGAGGAAAAAGAGTCAAACAGAAAAATGACAAGTTTTAAGTGTAGACACGTTGGCGTAGGTTCGTTTTATAATAAAATGTATGTATATATGAAGACATTTTATAGTTACTGAACAAGCGTATTAACAAGCCTTCATGGGTATTTCCATGCTTCAGACCGAATAAACAAGAGTATATTGTGTAACAAGTGGTAAAAGCGGTTTTCTTTCGTGTTGTACTCCATGCTTCTTTTATGACTCCTCAGTTTCCATATTTAATTTAAAAATTTTCAAAACTAACTTGATCGTCAAAATATATCTATAATTCGACGTTTATAAAGCGGGGATGGCGAAACATTTTCAATTGTTTTCAACGCACTCATGATAAAGCATATAAAAACTTTTCACACGCTGTTAGCGTGCATTAAAGACTAGTTAAACGCTATGTGAAATCAAGTATTTTCGTAGTTAGCAGTGCATTTTTAAACACTTTTCAAAGCTGTCGTAGTAAAAGTGGAATACTGTTTTAAGTTAAAAATTAATTTAAGCAGCATTTCTTTAAAAAGTGGGCTTCAGTTCCACTGCTTCTCACCTACAGATGCATACATTAAAATATCACGTGGAACGATGAGCACTTGTGGATGACTTTCTCGAGATATTTTAATGCTTAAATATCACCTGAAAATTGGGCATGTGTGGGTATGTGTTTTATGTGATATTTATTTTAAATACTCAAATAAGCAAAGTATAAATTGTGCATTATTTATGTTGTCTCTACTTACAAGCTTATATACCTATAATAATTGAAGAACCCGCCAAAATACATGTCTTTAGGAAGTTAACATGTTTTGGTTGATTCTGAGTATTACATATTTTGCACTATCTGTCGCTTAATTCAACGACGTAAGTTTTATATTAATGTACCAATTATTAGATACATGTTTTATTTAATTTAAATAAAATGCAAACAGTGTGAGATGTTACCTTGTCTAATGTTTGTTCAATACCTAAAAAATCTTTCTTCGGTACGAGAGTAGACAAAAAATAGATAATTGTAAAAACCTGTATGTATATATGTTGTGTGAAACTGTAATAAAATTCATAAAAAATGTGTTTATTATTTTGGTTCAAAGATTCTGTCAAACCATATGTAAACCATTCATAAACCAAATTCCTACTAATATACAATTCGCGATGAAAGGAATAAATTTGATAAATTTTTATCTATTTCTATTTGTAAAGTGGAACTTTTTGGCCTGGACGGTCATTTAATATAACTTCCGGTTTTCGCATTTCTCATTTTAGCAAAAAAAAGTATACTAGTCATTAATCTTGGAAATTGACCAAATCACATTTTAACATTCACCCTCATAAATCATTATAAGAAATATTAACGTAGTAGGCGCCGATGCTAACAATACTTTTGACATTTAAAAATTGTAATGTTGACACTATTACGTAGAATTAAAGCACGAATTATCAAGTTAATTAATTTTATTCGAAAAACAATGAAGAGAAAATTTAATCAAATAAAATTATGGTTCATGGGTTCAACGAATAACAAACAGAATGGGAAAGGAAACTCAACAAAAGATATTATTATTTCAGAGTAAATGTTCAGTATGTCCACCATTCTCCTCAATACAATTATCCATACGATTAATAAAAGATCGCCTCATATTAAATAACACCATTGGATCAAAAAGACTGGTGCTGCATTGATTTCTTACCAAAGTTGTGCGTGGGTATTTATAGGATTTTTGTAAACAAGATCTTTCATTGCGCCCCATATACCGAAATTCAATGGGTTAAAATCTGGACTACGTGCTGGCCAAGGAAACGGACTACCACGACCAATCCAGCGCTCATGAAAAATGGTGTTTAAATAAATTCGTACTCGATTGGAAAGATATGGCGGAGCACCATCCTGCATGAACAACATATTTTGTCTCAAATTCAGTGGTAGCAATTCATGTGGTCCTAGAAAATGGTCCCCAATGATCCCACACCAAACATTGACTTTGAACTCATGTTGGAAATGTCGTGTCATGTTGACGAATGAGTGGTCAATATTTTGTCTGTTCCGAATATCACTTGCAAACTGATATCTTAGTGGAAGATCGGCAGGCAATAAATTTTGAACGGGCGTAAAATGGAATGGATGATTTTTTCTGCATGCAATATTTCTAGAATGGAAGTTTTACTGATTCCTGTAGCTGCACATAATCGTCTTGTACTAACTTGTGGATCATCTGCAAGGCAATAATATTTCTTCTTCTTGGTCAGGCGTAATAATTTTCGGTAGACCTAAATTATCCCGTTTAGGAGGAAATGAACCAACCACTTTCGCCTAAATTTCTGAACAGATTTTGAAATAGTCTACGATCAGGTTGTAATCTGTTTGGAAATTTTCGCAAATACTTACGTTGCGCAGCACGTCCATTGTAATTCGGTTGACAATAAATATTATTAAATGAATAATTATTATGTCTCGGCATGTTCTGATTTTCGTTAATTAACTGATGTTAAGAAAAATAGATAAATAAAATTGCAAAAAATGAATGTCACGACAATTTTTAAATCTCAAAAGTATCGTTGGAAACGGCGCCTACTACGTTAATATTTCTTATAATGATTTATGAGGGTGAATGTTAAAATGCGATTTTCTCGAAAACGGTCAATTTCTAAGACTAATGATAAGTATACTTTTTTTTCGCTAAAATGAGATAGGTTTAGGATTTTTTAATAAAAAGAAGGATAACGTTACGGGTAAAAAAGTTAAGAGTACATTTACCCCATAAACGATGCTTATATGGCGCTCTCTAAGATCTATACAAAAAATGGGAGCAGATTTGAATTTTTCATCTCAAAAAACCCCCATTCACCAATTTTCACAACAATACTTGAAAAACTTCAAAAGTTATATGAGAAAATTAAAAATATAATATTGACTTTAACACCCTGTATCTCTGTTAATATCAACTTTTGTACTAAGGTAAGTTTAGTTAAATCGTAATATTTTAATATCAGAAACTGTTGCTCTATGGATCATTACTTACGGACCACCCTGTATATAATATTTCGTAATAGTGTTTCTAATGCCTTGAAAATTTTGCCTTGCAATCCAAAGGTCGTGTGTTCGAATCCGTCACAGGGTGGTTGTTTTTTTTTTAATTTTTCTTTCATATATTTTTTTTCACAACAAAGTTGGTATCACAAAATTTATAATGTCCAAAAACTTAGATTATTTACAAGAAAACTGCGAAGAGTACCCTACAGAATGTGTAACAATTAACAGTAAATCGGCGAAGAGTATAATGCTTTCACTAGTTTTTTCATGTCACGCAAAATTTGATAACAAACTATCAAAAATGTGTTGAAGCAAATGGTGTATATTTGAAGAACCTAAAGACAACATTATACTATACTGCTATGATACAATATAAATACATTTTGTTCTTGCCGTCTTCGATGAAAAAAGTTATACTAAGTGTTCTATATTTATTCGATGTGACATGTGACAAACCAGCTGTAGTTATTTGGTAAACTCTAAGATATGTAATTAATGACAGTGCATATGTAACGACCTTAACGACCTAATTATAAGCTTGTGTCGTAAGTCGGAACTTTTAAAAACTCTTCCCACGACGATTGTCTTTTATTTGTAGTGACATAAGGCATCACCCGCATAGGGGGCCATGGGTTATAAAATGACAAGTGTCTGGAAAATATAAATTTGACTGAGGATAAAGGGATCATTATAATTTTTTATTTATGACTATTTTATGCGGCCAGGTCGGTAATGGTCCGTGAAAATGGGTATCTGTCTTATTTCAATAACAATGAACCTATTGGAAAGGTATTTCTTTGGTTGTTGCTGGATTTAAAATTTATTCAAAAGTTTAAAAGGCTGTTGTTACTGTGTTTGTGATACCGATAGGAAAATATTCTCACTTATATCACTAGTGCTTAAATTTTCGGATAATAATTTCATATCAAAATCTAATAAAATAATAATATAAATCTGTAAAAAAATGAAATTTTTGCCGTTAAATATATTTTGTAACTACATTAATGTGAATAACAGTGAGTTAAAATATCAAATTTTAAATGTCATTATGTCATCATTAAATGTCAAAAAAATTCCAGTGCGAAAGTTTCTACAGAAAAGTCTGGTTGCTATGGCAACAGCAACAAAATCAAAGCGTGTGATTGGATGTACACTATTGGTGTGAAATTTTCATCCCAACTCACCTTTAAATTTACAAAATATTTTTTATTCTTTGTAATGCTAATTACGTAAATATTTTCGTAAGAGTAAAATATACGAAACAAGACGAATTCATAATATTAACAAAAAAGCACAATGACACAGGGTACTTACCTCAGTCTGTTCCAGATAATGTAACAGATCTTGATAGTGATCACTACAGTTCATTTTCTCAAGTCACCAATATCGGGTCCGTCCTCCAGCCATGCTGGTGGTACACCTGCAACAAACATGCGACAATAACAATAAAAAGACCCAGACAATCATTGATATGCCGAAAGGCATGCTACAGTGCTAGATTGTCAGTTATACACAGTGACGCCTCCACAATTTCTGAGTTATAAAGAAATTATATTTCGGAAATTATTTATAACAAATACATAATAATTAACACACATATGTAGACACATGAAACACACGTAAAAATCAGGTAAAAATACCAGATTTATAACTTATTGCGTCTGTAGTTCTTCAGTACCAGTTAGTCTTTATCATTAAAAAGTAATGGACAAGGACTATACAGGGTGTTCCAATAGCTCATGTTAATAATTCGGAAGCCTTGTGAAATATTTTGTGGTCCGTGCACCATTCTGCAATGAGACCTCTCAGAAAAAAGGATGCTGTAGAGTCACTTTAATGGACATATGTCTTAGATTCTTCAAGAAATACGTCCCCAAAACCGACCCTTCTGCATCGTTTCTCTCGAACCTCTCATTTTTTGGCCACATCAATCGGTGGGAAAATAATATACAATCCATCTCACTCTGCAAAATCCAATCCTTGAATAAAAGGTTTTTTTAAAAAGGAAAATCAAACTTCAAAATACAAGTGAAAGAACCACGCACACCACTTTTGAAAATCCGGTATCCATTATATTTCTCCAATTTTTTATATGCTGTTCTACTGATCCAGTAGTAGTAAATTAAAGTCTCAATGAGTCACGAGTACCAAAAACACACCCTTCTACCCTTTTTACCCTCTATGAGGGTGAAAAAGCACTCGTATAAATTTAACAACTACATGTCTATAAAAAATATTTGTATCTTTCAGCACTGTAACAAACCTCAGTCGAAGGCTCTGACTTACATTTGGATACCATTCCACCCTTTTCCATCCCTTCTGGGAGGTGAAAATCGCTTTTACGGCTGCACAGCGGTATCTTTGTTCAAAAAAAAAATTATTAAACTACTCAGTTGAGTAGAACACTTTAAAAGACGGTGCAGAAATCACTCTGAAGTACCCCCTTTTCCACCTTTTTAGGGGGTGATTCTCAATAAAGCGGCTACACTGCGATATCTTTGTTCTAAAAAAATTACGGATCCACTCAGATGAGTGTACATCTCAAAAAGGTGCATCAATGACTCCCCAACAAACAAAATTTAAATGTTATACAACTATTTTTTTTATTGCCACTTTATAAATACCAATAAAACAAAAGTGTTGCAGAAATTACAATTATAAAACAAATTTGTTTATTGGGTCGGAGCAAGTACCTGACCATTCTACAACCCTTCCGGGTGTGAAAATTTATTAAACGGCTGATACAAAAGTATAAATCATCTAGACACCCTTATATTTTTTTGGCTATAGCCTGATAAAATACAGTATTGACTTATTCAAAAAATGATAAGTAGATCAACTGACTTACTGACGGACAGAAAAAGGAGTATAAATCCGACTATGCTACCTGCACGTGATATACTCTGGTTAACACTGAAATAAGCGGCCCTTTATATGCATAGAATTAAGGTGTGGTTAAATGCAGTATTTATTATATATGTCATGAGGAATTGCACAACCTTTTACAGTTTTCTGTTCAACTGAGCAGTTTCATATTTTGTCTGGAACAAAGATACCGCTGTGCAGCCGTGAAAGCGATTTTCACCCCCCGGAAGGGGTGGAAAAGTGTGTAACTTCAGATCCGTGCTGAAAGGTACAAATATTTTTTTATAAAAATGTGGTTGCTAAATGTATACGAGCGCTTTTCACCCCCGTAAAGGATGAAGAAGGGTAGAATGATGTGTTTTTGGGACTTGCGCCCATTGAGACTTTTGATCTACTGGATCAGAACAACATAACAAATTTAACGGGTACCGGATTTCCATAAGTAGGTGTGCGAGGTCCTTTCATGATTCTAGTTATCAGTTTGAGAAAAATCGCTGTGACAGACAGACGGATGGACGAGCTAACAAACTAGACATCCTATAAGAGTTCTGTTTTTTATTTATAAGTACGGAACCCAATAAATATTACAGTCGATTTTGGTTATCAATAATCCTGATATTTCAATTTCCCCATTAAAACCGCTGCCCAAGGAATCACTACTTCTACATCTAGATTTTCTATCCAAGTCACTCACGACGAAAAAATATTGTATGTGGAAATCACAATTTTTTTCATCCCCTTTAATAATGGGGTGGGGGTGGTAATGGGGGTGGCTAATGCCAAAAATTTTTTTGAGACCTTAGCTTCTCTTGTATATACTAAATACCAATTTTATTGACTCTTACCTAGTTGATTTACCTAATTACTCCAAATTTACCCCCCAACTCTTCGACGGAACAAGATGAAAATGTAATCCAGTTCCAGATCTCGTTAAAGTACATATTTCAAGTTAATATCTTAAACAGTTCCAGAGTAAACGTGCGCACAGACAGACAGACAGACTGGGAAGACCACTTAAATGTATAAGAATATGGTAGTATTGTTTTGTTTATTCATATTACTTCTATTTTGTTAATTATGTAAGATTTTTTCAAGGACCCCCTCATCGGTCGCTATACTGACAAGGACTCCTTAAAAGCTTAAATTCTTCTTAAAATGAAGCTTGTGTAGAATCTACCACTGCAAGTCAAGTAAAATACAAAACAATTGAATATCTCAGTGACATTTCGCGGACCCCTAGGGGTCCGCGGACCACCTGTTGGGAATCCCTGATGTAAGTAATTATAATTCACAAAATTGTCCTGGAAATCTAATTTTTGCATCGTGTTTCCAACTACAAAATAACACTCAAAATAATAATTGTTATTAGAAACAACTGTAACAGTATGTTTTGTGCGCACGAATAAGTGTTAAATAATTATAAACTTTAAATAGGACTAATATAGCAATATTTGTGTGGACTACCACTGGCGGTACATTAGCATTCTTTCCACGTTCAAAGTGGCCAGTGCTACTACTATGCACATCTTTTCCAGTAAATTGTTTTCAATGAAACCACTTCTTTCATTTATAAAATGTATCAAGCCACAATCAATACAACGAGCGAGAAATTCTACTGGTTTGGAGGTACTTAATGGTCGCGTTTGCAAGCCAACTATTGTCTACTACATGCCAAGTATTGACATACAAATTTATAAGCCCGATGGAAATATTTGTATAAATACTTTTACCCACACCGTCTTATTTGCAAACATGACTGTTTTGTCAATAGGCTTATTAAAAATCGTTGCTTAATATTACTCAACTTTTCGATACAAAACAACGAAGTTATGAGTTACTGGTTACTAAATTTCAATATTGTGGATTTAATAAAGCAGCTGTAATATTTATAAAATCATGTTTAAGTCATTGAAGACAGGAAATTGTAATACATAAAATTAAATTACAAATTTGAAAAAAACCCGACACAAAAATATCGACTGAATAACTAATTAAAAAAAAAATAGATTAACACAACTTTAAAAATTATGAAATAATTTTGATTCTATATACGAACTCTTATTTAAATCCAGCTTACATTTTCATTATGTCCTCGAGATTTGCTTTCTTATACGCAAGAATATATCGGGAGCTGCTGTTTTGAACATAACTATTTAGTAGTTCGTCTTTACAGCAGCCCCCGACATATTCATGCGTATAAGAAAGCAAATCTCGAGGACATAAAGAAAAGGTAAGCTGGATTTAAATAAATCATAAGAGTTCGTATATGGAATCAAAATTATTTCATAATTTTTAAAGTTGTGTTAATCAATTTTTTTTTTAAATTAGTTACTCAGTCGATATGTTTGTGTCGAGGGTTTTTAAATTTGTAATTTAATTTAATTTTATACTTTTTAAACTAAACATATACATACAACATAGCGTATTGTTATATCATGAGTCCCACATAGAACTTTTTAACCTTTAAGCCGACGCGGTCCAATTTTGTATTCTACTAGTTGCACACGGTCTACAAAACGGTTCTATTATAAATATATTTATGTTATATTTAATTTTATTAAAAACTGCATCAAAATCGGATCTCCCGTTGAAGAGATATAAAGCCATAGACAGGCAGACAGACAGACAGACAGATAGACAGACAGATAGACAGACAGATAGACAGACATATAGACAGACAGACAGACAGATAGACAGATAGACAGACAGATAGACAGACAGATAGACAGACAGATAGACAGACAGATAGACAGACAGATAGACAGACAGATAGACAGACAGATAGACAGACAGATAGACAGACAGATAGACAGACAGACAGACAGACAGACAGACAGACAGATAGATAGACAGACAGACAGACAGATAGACAGACACACAGATAGACAGATAGACAGACAGATAGACAGACAGATAGACAGACAGATAGACAGACAGACAGATAGACAGACAGATAGACAGACAGATAGACAGACAGATAGACAGACAGATAGACAGACAGATAGACAGACAGATAGACAGACAGATAGACAGATAGACAGACAGATAGACAGACAGATAGACAGACAGATAGACAGACAGATAGACAGACAGATAGACAGACAGATAGACAGACAGATAGACAGACAGATAGACAGACAGATAGACAGACAGATAGACAGATAGACAGACAGACGGACAGACAGACGGACAGACAGACGGATAGACAGACGGATAGACAGACAGATAGACAGACAGATAGACAGACAGATAGACAGACAGATAGACAGACAGATAGACAGACAGATAGACAGACAGATAGACAGATAGACAGACAGATAGACAGACAGATAGACAGACAGATAGACAGACAGGTAGACAGACAGATAGACAGACAGGTAGACAGACAGACAGGTAGACAGACAGACAGACAGACAGTCAGACAGACAGATAGACAGACAGACAGACAGACAGACAGACAGACATACAGACAGACAGACAGACAGACAGACAGACAGACAGACAGCCAGACAGACAGATAGACAGACAGATAGACAGACAGATAGACAGACAGATAGACAGACAGATAGACAGACAGATAGACAGACAGATAGACAGACAGATAGACAGACAGATAGACAGACAGATAGACAGACAGATAGACAGACAGATAGACAGACAGATAGACAGACAGACAGACAGACAGACAGACAGATAGACAGACAGATAGACAGACAGATAGACAGGCAGATAGACAGACAGATAGACAGACAGATAGACAGACAGATAGACAGACAGATAGACAGACAGATAGACAGACAGATAGACAGACAGATAGACAGACAGATAGACAGACAGATAGACAGACAGATAGACAGACAGATAGACAGACAGATAGACAGACAGATAGACAGACAGATAGACAGACAGATAGACAGACAGATAGACAGACAGATAGACAGACAGATAGACAGACAGATAGACAGACAGATAGACAGACAGATAGACAGACAGACAGATAGACAGACAGATAGACAGACAGATAGACAGACAGATAGACAGACAGATAGACAGACAGATAGACAGACAGATAGACAGACAGACAGACACAAACTTACGAGTCAAACTTATATTTTTGGGTCGGGGGTTAAAAAATTGAAAATTTTTAAAAACTCCCGATTAATGTATCTAATCGTACCAGTTTCATATGACCGAATCAAAATGAGGCCGAAATCATATTCGGCTACCATAATTGTCTGCACATTTTCAATTTTACTTCAATCGGACAATTTCTAAATAAGTTCAACATGGCGAATTCAAGATGGCGACGAAACATCAAAATCTAATAAGGCCTAAAACATTTTCGACAAAATACGCTTTCATATAAAAAAAAGTGCATCAAAATCGGATCACCCGTTGAAAAGATATGAAGCCACAGACAGACAGACAAATATACAAACATACGCGTAACAACCCCTCTTTTTGGGTCGGGGATTAAAAATTAACTAACTTCAAACTTTCAGTTACTTTTTGGTGGTGCGTTAACTTCTTGGAGAAGTGTATATTCATTGTGTCGTTCCTATCCGATATAAAACTTATAGTTTAAACCGAATCCTTCACCATTTCTTAGAATGCAGCGTATGAGCGAATACACTATACGATCAAATTATAGTGTTTAAAATAAAAAAAAATTGTCGGCCATTTTGAGACGTCCGCCATATTGAATTTGGTGTGACTTCAGTTTATTTTCGTATTCTTCTCAGCAAACCCTTTCATTTGATACCCATATCATGGGGGTGCATAAAAACTAACTGGTCCGCCATATTGGATTTGGAATGACGTCACTTAGATAACCATGCATTGTTATCCAAACTAAACGTGTATGCAAATTTCAGCTCAATCGGTTAGGGATAACTGTTTTAAAATTCAGTTGCGTCCGCCATATTGAATTTAGTGTGACGTCATTTTATTTTCGTATTCTTCTCAGCAAGCCTTATCATTTGATACCCATATCATGGGGGTGCCTAAAAAATAACTGGTCCGCCATATTGGATTTGGAATGACGTCACTTAGCTAATCATGTATGGTCATCCAAACTAAACGTGTATGCAAAATTTCAACTCAATCGGTTGGGGATAACTATTTTAAAATTCAGTTGCAAGATTTGATCCACAAGAACAAGGCAAGTTAAATAAAAGCTTGTAATCAAGATGGCGACCAAACATCAAAATCTAACATGGCAAAAACCTTCTCGACAAAATACTCTTTCAAATAAAAAAAGTGCATCAATATGAAGCCACATACAGACAAACAGGCAGACATGCAAACATACGCGTCAAACTTATAACACCTCGGGGGTTAAAAAACAACACTCGCATGTTCTAATATTACTGATGGAGTATCCCAAGGGTCTGTCTTGGTGCCTTAACTCTTTATAATTTATGTAGCAAACTTACTTTGAAAAGCTCGTTTTATGTATGCATTAACATGCTGATAATACTCAATTGTTTCATAGCATTAATGTTAATAAAAATATTGCAACATACGTGGAACTTTATATTTCCAAATTAATAAAAATATCAGAAAATGGATATTTTCTAACAGAAAACAAATAATTAATGTTTTGCGAGTCCCTCATTCTACTATTTTTTAACTATTATGACATGCTCTATGGCCCTTGTCTCGATTCCGTATCTATAAATAGAATACGGCGTATATAAAATACATGTGTTAGATTCATTTATAGTATAGCAATATAGCATAGCTATATAGTATAGCTATCAGCCTTTGGTTTTTTCTAGCCTAGTAGTTGGAATCTCAGTCGAGCTAGACCTTCACAGTGGCATAGAACATTGACTGGAGTTTCCTCTTCCTCTTGACAAAATCTGCATCTTGCGTTTTGTGTCAGACCCATTAGACTCATATGTCTATTAAGCCGACAATGTTCAGATAGAAGACTTACAATTATTCTAATTGTCTTTTTATTTTGGCGTACTAGGTCTTCTGTAAAGGATGTGTGTCCACAACATAGGAAAAATTCCCCTAAAGTGCCAACATCTTGTTACTGATACCGTGTGTGTAGTCGCGGGCTAGGCATGGGGAGTAGAATTGCAACATCGCGTGTGCCAGCTGGCTGAAATGAAATAACAGAGCTGGATGAATGCTCCACCGATGGACGAATTTACGGTTGCCGGTGTTGTCATATTTCTCGCGCTACGTGAATGTACATGCCTAATGGGAAATTACACGCACGGTATATGTTATGTGTTACTAAGAGATTAATAAAATATGTACATATAAATGTGTGCAACGTTGCAACGATAGTTAAAACATGACGTCGATTTCTCGTAATTTTTCGTCATTCTCGACATGTTTTAACTATGGGCGCAACGTTGATACACTTTTATTAACACGTTTTTATTAGGTCTAACTAACTATGTATGTATGTATGTAACTATGTATGTATGTATGTAACTATGCATGTATGTATGTAAAAAGTCTTAAGGAACCGAATTTCACCCACTTCTAATTGTTGTACATCATGAAACTTGGCAATTGTGTGTAGCTCTGATGACAATACAATATAGTATACACAATATTATATCATGTTCAAAATGGCCGCCGCCCCAAGATGGCGAATTATCATTTACTTTACAACCCCCTTGATATGAGTATCAAAAGAAAGGGCTTGATAAGTAGAAAACAAATATGTGATCAAAACTTAAAAATTCAAAATAGCGGTGTCAACATGGCGGATATGTTTTATCAATTATCGTCAGATTCGACTCAAAAATCGGTATCTGTAGGTTATCGAGGTTGCAGATTACAATTATCCGGTCCAAATTTAACAATTTAAAACGGTGGCATCAATATGGCGGATAAGTGTTGTAATTTACGGTCTGATTCGTATGAAAATTCTTTCAGAATTTTGCACGACTGTGCCTTACATTGTGATACATTGCACAAATAAACGATGGAGGCTTCAAAAATTACATTGAAAAAAATGGTCCTAACCAACAATTAGTTAACAAGTAAATTTAAATAATAAATGTCAATTTTCCGCAAACGTCGGCAAACCAGAGCCACTCTGTACACTTTGGTCGAACAGTTGTGTGCATTAGAATATAGCTGTGTTAAAAATAATAGAGAAGGTTAGATTCCCATACCATAAAATACGTCATGGCACAGTTTTTCTATAATAACATGTGTATCCCCAGGCCACAAACAATTCGTATACTATGACATCACACAAACAATAATTAAATCATTAGAATTACTAAGTTGTCGCTTACATGTTTAATAAAAAACTACAGCTAAATGGTTGGCCGTATTGGAGTTCCTATACGGGTACATAATTTACATTAATTTTTTTACAGTCATTGTTCGGCCAAAAGAGATATTAAAGCATCTAGATAATATAAAAAACATTCGCATGAATCATTGATTCCTGTTTTTACTTTCCCATAGACGGAGTATACAGGGTGTTCAAAAATACCAGTGACAAACTTCTGGTAGAGGTTCTACTTACTGATTTAGATTCTAAAACAGGAGCTGGCCGATTGGTCTTAACCACCGCGACCCCCGTGGACATATATTATGGCACTCCTGTTCTACTATTACTTAGAGCTTCCTATCCAGCTTTTCTTTTGTATCAGACTCCACAGCATTGATAAGGGTTTTGTAGTGCTCTTAGTTTTTCCTCGCCAAGTAGTTGATATCTCAGTATCGCTAGGCCTTACCAATGGCTTAAAACATTTCTGAGGTTTCCTGCCCCTCTTGACAGAATCTGCACATTGCATTACCTGCCAGGCCCATTAGACTCATATGTCTATTAAGCCTACAGTCAATGTCCAGTTAGATGACCTACCATTGCAGTAGGTGCAGTAGGTCTTCCGTGAATTTGGCTGATCGTTTTTTAATGAACTCTTTTGAAACTTTTCCACCATTCTAGAGATTTATTTTGTACCCATTTGTTAACGAATGCTCGTATGCATGGCTTACCCACACCACAAAAGGGTTCGGGTCCTACTAGGGCCTTAAACGCGCTGTAAATCCCAGCCCGACTCTTTGTTCTGTCTTGGAGCTGTCCGTATACCAGACTATTTGTGCCGATATTGAAGGAGAGTTTTTTCCACTCCTGTCTGCCTGGTATTTCAAGTTGAACATTTTTGTTAAAGTGGTACTTAAGCACTATGCTATCTGTGGGCATTCCTAGAACGGGATATAACTTTTGGTGCTCTGTTCCATGTTGTTGCCTTATGGCATGTCTATTTTAAAAGGACTTCCTTTCATGGACCCCGTGGCGCACAGACAAGCAAGCCTTTGTACGCCACTTAATAGCCTCATCGGGAGCGATGCAATGGCTTGGTCCACCATACCATCGATCCATGTATAACCATGGTCATGTTGGGGTTTAAGCCCCAGTTTTTCCCACACATCTGCCTCTACCTTCCCAGAGCAATTGTTGCTTTTCGTGTGACTTTTTGGATGCGAGAGCTTTTGGTCGAAAATGACTCCTAAGTATCCTCGCTGGCAGATTCTACATGCATAAATTGAAAAAAGTTGATATAAACAAATGCTTCCTAGGAGAGCTAGGGCTCTTCGAAGGTGGAGCCCTTAAGTGGGTTTTTATTTAATATTTCAGAAACCATTTGTACTACAGCGACGAGATTCGACACTTTGTTAAATATCAATAAGGGCTATTATTTCATGGTATTGGCCAAATTGAAATTCATCCAGGGGCGTAGTAATGGGGGAGCACCCTCCTTTATAATCCAAAATATATTTGTTCTGTTTTTGTTTTTTAAATTTTGGTACCTAAATTTAGACAAAAAAAGGTTGTAGTCCACAGTTCAGCGCCCTTTTTTTAATGATTAGTAACAGGCTGAATTTTTGTGAGTAGCTTCGTTCTGACGAGACGCCCAATTTTCCTCTCTGCGAAAATTCTCGGTAGTGATAGCTAATAACTGCACTTGGGTGTATATATGTCGATTGGGTGATTGTTCAAATTTTATTAGTAACAGTTAGTTTTTTAATTAAATCTTGAGATAATTTGATAAAAAACACGAAAAAACGTTTGTCCTACAAAATCGATGGTTTAATAAATGTTTTTAAAATTAAATGGCCCACATTGAACTACAAATTGAATGGTATGTTTTTCCAGTCCTACGCTCGGAAATTGTCAGTTCCACGGTAACACTTTCATCATTTGTAACTGTAGGACAAAGATAACACATGATAGGTTAGTGTATTCTCTGCCCAAATACAATATTGTCCTACATAAAAACTGGTATGTATCGCTAGTCCGACAAAAACTATTTTAAATAACGAATTATTTTATAATTGCGGTTTTGGTAAATTAATATACTTTTATTACTTAAGTGGAATTCTGATATCTACCAAATTTAACACATACATTCAGATTATCAAAAAACAACATTTCCCTTGATTTTAAACCCTGATTTACATATTTACATTCGTTGCGAATATGTGAATTTTTCATTTTATTAATGTTCGACTACAAGGCCGAAAAATTTTCTTTATAATTCTAATGTAATATCATTTTTAAAGTTTTAGTGTTTGTTTAATTCGAAAATAACATAATTTATATGAAAAGTTTATGAAAAAAATGGGGAAATTACTAAAGGAAAAATTATATATAAAAAAAAAATCTTTTCTTGAATAGCCAAAGACCAGAAAAACATTCGTCTCCTATAAATGCAAAGCCACCTATCTACAGTACCAAAATATGCGGAAAAAATCAAAAAATCATATTAAGCATTTTTTTATCGGAAAACGTTAATGAAACTTGTTCAGAATTATCTAAAAACCTCATGTACAAAATTTAATCAAAATAAAAAAATTGATAAATTAGAATTTTAGTTTTAAAAATAATTATTTAAAAAAAACCTGCAAATTGCTTGACAACTACCTGGCAGCTTGGATTAAATTTCAAAACAAAATTGTCATAGTACAGCTTTCTAAACAAAAAACCGGAAAATGACATTTTTCGACTTGGACATTATTTTAATCAAAATTTCAATATCGTTTTATTTCGATACAATTTTGGACTTACGGTTTTTGGACAATTCTGAACAAGTTTCATTAACAAAATGTTCCGATAAAGAAATGCCTAATATGATTTTTTTATTATTTCCGCATATTTTGGTACCGCAGGTGGCTCTGCATTTGTAAGAGGCGAATGTTTTTCTGATCATAATTAGATCCTAATTTGTTCTATATTTGAGTAAAAATTGATTCAAATCGAAAAAGTAAGTCACACTGTATATTCAACCGTTTTAAAATTATTGGAGATTTGTAATCATCTGCTTTTTGTATGTTTTTTACGTTTTTTAAAAAATTATAATTTAAAAAATGACACGGGCTGGCCATTAACAAGCATTTTAGGATTTACGCACTTCTAGGTTTAATTTAATATTTTTTAACAGACTCTATAAACTCTTTATTATTAAAATATTCGATTTCGAAGCACCTCTGTTATTAATTTTGTACAACTTATTTTCATCAACGCAATTAAAATATTTAATAAATAATATAAAACTTTACCTGGAATGAAATTTCAAAATAAGTGTTTTTAATTTTTTATCAATAAACAATGTGTCCACGGCAAAGCGGTATTATAGGTGTAAATGACAATTTTTTTTGGATTACAAACACGATTTTTTGTATTCTGCTCTTGCCTCACCCAAAAACTATTTTTAGTATCTTGAACTTTAAAAAAATTATAGCGCTGGTAACAGCTTAAAAATAATGATATGAAAATTTTTTCTCTACGAGCGATATTTACGATTTTACTGGTAAAGTGCCTTTTCTGTGCGAAATATTGAAAAATTTTATTAGAAAAACTTGCTCAGAATTAAAAAATATGATGTACCAAATTACAGAACTAAAATTTTTTTTTTATTTATAAAATATATTTTTTTTTTTTTGATATTATGGAACTGACAATTTCCGAACATAGGACTGGAAAAACATACCATTCAATTTGTAGGACAATGTGGCCATTTAATTTTAAAAACATTTATTAAGCAATAGTAAAAAAATCAGCTGGTTACTAATCATTTTTGTGACCTCGTCATTTGGACATGTTGGGGGTGGGGGACGCTTCGGTCAAACCATCGATTTTGTAGGCCAAACGTTTTTTCGTGTTTTTTATCAAATTACCTCAAGATTTAACTAAAAAACTAATTGTTACTAATAAAATTTGAACAATCACCCAATCGACATATATACACCCAAGCGCAGTTATTAGCTATCACTACCGAGAATTTTCGCAGAGAGAAAAGTTGGGCGTCTCGTCAAAACGAAGCTACTCACGAAAATTTAGTCTGTTACTAATCATTAAAAAAAAAGGGCGCTGTACTGTGGACTATTATCTTCGTTAAACACTATAATATTAACCGTTAAAAAAAAAAAAAGGTTTAAAATAGTTGTTGCAGAATTAAGACTCTTTTTTGTCAGAATTTGGATAATTAATTGAAATCGGGAAATACATATGCCAGTTGGTCTGTAAAATTATTATTAGTTGTGCATATGTTGCAGTTAATTTTATAATGGCATTTTTTTACTGGCCGTAGTAAAATAAATAGTTTTTATACTGACATTAACAAAATATTTTAAAAACCAAGACCGAACTTTAATTCTTACGCAATGGGAAATGTAAAGTGTTTTTGTACAGGTACACATCAGGTTCTTAGATTAACAAGATAAAAATCGAAACTTATAGTTATATTACATCCCAAAGTTATTAGGAATTCAAGAATTTCTTTTGTGTTGTTAAATCCTCTTTCCTACCACTTGAGTACTTAAAAAAACAACTTTAAATCATCTATTTATCGCTTGGTATGATTTGAATTTAAGTCTCAAAAGCTCATAGAACCACACAAAGGATATTAATTATGAGATATTTTAAATAAAGATCTATCATTATCCATAAATCATTTTTTGAAAGCTGTAAAATTGTATAGCGGCTTCACTATCTAAACACAGTCATTGATATGCATCATTATTAATATAAAGAATTAGTTGAAAGACCTACGTCATATATTTTTCCATCCACTAAATATATTCATATGTCATTTATACAGGGTGTCAACGGAACCATTAGAAAAGTCATAATTTCCAGAATTTTTAAGGTATAAGATTCAAACTTGGCAGGGGTACTATATAAAGATAGTCAACAGTTTAAAAAATAAAACACTAAAATATTTTTTTATTTTCACTGAGGTCAACATGTCAATTTTTTCACTAAACATTAGCTCCTTAAGATGTGAATACACACACACATCTGAAGAAGCTAATGTTTAGCGAAACATATTGACATATCAGTGGAAATTTAAAAACATTTCAGTGTTATATTCATTAAACGATAGTGTTAACATGAATTTTCACCCAGCGAAGGTCGAATCTCTTTCAACTGTATAAAAATAGTCAATTTTTAATAGCTTGATACTTTTGCATCACTTCCGGTTTCCCCAGAAGTGTTGTTAGGCCGTTCTAAGTACAACTGCATAGTTTCAAAAATATTTTAGCCAACTTGAGTTTAAGGGCAATTACACAGGTACACAAAATAAAAAAGTGTTTTTTCTGGTAGGTACTTCATTGGGTAACCCATATGTATTTCCACGTGCTGAACACGAACACCTGTTTAGCTCCATTGGCCACCATTCTTTTGTAAATCGCGAAAATAACCTAAAAAAACTTATAATTTAGGTTATTTTCGCGATTTACTAAAAATTTTCAATAATATTGTTTGAGAATTGCTGGAATGTTTGGATAGGCTTTTATCTTCGCGTATGTCGGCGCCTCTAACCATCAAATACGCTAATACGGCTCTTTCAAAGTTTCGCGCTCCTTTGTTAGAGACCGCGCGTCGGCGAGGCCACAAGTTGATAATCACACTTTTTTATGGCTTTTTAAAAGTAGGTAAGGTAAGGTCTTTAGCGGTGCGGTAAAGGTTAAAGACGTCGGCGTTTTCTGAGTGCTTAGTAGATCTGAAGAAAACTATACTCTCCCTTGTGCAATATTTTAGTTTCTGTGGGCACTTCGTTAAGTACACACGTTCGTTGTTTTTGTATGTTTCTTTTGTTCTTTTTGAATTTTGGGCCACGTATTTACAGTTAATATTTATTTAATTGACTTACCGTTCAAGTCGTTAAGTTCTTGATTACGTACAGACACTACTTGTTCGTTCTTTTTGTGTTGCTTTTTGGATTCTGGACCAAGTTTTTATTTTTATTTTCTTTATTGACAACGTTAGTTGATAGTTTAGTGTGGTATTTTAATGTGCATAGAAACCATAAAAAATAATCCTAATTTACCAAATGTGTTGAACGGAGTGCGTTTGTCCTTAGTTTGACGTGCCGAAAAAATGTATTGATGCAGACGGAAGCCATTTCGAACAATTTATGTAAATCAATAATTTATCGGTAAGTTCTAGATTTACCGAATGTTTTAGTTTTCGATACCTGATCGGCAATTCGTTAAATAAATCAGATTTTTTCCTAACTTAAAATACACATAATTGTTTTCTGTTACCGTATCTCAGACGTCTAACTCTTTATTTCCCAATGTCGTACAATAATTACTCGTTTTTTAAGCTTTTAACCCAGAACACTCATTTAGGTTACAAATGTTAATAAATCACATTTAAATCTGATAAATTATAAACAACAATAAAAGCTCCAATATTTTGTTCTAAATTAAGAAAACACACTTGTAAAGAAATGCTGTGTTTAAACCTCTACGCCCATTTGCTTGCAATTCTGCAAAAAGAGATAACGAATTATTTACATTTTTATAATTGGTTCGGTTGAGGTGGTCATCAAAGGTGCCGCCCTTCTTTGCTTTGGCATCGTGAGCCGCCGCGGGCCAGCGAGAACGAGTCGGTCGGTAATCTTTGCACTTTTTTATGACAATTTAAAAGTTGTATAATTGGGAAGTACACGTCCATTGACCCAGAAAGGCAGTGGTTCTCAAATGTTTCCTATCCTAATATTCAAATTGTTGACCTAGGTTAGTTTTTTCAAAGTACCTACCCCTAGAGAAAAAAGTTGTAAAGGTTTTTTGTTTGTCTAGTCGGTCCCCACTACCAGTTTTTTTTATGACACGAAACTGATTACACCCTGTATTACACAGACATACACACACAAAAAAGATCTGTTTCTGGGACTCCATTTGGGCAACTTATTTTTTAATATAGAGGGCACTGAATGCATTTAAATCAATATGAACCAAAACGATAATAGAAAAATGGAAATGTAAAAGGACCCCGTATCTGAACCTTCCACATCCAGTGGAAGTATAGTAACGACAAAAAAATTAAAAAAAAATTTTTTTGTTCAAATAGGCTTAGAATGTCACGAAACGTCGAGATTTTAAGTTTGAGAGAAAAAAAAAATTTCTGTCTGTCGGTCTGTCTGTCTGTAACTTTTTTTGTGCGCACGTTTACTCTGGAACCGTTTGAGATATTGACTTGAAATTTGGTACACGTATGTACTTTAACGAGATCTAGAACTAGATTATATTTTCATCTTGTTCCGTCGAAGGGTTGGGGGGTAAATTTGGGGAAAATAGGTAAATCAAGCAGGTAAGAGTCCATAAAATTGGTATTTAGTATATCCAAGAGAAGCTGAGGTCTCAAAAAAAATTTTGGCATTAGCCACCCCCATTACCACCCCCACCCCATTATTAAAGGGGATGAAAAAAAATTGTGAATTAGGGTGTGTACAAGAACCAGAAACCTCAAAATGTTTTTTACTTCATCCACCCCCACTACCACCCCTATCACCACCCCCACCCCGCTACCGATGTGGGGTATCATTTTATGGGTTTTTGGGGTAGAGGATTTCAAATATTATATTATTAATGTTCCATAAACAATTATTTCCACATACAAAATTTTTTCGTTGTGAGTGACTTAGATAAAAAATCTGGATGTGGAAGTAGTGATTCCTTGGGCAGCGGTTTTTTTAATGTAGTGCCTCTAAGTGCAGATATTATTAAAAAATAGATTCTTTCGTTTGTAGAAAATAGAGCAGATATAAAATCTATCAAATCTATAAAATTAGGGAAAATGTATGATCAATGACGTGATCATCAAATACAACAGATGCACGTAGGTATGTTCTAAAGTCGAATTTACAAATTTCCGCCTTAAGCAATAAACAGATAGGTACTTATAAAAAATTAAATAGCTATTAACAATTTATCAAATTCTTAATCGTATTAGCTGCAGAGGAAAGTTTGGAACACTTTCTCTGTAAGCTTAATAAAAATAATTTAAAACAGGAACTCTCATATTACATTAGAAGTTAAAAATTCCATTTTTATAAGGCTAATGCTATGTCTAATAAACGTCAAAAAGGTAAAGAATTATGGCCTTTTCCATAAAAAGATTCCGCAAACTTTAAACTGAGCTTGATTAAAAAAGGAACAACTCACATTCTCTGTGTTGTCCAGCAAACAGAACATCTTATTCTTTAAACAACAAAGCACTTGCGATACTTTATTAATAGATATTTACAAAACTGTTACAACCGTTAATAAAATAGCTGAACAAAACATTAAATTTATGAATTGCACATGTAAATAATTGAAAAAGATGTTAATAAGGAAACTATATATCAAAATAATAGGCGTAGATTTTGTAATTTACGTGGGTAAAAAGATAATATAGACTTTCTAATATATTACCATTCTATTCTTGAATTGGAATAATTTTAGATAAAATGGAAATACATTACAATATTTAATAATAGAGAATTTCTACAATTATTCATAAATGACTTTATAATTTATTAAAGTGATAAGCTTAGGTGCTTAATAATCTAATAAATTGTTATCTGAGGAAGGTAATAATTTTTATTGATTATCTTTATTACTTGGTGAGTGTATAAAAGTACCGGAAATTATATAAGATAATTTACACCGTCTTTACATCTTGTGCAACATTCTATATTTTTCCTATATTTTGCATTTAAATGTGCTACTACTAGATATTACATTAAGTAGTTATTTTTATCTTATTCATTAAACATCGTGGAAGTAAGTATAGTAACTGTAAAAAAAAATTGAATTTTTTTTTCCAAAAAGGCTTAGAATGTCATGAAACGTCGAAATTTTAAATTTGAGCAAAAAAATAATATACTGTCTGTTGGTCTGTCTATAACTTTTTGTGCGCATGATTACTCTGAATGGTTTATGATATTGATTTGAAATTTGGAACTAGATTATATTTTGATCTTATTCCGTCGAAGGCTTCTGGGTGATACATGGGGTTTGTTAGGGGATTGTCAGAGTTGATTCGGGTGATTTGTTTAAACTGTTTGTTAACTACTGTAAAATTGGTGTAATGCAGAAACAAATAAAACATTGTTTTCAGCGCGTACCAGAAATAAAACTATATCTATTATGCACTGATCATCAACTTATAAAACAGCAGCCAACAATTACACACAATTATATTTTTTACAAATGTAATTAATAATGATTAACATTAATTTATCTGTTTATATATTTTTAACAATACATAATGTACACTTGCATCTATAACTTCGTCTTTTTTTGTAGAAATTCCCACCGCTGTTAACAATACCAGTACTGTCTGTTTAATTAGACGATGTTAGAGCTCTTTAATTTATGTTTACTGCTTCAAATAATCTTTTGAATAATAACTATTCCTTGACTATAACAATAATGATAATAATATCTCCCTATACGTCCACTCAATTAGTATTGACCTATAAACAACTCTCTCAATTAACACTTAAAGTCAACATTAGGTTTATTTGTTCTACGAATAGGTCGAAACTTTAGTTTAGTGACCGACCGCAATTAAACTATTTCAGGAAACTAAGATGTATAACAATAATAATAATAGTCAGAAAATTTTTACATAAACATAAACACAATAGAACAGAAAAATACAACCGTTCCTCATCCTGCTGATGTATGACATCCCAGGACAGGGGAATATTATCCAGCATAAGCTGAGAAATGCGAAATAATAATAATAATAATAATAATAAATAAGCAGGAGGGGCTAACCGTCATCCATCTAGCCTTTGGTGAGTAGCGCCACCACTTACTCCAGCAGGGGGTGCAAAACCGAACCGGCGGCCCTTCAGCAACCACCGGAAGTGTGCCAACTCCAGAAGAAGAAGAGGTTCGAAGAGCTCTCGAGAAGAACTTTGCTGCTCCAGGTCCCGATGGGATAAATAAAATTTTGGTGGAAAAAGTTATCGAGTACCCACCACCATTTGGCCAGAATTTTTAATGCCTGGCTAAATGAGGAGCATCAAATTCCTTCTTGAGTGATTGAAGGGCGGACAGTGCTGATCCCCAAGAACGGAAATTTGTCCAACCCAAAGAATTACCGACCGATAACCGGTTTAAACGCATGTTACAAGGTGCTTACTTGCATTTTGTACATGCGGGTGCTTCACGCAGTTGAACCGGTTTACGAACGGATATATGAGCAACGAGGGTCGAAGAGAGGTGTCGCTGGCTGCAAGGAGAACCTGCTGATTGACAGATGTGTCAAGCAGGTTTCCGTGTAGTATAAGCGAAGATTTCTCGAGGTGGGTCTGTTCGAAAATCTACTTATTTTGACTAGTTCTATTCGTGGTTAAAAGGATTTGCTATTACTCAAAAGTAGAAATATCAAAACACCTAATTCACTAAGAAATAACTCGTTTTGTGATTATAATGACCTTTTGAGTAGGACATTTTTTGACGGCTTTGAGATTTTGAAACATCAGTATATCATCATTAATTTTATATCAAATTCAGCTTGCAACAACGAAACCCCCACAGAACTTATTTTTATGCGTATATCTGGGCACCGAGCACTCTACTATGTGACTAGGCTCATAGGATCAGTAGTACTTGATTTGTTTCTTGTAATCTCGAAAGCGATATTTGCAAAAAAATTATTGTGACGCATAATGCCATAAAATGGCAAAATATAATTTAACTATTTCATTATGAGTTGAATACGGTATTTGTCAATAATTTACAAATAACATAAAAAAATGCTCCTTGAGCGTTGACCGCCATCTTAGAAAAATGGCCGACATTTTGCCAAGATGGCTGTTTTTCAAGGATATCTTGATTGTTGTGAAAAAATAACGAAAATGTATCTATAATTTTTCATAAACTCAACAAGAACTTAGATATAGGCAGTTTTAAAATGGAACAATCGTTCCCTTGTTACAATCACATGAATCGCATGAATTTTTGCATGTACAAAATTCTTTTAATATGTAGACTTGAGGACTCAAAGTTTTAAATTCATATGCCGATTGTAGTTTATCGACGTGGGATATAAAATATAACAGTTAACAGTTATTCATATAACGTACGCGACGCACTAAAAATGTAATACAATTACGAATAGTCGTTTGTTATTTATGGTTTATGTCACACTTAAAATGAAAACGCAAGTTATGAGTGGAGAAACAAGAAACAGAACATAAACAGAACGTAATTTAGAAAGGCATTGGTTAACAACTTGTTCACCGAAATTTAAATTCCTTCTGAAACAAAAATTCTTGGTTATAATCATCGCTCAATGTGAATCATCATTTGGATATGGTACCAATAAGGCTCGTATGAGAAAAGTCGTATATTTTTAATTTGCAAATAGTCCCCTATATTTTTTTGCAGGAAATTCATAATATTTTTTAACGTATAGGTTAACAAACTTCAACAACCTAACAATGTTTCAAATGGAGCGCTCTGTATATTATTTCGTATTCGATTAGACAATTTTGTTTAAAATAGTCTTCATATTAACATTTTTAAAATAATATTAACTTTAAAGTCCGTGTCTTGTCAACCATGCTTTAGTCCATCTTGATATTTTGATACTTGGAATTTGCAGCATATAGGTACTATTATTTTGGAAATCCCTGTATTGTGAATTTATTCATTTGAGCAAATAATTTTCTATAGACAAACTACTGTAAGTCATATGAGTATTAAGTACAACTTTCTGTAATTTGTTATTCAAGTAAATACTTATCAGGATTTGTAGAGGATGACACTAGCTACAACTTTCTATATTATGTTGAATGAATTAAATAAATTATTTAATTTGAATTTGTCAAATGGGTGTGATTTACTGAAACTATTATGAAACGAATAAAAGTTGCTGCCGGGCGGTGCCTGAACACCTATTAAACATGATAACTTCTGTTAGGAGGTCTCTTAAAAACCAACTTTTAGGCAATCCTACTTCAGATAAATGAGCGTCCTTTCCGACGCAAGCTTTGGGTTCCCTCTGACCCGAAGGAGGCTGTGGTCTCTATTATTGGAGATGGGAATGTTGTAGAACTCTCCAAAATCGTCCTAAGTTGAAGACAGAATCAAAATTCGACTTAGGCAAAAATTTCATTTAAAGACATTTTTAAGGGTCTGCAGGGGCACAGATCAGTCCATAAGGACCGTTCTGGGTTCTATAAGGCGTTAGAAATGACCAGGTGAAAATTCGAAGAAACACCGAATTTTCACTTAGGAAAAATGTTTTTGGTTCAGGATATGAGAGCCAAAGTATATAATGACAAAGATTTATGAATAATATACTTTTTCAAAAGTACCACAAATTGGACTTAGAAAAATAATACTTTTGAAAAGTGTGTCGAAATTTGGCTCGAAAATCGAATTATCAAAAGTACGCCAAGATTTCATTTGCAGATTAATTTTTCAAAACTGCGTTGAAATTTGGCTTGAAAATTGATTTTTCAAAAGTACGCCAAAATTGGACTTAAAATAGATTTTTCAAAAGTACCACAAAGTCAGTTTAAAAAGTACCAAGAAAATATACCTTGAAATATTTTTTTTTTTTTAGTCGTCCACCAAAGAAGTGCGGTCATTGAAAGCCCAGTTCTAAAGTATGAGCATATAATTTTAGCGATGCACTGCATCCAAAAGGCAAAATAGAAGATTTTGACAAAGCCGGCGTAGTGCCGATAAGCAAAAATTGATAAAAATCAATGCACATGCACAAGGCCGGTTTCTCGCATAGAAAGAGTTTGGATTGACTCAGCGGCTCGCAATTTGGTCGAGCGCGTTGAGTGGTCCAGACAAAGCAATCGCAGGGCTTTCCAAATGACAAAGTTACAGAGGAAAACGCCTTGTGCATAAAAAACCAAAAATTCAATTTTGCCTAAAAGTCGCTCGAAGGTGGGTTGCTGCCATATCGATAATATTGAACAACTGCATAGGAGCAAGTAAATCGTGGACTGATCGAACGCTATTAAACTTATGCAGTTATAAGTCCTCACGAATGTGTACGTGAACCGCCACGATACAAGAACTTTAAAGCTAAGTAGTCTCTAGCGAAACTAAATTCATTTAGTAAAACTTTTTTAAGTTAAAATGAGTCAGCCGTAATTATGAATTACAAATAGTCTCAGACTTCTTTAAAAAGCTCGCATTTTAATTCTGAGAAGGTATGCATGAATCTTTTCTACCTAATCGATCGTTAGCGTAAGCGCTCTCGCTTGTATGGTCTGAAAGCCATTACCTTGATTGGGGAAGGCACGACTCTTATCTTGAGAATTTTGTATAACCATTTCTGTTAAATAAACGGATTCTTTCAACTATTGTTTCTTAATTGATCTTGAGGCCTGTTGACGGTCTATAATCCCTGGAACTTTCGTATCGAAAACCGGATGTGTCGAGTTAACTCACATTAACACTCGACCTTCTGGTTGCCTTACGGAGGTTCGATAGGGATTTTTTTATGTGTTTTTTGAGAAATCCCTAGGGGGTAGAGTCCGTTTTTTTTTTAACTATTTAACGTCGGCCTATTTCCGCTACCTGGGCCTATCACCGACGCCAGGAGACGAGCTACCCCCAACCTGGAAATTTTGCCGAACCTCTTCCCTTAAGAAGAGTAGGGATCTTTCACTTGCCTAACATTTAATAGACAAGGGACCGCCTGCTTTACATCCCCTCCGAAGGATGGTATATTCACTACGTAATCCTCGTCTGAAATTACGTAACTTCCGCGTATACACTGATATACAAGCCGCTAGAAGGTGGGACGAGAACGCTGTATTTCCCAAGATGGGACCCCATCCAAGTACTAACCGCGCTCGACGTTGCTTCAACGGAATATCGACTGATATTCACATTGAAGTCGCCGGTAGAGTCCGTTATTAACAGATAAAAACGTGGATACAGCGTACAAAAATTAATCCCTCCGCAGAGAAATTCTTCGGTTGGGATTTTTTATGCAAAAATTCAGGAAATTAAGAGGTACCTAAACCCCTGACGAGGGAATTCAGGTCCAGAGAGAGCGTCATTTCCGATCTGTGGTAGTGCAGCCTTGGTCCATTATCCGGTTATCGAAGTGCATCTTATCTCGAACCCGCCTGGGAGGTAGAGGAACGGGGTAATACGCGACTGGCGCCTCCTGAGAAATAAATTGGTGTCGCGTCATTCTGACGCCCGGTAGTGCGTTCTTCTACAGGAACACCCAAATGCTGGACTTTCTTATTCGCCTACTGCATAAAGAAACTCTTACTTTGGTAAAAGTCGCTGTAACTAACGCAGCTAACAAATATAAGCTGGCAGAGGCGTCAGACAAGGCTGTGATCTGTCACCAGTCCTCTTTAACATCTATAGTGAACACATGATGCCTGTGCTAGGGGACTGGCGAAGCGGCATAGTTATGGGCGGAACTCTACGATTTCTGAAGTTTTCATCGAATTCTCCTGCATTATCTGAAACGCTGAGCTGATGTCATCAAGGGACTTGGTGAGGTCGTGCGCCTATGAAGCAACCGCGACTGATGGCGTGATGCTGTCAGAAGTGCCACACAGCAAAACAGAGGCCAACCAGAATAATGCCAAAAACGCCTGCTAAGGCGTTATGAACAAGAAGATCGGAAGTATGCCTAGACAATGTCAAGCTGTTAGCTACGAATAGACAGAAAATACTAACTTTATTTTTTTTTTTTTTTTTAATACTGTTATAGTTTTTCTGCAATATCATTCACTTCCTTTGGGCAGTTTGTTATACAGACAAATTAAAATTAAGTGTGTATTACGTGACTATTTTAATTTTTTTTCTTAGCAATCAATTAATTAAATAAGTAAAACATAGTTCATAGGGAGGCGCCAGTGTTCGCTTGCTTAGTTCAATAATAGCGTCTGTACTCGGCATTAGAGGGCTACGGCCTTTGGAAGTCGATATAAAAGAAAATTCCATCTTCCATATATTTCCATAAACACACACTCATTTATTTAAATTTACTGTTCCCTTTTGTACAAAGTCTTTTACGTTTGTGTTAAAACTGTTAATAGCATATACAAGTCTTTTTCCCGCAGTTTGCATAAGGATGGAGTAATATTTTTTGAGCCAAGTGGTTAATTTGCAATTCTTTAACAGTGTCGTATTTTTACAGAGATAAAATCTTTTTATGTGGCACAACGGTACTTAATCTTGCAAAATCTTCGAAAGATTCAATATGTGACACTATTGTAATTTATTGTCATTCGATTTAGCCGTAAATTTATATGGCTGTCTATTAAAACATACATCGATTTCTTATTTTACTCCATTGTATAGCAAACAAATTATTATCTTAACTGCACTTAAACGAGTTGTTATTGCACAATAAGCTTTATTTCAATTGGCCTAAATTAACGTACAGTGTTTACCGTTAAAAATGAAACACCTGATGTCTTCGGAATGATCGCAACCGAAAATATTCGGCGCACATGGAGTGGCATATTGGTTTGAGTATTGTAATAGGCCTAATTTTAAAACGACCAGAAGTTGCAGTCGGGCACAATCGACCGCAAATTCGTATTTTATTGACAATTTGCTCGATTACGACTCATTAGGCAGGTTTGAATTTTTTTTTATTGATTGAAAAAAAACTAAAAAACGGATATGCCAAATTTGGGACAAAAATTTTAAAAACGCCGTTTTTGATAGCTTGAAAAGTAACAATCGATGCGAGGCTACAAAGCATACCTGTGCTCGAGTCTAGGCAATATGACGTCATCTACTATTTATGTTTACACGGTAAAGTTGGACGGTTCATGCATGAAACAATGCCAGAAAGAAAGTAGTGTGTTATATCATTATAAAGTGTACTAATGCAACCACTAGAATCTCTTTAAAGGACCCCGCATGTTTCTTATGTAAAATAATGCCCAGCGGATTTGGTTAAAATTGAAATGTGTTTTTTATGAAATCATCCTGAATAAGTCTCCGTGGGAACAAGGACGAAAAATTAATAGTTTTTAAGTTATGGAGCTTTGAAGTCGTCTATCCGTGGTATATCAAATTCGGAACGAATTATGATGTGGCTGAAGAACAGCTAGAGTTTGACACGAGTTTTCAAAATTAGAAATCCAACGAACTAATTAGCCTCCTCCTTAGATATGGACCACAATACGAACCAGAAGTTGCATAATTAAGTCCATTTTTAAGGGTGAAAACTTTTTCAGCGTATATATAGACCTGAGTAATAATTACGTATTCAAGGTAAATGGACGAGTTTCAGGCCTCCACGATAGACATGGACCACAATAACACAGCGCAGAAGTGCAAACCGGAAGTTGCATGATTAAGTCCATTTTTAAGGGTGAAAACTTTTTTAGTCTCTAGTGGAGCGAAATAGAGGTAAAATTGTGTCGTTTTTTTTTTATGAGCTTAGAACAAGATCAGACTCAGTGGGTATTACCAACAACATCATTTTCCATATAAAAACACAAAATACGACATTTTTTAGTGGTCACAGATATTCTTATTTAAAAAAAGTGTAAAATTTAATTTTTTTTTAAATCATGTTTTTTTGTACATCCATTGCCATATCTCAAAAATGAATTGAGCTATCCATGTGAACTTTTTTTTGTTATAAAACACACTTAAGCGCTTCTCTCTATTCATAGAATTGCTAATAAAAAAAAATGTAAACATGCCAAAAACGTAGATGACCCTGAAAGTTTAGAGAATACGCCATCAAATTTTCACTAAGCGAGGAAATTTTTTGTTTTTGAAAATTTTGTGTAACATGCTGTGAAGAAAATGAAGTCAATAGACTAAAAAAGTTTTTAGAAAAAAAATATTTTCATTATTAGCAATAGTTTGCTAGTTACGAATTTTTTAGTATGGAGGAATTGTCGAAGCGTACACGCGCCGTACTTAGAATAATAATGATTATGTATTGTGTGTAACGGAAATTTTCATTATTATTTTTTTATGTTTAGGACTGTTTTATCACGTTTTAGGATCTGAAAGGATAACTTATTTTTTCCAGTGACACATTAAGGACTAAGGTTGAAGGCAAAAAGGAATTAAAAATCTTAAATGGAGTATGCATTGCATTGGGATTTCGGAAACGGTGAAAAATAATATTATAGTAAAATGGAAAAAATGTTGCACAACTAGGGGGTTAATAAAATCCCATAAACAGAAGTTTCGGAAAAGTAACAATTTTGGAGTGTTTTGATAGAAAGTAAACTATCGAGTTTTCCTTTTTTTGCGTTATTATTGGAGCTAAATAAAAAAGACAGTTTCTTAAAGCACGTGGCAATCTTAATATTTGTATTCGACATTTCCTCTGTCAAAGTCCGTATCCCAAACTCCCATGCATTGCATTTTTACCCTAGATCCACACAATAACACAGGTCGACAAAAAAAAAATCTGCTCCAAGGACTAAATCTATCATGCCTTAAGTATTTTTGTATGCTGAATCCGAATTCTCCACTTAGATTTCGAGCAAACGTCAAACATTATCAAAAAATCGTATTTTGACGATAAAAACCGGGATTTACTCGAAATCTACGCGGTAAAAAAAAATTTAAATTGAAAATTCGGATTCAGCACACAAAAATACATAAGGAACGATAAGTTTAGTCCTTGGAACAGAACTTTTTTCTTGTAGATCTGTGGCACAGGTCTACAAAAGAAAAAATTCTGTTCCAATGACTAAATCTATCATTTCTTATGTATTTTTGTATGCTGAATCCTAATTTTCAATTAAAAAAAATTTTTACCTCGTAGATTTCGAGTAAATCCCGGTTTTTATCGTCAAAATGCGGTTTTTTGACAATAAAAACCGGAATTTACTCGAAATCTACGCGGTAGAAAATTTTTTTAATTGAAGATTCGGATTCAGCACACAAAAATACTGTAACGTGTTTCCACCCTTAGGAAACCACCCTCGCAAATTCCGTGGGTTCCAAAAATTATAACAAGAGATGTCCACTAACACACTTTATTAAATATTTACTGGATACTTCACAATACTATTATTAATTTAAATACACTTTATTGACTAAAATCACAATGTTTATCACTTTGTTTATCTTTGAACTCTTAACCTCACTTTCTATACTTTCTGAACTTCTGAACTACTCGCCGAGAATGCGATCGGTCTTTTATACCTAAAAATGACAGATCTCGATTGTTCTATGATGACGCCACCATTCTCTCGATAATTCCAGATGTCACTTTGGAATCTTCTGGTAGGTTCTTTTTCGAGTAGGTGCAAATACACTACATTCATTCTGACATTCGATCTGTTGAAGTCTGCCTACTTTTTAGTAACCAACATAACCTTAAATTTTTAAGGGGTTGCAACATATTACACTGCCCCCTCCTTAAGCCTGAACGTCCCGGTCAGGCAATTCAGCCTCTTTCACATACTTCGCCAGTCTATCCAAGTGTACGATCTTCATCTTGGACTTTTTGTTTCGTTGAATACGATAGACGACATCATTAATTCGGGTAATAACAGTATAAGGTCCTTCCCAAGGAGGTTGAAGTTTCGGTGACTTCCCTTTCTTCCGCTGTGGGTTGTACAGACAAACCAGATCTCCTGCCTTGAACCCTTCTGAACTACCCTTACGGTCGTATCGAGCCTTCATTCGGTCACTGGCTATGGTGATTTGGTCTCTAACCAGCTCATGAACATTTCTTAGCCGTTCACTCATTTCATCCACATAGCTGTTCACAGGAAGCTGTTCTCCGCCTGGTGTTCCGAAAATCAAATCACACGGCAGTCTGATCTCATGTCCAAATACTACACGGGCTGGTGTTTGTTTCGTAGACTCGTGGATAGCAGCTCTGTATGCCATGAGGAAGAACGGTATGTGGAGATCCCAATCGCGTTGATTCTTATGAACCACTTTAGAGAGATGTTCTTTCATGGTCTTGTTATGTCGTTCCACCATTCCATCTGATTGTGGGTGAAGGGCTGTGGTCCGTGTTTTGTGTATCCCCAATAACTTGCAGATTTGCTGAAACACCCCTGACTCAAAGTTCCTCCCTTGATCTGAGTGCAGCTCCAGGGGTACACCAAACCGACATATCAAATTATCTACCAAGACTTTGGCGACAGTGACTGCTTCTTGGTTTGGAATTGCATAGGCCTCTGGCCACTTACTAAAATAGTCCATTGCAACCAGTATGTACTTGTTCCCATCCTTGGTTACTGGGAATGGGCCGGCTATATCGATCGCGATCCTCTCGAAAGGAGCTCCGACGTTATACTGCTTCATTGCACCCCTACTTCTAGTCTGTGGTCCCTTACTGGCTGCACAAATTTTGCAATTGCGACACCAAGCTTCCACATCTTGACGACTATTTACCCAATAAAATCGTTCTCGTACTTTATTCAGGGTCTTATTAACGCCGAAGTGCCCACCGGATGCTCCATTATGCACTTCCTGAAGTACTTTCGGTACTCGACACCTGGGAATCACTAGACGCATAACAACTTCTTTGCCATCCGGGCTTTCCCAAGCTCTCTTTAGCAGCCCGTTCATAACTTTGAGTGAATCCCATTGGGCCCACAAAGCCTTCAATCCAACTGCCTTGTCCGAAACATCCTTCCACGCTGGTCGAATTCCTTTCTCCTTTGCTCTCAATATAGCCCCAATCTCTGTGTCATTCAGTTGTTCTTGTCTCAGGGCTTCAGTTGTCCAATCATCCGGAACCTCTATTTTAATAGTGTTGACGGCCACCGTACCCTGAAATTTCTCAACGTGGCGGCAGTGCTTGCAATCTTCCTTGCATGGTCTTCTAGATAAAGCGTCTGCGTTCTTATGAGATCTTCCAGGTCGATGTTCTATTTTGAAATCATACTGTTGCAACCGTTCTATCCAACGAGCCAGTTGACCTTCAGGGGTTTTTTAACTGCAACAGCCATTTTAATGCAGCATGGTCGGTCCGAATCTTGAAATGTCTTCCATAAAGATATTTATGAAAATGGTCCACTGATTTTACGATGGCCAGTAACTCTTTCCGGGTTACACAATAATTCCTTTCTGGTTTGGACAGCACCTTGCTGAAGTACTCGATCACTCTTTCCTGCCCATTCTGGATTTGAGACAGCACAGATCCGACCGAAGAATTGCTGGCATCAGTGTCTAAAATAAAAAGTCCTTCCCGTTGTGGGTACGCTAGCACAGGACCAGTGCATAGAGCTGCCTTCAATTTTCTCCATGCCGTTTCACATTCCGGTGTCCATTGGTACTGCACTTTCTCTTCTGTCAGCCGGTGTAATGGTTTCGCAATTTCTGCAAACCCTTCCACAAAGCGCCTGTAATAAGTGCAGAGGCCAAGGAAGCTCCGTACTTCATGAACGTTAGATGGTCTTGGCCAATCTCGTACAGCAGAAATTTTGTCGGGGTCTGTTTGTATTCCATCCGAAGACACCATGTGACCAAGAAATTTGACTTCTTTCTGGAATAGAAGGCACTTCTTCGGGTTCAACTTCAGATGGGCATTACTGACTCGCCCAAATACTTCTTGAAGATTTTTCAAATGTTCTGTAAAGTCCTGTCCCATAACAAGCACGTCGTCAAGGTAAACCAGGCACGTCCTCCAGGTTAGCCCTCGCAGCACGAACTCCATCAGTCTTTCAAAGGTAGCTGGCGCATTGCAAAGTCCAAAAGGCATTACGGTAAATTGATAAAGACCACTGCCTGCTGAAAACGCTGTCTTTTCTTTATCATCAGGATGAAGCCCCACTTGCCAGTATCCACTCCTAAGGTCTAACGTAGAAAACCATCGTGAGCCTGCCAACGTGCTTAATGTGTCGTCAATTCGTGGTAATGGGTAACTGTCTTTCTTCGTGACATCGTTTAATTTTCGATAATCGACACAAAATCTTAATGTTCCATCCTTCTTGGCAACCAAAACTACTGGCGATGACCAGGGACTCGTCGACTCCTCAATGACTCCATCTTGTAGCATCTTGTCTATCATTGCCGAGGCATCTTCTTGTTTTGCTAATGGCAGCCTCCTAGGTGGTTGTCGAATAGCGGGTGAGTTGCCAGTATTTATCCGATGCTGGACTATGTCTGTTTTTGTAAGGGCCTCTGTATTCTTGGCAAATACTGAACTTTCCTTTTCTAGGAACTTGATTGCCTCCCTTCGTTCATCCTCAGATAAATGCTCCAACTGGGTACTCAGCAAGGTCAAAACTTCCTGGTCTATTTTCGTAGACGAACTCCCCTCTGTTTGTTCCTCACACCTCGCTACCCATGTGACCGGTTCATAGGAGCCAATCGGTTTGCCTTCCTTAATTGTCACCGAGTGGGAATTTAAATTAACAACTCTAATTGGGATTTTGTCTTTAGTCCGGGTTAAAGTTCTCGCCACAATAATATTGGGTAGGGACTTAATTGATTCGTCATCTTCAACTAGGCCAACACGGTACCCTCCAGGATTTCCTTCTAAGGCAACATCAATCATTTGTTCTGAATGAGCAGGAATCTTGATTGTTTGTGTTGTTAACAACCTTGCTTTATGGAATTGGTCGTCTGCGGTTGCCAGAATAAATTCCTCATTTCCAATTTTTAAGACTCGCTCCCCTACGTCAACAATGAATCCCTGCTCTCCCATGATGTCCAAACCCAAAATGAAATCATCCATAATGTCAGCCACAATGACCTTGTAATTTAACCTCAACCGTCCAACCTGCAGTTCCAAGTTGACCTCTCCATGGACCGCAGCCCTGTCCCCCGTGGCTGTCCGAATGATTACTCCATTTTGCTTCTTGTCAATCTGCAAGCCTGATATAAACCCTGGCCGCACTATTGATGACGTAGCACCGGTGTCAATAGTAAACACGCATTTTCGTCCATTCACATATCCTTGCAACAACAGACTGCTTGGAATTCTTTGGAGCTGGGAAATCTTTATTTCTCTGGGGGCACCGCATTCCCTAGCCAGCACAGCCCCCTTGGTGCTGGCTATCTTTAGTTTTCCTGCTTCTCTTCAACATTCACAGCATTTACTCGACTCTCCGAGTTCTGCTGTCGACAGTCTCGTTTCATATGTCCCACCTTGCCGCAGTTGAAACATTTAATACCTCCGCTCGGCTTTCCTCTATTTTGTTGTTTTTCTTGCTTCCCGAAGCCATCCAATTTATCATATAATTTGGTGAACATTTTCTGTATTTCTGTCAACATGGGGTTCTGGTTCATTTCTGGTTGTGATTCTTCGAGAGTCACAGCTCGCACTCTCGACCTTGGCGTATCCCTGTAAGCGGCTTCTACTTCGAGTGCACGCACCAAAGCTTCGCTACTACTTTGGTGTCTCGTCAGCCTCAGAACTCGCCTGACCTCTTCGTCCCTTATACCATCTAAAAAGGCCCCCACGGCTAATTGTTCCTGGAATTCTTTAGGTGCACTCGGATACGCCAGGTGTGCCAGTCTCTCTATCGCAGCTTCAAATTCTTGTAAACTTTCCCCAGCTTTTTGCATCCGGGATTTCAGCTGAGTCTGGTATAATTGGGCAAGGTGTTGATCGCCATACCTCAAGTCTAATGCAGCCTCCAAGACTTTAAAGTCCCTTTGTTTCTCAACTGGGATGGTTTGGAGCAACTCTGAAGCTTGGCCCCTTAATGCTAGAACTAATGCCATGGCCTTTTCCTCATTATCCCAATTGTTCGCACACGCTGCTGCCTCAAACTGCCTCTTGTACGTCGTCCAGGAACTTTGGCCATCAAAAGAAGGAGGTTTTAGTCGCTGTCCTGATGATACCACTTGCTGGCTTCCTCTATCTCTCAACTGTCGTTTAAGCCGGTCTATTTCTCCTTTGACTTCTTCTTCGAACTTGTTTACTTTCTCTTTAACTTCGGTTACTTCTACTTTTACTTGACTGACTTCTGTCTCGACTACTCCTACTTTACCTTCGACCTTGTTTATCTCTTCTTTGACTTCACATTTTAGTACTTCATTGGCAGAAATTATAGCGTCCTGTTGTATTTTGATTTGTTCATTTAGAATTTTCCTTAATTCTTCCTGGCGTCTTTCTTGCTCCTGTTTTTCCTCTTGATGTCGTCTTTCTTGTTCTTCTTTCTCCTCTTGCTGTCGTATCTTCAGGTCTTCCATAATTTGTCTCAATTCGTCTTTCTCTTCTTGACGTCTTCTTTCTTCATCCTCTTTTTCTTTCTGACGTCTTGTTTCTTCATCCTCTTTTTCTTTCTGACGTCTTCTTTCTTCATCCTCTTTTTCTTTCTGACGTCTTGTTTCTTCATCCTCTTTTTCTTTCTGACGTCTTGTTTCTTCATCCTCTTTCTCTTTCTGACGTCTTCTTTCTTCATCCTCTTTTTCTTTCTGACGTCTTATTTCTTCATCCTCTTTTTCTTTCTGACGTCTTATTTCCTGATCTTCCATCATTTTCTTTAATTCGTCCCTTTCTTCTTGACGTCTTCTTTCTTCCTCTTGACGTTTTTTCTCCTGTTCTACTTTGTCTTCCTGCCGTTGCTGCGCCATCATTTTTTGGAATTGTTCGAATAAGTCCTGTATTTGTTTATCGGATGCCATACTTCTTGTTGTTACGGGCATATGATGAAATTAAAATAAAATAAATTTAACTGTCACGTCAATATCGGTAATGTAACTTTTCAGACAAATCTCGAAATAGCACGAAAAAGTCTTATCCAGAGTCTTTTGTCACTATCCAGTTCAGAGAATTTAATAATCTCCACTAATGTCCAAATAGAAAAGTTCTAGAAATTTTCACGCACTAAATGAGTCTTTTTCAGTGTCTCTATCACTTCTCAGTTCAAAGGATTTAATTATCACACTAATGTCCTAATAAAATGTTCTACAATGTCTCAAAAATGCACTTAAACACTATTTTCCTGTTCGAAAATAACCCTCGAACAATGTCCAGTAAATTAGTCCTGTGTTAGCACTAACTCTCGAGAATACTTCTCGAACACTCCAACACAACTTCAGAGCTCCTCTTGTCATAAAATTCCGCTTTCTGACACCAATTTGTAACGTGTTTCCACCTTAGGAAACCACCCTCGCAAATTCCGTGGGTTCCAAAAATTATAACAAGAGATGTCCACTAACACACTTTATTAAATATTTACTGGATACTTCACAATACTATTATTAATTTAAATACACTTTATTGACTAAAATCACAATGTTTATCACTTTGTTTATCTTTGAACTCTTAACCTCACTTTCTATACTTTCTGAACTTCTGAACTACTCGCCGAGAATGCGATCGGTCTTTTATACCTAAAAATGACAGATCTCGATTGTTCTGTGATGACATTCGATCTGTTGAAGTCTGCCTACTTTTTAGTAACCAACATAACCTTAAATTTTTAAGGGGTTGCAACATATTACAATACTTAAGGCATGATAGGTTTAGTCCTCGGAGAATTTTTTTTTTTTTTTTGTAGACCTGCGAATTGAGTAAACTGGTTATTTTCGCCTAAATTATGTAACAAAAAAGAGAAAAACATCCTAAATTAAGTCTTTTTTAATTTCCTAATTATAGTCTCTAAACTCTGTTTCCATGGCTTGTGCACAAGTTTATCGTTTTCCTCTATTACTACGCCACATAAAATTCATTCCATTTTACAATGAAACTTAGATTGCTTATTTATCTTAAATATTTTTTAAGTAGATAATCCACGCACAATTCGCCCAATGACCATACGTTCTACAATACAATACAAGTGGTAATAAGAGAAAGAATATCGTTATACATTTTACTTCCACATTCAGTGGAAATATAGTATGGACAAAAATATTTTTGAAAATTTGTATTATCCAAATAGGCTTAGAATGTCATGAAACGTCGAGATTTTAAGTTTGAGCAAAAAAAATTCTGTCTGTCGGTCTGTCTGTAACTATTTTGTGCGCACGATTACTCTGGAACCGTTTAAGTTATTGACTTGAAATTTGGTACACGTACCATGTATTTTAACGAGATCTGGAACTAGATTATTCCGTAAAAGGGTTGGGGGTAAATGGAGGTAAATAGACAAATCAGGCAAGTAAAAGTCCATAAAACTATTTAGTATATATAAGAGAAGCTAAGCTCTCAAAATTTTTGTGTGTTCAAGAACCAAAGGCCTCAATTTTTTTTTTACTTTATCCACCACTACTACTACCACCCCCCTTCCACCACCTTCAGCCTCACTACATGTGGCATATCGTTTTATAGGTTTTTGGGGTAGACGATTTGAAATATTATATTATTAAAGTTCCATAAAAAATGATTTCCACATTCAAATTTTTTTCGTTCTGAGAGACTTGGGTAGAAGATCTGGATGTGGAAGTAGTGATTCCTTGGGCAGCGGTTTTATAATTTGACATTCGACGAAAACGAATAACGTTGATAGTACACCGCCCTGAGACTAGTTAGTTTTAGTGCACGCGGGCGTATTAATATTCAATTTCTGCAATTCGCGCGCTCTAAAAAAAATCACTGTACCTAAACTGTAAAAGACACAATAAAATTTATGCTATCAAAAACTTTTTTGGTCTTTTGGCTTTATTTTCTTCGCAGCATGTTATACAAAATTTCCAAAAAAAAAAGTTTGTAGCTTAGTGAAAATTTGACAGCGTCTTTTCTGAACTTTCAAGGTTATCTAAGTTTTTAACAAACTTAAAAATGTTTTAGTTAACAATACTATACACAGGTAGAAGCGCTTAAGTGTGTGTTTTATGACAAAAAAAAAAGTTCATGTGGATAGCTCCATTCGTTTTTGAGTTATGGCATTAGATGTTCAAGAAAACATGACTTAAAAAAAAACAAAATTTCACACCTTTTTAAAAATAACACTAAAAAATGTCGTATTTCATGATTTCTAATGAACATCGACCTACTTAACGAAATGGTATATATCTAGGTTTGTTCTAAGATTAAAAAAAAAACTCGAGAAGGAAGCGACTTTTCCCCTGTTTTTTACTCCACTACTCAGTGTAGACCTGCGCATTAAGTTGGCATAAAGGGTAAATAAATGAATTTCACTAGATATGGACCACAATAACACAGGACTGAAGTCTGAACCGGAAGTAGTACAATTAAGTCCATTTTGAAGGGTGAAAAGTATTTCAGCGTATACACAGACCTGCGTAATAATTACGTATTCATGGTAAATGAACGGTAGGGTGGAATGAAAAAAGACACTTTTTCAATTTTCTTGGAAATCAGAAATGCTTGGGGTTGCAAAAGTTGCTACACCAGATAAGCAATACCAGGATCAAATATTATTAAAATATAATGTTATTTTGAGGTGCCGCAAAGACCTTAAAGTTGGAAAAATCTGCATATCTTTTTATTTTTTTTTGTGTAAAAATTTAGCTTGGGTATAAAAAGCCATTCAAATACTTTTGCAAGTCTCTAAAAAAACTCAGTTTTGCACCAAAAAGCTATGAGTTGTCGCAAGGCTGCTAAATATTAAAATTTTAAGCATTTTAACCCTTTAATTTAATTTATTAATTCATTCATTCATTTTCAAGTTAATCTTGAGTATATATCTACTCTGATAAATTCCAAGTATAATTAAACTTGAAAAAAACACCAGTTTTTCAAAATGTTCAAAAATCGTCATTCATGAACATAAAAAAAATGATGACCCTTGCGGCAGTTTAAAAAATAAATTCAATTAAAAAAATAAATTATGATGTGTTTACGTATGCTAAGTGACAACTTTAGCACACCCAAGCTTTTTGAAAATAAATTTTTTTTTTCACTCCTCCATAATGAACGGGTTTCAGGCTCCCTCGGTAGATATGGACCACAATAACACAGCGCTGAAGTGCGAACCGGAAGTTATTACCCAGGTCTATATACAAACTGCATAAGTTTTCACCCTTCAGTATGGACTTAATCATGCAACTTCCGGTTCGTATTGTGGTCCATATCTAGGGAGGAGGCTAATTAGTTTGTTGGATTTCTAATTTTGAAAATTCTTGTCACACTCGAGCTGTTCTTCAGCCACATCATAATTCGTTCCGAATTTGATATACCACGTATGGACAACTTCAAAGCTCCATAACTTAAGAACTATTAATTTTTCGGCCTTGCTCCCATGGAGACTTTTATTCAGGATGATTTCATAATAACATATTTCAATTTTAACCAAATCCGCTGGGCATTATTTTACATAAGAGGGGGGTCCTTTGTTTGCGACTGTTGCGATAGCCTTGAAAAGAAGATAAAAGTGGTCTTCAGCAGCTCGAAGAAATATTAAAGAACATCTACATCTACCGTGTATTTCTTACTGAAAGGATTGCTAGTGCTAGAATACAATGACAGAACGAGTGAGAAAACGTATTCGAAATTTTCAACTTTTACGTCTCTATGCCGTAATCAGCACAAAAATGGTTCAGAAACTTGATAGTACCATGAAACTCGCATGCACCATAATAAATATGCAGAATAATAATAATAATTATACAGAAATAATACTTGAGAGGCACGGCGTGTATCTTACAGTTTCGATATCTTCTACATCCTTGTATTTTCTTTTGGGTGACACCTATATGTATATTTTTGTATTCACTAAAAATATTTCATGTTTCATTCCTTGGCAATATTGTTAACCACACTCTAGATATTATTTTTTCTCCGTCGTTTTCTAAATTATCTATATTTTAACGTGAACAACACCCGCATGTATTGCTACTGAAAGTATAGTAGATTTCTTCTATAGCTAGGAGAGTGTAAGTTAAGATAAAAACTCACAAGGGGCGTATCTAGATTTTCTGTTGAATAGTCTCCAAATTAACAACATTATTTGTGAAGCATGTGTCACATCAGAAATCAATCATTGGTCCTAGTGAAACAACATGGTCCTAAGTCGAATATTTTTATTCCAAACAAATCACTTATTCCCATTTTCGTATTGTAGGTAAATATTCTGAATGAGACTATGTGTATTATAACACAAATCCAATAAATAAATGTATATTCTGTCAACATAAAGGTAAACAGACCCTTTTGCTATTGTCTCCCTTGGGATTAACTAGTGGTAACGAAAGAATTTTTACGACTTCAAATATATTCCTTTATTTGTATTCTAAAGTGGTAGTAGGTATGCTGTAAACAGTTTATGCCCATTTCCAAGTTTAAAATGTATCCCTTGAAAATTAGGAAATATGTTAAAAATAAACGAGTGGAAGTTGCAGTTGGATTTAATATATTCCCTATAGCACAATTCACTTTTACGTGAGATCACTAATCTTATTAAAAATATCTTAATAACATTTTGAAAGTAAAAAACCGCTGCCCAAGGAATCACTACTTCCACATCCAGATTTTCTACCCAAGTCTCTCACTACGGAAAAATTTTGTATGTGGAAATAATTGTTTATGGAACTTTAATAATATAATATTTGAAATTCTCTACCCCAAAAACCCATAAAACGATAACCCACATAGGTAGTGGGATGGGGGTGGTAGTTGGGGTGGATGAATTAAAAAAATATTTTTAGGTTTCTGGTTCTTGTACACACACTAAATCACATTTTTTTCCATCCCCTTTAATAATGAGGTGGGGGTGGTAATGGGGGTGACTAATGCCAAAAATTTTTTTGAGACCTTAGCTTCTCTTGTATATACGAAATACCAATTCTATGGAGTCATACCTGCTTGATTTACCTATTTACCCCAAATTTCCCCAATTCACCCCCCAACCCTTCGACGGAACAAGATTAAAATATAATCTAGTTCCAGATCTCGTTAAAGTACATATGTGTACCAAATTTCAAGTCAATATCTCAAAGGGTTCCAGAGTAAACGTGCGCACAAAAAAAAGTTAGACAGACAGACCGCTCAAACCTAAAATCTCGACGTTTCATGACATTCTAAGCCTATTTGAACAATAAAAATTTTTTAAAATTTTTTTGTTGTTACTATACTTCCACTGGATGTGGAAGTAATTAATATATTACCTAATCAACGTAAAGTTCATTTGATTCTGAAGCCGTAATAATTGGTAATGAAACCAAACCACATAATAAAGTACTTAGAAACAATATAAAAATTAATCATCGATGACTATTAAAACAGCGTTGTCCAATAAAACAATTATAATAATTATGACACACTATTAAAATATTCTCCATGAAAAGGACACAATTGTCTCAATTTTTTTTTTAAATTTTGGATCGAATCTCTTTGAGGATCTACATTTCTTTAAATTATAACTTTTTGTGTCATTTTTAGATAAAAATTTATAATTCTACGATCGTTATATTTACTTTGGAACTCCTATAGTAGTTTAGTGCGTCGAATATGTCATTACACCTGGCCTTATGAACTGAAAAATTTGTATGCTTTGGTAACGCCACTGGAAAAGTAACGTAATCGTGAAAGTTTTTGAATCTTGCTCTTGTAGATGAGTATTTGTGCTGTATTTTTGTGAAGTAATTTGGAAAATATGATATTTACACCGATGTATGCCCGGGTATAATATACAATAATCATCTAGAAATTATAGGGTAAAGTGAAAGAGTACAAATTAGTTAGCGTCTTTTCTGTTAAAAAGGACACCGGATATTTGTCTATAACGTACACCCAACAATAGATTCTTCTTTTCGTAGATGTTTGGAAGATTTCATTTTTAGCATATAAGAGAATACTCATAATAAATGTGCAGGGCAGCGTAAGAATATTTACCTACGATCACTACTGTAAATAGTAAAAAACACACTACCTGCCATCTATGTAAGTTGAATTTTACATATTGTAAACAAAACGCACGGGACACGCAATTATAGGTGGCTTATATCGCTAACGCAGGGTTTAAAAAAACAAATGCGCCTACGTAATTTTCAAACCCTGTCAAAACTGACATAATATTTGATGAATAATATTGTTGACTAGTAAACTAAATCCAGATTTTACTAAATAAATGAATAAATATGATCGTAGGTAAAGTATAGTACATAATTCGAGTTGTAAAGAAATTACGCACTCGCCGCTACGCGGTATCGTGCGTAACTTTTCCATTCGTGCGTAATATGCTTTTTACAACACTCATTACGTGATATACTATTAAATTTCTAAAATACTCTTTTCAACTATCTTTTGATTTTATACCACGCATATACCTGACTGCTTTTTTCTGTAGTTTAAAAACTCTTAAACTCCCATTTGAAAAACCCCAAGCAGTAATTCCATATGAAAGAATTGAATGAAAATTTGCGAAATAATATATTTTTAAGACATCAAGGTTTACAGTATCTCTTAATTGCTTGATACAATAACAAACCGGTGCCAGTTTCTTACAGATCTGGTCAATATGTGTCCCCCACCTACGATCTTCAGAAATGTATAAACCTAAGAACTTAGTCGAATCTGCTTGTATAAGTGTCTTATGTGAGATCTTTACATACAGGTTTTTTGTCGGAGGTCACCAACGTGTTTTTGAAACTAATAAATACAGACTGGCCTGTATTTAATAAAAAGCTATTATTGGTTAACCATATGTAAATACTTTCTAATTTAGCATTACTCCTCTCAACACCATTATTCAAGTTTTACTACCATTGATGTGTCATCAGCAAATAAAAATATGTTGTGGGCATTTAAGTCGTTTACATAAATTATAAATAGCAAGGGTCCTAGAATAAACCCTTGTGGGACACCAATTGTAGTGTGTAACGTTTCCGACTGATGGGAATCGATGCTAATTAGATGTGGCCTATTTTCCAAAAGTTTAGAGCTAGTCCTCTAACCCCATTTTTAGTCATCTTATCTAAAAGAATTCTATGAGCGACTAGGCCAAACGACTTACCAAGACCTAGAAAAACACCAATAGTTTTCTAGCCGTTATCCAGTTTGTGATGAAGTAAGTTTAAGAATTTGTTAATACAATTAAATGTTGACCGTCCTTTTCGAAAACCAAACTGGTTTTTATTAAATAGTCTATATTGTTCGAAGAACGCTATAATTCTATTTGATGCATATTTTTCAAAAACTTTTGCAAAGGTATTTAAAATTGCTATTGGCCTATGATTACACACAGGTCTACAAAAAAAAATTCTGCTCCAAGAACTAAACCCATGTCTTAAGTATTTTTGTGTGGTGAAAGCGAATTTTGAATTTAAAAAATTTTCTGCTGCGTAGATTTCGAGTAAATCCCGGTATCTATTTCATTTATTCCAGCGAAATTGGAATTTTTCAAATTAAGTTAAATATCAAAAACTTCAAGTTCAGTTGCAGGTTCAACGAAGAACTCAAACCCAAGAAAATCTGCATGTTGTGTGTAGAAATCGAAAATCACAGACGAAAAGAAACATAATTTAAAGTTGACAGGGTATAATTAATATTAATACAATATCAGTGGCAGTTGCGTAATCAAAAATCGAGCTTTTAAAAAATATGTAGGTATAAAATGGTTAAAAAATTCGAAAATTACTAGAAAGACACCTGTATTTATGATCCAATATTTGTACAGGTTAATATTTTAAAGGCTTTATAAAGTAATAAAACAGGTTCGAAGACGGGTGTTATCAATCATTAAATATGTATTAGGATTAAGTTTAGGCTATAAGACATTTTAAGTTTTATTGATAGGGACATGCATTATTTATTACACCTAAAGCGGAAAACTGACGACATTTATCAGATGCGGACAATCAAAATGTGTCAATCAAGAACTAATTGCATGAGGAATTAAAAACCCTTAGTGTACATAATGTGAAATATACTACAATTATATCGTTTATTAAATACTCTTAGCAGTTCAGTTCATAAATTACAACGCGTACCTATATTAGATTTAAATCTCCGATAGTGTTAATGCTTTAATTTCGTCTTACAAAGTTTACAGTTAACAAAATTATTGATCAACTTAAAGTGTAACGTTTTATTTTTCAATCAGTTATGTAAAAGTTCTAGTTTTTTGTAGAAGAATGTTAATGAAATAAATACACCAATTACATAACATAATTAGAAATGAAGCACTGGTCGATGTAGTCTTGGAAAATAACGTAATCTCCGAGGCGATACATACCGGGTGTCAGCGGAATCACCAAACATGCCATAATTTCCAGTTTTCAAAGTATAAAATTCAAACCGGGCAAGGGTAATATGTAGCAAAAATGTTTCATTATTTAACACTTTTCTATCACGTCTGGTTTCGCCGGAAATGGCCCCGACTTTGAAGTTTTAAATGGAACACCCTGTATATTTTTACATTTTTGGAATTGGAGATTATTTTTTAGTACGACGGCACAATTTAAAAAATGAGCCTACTAATGTGTAGGCTCATTTAGGGCCGAATATGCATTCCCGGCTATTGCAGTTCGCGGATAAGTTTTGCATTTTCCGCCACGGAATATTAATCTACAAAGCTGATTTTTTGTCTACAAGCAGTTTATGCACTATTTCGATTAAAAATCACATTCTACCTCCGCTGAAAGGTGGCTAAATCTTTGATGACGTTGCTGAAATTCTAGGGCATAAAAAAGTTAAACAATCTGTAACGTTCTGAATTTCTTTCCCGAGTGCATAAAAATTTTACAGTTCCCATCATTTCAGGGTCATTTAGTGATATGGCAGTTTCCTACTTTTTCTTCCTCATTTTAAAGTATAACAAACCAGTAGCCTCAGGAAAAAATTTCAGCTCAATTGAATCAATAGCCACCGAGATATTCGCATTTGAATAGAAACACGCTCGGCCGACCAACAGTCCGTAGAGTGACGTCACTTGGCGTGCGCCGATACCTATATTAGAGCAGCGATTTCGTAAGTCTATCGTGTCGTTTTTTTTTTTTTGGCGTAGAACCAGGTCAAACATGTTAGGTCCTTTGAGTATGTCACCGGGCATATGAAATCATATTTTACATTTTTTTGTGGTCACGAACTTTTTAAATCAATAAAAAGTGAAAAAAATGTATTTTTAAATAAAATTGTTTTTTTTTTGTTTCCACCGCCATATCCTTAAAACTATTAAAGGTACCGAAATTTGTTTTGTGTCAAATTAAAGCACACACTGTAGCGCTTTTACCAATATAAACGGTTTGGGCACAATTCGCACTTTCATTTCTCTAGAAATCGGATAAACTAAAAATATATATTTTATGTATTGAAATCTTCACAAATCGATAAACTTTTTTATTTTTGAAAATATTTACATACATGCAGCGAAGAAAATAAAGCCTAATAATCACAAAAGTTTTTGAAACAATATATTTTTTCCTAAAATGTACCGTTTGGCAACAGCGATTTTTTTTATCAGCGCTAAATGCGACACTGGGACACAATTAATACACCTCGCATGCAGGGTTGATGGTCAGATTGTCGCGTAAAAGTGGCGGTTGTCGAAAATCATTAAGTATTCATTGTTCGGATAAAAATTGTGACAATCGAAAATGTGCTTGTTTTAAGGAAGGCCTAAAATGTTGCAACGAGTGCAAATGTCGTTCCTGTAACAACATTATTAAAGATTTCGAGGCAGATATGAACGAATTAGAATGTTATTAATGTAAGGCCTACATAAACTACATACTACATATTTATTTATCCAATAGAAAATTTATTTCAACAATAAAACTCATTTTATGCGTACGTTTTTACTTTCATTCATTTAATAATGTCTAATAAACTCACTAGTGAGGTGGGTAGTTAGTAACACTGATTGATATTTATAGATTAGGTACTTATATCTGCCTACCTGTCTTTTTATTATTAAAAGGAGACTATTTTATATTTTTTGAACAATTTCTTAATATTAACAACATATGATCAATACTACTGTACAATATAAGGAATATTGAACAATAATGTTGATCCCCTAGATCAGGGATTCCCAACAGGTGGTCCGCGGACGATGTCTTGGGGGTCCGCGAAATGTCACTGAGATATTCAACTGTTTTGTATTTTACTTGACTTGCAGTGGTAGAGTCTACATAATCTTGAATTTAAGCTTTTAAGGAGTCCTTGTCAGTATAGCGACCGATGAGGGGGTCCTTGAAAAAATCTTGTTGGGAACCACTGCCCTAGATGCTTTTGATCACTACTGGTTTTGTATCTATTGATATAAGTTAAACTACTACATACACCCCGACCGGGACCGTCAGATCGTTGCAGTCGGCAGGTTTGCTACAGCCGACCGCGCAAGAATATGACTTTGGCCCGTGAAAAAAAATGGCTGACTCAATACTTTGAACGGAACATGAAAAATTTTTATCCTAAAAACTTTTTTCAACTATTGGCTTCAATTTGTACGCAGCATGTATACACAAGTTTTCATAAATAAATTTTTTTCTCGATTGTCTAAAATTACACTACTGAAAATAACAAGTTTGAGATTCCTATTATTTTTCCAACTTAAAAAAAAATAAATCGGGTTCACGTGGGACGTTGTTCGAAGCGCTATTGTGTCTACTTTAATCTAAAAAAAAAATAGCTTGATAGCACAAATATTTTCAGAGAGACGTTAAAAAACATATTTCATTAAAAATCTATTTTTTTGAGTTTTTCCGAAATAAGAAAGTTCTCGACCACCAAAAAATGTCGTAAAAAATGATTTCGTGTACACGATTATCTTACTAAAGAATCCCACTAAGTCTGGTTTGGTTCTACGCCGGTTTTTTTTTTCTCGAAAACTAAGCGACTTTACTTCCAGATTTTACTCTACTAACTTGCATTCACAGCCGTGTTCACTGGGCGGTTCAGCCATCTGACGTCACAACTCGACTACATGTTATCCCGAGCGTTTTTAAGCGCGCCCACTTTAATAATTTTTTTATACATGAAGGCGGCGTCAGTAAATTCTAATTACTTCCACGTCCAGTGGAAGTATAGTAACGACAAAAAAATTTTAAAAAACTTTTATTGTCCAAATAGGCTTAAAATGTCATGAAACGTCGAGATTTTAAGTTTGAGCAAAAAAAAAATTTCTGTCTGTCGGTCTGTCTGTAACTTTTTTTTGTGCGCACGTTTACTCTGAAACCGTTTAAGATATTGACTTGAAATTTGGTACACATATGTACTTTAACGAGATCTAGAACTAGATTATATTTTCATCTTGTTCCGTCGAAGGGTTGGGGGGTAAATTGGGGTAAATTTGGGGTAAATTGGTAAATCAAGCAGGTAAGAGTCCGTGAAATTAGTATTTAGTATATACAAGAGAAGCTGAGGTCTGAAAAAAATTTTTGGCATTAGCCACCCCCCATTACCACCCCCACCTCCTTATTAAAGGGGATGAAAAAAAAATGTGATTTAGTGCATGTACAGGGACCAGAAACCTCAAAATATTTTTTTACTTCATTCACCCCCCACTACCACCCCCCTATCCCTATCCCCCTATCACCACCCCCACCCCACTACCGATGTGGGGTATCGTTATATGGGTTTTTGGGGTAGAGGATTTCAAATATTATATTATTAAAGTTCCATAAACAAATATTTTCACATACAAAGTTTTTTCGTTGTGAGTGACTTAGATAGAGAATCTGGATGTGGAAGTAGTGATTCCTTGGGCAGCGGTTTTTTTGGCATACTTACTATACTCACCAAGCTCTTTCAGAATATATAATAATAAAAAATTGTTCTTTTTATTAAATTTTCAATAGTAGAAAGCATGTATAATAATTTCAGATTCTATAGAAACGTTGTGGATAGAAATATGAGAGAAAAAGCAAGCTTATTTTCAGTGAATATTTTCGTCTGTAGCTCGACCACTAGCAATATTAAAAAGTAAATCCTTATCTAATGTGTTATCACAGGGATTAACGCTTTCTAATGGAGTAAATAAAAGTGATTATCAACACATCTATAAGAAAACTGTCTGTTCGTTAATATTAATGAAGAATATAATTGTCATGATTTGACTATGTATTGCCATGTTGGCAATGTCTACCGAAGATTTAGCATATTCGGTCATAAGTCTTTTGTTTTTTATGTTAGATAAAAAATTAAAAAAGTGTCGGAAAGCTCAATTAATCCTCTTTACATAAGCCGTCTACAAATTTTTCGAAAAAAACGATAATTATCGAGATATTGGAGGAAATGTAGGAAATTACACGTTTTCCTAGAGTGAATGTAAATCTTAAAAAAATAACTTTTCTCAGAAACCTTTGTTTCGAAGAGCCAAGATTAACGGAGCGTTAAAGTAGTCCATGACATTAAGTGAACATCGTATATGAGATCGATTTCAGTTAATTATCGATTAATTACGGTGACAAAATGGAGAAATTTTACCGAAAAAAAAAAGTCCCAAATCCCGCACCCTCTAATTCCTTCATTTTTGTCGGAATTCAAAAAATAAAAAAAGGAGTTTTAGCAAATTTAATTCTATTTAAATTAGCTAGAGTAGTCTTTTGGCGTAGGAGCCAAGATTAAAAAGTTGCCAACTGTAGAAGCTCAAAATTTGCGATTTTTTGCCGTACATGGTCGATATTTCAGTAGTTATCTCCGAAAAGAAAAAAAAATCAAAATTCTGATGGTAGCAAAAAGATTCGTAGTGAAAAATACTCTTTGACCTTATTTTTTATTTCGAGCTAACTCCCACCGTTTCGGAGATATCTGCGAAAAATAGCAAAAAACAGCTTGAATTTCGGCGCCGAAAAAATTGCAAAAACATGCAATCTTGACATGTTCATATTTTTCGAAAAACACCATTGGGACGGCCGTACGATATCGCGACGTATAGAGGAGGTCTTCCAGATAAACCTGATCGTAAATTCGTTTGATAAGTTCTTTGGTGATAAAAGATCGAGATGATAGTCTAATCAAGTATACCGTGGAAGCTGAATAAAACTAAATTCAAAATCAGTGCCTCGAGATGTTCAGAAGCGAATACCTCCTTTCAACTAATTGTGATAAACATAAACGAGTACTTTCTTCAATATAATAATTAATAGTGTGTTATGTTATAATTCAATTGTTTAGAAATTTTACCTTGAAGCGTTATGTTTGTTTACAGGCATATCGTAATCATTAAAAGGAAAACGCTATTATTGGATTGCCTTGAAGTGTGATAGAACAAAAGTTTCGTTTTCGTGTATTGCAAAGATTGCTTGACTGAACAGTAATACTCGACAAATAAGTTGAAGAATATATTTCCATGGTCTGCCTGTTTCATTGTTTCTGCACTAGTAATTTACCGAAAAAAGTAATTTAATTTAGAATTTTCCTTCTGAACTAATTTTAAAAATACTTATACATCCATTTATTACGTTCAAAATATGAAAATATAGATATATTTCATTAAATATTTAATTTGTGGGAGCCAATTACATTATAAATTATATGCCTTTAATATACCCCAGTTGACACATTTAAATTTCCAGATTACAGTAAATTTAGGTTGAAGTTTGTACAGATGGCGGATATAGAGTTTCCGGTATTCTACGTGTTTTCCTCCCATGTGATACACGTAAAATGTTTACAAATTTTATAATAGCTACTTACTACGTGGTTATACAACTTTTATGATCGTAGAGAATTCCTTTAATAGTATAGTTATATTCTAACTATTCTTTAAATTTACAAAATAAAATTATTAAATGTCATATTTGTCGGCACTTGAGTAAAGCAAAATATCATACAGGGCGATTCAGGTTTTATGCGACAAACTTTAAACATGTAGATACTATCAAATTCTTTTTCGTAGTTTAAAATTTCCCCCGAGGAAGCGCCACATCCTTCACGTATTTCAAGTAGCTTACCTGAGTACTGCTTTCGGATGCAAAAATCTAATTGCACACCCCGTTGGATGTGTACCTACTTTATTGTCCCTCAGCGAACCAGCACTCAGTTTTGTTGATAAAAGTAGTTTTTAACACTGTTTTATAAAGTAACTGTGTATGTATGTACGTATGTATGTAAGTACGGGGGTAGACAGAGAGAACGAATTCGATAATTATTTTTTGCTTTTTAGTGCAGTATTTATAAAAGCATATTTTTTTTAGTTCTTTTTAACTATTAGTTTTACTTGATTAATTCTGCAAGGAATCTATTTGATTATAGCCTTTTGAAAATGGAAGATGCTACTCCAAAAAAAAGGGTTTTATAATGATTTGTACTTTTGTCTTTTTAAAATTGCTATTGAAAATTGACATATGTATCCATCAGTTAGTATGTACGTACGAAAATACTCTACGGGTAGTAATCCTTATCGGATCCACTTGAATTCTTTTTAGTCACTTAGTCTATTATCAATTCAATAGAGTTCCAATATTGCATTTCATAATGGTCTGTCGAGTAGTTTCATTATTATAAATAATTATTTAACATAGTCACGAGTTTTGAAGACTATTTTTCTCGTTCTGTTCGCTATTGGATAAATAAAACAATTATTTTTCAATGATTTTATTATACTTGCAAATCTGTATATATGTAATATGTATGTGATTTAGTGATTGAAATTTCACTCATTTCCCTTTATCCGATCGAGCTGAAATTTTGACACACCTTTGCCAATGAATTATTTACCTCATTATTTAACCCCCGACCCTAAAAGAGGAGTGTTATAAGTTTGACGCGTATGTTTGTCTGTTTGTCTGCCTCTCTGTGGGTTCATATCTCTTCAACGGGTGATCAGATTTTGATGTAGTTTTTTTTATTTGAAAGAGAATTTTGTCGAGAAGGTTATAGGCCATATTAGATTTTGATGTTTGGTCGCCATCTTGAATTCGCCATGTCGAACTTCTCTAGAAATTGTCCGATTGAAGTAAAATTGAAAATGTGCAGACAATTAATTATGGTAGCCGAACATGATTTAGGCCTCATTTTGATTCGGTCGTATGAAACTGATACGATTAGATACATTGATAGGCGGTTTTTAAACATTTTCAAATTTACTTGTTAGTATTCTAATATCAAACATAATAATAATGTTGGTATTAAATGGTTTAATAATGACTTGAAACATTGTTTCGGTAATTAAAAAACCGCTGTCCAAGGAATCACTACTTCCACATCCAGATTTTCTATCCAAGTCACTCACAACGAAAATATTTTGTAAGTGGAAATAATTGCTTATGGAACTTTAATAATATAATATTTGAAATCGTCTACCCCCAAAACATCGGTAGTGGGGTGGGGGTGGTGATAGGGGGGTGGTACTGGGGGTGGATGAAGTAAAAAAATATTTTGATGTTTCTGGTTCTTGTATACACACTAAATCACATTTGTTTTCATCCCCTTTAATAATAGGGTGGGGGTGGTAATGGGGGTGGCTAATGCCAAAATTTTTTTTGACACCTTAGCTTCTCTTGTACATATTAGATACCAATTTTATGGACCCTTACCTGCTCGATTTACCTATTTACCCCAAATTTATCCCAACCTTTCGAGGAACAAGATAAAAAAATAATCTAGTTCCAGATCTCGTTAAAGTACATATATGTTCCAAATTTTAAGTCAATATCTTAAACGGTTCCAGAGTAAACGTGCGCACAAAAAAAGTTACAGGCAGACCGATAGACAGACAGAAAATTTTTTTCGCTCAAACTTAAAATCTCGACGTTTCATAACATTCTAAGCCTATTCGAACAATAAAAATTTTATAAAAAATTTTTGTCGTTACTATACTTCCACTGGATGTGGAAGTAAAATAACATTGACTCTGAGGATGTCCATAAATATTACAAAACATTAAAATAAGACTATAGAAATAGTATTCAACAGGCCAAGAGAACAGCAAACAAAACGTTCATAGATTCCTCGACGAATAAAAGTAAAGCAACATGCCAGCTCATAAATAATGAGTTAAAAAATGGAAATTTTAATAACTTTTTTGTAAATGTTGCAAATAAGATCATCAAAGATATACCACACTCTAATACAGATTTTAAGACTTCTAAATAAAAATCGTATATCTCCATCTTTCTCCTTTTATATGTCTCCTACTGATATCCACGAAATCAATAATATCATTAAAAAATTTTAAAATTCAAATAGCAGGGACATTTATGGATTTAATTCAAAAGTTATAAAATGCATTAAAGATAACTTGGTGTCTATTTTAAATGAAATATTTAATGAATGTACAGAGCAACACACGTTTCCTGATGTATTAAAAATAACTAACTAAAGTGGTCCCCATTCTCAAGAATGGAGACTTGGAAGATATGAATAATTTTAGGCCCATCTCTGTTCTACCTATCATATCGAAAATTTTTGAAATTTTAATAAAAAATAGAATTGTACAATTTTTCGAAGCTAATAACCTGTTTGTTCAAAATCAGTATGGTTACAGGGAAAACAAATCTACCTTAAAAGCTATTGTCAATATAATTGAAAAATTACTAGAAGCAATCGACCAAAATCTTGTGCCATGTGCAACGCTCTTAGATCTAAGCCAAAGCTTTCGATTGCGTAACATGAATATCTCTTGCAAAAGCTTGATTATTATGGCATTAGAGGATGCTTTGAATCTGATTAGATCATATTTACACAATAGACGTTAAGCAGTATCCTTGCCATCAGGTGATACATCAAGTACACTTCCGGTAAATATTGGGGTACCACAGGGGTCAATATTGGAATCAATATTCTTCTTAGTTTTTATTAATGATTTACCAGTTAATGTACGATCAGAGGGCATAACACTTTCGTCACTTCTGCATCAAATGTGGATGACGTAAAAATTAAAAGCTTCACAGCTGTAGCAGATGCTATTAGCTGGTTTGTATCCAATAAATTAAAAAATAATTCCGATAAAACCCAAACAATAATTGGGTATTTACATAAACCCCTAGCTAAAATGGCACTCTCATATCGATTATTTAGCCAAAAAGGTACTTTATCAAATGAGGAAACTTATTGAATTAACTACCCTCGAAACAGCTATCACCTTTTATTATAGTAACTTCCACAGCTTAGTTAGCTATGGCATTTTAATTTGGGGAGACTCTACAGAATTTGATAGAATCTTTAAAATACAAAAGAGAATGATCAGAATATTCGCCTCTGCAGGCAATAGGGAACATTGTAGACCCTTATTCAAACATTTTAATATTATGACACTACCTGGTGTATTTATATTGCATTGCATAATAAATAAAATTTGTATACTTAGGTTCTTTTTTTATTGTGTTTTTAATATACACTCATTTATACCTTAGACACTAGCATTACAACCACTGACAACCTTAAACACGTATATGTAACTTGGGCAATAAATTATCTTTATCTTTATAATACATCTAATATCGTTCTAAATCCAATATGGCGGACGCTCCAAGATGGCGGCTTACTTCTTTCTTCACAACCCCCTGGACATGGGTATCAAATGAAAGGGTTTAACGAGTAGAATACGATAAGCTACGTGACGTCATTATAAATCTAATAGGAAAATACAATACGGAAAGTTAAAGAAGTCAAATAAAAGTTATTTAAAAAAAATTTAAAAAAAATAATTATTTTTCAAAATAAATCAGCGACTTTTTATTTTTTTTAAAAAACATGATTTTTATCAAAACTGCCAAGTCCGTCACGTTTAACGGATGGACGGACTGACAGACAGACGGACATTTTGAAAATTATTCAGAATTTGTTTTCTAACAATGATATGAGCTACATTTATGGTATAAAATATGTGCCAGTCAACTGTTAAAAATGCCATATACTCTTCGTTTTTGTATTTGCAAAAAGTAATAATAATTTGACCAATAAACTAATGTTATGCATATAGCACCTATAGGCGTCTGAAAATAAGGAGTACGCCACCTGGTGGTCTATAGTCAAACTAATTATGGGCTTTTCTGTCATTGTCTCTTTAGTGTACGATGATATCAACAATAAGTAAATGATAAACTGAGATGCTAAGTTATTTAAAATATGCTAGCATTTAAAGGGGGCTACAATTGGCTGGAGCCAACCTAGTCGGTATCCTTTGTAGATTGCAGGGACAACTCGTGAAAGTTGAGTTGGCACGACAATGTTCAAATGATGTTGACTCTTTGATGTAGACACCTTTAACCAGGCATTGAGGGAAAAAGCTGGTGCAAATAACCGTGGCCCGAGTAGCAATAATAATGTCCTAGACAATCACACATTGTAAGTGAAATTTTTGAAATAAGTAAATATATGTAATTCCAGTATATTTAAAAGTAATATATACTATTGCACCATGCACTATTATGTTTTACCCCTGAATATTTCTGTTTCATATTTTACAAAATACTGTTTCATTTATTTTACTTAAAGAATTATAATAAATATCTTTTCACTTATATTCAATGTACCACTAATTTCATGGGTATTTGAATCTGAGACACTTGTTTGTGAACATAGAGCATACACATTTATTAAGTTTTGTGTTGAATATGGGTTGTACCACACAAAATAATATGTCCTGCATGTAAAACATATTCTCCTTCATGCACACACTTAGAATTTTTACATTTTTAGTGCTTCAAAAATGTTCCATACATTGCAATATGCTTAACCTAAATGTCACTCATGTTTCCTGAAAAAAAAAAGTTATTTAAACTACAACTATATATAAATTTAGAGAAATATTTAAATTTATTAATATTTAACTAGCCAGACACCGTTTATGCCGAAGAAACTGTACTTTTCAAGGGAAAAACTAGATAACCTAAAAAATATGAATTTTGCTGAATAATGCCATTAACATCTTGCAAATCACTTACAACAAAATCTTGCAAACCTTGTGGTCATATATTATTAATGTTATTATTTTCAACGCCAAAAATAACAATAAACAGAACAAAATTAATATAAGTATTCGCCATATAAACAAACAAAAAGCCTATCATTAGTTCACGAGTTCTCCACTTTGGCGCTGGCATCTTAAATTCAGACGCCTATTGAATAAAACAACTTACGGGGTGTGCACTTTTGGTCTTACCAACGGTAATTTATTTATTTTTTCAAACACGGCCTTCTATCTAATTTATTTTAGCACACCAATTACATAAGTTATTACTCCGTAGGCGACAACGAATAAATGTAGTTGGAACAAAGTGCACATACAAGAATATTAAAGTTCTTCATAACGTTTATATTTCCCACGTAATAATTGTGAAATCTTCGATATGTGTGTAAAGCAAGAAATAATTTACATTGAAATAAATGTGTGGTTGATTATTTCTAGGTTAGGTTAGGAATAAAATACATGCCAAATCTGCGACATAAGAGTTAGCGAGTATAATTTACATACCAAATTACTATGAACTCATCATAATAGCTAATATGAATATGTAAATTTTCTATGTATCGCAACAATATGTCTTTCGTATATGGTATAAATATATTTGGGTTTGGGATTTATTCTCTCTTCTCAAAGGCGGTACAACATTTTTGACGAAAATATTTCCTGGCGGAAACTTTCACATTTGGAAAAAATTTCTCGAGTGGTAATCAACTGTTTTTAAAATATTGAAATATACTCTGAGGAGGCCAGTTCGGGGTCAGAATTTAAATCTGATACATGTACAGGGTGGACCAAATTAGGTGGGATTTGAGGTTTTCTCTAAAACTATAGACAAAAACCAATATGGGTGTCCTGAGTTCCCGATCGTCTATCTTTTTCGACTACCGAACTACAGAGCGTTTTTAGAAAATTGGCATTTTTTTTCAATTACCAATTACCTTAAGGCACTATTTTAAGTAGAATCCGTTGCTGATAAGAAGAAAATTATGCATTCCTCAGTTTTCGAGATATATGAATGGAACAGTTCGTAAATTATTTAATTATTCGATCACAACTTAAATTGCTAGCTAGCCACCCAACGATATATCATGTCATATTTGTCTTTAGAAAAAGTGGTTAATTTTCGATAAACTTAATATATTTGTGAGGAGGCCATGTACAAGTATTAAAAACTACAACAGCAATAAATGTTTTCCATTGACATCCATGCATTTTTGATACCTTTTCCTTACAGCATTTGTTGCATTTCCAGTCATGACAGGAGTTATTGTCTGAAACACAGCTAATGTTTTGTTTTCCAATTTTTCTATGTTATTAGAACGTTCTCTATATATAATATTTTTTAAATAACCCCAAATCCAAAAGTCGGCAGGGGTTATATCGGGAGATCTAGCTGGTCACAAAATAGGACCATTATTTCCTAAAAATTAAACAACATCTAAACTACTTTGTTGTTTATTAATGTACAGTTAGCTAAATTAATTGTAAGATATCAATTTAGTTAACTTAGCTAACTAGACATTGATCCTGAGTGATATATACCCAAACAACACGTCCAATTGTAATTACGTCTCTACAAGATATACACATGAGAAACAAAATATGTTAAGGTGGATCTAATTATTAAACTAGTACTGACGTACACATATGAGATACACTTATGTTTATATTGACAGAATTATGTGATACAATGTTTAATAATTGTATACCGTATGCACTCAAGATTCTAAACATTTTTATATAACGTAAAGAAGGATCATTAGAATGTTGGAATTTGACGTCCGTAGAAGATGCCTACAAGGTTTAAGTCATATGTATGTGTGATGCTTTATATAATACTTGTGCCTACTAATCCAGGGAAATGAGGTTTTGGCCGGGACTGTGACTCATCCAGGCAGAGACCACGATTTTTAGATAGTATAGGTGTCAATAAATGAAACCTATATAAAATCTGCGGTCGATTTTCTGCATATGTTTATTTACAGCCATTTTAATGCAAAAAAATGGAAAAAACGTGTTTTTTCACACTTTCTCACCTGCCAGTAAAAAGTAAACTATCTCACAGATAAATCAAATGAATCACCTTGTAGGAAATTAAAAAAGCTTTAAAATGGCGGTTGTTAAATGTCGATATAGTTAATTGTTGCTAAGATAATTGCAAAATGCGGAATTTTATTCAATAAACAATATCTTGTGTAAAAAACAATCTACTGATTTGTCCTTGCGTAAATAGTTGACTCTCATAGTGCTTAATATCTGGTAAAAATTTCAAATCGATTTGTCAAATAGTTTTTGCAAAATTGCATTAATTTATCCCAGAGACCTTTTTTTTGCAACCCCACCACGTCCAGAGAAATCAAAATACAATGATTCTACGGCCTCCACCTGAAAGGGAAAGACTTGATTTACCAAAATGCTTTGTTAGATGTCGAAAAAATTCATTTTCAGACCTGCAAAATGACGTTGCAAAAGAACTCAGATTTTTACCTTATAAACAAATAGAATAATTTTTTAACAATTGATTGTAGAGCATCGGTTTTTCGATATTTGAAGAGCTGATATTTTTACATGAATTTTGAAAAAAAAAAGAAGGTCCTAGGTCAATTTGGGGCAAAGTTAGCAATTTTTTTTCAAAAATTCATAGCTCCTTTGTTTATAATAATTAAGAAACGTAACAAGCGCCATTTTAAAGGGGAAGAGTTCAACTTTTAGTGTAAAAAATTTGAAAATGATTGCACTTTCTCAAAACTGTTGGCAAAGCTTCTAAAATGAGGCTCGAATCAACTTAGCTCGGAGGTTGTGGAGGGGGAACCCTCAAATCCGCGCATTCAAAAATTGAAACAGCATCTTCAAACTGACCACATAAGTCATAACTTTGGTGTTTGTTAACCGATTTTGATGTTTCTTTTTTCAATTTGGGGTACCTTTGCGTATGTTAATAATATTCAATCTGTTAAACTATTAACATTAATATTAACAATGTAATTTGTTTAAACATTTAAAAATTTTTTTTTTTTTGCAAAATATCAAAATTTTTTGTTTTGTTCTTGTTGAAAGTTGTAGAAAAGGCTTATGTACACGTAAATATATATCTTATTGTTATAAACAATTGAATTTTTCAAATTTATAAAATAAAAACACTCTATTCGATATAATTTACATTTTTAAGATATTTTTCAAATGCAAAATTACCATACAATTTATGAAAAGTGCTCTTATTAATTTGCGTATTATTAATTATTAATAAATAATAAAACAAACCATTACTTCCTTCGTAGAAGTATACAACACGCGTATGAATGTACATGTAGTGACAGCGTTTGTCATGTATAATGGTTTGTATGATACAGTAGAAACTTTCTATGGTTCAACACATCTGCTCCAAAATAATAAGAGAGTAATAATTACCTGTAATTTGTTTAAACATTTTACAAAAAAATATTTTTATACATTATCAAAATTTTTGTATTATTCTTTTTGAAAATTATAGGAAAGGTTTGTGTACAATTAAATATATAAATTACTGTTATATTAAGTTATAAACAATAGAATTTGTAAAGTGTGAAAAGAAACACATTGTTCGATATAAATAACGCTGTAATTTATAATAATACAGAATATTTGTCGATTCACATATAAATTTACTTAATAATATACACATTCTAATAAGGTAAAATCAATCAACTCGTATTTTTTTTAGGAAAAATTGCTAACTTTGCCCCAAATTGACCTAGGACCTTCTTTTTTTTTCAAAATTCGTGTAAAAATATCAGCTTTTCAAATATCGAAAAACCGATGCTCTACAATCAATTGTTAAAAAATTATTCTATTTGTTTATAAGGTAAAAATCTGAGTTCTTTTGCAACGTCATTTTGCAGGTCTGAAAATTAATTTTTTTGATATCTAACAAAGCATTTTGGTAAATCAAGTCTTTCCCTTTCAGGTGGAGGCTGTAGAATCATTGTATTTTGATTTCTCTGGACGTGGTGGGGTTGCAAAAAAAAGGTCTCTGGGATAAATTAATGCAATTTTGCAAAAACTATTTGACGAATCGATTTGAAATTTTTACCAGATATTAAGCACTATGAGAGTCAACTATTTACGCAAGGACAAAACAGTAGATTGTTTTTTACACAAGATATTGTTTATTGAATAAAATTCCGCATTTTACAATTATCTTAGCAACAATTAACTATATCGACATTTAACAACCGCCATTTTAAAGCTTTTTTAATTTCCTACAAGGTGATTCATTTGATTTATCTCTAAGATAGTTTACTTTTTACTGGCAGGTGAAAAAGTGTGAAAAAACACGTTTTTTCCATTTTTTTGCATTAAAATGGCTGTAAATAAACATATGCAGAAAATCGACCGCAGATTTTATATAGGTTTCATTTATTGACACCTATACTACCTAAAAATCGTGGTCTCTGCCTGGATGAGTCACAGTCCCGAACATGGTACTTTTTTTACTCATTTCCCTGGACTATACTGCATACACCACATAAAAGTGCGATATATACACATGATACAAATAACTATATATACACTTTTTAGTTGTGTCTTGTCGTGTCTACATTCGACTATTCGAGCATGGAACAGTGTGCGCGCGCAAAGCGTCAGTGTGAGCATACCGACCATGTGTCTCATGTGTCCTCTTTCCTCTATAAGAGTAGTCATAGCCACACATATAGCAGGCATTTTTGTTTTTTAACAATATCCAAAATAATTTATATTCGAAAGAGTTTGCAAAGATTCGGCAGTTTTAAAGATATCGAGTTCTTTTAATAACAAAATTAGGTTCAAATGCATTAAAAGCAAAATCTAGCCGTTGCGTGTTCTACTATAAAGTCTTTAAGCAAGTATTCAAACAGATGTCAGTTGTTGAATGAGTTAAGCATTAAGCGGCGAGTCAAGAGGTCCGCGGTTCGATCCGTTCTCACTCTGTCTTTTTTTTTTTTGTTAAAATAATTGCGAAAAAATTTTTAGTTGTTTCTTCAAGGTAATAATTGCTTATAAAACCGATGTACGAATATACTTCTTTTCAATTTTAGGTCTGTTTTAGACCATTAAATATTCTATTTATGTTGTAGATGATATATTATACCTGACCGGTTTTTCTCCAACACGTTTTCCAGGTTTGTATAAGTACTTCAACTTAAAAGTTAAATTCTTAAAATAGTTGGCTCCTGACTTCCCCCCACCGCTCATCAAATTTAAGATGATTAAAATTTTTTTTTCGGATTTCTCCCTCTCTGCTCTTCATTTTCGAGATCTGGGCAAAACATTTTTTTTAATGAACCGCCACTGAATTAATGTAATAATTACGTTATTCAACAGCTACTCGTACTTCTCAGGTGACACTGGTGACAGTTTGATTAAATTAAATAAGTTCTTCTTAATAATTATAAATAAATAAAAATACTAGTAACTCGAAAAATTCAAGTTTGGAAACACGTAAAAAAATAGAAAAAAAAAGAGAACCTGAAAGATTTTCATATATTTTAAATAAGGCTAGAAATTCAATTTCACATAATAAAGACTTCATACACATCACCATAAATACTGCTTTTAGCATCCGAAATAACGGTCACTAAAATAGCTCAGTTGGTAGAAGCGTCAGTACTGTAATACGGACAACAGAGACTTGTAGGTTCGACCCCTACCCACCGCAATTGGCCAAGGTAAGTAAAAATGAATTTAATAACTTAATAAACATTATAATTTGCGAGAAAAAATTGGAGACATGGTAAACAATATTAGATATGTTAATGTAAAAAATATACGGATGGCTAACAAACAAATTCATAGGACAAAACGTATTTATGCATTAATTACTTTATTTTTATCAAGTAGACTTACTAACTAGTATGTAGTTTTATATGTTCCCATTTCTAAAAACCTGTGGGGGGATTACCAAATATAACCTGAAAAAGACGTCAAATTAACGTCTAGCATAAGACGTCATTCGTCTGAGACATTAGGAAGTCAATCACTGTGCATTCGATAACACACTGTGGATCAAATTATTTGTGTATATGTAAATGATATACTGTGGCTACATTGTGAGACGAACGTTTAACCTTTGTGCATACGTGTGTGCTTACAATGTGTAAACGCAGCACATTTACATCGTAGAATTGTGTAACCATGTGTCTGCATCTAGATACATCGCCACAATGCGAACACATCGTAATCGTTATTTGGTGTGCAGTATGGGTAGATACCTATCCAATCCTCCCCAAATTGAACATTTAAATAATTTCGTGTTTCATTTGACGTATGACCTGGGGCGCTATCGTGTTGGTAAATTACTCTTTGAAATTGTCTTACAGGCATATTGTCTCCAAAGTGCTCTATTTTTTGTCGTAGAATGTTTATAAAATATTCGGTATTCAAACCACCGTGAAAAAAATGGCATCTAATAAAACCACACCATACACCAAATCCAAATGGTCCTTGACGATTAACTGTAGCGGTTACGTTCGGATTTTCATGAGCCCAACGGTGGTTATTATGCCGATTAAAAATTTCGGCACTGCTTATATGGGCCTCGTCTGTTCATATAATTGTTCCTTCAAATCCTGTCACTTCATTGCACTGGCGCAAAAACCACTGGCAAAAATCGAGCCGCCTTTGAAACTCGTATAGATGGTGACTAATCCTAATTTTGTAGGGTTTGAATTTAATTCTTATTTAAGCAGTTGTTTTTGAGGTCCCTAAATTTCCCTGTATTTCGCGAAACGATATATTAGGATTTTCTTTTACAGTTTCCAAAACGATATTTTCTACAGCTTCTCTACCTGCTTTATTATATATTTTTGCTCGAGGTTTTGCAAATGATCCAAACGCTTTTAAATTTTGTTGTAGCCTTTTGAATATTTTTGCCTGGCTATCTCTTTTCTGGATATCTAAAAATATTGTTTAGGCGGTACTTTTGGCACAAAGTTTTGCTGTCTATAACTTAACTATTAAAATAAAGTTCGGAATCTAAATTTGAATCTTCTCCGCATTCTATAAAACACATAATCATATCATACTTTTCACCATTACTAAATTGAACCATTTTTAACAATGCTCACTCACAATTAACTCACGAATTAGTTTTTGACATTTACTATTATTTCGATTTTCTTTTTTTTTATGCTGAGTGTGCACCTCCTAATGTGGATTTTCTGTCGCCCATTTTGTCCATTGGCACTACCATTTAGACAAAACATCGCTTCGTCAGAAAAAATAATTTGTTGAATGTAATTTAAATTTTATTCGATCTAGTTACCTCCTCGCAAAATGCGATGCTTTGGTCAGAATCACCTCCTAACAACTCATTCACCAGTTGACTTTGTATTTTTGATATGATTTCTGTCGCCAAATCATGAATTTTTGAAAGTTCTGACAAGTAAGTTTTCTTTAGCTTCAACACGATGTTTAATTTAACATCTTCAAGTGCCTTTCAACGTGAATTCACTATACAAAAGAAAGTTGCATATTTAGTAGATATAGTTCCAAAATAAAACAATGAATAACTATTTTCGTCCAGAAATAAATTATGAAAACTACAAAACGATAAACTTCCACCGGTCTTAGAAAAATGTACCTAGTTATTATTTACGAGAATAAGACTAATTAAAGAACCGCTGTAATTATAGAACTGATTATTTTAAGAGGTTAGTGACCTAGAAAACCAAAAAAACTATAAATGATTACAACTTCTCTGATTTGAATATTTTTGTTTTGGTATCGGTACGCTTTTGGAGCTTTTTCGTAAATACCATTGAAGAAAAGAAACAAACATTATTTATACACACGGATGTTAAAAGGTGTGTCTTCTCTGTCGGCACACGACATTGAAACATTTTGTTTATCTCCGTATCGAATCACTTAATGCTTAATGACTGTCTTTCTGGTACTTTTACCAAGCAAGATGCCAGATCGTTAGTGTCACTATTACTAATTTTTTAAACAGTTTCAATCATAACATGCCACCGGCTTGATTAATATTGACTCCACAACTCTTCTTCTTTACCACATAACACAAGGTGTGCATACACATCAGCTTGGAGTGTTATCATTTCTACATTGTTTATTGTACCTAGGTACTTTTTACAAGCTTTTATTTAATTTACTTTATATGTATCTACGTTAGTTAGTTAGCATGTTTACTTCAAATATTGCAAGTGAACCACTTAACGATGTCCAATTGAGCTGAAATTTCGCATAAACATGTAACTCTGGTGACAATACAATAATATGGTACCGATTAATCCAAAACTAATAATTAAAATAGCTAAAAATTTAAAAATTAAATTAAATGTAAAAAAAAACTTAAAAAACAAGCTTTTATTACTATAGATAGATATTAAATTTAAATGAAATTGGTCAATTGGATTCAGAGCTAAGCTAAGTGACGGTCATACAGACACACGCGTACACAGACCTTTTTCTATACTAGTATGTGGGAGTGGATATTGAATCAAAATTCGTCAAAAATTCGAAATTGAATTTTTAGGCTATTATACTAAGTACGTTATTCACTTCTAGTGTCGCTCAAAAGTTAAAAACTTGACAAAATTGTGTGCAAAACAAAAAAAACGAATCCTAATAGTTTCTAAGCCACGCCCTTTGATGAAAATCTCATGTTTTTGCCATTTATGTCTAAAAAACGCAACCTTCATTACCTCCATGACAGATTTATTGAGACTATTTTAATAATATTTTAAAGCAAAATTGATCCATCCCCTAATGTAAAGTTCGTTCAAGCCTGAGACTTTCGACATTTTGTACATTTTCATATTTTGTACCTTTGTACTATTCTTTTCTAAAAATGTAATAAAACATAGCTAATATAAAATATGACAGTTTACACTCCTCTGGCAATTACCCCGTATGACGGATATGACCTAATTTTAATAGGGAGTATTCCACTATGCAACTTTTATGTTCTGAATTTGAAAAAATTCTCTTACCCGTAGTCAGCAACGTTGATTCGTTTCGTAATAGTATAGTTCAAAATACCTAATTAAAATTTTAAAATCAAATTGATATATCGTCTAATAATCGGGATTTACAAAAATTTACTGTGTGCCCAGATCACTATCTCTGTCTTTGTTATTCTTGTAGTTTTAGAAAAGAGAATAATATTTGCAGATCGCTCAGAGTGAATTTTCGTAAACACTGTGTAGGTGATGAAGATAAAGTGATTTATAAATAAAAAAACAATCAGTGTTAGTGCAAGTTAAGTTAGAAACAATTTCCTGACAAGTGTAAGTCCATCTGTTAAATGTAAATAGTTTTTTTTTTTAGATGAGCTGGTAAAATTAATAATCATCCCGATTAATAACACAGGTCAACATTTGATCTAAGAACAATCACCAAACTTTACCAGAATATACATAGGTTTTTTGGGTTGCTGATTCCGAATCCGAGGTTGGTTAAGCTCCATCACGTCAGGTTCTTGGTCATTTGAAGGTCAAACTGAGAAAAAGTGTAAAAAATTTGAAAAAACTTATGCTTATGTTTCTGAGGTCGTTGAATTCAAATCCGCTGTTATTTTTACCCTTCCAGATCATCGGAACATCTAGAGGTCATTTCAAGGCATTTTGAGGTCAAATGAGAAAAAGCGACTAAAAAATCTGGAAAAATGCTTACATGGGTTTTTTGGGTCGCTGATCTCGAATCCGTGGTTGGCTGGACTCTATCATATCGGAGTCAAGGTCACTTGAAGGTCAAACTGAGAAAAAGTGTTGTAAACAATTTGAAAAAATTTATGTTTATGTTTCTGAGGTCGCTGAATTCAAATCCGCTGTTATTTTTACCCTTCAAGAACATCGGAACATCTAGAGGCCATTTCAAGGCATTGTGAGATCATTTTGAGGTTAAATTGAGAAAAAGCGACTAAAAAAATCTGGAAAAATGCTTACATGGTTTTTTTGGGTCGCTGACCTCGAATCCGTGGTTGACTGGACACTATAATATCGGAGTCAAGGTCATTTGAAGGTTAAACTGAGAAAAAGTGGTGTAAGAAAATTTGAAAAAATTTATGTTTATGTTTTTGGGATCACTGAGTTCAATTTATACCTAAAATTTTTCAGTTTCTTGGTTCTCAACATTCTTGTTTTAATTTGATCATGATATGGCCTTAAAGAAACTTTGAGATGAAATAACGACAAAATTGAACTCAGTGGTGATCCCAAAAACTGAAACATAAATTTTTTCAAATTTTTTACACCACTTTTTCTCAGTCTGACCTTCAAATGACCTTGAATCATATGTGATAGAGTCCAGCCAACCACGAATTCGAGCTCAGCGACCCAAAAAACCCATGTAAGCATTTTTCCAAATTTTTTAGCCGCTTTTTCTCAATTTGACTTCAAAATGATCTCAAAATGCCTTGAAATGACCTCTAGATTTTCTTGAGGGTAATAATAACAGCGGATTTGAATTCAGCGACCTCAGAAACATAAACATACATTTTTTCAAATTTTTTACAATACTTTTTCTCAGTTTGACCTTCAAATGACCAAGAACCTGACGTGATGAAGCTTAACCAACCTCGGATTCGGAATCAACGACCCAAAAAACCCATGTATACTCTGGTGGAGTCTGGTGATTGTTCTTAGATCAAATGTTGACCTGTGTAATCATCCCCAAGGGCGGTATGTTGCACTATAGTCTACGTAAAGTTCATTCAAACGTAAGGGACACTCTGTAGTTTCGACATCTTCTACATCTTTGTATTTTTATGTGCTTATCAAAAACATTTTGTTTTAAAATTATAATAGAACGTAGTTTAGATAAATCATGACAGTTTACACACCTCTGACGAACACTCTGTTTGACGGATATTCCACCGTTTTACATATGTACCAAACAAAAAATTTTAAACCTAACAGAAATTATCCTGTTTATAAAAAACGGTCTACGCATGTGCATATATACACACACACTTATTTTTTTCGATATTAGGTTAAACAGTTATAACGATGCTGAACTGAATTCAAATGCTGCTGTCCACGTGTCGTATGAGCAGTATCTAAGTGGAGACTCTATTTATGCCATAATTGAGGCACTCATAGCCTCTATAGAATAGGGTGACCAGATTTTTGTTACGTGAATGCTGGACACTTCTGCCAAGGGCGGATCCAGAAAGGTTACTGGGGGGGGGGGGGGGCACTCAAGGGCGGATCTGGGCCTTGAGCTTGGGCTGAAAATAACAAAAATATTTTTCCTCGAAAATTGAAATTGATAAGCGGGAGGGAGAAATCCGGAAAAAATTTTTTTTCGTCACAAAATTTTTTGATGAGCAGGAAGCAAGTATCCGAAAAAAAAATTTTTCCAAACAAAATGTAATGCTGTAACTTCACTATAACCTGAATGCTGAACTTATGCTGGACACTTGTAAGACTTCCAGCGAAATTCCGGACATATGGTCAGAATGCTGGACTTTCGCTGGACACTTGTAAATGCTGGACAGTACTCCAAAATGCTGGACTTTCAGCGAAATTCCGGACATATGGTCACCCTACTATAGAAACTCTTAATCAAATAGTGGAAAAGTAGCATGGCATCGGTAATAAATTTTTTTTATAAGCTGCTTGTCATAAAAGAGCATTATTAATAGACGATAAACCGCTTAATAAAAAGGTTACTTGGATTAATAATTATTTCTTACACGGTTTGGTCTCGAATTTTTAATTTTATCGTTGTTGTGTAAAAGCGTGGTAATTCCTTGGTAGTCATTATTTTTAAATCTTCCTGTGAGGTCACAGGTGGATAAATATATTTTTTGTAATTCTATATAATCACTTCCTAATTTTATGCTTTCTGTAAGTATAATTTATGTGACACGACATATTAAATATGAGGTTAGGGACACTGTTTTCTCTTAAAAATACCACAGGATCATATTTCCTCTTTAAATTAATCTCTTACTTAGTATTGTACTCTAAATTAGAATAAAATATCAACTTACCACATTTACATCGGGAGAATAGGAAGAAAGAAATGCCAAAAACTGCTCGTACAAAGTTCATTTACACTAACGATTCTGAAACACAAAAGCACACAATAAAACAGCTGAATATATTCTCAGTAACAGATGCAGAGATAATATCAATTATTGATTATGTAACTGTAGGTATGCCCAATTTCGATAAAATATTCAATATTCATTGCACACATCTTGTCTAAGAAATTACAATTGGTCTTTAAAAAACGTAAAAAATGACAACAAATCGCAAAACGATCTGTTTGTGAGACTATTTGTGGTACTCATGATTAGGGAAAACATAAGTATGAAACTGAAAAGTATATACCTACAACTTTTCGAAAGCAACAAAAAAAGAAAAAAAATTAACCCTAAAATAGACCACAAATGACCCTTATCAACACAAGTCTTTTCAAGTTAATATCATAAACCTTTCCACAGTAATCGTGCGCACAAAAAAATTGTAGACTGACAGACAGACAGAAATTTCTGTTTACTCAAACTTTCGACGCAATTCCAATTAGTATATATACGAGCCAATCTACAGGAATTCCAAGAGATTGGCAGCTGCAAATTGTATCGTGTGTAGACCCCTCAACGTAACAGTGTGTTTGTTGTGTATTGGGCATTGTCCCTATACGAACCTTGAACCTGCATATAAGTGGGTGCAGCGACTCGTTCTAATATATTTTTCTTGTTTTCATACTACAGATTTCAAGTTTAAAAGCGAAAAACGAAATGTTCAATCGTTTTAAGAGCCCAGCGCTTAACAACTTAAATTATGGTGTTCTTCTATCAATAACTATAGTATAATTTAGTGTTTTTGGATAACATGGGTGTTAATTAATAAAGTAAGAATGAGAGCGAAGAAAAATGTTGTCTGTAGAGGCTGTCAATTTGTAATTGTGGTGTTGTTGAGTGTTGATAAAATTGTATTAGTAAAATATACGGTAATAATTTTTCAAGTAGTCTGTTAGGGTAAGTGGGGGTAATAATTATTAATATGTCTTAAACCCTCCGTAATCGTATAGTTTTGATCATTTTTAGGTCGAATTACAGTTCCTGCATGATGAATGAATTGCAGCAGTTACTCGTTCGAAATTCAATTTTATCATAATCATATTTAGAACAATCATATCATTAGAAAATGGCGCTGCAATGATTTGTCGTCAGAAGTGTAAAAACTATTTTTGAAAAAAGAACATGAATGTGTTTTAAAAAAATATCTGTAGCATACTTTCCAACACTTAATTACTTGAATGCATAATTTAAATATTGGCATAAGCCGGAAAGCCGACAGTTTTAAGTAGGAAATCCCACACCGTAATTAAAGTAGGAAATCCCGTTCATTACTGATCCCTGTACTCTGGGTACCTGTGTAGCTACTAGGTAGAGACATGAGTCATATTTCAACCCTCGAAGTCTTCAGTTCGAGCACGCGAAAATTGTAAACTCTACTTTGTTAAATTTTTGTTGAATAAATACCTTTTTCTGATTACACACTTTTATTGGTTGCACACGCAACAATTGATGACTCCGACGTGATCAGAGGGAGTTCTCGTATTAGTCGCGTTAGTGAACTAATGTGTTAAATCTCTAACAAAAATTTAACAAAACAAACTTCACAATTAAACTAAGTTCGCGTGCCTGAAGTGAAGCTTTCGAGGGTTGAAACATGACTGGTGACTCTAGCTACCTGAGGACCCAGAATACAGAGATTAGTAATGAGCCGGATTTCTTACTTTATTATTTTATTGAACAAATTTCCAACTACCTAAAGGGCATAAAGAAAGATGGCGGAAACTAGGACATTAGTAAGTCATGTGTACTTGACCGAGCAGTCATATACGCTTAAACCTTACTGAAAGTAAAATATTGGTTGTGTACTTAATCTCAGTGGCACCACGTAAAAGTTAATTGTACCATATTCAAACAAAATACTGATGAAGTAGGTATTTGAGGTCGGCTATACCCGACTGCACCTTTTACAGGTTTATTTGAATAGTTCTGTCATTTCATTGGAAACTCAACGTTCCATGAATTTATTTAAATACTCGATATTTTTTATATAATCTATCTTGAATGCGCATTTCAACACATGTGTAAAGCAGCCCATATTTAACCATATGTTCGTATGCCTTGTTTTATATAATTCAATGTTTATTCAGCTCCTTTGAAGATGTGTTAATTTTGAAACTGGATGATCAAAACATATTTTCCTTTCCAGCCATTTACATATAATTTATATAGGGTGTTGCCGAACTGTCACCGAAATACATTATTTTATTTTATTCCCTTCTCATTAATGTTATTTGCCAAAAAAAACTTCAACTGTTTCCCTTAAAATCACAGGCGTAGAGATTGTTTTTTTATCTTTTTATTTAACGTCGGCCTATTTTCGCTACTATGGGCATATCACCGACGCCAGGAGACGAGCTACCTCCAACCTGGAAATTTTGCCGAACCTCTTCTCGTAAGAAGAGTAGGAATCTTTTACTTGCCTAACATTTAATAGACAAGGGACCGCCTGCTTCACATCATCTCCGAAGGATGGTATATCCAGTACGTAATCCTCGTCTTGCAATTACATAGCTTCCGCGTATACGCTGATATACAAGCATCTAGAAGGTGAGACAAGATCGCTGTGTTTCCCAAGGGGACAAGTCTTATAACGTATTTTTGCTAAAATCTAGTCGTGTACATCTAACTTTAATTTTTGTGACATTGTCAGTTATTTGTCAAAATTCATATTACATATTCAAATATTAGAAAAAAATAGTTGTCCTATTTTTTTTGCTCACGACAGTACTCACAATATCTCTCAAACAAAATTAATACCTGTATGAATTTAAGACAATTATTTCAACATAATGCATTATTTTTTTCGTTTTAGTACTAAATAATACTAAAAGCTCGTTTTGAAAAAGTTTTTTTACATATAATTTTTTAGAAGTTCAAAAAAGATGCATTTGTGGAACAAAATACAAATTAAGCGAAAATTAAGAGAACACCATAACTAACATTTAGGCAATGCTTAATATCCAAAATAAAATGAACATATTGAACATTGAAGTGCTAATTTATGTACATATATTCCTAGAACTATTCTTATCTAGGCTGTTGAGGTAGAATAAAATACTAGGACACTGGGCAACAGCATTCTTTCGAATTTTTCAACATTTATCAAGTATTTCCATAGTTCTGTAAACTGTCATATTTTACTACCACCCCGTAACAGTTTATCTCCTTCCAATCTGTCTCTGGTTCCCTTACAATAATTTACCTGTTTACGTACCATAGATGTCAAATCTTTCTCAACCACATTATTAATTTGAATATGCAGTAAGACGATTATTTTTACAGTAAAAAAAATGAGAGACACAAAAAGTGAATAACAAACAGCTCAGGTCAACCCTCGTTTAAAATATTTGATGTGTCATTATGGCCCGTATCAATCAATGTCTAAAAATTAATTTGTGTTAAAATATTTTGGGAGGAGCAGTACTTTAGGACTTTTTTTTATTGTACATATGTACCATTAACATACTTACGAAGCTACATCTTATCAGTCAATCAGAAAATTGAGTATACCTTTTGAACTTATAAATAAATTTAAATGATATAAGTACAAGTACAGTTCAAAATATAACAAATGACAAATAATGTAGTTGTGACAAATGTCTTCTCATTTAAATGAAGTGACTGATTCATTAGAATCATTTATTAAAATAACATGCTGTGACATCTTATAATTGTCTATTTTTCTGTAAATGCTAGAAAAATTTATTTTGGATAACGTGAAAGAATTATATTATATCATGTTTTAGTCTTAATCCCTTCAAATTAGGAACAATTAAAGAAAATTTTCCCACAGTTGTGAGACTTGTAAAAAATGAAGTATTTGCAGTTCTAAAGAAGGGTGATTTTTGAGAAATATAAACATATATATGAATTTCAGCGTTTTTTAGCCGCCTTTTTATCTATTTTGAGGAAAACTATGCATTTTGGTGAAAAATATCAAGAGAGCAAAGTTGTAGAGCACAAAAGTTCCTATAATTTTTGTCTCTACTTTTTTTTTAGTTTCGCCACTAGAGGGCGCGAAAGAAATATACATATAATATATTTGAGCCAAAATTAGGCATTTTTATGAAAAATTACATAAAAAAAAAATTATATTATTAATCTACACAGGAATAAAATGTACTTTTTTGCCAAAATTTAATTACGCATTTATAATAATAATTTTCATAATAATTATAGATTAAAAATAAATTTTTATATAGCTTTTTATTATAACAGTAAATTTTGTTATGCTCATGCATGTATTAATTTTAAATTTAATAAATAAACCAAAACTTTCCACTAAATTTAATTACCCTGATTTAATTATGCCCAATAACATATTTCATAAAAATATATATATACGTGATTGAGCATAATTAACTCAGGATAATTAAATTTAGTGGAAAGTATTGGTTTATTTATTAAATTTAAAATTAATGCATGCATGAGCATAACAAAATTCACTGTTGTTATAATAAAAAGCTATATATAAATTTATTTTTAATCTATAAATATTATGATAATTATTATTATAGATGCGTAATTAAATTTTAGCAAAAACAGTACATTCTATTCCTGTGTAGAATAATAATAATATAATAATATTTTTTTTAATGTAATTTTTCATAAAAATGCATCATTTTGGCTCAAAATCTAAGAAAAGGCGCAAAAGTCTATATGTATATTTCTTTCGCGCCCTCTAGCGGCGAAACTAAAAAAAAAAATGGAGAGAAAAACTATAGGAAATTTTATGCTCTACAACTTTGCTCTCTTGATATTTTTCACTAAAATACATAGTTTTTCCTCAAAACAGATAAAAAGGCGAAAAACGCTAAAATTCATATATATGTATATATTTCTCAAAAACCGCCCTTTTTTAGAACTGCGGGGGGTGAAAATCATGGTTAGACAACCCAAATACTTCACTTTTTACAAGTCTCATAACTGAGGGAAGATTTTCCATAAAACAGCGATTTTTTTACTAATATGAAGGGACCATCTGTATATTTCAGTAGGTACTAATGTATATCTAATTTTAGTAAAACACTTAAATACTATTTCACAACTTAAATCTTTTTGGAATCGATGAAATGTGTAGATCATTCTTAAAAAAAAAATTACACATTTTTCTCGATTATTTGTTTTGCCTCCATATTATTCTGATACTATTACTATATTTTTTTATATATTTTTAAGTACTAGTTTACAAAGTATAATTTTTTTAGCGAGAGTAGAAAAAATATAAAAGACAAATATATTAATGAAGTCACCCAATGGAGTTCTACGAAGGCGTAGAAGGACCACTGAAATTTTTTTTTTAATTCCGAGTTTAATCTCGGAATCTCGAGTTTAATCTCGGAATTCCGACTTTAATCTCGAAATTCCGACTTTAACCTCAGAATTCTGAGTTTAATCTCACAGTTCCTAGATTAGAGTTGGAAACATGAGACTAATGTTTGAAATGCATCGGTGTAACAATGAAGATGAAAAAATGGCTATTATGACCTCTCGAAAAATCCATCCTGTCCTTAATAAAAATGTATGTCAATGACTGAAATACATTTTGTTTTACTCAAGAAAGACATAGTAGAGGTCTTTGATGCCGGTCCATATTTGGTTGAAATTTGATGACTAATAAACTTAGCTACGAATATGTTACCGTGGAAAGTAGGATACATTGTATATCAGTCATTGAAATTTTCCATTTTATTTATAACAAAGTGAAATTAATTACCAACGCACGTCTTGACAGAACTAACGTATTGTTTATTTTAAATGGCACACTTTTGTTTTCCATTTTGCTAATTTGATAGATTGTAAACATAGAATTTATAGGACAAACACTTTGTAAGGTAAATACTATGTTTTATATATCATTGAAAAGCTTTTTTATAGCCTTTCAGATGATGTAAAAATATACGGGGTGTTAAATTACATAAAACCCAAGTAAGGCTCATATCTGCAAAACGAGATATTCAGTAGTTTATCTGACAATATTTTTGGAAAATACATGTGATTTTCTACTTTAACTTTTATTTATAAACTTTTTCATCCAACTCCAAAAATAATGAAGTTAAATGGAGTTTTAATGTTAGAAATCAATTAACAATAAAAACAAAATAAATTTCTTTGAATTGTTAAACTAATAGGAATGGTAATGTATCTGTCTTTATACGGATTTTGATATTTATTTAAAAAAGTTTAAAACTAGAGTTAGTTAGAGAAAATTTGATTCTCTACATATTTATATTGACTAAGTTTCGTCTAGGAGGCAATAGAAACTAAATACCGAAAATAAACTTATTTTCATGTATGAAGGTGAGTGCGATAGTGTAATCGCCCGAAAGGAATTATTTTATTGTCATTGAAGTGTTCAAGAACCGCTGCCTAAGGAAGGAATCACTACTGCTTCCACATCCAGATTTTTTTTCCAAGCCTCTTAGAACGGAAAAAAAATTGATAGTATATTTGCACTCCATTATGCGAAAAAACCGCTGCCCAAGGAATCACTACTGCTACATCCAGATTTTCTTTCTGGATGAAGTAAAAAAATATTTTGAGGTCCTTGGTTCTTGTAGGTACACATACTAAATTACAATATTTTTTTCACCCCCTTTTGTAATGGAGTGGGGGGGTAGTAATGAGGGCAGCTAATGCCAAAAATTTTTTTGAGACATTAGCTTCTCTTGTATATACTAAATACCAATTTTGTGGACTCTTACCCGCTTGACTTACCTATTTACCCCAATTTACCCCCCAACCCTTCAATGGAATAAGATGAAAATATAATCTAGTTCCAGATCTCATTAAAATACATACGTGTACCAAATTTTAAGTCAATATCTTCAACGGACAACAAACAGAATTTTTTTTTGCTCAAACTTAAAATCTCGATGTTTCATGACATTCTAAGCCTATTTGAACAAAAAATTTTTTTGTCGTTACTGTACTTCCACTGGATGTGGAAGTAATTATAGTTCATAGAACTTTAATAATATAATATTTGAAAACGTCTACCCCAAAGACCAATAAAACGATATGCCACGTTGATGGTGGAGAAAAGGGTGGTGTGGTATTGGGAGTGGCTTCATCGCTATATGAATGTTTGTCAAAAGAAATCATAAATTCAATTTTAATCTCGAAATTCCGAGATTAAAGTCGGAATTCAGAGTTTAAAGTCGGAATTCCGAGTTTAAAGTCGGAATTCCGACTCCTACATTAAAAGATCAAATTAATATTTTACAGTGATGTACATTTATATAATCAAAAAGAATATTGCAGAATAATTTTAATTTGCAACTTTTTTACGCAAAAAATCAATTTTGCAACTTAAACAAATGTAAACTCATTGAATTTTGCATAAAATATATTGCAACTAACGGCATTTTATTGTCATAAAAAAACAATAATTGTGCTTCGATGCTTTGGAGCTGAGATATGAAGAATTCACATTTTTTGCGATTACGGCGAAATTTGAAAATATTTTTACTTGAAAATTTAATTGAATATACCTAAATATACCTCAAAGTGTGTGTTATCATTATTAATATTTTGCAATGGAACAAAGTACATTTTATTAAGGGTAAAAATATGTACTATTTCTCATAATATCGTTAACATACAAATTTTATATTTGTTTCTACAGTACTTCAAAGTTCGAGGATCGAAAAATTCAATTTTTTCAGTTTTTTGCCATAAAATGTTATTAACAATCAAAAATTCGTTCTTTGCATATACCTACCTTTTAGGGGAGTTCATGACGAAGAAATTGACGGGTCGAACGTTTCTACGACCTTTAGAAGCCAAGATATAAGCAAAAAACTAAGTTGCAAAATTCATTTTGTTTAAAAAAAAAGGTAAATAACAATTAAAGCCGCCGTTTTGAGTGGTCAACACTATTTTTTTTTTTTGATTTATGAGGAAATTCTGTAGACTAATTTTTGGCTAGTCCCAAATCTTTCCGGTAAATCGTTATTTTTGAAGCTAAAATCACCGGATTACTAAGGATATCCTATTCGATAGTTATCTAAACGTCGAGAAAATATCAAAGAAATTGCTTTCAGTTTCCTTTATATGACAATTTTGATCTTTGGTTTTATCCAGGCTCATTTTGTCGCTTCTCCTTTTGTGAAATTTTGGTGTTTACTCAGATGTAACTTTGCTAAATACTTTTGCATAAGATTCTGATAATCAAACGGTATTGGATTAACATATGATCGATGACTGTTATTTAACTTAGTATTTAAGTGCTTAAATTTTAAACAAATCATTCAAGCTACTTTCCGACAAAATTTAAGCACCCAAAAAACTATTTGGGTAATTAATTGCTCCAAATATTCAAACGGAAATCTGATTTTGAAAATATATATATACACTCCTACCTTACATACTTATATATTATAGTGAAATATAGCAATGATGTAAAGTAGAGTTGGTAAAAATAATAAGCTTATACTGTAATGATAAATATAAAGGTAATATAAATTTTATTTGGTTTGTATATTACAAAATAGTCCGTATTAAGAAATTATAATATATTTGTAGCCATAAATAATTCGTATATATGACGTTAGCGATCATTCATATTGTTTTATTAGCACTAAAATATTTGTGATAGTTCCTTTTATGCATATAATATCATTAGCTACCTGCCATATCTATATTTGTCCATCTTACTTGTGCTAAATGGGTGAAGTTAAATATGGTTAAGGTATTTAAACCAATGTATGTACGAGGCGTATTTAGATGACCCGGCCTCTTTTTTACGTACCTACTATTCTTTACTAAATTATATCGTCTAGACTTCTAGTTTAATCTTCAATTTGATTAATATTAAATAATGTACACTATTTCCTTTAGCTCCATCACCCACCAATTTTTAGTAAATCGCGAAAAACCTAAAGAACTTCATAAAAAAATCTCGTAAAATTGATGGGGGATGAAGCTAAACGGACACCAGAAAAACAAAATTGGTACAAAAACATAACATAACACTCTGAACTCAAACATCGAACATAGAAACTTAATAGGTTAGATGATATATCAATTTTACCTTAAGATGTTATTAAGTTGTTTTTAATAATAGAACGAGAGTTGCAGTCGGGCGTTGCCGATTGCGAATACTGCTTAAAGACGATAAGTTCTGTAGATCTTAAAAAAATTATTTCAAAGGACAATGGACAACACAGAGAAAATGGTCGGAAAAGGCTCGGGATTAATAAAAACCGCTGCCCAAGGAATCACTACTTCCACATCCGGATTTTCTATCCAAGTCACACGACGAAAAAAATTTTTATCTGGAAATAATTGTTTATGGAACTTTAATAATATAATATTTGAAATCCTCTACCCCAAAAACCCATAAAACGATACCCCACATCGGTAGTGGGGTGGGGGTGGTGACAGGATAAAGTAAAAAAATATTTTGAGGTTTCTGGTTCTTGTACACACACTAAATCACATTTTTTTTTTCATCCCCTTTAATAATGGGGTGGGGGTGGTAATGGGGGTGGCTAATGCCAAAAATTTTTTTGAGACCTTAGCTTCTCTTGTATATACTAAATACCAATTTTATGGACTCTTACCTGCTTGATTGACCTATTTACCCCAAATTTACCCCAATTTACCCCCCAACCCTTCGACGGAACAAGATGAAAATATAATCTAGTTCTAGATCTCGTTAAAGTACATATGTGTACCAAATTTCAAGTCAATATCTTAAACGGTTCCAGAGTAAACGTGCACACAAAAAAAGTTACAGACAGACAGAATTTTTTTTTTCACTCAAACTTAAAATCTCGACGTTTCATGACATTTTAAGCCTATTTGGACAATAAAAATTTTTTAAAATTTTTTTGTCGTTACTATACTTCCACTGGACGTGGAAGTAAAATACGTTTTCGTGGTATCAAAAGCCGTTTTGAGTGGTCAACACTATTTTTTTCGGATTCCTGAGGAAATTCTGTAAGGGGTAAACTAAAAACATAAAAACAACCACTAAAATTGCTTTGAATAATAGCTTATACTGAATGTGAAAATTATATTTATTTCATGATAACTATTAAGAGAGATTCTCTATTCAATAGAGATATCAAAAGGGGTAAAAACTACCCCTATCCACACCCTATTCAGGGGGTTGGAACCCTATACACAGCACCTAATATTAAAAAATAGGTACCAAGGTGATTAAAATGTACAAAATGATTTTTTAATACTAGTTGAGCCAGACCTTCAACTGATCCTGACCTCAGCATCACTACTTTCAAAAACAACCCCTATAAGGGTATGAAATAATATTCGCAGCAAGTATTATTACAAAAAAGCGCTTTGGTTAGCGACCCTGGAAACCACCAAACTACCCTATTCGGGGGTGCAATTCTATTCACAGTCTCGGATACTAAAAAAAATGTCACGGCACTTAGTAATACCACCAAATTATTTTCTACTAGTAAAAAGGACAGACATCCACTTTGTCTTGACGTGAATATCCTTCCTGTGAAAAACTACCTCTATATGAATATGAAAAATAATTACAGCACATAATGTTACAATAGATCTACAACAATCTGGTTTTAGTTAACACGTTTTTTTAATAAAGAACAAGTAGCGAGTTATTTAGCAATCTTGAAAACAACCAAGGTGGTAGAATCGTATTCACAGCTTCAAATACTAAAAAAAACCGCTGCCCAAAGAATCACTACTTCCACATCCAGATTCTCTATCCAAGTCACTCATATCGAAAAAACTTTGTATGTGGAAATAATTGCTTATGGAACTTTAATAATATAATATTTGAAATCCTCTACCCCAAAAACCCATAAAACGATAACCCACATCGGTAGTGGGGTGGGGGTGGTGGTAGTGAGGGTGGATGAAGTAAAAAATATTTTGAGGCTTCTGGTTCCTGTACATACACTAAATCACAATTTTTTTCATCCACTTTAATAATAGAGGTGGTAATGGGGGTGGCTAATGCCAAAATTTTTTTTGGGACCTTAGCTTCTCTTGTATATACTAAATACCAATTTTATGAACTCTTACCTGCTTGATTTACCCATTTACACCAAATTTACCCCAATTTACCCCCCAACCCTTCGACGGAACAAGATTAAAATATAATCTAGTTCCAGATCTCGTTAAAGTACATGTGTGTACCAAATTTCAAGTCAATATCTTAAACGGTTCCAGAGTAAACGTGCGCACAAAAAAAGTTACAGACCGACAGACAGACAGAAATTTTTTTCGCTCAAATTTAAAATCTCGACGTTTCGTGACATTTTAAGCCTATTTGAACAATAAAAAAAAGTTTTTTTTGTCGTTACTAGACTTCCACTGGATGTGGAAGTAATAGGAAACTAAGTGACTAAAATGAATCGAAATCTACTCCTAAACTGGAGTAGATTTCGATTCATTTGGATGACAGGCACTTTAGACAATGTAATATTAGAAAAAAAAGATTTTCATGTTATGAAATATATAGAATCATAATAAAATATTATATCAACACTCATTCAGTATAAGCTATTAGTCAAAGCAATTTTAGTTTTTGGGGGTGAAATAGAATTATTCACAGCCTTTTGATACCACGAAGACGCATTTTTATTACTTTTGAGCCTTTTTCAACCATTTTCTGTGGGTCTTATCCGTTCCGCGGCAGGGGCCAAAAATCTGCATTTTTAACATTGTCCTTTGAGACACAAGTAAAAGATCATGGTGCAAACTCTTTTTTGAGTTTGCGAAGAGTGTTTTACAGACTATAAGAAAATCATGAATGTTAAACCATTTTTAGATTCGTAGCTGCTGATTTTCTATGAAAAAATAATTAATACTATCAATTTGTATCATTAGAATGTTTTGGATTAAAAATATTATTTTCTAAAAATAATATTTTTTAGAATATAATATTCAAAATATAGCTAATAATAATATAATTTTCGTTAATGGATGGATACTCCTATAGTATCGATTTAAATAGAATGTTGGCCGTGCATTTACTTGACGTGAATCTTGCGACCTACGCTCGCAGTTGGCTCTGCGAAATGTAAATAAAGTTCGGAGGTGTTGGGTTCAGGCGCAACCAATCTTTAAAAATATTTTATTAACCCGATCTATTAGCACCTACTGAACTACAATCATCTTTCTCCTTTGGAAACAACAAATTTAAGTGTACATATATTTAAAGAAGATCTCTGTATAGAGAGAAGTGCATAATCATATCTGTAGGAAAAGTTATTAGTAATTTACTAATCTGTCTGGTCAGAGATCTCACATTAAAAATAATCAGTAGCGTTATAGATTTGGTCCAGTTCAATGTAGGACACAGAATAGTATAAGTAACTTAATATACGTAAATCGATGCGGGTAAAATTTTAAGTATAGACATATGAGATAGATGTTATTGTTTTATGGCACTCTCTATCGTGTGCGGGGTTCAATTCCCAGCTCCGACATTGATAACACAGGTACACAAAACAAAAAAAATGTAAATTTTCTGAAGTTTCACATATATACTCCCATGTATTTATGACCGCTGAACACAGTTCCGATGTCAGTCAGGTCAGGATTTTTCTTTAACTAGAAGTGGAACAAAGGACAGTAAAAATAAAACATTAGCAGTTGATAGTTATTCAAAGTAAGCGCTCAAACATTTAGTCATACTAACGGATTTTAAAATTTGTTTTTCTTGGGAACTACATATTAGGTAAATCGTACATTGTTACCTATCTTGGTTGTACACTGTCATAAACATAACAGCGAGCATAATTATTACTTGTGTAACTAATGGCGATGATAACATTTAAATTGGAACGAAGAAAGAGTTTTATACAACATATAAAGACAATGTAAATATTTAGTTTTTAAAGAAAACTCACATTTAATAAATTTGAAGATGGCTTATAAACGAGTTAACGTAAAATTAAATCAAATACTGAAATCGCTTTATCTCTACTAATACTAATGTCTCCATTGTCGTTAAAATGAATTGCTCCATGCATTATTATTATCACCGAAATAGAACCGAAAATGTGGTAATATCAACTCTCAGTGGCTGTTAACTAAAGGATGGGTTTTTAACAAAAATGAAACATTTAACAACATAAAACCAATATTTGCAGATGACGACAAGATAAACAACAATTAAAATTTCTAAGGCACACACATTCTTTATGAGTATAAAGATAAACAGAGAAGGCTTTTAAAATCATCTCATCCTCATTCCTTCACACTTAATTTTTTTTATATCCTGTGTTAGTCCTACCAAGGTCTCTCAAAAAAAATTCGCATTAAAGGTACGTTTCCTCGTTTATTTTTTGCTACATGTTTTATTGATCTCTCTCTATGAACATCGATATACGCCACAGGGCGAAACAGCAACAAAATGGAGAAATTACCTATCTGGTAATCTTATCAACCGCTTTCAATGAAATTTTGCGAATTCAGACAATGTCAACAGCATTACGTTATCTTTCGCATATTTGACTTCCAAATAGATACAACGATTATACTGCTACTAACTACGCGCTATTTTTAAAATTTTTTGATGAGCGGGGGGAAGAAATCCAAAAAATTTTTTTTTGTCCGAAAATCCAAAAGTTTCTTTTATCCGAAAAAATTTTTGATGAGCACAAGCAAGAATCTAAAAAAAATTTTTCACGAAGATAATTAAAATTGCCCCCCTTGCAATCGCCGTAGGTCGGGCATAGCCCGTCCTGCCCCCCCCCCCCCCCTAGCTACAGGCATGTACAAAGAGTAGAATATCCTATGTTCAACGATAATACAGGGTGTTTCATTCACAGACGTCTAAAACGAACAAGGTGATAGAGGACCCCAAGAACAACAGAATTGTCCATTACATATGGGGTTCGATTTTAACTTTTAAATCGTCCAAAATCCCCATATGTATTGGTCAATATTGTTTTTTTTTTTGGGGTCATAGACTGTTTTATCTAGTTTACTTGATTTTTTTTTAATTTCTAGCTGTCGTATAACTCGAGATATCGAAATCCGACGCACTATTGCCCCACTCTGTATAATGTTTACATCTAGTTTTGTTTTTGTAGTACTTTTCCATGACCTCCTCGGTTGATCTTATTTTTTTTGCAAATTATAATGAATACAGGTTGTTTCATTTAAAAAAACACGAGTTATATTAATATCTCAAGAACTAAGGTCCTATTGCCACTTGCTCTATTTATGAATCTTTCGAAGGAGGTCGGTAACTTATGTTTTTGATTCATAATTTCTTTTTCATTTATTTTACCATTAATTTTATTCGGTTAATTGAAGTTAGTCTCAGTAGTCTACTGGTAGTACATTGTCTAAATACAACAATGTTGGTAGTGCCCATCACTTTGCCCCGAAACGTGTTTTTATTTATTTATATTATAACCTTGTCGGAGATATTTAAGTCCCAAAAAGAAGAAAATGATTCGACATCAACTTTTTCATTTTATTAATCTTTTATTTTCTGTTGACCTTCGTTTGAATAGTTGCCAAAGTAGACGCATGTTAAAACATAAATTCTTAAGAATAAGCCTCGCAAATAATAAGAATTGTGACTATATATATTCAAATAATTCCCCAGCGTAAAATTAATCATTTGAAGGTTATATGGGTTTCTTATTTTTTAACCATTACCTGGTTACAAACTAAACGGACGATGTTTTCCTTTTATGAAAAAATTGTCGAATGAAGAATTCAACCTCTACAGATAATTATATTGTAATTGGCCATAAATATTACACATTAAAAAAAATATTAATATATTCCAAGAATTGTACGTAGCAATAGGCATTACAGTGACTAGAAAAATAAAATATTGAACAGATTTTTTTTGCATTTTATGCAATTACTGTACGTGAGGTGCTTAACTAAAAGTTATAATTCCGACGTTTCATATGTTTTGAAAATTTGTGGGTAGAAGACTGAAAACATGGTGGAAACATGTATTACTTACAAACATGTTTAGTGCTATATTTTCATAAAATGGGAACACGTACATTGGAGTACCAAAAATATTTGTAGTTAAAGAACATTTACCACTATTACCAATATGGTGTAAAGATTGCAAGGACTCGAAGAGTTTTATGATTAAGAAATGTTTCTAAAAGAAGCATCTCTCTCAGCTTACATTCACAAAAATGCCTTCGGCGATGTATTTCTGTTTTACATTCTGAACACTCTCTGTGTATATTGCTTAAAAATATATAATTAAGTACAATGAAATTTAAAATTTTACCTAGTATAAAATTTTAATTATGATGAAATTTACTTGGCCAAGCAAACACTGCAGGTAATCTTGCTCAACTGATTACAATATTTTATAAATTAGGCAATTGCGAGACTGAAAGGAATGTTATGTTGTTTACAATGTAACATTTTGATATAGATAGTTGACCTAAGATAAATTCAAAAACAATTTCGATTCACAATTTTAATGATAAGGAAGTAACTAACTACTTATACGAGAGGTTTATTACAAGTAATATTTAATAAATTATAATTAAAAAAACTTTTTAAAAACAAGCTTTTAAAAAATAACTGGTCCGCCATCTTTGGGAGTCCGCCATATTGGATTTAGAATGCCGTAACTTAGCAAACCATGCATTGTCATACAAACTAAACGTGTATGTAGCTATCTCCTAGACTATATGGGTTTAGGTCTAGAAACGTTTAAACATTATTTCTTTTAAAAGGATTATCTGGTAGGATAGTTTAGATTATTATCTTGCTGAAAATTCGAATGCTGTAGCATCAGAGAAAGATAAATGGCTCGGGTTGTATGTATAAATAGTAATAATCTTTTTTTCATCGTTTTACTTAATTTTCCTGTTTATAGGGAAAGCATTATGATCGTGCAAAAATAATTCGATTCCTCTGAACCCAAAAAACTTATTTGATGGTGGATAAAGTAAAAAAATATTTTGAAGTTTCTGGTTCTTGTACACACACTAAATCACATTTTTTTTTCATCCCCTTTAATAACGGGGGTGGGGGTGGTAATGGGGGTGGCTAATGCCAAAATTTTTTTTGAGACCTTAGCTTCTCTTGTCTATACTAAATATCAATTTTATGAACTCTTACCTGCTTGATTTACCTATTTACTCCAAATTTACCCCAATTTACCCCCCAACCCTTCGACGGAATAAGATGAAAATATAATCCAGTTCTAGATCTCGTTAAAGTACATACGTGTACCAAATTTCAAGTCAATATCTCAAACGGTTCCAGAGTAAACGTGCACACAAAAAAAGTTACAGACCGACAGGCAGACAGAAATTTTTTTTTCGCTCAAACTTGAAATCTCGACGTTTCATGACATTCTAAGCCTATCTGAACAATAAAAATTTTAAAAATTTTTTTTGTCGTTACTATACTTCCACTGGATGTGGAAGTAAAACTAACATATCTCAGCTCCAAATGCAAGTGGAAGGAACATTAAATTTTTTTTAAGTTGGCTTTTTTAATCTACTTTCATTACTCCTTCACGGTTTTTGATTTCATAAAAAAAACAGAGTTATTTGTATTTGTTTATAACTACAATTTCGAAAATTATAAACAACTGCAATAAAAAGTTTGAAAATTTTGAAAAAAAAATTCTCTCTCCGTGATCTTAAAATACTTATAAGCTACAATTTCAGCCATCGTACACACTTCTTGGTTTTAACGGCAGGATTTCACAGGGGTGCAAAATTTTAGCAACAGTTGTATATTTGAGTTGTTTTAATAATCATTATCAATAATCATTGGCCTGTCAGGATGGTGTAATAAACACCTTGGTCTACCGAAGCCGCATAATAATAATAAATAATATACCATGAAAATGCAGGGAGAGGAGCATTTTTATTTAAGGAAGCACAAAGAGCAGCTGATGAGCTTGGTCTCGACTTCGACAGTGGGCGGGCAAACCCAAACTCTTTTACCGAGTTGGGACCTGCTCAGTAAAAGCCCATAAAAAAGCAGCTGAGCAAAGCAAATTTCTGCAGCTGCACAAGGATAAGCCTTTGCATGGAGTCTTCTACAAGAACATTGAAGACAGGGGCTTATCTGAAAGCTGACGTTAGCTTTCCTAAAGTCAGCTGGGTTGAAGTCTGAGACCGAGGGGTGGCTTGCCAAGATGATGTCTTTAACACACTCGTCTATCGAAGTCATGTCTTGGGTATGGAGGTCCCTGATGTAAACTGCAGGGCCTGCCGAAGGGCGCCGGAGACACTCATGTACCTATTGTCGGCTTGTCCGGCATACGCTGTCTCGGCCTATATCCATAGAGATTATGGAGCATTACGAGTGCTGTACTATCATCTACAGCACACGTATGGGATAGATGAGACACCAATGTTGCCTTATGCTCCGGGGATATCGAGTCCGTGGTGGGAAACGAGCAGTGCCTAATTTATTGGAACTACTCTTTTTTTCCCACCCTCAGGCAAATACAGGCCAATAAACCTGATATAGTCCTCCTCGACCATAAAATTAGGACAATGTTTGTTATTGAGTTCTCCGCTCCAGCGGAAACAAACGTTGTTTTGAAGGAGGAGGGAAAACGGACTAAATATCGGGATCTTCTCTTCGAACTCCGCAGACTCTATCCAGACCACACAGTTAAGCTAGTGGTATTGATTATAGGATCCCTCGGTGGGGTGAGGCATACACTGCTTTCGGAATTGAAGACGGTACCGGCATGCCGAAACTCGGCAGAAATCTTAGCCGGAAAAATGCAAAAGGCCGTTATCCTTGGTTCGTTACACCTGCTCAGAGCACACGATTCGCGAACCCAGTGATCATTGACTCTACAGCGTAAGGAGTGGTCTCTGGTATTTCCAGCGTACCCTCTCTGGCACCGTAAACAGAGAAGGGCGACTGGCTTCACAAAATAATAATAATAATAATAATAATAATGCAGATAATGCAGATAATAATAATGCAGAAGGCAGTCCTGATCGACACATGCAGCCTGACCCGTGCGTTCCTCAATCAAATATAATAGAGAGGAATTCAAGCTGCCCCCAGAGGGGCCCTTGGGTTCTCTAATCACTTGTCAGAGGAGACAATGAATACGCAAATAATAATAATAAAAATAATAATAATAATAATAACGGCCGCAATCAAGAACCCATAGAGGCCAATCTGGAAGAGGCTGCTCCTCAAGCGCAGCTGCCTGAGGCCACCCTTCCAGGTACATCAAGAGGTAGGAAGCGGTTTAAGTGGACGGATGACATAAATGAATTCCTATACCGCTCCTACCTCCTCATTACTAAATTTGAAACATCAGAAAACCCGTACGGGACAGAGTTGCATAGAACAGTAATAGAAAGATATCCAGAATTGGCCAATAAGAGCATACAGAATATTTTAGACCAGCGACGAATCCTTTTCACCAAAAACCGAATCAACCCGGAAACGATTGAGCGTATTAGAGCGGAGGTAGCGAGAGAGTTGGGACTGGCCACAGACAGGATGGAAGAAGACGAACCACCGATCCACACTGAAGTTCCTGAAGATGAACGGGCCACCTACGACACATTTATTCATTTCCACACTCTATACAATGGCATTGATCCTACAAAAAAACCGCGCCTGCCTAAACTTAGATCTAATAGAAACACCAAGCAAGTAGTAGCCATAGTAAATAGGATAGTCGAACAACAATTTTCAGACACGGAGAATATTACAGATCTTCATAGCATTGTATATACGGCTGCAGTCACAATACTGCACCTACATAATCAGGAACCGTTGAAGGACACCGTGCAGAAGCACAGAAAGAAAACTCCAGCGTGGGAGCTTCGGCTGACCAAAAAGATAGAGGGATACAGGAAGGAATTGGGAAAAGTATCGCAATACATGCGGCAACCTACTCCCAAACACAAACTTGCCCGCGATGCAGAGGCTATCTGCAGAAAATATTATGATGCTGAGAATACTAGTCCTGCTGAAGTGTTTGATTTAATAAGGCAAAAACTGCAAGCCATCACTAAACGGCTGCGCCGATATAGGGAGAGTAATAAGCGAAAGATACAAAACCAACTTTTCGCAACGAACCAGAAGCAGTTTTATAGAGACTTGAAGGTCCAACCCGCAGCTAATGTACAGCAACCAGACAACCGACCACCACAGAAAACCGAGATGCACACTTTCTGGTCTGGAATATGGGAGAGGCCACAAGAGCATAATCAAAGGGCTACATGGATTAAGGATGAGAGAAGAAGAACGGATAAGGTACCAGTAATGATAGATCATCAAGTCACCTTGGCGGATGTGACGAAAGCCATACGTAAAACACATAACTGGAAGGCACCGGGCTGTGACAACATCCACAATTACTGGTACAAAGTACTTACCGCCACTCATCAGAAAATCGCCAATCTCTTTTCTCACCTCATCCTACACCCACAAGACACTCCACATTTCTTTACGACTGGGATTACTTATCTTCTACCTAAAACTGAACCACCACATCCTCACCCAAGTAAATACCGCCCTATAACATGCCTCCCTACCATCTACAAACTACTGACATCTGTCATAACCGAGAAGGTGTATAAGCATGCCCATAATTGTCAACTGGTAGCAGAGGAGCAAAAAGGCTGCAGCAAAAACGCTAGGGGCTGCAAGGAGCAAATAGTTATAGACTCGGTTATTACTCAGCACGCAAAGAAAACTAAGAACCCTCTTCATGTAGCATATATCGACTATCAGAAGGCTTTCGATAGCGTGCCGCACTCCTGGCTACTAGATGTCCTCAGTGTCTATAAAATAGACGTACATATACAGAATTTTTTATCTGTCATAATGTCGAGCTGGAATACCAATCTGAAATTGAACCTGTCAGATACAACGACAGAAATTGGAAAAGTACACATCAGAAGGGGCATATTCCAAGGCGATGCGCTAAGCCCACTATGGTTCTGCCTCGCGCTGAATCCATTGTCGGAAGCGCTAAAGAGATCCAGTCAAGGTTACTCCATAACAGCAGACGAAAGCTTGACACATCTATTATATATGGACGATCTTAAGATATATGCGGCCAGTAGGAAGGAACTCGATAAGTCGCTTAAGCTTACTGCCAAATTCTCCAAGGACATCCAGATGGAGTTTGGACTAGACAAGTGCCGAATAAATGCAATGAAGAGGGGAAAATGGGTTGAGGAAACAGCGTACCGAGTTGGCGAGGAAGATGGGGAGATATTAGCAATGGACGAAAATGAGCTGTACAAATACCTAGGGTACGAGCAAACATGTGTCTTAGAGGAGAAGGTTGTGAAAAATAGGATAAAGGATGCACGAAAGGATGAGACAAATCCTAAAGAGTAGTCTGTCAGCTATAAATAAAACAAAAGCCATCAACACTTACGCCATGCCAGTAGCAGTATACACATTTGGAACTGTTAAATGGACTAAAACCGAGCTCGATGCTCTTGACAGACAGACTCGGACTTTGTATACGAAGTATAGGGCACATCATCCCAAAAGTTCTATGGAACGTTTCCACCTACCGCGGTCGCAAGGAGGTAGAGGCGTGCTGAAATTGGTTACCATGCATGAGAGGCAAACCCGCAACTTACATCAGTATTTCCAGAGGAGGGCCGAGACTAGTCGCCTCCACAAAGCTATAATATCAGTAGATAACAACCTTACACCCATAAGGCTTAACCAGCCCCTTGCAGATCAGGAAACTCAACAACAGATATATCGGCAAGAAATTGAGCAGTGGTTAGCAAAGCCCCTACATGGAAAGTACCCTAACATCCTTGCTGCAGATCACATCGACCGGAGCGCATCTCTCAGCTGGCTCAGATATGGCAACATCTTTGGGGAAACCGAGGGTTTCGTAGTGGCAATACAAGATCGAGTAGTGGCGACCCGAAACTACATGAAGTATGTAGTTCGGGATCCTACAGTCACTTCTGACAGATGTCGAGCCTGCTCGACCACAGCCGAATCTATAGAGCATATCATCAGTGGATGCCCGACACTAGCTCCAACTGCGTACACGGGACGGCATGATAACGTTGCCAAAATTGTGCATCAGGCTCTGTTAAGTCAAGTAAACCGGAACTATTGCCCCGTACTCTATTACACTTACCAACCAGCATCTGTAAATGAGACCGACAATCATATCCTATATTGGAACAGAACAATACACACAGACAGGCACATAACAAATAACAGGCCAGACATAGTATTCACAGACAAGCAAACGCAGCAAACCTACCTTATAGACATCACAATCCCGCTACCTGAAAACATAGAGAAAAAATATAGGGAAAAAATTTCAAAGTACCTACCCTTGGCCGAAGAGGTAAAGGACATGTGGCGACAGGAACAAGTTACCGTGATACCAATAGTGATTGGCGCCACTGGAGAGATACCGGTCACACTCAAGCCCGCTCTAGTCGAGCTAGGAATAAAAGAGAACGCCTATATTACGATGCAAAAAGCAGTCCTGATCGATACATGCAGCCTGACCCGTGCGTTTCTCAATCAAACGCAATAGAGAGGAACCCAAGTTGCCCCCGGGGGCCCTTGGGTACTGTAATTACTTGTCGGACATGACAATGAATCCGCAACATAATAATAATAATAATATCGTGATCTCCGTTATGAGCTCCAAGTGCTGTACCCAGACTACTCGGTCAAGATGGTCGTCCTAATAATCGGCGTACTCGGAGGGATGAAGCCTTCGCTGCTCTCAGAATTGAAGATCATACCGGCCTGTCAGAATTCAGCAGAATGGTTGGCAGGCCAGATGCAGAAGGCGGTTATCTTGGGGTCCCTTCGTCTACTTAGGGCACACGATTTAGGTATTTGCAGTCACTAACTCCACAGGTTATGGAGAGTGGCTGTAAGGAATTTGCCGGCGCGGCTACCGTGAGGTGTCGGAGGCCACGGAAGTCCTGTCCGGCAGCGGGCTACCCGAAAAAAAAAAATAATAATAATAAAATAATAATTGTAAGATCTTTCCTGAGAGGCACATCTGAGGCGAATTGAAGCTTGGTCTTTGACCCGCTGCATTCGTCCTATTTCCCGAAGAACGGAGTTAAAAAAAAAAAAAAATAATAATAAAATTTTATTGGCAGATATTTTTATTGCTATGGAAAAGAAGAAAGACGCCTTGAATGTGTAAAAAATTCGACATCTCTTACGGAAAGCGTTTTCTCTGAATCAGTCGTTAGTGTTTAACGTCAAAAATACGGGAGAATTATTGGCGTATAAATATAACATTGTTCAAACGTTGGCAGACATTGAAAAGTATGAATTTTTTTTATAAAAATGCGCCGAAACCAATTTATCCGATCTCGCTTAAATTCGATATCTAACGTCCTCTTATAAATATCAGAAGATTTTAAAAAACATTTTCACCTATCCCTAAAACTAGGGGTAGTTTACTATTTTTTTAAACGGTTCTGACGATTTTGTTAATAGAAAATACATTACAAACCTAAAAGACATGCCACACAAAAGTCGCATATGGGTAGTTTACTGATGAAAAAAAATGAGTATGAATTCTATATGAATTTTCCTGCAGCGCAGTATTTTTCAATATTCTTAGAATATATTATAACATGTACAGTTAACAATTAGGTATCTTCCAGAATTGTGTCTGCTCTATATTTAATTGTCACTTATCTCTGAGAAACTAAAAGAGGGAAAGTCGGCTTAAAATACCATTTCATCATGCTGAACTAACCGGTAAACGGTTTGTTTGCAAACAGTAGATAATACCGATAGATATGTTAATGTTAGCGATGACAAGAGTGCGGATAATATGCAGTATGAACATGCACAACATTCATAACAGCAATCAAAGAGAAACGTTACCTATACTAAAAAAATTAAGCTATTTAGTTAACCGAATTGTTTATTGTCAATTATTCATTTTTCATAAAGAAAATTGGATGTCCATATCTGGTTTAACCAAATATTTTGCCTTAATTTTTAAACAACGTTCAACTTATAGACAAGTTTAATGCGAATATGAACTGTTTTTCCATGGTCTTCTTTTATTAACACGCTTTTATTAGGTCGACCTGTAACTGTTTTGGTCCAAAACATTTTTTGATGAGTAAAAGGCAAAAATCCGAAAAAAAAATTTTTGTCCGAATTTTTTTGTCCGAAACATTTTTTGATGGACGAGTTAACCATAATAATCTACCAGAAATCTACCAGCAAATTTTACCTACCAAACTTTACAAAAGATGTATGTATGTATGTAAGTAATAAGGATCTGAATTTCACCCACTGCTAATTTTTGTATCATCATGAAACATGGCAATTGTGTGTAGCTCTGATGACAATACAATATAGTATACTCAATATGTTCAAAATAGCCGCCGCCCCAAGATGGCGGATTATCATTTTCTTTACAATCCCCTTGATATGGGTATCAAAAGAAGGGGCTTAATAAGTAGAAAACAAATATGTGATCAAAATTAAAAAAATCAAAATGGTGGCGTCAACATGGCGGATAGGTTTTATCAATAATCGTCGGATCCGATTAAAAATCGGTATCTGTAGATCACCGAGGTTGCAGATTGCAATCATCCGGTCCAAATTTAACAATTCAAAATGGTGGCATGAAAATGGCGGATAAGTCTTGTAATTTATGGTCTGATTCGTATGAAAATCGATATCTGGCGATTTTCGAGATCGCAGATTATAAATATTTAGTCGAATTTTTTACATAAATATCGGAAGTGCCAAAATTCTCTCCTTAAATATAAGACTAAAAAGGAAAAAATAAATTAATAGTTTAAAAAACTACAAAACACGCTTTTATAAATACTGCACTAAAAAGCTAAAAATAGTCATCGAACCTGTTCTCTTTGTCTACCCCGTAAGGGCCTTAGTGTAAGCCGTGTTTGTAATTAAGTATAATATTTGAGTATAGAAGCGTGGGGCGCTTTTCAATTTAATCTAATGATGTCTTCGGCGTTTTAATTATCGAACCTGTTCGAAATAGCATTCGAAAAACCCCCCACGCTTTTATACTCGCTTTATAGCACGCTTTTTATAAATATTATACTTCATTACAAACACGGCTACACTAAGGCTCTTACCGGAGTAGACAGAGAGAACAGTTTCGATATTATTTTTTGCTTTTTAGTGCAGTATTTATAAAGGCGTGTTTTTTTTAGTATTTCTAACTATTAGTTTACTACTGACGAATTGCATTGCGTATTTTCCGTGTTCTGATGATGACCTCAAGAAACGTCCTTCATCGTTCTGTCAAGTTTTCACGCTCGAATCGTGATAACACCTAAACCAAATACAAAAAGAATTTGTCTAATACCTTCCTCGGATTCTATTCGACGCTGTTTAACTATTTATTTACTCACGAAAAAATCGGTACTAATTAAATTCCTTTAGATGTATTAAAAATTAAATTAGCACCAAGACAAGGTGACGTAATTGGATTTACATATTTCTATGTGTCTCTAGAATTTTATGACAAATTTCTGTAAGTAAAAAGGAAAAAATGCGGTTTATGATTTCTAATAGTGTCCCTGTCCATATCATTCAAACAAATATCAAGTTTGTTTGCTTCGTTTTAACGAAATGAATAAATATTTGTTGTTTTCTTTAAAGGTCGTTTGGTATTTGCGTATAACGTCATATAGTATCTTCTTTTACATCACAGATAGGTACAATTGCCTGGATTATTTCACCATAATTTTACTTCCACATCCAGTGGAAGTATAGTAACGACAAAATTTTTTTTTTAAATTTTTATTGTTCAAATAGGCTTAGAATGTCATGAAACGTCGAGATCTTAAGTTTGAGCGAAAAAAAAAATTTCTGTCTGTTTGTCGGTCTGTAACTTTTTTTTGTGCGCACGTTTACTCTGGAACCGTTTGAGATATTGACTTGAAATTTGGTACACATATGTACTTTAACTAGATCTAGAACTGGATTATATTTTCATCTTGTTTCGTCGAAGGGTTGGGGGTAAATTGGGGTAAATTTGGGGTAAATAGGTAAATCAACCAGGTAAGAGTCCATAAAATTGGTATTTAGTATATACAAGAGAAGCTAAGGTCTCAAAAAAAATTTTGCCATTAGCCACCCCCATTACCACCCCCACCCCATTATTAAAGGGGATGAAAAAAATGTGATTTAGTGTGTGCACAAGAACCAGAAACCTCAAAATATTTTTTTACTTCATCCACCCCCACTACCACCCCCTATCACCACCCCCACCCCACTACCGATGTGGGGTATCATTTTATGGGTTTTTGTGGTAGAGGATTTCAAATATTATATTATTAAAGTTCCATAAACAATTATTTTTTCTACATACACATTTTTTTCTTGTGAGTGACTTGGATAGAAAATTTGGATGTGGAAGTAGTGATTCCTTGAGCAGTGGTTTTTTGTATGAAATATAATTTCGCTATCGCCAATGGTTAGCGAGATATGAGGGACAAAAATGAATCGGTGCCCCATTTCTCCAAGATGGCGGCTCGAGTGCAGCAGAGAGGACTTTTAGTCTGTTTAATAGTACACATTAATGAACATCTTTGTCAAGATTCCCTCCAATTCTCCCCATTAGACTAGAATACAAAGGTATGTAGGCATGCAATATCCTTGTATCAATGCGGTGACTGTCTGCTTCCCTCACATACCTGTCTCAGAGGCGAAAAAAGAAAAATAGGGCATTAGTAATTCATGTGAGTTTTAAATTTGAAATAATAATTTTGAATCTAACAGAAATGATCATGTTTACAAGAAATCGTCTATCCACACGTACACACAGACATTTTTTATTGGATATTTGAATTCAACGTGTTAAGAAACATGTTCCTGTGCATTTTCTTGTATACGAAGATTAGCAAAAATTTTTGTCTGGTTCTAATACCTTTTTGCTTAAATTAAATAGGTATTAATTATTATACCTATTTGGAACGAGTATCTACAAGTTGGCTGCGACTGTTACAGTCGGTGGAGGATTGGGCCGGTGGGACACCGGACAAATGCTCGGTGGGCCGCCAGCATTGCAAGAGAAATGGCGCTGCTATTTTAATTTTTGTCGAAAAAACCTTTAGATGTGGGCCGGTGATGGAAAGACAAATCCGCCCCTGTTTAAAGTAATTATAGTAAGGATTCTTAAATATGAAAGTGAAATCTTCAGAAATATTATCAGCTATAATATCCCAAGGACGTTGATAATATGAAATAATTTTATCACAGTTTCCGAAAGCACTTGCTTTTTAATATCCCGATGCCGTAGGCGTAGGGATATTACCTAAAAGCAACGTGGTTGAGGAAGTTGTGATAAAATTATGAGCTATTTATCAACGTTTGAGGGGCATTCTCATAGAAAATTTTTTGCAATTTATTTTATTTATTTCTATCTAATTCATAATTTCTGGTGCCGCAAAGTCCATAAATGTATTCTAGATGTACTTTTTACTTTTAATTGTATTACATGGCGTGTTTTCATCTATTATTATATTCATCAAGTTGTTATTTGCAATGTTAATATAATAGTATATTATTCAACGAGCGGTAATGTAGGTGTAATAACTCACGCAGATGAAGTTATCAAGTGAGTTATTACCATTACCGCAAGTTGAATATTATACTTTATCTACGATTACAACAATAAATATTAAATTGAGAAAATTGTTTAAATAACTCAATTTGTTCATTAATAAAAACGGCAACGTCTACCAACCTTTCAGCGGAGGTAGAATGTGATTTTATATTGCTTGTAGACCAAAAATCAGCTTTGTAGATTAATATTCCCCAGCGGAAAATGCAAAACTTATCCGCGAACTGCAATAGCCCGAAGCGCATATTCGGTCATAAGTCTTTTGTTTTTTATGTTAGAGAAAAAATAAAAAAGGTGTCGGAAAGCTCAATCAATTCTCTTTACATAAGCTGTCTGCAAATTTTTCGAAAAAAAACGATAATTATCGAGATATTCGAAAAAATGTAGGAAATTACACGTTTTCCTATAGAGTGTAAGTAAATCTTAAAAAAATAATTTTTCTCAGAAACTTTTGTTTCGAAGGGCCAAGATTAACGGAGCGTCAAAGTAGTACATGATATTAAGTGAACATCGTATATGAGATCGATTTCAGTTAATTAAAGATTAATTACGGTGACAAAATGGAGAAATTTTTACAGAAAAAAAAAAAGTCCCAAATCCTGCCCCCTCTAATTCCTTCATTTTTGCCGGAATTCAAAAAATAAAAAAAAGAGTTTTAGGAAATTTAATTCTATTTAAATTAGCTAGAGTAGTCTTTTGGCGTAGGAGCCAAGATTAAAAAGTTGCCAACCATAGAAGCTCAAAATTTGCGATTCTTTGCCGTATATGGCCGATATTTCAGTAGTTATCTTCGAAACGAAAAAAAAAATCAAAATTCTAATGTTAGCAAAAAGATTCGTAGTGAAAAATACTCGTTTGACCTTATTTTTTATTTCGAGCCAACTCCCACCGTTTCGGAGATATCTGCAAAAAATAGCAACAAACAGCTTGCATTTCGGCGCAGAAAAAATTGTAAAAACATGCAACCTTGACACATTCATATTTTTCGAAAAACACCATTGGGACGGCCGTACGATGCCACTACGTATAAAGGGAGTTTTCCAGATAAACCTGATCGTAAATTGCACGGCGAAATTTGAAAATTCATCTCGGCACGAACGAATCAAAAGTGACATTTTGTGACATTTCAGAAAATCGATATCTCTTTTTGCAACATTATTTAGTTTTTTACTCATTTTTGTTGGATACTATTAACTGTTCAAAAGCAGTTCATTAATTAGTATATAACCTAATAAGAGTAGATAAAATAAATTATTGAACTGTCAAACTGGATGATATAAGTGAAATGTTGTTCTGATTGGTTGTCTCCACACACGTGATTAGAAATGAGCGAATTTAATTAAATGTTTTCAAGGCATCCCCGAATAGCAAATTCTTATCAGTACCTCGATAGCCTAGTTGGTTAAGGCGTTGATCTACAAACCCGAGGTCGGTGGTTCAATCCCAACTTGATGATCTCTGTTTTTATTTCATTTAATATCAAACAGAAACCTCGAAGTGGACGTATATTAAATGAAACTGACTGATTAAAGTTCCAAATTGATGAGTGCGAAAGTACGATAGTCCTCTTACTAGGGGCAAGCGAACATATTAGACGGATCGGTAATACCTGTGTGCAAAGCAGGTAGTTCTGTTGTTTGAAGTATGTACGCATCGTACGGTCGTCTCGTCATTGGAACTAGTAATCATGTCTACAAACAGAGCAAAGCCAATCTGAGGATTCACATCGCATTTCGGTGAATGGACCGTCAACGCTACTTGGGGTACGCAACATTTTGCTTTTACACGTAAAAATTTATTTCTATAAATGCATATTTTGTTTTCGTATGTGGTTTTTGAAGAAATAAATCCAAAAAACCAGGAAATAATTTTTTTTCTCTGTAATTTTTGTATGGCATGTATCTTGAATAATATTAATTCTGAAATAAAAATATTTGTACTTCAGATTTTGTGTCTTAAAGGGCTATTTTGGTTAATTTCCAATACTTTTTCAAGAATGTAAATAACTTAAGCGCCTTACCGTGATTTTGTAGAAATAAAAAAAAACTTGAATACATTTCTACATAATGAAGGAAAATATCGAGAAAAAAATCTATATTCGTCTTGGTATGAGATAGGAACAGCAAATCATTCCAATAATCCAATGATCATTTACACCATTTCTGCAGGTTTTCAAATTGTCTTTATATCAATGATTATTCCAAATCTCTATCGTAACTCTTGGAAAATGTAATATTTTTCACCCCCCTCCCCTTCCCAGAAAGATAAATTGATGTTTTTCTAAACTGATAGTGAATTATTTACATTTAAAAATATGGTGGAGTCGCTAATGTTACACACAAACTGCTGTTTGTAGATTTCACATGCCACGCCCTATTTATTGAATTGTATAAGAAAATCAAAAATTCTCTAAGCCGCGGTTAAATATATTTAATTTCTTCGTATCATACTGATTGATTTATAGCATTAGAACCTGAATTTTCAAATTACTTCCACATCCAGTGAAAGTATAGTAACGACAAAAAAAATGTTAAAAATTTTTATTGTTCAAATAGTCTTAGAATGCCATGAAACTTTTTGTGCGCACGATTTTTCTGGAACCGTTGGTACACGTTTGTATTTTAACGTGATCTGGAACTAGATTATATTTTCATCTTATTCCGTTGAAGGGTTGGGGGAGTAAATTGGGGTAAATGGGGGTAAATAGATAAATCAAGCAGATAAGAGTCCATAAAATTGGTATTTAGTATATACAAAAGAAGCTACAAGGTCCTAAAAAAAATTTTGGAATTAGCCACCCCATTACCACCCCCATTATTAAAGGGGGTGAAAAAAAAATTATGATTTAGTGTGCGTACTAGAACCAAAAACCTCAAAATATTTTTTACTTCACCCCCCCCCTATCAGTGGAAGTAGTGATTCCTTGGGCAGCGGTTTTTGTACCTAATATCACTTCAATTATATGTAATTTAAAGAAAGCGTTAACAAGAAAAATAAACAGTGAACGTATTTGCGAACCAACATCATCATTTTAAATTATTTCTTCACAGTAAGCGATCGACAGGGTATTTTGTTGACCTAGAATTCAACTGACACCCCAAATACGTGAGAATTACTGTATTTGTTCCTTAAGATACCTGGGAACATCTATCTAACTGTGCCACAAGTTTAAAGACTGAGACACCTAAAATGAGTTGTCCTAGATTTTAAATCCATCGTAATTTTGGGAATGCATAACGTTAAACACCCAGCTCTTTTCATCGCATTACAGAAAAAAAATACAAAACATATTTACAATCAAGGACGCGGTAGCAGAGAACAGATGACGCGGCACTGTTAGACGTATCATACAGCAGAGTGAGGCAAATTGGAAGAATGCATAGGCCACAAAACATCTATAAAGACGTTATGTAGAAGATGATCTGTAGTTGGAGCATAAATAACTCGAAAATCGAATGAGCCGCTCTCAAGTAATCAATGGCGGATTTAGGGGGGGGGCTATAGGGGCTATAGCCCAGGACGGCAAAATCCAGGGGCGGCAATTTTTTTGAAAAATACCAGAGGCATATAAAAACAAAAAATTATTATTATTAGTATGTGCTATCAAAACCTTTTTAATTTATTTGAGAACGTGTTTTTTATTGTAACTAGACTAGAGTTCCTTATTATAGTCAACTGTACGGGGTGGTCGCGCGAACGTTAGAACCTCATTTAACTTTGTTATTTTTGGAGTTACGTAAAAAAGTTCAAAAATAAAAGTTATGAGAAATCACATGTATTTTCCAAAAAATATTTCAGAAAAACAATTAAAAGTTGAATTTCGGAGATATGAACTTTACCTTGTTTTTTTTTAATAAAATACCCCACATATTTTTACACCGTTTGAAAGGCCATAGAAAAACCTTTTCAATGATGTATGGACCATGGTATTTTTCTTAAAAACCATAGTAGATATTAAGTTTTATATTTTCTTATATTAAGTCATGGTAATCCGAAAAATATATTATCAGTTATTGAAATTCTCCATTTTATTTAAAATAAAGTGGAATTAGATACTAACAGGTATTTTGACAGAACTACCATATCGTTTATTTTAATTTACATACTTTTGTTTTCCATGACTAATTTGATAAATTGTAAATTTATAGTAAATTAGACATTTTTTTTTAAGATAAATACCATGTATTATAATTAAAAAGCTGTTTTTATGGTCTTTCAAATGGTGTAAATATATATATGGAGTGTTCCATTTAAAAAAACCAAAGTAAAGTTCATATCTCCGAAATGCGACTTTCAATTGTTATTCTGAAATAATTTTTGTACTTTTTTACGTAACTCCAAAAATAACGAAGTTAAATGAGTTTCTAACATTCGCGCGACCACCCTGTACATAGAATTTTTTCAATATCTGTTATAGAACTTAAATTAGTAGGAGTTGTTTTGCTGATTGCTGATAAGCCTATCTGGCCTAGGCCTATTTGGCCTATGTCTAAATGAATAACATTTTAAATGCATACCAAATTTTATTTCAAAATTTATTTTGTTCTCGTTCTCATATGATAAAATAAACAATATTATATATCGATCTGGTTTTTAATTTATCCAAAACCACTGTTGCTAGTACTAATGATTTTGTGCTTTGTACTGTTGACAAACCTATGGGGAGAAAGCGTAAAAGGGAGTGAGCGAGGAGGCAACTGACCCTTTAAAAGAGGAGGTGAGGTGTAGAGGGAATATCATTTTTTACTGCTGAGCAAGGAGCATAGAGTGGGAAGGGGGTGGGAGGGCGGCAAGTGTTCGATAGCACCTAGGCGGCAGAAGTACAAATCAACGTGTATTTCGGGACACAATTTTGGGCCAAAATGAATATTGCGAACAAGAAGAATTATTAAAATCATTAATTTCTGTATCTAAGCAGAAAGAGCACTTATTACTTATTGTGATATTTGCCGACTGGCGTTTCAGCATTTATTTATCATCTGAATCCAACTACTTACCCGTATGGATATTGCTATATCCGTATGTTTTATTATTTTAGGTTAATGCTTTATTGTTTATTTTGACATAACAGATTTGTTCATATACTCGTAGACTGTGGTAGCAAGTTAAAAGTTATGAAATGATACACAACATAAAGTGATAAGATATCGTGGGATTTTAAAAATAAACTAACAGCTATGTTATGAATGAAACTATTTATAACCTACATAAAAAGTAAAATGTAACGTTTTTGGATAAACAAATATTTGTTACTGGTTAGAGACGCTATATAGCAATTAAATACTTAATTGCTAATTTAGATCGTAAAAATTAAGATAGATACGTACCAAATGGTATGCGTGGCCGAGATTATTGAGAAAAATGAGTGTAATATGTTATTTTTGTGTGGTGCCGTATCAGGTTTTAATCTCAAAAGTCAAATTTGGTCACATCAATAGAAAACAAACCGCATATTTCGACATAAAATACTGTCCGTTGTAAAAACTAAGAACTATTTCTTTTCACATTAATCAATTGTTAGTAATGATTAGCATGGAATTTATCCAGCAATTAAAATTGTTTCTGAATGAATTCAGCATTTATAAAGCGAAGATATTATTAATTATACGACTTATCTGTCAAAAACAAACAAAGTGTATCACTTAGAAGCTGAATGGTCTAATTTGAGAGATTTCTTTTAAAGACCACCGATTCAGCCTTGCGTCTTCCAGGCAACAGCAGCAACTTTTAGTCAGTAATTTTTACATATTATATTATACTAGCTTTTGCCAGCGACTTCGAGTTGTAAACAACTTTAGACTTCTTGGCATTAATTGGAGAACGGAATACTTGCAGTTTATTTGCTTATATCGCAACCAGACATTCACAACTTTTGGTAATATTTATAGAAATATAAACGTCACTAGAAGTAGAAGAATGGTGATAACCTAGTCAGCAAGATGTATTTTTATGTATTTTGAATCCTAAGTCAGAATTGTGAGATTGGCTCGTTTTCATCCCTTACCCCAAAAAACACCCGTAATTAGCCGTATTTTCGCCTTTCACACCCAAATGAGTAGTTAGAATTTTTTTTATTATGTTTGCTTCAAAATACATAAAGATACACTGGTCTAGTCTGCCGGACAGACCACCTTTTTTGTGGGCTTGTGTAATGAGTCAATGTAAAACCTGTATGAATTTAATGATAAAACCATAAACCAGACATTATAAAATAGGAAGAAAAATAGAAAATGTGATAGATAATTAAAACACGTATACAATATTTGACAATATTTAAACCCATATCAAAGGGTAATTACCGTATTGTCTTCGCTATTACTTCAAAATTCTAAATTACAATAATTCTAAATTATTCAAATATACTTTTAAAAGTGTAAATGATCTTTTGAAACAATACTAAAGCTTAAATCCCCTTGAGTACTTTTTGAAACCGGAAGTGGAAAAAATTTCCTGTTTATACCAAAAAAAAGGACAATCACGCTTTATATAAGTCTACCAAATTTTAAAATAATATCTTTTTAAATAAACATGCTACGGGGTGTTACATTTCCTGTGTCACCCGGTACATACCTATCCAACCCTCTCCAAATTGAGTATTTAAATAATTTCGTGTTTCATTTGACGTATGACCTGGGGCGCCACCGTGTTGGTAAATTAATCTTTGAAATTATCTTACAGGCATATTGTCTACAAAAGGGCTCTATTTCTTGCAGAATGTTAATAAAATATTCGGTATTCAAATTATCGTGAAAAAAATGAAGACCTATTATTTGGTATCCAATAAAACCACATCATACACGAAATCAAAATCGTCTTTTTCATAAGCCCAATGGTGGTTATTATGCCGATTAAAAATTCGGGTACTGCTTATATCGGCCTCGTCTGTCCATATAATTGTTCTTTCAAATCCTGACACATCATTGCACTGACGCAAAAATCACAGGCAAAAATCGAGACGTCTTTGAAAGTCGTTTGGGTATAGATGATGACTAATCCTAGTTTTGTAGGGTTTGATTTTTTTTTTTTTGAGCAATGCAACGCAGTTGTTTCTGGGATTCCTAAATTTTCCTGTATTTCGCGAGACGATATATTAGGATTTTCCCTTACAGTTTCTAAAACAATATTTTCTACAGCTTCTCTATATGCTTTATTATATATTTTTGCTCGAGATTTTACAAATGATCCAAACTCTTTTAAATTTTGTTGTAGCCTTTTACTGTCTATAACTTACCTATTAAAATAAAGCTCAGAAGCTAAATGTCAATCTTCTAAGTGTTGAGAAACAATATCAATATTAGTAGGTATAAGTAGTTATGTTTATAAGTAGGTAGGATTAAATAGTAGGTTAAATAGTAAAGAGACAATAGAAGAAGAGGAAGATTTGAGGTTTTCGACAAGTAGAAAAGTGTGTAATGAAAAAGTAACAGTGAAGCAAATTTGAGTGTAAAGAAGATTAACAAAGTAGAGATAGAAACAAAGGAGTTTATTATATTAGACCCTACACCAAGAATTATTAATAACACTAAGCATTCTATAAAACACTTAATCATATCATATTTTTCACCATTACTAAATTGAACCATTTTTAACAATGCTCACTCACAATTAACTCACAAATTAGTTTTTGACATTTAGGATTATTTCGATTTTCTTTTGTTTTACCATGGCCTTCTCAATAAATATTAAAAACGCGATAAATATGCATAGATGTCAATGGAAGACAATTCGAGCATTTATTGTAGTTTAGTTTTTTGTATATTTAGCAAAATTATTTTATATTATAAGAAGTGTTCTTGTTGTTAACAGTTTTCCATGGCCTACTCACAAATATATTAAATTTTTCGTAATTTAAGCACTTTTTCTAGAGATAAATATAACATATGACATACCGTTGGATAGACAATTTAAGTTGTGATCGAATAATGGAATAATTTACAGTGTGTTCTATTTAAAAAAACGCAAGTTATGTCTATATTTCGAAAACTGAGCCATGCATAATTTTCGTCTTATCACCAACAGATTCTACTCAAAAAAGTTCCTTAAGGATGTGCTACTCGATTTTCGACACTTGGTAATTGAGATATAAAGGTCATCCAAAAATGCCAATTTTCCAAAAACACTCTGTAGCTCGGTAGTTGAAAAGGATAGACGATCGCGGTTTGCGCCGTTGTTTGTTTCCGAAAGATACAAAATTCCCCGCTTGCTTTATTTTTCACTGCAAATGATCGCATTTTATCGACATAGGTTTAGATAAATATTTATATTTTCTACACTTATTAAAATGTGACCAATATTACCACATTGTGTGAACAAATATGTAGTAACAACGCGATAAAAATTTGAGACCAATTCATTATTCCGTTTTTAAATTTTGTTTTAATAATCATTCCTAAATGTTTCAACCTATTCGAATTTTTTAATGCCTCTAATTTCAATACTATGATCTGCAATTAAATAAAATAAAAAATGGAATCAAGGCTTTACTCTCATTAAGTTTAAGTCACCTACTATTTAGGTCCATTATCTCTACGTAAAAGCCGTCTCTGGAATTTATTGCTGTGATTAGGTCTCATAAAAACACTATAGCAAAAACTTAAAATAATATGTATGGGTTCGCCATTTTGAACAAACAGCAAATATTACAAAAATTAAATGAGATATAAATGATCTTGTGAGCAGCCGTTACCACCAGTCAAACCCAAAATTAGAGGTAAAGCTAAATAACTGGTAATAATTTGAAGAAAATACTACGAACCACCTGGTTCAGGTGGTCGCCTATGTTGCAAAAGCAGATGCGGAATCTTGACTTGTGCCACAAACCCATATGGTACAAACAGAATAGACCTTTTAATTTGCGGATTTCACATGTGGCGCATGTCCTATGTCCCGAAAATCGTATAAATATTAAAATACTTCTTTGCATCATTCTTGTTATGTAACTAACAGATGATCGTGTAATTTACCACAATGTCATTTGTATTTTAAGCGCTGTAATATTTGTACTCACTTTTATTGTTCAAGTTTTTATGGCGTTTTAATGATGTCATAGCACAGCAATATTACCTTACATAATAATATATGTGGATCCTGTAATTCTTTTATATTGAAATAAAAAAGTTTAAATACACCGTTTCTTAATATTATGATAACTAACCAAATGCTCTGCTACAGGGTTTGTTAATAATAATCTGACTCAAACTTAAATAGCTATGCTGAATTTTCCAACTTTTCATAATTTTCTTGAGGATTATTTGAGGCTGACAGATAAAGAGAAATAATTCAGTGATTCCTTGTTCCTTTAAAATCTTTGACAACTATTAAAAAGCATAACAGAAAAGAATATGTGATTGTTGTCATTCCAAGTAGGATATTTGCAGTCAGGGTACATTGTGGTTAATCTTCAGTAAAATATATTAGAAATGAAAAAATCTGAATAGAGAAAATAAATAAATTATTGCTTGTTTTTACACAAGATTAACTAATCGCTATATTACCCATGATGAACTACGAAATTAAAAACATTCTATTTGATTATCTCAAGAAATGACGCACCGGAAAGACTCAGTGGAGTTTGCCTCACTTACTTTGATTAATAAGTCTTACGTATAATATACAATACTTTTGTTGTTTTGCAGTGCTTACATACAAACATCGATGACTCACTACTCTTATATTTGACTTTTGCTACTAAAATTTCCAAGTCTCCAACAAATATTTAGGGATGCTCTGTGACTTTCTTATTTTGCAGTATAGAATTATTTAAATCAAAATGTATAAATTTTTTTAAAAAGCATATACCCAAACAGTATAGGATATCTTAAAGATGTCTTTTCTAAATCCCAAAAAAGCCTGAACGCCTGAATACATAAAGAAGAGTCGTATGGATGCCTAATTAAAGATGTCCATATGGTGTTCCATTACTACATCTTTAAAATGTTTTTTTAAACCTCCTTATATAGGACACATGTTTAATAAAGCATTCATCAGCAAAGTTTAATTTCCATCATCCATTGTTCATCCCAAATCAACCAAAAAAAGAGTATTTATACACATTTTATTTCCACATCCAGTGGAAGTATAGTAACCCCAAAAAAAATTTGAAAATTTTAATTGTTCAAATAGGCTTAGAATGTCATGAAACGTCAAGATTTTAAGTTTTAGCAAAAAGAAAATGTCTGTCTGTCTGTAACTTTTTTTTGTCCGCACGATTACTGTGGAACCTACTTTTGTTGTTTTCCAGTGCTTACATACAAATATCGATGACTCACTACTTCTTATATTCGACTTTTGCTACTAAAATTTACAAGTCTCCAACAAGAGATGCTCTAATACTTTGTGACTTTCTTATTTTGCAGTATATAATTATTTAAATCAAAATGTATAAATCTTTTTAAAAAGCATATACAGAAACAGAACAGGATATCTTGAAGATGTCTTTTCTAGATCCCAAATATGCCTAAACGCCTGAATACATAAAGAAGACGTCGTATGGGTACTAATTAAAGATGTCCATACGGTGTTCCATTACTACATCTTTAAAATGTTTTTTAAACGCCCTTATATAGGACACATGTTTAATAAAGCATTCATCAGCAAAGCTTAATTACCACCATCCATTATTCATCCCAAATCAACCAAAAAAAGAGTATTTATACACATTTTACTTCCACATCCAGTGGAAGTATAGTATAACGACAAAAACAAAATTGAAAATTTTAATTGTTCAAATAGGCTTAGAATGTCATGAAACGTCGAGATTCTAAGTTTGAGCGAAAAAAAAATTTCTGTCTGTCTGTCGGTCTGTCTAACTTTTTTTTGGGCGCACGATTACTCTGGAACCTACTTTTGTTGTTTTCCAGTGCTTACATACAAATATCGATGACTAAAATTTCCAAGTCTCCAACAAGAGATGCTCTGATGCTTTGTGACTTTCTTATTTTGCAGTATATAATTATTTAAATCAAAATGTATAAATCTTTTTAAAAAGCATATACCGAAACAGTACAGGGTATCTTAAAGATAACTTTTCTAGATCCCAAACATGCCTGAACGCCTGAATACATAAAGAAGACGTCGTATGGATGCCTAATTAAAGATGTTCATACGGTGTTCCATTACTACATCTTTCCAAATGTTTTTTAAACCTTCTTATATAGGACACATGTTTAATAAGGCATTCATCAGCAAAATTTAATTACCACCATTATTCATCCCAAATCAACTAAAAAAAGAGTTTTTATACACATTTTATTTCCACATCCAGTGGAAGTATAGTAGACAAAAAAATGTTGAAAATTTTTATTGTTCAAATAGGCTTAGAATGTCATGAAACGTCGAGATTTTAAGACTGAGCGAAAAAAAAATTTTTGTCTATCTGTAACTTTTTTTGTGCGCACGATTACTCTGGAAGGGTTTAAGATATTGACTTGAAATTTGGAACACTTATGTACTTTAACGGGATCTGGAACTAAGGGTAAATAGATAAATCAAGCAGGTAAGAGTCCATAAAATTGGCATTTAGTATATACAAGAGAAGCTAAGGTCTCAAAAAATTTTTTGGCATTAGCCACCCCCATTACCACCCCCACCACCATATAAAAGGGGGTTAAAAAAATTGTGATTTAGTGTGTGTGCAAAAACCAAAAACCTCAAAATATTTTTTTTACTTCATCCACGTACTTCTAGATATATTTTGGCATTTTATTTACGTCTGATAAAGTCAACTCCAATGTTGTACAAAAGTAATCATGTTGGGATACCACACGGAGCGGGTAATACCGGGTGTCACAGGCTAGTGGCTCCCCCCTACATTTCCTTTATTTTTTAACTTATCCATTTGAAATGTAAAAATTGATTTTTTGACATAAAAAACGGTATGAGACCATCAACTTTCGATGTTTAAATGGAACACCCTGTGTTGTACTGTAATTGCACATCTAGATTTTCTATCCAAGTCACTCACAACGAAAGAATTTTGTATGTGGAAATAATTGTTTATGGTACTTTAATAATATAATATTTGAAATCCTCTACCCCAAAAGCCCATAAAACGATACCCCACATCTGTAGTGGGGTGGGGGTGGTGATAGGGGCGTGGTAGTGGGGATGGATGAAGTAGAAAAATATTTTGAGGTTTCTGGTTCTTGTATACACACTAAATCACATTTTTTTCATCCCCTTTAATGATGGGGTGGGGGTGGTAATGGGGATGGCTAATGCCAAAAATTTTTTTAAGACCTTAGCTTCTCTTGTATATACTAAATACCAATTTTATGGACTCTTATCTGCTTGATTTACCTATTTTCCCCAATTTACCCCCTCCCCCCACCATTCGACGGAACAAGATGAAAATATAATCTAGTTCCAGATCTCGTTAATGTACATATCTGTACCAAATTTCAAGTCAATATTTTAAACGGTTCCAGAGTAAACGTGCGCACAAAAAAAGTTACCGACAGATCGACAGACGGAAATTTTTTTTTGCTCAAACTTAAAATCTCCACGTTTCATGACATTCTAAGCCTATTTGAACAATAAAGTTTTTTTAAAAATTTTTTACTATACTTCCACTGGATGTGGAAGTAATATACGGAGGTGTGCTGTGCACACCTCTCTACACGACCCTGGTTAAATTTTAGGCGAGTGTGGGTACTATATTACAATATTGTATTACATTACAGATAACTGCAATTTACCAAAAACAAATGGCCATCGTAACTTTAGTATGTATGTGGCGCAGTATATTTATTTACGTATCCCAAAACAAATCGTCGATAATTTAAACTTTACTTCAGATCACAGGGCATAAGGTTCTTACACTATCAATGTATTTATAATGCAATGAAAATGCGCACGACTTGTTTATTGTTTTATTTCGCCGGGTATACATCGCCACTATCAGAATGTTCCATTGACAAAGTTAAAGTACGTTAACCTTTGCTGAACATTTTTAATGAACTGAATAATAATTACTGCCCGTACACTGCCGTTTTTGCCATTTAAGGTACACATGTTCAGTTGGTACTTTATGAGATTAAGTTATCTCATAAAACGACCTGCAATAATCGTGCTTTATTTTGCTAAAAAGTGTGCAGTTATTCTAACCAAATTTATTTCTGAAACTGACTACTTGGTTGATTTACATGAATTATTGTATTAGTATATCTACATAAAAAAATAGTTTCCCCGTATGAATGTAGGGAATTTTTCCTAGTGCCCATTGTTGTATTGTGTTTAGCAAAATTTAATGTGTGATATATAAACGGAGAAGTTGCAGGACTTGAATACCTATTTGATTAACATTTTGCTAGAATACGAGACAATTTGCTTTTACGCAGTGCCACTAAGTTTTTTATTATTATTGCTCAAGTAAATATTAAGTTGTCAGTTGGCAATGCCAATCTGCAACTCTCACACATTTAAGGTAAAATTGAATTAATCTACATAAAGTTCGTTTAAAGAGGCGATATCTTACACATCCTCGTAGTCTAAGCTCCCATGGTACAAAAAGTACCCCATCGAACACCTCAAATTTAAAAGGTGAAAATGGTTGAAAAACATGTAATAAACATAATTAACAAACATTTCTAGCCAGACAGGTTTTAATAGATAGGGGAAATCTCAAACTAATTTATGGCAAAAGGTCTGTCAGATGTTAATTAACAAAAATTGTCAGACAGACAAATTTTTTCAACAATGATACATTATTTACCATAAATTGTGTACATTTCAAGCAGGTGTTTTGAAAAGTAAATTCATTTTTTTTAGCTAATTTCAGAATCTAATTAAAAATAGCAATTAACACATTTTTACTATGCTGGCGGGCGTAACATATTTATTACATGTTTTCCAACGATTTTCACCTTTTAAATTTGAGGTGTTCGATGTGGTACTTTTTTGTGCCATGTGGGCTTAGACTATCCTTCATAATTGAAAAAACTTTGTTAAAAAAAATTTTCAATAAAAATGTAAAAAAGGTACTTTGCTTGAAGTCGATTTCATATTTTCTAATTCTTAGAATACCCTGTATAATTTATCTTAGTTAGACAACTAACTGTTTACAACTGCCTAAGACAAGCAACACTTTTTATACGTTACTTTTTCTCGACAAATCAAAAATAAGAATGTTTACAAGAGTGCGGTACCCCACCCGGGGACACACTGTATTAAAAGACTGTTAATGGTCTCTCAGGTTTTTTAAACTTTGTACATGACACTGATTCTTGATAAAGAAATGTATATATCAAACGCAATACTAATTATCTATATAAATTCCATAAAACTACACGCGACGTTGTTGGGAAATGCTTTAAAAAGAAATATATTTCTATTCAAATATATAAACATACAATAATTATGAATTTTAAAATTATAAAGAAACAGCCGCATGCCACATCAAGACAATTAAGACCCGGCATCGGTAATTTAAAAAATAATATATATGAGATATTGAATGCTTACCAGTCTCAGTTATGTTTATTAATGTTAGGTAATATTAAATTCAATACCGGATTTTTTTAAATTTTAAAGCTAGCGTATAATTCGTGTTGAAGACTAATGTATATAAGTTGATTTTCTTAATTCCTAAACTAACAATAAAATAAGTTAATTTCACTTAAAACAATGACGCCTGGTGTTAATGTAACTTCTACTTGTAATACCCCAAGGAACAATTTAAATGTCATTTGGACTTGAGGAGGTTTTAAGAAAGGTTTGTCAGGGTCAGGAAATAGTTTTGTGCTTTATCGATGTTGTAGTTAAGGCCTTTTAGGCTTCAAGTATACTTGCTCTTATATGGTAAGTTTTAAAGCATTCTGTAAGACCTAATTATAAAGCCAATTTGCTTCTAGGATAATATGTATTTGTAATGGGTTTACCTTACCTACATAAAACTCTCCATAAAGCTAATTAGTTTTATTAACGTCTCCACTTAGATTTAAAGAGGCTTTAAATTATTCTTTATGGTTTTAACATATTTGCAATAAATGCATTTTAAATCCTTTTTAAAACTAGACATTTTCAATGCTTATTAGTTTAAAGGCCATTACAAAACTAGACTCTTAAAACATCCTTGACAAATGTTGTGATGAAACCGTTAAATCTATTAATCTAAAAGGCAAATTTTAATTCCATAAAACACTTTCTAAAACCTCATTATAAAAAATAATAAACAATAAGTGTCGTTGATGCATGTGTGTACACGTATATTTATAACACATACGCACGCGTCACACTGTCAAATTATTTTGAGGTTAAGTTTTAAGTTTTTTGTATCATATGTGTCAACGCGGTTCGTCTTGGAGGCGGTTCTTTTAAATCCCAAACGTTTTATTACAGCTTTTATCAAGTCCATGTGATCTTCGCCAAGTGCATTTGCATTTATGTAAGGAAGGGATTATTTGTGATAGTATACAAAAAGACTAAAAGCACTTCATTTAGAGGAAATGTTCTAGGTCATTACCATTATTAGAATATGTTTAATGAGAGGACTGTAAAATGACAATTAGGTTTTTAGTTGGCCGGCCATGTTTTTCTTGTTATATAAAAATATTCAAGGTCAATATCACAATTATAATTATTAATAATTATTAGTTTTTCTTTAGCAAATTAAGGTAGAATTACAAGGAACGACTGAAAATTACCGTGGGAACCGAGAAGCAGTCCACTTTTTAAAATTTGCTGATTACGCGTCTATGCAAATTTTGTATTATGGATATTAAAATTATTATTATTTCTGAGGCGTCCTTGTTTTTTGGGTCTTTCTTTTGTAGTTTTAACGGTAAACTGCTGTTGGTTTTAATTTTTTTGTTATACCTGATGTCTTTTTATTACCTTTTAAATCGGCCTTAGAGAGGTTATAGTGCCACTCTACGCTTTGTAAATTTCAAATTCCATTCTATCTTCAATAAGTCTGATGGTGTGTTTGCTTACATCAGTTTAGAAAAAATAAACGCAATAATAAAATTTTTTTGATTCCTTCGTGGTCATTCTTATGGCTTCTCAGTTCTAATATGGACTTATAAGAGTTTTAAAAACCAGTGTTAAGGTAGCCTTCTGGGTGTTTTCTAGAAATGCAGGAAGCTAATAAAAAAGCTTTCGACGGCTTTAAAATAGATTTTAAGAAAGGTTTTAAAACAAGAGTGACATTATGCCTCACTAAGGACTTTTATGATGGAATTTAAAAAGGCCTTAACAACCTTCATAAGGGTGGGCCCTTTTAGTCTACAAGTCGCTTTATGATGGTATTAAGGATATTGTTGCAGCAAAATAGATTTTTCAAGGCATTTTATAAATAGTTTTATAGCACCCTTGTATATATTTAAGAAACCAAAATGATTCCTTGGGACATAATATTATAAAGTTATTTTTCATAACAAAAATCTTACAATACTAGTTTTTCATCCACGTTAAATGTTGTTAATGATATATCATATTTTGTCTAAATGTTAGTTGGGGCATTTTCTTAATTTTTCGTTTTTTTTTTTTTAATTCTCTGCCGTATGTATTTTCATCTAAAAACAATGTCCATGAAATGCACAAAACAATGCAATTATTCGTTATTTTACTGGAAAATAACCTCTATGCCTGTGACTTCTATGTCAAAGAAACAGTTACAGGGCATTTTTTGACAAATAATAAAAGAACAAACTATAAAAAATAGTATTTGGTGACGTTTCGGATACCGAATCTATTTCCTTTCTCAAAGGTTTATTACAAAATCTTTTATGTGATGTATGTATATTAAATAGATAGCTTTGAGAATATCCAGTATACATAGATACTTACTACTTACACAAAACTGTTAATAAAAAACGTTAATGTAAAATTATCAATCAAATCCTACTGAAAAAATTATTTTGAAACTAGTACAAATTATGACACTAATAAATGCCACATTTCAAAATGGTTGACAATTGAAATTTATCGGTAACTTTCAGTGCTATGCGGGTGAAAACACACATACTCACACATATATAGAAAAGAATGTTGTCTCAAAGAGGTCTCTATACTACTTACGGATCTTCTCTTTAGATTTCTTCCAATAAAAAACATGTCTTCTCTCTCAATTAGATATTTGTTCAATTAATGGTTCTGTTAACACAAACAAAAACTATGCGTCCGACATGGCAAAAATGAGAATGTTTATCGACCCTGTAATGTCCACGATACACATGCACTGAAATACAACATGAGTATTACAAAAGTAAATATATACAAAACGTATGTTAGCTCATTAAATAATTTCATTCAATTCGTTTTCATTCATTTTACATACCAAGTTAGTCGCTAGATAATTACTTAATTTAATCAAGTAGAAAGTAAAACGTAACTATATGTGTAAATATAACATATTTAGAAGCTCTGCCTCGCGGTTTATCTAATGATAAATAAAAAAGAATTATCTACCAAACTCATTGATAAATCTGTTTGCTTTCCGAAGATAAGGGAGGTACGCACATATTTAAATACTGCATTAAATCAATACAGATAAATAACCGTAATAAGAATCCTCAATCCGGAAATTATTTTAATTTTTCTAAATGGCAAAATTACAGCAAAATTTAATGTAGATCGAAATTTTGACGAAGCATTGGCGTACACTATTAATTAAAATTACGTAACTATCCGGTTCCGTATCAATCCAGGTGTAATCAGCATGTCTAAAACCTAAGTGGGAAATTTATAAATAGTTTCAGATAAGATCAGATTCGGTATCAGTCAATCCGAAAATACCCAATTTTATTATTATTATTATTATTATTGCTATTATTAAATCGATAAGAGTAGAAGCCAAAGGCTTGTAATACTCTGGGGAAAAATTACATTAAGTGTCTATAAATATTATAAAAAAACATTAACTCCTAAAAATATTCTGATATAACGCAATACATAATTACTGAGAAAAACAACATTATGAACGAAATATAAACACCACGATAACTCAAATATGAATAATAATAATAATAATAACGTTCATTACGTCTGCTCAGGGCACACGATTTCCGGACCCAGTAATCACTTACCCCACGGGTGTGGGGAGTGGCTACCAGTACTACCAGCTCCCCTCTGTGAGGGTCGGAGCCACAGAGAAGAGCGACTGGTTTTTAACAAAAAAAAATATAATAATAATAATAATAATAAAGCATTTATTATTGACCCAAATTGTTCCTGTAATATTGGTCGAGGCGTCCCTTGAAAGAATTCAGCGATGGTGCGGCGATTACATTTTCAGGAAGTTCATTCCATTGATCAAAGTTTTCTTTGCGTAGTTTTAGACTATGTCCTCTTAGACGATTGTCGGTGTTAAGCTTAAATAAGTCCTGGGTAAAAAATACTTTCCGTGCTGAATTCTGTAGGTAGCAATTAAATCACTGCACTGCCGACGAGCTTCCAATGACGTGAGGTGGAGTAGGCGAAGCCTTTCTTCATATGGCAGATTTTTAAAACCCCAGCTTTGTAGCTCTTCTTCGCATGCCTTCCAGCCTATTTATATCCTGCTTAAGCAGGTGACCATATAAACTGCAAACTCAAGGTGAGGACAAATACAGGCATTGTAAATTTTTAGGAATGAGTTGACACCCAAATCCTGGAACAACTTTCTAATTATGTACAAAATTTGGTTGACTTTGCTGACGACTTTCGTAACATTATGCTCCATGATAACTTATCTGTAGTGGTGACACCCAGGTCAATTTTATACTGCATTTTTGGGTTGTTTTTCCCTATGTGTAATACCGAACATTTTCCTTGATTTAGTGAAATTAGCCAGTTAGAGCACCAGCTCCCTATCTGGTCCAAATCGGATTGTGGGTCAGTGGATGGTAACTGAAATATTTTTAACTCATCTGCATAAGACAGAACGCTCACCCCGAGCTGCATCTCAGTGTGAGGAGAGACACGTAAACTAAAAACAGCACAGGACCAAGGTCAGATCCCTGGGGGACTCCACTCCAAACATCACGTACCGCGAATGAAGTATCTCCCACTCTTGCACTAAATTGTCTATTTGACAGAAAGCACTTGATCCATTTTAACAGTTTATTACACACTCCGACGTGTTCTAGCTTATACCGGGAGACAACGGATTCGTTTTAGAAGGCGCCATTTAATTGTCTTTCAAGGTAGAAGCTTGAAATTTGGTTTGTAGATATTGCTCATTAGGGCTCATATTTTCCAAAATACAATTGAATACCACTTCCGGTATTTCCGGAAGTTGGTCTAAGCCAAGATTTATATTTCTGTATATTTTTTTATATAGTTGGATAGAGACTAGAATCTCCTTTTCAACGACATATCATATGTTGCCATTCTTTCTAAATGTAATATGGTGATAGCCTGGCGTTATTAATGAAACTGATGCCAAACAACTTATTCCTATAACAAACAACAAAATGTGTTTTCTTGTTGGTTTTTAATTTAATTTGCCAAACTTTTAATTTGTCACAAAATGGGATACATTTTAGGTATTGTTTAAAATGTCAATATTTTTCATAAATTTTCTCGAAAATTTTGAATGGAAATCACTACATTGAATGCTAATATTAAAGTATGTCTTATAGTCTACAGAAAAATTTATAATACTTTGGTTTTTGGTCTTAGTTTTTAAAGATTTTTTTATTTCAAACAATAATATTGGCTTAATGAACTAATTACCTAAGTAAATAAAAAAAGAAACATTAAATTGATAAGAAAGTCATTCAATTAAATGTTCCTTGCGTTGGCCCCCTTGTTCCCGACAAAATCTGATTCTCCTAATATTTTCTCCGAGCAGGTTTTGTAAATGCTCTCGAGAGATCCCTTCAATACTCCTTCTAATCCTGTTTTTTAAGTTTTCTAATGTTAGTGTCTTCTATTAGATAACCCCATATTGAAAAATGCAGAGGGATCAAGTCAGGTGATCTTGCTGGCCAAAGGATTGGTCCATTGTTTGTTTGTTGATCCAGGGTTTTTTGTATATTGTCGATTTTTCTTATTAAACTGCGGTGTGAAACGAGCAATATTTTCATGCGATTCCGACGAATTTCAAATTTTGTTCAATGTGCAGTGTGCACTAAAGCTTGGTGATACTACAATGGAACCAACGCCGCTTAATAAAACCTCATGGTTTGTAAAAATTATCACTGTGGTAAATCGAAAAATTAATTTTTCATTTTCCTGGCGCCTTCGCCAAATATTGCAAAATTATCAGCCAAGAAAATCTTTCCAATTTACTTCCACGTCCAGTGGAAGTATAGTAACGACAAAAAAATTTTTAAAAATTTTTATTATCCAAATAGGCTTAAAATGTCATGAAACGTCGAGATTTTAAGTTTGAGCGAAAAAAAATTTCTGTCTGTCTGTCTGTAACTTTTTTTGTGCGCACGTTTACTCTGGAACCGTTTAAGATATTGACTTGAAATTTGGTACACATATGTACTTTAACGAGATCTAGAACTAGATTATATTTTCATCTTGTTCCGTCGAAGGGTTGGGGTGTAAATTGGGGTAAATTTGGGGTAAATGGGTAAATCAAGCAGGTAAGAGTCCACGAAATTGGTATTTAGTATATATAAGAGAAGCTAAGGTCTCAAAAAAAAATTTTGGCATTAGCCACCCCCATTACCACCCCCACCCCCTTATTAAAGGGGATGAAAAAAAAATTGTGATTTAGTGTATGTACAGGAACCAGAAACCTCAAAATATTTTTTTACTTCATCCACCCCCCTACCGATGTGGGGTATCGTTTTATGGGTTTTTGGGGTAGAAGATTTCAAATATTATATTTATTAAAGTTCCATAAACAATTATTTTCACATACAAAACTTTTTCGTTGTGTGACTTGGATAGAAAATCTGGATGTGCCTTGGGCAGCGGTTTTTTTTTTGAAACGTTTTGAAGTTGGTTAAAGATATACACAGTTTGTGTGTACTTAGCTAGGGACCTCGTAGCAAGAATTTTTAAATGATTTGTTCGTATGCCAGAAGTTGTAAATAGTGAAGATCTAACAATAATGACCATTTCTGGCATTACGTTATCGCTACGTTATAAACAGCTGATTAAAAATGAAAAAAGGGTCCCTAAACCATTTGTTCGCGTCTGACACTTGTCTTAACTTTACGACCCAACCAGCCAACCTTATTGGTACACTTTGAAAATTGCCATGACAACTCGTGAAAGTGAACAGGTCTGCTGGAATTTCAGCGTCTTCAAAGCGTACCGACAATGTTGGCTCCAGCAATTTGACGAGTTCGCATGGCAATCTTCAAAGTGTACCGAGAATGTCGGTTGGTTGGTTATACTTAATACAGTATTAATATGAATACAGTTGCCAAGCGTGTATGTTTCTGCATTAATGAGTAATATTTTTCATTTTTACTTCCACATCCAGTGGAAAAATTTTTAAAAAATTTTATTGTTCAAATAGACTTAGAATGTCAAAAAACGTAGAAATTTTAAGTTTGAGCGAAAAAAAATTTGTGTCTGTCGGTCTGTAACTTTTTTTGTGCGCACGTTTACTCTGGAACCGTTTGAGATATTGACTTGAAATTTGGTAAACATATATACTTTAATGAGATCTAGAGAACTGGATTATATTTTCATCTTGTTCCGTCGAAGGGTTGGGGGGTAAATTGGAGTAAATTTGGGGAAAATAGGTAAATAAAGCAGGTAAGAGTCCATAAAATTAGTATTTAGTATATACAAGAGAAGCTAAGGTCTCAAAAAAAAATTGGCATTAGCCACCCCCATTACCACCCCCACCCCATTATTAAAGGAGATGGAAAAAATATCCCTTGCCGAGGCGAGCAGAACAAATCCTGCGACTAAGCAGGAAACAGGTCAGAATCGTGGCAGGTATTTTGACTGGACACAGCCCTTTCAGAAAACAGCTGCACATTATATATATATAACTTCCTGCCCTAGTCTTATGATTTGATTTTTGGAAAATACATGTGATTTCCTATAACTTTTATTTTCGACTTTTTTTTACGCAACTCCAAAAATAACGAAGTTAAATGAGGTTCTAACGTTCGCGCGACCACCCCGTACATACGGATATTCATTATAATAATAATAATAATAATAATAATCACTTTATTCCTTAATACCAGACAGGTGTGGAACAAGTCAGAGGTTACAAAGTAGTGTATAACACAAATAATTAAAAATAATAAAGATATAGTAAATACATAAGTATAACTCATTTCATTAAAATTAGACAATACCATAACATATTAAAACTTAAAATTTATAATTAAAAAAGTCAGATAAAGTGTAGAAAGCCTTATCGATTAAAAAACTATTTATTTTTTTTTTTAATACATTAAAAGGTAAGTTTTTGTAATCATTAGGTAAGTGATTATAGATTTTCATAAGTTGTGTCACAACATTTCGTTGTACTTGACTGTATGGTGTCTGTGGTAAGCGGAGTATTGCATTCATACAATCACGTGTATTATATAGATGGTCTGCTTCATATCTGCTGAATAGTTCTTCATAGTTATTCTTCACAAAACATACACATTCATATATATAAAGACACGGAAGAGTAAGTATATATTTTTGTTTAAACAATATGCTGCATGTGTCAGTTCGTTTCAGATGGTAAATACTTCTAATACAAGTTTTTTGCAGCCTGAATATTCTGTTTGATTCTACTGAGTTGCCCCAAAAGATAATTCCATATTTTATTCTGGAGTTGACATAGGCGTAATAAGAGGCTAGAGCTGCTGCCTCATTTATGGAGTTACTTATGGTACGTAATGCATACGCAAACGAACTAATTTTTGTAGCAAGGTATTGCACATGATGCTTCCAATTTAACTGTGGATCAATTACGATGCCAAGAAATTTTGTGTGATCCATTGTTGTTAATGTTTGATCGTTATAATTAATGAGTAGCGGTAACTCCTTCTTTAAACTGAATTTTAGTAAGTGAGTTTTATCAATATTTAGTTTTAGGTTATTCCAGGTATACCATTCATTTAAAATGTCAATCGAGGCTGAAACTTCGGTTATTAATTCTTCATTTGTTTTAGCTCTTATTACTAGAGAATTGTCATCTGCAAATAAATTTATTAGATGTTTACTGATGTTTGGTAGATCATTTATATAAAGCAGGAATAAAATTGGTCCCAAAATTGATCCTTGAGGCACTCCCTTCTTGACTAATTCCCATTCTGAACTTAGGTATTCATCAGAATCCATGACTATAACGCACTGTTTTCTATTTTCCAAGTATGATTTTATGATATTGTATGCATTTCCTCGGAAGCCCATTATTTCAATTTTTTCCAGGAGTATCGTATGATCAACACTGTCAAAGGCCTTTGACAGATCCAGGAAGAGTTCGACAACTCTTTCTTTATTGCTAATTGCATCCAATATTTCACATATTCCCAAATATACTGCCCTGACTGTTGATCTTCCTTTTATATAAGCACTTTGCATTTCCGTTATTATGTTATACTTTTCTGTGAAGTCCACTATCCTATTGAGCAAGGCTTTTTCAAATATTTTTGCGATTATAGAGATCAGAGCAATAGGTCTATAGTTTCCAATGTCATTCTTATTACCTTTTTTAAAAACTGGTTTGATAATTGTTTTCTTCAGATCATCCGGGAATATTCCTAAACTAAAACACATATTAATTATGTCTGACAGGGGTTTACATATTTCTTCAGCACAATATTTTAACAATTTTGTTGGAATCTCGTCAACACCCACAGCTGCAGTATCTTTTAGGGAATTAATGATATTGTAAATTTCTAATGGAGTCGTTTCATACAAAACCATGGTGTTACTATTTTTATAAACATAACTCAAATTTTTTCTGCAATCTCCACTAACATCCTCACTCATTTTTACAAAGTAGTTATTTATTTCGTTTAATATTTCCTTTTTACTGTTTTGGCCATCACATTTACGTATATTTTCTAGTTGAAATCGATCGTAGTTGTCTTTTCCTGTGATGTTTTTCACCACGTCCCATGTTGCTTTGGTTTTGTTATTTGAATTTAGGATATAGTTAGAATGTGAGTTCCTTTTGGTTTCTTCTATTTTATTTTTGAAGTTTTTACAGTATTCTTTATATATTTCCTTTGATACTTTCCCCTGTAACATTTCTTCATACAGCTGTCTTTTAATTTTGCTTCGTGTTCTCAAATCTTCGTTTATCCAAATAGCCTTTTCATGTATATTTCTCTTATACATTTTTTTGGGAAATACATCGTCAAGTACCTCTTGAAATATTTTGACATTGACCTGGGGTTGATGGATACTATCTGGTAATCTGGTGGTTTGCTGATGTATTTCTCTAGATGTTCGAGCAGGGATTGTGTGTAGTATTTGTATCCTATGCTGCAGTGTTATTCTTCTGTAATCATCTGTACTCTGTGGCGAGTTGATTTTGGAGAGGGATATTTGTGTAGTTAAGTTTCATTCCACAGGCAGAAGTGTGATTTCCATAAATGCTTAGATGATGATTTTTATTTCCTCCAAATGCAGTATTTCTTCCAGTTCCAGCCATTATTTTTAGAAGTTGATACTTTGATGGTGGCTTGTGCAAGAGCCAGTAGTCTGGTTCTTGTGTTAATTTTGTTTGTTCGCTCCTCAATTTTTTAAATGGTCCCACGCACGTGCTCGTTTACATCAATGGACTCCTATTGGATGGAAGAGGTTGGCGACGCACGCCCAGACTAACCAAAGCAGGTCCCAGGTTCATAGAATAGATTATGATTAAGTTTATTTACGAGTAGATAATAATACAATTAAGTTTAATAGCTTAATTTATAACATTTTAACGAATATATCAATGTTATATATACACAAACATGTAAAAATGTAAAAATTCGTCAATAATTAGCATACTGATAAGTGGTATCGCTGAAATTCTTAAATTATTTTAGTACTGGCTTGTATAAAAGTTTTAACGTATCTGTTAATAGTTTAAAAATAACCGAGAATTACGTAAACGGATATATTTATTAATTAACTATTTTGGATACATATTTCATGGCAGTTATTAAACTAATCGGAAAACACCATAGCAAATGCAAATCTATCTTGTCTAGAACTTTCTTTATTCCTCTTTAACTAGAGTAAAATTGAGCTACGTGTATATTTCTTATTCCCAATAATTAAATGAACCTAAATTAAGGTGTTTTGATATATTCTGAGGCGATAATTCTTTACCAATTGAATTAATACTATCTACTAATTCTGAAGATTGGAAAGTTTGTTTCAAAACCTAACTTAATGAGAATATGATATCGAGCCTTGCCACATATTACCTTTAAATTTCGATTGTGCCATGAGGATGTGGTCACATGGTGTGGATAAGACGGGGTAGCGGACAATGGTTCTTAAACAAGACTAATTAGTAATTAGTCATTTATCAGCAGTCCACTTGTTTGTCTAACTGCTTTATCCCTTATCGAGAATGTAGCAAAAATGTATTGATTTATGTTCAAATATAAATAAATGACCTTATATCCACGATGGGAATATGCCTGCAACTGATAATTACTTCATTTAAAATATTTGTACGATCAAATACCGTTCACATATTTTCAAATAATAATATTGATTTCCTGAAAATTATTCTCTAATTTTACTCATCCATTACTAAAAAATTTCACATTCGATAAAATTATTCATTAGGCACGTATGCACCATCAATAACAATAACAGTTGTAAATCGACATTTGTGGATTTTTTTAGTGTCATTTTATCGTAGCTGCCTCTATTATTGACGATAATTGTGTGATATTAATGAAATTTGTGTAAATATGGTACAAATCTTCAAAATTTCGGAACTCATGAGAACAGAACCAATTGCAATGAAACTTTTTAAAAATAGTTGTTATACCATATTATTTGATATCAGAAACATTCCGACGGGTGGATTAAATTATTTGAACCCCAATTTTGAAAATTTCGAAATTAAAAAAAAAGTTGTTTAATTTAGAGATTTCATATATTAAGTCCGATTTTATGCTATAGAAACAGTCAAAACATCATTTGAAAGCTTAATTAATCAACTTTTAATTTGGTCGTCAGCATTTTTTATGTAAGGATATAATTCCTGAGATATTTAATATTTAAACTTAACATTTTGTCTCAAAAACTTTCGGCCATCATCTTTGTACTTCCAGATGTTCGAAACCACTAATTCTAGAAAAAAAATTCATCCTCAGTTTAGTAGCTTTTTAACTCCTTATCTCCTCAAAATTTGATTCTGTTTCAGCTATGATTTCAAATAATGTAATATAACATACATTTTAAAAAATGTTTCATCAAAATCGGTCCTATTCTTGTGCAGTAAAGACATTCATTGACTCGACTCGACCATCAAGACCATCGATTGAAGAAAGTCACTAATAGCCAATTGATGAGTTTTCCAAAGTGTTCTATTTGTATTACGTGCAAGCTTAAACAATATCTGTTATTTATAAAATACCATCTAACGTCTGTGCAAAGTACGAGATTGTTCTTCTGATTTCTTTTAAGTACAATTGTTTCAAAATAAATATACGTTATTTAAAACTCATTTCAAATATTTTTAATGAGCTTTAGTAGGATTTACTAAAGTGATTAAATACATATTATGTTTTATATATATCTCAAAATGTTTTTCTCGAACGAGGTGTTGTCTGACGTATAAAGTTGTAATATTAGCATATATTTAGTAAATATGACAATTAAGATTTATAAATACTCATTTTAGCGCAAAATCTCTGCAGAACAATAGGATTAGGATTTAGTTATTGTATTGTTAATATTTTCCAGTAAATTATGAACTTTTAATACATAACTCATAATTACAAATGATTAACATTCAGCTGATAAGCGATTCGAATACGTAGTAGAATTTTATGATATTAATTGTAGACTGTTCAAACAACTGAAAAACAAACGCAGACTAAGATATAGTATTATCCTATCAAACACAACTTGTATTTTATAATTGCAAAATAACTTTAAAAAAAAATCATGTTACTCGACCATGTAATACAAAACGACCAAATTTACAACATTATTGAGGCATTGAGGGAGCCCATGATTTTCATGATTTAAAAAAAATTATTGTAAAAATACATCAGTTACGAATTACCAACATTGTCTCGAAATGTTAATCTATATATTATGAGAGTATAACAATGTTTGTTTTTACGTATGTAAAATAGATTATGTGCAATGCCCGTACAGGGTGGACCAAATTAGATATTCGGAAATTTAATTTAGATAAAAACCGCTGCCCAAGGAATCACTACTTCCAGATCCAGATTTTTTATCAAAGTCACTCACAACGAAAAAATTTTGTTTTTGTATGTGGAAATAATTGTTCATGGAACTTTAATAATATAATATTTGAAATTCTCTACCCCAAAAACCCATAAAACGATACCCCACATCGGTAGCGGTGTGGGGGTGGTTATAGGGGGTGGTAGTGGGGGTGGATGAAGTAAAAAAATATTTTGAGGTTTCTGGTTCTTGTACACACACTAAATCACAATTTTTTTTCATTCCCTTTAATAATGGGGTGGGGGTGGTAATGGGGGTGGCTAATGCCAAAATTTTTTTTGAGACCTTATCTTCTCTTGTATATACTAAATACCAATTTTATGGACTCTCACCTGCTTGATTTACCTATTCACCCCAAATTTACCACAATTTACCCCCCAACCCTTCGACGGAACAAGATGAAAATATAATCTAGTTCTACATCTTGTTAAACTACATATGTGTACCAAATTTCAAGTCAATATCTCAAACGGTTCCATAGTAAACGTGCGCACAAAAAAAAGTTACAGACAGACAGACCGACAAACCGACAGACAGAAAATTTTTTTTCGCTCAAACTTAAAATCTCGACGTTTCGTGACATTCTAAGCCAATTTGAACAATAAAAATTTTTAAAAATTTTTTTGTCGTTACTACACTTCCACTGGATGTGGAAGTAAAAAGGCAAAAGCGATGAATGTCCACCTGTTTTTAGGCTAGAACGATGAATGTCAAAAAAAAAATTGTCTACTATTATTCTGATCATCTATTTGTTATTGATGTGTTGACATATTAAGAAGTGTAGAGACTGATTTTTGAAAGAAACATTCAAGCTGAAATGCTCTTTTGCTACTAGACCCATAAGAGGGGCGAAAGTAGAGAAAAAGCAACCTCAATTAATTACTTCCACATCCAGTGGAAGTATACAGTAACGACAAAAATTTTTTTTTTAATTTTTATTGTTCAAATAGGCTTAGAATGTCACGAAACGCCTAGATTTTATCTAGTTCTAGACTTCGTTAAAGTACATATGTGTACCAAATTTCAAGTCAATATCTCAAACGGTTCCATAGTAAACGTGCGCACAAAAAAAAGTTACAGACTGACAGACCGACAAACCGACAGACAGAAAATTTTTTTTCGCTCAAACTTAAAATCTCGACGTTTCGTGACATTCTAAGCCTATTTGAACAATAAAAATTAAAAAAAAAATTTTTGTCGTTACTATACTTCCACTGGATGTGGAAGTAATTAAACAATATCTAAACTTGGTTGACGAGGTACCTTTTAAACCCCCAGAAAATTCCAACATTTTCAAAATTCAAAATGGCGGCTCCAATATGACGGTCAATCTATATACATTATGTAGAAGACAATATCCACATTAAAATGACAACGCTGAAAAAAAAAAAGGTAAGAGATATGAACTGTAGAGAAGAAAGTGAGTGTGTAGAAGTGCGCTTGGTTGACCAGGCACTTGTAGATTCAAGTCATGGCCCTTCTTAACGGTTCCGAGGCTTCTACAATCACTGGCACAGCTATAGTCTTTGCAACTTCTATTTGGAGGTCTTTGTATATGCCCAACTTCTCTATTTCCTTAAGAATCACGTTATTTTGTAAAACGATATCTGGTCGATTTATCTTGAATTTTTTGTCAGTTATAATCGACAACTCCCACATAAATATGACGTCGTTGACGTGTGAATTTGTTCTTGGCCTATCAGATATACGATCTCAGTCCTACGATAGAAGTCATAAGCAGATTCCAGCTCTGTAGTAATCCACGGCCGCCGCCCTTCCTCTTAACGTATAACCTGTGCACATCTGCTTTCGGGTGATGAATTAGTATTAAAACCCGTCTGGGTCCGGGTTGTAAAAAGAATAGACCCAGGGTAATCAGCTACTTCCAGTTATCTGCATATTTCCTTTAGTGGGCAGACGAATATCTCAAACTAAACATCATAAAAGCAAACGTGTTACTTGATCTTGATATTGGTGTTCAAGGCACAATTAATTTCTGGATAACGATATTGATAAGGGCAACGCTAGGCCTAGTATTCTCCGGACTGAGCTATTATCAAATATTAAAAAATCACTATAAAAATAACTACTTCCCTATTTATATATTAGTTTAAAGCTAGTCCAGAGATGCAATATCCAGCGGCCCAATTATCAAACTTATTAATATTATGGTGCCATTGGTAGCTTTAGACCTCAAGTAACCGTCTTGAGTTCCACCTTTATAATTATGTATGTCAAGAACTTCCCTTTAGTACCACCGAAGTATTCAGGTTCACTTTGCAGACGATACAGCAATTTTATACGATACATATTCCTTGAATAATATCAATATGTAGATCTTTCACAAATAAAATATTGTTTTTATTACAACAAACAGCCAAAGATTCCATAGTAGATAGTATGATATACTAACAAAAATACTCATTGTTCGAACAAGTTGCAGTATTTAAATCGTATTTCACCCTATTGGGTGCAGCATACAAAAACTAGAAACCTGCAAAGCAGCTGGACAATATCACGGCCGAAGTTAGTTGGTCTTCACCAATGGGTTCAATGGGGGAGAAATTCTTAACAGAATGTACTAAAAATTATGGGAGACAATCCTCATTACCTCCCACTGTACTGATTTGAGTACACCGTGAATTTTTGCCTCCCAGCGACTTCTATTGAAATATTTCTACAAACTAATGTATTGGGGTAGGACTCTGCAATGTGTAGGAAGCGCGTACTTTCAAGGTTTTTTTACGGATGGGGCATTTTTTTTTTAAATAACAACTTAAGAGATTGAGTAAACAAGTTGTGCTAAATCCTATGCTTTCAAAAATTAGTTGTTATAACGTGAAAGTAAATATATTCCATTCGAGGTGGTAAATGAGGTTTTGAGGTACGTATTTTAGTTGTTTATAATATCGGAACACATCATTTTGCATTATTTCTTTAAAAAAGTTGAGAGAAATGGCAGTGTACCCATTTGAGTACAATGGGAAGATATGTATAAGTTGCTTCGACATGGATTCTGAATTCCAGCCAATCGCTCCAAGAATTTTTACGGTAAACGTTTCAAAACATTGGGAGAAGCAATGGAAGAAGTTTCTTCTGCAAAACACGACCCAGAAACAGTTATTATCCCGCCTGAGGTAGATACGCAAACAGATGAGGAAGAATTTGACGATAACGATATGGGTATTTTCAATTTCCATAGTGATATTCCTGGAGAAGTAGAACTTCACTATTCCTCAGATGACGAAATTCCCTTATCTGAAGGAGCTGCTAAAAATAGGTAACATTTAGAAAACGACTATAATAGCGTTGACGACGTGCCGTTATCGGTACTATCTACGAAGAAAATTAGAAGCTCAAAAAGTAATGGTAAAAATGAGAAGTTTACAAAAAATTATGAACATATTATATGAAGGATAAAACTATGGGCTTTGCGAGAAAGACTAAGGAAAATGGTAGAAGATGTGAAGAATGATAATCCAGTTCAATCTTTTGAAAGATTGTTTGACGATAAGGTTATAAAATTGAACGATAAGCAAGCAAACCTTTATGGATAACAAAAATAACTATGGTTTCGCGGTGGGGGGAGGCGGAAATTAAAATATTTTTAGGAATTCTATTGATTTCTGGATACCCCGATATTCCGTATACCTAATTACCTCGTCATCCCATGTATTGATGCGTTGACAAAGATGTTTCGGTACCTTTCGTAGCTCCCAGTGTGTCTCGAAATAAATTCCAAGAAATCAAGAGGTACATACACTTTGCTGACAATACTAAACTTGCTAAGTCTGATAAAATGTATAAGCTACGCCCACTGATGAACTTGCCAAGTACAAATTTTCGTCAATGGGGAATTCTTCATCCAAATCTTTCAATAAATGAAGCTATGGTCAAATACTTTGGGCACCACTTCGGCAAACAATTTATAAAGGGGAAACCTGTAAGATTTGGTTTCAAGGATTGGATGCTTGGTAGTTCAACTGGGTACTGTTACATTTTTTCATTTTCCGAAAAAAATCGAAAGACAACTAAGGTGCCGTCAATGTCACCTACGAGCAAGATGGAGTTGTCTACAGTGTGACGTCACTTTATGTATTGAGCGTGATTGTTTCATAGCATTTCATTCAAAGAAATAAATAATATTAATATGTAATGCATTTCTAAAACAAACAAAAATATGGCTTTTAAAATTTCGCATTATCTAATATATATAAATCACGTGTCACAGTGTTTGTTATCGAACTCCTCCGAAACGGCTTGACCGATTTTTATGAAATTTTTGGTGTATATTTGGTAGGTCTGAGAATAGGTCGTAGGCTATTTTTTATACCCCTAGGTGATAAGGGTGGCCCTATCCAGAAATTTTATTTTTATTTTTTGGACAAAAATTTATAATTTATATGCCGGGTCAGCTAGGTTTCTTATACATTCTCCCATTGTACCCATTTGAGTACACCATTTTTTTTTCAAAAACTTGCAAAAAAAATTATTTGTAATAATTTTTCTAGTAAAAGTGTTATGCACGCTAAACTAAAGCAAAAAACTCATTAGAAAAAAGAAAAAATATTCGTGGGATCTAATGGGTTTTAAAATTTAGAGTGAACACGTGCTGTGCTGTATGCTGATGGGCTAGCAGGGTGGAATAGCTGTAGGCAAAACTAAAATTTCCAACTTGAGATTTGCAGGATACTACCTTAGTTACAGCAAGAAAGGATGAACTCGTACACCTGCTAGACAACAGTCAAGTCATTAACCATATCATTAATCCATTAAAAATGCACCGCCGCAAGCGAACAAACTTTTTTTTATGGAAACGGGTGGGAGAAAATCACAAACATTTTTTTTTTTTCACTCGGCAATGATAATTGATGAGCGGGGAGGAGAAAATCACAAAAAATGTTTTTCACTCAGCAATGAAAATTTATGAGCAGGGGGGATAAAATCACCAAAAATTTTTTTCACTCAGCAATGAAAACTCATGAACGAGGGGGAGAAAACCACCAAAAATTATAGCACTCACAAATGAACAATCAACAATGAACAATGTTCAAAAAGGTCTTTTTTTGCCCATCCGTGGTAAAGTGTGGAAGCCATCTTTTTTTACTAATTTTGGGGTACTGAAATCGAATCCGTCACCCGTTTTGGTGAAAAATCTCGGGAACACATAAGAAACAACCCTTATTTGGGTGCCATAAAGTAAAGACTCTCATTTCCCAACCAAAAGTCATTTAAATAATTAAAGAACTTTTTAATATAAAAAACAAGTAATATTTTCTGGATAGTGATATGCACACCGTGCACCCCAACTCAAAAGTGCGAGAAATATTCAGTGGTGAGGAATATTCGTCTGAATTGAATCACCTTATTATGTTAAAAAAACATCAAACTGGGTGATTAGGGATTTTTTTTGCAATTAAAACCAATAAAAACTCTAAAAAGATAAAATCCACCACCTTAATTGGTGGGGATGGGTTTAAGAGAATTCAGAAGTAATCATATTATAACCTGATAAATAGCCATTTAGCGAGGAGTTTTTTTTTTTAAATGAATAAATAACCGTATATTAGATATTGTAATTTACACCGTTCTTATAGGTGGTGAAGAATGAGGGAAACGAGGGGGGGGTGAATTTAGAACTTTTGCTTCTTTTTCTATTTACCCAACGAAACTGAGTATTTTGAAAAAATTTCCTGCGCTCATTTCCTCAGATCACATATTGGAAAAAGTACAGTGTTAAACCCATGTCTCACTATAATTATCTCTAGGCGCTACGGGAAAAGAAGCGATGACCACAGTAGTTATCGGGGTTAAAAGGTCCGTCTGTCTGATATAAACAGCGTAAAACAAACATCCTGTAAAGCAGATGTGCGAATTTAAAACGACTATTAATTAGTGTACCTAATAACTGTGGTAACAAATTAATTGTCACATACACTAAATATTAGATAATTAATTCGAATTTAACAACCTATTTAAACATGTTTACTATACGCGTATCCTGTCGGTAATTTATATATAAATAACAGGAGACTTTTTCACAGAGACAATTTGGAAATCGAATCACATTTTGATCTGATCTAGGCTTCAACAGGTGTATTTGATTAGCATTTTGCTCAAATACGAAAAAATTCACTTTTACGTGGTGTCACTGAGATTAAATACACAATGTCTTTTTTGTATTTACTGCAACTTTCTTTCGTTTCGTAATAATATTATTAAAAATATCCTAATAATATTTTAAAGTAAGACTGCTATATCATGTAATCTACGTAGTGTTGTGGAATCCGAGTGGCGCGCTGTATATTACAGTTTCAATATTGTATATCTTCTTATTCTTGTGTGCTTAATCAAAAATCTAATATTTTTCTCTTAAATTGTAATAAAACGGATTTGATATAGAACATGACTATTTACATGCCTCTGTTGATCATCCTGTATGGCAGATATGACATAATTTTAATATTTTCAATGGCACAATTTCAAAATTTGATCATGCTATTTTATATATATATATATATATATATATATACAGTGTGATCCATTTGTAAAATCTTTATTTATTGGGTGATTTTAACCGGATTATTTTTTAAATGTAGATCTCATCTTATGAACTATGTATTTGTGGAGCAAAGTACGCCATATTTCTATAAAATCCAAGGTCTACTATGTCAGTTTTTTGGGAGAAAATTTTTAAGATTTCATATTAGCGATTTAAATTTCTATGCACTGGATTAAAAATGGGCCTGTACTAAATTTTATAAAAAAAATTAAGTAGGAAGGATTTCGTAGCCAAATTAAAAATGCACAATACTTATCATTTTCATAAATTTATCTGCCAAGTTATTCATGAAAAAACATTGAAATGAAATTAAACTAATAGTAACATGGTATAAATATTCTTATGCTTAGTGTTGACAAATTAAAAAACGCAATAAAAGCTTTAAACAACAACGAAACGAGAAAAAATAGAGAATTTCGAAAATTATCCAGAATTAGATTTTCGTCACTTCTACTAATCCACCATTTATTTCAATATACTTGCCAATTATTTTACGTACGTTCGTAGTTACCTTTCGTATTTGTTCTGGAGTAACTGTGTGCGCAGGCTTGTATAACCCTAGCCCGTAGTTCTTATGCAGTCTGTGGCCTTAATTTGTATACTTTTTGTTTTAATAAACCCCAAAGAAAAAATCGAGTGGCGTCAATTCTGGGGATCTCGGCGGCCACTCAATCAAAGGACTGTTTCGCCCAATCCAACCATTTTCGAAATGGTCATTTAACCATTCTCTTACTATAACAGCGTTATGAATAGGACTACCATCTAACTTAAACTTTACATTACGGAGATTCTGTAATGGTAAATTATCTAATGCGTTTCCAAGAAAACTTAAAAACCCAGTATTATATTAGTATTCCGCACCAAACGTTAATTTTTTGCGAATACTGTCTCCTTGCATTTATAACGCATTCCGGATTCTCAGCTGACCAGTAACAGCAATTTTGACTTGAAACCATCCCATTTGTCGTAAATGTGGCTTCATCGCTGAATAAAATTTCATTGAAAAAATTATGATTATTTAGATATTCCTTGTAGTCAATAGTAAAACTCTAATCGTCTTTCCTTATCTCCCAGTTCCAATGTATGCAAAATTTTTGACTTAAATGCCTTTATTTTGTTTTTCCAGGCATCTCCCCTAATTCCTCTGGGAATATTAAGCTAAGCTTCTAAGCTAGCCGTTCTAATAGTAGTCTGGGGATTGTTGTTAAAATATTCTAAAATTTCGTCATTATTTCTCAAAATTCCACGACGTCCATTATGCCTGGCTCTAAGCAAATTTTTTGAAACAGACCATGTCTTATTGAAATTTTTATTATCGTCTTGTACAGTACTCCGACTTACCTGTCTATCTGGGTGTCTATTACTGAATTCTCTCGCAGCTTCTCTTGTCGAACGCACATTATCGCCAACAAGACGTACAATTTCTATTTTGTCTCTTAAATTTAAGTTTTCCATGATTATTATTACAGTAGACAAACTGTTATAACTTTCCCACAACTTGATCTGTTACTTTTGAAAATTAACCGTTTCAATATTTTTTCAACTTGATTTGAAATAAATGTATGAAAAAAGCAGTCCCATCAAAATGCCATTTAAAAATGTGCATTTTTAATTTGGCTACAAAATCGTTCCTACTTAAAATTTTTTGATAAAATTTAGTACAGGCCCATTTTGAGGCCCGTTTTCGAATCCAGTGCCGTGCATAGATTTAAAATAAAATCGCTAATATGAAATCTTAAAAATTTACTTCCAAAAACTGACATAGTAGGCCTTGGATTTTGTAGACATATGGCGTTCTTAGCTCCAGTTCATCAAGATCTACATTTAAAAAAAATCCGGTTAAAATCGCCCAATAAATGAAGATTTTACAGGGTGACTCGCAAACAAATGGGTCACACTGTATATATTCCAAATTTCAACTCAATATCTTAAGTCAAAATTATCTCGCGTTTGCTAGATACACACGTACATATAGACATAGAAATTTTGTATTCTACATTTAAGTTCATTGTGTTATGAAACGAAATTCTATGATGATTATTAATAAATTTTGTTCGGTTATAATTTATTAAATCAGGTAGTTATAAAAAGGATTATTTCGGACTCTAAAACCAAACACTATAGAACCACTTGAATTATTAGCCTTCAGCGGAATCTAATATATAATTTAGGTCATTATATACGTTATACTCGTTACTGATATATGTATAATAGAGTTCAAAATTTCTTAATACAAATCATGAGGTGACGCGAGAATAGTTACGAAATAAATGAACCTAATCTAGCTTGTCAAAATTTAAGATCCTTTTCTTGTATAAAGAATTGCTCAATAAAAAGACAATCACGATACACCAAAGAATTCCTTTTAAATTCAGTAGGTCTTTTTGTACGATGATTTAATAAAAATGTTTTACTTTATTTCAATAGGTACTCAGATATATAAATGACATCAAGATATGTTAATAAAACCTTACATTATACGCAATCATTTGCTCATTAACTTTTTAAAGAAGTACAAAGACGTATAATAATTCTATTGTTTGAGATAATGCAAGAAAATATTTATCTTCTTCTTATTCACAAATCACAATGCCCTGACAGACTTTTGTAGCCCACTCAATGTTCTAGTTGGCCTCCATTTGGTGTATAGCAAGTTCAACAGCATCGCACCATCTGCTGCGGTTGTAAGTCTTTCTCCGAATGCCATCATTGGGGGGCGGGGGGGGCGTATTTTTGAAGATTACGATACTTCGTATATGGAGAAGTAAAAATGTTAAAAATGGTGACATAATCTACCTACAGTACTCAGAAATATCCTCACGTGGGAAGAGCATACAAAAAGGAACCATTTTAGCAGAAATATGATTCAATATTGCTGTTAGTTTTATTAAAAAATTATGAATAAACAATGATAATAAATCATGAGTAAGTTCAATATCCAAGACCGGATGCTTAATGTTTATTACATTCATCGAGCATCACTTGTTATTGCAATTAATTTCAATACTCTGCTAGTAATACAAGACGCAATGACAAGAAATTGTAACATAATTTTCTAATATTTGCGTTGAAAAACAAATTCGTCATTCCGTATTTGATTATGAAAAAATCATGTTACATTATTTACTTGTAATATTGGACAATATTTTCTTCATACGAGAAATACCGTGGTAATAAAATATGTTAATATAATTATTTTTAGTTCAAGAGAAATAATAAAAATGTGTTCTCAAAATCAAGTGGGTATAGTTTTATTTGTGGTTGAGCACCCGCATTTTGTTTTGTAACTAAGATAGTGATTTGTTAGTCTCTCTTGTAATAAAAATAACTTTTAGTGCCTCTACCTCCATCATGTAAAAATGGTTATAGTTCGAGAGATGACCGTATGAAACCTTACTCTATCATCTCATTAATTCATGACAAAGAACCCCGCACGTTTCTTATGTAAAATAATGCCCGGCGAATTTGGTTAAAACTGAAATATGCTATTTATGAAATCATCCTGAATAAAAGTCTCCATGGGAGCTAGGCCGAAAAATTAATAGTTTTTAAGTTATGGAGCTTTGAAGTTGTCTATCCGTTGTATATCAAATTCGGAACGAATTATGATGTGGCTGAAGAACAGCTTGAGTTTGGCACGAATTTACAAAATTAGAAACCCAACAAACTAATTAGCCTCCTCCCTAGATATGGACCACAATAAGAACCGGAAGTACGAACTGGAAGTTGCATGATTAAGTCCATTTTTTATTGTGAAAACTTTTTCAACCTCAGTATAGACCTGCGTATTAAGTACGTATGAAGGGTACATATATGGATTTCAGGCCCCCTCACTAGATATGGACCACAATAACACAGGACTGAAGTCTGAACCGGAAGTAGCATAATTAAGTCCATTTTGAAGTCTGTAAAAGTTATGTAAATAATATAATTGTATGAACTTATTTGGTATCAAAATGAAGCTTGCATCATCACGAATCAGATTTCACCATAAAATAGGCTATCAAAATATCCAATGGAAAACTTCCTGGAAACTTTCGGAGTTTTCAAAACGAAAAGTTTCCAGGAAGTGTTCCTTCTAACTTTCCATTGGGTATATTGATGCACACTATACCGTTGGTTTGTCTAAGAATATCCTGACCGGGGGCCTTTAATTCAGTCAATTATGGAGTATAAGAGTTTTTTTGCTAGGGAGAAGATGCTTGTGAAAATCTGTGTGCCACATATATGCGCCAATCTTTGCTCTGACAGACCAGCATATTCGTTTAAAAGACAATTTAAGCTTTAAAATAAAAAATATAACAATGATGTTAAATGACGAAAATGCGTCCTTATGGGGTGGTCTGCCGAGCACTTGCACCAAGGTGAGGCAAGGCAAACCGAGGTAATTTGAACAATTAATATTTCTCTATAATCCTAATAATTTTAACCGGGTGTTTTATAACGTAGGAAACATATCTTCCTATGATCCGTAAGTAGCTTAACTAATTTGATTTAAGTTATTAGTGAGAAATGTAGCGGTTAATGTACAATGTCAGAAAAAATTACGACAGGATAGCGAAATATATTCATATAGTCCTAAAATCTTATACTTTTTACTTTCCCATATACGATTTTGGGTTTTTGATGGATTTACACGTTTTCAGGTCCTCTGAACACAAGAAGACCAATTTTAAAAAGTCTGTCTGTCATCTATTTGTTCTACAATTTTTGACTGTAGTATTTTGTTAATATCTTTATCTCTACTAAGTATTTGGCAATATGTCTGTAATGATATTTCTCGACTTATTGCATCATTACTATTATTTTTACTTCCACATCCAGTGGAAGTATAGTAACGACAAAAAAAATTTTAAAAATTTTTATTGTTCAAATAGGCTTAGAATGTCACGAAACGTCGAGATTTTAAGTTTGAGCGAAAAAAAATCTTCTGTCTGTCGGTCTGTCTGTCTGTAACTTTTTTTGTGCGCACGTTTACTCTGGAACCGTTTGATATATTGACTTGAAATTTAGTACACATATGTACTTTAACGAGATCTAGAACTAGATTATATTTTCATTTTGTTCCGTCGAAGGGTTGGGGGGTAAATTGGGGTAAATTTGGGGAAAATAGGTAAATCAAGCAGGTAAGAGTCCATAAAATTGGTATTTAGTATATACAAGAGAAGCTAAGGTCTCAAAAAAAATTTTGGCATTAGCCACCCCCCTTACCACCTCCACCCCATTATTAAAGGGGATGAAAAAAAATTGTGATTTAGTGTGCGTACAAGAACCAGAAACCTCAAAATGTTTTTTGACTTCATCCACCCCCACTACCACCCCTTATCACCACCCCCACCCCGCTACCGATGTGGGGTATCGTTTTATGGGTTTTTGGGGTAGAGGATTTCAAATATTATATTATTAAAGTTCCATAAACAATTATTTCCACATACCAAAATTTTTTCGTTGTGAGTGACTTGGAAAAGAATCTGGATGTGGAAGTAGTGATTCCTTGGGCAGCGGTTTTTTAAAGTATTTCTATATGTAGTTTTCTTATTGGGAATTAGTCTCAGTAGGTGTGTGGGATTAATTTTATCAGAGTGGAATAAACTGCATATAATAAAAGTTAAATGAACTTCCTAATTGTATCATGTTTCAACTATAGTTTATTTTTAGAATATCTACTTAATTCTTTGTTTACATGTACGCAAAAAGTAACACTTCGCATAAATTCAGGGAATTCGGAAAGTCTGTAAATCTAAATTTATGCAATAACTTATCGATTATGATATATCTATAAGTAATTATCTAATATACTGTAATGATGAGATTGATGAGATAAACCATCTAAATATTAAAATGATACCTAGATGATATGAATCACATACTGTTACCTTGCCTTGGATTGTCTGTCATGAGTATTATTGTACATCGACAAAATATTAGGGTCAGGTCTAGTTCCAAATTTAAATTAATAAAAGGAATTTTCCAAAATTCTTCATATAACCAATATTTTATTGCACCCGAAGAATTATTTATTTTCTTTGTCCATGTCTAACGTACTGGAAACTAAATTTTCGTTATCTGGAAGATCAGAGTACTGAAAAATTGCGCACCAAATTCTATTAACCATAAAAATAAAAAATAGTCGTAATAAAAGTACAAAATAATGGGTAAATTTCCACCAAAACTGTCAACACAAAATTTCCATGTAAAATTTTCTAAAATAGATTTACAATGTTTAATAATAATTCACGTCATTCCGTAAACACACAATTTTTTGCCAACAAATTATTAGCTAACTTCATTTATGTTTGAAATGAAATGTATTCCCAGAACTTACCATATTAACATATATGAATTGATTAAATAAACAATTAGTATTTGTCGCTGATATAACAGCTAAGTTTGGTAGGTAAATCTACTTTAGGAGTCAGAAGAGAGATATGTTAATTCGGTATTAGTATTTATCTCTAAATTGTATTTTTATTTCACCACTTGTAGGTACCGTTTTATCAAATGAAATAAAATGATTTTCGTTTTTATTTAAAATATTATAAGTACCTATATCTTAAGAGAATACCTTGCCCGCACGCATTTTTGTTTTAAAACTACTGATATATAGTCATTCTATCTATATCAATAATTATTAGTTATGCGTAATATACAATATGCAAGTGCAAGTGCATTTAATTTCACTTGCTTTTGTAATGACCTTACCAAATTGTCTTTAAACGCAAATTATTAGCATAAAACAACTTTCCCGCAGTGATTTTTTAATGCTAATTTTTTGGATTCTTCTTGGGCTGTCGGAAAAACAAACTTCAAATGAATGGCTTCCTCAATACTACCCAATATCCAATTCTTATCTAAAACACATAATGATGTAACCATGTATGACTAGTTTGGGAAACAACTTTTAAGAAAAGGTGTGTGACCTAATCTTATTCGCCGACGCAAAACTTCCGCCAATATACGAACCAAAATCCCACACTTAACAAAATAACAACTCATATAAGTCATATAAATAGCCTTTTACTTACATTGTTTAGAATATCCTCATAGAAAATAAAAGAAATCGCACTTCAAAGTCACTTAAAATACAAGCAGAAAGTTCAAAACCAACGATACATACTTGCGTACGAGATTTTTCGGGCGAAACGCGACAGTGGTACGCACCGAACACTCAAACAGCTTAAACAGTACTGAGTCTATTCATATTCTGTGCTTAGAGGATAGTAGGTAGGTAATACACTACTAAGTCAAGTTGAATGTGAACCATGGGATGGTGGCAATGCAATGCAATGGTTTGGTTAGAAGTCTTGCAGATTAGTTCGACTGATATCTTCTTAATATTCTTATAAACGCATCAATTAGTACTACCCTGAAAAAAATTGGGCCGTGGTCGCCATAAAATGAGTAAAAAAATATATACTAAGTAAAATTTTTTGTCTGATGCCTTAAACGAGGGAAAATACAGAAAACCATTAAACACCATCGTAATGTAATTAACAAGTTCTACATTTAAATGCAATTACACGTGTTTTCAACCAAAAAATTGTTGATATTATAATTTTAACAAATTGTTAAATAACAAGCATCAAAGTCACGGTAACAGAGGTCGGAACTTCGGCTGAGTAGTTGTTACGGAATTAACACTAAATCTGTAATTTTACAGTAACAATTATTTCTATTTAAAATTTAACGGTAGAAGTCGTGTATTATTCACTGATTATAGTTACTGAATAGTTTTTAAATTTCAAAGTAGCCTTTAAGGTAATTACATCAGTATAGTTACTAAGGAGGAAGACCTTAAAGTTTTTGGAATTTTAAAGTAGCAATAGGTGGTACCAACGATGATTCTATATTCAGGGTCGGAATTTTTTGTGCTTGCTATGTGCTGTGAGTAGACGTTGTTTGGTGAGCTCCAAGAAAAACTAACATTTCTGTGGTATATACAGTCTGAAAAAGTTGATAATATAGTGTGATTGTATTCAAGTAGTTGCAGTGACTTACATCAAAATCTAAAAGTGGAAATTACAGTTTAACTGCAGTTTGCTGTGATTTTTTGCTTCATTGAACATATATAGCTGTACCAGTTTGACTAAGTCGTAACCATGTCTAAAATTACTAGAGAGCTAAAAAGTGATATTCTGCAAATTGTTAATGAGTGTATTTCGGAAGAATTAACAAATAAAATCTGTAACAAAGTTCTTAAGCAAATTGATAAAAGAATGGAAGCTTGGGAGGGCAAATTTGCCAAAATGGATAAAATATCTTCAAATCTTGCTAAATTAGATAAGCTTGATGATCTGGCAAAAAATGTTGCTGATTTAAGTACTTCCCTGAAGAGTCTTAACGATCGCATAGATTCTAATAAAAAACGCATATCTACCTTATATAAAACATGTGAACAAATCCAGCAGAATTGCAAAAGTAACATTCTTAGATTCTGCGGATTGAATGAATTAGAAAATGAAAACCCTGTTGAATTAATAGTGACATTTATTTGCACACAATTAAAAATTCCATGTAAGGTGCAAGACATCGACTATGCATATAGAATAGGAAAGATTGGAGAGGAAGGTAAAAGCAGAACGATTTTAGTTAAGTTTGTTAACCATTGGAAACGTTCCCAAATATTTAATGCCAAGAAATCGCTCAAGGGACTTGGCGCTCTTTTTGAAGACCTCACTAAGGATCGATATGAAGCCTTGGTAGCAGCCAAGAAAAAGTATGGTAAACATCAGGCCTGGTCGGCAAGTGGAAAAATATTTGCATTCTCACATGGTAAAAAAATTCTTCTTAATAATGATTATTTTAATGATGAAAGTGAATGACTTTATCAACATGGTAGTAATATGTCTGTTTATGCGAACTGCTATTTAGCTTATCACTTACCAGTTTTTGTATTCATTAAATACTAGATACGTTTTTGTTGTATTTCTCTTTATTTTTTGCTTCTAATCTAGCATTTACTTTCTTATTCTTATGAATGGATTTTAGTTAACATTAAATATTAAGTAGTAAAAATAACTAATGATAATAAAATAACTCTCACATTAATCGACTTCTTTCTCTCTTAATTTTTTTTTTCTTTCTCGGATCATTTTATTTAGTTTGAATTTTAAGCACCTTACCTTTGCTTTTTTCTATAACATGTGCAGTTTTTATAATGAAAGCAATTTCGTTTTATCATTGTAGTCATTTTTATGAATACTTGAATTATCTCTTTGATGTAAAGTAAAATATTATTTGGATATATCTTTCTATGTAAATAATATCTGTTTAATATATATCTTCTTGTATTTAGTTGGAGCTCTCCTAGCTTGCTATCTATGAACAGCTCACTGCTAAGTTTTTGTAATTTTAACATTCGCTCTATTTGCACAGGCTTTGATTTGTTTTCCGATTTGGTATCTAAGGAAAATTATACAATAATCGGGTTAACTGAAACCTGGTTGAATGACTCTATACCCGACGAAGTACTACAAATTGAGAATTACAAGTTAATCAGAAGCGATCGTCAAACAAGGGGAGGTGGTGTAGCTTTCTACATAAAAAACTGTATTAAATTTAAAATCTTAGAAGTTCCTAATAATAGTCCAGTCGAACAGCTCTGGATTAGTTTCAAAATTGAAGGTAAGAAGTTGTGTCTCGGCACGCTGTATAGGCCACCTAACGCAAATTTGTTGGAATGTATTGATAATCTTGAAAGTACTGTAGACATCTTTTTACCTGAATATGATTATGTTTTATTTGGGGGTGATTTGAATGTTGATTTGTTAAATAAAAATACTCCTAGCTATTTTCAATTTACCAGTTTTTTAAACAAATATGGCTTATGCCAACTGATCTCTGAACCGACTCGAATCACTGACACCTCGAGAACTCTAATAGATGTTATAGTCTCAAATAACAAAAATATTATAGCTGGCAGCGAGGTAGTCAGAAGTGATGACATATCGGACCATTGCTTAGTTGCCTGTAATTTAAATGTTAAAAATCCCAAACAGCCCGCAATTTTGCATACCTATCGCGACTTTTCTTGTCTTGATTATGATTTATTTAAAAATGACCTTCGTTTAATCGATTTTGATCATATGTATCAGCTAGAAAATATCGATGATGTAATAAGCTTTTGGAATACTAATATCACTGAGGTTTTTAACATTCACGCGCCATTCAAAACAGTTAGAATAACTAAACCACCAGCTCCCTGGCTCACAGAAAATATAAAAGTTATGATGAAATTAAGAGACAAAGCAAAATTGAAACACAAGAAATCAAAGAGCAATGCGGATTGGCAATATTACAAAGAGTTGAGGAATTTTGTCAATATGGCCGTTAAGTCTGAACAAAGAGCATACTTGCAGAGTCAATTTAAGAAAGACCCAAAAAGTTTTTGGAAAGTTTTAAAATATTTAAATATACATTCTAGCAGCCATGACTCTGGTAGAGGTTTAGCTGATTCTAATGAGTTTAATGATTATTTCGTAAACAAGATCCCTCAAGGTAATATAGATGAAACATTTATTGCCAACACGTTTGACAAGAAAAAATTCCCTGGCGTTGACAGAGAATTTAATCTCCAGCCTATTTCGGTAAAGAAAATGGAAGAAATATTTAAAAGTATTAAGTCTAATGCTAGGGGCTCTGATGACATCAACTTAAAAATGTTATCGTTAGTTATACCTTATTTAAGTGAACACTTAACATTTATAATTAATAAATGTTTATCAACTGGAACATTTCCCAATAGCTGGAAAGAAGCTTATGTTATTCCTGTGCCTAAGACTAGCAATCCTTCAAGTACTTCCGATTTTCGTCCTATTAGTATCCTTCCCACCATCTCTAAAATACTAGAAAAAATTGTATATGAACAACTGGCTGCCTATCTAGATAATAATAATGTATTACCAGTCACCCAGTCAGGATTCCGTAGAGGACACAGTACAACCACTGCACTACTACATGTTACCGATGAATTATACAGAGCTGCTGATAATCAGAAAAATTCCTGTCTAGTTCTATTAGATTACAGTAAAGCCTTCGATACCTTAGACCATTCAGTTTTATGTACTAAGTTGAAATACTTTGGCCTCGGTGAAGTGGTTGTACAATTTTTTTCTAACTACCTGGGTAACAGAAGTCAAAGAGTGGTTATAGACGGTGTGCGGTCTGATAAAATTGATGTCAAAAAGGGCGTTCCTCAGGGAAGTGTATTAGGTCCACTACTTTTCTCGATTTACTCCGCTGATTTTTCTAAATTTTTGAAGCACTGTAGCTCACATCAATACGCTGATGATTTTCAGATATTTTTTGACTTTTCGTTAAATGACGCTGCTATTGCTTCAAATAAAATTAACGAGGACTTAGCCACCATTTGTCATATATCAAAAGCCCATGGTCTGATTCTAAATGAATCTAAAACACAACTCTTAGTATTTGGTAGGCACAGAGACACACTTCTGAATAACCCAAATTTTATCATTAATTTAAATGGAGTCACTATAACACCGTCTAACCATTGTAAGAACTTGGGAATATATCTTGATGATAATCTAAGATTTCAAAGTCATGTGAGCCACATCATCCGAAAATCCTACAGTAGACTTAAAGTATTATATATGCACAGAGATAAACTTACAACCGACGTTAAATTGAAGCTATGTGATTCATTAATTCTTGGTTACCTCTCGTATTGCGATGTAGTGTACTGGCCAGCGCTGTTAAGTAAAGATAAAGTAAGTCTTCAAAGACTACAAAACAGCTGCCTTAGATATAGTTATAATCTGAGAAAATATGATCATATTTCTGATAAACTTAATGATTTAAAATGGCTAAACCTGGATGAGCGGTTCCGAGTTCACATGGCTTGTCTTGTTCACAAGGTAGACATGTCGAAAACTCCCAAATATCTACATGATAAATTAATAAAAACAAGTGCCATACATGACCGCCCAACTAGAAACAACTTTTTATATACTGTTCCTCGACACAATACCTCTCTTTTTGAGAGATCCTTTAGCTACAATGCTGCAAAAATATTTAATCGGCTACCTCCGACCCTCAAAGCTCTAACTAGTTTAGAATCATTTCGAAAGCAAGTCAAAGCCTGCAACTTAGATACTAGAAATAATTAATATTTTATATACAGTTATTTTTTTCCTATATTTTTCTTAGTTCTATTTTCTTATTGTTATTTTTACACATGTAATTATAATAGCTTAACATTATGTGCAGCTCGAAGTGGTTAAGTGGAAGAGCAGCTATGTTGAACTTCGCCACTTCTTTTAAGCCCAATTAATTGTAATTTTTTCTAAATCGAAATAAAGACACTATTATTATTATTATTATTATTATTATATAAAGCGGGTTCGGCAAATCGGTCACCATTCGGCACTTTCGGCATTTGGCAATTATGTACATAAAATCATAAAAAAACTCAAAATAATGAAAACTCAATACCATAAACAATTATTACTTTTCCAGCAACCCCCGTTTTGTATTTGTTAAATCAACTGGCCAAATCTGGACAGGACACTTGACAGTTTGACTAATCAAGTCTTCAATCAGATTTACATTTTTTTTGTGTCCCAAAAATTAAATGACCATCTAGTCGGGTCAATATAGAAAAGTTAAAAACCGCTGCCCAAGGAATCACTACTTCCACATCCAGATTTTCTATCCAAGTCACTCACAACGAAACATTTTGTATGTGGAAATAATTGTTTACGGAACTTTAATAATATCATATTTGAAATCCTCTACCCCAAAAACCCATAAAACGATACCCCACATCGGCAGTGGGGTGGGGGTGGTGATAGGGGGTGGTAGTGGGGTTGGATAAAATAAAAAAATATTTTGAGGTTTCTGGTTCTTGTACACACACAAAATCACAATTTTTTTTCATCCCCTTTAATAATGGGATGGGGGTGGTAATGGTTGTGGCTAATGCTAAAATTTTTTTTGAGACCTTAGCTTCTCTGGTATATACTAAATACCAATTTTATGAACTCTTACCTGCTTGATTTACCTATTTACCCCAAATTTACCCCAATTTACCCCCCAACCCTTCGACGGAACAAGATGAAAATATAATCTAGTTCTAGATCTCGTTAAAGTACATATGTGTACCGAATTTCAAGTCAATATCTCAAACGGTTCCAAAGTAAACGTGCGCACAAAAAAATGGTTACAGACCGACAGACATACAGACAGAAAAATTTTTTTTCGCTCAAACTTAAAATCTCGACATTTCATGACATTCTAGTATATCTGAACAATAAAAATTTTAAAAAAATTTTTTGTCTTTACTATACTTCTACTGGATGTGGAAGTAAAATTGAGATGTATTCTGGCAAAGGACCAATCGGAATAATTTTTTTTGCAAATTGTTTATTGAGGTCTAAAGAACATTGGTAAAAAGAAAAAACCGGCCGCTTTTGACTTTTCTATTAATAAACTAGCAATTTCAAGCACTAAACAAATTCAGTAAATTAGAAAATTCAAGATTGGCGGCTATAGAGTATAAAAGCGCGATATATTATTTAATATATTTTTAAGGCAATTATTACTGTTTTAATTTAATATGTAATTTTTAAAATTGAAAATAATGGTCTTAAAATAGTAAACATTTAGTACCTATACAATTTAAACTTTGTTTACGTGCATTTTACGTGGAAATTACAGAAGTAAAAAGTGTTTTAAAGGAAATAATTGTTAAAAAACTAAGTACAATTTTTTTTCATTATTTATTTCTGCACAATTATAAAATTGTTTACTTAAAAAATATATAAAAATATAAATTTAATTAAACACCATCCATTAAAATAATTTTTTTCAATATCATCTGAGTTGTTTATAAATGAAAATATTGCTCCTCTTGTTCTTCATCTTCATTTCTTTCTTCTTCTTGAACATCGTCGATTTCATTATCGTAAAATAATATATTCAACATATTATTGAGATAAATCCCATTAAAAAGATAAATCCTATTGAAAAATTTGCCTACTAAAAAACCGCTGCCCAAGGAATCACTACTTCCGCATCCGGATTTTCTATCCAAGTCACACAACGAAAAAATTTTGTATCTGGGAATAATTGTTTATGGAACTTTAATAATATAATATTTGAAATCCTCTACCCCAAAAACCCATAAAACGATACCCCACATCGGTAGTGGGGTGGGTGTGGTGACAGAGGGTGGGAAGGGGGGGGGGTGGATAAAGTAAAAAAATATTTTGAGGTTTCTGGTTCTTATACACACACTAAATCACATTTTTTTTCATCCCCTTTAATAATGAGGTGGGGGTGGTAATGGGGGTGGCTAATGCCAAAATTTTTTTTGAGACCTTAGCTTCTCTTGTCTATACTAAATATCAATTTTATGAACTCTTACCTGCTTGATTTACCTGTTTACTCCAAATTTACCCCAATTTACCCCCCAACCCTTCGACGGAACAAGATGAAAATATAATCTAGTCCTAGATGTCGTTAAAGTACATATGTGTACCAAATTTCAAGTCAATATCTCAAACGGTTCCAGAGTAAACGTGCGCACAAAAAAAAGTTACAGACAGACAGACAGACCGACAGACAGAAAATTTTTTTTTTTGCTCAAACTTGAAATCTAGACGTTTCATGACATTCTAAGCCTATTTGAACAATAAAAATTTTTAAAATTTTTTTTTCGTTACTATACTTCCACTGAATGTGGAAGTAATTAAGTACTAATACTAAGGAAGGTGTCTTTACCGTATGTAGATCCCGGGATCAAGAAAGCGCGCTGTATTTAAAATTTGTATGTCCTTTGAACTAATTAACAGTAAAATTAATTCAGTAACGGATAATTAAATTACATCTAGGTATTTAAAATATTTTTACTAAAAAAATTTTGAGTGATTTACCAGAACATTTAAAAAAATGGTTACTTTATTTAAATAAACTAAGGTTTACTCCAATTGGGCTGAAGTAGAGTTACTCAATATATATTTAGGTGCAAAATGGCATTCTAAACACGTTTTTATTCTTGTTATGTTTCTCAAAAATGTACACTTAAGCCAGAAAATCTCATTTTTATACTTCATAGCCGCCATTCTGGGTCAGCAGTCTTGAATTTTCCAATTTTTAAAATTGTAATCAGCGACCTCAAAATCCCTCGAGTATACATTTTCAGTCGGTTTTCTCAAATAGTTTCCGAGATAGCAAATTAAAAAATTTAATTAATTTGTTTAGTGCTTAAAATTGTTTGTTTATTAATAACAAAAAAAAATCCCAGCGGCCTGTTTTTTCTTTTTACCAATGTTTCTTAGACTTCAATAAGCAATTTGCAGAAAGAATTAGGCCGATGAATCCTTTCTTTCTCAGAAAATATCTATCTTGACGCGACTATTCTTATATAAAGAAAATAAAGGAGCAAAGGAGAAGAAGTCATTCGGCATTATAACAATTTCGCACCTCCCCATAAAAACTGCTTAAAACCGGCCCTGATAATAGTACACAACAACTCGTGTAAAGGGCGAAGTTTAGCTAGTGTATCCAACTATTCTTACACTTAACCCGGAAAAATCAAACAAAAAATGTATTCAAAAACATAGTAATAGATCACAAAATTATTAATATAAAGGAAGATACAAGGTGTCTGCTGTATAACCAGGGGCGAGCGTAGAGGCGACTTTAAAGTGAATATCAGTCGATATTCCGTTGAAGTAACGTCGAGCGCGGTTAGTACTTGGATGGGGTCTCATCTTGGGAAATACAGCGTTCTCGTCCCACCTTCTAGCGGCTTGTATATCAGTGTATACGCGGAAGTTACGTAATTTCAGACGAGGATTACGTAGTGGATATACCATCCTTCGGAGGGGATGTAAAGCAGGCGGTCACTTGTCTATTAAATGTTAGGCAAGTAAAAGATCCCTACTCTTCTTAAGGGAAGAGGTTCGGCAAAATTTCCAGGTTGGGGGTAGCTCGTCTCCTGGCGTCGGTGATAGGCCCTGGTAGCGGACATAGACCGACGTTAAACAGTTAAAAAAAAAAAATAATAAAAATTTGGGTTTGAGTTAGTAAAAAAATGTATAAGGATTTTTTACTTGTTTTGGGCCAACATGTCATCCTGCAAAATATTTATACGTATACAGCAGTCACCCTGTATATACCATATTAGTAGCATTGAATTTTTCGAAATATGTTTGGTTTCGGTATGTGTTCATTTTTACCACGACCTCAATAGCTATATTAGGTACCATAAGGTTCAATTAAACTCACTTGGGGGGTAAAATATTGTTTGGTAATTTTAGTTTCCTTTCTTTTTGAAAGCGGTTCAATTTTTTTAACTCTTTTTAATCCCTAACCCCAAAAGAGTTTGACGCGTATGTTTGTATGTTTGTCTGTCTGTCTGTGGCTTCATATCTCTTCAGCGGGTGATCCGATTTTGATGCAATTTTTTTATTTGAAAGAGTATTTTGTCGAAAAGGTTATAGGCCATATTAGATTTTGATGTTTGGTCTCCATCTTGAATTCGCCATGTCTAGAAAAATTCCGATTGAAGTAAAATTGAAAATGTGCAGACAATTATGGTAGCCGAACGTGATTTAGGCCTCATTTTGATTCAGTCATATGAAACTGGTACGATTAGATACATTGATCGGGGGTTTTTAAAAATTTTCAATTTTACTTGTTAGTTTACTTTTACTTAACTTCTACTACATAGTGAAACAAAAGATTGTGTTTGATTTCATTTTTTACTTTTTTTTTAGTCAACACGTTTTTTTAATAAAGAACAAATAGCGAGTTATTTAGCAACCTCGAAAACAACCAAACTACCCTATTCAGGTGGTAAAATCGTATTCACCGCTTCAATTACTAAGAAATAGGAAACAAGGTGACTAAAATGGGCCAGGCTTGTAATTCGTAATTCAGCGCTCGGCGGGGCATTAGTCCGGAGAATAGCTGTTGGTTGCAGTCTGGTTTTTATTCCTTATATATTTAAGGAAACGTATAGAGGAGTTCGACAAAAAAATTTCACTAGTAAATATTCTGCCCTCTAAAAACATACCTGCTGACTAAAATGAATCTAAATCTACTCCAGTGTAGGGATGACAGGCACTTTAGAAAATGTAATATTAGAAGAAGAAAAAAGATTTTCATTTTATAAAACATATAGAATCATAATAAAATATTATATCAATACTTAACAGTATTCCTATAAAGAAAAACTGCCGTTATTTAGAGATGTTAGAAGAGCATCTAGTACAGACTATTTACAGAGCAAATTAAAATAAAATGAAAGGTTTCTATTGGTTCTTATGTCTGAATTTAATAGATAGATATTAAAGGTGGTCAATCAATGTAAGGGGTTGAAAATGATATCAGTTTGTTCTGTTATATTATTCCATGTAAAGATACTTCTGGGTAAGCTATAGAACTTCATTTGTTGGAGAAAAGTGTATAGTAAATACGCAAATGGATACTTGCAAAGGAGGATTATTTGGCCACTTATTGTGTTTTCCAGAATGCACCACAAGGAGGCGATCCTTTTTACATTCCGAGTTTTTTTAACCACCTCGGTACCTATTTTTAATATTAGGTGCTGTGTACGGCGTTCCACCCCCTGAATAGGGTGTGAATAGGGGTAATTTTTACCTGTTTGTTATCTCTATTGAATCGATACCTAATAGTTATCATAAAATAAATATAATTTTCACCTTCAGTATAAGTTATTATTCAAAGCAATTTTGGGGGTTGCCGTTATGTTTTTAGGGGTGAAATAGAATTTTCCCCAGCCTTTTGGTACCACGAAGACGTATTTTTATTAATTTTGAGCCCTTTCCAACCATTTTCTCTGGATCTTATGCGCTCCGCGATGGGGGCCAAAAATCAGCTATTTTTAACATTGTCCTTTGACACCTTCTTCGTCATTAAGAAACATCATCTGCCACAATGAAAGTGGTTTCTTTATTTGAAAGCGAATTTTGTCGAGAAGGGTTTTAGTTGAGATTCATCTCGATAGATCTTCAAGGAGCTGCTGCACATCATCAATAAAGAGTTAATTATTGTTACCGGCGAATTCTAATATTTGGCGGATGCGCCGTCATTTCATTTGAAAACTGGGTTTCCTATTTATTTGACAGATAATAGACTCACAGAGAGCTTACACACCATCAGTAAAGAGTTAATTATTCTCACGTAGCTCTTTAATAGCTAAGGACCTGCTGGAAATTTAGGTATATGATTTGTTCGTCGTTGGGGATAATAAATAATAAAGTTTTTGTGGGTGAGAATAGGGAAATCAAGGTTACGAGCTCGATGTCGCTGATTTTTCGAAAAAAATATTAAAATTCCAAAAAAAAATGCTCCACTATGTTATTTGTTTGCTAGTGTCTGGCATTCATTTATTGTGTTAAATTAACTGCGTAGATATCAAAATCAATTAATAACAATAGTTGTTAACGTGTAAAAAAGATCTATTAATTAATTTGTTCGTCGTCTGTTTTTTTTATTTGTTGGAAAAAAGGTCACTAAAATTTATGAAATAACAGTTCACCGTCACCTAAATAATTGAACCTTATTACTAATATCGATATTATCAGTATAAAAATAAACAAATAGCGAGAAACGCATTTTTAATCCCTTTCTTTTCCTCTTCATTAAAACTAAAATATATCTCGGGTTCTAAATCTCCAGATACGGAGATCTTGTGAGTTCAATAATACAATATTTGATCATATTTTACTCAAAGAAGAGTAACTTAATTTAACCACAATAAAAAGACAACAAATACATAATATGAGATGTATCGTTCACTGAAATAACATCGAGCAAAGTGCTTAGCAGATATGAATGTTGAGCAGATGTGTAGAATGAATAATATAAGTTTTTGTATAAACTTCAGCTTGAAAGCTGTTACAAGGAACTATAATAAACTTGTTATCAACAGAGTTTAAATTCTTTTCATTGTTATGTACATAAAAAGTTTATAAACATGATTATTATAATTATTATTGTTCTATGACTTATGAATAGTGCTATCTTAAATTATCCTTTTAGCAACTTAACAAACTGTTATAATTATGCGTGTGTTGCTTACTTGTATATGCTTATTTGCCGTGTGGAATGTCTCTTGCAACGATAAATAATGACAAAAGAATCATATAAGTTTAATATGATAGTTTGTATATTAAGTTTTCACATATTACTAATTATTTTTTGGTAACGAACATAAAAGGCGTGATTATTTGAACTTCTACATATAATCTGTTAAGCAAAAACATACCTACTTTAAGGCATCCGTGTTACAATAGTATTGTACACAGCAACCTCCGAAATATACCTAAACAATTATGTCTTGGGTATATAAAGTGCCACAAGTGTAGAATAAAAAAGGTTTAAAAAAAAAGTAACTAAATATTATGTAATAAAATGATTCAAACGATGAGAAAAAAATTATATCAAGTAGCAGTTTTAATCACACAAGCTAACGAAAAGCCAATTAGAGAAATACTGGTGAACTTTATAGTACCAATTCAACTCAGCCAATAATTACTTATAAAAAAGCAGCTGCCCAAGGAATCACTACTTCCACATCCAGATTTTCTATCCAAGTCTCTCACAACGAAAAAAATTTTATATGTGGAAGTAATTGTTTCTAATAATATAATATTTGAAATCGCCTACCCCATAAAACGATATGCCACATCGGTAGTGGGGGTCGGGGTGGTGGAGGGGGTGGTAGTGTGGTACCTAATGCCAACAATTTCTTTAAGGCCTTAGCTTCTCTTATATATACTAAATACCAATTTTATGGACTCTTACTTGCTTGATTTAACTATATCCCCATTTTCCCCAATTTACCCCCCAACCCTTCAACAGAATAAGATAAAACCTAATCTAGTTCCAGATCTCGTTAAGATACATACGTGTACCAAATTTCAAGTTAATATCTTAAACAGAGTAATCGTGCGCACAAAAAAAGTTACAGACAGACAGGCATTTTTTTCGCCCAAACTTAAAATCTCGACATTTTATGACAATCTAAAACTATTTGAATAACAAAAATTTTAATTTTTTTGCGTTACTATACTACCGCTGAATGTAGAAGTAATTATGTGTCTAATGTAATCAACAATTACAATAATTAAATTAGTTTTAATATTTATCTTATTACATAATTTTAAGTTTAGTATATGTTGTATAATCAATACTGTCAAAAATGATTTTGAAATAGTTCATTGTATATTTGAAGTCAAGGAAACAAGATCTAAAAGAATATGTAAAAACATACAGGGTTTTCCATTTTAAAAAAATATATACCGGGTGCCACAGACTAGTGGCTTTCCCCTATATTTGCTTTATTTTTTAACTTATCCATTTGAAATTCGGGGTGCAAAAACTACCTGTAAAAATGGATTTTTGGACATAAAAAACGGCATGAAATCATTTCCGGTTTACCCGGAAATGACCGCAACTTTCGATTTTTAAATGGAACACCCTGTATATTTTTATATATTTAGATTTGAGACAATATTCTGAATATACCATGATTTTCGCGAATTTTTTAGTCGATGTTCAGTTTTTTTATGCATTTTAAGACATTCGTCTAGAGTACTTTGGAATACCAAAATTTGTTCTACGGCAGGTAAAGTCCAAGGGAAAAATATAATTTTTCATTTAATTTCATTAATAACTATTTACGAAGCCTCCAAAATTGGACAAATCACTTTTTTATCGAAAACTTGTTTTTCAAATGGGAAGGTGGTGGCTCATAGTGTTCAATAAATTATAGATTTTTTTCTGAATTCATTGATATCCATTTCAAATCTATGCTATTTGTTTTTCTATTTTATTAAATTTATTTAAAAATAAAAAATCACTTCCGAAATAATTTTTTTGATCCTTATTATAGTTTGCACTAGTACTTATACCTATTAAGAAATAAAAGAGAGAACCTAAAGGCTATTATTTACAAAAAGGTAGTTATTCACATTTCCTTATTAGACATATGATTTTTGCAAAGGCAACTACGTTAAAGTTCAAGAAAAATTATATTGAAAGTGATTTTTTATTTTTAAATAAATTCAATACAATAGAAAAACAAATAGCATAGATTTGAAATGGATATCAATGAATCCAGAAAAAAATCTATTGTACACTGAGCCACCACCTTCCCATTTGCAAAAAAAAGTTTTCGATAAAAAAGTAATTTGTTCAATTTTCTCGACGTTGCATGACATTCTAAGCCTATTTCAACAATAAAAATTTTCAAAAATTTTTTTGGCGTTACTATACTTCCACTGGATGTGGAAGTAATTATTTTGTTTGCTTTTAAGTCTAGATAAATATTTGATATCTTTTAATTTTGAAGCGAGGTATCAAATATTTTTATGAAATTGCAGGCAGGAAATTTTTTATAAACCCTTGTGTTAAGAGCCGTTTTCAATAAAATATATGCTACCATGTCTTGTTCTATTTGCGTTTTCCAACTTCGTAGAAATTAATTATATTTTTAAACACGTATTTTCACACAAATATGGAAGATACGGTTACTATATTTCTACTTTTAAAAGATCCTTTGCAGCTGGTCATAGGTTTTAGGTTAAAAATCAGCCTAACCAATCTTTTTTGGACTTAATCATGCAACTTCCGGTTCGTATTGTGGTCCATATCTAGGGAGGAGGCTAACTAGCTTGTTGGATTTCTAATATTGAAAATTCCTGTCAAACTCGAGCTGTTCTTCAGCCACATCATAATTCTTTCCGAATCTGATATACCACGGATAGACAAATTCAAAGCCCCATAACTTAAAAACTATTAATTTTTCGGCCTTGCTCCCATGAAGACTTTTATTCAGCATGATTTCATAAATAACATATTTCAATTTTAACCAAATCAGCCAGGCATTATTTTACATAAGAAATGTGTGGGGTCCTTTGACCCTCATATTATTTTCAAGAAAGCCAAATCTTATAACCATAGTTCTACTCTTGTTTTATTTTATAGCTTACAGTTTAGAGCTTACTAAGGTACATCTACTACATCTAGTTATCTAGTTAACTAATTAACTAGTAGTTAACTGTATGGAGCATGGAGCCTATATACGAGTCTAAGAATGGAGAGATACTTCCCCTTCTGAGTAAAAGCAATTTTTTTTAAACACACACGGAGTAAGTCAAAAAAGAGATTTAGGGGCTGGCCCATCTCGAAAACCCGTTGGGTGGCTTGCATAGTTGTATGTTCTATTTTTTTTCTCGAAAACAGTAACAGATAGAGACTTGAGGATCGCGTCAATCGAAAGAAAATTACGTTTTACATCCCACACATATTTTTTAGTTTCTTAAAATCAGTAATTTCTTCTCTCACTACAAAAAATATGGGAGGGGGCTACTTTGTAATATCGCATTATTGCTTATTACGCCTAAACAGCCCAATAAATCAAAATTTATAGAGTACAAAATTGAAGATTCAAACTTTTGCCATCGATTGATAAATAACGCGTACAATGGCGTACCAATATATTTGCATTTGGTAGAATTGCACCACAGCGTTTATTAAATCATTTTCTTTCTTAAATAACGGGAAGAGATAGAAACTTGCGGTTTACGCCAATCGAAAGAAAATAAGATGTTACATGTCACACATATTTTTTAATTGATCAAAAGCAGCAATTTTCTCTCCAGCCAAAAAGAACTTTTTCAATGAATTCATCATTTCTTTAGGTTTAAATTTCTCGAAACCGGTTGGTCGTACGACGTTACAACAAGATAACCTTTTTTGTGTGTTTATAGACAAGGAATCATATTCCCATGAGACAATAAAAGAAAATAAATAAAATAAGATAAAATAAAATGTTAATTTTGGGTACCCCCTTCAGAGGTCCACAGCGCCCTTAGGAGCGCTTTCCGGACCCATGTCTATATGAATTTCAAACTACAAGAAATATAGGAGGAGGCTTCTCTGTAATGACGTATGCTTGCTTATTACTCCTTAACGGCCTAAAAAATCAAAATTTACCAATAGTAGAAAGTTAAAGCTAATATTTCTTTCTATTGACTGGTATATAAAATGTTAATTACATTTATTTAAATAATACGTGCAGTGTCTTCAAAAAGGAAAATGAGACTTATAGTTTGTAATAATATGCAATATGTTAAATATGAATTAGGTGTATATATTTTTCACATATTTGGATTTTGATGGAGGGTGGAGAAGGTAAGAATGTAAAATTCACGAAAGTCTCTATCTCTTGCAGTTCTCGAGACAAAAAATAGAATAAATAGTATATACTTTGAACAGGTGAGTTACCTCGATCCAGACTTTTCGCTGTAAATTACAAAAAAATGACAACCCCTCTATTAACATTTATTTATTTTTTAGTCAAAGAAAGCGCAATTCCAAATCAAATAGCGACCTCAAAGTAATGTTTTGTGAGGTGTTTTTGCATAAGAATTAACTCTCTGTTTTTGTATGTTCGAGAGTTGCAAAGTATGGGTCGAATTCAGAGGTCTCGTTTTTTGATAACATTGCAATAAGGTTTCGAGAGCTACTAAGATAATGTGAAGAAGTAGCATGAGAGATGGTAAGACTTTCTGAACTTTAAAAAAACTGCTGCCCAAGAAATCACTACTTCCACATCCAGATATTTTATTTAAGTCACTTACAACGAAAAAATTTTGTATGTGAAAATAATTGTTTATGGAACTTTAATAATATAATATTTAAAATCCTCTACCCCAAAAACCCATAAGACGATACCCCACATCTGTAGCGGGGTGGGGGTGGTGATGGGGGGTGGTTTCTAGTTCTTGTACACACCCTAAATCACAATTTTTTTGCATCCCCTTTAATAATGGGGTAGGGGTGGTAATGGGGGTGGCTAATGCCAAGTTTTTTTTTGAGACCTCAGCTTCTCTTGTATATAATAAATACCAATTTTATGGACTCTTACCTGCTTGATTTACCTATTTTCCCCAAATTTACCCCAATTTACCCCCCAACCCTTCGACGGAACAAGATGAAAATGTAATCTAGTTCTAGATCTCGTTAAAGTACATATGTGTACCAAATTTCAAGTCAATATCTCAAACGGTTACAGAGTAAACGTGCGCACAAAAAAAGTTACAGACAGACCGACAGACAGACCGACAGACCGACAGACCGACAGACAGAAATTTTTCTCTCGACGTTTCGTGACATTCTAAGCCTATTTGAACAATAAAAATTTTTAAAAATTTTTTTCTCGTGACTATACTTCCACTGGATGTGGAAGTAATTTTGCAGATAAGTATTTTATGTATTAATTTTTGGGGGTTCTTAGTTCTTAGTGCTACATTAGCACAAAAAGCTGTAAAAAACATGCGACAACATTGCGGCAGTAAGAATTGGTTTTTATTTAGCTAAGTCAGCTACCGTAACAACTTTACAACCCAATGAGCACACGTACGTTTAATAAACGTTTTTAAAACGTCGTAGTCGTTGATTAAACGTTTTACGTTGAAATTTTCAACGTTTAAATAAGACGTTTAAAATATGTTACTACTACACGCATTTTTAACCACCAGTGGAGAAAAAAATACTGGAATAAAACGTTCTTTTCACAAATATGTGATAACGTATAAAACACGTTTATAATATACGGGGTTTTAATGACTCGCTAAAGATAACGTTTGTGAAACGAAAATATTTAACGTTTTTTACTACATACATATGTTTAATACGGCGAGTCAAACGTTTTATTTAAAGAAAAAGAAACTTATTTTTTACAACATTAAAATAATTGTTGTTTCCAACTTACTAAATGCAAGGGAATTTTAAATCCACATGTGAAATAGATGGTAGAAGAATACGTTTCTTAAACGTTTTTCTAAGTATCTATACCAACGCATAAAATTCGGTTGTAAAATTTTATATTTAAATAAAACCTATAAAATACGCTACTCCTACACATATTCCCTACCAGTATTGCAAGGGATTAGGTACTGAAATAAAACATTTTAATCAGAACGTTTCTTTTACTGATATCTTACAGAGATCTAATAAATAAATCCAATATGTGTAAAAGAAATCAAAACAACAACTGTAAAGCCTACCTAACCACATCCGCTGGCTTTGTGCATTAATGTTTAAAATTCTGGAAACGAAAGAGGCCAATGACAAAGAAATAATTAAAGCTGAATTGTTTTGTTTACTCATATACATAATAGTGGACAGCAAATTCAAAATCTAGTGATACTGGTCAGAAAGACATCAGTGGACTAAAAATGACGACATAATGTCGTCTCATAAATGACATTATAATGACGTGCTACAGATCACGTCATATTGTCGTCTTTTTTCGGTGTTAAATTTATTTATGTTTTATCGGATTACAAACATTCTAAATCTACAGGTGAAATAAATGGTAGATGATCACGTTTTTTTTAACGTTTTTCTACTCGTCTATAATAATACATAAAATTTGCTTGCTTACCGCGTAGTTTGTTGCAGAAATTATTTCTAGATGGTGCCACATACACACCACTGACAATAATTAGTCATACTTTATCTTATACTCTTATGAAGTTATAGAAAATAAATAACATCTATTGCAATGTTCAAATTCTTTCAGGGAACATCGATTTATTTGGATGGTTTTTATAACAATCAGGTGTTAAGGATCATTATTTATTCTGTATCCTGGGCTGAGGCAGCATACAAGTTTTATGCTATCTGTTTAATGGGTTAAGCACTCACTGGTTTTATGATAAAACCAGTGGGTGCTTAACCTATGAATTGTCCATTCTTCTACATAGCGGCTCATCTCCCAGACAGCACTCGATAGCCTTAGGACAACCGCTGGCCATACTTGGAGGCTAAGCGGGACGTCCTAAACTGGGTTAATCCCGATTTCGGACCTCCTGTGGATATCCTTTTGGTGCAAATCTGGTTTTTCACGGATGTCTTCAATGGGATAGTCCATGGTCGTCCATAGGAAGAAAAAGAACCAGTTTGAGTTAAAATCGGGATAACCTACAGATGTCCACAATAGGATAGCCGGTGATTGTCCATAGGAAGAAAAAAATGACTAATTTAGGTTAAAATCTGGATAACCACAGACTTCCATAGTTGCATGTGGTTACCCATAGTATCTACACAGGATCAAAATTGATCTTGTGTAAAATCGTGATTACCGGAGACAATTTAAAATTTGTGGTATACTCACCCTCCTTGTGTAATAAATAAATCTCATATTGCAAAAAAAATAACTATCGTAAAAGAGGTATTTTCAAGATATGTGCATTTCCTTGCACCTTGCACCATAACATGAATTATTGAAACTAGCGCTAAGAACGAGCTAGCTAATATCCCCATTTTGGCTGTTATTAGGACCATATTTTATAAGTAATGTCTTGCGTCAATAAAATTCATTCGTCACAATGAAAGTATAATACAAATATAAACTAGATAACAAAATTCTCATTTGTACTTTAAGTGAATTTATCAATTATCATGAATTTTGGACCTACATTAGACCAACAAGTTGACTTATGGATGGCCCTAGGGATAGCCTTTGGTTATCCCTATATAGGTTTTAAATAACCCTAAAAAGTCTATCCTATAGATAGTCATATAGGTTATCCAATGGATATCCCTGTTCTGGCTGTTATTAGGACCATATTTTAGAAGTAATGATTTTCACTAAAAAAATTCATTCTATCAATGAAAATATAATATGTAAATAAAAAAAATTCTTATTTGCACCTTAGGTTAATTATGAATTATCATGTATTTGGGACCTAGATTAGCCCAACAAGTTGACCTATGGATGGCCCTAGGGACAGCCTTTGGTTATCCCTATATAGGTTTTAAATAGGACATCAATAACCCTAAAGGCTATGCTATAGATAGTCATGTAGATTATTCAATGGATATCCCCATTTTGGCTGTTATTAGGACCAAAGGATAATTTATTGGATACTTATACGGGATCATTTTAGGATATCCCGTGGCCATCATCCTGTGCTGTGTGGGCCTGTAACCTATCATATATTGGAAAATGGAGACCTCCTAGAGCCTGTTTAATTTCGATTAATTAACGTAAATATAACCTGAAAAAGATGTCAATTAACGTCTAGCATAATACGTCATTCATCTGAGACATTAGGAAGTCATTTTCACGTTTCATTTACGTCATCTAACTCGTCATTTCTCGTCACTCATGCACTGACCATTTTTTCACGTCATTTTCACGTGCCTTTGCTACCTGGGTTGGCTGTTACCTGCGGCTGTGAAAGCCAATCCGCAACCACAAATATGGAAAACCTAGTGTAGCTGTCAAACCGCATTTTTTACCTTAAAAAGTAGGTATATAGTATAGCCAAGAGCCACTATCATTTATTACAGCTGTTATTGAGCCATTGCAAGAGCTTTCGAAGGCATATTGCAGCTGGCCAGAATTCTAAATAGCAGTTGCAACTATTTTATTGTTAATTATGTTACGGCACAGTTATGGCAGTAAAAATATTTGGAATAAAAGGCTTTGAAATTTCAACGCCAAATTACAGTTAAACGCCAGACAAAATTTAATGGTCCACACTGTGCTACTTGTACTATGATAGTTTGATTTAGGTCAACAGAAAAATACAATGATTAGCAATTTATATTTTAATATAAAGATTATTGTTTTTTTATATATTCTTTACAATGTGTTTGCTAGAAGGTGGGACGAGAACGCTGTATTTCCCAAGATGGTCACCCATCCAATTACTAACCGCGCTCGACGTTGCTTCAACGGAATATCGACTGATATTCACATTGAAGTCGCCTCTACGCTCGCCCCTTATCTTGTGAAATACAGCGATCTCGTCCCACCTTCTATCGGCTTGTATATCACTGTATACGCGGAAGCTACGTAATTTTAGACGAGGATTACGTAGTGGATATACTATCCTTCGGAGGGGATGTAAAGCAGGCGGTCCCTTGTCTATTAAATGTTAGGCAAGTAAAAGATCCCTACTCTTCTTAAGGGAAGAGGTTTGGCAAAATTTGGGGGTAGCTCGTCTCCTGACGTCGGTGATAGGCCCTGGTAGCGGAAATAGGCCGACGTTAAATAAATAGATTTAAAAAAATGTGTTTGCTTTATCAGGAACTTTCTAGAATTCCATTTATTTTACGGGTGTACCTAATGGGTGTAAGTTTTTATTTTCCCGTGCAGAATTACCTACCTACTTCTCTATACACGCTTATGCACACTAAAAATAATTAATAATAACTAAATAATGAGGCTTGTGATATATGGAGAAACGTGTTGTAATAACCCTGTGGGCATGTAAGATGAGCACTACCTACCGACTATACACTTTTACTGGCTATAATTAACAGTTAATATGAAATAAATTATTTCTTATAAGATAATGTACATGTATCTTATAAGGTAATTAAAGATTAATAGTTTTTAATATAGTGTTGTTGAAATCTACTAAACGATAATGAGCTTTGTATAAATACGAAAGATTCTCTGTTTTCATGTTTTACTAGGTACCATGCTAAAATTCTGATTTTACCTAGTAGTTTAGAATTTATTTATTTATCGTATTGCTTTCTTCAGACATTTGTATGTGTATTATATATATAAAGTATATTGTAGTATGTCAAATATGTACAGTCTTGATATTAAAACTCGAAACACGAAACACCGTATTATAGTCTTCTTGGAGTATATTTTCACGTCGATTTAGTTATTCTGATTCATTCTTTAGTGCTTTGGAAGCACTGGTAAATAGGCAACGCATTCACGATTGTATTCCTGGTTGCCTGAGTCATGGCTGTAAAATAATATTCAGTTCTCATTTTCTAAGGCACCTATTGTCACTTTAAAGAAGTATTAACCGTGCCTACGTCTTGAAACATTTGAGTATAAATAGATGAGATTCCTAACCGTAATAATTACATCATCTAAGTATTTTTAATTTTAACGGGCAAATTTAAATTTATCTTAGTATTGCTTTATTTAATCGCGTAAAGCTCATTTACAATATCATAATAATAACAATTTTGAGGTTGACATCTTTTATAAATTATTGCATAATTATTCAATTAAATCTACTAATGTAAATAATTTTAAACTAAATATGTATAATAGAGAAGACTCAGTCAGTGCTGGCAACTGTGAGACAAAGAAATCGCCAAGATAATTTTCTTTGTGTTACTTTATTTGTAATTGTTTGAATTTGATACTGTTTGCTTCAACTTGAACTATTTGATTATTATACGAGTGAAATTATTGTTTTCACTGCGTATTCTTGTTACCTGCTATATTAATCACAAAACGAGAGCGTCTAATGTAGGTTGTCAGCCATGGCATCTAGTGTATAGTGTATTTACAGGAATCTACTTTACCTTCTTGGCAAATTCTGATTGTTTCTTTTACGCGAAGTGTGCGTGATGCGTTGAAAGTAAATTGGTGTATTAATAAAATGTAATCGTCAGAGAAAAGTAAAAATGGGTCGATCAAAATTTCCTGGAAAACCCTCTAAGCACATACATCGAAAGAGGGTAAATGTTCTTCCACCGACAGGAGAAATATTGAATGTAGAATGCAGTGGCTCAGTGACAGTTGATTCTGTTATAGAAAACAAACAGGTAAACATTTCATTTGTTTATAACTCATTTGTGCCTTTATAACAATATTATTGGTCGTTAAATTTTTACTTGGACATTGAATAATAATTAATTTTGTTATTAGGATGAAGAGGTGAAAGAAAATGATAGTGAAAGTGCACCCGTTGACAATGTTGTAAACAAAAAAGTTTCAATTAAAAGAAGACTGACTAGGAAAATGAAATCTTCTCTACGTAATAAAAATGCGTCAAAAAGGAATTTATTATCTAAAATGTGTAATAAGTCTTCGGTAAAGCCTAAAATTAACAAAGGAACGAGAACAAGTTTAACTCGTAAAGCGGTACATAGTTATGCATCTACTTGTAGAACTAAAGCACCAAAAGAAACAACAAATTTAGTAGGCAAATTTGTTTTACCAACGAGAAGTGTCCATTCTTCTCGCGTAATTAAACCAAACAAGCGTTTTATTAGTGACTTGAATGAAAGTTTAACGTTAAAGAAGGTCAGTATTACAAAAAGACATTGCGTGAAACAAGACGAAGAGAAGTCAAAGACAAAAACAAAATGTAGCGATAGCGGCAGCTTTAATAATGACAGTGATAAAACGACATTTACTAATGGGCATAGGGTAGTGCTACGACAAGCAAGACTTAAACTACCAAATCAAACAGGAACACAAGGCCCTTTTTCTACAAAACCTAATACTTCTCCTCCCGGCACAGTGACTTGTGGTGTTTGTGGAGCGGTTAGGTTTTATCGTTTCGTTAAGCAAGCTCGTAAATTTAACATCTATAGTTGTGAATCATGTAGGAAGTTTATAGCGAAAATGATAAAAAGACAGGCTTGCGGTGGCAAAAACATTCACAATACTCTAATATGTAATAAAGGACAAGGAACTTGCCATGTACCACCTATTGTTAGAAGCCAACAGTGGAAATTGACCAAGTGTGCAAACAGGACAAGATGCCCTGCATGTTGGTTAAAAATGTGCCTCCGAGCTTTTCATATGCCTCCAACTTTAAAACAAGGTCTTACTTTAATGTTACCTAAGAATATGCAAGGCTTAGACATTGTCTTTAACAATACCTTGCCTCCGCTCTTATGGCAAGCTAATGTAGAACCGAAGCTTTTATTAGATAAACCCCAAGAGACAACGAGTTTAAAACAACGACCTGTTAGGTTCAAAAATCCGAAAGCGCAGACCGTACCTAACCCTCCCGCTCCAAATTCTGACATTAAGCGACAAAAAATTGATTTAAAAGGACCCCGAGTTAAACATGTATGTCGCAGTGCTTCGATAGTACTAGGTCAACCAATCGCAACGTTTACCGAAGGAGATAAAAAGTGTGATAATCAAGATCAATCTATTTCTGATATTAAAATTCCTGAAGAAAAATTAATATGTGACAAGACTGTAAACGAAATAAAGCCCACAGTTTTAATGAGTAAAAATGACTCTAATTCCAGTGAAACTGAATCTAATAACAGTGATAAATCGTTTAAAATACAATGTTTACTGAATGACTCTGTAGAGACTAGTGGTAATGGTAGAAGGGAGAGGAGCTTCAGAAATTCTATTGCTACACAAATCTGCTCAGAGGTATAGTTTTCTTTTTTATTTTAACAATTTCTACATCTACGTAGTGGAACGCTAGTAATGGTAAAACAATTTTGGAATTTTTTTTTATTCAAATAGGCTTAGAATGTCATGAAAAGACGAGATTTTAAGTTTAAACAAAAATTTCTGCCTGTCTGTCGTTCTGTCTAACTTTTTTTTGTGCGCACAATTACCCTGGAACTGTTTGATATTGACTTGAAATGTGGTACACTTATGTATTATAACGTGATTTGGAACTAGATTATAATTTGATCTTATTTCGTTGAATGGGTAAATTAGGAATGCGCCAAAGCATCGATTCAGCTTCGGTATTCGGTCGAATCAGTCTATTTCTCAGGCTTCGGCCGTAGCATGCAGCAAGAAAATACTTGTCAAAACTCGCAAATTAGCTACGCACGGTTAGAAGTTAGAATAGGTTGGTTTTGGTTCTAAATTTTCAGAGTTCTAGAACCGTGCCCGTCTTGCGCAGTTTAATAGATTAACAATTTTAATACACTACGCATGACTGTTTCTTTACTGCGCATGATGGAAACTGTTCTAAAACCGTTCTTGTCAGAACCAAAACATGATTTTTATAGAATTATTTTATTGCTATTTAGAAAAATACGTTATTTTTCAGAATGTTCCTTTTTTGGTATATGATTCGGCCGAAGCTTCGTGCTTCGGCGAAATTTAGAATAAATAACCTGCTTCGGCGCATCCCTAGGGTAAATGGGGGTAAATTGTGGTAAATGGGTAAAGCAAGCAAATAAGAATTCATAAAATTGGGTATGTACGAGATGCTCAACATATTTTTGACATCACTATTACCCTCATTACCACCTCCCACTCCATTATTAAAATGAGAAAAAAAAATAAAATTGTGATTTAATGTGTATACAGGAACCAGCAGCCACATTTTCTTTTGCATTAGCTACCCCGTTACCACCTCCATTACCGTGTAGCATATGGATAAATGATATTGCGTTTTAGCTCCATATAATTCTGCCCCCCAGTCAAAATATTAGAATTGGACATGATTTTCAAAATGTGTGTACCATAATGGAATATGCATCATGAGTTTTAATGGGCCAGTCATTTTTTCGCTTTTTTTCAGTTTTTTTGTGGCCAGGGAAAAGACATTGACCAGGGGAGTGACAGTGTGGACAGGGTAGTGACAAACAGGACAGGGGAGTGTAATTTTATAATTATTTAATTTGTTAATTGCTCAATTGTGATAGTATTGGTAAACATTAATAAAATTTAAAAGGCATAGATCCCATTTTATTAACAAAAAATGTTTTGAACATGCATAAAAATCAACTTAAAAAAATACTTCTTTGGGCATTCATAAATCAACTAAAAAAATAGGTACCTACTTCTTTGGACATTCATAAAAATCAACTTAAAAAAAAAAAAATATTCTTTGGACATTCATTTTCTTGGCATATTCGCGTTTATTTTGGCTTTATTGTTCAAAAACATTAACAGGCTTCTTAAAACTGTAATACACTCGATCACCTTGTAACATTAAACTAGGTTGAGGTAGTTTATCACATATTTGGTTATACGGTATATATGAAACGTCGGTTTCGTCCACTTTAAAAAGTGTAGCATTTTCATTGCACACTTTGAGGAATGTAATGAGCATTTCTTCCTCTGCATCATCAACTTGAGAGCACACGCCGACATATCGGTACTCAGTCTTCTTTTGGGGAAATTTTATCAGGAAATAATCGCCACTTTTATATAGATCTTCAGATCGAGTGGGGTGCGAAGAACCAGGTTTAGAGTCAGAATGTGAATGATACACATCAGCAACGGTGGTTTTCTTTCTCAACATTTTCGTAAGTAATGGTCCCTAAGTCAAAATGTGTGCAGGCATCTGTGTCGCAGAAACAACTTAAACTTTTCATACTTAGTTTATAAGGTGCCAACGCGCTTCCTCTAACTTGATGTACTTTAAGGGTACCAACAAATGACTTAAGTTGGGATTGTTGACTATCAAAAATGATCTTCTTAGATGCTATGTCTGCTGCGAAAATAACAAATGTTTTTATTCCCGGACAATTTTTTTCAATGGCATTTGAAAAGGCTTCCAAATTTGGGATATCAGTACCAGTTGAGATCAATTTATCTGCAGTCCTCTTGCAAGTTCCACCCACGCCATCGGGCGCACCCTTGCCGTGCCCTGCTTCATGATAGTTCCAGGTAAAATTCAGTATATTTGGATATGCAGCAATCAACTGCGTTGTCAGGTAGTAACACATGTCTTTGTTCCGATACTGATTCACCGGGCCATCACTAAGAAAATTAATGTTTTCTATTTCTTGAGGGAGTAACTTCAGTATAGGCTCCAAATGTGCCCAAATGGCGGGTACGTTGTGGCTTAAATCGGTTGACATGGTAGCAAAACATTCCGTCTTGCAATTTGTATAGACGACGACAGTGTGTAGGCTTATCTGCGTTCGTGAACCGCCAAAATGAAATGATTGAATTTCCTCGAAATACTTTGTATTAAAATTTTCCGAAAAATCCATGTGGATTAAACAATCTGTTTCTGTTAAATTTTGTTTTAATGCTTTAAGGGTCTGGTACTGGTGCGCAATAGTGAATTCATGCTTCAAGAATGCGCCCAAGTCAGATTCAAGCTGCAATATAATATCTCTTGGTGTGGCAGAAAATGTTTTCTTTGCATATTTTCTAACTTTTCGAACTTTTTTGGTTTTGAAATCTTCAATTTTTTCCATAACAGATTTCCACTTGTGATACTTAATTAAAATAGAATTATCAAATTCTTCATACAACAAGGACTTTGTTTGACATTGCTGACATTCTCGGGATAAGCACAATTGATTGTACCTGTCGCAACACAAATGGTTAAGTAACGATTGGTGATTTGATATTGCAATAATCTTTGCTTGGTTCAAGCTAGCCAATAAAAGGTCTATATTCGTGTGAGTTATGCAAAGGCATGTTTCACGTTTATCAATGGTCGGAGGTATGATCCAAAAGGGCCGTAACTGACAGAACAAAGTGTAGCTTATTTTAATTTTCTTGGTTTTTAAAAATTTTCTAAACAAATTTTTCATGGTGTCTAGTAAATAGCGTTTTTGTTTCTTGATTTTCTTTTTAGTGATGCAATCGCGCTTACCAGGACACAACCTACTGTTACAGTCTTCTTCTAAAAAATTGATTACAATGTTACTTATTTTACTACGTATCCTGTCTGATCTTGTTTTACGAGCAACATCTAGTAAGCTTCTTCTTTTATCTCTTGGTTGCGATATTGGTTTTACATTAATTTGAGTTAAAACATTGTATTTCTTTGCTATATTTCCACTGATCACTTTCCTAAATATCTTATTTTCCTGGTCATTCGAAATATTTGTTAGATTTTCTTTTAGTTGCCTTGTCATCACCTCACCGAATAATAACGTTTTCTTAACTTCTTCCACTTTATTAGATTTAGCATCACTTATTAAAGATTCAACTTTTGAGTTTGGAGTCAACATGATTTTTCGCATTTTCTTATCACAACGCTTAATTGCTTTCTTGTAAGTTTTAACTTTTTCTCGTAACATTTTTATTTCTTGCTTTTGATGTTTTATTAGTTTGTTGCGCTTTTTTCTTTGTCGTAATGCCTTAGTCCTAGCGGCTAGGGTTCTTTTATCTTCTCCTTGTTGACGTGGACGTTGCTGCTCCTCGTTATCTGTAGTAGGTGGGGTAACTATATTTTGAGAGTTTTGCATACGAAGACGAATGCGGCGTTTTCTTGTTTTTTCTCGCCAAATTTTTCTTATGGTTCTTTGCTGTCTAGGGGTCATATCTTTGACACTTTTAACTTGTCCTTTTTCTTTTTTCCTCAAATACTTTTGTCTTTCTTTTTCTTTTAATTCTGCATTTTTATTGACATCATTTTTTAAACGCTGGTACCGTAATCTTTCGGCTTCTCTTTTTTTTTGAAGTCTTTCTTCTCTAATTTGTTTTTTTTTTATGTTTGCCATATTCCTTACTTAATATAAGTGAATCTGTAAGAAATACAAAACTAAAAATATTTGTATTTTAACTAGTTTTAGACAATAACTAAACAACTGTCTTTCCCCTGACAATACTGTAGTTCCCCTGGCACCTAAATGGCCAGGGCAAAGACGCCAGGGAAGTGACAAAATTTTACAAAACCAAAGATATTATTAAAAGTCAAAACATTATACCTTCCATCTTTGTCTACAGGATAATTAGGCCGTTTTGCTTGTGTTTTCATGATATTGCACACAAAAAATTAAATATTTTCACAAAAATATACATACCAGGAGAGAGACACAATTCACTGGCACCTAACCTCACTGTAACAACTCCTGCTCAACTAAACGTGTTGGAGCAAAGAACTGCATGTAACTAAATGTTGTCTTCCTAACTTGCCCTTGAGCTTGTTAGTGTGGTTAGAAGCCAAATCGCGGCGCTTCTTTTAAAAACCGAATATAATAATTTGAACTATGCCAGGGGAGGTGACACTTTATTATGGGGGTTGAGATATTTAATTTTTTATTCCATGTATTTTAGCGTGTCATAAAATAAATTTTGCTTTTATTCGTTCTTTAATAGGTTACTACACTATTACTCATACTTAAAACAATTAATTTATCTATATTTGGAACAAAAATTAATGTTTGTTTAGGGAATTTGGTAATGGGGCAGGCCAGGGTATGGACATTTCGGATGTATTTTTTTTAATTATTCGAAGTTAGGTAGTAGTTTTGCAATTTTAATAAGTGGTCCAATAAATACGCATATTTTGCTAATTGTTTAGCATATTTTATTTAAAATTTAGCTTATTTTTCACGATAATTTTGCATGGGCCATACCAAATGTCAATATCATTTATTCACTCATATCGTTTCATAGGTTTTTGGGGTAGACCATTTAAAATATTATATTGTTAAAGTTCTATGAACAATTACTTACACATAGTGGAGTGCAAATTATATAATATCGTCATTTTTTTCATTTTAAGAGACCTAGATAGTAAATTTGAATGTGGAAGTAGTAATTTCTTAGGCAGCAATTCTTTAGTACTTCGATTGTTAAGAATTAAACAAGTGTTATATTTCAGATGCGCCCTGTAATTACATACACGGTGGTCCAAAATTGTCTCCTGATATTTGACATTGACAATGTTAAAAAATGAAATGTCAGGAATCTATTGATGGCATACATTTTTGAAATGGTTGAAGTGCCTACTTTTCAGGTATGCCTTGTGGCACCAGCTTTTTTCCCATGACTAAAATGTTACAGCTGTTTTTCCTTAGTGAAACGTATAACAAAACACACGACTGTCACATTTATATTTGTGCTGTGTATTAATATAAATATGCTAAATGGATTATGAAAAAGTTGATTTTTTGAAGTGAAAAATATGTCCTACAAGATATTAGAGAAAATTTTGGTCGTAATAATACCCATGAATAAAATAAACAGTTATGTAACTGGAAGTATCTGTTTCTTTCTTATTTGAGCCTAATACTTTCGAAATTCAGTTAACTGTATTGACTCAAATTACCTTTTTGTGTCTAAGTTTTGTTACCGTGAGTGGCATGAGATAGTTGTGAGATTCGTGAAACGGTCGTGTAATTGCTGGCTGAGGTTGTACCAAATTTTTGAAAATAAAAATAATATTTGAGGGTCAGATCATATGTATTTTGGCTAGTAGAAACCAAATATGAAAAAATATACAAGTTGTCCCATTTAAAAAATTTGATTTTCACATCATTTGCCTCGAAACCGGAAGTCAGAAGTTGGTTTTTTACATCATATAATTGGAAATTTTATCCTATATCACCACCAAATTTGAAAAAAATCCATTCAACCATTCAAAAGTTACAAGAGTGAAGGAGAGTAATGCCAATGAAATTTCTCATTACCGTCACTAGAGTCTCAAGACCATTACACTCAAATTTGTGCCATGTGACGATCGTGAGTGTGGCGGTCGTGAGGGCCGCTAGACAAAAATGACTAAGAATTATATTCACCCTAAGCTATTATTAAAGTAAGGTTAGGAGAAGACAGTGTACTGGATACCTCAAAATAAAAGCGTATCTGGATATTAATTAGTTGATAAATGCTAAAATACACAACGTGATGGTCATGAAAGGGAGCACAGGGCCATATGTTAGACTTACCATATAAATTACTGGAAATTGAAAATGTTTTGGGAAAACTAAATTTCGATATGTTTCTGAGTCGCTGGTAGTCCTAGCATTCAACTTATTAACTAATGATGAGCGCTGTGACGGTCGTGAGTATTAACCAAGTTACGCGACTTTAATAGTTTATATATTAAATCCTAGACTTTAAAACATGAAAGTTGTATCTTGCCAACAAATTTTGGATATTTTGTAATAATTATAGCAGAGGTGGACACTAACCATTTCTCTGGTAACAAAATTTCAGCCAAAACAAGTGTCAATCTGTATGGAGTTACGCGTGACGGAGTAGAAACGGAGTAAAAACAGCCGATATTTTATTTTTGTCGTAATTTAGCTCAAGTTTTTTATTATAACAAGGTGTGGTAAGACTCATCTGAGCGAATATTGGACACGGGTTGTAGCTTGGACCAATTTTTGACAGTAAGTCACTAATATCATGAATCGACCATGCTTTGTAGAACTGCCCATAGGATTATTTCCGATAATAAACTCAATAATAAGGAGGTTGTACTTCTTCAAATAATAAATATTGATTTGCTTGCAATATCTTCCGACCTCCTTAGATATAAGAAATAAGTGAAGCAGAAAGAGAAATTGGCGTGCACTATTCTGTCCTTTTCTGACAAAATCTGATTTGTTAAAGGAAACGTCTGATGGGTTGAAGAAAACGTTAACTGTCTGTACGCAAGCGGAAAAAGGATGGAATAGTGTAGACAAGTTTCTTTTTCTGCTTCACTTTCTCGCGTTCCAGTATGTTATTAATTTCGATGGCCTCAAGATATACATGGATATTTTGCATGTGCTTCGTGTCGTGCATATCCTAAACATATCCTACGTACACCAGATTGAATGGGCAACGATACAAATAAATTTAAATGGTGGGGGCTCGATCGAGATGGGTATCGCATGTTAAACCCTGATATACTGTACGTACTTGCCTGCCACTATCTGTATATGCGTTCCGATTTCATTACTAAGTTTGAAAGTCATTCTTATTATAAAACCCAACGTGCCCCACGTAGAATTAATTTTTTATCTGAATAAGATTTAATTAACTTGAAATAAAGTTTTTTTGGTTTGATTTCTATTAATGAATGATTAAAATAAGTAAATATTCAAAAAAATAATGAGCTATGCAATTTTTGCTAAAAATTAATGTATTATAAATAAATAAAAACTGTTTATTCTACTTAAAGGTCTCACAAATAATTATTTTTCATTGACTAGACACAACTGCAATGCACGTACTTACTTATTTACTAAAATAGTGAATTTCAATAAAGCTACTTATATATGATATATTAAATTGAAGTATTGTGCATTCGAAAAACGTGATTTGACGTCACTTCCGGCAAAACCAGAAGTTCAGGCACATCAATCTAAGACCAAATAATGGTAAATAGTCTGCTTATTCATTTCTAGTAGTTATGTCAATACCTGCAGTACGTTTTGACAAATAGTTGATACAGTATGGAGGGTAGGTCCAGCCTTTGGAGCCATCTATCGGAGAAACCGTCCATAATTTGAATTTTTACCAAAGGGACTTATTATTCAGAATCAGTTGAACTACAACATATCAAAAATTTCCCCAAAATATTAAACCACGCTTGACAAGTTTCCTCATCTTTACTTTCAGCCAGTCGAGTACTTTGCTAGACCAGGATAGAGGGTTGCATGTCCCATTCTGACTTCTCTTATAGGACAAGAGTCCCAACTTGAAACGAGGGCTTCCTGTAACTTAACAAAGTTATTGTCGATATCATCTATTGTTTCTATGTTGTTTGAGTTTAGGGGCCCCAGGCGGTTATTAAAAAGTTCTTGGAACTGTGTTTTATTTGTCCACCTGGGATTGTGGTAAATCAGAGTCGTAGCTAGGCTGCATGGGACCCTGAGGCGACATACATTTTGGGGCCCTTATAGACAATAGTGATACCCAAAAAAAGCAAAAGATATAAAAAAAATTTTAAATCGGTGCAAAAATATCTAATTTCAAAAATACGTTTTTGCAGCAATTTCAAATTGACATTGGTACAGTTCCTTGCTACTTTCTACTGATAGGTTAGATAGATGTTAGTAAAAAAGTGATTATTTTTTACCTTTTTAGTAGCTTTTTAGTAGCTTCTATTATTTATTTCACTTCTACATTCTCTTTACGTTGGGCACCATGTGAATACCTGTTGTTTGTAAATTAATTGAAATTACTGGCGACCGGCAAATCTTCGAATATGGGAAATACACTCCACTATTCGTACATAGAGACACACTGATACAAGTGACATGACAGAAAGCAAACCACTCTAGACTGGAAGTTCCGAGTTGGTATACCGGGTGCCACAGAATAGTGGCTCCCACCTGTATTTCCTTTATTTTTTAACTTATCAATTTAAAATTTGGGATGCATAAACTACCTGTAAAAATATGGTATGAGACCATTTCCGGTGTACCCGGAAATGACCGCAACTTTCGATTTTTAAATGGAACACCCTGTATATTTTTACATATTTGGATTCAAGACAACATTCTGAGTATACCATGAGATTTTCGCGAAATTTTGAGTCGATGTTCAGTTTTTTAAAGCAATTTAAGACTTTCGTCTAGAGTGCTTTGAAATACCAAAATTTGTTCTATGGCAGTATAAGTCCAAGGGAAAAATATAATTTTTCGTTTAATTTTATTAATAATTATTTACGAAGCGTCCAAAATTGAACAAAACACTTTTTTATAGAAAACTTTTTTTTTTCAAATGGGAAGGTGGTGGCCGAGGGGTAACTCAAGCGAAATTTGGGGTACGAAATACAGCCATTTTAGGTAATATCGCCTTATATTACCACTTTGTTACTCCAAATTGCAAGAGAATTCCCTTAAATCACCAGTTGATCGCCACATACTGCCACCAAACCACCAGTCGATCGCCAATAATGCCACCTGACTACCATGCATTACCACTAGGATCGCCACATATTTCCACTAGATCGCCACTTACCGCCATAATACCACATCTGGATCACCCCCCTCCTCCCACCACCCAGCGATTACCTAATTTCATTTCGGAAGTAATTTTTCGCGCTGAATCCGAATCTGGCCTTAGAATTGGACCATCACGTCAGGATTTTGAAATATTTGAGGTTAAGTGCTTCAAAAATGACTTTTTTGTCTACTTTTGAAGAGTATATATAGGATTCCAAAATGTTTTCAGCTTATTTCTAATAAATACATCATTTAGTACCATCCTTTCTCTTTAAAATAATAATAATAATAATAATAATAATAATATTTATTAATTTCAGAAACTGTACAAAGCGCAGTTAAGAAATATTGTCGGTAGAAATACAAAGATAAATATCACAAATAACATTGTAAAAACATATACACACAAAAAACATGTGAACAGTGAGCAATTGAAAATATTGTAGGGTATAATTCACAAATAATAAAAAAAACTAGAGAAAAGTAGTCACACATTTTGTAAAAATTCGTCAACATTATAGCTGTTTATGTCCAACAAAAGTGATTTTAAAGCCTTTTTAAACTTAAAAAATGTTGTCATAGATTTAATATGCTCAGGCAAACATTTAAAAAATTTACAACCCATGAAAAAAAGACTTTTTTGGTATAAAGCCGTTCTGTGTTCTTTTGGTAAAAGGAGATCTTTTTTCCTAGTGCTATATGGATGATCAGTTCTAATATCGTTAAATTTGATTCTGTTTTTGTAAACAAAACATGACAACTCATAAATGTAAATAGAGTTCAAGGTAAGAATGTTTAAGCTTTCAAAGGCTTCCCTGCAGGAAGTATTATATCCCAGATTGGCTATTATACGTATTGCCCTTTTTTGCAGTAAAAAAACTGGGATGAGGAACCCCAATGTACTATACCGTACTTTATGCAAGAATGAAAAGAAGCAAAGTACAACTGTCTTACTATTGATAGGCTACATTGTTTAGATGTTATCGCCAATGCATAACAGATCTTTGACAGTTTTCCACACATATCATGAATGTGATTAGACCATTTAAGGCTACAGTCAATTTTCAAACCAAGCATTTTTGATTCATTGGCATACTTCACGCTTGTAGTAGGAGATAAAAGAATATTAGTGTTGAAGACAATATTAGACTGCAATGTTCTAAAGAGAATACAGGTTGTTTTACTTTGGTTAATACACAGTTTATTATTTTCAGTCCACAAAATTACTTTATCATATATAGTTTTTGCACAGTCTTCAGCATCAGCTAGGGTATTAGATTTTATTAAAATGTTCGTATCATCAGCATACGAAACTGTCAAACATGATGGATGTTGAATAAAATTCAGCATATCATTGATATAAATAATGAAAAGTGTGGACCCCAATATAGACCCTTGAGGTACTCCAACGCTTTCGATTGGTCATCTACTATGTTTCCTCGCGAAGTTATGGCCATTTTAAGGTGACATGAATTTGAAACCATGATCCCATACAATCTAACAATCTTAAACAAACGACTTTAAACGAATCAAGATTTAACACAACAGAGGGGATAACCCAAACGACTCTAAACGAATCAATATTGTTGAGTTATAGGGGATCATGGTTTCAAATTCATGTCACCTTAAAATGGCTATAACTTTGCGATGAAACATCGTAGATGACTATTCAAAAGCTTATTTTAAAGAGGAAGGATGGTACTAAATGATACATTTAAGAGAAATAAGCTGAAAAAATTTTTGAATTCTATATATAACTTCAAAAGCAGACAAAAAAGCCATTTTTGAAGTACTTAACCTCAAATATTTCAAAATCCTGACGTGGTAGGCCAATTCTGAGGCTAGAGTCGGATTCAGCATTACTTAAGCTAAAAGTTGATAAAAAATTCTGAAAAAAATTCTTGAGCTTTATTGGACTTGAACAAAAGTATTTCGACCCTCGCAATGTTTTGCTAAAGTTAATAATTTAAGAGTAAAAAATTCTTGAATGTCTAAAATGACGCAAATTACCTAACTTTGACAAGTTGTATCTCAAAAACTGTCCATAGGATCGGCTCGATGTGATAGGAATTTTTGATCAGCATGACTTGAACTACAAAATAGCAAAGTTCCAGCCAATTCCACCGAAACACCATTTTCGTGGGTATTGTTCCGGGGTCCTTTGTTAAGCAGATACTATTTCCTTGTAAAGTGTACCAATTGCATAGGGCACTTATTCTTGCTTTGTTGGTTCCAATTGCACAATAGGGAAGATGCATGAAATTTTAAAATGCTTGAAAAAGTTATTTGCTCTTAATTTCCATTACGCCGAAAACGATTATAACAAAAGAAATTCAAAATAAAATTTATTTTCCGTAAAATTAATATTTAGATTATGCCGTAACAAAACCACGTGACTGCAAATGGTTTCTTATTGGCGTGAAGTCAACGACGACATCTGTTAGTCGGATAATTTGTCCAAAGTAGACGCAGTGTCCTAACCTCTTGCTGACGTCTGTCTACGAACTAATTTTGGAGAATCTTGAATGTAAAATTACCATATTTGTAGTGATACATTTAGGCACAATCAGGGTTGGCATGTTTAAAACAAAATGTTTTAAACAAAGTGTTTAAAACGTGTTTAAAACATCGCACTGTGTTTTAAACAAATATTTAAAACATATATAATACCAGAGATGGGTAAACTCCCGGAGTTTTGATTACTCCGAAAGTTTCCAGGAAGCTTTCCTGGAAACTTTCCATTGGGAATATTCAGAGTTTATTTTATGGTGAAATCTGATTCGTGATGATCTGAGCTTCATTTTGATACCAAATAAGTGCATATAAATATATTATTTACATTACTTTTACGGACTTTTACCAAATAACTGATATTATATGACACACGCTATATGTGCCCTGTGCTATATGAAAAATATGGAGCAAATTGGGTGGTTACCCAGTAATTCGTTTTGTTTGAATTATTAAATAGTTAAATATAAATAAAATAATTTAAATAATGTGATAAATATGTGGATTATAAAATTAAAAATTTATGTAAATGTCATATGCAACTCCTATTCTGTGAAGAAACGGAAATGTAGAAGGCAAGACAGAAATAACATCTAAATCTCATATTATATAGTTACATTGAATTAAAAGTGTAAAACAAATAAATAAAATAATAAATAAATGTTTATTTAATTTTAAATTTTAACACTTAATAAAATAATAACAAGAAAATAATCAATCAATATTATTAATACTAATAATACACAGATAGAAATAATGTTTTAAATCAAGAATATTTGTTTCATATATACGCAAATAAAGGATTTTCTTCATATAAGACAAATACTTTTGTAGCGAGAAATAATAGGTTTGATTCAAAACTATTTGTTTTATATGAAGAAAGTATTTATTTCCGTAATATATGAAACAAATATACTTGATTCAAAACTTTATTTCTATCTGTGTACAAAATAAATTAAACCATCCACTATAACAACATATTATTCATCGAGAAGCAATAGTGCTGGTAAACAAATAAACGTAGGGCAGATTTCTAAATTCACCGGTGGATCGCACCGGTAAGCAATAACATTATTTGATTGGCTATTTTGAAAAGCATAGCCAATCAGCTTCGTATTTCGTTTACCCGGTGCATCCACCGGTGAATTTAGAAAAGTGCGGGTAACTTATATGTCTGTCAACTCATCCTTGATCATAGCCAATAGCACGAAATTCGAGAAATTCTGTGCCAATAGTAATAATCCGAGCGGTGACCATATTAAACTCTACGTCGTCAAACATCCGATTAATTTTTGATAATTTCGAAAGAATATCAACAAATTAAAACTGGATTTCTGGCGTTTGAGGTTATGTTAGATCATCGTGGTGGCAATTTCAAATTTATGAGAACAACTGTAAATATTCGTGAAAAATTAGGAAACTTTCCCGGAGTTTTGGAAACTTTCCCGGAATTTTGGAAACTTTCGGAATATTCAAATATTTTTAAAGGAAACTTTCATTTTTATCAAAACTCCGTTCCGGAAACTTCCGAAAATTTCCTGGAAACTTTCCTTTGGAAAGTTTCCTTGACCCATCTCTGTATAATACAAAATGCTATGTTTTAAACAACTGTTAGTGCGATGTTTTAAATAAATGTATTATTTTGGAGTTTGTGGAAAAGCAGGAAAAGTGTCGATAATGGTCCATTCTGATAAATAATTCCGATATAGTGGTCACGTACACTAAACTGAGCATTTTATTTGAGTGCTATAAAATTCGTTTAAGAGCGCCATCTGACATCAACTAGTAGTAGCAGACATAGTGTGCCTGGCACCATTTAATTTTAGTTGAATATAGTTTTAAACATTTTAAACCTGTTTTAAACGTACCATTTAAAACTTAAAAAAAAACTGTTTTTTCCAACCCTGGGCACAATGCAATATTATTTGTAACTCATAAGTCATAACAATGTTGTTCACTAGCTCATTAACCAAATAATAACACAATAACACCACAAACAAGAACTTGGTAAACTGACTGTAAACAATAAACAATAAACTGACATTTGACAAACCCATCGAAATTGTTTTAGATAAACGAAACTAATGAAGCATCTTTATTCGGAAAAAGAAACTTCCATTCACTATTCCGTCCTTGTCTGACAAGATCAGATTGGTTGAAGAAAACGTCCGATTGGCTTAACCGTCTGTACACAGACCGAGAAAAAGGATGGAATAGTGCATGCAAGTTTCTCTCTCTGTGTCACTTTCTCTAGTCGAATGCACCTTCTAGTTTGTTATTAATTTCGATGGACAAATCATAACGGAAAACGTCACAGTTAATGGCGCCAAATAACTGCCATTTTGAAATATCCAAATTCCTCACCGATGAAATTATTTATTTTCTCGCTGTATTAACATTCAAAAAATCGTAATTTTACATTTTTATAACTTTTTTTTGATGCTGTATCGATTTTCATTATAAAAAAAATCATGCAACTTCTCTATTGGCATACAGCACTGTATTGTTCCCAAGCAATGAACTGGAGTGGTGGGGTAACAAGTGCGGTTGCACGGGTCTCAAGTAATACGATTGCCGTCGAAGGTTCACGAACTAGTGCGATGTTGTCGGGGATTACCACGTACTGCCTCAGATCGCCACTTTACAGCCACAGATATCTCCTCTTGATATCCACAGATCACCAGTATACAAGCACTTATTGCCACAGTATAACCAATATTGCCGCTTTACAACTACATATTGCCACTCATTGCCTTTTACCACCACTAGATCGCCAATGTTGAGGGACGAAATATTGCCTTGTGAGTTACCCCTCGGTGGTGGCTCATACTGTTCAATAAATCACAGATTTTCTTCTGAATTCATTGATATCCATTTCAAATCTATGCTATTTGTTTTTCTATTTTATATTGAATTTATTTCAATATAATTTTTTCTGAACTTTAACGTAGTTGCCTTTGCAAAAATCATATGTCTAATAATGAAATGTGAATAACTACCTTTTTGAGAATAATATCGTTTTGGTTCTCTCTTTTGTTTCTTAATAGGTATAAGTACTAGTGCAAAGTATAAGGATCAATAAAAATTATTTTGAAAGTGATTTTTTATTTTTAAATAAATTTAATAAAATAGAAAAACAAATAGCATAGATTTGAAATGGATATCAATGAATTCAGAAAAAAGTCTATAATTTATTGAACACTAGGAGCCACCACCTTCCCAATTGAAAAAAAAAAGTTTTTGATAAGAAAGTGATATGTTCAATTTTGGAGGCTTCGTAAATAGTTAGTAATTAAATGAAAAATTATATTTTTCCCTTGGACTTTACCTGCCGTAGAACAAATTTTGAATCCAAATATGTAAAAATATACCGTTCCATTTAAAAATCGAAAGTTGTGGTCATTTCCGGGTAAAGCGGAAATAATCTGATACCGTTTTTTATGTCCAAAAATCCATTTTTACAGGTAGTTTATGCACCCCAAATTTCAAATGGATAAATTAAAAAATAAAGGAAATATAGGGGGGAGCCACTATTCTGTGGTACCCGGTATACAGTAGAAACCACACCACTGTGAATGCGAACACAACGTGATATTAGTATTTCGCGGGACCTGGGGCCCTAAAACCTGGGGCCCAGGCAACCGGTAACTGCCCGAATTGCCCATGTGTAGTTACGCCTTTGCGGTAAAGGTTTCTTTCTTGTAAACTGGTGACCAGATGGGGATCTTCGATTTTGGACATAATATCAGCCACAGAAATATCGGGAGATGATTTTGGACCACATTGTATAACGATATTATATCGTTAAAGTAAATATCAATCAGTACAAAGCAAATCCGATATCGATATATCGTATCGCAAAGCGCCTCTCTAGTCAAGTTAGGTGCTGAGCAGTAATTTAAGAAATGCAATGTCGTTGCTAATTTACAGCTTGCTGTCCGTAGCAGAGCTAAGCCGAGCACATGGTATAGGCAAACCTTGTCTGAACGTCTTCTACAATAAATTTGTGGTTGCTAATATATAATATGTATTCTATACCCGAAGCATGACTATTTTATCTTTATTATTTTTCAGGTTGTTATTGGACATACTTACTTTATCTGAAACATGTTTTCATTCATTTTTTTTAATAATTATCTTATTTAACAGCGAAATAATCTAAATTGCTTCGCTCAGGAATAACACCCGTAAATAATTATCTTATTTGAGAGCCCAATAATATCAATTGCTTACCTAAGAATTAATACTTAGGTACTCTACAAAATTGAAATTAATTCAAAATCTTGCATATAAAATACCTAGGTAGTAGTGTAATCAGAAAAATATGTTACACTAGATCTAGTGAAATATATTCTTTAAGTTGCATATAAAATAAAACCAGAAGTTAATGGATGCAAAGTTTGATAAGAAATACCACTTGTGACAGTCTTTGATTCAGTTTGTTTTAAAATGCCAAGATCTAGAAATATGCTAAATGCAGTTGAGAAAAAGAAAAGATATGTATTGAGGAGTGATGCAAATAAAAACAAACAAGAACTGATGTCTCCTGTAAGTTTAAAATTAGTTTTTGGGGTTACTTTGTTACTTGTTAATTACAGAAAAAAAATCATATTTGAAACTGAAATCTGTTGCTGATAAAGTGCATATCTTAAAACTTCTACGTAACTTTGTTTAAGCATAACTGACAGGATTTACATGCACGGTTAGTATACGGGTTGTAGCAAGAACTTGGTATACCACCAATTTTTTCTTTATTTTTGCAGATAAGTGATTGAAACTTGGTACATCGTCTACTTGATAAACATAACTTTCTGGCACATAAATTAATTTTTTTCTCATTTTCAGATTCTACGGATTTTCTGAATACACATAAATGACATTTCACATTTGTTAAAGTTAAATTTGTTATATTTCAGACTAGAGCACCTGAGAGAAAAAAGAATCTCGTCGAACCCCAAAATGGACTATCAATAGACTTCTGGGATGGGTATGATCCAGATAGCGTGTCCCAAAATGGGTTTTGTATTATTGGATCTGAACAGTTTCCTATGTCTGCGATATGCTTCTTGTGTGGGAGTGCCGGAAAAGAAGCGATGCTCTATTGTTCTTTATGTTGTGAACCTTATCATCCATTTTGCTTAGAGCAAGCCCAGACTGCATCCTCATCTAAAAGTGCTAAGCAATGTTCTTGGATTTGCCCCAGATGTACAAAATGCAACGAGTGCAATCAAGTCGATAAGCAAAAATTAAGCTGTCAGAAGTGCTTGAAGGCCTATCATCCAGAGTGTTTCAATCCCAAATGGAACAGCCAAGACAAACCGACAGTAAGTTCATAGTTTTCAATCTTTTTTTTTTAATATTGTGTAAATGTTACGTATGGCATTCTGCTAATTTTTCTGTTTTTTTTTCTGGGTTTCCAGTTGCTTACTTTCGTTAGCACTTACAAATCATATTACTTCTAATAAATTTTCCCCAAATTTAGAACAACGTAATCATATTAAAAAAGTAACGATGACATTTTAGTCTTTTGTATGGTAGGCCAAGCTCCCGACATATTAGATAACGAAGATATGCTTCACCTTGCGCTCCTGACACTATTTGATGTACGTAAAAAACGTAAAAATCTGATCCACTGTAACTACTGCAAAACTAATGTGATTGACCTTTTATCAAAACTTAGCAAATATTGATTGACATTTTCTGTTCAATATTCGTGATGTAAATTATGCCTTTGAACAATTTTGAAAAAAAATATATGCCGTTCTTGGTTCAATTGTCCTTAAAAATGTAATCAAAGGCAAGAGTTAACCTACCTTGGTATAATTCCAATATAATTAAAAGTGTTAAACTGAGACAGTGCTTGGTGTGATTATAAAAACCTCGACGATCCTCTAGCATTCGAGGAGTTTAAATTATTAAGATCAGGTATACAGACAGGGTGGGGTAATAGTGTGTTGGACTTCGATATCTCGAGTTTTACAATAGCTAGAAATTAAAAAAAAATACAAGTAAACGTATCAATTAATAAATTATTCAAGAGTCGTAGAAAAATACATATACTGGCACAATAGCAAGAAAATGTGCAGTACAGTTGTGTTTATAAAGCTTTATAATAAACTTCCTTATATTATCAAAGTTATTGATAATCTTGCTCCTTTTAAAAATAAACTTTTTAAGCTGTTATTAGACCCGGAAGCTTATACATTGTCAGCAGAATTTTTAACAAAAGAGGTGAATAGTAAAAAAAGAAAAAGTAAAGAATCAGCAATAATATTGTTGAATGAGAATAAATTCTTGTTGAATTGTTCCATAGATGTGTGTGCAACCTGGTTACCAATGTTAAAAGAAGAACTCAACAAATTTAACATTGTTTAAAGTAAAACTATCAACTATATCAACAGTTCTTTGTAAGTAGTAAGTACCTATGGATATTGAATATAAGAAACATCCCAAGGAACAATTTAAAACTCATTTGGACTTGAGGAGGTTTTAAGAAAGGTTTGTCATGGTTGAGAAATAGTCTTGTGCTTTATTGATGTTGTAGCTAAGGCCTTTTAGGCTTCAAGTATACTTGCTCTTATATGGTAAGTTTTAAAGTATTCTGTAAGACCTAATTAATTATAAAGCTAATTTGCTTCTAGGATAATATGTATTTGTAATGGGTTTATCATACCTACATAAAAAAACTCTCCATAAAGCTAATTAGTTTTATTAACGTCTTAAATTCCATTTAGATTTAAAGAGGTTTTAAATTATTCTTTATGGTTTTAACATATTTGCAATCAATGCATTTTAAATCCTTTTTAAAACTAGACATTTTCAATGCCTATTAGTACTTATTAAAGGCCATTACAAAACTAGACTCTTAAAACATCCTTGATAAATGTTGTGATGAAACCGTTATGAAGAAAAAAAGACCTCTATAAATCTAAAAGGCAAATTTTTAATTCCGTAAAACACTTTCTAAAACCTCAATAAAACATTTATTATAAAAATAATAAACAATATGTCTGCTTGAAGTGTCGTTGATGCATGTGTGTACACGTATATTTCGAACACATACGCGCGCGTCACACTCAAATTATTTTGAGGTTAAGTTTTAAGTTTTTTGTATCAAATGTCAACTCGGTTCGTCTTGGAGGCGGTTCTTTTAAATCCCAAACGTTTTATTACAGCTTTAATCAAGTCCATGTGATCTTCGCCAAGTGCTTTTGCATTTATGTAAGGAAGGGATTGTTTGTGATAGTATACAAAAAGACTAAAAGGACTTCATTTAGAGTAAATGTTCTAGGTCATAACCATTATTAGAATATATACTTTAATGAGGGGACTGTAAAATGACAATTAGGTTTTTAGTTGCCCGGCCATGTTTTTCTTGTTATATAAAAATATTCAAGGTCAATCTCACAATTATAATTATTAATAATTATCACTTTTTCTTTAGCAAATTAAGGAAGAATTACAAGAAACTGCTGAAAATTACCGTGGGAACTGAGAAGCAGCCTACTTTTTTAAATTTGCTGATTACGCGTCTATGCAAATTTTGTATGGATATTAAAATCATTATTATTTCTGAGGCGCCCTTGTTTTTTGGGCCTTTTTTTTAAAGTTTTAACGATAAGCTGCCGTTGGTTTTATTTTTTTTGTCATACCTGATGTCTTTTTATTACCTTTTAAATCGGCCTTAGAGAGGTTATAATGCCACTCTACGCTTTATAAATTTCAAATTCCATTTTATCTTCAATAAGTCTGATGGTGTGTTTGCTTAAATCAGTTTAGAAAAAATATATGCAATAATAAAATTATTTAAATTCCTTCGTGGACATTCTTATAGCTTCTCAGTTCTAATATGGACTTTTAAGAGTTTTAAAAACCAGTTTTAAGGTAGCCTTCTAGGTGTTTTCTAGAAATGCAGGAAGCTAATAAAAAAGCTTCCGACAGCTTTAAAACAGATTTTAACCCTTTCGGGACGAGCCAAGGAATGATACTCCTGTTTGTGCCGGCCGAGTGCAAGAAAATGCGCGCCTTTTAGTCCATGTAAAACGCGGGGTCTGACACTCGGAATGCCCCCCACCTGTATTTCATGTTTTTTGGGTCGCTGATCACGAAAATCGGTTCTAAAAATAGTGCGTCATCCCTAAAAATGCCAAAAACCACCACTTTCGGTTTTTTTTCGCGGTAATGTGAATAATACTGTAAAATAATATTATGAATGTGCTAATTGTAATGATATTTTGCCAGTTCAGTATGTTCATCTAAAGTAAGGACAAATTTTATGCTGAGGGTTAACCAGAGGGGGTAGTTTTAGCCCTAAATTGACGTAAAATGGAAAAATGATGGAATTTTCTTTTCACTTTTAGATTTGAGGTTAGATGAATTGTACAATGAAGAAGTTTTTTTCAACCCTTCGAGGGTGAAAACTACCCCTATATCGCTTTTAAATTGAAGTAACGCTTAGAAAATAAGTAGAGATGTATACTTTTTAGTTTGCTTGTAATTTCTGATAAAAACACTAAAAAATTTTTTCGCTCCTTTAGGGGTGAAAACTACCCCCAAGCCCAAGCTTGCAGGGAATTGAAATAGAAGGTAGATTCTTGATAAATGAACACTTCATATTGTTTGCAATGTTTTTATATTTTTCATTCTAAAGGGATGAAAAAATTTTTTAGTTATTTTTTTCGACGGAAGTTTATCAAAAATTTCAAGCAAACTAAAAAATATACATCTCTACTTATATTCTAAATGTTAGTTCAATTTTGTTAAATTTGTGATCCTTAGCAATAAATCTCTGAAATAAATGTATTTGTAGTTTTATTTATTATAAAAAGCAATAAAAAAACACGAAAACTTGTTTGCAGTACCAGTATGGCACTCGGTCTTGACGAGAAACGTATCGGTATGGCACGCGGCTTGTAAATTAGAATCTTGCGACGTTCGCGTATGGCACCTTATATTAAATATGTGTCGTGCGCCGTACCTGTACGTGTGTAGGCGAGGAAAAATGTAAAATTATTATTTTCTCTACTACACTAGGTCACGTTCATAGGAATAGATTTCGTACTAGTACGGCACTCGGCCGTCAACAGCAGCTTAGTGAAAACGTACGGGTACGTTATTAGTCCCGAAAGGGTTAAGAAAGGTTTTAAAACGGCCCGAACAAGGTTTTCAAGAGCGGCACTAAGCCTCACTAAGGAGTTTTATGATGGAATTTAAAAAGGCCTTAACAACCTTCATAAGGGTGGGCCCTTTTAGTCTACAAGTCACTTTATGATGGTATTAAGGATATTGTTACAGCAAAATAGATTTTTCAAGGCATTTTATAAATAGTTTTATAGCTCCCTTGTATATATTTAAGAAACCAAAATTGTTCCTTGGGATATTCTTAAAGCTGTGTATTTAATATGCACAGCACTTAAAAGATTTGTTAATATAGCTTTGAGAAAGATAACATTGAGTTTCGGAAACATCAACAAAATATTAGTGATAGGTAAAAGCTGTTGTTTTTTAATAACAGGTTTAAACTGCTACTGCTGTTTTGAAATAACAGTTTAAGTTATTTTAGATTTTATACATTGTGCTGCTGCCGCTGGCCGACAGGCAGCTTTGCCTTTCAACATTCTTCAATTTTTATGCTCATAAATCACGTTATTTAGTATTTTTGAAGGGATTTCGATTTTTCTAGCATTACAAGGGTCGTTTAGAATAAATTGGAACCATCATGGTACACTTAAATGGAAAACTAAAAATTATATTATAAACAATATTGACGTTTGAAAATTCACTTATTTGGTATCGTTGGATTCAGAAAATTATGCAGAATTCAAAAATGCAATAATATTCAGTGTATTCCAATTAAAAATCGAAAGTTAGCCAAAAAGTGCCGCTTAACATTAAAATTTAAAAGAGATGAGAAATATAATTTGAAGCGTAACTAATTTGGTATGATTTTAAATCTGTAATTAAACTCGGGGGTGCTATAATAAGCCTTGGCTATAAGAATTTTCAGTTTATTTTTGAATAGTCTCAGTGGTGCCTCTTTTATAGACGTTGGGAGGGAGTTGAAAAGCATAATTCCAAGGTTGATTCTTTTTGTATATGTTAATCTCTACTTCGGTATCTGTATATCGTTACTATTGCGGGTGAGTTATGGTTGTCACAGTTTCTGGAGTATTCATCGAGGTGACTTTTTATGTGTACTAGATTAAAATGGATTACACAGGATGGCAGAGTCATTATTTTATATTCTATGAACCATGGTTTACAGCTGTCTGATTCCTGATAAGGTTCTAATTGCTCTCTTTTGAACAGTAAGAATTTCTTAGACATGGTAGTGGTACCTCCCCAGTTGATTAAACCATACGTCATTAAGCTATGGAATACCGCATGGTATGTGACTATTGCTGAGGTTGGACCAATTTTGGTTCTAATTTGCCTTATGGCGTATAATGGATTTGAATTAAAAAAATTCTTTTAGGGTATAACAATTTTTTTGCAGTAAATATTTTAATTTAGGTTTAAATAAATGAGCATTAGAGGAGCTTTTTTTTCCGGGTTCAATGCATTATATAATGGAAATTGGAAACTTTTCTGGTAAATTGTGGTCTTAAAGTTGTTTGGTACTAGCAAGCCTCTTGATCTGGTATCCTGTTGATTGGCCAAAAACAGTGAAATATTTTTATATACATACAGTGTACAAAAATTTTGGAATTTTGGAATGGTATTTGAGGATTGAGTCCTGCTTGTTGTAAAACTAAAGTATACCAAAAATGACTTGATTTGGTGTTCTACAGAGTGTTTTATAAGCAAAGTTGTAAAAATCACCACTAATGAAGTACCTTTATTTTTCAAAATATGAAAAAATTCCACTAAGAAAAGTTATTTAGAATGCAATTTTATAACTCTATATCAAAATTCAGGAATATAAAATTATTTTTTTGAAACTTCCCATTTTTTCAATAAATTAGTATTTTATTTTGAACCATTCAATTAAAACTGCATAGAAATTTTATTTTTTGTGAATTAATATTTAAAGTTATGTAGAAGCTAAAAGTAGGCTATGAGAAAACCAGTGGATACATTATCATTTATTATTGACATATCTGTCAAACGTTAGTCAATATTATCCTTAATTTCTGTTTCAAATTAACGAACCAAGCATAAAAAATTAAGTGAAAATGGTACTCACAGTGCGTGAAAAAATTTATATTGTGCAATGCTACAGAATTGGCGGTGAAAACTCGCTAAGAGAAGTGGTAAGCCAATTTAATTTTAAATTTCCAAACACTGCTTTGTCACGTACTCAGGTTATGAGAATAATTAAAAAGTTTCTGGCTACTGGTAGTGTTCTTAACATGAAAAGAAAAATAAAAGCATATGATGAAGACAATGTTGGGGCTATTATAACTCATGCCTCTGTTATAGAAAATCCTAGGATGCCACTAAGAGAAAGATCAGCTCTTATTAATATTAGCAACTCCAAAGAATTTACAAGGCAAAGAAAATTAGGGCATATAAAGCAAATTATAAACATACGCTTGAGGGAGATGACGGCCGTAGGTTGGATTTTTGTTTGACCATTGGAAAAAAACATGGAAGAGAGATTTTTTCATCATTTCATAATTTTCTCAGATGAATCCACATTCACAACCAATGGTGTTGTTTCATCTCAGAATTGTCGGTTTTGGGCTTCTGAAAATCCAAATTTTAGAATTCATTGTAGAAGACAATATTATAAAAAAGTGAATGTGTGGTGTGCCGTTTCTTATCACGTTGGAGTTATTAGACCTTATTTCATTGAGGGAAGGTTAAACCAGCACACTTATTTACAGCTTCTTGAAAGATTTTCTGAAGAACATTTAAATATTTTAAGAGATATGCCTTTAGTTCATTTTCAACATGATGGTTGCCCTGGCCACTCGAGGGAAATGGTTAATCGGTGGTTGAATTTAAATTTTGGAGAAAATTGGATTGCCAGGAATGGACCGATCAAGTGGCTGGCAAGATCACCAGACCTATCAATATTGGATTTCTTTTTATGGGGTCGCCTCAAGCAGTTGGTTTACGCTGAACCACTTCCTAACGATGTAGCAGTATTGAAGCAGAGAATTACAAATGCCGTAAACTCCATACTGTTAGATCATATTCGAAACAGTTTTAAGGACTTCAGGCGAAGGATCGAAATGTGTGTGGATGTAGGTGGTAGCTATGTCAAATAATAAAACAATTGTAAACATTGTTTTGTATTGGTCAATAATTAATTTGTTTGTGAATCTGTTATGTTTTTGACATTTATTACTTGTTATAATTTTTAAACCTCATTAATCTTCTGTTAGTAATTGTTTCTTGTTTTACAATTAGTTTGATTAACATTATACATCTACATCTCGTATATTCAATTTTTTATTTACCAATAGTCTACTTTTTGAGATGATTAACATTTGCTCCTACACAACTTTAAATATGAATTCAACTCTTAATTCGCAAAGAAATGGGAAGTTTCAAAAAAATGATTTTATATTCCTGAAATTTGGTATAGAGGTATAAAATTGCATTCTAAATAACTTTTCTTAGTGGAATTTTTTCATATTTTGAAAAATAAAGGTACTTTATTAGTGGTGATTTTTACAACTTTGCTTATAAAACACCCTGTAGAACACCAAATCAAGTCATTTTTGGTATACTTTAGTTTTACAACAAGCAGGACTCAATCCCCAAATACCATTCCAAAATTTTTGGTCCATTACACCTCTTGTTACATCTATCCTGGGACACACTGTATGTACATACTTCTAGAATGTATGTTCCAGCTACTGTTAGAATCTTTAAGTCTCTAAAAGCATTACGACAAGAACGACAATAATTTTACTTATGTTTATGTATATGTATGTGTTAGAGACGCGTACTACAAAAAATTATTTTAAACTTGTTTTTTTCTTATAGGTTTGTTCCAAGTGTTTGAGGTGTAAAGGCTGTGGGACCCAGAATATCACCAGATTTGTGGGAAATCTACCACTATGTATGATGTGCTTTAAGTTGAGGAAAAAAGGAAACTTTTGCCCCATTTGTCAGCATTGTTATGATGAAAGTGAATGTTCTTCCAAGGTAAATGTTTGATAACTTTGCCACGTTTGTTTATTAATCTATTAAAATTTCAGATGATGGAATGTATCAAATGTACTAAATGGGTCCATGCGAAGTGTGAAAATCTAACTGAAGAACAATATCAAATTTTAAGCTTTCTGCCAGAATCAGTAGAGTACATTTGTTCTTCATGCTCAACAAACTCTTCCTCCTACTGGAGAAGTGCAATTACCAAGGAATTGAGATACTGTTTTATTCACGTATTGAGGTTGTTAAGTAAAAACAAAGTAGCAAGAAACGTATTAAAATGGAGCCCTCTGAACAATCACAGTCAGCCAAATAAAGCTGTAACAAGCGTGAGGAAATTGCAGTTTTCAGATGAGGATGTAGATCTAGACAACAACAATTGTAGTAGGGACGTTACAGATGTAAATAACATCTACTCGTTTGAAGAAAATGAGAAGTACGAAGAAACTTTTTCCAAAGTAACAAATATTTTGTCGGTGATTGATATAAAACATAAACTATACTCTAATGAGTACTCTTCCATAAGAGAATTCAACAGAGAAATAGAAGAGGCTTTAAAACTGACAAAATCGGAACAATTACTTAGAATATATCACAACATTTTTCACGAGGTTTTCCCATGGTATAAAATGTCTCAAGTCGAGGAAGAGCCTAGAAGGATAGAAAATGTAACAAACAATGAATCTCACGATATCTCCAAAGAACAAGAACTGCACACTGAAGTTCTACTATCAGTTTCTGACACACGAATATGTGGATTTTGTAAAGGCGTGGGTGACGGTCTGAGCTTCCAGGAATCAAGATTATTATACTGTGGCCAAAACGAGTGGGTACATGCCAATTGTGCCCTCTGGTCATCCGAAGTTTATGAGGAAATCGATGGATCTCTACAAAACGTGCAAAGCGCATTGAATCGAGGACGTTTAATTCGCTGCGCCCACTGCAAACAGAAGGGCGCAAGTATAGGATGTTGCTACAAAGGCTGCCACGAAACCTACCATTTTAACTGTGCCAGAACAGCGAAACTAAACTTTATGCATGATAAAACCGTGTACTGTTCAACTCACGAAGTAACTAAAAAAAGTCATGTGATAATAGATAAAGATTTTGAAATTCATAGATCTGTTTATGTAGAATTAGATCAGAAGAAACGCAAGTATTGCGAAATAGATAAGGTAAACTTCATGGTTGGATCGTTATACATTAAAAATTTAGGGAGAATTGATCCTTTGGTCTCCGACGGTACTGAAGCCATCATACCTATGGGATTTGTTTGTTCAAGACTGTTTTGGTCCACGGTAGAACCCTGGAAACTAGTTCCTTACACCATTACTACCTCCGTTCAAAATTACAGCAACAGCACTCTTACCGTGGACAAAAATTTTACCGTCGACCATACCTTGGAGAAATCTGCCGTGGATAAAATAATGAGGGAGTTAAATGCATGGCAGAAGGACATCGATAGGAAAAATTCTGATGTGGAATCTGAGGATGACGAAGAACAGCAAAACGGAGCGGACATACTATCACCCGAACTAACAGACGCCATTTTAGAAGAATTACCTCACGATCTACTGGATGGCATTTCGGTACAAGACATATTTCCCAAGTTTTCTTACGATGATTTGATCAATATGGATTATAAAACCGATCTAAATAACTTGGAAAGTATTACCGAAAGTTACAAGAAGACTGACATCGAGGAATATTTAGATCTGGAAATAAAAAGCAATAGGGAGTTGAGGAGAAGCAAATCTGACGTCATGTCTTCTAACAAAATTGAAAACTTGTCAAAGTCTCGTCCATCTCAGAGATCTTGCAGCTTAACGCTGAGCTGCAAATTAGATAGTTCTCTATCACCTGCCATTAAGAAACGAAAGATGGCAGCGGCTAGGGAAAATAATATGCTGTACCATCTCCTACAAGTGGATGGAAACTGCGATGACAGCAGTTCTAGTGAGTGCGGGTCACCAACCGGCATGCTAGAGACAGATCCGTGGGGGAACTATGTGTCAGAAGAACCGGTAACCTGCGAAAAATGTCAGTGTACTTACCGAACGCAGGCTAGCTACAAAAGACACTTGGACTCCTGCGAAGTTCTTTGTACCAGCGAGAGCGATTCCGAGATGAACACCGATCAAGAAATGATATCTGCTTACGTAAACCCAAGCACTAACGTCGTTGAAAACTCGGTGATGGTAGATATTAATGAACCGGTGGTTATATCTTCGTACGAATCTTATCAAAGTGAAATACACACCTCAGTACTTAATACTCAAAGTTTTGTCAGTTCAAAGTCAACTTCCGAGCTGCTAACGGTCCCTCAAACTTCCGATATGATAATACATCAAAATTTATCTCAACCTGTAGAACAAAAATCTATACTACATACTCTACCTGTGAACACGGTCACTCCTATGACCTTGGAAAACCCCCATGCCGATCAGACGTACACCATAACTCAACCGACCATAACTATAGGTGACCCGTCAATTTCGATTCCCACAAATCAATCTCAGTTTTGTGTTAACCAAACCGTGCCTTTATGTGTTAGTCAACCTATCACTCTCCAACAGAACAGCATACAAGTTAATCCAACGACAAGCTACGCAGGAAATCAGTTGTTGTCGATAAATCCGAGCGGTTCTATTTCGATAAACCAGATAAACCAACCGTCTGGTTCGATAGCGATTAATCAAATTAACCAAATTAATCAACCGACAACTCTGCAGCAATCGCTCGATTTTCATCAGCCGCAGTCCATGACCATTCAGTCGGTTCCGTATAATAACGCAATTATCAACATGGGAAGTCAGAGTCAGTTCTCTTTAAATGGCAAACTGATAACGAACCCCGTACTGCAGACCGTTAACGTGCCGAGTGCGCAGTGGGTAAAACAAGTGACGAAACCTGTTCTAACTCAAAAATCGATCAAGTCTCGTGCTCGCAGTAGAACGATAGCAGCTAAACGTCCGACACATTTTGAAGAAGGCGATACTATAATTTTACCAGCTCAAAACTCGACCGGACAAGTAATAGTGCAGCATATGCCGTCCACAAATTACGTTCCGACCTTTGTTGAAGCGTTTCAGCAACCTGGTCAGAATTTACAATATGTTGCTACAATTACGCCACAAGTTAACTCCGTACCTACCCAGTCTTTAGTACAAATTCAACCAGACAACAATATTATTAGTATAGTACCTGGCCTGCAGCAGACTATGTATATACAGCAACCGAGGTTGCTCGAAAACCAGTTGGTTGTGGATAGTAATGGAACTTTGGGTTGGTCCCAACAGCCCACCGTGCAACCTGTATATTACGGGTTCGAAACTATCGTACAAAACACCGTTATGCAGTCACAGCAGTTTCTCCCGACTACGATGCCAGGTGTGTTAACCGCCAACAGCAGTTATTCTACTACCACGCAGGTATTTCAAACCAGTAAACTAGAACCAGTATTGGACGTACCATCGAACAGTTTTGTGTTAGTGAATCCGGGACAACTGGTAAACTCACAACCGGTGGTTAATTCGCAACCGATTGTTAACTCGCAATCTCTCATTAACTCGCAGCCGATCATCAATTCTCAACCTATCAACTCTCAGCCGATTGTTAATTCACAGCCAATCAGCTCTCAGCCGATAGAAATACGTCAGTATTCCGAAACTCAGCCTTTAAACATAGTAAGCAACATAGTACCTCAACCGCAACCCGAACTAAAAGCATCACAACCGCAACAGATAAAATACTCTCAACCTGTCATACCGCATAAACCTGTTGTGGTACCTACGACATCGACGACTCATAGCATCACCCTTCCGACAGCTCCGTTCGTTTCCGAACAAGGAATTCCAACTAACATTGTAACGCCGATTCCTAAACCGCCTACTTCCACCCAAAGCCGACCTATGAGCAGAGTTCTGCCTATGCCTACCAACAACACGATAAAAGGATCCAAGAAAATCATCACCGACGATTCGGAAAAAGTCTTTTTCATAGAGGAAAAGAAGAAACCGGCTCAAGTTAAGGTCGAAGACGTCAAATCTGCCCCATTGAAACAAAATTCGACAGCGCCTAATGCCACGGTTAAGTTGGAATCCAAGAAGTTTGAGATACTAGAATGCAAAATAATTCGTCCAGCCAAGACAGCGTTAATCAAGTGTCCTGAACCGATAAAGGAGGCAAAGAAGGAACTTTTCGAGACGATAGAACCGTTAGAGAAATTGCAAAAACTGGAGAAAGTCGAGGTAAAAAAGGAACCGGCAGTACAAAAACCCATAGAAACCTCGAATGCAGACGATTTAAAAGTCGACACTTCCTTAAAATTGGTTTTCCAGAAACAAGGTCAAGATGGCACTTACAAAATAAGCAACAATTTTGCTGCCAAGCAGCCGGTACAAGTAGCACCCCTGAGGCCGATTAAATCGAATTATGCGCAAAATACTTCCAGCCAGCCAGTGGTCGATAAACAATTCAAAGAAGAAAAGCCAGACGAGAAAGTTGAAAAACTGAGTTTAGACGCTCCTAGCACCAAACCTCCTCAAATAAACAAGAGGGATAGCGATAACTCATCCTCGATACTATACACGATTGAAACCCAAGATGGATTCAAGTATTCGTCATCTTCAGTGGCAGATCTGTGGTCGAAAGTCTTAGAAGCGGTGCAGTCTGCACGCGTTGCGCACAATATGCCACCATTGCCAACGAATAATGGAAATATCATGAACTCAGTTCAAATATTAGGATTTAAATCCAGCGGTTTAAAATATTTAATAGAACAACTTCCCGGTGCCTCGAAGTGTACCAAGTACAAATCATTATTTAATTTCCCTCTGCATCCCAATGACATCGACGACGAGTTTTCTCAGGATCACGTATATGGAACGATTAGATGTGCCCCATATAAGAATAAAAATAACGAACCGTACGATATGTTTGGTTGGCTTTCTTCCAAACATAGGCAACCGGAAGAAATTTCTTTGGATACCTTGGAACTCCTGCCAAGGTAAGATATTTGACTCGGGTAAAATTTTTATATTTGATTTAATCAGTAAAAATGTAAATTCCCCCAGTTTCAGTATTGTTGTAGTCGGACTAGATATGAACTGAATTATAAGATAATTTGTAATTTGCAGTTTAATAGGGTCGTTGACCATTTTTTTATTTTATTTTATTTTCAATTACTTTATTAAATTTTATTTGGCCCGTATTTTTTTATTTCATAATCTAAGCCATTTTAATAGTGAAATTAATTATTTAAATTAATAAATTTTGAATTCGCGCTCATCGCCACCACGTTAGATGTGAGAGCATGCGCAGTTAGATAAAGGAATAATCGACGGACGTCGTTTGCTTTGCTTATTTGCTGTTAGCATAGAAACTCCAGTCAATTTTGATGGAGGTTTTAAAGTTTTTGATATAGTCGGAGAACGAGCAATGTCTAAGATGCACCCTCTATAACACTCCCGAACAACCACCTAAAAAAAATTTATTCTTATGTAAATCGACCTGGCGGATCCGATTTTGGAGTTCGCCAGACAATCTGGAATTGCGAAACTGGTCAAAATTGGCAATTTCCGAAAAATCTCAAATTTTATGGATATTTTTTAATTTTTACTTATCACCCTATATAGCCCTTAGTTTAAGTCCGATTAAATTGAAATTTTTAGGAGAGTCAATTTAGACCTTTGTTATCATGACGGACATGACAGAAATGCAAAAAAATTACGTGTCACCAGTAATATTTTTTTTAATAGTTGGTGACACGAAATTTGTTAAAAATGCAGCAACAAATACTCGATCGAGAAAACTTTTTTGTTTTTAAAGATAGATGTATATAGTAAGCTACAAAGTTGTAGCCAAAGAACCAAAGAAACTTTTTTATTTCAGTGATTTTTTTGATAACTGGCTTGGTTTTTAACACAACGGTGCCGCAATATAGAAAAGAACTATGCCGGCTGCGGCCGGTCACGTACTGCACAAGCGATAACACCACGCATAGCTTGAGAGCGCCAGGATTTGTATTGTACTAATAATAACCTATTTAATAAAATCGTTTATTCAGTAAATTTTAATTTTGAAAAAGGAGCAAAATATAAAAAATAAAGTTTTAAATTCTGATAAAGGCAATTTAGACATACTCATTTTATTTCCACATTTAACTTCTACTCGTATAATTAAGCAGCAATATTTAAGAGATAGTTCACACATTTGTATTTTTTTTATCGCAAATTATACAACGTTTTGGACTTTCAACGGTCTTCCTTTTTTTATAACTAGTATTAGTCACATCTGTGCTTTCTGCTTTTTGTTTATAAGCTTTTCGGGTGTAATTTCTTCTGCATCTTGCATGATAGGCAGGACATTTTGACAAAAATAAATCTCTTTTTTTGGTGTAATATTTCAACTTAAGAGAGATATCATCCGACTTTATAGAAACTGCTTTAAATGCTTAGTCCAGTGCTTCTTCTGTAACATCCTGCAGAGTTTCTTCACTATTTTGTTGGCAAAATATGCATTTCATAAAGTTTAACTCTGGGTTCAACTGTTAAAAAAAAGTTGAAAATGCGCACAAAACTGCTGACGTTAAAAAAATTGCTTAAAAGTTGTTCTTTGTTCAAATTAAATATTAAAACTAGTTTTAAATGTCTGGAAAAGAAATTCCGTTACTTCAATATGCACTTTACCCTCTATAGCACTTTCCTAACGCAATAATAATTATTATTATAGCTGCAACTTATCAATTTTCAATAAGAATAAGCGTCACAAACCACACAGACGACAACGGTCGATCGGTTAAAAACAGCTAAATAAGCGTTTCATAATAGATATTTATGTAACCAGTTACAAAAGACGCAACAACACGAGTTACACAAGATTGTCTTTCGTTACATACATGATTTTTCTAATTTTAAAATTCTAAAAACAATTTAAACATAATAAATGAAATGGATGTATTTAAAAATCTTAAAAATTAAGTAATCTTTTTCATAGTTACCTTTGCTGCTATCACACATTATAATTTTAGTGTCAAAATTGACAGACAATATTATTTGAAATCCTAATTTTATAACATAAAGGTAAATTGTATTAATGCAAAAGTTTTGTTAGCGTATTTTGAAGGAAAGAAGAATTTAAAAGCTTCCACTTTATGGACTTAGTATTCTATTTTGTATTGAATAAACATTGTTTCTTTGTCTTTTTGAGAGTTGTTTATCTTTCCTAATTGATGACATAAGGAACTTTTTGTAACGCCATATCCTAAAATGGCATTTATTTGACACTTTTCATGATTCAAAACAATGTCATTATTGACAAGTGTAAAATAAATAAAAAAGAGTGAAATAAAGACATTTTATTTCACAGTGTGATATAAAACTTATTGATTTCTATCGAAACAGCAATAAAATTTAGTCTATTTTTATAAAATTATATTGTTTTCTGATTTCGAATGGCGATACAAAAAATTTTGTATACAACTCGAGACTAAAATGTGTTTTAGCCACTTGTTATATAAAATACTATTTTGTAACGCCATGTCGTAAAACGACGTTTATTTGACAGTTTCAATGAATCAAAACGATGTCATTATTGACAAGTGTAAAATAAAGAAAAAAGAGTGAAATAAAGGAATTTTATTTAACAATGTGAAATAAAACTGGTTTCTATGGAAACAGCAATAGAATTTAGTCTATTTTTACAAAATTATATTGTTTTCTAATTGCGAATGGAGATACAAAAAATTTTGTATATAACTCGAGACTAAAATGTGTTTTTTTTACCCGTGTGGTTTACAGCACTTGCCTCGGCTCGTACTATAAATGCCCCACTCGTAAAAAAAAACACCATTTTAGCCACTTGTTATATAAAATACTATTTCGTCACCAGTTACGTAAAATTTTACTTTTCATAACTAGTTACATAAAGTAGGACGTTTTGACACTTACGTCAGTTTTGAAAACTGTCACTTTATATGTCAAAAATAGAAAAACCAATGTTCACAATTACGCATTATTTTATTCACATCGGTCGGGGCAACCTGAAAGATGAGAAACAAAGCCGCGGTATAGGCCAACCCAATCTTTTATCTTGCGACATGACCCGGCGCGGCGGTCAAATACTGCAGCACCGTTTTCTTGAAAACTAAGTAAGTTATCAAAAAAATCACCGAAATAAAAAAGTTTCTTTAGTTCTTTGGCTACAACTTTGTAGATTACTATATACATCTATCTTTAAAAACAAAAAAGTTTTCTCTCGATCGAATATTTGTTGCTGCATTTTTAACAAATTTCGTGTCACCAACTTTTTAAAAAAATATTACTGGTGTAGATAAAAATGTTTGGTACAAAAGTTATGCAATTTTTTTCGTAGAATCAGAATACGCAATTAAAAGTGGAGTGCCGTTAAAAATTCAAAAATTAGCCCCACCCCCCCAGCTCATCAGGGGTGGGAGATGGAAAATTATTCTACCCGGAACACCTTTGTCTGAAACATTTTCTGCTAATGTCCCTTCCGGAGGAGATATTACTGTGGATTAATTAAAATGGCCTAACCATGTTGTCTAATAGAATCAATACTTCTTAAGCAAAAAAAAATAATTGAGAGGCAAGCTAAAAGTAGTGATATATTTTATTGATTATTAGCTTCCAAATGAGTAGGAATTAAGTGGTCTAGGTCTTCGTACTTATTTTTCTTTGTGTGTGTGCCTGTGTTCATTACCTGGATTTATATTTTTAAGCATCTTCCCCCAATTTGACCTTGAAGTAATTTTTACACACGATAATTATGTTAGTGTTAAATAATATAGATTAAACTTGGATTATAAAGAATCATGTCATAATGCCTTCAAATCTCTGAAAATTTTAACTGTTGCTGGTCAATATATTTGTGAAGTTTGCACATATGTATACAAAAATAAATTCAGCCTTATTAGTAATCAAATTAACCATTCATATGAAACCAGACAGAGATCTTTTACTACCCAATTATCATAAAGCAAGTTCTTTTCAAAAGAGTTTTATTTACCAAGGCTGTAAATTTTACAACTATTTACCCGAAGATATTAAAGTCTCTGCAAGTATACATATCTTTAAATCAAAATTAAAAAAATCTTTACTAGATAAGAACTGCTATACAACAACTGAATTTTTAAATAGTTAATTACTTTTTGTTTAGTTAACTTTCTGTTTTTTTTATAATTACCTTTTAAGCTTATTACCTATTATATTATATTTACATGTACTTTTTTTTTGAACTTTTCTGCATTGTTTCTTGTATGCATATATGTATATTTTTTTCAATGGAGAAATAAAGATTATCTATCTATCTATAGATTTATTTGGTAGGTGTCACTTAAGAGGTTGATATAAAAACAAAAATTAAATTATTTTTTTATATACTAAATGACGTAACAGGATTTTAAGAAAAATGTAAAAATTAAAGCTATTTTATATCAACGTCTCCTATTAATTTCAATTAATTATCTTCAATAGTTTTGAAAAATATTAATTTTATAACCATAACTCTGGTAATATAGAGGATAGAGGTTTATTATATATTTTATTGAGCATTCCTAGTCACAAGCAACATTGATGTGAATGAATAGCCCAATAAGCCGCTGGGCCCAATTCCATATACTTAACCAGCGAGACCCTTTACAAACTGCAAATTACAAATCTGTGAAATAGAGCCTTAATTTAATAACCTTAGTCATACCACAAGCCACTGAAGTTTCTAAATAAAACTTTTTGACTAAAGGACTTCGCACACTTTAAATAGAATTCGTCTTTGCGTGAAACATTTTGTAATTTCTTGTGTTCTAGTACTTATGTTCTTGATGAAAAGCCTTAATGGACTTCAAAAATTGACAGTTTTTGAGATATAGCTTGCCAAAACTATATAATTTCTATCATTTTAGGTACTCACTAATTTTTTTCCCTTAATTATTAAAAGAAATGCAAAAGTTAAAAGAAAAAGTTTATTTATTGGTGCGAGGTTCTTTGTAAGCAAAAATTGATATTGTGTTGTGTATTGTATTGTCCCTATTGTCCCTTTGAATATAGAACACTTGGGTGAATTTTGTTGCAGGAGAGTTGTCAATTTACCGATGGCAATGAAATTCCGTCAATTAAAGTTAACCTCAAAATACTCAGTTGGCGTATACCGATCGTGTATACACGGGAGAGGATTATTTTGTCTAAGAGACATCGAAGCTGGAGAAATGGTTATCGAATATGCCGGAGAGGTATGTCAAAATAAACCGATGGTTTTGTTATCTAATGTGGGATATTTATTTTTAGGTAATTAGATCCATTTTAACGGACAAACGAGAGAAATATTACAATTCCAAAGGTATTGGATGTTATATGTTTCGTGTCGATGATAATTTTGTTGTAGATGCTACCATGAAAGGAAATGCAGCCAGATTTATAAATCATTCTTGTGACGTAAGTACAATTGATCTCACATTCGATTTATTTTTTGTTTAGTATTAAATTTCGTTTTAATGCATTCCTCGTGATGTGGTGAACCTCGAGCTTTCCCATTGGTTATAATTTGTCGTCGATAAAGTAGATACGGCGATGTTTACTTTATCGACTTACTTACTACTACTTACCAAATTTAAGCTCGGACTAAGCACGCATCATTTCCAAGAACGACTTTTACTTAGCAATAATAATATAATCAGGGTGTATACTTTCTGGAAAACAGGGAAAACCTGTTGTTACAGCTCCGATAGCTGATCCGTGGTTTGAGAAAGCAGACTGTATTATTTTAAACCTAATAAATATGACTTAAATGAATTAAATGACTTACACGTGCTAATCGTGTCTCGGCGGAATCCTCTTTACTTCTCGGAGCTCCTGGTCCAGACTTCCTTTAACTTCACACACTCTTGAACAACGACAATGAAAAGCACGTGAAATATTCACCATCAATAATAAAAATAAGCGGAAAAACACAAGCGAAAATTAAAAATAATTTAATGCAAAGTAATTGACAAACTCGTGGCAGCGTATACTAATCGAATGAATATGGGCCTTTTTTTGCTCCCACACGGGGTCAGTACAAAAAAGGTAATTTAAAGGTTGGGACGTCTACCGATGAGAATGCGCTAGACTAATAAACTAAATGAAAACAATTTTAATTATAAACAAAAATAGTAATAATAATGAAACCCGAACACCTGTAAAAGTCAGGGACTTTGATTTTGATCAGGAAAATCAGGGAAAAATCAAGGAATTTATAAATTTATAAAAAAAAAGTAAGGGAAAATTTATTAAAATTACTTAATATCTAAAGTTGTTCCCATATTGGCTCCCTGGCTCGTCAAAAAATGTTTTCCGTTTCCCCTCCCCCGCTCATCAATTTTCATTTTCAAGCAGAAAAAATTTTTGGAATTTTTATCGAAATGTCCTAGAAAACCTAGAAAAGTCGGGGAATTTCAAAATTGTGAATTGGTATACACCCTGTATAATGTAAATATATGTTGTTAAGATTTAATTCTTAAAAATACATTATTTTAAATATTTAATGAAACATTCCAAAACAATAAAAATGACGAAGTGATGAAATATTAGTGATATTTTTTATTATTAATCTTTATAGTAAAAAATCTAATGACACCCTTTCATCTGCACTCTCAACGAACACCTTGAACATTTCAAATTGTTTTACTAGTATATCCAATATTTATCAAAAATTGTGTTACTTGGATATCAGTAAAAGTCCTGGACCTGACAACATACCACCAATCATCCTTAAGTATTGTGGTTTTATCTTATCCAGACCTTTATTTATCATATGATACTGGTGAATTTCCAAAACTCTGGAAAGTCAGCTTTATTACACCTATTCACAAATCCGGAGATAAAGGAGAACTTATTACAGACCCATCTGCACAGTGGCGGATCCATGGGGAGTGGGGGCACAGGGGCACTGCCCACCCCAGTCGTTTATTTCAGCAAAAGGAAATGGTTTAGAAAAGTTCATTTGTAGATAGCTCTGCCATATGGCCCATAGTGTTTCAGCATTTAACTTTAGAAAAGAAATATTTTCTATTAAATTAAGAGTAATTTCAATACAACAATATTAACTGTTACTGTACTATATAGTCATATGTAATCACACAAAATTATTTCTACGAATCTTTAAATATTTCTTGAAATTGCATAAAAAAAAACAAAAATTCGTTCGTTGGAACCCATTTTTGCAAATAAGTTTTTGACTTTTCATTTTAGAACATTTAACTATGGAAAATACTAAATTTTCGATTGTGGCTCATTTTTGTAGCTGTGCGCCCCCCCACCTGTTAATTTATTCTGGATCCGCTGCTGCATCTGCATTTTGGGTGCCATTCCCATACTATTTGAAAGCCTTGTTACAGATTTTTTGACACCACAAATTGACATCACCATCACTGACAATTTGGCTTTCGCTTGGGAAGATCTATAGAATTGCATTAACTCACTAACACTGACTCCCTGCCACTTGCTCTAGAGAATGGATTTCAAGTTCAAGGCCTTCGATAGAATCAACCGTCAGTCTTTATTAAATAAGTTGAATCTGGTGGGAATAAATGATAAATGAGTTGAAAGCTACTTACTTGATCTGACACAGATTGTTCTAGTTAACAATTTCTGATCAAAAGAAATTCAGGTCACGTCAGGTGTACCACCTCTCATTTGGGATCCTTGCTGTTTAATATATTCATCAATGACATCCATGAGTGTTTTATTAATGGTACTTTACTTTTATTTGCCGTCGATCTTAAATCGTTTTCTTAAATATAATCACTACTGAAGATTGCAACGGATTACAAACAGATCTGAATAGTCTTATCACATGGTGTCACCATAATGGTACAAAACTTAATGCAAGTCAATGTCAAGCTGTTTTTCTATCGTAACAATTCACTCAATTCACTCCAATATGTGTACTACATTAATAATACGCCTCTTAATAATGTTTCTGTTATTAAAAATCTGGGTATAATGCTATACTCGTCATTAACTCTAACATCTCATATTTCTCAAACAGTTACCAAATCACTGAAAATATTGGGTTTCATTAATTAACTTCATGCGACTTTACCGATATTATTTCCATTAAGCTACTCTACTGTTTACTTGTAAGACCACATTTAGAATATGCTTCTTGTGTTTGGTGTCCATATTACAACATACACATTCAGAAACTAGGCCAAGTTCAAGTTTTGTGTAACGGGTTGAGAGGATGTCGAATATTTGTGATTTCCTTAATGATGATGTTTCTACCACCTTTAATTTTTTTAGTCCGTGATTTTTACAATTTGAATACAAGTGTCCACATTCAATCATTGGTCGACAGAACAGCTTGTATATTCTACTTGCTATTTCCACGTTGATCCCATTCCTGTTATATGTCAAGCTGCGGAAATGTTTAGCCCCCGAAATAATATTCTTTTTCTTGAGCTCCACGTGGGCATTGAAATTAATTTTGTTGTTGAAGGTTATTCCGAGGTAATTGATCGTAGTTTCAGGATGTAGAATATGTTGGTATATGTTCAGCGATGGGGAGGTATCTGATGGGTGGTGATTGAATATAATAGAGTTGTCAGTTTTCCCAAAAATGGGTTTTTTCCTGGGAGAGTTAAAACCCATTTTTGAATTTGCCGCCAATTCTAACATTTTTTAATCTCAGTCCTCAAAATTTCATTATTTCATTATTTGGCGTGAGCGTGAATTTTCTCCAAATACCTAATAGTGCTAATAAAGCTAATTCTAATGAATAATGGACCACAATAGTCGTGACGTCATGCAATTTGAATTGCTTTCCATGCAGTCTTTGAAGTATGCCTTATGTACATGTGATTTAAGGGTCAAAATAAAACACCTACAAATGTATCTAATGATTAGTACGTTATTTTTAATATTTAACTATTGAAACCTAACTACTGGTATAAAAATAGAGCTGAATTATAAGTTTTTTACATGTGGTAATCAAGTTTCTCTACCTAGAATAAATAAAAAAATGTTTTCTGCATGGCTCTTTCTGCGCATGCGTTCTACAAGTATCTGAAAAATTATTGAGAACGTAGCTCTTTGATTATTTTTTTGTGCTCTAGCCTCAAAGCCTGTTTTATTTATTTTTATTTGAATTGCTTTCCATTATTCAATACTTTATCACAGATACACAGATTTTCATCCTCTAACCTCGTGTTTAAATATTTATTTGTAAGTATTTTCACTTAGAAACACAAATAAATAAAGAAATTACATATTATATCATTTATTCAGAACTTATTTCTATTAAATCTATGAATTATTAAAATAGTTTACAATTGAACTGTATAGTAAATATGACATATTCCATGAGCATGATTCATCTGTTAGGGTACGAACATGCCGAAGGTGCTACGCAGCTAGAAGTTCAGGCCGCAGTTTCGGTAGATGCATCGAAGCCATCAACGTGTAAAACAAACCTATACGTTTAAATGTGACCGCACATACCGTGGATGATAGCTGGGTGAACTGCTCCTAGCACAAATTGATGGCTTCGATGCATCGACTGAAACTACGGCCTGACCTTTTCTATAACTGGGTAGCGTCTTCGGCATGTTCGTACCCTAACAGAAATATTATAATGTGCAAAGAGAGCCAGAGCAGCCATATGATGTCATAACCATAATCCCTCTTGGACAATTACATTAAAAGTAAAATATATTTATTTAAAAAAATGCACACACGTCTATTTTATATTTCATGCTAGTATTAACTTCTCCCTTAACAATCAGTACTTCAGGATCATAAATCGTTACTTTTACATGGCCCGCTTCAACAGAACTTTCTGCCTTGACCATGAGTTTTTCTTTATCTTTAAAAAATTGAGCAAACGCAGAAAAATATAATACGTGTTTTTGGGCCATTTTTCAATGCTAAATAGTATATACAAACACTAAATACTGTAAAATCCTTGAAAATTATAAAAGAAATAATCCTCTAAACATAACCTTAAACTTCATCCAGGAAAACAAATAAAAATAAAAAGATGGAAATATACTCGACATATGTATTACGCATGAGCAATAAAAAATTAATTTCTGAAAAAATTTCAAGAGGACTTTAAAATTACAGTATTATTACAAGAAGCTTTTAAAGTTAAAACATTAGGATGATAATTTAATAGTTAAATATTCGCAGATTTTCTGAAATTTCAAATTCAATTTTAACCATGGTCTTATGTACAGTGGCAATAAGGTCGATGTGAGAAATAGGATGGAATAGTTAGAGTGGGAGTGAAACATCACACTATTTTGGTCCATTATTAAAAAGTACTGAAAGGAATTGTTGTTAGTTTGGTTAGAATTGGCGGCAAATTCAAAAATGGATTTTAACCCTCCCAGGAAAAAACCCGTTTTTGGGAAAATTGCCATCTCTAAAATAAAATAGGGGGTTTGGTTTGAGCCTCCATTTATTGATAGTTCTGTCAAAATCTTACATATTTCCACAAAATTTAAAAAACAAGCGTAATCAAAACAAACACCTGCCATTGAAAGGCCGACTCGTGTCTGCTGTAGGGTTTGTGCTTTGATACAAATAATTATATAGTATTATGGAAATAGACGAACAACCAACAATGGAAAAACATTTATTTTATCATTTGGTAATTTTTACAGTGTTCCTTCGATATAAACTGCCTGATCCTATAGTATTTCTATTAAGAAATTTTAATACAAAAATACATTTTGCATCTGTAAAATGGCGGGACATAACAAATATTAAACTTTATCATTATTGAGGAAAACTTAGTTTTAGAACAAACTTTAATGCGTTTGATATACATATATATGATACTTGCACAACCATCTTAGTCCTTTTACTTCAGTACCTTATCTCACTTCTAATTCCATCTCCAGCAACCTTTCATGTCCTTTAAATCAAAATCAATATTTTCTTAGGTTACTTTAGTCCAAGCATTCTTCCAAACAATTCAAATAATCTTCCATCCAGTAATTCTCCTTCGTTGCGTGTCATATTCTTATATTGTTAATTCCAGCTGCTTTCCTGTCATATTGCTACATTGCTTGAAATTATGGACAGTGGTCCAAAATTATCTTCCGATATTTCTGTGACTGATAGTTAAAAATAAAAAAGTTAGAGGTAAAATACTGACAGCCACCCCTTAAATCCACCCCTCAAGCAGAAGAGAAGCTTTGACTAAGACTATGTACACTGGTCGGGCCTGACGACAGGGGAGGGGAGGCGGGGCTGGCTGTAGCCCCGGGGCCCGGATCTGAAAGGGCCCGGCACCTTCACTGTTAATACATTTTTGTGTTGATTGTATTTCAAATTGTGTATTGAAAATTAGTATTTTTGATTTGTCCCTGGGCCCTTACTGGCTTTCCACAGGCCTGAAACTGGTATCCTGATATAATATGAATTTTATATTTTAAGGCGGTTGGAAGATATTGCAGAAAGACTGATATACAGAGTGTCCCCGGATGGGGTACCACACTCTTGTAAATTTTCTTATTTTCGATTTTCTGAGAAGAAGTCATTCTTTATAAAAACTTTTGCTTGTCTTAGGAAGTCATAGAGTTATCAAACTTAAGGTAAATTATACAGGGTGTTCTAAAAATTAGAAGATATGATATCAACTTTAAGCAAACTACCTTTTTCCTACATTCAATAATCAGTAATTCATATTTTAATAGAAAATACAAAATACGAATAAATATCTATTACACTGACATTGACGTTAATCCATGGCATTATTTGATGTAATCTCACCTGCCTGTGTAGAATTTAGAAAAAGATTAGAAAAATGTTTACTAGTAGAGGTCTACATCTGAAATCGTTTTCAACTTGTTTGTTTTTTTTTTTTTTGAAAATTGTTAATTTCTTATTTTGCAACAAACCTCCGTATTTAATAAGCTTTTCTTCATAATTGAAACAACTTTGTTAAATAAAAATGTAAAAAGGTAGTTTTCTTAAAATTGATTTCATATTTTCTAATTTTTAGAATACCCCGTATAATTTATCTTAAGTTTGACAACTGTGTATGACTTCTTAAGACAAGCAAAACTTTCTACAAAGAACGACTTTTTCTCGGCAAATCAAAAATAAAAAAGTTTACAGGTACTCCATCCGTTGACACACTGTATTTTTTCCCCGTTATACCTCTTAACTTCCTTATTATCCATTTTCGGAAATAATTTTATTTAAAAGAGTACTTTTATTTTTGGACGTACTACCAGCCACAGAAGTATTGGAACACAATATTTTGGACCACCGTGTATTGTTAATTCCATATGCTTTCCTATCATGCTCCTACATTGCTTTTAATCATTTTAAGGCACAGTTTTTTTTATTATGTGTATCAGAAAAGGTTTACATTTTGATATAGCTTAAAATGTTGAATTTTTAGCCGAATTGTTACTCTCGTGTGGTCGAAATCCTTGGACATAAGCATATAATAATATTTGCGTTACGAAGGATACTAAGTGGAGAAGAACTTACTTATGATTATAAGTTTCCATTTGAAGAGGATAAAATACCTTGTACTTGTGGATCTCGAAAGTGTCGTAAATTTTTGAACTGATTTTCAGTGTCGGTTTCTGTATAATTGTAAATTTTCCCTTGTATTTATATTGTATATATCTCAGATTTTTAATTGTATGTACTTTTCCTTCCTCATGTAGCACCTATAATGGCCATTAAAGTTTATTATTACATTCTTAAAATAATAGAAGTAGGTTTTTGTAATGTCAGTATTTGAAATTTTTGTAAGTATTTGGCTGTGAGGTTATATATGCATTTGTGCCATTGGCTCGATAGGTGCTATATTTTAAGAGTTTAAATTTTTGATAAAAAAGTATCATGTGATATGTTGTGCATAATTATTTGCAAAAATTTTCTTTTATCTTATATAGCTATTTAAAAGCTTGTAATACGAGCTCAGATTTTTGTAAATATTACTTTTTAATATTACCAAATGAGTTTCTTTATACATATATATATATACGTAACATTTTACGTCACAATTTGCAATCTTTTTAGAGTTAATATTCTCAGACATTTTTATTTTGGAAACTTCTATTATGGTGATTGACGAAGTCCTTAAACACTGTCATTGAATGTCTCAAGTTTTTTATTTTTTTATTAATATATATGAACAGTAATGATGATATTAGGTTTATGGACAATAATATGTACTTTTTTATTTTTTATATATATATCGTAAAAAAACAAAAAAAAAATCCTTAAATATAGGTTTTTGTCCTTTCGTTATAATGATACTGTAAGCAAGAAAATCATGCGTTTTTAATAAATGCTTTGATCCAAACTATGAAACAAAATATCGATATATTTTATATATAAAATTTCCATTTTATCATGCTAAGTATCTAAATTTGAAAACTATTAGCGTGTAAATTTTCAGAGCCACAACAAATTTGTTAAGCACAGGAATATGCTATATACATATAATTACAATTGTTTTTTCCACCTGCATTCACTGGTTAAGTTACCAAAATAAAAATACCTTTATTTTGAGAAAAATAAATAGTATGCACTTGAACATATGTGTACAATAAAATCAAGAAAACTAGATTTTTATCTATTGTAGCTTTACATACTATTGAATGACAATATTAACATATCAATATATGACTTTGATGAGTAGAATTGTAACAATTCTACTGCGTGATACGAGGCCTTGTTACGTAGTATTGTACATGATTGTATGGGTTGATTTCTCCAGTGTCTTAAGATTATGAATTTAACATGTAAAAACTAATCATACCCTATCTGGTGCTTACTACTTGTATTTTAATTTCAGCAGCTGTGCTATAAACATGTATTTACTATTGTCAATAAAAATTATTGATACCGATTTTTTTTTCCATTTTTCCCCATTACATTCATTTTCTTATTTTGTGACACGGGTGGTCTTTTGAATAGGCTTATTTAACGAATTTTAGTATACAGCAATACCTTACAACAATATCAAGTGCCTTTTTTTTAAATAGAATGCTATGTATATCAAATCTAATTGAGCTATCAATTTGAATTTATTTTAAATTCAAGTACACAAGGAAGTGCTTCCAATGGTCTTTTTGTTTCTATCAATTATTGTTTATTATTTTTTTAAAATAACAATGAACTTATTACTTCGCTAAGAATGTACTCATATTTTGACTGAGTGAGAAACTTTTTTATTTTTGCAAATTTTCATATACCTGCAGCAAAGCAATTAAAGCCAAGATACAGAAGTTTAAAAAAAAAGATTTTCATCTAGGACTGGTTTTTTATACCCTTTTTTTAATTATTGTTTTATTTGTACCATTTTATCTATGACTTATATAAATGCTGTATGTAGTATATTGGCACCAAATATATATTATTATTATTTCACTATTCGAAAGGGTGCAGACTGTGACAGGGGTGGCTAAGAAGTGACTCAGTATTCTGAATGGGCTCATTTAGCATTCTTTTAAAATTCATATTTCGAAAGTACACCTTGTAGTTAGTAAATGGGCAAAATATTAGATTTTTTTTCAACTCCTCCCTCAAAATAAATAATGAAAATAGAGCGTGTGACGTAAAAACACCTGCATTTGTCGACCGCTTGCCTGGTGCCATATAGTTTCATATGGCAAGCACAACAAACATGCTATAACCGCATGCGCATTAAACCAGTGGAAGCATAGGAACAAAAAAATTTAAAAAAATTTTTATTGTTCAAATAAGCTTAGAATGTCATGAAACGTCGAGATTTTAAGTTTGAGCGAAAAAAATATTTCTGTCTGTCTGTAACTTTTTTTGTGCGCACATTTACTCTGGAACCGTTTGAGATATTGATTTGAAATTTGATACACATATGTACTTTAACGAGATTTAGAACTAGATTATATTTTCATCTTACTCCGTCGAAGGGTTAGGGGGTAAATAGGTAAATCAAGCAGGTAAGAGTCCATAAAATTGGTATTTAGTATATGCAAGAGAAACTGTCTCAAAAAAAATTTTGGCATTGGCCACCCCCATTACCATCCCCACCCCATTATTAAAAGGGATGAAAAAAATTATGATAAAAAAAATTGTGGGATGAAAAAAAATTTACAAATTTTTGCATACAGTTTTTTGGCACTTTAAGAAAGAAGGCCACTCTGAATTTTTCATCGTAAATTAGAAATTACTCATTTATCAAGGCGTATTCTCAAATTACTTTCATATTTTTTTTAAAAATGTGGAAGATAAAGAAATGAAAAACTGCATTACCGACCATTCTCGTAAACGCGCCTCACTATCATTTGGACACATATCTTGTTAACAAATATACAGGGTGTTTCATTAATAATTGGACATACGCTAACTGGAGAATCCTTAGTCCAAAATATGAAGATTTAACCTGCAACACTTAGATAAAATGTGCCTCCTTACTGAGATACAAGGTGTCATCTTGGAACTGTCAAATACCTTGGACTCCAAATAGACTTCCTTATCATGGAGCGATCAAATAGATGCGTTATTAAAAAAAATTGTTTTGTACTATGGCAAATAAGACAGCATGTCAACTTAAACATCTTGAAAATGTATTATTTGGCATATATACTATCGTGTCTCGACTACTGTATAATCTGTACTCGGATAGGGGAACTTCTCGTAATGCAGAAAAAAAATAATTCGCACAATGGCATTTAAATCTCCACGTGACTCTTGCAGATCTTTATTCAAAAAATTAAACATTCTAACTGTCCCATCTTTATACATTTTTAACTGTGTATCTTACGTGAAATCTCATATGGACAAAATATATACCAGAAAACGATAGTTCTAAGGGAAAACTTAAACATGACTGTTCCACAACGTAGACTAAATACTGTTGCTAAGGGATCTGACAAGAGGAAAAACATCTCTGTTATTGATTTTACGACAAAAAGTCATTCTTTATAAAAAATTCTGCGTGTCGAAAAAATGAATTTACCGATGGCGGCTGGTGAAATTTCAATATTTTTTTTCTCGTCTGTGGCGCATGGGACCCATACGAAATATGGGAAATAACATCTAGAGAAGCACTTAACTAATGACCCCTAAAAAATTTTGAAAAAGCAGTTTGCGAAATTTTTGTAAAAAATTCGGTAGCCTCCCCTGGTCAGGGGCTCCTGTTTATTTTTTTTCATATGCATTTGACTTTTCATAAAAATGCAACAATACGTTTTGGAGTTTATGAAAATATTTTCATTATTAACTGAAATACAATGAACTGAAATTTTGTAATTTACAATTTAACAAATTACAATATTTCAATTCGTTGTATCTCAGTTAGTAATGAAAATATTTTCATAAACTCCAAAATCTATTGTATTTTTATGAAAAGTCAAATGCATATGGCAAAAAAAAATAAAAATAAACAGTCCCTAGACCCAGGGGAGGCTACCGAATTTTCAAAAATTTTTTCGCAAACTGATTTTTCAAAATTTTTTAGGGGTCATTAGAGAAGTGCTTCTCTAGATGTTATTTCCCATATTTCATATCGGTCCCATGCGCCACAGACGAGAAAAAAAATATTGAAATTTCACCAGCCGCCACTGGAATTTACCATATAAAAATCTTAGATCAGATGTACCGGGTGTTAATAAATTAAGAAAACATCAAAATGCCTCAAGAGCATAGACAAAATAGGAATCTCGAGAGAGAAGTACCTTCATTTATTATTTTGGACAAAACGTTTATAAAACAAAGTTGTTTATAATCCAAAATAAAGCCTAAATACAAATTATGAAGTCTAAATTTTGACTTTTATGTTTTTATTGTGTTTATCTTTTTACGTTGAATTTATTAATATGAATAAGAATTCAAATTAAGAAACAGAGTAAGAGACATTGTGTAGAATATTACTATCTTACATCTGCATTTATTAGTGTTCTGTTGATTATTTAAAGAATGTTTACCAAACAAGAAAGAATTTATTTGATCAAATGAGACGTCTGTTATTGATATGCAATTAACCTTTTCCACCAAAAGTTCCCTAACACAGCGGTATCGCGCCAATTATTGCGCAAACTTGTAAAAAAATTTAATGAAACTGAATCTGTATTGGATGTCAAAAAACCCAAGAAAAAGTACAATGAAGACGATGCAGCAACACTTTTGGCAATAAATTCAGTAATAGAAAACCCGAAATAATCTTTACGGAAACACTCACAAAGACTGGAAGTAAGTAAAAGTCATTTACAGAGAATTTATATGGAAAACAAAGTTCGACTGTTTAAGCCAAGGTTCAGACATACACTTGAAAATGGAGATGAAGAAAAGCGATTGGATTTTTGTTTATGGGTCGGTGAGAATTACCTCGTAGATAGAAGTTTTCACAGAATGTTTTTTTTTACTGACAAAGCAACATTTTGTACCAGTGGCTTCGTTTCATCACAAAACAGTCGTTATTGGGCTTTTGAAAATCTAAACAATGTCATTCACAAACGAAGTCAAAGTTATAACAAAGTGAATGTATGGTGTGGAATTTTTTATGATCGAATCGTTGGTCCATATTTCTTAGAAGAAAATTTAAATCAGCATGTTTATTTGGACCTTTTGGAAAACTTTGTATTGCCATTTATAAACACTCTGCGACCGGAAGTAAGGCGTAACATTTTTTGGCAGCAAGACGGTTGCCCAGCTCATTCCTCAATTTTGGTACGGCAGTGGTTGACAGATCACTTCAGAGCAGCGGCGGCTGGTGAAATTTCAATATTTTTTTTCTCGTCTGTGGCGTATGGAACCCATACGAAATTTGGGAAATAACATCTAGAGAAGCACTTCTCTAATGACCCCTAAAAAATTTTGAAAAAGCAGTTTACGAAAAAAATTTTGAAAATTCGTTAGCCTCCCCTGGGTCTAGGAGCTCCTGTTTATTTTTATTTTTTTTCGTCATATGCATTTGACTTTTCATAAAAATACAACAGATTTTGGAGTTTATGAAAATATTTTCATTACTGAGATACAACGAATTGAAATATTGTAATTTGTTAAATTGTAAATTACAAAATTTCAGTTCATTGTATTTCAGTTAGTAATGAAAATATTTTCACAAACTTTAAAATCTATTGTTGTATTTTTATGAAAAGTCAAATGCATATGACAAAAAAAAATAAAAATAAACAGGAGTCCCTAGACCCAGGGGAGGCTAACAAATCTTCAAAAATTTTTTCGCAAACTGCTTTTTCAAAATTTTTTATCATTAGAGAAGTGCTTCTCTAGATGTTATTTCCCAAATTTCGTATGGGTCCCATGCGCCATAGACGAGAAAAAAAATATTGAAATTTCACCAGCCGCCACTGCTTCAGAGCCAGATGGATGGGAAGATATGCTCCAATTAATTTTTCGGCAAGATCACCAGACCTTACACCAATGGATTTTTCTCTGTGGGGTGTTTTAAAACAAAGTTTATGCAGATGACCTGCCGCATGATCGAGAAACACTAAAAGCACGAATACAAGACGCGGTGAATGAAGTGAATGTACCCTCAACCATTCGTAAGGTCTATGGTGAATTTATTAAAAGGATGAAGAAGCGTGTTGAGGTTGGAGGAGGCTATGTAGAATAAATAGTTTTTCCACAATCGTTGAAGTTAATGTTATTATGTTATGTTAATGTTTGAAAAAAAATGTAACTTGACATGAATGTAAAAGTCAAAATTTAGACTTCATAATTTGTATTTAGGCTTTATTTTGGATTATAAACAACCTTGTTTTATAAACATTTTGTCTAAAATAATAAATAAAGGTACTTCTCTTGAGGCATTTTGATGTTTTCTTAATTTATTAACACCCGGTACATTTGACCTAAGCTTTTTATATGGTAAATTCATTTTTTCGACAAGCAGAATTTTCTATAAAGAATGACTTTTCGTCTCAAAATCAATAATAGAGATGTTTTTCCTCTTGTCAACTCCATCCGGAGACACACTGTATTGTTTTTATTATTATATTGTATTTTTTTTAATGTTAATTTAATTTATATTGTACTTTTACCTTGCAATTTTAATGTGTAAAACCTTTTGTGACTAATATTAATAAGCCTTATCATGTTTGACTATATTTCGGATACTTCTTGTAAGTCTATGAAAATAAAGTTATTATTATTATTAAAGCATTAAATACTTACGGAGAATGCAAAAGTAAATTATAAATTAAATATCACTAAATGAGCCCATTTGACCACCAGGCATGTAACTGCCATGCTTTATATGAACAGTTTTATTATCGTTTTAGTGCAAAATGTTAGCAAGATTTTTGATTAAGCACACAAAAATACTATGTACAAGATATTAAGTGTCTCTCAAGTTTGAATGAACTCCGGGTTCCCCTCCGATTTAGGGTCATAAGGGTCATAAAGGTCAAATCACACATAATGAAAATAGTAAATGATATTGAAAAACTGTTTATTTGGTATAAAGAATAAAATAATGTCATAAAAAATACATAGAAATTATTGTAAATATACTTTCAAGCTTTAATCTATAAAACCAAATATTCTAATAACTTATTATAATATAGTGCTGCATAAATAAAAATACTAAATAATGTAGAATGTTTCAATCTACCCAAAACAACAAACCTACATACATACTTATGTGTAAATGCAAGATAGGAATACCATGGAAAATAGTCAAGTGCCCTATGTTTAAGAGACACCAATTACATATATTTGGAAATAATTAAATAGCCTTTTTATACAGACTCGGTAGGGCTCTGGAATTCCGAAAGAGCATGAATTGGGTTTTGAACCTTTTTCTGTGATCCTTTTCGGACTTTGGCACGTACTTCCTCGGGCTTTTCTGGCCTTACTAGTGGTTTCTTCTCTGGAGCTTTCATCTTCCACACCACAATTGGAGACTAAAAATTTTTTTTATTACTATAGACTCAATAATTAATGCGCTGTTAAATTAAACGTTTTTCAAGTTTTAATAAAACGAAAATTTAAAGATGAAACTAATGTAAACCAGAAAGATAAGTGTTCATCCAAAGTATTGGTTGATTGTTATTTGTCATTAAAAATGTCTACTCAATAAAATAACTTTACAGAAATACAATAGGTAGTATGTTATAAATAGAGATAGCATAATGAGATAAATTACAGCTACAAATTCTTGATAAAACAACATAGTATACTATTCACTGAAAAATTAAATGTTAAGTTCGACTTTGTTAAGGATAGGATTTTGCGGAGTGAGGGGGAAATATGCGTTTATTTTCGGTTTATTATAAATAGTTTCAGGTACTTCCCATTTCCCTAAGAAATACAACCATATACAGTTTTTTTCATAAATTTTGTATATAGTTATAGTGAAATTACTTAGAGAAGATAACATTAACATACGTCACAATGCACACAGACAGATATCGCTAGCATGTGCCGATTGTCTAGGCAACAAACTCGTTTTCCAATTGCAGTGGTGTCGCATGGTTGCATTAAATAGCTGTGCTGCTTATTAGTCTTCTTCTTCTCATGGCACTACAGCCCAAATTGGGCCTTGGCTTCCTTTATTTTCTGCCTCCATGCTTGCCTATCTCCCGCCACTCTCTTCCACACTCGAATGCCCAGAAGATCTCATGCATCCTTTTGTATTTCATCCACCCAGCATTTCCGGGGTCTCCCCACTGGCCGTGCATTCGACACTCTAGGATTTTTTTGGCAACCACTTATCTTCCATTTTCATCATATTGTAGCCGTTGTAGTCTGGTAAATTCTGAGAGTGGGGGTTCTTTAAAAAGATTGTACAGTTCCTGATTAAATCTGGTTCTCTAGATATTATTGTCCTCAACTGGTCCCATTTTCTTTCTCAATACCTTTCTTTCGAAAGATATTAAGCATATTTTTTGTTCTCTCCGTCATGGTCCACGCTTCACTTCCATAGCTTGGGATAGGTTTTATTATCATTTTGTAAACTCTCAGATTATTATTGTTTTTGGATTTTAGTACATGGGACATTGCGAAATAGGCTTTGTTGGCTATGCTTATTCTCGTGCGAATTTCTCCATCTTCCATACCAGCCGAGTTCAATTCCACTCCCAGGTATGTGAAATGATCCACCGACTCAATATTGTCTTCTACTATGATTCGTGCGTCTCCGTTACCCCCTTTTTGTGTTAATGTTTTTGTTTTATTAATTAATGTCATCCGCATAGGCGGCCAGCTGTAGGGTCTTGTTGGTTAGCAGGTTTTCTTTTCCGATGTCTAACTGGCTTCTCCTTGCTTCAAGCCTTTCGAGATATTAAACATGTCAGTTGGTTTTGGATTTGCACCGCCGCTACTGTGTCTTCTATTGTCGCTTTTATCATTGATTAGTTTGTGCGGTATCCTTAATTCGATCAGTACAGTACAGTTTAATTCTATCAATCGAGTCATAAGCCTGTTTGAAATCTATGAAGACGTTATATATGTCAATGCCGTGTTTCCAGACTTCATAATATTTGTTTTACTACAAAGAGTTGATTATTGTGGATCTGTCACGTCTGAAACCCGGTTGGTATTTGCCAATTGTTTTCTGCTAGAGGTTACAGGCGTTGGTTATAGTCTAAGCTCCCAGAGCCCAAAAAGGTACCCCATCGAATACCTCAAATTTAAAAGGTTAAAATGGTTGGAAAACACCTTGAAATTTACATAATTTATGGTAAATAATATATCATTTTTGAAAAAATTTGTCTGACAATTTTTGTTAATTAACATCTATCTGACAGACCTCCTTGGTTTTTATTTAAAAATTAAGTTTGAGATTTGCCCTATCTATTAAAACCTGTCTGTCTGGAAATATTTGTTAATTACCTTGTCAGACTTGATTTTGACTGCGCAGCATCCATGCACGAGATAAATGTCAGGCTGAACTGCTAGCATCTCATAACACCTCCTCTATTTCTGTTTTTAAATGAAGTTTAAGATCTCCTCTATCCATAAAAATCAATCTGTCATCGAAAAAATGTTTTTTACTATGTCAGATTTAATTTGTAAGTGCCGTGCCAACGTTTCCTTTTTTTTTAAATAAGTTTCTATGATGACATCGTCAAAACACCATCTTCATTTTTTACTGAAATTAAGTTTGTGGTCTCTTTTATGAAATTGGTCTGTCAGCGAAAAAACGTTTTTTACTATGACAGACTTAATTTCTTGATAATTAACAAAAATTTCAAGACAGACAGGTTTTTAAACAAAAACCAAGGAGTTGTTACGAAGTGTACTTTCATGAAAAAAATAATTAACATCTGACATGTTAATTAACAAAAATTGTCAGACAGACAAATTTTTAAAAAAATTATACATTATTTACCACAAGTTGTGTAAATTTCAAGCAGGTGTTTTGAAAAGTAAATTCCTATTTTTTTTTAGCTAATTTCAGAAATTAATTAAAAATAGCAATTAACACATTTTTATTAGTCTGGCGGGCATAACATTTTTATTCCATGTTTTCCATTTTAACCTTTTAAATTTGGTGAGGTGTTCGATGGGGTACCTTTTTGTGCTATGGGAGCTTAGACTATTAATGATGTATGTAAGTATTTTGTACAGAGTGCATAGAAAAGATATTCCGCGATAGTTGTCACATTTTAGTTTGTCTCCCTTTTTATAAAAAGGGCATGTAATGCTTTTTCTCCAGTCCTCGTTATTCTAGGAATATATTTTCTAGTGTTTTTCGATTATGGTATTTATTATATATTTAGTGAATATTCAACCGTTTCTACAAATAAAACAGATGAAACTGAAATTTATTTTAATTGCGACTGCTTAATATTAATAAACGAAAATAGAAAACTTAGTAGTTTTATTTTATTTAAAAAAGAATACATTTACACGTAAGTTATCTTCTCTAAGTAATTTCACTCTAAATTCCATGCTGTAATAATGAAATTAAAAACTATTTTCATTGACAAACTACAATATTCAAGCACAACAGAAATTTACAATAAGAAATATCTATAGTTGTATTCATTAGAATAATTGCAAGTATCTAAAACAGTTTTAAAGATTATACTATGTCTGGTTTTTCAAATATTTATATTAAATCAAAAATAAATGCATATTTCCTTCTCACTTCAAAATACTATCCTTAACGCTGAAATATTCTGTCACTGATTACTATTTAGAATGTTTATTAAAATTTGAAAAGCCTATTATATGTTTAAAGGCGGGAGTGAATATAGACCACCAGTATTTTAAAACGAAATTACTACTTACAGCGACAGTTCCTTGTCTGGGATACTTAGTAGACGCTACATAAGAAGCTTTGACAGTGAGAACAACAGCATTCATTAAATTTTTGGCAGCTTGAATAAGAGACGTAGCGCTGTCCAACTAAAATAAAAATAAAGGATCATACAAATTTTTTTCACAATTTTGCATTGTACTTACACCAGATACGATAAGTTCGCCACTAATGTTTTGTACATCCGCTTTCACTTTGGAGGTAATATTCATTTGATGACAGTAAAGAGCAATACGTTGCAAGTAGGCTAATAAATCTTTCTTGGTAGAACTCTCGGGGCATTGCTCTGCAATTTGCCTAGTCAGTTTGTCCAGTTTCGTACCAGCTTCCGATATCTTCTTTGCCGCATTAATAACATCCATTGTCGTTTTCAATGGACCTCGGCCCCTACAAATAATAATAACTTTATTGATCTTAAGAAAATCTTACATTTTATAGACAAGTCAAAAGAAGAGAAATATGCTTAAGTTTACAGTCAATATAGGGAGCTTGTGCTCACATGCACTCGGGCCTAATGGGTGGACCCATTGTACTACCCCCGTAGGTGGTGGCATGACTACCGAACTCTCATTCTTCAAGTCATCCAACACTTACTTGAGAAGGCCCGGTGGGGTGCCACCTATTCTGGTGATGCCGGGCCAGAAATCTCCCAATATGGATCTTCTTTTCGGTGAGAAAGCAGGGCAGTGACATAACACAGTCTCGTGATCCAGATTACACCCTCTACACTTGGGGTTATCTATAATTCCCAGTGTTGGTTTAGTCTGCAGTGCCCCGTTAGGAATCCTACGTAGATAAGCAGATTACTCTTGGGCAACTGGAGACAGTGTTTGCCTAACTTGCCACTGCACCAGTAACGCAGAGGCATGACAACCATACTCTAGTTGAGACGCTGCTGTTTTTTTCCTTACTCTGGGCCACCACACTATGGCTGTGTAGCAACGTATACAGCCAGTGGGAGATCCTGGGTGAAAAACCCCAGAACTTACCGATTACCGTGCGACATTGTCAGAAGGTCTCACATGCCTTGTTTTTCCATATGTCTTCCAATTTAGAGCGCGGTCATGTAAGAGACACCCTGTATACGAGATTAACAAAGACATACCTTGTAAAATCTGTCATTTCCATCATAATCATGCACATGTGCTTGGCGAGTACGATTATATCATTTCCAGTGTCATCCCATTTTGCTACTTCACGATCAAATTTGAGTTTTTCGCTGCGGAAGAATTCAACTTGCTGTAGAATTTTTTGTTTATCTTCTTCTGGCATTTTCCCCATGGCCTCCTACAACAAATAGGGCGTATTGGTTAGTATTTTTATTGTTTTTATGTGCTTTTAAAAAACCGAATAATATACTATACAAGGTGTCCCCGGATGAAGTTACCTATACCACAAATGGACCTAAATTTTAATTTATTGAGTCACTAGAAAATTTCACTTGTTAAAAAAGTTGCTTATAGTTACTTTTTTAGTCATAATCCAAAATTTTAGAAAAAAAGTTATTTTTTAAAAACAAAAAATTCTAAATGTTTAAATAAAAAATATTTTAAGTTAAATGTTTTATAAAAAGAGTGACTTCTTGTCAAAAATTAAAATTTAGGTCCTTTTGTGGTATAAGTAACCTCACCCAGGGATACCCTGTAAATATTTTTGATAAGAGATACCTACCCTGGCTGTTGTAATTCCACTAATGTCTGGATACTCATCTACGCCATGCTCGCCTGTGTGTGCACTCGCTGTAGGAAAAAATTCGGCGTTATTATTAGAAAAATATGAACAACTACTATACATACATTTACTTCTGGTCTCCAGAGTGTAGTTTTCATCAAGCTCCACATCTTCGGGATCTAAATCTTCATCTGCCTATAATAAGAAGTGAAATATTAGCAAGTTTAAATAATCTTTTCAACATTGCACTTACTCTGTTCATGAGCACTGCTCTCCTTATCTCTCTAACACCATCATAAACTAATCTTGAGGCATCAATGAAGTCATTCTCATCCACTTCTTTTGCAGGATTGCTACCCAAAGCTTGCACGGCAACTTGCACTCTTTGTGTGAACTTGGGCATAACTTGATCGTTTAAAACCTTAACCGCTTCCAAAACACGCTTCGTGTAAATACATGGTTCATAATTATCCATTTCGGCTGTTACGACATTACAAACTCTGTTCGAGCGACCTCGAATACCACTAGCTGTACGGTCTAACGTATCCCCATCTCCTTCTTGAAGAGCGAGGACACATTTATTCACGTCTTCTAAGATATGATTTTCAGAAACGGCCAAGAAGTCATCTATAGTTGTGATATCATCAACAGCTTCTGTAAGAATACGGACTTGGTTTTCCCATGATTGTTTAAACGCGTCCATATTTTCTTGAGCTACTTTGCTTCGTGGTCTCGCTACTAAAATGCGAGCAGCGTTTATCACTTCTGGGCAAAGGTTATCGATTTGAGCAGCGGCATAACGAACCATTTTGACACCATCTTCATTATTGGACATGCTGCACACTAAGTTGGCAACTTCCACTAATTTGTTTGAGTGTTCTGTAAAAACTACGGCGTACTCTTCTACCTCTTTCTCATTACCATTTTGGGCAGCCTTAATGAGAACTAACAGTGGAATGTTTGTCTCCAAGAAGCTGGAAGATATTTTTTAATCAGTTGGATGCTTAAAAAAAATTTGATTTATTTTACCTGTCTGAAACATGGTCAACCACAGCCTTACGTAACTGTCTTCGTAAGTCTCTAGTTTTTCTACCCATGTTATCGATAGCTCTTCCTAGACTCTCGCTTTTGTCTTTGTTACCCATCTGCAAATCGTTAAATGAATATAAAACAATAAGGACTGTCTATTCAGTGCCGTGTTTAGGGTTATTTTGGCGTACTCTAAGTGGAATGTTAAAGCCCATGCCTAAACACGGCCCTGTTTGTTATTATTCAGAGAGGAAGGAAGAAAGAGAAAACATTTATTTGGATATGTATGACGCTGAGAGCCCATTTCAAAGAGCTATTTAAATAAAATGTATGAAAGGGAGGGGAGGGGCTATAAAATATGAGGTAAATAAATAAAAAGGCTTAAAGAAAGATGATACACCTACTAAAGTTATTCAACAGCCAGCGATAGCTGTCTGAAAAGCAACATTAATAATCAACCCATAACTTTAAAAACAAATAATGAAATGATCTGCTTCATTAATATGAAGACTTCCCCATATACTACGTGACATAGAAAATGCAACGCCTAGTTCAGTTATCGTTATATTTTAATGAATTTTATCTTCTATCTCAAACTAAAACTCATTGGGTTCCATGCAATTTTTGGATGAGGTCAATTATGTGGTCAATGGCTTCTTGAGATATTACATCTTAAAATATTCAAACCTCTTACTGTAGGAGCTGAAAGTACATTACTAGGATAAACAATTGATTTAGCTGTCTGACTGTCATCTCCCATACATTTTTAATTGGTGAAAAATCACATTATTTATTACGTTCAAAAGGAGTCATCACATCCCATAACCCCGTGGGTAAATGTCGTACTATGTCCGTTCCAAACGAAACTGAATAGCTAGGAAATTGATATCAAGGATTTTTAGATGATTTGTTCGTAGGTCAGTAGTTGAAAACGGTGAAAATCTAAGGATAAAAACACTAATGACCACTTATGGCATTACGTTATCGCTGTGTTATTAACAGCTCATTAAAAATGTTTTAAAAAAGGGGTTCCTAAATGATTTGTTCACGTCTGACACTTATCTTAGCATACATTCATTAACACAACATTAATATAGAAATCCAATTGCCAGACGTGTACGTTCCTACTTTAATGAGTAATTAATTTTTAAATTTAAATGATCTTTCGTCGATTAAAGGAAGTTTTGTAATTTTAGAAAAAGGGAGTTCTTGTTGTCCCGATCAAACTTTCAAATGTAAGCTGGGTCTGAAAACCAGCCGTTTCCAAGTTAAAGGCGGTCGAAAAATGTACAATGTAGGGATTTTCACTTCTCTTGGACTGGTCGTCAGTGGATAATAATAATTATAAGAACAAGCCCTATATTAGTCATAGACATTGAAATTGAAATTGAAATTTATTAAAATACTTAAGATACATTTTGAAATAGCGATATAGTCACTTTTTTTTGTGCTTAGGTCACCCCCAAAAAAAAGTGGTCTGTTTTTGGGACTCCATTGGGTAACCCCCATGTATCCTGGTACCATCCTTTCATGAGGGTGGGGGTTGAGCACCTGCCAGGCGCGTCTCCAGGTGGCGGATAGGAGAACGGCCAGACTCCGCGAGGAGTAGGGCTAACGTGGTCATACTGCTGGGTGGTAGTCTACCCCGGCTAAAACCATATCACGGACCAGCTCTCACACCGTAAACCGCTTTGAGTGGCAATGATCCCCTAACCCAGGCCAGGGGTACGTCTCTCCAGGGGGCACGGGGGTCTTGGCTTCACTGCTCGGACCACGTGGATGAAGTACCACCATAAAAAATTCCCCAATCCCAAGGTATTGTGCGCACCAAAGGATGCATGGTCGGGGGGGAGCCCGACCACTAGCGACAAACCTTCGGGCACAGGCGCACCCCGTTGTATAAATGCCTTCCACATATGTAAGGGGCTCCGTGCGTAGCGACCATACATTTAATTTTAAATTTTTTCCTAAGTTCTACTCATTTTATATTTTGTGTACCTAGTTATACTATTCTTTGTTTTTTTGTTTTATACACTCCGATTTGTTCTGACCTGTGTAAGCATAAAGTATCTATCCATCTATATATGATTAAATGTCGTTAGAATTCTTTCAACGCTTCTTTCCTTGTTTGTGTACTACTGGGTGTTGCAATTTAAATGTCACACAGTAAGTATATAATAGCAAACCACACAAATGCAAAACTAACACACGATGGGTAGTCATGCAAAACTTTCTATGATAAACTTTGTCTTGAATTTTTTTATACCTATACAGGATGAACCAGGAAGAAAGTGGCAAAATCCGAGAGTGTATACTACACATGGGTGCATTATTTAGAAACCTAAAAGTTGTAATCCTTTTATTTGTTTTCGAATTACATTGACTTAAAAGTTTAATTACTAAAAATTATGAATCGTTTGCGAACAGCGCAGGTTGCGAAAGGCAATGAAACAGTCGAAACAAATTTTCAACATCATTTTTCAGATGGTGTGGTATCGTCAATAATTATTTAATTGGTCCTCTCATTTTTCCTCTGCTATTTTTGTAAAATGATTCACCAAGAAGATGATGTTTTTTGAAACATAAGAAATGCTATGCTCTAACAGCAAGATGGAAATCTTCCCCATTTTACTAGTCAGGTCACACAGGTAGATCATATCACACATCTTTGAAAATTTATTGAAACTTTTAAGACACTGTAATTTAAATACAAATAATTGAATTACAACTTTATGTGTAGTATACACTCCCAGAGTTTGTCACGTTCCTCCCAATTCACCCTGTACATTATCTGTGTACTCGTATAATAAGTTTTGTTGGTAACACTGGCCGGCAAATTTTAACTTTCATCCTGTATCCTGAACCAAAACCATTTCTTATAAAAAAATACTGCAATTATCAAGTGAAAAAAATGTTGGTCACTGATAAAAAAAAGCATTAGAATTACAGGGTGTTCCAAAAGTGGGGGATTAAACGAAGTGAAGTGATAGGGGAGATCATTTCCAATCAATATAACCATATATGTGGTACCATTGGTGGTGGTTCAATAATTATTTCAATTTTTTTACTTTTCCCTGAAATTGTCTAGTGAGTTCACTAAGAAATTCATTAAAAAAAAAAAACAGTTGTTTATGTTTAACCCTCTCGGGATGGGGGCATGTTTAAGTGCAGCAATCCGCTGAACGGGTGCAATCATGGCTTGCTGATCTATCCGCATTCCGTTTTCTATAAGTTGTTAATTCAGTGATCTAAACATTACATTTTTATTATATCGGTTTTCTCTATGTTATAAGCACAATTTGACGTGCAATGGCTGATCACTCTGTCTCGAAGTGCAGTCTCACGTTGTGCGTAAATATACGTTTCCCATATATCAGACACGATAAATTTTTGCGTATATATTCACTTTCCGCTGCGAAAGGATTAATGGGAATATTACCAATGAATGAAAGCGGCAGTTGGAAGTTGCTGACTGCAAATACCTTTTCAAACAATAGACGATACTGACTGTCTATTTAATTTCAGTTGCGCCACATTCAAGTAAATTGTCAGGGTTCGCACTCTTATGGAAAACCGAAAAATTCAGGGAATTTTAAAAACCTTAAAAAAATTATGGCCAAGGCTCGGGAGATTTATCTCAACTTAATATTAAATCGTACATAACAAAGTTAAGGATTAATGGCATAAAATTGCCGTGTACGGTGTGCAGAACGCGATAAAGTAAATTTTATTTAATTTTAAAATGTTAAAACCGCTGCCCGAGGAATCACTACTTCCATATCCTCATGTTCTATCCAAGTTGCTCACAACGAAAAAAATTGACACAGAACACAATTGCCAAATTTCATGATGATACAACAATTAGAAGTGGGTGAAATTCAGTTCCTTAGACCTTTTTACATGCATACATACAGGGCGACCTAATAAAAGCATGTTAAAAATACAAAAATTGAAATAACTTTTGAACTTATTTTTATTGGAAATGAAATTGGAAGCATCTATTGTATCATATTGTTATTTAACAAAATTTTTAAGAATTGGTTAATTTTACTTCAGATACATTTTGACTGCCGGCGAGTGTAATCTGTTATTAGTAAGGTAGGGAAACTAAATGGGTTGCTGTTGCAGGAAGAAACGATTAATGATCTATACAACTGAGGAAAACTCTAGTAGATTTATAATATCAAAGAGCAAGTGAAATTTAGTCGATATCATTTGGTGATATTATTTATGGTTTGAATTATTGCTTTTAAATATATTCACTATGATAATGTGTTTTTAAAAATCTTAACGTAAATCTACGCCTTGATTGCTACTTGCTTTCATGGAAAATAATTTGTGTCAAGATTATCAAATGCAAAGCGGTATTCTTTTATTTTCATTTTGATATGATTTCAGACCACTTGACTTGTCCTGCAACTATTATTTGTATTCTAATAATATACGGAGAAAGAACAATCAGACATTTAAAGAGGGTATTAGAGAAAGGGGGCTACATCGAAAAAGAGTGAACATTTAAAACAGTTATGGGATACATAATATTTACCCTTATGATTCCACGTAATACTTCCAACTGCTGTATATAAAGTAAAACAGACTTTAAGCCAGAAGTTCTCAAGACTCAACACATTCAATATTGATCAAAAGTTTAGTAGGTCATTTATTATCTCTTACATATACCATGGCGGAAAATGAATTGTTTTGGATAGCAATTTTGTTAATAAGGCGCAAACCAATTGGAATACTCTCGCAAAAGAGAGGCGGTCTCTTCCTACATCAGACCTAGAATTGTTTGACATTTTATCATGTTGACATAGTGTGTTCACTAGGGTGGCCCTTATTTTTCAATATATTTTTTTTTCTTTACGACGCCCCTTATATTTGTTCTACTTGGTAAAAAAATAATTTCTAAGAAATTTGAAATTTTTTGGAGCACGGGATCACGTGGCACATTACAGTTAAAATTTTTTATTTTTAACTACCGTAAATTTTTATCCTTCTTATTTAAACAATTGAGCAAGGTATATAGGGCGAGTAGAGCTTAGAACATATGAGTTCCGAGCTCCACCAACCCTGAAATAATAGGAGCAATAGATATTGTAGTGGGGAGATATGTAGCAGGTGCCCTTACCACCTGATATGCTCAGTTCTTTAGTTTCTTGCTCCCATGGAAAGTTCTTACTCTTGTATAAAACGAATTCGTTGTACTAAAATTGTGAAATAAAGTAAAAGTAATAAATAAAAATCTGCAAATAAAATGACAACAAGACAAAAAGAGAAGCTGTATCTTCTTCAACATAACCAAAGTCAAATTATTGGAGCCAAATTACCATCAAATGGACAAGTTCTGAGAGTTATATTTTATAACCTCCGCAAAGTCAAATTAAATTTAAGGTCTAGTGCACATTTGGCGGTGAAAGAATTAGAAGTATTAAAGGCGAGAATCCCAATGAGAAAGTTTCAGCGTAGCATTGAAAAATTGGAATTATTGTATCAAGAATGGAAAACACTACAAAAAACTTGTAAACGTCTAAATCAACTACAGGAAAAGAAGGAGCAAGATTTTCTTAATAAAGTGGATGACTTATTCGATATCGCTCATGCCAATGCGTTGGAGATAATTATTGAAGAAGTCAAACTTTTCCTTTTAAACCAAAGAAAAAAAAAGCCGACCTGGATCAATGACCGTCGGCGGAGATCGTGTTTTATTACTAAAGGAACAAAGAGAAAAATCTCGGAAGAAGCAAGAGGAATTAAAGCAGTCTAGCCATCAAGTATTACAAGGTATATTTTAAAATAAACTGTAAAAATCATCTCATGATAATTTATTTTTTTTTCATTTTAAAAAGTGAAGTGATTGAATTGGGTTTCCAACTCCTGTACTTGTTCGTCATCTGTTGAAAATTCCAATTCAACCACTTCACTTTCTAAAATGAAAAAAAATTATTTATTTATCATGAGATGATTTTTACAGTTTAATTTAAAATATACTTGATGGCTAGACTGCTTTAAATCCTCTTGCTTCATTCAAGATTCTTTCTTTGTTCCTTTAGTAATAAAACACGATCTCCGCCGATCATTCATCCAGGTCAGCCTTTTTTCTTTGGTTTAAAAGGAAAAGTTTGTCTTCTTCAATGCTAATCATCTCCAACGCATTGGCATGAGCGATATCGAATAAGTCATCCACTTTATTAAGAAAATCTTGCTCCTTCTTTCCCTGTAGTTGATTTCGACGTTTACAAGTTTTTTGTAGTGTTTTCCATTCTTGATACAATAATTCCAATTTCTCAATGCTACGCTGAAACTTTCTCGTTGGGATTCTCGCCTTTTCCCATAATACTTCTACTTCTTTCACCACCAAATGTACACTAGACCGTAAATTTAATTTGACTTTGCGGTGGTTATAAAGTAAAACTCTCAGAACTTGTCCATTTGATGGTAATTTCGCTCCAATAATTTGACTTTCGTCATGCTGAAGAAGATACAGCTTCTCTTTTTGTCTTGTTGCCATTTTATTTGTAGATTTTTATTTATTACTTTTACTTTATTCCACAATTTTAGCACAACGAATTCGTTTTATAGAGTAGTAAGAACTTGTTTACTTTCCATGGGCGCAAGAAACTAAAGAACTGAGCATATCAGGTGATAAGGGCACCTCCTACATATCTCCCCACTACAATATCTATTGCTTCTATTATTTCAGGGTTGGTGGAGCTCAGAACTCATATGTTCTAAGCTCTACTCGCCCTATATACCTTGCTCAATTGTTTAAATAAGAAGGATATAAATTTACGGTAGTTATAAAAAAATAAAAAATTTTAACTGTAATGTGCCACGTGATCCCGTGCTCCAAAAAATTTCAAATTTGGTAGCACAAATATAAGGGGCGTCGTAAAGAAAAAAAAATATATTGAAAAATAAGGGCCACCCTAGTGTTCACGGTATATTGTTGTCTCATTTTATGTCAGCTGTTGGTATATGAACAAGCAAATCTTTTTTTTGTAAGCTCATATGAAATGTTTGGTTCAACAAAATATTTTTTAGTCTCCTATGAATTAAAATTTGGAAGTTTTTTGGAAGAATTATTTATTTAAAATTTACGAATCCAGAGCAAAACACGAAGATTTATTATGACTCGTTTTAAGAATTATACAGATTAAATAGTTTTTTCAATTAACAATCTGTAAGTTACCTCTTCTCAGTTTATCAGAGTTAATTCCTGGAACTCCTATTCGAAACTATGCATTTTCCGATCTGGTACAAATTTATATTTGTGAAATGCTATTACAAGACATAAAAATATTATTTGCAGTGAGTAAAAGATAAACAAAAAAAAACAATTCTCCGTTATCATTACAGTTATCTACAGATTTGTTATGCAAGTAAAAAATGTCGGTGTTTTGATAGTGCAGTAAAGATCAAAGGCGCCGATGTTTTTTGAGTATAACAAATCCGTAGACAACTATACTTATCACCTTTTTAAATTCAATACATGAAGCATTCATTAGAATCATTTCCACTACGATTCCTTTTCCTTATATCTACCAAACTTTTGAAACTTTAATAAAGAAATACCATATTTACTTACGTTACTCATGTATTCTGACAATAAGTCTTGGAGTGCTTGTCGAACAGCATTGCATTCAGCTACAATTCTCTCACGCCTTTCGTCTCTAGTGCAACTCGAGTCAGCCATCAGGGCAGCACCGCTTATTATGCTTTCCAATCTTTCTTCAAGGGAAGGCCTAGTGTGTACCTCATTGTAGGCTAATGGTTCCATTACCATATGATCCTAATTTGAATTGATTGAAGTTCTCATTTTTTTTATAGCTCATATATTTTAAATGTTAATATGACATACACTGAGTCTATGATGAAAGAAATAAATTCGATAAAATCTTACCTATACTCTTTCTATTTCTGAAGACATTTTTTGGTCAGCGCGGTCACTTAATGATGCGTTCGGTAACTCTCAAGAACCCTTTGTACTGGACCATCGACATATAAGATTCATCCTGGAAGGGAACCGACTGGATCTCTTACTCAAGGAACCTACAAGAAAACCTGAAATGGAAGCAGCAGCTCTACAGCTGCAGATCACCATCAACTTCGGGTTTGAAAATAACTGCCCCTTGCAAATAATTAAAGGAGAAAATAGTGCCCCATGGTGGAACAAAGAACTAAATGGGTTGCGTAAAGAAATTCATAAGCTGCTCAGTACAGCAGCACACTCCAAAGTACCAGCTGACTAGGAGATTTACAAATCTGAGCAGCGAAGGTATAAAAGCTTGATAAACAAGCAGAAAAGAGAGCTGGAGGGCTTTCTGTGGAACCATTGAAGGCCTATCGGCAGTAACTATGCAAAAGCTCTCAAGAATCCCATCATCTCAGCTTGATTATATCAGGTTCCCAGATGGGTATTACACAAATAATGACTGTGAGACAATCGAGTGTCTTCTCGACAGTCATTTCCCGGGGGTCAGAGATTTATAAAACGAAGCCCACGGTGATGGAACTCAGATCAGAGGCAACTGCCGCAGACTGGATAAAAGCTTCGGAGGTGATTTCACACGAAAACTAATTAAGATGGGATATATACATATGACACATTCAAATCGCCGGCGCCCGTTGCTTTCTATCCAACTTTAATACAAAAGGGCACGGAGGTAGTATTGGGGCAATTGTTGATAACCACACGAGGTGTGCCAACCAATAACCTCAGAAGAGGTTCGAAGAGCTCTTGAGGGCTCTAAAAACTTTGCTGCTCCAGGTCCCGACGGGATAAATAACTTTTGGTGGAAAAAGTTATCGAGTACCCACCACCATTTGGCCAGAATTTTTAATGCCTGGCTAAATGGGGAGCAGCAAATTCCTTCTTGGGTTGTTGAGGGGCGGACAGTGCTGATCCCCAAGAACGGAGATTTGTCTAACCCAAAGAACTACCGCCCGATAACCTGTTTAAACGCATGTTACAAAGTGTTTACACGCATTTTGTACATGCGGGTGCTCCACGCAGTTGAACCGGTTTACGAACGGATATATGAGCAACGAGGGTCGAAGAGAGGTGTCGCTGGCTGCAAGGAGAACCTGCTGATTGACAGATGTGTCACGCAGGACTCCGTGCAGTATAAGCGGAACCTCTCCATGGCCTGGATCGACTACCGCAAGGCATTTGACATGACATCTCATGAGCTTATTTTACACTTGCTCCAATGTCTTGCGGTACCCGGTCCCGTAGTGAGATGTATTGAAGAACTGATGCCGCTCTGGAGGACTCGCTTTACTATAACATCCGGTAACGATAGAGTCCAGACGGAGCCGGTATCGTTCAGAAGGGGAGTATTTCAGGGAGACTCCCTCAGCCCCCTTCTGTTTTGCATCTCACTACTGCCATTATCCGTTTCGCTCCGGAAAACCCGTGGATACAACTGCAGTACCCCCGGCGATAGGAGGCATAAGGTCACCCATTTGTTCTATATGGATGACCTTAAACTTTATGCCTCCGGAGAAAGGGACCTACACCAGTCCCTTAGGGTGGTACAGGAGTACACGCAGGCTGTCGGTATGGAGTTCGGGTTGGACAAATGTGCACTGGTCCATCTCAAGAGAGGACGATGCGGGGACTACGGAGAGGACGCGCAGCTCGTAGTCGGAAGCATCTTACATCATCTAGATGCCGGAGAGTCGTACACTTACTTGCGTGTCGAGCAACGCTCCACCCAAGAAGTGAGTGTAGTGAAAAACGCTCTCCGCGGCAAGCATCAGCACCGACTCCAACAGATCTGGTCTTCAGAACTGTCGGGGAAGAACAAGGTGTCTACTATCAACATGCTTGCCGTTCCGATCCTTCTCTACTCCTGTGGAGTGGTGAAATGGAACCGAGAGGAGTTGCGTCAACTCGACGTAGGAACCCTCAAGAAGATGCATCTCAATAGGAGTTTGCATTCTACATCGTCCGTTCCACGGTTATCCCTACCACAACTTCGGGGAGGCTGTGAGTTTGGAGAGTCTCCATAACAGGATGGTTCTGGATGGAGCCTGTAAGATTATCAGGAGTTCGGATCCCCTCCTCTGCATGGTCCGAGACCATGAAAATGCAGGGGTAGGAGCGTTTTCGTTTAAGGCAGCACAGAGAGCAGCCGATGAACTTGGTCTCTCCTTCGTCGTCGAGCGGGTAAATCGCGACTCTGTCACCGAGTTGGAACCTGCTCGGCGAAAAGCCCAAATTAAAGCTGCAGAACACAACATCTTTCTGCAGCTTCATACGGATAAGCCAATGCATGGAGCCTTCTATAAAAATATAGAAGATCTTGGCTTATCCGAAAGGCTGACCTTTGCCTTCTTAAGGTCAGCCGGGCTGAAGTCTGAGACCGAGGGATTCATAATGGCTTGCCAGGATAGTGTATTTAACACTCTCGTTTATTGAAGTCGTGTCATGGGTATAGAGGTCCCTGATGTCAGCTGCAGGGCCTGCCGCAGGGCGCCAGAGACTTGAATGCACTTGTTGTCGGCCTGTCCGACATATGCAGTCTCGGCCTATATCCAGAGGCACGACGGAGCATTACGAGTGCTTTATTATCACTTAAGGCACTCGTATGGGACAGAGGAGACACCAGTGCTGCCTAATGCTCCGGGGGATATCGAGTCCGTTGTGGGAAATGAGAAGTGTCTAATTTATTGGAACTACTCTTTTCCCACAGTCAGGCAAATACAAGCCAACAAGCCTGACGTAGTCCTCCTCTACCACCAACTCAAGACAATGTTTGTCGTGGAGTTCTCGGCTCCCGCGGAGAACAACATTGTCTTGAAGGAGGAGGAACAACGGACAAAATATCGAGATTTGCTCTTCGAACTCCGCAGACTCTATCCAGACCATACTGTTAAGATAGTGGTACTGATTATAGGAGCCCTCGGTGGAACGAGACACACACACTGCTTTCAGAACTTAAGATCATACCGGCATGCCGAAATTCTGCAGAGGTCTTAGCCGGCAGAATGCAGAAAGCCGTCATCCTCGGTTCGTTACGTCTGCTCAGGGCACACGATTCGCGGACCCAGTAGTCACTCACCCCACAGGCATGCCTACCAGCGTACTACCAGCTCCCCTCTGTGAGTGTCGGAGCCACAGAGTTTAAAGGGTGACTGGCTTTTCCAAATGCATAAGGTGATGATATACTGAATGATCAAAGGCTTCAACAAAATGACGCTCCCCGTACCATGAAATCTTAGTACGATAGTTTTTAGATGCGACATTTCCCAACAGATAGATCAGAGAGAGCAATGAGTGGCTCGGTGGCCATGTCCTTAAGATTTTTTCTTCTAAAGAATATTTCAACAGATCAAATAACATTGAGGACTTAAACGAGAGAATACGCCAGGATATCTGTTTTCACCAGAAAATCTTCAAAATAATCTCGCAGAAAAAATTGATCGATTTAACAAATGTTGTGAAATAAACGGGCAACAGTTTCAGAATTTTTTTTATCTCCCATCCAAATCTTTAGAAATGTAAAGTTTAAAATAACAAAGTTGGTGTCACTTCTGCGAAAACAGGAAGTGATATTGAGTGATTGTGCAGGCCAAAAAAAATGCCACTTCACAAATAGAAATCGATGGGTGAGATTTTACTGTAACATCTCAAATCACATTCAATTTAAGTTATTCCTTTCATCGTGAACTCATCGTATTGTACTATTACTTACATCAAAATCATCTAAAGCAGCTGCCAATTCTCCAGGTCCGTCATATGGTCCCGAGGCGGGTTGTGGTGTACGACCTTGAGCAACATCGTTTATAGTATTAACAGCTTCACAGACTTGCTTCAGTACATAGTCCCTATTAGCTTTAGCAGCTGCCAATTCTGGATGACGTACATACACTTTGGAGGCTGTCAGTAGCATGGTAGAGTGTTTTTTTAGTACGGCTCGTGCAGCTGCTAAGTCATCCCGAAGTTGAGGATCTTTCAATTCCTGTTGTCGTTTAGCTGCCTGATTCATCAGTTCGTTAGCATTTTGGCCGAAAGTCTTAATATTATCCAAAAGTTCCCCATGGCTTGAGGCGTTTTTCAGTTTTTCTAAATCGTTCTCTACAACGTGTAAGGATTTGAGCAATAAATGTACATCCACCATATCAGCAAGAATTAGCAGTCTCGTTACAGCTGACAATAAGTTTCTAGCTGCTCGTACCATGTTACCACGTTTTAATGATGAACAAGGGTCTTCAGAAAATTCTCTGGCAGCTACACTCATCGCAGTACCTTAAAATAACATATCAATTGGTAATCGCCATTTGTTCCACAATGTCTACGGTAAATGAACGTTCAACAAATATCAAATTACTAACCTGTTTTCTTAACTTCATCTACCGCTGCAAGCATCTCTTCAGTTATGTCAGGGTTTTCATATGCTATCTGTTCGCCCTTTTCTATAAAATTCTCTGTCGCTTTTTCCACAGTACTAACAAGGGCATTGGCACGTTTTGACTTGCCTTTCTTCTTTTTGCTGGGCCCTTTTGTATTTACAAGTGTTGTAACTTGTAAAACCAATGGTTCGAGTGTTTTTTCTACCGACATTGTTCTAATTTCCAAGTTTTTGGGGTCCCATTTTAATCCAAAATGGTCAGTCATGTTGGTTGAGCCGATTATGCACTATTAACCTAACGAAATGGATTTGTAACTCTAATATAAAGACTGGCACATTAATTATTAGTCACAAAGAAAAACGTAAGAATTTCTAATTGTTTATCTCAAAATGATTCATAACTGCCTAGGTGTGACAGGGCAGGAGGTCGCCGAACCACTCCTACTCACTACTTCAGTTAGAACAGAATCCAGATCATAGATGGAGCTTGGCGTTAGGGCGCTTTTTCACTAGCCGACACGATACCGATACGTCGTCAACGACATTGATACAACGATATCGGGGCAGCTCAAACGTATAAAATTATATGGAACTCTTTTTCACTTGCCGATACGATACCGTTTTATCGGCGCCGTGTTGCTATTCTTCAGTATCGGTACGACATTGTCGGTATCGTGTCGGCCAGTAAAAAAGCGCCCTTAAAATGGTAATCAGACGAGCCGCAGCAGAGAGGAATGATAGCGATAATGCGCGCATAGTAGTCATTTGAAGAACTACAAAAAACCACTGCCCAAGGAATCACTACTTCCACATCCAAATTCTCTATCCATGTCACTCACAACGAAAAAACTTTGTATGTGGAAATAATTGTTCATGGAACTGTAATAATATAATATTTGAAATCCTCTACCTCAAAAACCCATAAAACGATATCCCACATCGGTAGTGGGGTGGTGGGGATGGATGAAGTAAAAAAATATTTTGAAGTTTCTGCTTCTTGTACATACACTAAATCACATTATTTTTTCATCCCCTTTAATAATGGGGCGGTGGCTAATACCAAAAATTTTTTTGAGACCTTAGCTTCTCTTGTATATACCAAATACCAATTTTATGGACTCTTACCTGCTTGATTTACCCATTTACCCCCCAACCCTTCGACGGAACAAGATGAAAATATAATCTAGTTCCAGATCTCGTCAAAGTACATATGCGTACCAAATTTCAAGTCAATATCTTAAACAGTTCCAGAGTAAACGTGCTCACAAAAAAAAGTTACAGACAGACCGACAGACAGACAGAATTTTTTTTCGCACAAACTTAAAATCTCGATATTTCATGACATTCTAAGCCTATTTGAACAATAAAAATTTTTTAAATTTTTTTGTCGTTACTATACTTCCACTGGATGTGGAAGTAATTTATATCTAATTTCTTACTTTTGGCATTTTAGGGCAAGGAATAAATTCATTAAAAAAATCTACATACTTAAAAATAATAATTTAACAAGTGACGTTTAATACTCTAGCCCCTAAATATCATTATGTGGCCGCGCAAGCGGAGATGTTCTCTTTCGTGTGTTGGGACTTTTAAAATATATTTTATAACGTTTCAAAAGAAACTGATTGTTTTTTATCCTACTTTTTATCTTACTAAAATTTGCACATTCAGATATGAAAATAATTTAGGGCAAGAAAAAAATATCTCGGACACAAAAAACAAAGAAAAAAAAATACGGTAATCAAGATTTGAGCATTAGTATCGAGGGATTACCAACTTATATACTGAGTTATATGGCACCTGACTCAAAATGTTCAAAATTCATGATTCAAAGAACATAATAAAGTAATACGAATTTGGGCATGCGCGCGCTGGACACGTAATCGTTAGTTTTGTAAGAACAAATTGGTTTTGAAAATAATGACGTAATAATGACAATTCAATTCTGGAGAATTTTCATGTTTTCATTTATCATGTTGGTGGTAGTGCTTGCTTACGTTTACATTATTAGGTCCTTTCCTTTGCACAAGAAGTGTGACACGTGACACTAATATTGAGTGACACAGATGGCATCAATGCGGATATCATAAGTTAAAGAGAGACAATCTGACACCAGTGCAGCTCAGTGCTACACTTTTAGTGCAAAGGAATAGACCTAGTGTGTGTTTAATATTTGTTTATAATGGAACCTAATTTTGTGAAAGGTACTTCAGAGAATTTACCCATAGTGGATTTTTATATGGTACACGAGTTTTATGTAGACAATTTGAACTGTTTAAGTGCCGAATCCCGAAATGGTAAAAATTTGAGGTTAGTATTTCTTTAAAATAATTTGACAATAGCTTTGTTAAAAAATCCTCCACTTTCTACACCAGTGCAAATGCATCTCTCTTCAACTTATGTAGAGTCTCACTCTATCTCCTTCTATTATCTGCATTAGTGCAGCTAGTGTAGCGTTTTTGTACACACCTAATGACTCACATCGATACTAACTCTAACTGCGTATGCTCTCACATCTGACGTGGCGATGGGCGCGAATTCAAAATTTCTTAATTTAAATAATTAATTTCACTATTAAAATGGCAATAGATTGTAAAATAAAAATACCGATCAAATAAAATTTAATAAAGTACTTGAATATAAATTTTTTTAAATAATTTGTCACTTGAGATAAGATTCGCTGGATAAGATGGATATAGTATGCAACCAGCATTACTTTACCATTACACATGGTGTAATCCTGTCTGCCTATACACATATCGAGAATTTTACAAATAATGGTATAGGGCTCAAATAAACAAAGAAATATGGATAAATAATCTCATTTGAAGTGCACAGAAGTTGTGTGTAGGGAGGATAACCTTCTAAGGGGCAGAGTGGAGAGGAATGTTTATGTTTATGGAGTCGCCTAATCAGAGGCGTAGACAGATAAGGGGGTTAAAATTTTTAAAATAATCGATTAATGTTTTCGACTATTACTTAATACTATATCTGACAATAATAGTACTACGACTCTATTGAGACAAAAAGAGTACTGTTTGGTTAGAATTTTTACAAAATGTCTTATTGAAGAGAAATGAAAGTATTGAACTGTCAATTCTCAAAGTTAAATGGTTCTTAAACGATAAGTTACTCTACATTTTCTGAGTAAAAAAAAATTAACTTTTGGTTAGGATATAAAAGTAACTTGATGTAGGTATATCCTGGGGTTATGCGGTCTTTATAATAAAATTATTATTTTTGTTACGTTTCGGTTTATTCAACCATCGTCAGAGAACTACAATTAAATGAAGACAAATATTTTTTTAAATGCTATTTTTTATACACATGGATTTAAATTGTATGTGTATAAAAAATAGCATTTAAAAAAATATTGGTCTTCACTTAATTGTAGTTCTCTGACGATGGTTGAATAAACCGAAATGTATGGAAAGAGTAATTTTATTATAAAGACCGATAACCCATCAGGATATAACTGCATCAAGTTAATTTGATATCAACAGTCAAGAAAATAAAAACATCTATATATGTTAGCATATAAATGAAACCAACTAGTATTTTTTCATATTACAGTATAACATATTCATCTAAAAGTTTACATACTTATCACTCACAGTACTGGCAAGCGTTTGATTAGGTATGACAATAAGAGCAAGCGAGAGCGAAACAACTAGGCTATTTTTTTTTTATCGTATAACACATCCTACTCGTGCCACCTGCTTTCCTCACCACATGTGCGCGGGCAGCTCTGTTTGCATGCCTAATCCAAGACTTTCCGATACTGTATAATGAATCTGGTCATACGCTACCCGTAACATATACATAAAACAAAAATAACATTATATTACTTTCAAATCTCTATATTGTAAACAAATATACTCTACATAATGCACTACCTTATAGAGCAGGAGCTAAGTGGCTTTTTCGGCAGCTCATCGCTTTATGAACTTTGAATTATTTTTATGGTTTAATGGATGATAACGATTCATAAAATCGACTTCTGGCGGGGCACATCCTGTCAGGATCGTCACGAACACTGTTTAAAAATCAGTGAAATCATGTCATCGTTACAAGGCTCATTTTTTTTGTGTGTACACATTTTATGTTTAGAATGAATAAAATATGATCGCCAGAAAGTGTGGGCCGTCAGGAGGCGCAGCCAGAAAGGTAATAATGATACAATACATCTGAGATACCGTACGGAGTCAAGTTAGCCGAAAGTGTTAAATTCCTGTATATTTAAGAGCCTATGGTACTGTTGTTGACTTTGTTTACGGGGAGGCTATTCTATTGTTGAAGGAGCTTATATTTACGTTTTAAAAAGGAGCCAGAACTTGTAACGATGAGTTTAGAGTTCTGAGATGAAATATGCGAAAAAATATCCAATTTTCTTCAAAAATCCTAAACATTTTCTTTCTGACTAGCCTTACTGATGGGAGTTTCTTTCTGGGAATTTTTTTCTGTGTTCAAAACATAAAACATGCTCAACCTTAAAAAAGTTTGTAACGATGATGTTATATAACTCCGTTTTTTTACCTCTTTCACCTTTCTGGTTGCGCCCCTGATGGCCCACATTTTCTGGCGATCTTATTTTATTCATTCTAAACATAAAATGTGTACACACAAAAAAACTTGGCTTTGTAACGATGATATAATTTCACTGATTTTTATATCTTGAACCATGGCCAACTCGATGGGCTGACATATGCCAGAAGTCTATTTTGTCAAGTTCGATAGAATTAATCAGCGCATAGAAAATGCTTGTAACGATGAGTGCCCGAAAAAGCCACTTAGCTCCCGCACCATAAAATATAGTTACGATAAAGATAATACAGATTCCTTATCAAATCTGTTTTCTATACAATGCATCAAATTATTTTAATCTGATATGGCTATAAAAAAATATAATAAATTGCAGTTAATTTTCTCACTTGGTAAATTTAATTTATATCGGTATCTTGGCAGGGCCGTGGAGAGAAAATATGGACCCTCAAACAATTTTACAAGCCCGGGGGCATCACCCCCGCACCCCTCCTCTCTTCTGTAGGTATCGATTCTGAATTAATTCCAGTAAAAGCAAAGATAAAGCAGAGTAGCCTCGACTCGACTCTTGTTAGTATTAAAAAGCAAATTATATGAGACACCCTTGATACGATAATGGAAGTGAAATGAGGCTCTTGGTAAAACTACTAGGAAACAAACATTTTTCTTAAACATCTTTTTCCTGTCCGGGTTACATAAAAATCATCAAACTTGAAACGATTAAAGCATACGTAATTGTAAATGCTTCAAATTTTGGTCAGTTACCTGTAGGACAGCGAGTCACTTTTTTCTAAGCGTAATATTTTCTGGGAGCCTACGGAATAACAACACAACATAGCACATATATCAGGCAACCCCAATAATTTCAAAGTCAAGACTGTTCATTTAGAAAAACGCAGATATACATCCATTACATATCAACGTTGCCAATTTTAAAGCTGGGGATCGAACCCAGTGCATTATTATTTTGAAAAGTTAATACAGTCTATTATTATGTAATAATGTAAACATTCTGTAAAGTTTGAAAAACTCGTACCAAATTTAAATAGGTATACTTATGTAACATTTAAATTTAGAGAAATAAATCTAAATCTATTAATATATCTATCTGATAATCAAACAACTGTCTTTTTACGTTTTTTTCTTGAGTGTAAAGACGAGGGAGGCAGAAGGAAAAATTATTTATTGCTAGATCAGCAAAACAATAAGACAATAAACCTAACTATAACCCTAACCTACGACTATGTACACAACTATACTTGCATATAAAACGAACGAGATTACTCCCTTTTGTAGGTCTTTTAGTAAATTAAACAATCCTTAGTCATTTTTGAACCGTATAAAACGTGATTAAACTGCAAAATCAACACAAAATTGTTTATAACTGGATAAAAACAGCGTTAAAAGCAATAAAACAATATGGCGGCACAAGAAAATGTAAACAACGGTCAACGTCCTTCGGAAGAGAACCAATGAACGCCTCGATAGACATGTAAACAATGAACACGTGATATATCTTATAAGTATTATTTATCCATATATTTCTTTGTTTATCTGAGGTATAGGGACTACATCCATAAAAATGAAGAAAAAAAAGGTTGCTATCCTTAGACGAAACTAGAAATGTATGAAAACATACAAATGCAGTTATTAGTTAAATAGATATATCGCTATTCTCAGCCAGGCCCACCCACATCAAATCATGGGCCCCGGTACCAAATTCATTGGCGGCCGCCCGCGCTTAATAATTGATGAGCAGGGGGAGAAATGTGAAAATAATTTTTTTGTCACATCTGTGGTGGGGCCCCGTGCTTAATAATTGATGGGCAAGGGGGAGAAATGTGAAAAAAAATGTTTGTCATCATCTCTGGCGAACCCCTCAGAGGCCCGGGCCCCTAAACTCCCATAGGGGGGGGCTGTTCTCAGCTTCATCATGACAGTTCCTGGTATCTCATTCTGCTCCTTCTCTCTATACTTCATAATTTCGCATCTACTGAAGACTACAAAAAAGAAGTAAAAGTATGCTGTGCTTTAACCAAAAAGTGCATGGGTGCGGGAAAAAAATAGAAGCAGCAAAAATACATCCACAATCAGGTAGCGAGAAAATAACAAATATGGTAAATTCGGAAGGAATTAGATCCTAGAAGTAAAAAATTTAAGAAAAAATTGATTGAATGTGATTTTTGAGATGTTACCACATTTTTACATTATCACAAAGTGACATAACTCAATCTATTACAGTTTCGTGTTGGTAGCCGCTTCAATGATTATTGATCACAGTAACCTAAAAATACTGTGTTTGTAGTATTTATATTATTAACTCAAATGTTATTAAACTTTAATTGCTCTCCTGTAAAATTTGAAAAAATGAGATATGTCACTTCGTGATATTTTAGGCGATATGTTCCTGTACATCCCAAGGTGACTGGCGAATGCTAGACCTACAAGTACGAGGAGTAGATTAAAGAAAAAAAGTTCATATTTTTATGTAAATTAAAATTGAAAAATGATGCATTAGGATTAGAAAGTAGCTTTTAGATATGGCGACATCAGCAGTGAACTTGTTAAAGTTGATATTTTTTGTGTCCTTTATCAACATTACAGTATGATGGAAAATGATTTCCTGAAACCCTCATTGTAGACCGGCGTGCTCCTATCATTAACATAAATATATAATTAAAATAAAGTCAACTGACAGAAATGTTTAAAGCTGGAATTTTTTTTACGAGTAGTTTATTACTTGAATTTGTTAAAAAACTTGTGCTGCCTGCCATTCGTCGAAGCACGGCTTGGGCAGGAGCAAAAAAAGTCCTGTCAGATGTTGGTCTGCTGGTGCGCCTGCAGGAGTCGATTTTGTGGTAACATCTCAAAAATCACATTCAATTTAAATGTAACACAAAAAATAGAAAATTAATTTTAAGCAAATATTACAAAAAATTATGACGTGGGCTCCCGTACAAGTACTGTACGGGGTATTGGCGTTTTTTTCAAACTGAGCCTATCGTCCTCAAATATTTCAACTGCTTATAAGCAGTTAAAATGTCATGTAGAATGTAAAAACGGTATAACTTTTTTATATTCGACCTGACTTTGGTCATTCAGAAGTCAAATGATCACAATGATTAACTTCACTTCTTTTTATTTCCAAGATTTTAGATGGTTGCTGATGGATTCAGATAATTTTCATGTGATATTTATTGAATACCGTAGTTCCATTTCTCTAATATCTATGGTGTTAGGATAACAGAAATGTTAGGAGGTATTAACTTTAGCTACTAGGAGCCATGTCATTATGCCTCTTCACAATTTTATAGACTTCATATACACCAAGTGCTATTTCTAGATTTTAAAAATCTATCAGGAGTATTAGGATAACAAAGTCTGAGGAGGTATTTACTTAAATACCTGCAGGGCCGGTTTTAGGTAACAGGAGGCTCAAAACCGGAACTGAATACCTGCAAAGCCAAAAACATGTCTTCACAATTCCTCAGTTTAGCCCTCCTACAATTAACAAAAATGTAAGTACAAATATTTACCAATAAACGATAGGTTATAAATGTTTTCAACTATCCGACACATACCAAAATCAGAGCCGTGCCACCCCTGTGTGCCTGTGTGCGGTGCACACTATAACTGAGCAGCTAGACAAGAATAATAAAGTCACGGGTCTGTATTTCGACTACACGAAGGCCTTTGATATCATAGATCACTCGCTTTTATTAAAAAAAATAAATAAAATGTATGGAATCAGAGGCATCAGCTTGGAACTCTTCAAATCTAATCTGTCAAATAGATCACAAATCATAAGCATAACAAAAGACTGTGAATAATACTACTCAGATTCTTCTGTCATAATGCAGGGAGTCCCTCGGGGTTCAATCCTGAGCCCTGTTCTTTTCTTGCTGAATGTTAATGATTTGGTAGATGACTTGGCTATCGACACAATGTATCAGTTTGCTGATGATGTGTCAGCTATCATGGCAGCATCGAATATGCCTCTTCTATCGGATAAAGCTTGCAGATTGGTAGAAAGTATGAAGGCCTGGTCCTCTGATAACCTTCTGAACCTCAATGGAGCGGAAACTGGGCTAGTAGTATTCAGTAAAAATCACAAGCAAATCGAGTTTGCTATGTGTTAAGACAACAAACATCAACTATACCAAATATTAATAACTTCAAATTTTGTGGTTTGACTCTTGTTACATCCCTCAGCTGGGATTGCCACATCTCAGAACTTGTAACTAGACTGAATCATCCATGTGGCTTGATCCATTATTTATCAGAAAAAAATTTCAGTCGAACGTATAAGGCTGTATTATTTTGCATACATACAATTATGGCATCATTTTCTTTGGCTCATCAACTAATGGTTTAAAGATACTTAAAATGCAAAAAAGGGTTATTAAATCTATAGTGAAACTTCATCTTAGAACTTCTTTCCCCGGGGCGAGCGTAGAGGCGACTTCGATGTGAATATCAGTCGATATTCCATTGAAGCTACGTCGAGCGTGGTTAGTACTTGGATTGGTGACCCATCTTGGGAAATACAGCGTTCTCGTCCCACCTTCTAGCGGCTTGTATATCAGTGTATACGCGGAAGCTACGTAATTTCAGACGAGGATTACGTAGTGGATATACCATCCTTCGGAGGGGATGTAAAGCAGGCGGTCCCTTGTCTATTAAATGTTAGGCAAGTAAAAGATCCCTACTCTTCTTAAGGGAAGAGGTTCGGCAAAATTTCCAGGTTGGGGGTAGCTCGCCTCCTGCCGTCGGTGATAGGCCCTGGTAGCGGAAATAGGCCGACGAAATAGATAAAAAAAAAAAAAACTTTCCCTACTTCTTAAGTTTTACAATTATGTATATATTTAATTTTTAAATCTGTGTTTTAATAGTTTCGTTCCATTAGTTTAATGTGTTTTAACCTGTTATATTGATATGTATCTTACTATAAATGCCACTGTATACCGGGTGTAACAGGATCTTGGTACGCCTCCTTTTTCTCCTTTAGTTTTGAAGATGATTGATATTTGGGATAATAAGCGGCACTTTTTGACATACAAGTGAGTTTTTTTCAGTTCTGCTTTCGCCGGAAGTGACACTAACTTTCGATTTTTAACTGGAACACTACATTATTGCATTTTTGAATTCTGCATAATTTTCTGAATCCAACGATACCAAATAAGTGACATTTCATACGTTAATATTTTTTATAATATAATTTTTAGTTTTCCATTTAAGTGTGCCATGACGGTTTTGATTTATTCCAAATGCTAGAAAAATCGAAAAACCAAATTACGTGATTTATGAGCAAATAAAGTTCATCAAAATGGTTTTTGGGGCAAAACTCAATTTTTTCAAATGGAACCATATTGCTACCGTGGTACCATTTATTAGTACTATTAATAAGGTATTTATTCATATGTCGTATTAACCCCTTCAGACCCTATGGTCATAATTATGCACACTTAATTTACACTTGTCATTTCTTGATGGAAATCAAGAAGGTAAGCGGTGTAAATATAATAAATGCAATAAAAAGACGCATTTTTTTTGTAAAAAGTGCCAGGTATGCTTGTGCATAAAAAAAGACAGAAACTGTTTCGTTAATTTTCACATCAACAAATAATATAATACTGGTACTTCAGTACGGGACAAATTATTTTTGTATTTTTCTCTTACTTTTGTTGTATTTTTAGCAACAATTATATTGTTATAAACTAAATATTGTATAATCAGATGAAAATAAACTTTAACTTTGCTTTATTTCTCTTTTAGTTATCATAAAGTTTATTGTTATTCCAATAGAATTGTGCATTATTATGCACAATTTTTTTTTCTCAAAAGAATACAAAATTTTGCATAATCAAGTGAAGCATATTTCACATAACACCATTTGTAACATAATTTTTTCCCTTAACTAAAAAAATGGGGTCTGAAGGGGTTAAAATGTGTGATAAATACAAACAAAATTACATCAAAGAAAATACGAAAATACAATTTTGTATAAATTTGCGGCATTTTGAACACAATTAACAAGAATTTTAAACAATTTTTAAAGACATAATATATATACAGGGTGTTTCATTTAAAAATCGAACGTTTTTCTTCACTTCCGGCAAAATCGGTAGTGAAAAAAAAAATTACTTGTATGTCAAAAAGTGCCACTTATTATGTATATAGAATATCCCAAATTTCAATCAATTATCTTCAAAACTAAAGGAGAAAAGGGGATCGTGTTACACCCGGTATATGGAATGTTTTTTAATAGACAGGCATGGCAGTCTTGTGAGGAGGATAATTAAGTGTATTTACCAATAATTGGTGAATGACAAATGTTTGCTAGTAGCTGATACATATCTCCGCGAACAGATGGTGTGATGCTGTCAGACTTGCCATACAGCAAAGAGAAGTCACAACCACATTACAAAGGTAAGTCATTCTTCATCTCCTGTGGATGGGCAGCCTGGCGTGGAGGAACTAAAGACACGACTGATTGAAGTTATTGGGCAACTCGTATTTATAAATAGAGTTGTCCATGGACTTTGGACCTTCGTGCTCTTTTAAATTAATCCCTCCACGATACTATTATTTACTATAAGAAAAATGTTTACAACTAGCCGACAAATATCTATACCAAATTATCAAGGTAAGTGCATCTCCATACTTTACTTTGTATCTCACTGACACTTCATTTACCGAGTAAGTATATATAAAATGTTTTAAAACATGATAACAGGAACAATTGATAATGAGAAGTTTAAGTAATAGTGGACCATGCTTAGAGAGGCTGTAGGTATATTTGTGCCTCCAAGTTTTGTATTTGGAATTGCAGCTATATTTATTGCAAAATTTGAAATATAAAACTATCTACTTAAATTTAGATTTCGACGAAATGAAATTGTTGATTCTGATATTTCTCAATAGATGTCAGTATAAACAATTCACTGACCGATCTCGATTCTGGAGGTATTAGGGAAAGATAACCAATAATTCAAACGTCAAAGCATCTTCTTAAAATTTACATTTAGAAAATTTCTCATGGGCAAAAAATGAGAAAGCAAAAATTCGTATTTTATGTTTGATAAAACGAAATTGCTATTTCCGTTTTTGAAACTAGAAAGTTCTTAAATTTAGACTATAAAAATCAGAAATTTACTTTATTTGACAAGACGAAATTGTTGGTTCTGGTGTTTTTAGATAGATGGCGCAACTTACATGACGCTTATGAATATCTTTTGGAGAGTCTACAGTACCTACGAATTTTAATGAATTATTCAGTCATTTCATTGCAATAAGGGGGAGTATATTTCTCTATTTCTCAAAATATTTCATAATAATAAACACTTATTAACAATATAAAAATACTAACTATTATAAAATATAAACTTCATCTTAGAAACCAAAAGAGAAAATTGTAAAAATTCTAAAAGACAGTAGGAGAAGTGAACGTCGTCCGCTATATGATCCCAACCCTTCCCCACCCTTGTGGGTATCTTTCCCTAGGGTATCTTAGGGCAGTCATTGGTGTGCAAAATATATGTGGCTCCATCTAGTGAAAAATGTTGGAACTATTTTTTCTCCAAATATAACAAGAATGAGAACTAAAAGAGAAATTTGCAAAATTCTCAAAGACAGTAAGGTAAGTGAACGTCGTCCGCTATATGATCCCAACCCTTCCCTACCCTTGTGGGTATCTTTCCCTAGGGTATCTTAGGGCAGTCATTGGTGTGCAAAATATATGTGGCTCCATCTAGTGAAAAATGTTGGAACTATTTTTTCTCCAAATATAACAAAAATGAGAACTAAAAGAGGAATTTGCAAAATTCTCAAAGACAGTAAGAGAAGTGAACGTCGTCCGCTATATGATCCCAACCCTTCCCCACCCTTGTGGGTATCTTTCCCTAGGGTATCTTAGGGCAGTCATTGGTGTGCAAAATATATGTGGCTCCATCTAGTGAAAAATGTTGGAACTATTTTTTCTCCAAATATAACAAGAATGAGAACTAAAAGAGAAATTTGCAAAATTCTCAAAGACAGTAAGGTAAGTGAACGTCGTCCGCTATATGATCCCAACCCTTCCCCACCCTTGTGGGTATCTTTCCCTAGGGTATCTTAGGGCAGTCATTGGTGTGCAAAATATATGTGGCTCCATCTAGTGAAAAATGTTGGAACTATTTTTTCTCCAAATATAACAAAAATGAGAACTAAAAGAGGAATTTGCAAAATTCTAAAAGACAGTAAGAGAAGTGAACGTCGTCCGCTATATGATCCCAACCCTTCCCCACCCTTGTGGGTATCTTTCCCTAGGGTATCTTAGGGCAGTCATTGGTGTGCAAAATATATGTGGCTCCATCTAGTGAAAAATGTTGGAACTATTTTTTCTCCAAATATAACAAAAATGAGAACTAAAAGAGGAATTTGTAAAATTCTAAAAGACAGTAAGAGAAGTGAACGTCGTCCGCTATATGATCCCAACCCTTCCCCACCCTTGTGGGTATCTTTCCCTAGGGTATCTTAGGGCAGTCATTGGTGTGCAAAATATATGTGGCTCCATCTAGTGAAAAATGTGGAACTATTTTTTCTCCAAATATAACAAAAATGAGAACTAAAAGAGGAATTTGCAAAATTCTAAAAGACAGTAAGAGAAGTGAACGTCGTCCGCTATATGATCCCAACCCTTCCCCACCCTTGTGGGTATCTTTCCCTAGGGTATCTTAGGGCAGTCATTGGTGTGCAAAATATATGTGGCTCCATCTAGTGAAAAATGTGGAACTATTTTTTCTCCAAATATAACAAAAATGAGAACTAAAAGAGGAATTTGCAAAATTCTAAAAGACAGTAAGACAAGTGAACGTCGTCCGCTATATGATCCCAACCCTTCCCCACCCTTGTGGGTATCTTTCCCTAGGGTATCTTAGGGCAGTCATTGGTGTGCAAAATATATGTGGCTCCATCTAGTGAAAAATGTGGAACTATTTTTTCTCCAAATATAACAAAAATGAGAACTAAAAGAGGAATTTGCAAAATTCTAAAAGACAGTAAGACAAGTGAACGTCGTCCGCTATATGATCCCAACCCTTCCCCACCCTTGTGGGTATCTTTCCCTAGGGTATCTTAGGGCAGTCATTGGTGTGCAAAATATATGTGGCTCCATCTAGTGAAAAATGTTGGAACTATTTTTTCTCCAAATATAACAAGAATGAGAACTAAAAGAGAAATGTGCAAAATTCTAAAAGACAGTAAGGTAAGTGAACGTCGTCCGCTATATGATCCCAACCCTTCCCCACCCTTGTGGGTATCTTTCCCTAGGGTATCTTAGGGCAGTCATTGGTGTGCAAAATATATGTGGCTCCATCTAGTGAAAAATGTTGGAACTATTTTTTCTCCAAATATAACAAAAATGAGAACTAAAAGAGGAATTTGCAAGAATTCTAAAAATATATGTGTGTCCATCTATTGAAAAAATCTGGAACTATTATTTGTTTCAGAATATAAAATTTAAACTTCGTCTTAGAAACCAAAGAAGAAATTGCAAAATTAAGTCTAGTAACTTTTATTATTTTAATATGGCTACAGTTTTACAGTTTTATTTGTATTTGAAGAATGCAACAGATGTTTATATCAATTTCGATGAATATTTCAGGATAGCACAAGGGTCCAAAGTCAAAGGACAACTCATGTATAAATACGAGTTACCCATCAACTTCAGTCAATCGTGTATCCCGCACCTTAGTAGATGGGTTGATGATTATGGTTTCATTGGTGTTCGGCCATTTTCTTCATGTTTTTTTTCTGAAACAGTTTTGTTTGATGGGTACCTACACATCTTTTTGTGTGGCATATTTTATATCAAATTCGAATTATACCTGTCAAACTCGAAGTAATAATCTGTTTTCTGAACACACATTCTCCATATTCACGTCTTCGTCTTAACAAATGTGCTGCATGGCACGTCTGACAGCATCACACCATCTGTGGCATTTGCTAGGCATACAATCTCAACGAAGTTCTTTCCCATTAGTTTCCTGGTGATGTCACTCACTAAGGGGTGCACTCTTCACCATATGCCATCTGGTTTTCACCTAAGTTCTGTATTGTCCTCTCGCTGGTTGATGCGACTAAAAAAATAATGAACAAATAAAATAATAAATTTGATATAGCCGTATGTGTTAAATATTTCACACTCAGGGATATACAAATAATGATGCACATTGAATTTTAAATTACTGTTTTTCAATGTTTCGCACCACTAAGACACGCAGCGTAAAGTTCCTATTTTTAATTTACCACTTTTCAAGGATCTCATAAACCGTTATAGGAAAATCTGACAAATTTTCACAAACTCTTCGACACTAAGCAACTATTAGGGAGATATTCATGTATTTTTAAAAATTTAGTGGCATAGATATGACCATCATGACCCATTTCTTAAAATGTAATTGTAAAATTTTGATATGAGCAATCATATATGTTTGCAATGCTACTAACACGTGGCATAATTTTGATTTACCTTTTTTTTTTTTTTTAAAACTTGAAAATTTCTCAAGTATTCACCACACGTGCTCATCGACAATAAGCAACTTTTAGGCTGATTTTCTTATCCACATTAAGAAAACACACAAAATTTGCAAGGAAAATTATATCTTGTAAAATTTTGATATAGGCAATCATATGCCTGCAATGCTACTAAGACGATGGCGAAAAACTTTTATTTTTAATTTACCTTTTTCCAGCTATTTCGAAAACTGTTTTAGGAAAATTTCTCAAATTTTCACCACACCTGCTCGTCGACAATAAGCAACTTTTAGGGTAACTTTCATTGATTTCTGAAAATCCAGTGGTGTAGGCAGAGTTAATATGACCCCCTTTTAAAGAATATTTCACGCGCCACTGACGATTTTCTCATTTTTTCGTAGACAGTAAAGAAATACACAAAATTTGCAAGGAAAATGATATCTTGTAAAATTTTGATACGAGCAACCGTATGTCTGCAGCGATACTAAGGCACGTGACGTAAAACTTTTATTTTTAATTTACCTTTTTCCAGCTATTTCGAAAACTGTTTTAGGAAAATTTCTCAAATTTTCACCACACCTGCTCGTCGACAATAAGCAACTTTTAGGGTAACTTTCATTGATTTTTGAAAATCCAGTGGTGTAGGCAGAGTTAATATGACCCCCTTTTAAAGAATATTTCACGCGCCATTAACGATTTTCTTACTTTTTCATAGACAGTAAGAAAGTACACAAAATTTGCAAGGAAAAAGATGTCTTGTAAAATTTTCATACGAGGACCCGTATGTCCGCAGCGCTACTAAGACACCTGGCGTAAAATTTTTATTTTTAATTTACCTATTTCCAGCTATTTCGAAAACTGTTTTAGGAATATTTCTCAAATTTTCACCACACCTGCTCATCGACAATAAGCAACTTTTAGGGTAACTTTCATTGATTTTTGAAAATCCAGTGGTGTAGGCAGAGTTAATATGACCCCCTTTTAAAGAATATTTCACGCGCCACTGACGATTTTCTCATTTTTTCGTAGACAGTAAAGAAATACACAAAATTTGCAAGGAAAATGATATCTTGTAAAATTTTGATACGAGCAACCGTATGTCTGCAGCGCTACTAAGGCACGTGACGTAAAACTTTTATTTTTAATTTACCTTTTTCCAGCTATTTCGAAAACTGTTTTAGGAAAATTTCTCAAATTTTCACCACACCTGCTCGTCGACAATAAGCAACTTTTAGGGTAACTTTCATTGATTTTTGAAAATCCAGTGGTGTAGGCAGAGTTAATATGACCCCCTTTTAAAGAATATTTCACGAGCCACTGACGATTTTCTTACTTTTTCATAGACAGTAAGAAAGTACATAGGATTTGCAAAGAAAAAGATGTCTTGTAAAATTTTCATACGAGGACCCGTATGTCCGTAGCGCTACTAAGACATCTGGCATAAAATTTTTATTTTTAATTTACCTTTTTCCAGCTATTTCGAAAACTGTTTTAGGAATATTTCTCAAATTTTCACCACCCTGCTCGTCGACAATAAGCAACTTTTAGAGTAACTTTCATTGATTTTTGATAATCCAGTGGTGTAGGCAGAGTTAATATGACCCCCTTTTAAAGAATATTTCACGCGCCACTGACGATTTTCTTACTTTTTCATAGACAGTAAGAAAGTACACAAAATTTGCAAGAAAAAAGATGTCTTGTAAAATTTTCATACGAGGACCCGTATGTCCGCAGCGCTACTAAGACACCTGGCGTAAAACTTTTATTTTTAATTTACCTTTTTCCAGCTATTTCGAAAACTGTTTTAGGAATATTTCTCAAATTTTCACCACACCTGCTCGTCGACAATAAGCAACTTTTAGGGTAACTTTAATTGATTTTCGAAAATCCAGTGGTGTAGGCAGAGTTAATATGACCTCCTTTTAAAGAATATTTCACGCGCCACTGACGATTTTCTCATTTTTTCGTAGACAGTAAAGAAATACACAAAATTTGCAAGGAAAATGATATCTTGTAAAATTTTGATACGAGCAACCCTATGTCTGCAGCGCTACTAAGGCACGTGACGTAAAACTTTTATTTTTAATTTACCTTTTTCCAACTATTTCGAAAACTGTTTTAGGAATATTTCTCAAATTTTCACCACACCTGCTCGTCGACAATAAGCAACGTTTAGGGTAACTTTCATTGATTTTTGAAAATCCAGTGGTGTAGGCAGAGTTAATATGACCCCCTTTTAAAGAATATTTCACGAGCCACTGACGATTTTTTCACTTTTTCATAGACAGTAAGAAAGTACATAAAATTTGCAAGGAAAAAGATGTCTTGTAAAATTTTCATACGAGGACCCGTATGTCCGCAGCGCTACTAAGACACCTGGCGTAAAATTTTTATTTTTAATTTACCTTTTTCCAGCTATTTCGAAAACTGTTTTAGGAATGTTTCTCAAATTTTCACCACACCTGCTCGTCGACAATAAGCAACGTTTAGGGTAACTTTCATTGATTTTTGAAAATCCAGTGGTGTAGGCAGAGTTAATATGACCCCCTTTTAAAGAATATTTCACGAGCCACTGACGATTTTCTCACTTTTTCATAGACAGTAAGAAAGTATATAAAATTTGCAAAGAAAAAGATGTCTTGTAAAATTTTCATACGAGGACTCGTATGTCCGCAGTGCTACTAAGGCACGTTACGTAAAACTTTTATTTTTTTAATTTACCTTTTTCCAGCTATTTCGAAAACAGTTTTAGGAATATTTCTCAAATTTTCACCACACCTGCTCGTCGACAATAAGCAACTTTTAGGATAACTTTCATTGATTTTTGAAAATCCAGTGGTGTAGGCAGAGTTAATATGACCCCCTTTTAAAGAATATTTCACGAGCCACTGACGATTTTCTCACTTTTTCATAGACAGTAAGATGGTACACAAAATTTGCAACGAAAAAAATGTCTCGTAAAATTTTCATACGAGGACCCGTATATCCGCAGCGCTACTAAGGCACCTGACGTAAAACTTTTATTTTTAATTTACCTTTTTCCGGCTATTTCGAAAACTGTTTTAGAAATATTGCTCAAATTTTCACCACAAATGCTCGTCGACAATAAGCAACTTTTAGGGTAACTTTCATTGATTTTTGAAAATCCAGTGGGGTAGCCAGAGTTAATATGACCCCCTATTAAAGAATATTTCACGCGCCACTGACGATTTTCTCATTTTTTCGTAGACAGTAAAGAAATACACAAAATTTGCAAGGAAAATGATATCTTGTAAAATTTTGATACGAGCAACCGTATGTCTGCAGCGCTACTAAGGCACGTGACGTAAAACTTTTATTTTTAATTTACCTTTTTCCAGCTATTTCGAAAACTGTTTTAGGAATATTTCTCAAATTTTCACCACACCTGCTCGTCGACAATAAGCAACTTTTAGGGTAACTTTCATTGATTTTTGAAAATCCAGTGGTGTAGGCAGAGTTAATATGACCCCCTTTTAAAGAATATTTCACGCGCCACTGACGATTTTCTCACTTTTTCATAGACAGTAAGAAAGTACATAAAATTTGCAAGGAAAAAGATGTCTTGTAAAATTTTCATAGGAGGACTCGTATGTCCGCAGTGCTACTAAGACACCTGGCGTAAAACTTTTATTTTTAATTTACCTTTTTCCAGCTATTTCGAAAACTGTTTTAGGAATATTGCTCAAATTTTCACCACAAATGCTCGCCGACAATAAGCAACTTTTAGGGTAACTTTCATTGATTTTTGAAAATCCAGTGGTGTAGGCAGAGTTAATATGACCCCCTTTTAAAGAATATTTCACGAGCCACTGACGATTTTCTCACTTTTTCATAGACAGTAAGAAAGTACATAAAATTTGCAAGGAAAAAGATGTCTTGTAAAATTTTCATACGAGGACTCGTATGTCCGCAGCTCTACTAAGACACCTGGCGTAAAATTTTTATTTTTAATTTACCTTTTTCCAGCTATTTCGAAAACTGTTTTAGGATTATTTCTCAAATTTTCACCACACCTGCTCGTCGACAATAAGCAACTTTTAGGGAAACTTTCATTGATTTTTGAAAATCCAGTGGTGTAGGCAGCTTTAATATGACCCACTTTTAAAGAATATTTCACGAGCCACTGACGATTTTCTCACTTTTTCATAGACAGTAAGAAAGTACATAAAATTTGCAAAGAAAAAGATGTCTTGTAAAATTTTCATACGAGGACTCGTATGTCCGCAGTGCTACTAAGACACCTGGCGTAAAATTTTTATTTTTAATTTACCTTTTTCCAGCTATTTCGAAAACTGTTTTAGGAATATTTCTCAAATTTTCACCACACCTGCTCGTCGACAATAAGCAACTTTTAGGGAAACTTTCATTGATTTTTGAAAATCCAGTGGTGTAGGCGGAGTTAATTTGACCCCCTTTTAAAGAAAATTTTACGCGCCACTGACGATTTTCTTACTTTTTCATAGACAGTAAGAAAGTACACAAAATTTGCAAGGAAAAAGATGTCTTGTAAAATTTTCATACGAGGACCCGTATGTCCGCAGCGCTACTAAGACACCTGGCGTAAAACTTTTATTTTTACTTTACCTTTTTTCAGCTATTTCGAAAACAGTTTTAGGAATATTTCTCAAATTTTCACCACACCTGCTCATCGACAATAAGCAACTTTTAGGATAACTTTCATTGATTTTCGAAAATCCAGTGGTGTAGGCAGAGTTAATATGACCCCCTTTTAAAGAATATTTCACGCGCCACTGACGATTTTCTCACTTTTTCATAGACAGTAAGAAAGTACATAAAATTTGCAAAGAAAAAGATGTGTTGTAAAATTTTCATACGAGGACTCGTATGTCCGCAGTGCTACTAAGACACCTGGCGTAAAATTTTTATTTTTAATTTACCTTTTTCCAGCTATTTCGAAAACTGTTTTAGGAATATTTCTCAAATTTTCACCACACCTGCTCGTCGACAATAAGCAACTTTTAGGGAAACTTTCATTGATTTTTGAAAATCCAGTGGTGTAGGCGGAGTTAATTTGACCCCCTTTTAAAGAAAATTTTACGCGCCACTGACGATTTTCTTACTTTTTCATAGACAGTAAGAAAGTACACAAAATTTGCAAGGAAAAAGATGTCTTGTAAAATTTTCATACGAGGACCCGTATGTCCGCAGCGCTACTAAGACACCTGGCGTAAAACTTTTATTTTTATTTTACCTTTTTCCAGCTATTTCGAAAACAGTTTTAGGAATATTTCTCAAATTTTCACCACACCTGCTCGTCGACAATAAGCAACTTTTAGGGTAACTTTCATTGATTTTTGAAAATCCAGTGGTGTAGGCAGAGTTAATATGACCCCCTTTTAAAGAATATTTCACGCGCCACTGACGATTTTCTCACTTTTTCATAGACAGTAAGAAAGTACATAAAATTTGCAAGGAAAAAGATGTCTTGTAAAATTTTCATAGGAGGACTCGTATGTCCGCAGTGCTACTAAGACACCTGGCGTAAAACTTTTATTTTTAATTTACCTTTTTCCAGCTATTTCGAAAACTGTTTTAGGAATATTGCTCAAATTTTCACCACAAATGCTCGCCGACAATAAGCAACTTTTAGGGTAACTTTCATTGATTTTTGAAAATCCAGTGGTGTAGGCAGAGTTAATATGACCCCCTTTTAAAGAATATTTCACGAGCCACTGACGATTTTCTCACTTTTTCATAGACAGTAAGAAAGTACATAAAATTTGCAAGGAAAAAGATGTCTTGTAAAATTTTCATACGAGGACTCGTATGTCCGCAGCTCTACTAAGACACCTGGCGTAAAATTTTTATTTTTAATTTACCTTTTTCCAGCTATTTCGAAAACTGTTTTAGGATTATTTCTCAAATTTTCACCACACCTGCTCGTCGACAATAAGCAACTTTTAGGGAAACTTTCATTGATTTTTGAAAATCCAGTGGTGTAGGCAGCTTTAATATGACCCACTTTTAAAGAATATTTCACGAGCCACTGACGATTTTCTCACTTTTTCATAGACAGTAAGAAAGTACATAAAATTTGCAAAGAAAAAGATGTCTTGTAAAATTTTCATACGAGGACTCGTATGTCCGCAGTGCTACTAAGACACCTGGCGTAAAATTTTTATTTTTAATTTACCTTTTTCCAGCTATTTCGAAAACTGTTTTAGGAATATTTCTCAAATTTTCACCACACCTGCTCGTCGACAATAAGCAACTTTTAGGGAAACTTTCATTGATTTTTGAAAATCCAGTGGTGTAGGCGGAGTTAATTTGACCCCCTTTTAAAGAAAATTTTACGCGCCACTGACGATTTTCTTACTTTTTCATAGACAGTAAGAAAGTACACAAAATTTGCAAGGAAAAAGATGTCTTGTAAAATTTTCATACGAGGACCCGTATGTCCGCAGCGCTACTAAGACACCTGGCGTAAAACTTTTATTTTTACTTTACCTTTTTTCAGCTATTTCGAAAACAGTTTTAGGAATATTTCTCAAATTTTCACCACACCTGCTCATCGACAATAAGCAACTTTTAGGATAACTTTCATTGATTTTCGAAAATCCAGTGGTGTAGGCAGAGTTAATATGACCCCCTTTTAAAGAATATTTCACGCGCCACTGACGATTTTCTCACTTTTTCATAGACAGTAAGAAAGTACATAAAATTTGCAAAGAAAAAGATGTGTTGTAAAATTTTCATACGAGGACTCGTATGTCCGCAGTGCTACTAAGACACCTGGCGTAAAATTTTTATTTTTAATTTACCTTTTTCCAGCTATTTCGAAAACTGTTTTAGGAATATTTCTCAAATTTTCACCACACCTGCTCGTCGACAATAAGCAACTTTTAGGGAAACTTTCATTGATTTTTGAAAATCCAGTGGTGTAGGCGGAGTTAATTTGACCCCCTTTTAAAGAAAATTTTACGCGCCACTGACGATTTTCTTACTTTTTCATAGACAGTAAGAAAGTACACAAAATTTGCAAGGAAAAAGATGTCTTGTAAAATTTTCATACGAGGACCCGTATGTCCGCAGCGCTACTAAGACACCTGGCGTAAAACTTTTATTTTTATTTTACCTTTTTCCAGCTATTTCGAAAACAGTTTTAGGAATATTTCTCAAATTTTCACCACACCTGCTCATCGACAATAAGCAACTTTTAGGATAACTTTCATTGATTTTCGAAAATCCAGTGGTGTAGGCAGAGTTAATATGACCCCCTTTTAAAGAATATTTCACGCGCCACTGACGATTTTCTCACTTTTTCATAGACAGTAAGAAAGTACATAAAATTTGCAAAGAAAAAGATGTCTTGTAAAATTTTCATACGAGGACTCGTATGTCCGCAGCGCTACTAAGACACCTGGCGTAAAATTTTTATTTTTAATTTACCTTTTTCCAGCTATTTCGAAAACTGTTTTAGGAATATTTCTCAAATTTTCACCACACCTGCTCGTCGACAATAAGCAACTTTTAGGGTAACTTTCATTGATTTTTGAAAATCCAGTGGTGTAGGCAGCTTTAATATGACCCCCTTTTAAAGAATATTTCACGAGCCACTGACGATTTTCTCACTTTTTCATAGACAGTAAGAAAGTACATAAAATTTGCAAAGAAAAAGATGTCTTGTAAAATTTTCATACGAGGACTCGTATGTCCGCAGCGCTACTAAGACACCTGGCGTAAAATTTTAATTTTTAATTTACCTTTTTCCAGCTATTTCGAAAACTGTTTTAGGAATATTTCTCAAATTTTCACCACACCTGCTCATCGACAATAAGCAACTTTTAGGGTAATTTTCATTGATTTTTGAAAATCCAGTGGTGTAGGCAGAGTTAATATGACCCCCTTTTAAAGAATATTTCACGCGCCACTGACGATTTTCTCACTTTTTCATAGACAGTAAGAAAGTACATAGAATTTGCAAAGAAAAAGATGTCTTGTAAAATTTTCATACGAGGACTCGTATGTCCGCAGTGCTACTAAGACACCTGGCGTAAAATTTTTATTTTTAATTTACCTTTTTCCAGCTATTTCGAAAACTGTTTTAGGAATATTTCTCAAATTTTCACCACACCTGCTCGTCGACAATAAGCAACTTTTAGGGTAACTTTCATTGATTTTTGAAAATCCAGTGGTGTAGGCAGAGTTAATATGACCCCCTTTTAAAGAATATTTCACGAGCCACTGACGATTTTTTCACTTTTTCATAGACAGTAAGAAAGTACATAAAATTTGCAAGGAAAAAGATGTCTTGTAAAATTTTCATACGAGGACCCGTATGTCCGCAGCGCTACTAAGACACCTGGCGTAAAATTTTTATTTTTAATTTACCTTTTTCCAGCTATTTCGAAAACTGTTTTAGGAATGTTTCTCAAATTTTCACCACACCTGCTCGTCGACAATAAGCAACGTTTAGGGTAACTTTCATTGATTTTTGAAAATCCAGTGGTGTAGGCAGAGTTAATATGACCCCCTTTTAAAGAATATTTCACGAGCCACTGACGATTTTCTCACTTTTTCATAGACAGTAAGAAAGTATATAAAATTTGCAAAGAAAAAGATGTCTTGTAAAATTTTCATACGAGGACTCGTATGTCCGCAGTGCTACTAAGGCACGTTACGTAAAACTTTTATTTTTTTAATTTACCTTTTTCCAGCTATTTCGAAAACAGTTTTAGGAATATTTCTCAAATTTTCACCACACCTGCTCGTCGACAATAAGCAACTTTTAGGATAACTTTCATTGATTTTTGAAAATCCAGTGGTGTAGGCAGAGTTAATATGACCCCCTTTTAAAGAATATTTCACGAGCCACTGACGATTTTCTCACTTTTTCATAGACAGTAAGATGGTACACAAAATTTGCAACGAAAAAAATGTCTCGTAAAATTTTCATACGAGGACCCGTATATCCGCAGCGCTACTAAGGCACCTGACGTAAAACTTTTATTTTTAATTTACCTTTTTCCGGCTATTTCGAAAACTGTTTTAGAAATATTGCTCAAATTTTCACCACAAATGCTCGTCGACAATAAGCAACTTTTAGGGTAACTTTCATTGATTTTTGAAAATCCAGTGGGGTAGCCAGAGTTAATATGACCCCCTATTAAAGAATATTCCACGCGCCACTGACGATTTTCTCATTTTTTCGTAGACAGTAAAGAAATACACAAAATTTGCAAGGAAAATGATATCTTGTAAAATTTTGATACGAGCAACCGTATGTCTGCAGCGCTACTAAGGCACGTGACGTAAAACTTTTATTTTTAATTTACCTTTTTCCAGCTATTTCGAAAACTGTTTTAGGAATATTTCTCAAATTTTCACCACACCTGCTCGTCGACAATAAGCAACTTTTAGGGTAACTTTCATTGATTTTTGAAAATCCAGTGGTGTAGGCAGAGTTAATATGACCCCCTTTTAAAGAATATTTCACGCGCCACTGACGATTTTCTCACTTTTTCATAGACAGTAAGAAAGTACATAAAATTTGCAAGGAAAAAGATGTCTTGTAAAATTTTCATAGGAGGACTCGTATGTCCGCAGTGCTACTAAGACACCTGGCGTAAAACTTTTATTTTTAATTTACCTTTTTCCAGCTATTTCGAAAACTGTTTTAGGAATATTGCTCAAATTTTCACCACAAATGCTCGCCGACAATAAGCAACTTTTAGGGTAACTTTCATTGATTTTTGAAAATCCAGTGGTGTAGGCAGAGTTAATATGACCCCCTTTTAAAGAATATTTCACGAGCCACTGACGATTTTCTCACTTTTTCATAGACAGTAAGAAAGTACATAAAATTTGCAAGGAAAAAGATGTCTTGTAAAATTTTCATACGAGGACTCGTATGTCCGCAGCTCTACTAAGACACCTGGCGTAAAATTTTTATTTTTAATTTACCTTTTTCCAGCTATTTCGAAAACTGTTTTAGGATTATTTCTCAAATTTTCACCACACCTGCTCGTCGACAATAAGCAACTTTTAGGGAAACTTTCATTGATTTTTGAAAATCCAGTGGTGTAGGCAGCTTTAATATGACCCACTTTTAAAGAATATTTCACGAGCCACTGACGATTTTCTCACTTTTTCATAGACAGTAAGAAAGTACATAAAATTTGCAAAGAAAAAGATGTCTTGTAAAATTTTCATACGAGGACTCGTATGTCCGCAGTGCTACTAAGACACCTGGCGTAAAATTTTTATTTTTAATTTACCTTTTTCCAGCTATTTCGAAAACTGTTTTAGGAATATTTCTCAAATTTTCACCACACCTGCTCGTCGACAATAAGCAACTTTTAGGGAAACTTTCATTGATTTTTGAAAATCCAGTGGTGTAGGCGGAGTTAATTTGACCCCCTTTTAAAGAAAATTTTACGCGCCACTGACGATTTTCTTACTTTTTCATAGACAGTAAGAAAGTACACAAAATTTGCAAGGAAAAAGATGTCTTGTAAAATTTTCATACGAGGACCCGTATGTCCGCAGCGCTACTAAGACACCTGGCGTAAAACTTTTATTTTTATTTTACCTTTTTTCAGCTATTTCGAAAACAGTTTTAGGAATATTTCTCAAATTTTCACCACACCTGCTCATCGACAATAAGCAACTTTTAGGATAACTTTCATTGATTTTCGAAAATCCAGTGGTGTAGGCAGAGTTAATATGACCCCCTTTTAAAGAATATTTCACGCGCCACTGACGATTTTCTCACTTTTTCATAGACAGTAAGAAAGTACATAAAATTTGCAAAGAAAAAGATGTGTTGTAAAATTTTCATACGAGGACTCGTATGTCCGCAGTGCTACTAAGACACCTGGCGTAAAATTTTTATTTTTAATTTACCTTTTTCCAGCTATTTCGAAAACTGTTTTAGGAATATTTCTCAAATTTTCACCACACCTGCTCGTCGACAATAAGCAACTTTTAGGGAAACTTTCATTGATTTTTGAAAATCCAGTGGTGTAGGCGGAGTTAATTTGACCCCCTTTTAAAGAAAATTTTACGCGCCACTGACGATTTTCTTACTTTTTCATAGACAGTAAGAAAGTACACAAAATTTGCAAGGAAAAAGATGTCTTGTAAAATTTTCATACGAGGACCCGTATGTCCGCAGCGCTACTAAGACACCTGGCGTAAAACTTTTATTTTTATTTTACCTTTTTCCAGCTATTTCGAAAACAGTTTTAGGAATATTTCTCAAATTTTCACCACACCTGCTCATCGACAATAAGCAACTTTTAGGATAACTTTCATTGATTTTCGAAAATCCAGTGGTGTAGGCAGAGTTAATATGACCCCCTTTTAAAGAATATTTCACGCGCCACTGACGATTTTCTCACTTTTTCATAGACAGTAAGAAAGTACATAAAATTTGCAAAGAAAAAGATGTCTTGTAAAATTTTCATACGAGGACTCGTATGTCCGCAGCGCTACTAAGACACCTGGCGTAAAATTTTTATTTTTAATTTACCTTTTTCCAGCTATTTCGAAAACTGTTTTAGGAATATTTCTCAAATTTTCACCACACCTGCTCGTCGACAATAAGCAACTTTTAGGGTAACTTTCATTGATTTTTGAAAATCCAGTGGTGTAGGCAGCTTTAATATGACCCCCTTTTAAAGAATATTTCACGAGCCACTGACGATTTTCTCACTTTTTCATAGACAGTAAGAAAGTACATAAAATTTGCAAAGAAAAAGATGTCTTGTAAAATTTTCATACGAGGACTCGTATGTCCGCAGCGCTACTAAGACACCTGGCGTAAAATTTTAATTTTTAATTTACCTTTTTCCAGCTATTTCGAAAACTGTTTTAGGAATATTTCTCAAATTTTCACCACACCTGCTCATCGACAATAAGCAACTTTTAGGGTAATTTTCATTGATTTTTGAAAATCCAGTGGTGTAGGCAGAGTTAATATGACCCCCTTTTAAAGAATATTTCACGCGCCACTGACGATTTTCTCACTTTTTCATAGACAGTAAGAAAGTACATAAAATTTGCAAAGAAAAAGATGTCTTGTAAAATTTTCATACGAGGACTCGTATGTCCGCAGTGCTACTAAGACACCTGGCGTAAAATTTTTATTTTTAATTTACCTTTTTCCAGCTATTTCGAAAACTGTTTTAGGAATATTTCTCAAATTTTCACCACACCTGCTCGTCGACAATAAGCAACTTTTAGGGTAACTTTCATTGATTTTTGAAAATCCAGTGGTGTAGGCAGAGTTAATATGACCCCCTTTTAAAGAATATTTCACGAGCCACTGACGATTTTTTCACTTTTTCATAGACAGTAAGAAAGTACATAAAATTTGCAAGGAAAAAGATGTCTTGTAAAATTTTCATACGAGGACCCGTATGTCCGCAGCGCTACTAAGACACCTGGCGTAAAATTTTTATTTTTAATTTACCTTTTTCCAGCTATTTCGAAAACTGTTTTAGGAATGTTTCTCAAATTTTCACCACACCTGCTCGTCGACAATAAGCAACGTTTAGGGTAACTTTCATTGATTTTTGAAAATCCAGTGGTGTAGGCAGAGTTAATATGACCCCCTTTTAAAGAATATTTCACGAGCCACTGACGATTTTCTCACTTTTTCATAGACAGTAAGAAAGTATATAAAATTTGCAAAGAAAAAGATGTCTTGTAAAATTTTCATACGAGGACTCGTATGTCCGCAGTGCTACTAAGGCACGTTACGTAAAACTTTTATTTTTTTAATTTACCTTTTTCCAGCTATTTCGAAAACAGTTTTAGGAATATTTCTCAAATTTTCACCACACCTGCTCGTCGACAATAAGCAACTTTTAGGATAACTTTCATTGATTTTTGAAAATCCAGTGGTGTAGGCAGAGTTAATATGACCCCCTTTTAAAGAATATTTCACGAGCCACTGACGATTTTCTCACTTTTTCATAGACAGTAAGATGGTACACAAAATTTGCAACGAAAAAAATGTCTCGTAAAATTTTCATACGAGGAGCCGTATATCCGCAGCGCTACTAAGGCACCTGACGTAAAACTTTTATTTTTAATTTACCTTTTTCCGGCTATTTCGAAAACTGTTTTAGAAATATTGCTCAAATTTTCACCACAAATGCTCGTCGACAATAAGCAACTTTTAGGGTAACTTTCATTGATTTTTGAAAATCCAGTGGGGTAGCCAGAGTTAATATGACCCCCTATTAAAGAATATTCCACGCGCCACTGACGATTTTCTCATTTTTTCGTAGACAGTAAAGAAATACACAAAATTTGCAAGGAAAATGATATCTTGTAAAATTTTGATACGAGCAACCGTATGTCTGCAGCGCTACTAAGGCACGTGACGTAAAACTTTTATTTTTAATTTACCTTTTTCCAGCTATTTCGAAAACTGTTTTAGGAATATTTCTCAAATTTTCACCACACCTGCTCGTCGACAATAAGCAACTTTTAGGGTAACTTTCATTGATTTTTGAAAATCCAGTGGTGTAGGCAGAGTTAATATGACCCCCTTTTAAAGAATATTTCACGCGCCACTGACGATTTTCTCACTTTTTCATAGACAGTAAGAAAGTACATAAAATTTGCAAGGAAAAAGATGTCTTGTAAAATTTTCATAGGAGGACTCGTATGTCCGCAGTGCTACTAAGACACCTGGCGTAAAACTTTTATTTTTAATTTACCTTTTTCCAGCTATTTCGAAAACTGTTTTAGGAATATTGCTCAAATTTTCACCACAAATGCTCGCCGACAATAAGCAACTTTTAGGGTAACTTTCATTGATTTTTGAAAATCCAGTGGTGTAGGCAGAGTTAATATGACCCCCTTTTAAAGAATATTTCACGAGCCACTGACGATTTTCTCACTTTTTCATAGACAGTAAGAAAGTACATAAAATTTGCAAGGAAAAAGATGTCTTGTAAAATTTTCATACGAGGACTCGTATGTCCGCAGCTCTACTAAGACACCTGGCGTAAAATTTTTATTTTTAATTTACCTTTTTCCAGCTATTTCGAAAACTGTTTTAGGATTATTTCTCAAATTTTCACCACACCTGCTCGTCGACAATAAGCAACTTTTAGGGAAACTTTCATTGATTTTTGAAAATCCAGTGGTGTAGGCAGCTTTAATATGACCCACTTTTAAAGAATATTTCACGAGCCACTGACGATTTTCTCACTTTTTCATAGACAGTAAGAAAGTACATAAAATTTGCAAAGAAAAAGATGTCTTGTAAAATTTTCATACGAGGACTCGTATGTCCGCAGTGCTACTAAGACACCTGGCGTAAAATTTTTATTTTTAATTTACCTTTTTCCAGCTATTTCGAAAACTGTTTTAGGAATATTTCTCAAATTTTCACCACACCTGCTCGTCGACAATAAGCAACTTTTAGAGAAACTTTCATTGATTTTTGAAAATCCAGTGGTGTAGGCGGAGTTAATTTGACCCCCTTTTAAAGAAAATTTTACGCGCCACTGACGATTTTCTTACTTTTTCATAGACAGTAAGAAAGTACACAAAATTTGCAAGGAAAAAGATGTCTTGTAAAATTTTCATACGAGGACCCGTATGTCCGCAGCGCTACTAAGACACCTGGCGTAAAACTTTTATTTTTATTTTACCTTTTTTCAGCTATTTCCAAAACAGTTTTAGGAATATTTCTCAAATTTTCACCACACCTGCTCATCGACAATAAGCAACTTTTAGGATAACTTTCATTGATTTTCGAAAATCCAGTGGTGTAGGCAGAGTTAATATGACCCCCTTTTAAAGAATATTTCACGCGCCACTGACGATTTTCTCACTTTTTCATAGACAGTAAGAAAGTACATAAAATTTGCAAAGAAAAAGATGTGTTGTAAAATTTTCATACGAGGACTCGTATGTCCGCAGTGCTACTAAGACACCTGGCGTAAAATTTTTATTTTTAATTTACCTTTTTCCAGCTATTTCGAAAACTGTTTTAGGAATATTTCTCAAATTTTCACCACACCTGCTCGTCGACAATAAGCAACTTTTAGGGTAACTTTCATTGATTTTTGAAAATCCAGTGGTGTAGGCAGCTTTAATATGACCCCCTTTTAAAGAATATTTCACGAGCCACTGACGATTTTCTCACTTTTTCATAGACAGTAAGAAAGTACATAAAATTTGCAAAGAAAAAGATGTCTTGTAAAATTTTCATACGAGGACTCGTATGTCCGCAGCGCTACTAAGACACCTGGCGTAAAATTTTAATTTTTAATTTACCTTTTTCCAGCTATTTCGAAAACTGTTTTAGGAATATTTCTCAAATTTTCACCACACCTGCTCGTCGACAATAAGCAACTTTTAGGGTAACTTTCATTGATTTTCGAAAATCCAGTGGTGTAGGCAGAGTTAATATGACCCCCTTTTAAAGAATATTTCACGAGCCACTGACGATTTTCTCATTTTTTCGTAGACAGTAAAGAAATACACAAAATTTGCAAGGAAAATGATATCTTGTAAAATTTTGATACGAGCAACGCTATGTCTGCAGCGCTACTAAGGCACGTGACGTAAAACTTTTATTTTTAATTTACCTTTTTCCAACTATTTCGAAAACTGTTTTAGGAATATTTCTCAAATTTTCACCACACCTGCTCATCGACAATAAGCAACTTTTAGGGTAATTTTCATTGATTTTTGAAAATCCAGTGGTGTAGGCAGAGTTAATATGACCCCCTTTTAAAGAATATTTCACGCGCCACCGACGATTTTCTCACTTTTTCATAGACAGTAAGAAAGTACATAAAATTTGCAAAGAAAAAGATGTCTTGTAAAATTTTCATACGAGGACTCGTATGTCCGCAGTGCTACTAAGACACCTGGCGTAAAATTTTTATTTTTAATTTACCTTTTTCCAGCTATTTCGAAAACTGTTTTAGGAATATTTCTCAAATTTTCACCACACCTGCTCGTCGACAATAAGCAACTTTTAGGGTAACTTTCATTGATTTTTGAAAATCCAGTGGTGTAGGCAGAGTTAATATGACCCCCTTTTAAAGAATATTTCACGAGCCACTGACGATTTTTTCACTTTTTCATAGACAGTAAGAAAGTACATAAAATTTGCAAGGAAAAAGATGTCTTGTAAAATTTTCATACGAGGACCCGTATGTCCGCAGCGCTACTAAGACACCTGGCGTAAAATTTTTATTTTTAATTTACCTTTTTCCAGCTATTTCGAAAACTGTTTTAGGAATATTGCTCAAATTTTCACCACAAATGCTCGCCGACAATAAGCAACTTTTAGGGTAACTTTCATTGATTTTTGAAAATCCAGTGGTGTAGGCAGAGTTAATATGACCCCCTTTTAAAGAATATTTCACGAGCCACTGACGATTTTCTCACTTTTTCATAGACAGTAAGAAAGTATATAAAATTTGCAAAGAAAAAGATGTCTTGTAAAATTTTCATACGAGGACTCGTATGTCCGCAGTGCTACTAAGGCACGTTACGTAAAACTTTTATTTTTTTAATTTACCTTTTTCCAGCTATTTCGAAAACAGTTTTAGGAATATTTCTCAAATTTTCACCACACCTGCTCGTCGACAATAAGCAACTTTTAGGATAACTTTCATTGATTTTTGAAAATCCAGTGGTGTAGGCAGAGTTAATATGACCCCCTTTTAAAGAATATTTCACGAGCCACTGACGATTTTCTCACTTTTTCATAGACAGTAAGATGGTACACAAAATTTGCAACGAAAAAAATGTCTCGTAAAATTTTCATACGAGGACCCGTATATCCGCAGCGCTACTAAGGCACCTGACGTAAAACTTTTATTTTTAATTTACCTTTTTCCGGCTATTTCGAAAACTGTTTTAGAAATATTGCTCAAATTTTCACCACAAATGCTCGTCGACAATAAGCAACTTTTAGGGTAACTTTCATTGATTTTTGAAAATCCAGTGGGGTAGCCAGAGTTAATATGACCCCCTATTAAAGAATATTTCACGCGCCACTGACGATTTTCTCATTTTTTCGTAGACAGTAAAGAAATACACAAAATTTGCAAGGAAAATGATATCTTGTAAAATTTTGATACGAGCAACCGTATGTCTGCAGCACTACTAAGGCACCTGGCGTAAAACTTTTATTTTTAATTTACCTTTTTCCAGCTATTTCGAAAACTGTTTTAGGAATATTTCTCAAATTTTCACCACACCTGCTCGTCGACAATAAGCAACTTTTAGGGTAACTTTCATTGATTTTTGAAAATCCAGTGGTGTAGGCAGAGTTAATATGACCCCCTTTTAAAGAATATTTCACGAGCCACTGACGATTTTCTCACTTTTTCATAGACAGTAAGAAAGTACATAAAATTTGCAAGGAAAAAGATGTCTTGTAAAATTTTCATAGGAGGACTCGTATGTCCGCAGTGCTACTAAGACACCTGGCGTAAAACTTTTATTTTTAATTTACCTTTTTCCAGCTATTTCGAAAACTGTTTTAGGAATATTGCTCAAATTTTCACCACAAATGCTCGCCGACAATAAGCAACTTTTAGGGTAACTTTCATTGATTTTTGAAAATCCAGTGGTGTAGGCAGAGCTAATATGACCCCCTTTTAAAGAATATTTCACGAGCCACTGACGATTTTCTCACTTTTTCATAGACAGTAAGAAAGTACATAAAATTTGCAAGGAAAAAGATGTCTTGTAAAATTTTCATACGAGGACTCGTATGTCCGCAGCTCTACTAAGACACCTGGCGTAAAATTTTTATTTTTAATTTACCTTTTTCCAGCTATTTCGAAAACTGTTTTAGGATTATTTCTCAAATTTTCACCACACCTGCTCGTCGACAATAAGCAACTTTTAGGGAAACTTTCATTGATTTTTGAAAATCCAGTGGTGTAGGCGGAGTTAATTTGACCCCCTTTTAAAGAAAATTTTACGCGCCACTGACGATTTTCTTACTTTTTCATAGACAGTAAGAAAGTACACAAAATTTGCAAGGAAAAAGATGTCTTGTAAAATTTTCATACGAGGACCCGTATGTCCGCAGCGCTACTAAGACACCTGGCGTAAAACTTTTATTTTTATTTTACCTTTTTCCAGCTATTTCGAAAACAGTTTTAGGAATATTTCTCAAATTTTCACCACACCTGCTCATCGACAATAAGCAACTTTTAGGATAACTTTCATTGATTTTCGAAAATCCAGTGGTGTAGGCAGAGTTAATATGACCCCCTTTTAAAGAATATTTCACGCGCCACTGACGATTTTCTCACTTTTTCATAGACAGTAAGAAAGTACATAAAATTTGCAAAGAAAAAGATGTCTTGTAAAATTTTCATACGAGGACTCGTATGTCCGCAGTGCTACTAAGACACCTGGCGTAAAATTTTTATTTTTAATTTACCTTTTTCCAGCTATTTCGAAAACTGTTTTAGGAATATTTCTCAAATTTTCACCACACCTGCTCGTCGACAATAAGCAACTTTTAGGGAAACTTTCATTGATTTTTGAAAATCCAGTGGTGTAGGCAGAGTTAATTTGACCCCCTTTTAAATAATATTTTACGCGCCACTGACGATTTTCTTACTTTTTCATAGACAGTAAGAAAGTACACAAAATTTGCAAGGAAAAAGATGTCTTGTAAAATTTTCATACGAGGACCTGTATGTCCGCAGCGCTAATAAGACACCTGGCGTAAAACTTTTATTTTTATTTTACCTTTTTCCAGCTATTTCGAAAACAGTTTTAGGAATATTTCTCAAATTTTCACCACACCTGCTCATCGACAATAAGCAACTTTTAGGATAACTTTCATTGATTTTCGAAAATCCAGTGGTGTAGGCAGAGTTAATATGACCCCCTTTTAAAGAATATTTCACGCGCCACTGACGATTTTCTCATTTTTTCGTAGACAGTAAAGAAATACACAAAATTTGCAAGGAAAATGATATCTTGTAAAATTTTGATACGAGCAACCGTATGTCTGCAGCACTACTAAAGCACGTGACGTAAAACTTTTATTTTTAATTTACCTTTTTCCAACTATTTCGAAAACTGTTTTAGGAATATTTCTCAAATTTTCATCACACCTGCTCGTCGACAATAAACAACTTTTAGGGTAACTTTCATTGATTTTTGAAAATCCAGTGGTGTAGGCAGAGTTAATACGACCCCCTTTTAAAGAATATTTCACGCGCCACTGACGATTTTCTTACTTTTTCATAAACAGTAAGAAAGTACATAAAATTTGCAAGGAAGAAGATGTCTTGTAAAATTTTCATACGAGGACTCGTATGTCCGCAGTGCTACTAAGGCACGTTACGTAAAACTTTTATTTTTAATTTACCTTTTTCCAGCTATTTCGAAAACTGTTTTAGGAATATTTCTCAAATTTTCACCACACCTGCTCGTCGACAATAAGCAACTTTTAGAGTAACTTTCATTGATTTTTGAAAATCCAGTGGTGTAGGCAGAGTTAATATGACCCCCTTTTAAAGAATATTTCACGAGCCACTGACGATTTTTTCACTTTTTCATAGACAGTAAGAAAGTACATAAAATTTGCAAGGAAAAAGATGTCTTGTAAAATTTTCATACGTATGTCCGCAGCGCTACTAAGACACCTGGCGTAAAATTTTTATTTTTAATTTACCTTTTTCCAGCTATTTCGAAAACTGTTTTAGGAATATTTCTCAAATTTTCACCACACCTGCTCGTCGACAATAAGCAACTTTTAGGGTAACTTTCATTGATTTTTGAAAATCCAGTGGTGTAGGCAGAGTTAATATGACCCCCTTTTAAAGAATATTTCACACGCCACTGACGATTTTCTTACTTTTTCATAGACAGTAAGAAAGTACACAAAATTTGCAAAGAAAAAGATATCTTGTAAAATTTTCATACGAGGACCCGTATGTCCGCAGCGCTACTAAGACACCTGGCGTAAAATTTTTATTTTTAATTTACCTTTTTCCAGCTATTTCGAAAACTGTTTTAGGAATGTTTCTCAAATTTTCACCACACCTGCTCGTCGACAATAAGCAACGTTTAGGGTAACTTTCATTGATTTTTGAAAATCCAGTGGTGTAGGCAGAGTTAATATGACCCCCTTTTAAAGAATATTTCACGAGCCACTGACGATTTTCTCACTTTTTCATAGACAGTAAGAAAGTACATAAAATTTGCAAAGAAAAAGATGTCTTGTAAAATTTTCATACGAGGACTCGTATGTCCGCAGTGCTACTATGGCACGTTACGTAAAACTTTTATTTTTAATTTACCTTTTTCCAGCTATTTCGAAAACAGTTTTAGGAATATTTCTCAAATTTTCACCACACCTGCTCGTCGACAATAAGCAACTTTTAGGATAACTTTCATTGATTTTTGAAAATCCAGTGGTGTAGGCAGAGTTAATATGACCCCCTTTTAAAGAATATTTCACGAGCCACTGACGATTTTCTCACTTTTTCATAGACAGTAAGATGGTACACAAAATTTGCAACGAAAAAAATGTCTCGTAAAATTTTCATACGAGGACCCGTATATCCGCAACGCTACTAAGACACCTGACGTAAAACTTTTATTTTTAATTTACCTTTTTCCGGCTATTTCGAAAACTGTTTTAGAAATATTGCTCAAATTTTCACCACAAATGCTCGTCGACAATAAGCAACTTTTAGGGTAACTTTCATTGATTTTTGAAAATCCAGTGGGGTAGCCAGAGTTAATATGACCCCCTATTAAAGAATATTTCACGCGCCACTGACGATTTTCTCATTTTTTCGTAGACAGTAAAGAAATACACAAAATTTGCAAGGAAAATGATATCTTGTAAAATTTTGATACGAGCAACCGTATGTCTGCAGCGCTACTAAGGCACGTGACGTAAAACTTTTATTTTTAATTTACCTTTTTCCAGCTATTTCGAAAACTGTTTTAGGAATATTTCTCAAATTTTCACCACACCTGCTCGTCGACAATAAGCAACTTTTAGGGTAACTTTCATTGATTTTTGAAAATCCAGTGGTGTAGGCAGAGTTAATATGACCCCCTTTTAAAGAATATTTCACGAGCCACTGACGATTTTCTCACTTTTTCATTGACAGTAAGAAAGTACATAAAATTTGCAAGGAAAAAGATGTCTTGTAAAATTTTCATAGGAGGACTCGTATGTCCGCAGTATTACTAAGACACCTGGCGTAAAACTTTTATTTTTAATTTACCTTTTTCCAGCTATTTCGAAAACTGTTTTAGGAATATTGCTCAAATTTTCACCACAAATGCTCGCCGACAATAAGCAACTTTTAGGGTAACTTTCATTGATTTTTTAAAATCCAGTGGTGTAGCCAGAGTTAATATGACCCCCAATTAAAGAATATTTCACGCGCCACTGACGATTTTCTCACTTTTTCATAGACAGTAAGATGGTACACAAAATTTGCAACGAAAAAGATGTCTTGTAAAATTTTCATAGGAGGACCCGTATGTCCGCAGCGCTACTAAGACACCTGGCGTAAAACTTTTATTTTTAATTTACCTTTTTCCAGCTATCTCAAAAACCGTTTTAAAAAAATTTCTCAAATTTTCACCAGATGGGCTTGTCGACAACAAGCAACTTTTAGGGTAACTTTCATTGATTTTTGAAAATCCAATAGTGTAGGCAGAGTTAATATAACCCTGTTTTCAAGAATATTTCATGCGCCACTGACGATTTTCTCATTTTTTCATAGACAGTAATAAAATACACAAAATTTGCAAGGAAAATGATATCTTGTAAAATTTTGATACGAGCAACCGTATGTCTGCAGCGCTACTAAGACACGTGGAGCAAAACTTTTATTTTTAATTTACCTTTTTCCAGTTATCTCAAAAACAGTTTTAAGAAAATTTCTCAAATTTTCACCACACGTGACTGTCGACAATAAGCAACTAGCTAATATAAATAATGAACATGAATCATTTTTTCATTCAATATCAACTTAAAATGTAGGTACGATACTCATAAAATTTTCGTATGATAATCTATTTTACTTGAAATAATTGAATTTTCTTTTGTCCGTTTTTCTTCCACTCTTACAATCAGTAGATGGAACAACAAAAACAAAGTTGTTTGGGGAAAATTCGAGGATGCATAAAAAAACTAAAACAATGCAGAAAACCTCTAATAATATAATTAAATCAATTCCACCTCGGATGTTTTCTTTTTCGTATTATTTTAATCATTTTACGACTTGAGCATGTGTTTTATGAAATATAATGTTAAACTTACGTATTATTCTGCCACGCCTCTCTTTTGCAGTGGACAACCTATAATCCTTTATAACGTCTATGATGTCTACCCTATTGCATCTTTCGTACTGCCATTTAATCGAACAGCTCCTAAAAGTATTTTCAAATTAAGGAAACATAAAGACATTTAAAAACTCACTCAAAATTAGCGTGGCCAACTTCAAGTTTTTAAAAGATTTTTCCCTTAAATCCTCGAATTTACTTAGCTGGGAGGATTTAAGGGAAAAATCTTTTAACATAGTTATGTTGAATCTCTATAAAAGAGGTCAATAAATATGTTTGTTTCTTTGCCTCCTAAAAAGATAACTCTTACCCCCACAGAGCCCGGTGTGGGAGTAAGGTTAATAATAATAATATCATTTATTGGTCATAATTGCACCTTAGTGCTTTGACACGTCTAGTAACACATAAAATACAATTAAAAACATTTTCACAGTGTATGTATATACACATACATACACTTGTATAAAATAATTTTTTGAATAGAAATACAAATATGGCTATTCATTTAAAAATGTATATAAGCGTAAAAGTACATGAGAATAAAATCATAGGATACATATAGACATCATGAACAAACTTTCTTCTTGTGTTTAAGTTAAACTAAAATTTAGAACGATTTATATCAAGCATTTTCAATTAAATTATTCTTTATGATTGACTTGTACTTCTCTCAGTTATTGGTAGTTTATTAAATAATTTTATACCAATATAAGTTTTATTTGTGTTTGTTAATCGGTGGGAAGGAATTACCAAATTTGATCTTGAACGTGTCAAGTGATCATGATATTCCATGTTTGTAACGAATTTGCCTAAATTATTTTTCACATAAACTAAGTTACAATATATAATTGCTGAAGGCAGAGTTAATATTTTGAGATTCGTGAACCATGATTTACAACTGTCACGATAAGGAACACCAGCTAATGTTCTAATAGCTTTTTTTTGGAGGATAAACATTTTTTGTACGTGACAAGTTCCATCGTACTATGGAATAATACAATGGGAGGTCGCCTGGTATCCCAAGGGCATTGTTTGCGACACTGCTTCCCCAGTGCCATGCAGCCAAGGTCACCATGGCTTACAGCTGGGCTTTGGGAATTGGTCCGCGGCGACGTCTTCAGGAGCCCCAGCCCAGTTTTTACGCAAAGGGGGCTCCCTTATAATCGTCACTAACCAGGTCATCTTGGAAATCCTTGGCAACCTGGCCATCCTCCTATCCGCTACCTGGAGACACATCTGATTGGGAACTCACCCAAGAGATGAGAAGCAGCTGGACCAAGGCCCGCACTTATCGTAGTTTTATGCCGCTTGAATCGGTCTCCAGCTTGAACTGTAATTCGAGTCAAACATTAATTCAATCAGTCCACCCCCCTCCGAAGAGGAAGAGCTCCAGCCCTCACCTCAACAGATTCATCTATGTTACTATTCTCACTAATCCAAAATAACCCCTTTAGTACAACTTGATTGGGTCAATATACCGCACTAAAATCACCGGTGGACAAAATACGAAGCTGATTGGCTATCTGTTTCAAATTAGCCAATCAAATAATGTTATTGCTTACCGGTGCGATCCACCGGTGAATTTAGAAATCTGCCCATAGGCACCAGTATATACTGAGCGATAGATTTTGACAATAAACGCCCAATATTGCAATTAAATATTGACATAGTGGCGTAGCCAGAAAGTTCATCTGGGGGGGGCAATAGAACCGGCCTCCCCAGAGGATGAGGAAAACTTTTCAGAAAATGAGTTGCTTTTAAACACTCATATACAATAGACCTAAAATGTAATCATTTGTAGTGTGCAATTCAACAATAATATTAAGTAATTTCTCTGACGATGGTTGAATAAACCGAAACGTAAGAAAAAAGTTATTTTATTAAAAAGACCGATAACCCAGGATATACCTACATCAAGTGAAAATGGTTGAAAACGGATGTGTATAGATTCCTCTACTAGATAATATTGGCATTAATTACAAAATATTTATTTCAAGAGATGATTTGGATACTGCTTTGTACTGATAGTGATTATGCCTCTTTATTTTTTGTTTCATGGAAGACGGCTTGGGGGCGGGGCAAGTTTCTTAGTTCTTAACTTTCTTTGACCATGTCAAGATTCATCAAATTATGACAAGATACATGGGGAACAGTAACATTTTTTAAATTAATTAAATTGTCTTGTGAGAAGCATCTTTTTTTAAAGCAAATTTTAGTGTTATCGACCGTTTGTATTGAGGGTATTGAAGCATTGATAAAAAGACAAGATTTTAGTATCAAAATTTTGAGGAAAATTATAGCCCACAATAATAGAAATTTTAATTTGGTTTACCTAATAGTATTATCTCATAACTAAGAGTAAAAATTAATAACTCATTATCAGAAGAATTTACAACTCAGCAAGGAGTTGGGAGAGGGAAGATTGAAATGAAAAATACAGGACTACGTCTGGTTGGCAACTGACTTTATTTGCTCATTCTAGAGTCTACATGTCCTCTGTAGGTATGCAACCAACTATACAATTGTGTACATGTGATATCCCAAGAAGGACAAACATGAAGTAGTGGTCTAAACAAGATTGGTAGAGTATAGGTGGCCTAATAACTCACGATCCCCACCAAAAAATGTCACTAGCCAATGAACATCTGGTGTGAAATCACACCAGATGCAGGGCCTTATTCAAAATATTGTAAGAATTTGTGTAATGTTAATTAAGCAAAGAACTCGTAACTGGAATGGGCTCGCAATGACCCACCCGCTTTTGAGGTTGGGGGTAATTATTCTCGCATTTTGAGTCACTGTTCTGCATGCTGGTAATGAGGATAAGTTGTAGAATATAACACTACAGATCATAGTATATGTCAGACCATATTTCAGGCTAGTATGGGCAGTTCTTCTAGAGTGAGATAACTGCACCGCTACTGCGCGTTCGGAGAACAAGGATAGCCTGACTTTTCACCCCCGCACTAACTTTTTCGCCTAATAGCTCTATATTAAGGAACCTCATACTCTACAAATCTTGTGATCTAAGATTTGTAGAGTATAAGATCAAGGGCGTAGATAAGGAGTGGCAGAGTTAGGATATTAAAATAGTTTTCTATGTTGCTTCTTTTTTGGAGGTAAAATTTTGAGATAAGGAACCATTGTTTTTGGATTTTCGCCCCCCCGCCCCCCTCATCAATTTTTCACGTTACTCCCTTATGTACAAGAAAGTCAGATTATCCTTGTTCTGCACAGTTATCTAGTTATCTCACTCTAGAAGTACGGTCCGTACTAGCCCGAAATATCATCTGAAGTATACTATGATCTGTAGTGTTACATTTCTACAACTTATTCTGATTTACCACCATGCAAAACGGTGACTCAAAACGCGAGGACAATTACCCCCTACCACATCTCAAGTGGGTCATTGTGAGCTCGTTCCAGTTACAAGCTGTTTGCTTAATTAACATTTCACAAATTCTTACAATATTTTGAATCGAGTCCTGGTTCTGGTGTGATTTCACACCAGCAGCTCATTGGCTAATGATATTTTTTGGTGGGGAACACGAGTTAATAGGCAACCTTATATTCTACAAATCTTGGGAGTGTTCAATCAACATAATTGTTAGACAAAGAGAGCTACTTGCTTTTGTGATGTCACTGTAGACAATATTTAACAATATGGCTGAAAACAGTCATAAAAGACAGTCATATTTTTATTTGACATTTAAATATGTCTATTTTGACATCATTTTGTGGCTGTTTTCATCGGCTCTTGCCATACTGAGTACTCCTTTATCCTTCTTGGTAACTTCCCCCTTTTTAATTTCATAAATTATAGATTTATTTATGTTTTTTTCTTACAAGCTAATATCACAGTTAATAGTTTTATATACAATTATCTTACTAGACAATATGTCAATAATATACACAATGTGACACTTAGATATTATAATTAGTACACTTTTAACAAAAGGTTGTAAGACTAAGTAATTATAAGCAACTTTTTCAAATGCTATTTCCATTAAAAATAAACGTAGTTTATACTCTTAGGAAAAATTCAGTTTTGAAATTTTTGGGCGCTCTGAATAAAAAAAATAATTTTCTTAACGCAAATCGTAGTTTTTTTAATATGCAAATTTTTTTTATAGAGAATGGCTTTTTGTCAAAAAATTAAAATTTATAGGTCTATTTGTGATATAGATAACCACATTGGGGACAAACTGTGTATAACATTTCACAAATAAATATTCATATTATCGTAAGAATCTTGAAAATAATCACAAACAAAATGACTATAATTATAAAGGAATTATTATTATAATAAGCATTGGCTAAAAGATGAGCTTTGTTAACCATTTCTGGAAGAGAATTAAATAAAGAAATTGCAAAAGTTGTTCCGTATTGCGTAACTTAATCTCTGTTGTGGTGCCCAAATGTCGTTCCCAGTGAGAGTTTTGCGAGGGGGCAACCACTGGCGAAATTCTGTACACCTAATACCCATTTTAGAAAAATACCCTTTATTTCACCTTTAATTCCTTGTAATTCCCCTAATTCCTCAAATACCTTTATTTCCTCCTAATACCTTATTATTTTCTAGATTATCTCGGGAACGGTGCACTTTTTGATAAAAATACCTATATACAAAATTGTCCCTTATAAAATTCTCTATCAAAAATGTCTACACTTTTTTCCTAAAATTAATAGTACCGTGGGAAATAAGGCGCACACATAAGGGTTGGTTCCGGTCAACACAATAAATTGTAATCTTTACTATAATCTACTTTAAAGTTCAATACTTAACGCTAAAGCAGTAGCTACTAAAGTCCACCTAAAATTATAATAAATTCCTCTCACCTCTATAAAATAACGCGATTTTTGATGAAGCGAGAATATTGTATACCGGGTCGCTCAGCAGATAGGGACACTGTTGTAACTTTTGAATGGGCGAATGGATTTTTTTCAAATTTGGTGTAGTGATATGGGATATAATTTCCAATTATATAATGTAAAAAACCAAAATGGCCGACTTCCGGTTTCGATTTTACCCGAAAGTTTTTGCGTAAAATCCCGCACATTGGCAGCCCTGAACAGTAACATCGTTTACAGCAAGCTCTAAAATAATGCAGTGACCTTGGGTCGTCTGAGATATAGTGGGAGTAATTGAAACTTTTTACATTGTGGTGGTGTACAGATATTTATACTTTTTTCGCGTAAAGACAGCTTTGGAAATAGCCATACGGATATTTAGCTGATTACATTTGCGCCTCATTTACCAAAGTACTATTAATTTTAGGAAAAAAGTTTAGAGAAGTTTTTTATAGAGAATTTTATAAGGAATAATTCGTATATAGATTTTTAATGGAAAAATGCACCGTTCCAGAAATAATCCAGAAAACCTCAAAATGGGGGTGGAAACGACGTCCTCTAGGGGATGAAGCACGCAATTTTCGAAACTTTATGAATTTTGTCCAATATGTTACAATTTTAACTGTTATATTACTGAAGTATTACAAAACATCGTGCAAAGTTTTAATAATGAAAAAGCTAGTCATGGAGAAATTGTAGACATAGAAAAGCGATTTGTTCTAGCTTTATACAACTCTACCTCTGCAGAAAAAAGTCTAGATGTATGCAGATTCATGACTTTTAACAAACTTGTCGGTAAAGCGAACAATACTGTAATATTATCAAAACTACCAACAACTTCTGCTGCTGCTCGGCAACACTCATATCGCGTTTTTTACCAAATTCAAACATGGAAAAACGTTGCTCTAGAAGCTACTGATTGGAGATGGAAAAAAGTTAGCGGTATATTAACTCGAACTATGACAACAAAAGAACCAGCTTCCGAATCTGTTATAACACTAATTTCTTGTTCATGCAAATTAGGGTGCGAAAACAGGTGCAGTTGCAGAAGAGCAGGCTTACGTAGCTCCACAATGTGTTTACCATTACCACGGACAAGCATGCATGAATGTCGAATCTATGGAAGACGATGAAGATTAATTAACGTAGGAAACCTTTTGATAATTAGTGGATTCGGCCTACAGGGGACACCACACGCCAAGTACTTTACCTCTAGGGTGGCGTTGAAATCGCGGTATTTTATAGAGGTGAGAGGATGGAAGTGGTACATTTATTATAATTTTAGGAGTTTAGTAGCTACTGCTTTAGCGTTAAGCATTGAACTTTAAAGTAGGTTATAGTAAAGATTACAATTTATTGTGTTGACCGGAACCAACCCTTATGTGTGCGCCTTATTTCCCACGGTACTATTCATTTTAGGAAAAAAAGTGTAGAGACGTTTTTTATAGAGAATTTTATAAGGAATAATTGATCAAAAAGTGCACCGTTCCCGAGATAATCTAGAAAACCTCAAAATGGGGGTGGAAACGGCGCCCTAGGGGATCAAGCACACTATTTAGGGGTGGGAACTTTTCGGTTTAGTATTTGTTATGCTATCCTTAACATGTCTACCAATTTTCAAAACTTTATGAATTTTGTCCGATATAAATCGTTATATTACTGAACTAGAAGTTCATAGTATCATCGGTAGTTTAATTAAATTAAATATTTTTTCTTTACTAGATATTTTTAGCGCTAATCTCTGGGCTAATGTTTTTACAACACTGACGTCCTTTATAAGAATTGGTATGTAATTCTTCAAGATAAACATTCCATTTCAATATTTTTACGCTCTAATTCCCTCCTAATACCCTCCTCTTAATTCCCTTCTAATACCTCGTAATAATATTTATTTCCTCCATATTCCCCTGTAATTCCCTTAATACCTAATAATTCCTTCCGAAATACCTTCAATTCCTTTCTAATTCCTTCCTAATTCCTCCGATTTGTACACCATTTCCCCTCAGCGGTTGCCCCCTCGTAGTTTTGTATTCGAGGTTAAAATAATTATTATTTGTATAATTATTTAGAGCATACGAACTAAAATGCAGTTAATTATTGATGATGGTACACAGAAAGAAATCTTAAATATATTTAAGACTACTATTCTTAAATTATTATAAAGTATATTCCGTTGAAATGTACAGACTATTGCGATCTATTACATTTAACACTTGACACAAGAAATTCTTCATTTCGTTCAACAACTTATTTAAATAAAACTGGGTTGAATAACGAATTATTAGGGAGTCGGAGATTTGTGATAACGCAGAGGCTTTGCCTTTCTGCTGTTTCTATATTTTTTTTTGCATCGATGTATGCCCATAGTCAGGCATATTACATTGGGTATATCAGATCATGATGGCTAGCTCCTATAACTGAACCATTGCGAGATAAATCTCCTTTTACTTTTTATCAGTGATGACAATGATAAAAAGTAACCTAATAGGGGTAACCCATTTACCCCCCAACCCTTCAACAGAATAAGATGAAAATAATAATCTAGTTCTAGATCTCATTAAAATACATACGTGTACCAAATTTCAAGTCAATATCTTAAACGGTTCCAGAGTAATTGTACGCACAAAAAAAGTTACAGAGACCAACAGACAGACATTTTTTTTTGCTCAAACTTAAAATCTCGACGTTTCATGACATTTTAAGCCTATTTGAACAATAAAAATTTTTTTGTCGTTACTATACTTCCACTGGATGTGGAAGTAAAATTAAAAAATGGAGAGTACATTGAACATTTCTTTATTTAAATCTTAATTTTTTTAAAATGAAAACTGTGATAGTGGAAACCAACAAATATTTAGCGACCAGAACTGAAGACAGCGCGTTATTAATAAACAAATATTTACAGGTATTCAGCGTAATGATAGACATATCTATATATTCGACTCTGACACTAATCTCGGAGCAAAGTTTTTTGCTAGCTTGTATGATTTATTTACCAAAGCAGAGTCAAATGACTTGGTACTGTGTAGATGTGCACGGCGTTTTCTAATAAATACTTATAATTTTATACCGTGTCCGCACGTTTACTGGGAGACCAGTTGAGTGTTGTCAACAAGAAAAAACTGCTTAAACATATGGACGACTTTTTTGTGGAATACAAATTTCTTGGCAGATCCCCCACTTACCGCACTTGATGCAAACATTAATGACATGGGTAGAGAGTACAGATGAGGAAATCGTTTGTTTGTCTTTAGGAGTTTTCGTTAATTTGTGTTCCAAAAATCTACCAGCCATTCATACGTTGGTTAAAAGTGCAGATATAAGAAGGTTTCTAAGATTGTGTTTGGCTCCACGGGAGCCGATAATAGAAACACATATTTTCAAGTCGATGGTTATTGTGGATTACATGCATACAGAAATACCAAAAAATACCAAGGTGAAATTTGCGGAATCAACTTTCTTATCAATATTCGGAGGTTTCAAAAATAATGATTTAATTCTGCTTAGATAAAATGTTGATTTCTTTGGGGATATCATTGCTCAAAGGATAGACGAATTTTAAAGAGTACTAACAATATGGAGAAGTAGAAAAATTGCTACATCTTATGGAAACTAATGTAACACATAACTCGATAGACTCTTCTTCCAGAAATAATAATAATAATCCAGAAAGCATTTCGTTCATATTAGAATTTACCCGCTTAATCTCTCACAAGTTACCACACTAAAATAAACACACTTGCCATTAATTGGGTGAATTCTGACTGGGTGTCATATCAAGCCCTGACCCTAACAAGAATAGTGAAAAATGTCACAGAAGAAGAGGCCGACGAGAGCAACAGCAAAATATTGAAGTCACTAGTTACAGCATTACCATAATTTTTGTTGATATTGCAGTCTAACGTTATGACATCCAACATGGAAAGCTGTCGAAGGTTGCATGCGCTGCTGCAACTATTAAGGGCTATGCTCACAGCTGCCAGTGTTCATCCTAGTATCCTGCAATTATTAAAAGAAGAAACGATAGGAAATGTATTTGTACCCTTGCAATCCCACAATTTAAATGATTGCTTACCTACGCTAACGTCATGCGATACCAATATGTCATTCACAGATGCCGTTACTACTTACTTGTATGGTTTAGGAGTGGTGAATGAACTAGCGCGGCACAGTGCTAGCTGGCTCGCCTTACAAGTTTCTCTAATGGAAAACAGGGAAATCCACATGATTATTACACAGCGTCTATACGGTTCTTGCGAGGTGAGATCTTTGGCATTGGGAATTTCCAGATATCCAAATTTACGATCAAAGAAGATAGCACAAACAATGGGCATTATGCGGCCAATGTTTACAGATGTTAGGGACAATAATAAAACTCATCATTCCACATAAGGTATGGGATTTCCCACCCTTAATTTCCATAAACAGAAAGACTAGATAAAAATTTACATAGATTAAAGAAACTAATAAATGAAAACAACCCAGCCAATATTGCAACGACTCAAGTCATGGAACTCTACCAGTATAAACTGGCCACATTAGGGAACGCGGAGAAATCGGCATTGTACAGCATCGAGGCTGCATCTGAATGTTACTAAATTACAGCATAGATTAGCAACAGAGCAAAATAAGTTGCAGCAGTTGTTATTTCATACCGAACACTGCTCTGAACAAACCCCTAGATCTAAGGAAGAATTTAAGGAATTGTATATAAAAGAACAAAACCGAGCCTTGGCAGCAATAAGGCAAATTAAAATAAATGAGGGGCAAGTGAAAGGCAAAGAAAAGCAAACATAGAAAACAAAAATTTGATTGTGCAAATTGTTACACTTACATAAAAGATTGATTTGAAAGAAATGAAATTGTTGGAATTAACAGAGCAGTGGCAGGAAACAATCACCAAGCTGGCAAATTCGCAAGTGCCTTAAATGACGTTTAAATTTTAAAATCAAAATCAAAGATGTCCTATTTCCAATAAAGTTATTATTTTTTCTTTTTAGAAGCAGCCGTAGTTAAAAAAAATAAAAATTGTTATGACCTACTGTACTTCTCTGGTTTATGCTTTTAACCATTATTAAACACGGTGTCATCTTATCCCTGCAATTATTATTCAATGCACTGAAGGCTAGTGCAGTGTATATTATAGGTGTAATGGGGGTGACCACCCCTAAAAATATATATGTTGATATACGATATTTTATTGTAACGTTTTAACTGGTAGATTTAGAATTAGTTTAAGCTTTTAGATTAGGTTAAATTTTTAGTTATTAACCCATTCTGTTCAACACCCAATGGGTATAATGTAAATCCTTTTTACATGAACAATAAATTTTACTCTTACTCTTATTTATAACAAGTTAAGCTGCGGCTCGTATGAGGTTAGGCAATGAATGACTCAATCCACCATATTTCCTCATGGGCACTTCTGACAGCTACTGTTGCAAAACATAGCAACGTGTTGGTACTTCTAATGAAAGACAACTGTTCTTGTCGAATTAGGGTACAACACACAGAAACGTTTCGGCACTTCTTACGAAAGACGATTGTTTTTGTCTAATCGGGGTGCAAAACAGTAATGCGTCAGCACTTCTAAGGAAACACAACTGTTGCTGTCTAACTAGGGTATAAAACACAACAACGCAGCGTTATTTTTTGGACCTTTTGTGGAGAAAAATCTGGTTACTCAACAAATCTTAATGGATTCAAGTATATATATTTTTTAAAATACTCACACGGTACCATACTTTAACGGAGTACTACCAAAATTTCACGAACATTGAACATAACCTCAAAAAATGGACGAAATACATTGAAGCAGAAAATTTCAATACTAAAACCAGAATATATCCAATAATTCGGAAACTTCTAGATGGACAACCCTTAAATATAATTAAAAAAACCGCTGCCCAAGGAATCACTACTTCCACATCCAGATTCTCTATCCAAGTCACTCACAATGAAAAAACTTTGTATGTGAAAATAATTGTTTATGGAACTTTAATAATATAATATTTGAAATCCTCTACCCCCAAAACCCATAAAACGATACCCCACATCGGTAGTGGGGTGGGGGTGGTGATACGGGGGTGGTAGTGGGGGGTGGATGAAGTAAAAAATGTTTTGAGGTTTCTGGTTCCTGTACATACACTAAATCACGATTTTTTTTCATCCCCTTTAATAAGGACTTAATAAGGGTGGGGGTGGTAATGGGGGTGGCTAATGCCAAAATTTTTTTTGAGACCTTAGCTTCTCTTCTATATACTAAATACCAATTTCATGGACTCTTACCTGCTTGATTTACCCATTTACCCCAAATTTACCCCAATTTACCCCCCAACCCTTCGACGGAACAAGATGAAAATAGTTCTAGATCTCGTTAAAGTATATATGTATAAAAAATTTCAAGTCAATATCTTAAACGGTTCCAGAGTAAACGTGCGCACAAAAAAAAGTTACAGACAGACTGACAGACAGACAGACAGAAATTTTTTTCGCTCAAACTTAAAATCTCGACGTTTCATGACATTTTAAGACTATTTGGACAATAAAATTTTAAAAAAATTTTTTTGTCGTTACTATACGTACACTGGACGTGGAAGTAAAATTAAAAAATGTAATATTTATCATTAACTTTTTTCATTGTTTTAATTTTTTAGGTCCATTTAAGCAAAAACTTAAGTTTTTCGCTAGTTTCAGAATTATTGGATATTTTCTGGTTTTACCATTGGAATGTTTTCGAGTTCATTGTATTTCGTCCATTTTTTGAGGTTATGTTCATTGTTCACGAAATTTTGGTAGTACTCTAATGTAATATTGGTGTTTTTTTGTAAACGCGCATGTGCGTCCTCCGCACAAGTTTGATAAAATGCTACCAATATGCGGAGGACGCACTTGCACGTTCAACCAATTTTTTTTTCATTTTTTTTTGCATATTATGCTAAAGAATAAACAATGTGGACGCACAAGCGCTCCTTCCGCAACTAGTGGGGGCGACCCTGGGCGCATGTGTGTGCTTTCCACAGCGAAAGTGTTCAAGTATGACACTGTGCGAGTATTTTAACAATATATATATACTCGATTCCGTTAAGATTTGTTGAGTATGCAGATTTTTGTCCACACAAGGTCCAAAAAATAACACTATGCGTTGTTGTTTTATATAGTTAGACAGCAACAGTTGTGTTTCGTCAGAAGTGACAAATATTTACAGGTATTCAGCATAATGATAGACATAAATATATTCGACCCTGACACTAATCTCGGAGCAAAGTTTTTTGTTAGCATGGTGAAATTCGTGGAATCAACATTCTTATCGATATTCGAAACTTTCAAAAATAATGATTTAATTCTACTTAGACAAAGATCTCACCTTGCAAGAACCACAGTATAGACCCTGGGCAATGATCACACGGATTTTCCTGTTTTCCATTAGAGAAACTTGTAGGGCAAGCCAGCTAGCACCGTGCCACGCTAGTTCATTCACCAATCCTAAACCATACATGTGGTAACCACATCTGTGGATGACATATTGGTATCACATGACATTAGCATAGGTAAGTAATCATTTAAATTGTTGGATTGCAAGGGTACGAATGCTTTCCTATCGTTTCTTCTTTTAATACTTGAAAGACACTAGGACGAATACTGGTAGCTCTGAGCATAGCTCTTAATAGTTGCAGCAGTGCCAACTTTCAACAGCTTTCCATGTTAGATGGCATAACGTTAGACTGCAATATCAACAAAAATTATGGCAATGGTGTAACTAGTGACTTCAATATTTTGCTGTTGCTCTCGTCTGCCTCTCCTTCTGGGGAATTTTTCACTATTTTTGCTAGGGCCAGAATTCTTCCAATTAATGGCAAGTGTGTTTATTTTAGTGTGGTAACTTGTGATAGATGCAATACCTTGAGACATTGAGTGGATAAATTCTAATATGATCGAAATGCATTCTGGATTATTATTATTTCTGGAAGAAGAGTGTACCGAGTTGTTTGTTACATTAGTTTCCACGAGATGCAGCAGTTTTTTGTTGTTCTCCATATTGTTTATACTCTTTTAAAATTTGTCTATCCTTTGAGCAACGATATCCCCAAAGAAATCAACAATTTGTCCAAGCAGAGTTAAATCATTATTTTTGAAAGTTTCAAATATCGATAAGAAAGTTGATTCCACGAATTTCCTCATGGTATTTTTGGCTATTTCTGTATCTACAATAACCATCAACTTGCAAATATGTATTTCTATTAGCAGTCCCCGGAGAGGCAAACAAAATCTTGAAAACTTTCTTATATCTACACTTTTGAACAACGTATGAATGGATGGTAGATTTTTGTAACGCAAATTAACCGAAACTCCCAAAGACAAACAAATGATTTCCTCATCAATACTCTCTATCATTAATGTTTGCATCAAGTGTGGTAAGTGGGGGATCTGCCAAGAAATTTGTATTCCATAAGAAAAGTCGTGTATAAGTTTAAGAAGCTTTTCTTCTTGACACCACTCAACTGGTCTCCCAGTAAACGTGCTAGACCAGTACAAAATTATAAGTATTTATTAGAGCACACCATGCTGAGGAATTACGGGATGTATTACTCAACACATCTCACAGTACTCAGTCATTTGACTCTGAGGTTCTACTTTGGTAAATAAATCATACAAGCTAACAAAAAACTGCTCCGAGATTAGTGTCAGGGTTGAATATATTTATGTCTATCATTATGCTGAATACCTGTAAATATTTGTAATTTGTGACGAAACACAACTGTTGCTGTCTAACTAGGTTATAAAACACAACAATGCACAGTATTATTTTTTGGACCTTTCATGGACAAAATTCTGCATATTTAACAAATCTTAACGGATTCGAGTATATACCGGCCACCCCTGTAACTTCCTTGTTTTTAAAGATATCGGGATGAAATCGGTGAGTGATTAGGTAAGATTTTCAATTTTTTGAGACCTATTCGTCATATTTATCACTTCCGGTTGGATACATTTATACTATTTTGAACAATTTATACAGTGTCGCATGAAAAATAATTCGAATTTTAGTTGCCAATCTAAATGGCCGCGAATATGTTAAAATTATTTTTGTTCCAATGTAATTCATATAAAAAATACGAAAACGTCAATATGTCCAATAATACATCATACAGGATGCTGTAAACTCATTAAAATCACATTTTTCAAAATGACTCATTTGTTTTAAATATTATGATAGGGGCCACCCGGATATTTAGAAAACTCTATTTAGTAGGGGTTAAACGGTACCAAATGTTCCGTAATGTGTAATCGTTACCGGCAGAAATGACAATTTTTCTTAAGAAAATTATGATTTATATCTAACTTCAATTAAATTTTGATCAACCCTGCATATGCTACTTTTTTTACTTATAGCATCAACAGTCAGTGTGTGCTCCTTAAAAACAGTGTTTTTTAGTGGGAAGATTAGAGTTATTAATTCCAGTTTTGGTACCAAAATGCTCCTAAAAGATTGTGTAATAGTGATACATAAAAAGTATTAACAATAAACATTGTGTTATTCAATAAATTCGTGAAATTCACCAAAACTGTAACAAATTATCAGTGAAACATTTATATGTACCAAAACTCCACAGTTTTTTACAGCTGATAAAAGTATTTATGTCCTTGTTTTATGAATTTATAAACAGGACCAGGTTTTTATAATGTGCATTATCTTTAGTACATTATTATTGGATATCTAAACTTTATCTACAATAATGGATTGTTCAAACTATGAAGAATGTAAAACCAAAACATAGATTTGAAGCAACTCATAATATGTGATGTTTGCTCCAAAGGATACTGTAAATTATGTGCAGGAATTATATCTACTGAAATAAGAGTTATGGAACTCACCAAGAGAAGGCTACAATACCATTGTCCTAATTGTAGCTTAATTATAAATAAGGTGCAACAGCTAAACAGTCAACTTACTGAGGAAAATAACACATTAAAGAGAAAGCTTTACGACCAGACAAATATTTTCGAGAAATTAGAAAACCTTGAACTGGCATTTAATAAAACACACGAAGTATACATTCAGGCATTGAATCAAACAACTGCTACATTGCAATCAAATTACCAAAAGGAAATTACAGCTCTAAAAAATGAAATCAAAAGTATTCGTGACAGCAATATTGATCTGATACGCCTCCTGACAACCGACAAGTTTAATGCCAACACCAAAAGTAGTCCTCCATTGAAAAAAATTGGAGATAAGTGTGATGTTTATTGTGAAACCACAAAAGTGATAGAGCCAACTAAAACGCTGAGGTCTCGCAATGTGGCAGAAGTGAACTTAACAGGAACTAACAAAACTACCCACAGTAATTCCTATAAAACTGCACTTACCAAAAATTTAAATACACCCCACCAAGAGAAAACTATAACAGCTGAAGTAAATGCTGATAACCCTCAAAAGGAAAATGAGTGTTCCAAACAGTGAGGAGAAGGAAACGTCCAAGAGTTGGCAATGGGGAAGGCGACGAAAACTTATATGGAAAGGATTTCAACAAGCAGAAAAAAATATGGCTGTTTATATCCAAGGTGCCAGACAGTATAACCACTGAAAATGTTAAAAACTACATATCCAACCGAACCAACACCCAAGAAGTCTACGTAAAAAAATTTACCAACTGCTAATAAAGTTAAGAATAATCAATCGTTCATGGTAGGGGTTGAAACACACCTAATGGACACGGTTTATGATCCGAGCTTCTGGCCTAAAAAAGTATCCTTCGACAGATTCGACTTTAGACTGGGAAAACGTTTTCTGGACAAACAGCACTCTGAATCGTCCGGCTTACATGTAAACCCTAGTGAAAAAAACCCCAGTTCTTTTTTAGACAAATGACTCGAGCACATCGCCATATAGGACACCAATAGAAAGCGAACTATAAGACAACTAACTTTCGTTTGTTGCACCTGAATGTACAATGTCTCCGTAATAAAACAATGGAATTTGAGGTATTCTTAAAAAAAAAATTCATTTGAATTTCTTTGTTTAAATGAGCACTGGCTCACAAAAATGGAAATTGAGTCAACTAGGACAGAGGACTTCCAGGTTGTCTCTGGTTTTTGTAGGGTGAATAAAGTTCATGGAGGTGTAAGTATCTATGCAAGAGATTTTACAAAGTGTTTGCCACTATCTTTTAATATTGACAATAGGCTCATTTAACAATTTTTTTATTATTACATATTCTGAAAGAGCTTGGTGAGTATAGTAAGTATGCCAAAAATTAGAATTTACTGACACCGCCTTCATGTATAAAAAAATTATTAAAGTCGGCGCGCTTAAAAATGCTCGGGATAACCATGTAGTCGAGTTGTGACGTCAGATGGCTGAACCGCCCAGTGAACACGGCTGTGAATGCAAGTTAGTAGAGTAAAATCTGGAAGTAAAGTCGCTTAGTTTTCAAGGAAAACCTGCGTAGAACCAAGCCAGACTTAGTGGTATTCTTTAGTAAGATAATCGTGTACACGAAATCATTTTTTACGACATTTTTTGGTGGTCGAAAACTTTTTTATTTCGGAAAAACTCAAAAAAATAGATTTTTAATGGAATATGTTGTTTGACGTCTCCACCGCTATATCTCTGAAAATATTTGTGCTATCAAGCTATTTTTTTTAGATTAAAGTAGACACAATAGCGCTTCGAACAACGTCCCACGTGAACCCGATTTATTTTTTTTTTTAAGTTGGAAAAATAATAGGAAACTCAAACTTGTTATTTTCAGTAGCGTAATTTTAGACAATCGAGAAAAAAATTTATTTATGAAAATTTGTATATACATGCTGCGTACAAATTGAAGCTAATAGTTGAAAAAAGTTTTTAGGATAAAAATTTTTCATGTTCCGTTCATAGTATTGAGTCAGCGATTTTTTTTAACGGGCCAAAGTCATATTCTTGCGCGCTCAGCTGTAGCAAGCCTGCCGACTGCAACGATCTGACGGTCCCGGTCGGGGTGTATGTAGTAGTTTAACTTATATCAATAGATACAAAACCAGTAGTGATCAAAAGCATCTAGGGGATCAATATTATTGTTCAATATTTCATATTGTACAGTAGTATTGATCATATGTTGTTAATATTAAGAAATTGTGCAATAAATATAAAATAGTCTCCTTTTAATAATAAAAAGATAAATACCTAATCTATAAATATCAATCAGTGTTACTAACTACCCACCTAATTAGTAAGTTTATTAGATATTTTTAAATGAATGAAAGTAAAAATGTACGCATAAAATGAGTTTTATTGTTGAAATAAATTTTCTATTTGGATAGATAAATATGTAGTATGTAGTTTATGAAGGCCCTACATTAATAGCATTCTAATTCGTTCATATCTGCCTCGAAATCTTTAATAATGTTGTTACAGGAACGACATTTGCACTCGTTGCAACATTTTAGGCCTTCCTTAAAACAAGCACATTTTCGATTGTCACAATTTTTATCCGAACAATGAATACTTAATGATTTTCGACAACCGCCACTTCTAGGCGACTAATCTGACCAACCCTGCATGCGAGGTGTATTAATTGCATCCCAATATTGCATTTAGCGCTGATAAAAAAAATCGCTGTTGCCACACGGTACATTTTAGGAAAAAATATATTGTTTCAAAAACTTTTGTGATTATTAGGCTTTATTTTCTTCGCTGCATGTATGTAAATATTTTCAAAAATAAAAAAGTTTATCGATTGGTGAAGATTTCAATACATAAAATATATATTTTTAGTTTATCTGATTTTTAGAGAAATGAAAGTACGAATTGTGCCCAAACCGTTTATATTGGTAAAAGCGCTACAGTGTGTGCTTTAATTTGACACAAAACAAATTTCGGTACCTTTAATAATTTTAAAGATATGGCGGTGGAAACAAAAAAAAAATTTTTATTTAAAAATATATTTTTTTCACTTTTTATTGATTTAAAAAGTTCGAGACCACAAAAAAATGTCGTAAAATATGATTTCTTATGCTCGGTGACATATTCAAAGGAACCTAACATGTTTGACCTGGTTCTACGCCAAAAAAAAAACTACATGATAGACTTACGAAATCGCTGCTCTAATATAGGTATCGGCGCACGCCAAATGACGTCACTCTACGGACTGTTGGCCGGCCGAGCGTGTTTCTATTCAAATGCGAATATCTCTGTGGCTATTGATTCAATTGAGCTGAAATTTTTTTCTGAGGCTATTGGTTTGTTATACTTTAAAATGAGGAAGAAAAAGTAGGAAACTGCCATATCACTAAATGACCCTATTACAGGCAGAAGATGACATCGTGTTTAATTATAGTTGAAAGCACTAGTCGCATAAACCAAAGAAGTACAGTGAGTCATAATAGTTTTAATTTTAGCATAACTCATAGCAGTGCATCTTTGGTAAAAGTTTTGTGTACGTGAATCAATATTTTGATTTCAGAAATAAATTACTTTTTTAATTCGAACGAGGTTGCGAAATTGGTCCAACTTTTTTTATAAAAAGTGTATTTAAATGGCATCTATATTCTCAATTTTTTCATAACAATTAATTTACAACGCGCAGAGAAAGAAATGAAGACGAAAAATTATATTTATTAGGGTACAGGGGTTACTAGTGGCAACTCAAGCAATACATGTCATTTCCTATTATCAATCTACTGACATCGAATTAGGTCCAAAAGCTTCTGGGGCCATTTTACCTTACTTATCCGGTTAGACCCTTTACAAGCCAAGTTCATGCAGAGAAAAATTAGTAAATCACAATATATTTCTTACCGTCCCCGGAAAATACATTATAAGTAATTTCATTTTATTGCCAGTGTTAACCTATATAAATATAGATTACGCATCATATTGGATCTATTTCGAATTATGCAAGTTTTGTAATTTTTTGGGCAACTGCTTTTCAAATTCCCTGACTTCTCTGACTTCCCTGATTGATAAACAATTTTCCCTGAGTGCAGTTGCGGACTGACAACAGTTTAGCGGCGCTGGATCTTAGAACTCGCAGACCACTTATTACTCTATTAGCCGGTCATCTTGCCAAGCAGCCTGCGCCAGCGGCACACTATTGGAGCGGGCCACCAGAATTCGTCCCAGTATCCCGGTGGGCCAGTCTGCCCCTGCCTGAGTACTTTGTATAACCTAAATGCCAATTTCAACTGTGGTACCTCCCAAACTTACTAATATGTGCGTAGCCTGAGCCCAATAAATGATTTTATTTACTATAAGCAATACAAAACAGACTATAAGGAATAAAGCTATAATTCAAAGTATATATTTAGTTGAACACTTCATTTGTAATTGTTTTAATAGCAGAAACGACAGTTTTTTAAACAATTAATAATTTGAAAGTTATGAATTTTTATTAATAACTTAAATATATCTATTTAAGTTAAGAATGTTCACTATAGTTTTAATAGTTTTTACTGGTATTTCCTTCATTATTGTTTAAAATAAAGATTTGATTTGATTTTACGCACCTTTCTGCATTGTGCTTTCAATTCTCCACCCTTTTAGCGTGCTGTTCCGCCTGCTTGCTGGACGGACTGTGTGTCTGTATATTTTTGTACAGTTAAAAGAGCTCATCTCCCTCTTTTTCCAGGACCTCAATGTTTGGCCCTTGTTCCGTCAACGGCTTTTAGTCCACCATGTACTGGTTATTGGTAGCGAACTGCTGCGTCAAAGTCTCCTTCAGGACGAGCTGCTTTTGAATATCTAGCAGCTTGGAATTCAAAGCTACTTGTCTCGTGGTGTGGGTTCCTTGTTCTAATTAAATTTCGGCAGGTGTTTCGCCCTCAGTCATCAACGCTGACATCAACTGGTTGTCAAATGACTTCTCGTAGTGCTGAAAATTTTTACGTGATAAAAGAAATATTAACAGTGAAATAGATTTGATGTATGATGCAAAAAATAAGAAGTAACTGAAGTTGTATCTTAGAAGATCGTGACAATATCTGGAATCCTCTTTGTAACAGTCATTTTTATAGGTTAGAAAGGGTTCAAAGGGATATGGTAAAGCTTTTAGGTTTTAAGTTAAATTATCATTAGATAGTTTACATTATATGGAACAACTAATAGTTGGAGATCTACGGTCTCCAAAATCGACAAGAGGGTGTCGAATAAAGGGTACACAAACACGAAAACCACATTCTTATGTAAAAAATCCTGCTGGATTCTAATTTATGATAACAGAGCATACACTGTAACACTGGTAGTTATGTAGTTGTTACAGCTATGACAGATAGTCAACAAATATTTTTCTCCAGTTTTTATTAACTTATTTTGTAAAATTAACCCCATACGGTGTTTTATAGCAAATAATTTGAGTTGTTTAAATCATGGAAGATGAAAGTAAGTTTTTCAAATAATTAATGTTGTTGTATACTTTATTATTTGATTTGAGAAAATATTTGTAGAGCCAGAAATAGATTACAGACAATGCATTATGAGTCAAAAAGGCAGTGCCGAGACGTTACAAAATGTAACGTGGGAGGCTTTTGATTCTGTGACAGGCCCCTGTGGGGATACGAAGTTTTAAACCTTGTCTGAATTTGTTTGTTAATAGAGAGTCACTAATATGCCATGTACGCAGAGTCCAATTTGCTCCGGGGGCATTTTTCACTATGTTATACCCTTTTGTCCAAACAGTAGCGTTGCCACACTTTTTGGTCGGGTGGGCCAGTATTAGGCATGATAGTCTGAAGGTGGGTCAACATTATTTTAGGTAATCACGAGATGATTTATATAAAATAAGATGGGCCAAGCCAGTTTTAGGTGGGCCATGACCCACACCCTAATGACGCCACTCTGATCCAAACCAATCGCATAATGTCATATGCGGGGAACATTTTATTCAGAAGCCTATAGCAGAACTGTGAACAACTCAAAAACAGTAAACAACCAAAGAAATGCTGACCCACACATTTGACTGTGGTTATCGAGGATTCAGCACTGGACAGTTAGTTGACAAGAGGCAGTTGAGACGTTGGCACATATTATTCACAATTACATAATTATTTACTTTTTTATTTTGTTACAATAAAGGACCTAGCACGGAATGATAGGAAAATGGCCCTCGGTTAAATTGCACCAAATTTTAGTTAGTTATGAGCATCTGCACGTACGTCACAAGGTCGTTGCCTGGATGATACACATACAAACGACCTTGTGACGTCACGTGCAGATGCTCTATAGGTCTTGGCCCCCTGAATGGTTGTGTTCATCACGCGGTAGCGCTAACTGAGCGATCACTTATCATTTACGTCACTGATCAGTTGTGTGATGAACGGTGTTTTCTGCCACAGTGATACATGAAACAGCTGAGATCTGAACTAGCCTTACTTTTCGGTTGTCAAAGTACGCCTATGTCAAAATAAAATTTTGATTTATATTTTGTGTGAAATTTTGACGTTATTTTGAAAAGAAAATAATATGGATGATGAAGTAGCATTATTTATTGCAGAGGACGATTTAGATAATAACATAAATGTTGTGAGATTGATAGCCGAAGAGTTGGTAGAGCCACTGAGTAGAGCCGCTTCAAAATAAGGACAGACTGCAAAACAGAAATTATGATAGATAAAATTTATTTAAAAACATGTATGTATGTTGTATACAGTTTTAATGAAGAATAGTTTAATATAGCCCTAGTGAAACTTTCATTTATTTGGCCACTAAAATCAAAAGACAAAAATATTTAATAATCTTCACATTCGTAAATAATTTCCAATGTTTCTTGGTTTATTTTTATGACCTTCCTATTAACCGGCACAAACAGAAAATGTTTGCTTAGGTTTATATGTTAATGGACAAGACAAAAGTTGTGTTTTTGTCTAATATTTTCAAATTCAAATAACTGTGATCACGGATCATGTATCATACAATTATTTTGCTACATAAAATGGCTACCGCTACCTGAGCGGTCACCTGTGATCAGAACCATTAAGTGCGAAACCAAAGAACTAGTATACTGTTCCTACCATACACTAATTAATGTATGCGTTCATATTTATGTGTTTTAGTGGTCCTGTATGCTTATGTATATGCGAATGCATGTGTCAATTCTCATACGATTACGTCGAAACTTCATTCGGAATGTATTAATATTCACGCATACCCACTAGCATATAAGTACATACTCCATGATTTAATTAGAAAAATATTTCATTTAAGAGAGTAGTCAAATATATAAGTATTTTCACAAACCGCACGTATTACCCAATGTGCACCGCGAGGATATTACGGATCGGAATTCGCACATCACTTGGCCCTACTCGTACTTAGTTTTTATCAATAGAATTAGGGTTTTTGGACTACTTCAATGCTGTTATCAGGATTATTTCTATACATATGCCTGCTTAATGCCACACATACATTCACATATACATACATACAATATGAACATACGTTAATTCGTGTAGGGAGGGAACAGTATAGTAGTTTTTTGATTCCGCACTTAATGGTTCTGTCTTCAATAAGCAGTGGCTTGCGCTATTTTGACTTTTGAGCATTGTACCCACGAGAACTATTGTTCAGGAGGCCAAGACCTATGATTAGGATGACCATATGTACTTATTTTAGTAGGACAGTACTCTTTTTTCGAGTAATGTCCTACTGTCCTTAAAAAGTTCATTAAGTACACATAAATGTACTTCTTTTTTCTTCAGGTACACAAAAATTCTAAATAAATATTTTCATTTATTTTTTATTTTTATAATAAGTACATATAAAATAAAACGTACCGAACGAAACGAAATCAAGTGTTTCTGGCTCACGTATATCAACCGATTGCGATGCCACGGTGACTGAGTCTAGCATCGACTGTCGAATGTGTCACTTATCTCGTTATCTCGCTCTTTCATTTTACTGCAGATCAAAAGCGCTTAGGTCGGCTGCAACGTAGTTCATAGCTTAGGATTTACCACCGAATGTCAATACTAGTTTAGAGTAGAAATTGTGATTAAGTAGAGTATGATATTTTTTACCTGATATAAATATATTTGGCATTTTATATTTTTAAATCTTGCGCACAGGAGACCTACATTTTGAAGATAATATAATTTTTAATCAAATATCTAACTTTTAATTTAAGGCCGTTTGACCTTGAAAAATTCAAAATTTTCGCCTGCGGCGCATTTTTAGTAACCGTACCCTCACCTTTAAATAAGAGACCCCTTCTATCATTGTAGGTACTCTTTTTTCTAGAAAAAAATATGATCACCCTACCTATGATATACTAAAATTTGATGCAATTTAACCGAGGGCCATTTTCCTATCATTCCGTTTGAGGTACTTTAATAGCTGTATAAAATAAATATTTACATTTATTTTACAAAGCAGCGGTAGGACCTATAGGCTTCTAAATAAAATATTTCCCGCATACGATTATAATCGTAAATATAACCTCAAATCTTACCAACATTTGTATCTGATAGTTTTCATTCCTCCCAAGCCACAAATATTAATAAAAGACTATTTCACATTTAAATCTAAACGTTGCACGCCGTTTTTTAAGATATAACACGATTCACTAGCAGAATACAGAAAACACTGAAAACAGTAGTATTTATTTGTCTTGTGACCAGAATCTAAAATGGCACGCATAGACAAATGATGGCACGTGTCATGTCAAATGTCAAGCACGTGTCGCTTGAAAACATACCATAGATGAAAGCATACATTAAAGACATATCAGGTCATTTCCTTTGCACAAGAGATGTGACACTAATTTTGACTGACAGAGATGACATCAATGCGGATATCATAAGTTAAAGAGAGACAATCTTACACCAGTTCAGCTCAGTGCTACACTTTTAGTGCAAAGGAATAGACCATAGACGAAAGACGGACCATAGAGCATCGAAGGACAATCCCCCTTTGAGACTGAGACGGTATATACCAAGGTTTGGTATATATTTCTATGTCACTAGACACTAGAGATGAGTTGCTATTTAACAACCCGTTATTTCATAACTGTTGTTTGTAAATAGCATTACCGGACTGTTATTTCTGTTCGAAAATACCAGGTGAGAAAATAACAGATAAGAAATACGACGTAGTAAAAATGTTCCTACTGACTGCTGTTAAACTGTTATTCAGAAAACAACAGCAGCAGCAGATAATGAAATCGCAACGGAACCGCGTAGACTTATGTGGCGTTTAAATATTGTCATTGTCTTTGAAATAACGTTTGCAAACTGCAGGCTGCGGTATGCGAATGCCAGTACTTTTCAGCGATCTGTTATTTTTAACCTGTTATTTCAAAATAGCAGGACGTTCATCGATGTCTTTCGATATTTATATCGATTTTATTTTTTCGATGGTATCGGACAGCATCGAAAGGCCTTTTTTTATATTTCTTTCATTCGATGCTTACATTTTGTGTGCCCATCTGGCGAATATTGGTATAACTACTAGACTAGAATATTTCCAATGAACGGAAACTGTAATAGATATGTGTTGTATTTTCAAAGTTCCTTTCATGTTTCTGTGATGTAGTTTTTCTGCTTTAAATAATTATCTTTTTATACTTGGAGTATAATGTTTTGTTTCCTTAGATATTTATATTTCGAATAAATATTTTATTTTTATTTTTAAGATATATGTTTTCATTATTTTGACTGAATATTGCACTTTTATGGGAAACATCGATGTTTTATCCAACAATTTTTAACACATCGATGTTTCCGGAACATGTTATGGATCGATCCTGAGTGGGTCTAAGAGCACAGCATAGAATTCTCTAATCTTCGATCTATGCTATGACCACAGTCCAAGGACTGTTAACTACACCCAGTGAACTCTATATACTACCTATAGAGTTCACTGACTACACCACAGTCTGTGGATGACAGATTCTGCATACTGGAAAATAGGCAACCAGATATGTATTAAAGTGAAATAATTGACAAAATTAACCGTTTTTTGATTTTTTTTTCATCCTCTTGAACGTTTTATAATTTCCACGAGTTGCTTTTAGGCCGAATCAATATTTTTTCTTTCAGTTTGTACAGATTTTTTTTTTTTTATCTTTATTTAACGTCTGCTTATTTCCTCTACCAGGGCCTATCACTGACGCCAGGAGACGAGCTACCCCCAACTTGGAAATTTTGCTGAACCTCTTCTCGTAAGAAGAGTAGGGATCTTTTACTTGCCTAACATTTAAGAGACGAGGGACCGCCTGCTTTACATCCCCTCCGAAGGCTCGTATTTCCAGTACGTAATCCTCGTCTTGAAATTACATAGCTTCCGCGTATATACTGATATACAAGCCGCCAGAAGGTGGGACAAGATCGCTGTGTTTCCCAAGATGGATTTCACCCATCCAAGTACTAATCACGCCGACCATTGCTTCACTGGAGTATCGAGGTACATACACAGTCAAGTCGCATCTACACTCGCCTCTACAGAAAAACTTCAAATGAAAGTATGCAACGTGTCCGATATTGTCTATAGTTATTTACTTGTACTGTACTTGTACTTTATATTCAGATTTTCTTACTTTTATTGGATATTTTGCCACTAATGTAAAAATATTTAAATATTTATCAATCACGTTGGCATCATCTGATGTTATTATACTCTTCGCAAAAACGAAGAGTATATTGCATTTGATCAGCGCATTTCTAAAACCGGAAATATCGCTCGTAAAGAAAAAAATTTCATATCATTGTGTCAGTGAACGAATTCTGAACAACATTTGGAAAGTAAGTTAGTGTTAGCTAGAGGAAGAACCCTACTGTTTTTGAAGAAAATCAATCAGTACGGAAGTTATTAATCATGTAATTTTAAAAAAATAGTTTTTTTTTTAATTTTTGTCGCTTGTACCTAAATAGAAATCTTACGAAATGTTACCGCTATATATTTTTTTTGTTCATGCATTTTACTAATATATATTTTATAATAATATATCTAATGCGTTGAAATATGATTCTCGAAAGATATATATTAAGTACAGACATTCAATTTTCGTAGTAATGTGTGATGGTGGAGTGGCTAAACTTTTGTCTTGCAATCCAAAGATCCTGTGTTCGAATCCCATTTTTTTCAATTTTTTTTCACAGTAAAGTTGGTGTCACAAAATTTAGGATGTCCAAAAACTAAAATTATTTACAAGAAAACTGCGAAGAGTATCTTATAGAATGTGTAACAATTATATAAAAAGCTCAGTAAATTGGTGAAAAGTACCTACGTTTTTAGCTTGTTAGTTTTTGTGGAAACTATACTTCAGAGACAATCAAGTTTAATAAACTGAAGTAGTAATTAAATAAATTATTACACAATTAAAAATGAAACGCAAATAGTTTGAATACTCTACGTGTTTTTGAAATTGAAGGCTTTCCAACCCAACAAACACCGAAGATCGGCCCATCAGTGGGCCATCACTGGGCCAGAAGTTTCATTTCTGGCACAGTGATGGTCCGCTAAAGGGCCAACCTTTTGTGTTTGTAGGGAATACATCAAATATTGCAGTTTGTTTATGACCTATTCAAATAATTATGGTGAAGTTTTTTGCAGTATTTTGAAAATGTTATTTGTTATTTTAAAGCGATAATTATTTTCCAAACAGTTAAAAATTTGAACTTTGACCTCCGATCAGTAATCTTTGACAGTTCTTCAGGCACTTTAAGCAGCTTCTTCCTTCAGGTACTTTTGATTATGTATTTGAAGTTACGCAGTTGCTTGTTATTTGAGTTTGAACCAAGCGCAATACAAAGAACTTTGTAATTGTGCTTCAGTTTTTTTTTTTTTCCTTATGGGTTGCGGTGCCGAAGTCCCGCTGTACTGAAGCTTGAGCTTATTGTACCCCATAGTCTCGTTATCCCATTAATCCCGCTCCTCTCCAAAAGGAGAGTATAAGGTCAATGGGAGCTCTGGCTATTTCTTCCGGGGTTGCTTCGGTTACTTTTTCAGATTGCTTTGCCTAGCTCTGAACCCTTATAATGGTAAAATGACTACGTCTGTCAGAAGTATAGTTTTAGTATTGGTCAGTTGGTGGACTGGGGTAGGTTTAATAAGGCAAGGGTACAACTGCTTATGGAAAATAAAAAACCATAAATGGGCACATTTGCTACATTTATTTTAACAATTTGTATATTGTATAACAATTAGAATATGGGAGAACATGTTTAAGACACAAAAGCTACATTCTAATGTCATAATACTAACATTTCGAACAACTAACGAAATGAGCAATAATATACACATACATACATAATAGACAGAGTGACACAAATACATAGCCAAAGTTTGGCAGATGATCCTACACCTCATTCTAAGAAAAAAGGGGTTTAATGAATGTATGTCCCAAAGTGCTCCGTTCTGGTGATATGGCCATTTAATATCATTAAACTATAATATTGCATCGCAAACCCTAAAGGGATGTGCTCCTGTAAGTCATCTATAATATAATCCTGCAAAATTTCTTGCAACGAACAGCTTTTTCTAAATATGAACCTCTTTGGGCTCTATCTTAGACCATCTTTAGTTGATAACCTCAGCTAAAGAAATTTACCAGAAGCATTTAAAAAACAAACTGAAGTGATGAGGCTTATATACCAAAAAATATTCGTTTTAAGGGTAAGTACATTAGTTAGAATTATCCAAACTGCAACATGGGTTTAGTAGATCAATGGAATGTATATTACAGTCATTAGTCTGAGGTGGCATTAACTATGTTGCTTCAGAGGAGTTTTTACATAATTTGTTATATCAACAATCTGCAACACACAACGCATATCTTATTACAATAACGCATAGATGTCAGTTATGGCACTAGCGAGCACTTGTTAGGTGTCTGTTGTGTATGTAATTTAAGACATTTCATAATAAAAAATGTTATCTGTCGGTTAAAATATTTAGATGAAATATTACACGATTATAGAATGGTTTTTTAAGGAATCGGAAATATTTGAATTGACTCAAATATGTATTTGGAATCGGCACAAAAAAATCCTTGTTTCGAGACACTACATGTGGATTTTTAAGTAATACACACATCAAACTCTAACAAGTGTGTAGAATTGTATTATTTTTCTGTTTTTCATGAAAAGACTTGCCAGTACGATTAACTTGATGTTCGATCAAAACACAACGCAAGGCATAAGTAGGTAATCGTGTATTGATACATACACTTGTTGTTTCGGTTAAAGAGCAGTCACAGGTTTCTATCTCTCGAAACAGAAAATGGTGATCCTGGAGTATAAAATATATACCATTCAGTTAGGCAGATGTAGAAATCTTCTTAGAAACAACCAAAAATGGAGTTTTTTCGACTAATCGACGCTTGCAACAAAAAATAACGTTTATAGAGGTCTAAGACTCTCACCTATGGTTGAACTTATCACATCACCATATACATATACATATATATTTATTTATTTCCTTATAGGTATAAAGAATATAGATAAAACGAGCATAGTGTTGTACTTTCACTTTTATAAAACTTAATAGCAATTAGTATGTACAAACAAAAACTATCAATAACAAAGGCATTAGCAAATCGAAAATGCATGCATGTAGAACATGACACTTATATTTTTTGTAAGACATAGAAGGTGTAGACCTGTAAGTTTTTTAAACTTCGATAATTACACAGTACAAAACAACATCTCAAATACATTTTAGTGACTAGAGGAAACATAAGATGATCGAGCCATAGACCGGAAGAATCACGAATATATGTGTCAACGTGACCAATCTAAAATGCGCGTCATGCAAATTTATTTTTTATTTACAAAATGGATCATTTTCATTAAAAGCTAAAAAAACATTGTAAAAACCAGGTTAAAATTGTACATTTTCTTTCATATCTTTTCAGAGAAAAAAGAATCAATAATTGAAATTTCAATAGTAGGTATGTAGCAATTTTCTAGACATTCGTTTAGAAGTACACGGCACAAAATATGTTGAATATCATGTTCGTTACGATATAAACATAAAATACAGCGAAAGTTCTTCCGCATTGTCAATTTCTATATTTTACAATGATAATTTTACTCATGTGTGCTTGGTCTATGACTCGCCAGGGAATGTATAGCAGTCATTAGAATATCTACATCAATAATTGGAAAATTTACTTCAAATCTGTTCCTTCCAGCAACATTTCCTCAATTTCTTGTTCCCAGTTGTCATTTCTCGAGTTGGCGAACTTTTGTTCACAGACCATCTCGTAATCCTGTAATTCGGCCACCAGTTCTCTCTCCCAATCTTCTTCTACACGAATAATATAAGGGATGAGGAAAAATGTACAAAAAAATGTATTTACAAAAAAAAAAAAAATTGAGCAATCTTAATTATAAAACAACCAGATGCTCAGAATGTTAGTTTCCTGCTCCTGATTTGTATACTCTTAAATGACACAAAGGAAATCTGAGCAACTGGTGGGTCCACACCTTGAGAGAAATTCATTAACAAATGGAAAAATTTAGAGTGCAATACGTACCAATATGTCCCGACGATCTGTTGATGGACTGTTACTTTTACCGATTAATCACTTGTTTTACTGAAACCTAATGGTGAGATGATACGGCACTTATTCAAACTCAAAAATGTTTTACATATCCAGACCATGTACTCCATTTCATATCTTACCCCGAAAGCATTCGTCAATATTCTATTATACAGTGATTTAAATCTTATCCTTAAAAAATTATAACAAAACTCTAATATAATGATTCAGGTGTCTGTTTAGCTCCATGCCACCATTTTTTGTAAATCGCGAGAATAACCTAAAAAAAACTCATAATTTGGGCTATTTTCACGGTTTACTAAAAATTGGTGATACCTGATTCGTATTCACACTTTTTTTATTTTGTGTGTCTGTGTTATTAAAGTTATGATATTATTTAACACTACTTAGCTGAATGACTATACCCAGCAAACGGGAGTGGATGGGACAGGGGGGCAAACGGGCAAATGCCCATCAGGCCTGTGGCTCTGGGGCCGGCCGGTCCGAGGTAAATAGGCATTTGTTCCGGCAGATAAAAAACCCGACGTGACGGCCAAAAAAAATTTAAACAGCAGCTCTTTTCCCTCCTTAGTACTTACTTAGAACTAAGTCTCAGATGTGATTTTCAGGTTGGTATCTTAAAAACTCGGCCACTGACATAAATGTCAGAGGTCAATGTTTGTTTAAGAAAGTTCTTCTTCTTTCTTTTTCTTTTGACCTCTGAAACGTTAGAATTATTTTTGGTTTGTTTTTTTATGTTTAGAGATGTTTATGTAGATAATATTAGTCATAATTATTTTTGACTATTATTTATTGTTACACTGTTAAAATGTTAAAAAATTTTATTTCGTTTTGTTTTTCGATGTCAATAAATTTTAATAAATAGTATGGATGTTTATTGCATTTTTAAAAATGTTACCAAGATGGTAGCAGTCTGCTTTAGACCGTGTTTGAGTCAGATTATGCGTTAGTACTTTGAACCTTCAAATAATTTTTGCAATTACATGAAAAAAAGAAAACTTCGCTTGACGAAACCTATTCTTCGAGGAAAATGTTTTTGCTACTCGAATTTCTAACTTTTCATTTTAGAGCGGTTGACCTTGAAAAATACAAAATTTTCGCCTGAGGCGCATTTTTTCCCCTTGGGCCTTGGCCCACCAAAAAAAATTTCTTCCCTGGCCCACTCAAATTTGAGTTTCTAGTTCCATGCTTGATTGGGCCGTTTCCCTAAAATTGCCAGGGCCGGTTGGACTGACCACATCCATCCCTTCTCCAGCAAACACACTATAGATGGCAAAGCAATGGGCCATTAGATATATGACTGATAAAGTGTTGACAACTTTTGCCAATACCTCAAAATCGAATAAAAGATGTGTTGTCCAGTGTTGTTATTTTAGTGGAAACCTCAGACTCGCTATTTTCAAAACAGACCTTTGTACAGTAATGCGGAGTTGATCAGCAAGATGTGTTGTCCAGTTTTGTTATTTTAGTGGAAACCTCAGACTCACTATTTTCAAAATAGACCTTTGTACAGTAATGCAGAGTTGATCAGCAAAAAAATATTTTCAAATGGTCTGAAAGGGTTTTTTTCATTCTTTTGTTTAATCACATTGGTAAAACTTAAAAAATTTAAATCACCGTGTATCAAAAACATTTTTTTTAGTACATAAAAAGTAACATTGTTATGGAGCAATGGTCGATACACGGCGCAGAGCTGATGCTGGGGCCTGCTGGTCTTCTCAAGTTGGGTTCGATTCCCTTAAGCACCAGAAAAATCGAAGTAGTTTTCTGGAGGGTAGCGTATGTTTAGTACCTTCTAACATATAATTATAAATTATCATATAAAAACAACGAGTAAAACTTACATGAAATATTCGTTTTAACAATGTATTAAGTTACCTAAAATGATGCCAAAATATTTTTGAGAACTGCTGTTAATGATACCATACAACTTCCCATTGGGTTTTCAGTAATCCTGTTGGTTAACCGATGAAAATTCATTATTAAAACTATTATCGATATAACATTCTTTGCAAGCAAGATAGAGAGGAACTTAAATCTCTTGATTTTCCATTTGTAAATGTTTAACAAATCAATGAAATCATGTTCTTTCCTACAATATTGCAATAGTAATTGTTTTGTCTGTTTTAAGCAACACACACTAGACCTTTATATGCCAAAGATATTTATGTATTTGGTATTTAAATATTTAATACCACTATAACATAAAAAAAAATTCTTAGCAGATAAGGGTCATAATTCAATCTAACAATTCAAGAAAAAGAATTTGTGCACACATTTTGAATTCATTTTGCGTTACTGAAGAGCCAAACAAGCCTGATTTTCGAAACAGGAACATTATACAGTTTAGAGCTATCGATTGGCCAAAACTGTTATGTTTTATGAGATACGGCCAGTTCTAAACGCCTCTAGAGGGAAGCGGAAAAAAAATTGGTCATAAAGTTAAAATATTTTTTACAGTACCTATTAGCTAAGCGAAACACTTTTAATTACACCTGTAAAGTAACCGATTTAGATTTTAATTTTCAGTAATCCTAGTTGGGAATGGGTTTTGATTAAACACGGTTCATTTGTACTCGTACTAAACTGTTTTAGAAGTGTCGATTAGATTTATATTTAAATCTCGAATTTTCTTTGAGTTTATAATACCAAATTTCAAACACCACGCAGTTATTAATTTCCAATGGTTGATAAAGAACAAAATAGGTCTAGTTTTCAACCACAGTGCTGGATTAATTTTCAAAAAACACCGCATTTTAAGCATCACGTATTTTGAATAAAGCCACCAGAGTTTATAGCATACTTAAAAGCGATAATACAAAAGTAGGTATCTTATTTCAAATATCTTAGGCACAACATTTCAGTATATACAGAAGTGACTGAATGTTATCGTGTTGCCCTTAATTTCACATATTCAAAGTTCCAAATTCCTACATCTCCATTTAATCACTTTTCCCTGACCTACACTACGATTAATATATAAAATGAGTCCCACAGTCAGATGAGAAAGAAGAAAAACTTTTTCATTTACGAATACGTAAAACTGTCCCTCTTCATAAACGTTTCAGTTTCTTCTGAAAGTGATAACTACACAACCAAAAATAGAGTTAGATATACACGGTGTCAAGAAAGAGTTTTTCTTCTATTCCACCTTTACGAATTTACCATTTTTTATAATATACGCTCATATACCCTAATTATATTACATTATTGTTTTATTACCCTTTCAAGTTTTAATATTTTTTTTATAATTACTTACAGCTATAAACATTTAAAGACTTGAAACTTCTTTCTTTCGTAAAGCTTCTCTGAACTTCCGATCAATTAAATAATATTTAAATGAAAACTATGTATAAAATGAGTGCACAAATTCGTAAAAATCTGTTAATGAACAGGACACAGTGGACATAATACTACGTGATACAACAGACTGACATAATACAATTATTAAATTATCTGATCGTTGATTACTGATCTATCTATAAAAATTCTAAATGTTACATTTTTTTTATGGTGTGAACCAGAAAAATAACAAAGATGGTATGCATATCTAAAGCAAAATGAACCAACTAAAAGTGAGATCATAAGAGGAATAATTAGGTTAGACATAAATTAATTCTTAATAGGATATGGAAAACATATGGGAAGTAGTTGTTGTCGATCTTCTTAGGCTGCGACAAAACAAAAACAGGAAACTAACAACTGGTAAATTTAATCAGCACCATTAGTGGGTTACACTAAACAAGTGATACTAAACATGCATGGTAAATTTTAAGGTATAGGAATCATATAATAATACGTCTGGTTTCTGTGACACAAAATATTAAATTAATAGGCCTTTCCAGAACTCAAAAACCATGAACCCAGTGTTTAATAAGACTAAAGTCATATAGCAATGAACACGTAGATACAGTGAGTTCATGATGAAAGGAACAAATATGATAAAATTTTGCTTATTTTTTTTCGATTTTTCTTTGTAAAGTGGTATTTTTTGACCTCCATGGTAATTCAGTATCACTTTGGGTTTTCTCGGAAGTGACACCCTATCAGGGGTGGATGGGACCGGGGTGGCAAACGGGCAAATGCCCGTTGGGCAGGCCAGCTCCCTTCCCTCCTTAGAACGAGGGAAGTCTTAGATGTGATTTTCATACTGCTATCTTAAAAACTCGGCCACTGACATAAATGCCAGATATCATTTATAAAAAGTTATTAACCCGTCAATAACCTAATTTTACATGTTCGCCACAAATTCTGTAAAATAGATCGATATATTGACAGACGGTAGTAGTCTGCTCTAGACCGTGGCTGAGTCAGACTACGTGTTAGTACTTCGAACCTTTAAATTATTTTTGCAATTACATGAAAAAAACGAAAATTAGCTTGAAAAACCTATTTTTTTAAGAAAATGCAATTGCAACTCGAATTTCTAACTTTTCATTTTAGAGCGTTTGACCTTGAAAAGTACAAAATTTTCGCCTGCGGCGCATTTTTCACATTGGCCCACAAAAAAAATGGATCCTGCCCTAGCTCACTCAAATTTGAGGTTCTAGTTTTGTGCCTATGATTAGACGGTTTCCCTAAAATTGCCAAGGCCGCTTGGATAGACCCCATCCACCCCTGCACCTTATTAGCTTCCACAGAGGAACCCGAAAAAATAACTCCATAGTGTGCATGCACGTAAAAATTGGAGTAGTGGTTGTAGTATCATTTGAGTTTTTGTTAAAATTCTAAGGTCAAAGTAAGCTTGATTTAATTTCGAACATAAGTTATCAACGTGAGGCTGAAACCATAACGTCTCATCCAATATAATTCCCAGGCATTTTATGGAATTGGAAAATAGTATAAATTGGTTATTTAATGTGATCTTTTGAGTAGTGTACAGACCATGGATTGTTTTAACGAAAACTGCATTTGTTTCATTTGAATTTAAAATTATTTTAGACTTTAGACTGTTTAAAACCAATCCCCCGATGATGATTAAAATGTATTAATTTGTTCTAATACCATAACACACTGACAATCTATATGTCTATATGATAATACAGTACTTGCAATATCTTTCATTTCAGGATATGTTTGACTCATAAACAGCAGATTATTGTCATTGGCATAATTAACTATAGTCATATTTAGAAGAAAAAAATAGTTCTGACAAGTGGTGTTTTTTACTGATTCCACACTCGATGACTTCTAATTTATCCATACGGCTCTCTGTACGGGCTCCGATCTAGGCGCCGGCACTCGATCAGCGATGTTAAGCAACGTTGGTCGCGTCCAGCGCTTGGAATGGTGACCCAAGTTCTCGCTGGAGATCTCAGTCCATATGCTGAGCTGTAAAAGCCTGACTGGACTGAGGCGGCTCGGCGAGAGAAAGACAGAGGCTGATAACCGTGCCTGGGGGCCCTTATCAACAGACTCGAAGTCTAGGAAGACCATGTTTGGATGGGGAGCCCTGAGGCACACAAAAAAGGAGTACTACAATAGACCTTATAGGTCGCAGTGGGGGAAGGCCAATCGCCCGCTCCTTCAGAGTAATCTAATTTATCCATGGAGACTTTTGATCAGAATGGTTTAAAGCATACCATTACATTTTCAGCAAATTTGACCGGGATCGAATTTCCATAAGATTAGCGATTAGGGGGTTCTTTAGAATATATTTCGCAGATATTATATAATTCCTATAAATTAAAAATTACCACAAATCTAAACCTAATATACCCAAAGCTCACTTGAAAGCTCCAAATCTTACCCTTGCTTTTTGATCCTATTACCAATTTTTTCATTCCTTCCTGTACTTCAACTAAGTCCTCACTACTGGCTTGTAGCATATCAGACACAAATTCATGCACATCTTTAGTTGTACTATCTACTTAATGAAAATAATTAAAAACCAAAAAAGTGCCAACTATAACACAGTATTCATTTGGATGTCTTGGCTCCAAAAAGTCGTAATAAATTCATGAAACAAGGTTTAAGTACAAATAATCACCAATTTAGCTTTAGTCAAAGTGAAAGTCATCAAAATTATTGAAGTGTCAAAATTCATATGTTTTTAGAAGAAATGCAACGATGAAATTTATTATTAAGAACAATTAATGCAGTTGGGTTTATGGATCAACACTGTCTGGTAAAAAACTTTCTGTGCACCTTGTATAAATTATTTGATCACTGTGTTATAGTTTGTAATAACTAAAAGATATGGGAATCATTCGAACGACACCAATACATCTATTTACATAAATAAAAGTTAAAAACAAAAAGATATTTTGTTGTTCATTTGAAGTACTTCTCACTAGGTAAATGTAGTAAACTCAAAAAGCACAAATAATAGCGATATAATTAGAAAAACGTTAGGGAGAAGCTCTCTTCTCTCCTTATATGTATTTAAATTTACATAATATTCAATTTATAAGTACCCGTACTCGTTTACATAAAGTTCGTCTGGTCCATATGTAAATAATACCAACCTAACAAAATCTTAAACTGAACTGTCATAGAAAAGAAAGTGTTATTTTTAATTTGCATTTTCGAAATTCCTCATTTGTTTTGAATAATTTTTTATAATATAATTATATTAAACCACAATTTAGTGTCGCTAATATTAGTGCTTTGTGATTTAATCAGGAGCCGAAAGCGTCGTACTTACCTATTAAATGATCAGAAGTGTATGTTTCAGTAGTCATTGGGTTTTCTCCTTCCCTAGACATAAACGACAGCTCGTTGGCCTGGCAGATTAGGCTTACCCGGTAAAAGTAATTTCTCCAGAAATTTTCTTCTGGTATTCTGCAAATATTGATCGGTTAACAAATTTTCTTAATATATTTTGTGCAACATAGAAAAAAGGTAGAATTCCGTAATCTACATATATATTCTATGTAAAGCATTAATTACGCAGGTCGACAAAAAAAAAAAATTTGTTCTTCATCTGAAAGCCAATAAAAGGGATGGTAAAGGGAAACTGACATGACAGAAATTTTTTTTCTCTCCAAAGTTGGCTTCAGTGTGTCAAAATACTTCAGAAAAGTTAGACCTTTTTTTTTTTTGACCTGTGTTATCATTTTCTAGTGGAGGTACTTACACCTTAGGTACAAGTTCATAGCGCATTTTTTCCAAATTGGGATCATGCTCCATTATGGCCATGGCAATTCCGTATGATACGTCGTAATCAAATTGGAAATCTACACCTGCTGGTGGACTTCGCACGAAGTTCCTTCTGTCTGTAGAGAGACTGAGGCATTCTTCTTTAATTGCCTCCTCATTAGCGCAACCCACCCATGGAGGTAATGCGGTGGCTGTAGTATTGCTCTGGCCCTTGACGAATGCCTCTTGTTCTTTGTTGAACTCTCCTAAAATACTCTAAAACACAGAACATCGAGTAAATACAAAACATTCCGTTAACTTTCTTTCTCGGGTATTTTTAACACTTACAAAGTGTTCATAGTTCTGCAAATCAATTTCTTTTAATCGAGAATGGCATTTTAACATCAAAATTAGACTCTGGCAAGAAAATATTTCAAAATTCCAAAATTTGCAACAAAAAATTCATCTAGTTCACGATGAATGGGAAGAATTCGAAAAGTTTTTATTTATTTATTTCTCCATAGTAATAGGTTTGTAAAAAAAATATGTCTAGATGTGTGAATTAATGTCCAGTTTGAAATTACTTAAAATTTGTAACTGGGCTATCAAATTTCCTTTCTTTCGAAACTTTTATAATTTAGCCCGAGAAATTTTTAATAAAAGACCATGGCAGGTTAAGATAAGTGCCCGTACTTTTGCAACCTTTTTGTGGTAGTATCTTACGCAAAGATACATCACTAGAAGGAACCACACGCAAAAAGGTTGCAAAGGCACAGGCACTTATCTTAACCTGCTATGGCCTTTAATTTAAAAAGCAATGAAAACCACTTATTTGTTAAAACTAATTTTCCACTTTTAAAAATTAGTCTTATTTGACAAATTACTTAGCTACAGATACTTATTTGTTGAGGACGTGAAGTTGGAGCGTCAATATTTTCACAGTTCTTTTTGAATGATAGCATAATGTTACATTAAAGTTTGAAATTTACTGTTGCCTGCTGGCTTGCCAACTTCAAAAACTTCAACAATATTTTAATGGAAAAACTTACGTTCTTTTCAACAGATTCTTTGATTTTTGCACCAGCTTCGCTTACAGTTTTTCCAGCTTTATTTACAGCAGAATACAAAAAACTTCCAAAAGACTTTGCGCCCGCTAAAGCCTTACTTTGTACTGAAAAATAATAATGTTGGTTCTCATTTAATAGAATTGAACGAATAAGATCAGTTCAGTAAATCGTAAAACATAGAACACTCAAATATGCAGAGAAAACAAGTAGTTAGTTACAGTAGGATCCAGAGTCCTGATTCCAATTCAGAAATAAATCTAATTCAATATTCTGTGTTATCTACAGGGTTATTGAGAAAGAATAACATCAGGTATAGCTAAAAGTTGTTAAAACTAAAAAGATTTTTACACAATAAAACATTAATAAAAACGTTACTTTACATACCATTTCCAAATTGACCCTCATTTTCTTCTGTAGGAGATTCTCTGGCAGACTGAGGCCCTGAATCTGCACCCCCAGTGGCACTATAATTCCTATATTAAGTTTTGATGTACAATTTAAGAATGAATAGGGGAAAGTAAAGACATTTACCGTATTCATAAAATGTTTTTAATATACAACATCGATATGGGTACTGAATTTTGTTAATAAACAGAAAATTTTATTGATTTTGGCAATTAGCAACTGCAATGTTCTATTTCTCAGATAATCCCTGAATGCTGTTGGCAAGTCGCCGAATTTGTGTAGTTAAGAATTGGAACAACTGATATTCATGTCTTCCTGACTGATCAAATAAATGGATAGGCGACAAAAAGCTCATGAACAAATAATTCAAATGAGAGCTTTGGTTAAACTTGGGCTTTTATAATTTTCAATAAACACTATCCAATTCTTCGAAATAAAAGTAGCAGTTGATATTAAGCCAAACACAAGTTCTTTGGTGGATAAAATTTAAAAAACCGAGAAAACGCCCTTGTCAAGTATGCCGTGGTTTGTTGACAAAATTAATGTTTTGAATCGAGTTTTATTCAATTTCCACGGCATACCTGATAAGGGAGTTTTCTCGATTTTTTAATTATTATTCACCAAAGAACGCGCGTATTTGTGTTAATATCAAACCGATTTTCGATTTGAACGTATCAATGGATTTGTCGTGAAAATTTGTACCTCTTTACTAGGTGTCTAAAAAATGTTACTATTTAAAAAAACTGACTTAATTAGAAATTAGTGATTTAGGATATTTTGGTCGGACGTAGGTACTAAACTAATTTGAAAAATCTCACGTTTACATTTTACTTCCACGTCCAGTGGAAGTATAGTAACGACAAAAAAATTTTTAAAAATTTTTATTGTTCAAATAGGCTTAGAATGTCACGAAACGTCGAGATTTTAAGTTTGAGCGAAAAAAAAATTTCTGTCTGTCGGTCTGTCTGTAACTTTTTTTGTGCGCACGTTTATTCTGGAACCGTTTGAGATACTGACTTGAAATTTGGTACACATATGTACTTTAACAAGATCTAGAACTAAATTATATTTTCATCTTGTTCTGACGAAGGGTTGGGGGGTAAATTGGGGTAAATTTGGGGAAAATAGGTAAATCAATCAGGTAAGAGTCCATAAAATTGGTATTTAGTATATACAAGAGAAGCTGAGGACTCAAAAAAAATTTTGGCATTAGCCACCCCCACCCCATTATTAAAGGGGATGAAAAAAAATTGTGATTTAGGGTGTGTACAAGAACCAGAAACCTCAAAATGTTTTTTTACTCCATCCACCCCCACTACCACCCCCTATCACCACCCCCACCCCGCTACCGATGTGGGGTATCGTTTTATGGGTTTCTGGGGTAGAGGATTTCAAATATTATATTATTAAAGTTCCATAAACAATTATTTCCACATACAAAATTTTTTCGTTGTGAGTGACTTAGATAAAAAATCTGGATGTGGAAGTAGTGATTCCTTGGGCAGCGGTTTTTCTCTTAGTGTTTTGGTCCATTAGGTTGATTTGAATGCACTCACTTCACTCTAGATGCAAGAATAGTCTCAATTTTTTAAAAACTGTGCAATCATTTTAAAATCGCCTCCGAAATAAAAAAAATGTAAAAATATACAGGGTGTTCTAATTAAAATGTCATTTCGGCAAAACTGGAAATGATGGAAAAGTATCAAATAATGAAAAATTTCTTTGTATACAGGGTGGGCAATAGTGCGTCGGACTTTGATATCTCGAGTTCTACGATAGCTAGAAATTAAAAAAAAATTCAAGTAAACTAGATGAAAAGTCTATAACCGAAAATTATTTTTGAATATACAGGGCGAGCCAAGACGAAATTACAGGATCAAGTGCCTTTTTTTAAAAGAATGCTATGTATATCAGTATATTATTTGAAACCTCTTTCTAGATTCCATTCATTCCTATATTATTATTGACTATCTCCCAACCACTTGGATGTAATGAATTTTTTTGTTGAAATAATGCCATCTGTAGCTGCATATTGAAAAAATCACCAAAGTCACAATTATGGGTTTTAAGAAAAACTTATGTGAATGCTAGTTACGAAATATCTAATTAATGTTTTTGAATCATTTTTACTTCCTAAAAATGTACAGAGTGGTCAAAAATTATTTTTCAATTAAGAACTTTTTAAATTGAATTTTCTCAATTGTTTTAAATGGAGCCCAATGAGAACACAAACGTTTAAAAGACGTTAAAATTAACGATAACCGAACGTTTAGTAACCATTGTATTACGACGTTGATTCAACGGACGAATGTCCCGCGGTTCAACGTGCATTTCCAAGTATTTTATAACATTTTTGTAACATTATATTTAACGTTGATTGTTAATTTACGTTGTATGATTATGACGTGTTTGTAACGTTACATCTATAATATTAATTAACGTTGAATTTGACCGCTAGGGAACGTTATAGGATGACGTATCTGTAAAAACGTTAAATAGCGGTCAAATTCAACGTTAAGTAATATTATAGACATAACGTTACTAAAACGTCATTCTATAACGTTCACTAGCGGCCAAATTCAACGTTAAATGTAACATAAATATAACGTTACAAAAATGTTATAAAATACTTTGAAATACACGTTGAACCGGTGGACCTTCGTCCGTTGATATAACGTCGTAATACAATGGTTACTAAACGTTCGGTTATCGTTAATTTTAACGTCTTTTAAATGTTTGTGTTCTCATTGGGAAGTTACTGTAAGAAAAAGTGATAAATTCTCACAAAAAAATAGCCTGAAGTATACCGGGTGACACAGGAGATATGTAACACCCCGTAGCATGTTTATTTAAAAAGATATTATTTTGAAATTTGGTAGACCTATATAATGTGTGACTGTCCTTTTTTTAGTATGAACAAGAAATTTTTTCCACTTCCGGTTTCACCGGAAGTGACATCTACTTTGTTATTTTAAATGGCACCCTGTATATATTTTTTTCCTATCTGGTTCTCCTTAAATTCCTCTTTTCAACTAGGTATAGCAGGGTGGCATTCATTTTTAAAATGGCTACTGAAAATCATTTTATTTCATTAAGTCAAGTTGGCTATGGTATGAAATGTAGCGGTAATTAATGCTTAGTGTGCTGCAATATCAAAAGACCGTGGTACACAATTTTGTGTTTCATATTTGTTTTGTTCTAATCAGTAGCCCAAGAGACTTTGTACAATTTTTATATTAAAGGAAAATCTCTAGACGAAATTACAAAAACTAAGATAGAAACACTAATTTTAAATTTTATCCATTTGTAAAATATTTATTCATATATCACTTTTACCAATTAGATGGCCCCCCAAGGTGTCCGAATCTTACGCCACTTGATTTTTTCATATGGGGCCATCTCAAAGAAATAGTTTATAAAACTCCACTGCAAAATAGGGAAGACTTGGAAATGAGAGTTAGGTTAGCAATAAATGAGATTACTGAATTGCAGTTAGAAAATGTGCTTAGGGTACTGTTACAAGAATTCGACGCTGCAGGGAAAATAATGGCCAGCATTTTGAGGTTCTTCAAAAGCAATTTTATTTAAAAGCAAGCAAAACCAGACATAACAATGAATTGTGTTGGGTAAAAGTGAAAGATGAATAAATATTTTACAAATGGGTCAAATTTAAAATTAGTGTTTCTATCTTAGTTTTTATGATTTCGGGGATTTAGTCTAGAGATTTTTATTTAATATAAAAATTCTACAAAGTCTTTTCGGCTACTGATTAGAACAAAACAAATATGAAACACAAAATTATGTACCAGGGTTCTTTTGATATCGCAGCACATTAAGCATTAATTACCGCCACATTTCATTCCATAGCCAACTTGACTTAGTGCAATAAGATGGTTTTCAGCAGCCATTTTAAAAACGAATGTCATCTTGGTATACATAGTTGAAAAGAGAAATTTAAGTAGAATCAGATAGGAAAAAAATATATACAGGGTGCCATTTAAAATAACGAAGTAGATGTCACTTCCGGTGAAACCCGAAGTGGAAAAAATTTCTTGATTATACCAAAAAAAGAACAATCACGCATTATATAAGTCTACCAAATTTCAAAATAATATCTTTTTAAATAAACATGCTACGAGGTGTTACATATCTCCTGTGTCACCCGGTATAGGTAAATATTTATTTAAATAAAGTAAAAGAATTCATATTTTTATTTCTATCAATAAACATATTCCATTTCTGTCAATAAATATTATAATTTTCATGTCTGTATAAATAAAGCATATAATTTTTATGTTTGTAATCAAAAATTTTAATAAAAAACAAAATAAACGTATCCTTATAGAACTATCTTTCCATTATTAAAAATATATATTTTTCGACGACGACGTGATGAAGATATGAAAAACAAACATTTTTTGTAGATACTTCCCTATGGCTAATTGCAATCATTTTTATTTTATTGAGCAATAAGTACTAAATTCGAAAACAAACTTAAAAAATAGATGTTTCTTCAAATAATTCGTTAGAAAATATTCTAATAAGTGCTCCACACGCCCATTTGCCCATTTTGATCGACACATATTTTTATGTGCCCTTGAAATGAAGTTTCTACTGTTCCTAAAATTACTTGTAAAATCTGGGGATCTGGCAGATCATTTAGTGGGTCTATTTCTCCCAATCCATTGAAGTGGGTAGGTATTATTTAAGTAGACTCTATTTCGAATCCTTTCAGGAAGATTCACCAATAATTGTGGCAGAGAGTTTTCCAGAAAATGAAGATAAATAGCTCCAGTCAATATACCGTAAAAAATATGTGGCCCTATTACATGTTCTCCAATAATTCCTCCCCAAACCTTTATAGACCATCTGCGCTGGTTATCTTGCATTTTATCTCAGGGCCAATTACAAAACTGTAGATGCCTTTGAAAATGACGTCACGCTTCAGGGAGGGGTGGGGGTTCGTAATTAGGTGGGAGGGGGTCTGACTCAGTAGTACGTCGGATGGCAGGCTCTAGCGTTCACTAACCCAATACCGAGGTATAACCAAACAAAACCTATTTCATTTTATTCAGCAGGTTTTTTTACATAGGAAATCACTTTTGACGGCACTTTCCATTGGTCGAGACTGAAGTTACAAGAAAAAAACAAAAAAAAAATGAAAATAACAAAATTCAAATTCAACCACGAATAACTTTCAAACGAAAAAAGATAGAATTATATATATATTTTTTTTAGTTTTATAGTATAAACGATTCTCTTTAATTTGATGTATAATTTATTACAAAAATAATAACTTTAATACTAGAAAATTGACGTTAATTTAGATGTTACACAAATTGTCAATTTTTTTAAAAGCTCTAACTCGTTGTAACTCGCTTATGTATTGAGCTATTCGAATGTTTTTTTCATCAAAAACTGCCAAATTTCATAGACTTCATTTTGTCTCAATTAATGCTGGGTCTAGCTCTGTAAATAAAAGAGGTACAGCCTTTTAAACACAACGAAGCGTACTTCTGCGACGGAGTTGCAAGGCTTCCCCTCTCGTTGCCGGTACATCCCGCGTTCGCCATAAACCGCGCAAGGCTATAATCAGCGGCCGTAACAAAAGCTTTACAATAATCTTCCTTTATTGTAAGATGATAAAATTAATACATCAAATTGAATATGATATTAATTGTAATAATCCGCTATATATGGAGTCGAACAACGCGGGTGGTGCATTAATAAATGGAAAATAATAGGTATCAGACAGAGATAACTGATTTTCAGATATATCATTGTTAAACTCATGCCAGCTAGTCAAGTTTCTACTTTGCTTCGTAAATTTTAATATTTTCCATAAAGTGTCAGAGGTAACCACATAATCAAAACAGTTATTTGGCATGCTTTCATTAACTCGTAGAGGATCTGAACGATTAGTTGGATTTTTGTACATCTATATTTTTGTTTTCATGTAAACTGGAAGGGTTAAAATCAGTTAAAATTTATTGGATAGATATTCTTGTGTAAATAGGCCGATCTTTTTTTAAATAATACCATTCCAAGCAGTAATGGGAGTGGGATTTTTACCATCTAGCCTGTCTTAGTTTTAATCAAAATTGTCGATGTCGATGAATGTAATTGTTTTCTTCAGAACTTACTGGTGGTGAAATAAAAATGTCGTAGTTTTTACTAATACGTGACTAGCTAAAGATGGTAAATATCCGCATTTCATCGTAGGAATAACCATAGCCAAAAGAATAAAGCATATCAATAAGTTTTTTTCTTCTTATATGTAAAGGATTAAAAAAGTGGTCTATGCTGGTTGTTTTTTTTTCATAATTATTAATATAAATTGCATTACTATAGAAATAACGTTTAAATCAAATTTGTCTGTGCCGACATATTTAGTATCCACGACATAAATGTTTATAACAAATCTGAAGCTTCTTGTTTACATTGATGATTATTCTGAATAGTAGTCGTGTTTTTTACAGTTTTAAAATAGCTTCATTTAAGATACTGGCAGCACTTGTGTCTGACAACAAAAATTCGTTAGTCTTTTTAGTTTTTAGCTTTATTATCACTTGAATGAACTGCTGTATTTCCTTTGTGTTCCCAAAACACTTTGTTTGTTTAAATGCTTTCTAGTCTCTTTCTTATATTTCTGCTGCTATAATAATCTAATTCTTCCGTGATTTCTTCAAATATATCATTAAGGAGTGTTTTTAGAAATGTTAAAGTTAAGGATTCTTTTTTGCAAAACAGCAAGTTCAACCTCCCTAAATAAAATGTTTAACGCTACCTTAAATTCATTTTTCCTTTCAGTGGTTTAGTTTGTACACATTTAATTTTTTTTTGCTAATATATTTTGCATAACAAATTTTATGATAATTTCCGTCATCCCCAAATAAATCTGAATAAAAGTAAAACCTGCCTTTTATTTCTACATCACAATGCGTCACTGCAGCTTTAATATATATTTTTTTCTAGTTTCCGCACCCGTTCCTGTACAAATTGCTTCTTAAAAATGTTTTTAGTTTCTTCTTATTTTTTCTGGATTTTTCACAGATCAGACAATGCTGTATTATTTTAATGTGATTTTTATCTTCATTATAACCACATGAAGGCTCACTTACATTTTTAATCACTTTACTAATATCAGAGGCAATATGTCTTGTCTCTACTAATATCATTCTTATTACAAAAAGATGTCCGACAAGAATAATGAAATCAGTACCGAAGAGTGTGCAAATAAGTGCCACCACTTTATTTTATAAGAATTTTTTCTTTCATTTGCACAATGTATAATAGACCTGATGCCAGTAACAGTTGGTTTTTTACCATTAGATTTTCTCTGCTTTCAGCAGTTTCGCAAAAGTAACATGCAGTTTTTTTCACTGATAATGTATCTACAATATACATAAACTGTAATAGCCTAAATGTAAATAAAATAATATATACTTATATTAATACTTATCCAGGCAATAATGAGGCCAGCAGCCGATATGTTTCTTGATGGGCCGAGAGCGTAGCGGGGGCGAGAGAGGAAGCCTCGTGTCTTCGTCGTCGTAGTGTGTGCTTCGTTGTGTTTCAAGGGCTGTAGCGCTTTTAGTTAAAAAATTAGATCTGGCATGAATCGAGACAAAATGAAGCCTATTAAATTTGTCAGTTTTTGGTGAAAGAAAAAATTGAATAGCTCGTTATATAAGCGAGTTATGGCGAGTTAAGAATTTGAAAAATGTTGCTGATTTGTATATCCTTTTGAATTTTGCCAGTTTTTTATGTTAATTTTTTAATTATTGCAATAAATTATACTTCGAATTAAACAGCAATGTTTACTTGTCAAAACGAGACAAAAATTTTATTTTTATCTGTTTTAGTTCTAAAGTTATATTTGATTAAATATTAAATTTCTAAATTTCTTTTTTTTTAGTTTTTTTCTTATATCTTCGGTCTCGACCAATGGAGAGTGTCGTCAATTTTGATTTCCTATGTAAAATAACATGCTTTAATAAGTAGTGAAGGTCCCATCTGGTTATACTTCAGTATTGGGTAGGTCAAGAAAGAGAAGGCTTTTCGCGCTCTGCCCGACGGGCTACAGTGTTATGTAATGAATGACGAACGAATCAAGAATTTTTTTTGGATTTTTACTCATGAGGCGAAAAATACCGTAAATAATAAATAACGGAATCGAAAAAACATGAGGGGTGGAATCTCTATAAGCGTGACGTAATTTTTTTTGGGGGGTCTAAAGTCCCAAAAAATTGGCGTGATGTCATTTATGGATGGCCCCTCAGATAATTCCTGGTGCATTTGAATATGATATGCAAGAAACTCATTTGTATTTAAGATTCCACCAACAGACCTTCTACTTATTCCTGCTAACGAACTCACTTCTCTCCGACTAATATGGGGATTTTCAACTGTTGCCCGCATCACAGAAAACTCAGTTTCTTTATCCACAACACATTTTATTCTCTCATTTTTTTTTTATATTAGACATTTCCAGTTTCCACAAATCTATCGAGAAGGTTTTGGAAGCTGCTAACATCAGGAATCCTTCTTTCAGGATACCCTTGCTTATAAATTCTAGTGGCAAGCAAACAATTTCTGTGCGACTCGCCCAAAACAAAAGTCATGTCTACAAGTTCCGCTTAATTAAAATCCATTTTGTAAAACTCGAACTACTTTAAATTTAATACAAATGTTAACTGACGATCGATAAGTGCGATAAATGTTCATCTGTACAAGACAATTTATACCAAACTGAGCTTTTATTGCTTGTCGAATAACGAAAACAGGAAAAAAATTTACAAAAAAACTATTACAGTAAGGGACCAGTGAAATACCATTTACCCACTTCAATGGATTGGAAGTAATAGTCCCACTAAATGGCCTCATTTCAAAATTGAATAGAGACGTCTCTCAATCAAAGTGGGCAACATGTGGAGCACTTATTATAATTTTTTTCTAATGAATTATTTGAAGAAACATCTGTTTCTTCTTGAATTTTGTACTTATTGCCAATAAAACGAAAATGAGTCATGCGTATTCAAGCGCCCGTACGCATGTATCTCGCTGTGAGTTATAATGTTACACTTGACTATTTTTTTTTGGGAAAACCGTGGCTTTAGCGATAAATTTTGTTAGGACATTTTTTGTTCATAAATACGTGATATATCCATCAGTATTTTTTATTTTTTCCTAGCTTGACTTAATTTCAAAATTTTGAAAAAACTTTTTTTGTTCTGCATCCGAGCGAAATGTAAACTTTTCAGGATATCATATTCTATACACTTTCACGAACTTATTAAAACAAAATTTATTCAGTTTGTAATTTTTGTAGGTAAATACCTTCATCGACTGGGCTATGTGTATGCCAAATTTCAATAAAATGAGTCACCCAGGGACTCGAAAGCGAAATCGGATTTAACAATACTTTAAAAGCTAGTATTATAAATTCTCCCTTAAAATCTTAATATTAGTCAAATTCAGCTTCGAAGTTCCGTAGTAGGTATTTGATTGAAATCGCTGCTAAACTTTGTGGATTAAAATTCAAGCCTTACAGCCGCTTTTCCAACATCAACATCATAACATTCCTCGAGGTTTGGTTTCTGGTATTTGATTTTACGAATAAATATGTGGCTCGGGTTTTCTTCTTTGATGTTACCTACTTACTATAAAGCATGTTTGTTACAGGTTTCTCCAATTCAATTTTAATGTAATAATTAAATTAAAATGTAGCGATGATCTTGGCTTTTCTTTGATACAAGTTATCTTTTGCCGGTGGCCTTTTAGCCCTTTGCCTTTTACGTTTAATTAATCTACCCCGAAAGAATTAAGAGTTACGCTTTCTACCCTTCTATGTCATGTGCATAAAGGATATCTTCATAAAGGAATTTCGAAGTGGAAGCTTTGTAGATACTTAATTACTTCAATTATGTTTCCTTTGTCTGATTTTATACCCTGAAAAATTAAATATCTGAATTTTCCCAACAAAATTGAAATAATTTCCACAAATATGTATTCACGCAGATTGTTGGATCCTCAAGCACAACATATCAACATAATTGTATATCCAACATAAGGCTCGGTTGACATTAAATCTAAATATAAATGCTACAACTCGCCATCCGGTAAAAGACGATCGTTGAATTCCTTTCTTAGAACCCAACTAACAAAATTAGTTGCTGGAACGTAACGACGATTATTGTTAGGCGCTAAAGTGTTTTGCCAACGTTCCTATTACGTATGTACAACCAAACGTTCGGGCCGCTTTCCAGAACTTGTCCGGCTACGTCTCAACGTTGTGGTTCTGTCGTGACGTGAAAACGGCAATTTTCAGTGAACTTTACCACTCCCCATACTGTTTCAAATCAATGTTGCCTGCTTTGTCTTGCAACTGATTTTAATATACTTGTTTCATTCCAACATGATTATTGGCCATTGCCATAAGTCAGAAACTCAATACAATACTAGAAAAGTGATAGTCCACAGTACAGCGCCCTTTTTTTTTTAATGATTAGTAACAGGCTGAATTTTTGTGAGTAGCTTCGTTTTGATGCCCAACTTTTCTCTCTGCGAAAATTCTCGGTAGTGCTAATAACTGCGCTTGGATGTATATATGTCGATTAGGTGATTGTTCAAATTTTATTAGTAACAGTTAGTTTTTTAGTTAAATCTTGAGATAATTCGATAAAAAACACGAAAAAACGTTTGTCCTACAATGGTTTGACGAAGCGTCCCCCACCCCCAACATGTCCAAATAACGAGGTCACAAAAATGATTAGTAACCAGCTGATTTTTTTACTATTGCTTAATAAATGTTTTTAAAATTAAATGGCCACATTGTCCTACAAATTGAATGGTATGTTTTTCCAGTCCTACGCTCGGAAATTGGCAGTTCCACGGTAACACTTTCATCATTAGTAACTAACTGTAGGACAAAGATAACATATGATGGGTTAGTGTATTCTCTGCCCAAATAAAATAGTGTCCTACAAAAAAATTGGTACGTATCGCTAGTCCAACAAAAATTATTTTAAATAACGAATTATTCTATAATTGCGGTTTTGGTAAATTAATATACTTTTATTACTTAAGCGGAATTCCGATATCTACCATATTTAGCACATACATTCAGATTATCAAAAAACAACATTTCCCTTGATTTCAAACTCTAATTTGCATATTTACATTCGTTGCGAATAATTGAATTTTTCATGCACTTATATATGTTTTTTTTAAATGTTCGACTACAAGACCGAACAATTTTCTTTATAATTCTAATGTAATATTATTTTTAATGTTTAAGTGTTTGTTTAATTCGAAAATAACATAATTGATATGAAAAGTTTATGAAAAAATTGGGGATATTACTAAAAAAAAATTATATAAAAAAATATTTTTTTGAATAGCCAAAAACCAGAAAAACATTCGCCTCCTATAAATGCAAAGGCACCTATCTGCGGTACCAAAATATGCGGAAAGAATCAAAAAATCATATTACAACTTTGCAGTCATATTTCGATGTCATGAGTTAGTCATCGCTACTATCGTTTGCCACCTTTCAAGTTCTAAAAACTCGAAGGTCGTCTTGATAACTACGGCGTCTCTGTGTACCGGAAAAGCTACGTAGAAGTCGAGTTGGAAATGATATGGTGCTAAATAATTTTCTGTATATCAATAGAATTTTCCGTAATATGCACTACGATTAGAAAACCCGATAAACGTTATATGAAGCGGTATATCTTTACTTTCCCTTACATCAATTTCTTACCTTGACCTATCATCGTCATCCTTTGCTGGTGCAGTGTCTGCTAGGGCCGGAGCAACGGCTTCTGTAGCGATGGGCTCCTGTGACTCAGTCAGACCTTCCCCTTCTCCTTTTCGTAACTTTGGAATGCTGGATCCCAACCACCCACCTATACCTTCAATTTGGTTTTTCACGTTCGAAAACATCTCCAACTTGCTTCCGGTCTGCTTGGATGGGCTGTTTGAGCAAAGTACATTATTAAACACAATTTTCACTTCGGGTTTAAAGCTCCCCATTACAACCGCGGCCCACGCTGTGGATCTCAGATGGTGCAAGAAAGTTCACCCTATACATGTATTGTCATAAGGGTAAAAAATCCGTTTCAATCCGTCATTTAATACAGTTTATACTCTGAGAGAAGACCGTCTGAAACCTTACGTCATCGAACATCCGATAAGTGATATTCATGATAAATTCGAAATAGGTATATACCAAAAGCACTAAACCGTTGGTCTGCCTAAGCATATCCTAGAGGGAGGTCTTTAATTAAGCTAATTATTTAGCATAACAAGCCTTATATTCTAAAAATAAAGAAACTGCTACACAATATTTTAGGTATCGGAAAAGAGGTTCATTTTGTATGGGTAAAAGCACACATTGGCATACAAAATAATGAAATTGTCGACTCTGGCCAAGGAAACCCAAGGATTTCCATTAGAACAAAAAATCTGTCTGTCGGACTCCAACATATTAAAACCTAATTTAGAAATAGATGGTTAGAGTTGTGGTGGGAGTTCTGTTTTTCCAACCCTACTAAACATACACATATTCATCTTGACTTCCGATCTAACGAAAATTATGCATTTCCAAGAAAATATATCACACTAATACGTCTCAAATTTGGACATGCCTGTTATCCAGTACATTTGCATAAAATAAATGTTCTACCTTTAAAGAATTATGATATTTGTAATATTAAAGGTGGCCTGGGTCATATTTTCTCCTAGTGTTCTAAATACAGAGCAGTAAATGATATAACAATCTCATTCATTATAATATTCAGTCTCCTTTTAAAGTATCTCAGCCAACACAATAAACAAAGTTTTGATTGCTTCATTGGTTTTTTGGAAGAAACGAAAAAGACGCGCACACCACAAGAGGGAAATCTGGCATCGGTTAAATTCGCCAAAATTGATATGTTGCACTACTGGCAGAGTAGATCAAAAGTCTCCATAGGCCCGAGTCCCTGAAACACACCATTCCACCCCTTTTCACCCTCTAAAGGAGTAAAAATCGTTGGAGTAAATGATATCCCTAAAATATTTTATACTTTCTATAGTCGCCTTAGCTAGTGAAATTAAACAGCGCGCTGAAGAGGTCAATGTTTTGCAGATGAGAGTAGAGCAGGAGAATTTAGCTAGAAAGTTTGCTATGTGAGAGTTGCTGAATGAAAATCAAGTTCCAGAATTTCCTCAATTTGATTTGAACTACTTAAAACTGTGGGCATTTACCAAATATAATTAGCTCCTTCTTACATTCAAGATAAACTTGACCATGAGAACACCGACATTTTTGCACTGGATAGAAACAGAACTGAGCCTGGATTTTTGCGTATTAGAATATATTCTAGACATTTGCATGCAACAAGATATCAGCTGTGGATTGTTTTTAAAGTGAATAATGATGAAGAAAATGAAATGGAGGATGCTGAAGGACCGATTCTTGAATACTACTGTACGTGCAAAACAGGAGCAAGAACACTGGGAACATGTGCACACTTTGCAGGTGTTCTATGGTTTTTGAGTCGGGCAAGACATCAAGTCAAGCATTACTTCACTATATACTGGACGCAAGTCATAGGCAAATAAATAATGACATGCTAGCTGATATTATAGACGAATAATGTACTTACTCCTAATTTTAAGTAAGTAGAAGCGCATGTAGACTAAAAATCTGAATAAATGACCGAAATAGTTTAAATTAATTATTTTTGGCAAAGAATTTTTCGAAAAAAATATAGAAATGCATCCGTAAAGTTATTTATACCCTCCGTAAGGGTTGGAAAAACGTAGGAAGATGGAAGGGTGTCAAAATATAAATCAAATTCTTTGACTGAATTTTTCGTAAGTATAGAAAGTATAAAATATTATCGTAGGGATATCATTTACTCCAACGCTTTTTACAACTTCAATTGTTTTCAATGCACTTTATCATTAGGCTATACGCCAGAGTGAAACAATGTTACTTTTTTTACGCTTTTTACTTTTTTCATTATTACTATAAACATTGTTTTACACACAAAAAAGCATGAAACATAATTTGTTGTATCAAATTTATTATATACACTTCTGTGCAATGAAATCTCGTACACTTGAAAAATAAAGTAATCCAGTTTTTACTAATATTGAGTGGTGTGAATCAGTCTTTTTGGAATTTAGATTTTTTAAATTATCATATACGTTATAAAACACTGACATTGATTGTGAAAGGTAATAAGTAAGGTATTTGAATAAAGTTAATCCAGAAGAAAAACATACGTATTTTTGTTTTTTTTACTTTTTTACACCATTCGATGGGAATGATTTCGATTTATAACAAATGTAAAAATTGACGCTGAACAATTCACAGGTACGACTGCACATAACTGCGATTGTATTTATTGTGTAAATAATGTAACCTAATATTTTGCCATGGCTCCGTTTCCTTCCAAGATGTGATTAAATCTTGTTGGCATAGAAGTAATTAGTCTACGATAATAGTTTTTTTTTCTCTTAGCTCCTCCCATTTTCAATGGCCGACCACAATTCTTCTTCATTTCTTGGTCTGACGTTTCGTTCATAACTTTTTTTTACTAGCAAACCCCAGACGTTTTCAATTGGGTTGATATCGGGACTGTGCGAAGGCCACTTTAATAATTCAATATTATTATTCCCAAACCATTGAGTAATTATTCTGACAGTATGAATAGGGCAGTTGTCTTGTTGATAAATGAATGTGTTGTTTGGATATAATTGTTCCACCGAAGGAAGCATAACGGTACACTCGAATATGTCCGTCATTACAAAAACTTTGTCATCGGTAAACACAACATTGTTCTAAAACTGCAACGGGTAATTTAAACAAAACAGAATGCGGGCATGCTTCTGTTAATATGGTCTTCTTGGCACTTGTACAGTTTTTTAATTCCGATTTTCCTATCCTTCGGCTAGCTGTTGAGCTCGATGCTGGAAAATGTGTCATAAACACAGCGTCTTCTGCTGTTTGAAACGGATTTTCCCTCAAATAGCCAAGGAGCGCTTCATCTTGAACGAGATTTGAACTTCTCGATCGGCCTGAACCGTCTTTTCTATTTACGCTACCTTCCTCCTCCCAGCTTTTCTTCACACATAACAATACTTTTATTCAATTGATAATGGTTAGCAGCTGCTCTGATAGACCATCCCTCTTCAATTTTAGAGAGAATTAAAATTTTTTCATGTTCAGTTAATTTTGGCATTGCGAAAACATGACACTGACACTGACAAATAAATAAAGAATTATTTAATATAGCGAAAAATAGGTGTACGGAATTTCATTGCACAGAACTGTACATAATCGCTGATAATAGAAAATGTTAAAAAGTATTACAGTATTACATTTATATATCTTCGTCTGAAAATGTTTTTAAATCATTGTTCAATTTCCTTTCAATACATTCTTCTTCACCATCCAGAATGACATCTTCAACACGTAATGGTGTTGGTTCTCCTCTATACCAAATAGAAGTTTATTGTCTTTGAAAAACCAACCACAGTATTCTGGATGGATAATTGAATTAAGGCTTCTAAAATTGTCAATAAAGTTCTAATCTTTGTTACTTGAAACAGAATTTCTGGAAAATTTGAAAACGAGCAACATTTACACTCTTTTGTTGAATCATTTCCATTTTTATATCATCTAAAATGTCACTAAGATTTGTTAGCGACTCAAAGACGATTTTAAGCTATTCATTATGTACTTTTCCATTTAAAAAAAAGCTGCAGTGCAAAGTGCAATCACTACCTGTGAAAGCATGAACTAAACACGCCATGATATGCACCTAACCTAAGTTAATTCAAATACGAGACGTTTTAAATGAACTATGCAACAAAAATAAATACTTATTATAAGGAGTTGCATCAAGAATTTCATTCGGAAGGCCGGTTATTTTGGCGATGCCCTGAGGCTGTGGCTCGTGTGCTTAAAACAAGGCCCCGACTGCCTCTCAGTTCCACACAATTCAATTTATTTTTTAATTTATATATTTCGGAGGTTATTTGATCTCTGAAGCAAGAAAATAATTTTTTTACCCTAAAGTAATCACGCGAAAAATTACAGCTATCACAACCATATTAAACCTTTGTATTTTTTTATACTTTGCGGGCATAACGCAGACATCATTATATTTTAAATGAAAATTTTGATTACATTTTCCGCAACAATTGATAATCGGCTCTCTATTTTTTTAAATTCACGGTACATTTCCCACTAACATATGTTCATTCGATTCGAGGCATAGGGGGAAATTAAATAATTATACGTAGCAACCACTGGCGGAAAGAAAAAAATCCCACGGTTGTGCGCCACAAGCGAAATTGCTTATCAAGGCCTGAATTTTGTTCCGCAAAGATATTACGTATAGGTACCTAAAATTACGGAGGTGGAACAGATTTAAAACGGTTTTACATTTTGTCTGTATCCTTTATTATAAAATTTAATTCAATTAAATTAAGAGGAAATCTGAATTTTGATTTTAATACGGAAAAAATCCTGCTACATTGAAACATCCATGCCAGCAATCCTGCTAAGCTGGAAGGGCCAGCCATGAGCACGTAGTAAATCTATAGAAATATTTACTCCAGAACTTCTACTAAAAATGATTTTCATAGATGCGTTTTTTAAACATGTAAAATAGAAGTTCTGTTTATGTCAGGAAGAAGGAAAATGGTTTTGCATAACACTTTCCATTTTAAATTCTTCAAAAATATTTTAAGTAGATAAAAAATGCACATCTAAATTTTGTTTTAGCAGAAGATCAGCTAATTAAAAAAAAACACAAAATTTCTCTCTTCGTTTTCCATCTACATGAATTTCTTGGGAAAAAAAAATCTGAAAATCCCAAAATTTCCCCCTTTACTTCCAAAAGTATTGCACCGAAAATTCTGGACTGACAGGGACAATGAGAAAAGCGTGACCCCAAAAATGGACCAAAAATCGCCCATTTTCTCGCCCTCAAATTTTGTTTTAAACTAAGTGCTAAATTAATAATGAGAACATCCTGATTACAAAATTTCAAGATGAGCATATGTTTGGTTTTTGAGATATGAGGGATTGAAGTTGTGATATGCGTGATGCAAAGGAATCAAGAGGCCCTGATATAAGAGAAAAGCACTCTTGGAAACCGCTGCATCCGTATTTTTTTATATAATGCAGCGATTACGAGATTACTCTAATATTTATCCCTTCGCACTCTTACCCCCTCAAAAAATCTACTTGAGGGTTTAAAACGAACCTCTAGACTATGGCGTTCGGGAAAGGGATGTATGTATGTCAGAATTTTTTTCGATACAACATAATGATTGTAAAATTGCTCAAATTTACACCTTCTAACCCCTGTGAATTTCTCCAGAGCGGTGAGAAAGTATCAAGAGGCCATGACATTCCCAAAGAGCATTCTTGAAAACCCTTGCTACAGGATTTTCGCTAATTTGATACAGCGATTGCGATGTCTCTGATATTTACCCCCTCGCACCCCCACCTTCTTATAAAATTCACTTGTTTGAAAGTTTGAAAACAGATCATTAGGACATTAATTTTATAGAGAGCGCCCTTTATTATCCTTGTGACAGAATTTACTTTAATGTAATATTCTCACAGCGAGATCGCTTATCACAACTTTAATCCCTTATATCTCAAAAACCAAAGATATGCTCATCTTGAAATTTTTTATTCAGGATGTTCTCATCATTAACAATAATTTAGCACTTAGTTTGAAACACAATTCGAAGGCGATTTTTGGGCTCACACAAAGAAAAAAAATTGGGGTTACTCTTTACGCAAAACTTAGCTAAACTATTGTTAATATTTAAGTTACTTATTGATAAAATTCTTATGTTCCATAGCTATGCGTATTTACATATACAGGGTGTTCTACTGAGAGACGTCCAAAATTAACAAGGCGATGGCGAATAATAACAATATTACAATTACCACATATGCAATAATAAATATTGTCTCTCTCGGGGTCCTCTATGACCTTGTTCGTTTTGGACGTCTATCAATGAAACGCCCTGTATATTTTTTACAGTACAAAACAATTGGTGCGCGAGTTTGACTCGCGCCTGACCGATTTTTTCTGTTTGAACTACTTTTGAGATATTACAAAAAAAATATTTATAAATTTATTAAATGTCATAAAATCAAATCATTTACGAGAAGTTATTTATACCTATATCCACATCATGCACAAATCTACATCTGTACATCTCCAAAACCATTTGATTGAATTATCTAGTGATTACTTTAAATCACTTTAGATCTAGCTTAAGATATGCCGGATAAGGTGGAAGCTAAAGGGGTATACATACGAACCAACTTGCTGTATCCAACCTTATTGTCAGTATATGCTTTGAAAATTGCCGTACCAACTCACTTTTAAGAGTAGGCACGGCGATCAGTGGAAGATATTGGCAAAGTTGGCTCCAACAAGTTGAGTCGTGTGTAAATGTCATTAATTGTTACAATTGTTTATGTTTACGTTGCAGATAATAAAAAACAAAGGGAACTCAGTCATTTTTCCGTAAATGAAAATTTTACAACATTGTTATTTTTATGGTACTTATATTTTACTAGGTAAATTAGCTAATTAGTGAAGAGTACAAACTAAGGTACTTTTTTTACATACAGGGTGCGTCGCTTAAAACTCCCCAGGCTTGTAACTTTCTTATTTTTTATGCGACGACCATGTTGGGCACATAAAATTGTAGATATTTTTAAGGCATTTAAACATATGTACAGAGTGATTTAAAAAAAAAATTCTGAAAAACTTGTTAAGAAAGAAAACTTAATTTTCTTGAATATTTTTTTACCTCACCCTGTACATGAACTGCGTTAATGTTTTCTTATAAACGTTTTAATTAGCTTCAATTTATGTTATTACGTCATATTGGAAATTCTTTTTGGTTTTAGAGAAATAAATTAAAAACACTCTTTCCGATTCCAAACAGAATTTTTTTAAAATAACTTGAAAAGAACGTAAATAATAATTTTGTGCTTTATTTGTAAAATACATCACAAACAATATTCAACGTAACAAAACAGCGACAAGAAACAAAAGAAATAGATATTTTTAAAAACAAACGTATATTAAAATGTACTAAATAGGAAATTGCAAAATTGTTATTAAAAAAAATTGTTTTTTTTAATAACATAAATTGAAGCTAATTAAAACCTGTATAAGAAAACATTAACACAGTTCATGTACAGGGTGAGGTAAAAAAATATTCAAAGAAATTAAGTTTCATTTAACAATTTTTTCAAAAAGTTTTTTTTTAAATCACTATGTATGCATGTTTAAAGGCTTTAAAAATGTCTACAATTTGATGTGCCCAACATGGTCATTGCTTCAAAAATAAAAAAGTTACAAGTCTGGGGCGTTTCAAGTGGCGCACCCTGTATATTACAATATTCATCTCGCAATGTAGCAAGTCGAAATATCTTCTCCATCAAATTTTTTGCATAAAATTCATGTTACAAACAAGAATGCAAAATAAGTACATTTTTCGTGATTTTTGCTCCTTTTTCGTTGTTTTTAAATGTATACGGTTCAAAAATTGTTATTATTTAAACTTTTATTACCATATAGTGCCATTTATAAGCGCTTAGGAGCCCTCTAGGGCCCAATACTGCATGCATAACTGCATAATATGCATGCTTAGGGTACAAATAGTAATATACGGTTCAATATTTAAAATTTCGTGGAAAAATTTTTTAGTCGGGGGTCTTCAAGGTCGCTGATTACAAATTTGTTGCCAAAATTGGAAAATTCAAAATGATTGACTCTAAATGAGCGAATTTCAAATATAGAAATGCGATTTTTGACGTTATTTTCGATTTTAACTGATAATGAAAATTATACTAATACCACCCTTTTTATCTCCTAAAAGGGACAAAAAAAGGTTTTGTTCTGATCTAACCTTTCTAAAGTATTTTGATGTGCTGAAGCTAAAAAATGTCTGTTTTGTCAGCTTCCCTCTGCCACCCCCATGAGATAAAAGGGGGTTGTAGAGGGAAACTGACACGATAAGGCTTTAAATTATTCTTTATAGTTTTAACACGTATGCAATAAATAAGTTTCAAATTATTTTTAAAACAGCATTTTCAATGCCTATTTAGTACTTATTGAAGATCATTACAAAACTAGTATCTTAAAACAACCTTGACAAATATTTATAAAGAAAAAATGCATCTATAAATCTAAAAGGCAAATCTTAATTCCATAAAACACTTTCTAAAAACTCGATTCATTGTAACAAACCTATTAGAAGTATTTTACGACTTGTAATTGTCTTTTCTGGTAAGGTGAACGAAAATAAAAGAGTGGTCATGTTAAAAGGACTGTTAACGATGCTGCCGTTTTCACAGTTTTTTTAAAAAAATAAAAGAGTTCCCCTGAACGTATAGTATAGTTCTTTATGTGATGAGAGTGAAGCAGGCAACCTGATGAGTTTCAAAATAAAAACTATTTGCTCCTAGACGAAGAACACGAAATGAAAAATATTCCACTTAATCTTTTTTAAATAGCAATGAGGAGGAATACTGCAAATAACAATAGGGCATCTCCACGTGACGTTATATTTCAAGGTCCCTGCCTGGAGGATTAACAAATAATACATCATAACCTCACTTTAGTTCCTTATAATAACATAATTAACAATATCTGAATATATTGTCTTAGGAAAATGTTCTATATTACTGCTACATTGTTTGATACGGGACTATACCAATTATGACGATTTTTTCGCTGTATCTAGTATCACTTTCAGCATCCAAGGTGTAATAATAATCACTATACATAATTAAAGTCAAATTTTCTTACAGCACACGCAAAAAACAAATAAATAATCCAGATAAATAGGTCGTTCACAATAAAGCAAAATATTACAATTTACATTTCAAGCTCACCAAATGTTTTGAGATTATGATTTTTGTTTTGTTTTACCTACAAGCTAGTGATGGGACAATTCGAATTAAAAATAACCCGTAATTCGAACATTTAAATAACTTAACTTCATAAGCGCAGTCCACCAAACAGCATTTTAAAATTAATTGAAGAACTCATAATTCATATGATTATTGTAGTAGTGGAACCGCTAGAATCGAGATGAGTTATTTTAGCATGATCGGCAACAGCAAACTAAAATTAATTCGAATTATCATCCAATTATTAGAATAATCGAATTGGTAGAATCCGATTATTGAAATCATCCGATTATGCCAATCACTACTCCAAGCAACTACCCTAGCCCATAAGGTCACGTGCAGCAGATGCTCTATTAGGTTTTATTTAATTGGCCGGTCATATTTTCTTGCTTGTGCTTAAATCTTCAATTTTACTGTAGCAAGTTAAAGTATATTCACAAAAACTGGCCCTGCGAACCAACAAGCAGCCTATTTTTTTTATTTGCTGATTATCACGTATATGCAAATTTTGTTTAATTTTGTATATTATTATTTTTGAGTAGTTTTTGTAATTTTAACGATAAACTGATGTTGGTTTGAACTGTTTTGTCACAAAAGATGTCTTTATTGCTTTCTTATATCACCAAGTTCATGTTTGTATCGACTGATGTTTGCTTAAATCAGTTTAGAAGAAATAAATACAATGACAAAATTATTTTGATTCCTTTGTGGACATTATTATAGCTGCCCACTTCTGATATAGACTCATAAAGGTCTTTAAAACCAGTTTTAAGGTAGCCTTCTAAAAAGGTGGGTCCTTTTAGTCTAGAAGCTGCTTTATGATGGTGTTAAGGATGTTGTTACAACAAAACAGATTTATCAAAAGAAAAAACCTTATAATCCAGTTCTCACGTTGTCAACGTGGTGGGAGACAGGGACATATCTCACAACAGGATTTTTCTTTGCTTAAACTCTTTGGGTATCCAAAAAATGATCGAGTCTGTGAATTCTAACTTATATGACTACTTGCTTGAAAGGCAAGTACACTTGACTCTCATATAGGAGTTCTGGGTTCGATTTCTGGACATGGCACTGGGATATTTTGAGAAGAAATTAATCCCAGTATACTCGGATGTTGGGTGTGTGTCTCTTGTCTTTAAATGTGTAGCCCCTCTCGCACCGGGCACTTTCAGAGTTTTCAGGGATACAGTTGTATTACCTGTGGTGTTAACTTGCTTAGGAATAAAAATTAACGTTCCTCCGGTCTTAATAGTTCCCAAAATACGCCCTTACAAAAAATACCAACAACCCGAATAAGTGACAAGTTACGACCTCCCAAAGTACACTGTTTTCGACCGTTTTTTGTTCCTGCTCCGCAGGATTGCAGTTTTTCAAAAATAACTCTTTTTAAGTACGACCAACGTAAAAATGAAACACAATTCTGGGTAAAACTGTAAAAAAAAATAGTTTCCAAATCTACTTAGTTTCGAAGAAACCCAACATTCTTAAAATTTTTATTTCATTTTCAAGAAATTGAGTGTAGTCATTTTTTGATCACATTTACATATGAGCATCAGCATCATGAACAAGAATGAAAAGATTTTCGGGCTAGAAATAATGTAAAAAATGAAATTCTTAGAAAGGCCCTATATTGAAAATTATTATTAGAACCAGTACATTATTATTTTTTTTATACGCAAAATATTATCCTCTTTCATCTTAAATCTTTATATTTTTACATTGGACATACTTACAAACAATTATTTCCGAAAAACAACAAATCTTGCGGAACAGGATCGAAAAACGATGGAAAGCAGTCTAATTTGAGAGGCCATAGCTCGCGAACTATTAGGGTTTAAAGAGTGTATTGTCTAAATGTTAGTTGCGGCATTTTCTTAATTTTTCGGTTGTGACAAATGTAAACAATTATTGTTAGCGAAAGATTTGTGTTCATTATTGATATTTCTTAACATGAACTAGACCAATAACGAAAAAACTGACATGATATTAATTTATGGCGAATGTTGAAAAAAGTATGTGCTTGCAGGTCAAATGTATGCCCAGAGATTTCCTGAAAGAAAAGATCCATTTGGTAATTATGTCAAGAAATTAGAGAGAAAATGCGGCGAGAACAACATGTCCAAAATCAAGAATTCATTGTAAATGAAGAGTTGGAGATCAATGTACTAGGAACGCCAACCACAGTCAATCAACCTCAGTTAGAGAAATAGCAGAAGGACTAGGATCAAATACGGAAACAGTAAGAATTCTGAAAAAACATAATTACCACTCGTTAAAGTACAATCTGCATCAACATTTGTACAAAGGAGATTCTGTAAGACGAATTGTTTTGCGAGTAGTTAATTAATAAGTTCCAAAGAGACAATCTTTTTGTTTTCAACGTCCTTTTTTCCGATGAAGCATGTTTCACAAATAATGAGATGTTCAACCGGCAGAAAGTAACATACTGGTCCCAACAAAATCCAAAATTAGTTGGACAAGGGAGGTTTCATGATAGATTTGGGATAAATGTATGGGCAGGTATTTATGGAACATGAATCAATGGCCAAATATTCTTCCAAGGTACGCTAACAGGACAAAGGTGTCTCGAATTCTTACAAAATCAAATTTGGCAAGAAATCTAACAAGTTCCTCTAGCATAATACCGATTGTTTTATTTCCAGCAAGATGGAGCATCGTCCCATAACAGCCGCTTTGTTATGGTTATCTCAATGAAGCTTATGGCCCACAACTTATTTCAAACCAGGGTTTCATAAAGTGGCCTGCAAGGTCACCTGATCTAACCCCATTAGACTTCTTTCTTTGGGGTTATATCAAGGGACAGGTCTACAAAACTCCCGTTATGACCATTGAGGATCTCGAATTGACAATAAGAAGAGCTGTTAATAGCATCACTCCACAAATGTTAAGGAATGTAATGAGCAACACAATTGTGCGAGCAAGAAAATGTATTGATTGTAATGGGGGTCATTTTGAACAATATTTGTAAAATTCAAATGCCCTTGACTATGTCTAGGAATTTAACACTTATACTTGTGCGATTTGCACTTGTATAATTGAAAAAAAATCATATGTCTAATAATGAAGTGTGAATACTACCTTTTTGTGAATAATAACCTTTTAGTTCTCTTTTGTTTCTTAATAGGTATAAGTACTAGTGCAACTATAAGGATCAATAAAAATTATTTTGAAAGTGATTTTTACTTCCACATCCGGTGGAAGTATAGTAACGACCAATGACTTCAGAAAGCTAGGATTCTGAAGTCATTGGTAACGACAAAAAAATTTTTAAAAATTGTTATTGTTCAAATAGGCTTAGAATGTCATGAAACGTCGAGATTTTAAGTTTGAGAGAAAAAAAATTTCTGTCTGTCTGTCGGTCTGTAACTTTTTTTTGTGCGCACGTTTACTCTGGAACCGTTTGAGATATTGACATGAAAGGTACACATATGTACTTTAACGAGATCTAGAACTAGATTATATTTTCATCTTGTTCCGTCGAAGGGTTGGGGGGTAAATGGGGGTCAATTTGGGATAAATAGGTAAATCAAGCAGGTAAGAGTCCATAAAATTGGTATTTCGATAGTTTATGTACCTCAAATATAGGAGTGAGAAACTAGCCTGGGGCACCCGATATAGTAGATAATTGTATGATTTCGTAGATTCCACGGACATTTTTGAAAGAGAAAACTTATAGCAGGGAATCCCATAAAGAAAACTTGAAAAAAAGTTTTTTATTATTATTTATCGGAGATTGAGCATATTCTTTAACTAGCCTTCAGACGACTTCTACTTGTTCTAGTATTGGAATCTTTTTTTTCGATTTGAGCAGAATTTTATAAGCTTTTTTTCTTAGACCTACTTTTAATGTAGAGTGAACTGAAACCCATCGATTTTGCGATTTTTTTCACCTTTCTCAAAAAAAAAATCTGGGTTCTCGGTCTAGTTAGAATTCGCAAACTCTGGGTCTTTCTTGGACACCTAAATAAAGGTCTAAGCAAAAACAAATTCAGTCCTGATGATTAGGTAATAAGACCTAATTCCTTATTTAGCTTCTATATTGCAAGAAAATCTCAATTCGATTTACGAAATTTTGTCAGGTTTTAAAATGTTTCTTATATTTGACTGAACACAAAAACTACTGAAAGATGTGAACAGAAAACAAGTTTTACTTCCACATCCAGTGGAAGTATAGTAGCGACACAAAAATTTAAATTTTTTTTTATTTCAAATAGGCTTAGAATGTCATGAAACGTCGAGATTTTAAGTTTGAGCGAGAAAAATTTTTTCTGTCTGTCGGTCTGTCTAACTTTTTTTGTGAGCACGTTTACTCTGGAACCGTTTAGATATTGACCCCAAATTTGGTACACATATGTACTTTAACGAGATCTGGAACTAGATTATATTTTCATCTTGTTCCGTCGAAGGGTTGGGGGGTAAATTGGGGTAAATTTGGGGTAAATAGGTAAATCAAGCAGGTAAGAGCCCATAAAATTGGTATTTAGTATATACAAGAGAAGCTAAAAATTTTTGGCATTAGCCACCCCCATTACCACCCCCACCCCATTTTTAAAGGGGATGAAAAGAAATGTGATTTGGTGTGTGTACAAGAACCAGAAACTTCAAAATATTTTTTTAATTCATCCACCCACACTACCACCCCCATCCCACTACCGATGTGGGGTATCCTTTTATGGGTTTTTGGGATAGAGGATTTCAAATATTATACAGGGTGTTCGGCAGAGGGTGTGCCAAACGGGAATGGTGGATAGGTGGGGTCATTTAGAAGTTAGTTAGCCCTAATGACCTCTATCCAAAGTATCACCGTTTTTGAGATATTATTTTTTTTTTTTGAAAATTTGCCTCAAATCAGCCTTTTAGCATGTATTACAATTTTTTTTATAGTTCAAAATAATTTTTATTATTTTCTGCAATGTATCTGTGTTTTAACAAAATCATATGGGACGCTGATAATTAAAGAAAAAAAATATTATGAGCTAACAGAGTCCCCAGAATTGGTAGAAAGGATCATAAAGTTCAACTTTCCCTTGCATTTGCAAAAAAAAAACCGAAAAGCTATCAAGATGTCCAAATACTTTAAAAAACTTCTCCCTTTAATGCCATTTTTGGTGGTAATTTGTTTAAAAGAATATCTGTCTGAGTTACATTAGGGGAAAATAAGTAAAAACAAACAACAAATTTTTTGTAAATTTTTTATTCATTAATTTTTCTCAAATTGCGCTCCCCCAATTCTTATACATGCGCGACATCTTCGTATTTCTACCGTTGTTGTACGGAGCCGCATCTCTTCTCTCATCGTTGCGAAAGCGGCGTTAATTCTTTCGATTAACTGGTTTTGGTTGTGAATTTCTTGTGAGCACACAAGTTCTTTAGCCCGTCCCCAGACGTGGAAATCAAGAGGTGTCAGGTCTGGGGACCATGCGGGCCATGGAATAGAGCCACGTCTACCAATCCACGAATTGAGAAACATTATCTAAGTGCAGATACATTGCAGGAAATAATAAAAATTATTTTGAACTGTTACAACCATAAAAAAAATTTGTTATACATGTATAAAGGCTGATTTGAGGGAAATTTTCAAAAAAAAATAATATCTCAAGAACGGTGATACTTTGGATAGAGGTCATTAGGGCTAAGTAACTTCTAAATGGCCTCATCTATCCACCTTTCCCATTCGGCACACCCTCTGCCGAACACCCTGTATTATTAAAGTTCCATAAACAATTATTTCCACATACAAAATTTTTTCGTTCAGTGACTTGGATAGAAAATCTGGATGTGGAAGTAGTGATTCCTTGGGCAGCGGTTTTCAATTTGTCTCCACCTTAATTGGACAATTTCCTATAGTTTGCAAAAAATTCTCATAGAATTTGCTTAAACCTCAAGAGTAATAAAAAAAAACTACGGGTCAAATTTCCAATTTTTTTGAAGTCCGTTAAACAAAACCTTATTGATCAGAAATGAGTTGCAAGACATTCTGCATTCAATTGTTGAAAAAATAGTGTGTGTGAACGAATTGTGTGAGTAGCTATACCTATGACTGAATCTCTGTCTGTCGGCTGTTTAGTAAAAGTATAAAAATTACTATTAAATACGTTAATACTTACTTTGACTTCAAATTTGTTACATGTGTAAAACCAAAATATTTGGAAGATATATGTTATATACAGTAGGTACAGCAGTGCAAATTATTTTAATTATAGGTAAAATATAACTATCTTTCAATAGTTTTACAAAAAAATTCTTTGTTAAGCACACGAAAAGTCGCAAAATGCAAAATTTTAATGCAGTATAATATATAAGGTGTTCCCTTAGAGCAAAATTTTTATAACTACAGCAAATTGTTATATCAGAGTAAACTGTGTTCGTTAAATATGTGCTCACAGCCTTCTGATGGCAATTATTACAAATTTTTTGGTTAGAATAAATTTCCAAATTATGGGCACATATTTAGGTATCGCCCTGTATTTAATTAAAACTAGAAAGCAAAAGTAAAATCAATAAAAATATAGGTCACTGTGAACGTACCTTTCGACTTTTTTCTCTGGGTTTACTAGGGCATTATTATCTTCCGTAGGGGTAGGTACTTCTTCTTCCTGGTCGCCCTTAACAGTTCCCATCCATGAGGTGACTTGATTAGTCAATCCCGAAAACATTTTGATATAGAGACCAATGTATTTGTACCACAAAGTCCAATATTTCTACAAGTACAAGTCTCAGAACAGTTTAAAATATTGTAACACCCATACAAATCATATTACTTGTCATGCAAATAAACACAGTGCGATTATTATCTGTACCAAACACTGAGTGAGACTGCGAATGGCAATCGACCCACTATAACTATATGCGTGTCCCGTAGTCTCGTAGCTGTCAGACAGAATTCGCTGTAATCGCCCAACATGCGCTGTGCGGCCTCTGGATTTCAACCAATCATCCTGCGATTCCTGCTATCGCATTATAGCTTCGTCAGCCAGAGTAAAGCTGAATTTACACATGTTGAGTGATCTGATCTTTGGAAAACTAAATAAAAAATAATTTCATTTCACTTGGGCAAATGAAACTAAAAGCTCTGTAGCTCGAAAACAGTCCACGATACCACAATATAGTAAAGAGTGTGCAACACTTTTCTTTACTTATTTACAAATAAGAAAATGAGGCTTGTTTGACTTTCCTACAATGCCCCATTATATTTTCTCCTATTTTAAAACCTTAAGTAGGCTATGGAAATTATTAGTAAGGTTGTAGACTTGTCTGTAAAGAACAACGAACAATAATGATTCAAACTTTAATTTTTTTTTGCCATTAATCATTTCTTAACGATATCCTTCGTAACAATAAAAGTATTTTTAAAAGTAAGCGCCAACAGATAATTTTAATAAAGTAGGTACCTATATATATTTAAATTCAAAATTGCAGATAGCCATGAAAATCACAGACATTCGCAGCAGTTGAATTATTCTTGACATTACTCACTGATTATCGAATTTGTTATAAACAAGTAAATTAATATAAAATGACTGAAAAATATTCAAGAGATGAACAGTTGACATGTTGATTACTTATGAAGAGACTCAACGTAATGCAAATAGAGCACAAACTCTGTATGGACAGAGATATCCAGAAAGAAGACAACCTCCGAGAAACTAGGTACTTCGCCCGGTTGGGGCGTAAATTTCGAACTGAACCTTATATAGATATTGAAGAAAGATTTATTGCGGATGAAGAAACGGAAATTAATGTACCCTATTGGCATCAGTGCATGTTGACCCAACTATTTCAATAAGACTAATAGTAATAGTAATAGTCAGTCGTGCAGCCAGAAAATTCATCGGGGGGGCAATAGAACCGGCCTCTCCAGAGAATGAGGAAAACTTTTCAGAAAATTGTTGTAAACGGATGTGTAGATTCCTCTACTAGATAATATTGGCATTAATTACAAAAGATTTATTTCAAGGGATAGTTTGAATACTGCTTTGTACTGATAGGCTCCGTGGCTCCGCCCCTGGTAAGAGTAATAGTAATACTAATAGTAATTTACTGACCATTTCAGATACATACATGTATATATGGCAAGTCAGACTTGAAATTGAACATGAATTACCAGTTTCCAAAAAATCAGCCAATAAAGAAACACGGCTATCGTTCTTGTAAATATCAATTGCATCAATTTTTATACAAAAATGATTATCAACGAAGAGTAACATTTTGTAATTGGTTACAGTTCCGCCAACTAAGAAATGAGAATTTTATCAAAAACATTTTGTTCTCTCTGATGAATCGAGATTTACAAACCTAGGGTTATTTAATCGGAACAACGTTCGATATTGGACAATTGAAAATCCTCATATTATGAGATAGGGGCGGTTTCAGGAGCGGTTTGGCTTCAATGTTTGGTTAGGCGTACTGGGCGACCATATCACAGGTCCAATAATATTTGACAAAAATCTAACTGGACTATTCAAATTCCCATTACCAATATTAACGAGGTTTATTTGCAACAAGACGGGACTGGACCACACAATCAGGCCCGACGAGAGGGGGGTGGTGCGGGGGTGATTCCCCCCCCGGACCCGGGCTTGTTTGGGGGGCTCAAAAGATTTTTTTTCGGATTTCTGCTCTCCGCTCATCAAAAAATTTTTTGAGGGGCCCGGAAATTTTTTTTTCGGATTTCTCCACCCGCTCGTCAAAAAAAATTTTGAGAGGCCCGAGCTTGTTTGATGGGGCCCAAAATATTTTTTCGACAAACATATTTTTTCGGATTTCTCTCCCCGCTCGTCAAAAAAAATTTTGAGAGGCCCGGGCTTGTTTGATACGGCCCGAAACATTTGTTCGACAAAAATGTTTTTTTCGGATTTCTCCCCTCCCGCTCGTCAAAAAAATTTTTGAGTGACCCGGGCTTGTTTGATGGGGCCTGGAAAATTTTTAGGCAAAGATTAAAATTTTTGAGGGGCCCGGAATTTTTTTTTGCCCCGCTTATCAATTATCAAAAAAAAATTTCCCCCCAGGCCCGTATTTTCTCTCCACGGCCCTGCACACAATGCTATTATCTAAATGAATTATTTCCAGATCGTTGGGTAGAACCTGAGCTCCAATTTAAGCCTTAGTATTTGAAGCCAAAATACCTGTCAGGAATACGGCCAGTGGCGGATTTATAATTCTGCCGCCTAGGGGCTATCGGAAACTTGCCGCCCTCCCACCTCCTTCACACTCTCTGCTCCTTGTATCAGCAGTAAAAAAAACCGCTGCCCAAGGAATCACTACTTCCACATCCAGATTTTCTATCCAAGTCACTCACAACGAAAAAATTTTGTATGTGGAAATAAATGTTTATGGAACTTTAATAATATAATATTTGAAATCAGAGATGGGCACGTGACGTGAATTTCACCGTGTCACGGCGTGTTACGGCGTGAGCGTGTACATTTAAGGTACCAAATCACGGAAGATTTCGTGAGTGTGCGTGAGTCAAAAGATCCCGTGCGTGAGATAATATTCACGCCGTGACACGACACCCCATCTCTGCTCTAAAACTTCAACCTGTCGTGTCGTGACAAGAATAAGAAGCGAAGCGATAGACGGAAGACGGAACACGAGCGCGAGAACTGAGGGAAAAGGACAGGAGACAGGATGAATGACGCAACATTCAAATCAAACAGCCAGGCCAGGGCACAGCGCAGCAGGGCACCACGTGCCGTGCGACTGCCGGGAGCGCATGAATGAATCATGGGGTAAAGTTAACTAGCTTCGTGCGAGCGTGCGTGCGTGCTTGAGCGTGCGTGTGGATAAAATAAAAAAATACTTTAAGGTTTCTGGTTCTTGTACACACACTAAATCACATTTTTTTTCATCCCCTTTAATAATGGGGAGTGGTAATGGGGGTGGCTAATGCCAATTTTTTTTTTGAGACCTTAGCTTCTCTTGTATATACTAAATGCCAATTTTATGAACTCTTTCCTGCTTGATTTACCTATTTACCCCAAATTTACTCCAATTTACCCCCCAACCCTTCGACGGAACAAGATGAAAATATAATCTAGTTCTAGATCTCGTTAAAGTACATATGTATACCAAATTTCAAGTCAATATCTCAAACGGATCCAGAGTAAACGTGCGCACAGAGAGACAGACCGACGGACAATTTTTTTTTTTCGCTCAAACTTAAAATCTCGACGTTTCATGACATTCTAAGCCTATTTGAACACTAAACATTTTTAAAAAAAATTTCGTCGTTACTATACTTCCACTGGATGTGGAAGTAATTATATTCCCTCTACACCTCACCTCCCCTTTTAAAGGGTCAATTCCCTCCTCGCTTACTCCCATTTACGCTTTCTCCCCATAGGTTTGTCAATAGCACAAAGCACAAAATCATTAGTACTAGCAACAGTGGTTTTGGATAAATTAAAAACCAGATCGATATATAATATTGTTTATTTTATCATATGAGAACGAGAACAAAATAAATTTTGAAATAAAATTTGGTATGCATTTAAAATGTTATTCATTTAGACATAAGCCAAATAGGCCTAGGCCAGATAGGCTTATCAGCAATCAGCAAAACAACTACTACTAATTTAAGTTCTATAACAGATATTGAGAAAATTCTGTGTACAGGGTAGTCGCGCGAACGTTAGAACCTTATTTAACTTCGTTATTTTTGGAGTTACGTAAAAAAGTACAAAAATAAAAGTTATAGAAAATCACATGTATTTTTCAAAAATCAGAATAGCAATTGAAAGTCGCGTTTCGAAGATATGAACTTTACTTTGGTTTTTTTTAAATGACACTCCGTATATATTTATATATATTTACACCATTTGAAAGGCCATAAAAAAGCTTTTTAATTATATATAATACATGCCATTTATCTTAAAAAAATTTAGTCTAATTTACTATAAAGTTACAATTTATCAAATTAGCCACGAAAAACAAAAGTATGTAAATTAAAATAAACAATATGTCAGTTCTTTCAAAATACCTGTTAGTATCTAATTTCACTTTATTTTAAATAAAATGGAGAATTTCAGTAATTGATATATATTTTGGGACTACCATGACAATGTAAGAAAATATAAAACTTAATATCTACTAGTTTGTAAGAAAAATACTATGTGTCATACATATATGTTTTTCTATGGCCTTTCAGTGGTGTAAAAATATATAGGGTGTTCCATTTAAAAAAACCAAGGTAAAGCTCATATCTTCGAAATTGGACTTTTAATTGTTTATCAGAAATGATTTTTGGAAAATACATGTGATTTCTCATAACTTTTATTTTTAAACTTTTTTACGTAACTCCAAAAATAACGAGGTTAAATGAGGTTCTAACGTTCGCGCGACCACCCTGTACAGTCGACTATAATAAGGAACTCTAGTCTAGTTAAGATAAAAAACACGTTCTCAAATAAATTTAAAATGTTCTGATAGTACATACTAATAATAATAATTTTTGTTTTTATGATCCTTTGGTATTTTTCAAAAAATTTGCCGCCCCCTAGATTTTGCCGCCCTGAGCTATAGCCCCCCCCCCTCCTAAATCCGCCATAGCATACGGCTGAAAAGTGTCGTATTCGATGTAAAATTGTTTGCTCAATCCGAATCCGGAGGACGCATACAAATTGGGGATTGCCTTCAACTCTTAATCCGGAAATTCGGAAATTGTGAAAAACTGAATTTTTAAATATAACTTGCGTTTTCTCCCACAAAACATACGCTAAAAATCTATTATTTTTTTTTTAATTGTAGCTTATTTAATACAACGGTGTAGTCAAAACACAGAAATATTTACAGAAATTTTAGAAAAAAAACATGGCGCGAACATCTACGCAGTCGGCGCATTGAAAAATGTAGCCTGCGAGGTATTTTTTTTTTATTTTGGGAAACTGACAAAAACTAGATCGTACGAAATGATCAAAATTATTTTTAGTAATTGATTCATACTGATATCTTGAGTGAGACGGAAGATATGATTTTTTTAAATTTGGTCACAGTTTCCGAAATAATGGAAAATTCGAGGATTAAGGGTCGAAGGCAACCCTCGATTTTTATGCGCCCACCGGATTCGGATTGAGTCAATTTTGCGTCCTTAGGACTGAAAGAACGTCTCCAGAATCTGGACTGGGACCTATGACCCAGTCAGATGGCCTGCAAGGTCTCCTGACTTAACCCCAGTCGATTTTTTTATTTGGGCGCATTTAAAATGGTCTTCGCGACTGCTCCAACCACAAGACAAGACCTGGAAGAGAGAGTTAGACACGAAATTGCACAAATAACACCTCAACAACTACAGAATGTTAGACGTGCAACAATAAGTCGTGCTACTCTGTGTATTAATCAGAACGGTGAACAGTTTGAACTATTTTTATGATGGTTTATTGTAATTTAAGTTTTAAATAACTTTGTTATTTTATATATTCATGGTTGTTACGTTTTATTAAAATTATTTCTTGTTTAATTTGTGTTTACCTTTTAAAAATACTTTTATTTTTGGGAAAGAAATGATTAATGGCCAAAAAATGAAGGTTTATGAGTCATTATTTCTGATTAATAAAAGAAAATAACACGGTACTATTAAAAAAATTTCCATGGAACCCTTACGGAAATGAAAATAAAAATTAAATTCCGTCTTTTGAGAAAAACCTAAAAATAGTCTTACATTTCATTTTAAAACAGAGTAGTACAATTCTTAGATAAGAAAATGGCCTTTTTTTAGTTGTTTAAGTTGTTCTTTTGACAGTATGTTATTGAAATTAACTTAATAATGAACATATAGATGTCAGTCAGTTGTAATCACATAAGTTGATACTGATATGCTGATAAAATTTTTTAAAAATTCTGGGAATAGACCAAAAATAGAATCGACATAAGTTCAAACAGGCATTAGATGAGATTATTTTTATCAGTAATATTGGTCGTTTTATATTAAGTAATAACTATATAAATAAACAAGTCTTATTTTTAATATATATTTTTTTTAATATAACATTTTGAATTAAAATTTAAAACACAAATAAACAAATTACAACATAAATAATAACAATTATATTTAGTCATTGCGCCATTCCCATCTAAAAAACCGCTGCCCAAGGAATCACCACTTCCACATCCAGATTCTCTATCCAAGTCACTCACAACGAAAAAACTTTGTATGTGAAAATAATTGTTTATGGAACTTTAATAATATAATATTTGAAATCCTCTACCCCAAAAACCCATAAAACGATACTCCACATCGGTAGTGGGGTGGGGGTGGTAGTAGGGGGGTGGTAGTGGGGGGTGGATGAAGTAAAAAAATATTTTGAGGTTTCTGGTTCCTGTACATATACTAAATCACAATTTTTTTTTATCCCCTTTAATAAGGGGGTGGGGGTGGTAATGGGGGTGGCTAATGCCAAAAATTTTTTTGAGACCTTAGCTTCTCATGTATATACTAAATACCAATTTCATGGACTCTTACCTGCTTGATTTACCCATTTACCCCAAATTTACCCCAATTTACCCCCCAACCCTTCGACGGAACAAGATGAAAATATAATCTAGTTCTAGATCTCATTAAAGTACATATGTGTACCAAATTTCAAGTCAATATCTTAAACGGTTCCAGAGTAAACGTGCGCACAAAAAAAGTTACAGACAGACCGACAGACAGACAGAAAATTTTTTTTCGCTCAAACTTAAAATCTCGACGTTTCATGACATTTTAAGCCTATTTGGACAATAAAAATTTTTAAAAATTTTTTTGTCGTTACTATACTTCCACTGGACGTGGAAGTAAAATTGCTTGTAGCCTCCTAGGCATCGATAAAACTAAATTTTCTGCAATTTGGGTATTACATAAACTTTCCTATTCATTTTCAACCATAGCACGAACTTGCTCCGCATTTTGAGGACGATAATTTAATTTCTTTATATGCTTCACCAAAATTCCCCAAACATTCTCAATGGGATTAATGTTGGGAATTTTAGAAGGCTATGGTAGCCCTTCCACATTAATATCACGGAGCCATTGCTTTATATATTATGCGCAGTATGTAAGGTACAATTATCCTCTTGGAAGATAAAATTATCATCTAGATATAGTTCCCTTTGGCTAATCCATGCCAGGTATTAACAGAAGACTGTCCCAATTTAATTGCCCACGAAGCCTATAAACATACTTATGTCCATCATTACACGACTGGAAAACTTTATCAGCAGAAAATGTGATATTTGACCAAAAGTCTTCATTGTTCAACATATGGTTGAGTGCAAAAATGATCTGCCCTTGTTTTCTTTCTTCCGTTAATTTGTATTTTTTAGCAGCAGGTCTACTAGGTCCACGCTTGCAAGATATAGTTCTTTCATTTTCCCATCTTTTTTTAACATTCATTGCACTGCATTTATTTATGTTATATTCAGAAGCAACTGCTCTTATAGGCAATCCATTTTCCAATTTGGAAAGAATACCAATCTTCTGAATTCCTGTTAGTTGTCTAACCATTATTAAAAACTTTAAAATTTTCAAGAATGATTTCTTAATCAAAACTTGTGTATTAATAAATTTCACCTCGAAAAAAATTGTGACAGTTGACGTTTAGATAATGATAATAATAAACTTTATTCTTCTTTTATGACAATATCATAAAATATTGTATAGGAATAGTCAGTCTTAATATCTAAAAGAGAGAAGGAGAAAAAATGAAGTAAATCATAGAGCACTTTACATATTAACATATTCTTATAGTTTGTAGAAGGTTTCGCTAATTAAACGAACTTCTTTCTAAATAATGCAAGTTTATAGCAATGTTCTATTTCCACAGGGAGGTGATTAAAAACTCTAGGTCCTAGACAACTGGGTGAATTTACAGAGACATTTAATTTACTGAAGGGCACATAAAAGATCGTGTTTTTGCCTGGTATTTACATGATGTAGATGCTTGTTGCAAACAAATTTACTCTTGTTTTTAAAGACAAATAAACATAGTTCAAAAATGAAAATTGCGGAAGTGTCAATATATTATAGTCCTTAAATTCATTTTTACAGGTCTCTCTTGTGGATAAGCCTACCATACATCTTATCACACGCTTTTGGGCTAAAAATACATTATTTAATAGGGTGGAAACCCTCCAAAAACAAACACCATATCTTAACCGAGAATCAACCTCAGCCAAATATAAATTCCTTAGTCGAGCCATGCTTAGGACATTTTTTAGATTTTTGAACTAATAAACTACTGATTGCAATTTGGCTATCAGTAATTCACGATGGCTTTTCCAGTTTAAGCAACTGTCAATATTATACCCAAAAATTTTACATTGGACGTCCTTGTTGATACTGACGTATTATCAAGTTGAATATTTGGATAATTACATTTCTTTTGTCTATTGTGAAACACTGATGCCTGTGTTTTCTCAACATTAAAATAAAGAGAACTTTCACTAAACCAATTACTAAGGTTTTCCAATAAAATATCACATTTCGTCTTTAAAATATCAACATTCTTACCCGATAGTATAATAGATGTGTCATCTGCGTAAAAAGTAAAATCTACTAAAGTACTCAAACCATCCAGATCATTAATATATAATAAGAATAATATGGGACCTAATATCGAACCTTGTGGCACGCCCATATTAATTTCTACAGATGCCGAGTGAACAGAATCAATTGTATTGAGCGTAATATTGGTAACTGACACATACTGTTTGCGACATGACAAATAACTTTCAACCCAGTCTAAGGCTAGACCCCTTATCCCGTACTTAGAAAGTTTGGAGATAAGTTTTTATGATTGACGCAGTCAAATGCCCTGCTTAAATCGCAAAAGATACCAACAGGACATTCACCTGCTTCGACATATACGTTATCTTTTCATAAAACGATTGCATTGCACTATGAGTTGATTTATTATTTAAGAATCCGTGCTGGTTATGTGAAAGTGTATTATTTTTATTCAAAATAATCAGTAATCGATTTAAAAAGCAATATTCAATAATTTTTGAAAATCCTGAAGGTGTGGTAACTGGCCTGTAATTTTGTAACTCTTCTTTTTTTATGAACAGGAATAACTTTCCCAATTTTTAAAATTTCTGGAAACGCTCCAGCAGAAAATGGTAGGTTTACATAGGTTTATAAACTAAGGGTTTGATTATTTCCATCATTACTCTTTTAATGAGAAATGAGGCTACATCGTCATATCTTGATGAGTGTATATTTTTTAGTTTATTTCTTATGATATTACACATTTCTGGTTCTGAATATGGTTCTAAAAATATTGTGCTATGCTGATAATTTATATTATTATAGTACGTCGGATGGCTGGCTCTAGCGTTCACTAACCCAATACCGAGGTATAACCAAATAAAACCTATTTCATTTTATTCAGCAGGTTTTTTTACATAGGAAATCACGTTTGACGACACTCTCCATTGGTCAAGACTGAAGTTACAAGAAAAACACAAAAAAAAATGAAAATAGCAAAATACAAATTCAACCATGAATAACTTTCAAACGAAAAAAGATAAAATTATATATTTTTCTTAGTTTTATAGTACAAACGATTCTCTTTAATTTGATGTATAATTTATTACAAAAATAATAACTTTAACATTAGAAAATTGACGTTAATTTAGATGGTACACAAATTGTCAATTTTTTTGAAAGCTCTAACTCGTTGTAACTCGCTTATGTATTGAGCTATTCGAATGTTTTTTTCACCAAAAACTGCCAAATTTCATAGACTTCATTTTGTCTCAATTAATGCTGGGTCTAGCTCTGTAAATAAAAGCAGTACAGCCTTTTAAACGCAACGAAGCGCACTACGGCGGCGGAGTCGTGAGGCTTCCCCTCTCGTTCCCGGTACATCACGCGTTCGCCATAAATCGCGCAATGCTTCCATCAGTGGCCGTAAAAAAACTTTAGAATAATTTTCCTTTAATGATAAAATTAACAAATCAAATTGAATAATATATTAGTTGTAATAATCTATTATATATGGTGTCGTACAACGCGGGTGGTGCGTTAATAAATGGAAAATAATAGGTATCAGACAGAGATTAACTGATTTTCAGATATGTCATTGTTAAACTTATGCCAGCTAGTAAAGTTTTTACTTTGCCTCGTATATTTTAATATTTTCCATTAAGTGTCAGAGGTAACCATATAATCAAAACAATTATTTGCCATGCTTTCACTAACTCGTAGAGGCTCTGAACGATTAGTTGGATTTTTGTACATAACTATATTTTTGTTTTCATGTAAACTGGAGAGGTTACAATCGGTTAAAATTGGATAGACGATCTAAATATGCTTGTGTAAATAGGCTGTTCTCTTTTTTAAATAATACTATTCCAAGTGGGATTTTTTCCATCTAGCATGTCTTCGTTTTGATCAAAATTATCGATGCTATGAATATAACTGTTTTCTTCAGAACCTACTGGAGGAACTCCAGGTGGTATAAAAATGTCGTTACTAGTTTTTACTAATACGTGACTAGCTAAAGACGTTAAAAATGCCCGTATTTCATCGTAGGAATAACCATAGCCAAAAGAATAAAGCATATCATTAAGTTTTTTTCTTCTGACGGCACAATACACATATAGTAATATGTATAGGATTAAAAAAATGGCCTAAGCTGATTGTTTTTTTTTTCATACCAATTATTAATATAAATTGCATTACTATAGGAATAACGTTTAAATCAAATTTGTCTGTCCTGACATATTTAGTATCCACGACATAAATGTTTATAACAAATCTGAAACTTCTTATTTACATTTATGTTCATTGAGATTAGTAGTCGCGTTTTTTTTAACCCCGACCTCAAGAGAGGGGTGTTATAAGTTTGTCGCATATGTTTGTATGTTTGTTTGTCTGTCTGTCTGTGGTTTCATATCTCTTCAACGGGTGATCCGATTTTGATGTAGTTTTTTTTTATTTGAAAGAGTGTTTTGTCGAGATGGTTATAGGTCATATTAGATTTTGATGTTTGATCGCCATCTTGAATTCGCCATGTTGAACTTCTCTAGAAATTGTCCGATTGAAGTAAAATTGAAAATGTGCAGACAATTATGGTAACCTAACATGATTTAGGCCTCATTTTGATTCGGTCATATGAAACTGGTACGATTAGATACATTGCACATTGATCGGGGGTTTTTAAAAATTTTCAATTTTACTTGTTGTAGGTTTAAAATATCCAGCTGCAGCTTCACTTAAGATACCGGCAGTTTTATCAAGAATTGTCAATTCATTCTCATGAACCAAGTTTTCTTCGCCTGATTCAGCTGTGACTGACAACAAAAATCCTTTTAGCTTTATTATCACTTGAATGAACTGTTGTTGTATTTGTTGTTGTGTGTTCTCAAAACACTTTGTTTGCTTAGATGTTTTTCTAATCTTTTTCTTATATTTCCGCTGCTATAATAATCTAATTTTTCTTCCGTCATTTCTTCAAATATATCATTAAGGCGTGTTTTTAGAAATGTTAAGGTTAAGAATTATTTTTTTGCAAAACAGCAAGATAAACCTCCCTAAATAAGATGTTTAACACTACTTTAAATTCATTTTTTCTTCAGTTGTTTAGTTTGTATACATTTAAGTTTTTTTTGCTAATATATTTTGCATAACAAATTTTATAATAATTTTCATCAGCCCAAATAAATCTGAATAAATGTGTAACCTGCCTTGTATTTCTGTATCACAATGCGACACTGCAGCTTTCTAGTTTCCGCACCCGTTCCTGTACAAATTGCTACTTAAAAATGTTCTTAATTTGTTCTTAATTTTTATAAATTTTCCACAAATCAGACAATGACATTTTATTTTAAACTAATTTTTTTCTTCTTTATTATAAATAACTACATGAAGGCTCACTTGCATTTTTATCGCGTTACAAATATCACAGACAATACATATTGCCTCTGCTATTATTATTATTATTACAAAAAGATATCCTACAAGAATAATGAAATCGGTATCGAAGGGTGTGCAAATAAAAATAAATAAAAAAATGTTTTTAATGAAATAGCATATTTTCTTTCATTTGCACAATTTATAATAGACTTGATGCCAGTAACAGTTGGTTTTTTATTATTATATTTTTTTCGCTGTTTTCAGCAGTTTCGCAAAACAAACATGTAGTTTTTCTCCACTGATAAAAATGAATCTACCCTATACATAAACTGTAATAGCCTAAATGAAAATAAAATAATATATACACTTATTAATACTTATCCAGACAATGATGAGGAGAGCAGCCGATACGTTTCTTGATGGGCCGAGAGAGTAGCGGGGGCGAGAGAGGAAGCCTCCCGTCTTCGTCGCCGTAGTGTGCTTCGTTGTGTTTAAAGGGCTGTAGCGCTTTTAGTTAAAAAATTAGATCTAGCATTAATCGAGACAATATGAAGCCTATTAAATTTGGCAGTTTTTGGTGAAAGAAAAAATTGAATAGCTCATTATATAAGCGAGTTATGACGAGTTAAGAATTAGAAAAATGCTGCTGATTTGTGTATCCTTTTGAATTTTGCCAGTTTTTTATATTCATTTTTTTATTATTGCAATAAATTATACTTCAAATTAAAAAGCAAGGTTTACTTGTCAAAACCAAACAACAATTTTATTTTTATCTGCTTTAGTTTTAAAGTTAAATTTGATTGAAAATTAAATTTCTAAATTTCTTTTTTTTTAGTTTTTTTGTTATATCTTCGGTCTCGACCAATGGAGAGTGTCGTCAATTTTGATTTCCTATGTAAAATAACATGCTTTAATAAGTAGTGAAGGTCCCATCTGGTTATACTTCAGTATTGGGTAGGTCAAGAAAGAGAAGGCTTTTCGCGCTCTACCCGACGGGCTATTACTAAAGCAAGCATTTTCACTATCCTTATGTGGTATTTTGTTAATTATATCCAGTGTATCAGTTCGAGTATCGACTATTTCCCTTTTTTCTTTAATTATAATGTTCTTGTTTGTTTTAAGTTATTAGACAATTCAGAAACAATATTCCACGCCGATTTTGGGTTATCAATTTTACTTTGATAATATCTTCTTTTTTGTATTTTTAACTAAAGTATTGTGTTTTTTCTTTTCTTTATTACAAAAAGAAGTCAAATCGGGGTATACATTTTTTAAAACGTACAAGTCCTTCAGTTTGAGGCTCGAAATCTGAACTTCGTTATCAACCCATTATTTTTGCTTTTATTCACATAATACTTACGTTTAGGAAAATGTTTATTGAAATAAAACCGAAATATATTTAGAAAATATTCAAACGCCAAGTTTACATCGTTAATGTGATAAATTGTGGCCAACTGATGTACTGAAGAGGGTTGAAGAGACACAACAGCCCTGTCGTACACTTTTCTTTATTTCAAAACTGCTCGTTGTTTCACTACCGATGTAGTGAAACTACTACTTATTTATTTACGCCAAATAAGGATGATAAGAGCATTGTTGCCCCGAAAAGGAAGTGAGTTAATATTTCTGGACATACTTGTGTAGTCATAATTTATTTATAAGTACATATTTATCTAAAACTATTAAATTATGTAGAAAATTTGTCATATTATAATAACTATTCTTAATACTGGCAATATTCTGGATGTGTGGCAAAAAAATCCATTTTTCTTCGATAGACACTTTAATTTTTCTCTATTAAAAGTAAATAACAAAAGGTTCTATATGATATGACTTACTTCCGTGCAGAATATCCTATAGGAGAAATCCTTATTTTAAAAGAGCATAAAAAAGCAGGGACCGAAACTGAAATCCGCACTTACGACTTTAAAGTTCAAAAAACATGGTTCGATTCTTTCATTATAAAGATTATATAAGGTAAAAGGCAAGTAAAAAGCCAGAAACTGAAATCGAAACCGAAAACCACACTGTAATTACTTATTTTTTCTAACAGAAACCGAATTGCCGCGAATCTGTAAACCGAAACCATAACCGAGAACCGAATTGTCGCTGCCTTGACAACCGAAACCGTAAATGAAAACCAAATTGTCGCTGCTATGAAAACTGAAAATGGTATACGTTATTTAACCCTAACCGAAATTAACCGAAATTAATTCCGGTTTCGATCCCTGAAAAAAAGACGACATGCTTTGCTGCACTTATAACTGCATACACATAAGATCAAACACCCCACACACACACACACACCCAAATTATTCAATTTTAAGAATCTAGATACATCTTAATAGCTCGCCATATATTCTCGACTTTGCGATTAAATTAACATATAGAACCTTGTTATGTAAAACTATAAATTTTCGCTGAATATTATATACAATTCTTATGATTTTATGCGTGAAAACTAATATACATCAACTTAAATAACCGAGCGACATAAAAAGATTTTTTTGATGTTTTGGGATTTCGCGAAATGTCTGTTTAACAACGTAACGTAACGTTTGTAAAACAAAACAATAAATTAGTACCTTAAAAACCTAAAAATAAGAATAACAGCACTACTACAACAAAATTAGATAAAATGCGAATAGCACTACTAGCACAACCAACATTTTCCAAGGAGATAGTGTATTTTACATCATCTGGGTAGCGACAAAAGACATCTAAAAAAAAACAGAAGTTGTTAGTAATTTGTTACAATATACATAACAACTGATAGAAAATTTTGACCATGTAGGTAGTCATTTCTATACGCAAACACCAGTTTGAAAAAAAATAGTATATTTGATGTCTTTAGTGATTTCGTATAGAAAATCCCAAGGAAATTACCTTTGCACCCAGTTTGTGTAGTATTTCCTGTAATCGAAATGTAAATTGGTAAGCAATCTGTAACGCTACTACCACAATATCCCGAGATGTCAACGGTCTTAACTGCTGATCTCAATGTTTCACATTCACTAGTTTGGTTATTTGGTCTACTTTGATCTCTTGATACGCAAACATCGATGCTTCCATAGCTATTTTCTGTGATCTTTAGATTCCTGGGACCTCCACCAGAGTAAAAGTAATGTGGTGAAATGCGGTAATAGTTTACACCACGTGGCTCCACATATTGAGTCAGGCTGAAGGTGTTCGAGGAACCGCTAAATTCAGAGCCACAAGATGGATTTACGATAGCTCTTGGCACTAAAAACGAGAAAATTCAAGCATATTAAAATAATAGAAAATATTCAGTAATACGCAGTTATAAATTATATGGCTTTAATATTTCACGTTATCATTGAAACATTTTATTTTTAACTCCTGACCCATAAAAGAGAGTGTGATGCGCATGTTTGTATATATGCCTGTCTATGGCTTCATATTTTGATGTGGTTTTCTTTATTTGAAAGAGTATTTCGCCGAGAAGGTTTCTAGCAAGGTTTTATCTCTGCAGATATTCAGAGAGCTACACATTACACCGGTCAATAAAAACAATTTTTTTATTTACTTTGATAAGTAGACTTTATGTTTTTTGGTCCGTTTTGCCCCAGCAGATCTCAATTTTTTTGTAACTCCACTTGCCCACTCCAAAATATACAATTAAATGCAATTGGTACAACAGTAAATTTAAATCCCAAATGTCAGTTTGTACGTTAATACGAGGCTTCAAAGTCAACTAAAGGATATTGTGTATATCAGCCTTACTATAAACCAGCGGCGGCTGGTGAAATTTTAATATTTTTTTTCTCGTCTATGGCGCATGGGACCCATACGAAATTTGGGAAATAACATCTAGAGAAGCACTTCTCTAATGACCTCTAAAAAATTTTGAAAAAGCAGTTTGCGAAAAAAATTTTGAAAATTCGTTAGCCTCCCCTGGGTCTAGGAGCTCCTGTTTATTTTTATTTTTATTTGTCATATGCATTTGAATTTTCATAAAAATACAACAGATTTTGGAGTTTATGAAAATATTTTCATTACTAACTGAGATACAACGAATTGAAATATTGTAATTTGTTAAATTGTAAATTACAAAATTTCAGTTCATTGTATTTCAGTTAGTAATGAAAATATTTTCATAAACTCCAAAATCTGTTGTTGTATTTTTATGAAAAGTCAAATGCATATGACAAAAAAAAAATAAAAATAAACAGGAGCTAATAGACCCAGGGGAGGCTAACGAATTTTCAAAAATTTTTTCGCAAACTGCTTTTTCAAAATTTTTTAGGCGTCATTAGAGAAGTGCTTCTCTAGATGTTATTTCCCAAATTTCGTATGGGTCCCATGCGCCATAGACGAGAAAAAAAATATTGAAATTTCACCAGCCGCCACTGCTGTAAACTACCCTCTTACTCCAGTCACCCCCGTTCAGGGGGCGAGACAATAGTTTCTTACTATACAACAGGATATGTTCGCGAAAAAAATATATACAGCCAATAGATCTGGGCCCTCGTGTGAAGAAAGAGAGGCTATGATCCCACACTTATCACAGAATAACCCGCCATCTTTTTCGATCCCTTTCAGAGGGTGAGAAAATCATATCTTTCTATTGTTGTTTTTCAAATGTAAAACGTATAGAAACATAAAGATCATATGTTCAACTATGAATAAATAACATTTAATGATTTTAAGGAGAACTTTTTATTTTTATGTAATTAGAGGGCGAAAATGTACAGCTTATCTACCCTTGTCTTTTTAAAATTGGTGATTCGTTTTTCACTTTCTCATGATACTCTATCTTGCAAAACAAATAGATCGCCTTATAGACAAGGCGAAAACCTCGCATTCGTATGAAAAAAATTTTCCATACGATTTTTTTGCATATTCACGTTCGGGACATGCTTCTGAATACGGATCATGATTTTGCCGGACGAAAATCTGGTCCCAATTTTTTAAACTAACTTTTTTTATATAAATTGCAATGTTTTCACCTTGTTTACACAACCTCGCATTCGTATAAAAAAAAATTCCCATACGATTATTTTGCACATTCACGTTCGGGACATGCCCCTGAATAAGGATCAAGAGTTTGCCGGACAAAAATCTGGTCCCAATTTTTTTAAATTAACTTTTTTTATATAAATTGCAAAAATCCCTTTTTTTGACCTGAATGATTTTTTTTTAGGTTTTTTGGTCATTCTGAACAAAAAAAGTCTCTTGTCATTTTACTTTCACATCCTGTTGAAGTATAGTAACGACAAAAAAAATTTTAAAAATTTTTATTGTTCAAATAGGCTTAAAATGCCATGAAACATCGAGATTTTAAGTTTGAGCGAAAAAAAATTTCTGTCTGTCGGTCTGTAACTTTTTCTGTGCGCATGTTTACTCTGGAATCGTTTAAGATATTGACTTTAAATTTGGTACATGTATGTACTTTAACGAGATCTGGAACTAGATTATATTTTCATGTTGTTCCGACGAAGGGTTGGGGGGTAAATTGGGGTAAATTTGGGGTAAATGGATAAATCAAGCAGGTAAGAGTCGATAAAATTGGTATTTAGTATATACAAGAGAAACCAGGGTCTCAAAAAAATTTTTGGTATTAGCCACCCCCATTACCACCCCCACCCCCTTATTAAAGGGGATGGAAAAAAATTGTGATTTAGTGTATGTACAAGAACCAGAAACCTCTTAATATTTTTTTAACTTCATCCACCCCCACTACCACCCCCCTATCACCACCCCCACCCCACTACCGATGTGGGGTGTCGTTTTATGGGTTTTTGGGGTAGAGGATTTCAAATATTATATTATTAAAGTTCCATAAACAATTATTTCCACATACAAAGTTTTTTCGTTGTGAGTGACTTGGATAGAAAATCTGGATGTGGAAGTAGTGATTCCTTGGGCAGCGGTTTTTTCGTAAAGTCAGTGACGTAGCCAGGATTTTTATTCGGGGGGGGTCCGAAAATTTTTTTGTAACTATATTATGTAGGTATTGTAATGTAGCTTTCGCACAATTCTTATGTAAATTGGCGTACAGTCAAATTGCTTGAATTTTTAATATGTTGTAGATTTCGACTGATCAAAAACTCTCATGGGCCCAACTCGATCCTATGTCTAGTTTCCGAGATACTACTGCTCAAGAAATGTACAAGAATGACCTTTTGTACAATTTAAATAATTTCGAATTCATGATTTTTTTCATACATTTTATATTGTGGTGCGTGATTCGTTCTAATAGCCCTTTATAATATTTTGCACTAAAAGCATTTGTTGTTTTACTTAATAAAAATAGCGTAGAAAAAATTAAAGTTTGAAAAATGTTGGCGAAGGCGCCGGGAAATCTGTAGAAAAATAACAAGTGAAAATAATATTTGGTCATATTGGCTAAAACATTTTTTACATAAAGTAAGTAAGTAAGTAAGTAAGTATGTGTCTTCCTGATCAAAAAACTTTAATTGAAAAACTTTCGGAAATTGCTTCTTTGACCTCTAACAACAAACACCCCATCAATAAATTAAAAGTTCGACAAGATATACAGAATTTTACAAAAATTTACTTATAGTTGTATCTCGAATACTAGACGAGACTAGACTATATAGATCGAGATGGGTCCATAAGGGTTTTTGATCGGAAATAAGTCACATACATATACAACATATACAACATATTAAATTCAGCCAATTTGACTGTTGTAGGTACGTCAATTTGCATAAGAATTGTGCGGGGTCCTTTAGTTGAACTATTCAACAACTTATATTCCAAGTAACTGATGGCGACTATGCGCAATGTAACGTGGATTTCGCTTGGCTAGTAATGAAAATAAATCGAATTTACTCATGATTCCACAAAGTTTTATATATTTGACTGAATTAAGGCTCCGCCCTGTCAATATTGCGGCCATAAATTGCAAGAAATTACGATTTGCGACGAGACTGGTTGCATGGAATGAAGATTTGTAATCGGCCAAAAAAAAATTTTTAACTAAAACCGAAAATAAAATCAATATAATAATTTTATATAAATATCATGTCTATCAATTATACAAATGTCAATAAATTTCGGGGGGGGGGGGGGGTCCGGACCCCCAGGACCCCCCCCCTGGCTACGTCACTGGTAAAGTTAACCGTTTCCGACTTATAAACAATTTAATGTTTGAAAAAACGCAAAAACGTCTATTTAACAATTAAAAATTTAAGCTTTAGAATAAAATAATCTGCTCTTACTCTTCAGGATTTTATTAATGGATGTTCAAAGATTGTATAAAAATTTTGGTGAACTCAAAAAATGTATTGTTTAATATTGTTTTTCAACCTTGAAAATGACCGTTTTTGCGTTTTTTCAAACATTAAATTGTTTATAAGTCGGAAACGGTCAATATTACGAAAAAATGACAAGAGACCTTTTTTGTTTAGAGTGACCAAAAAAACCATTCGAGCCAAAAAAAGAAATTTTTGCAATTTATATAAAAAAAGTTGGTTTAAAAAAATTGAGACCACATTTTCGTCCGGCAAAATCATGATCCTTATTCAGGGGCATGTCCCGAACGTGAATATGCAAAAAAGTCGTATGGGAAATTTTCTTCATACGAATGCGAGCTGTTCGTCTTGTCTATTAAACACCGTCTGAGCATGAAGACAATTTTTAACACATCCGCCCACATTACAAACCATTCGAATTATTCCAACTAGCAACTAGCCATATCATATGACGGGCTTAATTCTGAAACACATTTTTACAGGAAATCATATTATTCTCTGTAGAATTTCTAGTAAATTATATTTCCGTTAAATCATGTTTTTATAATATTTTAAATTTTAATCTCTTTATGTTATAATATTTTAAATTTAAATCTCTTTTGTAATGTTGCATATGAAAATAATTGCTTTGAACTACAAAATAATGTTAATCGTATTATACATGGTATATGATAAACTAATTACCTTTAAAAGCAGCAAATAGCTTACATTTATAACAAAACAGAATGTTATTTTATTCATTAAAAATTGAATAATAATCGTATTATACATGGTATATGATAAACTAATTACCTTTAAAAGCAGCAAAAAGCTTACATTTACAACAAAACAGAATGTTATTTTATTCGATTAAAAATTGAATAATAATATGCTTTTCCGTCCTTTTTCCGACCATTTTTAAAAGCTTTTATTTTTTATTAGTTAATATGGATTAAACTTTATTTCCAAAGCCAATACTGTATATAGTCATTCATTATTTTGTGCTCTAACGTCTAAATATAAGAGAATATTATTTGGGTATTAAACAAATCATAACACTTACACACTTTTCTATTTATTATGAAAATACCTACTTTCTGTATATTGTTGCCCTAATCTGGGCACGCTAATATACTAGTTAGGTATATATTTTAAAACACTCATTATTGGAGAACCCAATCAAAACAACTACTCTTCTAGCTAATACTTCGTCAGTAAAAAAATAATTTAATTTTTGAAGGTTCTGTTTTTATATCAACCCTTTGAGTGAAACCTACCAAAAAATCTATATTATTTAACACTGACATAATTATCGTGTGTAAAAATTACTGAAAGGTCTGATTGGTGAAAGGTGCTTTAAAAAATATAAACCTAGGTAATGACAATAACACAGGCACACAAAAAAAATTGAGGTGCGAAAACCGACTCATTTGGATGCTAGTGATCAACAAATTATACTACTACTTTTAGCTAGGCTCTCAATTTTTTTTTGCTTAACAAGTATTGATTTTTTAGACAATATGGTAAGGCCCTTTTAATCATTCCACAGTAATATCAGGAAGGAACACTAGCGAAAAATGTTTCAGACAAAAGTTGTTCCGTTCAGAGGGAGACATCTTTTCGGCGGAACAGTTTTCCACACCCCACCCCTGATGAGCGGGAGGTGGAGCTAACTTTTGAATTTTTAATGGCACCCTATGTTTTTTATCGCGTATTCTGATTCTACGGAAGAAATTAGATAACTTTTGTACCAAACATTTTTTCTCCCGATGAGCTGGGGGGTAACTTTTGAATGTTCAAAAACCTGCAGGGAAACATCCCCGAACTAGGGCATTTTTAGGAAAAATGTTTCAAATAAAAGAGAGGGACATCTTTTGTTTCAAACATTTTTCCTAAAAATGCCCTAGTTCAAAGATGTTCGCCTGCAGGTTTTTGAAAATTCGAAAGTTACACCGTTACAAATTCCGTAGAATCAGAATACGCGATAAAAAACATAGGATGCCATTAAAAATTCAAAAGTTAGCCCCACCCCCGCTCATCAGGGGTGGGAGGTGGAAAATTGTTCTACCCAAAAGATGTCCCTCTCTGAACGCAACAACTTTTGTCTGAAACATTTTTCGCTAGTGTCCCGTCCTGAGGAGATATTATTGTGGATTAATTGAAATGGCTTAATAAAATCAATATTTCTCAAGCCAAAAAAAAAAAAAATAATTGAGAGCCAAGCTAAAAAAGAAAAGTAGTAGTATATTTTTTCGATTACTAGCTTCCAAATGAGTAGTGGACTAGGTCTCCGCACTTAATTTTTTTTGTGCCTGTGTTCATTACCTAGATTTATGTTTTCCATCTTCCACCAATCAGACCTTGAAGTAATTTTACTTCCACATCCAGTGGAAGTATAGTAACGACAAAAAAATTTTTAAAAATTTTTATTGTTCAAATAGGCTTAGAATGTCATGAAACGTCGAGATTTCAAGTTTGAGCGAAAAAAAATTTTCTGTCTGTCGGTCTGTAACTTTTTTTGTGCGCACGTTTACTCTGGAACCGTTTGAGATATTGACTTGAAATTTGGTACACATATGTACTTTAACGAGATCTAGAACTAGATTATATTTTCATCTTGTTCCATCGAAGGGTTGGGGGGTAAATTGGGGTAAATTTGGGGAAAATAGGTAAATCAAGCAGGTAAGAGTCCATAAAATTGGTATTTGGTATATACAAGAGAAGCTAAGGTCTAAAAAAAAATTTTGGCATTGGCCACCCCCATTACCACCTCCACCCCATTATTAAAGGGGATGAAAAATGTGTTTTAGTGTGTGTACAAGAACCAGAAACTTCAAAATATTTTTTTACTTTAATCGAAATAGTGCATACATTGCTTGTAGACAAAAAATCAGCTTTGTAGATTAATATTCCCGAGCGGAAAATGCAAAATTTATCCGTGAACTGCAATAGCCCGGAGCGCATATTCGGTCATAAGTCTTTTGTTTTTTATGTTAGAGAAATAATAAAAAAGGTGTCGGAAAGCTCAATCAATTCTCTTTACATAAGCTGTCTGCAAATTTTTCGAAAAAAACGATAATTATCGAGATATTCGAGAAAATGTAGGAAATTACACGTTTTCCTATGTAAATCTTAAAAAAATAATTTTTCTCAGAAACTTTTGTTTCGAAGGGCCAAGATTAACGGAGCGTCAAAGTAGTACATGATATTAAATGAACATCGTATATGAGATCGATTTCAGTTAATTAAAGGTTAATTACGGTGACAAAATGGAGAAATTTTTACAGAAAAAAAAACGTCCCAAATCCTGCCCCCTCTAATTCCTTCATTTTTGCCGGAATTCAAAAAATAAAAAAAAGAGTTTTAGCAAATTGAATTCTATTTAAATTAGCTAGAGTAGTCTTTTGGCGTAGGAACCAAGATTAAAAAGTTGCCAACCATAGAAGCTCAAAATTTTCAATTTTTTGCCGTACATGGCCGATATTTCAGTAATTATCTTCGAAACGAAAAGAAAATCAAAATTCTAATGGTAGCAAAAAGATTCGTAGTGAAAAATACTCATTTGACCTTATTTTTTATTTCGATCCAACTCCCACCGTTTCGGAGATATCTGCAAAAAATAGCAAAAAACAGCTTGCATTTCGGCGCAGAAAAAATTGTAAAAACATGCAACCTTGACACGTTCATATTTTTCGAAAAACACCATTGGGACAGCCGTACGATGTCGCGACGTATAAAGGAAGTCTTCCAGATAAACCTGATCGTAAATTGCACGGCGAAATTCGAAAATTCATCTCGGCACGAACGAATCAAAAGTGACATTTTGTGACATTTCAGAAAATCGATATCTCTTTTTGCAACATTATTTAGTTTTTTACTCATCTTTGCCGGATACTATTAATTGTTCAAAAGCAGTTCATTAATTAGTATATAACCTAATAAGAGTAGATAAAATAAATTATTGAACTGTCAAACTGGATGATATAAGTGAAATGTTGTTTTGATTGGTTGTCTCCACACACGTGATGAAATGTTTTCAAGGCATCCCCGAATAGCAAATTCTTATCAGTACCTCGATAGCCTAGTTGGTTAAGGCGTTGATCTACAAATCCGAGATCGGTGGTTCAATCCCAACTTGATGATCTCTGTTTTTATTTCATTTAATATCAAACAGAAACCTCGAAGTGGACGTATATTAAATGAAACTGACTGATTAAAGTTCCAAATTGATGAGTGCGAAAGTACGATAGTCCTCTTACTAGGGGCAAGCGAACATATTAGACGGATCGGTAATACCTGTGTGCAAAGCAGGTAGTTCTGTTGTTTGAAGTATGTACGCATCGTACGGTCGTCTCGTCATTGGAACTAGTAATCATGTCTACAAACAGAGCAAAGCCAACCTGAGGATTCACATCGCATTTCGGTGAATGGACCGTCAACGCTACTTGGGGTACGCAACATTTTGCTTTTACACGTAAAAATTTATTTCAATAAATGCATATTTTATTTTCGTATGTGGTTTTTGAAGAAATAAATCCAAAAAACCAGGAAATAATTTTTTTTCTCTGTAATTTTTGTATTGGCATGTATCTTGAATAATATTAATTCTGAAATAAAAATATTTGTATTTCAGATTTTGTGTCTTAAAGGGCCTAGTTTGGTTAATTCCCAATACTTTTTCAAGAATGTAAATAACTTAAGCGCCTTACCGTGATTTTGTAGAAATAAAAAAAACTTGAATACATTTCTCCATAATGAAGGAAAATATCGAGAAAAAAAATCTATATTCGTCTTGGTATGAGATAGGAACAGCAAATCATTCCAATAATCCAATGATTATTTACACCATTTCTGCAGGTTTTTAAATTGTCTTTATATCAATGATTATTATTCCAAATCTCTACTGTAACTCTTGGAAAATAATATTTTTCACCCCCCTCCCCTTCCCAGAAAGATACATTTTTCACATTGATGTTTTTCTAGACTGCTAGTGAATTATTTACATTTAAAAATATGGTGGAGTCCCTAATGTTACACACAAACTGCTATTTGTAGATTTTACATGCCATGCCCTATTTATTAAATTGTATAAGATAATCAAAAATTCTCTAAGTCGCGGTTAAATATATTTAATTTCTTCGTATCATACTGATTGATTTATAGCATTAGAACCTGAATTTTCAAATTACTTCCACATCCAGTGAATGTATAGTAACGACAAAAATATGTTGAAAATTTTTATTGTTCAAATAGTCTTAGAAAGTCATGAAACGTCGAGATTTTAAGTTTGATGGAAAAAAATTCTGTCTGTAACTTCTTGTGCGCACGATTTCTCTGGAACCGTTTAAGATATTAACTTGAAATATGGTACACGTATGTATTTTAACGTGATCTGGAACTAGATTATATTTTCATCTTATTCCGTTGAAGGGTTGGGGGAGTAAATTGGGGTAAATGGGGGTAAATAAATAAATCAGGCAGATAAGAGTCCATAAAATTGGTATTTAGTATATACCTCGGTATATACAAAAGAAGCTACAAGGTCCTAACAAAAATTTTGGCATTAGCCACCCCATTATCACCCCCACCCCATTAATAAAGGGGGTGAAAAAAAAATAAGGTTTAGTGTGCGTACTAGAACCAAAAACCTCAAAATATTTTTTACTTCACCCCCCCCCACTACCACCCCCCCCCCCCCCCTATCACCACCCCCACCCCACTACCGATATGGGATATCGCTTTATGGGTTTTTGGGGTAGACGATTTCAAATATTATATTATTAAATTTCCATAAGCAATTATTTCCACACACAAAATTTTTTGTTGTGAGAGACTTGATGGAAAATCTGGATGTGGAAGTAGTGATTCATTGGGCAGCGGTTTTTACATTATAATATAATTATATTAGTGCTAAATAATATAGATTTATTTTGTAGATGTCACTCAAGAGGTTGATATAAAAACAGCACCGTCAAAAATTAAATTATTTTTAAATACTAAATGATGAACCAGGAATGTAAAAAAAATGAAAAATATGAAGCTATTTTATATCAACGTCTCCTATTAATTTCAATTAATATTTTCAATAGTTTTGAAAAAAAATAATTTTAAAGTTGAGGGTTGTTACCCCCATAACTCTGATAATATAGGGAATAGAGGTTTGTTATATATTTTATTGAGCATTCCTAGTCATAAGCAACGTTCATGTGAATGAATAGCCCAATAAGCCGTTGGGCCCAATTCCATATACTTAACCGGCGAGACTCTTTCAGGACTAAATATTTAATTATTTATTTATGAATAACGTAAACGCTTCTAATTAACGTAAGACAAGTTTTTTTTAATTGTTGCTTCTTTGCGTACTTTGTTAACCATGTTAAAACTTTTCAGTCATTGTTATCAGCCTGTTGTAAGCAACTATTTAACAAATCTCACAATAAACGCACGACCGCTAACTTAAGTCAATCTGTAAAACTACTTAAATTATTGAAGCAATTGATTTATTATAATAGAATTAGCACAAGTCATAAATCAAGCACTGTTGCATATTAATATAAATAATTATTATACTCTTCGCAAAAACGAAGAGTATATTGTATTTGATCGGCACATTTCTAAAACCGTAAATATCGCTCGCAGACAAAAATATTTCATATCATTGTGTTAGTGAACGGATTCTGAACAAATTTCAAAATGTCCGTCTGTCCGTCCGTCACGTTTCTTGTAAGCACGATAACTTAAGAAGCAAAAGTCCGATTATATTGAAATTTGAAAAGTAAGTTAGTGTTAGCTAAAGGAAGAACTCTGTTGTTTTGGAAGAAAATCAAGCAGTAAATAAGAAAATTGTTAATCATTTGATTTAAAAAAAAAATGTTTGCTTAATTTTTGTGGCTTGTACTTAATAGAAATCTTGCGAAATGTTGTGCCTATAATATAATTTTTTTTTGTTTATACATTTTACTAATATATATTTCATAACAGACATTCAATTTTTGTAGCAATGTGTGTTGTAGTAATGTGTGATGTCCAGTGGTTAAAGTTTTGCCTTACAATTCAAAGATCGTGTGTTCGTATCCCAGATAGGTTGGATGTTTTTTTTTTTCAATTTTTATTCACATTTTTTTCACAACAAAGTTGGTATCACAAAAGGATGTCCAAAAACTAACATTATTTACAAGAAAACTGCGAAGAGTATCCTATAGAATGTGTAACAGTTATACCGGGTGATTTTTTTAAGTTGGTACAGCACCTTTTCCTCACTTATTATTAAATATAGAGTTTTGAAATTTTGCAGGGATACTTAGTGACATTTTTTGCATCTAATGCACTTTTTAAAATTTTTCTGCTGTTTCCCGTCTAACCGGAAGTGATGTCAACTTTCGATTTTCAAGTGAAACACTATAATTTTTCTTTTGGATTTCAAAACTAGATTTTTTTCTGAGTTAGAATATGTGAAAAAAGTATTAGGTTAGAGAGAAAAGTTTTTGAGATAATGCGAATTTCAGGTGTTGACAAGCACTAAAAATCGAGTTACTATAGAATAATTCTGTGGCTGATTAAAATTGCTGTCAAAACGCGTAGTAGGCGCATGTCAAGTTAATAGAAGTTTGCGTTGTCGTCTTTGAATTTAGCATTTCAAAGTTTTCTGGCGTCAGTTCACAATGCAAGGGTGATGGACGGTCTTCTAATCTATTTCTATTCTATTTTTGAGGACAGGTGGATCGGAACCTCCGGGCCGATTAGATGGCCAGCGAGGTCCCCGGATCTCAATCCACTGGATTTTTTATGGGGTCACATTAAAGATAATGTTTATGAATTCGAACGCGAAACAAGAATAGCTTTGGAAGCACGTGTTCGTGAAATCTGCCAAGAGATGAACCCTCAGTTTATTGAAAGCACAGCAGAAAGTGTCAAGAGAAGAGTTGAAAAGTGTTTAGATCAAAATGGTGGCTTATTTGAAAATTACTTGTGGTCATTTCCTTGTTATTGCAGCTTCATGTTTAAATTTTTGTCATTATTTGAAACAAAAATGTTTATTGTTTTGTTTGTTTTTTATTGTTTGAAGTACTAAATTCAAAGACGACAACGGAAACTTCTGTTGACTTGACATGCGCCTACTACGCGTTTTGAAGGCAATTTTAATCTGCCACAAAATCATTCCATAGGTAACTCGATTTTTAGTGCTTCTCAACACCCGAAACCTTAAAATCGCATTATCTCAAAAACTTTCCTCTCTAACTTAATACTTTTTTTACATATTCTAACTCAGATTAATATATTCTTACTTTATTAACCAATCAAAACGTACATTTTCAAAAAAATCGACCAATAGGATTTGTTTAAAGTGAGAAAAACGGCTATCGATAAGTGGAAAAAATCGAGAAAAATGTATATTACTTTTTTCGTAGTAGTCATGTGTCAAACTAAAAAAGTCATTGAAATTATTAAAATCTGACATTTCACGTTTTCATCTTGGTTTCTGTACACAAAATGAATGAGAAAAAGCGATTTGGTGATGTTTCACAAGAAGGAAAAAGCTATGAATGAAAGTGTCCCAGTTAAAACGAGAAACACTAAAAATTCTATATGGAAACAATTTAAAGCTTTTGCAAAGAGCATTATTCCCTCGAAAAAGATACGACTACTATGATGAACTTGCAAATATTTTGACTGACTGGGGTTATAACATGATAAAAAACGTTAGAAAATGTTTTTATTTTTTATTATAAATCGTTATTTTTAAAACATTAAATAAACAGTTTTGTTGTTTTAATAATTATTTTAGATAATATTTTTTAATCATATATTAATCTTCTGTAATACACACGAGGTTGATTTTCTACTTGGGTAAATTTTTTTTGAGTGACTCAAACCTGTTTTCCATGAAAATTATGCTCGAATTAAGGGACATAGGAAAAATCGCTCCACTTCGTGTCGCGATTTTTCCATGCCCTTAATTCTCGAATAATTTTCATGGGAAACAGGTTTTTGTCCAAAAAAATTTACCCGGTAAAAAATCGACCTCTTGTGTATTAATAACCGAGAAAAATCTAGTTTTGAAATCCAAAAGAAAAATTATAGTGTTTCATTTGAAAATCGAAAGTTGACGTCACTTCCCGTTAGACGGGAAAAAGCAGAAAAATTTAAAAAAGTGCATTAGATGCAAAAAATGTCGCTAAGTACACCTGCAAAATTTCAAAACTCTTTCTTTAATAATAAGCGAGGAAAAGGTGCTGTATCAACCAAGAAAATCACCCGATATAAAAAACTCAGTAAATTGGCGACAACAACTATAACGGGGTTACACATATCAGCTGAGCAATCAATAGCAGCTTTTACAATTAAATAATCAGCATCTGCATCCGCAGGTTTGACTGTGATATTATTTTGATTGAAATTTGATGTTAGAAGTTTAATTAACTGATCTTTATTTGACACTGATGCTAAAAATTCGTTTTGACATATCTCTACTACTTTTGTGTAGATCAATATTAGTTTCTTTCTGAAATGCATTTTTAGCTTTTCTTTGATATTCTGTAAATTTAACGGAAGTGTTTTCATTAGAATAGCCATCGAAAATAATAATATAATTTAAACCATAATGATAACGAACAAATGAAACACACTGATGAACAATATCTTTACATTGAACCGGGCGTTGCCACACAACTTTTCTAAGGAGAAACCCCCGTCTATTACAAATTGTTTAGCACTTTCAGGCAAAGTTGGACTTGGTTGTAAGATAAGAAAAAAAGAGATGATTTTGTTGTTTTTCGAAACGAAATATCGTCAAATGAACTAACCGGTATATGTTTTATTTCATATTTAAATAAACTATGTTTATGTAGTATTACCAGCAAAAGTTTTTGTTAGCTATTGTTACATTCGTACGGTGTTAAAATACAAAAAATACCCTTTTTTGAAAAGAATCTGTCATTTTGACAATCATAACTTTGTCAATATTTAACCGATTTATACCATATTGAAGCTTAGCTCTTTTTCTCAAAATTTTGCCTGTTTACTTTTTTTCCTAAAGTGTCATCCGTGTGGGCTATTACCGATTAAAGGAAAAAAGTGCCTAATTTTAACATAGCGGAGCATTTTTTCTTTATTTCCGCCCGACGGATTTTTTGGGATTTTCAGTCAGAGAGTCCCGAATAGCCATAGAATACAATCCCAAAGAAATTAGCTTGTTACAAATTTGTTCCGGGTTTGGTCCAAATTTTATTTTATTTTACTGAAAATACAGAATATTCGAATTTTTGGCGCCAGTAATTTAAATTAAAAACTTAGTTTTCAATTTATTTGAAAGACTAATTTGTCGAGGTTTTTTTAGCAAGGTTTCATCTCTGTAGGCATTCAGAGAGTTGCATAATTGCACATCTCCAATAAAGAGTTCTCTCACGTAGCTCTCTAATTGAACCGATTCCGATGTGGTTTTCTTTATATGTTAGTACATTACGAGATGGACATGATCGAGGGTTTCTTAAAAATATATAATATAAGATTATGTTCTAACCATTTTTAACTCTCTCAACAAGGATTTGGCCTGTTTGTTTCAGTTGGTCCTCGCTCGTTGTTTCGCTTAATGTAATGACATCTTTGCTTGGAGTAGCTACGATCGAACTATATTCATCTTGACTTCCTGTACCTAATACCAGTATCGTCAGATCTGCAAAATATACAAGATAAATAAATATGTATTTAAAATTGTATTTTTGTTTGTACGTAAATAATATTTTATTCAACGAGGTTGTAAGATCTATTACACGCGAGTAGAATGCTACACTTTTTCTACGACTCCTCATCGCTTGAAATCATTTTTTCACAACAAACTTCTGCCAGAGTAGTAAAAAAAACCTGGCAGTAATTTTAAAATTTAAAGAAATCTGGATGTACAGGGTAGTCGCGCGAACGTTAAAACCTCATTTAACTTCGTTATTTTCGGAGTTACGTAGAAAAGTTCAAAAATAAAAGTTATAGAAAATAATATGCACTTTCCAAAAATCAACAATTCGCATTTCGGCGATATGAACTTTACTTTGAAAATAGAACACCCCCGTATGTTTTTACAGCATCCGAAAGGCCATAAAAGAGGCTTTCTAATGATATATAAAACATAAAAACTATACAAGTTATTAAATTTTATATTTTGTAATTATTAATTTATGACAGTCCAAAAATATACAGTGTATGCTATTTAATAACGCAACGTCCCGTTATTTTGGAACGCGTTGGTCGATTTAAAAAATGTTTTTTTTAATTATAGTGCTCGATGAACTTTATTTGACTGTTTTGAAAAATTTGTAAATCTTCATATTTTTAAGGGCTACCAAACTCCTATAAATGGGTCGAAATTTCGAGATCTACAATTAGGCAATTTTTTATCGACAAATTGGATGGCGTAATCGATTCGCAGTTGTTTCAAATAGCTATATATAAAATTGTAGCTTGATACCTCATATAGGGAGGGTGTTTGTTATTCAACAGCCAAATTTAAAATTTCTCACTTCTCGACTGGTCCTGTATAAAAGCCGATTAGGTTTACTAAAAAGGCAAAGTAGTCATTCGACTTAAGGAACATAAGACACTAAATGAAGAAGGAAAAAATTATATAAAAAAAATATTTTTAATGCAAATTTTGTATGGATATTAAATCCATACAAAATTTGCATAGACGCGTAATCAGCAAATTTTAAAAAGTAGGCTGCTTCTCGGTTCCCACGGTAATTCTCAGTCGTTTCTTGTAATTTGCTAAAGAAAAAATGATAATTATTAATAATCAATAGTGAGATTATATATATTCTAATAATGGTAATGACCTAGAACATTTACTCTAAATGAAGTCCTTTTAGTCTTTTTGTATACTATCACAAATAATCCCTTCCTTACATAAATGCAAATGCACTTGGCGAAGAGCACATGGACTTGATAAAAGCTGTCATAAAATGTTTGGGATTTAAAAGAAGCGCCTCCAAGACGAACCGCGTTGACATTTGATACAAAAAACTTAAAACTTAAACTCAAAATAATCTGACAGTGTGACTCGCCCGTACATATTGTTTATTATTTTTATAATAAATGTTTTATGGAATTAAAATTTGCCTTTTAGATTTATAGAGGCCTTTTTTTCTTCATAACGGTTACATCACAACATTTGTCAACGATGTTTTAAGAGCCTAGTTTTGTAATGGCCTTTAATAAGTACTGATAGGCATTGAAATTGTCTAGTTTTAAAAAGATTTTAAATTGCATTTATTACAAATATGTTAAAACCTTAAAGAATAATTTAAAGCTTCTTTAAATCTAAATGGAATTTAAGACGTTAATAAAACTAATTAGCTTTATGGAGAGTTTTATGTAGGTATGATAAACCCATTACAAATAAATATTATCTTAGAAGCAAATTAGCTTTATAATCAGGTCTTACAGAATGCTTTAAAACTTACCATATAAGAGCAAATATACTTGAAGCCTAAAGGGCCTTAACTACAACGTCAATAAAGCACAAGACTATTTGCTAACCCTGACAAACCTTTCTTAAAACCTCCTCAAGTCCAAATGACTTTTAAATTATTTCTTGGGCTCATAAAATAACGAAGTTAAACGAAATTCTAACTTTCCCGCGACCACCCTGTACATGACGTATTGATATTTGCATGGCAGATTGAATTGAATCATGGCATACGCTATATTTTTCAACTTTAAATCTTCTGAGAAATCATTATGAAAATATTAAAGAAAGACAAGACATCCTATGAAAATAAATGTTGCTGACTCTCTCTGTAAAAGATAACAAATTATATGCCTTACCTGGAATATATTGTCTGATTATCTCTTTCCTCTGACTTAAGTATGTCTTTTGACTCTCACTTGGCGTATTTCTTGGGACTAATAGAACTATCGTGGATTCACCACCAGTGTAGCTGTTGTTGTTTAGTTTAAGTTTTCCCAAGCTTTCCACCGCTTCGCAAACTCTTGTGTAGTCGAAGCCCGCATTTTCTAAAATAAACCGTTATTTATTTTCTTTTTAACAACGTGACACCAAAACCAACAAAGAAAATGTAACAGATTCTAATATTTAACATTTCCTATAAAATACTTACGATTTTGGTGTACGGTGGCGTTATATTGCTTATAGAAATTTAGCAGATGGCTGGTGCTAGTGGTTGTAATGTTAGCGCCGTCTTGGCCGTTGAATAAAGTGTATCTTGTGCCAAACTTGTTAACATCGATATTATCCAATATGTATCTGCGAAATTGGAACGGTATTAACACAAAAAGTTCGCAGCTTCATAGATGAATGTATCAGGTGTGCTTATTATTTTATTTATAAATTATTGTAAACAGACAGGTTTTAAAATGAGAAACACAAGGGGTTTGATTTTTTCCGAAGAACACTGTAGAAGTGGTTTAGTATTTTACTTACGATAAAACTTTTTGTATTGTGTCATAATTCCAGCTGGTGTCGAGGAAGATCAGTAAATCAGTGGCAGCTCTCGTAAGGCCTGAATCATCTGGTTTGCATGCCAGATCCGTGGTATTCATTTGCGCTAAAATATGAAAAAATAAATTCATTTTCTAGGCAAACAGTTTTAATAATATTATTATATTTTTATTATTATATTACTTCCACATCCAGTGGAAGTATAGTAACGACAAAAACATTTTTAAAAATTTTTATTGTTGAAATAGGCTTAGAATGTCATGAAACGTCGAGATTTCAAGTTTGAGCGAAAAAAAATTTCTGTCTGTCGGTCTGTCTGTCGGTCTGTAACTTTTTTGTGCGCACGTTTACTCTGGAACCGTTTGAGATATTGACTTGAAATTTGGTACACATATGTACTTTAACGAGATCTAGAACTAGATTATATTTTCATCTTGTTTCGTCGAAGGGTTGGGGGGTAAATTTGGGGTAAATAGGTAAATCAAGCAGGTAAGAGTCCATAAAATTGGTATTTAGTATATACAAGAGAAGCTAAGGTCTCAAAAAAAATTTTGGCATTAGCCACCTCCATTCCACCCCACCCCATTATTAAAGGGGATGAAAAAAAAATATGATTTAGGGTGTGTACAAGAACCAGAAACCTCGAAATATCTTTTTACTTTATCCGCCGAAATAATATCAATTATCAATAATTTATTGAAAAAAATATAGAGGTGAATTTAAGGGACGAAGGGGGTAAATCCGCTGGTTCAAAATGTCAGTAAGCTCGCATACGTGTATTTTGAGAGTCTCCCAAACAATTCTAGAGTAAAAAACCTTAAAATACCATTTGGTTTAAAAAAGATGCCATTTTGAAGAAAAGCGTCATTTTTCATAAAGTTGGCGTATTTTTGCATATTACCCCAATCAAGTTAGAACAAATTTCGACGTTTGACGGAAAAAACTGATAAAGTTCTGAAACTTGACAAAGATGTTCATTAAGGTTTACTATTAAAGATACTAAAAGTCCTGAAGTCAATCTGTTGCGCTCGAGCCGCCATATTGAAAAGATGGCGCTCAAATTAAGTTTTTTGCTTATATCTCTCTAACCATCAGCTATATCGAAATTATGTTTATATAAAAAATGAAGCTTATAAAATTCTCTACTAAAGGTGTTATGTGCATTTTTTTCGTATCTGTTATTATACTCTTTGGAAATACGAGAGCAAAAAGTATATTGCATTTCATCGACACATATCAAAAATTGTAAATATCGCTCGTAGAGAAAAAAATTGTGATCACTGTGTTAGTCATAGAATTCGCAACAACTTTCAAAATGTCCGCCATGGGTCCGTCTTTCTGTCAGTCTGGCCATCTGTCCCTCCGTCCTTCATGTCTCTTTTAAGCTAAATAACTTAGGAGAGAGAAGCCCGATATTATTGAAATTTGGACAATAAATTAGTGTTACATAGAGCAAGAACCCCAACGTTTTTGAAAAAAATCGATCGATAAATATAAAGGTTAAGAAACATTTTATTAAAACAATGCACGTGAAGAGTGTTGTACCACCTTTAATAAGATTCTATAAATACAAAGATACTTCCTAGTATACAGAACAACGTTTCAACAATCAAGATGGTATCTTCGGGAGATCATTAAAATGGCAAGTTGGGCACTATAACCTACAATTTTATCAAAGATTACAACACTCTTTACCTGCATTTTTTCATAAAATTTTTCATAACCTTTTTATTTACTGATCGATTTTTTTTCAAAAACACTGGGGTTCTTCCTCTAGTTAACACTAATACTTTCTCTAAATTTCAGTAAAATCGGACTTTTCTCCCTTAAGTTATTTAGTTTAAAAGACACGTGTCAGACGGAGGGGATGGGCAGATGAACAGACTGACAAAAAGACAGACCCCATGGTGGACATTTTGAAAGTTGTTGGAAATTCTATGGCTAACACAGTGGTATCATAATTTTTTTCTCTACGGGCGATATTTATAATTACTTCCACATACAGTGGACGTATAGTAACGACAAAAAATTTTTTAAAAATGTTTATTGTTCAAATAGGCTTAGAATGTCATGAAACGTCGAGATTTTAAGTTTGAGCGAAAAAAAATTTCTGTCTGTCTGTCGGCCTGTCTGTCGGTCTGTAACTTTTTTTTGTGCGCACATTTACTCTGGAACTGTTTGAGATATTGAGATGGGTAAATCAAGCAGGTAAGAATTCATAAAATTGGTATTTAGTGTACAAGAGAAGCTAAGGTCTCAAAAAAAATGTTGCCATTAGCCACCCCCACCCCATTATTAAAGGGGATGAAAGAAAATTGCGATTTAGTGTGTGTATAAGAACTAGAGACCTCAAAATATTTTTTTACTTTATCCCATCCCACTACCGATGTTGGGTATCGTTTTATGGGTTTTTAGACTAGAGGATTTCAAATATTATATTATTAAAGTTTCATAAACAATTATTTCCACATACAAAATTTTTTCGTTGTGAGTGATTCGGATAGAAAATCTGGATGTGGAAGTAGTGATTCCTTGGGCAGCGGTTTTTTTGAAATGTATCGATAAAATACAATATACTTTTTGCTCTCGTATTTCCAAAGAGTATAATAACAGATACGAAAAAAATGCATATAACATCTTTTGTAGAATTTTATAAGCTTCATTTTTTTATATAAACATAATTTCGATATCGCTAATGGTTAGAGAGATATTAAGCAAGAAACTGAATCAGAGCGCAATCAGAGCACAACAGATCAGTTTTTCCCTCTATTTTTCCCTATTTAACCTTCGGTACGTCATAGCGGCAAAAGCCGAAAAAATGTCAGTAAAAAGTATTTTCGCAATCTTTGGTTCATGAAAAGATATATTTTGGCACTCACTGACAAAACGACCTTGGGTGGGACCACATAAAATGTCAAGCTTCGTTTGCCGGAAAACGCCACGACCCCTGCGGCGTTTTAACAGGGTTACTGATACAACCACAGAGTCTCCATTTTTTGACACTACTGTCTATTGTTATTTTAAATACAACACCCTGCACGTCTCTACAGATTTGGAAGGAAGATAAAAAACGTTTTCATAAAGCCCCCTATATACATATTCATTACGAATAGATTCTGAAAATATATTCGTTAAATGTTGGGCATTCGTCTACTTCATGACATGTCGATCCATTACCTATCTTTTGAGTATGTATGAGTGCCTTTTTAATAAAAAAAAAATTTTTTTTTTTACATTGAAAAACATTGCACACTATGACAAGGAATTCAATACATATATTTTAATAGGAATCGTAGTGAGTAGATCTTCAATTTGTCTGTGAAATAAAATTGAATAAAACTATATGTAAAACATTTCATTTTTGCAAGGAAAATTGTGAATTTAACTCCCAGGATGACAATTTGATAGATACTAATGTTAATATAATCATTGCACATTTATTAGTGAAGTTGAAAATAATCGTTTTGCGGAACAACGATACTTACGCAGATAGGTATTAAAGCTGTTAAGAGCTGCAGTTGCAATGGTTTGATACGCAGCTGGTGTAACAGTTTGCCCATACTGCGAAGCCTCGTCTAGTGGACCCATGAAGTTAAAAATTTCAGTTTGTAGTTTTTCTGTAGATGTTATTGCGGTGTAAAGAATGTTTCTATTACAAGATCTAAATGAGGTATCAAATACTCCCTTCTGATGAGGGGAATAATACATATCTAACATTTGTGATATCTTAATATCTGAAAAAGTCGATCTCCAGGAGTCCAGTTTCAGTGCCATATACAATCCGTCCAAAGAGCCTCTGATCTCCGCGTCAGTGGTTTGAAGTACCATATTTTTTTGTAGGAAGTAATACCTCGGATTAATCGAACTGTTCCATCCTCCCTGGGCTCCTATCTCTATACGATCATTGGCTTGCACTAAGGCTGCTTCGGCAATTTCCCCTGAAAATGTACAAATTTTAAACCCACACTGAAAAAAATATCGTTCCTAATATTAATGAATGTAATAACACAGGCCCACAAAAAAAAAGTTATTTGAACTAGACATCTGAATATACTCTCCTTTAATATTTTTTCCCGCTGATTACGAATCTGAAGTCAGAATGGGGGGTTATTGCGCATATTACAGAGAAAACCCGAAAAACTGTCAAAAAATGCGCTTTTTATGGTTTTTTGGGTGGTAAACTATGCATGTGGCGTGTTCGGCTAGGCGTCATGTATTTTTCTTATATATTTTTACCAAATTGAAATCCACGTTCAAAATCTTTTAAATTTTGGTAGAATCTTTCTCCTTGCTCTTCGCTGAAGTCGCCGTTATTTTCTGGAAACTCATCCAGGTATGAATCGAGAAAGTGCAATTTCAAACTCATCATACAACCTAACTTTTCGTAATTCTTTATCATCTTTGATACAATGTTTCTGTAGTCTGGATCTTTGGTATTACCGAGAAATTTTGTGGACACGTCAAAAATCGTGTTTTTTCATAGATATCCCATTTTTTCAGGATACCTAGTTGTTCGTGATATGTAGTATTTGAATTTTATATTGATTTTCGTAATGAAATTGCTGAGTAAAATTAGAAATAGATGTAATATGTTGCAACAATAAAACTTAATTAATTTTATAATTAAAAATATAGTAATTTAAAGAATTATAAAAAAAAAAATTAATGTGTTTTTAGAAAAATAAAATGTGTTCCATGAAGAAAAGTACACTTTTTCGAACTTTATTTAGGGGATCAAGAATTCGTCGATTCTATGAATGAAGTAGAAAAGGCGGCATGGTTAAGTTTTAAAGACGTGTTCACAGAATTTCTCGGTAATTCCAAAGATCCAGACTACAGAAACATTGTATCAAAAATGATAAAGAATTACGATGAGTTTGAAATTTCACTTTCTCGATTCACACCTGGATGAGTTTCCAGAAAATAACGGCGACTTCAGCGAAGAGCAAGAAGAAAGATTCCATCAAGATTTAAAAGACTTTGAACGTCGATTTCAGGGTAAATGGGATGTCAACATGTTAGCAGATAACTGTTGGATGCCACAAAGAGAAGTGAAACCAAAAGGAACGAAACGACGAAGAAACCCCTGATACAGATCGTTTGAAGATAAGCGTGTTCGAAAACGAAAACCCATATAAAATTGAAATACTATATATCACGCACAATGATTGGGTATCCTGACAGATTTCTGACAGTTTTTTGATTTTTCTTAGTGTTTTCATCACTGACCCCGAAATTTGACTCCAGATTCGTCATCAGCGGAAAAAATTACTCGGTATATGCAGACCGTTGGAACACGCTATGGGTTCATGAAAAAACGGGACATCCATGAAAAAACCCGATTTTTGACAGTTTTTTTTTATTTTTCTCAGTATTTTCATCACTGACCTTCAAATTTGACTCAACATTTGTGATCAGCGGGAAAAATTACTCAAAAAAGGTGTACGCAGGCCATCGTAACACGCTATGTATTCATGAAAAAAACGTGATATCCATAAAAAGACATAGTATCCGTGAAAAACGCGATTTTTGACGGTTTCTTTTATTTTCCTCAACATTTTGGCAATTAGCCTGGGTTCTAACAATAGACTCGAGGTCAATGGGGCGAAAAAAACATAAGAAAAATACATGCAGCCTAGCCGAACATACCACATGCATATTTTACCACCCAAAAAACCATAGAAACCATAAAAAATGCATCTTTTGACAGTTTTTCGGGTTTTTCTCTGTAATATGCGCGCGCATTAACCCCCTTTCTGATTTCAGATTCGTAATCAGCGGAAAAAAATACTAAAGAAAAGTATATTCAGATGTCCAGTTCAAATAACTTTTTTTTCGTGGGCCTGTGTATGTGTAATTGACCAAAGTTTTTGAAGACATGATTCTATTTATCAAAGTACAATGTACAGTTGGTGTAAAATGTTCACATAAAAAGTTGTAAATTTGTATATACCGGCAATAGTTGCAGAATATCTGTTATCACAATTCAAGACCGTTTCTGCGTTGAATCCAGCTGCTATTCCAGCCAAAACTTGTCCAGCTTTAATCGTTCCATAGTTGGTGAATACAACACCCTGTTCGATAGGACACTGGCTGATGTCATTATTGCCTGTTGTCACTGACCGTACACCGAAACCTTCGACACCTTCGACTTCGATATTTTCAACATCTATACCACTTTCATCGTTTACGACATCCGGAACAGCAGGAATGTTAACGGCACTGTCCAAATCTCTTCTTCTTCGGAACATTCTAGACGTGTAGCGTGATGATCTCGAACACGTCGTGCTTTCGTCACCTCGTACGCGATTATCCACAGTACTTGATATCAAATAGTGAAGTGAGCACTGAAAATAAAGGAAAAAATCATGTAGGTTAAAATTAAAATGAATGGAGCATACTTACAACTTCAGCGTCATCGAGATCTCCATAGTTTAATTCTAAACTTATATTTGTCAAAAACTTTTGCAAAAATAGGGTGGATTTATATGCTTCCAATCGTTTTGGACTGTATGGTATTCCAAATCTACTATCCGTAACTCTTCTTGTCCCCATTATTCCATCTTGACGCAGCCTAATTAAAAAAATGTGATTTATACCGGGTTTCAACGGAATCATTATGCAATCCATAGTTTCCAGAGATTTTAAGGTATAAAACTCAAATCTCGCAGGCAGTGGCGGATCCAGGGGAGGGCACATGGGCACGTGCATCCCCCCCCCCTGTCGTTTATTTTGGTATTCGTTTTTTATTAAATAATAGTGATTTATGAACAACGATATCAATTGTTATTATATTATATATACATATGTACTGTACGTGCCCCCTGTCGTTTATTTTGGCAAAAAGGCCGGAGCATGATAAATTTGCTTTTTTTAAATTTGTGAGCAGAAACATTTTTGGCGATTTTCTTACCCCCCTCACTAATTTTCATTGGAGAATGGAAAAAAAATGTGATTTTCTCCCCCCCCCCCCCTTCATCAATTTTTATTGCTGAGTGAAAAAAGTTTGTGATTTCCTCCACCCCGCTCATTAATTTTTATTTCCGAATGAAAAAAAGTTTGTTCGCTTGCGGCGGCGAATTTTTATTGGTTGTGTCCCCCACCTGTTAATTTATTCTGCATTCTCCACTGTTCGCAGAGGTAATATATTGCAAAAATGGTAAATTTTTGACACCTTCCCATCATTTCCACTTTCCCCGAAAACGACACCAAATTTTAAATGGAGTGTTAAAATCGTTTTTTGATTTGAAGTTATCAAAGGATCTGTCGTGAAAATTAGTTTTTTACTATTAGGTATGCCTAAATGATATTGCCATTTGAAAAAAATAACTTAATTACAAATTAGTGATTTCGGAAATTTTGGTTGGTCCAAATCGATTTGAAAAGTCTCACGTTAAATTTTATTGTTATCGTTTTGGTTCAGTAGATTGATTTGACTACATTCACTGCATTCTAGATGCAAAAATAAAAATATCCCTAAAAACCGTTGCCCAAGGAATCACTACTTCCACATCCAGATACTATCCAAGTCACTCACAACGAAAAAACTTTGTATGTGAAAATAATTGTTTATGGAACTTTAATAATATAATATTTGAAATCCTCTACCCCAAAAACCCATAAAACGATACCCCACATCGGTAGTGGGGTGCCGGTGGTGATAAGGGGGTGGTAGTGGGGGGTGGATGAAGCAAAAAAATATTTTGAGGTTTCTGGTTCCCGTACATACACTAAATCACATTTTTTTTTTTCATCCTCTTTAATAAGGAGGTGGGGGTGGTAATGGGGGTGGCTAATGCCAAAATTTTTTTTGAGACCTTAGCTTCTCTTGTATATACTATATACCAATTTCATGGACTCTTACCTGCTTAATTTACCCATTTACCCCAAATTTACCCCAATTTACCCCCCAACCCTTCAACGGATCAAGATGAAAATATAATCTAGTTCTAGAACTCGTTAAAGTACATATGTGTACCAAATTTCAAGTCAATATCTTAAACGCTTCCAGAGTAAACGTGCGCACAAAAAAAAGTTACAGACAGACAGACAGACAGACAGACAGACAGACAGACAGACAGACAGACAGACAGACAGACAGACAGACAGACAGACAGACAGACAGATCGACAGACAGACAGACAGACAGAAATTTTTTTTCGCTCAAACTTAAAATCTCGACGTTTCATGACATTTTAAGCCTATTTGGACAATAAAAATTTTTTTGTCGTTACTATACTTCCACTGGACGTGGAAGTAAAATCAAGTTGTTTCAATTTTTTTTTAAACTATGCAATCGTACTTAATAGTCGTCTCCTGAATCCAAGGATGAAAAAATATACAGGGTGTTCAATTACCAACGAAAAAATGATTTTTTTTTAAATTTTTGGTATCTGTACTATATTAACCCTGCCAAAAATTCTTCTATCTTGAAAAAAGTCTGGAAACTATGAATTGTCCAGTGATTCTGTTGACACTAAACAGCAAGCAGAATTAAAGATATTAAATAAATATACTAGCTACTATAAAACTCGAAAGAGAGAACGATTTTTATAAACATTTTTAAACAACAGTTAAATATGAACAAAAATTTTTCAAAATATTCAAGTTTATTTACTGGTACCAAAGCTAGAAAATGTATTTTCAGAACGCTTGTTTGTCAGTATGTATGTTCCACCAGGAGATAGTGGAATAATGTGAGATACGGAAATAAAGTATAACTAACTAATAAAGCAGGAAAGTTCTATTCTATTACCTTTGCAGCAAAGCTGCAGATAGTTCCCTAGGAGTCATCGTTGGATTAGCATCTTCAACTCTCCTTATTAACTCTATGAAAATATTTAATGTTGCTGGAGGTCTTCCAATAGGAGTTATTACTTCTGGCAAGTACGAAGCATTGTAACAGTTGATAAGATTGGATCTAACTCCATTTGTTTGACAATGGATTGATGTCAAACTTGCGAAAATTAAAAATATTACTACAGTTCCTGTTTGCTTCATTGCTGAAAAAACCTAAAGCGTGAGATCTTTGTTTATAAATGTTATATTTGTAGTTCAAAATCCATTTAATTAGTTTACAAGGTGCGCAGTTTTATATACCTATCCTTGTTTATGACTTTTGCAACAATGTTCAAAACAGTAAGACGCCTTACAAAAAATTTATTCTTCATTTTTTTGTTCAGAATAGGGTGTTGTACTAGTTAGAATTACTTAGTTTTTACAACAAAATAATTATTTATTTATTAATGCAAAAATTAAAAATAAAATAAATTGTCACTTGCAGTAACTTTTGTTTTCATGACTTACTTAGGTCTTTATTGAAGATTGTTTGTTAGAAAAATGGTAGGTATGTACGAATTAGAATTTCTGTCTTATTAAATAAATAATTTATTTGTTGTAAAATCAATTCAAACTAGTATAACACATTATTCTGAACAATAAATTTTTTTCATTTGAGAATCCGTTTAACAGATAAAAATTATCTTTAGGCTGAAAAAATTGTTTTCTTGACAGCCCCTATCTCAAACACCATTGAATTCACTGCAATGTAATCTTGTAACGGTGCCTATTAAGAATATCTTACTCGTTTTATTCTAAAAAAATCCCTAATACCCTTTTTCCATCCTAGAATCGCACACCTCTAATTAAAATCAAATGTGGTTACGTCTAAAGACTCACTTCATGAAAAGTGGAACACACTGTATGTACGTATATCTTCATATATATTGGGCAAGACAATCTACACTCTCTGGTACGCATGAATATATATGATCATATTTTTCATTTCCAACGATAATGAGAAACCCACGTTTCGGTTAAATTATGACCTTCTTTGGCCAATATCTCGAAATCATGTGATTAAAATTTTTTGTGCCCGTGGAGACTTTTGGTCGACATGTCATAACCCACCACTCAGCTCCCGGGAGTGAAACCCAAAATGCATCTAAAAAAAGCGGGGTTCTTTAACAGTTTTAATATTATTTTTTTCTACGTACAGGGATAATAGATTAATCGGAAACTAAATATGTTTATATAGCTGTCTGTATGTTTTTAACCTTTTAATTATTATTAATGTTATCTGTTGCCGGTGGCGCAATCACAATCATAATGAATACCTTCTCTATGATGCCATATGCATATTACCACATTATTATATTAGTGGCTGACTAATCCTTAATTGTTTCCTTATGATTTTTTATTAATTACGTATCGAGGAAGATGGATTATTAGACGTACACGGTGTGGTACTAGTATGTACCAAAATATTTCGTGAACAATGAAAATAAGAAATACCCAACTCAGTTCCTGGTTACTCACGCTGCAGAATTTTTTTCATCGCCAGTGCTGGGTATTCCAGTTCAATTTTGATATTTTAAATAGAGTATCCACCATATTCTATTTTGGGTTCGATAGTTTATGTACAATATCAAGATTCTTGTATCTTAGCCTCACTTTTCATTTCGAATTTGTAAGTTTATTTAAAATTTAAAAAAAGCTGCGGCAGTGATTTGGAAAAACTTGAATACCTACTTTGTGTACAGTAAGTCCTCTGATATTTTATACCAAAAAAGTGGTACGCCACTAACATTTGTCCATGCGGATATTTTTTCTGATTAGCCTAGTCAATTCTACATGAAAACGGTCTCTTGCGTTTTTCTCGTCTTGATTAAAACAATTAAACTCAAATTGAAACTAATTTTTATTAACATTGATAATGATAAATTTTGTTTTATAAAAATTGTTGGAAATTGCCACCTTCACTTAATAGGCAGGCTTCCGTCCGTCTTCGCATCGAATTGAGCACTCGTTCAAATATTTCCGGAGTATTCCGTATTGTTTCACACGAGGCCACTATTCGCTCTCTTAAATCTTCTAAAGTGTTAATGGGAGTATTATACACCAGGATTTTAAGATGACCCCACAACAAGAAATCCAAACTATTGAGATCGGGGGATCTTGCTGGCCGTTACCAGCGTGTCCTCCGTGAACTATCTAACAATTAGGATAAGCCACATGTAAACGATCGCGAACAATTACACCAAAATGAACAGGACCTCCATCATGCATGTACATTTGATTCCTTAACGAAATTGGTACATCATCAAGCAACACAGGTAGTTCTTCTCGGAGAAAATGCAGGTAAGATTGTCCATTAAGGCGTCTTGGCAGAAAAAAGGCCCTATAAAAAATCGAAATAATACGAAGAGATGGTTTTGAACACCGACAACTTACTTTATGTCAACAAATATTGTTTTGAAAATGATGTTCGTAAAAACGTCATTTATTCCAGAATAACTAGATTTATGTGTTCAAAAAGTGTTAGTCAATACTGCTAACTGAAGCAATTTGAATTTAATTGTTTTAATCATGAACGTGCGTCTGACGAGACGAACGTAAGAGACCGTTTTCATGTAGAATTGACCAAAGTGACCAGAAAAAATACCCACACGGAAAAATGTCAGTGGCGTACCACTTTTTTGGTAAAAAATAGCAGAGGACATGTTTGCAGGTGGAGAGATAAAATAACTTTTCTAACTAAAATATGTGGTTTTATATCCTATTAACCGATACCAAAATTGAAAATAATATTTAAAGTACCTAATTTCTGAGATATTAGAGAATAACGATTTAAAAAAAAATCAACATACTGTAGCAAAAAAGTAAGCCGTTGCTGAGATATGTTCATATGAACTTTTCTTCATAAAATGACCTAAGGAATCACAACCTGAAATATTAGCACTTCATTAAGAGACAGCCTGTATGTTGTAGTACATATTTGTTGAAAAAACTCCATCGGCCACAGCTTAAGCTAACATCGGTCAAAGAAAAGAATAGTAGAGGGATGTTCAGGTTTTGCAACCCAAACCTGTTGTTGGAATTCTTGACGAAGTCCATTTTATGTGTGTTCTTACTTGAAGTTAGTCATGTAAATTTCAGGTGAATTTTCACCTGGCACCGCCCTTTTTATAGTGATTAAAGAATATTTACGACCCATTTATTACGAAATGAGTCATAAAGGTATTACATTTAATAAATATTATCTTATCTTTTTAGACTAATTTCCCAATAAATATGTTTATTTTTGATGATGATATAGTAGCATCATTCATTTTGCAATTTAAAAAACAATTTTACAGTTACGAAAGATATTTGTGGTATCGCCTCCCACTTTTCATGAGCCGGTATTTTAATTAATTAGGCAGATACTTAATGCAGAATGATTCACATCAAATTAGGAGAACGGTTTTCATAAAACGAAACTGGAAAAGCCCTGTTAAGAAGATATATTTTTGAAAGGGTGGATGAAAACACTTATTTTTATTAAAAAATTCTCTTATTTTGATATGAATATAATCTGCCCTGGAACGTTTTCCGACGTAATTTAAATCACCCCTCTATTGATTTCTTGAGTTTTTACTTCAGAGCAGTTTTAATATCATAATTTAGGTACCTGGAAAATAAGCAATATAACATAACGGATATGATTCAATTTCAATGGGAAAAATTCTGTATAGCTAGATATTTTTATTCTATCTAATCTGAAGCATTTATCTATATTTGGTTGACGAACTCAAATAGACCAAAAATACGCAAGTAAATTCTTATGCAACTTATATTTATAAATATGAATAGTACAAACTAGAAGAGTGCTAATCGTATTTTTAGGATCTCCTTTAACTAGAACTTTTAAATTTTATGTTACAGAATAGAATCTGTAGGTTTAAAACTCATCAGGAGCCCAGAAGTTCTATGTTATAAGCAAAAATTCTAATTTTTTGCATAAAAATCGAGCTTCTCAGGTTTATTCAAATACCGTTGGACTGATGATTTTACGCAAAAGTGGTTCAAAATGGAGTCAGAGTACATTCAATCTAGAAGTTAAAAAAAACTAGTTTGGGCAATGACCTCTAGCCTGTTTTTAACCTGTTCCGCAGGATTTCTGTTTTCCAAAAATAACCCTTTGTAAGTGCATTCGGCATAAGAATGAGTTAAATTAAAGTAGAAGAGAGCAAAATTCCATGTGAAACGGTAAAAAAATAATATTTTAGTCCTAATAGTTATCATAAAATCACAATTCTTTGGTTGGCTAATGCCAACAAATTTTTTGAGACCTTAGCTTCTATTATATATACTAAATACCTATGTTATGGACTCTTACTTGCTCGATTTACCTATTTACCCAATTTATCCCCAACCCTTCAACGGAATAAGATCAAATTATAATCTAGTTCCAGATCTCGTTAAAATACATGTGTGTACCATTTCAAGTCAATATCTTAAACGGTTCCAGATTAAACGTGCGCACAAAAAAAAAAGTCACAGACAGACAGACCGACAGACCGACAGACCGACAGACAGACCGACAGACACACACCGACCGACAGAAATTTGTTTTTTGCTCAAACTTAAAATCTCGACGTTTCATAATATTCTAAGCCTATTTGAACAAAAAAAATTTTCAAAAATTTTTTTGCGTTACTATACTTCCACTGAATGTGGAAGTAATTGAGTCACCTTTATCACATTTACGTATGATCATCAAGTATTTAAAGAAACCTGAAAAGTACTATTTTTGAACAAAAAATTATAGATAGTTTAGATCCTTTGGAAAGGCATATTTTGGAAACTATAAGAGCTAGAAATGTATTTTTTGTTTTAGACAGAATTGTTTTTGTCTCTTATTGCTACGAATAATCCACCATTTTGTGATTATGCATAGCCATTTCAATAGAATAGAATATAATAGAATAGAATAGAATAAGTCCTGAGTTATTTCACTACACCCTCATGTTGACAATTTGATGACTGGGCTAATATTTGAACGACACGTTATTATTGACATTCTACAGTATAGTGTTCCAAACATATTTTAACACTTACACCATCTCTCGTGTATTTTTTCTTAAAAGCTATTCATCTAAGTAATAAACAGATATAAATATTTTTTGTTAATCTTACAATGGGATGCAAATCGATGTAGACGAAGCTACCGAGTTTAAAAACTTGTGAATTTGATTCCTACTAATTAGAAGATTTATATTTTCACTAGATAAATGAAAAGAATGCCAACAGGTGCATACAAAAACGTTAATTCGAAATAATGTCGCTTATTTTCAGCCCAATTCTGTGACACGTTTCCTGCATATTTTTATGAACTTACAACTGATTTTTGCACTATTGCCAGGCCTAATCAAACTCGAAAATAACACTAAAGACCTAACTAACAGTTACCCACTTTCCAGTGAGAAAAGAATTTAGGTTACTTTAACTGTTATATGTATTAAAAAATAAACGGACAAAGTCACATACCTTTTTATCTTTACACTTCTAACCACTTACTATCAGGTTTATTTACTCGTTTGGGTAACGGAAGATAAGATAACCGACATCTACTATCTAATCAAATAATACACGGCAAACAGCGACAGGTAAATTTTAATGAAAAGTATTGTTTTTCATTAATACACTTTTAGGTATATTGAACCATTTCTTAGCGTTTGCAATATTTGTGTTGGACGATAGGTTACGAATTTAGTTGTAATAATTATTTTTAACTGTTTATTCGTTATTATTCAGGAAAGTTTCATAATACACAAATGCACAAATAAATAATTGGGTACATTAAATAATTCTTAGGGCCTATAAATTTTTTGTATGTGAACATAACGGCTAGAATCGAGCTTTGGAGCGGTTTCGTCGTCACTTTTAACTTCTACAATTATATTCGAATCCACGGAAATGTCTTTTCCATTTTCTTTTGCGTCGCCATAAGATTTTGTGTTGTTCTTCTTTTCTTTGTCGCCAAACTTGTTACTCAATCTGCTAAATGCATGTCGTCCTGAGTAACCATCAAAGGCTTCGGCCAATTCTAGGTTAATATCTTCAAGAGGCGTATCCCCTTCTCTGATGTACACAGGAATAAATCCTGAGACGGCAGGAAGGAATTGTCTGGCTTTGGTTACTGCAGGAGCGCTCTCTGAAAAAAACACATATCCTAGTAAATCTTGAAGCTTCAGGTAATTTCATGTTCAAAAAATTATTCTGACGAGCCCAAATCTATGCTATAAAAACCATAAGTTTTAAATTAAAATACCTACTTCCAAACACATCAGCCGAATACGTAAAAAAGGAAAAAATACTGAAAACTCAAAGGATTTTCAATTTTCATTACTAATATTCTTAAATTGCTAAAAATTTAGTAACGTCCCAAGTAACAATTTAAATGCTATGTGGACTTGAATAAGTTTTGTAATAGCTTTATTGAGGATGTAAGTTTGCTAAATGGCTTTATAACGGTAGTATAGCAAGCCAACAACTCTTTCAGCCTAGAGTAGTTTTATTAAGAGTTGTACCAACCTCCTGGAGGCTGAGTTTCAATATCATTTAGCATTTGTTTTAAATCGAGTGTATTGGCATTTGTAAAGGTTTTATGGTGGTGGTCAGCACAACTATGATAAAATCATTTGGCCTAGGAAACCAATTTACCTCAGAGACACCGTTCATAAAACCAGTATGCCTAATAGTTTTAAAGGGGCACCTGAATATACTAATCATAAAACTGCTATAAAACTGTATTGGCTTGTATAATGCCAAATGTAACATAAGAATCATTTAGTCTGGACAAATTCCTTCATAAAATCATAAAAGTTGCAGCTTGACAGGTGGATAAATGGATTTTACTTATTTTAGGTTAATTTTTAATTACTTTTGTGTGAAGTACCTCAAGAAATTAAATATGGAGACGCATTTTTCACAAACGTGGATGAAAATAAAAAAAAAGTGGTTACTTTAAACGGAAAGCCAGAAATAACTATTTGAGAATAATAATAACACACCAGTTTCGATGTGTAAACAGAATGCGATTCACAAAACACTCAACAATTGATAATTGAGACCAGTGCCTGCCATTCAATTACAAGACGAAACGTAGGATTACTTCGAGTGGGTTTGATATCAACTCCAACATGTTCTAGTGTACTACTGGTTTTTTGTCAACATCAAGTGTCTGTTTTTGCCTTCTAACAAGGATTTTTGTGTTAACTGTATTCTGAATACCATATTTTTAACCTGATACCTACTTTAAACAATTGGAGCCACACCACATATTTGACTAATCAAAAATGTGAGAGGTTAAATCTTTTTCTTCATATTTATATCTTGCTCTTTTATTCACATTCCAGTGCAGTTCACTGCATCTGGGTATAAGGGCATATAGCCGCCCCTTTCAGAGAAATCACAGCATAGCTAAGGTAAGGAAAAAGTAATTAACAAGTGTGAGGTTATATGTAAATAAACCCCAAAAAAGTCAAATATCTTTTATGGTGGTTGTGAATAAATCCAACAAATCTTAATATAGGTCAAATGGTGTTAGACAAGATCAATTGGTATTAGACAATACCAAATGGACTTACATAAATGTAAGAAAACTTAAATTGGTTGTAATTAGTAGCAAATGCTCTTGTACGAGAGCATTGTGACAATCTTAGGATTAAACATTCTTATTGTGGTATTGCCGGCAACCGACAGTTTTTAATAAAAAACCGCCATTTTTCCACAAAAATATATTTGTAAACAAAAGCTGTCATGTTGGAATAATTCAAATTAACAATTACTTAGTTGTAATTTTTGCAACAATTTATGGATAATAAGGACTAAAACATGATTATTATTACTAACATGCAATTTAAGTTGATGCCAACAAAAAATAAACCTTTTTTTAAAAAATGAATTTTAAAATATTTTTTAAAATTTCCAAAATTTTCAATATTTTTCAAGGGCCTCCGTATTTTCGACCTACTAGTTGTGATATCATCAGTACAATTTAATGCGCAGCTTAAATTTTCACTCACGGTGAGTACCTACTGAACTTGATAATTTTAACCAGTATATAGAGACCAGTTGAAAGCTGAACAACAGCAAATGCTTATTATAATATCCATTACCAACACGCGACTAAATAATTTGCCAACATTGCCAACTTAGTTTTAATATGATGGCAAGCATAAAACCTTTTTATTAAAAATAACCATATTAACAGAGCAAATAGCGTTTTCAAGTGCAGTTCTAAAGCATTTTAGTTTTATGATGACTTTACGAAGTGGTTTTATAATAGTTCAAACAACGGTTTGTAGATAGTCCCTTAAGGTCAAAATTATGCTTTTAGGATTTATTGTTGGTTTTATGAATAGTTCTATCAAGGTCTTCAGGACGTTATAAAGGCTGTTTAAAATAAAACCAATTGGTTTTAAAATGACTTTTAAAAAAGGCCCTCAGAAGTCTTTTAAGAATGGTCCCTCTTAGCTTTATACATGTTTTATAAAGGTTTAATTGCGTTTGTCAAAGATATATAGTTTTATCAGAAGTTTTCTTAAATAGACTTCAAGACGTTCTGACGATAAAATTTAAATTGTTACTTGGGCGTTCAAAAGTAATGAAGCTTTTGAACTTTACTAGATTTTTACATTACATCTTAAGATATAGTACTTAATTTGACTGTTATTTTGCCCTGGTAAATACTTTCTCAAGTTGCTTTATTTGCAGTGTGTTGGTATTAAAAAAAGATTATTATATTACTTATAAGTTGACGAACAATTTCATTAATACGTATATACGTATTAATTAAATTTCAGCTGAAAATGTCCTTAAAAACATGGTAGAAATGAAAAAAAAATTCTCAAATGAGAAAGATAAATGACAAATATTTGCTGAGGTTTTAAAAGAGTCATGAATATCTAAAGGAAGATATTGTCTTAATAATATAGATTATTCATTTGAAAAATGAACTTGGCAACAGCATCCGCCACATTATGAGATCTGAACAGAAATACAGTTAACACAATTTTCAAGTGAACTACAAAACAGGTCTCATATAAATTCTTAATGTTTAAATGCATATGGTCGCCGCACCGGTTCCTTGTATAGCGATGTATTGTATTGCAATGTGGAACAAAACTGTTTTTACTTTTCGGTTATCTCCTCCAAGGGATTCCAGAGCTATATTTCAGGTTTCTTAAGTATTTATTTCAGCCACAAAATATATTTGTCTATGTACCGGGTGCCACACGATACTGGCACACCTCTATATTTCCTTTATTTTTAACTCATACATTTAAATGCATTTATGGACATAACAAACAATATGATATAACTTCCGGTTTACCCGGAAATTACCTCAGCTTACTAATTCTGTATTTATATGTATTTGGATTCAGGATAAAATTCTGAGTATGCCACGATAGTTTCACGAATTTTCACTTTCTTTCGAGCATTTTAGAATATTCGTCTAAAGTGCTTTGAAATTTGAAAATTCGTTCTACGGGAGGTAAACTCCAAAGAAAAAATATATTTTTCCTCTTCATTTGTGAAACCAACAAAGTAGAACATATTGCTTTTTTTATCAAAAACTTTTTTTTAATGGGAAGGTGGTAGTTCATAGTGTTCAATATATTACAGATTTTTTCTGATTTCATTGATGCCCATTTCATATTTGTACTACCTATTTGTTTTTTAGTTTTGTTTCATTTATTTAAAAATAAAAAATACAATCAATATAGTTTTTATTGAACCTTTTGAACGTTAACATAGTTACCTTTGCACTACTACTTATACCTGTTAAGAAACAAAAGAAGGAACTAACACGGAGTTAGAATAAGTAAATATATAACAAAATACTAATAATTATTTTAACTCTTGCAAAAGACTTATCACAGATAAATATAAACATATATCTTTCTATTAAGAGAAATACAATATTCGCATTATGTACGGTACATCTGTCACAATAATTTTATTTTTTAGTTTAAACTATCTTGTTCAATGAAACCAAAAACAAATAAAGCAAAAGTACTTACATACCAAAAACAGTTACATAAAACTTTAAAACATTCACATATACGTGTTTCGACATTTATGTCTTGTCAGTGTGGCTTCTTCTAAAGCTTAGAATAAACTGAAAAATATTCTAGTAAATACCCTTACAATAATTATTAATGGTTTATCAAACAGCATAATGAAAATAATATTATTATGACAGTTGTTTTGTACAGGGCGGTCGCGCGAGCGTTAGAACCTCATTTAACTTCGTTATTTTTGGAGTTCAAAAATAAAAGTTATAGAAAATCACATGCATTTTCCAAAAATCAATTCAGAAAAACAAATGAAAGTCGCATTTCGGAGATATGAACTTTACTTTGTTTTTTTTTAATGGAACACCCCGTATATTTTTACACCATCTGAAAGGCCATAAAAAAGCTTTTTAATGGTATATAACACATAGTATTATTCTTAAGAACCATATATATAAATTTTATATTTTGTTACCATTAAGTTACGGTAATCCGAAGACTACATATAAATCATTGACATTTTCCATTTTATTTGAAAGAAAGTGAAATATGTACCAATAAATACCTTGACAGAACTAACGTATTGTTTACTTTAAATTACATACTTTTGTGGAAATTCTTTCAAAATACTCAGTTTCGTTGGGTTAATAGAAAACGAAGCAAAAATCCTAAATTCACCGCCACCTCCCCCTCGTTTCCCTCACCCTTCTCCACCCATAAGAACGGTGTAAGTTACAATATCTTATATACGGGTATTTATTTATTAACAAAAAAAACAAAACTCATCGTTAAATGGCTATTACTAGGTTATAATGTGATTACTTCTGAATAGTCTTACACCCATCCCCACCAATTAAGGTAGTGAATTTTATCTTTTTAAAGTTTTTATTGGTTTTTAGTTGCAAAGAAATCCCTAATCACCCAGTTTGATGCAAGCGCGGATTTATGGGGGGGGGGGGTAACGGATCTTCTTAACATACATGTGTACCAAATTTCAAGTCAATATCTTAAACGGTTCCAGAGTAATTGTGCGCACAAAAAAAGTTGCAGACAGACCGACAGAACGACAGACAGAATTTTTTTTTGCTCAAACTTAAAATCTCGACATTTCATAACATTCTAAGCTTATTTGAACAATAAAAATTTTAAAAAAATTGTTTGTAGTTACTGTACTTCCACAAGGATTTAAGACAATTAACAACATAACTTATTTTTTTCATTTTAGTACACCTAAATAATAATAAAAGTTTCTAAAAGTTTTTTTAAATTTCATTTTTTATTTTTAAATTAATGAAACAAAATCGAAATACAAATAGCACAAATATAAAATGGATACCAATGAAATCAAAAAAATGCTTGAACATCGATCAGTAAAAAACTACCACGCTATGCTCAGGATGTTGTCCCGAATCCAAATATGTAAAAATATACAGAGCGTTACGCATAAAAATCGAAAGTTTAAGTCATTTCTCCATTTAAATGCAGTTAGAAAATAAAGGAAATATAGGGGTGAGTTTGTATCCTGTGGCAGTATAATTCTAATACTTCAATAATGAATGACAAACTTGAAAATATTTTCCCGCTTCCCTCGCTTGATCCACTGTCGAAATCTTGTGCACATTTTACAAAATGTGCATGTATGTTCTGTACGAAAAGCTCCCGAATTTATGAATCTTGAAATTCATACACGTTTGGCACCAAATCGGTCAACTTCTTGATTAAACTGAATTATATTGGTTTCGTATTTGTATCAAAATCATTTAAACAGTATGTTATTGTTGGATATTGAAAAAGTTTCATGAAATCATAATTTTCTAGCGATCATTGGGTTAAAGGTGAAATAATTACAAACCGGAGCTTTTAAAAATGACGAGAGTGACTGAGCAAATCGCCAATATCCGAGGTAACATGTTGGTAAACAGAAGAACGAGCCACAAGACACTAAGAAACTCACTGATTGACTGGCCATTGACTCGAAGTGTACCTTTTATATGCCTTCGTATTTCTTCATTCGTTAAAATGCGAAATGCTTGATTCACCTACTATTTCTAAAACAACACATATCCAGTTTGGTTAGTTTTCAGAGTTTTACTGTTGTTATTAGTGCTGGGATTAAATCCTATCATAAAAAACATTAGTAGACAATGAGTAATTGCATCATGGATATTTTTCAGCTATTAACGTAATCTCCTGCCGACCTTTCTTTCTTTAAGGCTGTTAAAATTCAGTAGCTATCTGTAATTGGTGTGCGAGGTATCTTAGGTATTTGTTATATAGTCCGAGAGACGATTGTACCAACCCTGCACCATCGAACGTCAGATTAATTCATGATAAATTCGGGGGAATATATACCAAAAAACATTAAACCGTTGGTCTGCCCAAGAAACAAGCATATCCTGGCGGGAGGTCTTTTAATTACGGAGAAGGTATGTTCCCTACATTTCAAAACATCAGGCTAACATTTACATGGATCCGGTTGGATTGCCGGAGCAAAGACTGAAGCACATATGTGGCAGTGGGTGGTAGTGAGGGTGTTAAGTAAAAAAAAATTGTTGAGGCCGTTGGTTCTTGTACACACACTAATTCACAATTTTATTTTTTTCATCCTTTTAATAATGGGGTGATGGTGGTAATGGGGGTGGCTAATGCTAACAAATTTTTTGAGACCTATCTACCAATTTTATGGACTCTTACCTACTTGATTTACCTATTTACCCCCATTTATCCCCAACTCTACAACGGAATAACATCAAAATATAATTTAGTATCAAAGGAGGAGGGTCCATAAGGCCGGTTTTCAGCCTAATTAATTTTTGAACAAAAAAAAACCGAAAAACATGTTTTTATTATTTACTATCAATATCGAATTGATCCTACCCAAAACTAAACTTCCCCCCATCCTCCCTTTTAACCTCCCTGTCACCTCCTCCTCCCTCCCTTTCCCGAAATAATGAAAATACACGTACAAAATCAAAAATATCCTTATTCAGCAACAGTCATATTAAAATGTTTCAATAACCTGCAAAAAATCAACTGAATGCTGGTAATTTAATCGTTTAGGTGGATATAAAAAGGGGAGGTGAGTGCGGGAAAGTTTCGTTTGGGGTGGAATCAACAAAAGTATAAAGTGGTATTTTTTTCACGAATAGAAAGTTTGACAATTCAACGAGTGAAAAAAGACTGTCGCAGTGGCGGCTCCAGAATAAATTAACAGGGAGGCACAACCATTAAAAATGCGTCGCCGCAAGCGAACAAACTGTTTTATGGAAACGGAGGGGAGAAAATCACAAAAATTTCTTTTTCACTCAGCAATGATAATTGATGAGCGGGGAGAAGAAAATTACAAAAAATGTTCTTCACCCAGCAATAAAAATCGATGCGCAGGGGGGATGAAATCACCAAAAATTTTTTTCACTCAGCAATGAAAATTGATGAGAGGGGGAGAAAACTACCAAAAATTTTTCCACTCACAAATGAACAATCAACAAAGAACGATGTTAAAAAAGGGTTTTTTTGGCCCATCCGTCGTAAAGTGTGGAAGCCATCTTTTTTTACTAATTTTAGGGTACTGAAAACGAATCTGTCACCCGTTTTTCTGGATAGTGATATGCACACCGTACATCCCAGCTCAAAAGTGTGAGAAATATTCAGGGGTGAGAAATATTCATCTGGATTGACTAAATCGCCTTATTGTGATAAAAAAACATCAAACTGGGTGATTAGGATTTCTTTTGCAATTAAAACCAATGAAAGCTCTAAAAAGATAAAATCCACCACCTTAATTGGTGAGGATGAGTGTAAGAGTATTCAGAAGTAATCACATAACCTGATAATAGCCATTTAACGAGGAGTTTTGTTTTGTTTTTTTTAAATAAATAAAGAACCGTATATTAGATATTGTAACTTACACCGTTCTTCTGGGTGGTGAAGAGTGAGGGAAACGAGGGGGGAGGGGGGTGGTATTGAGAACTTTTGCTTCTTTTTTTACTTACCTAAGGAAACTGAGTATTTTGAAAGAATTTCCTACACTAAAGAATAACTTTAATATATAATTCATTGGCTAAAAACATCGGGAAGGCAGTAAAAAACAACCCTTATTTGGGGGTGGCATTGAAATTGATATTAGAACTTGCAACAAAAAGTTATTCTTTGGTGCAGGAAAATCTTTCAAAATACTTGGTTTCGTTAGGTAAGTAGAAAAAGAAGCAAAAGTTCTAAATTCACTCCCGCTCCCCCTCGCTTCCCTCACCCTTCACCACCCATAAGAACGGTGTGAGTTACAATATCTAATATATGGTATAGAAAAAGAAGCAAAAGTTCTAAATTTACTCCCCCTCCTCTTCGGTTCACTCACGCTTCACCACCCATAAGAACGGTGTGAGTACAATTTCTAATATACGGTTATTTATTTATTTACAAAAAAAAACAAAACTCCTCGTTAAATGGCTATTATCAGGTTATAATGTTATTACTTCTGAATACTCTTACACCCATCCCACTAATTAAGGTGGTGGATTTTATCTTTTTAGAGTTTTTATTGGTTTTAATTTCAAAATAAATCCCTAATCACCCAGTTTGATGTTTTTTTTTTTATCATAATAAGGTGATTTAGTCAATTCAGATGAATATTTCTCACATTTTTGGGGTTGGAGTGTACGGTGTTGTTTTTTATAATAAATTTTTTTTTAATTATTTAAATGACTTTTGGTTGGGGAATGAGAATTTTCACTTTATGGCACCCAAATAATTGTTTTTTAATGTGTTCCCGAGATTTTTTGCCAAAATGATGGATTCATTTTCAGCATCCCAAAAATTAGTAAAAAAAGGTCACACTTTACCACGGATGGGCAAAAAAAAACTATTTTTAACACTGTTCTTTTCATACTCGGGCCTTTTTGCCAAAATAAACAAGGGGGGGGGGGGGCTCACGTAAAGTACATAATATGTATAAATAATGTAATAACAATCAATAATGTTGTTCATAAATCACTATTATTTCATAAAAATCGAATACCAAAATAAACGACAGGGGGCCACGTGTCCCTGTGCCCCCCGGGTCCGCCTATGATTCGGTGCACGAATTTCATACAATAATTTCTCTACAATTGTACTCAATTTCCGTACTTAAATAAATAAATTTCAAAATTAACTTACACGCAAAAACCGCTGCCCAAGGAAGCACTACTTCCATATCCAGATTTTATATCCAGGTCTCTCAACCAAAAAAAAATCATAAAAACAAATCTTTTAAGACTATTATGAATATTAACGTGGCAGCAAGACCAAGTGAATGTTGCGCTACAAACGTTACATGTATACATGTTTGTTAAATTGTTCACCCTGTCCACAGGATAATTAGAGATAAATCTTCATATTGCTAGATAAAATAATCAATAATAATTAATAATTATTTGTTTTCTTTCTTGTAATTTGATAGGAACGACATACACATGTGTAATTTGTAGTAGCATTTTGCCTTGAAACATGTTTCATCCTTAAACTCTACACCAAGGTGCCCGTGAATAAAAAAATATGGTTAAATCCTTTTGAACAATTTGAATAATCAACCTTTCCTAGAATAAAACAAAATGTGGTCACGTTACTAGTCACGATTAGTAGACATCGAACCATATATGAAAAACAAGTATTTATATAAAGGTTTTACAAGGTGGTCATTGCAAGTCCATTATTTTCATACCATTCAGCATTTTCAAATACCATATGTGCTCCTCTAAAATTAATAAATTTACACTGTCTTCAAAAAATTAAAAAGATGCCTTAAGATTAGGAAATACGATTTCACTGAGCTTTACGAATTGCTATCTTGGTGAAATTGAACTTTGTTAGTTTGTCACTTAATATCAGTCTGAAGTAAATGCAAAATATATAATTTCAAAAATCATTATCTTTTGAAGACCGTTCATTTGTAGGATACAGGGTGTGCCAATAAAATCTCCCAGGTGAAATCTTTCGGAAACTACTAGAGATATTTGAGTTGTGTAAAAGCACATTGCTAGAACACATAAATGGCTGTAGTTTTAAATAGAAATAGTTTTTTAATATGTTAAGGGATAGGTGACGCTGCGGTACAAAGTATTTTTTGGATAACAGTCGTCTGTCTGTGTAACTTTTTTGTGCGCACGTTTACTCTGGAATCGTTTAAGATATTGACTTGAAATCTGGTACACATATGTACTTACTAACGAGATCTGGAACTAGATTATATTTTCATCTTGCTCCGTCGAAGGGTTGGGGGTAAATTGGGGTAAATTTGGGGTAAATAGGTAAATCAAGCAGGTAAGAGTCCATAAAATTTGTATTTAGTATATACAAGAGAAGCTAAGGTCTCAAAAAAAATTTGACATTAAGTGTGCGTACAAGAACCAGAAACCTCAACATATTTTTTACTTCATCCACCCCCCACTACCACCCCCACACCACTACCGATGTGTGGGGTATCGTTTTATGGGGTTTTGGGGTAGAGGATTTCAAATATTATATTATTAAAATTCCATAAACAATTATTTCCACATACAAAATTTTTTCGTTGTGAGAAAATCTGGATGTGGAAGTAGTGATTTCTTGGGCAGCGGTTTTTATTTTGTGAAGCTATGTAATTGTTTTATTGTTTTATTTACTCAATAGCGCCTACAACAAGAAATTGTTCGCAAAAACTAGTCACGATGTTAAATAATTATTATTAATAATTAATCACCTTGACGAATCATTATGAAATTCAATAGAATTCTATTCTAATCAAGTGTATCCGTTAAGGATTGCGACCTGTAGAGTGTTTCCGTATGTACGTACAGACCAATTGTCGTAGACCTATGGCAATTTTCATTAGCAATTTTAGAACTTAACAATAGTTTAAATCAATCTGAAAATGGTATCATTTTTTAAAGTAGCATCTTAATTTCTTATGTTTGTTGGGTATTTTGCCACTGTGAAAATATTAAAAAATTTTGATGAAATAAACCTCTGCACCAAAAGGATCAGACAGGGACTGGTTTTTATACTTCTATTACAAAATGTCTCACACCTAAAAATATATACGAAGGCAGTTGACGATTCGGAAAATGGTTCTTTTTCCGTTATCAAAACTTTAACTTTTAAGCATATCAAACAAAACTGTTGTTTATGTATTTCCATAGTCACGTGAGACATTAAATTATATAGATGATGCCAATAAATACCGAGTTCGTTCAAAAATTGAGTTAGAAAAACAATATAAGACGAGGGTTAATTTAACATCAGATGAAAAACATTCAATTACATCTCTAAGAAATGACGAAAGTATTAAAATTTGACCCGCTGATAAAGGTAATGCCACTGTAATTTTAGATACAGCTGTATATAATGCAAAGATTATGAACTTGATTAATGATGGGAATTATTCTAAATTAAATAAAGATCCAACAATATCTTTAGAAAGCAAAATATATAGAACTCTATTTAAACACAAAAATGAATTTACCGATTTTGAGCGAACGGTTCTAACTCCACATAATCTCTCCAAATTTTTATTAAAAATATTAAATCCTTTATCAGGTTCCTCTGACTCTTATATTAAAACCGCTGCCCGAAGAATCACTACTTCCACATCCAGATTCTCTATCCAAGTCACTCACAACGAAAAAACTTTGTATGTGAAAATAATTGTTTATGGAACTTTAATAATATAATATTTGAAATCCTCTACCCCAAAAGCCCATAAAACGATACCCCACATCGGAATTTAATAAGGGGGTGGGGGTGGTAATGGGGGTGCCTAATGCCAAAAATTTTTTTGAGACCTTAGCTTCTCTTGTATATACTAAATACCAACTTTTATGGAATCTTACCTGCTTGATTGACCTATTTACCCCAAATTTACCCCAATTTACCCCCCAACCCTTCGACGGAACAAGATGAAAATATAATCCAGTTCTAGATCTCGTTAAAGTACATACGTGTACCAAATTTCAAGTCAATATCTTAAACGGTTCCAGAGTAAACGTGCGCACAAAAAAAATTACAGACATACCGACAGACAAACAGAAATTTGGTTTTCGCTCAAACTTAAAATTTCGACGTTTCATGACATTTTAAGCCTATTTGGACAATAAAAATTTTTAAAATTTTTTTTGTCGTTACTATACTGGACGTAGAAGTAAAATAGCAAACAGTTTTTGGAAAAACTATTTGAAAACAATTTTAATAAGAATCATCTAATGGTGAGTTTTGATGTAGAGTTGTGATGTAGATTTTACAAATGTTCCGGTATATAAAACATTAATAATAATTAAAAACAAATTACAACATGATGGGGATTTGGCGAATAGAACTAAATTAAGTATAGAAACTTTAATGGAATTACTTACTCTTTGCATTAAAAAGGCATACTTTCAATTAAATAATGACTTCTATTAACAAAACTTTGGTATGGCCATGGGTTCTGCTTTATCTCCAATATTAAGTAATATTTTTATGGAAAATTTTAAAGAAAATAATATTAATAACTTAATTTATAAACCTATAGTGTGGTGGAGATATGTTGATGATATTTTTGCGTTATGGCTTTATAGCAAAGAACATTTAAATGTTTTAAATCAGATTAACGAAAAGGAATCTCTAATTAATTTTACAATAAAAGTTGAGAATAATAATGAATTACCTTTCTTAGATGTTTTAACTAAAAAGTGATAATAAATATGAAACCAATGTTTATCGAAAACAAACACACACAAACAGATATTTGAATTTCAATTCAAATCAACATATTAGCGTTAAGAAAGTTGTTGTAAAATGTTTGTATGATAGGGCTAAAGTAATTTTTTCAAATGATGAAGGTTTAAATAAAGAGAAAAAATTTATAAAAACCGTTCTATTGAATAATCAATACCCCGAGAGTTTTGTTGATAGCCAGCTGGCAAACATTGAAAGTAGAGTAACCACTCAACATTTACAACCTGAATTTAGATCTTTAGCAGTAATTCCATACATACAGGGTTTATCGGATAAATTACGAAAAATCGGAAATAGATTTTCTGTACGAACGGTTTTTCAAACGGGAGCCACATTAAGATCTGTTTCATCAAAAACTAAGCCGGTGAATATTGTTCAAAATTCAAAGGATTGTATTTATAATGTTCCGTATGAGTCGGCAAGCATTATGTGGGTGAATCATCTAGACCTTTCAACGTAAGGCTTGGTGAACACCGAGATTATGCTAGAAAGGGAGAATTTCAAAAATCAAAAGGTTGTGAACACGCGTGGGATAACAATCATAGCCAGTGGGACTTCGCGAAAATTTTGGAAAAAGAAAGCAACTCAACTAAAAGAAAAATTATTTTATTAAATGAGGATAAATGTGTTTCTAATTATTCTATAGATTTCTGTACCAGCTGGTTGCCGATCCTCAGAGAAGAAGTAAAAATAAAATAAATATAATTTAATATGGAAATACATAAACAACAAATTGTCTTGTTTGACATGCTCAAAAGTTAAAGTTTTGATAACGGAAAAAGAACTATTTTCCGGAACGTCAACTGCCTCCGTTTTAATTTTTATATTTATCATTTCACATTTTGTTTCAGTTTATATATTTTTAGGTGTGAGACATTTTGTAACAGAAGTATAAAAACCAGCCTCTGTCTGATCCTTTTGGCGCAGAGGTATATTTCATCAAAAATGTTTAATATTTTTACAGTGGCAAAATACCCAACAAACATAAGAAATCATGAATATGCCACAAATAATAAATTATAAACAATATCTATCATCTCAACTTTTCAAAAAGCTGTAATTAAAATCGATTCCTTGTCGAATTAAGTAAAATTACTTTTATCAGCGAAACTGAGTGCGGGTTCGCTGAGCGAGAATAGAGCACACACCCAGCGAATGATTAATGGTTTTAACAACCTGTAACCTAACAGGAAAAATGCGTATGCAACATACAACGACAAAGAGACAAAGGATGTAATTTATGTTAGTGAAACCAGCTCCTCCGCCATTTCCTAGAAATATTGCTTTGGGTAGAAAATAAGTTTCACCACATTCTTTATAAGAGTTATCGAGTATTAATTTTAGGAAATTTAAAACCCAATTTGGCAGATTCTTAAAACGTTGCCAAAGACTAAATAATATTATATTATTTAGTCTTTGACGTTGCCAGAAATTATTCAGAAACAAACAAATATACACATGAACTTAACCTTTTCTGCAGCCAGTAAACACAGTATATTATTCTCAGATATGTAAGGCAAATCTTGATATTTTTAACCCCTGGGAGACTATTCCTGAATTTATGTTAGCAAAAGTCGCATACTATTTTGGGCAAACCTCAGGTCAAAATCAGGTAAACGAAAATAAGAATATCTTTTTATTTCTTTAAAGAAATATATTACACCCATTTTCCTTCACACAAAATAAGTTTAACTATTAGTTACACTACGAAAGTCCAAAATTATTGTAAATTATAATGGATGACTGCTTGGTTGAGAGGCAAGCACACTTGACTCTTACCCAGGGGTCCCGGGTTCGATTCCCGGCCGAAGCACTGGGATTTTTCGGAAGGAGAAATTAATCCCAGTATACTCGGATATTGGGTGTGTGTGTCCCTTGTCTCAAAATGTGTAGCCGTTCCCGCACAAGGCTCTTGCAGAGCCTTCAGGGATAAAGGGGTCGTATTACCTGTGGTGTGTTGTTATGTTATTATTAAATGACTGTGTCTGTGGTAGTAGGTTTTTGGGATATGTTCAATTTTAAGCGGCTGTTGTTTTTTAATAGGTTAGGTTGGGTTAGGTTAGAGTGTGTATACAGGGTCATTTTTAATAAACGCGCCCAATACAATACGCGTCCTATTTTACCACGTCCAGTTGTGTTATGCATTCAATTGTCGCGCGACTAATTTCCTGCGACCGACCGACGTAAATCCAAGGGCAGTATAGACGAAGGCATTTCAAGAAATACTAAATCGTTTATACAAAGGCAAACGTGAGCTTCGCGCTAACTGTGAAAGGTAAAAGTTGTTATTATTATGTCAAATTGCATTACAAAATCAATTTGATCTAGAAATTACTATTATTTTAACGTTGCACTTTATACGTAAACTTAGGGACTAGAAATCATAGTATACTTTAGACGATATTTCGGGCCAGTACGGACCGTTCTTCTAGAGTGAGATTACTGCACCTCTACTGCACGTTAGAAGAACAAGGATAGTATAACTGTTCATCGCCGTACTCACGTTTTGCCAAAAGGAGGGAGAGATAGGGAAACTTTAACTCTACAAATCTTGGGTTCTTGGGTTATGCCCTCAGATAAACAAAGAAATATGGATAAATAATCCCATTTGAAGTATACAGAAGTTGTGTGTAAGGAGAATTACCTTCTGAGAGGCAGAGTGGAGAGGAATGTTTATGTTTATAGAGCCATCCTAATCAGAGGCGTAGACAGATATGGGGGTTAAAATTCTTAAAATAATCGACTAAAGTTCTCGACTATTACTTAATACTATCTGATAATATGTCTTCTTTATTGATAGTACTACGACTCTATTGAGACAAAAAGGATACTGTTTGGTTAGAATTTTTACAAAATGTGTTATTGAAGAGAAATGAAAGTATTGAACTGTCAATTCTAAAAGTTAAATGGTTCTTAAACGATAAGTTACTCTACATTTTCTAAGTAAAAAAAATGAACTCTTGGTTAGGATAAAAAATTAACTTGATGCAGGTATATCCAGGCGGGTTATCGGTCTTTATAATAAAATGACTCTTTTCTTACATTTCGGATTATTCAACCATCGTCAGAGAACTACAATTAAGTAAAACCAATTATTTTTTTAAATGTTATTTTTTATACACATGGATTTAAATTATATGTTCATAAAAAATAGCGTTTAAAAAAAACGTTTGTCTTCACTTAATTGTAGTTCTCTGACGACACGTAAGAAAAGAGTAATTTTATTATAAAGACCGATAACTCCATCAAGTTAATTTGATATCAACGGTTAAGAAAATAAAAACATCTATATATGTTAGGATATAAATGAAACCAACTATAATTTTTTTCATATTACAGAATAACATATGCGTCTATAAAAGTTTACATACTTATCACTCTATTATGAATCTGGTCACCAAAAATAACATTATATTACTTTTAACCCTCAATATTGTAAACAAATATACTACACATAATGTACTACATTTTACTTCCAGTTGTTAATTATATTATCGATGAATATATAGTTATGATAAAGATAATACAAATTCCTTATCAAATCTCTTTTTGATACAACTTTCATGAAATTGTTTCAAACTGATATGGCTATAAAAAAATATAATAAATTGCAGTTAATTGTCTGGCTTGGTAAATTTAATTTATATCGGTACCTCGGATATGTACTGGACAGGTATCGATTCTGAATTAATTCCAGTAAAAGCGAAGATAAAGCAGAGAGTACCCTCGATTTGACTTTAATGGAATGAATAAAACAAAATTTTAGGCTTTATTTCTTTTCCCTAGTGATTAGAAAATAAAACAGTTTTAGTTTTCACTCTCCTTATACTATTTGCCTTACTTTTACGTTCATGCTGTATTCTTAAATTAATTTAATAAGCGTCTTTGAACCCGGAAAGTAGAAAACTGAAATCACATGATATTTCAACAACAGTGAACATATTTCAAATAATGTATTCAAATCTAAAATTGAATACTTTTATTGGTAAAATTACATTTTTGGTCAGGTTACAATTTTTAATTGATAGCAAATAAATTCAACAGAGTTTTGTTCAGTAAAGCAATTATATCGCGCGGAAAGATGCACCAGATGTACTTCCCGTAAAAAAAAAGAACGAGAAGTGATGTGTAATTCCTTAGAGGTAAACAATGAAGAAGATTAAATAAAACTCAAATTTCTCTTGTTAGTATTAAAAAGCAAATTATATGACACCCTTGATACGATAACGGAAGTGAAACGACTCTCTTGGTAAAAATACTAGGACACGAACATTTTTTAAACATCGGTGTTGCATAAAATTCATCAAGCTTGAAATGATGAAAGCATACGTAATTGTAAATGCTTCAAATTTTGTCAGTTACCTGCAGGACATCGAGTCACTTTTTTCTAAGCATAATATTTTCTGGGAACCTAAGGAATAATAACATAATCTAACACATATATTGGGAAACCCCCACAATTTCAAAGTCAAGACTGTCCAGAAGGGGGTTACACATTTGAAAAAACGCAGATATACCTTCATCCATTGCCTATCGCAACGTCGCCAATTTTGAAGCTGGGGATCGAACTCAGTGCATTATTATTTTGATAAGTATAAGTAGGGGCGAGCGTAGAGGCGACTTCAATGTGAATATCAGTCGATATTCCGTTGAAGCAACGTCGAGCGCGGTTAGTACTTGGATGGGCGACCCACCTATCTTGGGAAATACAGCGTTCTCGTCCCACCTTCTAGAGGCTTGTATATCAGTGTATATGCGGAAGCAACGTAATTTCAGACGAGGATTACGTAGTGGATATACCATCCTTCGGAGGGGATGTAAAGCAGGCGGTCCCTTGTCTATTAAATGTTAGGCAAGTAAAAGATCCCTACTCTTCTTAAGGGAAGAGGTTCGGCAAAATTTCCAGGTTGGGGGTAGCTCGTCTCCTGGCGTCGGTGATAGGCCCTGGTAGCGGAAATAGGCCGACGTTAAATAGTTAAAAAAAAAACAAACAAACAAATTTGTTTATAACTGAATAAAAACAGTGTTAGAAGCAATAAATCAATATGGCGGCACAAGAAAATGTAAACAACGGTCAACGCCCTTCGGAAGAGAGCCAATGAACGCCTCGAAAAACATGTAAACATTAAACTAGTTGTGTATATGACGCGGAGACAGAGAGTATTATTTATCCATATTTCTTTATTTATCTGAGGTTATGCCAATCACTTTTTAGTGCTCTAGCTGGTAAATTTAGTGTTGGCTGTTGGCTGCGCTGGTAGTTTCTTTGGATTTGGAACTAAGTCACTGTGACTTAGTCAGATGACAACTGACTCAAAACAAAGAATATGGCGTTGTTTAAACAACGACGGTGCAGAATTGTGTCAATATTAATGATAGTTTTTGTGTGTGACACAGTGGTAGGACAATATGACGAATATATAAACAGATTTCCGCCAAATAAACAAAATCCTTACAATGAATATGGCCCCAGATTACCATATAATTATCAGAATCCCAATGATAAGGATTATAGGCCAACATATATTTATAAGGGTAGACGTTATGGACAACAAAATTTTAACTATAACTACAACCAAGGTCTGCCAGGAGACCCAAGAATTAAGGGCCAAGATGAAAGATTCTCCTATGATCGGGTTTGTATATAATCAGTTCAATATTCACCCAAGTACCACAGTAGTAGGGATCGTTAAATTTTCACAGCTAAATTTTGTCCTAAAACGTTGGAATAACCATTTAGCTGTAATTTATTTTTGGAATTTTAAAGCCTTTTATCCCAAATATTTTTACTACATAATTAAAAAATCAAATGATTGCAATTGCTATTTAAATTTCTGCCACACTTGTGGCTGCGGATTAGCTTTTAAAGCTGCAGGTAACAGCTAATTTGCTGACAATTATTATGTAAATTAGTACAGTACAACAAATCAGTTCAGCTTTAAACTATTCTTTATATCATTGGCCTCTTTCGTTTCCACAATTTTCAACATTATTGCACAAAGCAAACCGATATACAGTGTGACCCATTTAAAAGGGAAACACCTTTATAACTTTTTTGTTTTTTGTCCGACTTGAACCAAATTTTACCAAAAGGTAGAACAAATTAGGATCTACTTATGGCGAAAAAAACATTCGTCTTTTACTAATGCAAAGCCATCTGCGGTTCCAAAATAAATGGAAAAAGTAAAGAAATCATATTAGGCATTTTTTTATCGAAAAACTTTATTAATGAAAGTTGTTCAAGATTGTCCAAAAACCTAGAATCCAATTTCAGCAGTATTAAAAAATATTGAAATTTTGTTTAAAACAATGTTCGAGTCCAAAAATATCATTTAAATTGTTTTTTTTTTCTTTAGAAAATTGCGCTGACAATTTTGTTTGAAATTAAACGCAAGTAGTCAGGTAGTTGTCAAGTGATTTGTATTTTTTAAAATTTTGTCAATATTTTGGACTTCAAAAACAAATTTCAATATTTTTTAATATTGCCTAAATTTTGAACTTTAGGTTTTTGGTCAATTTTGAACAACTTTCATTAATAAAATTTTCCGATAAAAAAAATGCCTAATATGATTTCTTTATTTTTTTCATTTATTTTGGTACCACAGGTATGGTTTTGTATTTGTAGGAGGTAAATGTTTTTTTTTTGGCCATAAGTAGATCCTAATTTGTTCTATATTTTGGTAAAATTTGGTTCAAGTCGAACAAAAAATAAAAAAGTTATAAAGGTTTTTCCATTTTAGATGGGTCACACTGTAGTTACTGAACAGTTGTTATCTGTTTTTTTTACACATATCGGCTCTCAGCATATAGGGCCATATTTTCTGTAAACGATAGCTAGAAAAGCATTTTGTACAGTATTAATTTTTTTTTACATTTATTACCATTTTCTTTAATTTTTGTAATACAAGAGTGCTGTAATATGCTCTAGTGGATTGAGAAGTAAGAAATTTGAAATTAAATACATAAAACATCATAATTCTGAGGAAATTAATAGATTTGTAGAAATAGAAAATTTCTAAAACGTTTCGTACATACAGAAGTATGACACACAGTCTATAAATTTATAACCGCATGCAGTTTTATGCACGATTCCTCATCAAAACCTCAATAATTTTGTATATATGTACAATAAATGTTGTACCACTTTGACTGTTATAGTCCTGCCACAGCCTTATTGTAAAGTTGCTGCGGCTGCCACAATGTTGGCGCAGCTTCTTTACAGCTCTTTGTGTTACTTGGGCATTCACATTTGAAATCACCCGCTTTGGAATTAAATAGTTACTTATATAAAGTATGTACCTTTAACTTGTTATAGGTTGGAAATGCGGAACCAATATTACCAGGGATTTTGGGAGGCTGGAGGGAAGATTTGCAAGGAAAGCGAAGAGAACAAACTAAAGAAAAGCTTCGTGATGTTTTCGTTGACACAACTCATGGCAGCGTTCAAGGGTTTCAGGTGTACTTATTTGACAATCCCGATCCTAGGTCTCTTTATAGGCCTGGAGCTGAATTCATAGAGAGGCAGCAAGGCGTATCCTCAGCATTTTTGGGAATTCCATATGCACAGCCCCCAGTAAACGAGGGCAGATTCAAGGTAAATTTAACTACAATTAGAAACAATTTTCAAATATTCAATATACCTGTTATTACATAGCGGTTCCAGTATTTTCTGGGTGGAGTTGTCTTTGTGCCGTTCACAAAATGCAAAGTTTTCTCTAATACACTTACTGTAGCCTGGGGACCATCTAAAAAGAGCTTAATCTAAAGTGATATAATGAAAATGTAAGAGCTGTACACAATGGGGAACTTGCCCATTTTTTTTTTATTTCATTAAAGTGTGTATTTATGTCTAAATACACGCCACACCGAATATCAGCTCTTAAATCGCAGTACTTACTTTGCAATAAATAATTAAAGTTGAAATCCTCGTCACTCCTCACGAAAAGCATTGTGACGTCACCGGGTGAAAACTGGTCTCGCGTGGTGTGGTGTCCAACAGATGGCGTACTTTAGCCATTCACCCTAATTAATAGATTGGTCGGCGGTTGGCTTTGAGACGTCCGCAAATTCGGTCATAAGTCTTTTGTTTTTTATGTTAGAGAAAAAATAAAAAAAACTGTCGGAAAGCTCAATTAATTCTCTTTACATAAGCTGTCTACAAATTTTTCGAAAAAAAAGATAATTTTCGAGATATTCGAGGAAATGTAGGAAATTACACGTTTTCCTATAGAGTGTATGTAAATCTTAAAAAAATAATTTTTCTCAGAAATCTTTGTTTCGAAGGGCCGAGATTAACGGAGCGTCAAAATAGTACATGATATTAAGTGAACATCGTAAATGAGATCGATTTGAGTTAATTACCGATTAATTACGGACAAAATGGAGAAATTTTACCGAAAAAAAAAAGTCCCAAATCCCGCCCCCTTTAATTCCTTAATTTTTGTCAGAATTCAAAAAATAAAAAAAGGAGTTTTAGCAAATTTAATTATATTTAAATTAGCTAGAGTAGTGTTTTGGCGTAGGAGCAAAGATTAAAAAGTTGCCAACTGTAGAAGCTCAAAATTTGCGATTTTTTGTCATACGTGGCCGACATTTCTGTAGTTATCTCCGAAACAAAAAAAAAAATCAAAAGTCTGGTGATAGCAAAAGATTCGTAGTAGAAAATACTCGTTTGACCTTATTTTTTATTTCAAGCTAACTCCCACTGTTTTGGAGATATCTGCGAAAAATAGCAAAAAACAGCTTACATTTCGGAGCCGAAAAAAATTGCAAAAACATGCAATCTTGACACGTTCATATTTTTCGAAAAACACCATTGGGACGGCCGTACGATGTCGCAACGTAAAGAGGAAGTCTTCCAGATAAACCTGATAGTCAATTGCGTGGCGAAATTCGACTCGGCACGAACGAATCAAAAGTAGCATTTTGTGACAGTTCAGAATATTGAAGATGTTTTTCCAACGAATTTTAAGTTAGGTTGTGTCCACTGCTAGTTGGTTTTGACAAATGAGCATGCGAAAGCAGAATCGGTGTCGCTTGACGCCGTCCTCCGACTTTCACCCTCTGCCGTCACGTTTCAGGAGTGGGTAAAATCCGGCAGATTTGAATCGCTTATATTTCTGGAGGATTTTTTTTTTTATTTTTTGTTGTCTATGGGGTTTTTAATGTTGTTAGTTTACGATTTTGAGTATTTTAATTCAATTTTATTTTTTGGGCAAGTTCCCTATTGTATCATGTTGTCTTTGTTCATGACCTATCAGGAATGAAATATCCTTTTATATATTTTATCAAATTGTATCAAGATATATCAATTTATTTACTTTACTCTAACTGAAAAGTAATATTTAAATTTTCATTTCCAGTAATCAAATAATTAGGCAAGTAATGACAAGACCTTTCAATTGACCTCATTTAATTATTTAATTAGTGCTAATTGTCCACTTGCTCTTATTACCACGAAAATAGTAAGGATTCTAAGAATAAATGAAACTAAAGCTGTACATTCAATTGTATGCTTTATACTGCAGCGTGAAGTATAATAATTTTCTATACAATTGCTAGACCTACACATTGTAGTAAAATTATAAAAATATAATTTTAGTATTTTTAGAATCTACTTAATATAAAACACAGTGTGTAATAGTATATTATTCAACGAGTGGTAATGTAGGTGATAACTCATGCAGATGAAGTTTACAGCACGAGCCGAAGGCGAGTGCTGTAATTCATCAAGTGAGTTATTACCATTACCGCAAGTTGAATACTATTACTTTATCTACGATTATAACAATAAATATTAAATTGAGAAAATTTTGTTTAAATTACTCAGTTTGTTTATTAATAAAATTAACTGTAAAATTTAATTTTTGTACACCCTTTTATATTTGTTGTCTTCAAAGATTTAGCCACCTTTAAGCGGAGGTAGAATGTGATTTTTAATCGAAATAGTGCATAAACTGCTTGTAGACAAAAAATCAGCTTTGTAGATTAATATTCCGCGGCGGAAAATGCAAAACTTCTCCGCGAACTGCAATAGCCCGTAGCGCATATTCGGTCAAAAGTCTTGTTTTTTTATTAGAGAAAAAATAGAAAAAGCGTCGGAAAGCTCAATCAATTCGCTTTACATAAGCTGTCTACAAATTTTTCGAAAAAAACGATAATTATCGAGATATTCGAGGAAATGTAGGAAATTACAAGTTTTCAACTTTTCCAATACGTTAACAAATATATAAGGAATCCATTGGATATAGCTGAAACGTGGATAGGAGTACCTGTAATAAATACAATGCAGTAAAGGCACGTAAAAATTGATGCGAGCAATTTAACGACTATGTGTGGTGTCTGTGTACGTCCATAATTATATATTTTCCCTCCATACTCACTATTTATCCTTCTATTCACTAATAAAAATGTTTAAAACGTGTAATCAGAAAGAGAAAAAAGCTTTATTTTACTCTATAGAACAGCTAAGAATTTTTAGAGGTTCCATAGTATGCATTTAACCGTACACTGGCCACGCAGAGTGACAAAGATACTTCATTATTTTTTTCCAGGAATACCGTGGCTTTAGCGATAAATTTTATTAGCGTATTTTTTGTTCAGAAACATGTGGTCTATCCACCTGTATTTTTTATTTTTTCCTACCTTGACTTAATTTCAAAATTTTGAAAAGTTAGAGGAGAGTATTGACTTAATTCACAGTAACTATAGAAAGTATAAGTTGGTGTTATGCGGAGATTTTAATATTAATCTGTTGGAAAAAAATATTAAAACAAAAAGATTCTTAGACTTACTGAATACATACAATGTGTCTCAAACAATATTTGAACCCACCAGAGTGACTCAAAAAACAGCTACACTTTTGGATAACATTTTTACCGATTGTGAATACTACGAAAGTTTTCTCATATATTCAGCATTATCAGATCATCACGGCCAAACATTAATTTTAAGTCATGAGAATAAAAGACAAACCACTAGAATAAAAAATCAGTATACTAAAAAAAGAGTCTTTTCAAAAACTAAGCTTCAACAATATCGAACTGAATTACAATCAGTAAGTTGGGATAAAGTTTTAAATACAAATGATGCTAATATAGCTTATGACATTTTTCTAAATGAAATACAAGGTCTTATGAACAGGGTATTTATTAAAAAAACATGTCAAACTTTAGGTAATTGTCGAAAGTCTTGGATGACCACGGGCTTAAGAGTATCAGCTAAAAAAAAGCGATACTTATATGAACAAAAAATAATTGGGCAGATAAGCAATGAAAACTATAAAAACTATGTGAACATTTTTAAAAAAGTCGTAAAAGCAGCAAAAAAACTTGAAAATACCAGGTATATATTGAAAGCCGAAAATAAAACTAAAGCTACATGGTCACTTATTAAAGATATAACAGGAAATAAATCAAATAAAAATGGTTTATTAGACAATTTTAAAACACCCCATTCTAACTCGGCTGTAATTCTAGACGAGATAAACAATTATTTTATAAATGCTTGTCCTAATACAAATTCAAATGATCAAGTTGACTTTAGTAAAGTTCAACAAGTATCAAATAGTGTTTTTTTAAACTGGGTAAGTGCTGAAGAAGTATTGGAGTGTATAAAAAACTAAAAAACAAAAAATCAATAGGAGAGGATGAAATACCGATATGTTTACTCAAAGAAGTGGCGGATATAATAGCGCATCCTCTTGCATACATTATTAATGTTGTCTTTTGCACAGGAGTATTCCCAGATCAGTTAAAAATAGCACATATCAAGGCGATTCACAAAAAAGACAAAAAAGATGATATAAAAAATTACAGACCGGTATCTTTGTTATCTAATCTAAGCAAAATCTTTGAAAAGCTGTTGTATACTAGAATCATAACCTATTTGGAAAAAAATCACATTCTGTCCGACTGTCAAAATGGCTTTAGAAAAAAGAGATCCACAATACAAGCCATATACCTTACATTAACAAAAATATTAGAATCCATGAACAACAGTAAAAACACTTTAGCAGTGTGTTTGGACCTATCTAAAGCTTTTGACAGTGTGGACCATGGAATTTTGATTAAAAAGCTTGAACGCTATGGAATTAGAGGTATTTCATTAAGGCTAATAGAATCATACTTGACAAATAGAAAGCAGTGTGTGGTCGACTATGATGAAAATGGGCAAATAGTTAAATCAAAACTGATTAATATAAAAAAAGGAGTCCCTTAAGGATCTATTTTAGGACCACTGCTTTACATTTTATATACCAATGACTTGCCAAGCTTTGACATGATTCTATATGCTGATGACACATCCTTAATATTTAGCGAAAACAGTGAACAGGTCTATCAAGAAAAAGTTAGTGAATCAATCACCAAACTCAATAAATGGTTTGGGGCAAATAATCTGGTCCTTAACGTCAACAAAACACAGATAATTAATTTTAATACTCGATTAAATGACCCCTCAACAATCAACATAAATAATACAAACCTTGAGTCGACAGATAGCGTGCTATTTCTTGGTGTACATGTAGATCAGAGGCTAGATTGGAAAGTTCATATTGAAAAGTTGTCCGAAAACATAGGGCGATACTGTTATGCTTTAAAAACAATAAATAAAAGTGTCGAATTGAATGCAGCACTGCTTATGTACATGCTTATGTACATTCGAAAATGAAGTACGGAATTATCTTTTGGGGAAACTCGGTGGAAGTTCAGAGAATTTTGGTTTTACAAAAACGTTGTTTGAGAAACATTTTTAATATGAAACAAATAGAAAGTTGTAAAAGTATATTTAGGGAAAATAACATTTTAACTGTAGTTAGTATGTACATTTATGAAGCAGTTCTTTTTATTTATCAAAATAGAAATCTTTTTAACAGCAATGAGACTAGCCACAGTTAATAACACAAGAAATAAAAAAAACCTTGTACCTAAACAAACCAAATATACTTTTATAAATAGAAATGTTCAAAATAATATTATGAGAATCTGGAACAAAATTAACTTATCAGTAAGAAATCTTCCCATAAACCAACTAAAAAAAACAATTAAAACACATCTCATAAATAAAGCATTCTATACTATTGAAGAATTCTTCAATGATCATTGTGATATTTTGTATATGTAAGTATATATTTTATGTATATATATGTTTGTGTATACTGTAGTGTATATTATTTTTAATACCTACTTTAATGTGTTTATGTAGTAGTGTTCTAGTTCTTTAGCATCGCTATAAGTTTTTTATTACTGTGTACTGTGTTATATGTTAATTCTAATTTTTAATCTTTATGACTGCAATATTATATATTTTGTACATTACTAAATGTTGACACGTTCTATACCCTAATAGGGTGGTATGTTGGAACAAATAAATCTTATCTATCTATCTATCTATCTAAATGGATAAAAAAAAATGTTTTTCACTTTTTTTTTATATTCTGGATCCGAGCGAAATGTAAACTTTTCAGGATATTATTCTATACACTTCCACGAACTCATTAAAAAAAAATTATTTAGTTTGCAAATTTTTGTGGGTTTCATTATAAAATGTTGTCTGTCGTCTGGGCTAAAATTATTTTTTCTGTCTTTCTTATTGGGATTTTCTGCCACATGTATTTTCTTCTAAAAATAATGTTTGTGAAATCTACAAAATAGTACACTTATCAAGTATTAAACTGGAAAATAACATTCAACAGTTTTCGGGGGCGTTTACTGACGATTTCATGTAAATTACAAACTAGAATGAAATTCACAAGATACCTACTTTGTTCTAAACTCTGTTGTTGTCTCTATGTTCTAGCCACCACGATTACACAGAGGATGGCAAATCGTACAAGCTGTAGATTTCGGCCCGGCTTGTCCACAACCCTCAGTGTACACAGGGCCCCCTTTGGGAATAAGAGATGTGGATGAAGACTGTTTATACCTCAATGTTTTCACACCTGATATTGTAAGTATCCACAGGCAGACCTTCTAATTAATCTATTTGAACCATTTAAAATTTTTGCAAGCATTTTCTGTAAAAACTGTTTGTACCTGAATAATAAAAACTTTTGCTTCCAGACGGAGGGGTTAGCTGAGAAATACCCTGTGATGGTGTATATTCATGGGGGTGACTTCATCCATGGGGCCTCAAACACGTTTCCAGGCCACATACTAGCGACATTCTACAAAGTCGTGGTAGTCACTTTCAATTATCGTTTGGGAGCTCTAGGCTTTTTGAGTACAGGAGACGTCAATTCGCCTGGAAATTATGGGATCTTAGATCAAGCGATGGCATTGCGTTGGGTCCACGACAATGCGGAGAAATTTGGTGGTAACAGAAGCAGTATTACGTTATTTGGTCCAGGAGCTGGTGCCGCTTCAGCGGGTCTGTTGATGGTCGCTCCAGACACCAGTAGAATGGTAACAAAGGTTATTGCACAGAGTGGATCCGCATTGGCAGATTGGGCCATGACTTCTGACATATACCGAGTTCAAAATACAAGCCGAGTTTTTGGTAGACAAATAGGCTGTGGCATAGAGTCCTCATGGAAACTGGTGAACTGTTTAATAAATTCAAGAAGTTTCACCGAAATTGGAAATGCTAACTTCCCACCTGAAGTCGGTTTATTCCCTTGGACTCCGGTTATGGAAATGAATATCTCCATGCCTTATTACGAAGGCTGGTATGAAAAAGACTGGCACTTTATTAATGAAAAAGTGGAAACTTTAATCAAAAAAAGGTCGTATCATCCAGACCTCATGTATATGTCTAGCGTAACGCTACAGGAAGCTGCTACTTTTATAAGTAAGTATTTCAGAATCAGATTTTGTACACCTCTATATTTTAATTAAATAGTACCTTACTTCTAGAGAAAAGTAAATATCAAGACAAATATAAAGGCAGAATATCGTATGTATATAACACCGAAACACAAAAGTACTTAGTGCAGTATACAAGCTGGAAATGCTTTATATTTGTTTAACCATTCTTTTTTCACTACAATCATTTATAATTATTATTTATTCTATGGCTGTCTCAATGTTCATATCTTTGTTTTAGCTTCAAATACAAGCTTGGAACCAGACTTTATAGTCAACCAGGAATTCTTCGATTTAAAAGTTAAGGAATTAGTCCTAAGATATAACTATACCTTAAATCCTAACGGAACATTCGATGCAATTAAATATATGTATACTTACTGGCCAGATCCTCATAATGTAACGCACATTAGAGAAAAATACATTCAGGTAATTATTAAGAAGTTTTTCATTCCTGCCGTTATTCCGTAAATGTTGTCAAACCTAATTTCAAAATAATTTTTATAGCTGCTCACAGATTTCTTGTACACTGCCCCGAATGACAAAATGATCAAATTACTGGTCGAACAAAATGTGCCAGTGTATATGTACGTCCTAAACACAACAATAGAGTCTTTCAAGTTGCCTGAGTGGAGAAAAGTACCCCATGACATCGAACATTACTTACTGTGTGGGGCTCCATTCATGGATGTCGAAATGCTACCATCTGCAGAAGGATTTGTTAGAAATCAGTGGACAGGGAGTGACAGAAACATGAGCCACTTCTTTATGAAAGCTTATTCTGATTTTGCGAGATATGGCAATCCTTCTCATACGCAAATCTTAGGCCTACACTTTGAAGAGTGTCAGCACGGACAACTAAAGTATCTGAATTTGAATAAAACTTATAACTCATCGATTAGGTGGAATTTTAGACAAACTGAGTCTGCGTTTTGGACTCAGTACTTGCCCATGGTAGTAGGACATTTAGTGCCTACTTACCCCCCTACCACAGAGGTAAGAAATTATTCGTTAGTCTTTCTTTAAATGTGTAATTTTTAGGGCAGTTTTCATATATTTTTGAAAATCCAGCGACTTTTTCAAGAATATTTCATACATGCCTGGCGATTTTAGAATTATTTCACTAAGAAAATACACAAAATTTGAATTGTTTTAGGAAAATTTCTCGAATTTTCCCCAAACATGCTCGTCGACTCTAAGCAACTTTACCGTGACTTTCATGTATTTCTGAAAATCCAGTTGTGTAGATGGGGTCAATATGGTAATAATATTTCATACACCCCTGGCAATTTTCTAATTTTTTCGTAGACATTAAGAAAATACACAAAATTTGCAAGGAAAAAGATATCTTGTAAAATTTTAATACAAGCATTTCAAAAACTGTTTTAGGAACATTTCTCAAATTTTCACCACGCATGCTCATCAACAATAAGTAACTGTTAGGGTGATTTTCATGTATTTTTGAAAACCAGTGGTGTAAACGGGGTCAAATTTTTCAAGAACATTTCATACACTCCTGGAGATTTTCTAATTTTTTTGTAGACATCAAGAAAATACACAAAATTCTACAGTGTCCACACTGCTACTAAGACACGTGGTGTAAAACTTTTACTTTTAATTTACCTTTTTCCAGCTATCTCAAAAATCGTTTTAAGAAACTTTCTCTAATTTTCACCACACGTGCTCGTCGACAATAAGCAACTTTTAGGATGATTTTCATGTATTTTTGAAAAACCAGTGCCGTAGAGGGGTCAATATAACCTCTTTTTCAAGAATATTTCGTGCACCCCTGGCGATTTTCAAATTTTTTCGTAGACATTAAGAGAATATACGAAATTTGCAAGAAAAAATATATCTTGTAAAATTTTCATACGAGCAACCGTATATCTGCAGCGCTACTAAGACACGTGACGTAAAACTTTTATTTTGAATTTACCTTTTTCCAGCTATTTTAAAAAAGAATAGGAAAATTTCTCAAATTTTCACCTCATGCTCGTCAACAATGGGCAACTTTTAGGGTGATTTTCATTTAGTTTTGAAAAACCAGTGTCATAGATGGGTTTCAAAAATACTTCATACACCCCTGGTGATTTTCGAATTTTTTTCATAGACATTGACCCTTTCACTGCGGCTCCCGCAACTACAGATGGATCACGTTCGCGGATGTGTACATTTCCCGCATTGGTGCGCTTTAATTGTATTCAAAATGGTACTTGTAAATATTGTAAAATGTCACATTTTACAGATTTCTAAATAAATTTTGTTTTAGAATGAAGTATTTATTATAAAAACATAAAATAGAAAACAGTGAATGTATAAAAACATAAAAGAGCATTTTTTTTTGTGGGTGTGCCAAATTGAAGTTTAGTACATATCATAAACATATTCACATACAGATTCGGTTGGTTCCCGCATTGAAGTATGCCTCCATCCTTGCGTAATTATCCGGTTCCCGCGGTGAAAGGGTTAAGAAAATGCACAGAGGCGAGCGTAGATGCATCTTCACTGTGTTTGTGTCTTGATAGATAGATAGCATTTATTTAACCACATTATATACATTGTTAAAAAAAAAAAAAAGTATTATTTTGGGTATTCAGCAGATAACTTTCAAAGAAAACATTAACAATGATGTAAGCAGAAATAATAGGTATTTACACATTATATACATGTTTGTACATTTGTAGCAAGTCAACTAAACAATAACAATAATAACAAAAAAAAAGGGTAATATATCACAGATTTTGTAATCAGTACGTTGTATAAAACGAATGCTATCTTACAGTTCATTGATAATAATCATATAGTAATAAGTAAGAAAAAAGTAATAAGTAGTAAAAAAAAAGTCTGTAAGAGTAAGTCTTTTCCACATCACTATAAAATGCGTTTATGTATAGATACTTATAAATTAATATTCATTGAAGTGATGATTTTAAATAATCATCAACTGAATAAAAACAGTGTTTTAGTATCATTCTTTTAACAGCATTTTTAAAGGGGTTTAAACTTAGTAATTTAACTTCAGGTGGAGTTTATTGTACAGATTAAGGTTTATTGAATTATCTTCTAATTTTTTTTAGCCTAAAACGAGGGTTCCTTAGTAAATCTGCAGATCTTGTTCTGTAACTGTGGATATCAGAAGGAGTGTCAAAACTACTAATGTTTTTATGTATTTCGATAAGAGAAAAATATATATATATAAAGATGGAAGAGGCATTATGCCAAATTTTAAGAATAATGGCTGACAGTGTTTCCAGCAATTGTTCTAACCGCTCTTTTTTGGAGCCGAAATACTTTTATGGCATTACTTGAATAGTGATACTCCAGTGAAGCAACGTGCAGCGCGGTTAGTACTTGGATGGGTGAAATCCATCTTGGGAAACAGCGATCTCGTCCCACCTTCTAGCGGCTTGTATATCAGTGTATACGCGGCAGCTATGTAATTTCAAGATGAGGATTACGTGGTAGATATACCATCCTTCGGAGGGGATGTAAAGCAGACGGTTCCTTGTCTATTAAATGTTAGGCAAGTAAAAGATCCCTACTCTTCTTACGAGAGGAGGTTCGGCAAAATTTTCAGGTTGGGGGGTAGCTCGTCTCCTGGCATCAGTGATAGGCCCTGGTAGCTAGTTTTGATACAAGCATCTGTATGTTTTAAATGGTGTTTTAACCGCCTTCCATGTCACCTCAGTGACCCTCTTAAGTCTAGTAGATCTAGATTTGTCTGAGTAAAGGAGACGGGGCCCTACAGTTTATGGTGGAATCCGAACCACTTCTTGGGGAAAATTTCCAATGAAAAATTTTTTCGCTATGTGGGGCTCGAACTCACTTCGCTAGGTACGCTCAGAGTGCAAGCTAGACGCGCTAACCCACTGAGCTACCGACCGTATGTTTGCAAATCTACTAAGACAGTTGGTGTGAAACTTTTATTTTTAATTTACCTTCTTTTTCTGGCTATCTTAAAAACCGTTTTAAGAAAATTTCTCAAATTGTCACCAAACGTGGTCGTCGACAATACGCAACTTTTAGGATAACTTTCATGTATTTTTGAAAATCCAGTGGCATAGGCAGAGTTAATATGACCCCCTTTTATGTTACAAAAATGTTACATAAAAGGTAGGAGTTTGAGCCGTTCTTCCACTCCTCCACAAAAAACTGATACACAGTTAATGTAAAATTAATATTATACAAATAAATACATAAATAAAAATGAGTGTGTAACTTTTAAAATTGCCACTTTGAGGGCCAGTCTCCTATTTAGGGTGTATACTTTCTGGAAACAGGGGAAATTGGGAAAAATCAGAGAATTTATAAAAAAAAAAGTAAGGGAAAATTTATTAAAACTACTTATTTATAAAGTTCTTCCCATCTTGCACCCCCCCGCTCGTCAAAAAATGTTTTCTATTTCCCCTCCCTGCTAATTAGTTTTCATTTTCAAGCAGAAAAATTTTCTGGAATTTTTATTGAAAAGTTCTGGAAAACCTGGAAAAGTCAGGAAATTTCAAAATTGTGAATTGGCCTATTAATTTATTCAGTTAATAATCAAGGCTGATAAAAAGATATTGTAATAAATTGTCTGAAATTTGTTTTAGTTTTGGTGGGAACCAAGGACTCCTCTACAAATAGCATTCTGGAGCATATCTGGACTTTGTCTTTTATTGATCGTGTTACTGGTCGTGTGTTGTATGTTATGGAGAAATGCGAAGAGGTAAGAGAGAATAAAGAAAGTTTTTGGATTATTAGCTATTTGAAAATGGGTTTTTTCCCAGATAACTTTAAAAGAGTTTACTGGGAAAATTCGATTGGTAAAAATTTCTGGGTTATTTTAGAAATAATGAAACCTTTCTCATTCAATAGGTTAGACTAGTTTTAACCTTTTTTAAGGCAAATTAATCTTTTCATGCAATAAATTAACGTTTGTTGGTTGTTGTTAATAAAAGTTTGGTAAACTTAAATGTTTTTGCCAGGTCATCCGACAGATACTACAACCCTTACTTGTACCCACCAGATGTTGACACAGACAACGAAGGGATCGAAAACCATCGTGAAGCCATAATAAACGACTACATAGAAAAATATGGTTCATCTAGGGTCGCACCAGCTCGAACTAATAGTCCTGCTTCTTTCCAGAGCATTTCTTTAAAAGAGTCGAGTAATGGGAATGCCCCTAGGAAGGGTACAGCAGTTTTCCCAGCTAAACACAAGAGTCAGTCGCAGACAACACTGCCACTGCAGGGGGTTCCACAGACTGACGTTTAAATTTATTAGTTTTTAGGAATATATGAATCGTTAAATTACACTTACTGAAAAGCAGCATCAAGGAACCAATTTGTTATAAGTATTATTGAGTAATTATGAAAATTAAAACTGGGCTATCAAATCGGTTGAATTTCCCAGAGCACTGGATACTTTCAAAAGGTAATTTTAATATAGACAAAACCTAAACTTCTGTATTTCCAAAGAGAGATGAGGAAATGGACAGAAATACAGTTTACATCATTTAAAAAGATCATTTAGATATGGTGGGAAAAAGCAATGTTAATGCTGTGACAAAATTGTTAAATCATAATACAATTGCCATGCCAGTAAAAAACTTGGGAGGAAATTTAGAACCTCAAATGCTCAGGATGACTTTTCATAATTGCGCATCACAGAGACAACCCTATGATGGAACCTTTATGTTATGTTGAGCTTACCAGGAAATACGTGTGAGTGAGAAAGACAGATGACGGTAATATGGGTATTATGAATAATGTAAACGTTCCATCAAGGGCTGAATGCACGATCCACGAAGTTAAGCGATTTAGGTATTAGATTAGATTATTATAGAATACATCAGTTAGTGGGGAGGGTTACAATTTGCCGTAGGGTAGGTTTATAAAAATTTGTGGACACGGTTCATTCCTTTCATTGTGAACTCGCTGTATGAACTGTGACAAGGAATCACGAGTTGCAACACTGACCCCGGCATATTTGTATTTCTTGCACAAAATTTAGGAAAACATTACAAAATTGTTATGAACTCGCGGAGCATAAAATTGTCTGAAAACTAGGATATATAAAAATATACAGTGGTGGTCCGGTGGTCCCAATGTTCAAATGAGCCCCCCCCCCCAAGCAACACAGTTTGGTATACTAAATGTATTAAAATCATTCCAATTTTCTGAATATGTGTTATATGTGTGTGAAAATGTCCCCGCGATAAAAGTATACTGCCGGTATCAGAGTTCTGCAAGCATTCCCCTCAAAAACTTCTCCATGATAATTTTTTGATATAATCAATTTTTCTGGCCATATTAAAGCTCTCTCTCGGCCTACTATAGGTTCACAAATCCTTGCAAAATATGAAGCTCCGGAATCACGCATTTTAGTTAAATATAAATATTTATATTTTACAGAGAAATTGAATATTATATCAAAAAATTATCATGGAGACATTTTTGAGGGGAATGCTTGCCGAACTCTTTTGAAACACGCTGACAAGCTGCTTTGCTCCGAAATTTTTGAATATTCAGATTAGTTCCATTTGTAACAGTTTTCAGAGCCATGGAAAAAATTGTACATTGTTCTTTCTCGACGAGACAAATTGGAAATGATTTAGAAAATCATTTACAAAATTTGAAATCCTCGTTTAGAGCTACTGGAGTCTCTGAAACTTTAAAAATTAAAATTATTACTAAAGCACCTGAAAGATTGTTTAACCTTTTTAGAATATGAACGTGGTAACCATATTTTTTTTCTTGCACCAACAAAGCCCAAAACATTAACCTTTTATTTGATGTATAATCGGTACTAATTTACTTTGAAATTATTGGATTTTTGTAGATGCTACATTCACCAATTGGTATTGCTAAAAAAATACAACAGAGATTAAATAAAATTTACAGAATTCATTAATAATTATTTGTAAGATATGGGAAAATAAAATTATGGCAACTGTTCAAAATGCATTCCTTCAGTACATTTTTGAGCCCTAGTTTCCCTTACCACCCGTTCTAACATTTGCGCAGTTATTGTTGCAAAAGCTTGGCGAATTTTGATTTCCAACTCCTGGAGATGATGAATAAACTCATTCTTTGACGTACCCCCCCCCCCCCACAGGAAAAAATCCATAGGGGTTAGGTCAGGTGATCTGGCAGGCCATCTTGTGCGATCATGTGTCGAAATGACTCTATTTGAAATATGTTTTCTAAATAATTAGACACAACTCGAAGGTTATGTGGCGGAGCCCCATCTTGTAAGTAATAAATGCTTCTTTTCAAATTCATGGGTAATTCTCATAAAAAGCCCTCAATTTCATTTTCCAAAAAGTCCAGGTAAAGTCCTCTGAAATAAAATAGGACCTATGATCCTAGTACCCTCAATTCCTGCCCATACATTTACCCCAAACACTCCTTAGTGATGTCCTTCTCTAAATTCATGTAATTTTCCTGAGACCAGTAACTCAAATTATTTCAGTTAAACACGCCATTGTTAGTGAACCGACTTTCATCTGTGAACAGAATTCTAGGAACAATGTTTCTATTTTCTAGTAACCAATTGCAATAATGAACTCTCCTACCTGCATCAGCTTCATATAAATGCTGATGAAGTTGATATTTATATGATTTATATTCATGTTTTCTCGATATTCTTTAACAGATTCTCGGCTAATATCAAGAGCACTTCCAATCTCACGTGTACTTGCATTTTTATTAACTTCCACGGATGCTAAAACATTAATCTCTGCGGCCTAGTCAATAATAAACGTATTTTGTTCGTTTTCATTTGGCTGGGCCCTAAATTTTTCTTCTAAAATCTTAAAATATTTTCTACAAAGGTGATGCCTTCCAGGATACCGCTCTGCATATAACCTTTCAGCTTGATTATGCATTTCTTTTAGATTCCCCATAAACAACCTGTCCACCTTTTCATTTTTGGTAAATACCGCCATTTTGTGTTTTTTTTAAACTTTTAAATAGTTATATTAGCAAATAAATCACAAGCAAATTAAAGAAGCACTACATAAACTTTATCAAATAATAACTTAGGCAAAAGTTTGAAAAGAAATGTCATTTTGTCATGGCATGCTTGTAAAATTTAATACATGCATTAGTACATTATGGTTTCATTAAATAACTGAAGAATGGCATCTACAGAAATCCAATAGTTTCAGTGTAAATTAGCATTGAAACTAGACCGATTATACATCAAATAAAAGGTTAATGTTTTGGGCTTTGTTGGTGCAAGTAAAAAAATATGGTTACCATTTAATAAAATTGAATAAAAGCCATTTGCTTTTTATGTTTTTTCAAAAAATTGCTTTTCAATTCAAAATAGTGATTATGGCATGAAATAAACTTTTATTGAAATGCGACAATAAAAATTAAGGTGATACATCAGATTCAAGGCATACTGGGTAAATTTTTTAAGAACACAGTCTTGCAGTTGCCAACTCAGCTTTTTACTTTTTCGAATTTATGATGCCATTTGGAAAAAAATTACCTAGTTGTGATACATCGTTGTAACGAGAATTTCATGTGGAATCTAAATATGCAAAAATATATATAGGTTGCTATTTAAAAATCAAAAGTTGTTGCTACTTCCGATTGGACCGGAAGTGATATTTTTCACTTAATAAGTGCAAAATGTGGCTTTTTGTGTCACAAATGATATGCCAAAATTTCAAAATTGTATTCCTAAAATCAACCTAGAAATTGGAACGGGACTAATCTCGTTGTATATTTTTGGTATAAGTATATACCGAATATACTTATACCAAAAATATACCCAATATGCATATAATACACCATTAATATACTACTGTGTGTTGCTTGGACCACGTCGTAAGCGGCTGAATTTCCAAGATACAGGGTGTTCAAAATAAATAGCCCATGTAGAGTTTTTATAGGAAAAAATAGTACACTACTGTAAGTAACGCTACCAAAAAATAGAATACTAAAACTTTTGCTTCTTTTGATATTATTCTAGGAATAGCTGTTTTCACACAAAGTATCGATATCGGAATGTAATAATGACCACCCTGAATATTTCATATATATACATATATTAATTAAGTTTGCCATAAAACCAGATGCAACGTGCAAGGTTAATTTATGAAGGTCTAGTTACTGTATAATGAAGGTTACTCATTGATAGACAGACAAGAGCACATGAGGTCTTCTCTTTCGAGGAGAAAGGTCTGTGTTTTAGAATTTTGCATGTACATAAATTGACTTTGAGCGGAGTGCATATTTATAGTACAAAAATGGCATTTAAATCGTAAAAACGTCCTTAACATGTCGATAATGGCATTACTTATTACGACTAATCACAGACTGATTTTTATAATTAGTTTTTTTTTTTACGAGGTTGCATTAGAATGTCAACGGTGGCTAGTAATCAACTGTTGTTATTTTACTGTGCAATGCAATAAACAAATATAGGACTATGTAGTATTTACGTTAACCAGTATTACGTTGACATTCCAAAATTAAAATTAGCTAGTTGTGCAGCTAGATATACGTCGATAGATAGGATAATTTAAATGAATATGTATTAGTTATTTGTATTTATGTTTCTTGGTGCCTTATTCATAAAAATACCGTACATTTTTTAATAACAATTAGTACTATTATGTAAATCAGAGCTTTATCATTTTATACTCTTTTTTTTTTTTGTATATACCTTATACAAATAAATTATATTTATATATTGACATATTAAATATTTGTGTTTTTATTTCCGTTCGCTCAGGAATTTAGTAATATAATAATGTTTAATACTATTCGATGTAGAACTTCTAATATAAATCGAGTGTTCTGATATTGAACCGGAAGTTCACGATCAGCAAATAATTCAACTTCAGCAAAATTTTACCATTATTGAATATCCGCCAGTTATGTGTGCTGGCAAGATATTATCTTTTGTACTTAAATTGATTTAAATGCCTTGCCTTGGTGGAAAGAACTACAATATCATGATCATACTCAGTGACGAATCCAGGATTTTGGTCTGGGGGGGGGCTGAGGTCATAAAATAGTGAATATAATACTAACTATAGTTGAAAAATATCTTCGACCCCGTTTTAGTGATCATACTAATAATAATCACTTTAATCCATAATAATAAAGAGGTAGGAAATCACTGAAATCAGTCACAGATTACAGAATAATAACAGACATTAATTTATTGTGTAATAAAAAAATCATTATTTAAATTTTTGAACATCGAAATTCCAAAATTTGATCTGTTTTACATACCTACTGAAAGAAGTTTTCAAAAGCATTACTTCTTTTGCCATATGATAAAGTACATCAATCAGACTAAAAATTAACTTTATAATTTTTTTTCTACACTTCAAAATAAATTTCCTCCTGAAAAGATCTAATAGGAATTTAATGGTGGTTTCCTATTTATTATTCAAAATTCGATCGTTTTAAAGTCAGAATTTTAATTAACTCCTAAAAACGTAAAGTGTTTGCTATGACACTCTTCGATGACTTGTGAAATAATGTGTTGATTTCAAATAATTAAATGCCAATTTTAAAAAATATGCATATAGTTCAAATTTTCTCATTTTGCGCAATACTAGTAAAATTTCAAAGAGGGCGTCTACCAAAATATTATTCTTATACAGTGTGTCCCCGGATGGAGTTGACAAGAGGAAACATCTCTATTATTGATTTTACGACGAAAAGTCATTCTTTATAAAAAATTCTGCTTGTCGAAAAAATGAATTTACCATATAAAAATCTTAGATCAGATGTACCGGGTGTTAATAAATTAAGAAAACATCAAAATGCCTCAAGAGAGAAGTACCTTTATTTATTATTTTGGACAAAATCTTTATAAAACAAAGTTGTTTATAATCCAAAATAAAGCCTAAATACAAATTATGAAGTCTAAATTTTGACTTACATTCATGTCAACTTACATTTTTTTTCAAACATTAACATAACATAATAACATTAACTTCAACGATTGTGGAAACATAATGTATTCTACATAGCCTCCTCCAGCCTCAACACATTTCTCCATCCTTTTAAAATAAAATCACCATAGACCTTACGAATGGTTGAGGGTACATTCACTTCATTCACCGCGTCTTGTATTCGTGCTTTTAGAGTTGCTCGATCATGCGGCAGGTCATCTGCAACTTTCTGTTTTAAAACACCCCACAGAAAAAAATCCATTGGTGTAAGGTCTGGTGATCTTGCAGAAAAATTAATTGGAGCGTATCTTTCCATCCATCTGGCTCCGAAGTGATCTGTCAACCACTGCCGTACCAAAACTGGGGAATGAGTTGGACAACCGTCTTGCTGCCAAAAAATGTTATGCCTTACTTCCGGTTGCAGAGTGTTTATAAATGGCAATACAAAGTTTTCCAAAAGGTCCAAATAAACATGCTGATTTAAATTTTCTTCTAAGAAATATGGACCAACGATTCGATCATAAAAAATCCCACACCATACATTCATTTTTTTATAACGTTAACTTCGTTTGTGAATGACATTGTTTGGATTTTCAAAAGCCCAATAACGACTGTCTTGTGATGAAACGTGGCCATTGGTACAAAATGTTGCTTTGTCAGTAAAAACCCAGGCAGCAAGGTGCCGTCATTATGACGTCGTTTTTTCGGCATTAATTACGTCAATTTCACCTTCAGCATGACGTAAGAATGACGTGAAAAAGACGGCACAATGTCACAGCCCAATGACGTCATACATATGACGCCAATATGACGTATTGGTAATCAGTGAATTTTGCGATAAGGAACACAATTATTAATAAAGTTTTTGACGAAAAAAAAAACCGTAATGTGCAGGGATCGAACCGCGGACCTTTTGACTCGCAACCTAACACTTAACTCACTGAACCATTGAACATCTTTGTTTGAATATGTTTAAAAGCTGTATACCTAGTTAGAAATAGTAAAACAAAATTATTATTACTATGTGGCGAAAATTGAACTAGTCACTAAATACTTCTATTTATTTTTATTTTATAATGATTTATTTCACGTCATTTTAATGACGTCAAAATAATGACCTAAAAGAAACGTGTATTTGACGTCTTCATGATGACGTCAGAAGTACGTTTTAAATATCACGTCTCTGGTACGTCATTTATTAATGACGTCAAAATAATGACCTAAAAGAAACGTGTATTTGACGTCTTCGTGATGACGTCAGAAGTACGTTTTAAATATCACGTCTCTGGTACTTCATTTATTGGGACAATGACGTCGGTGACGAAAAATCGCCTTTAAAAGACGTCATAATGACGTCACCCTGCTACCTGGGAAAAAACATTCTGTGAAAACTTCTATCTACGAGGTAATTCTCACCGACCCATAAACAAAAGTCCAGTCGCTTCTCTTCATTTCCATTTTCAAGTATATGTCTGCACCTTGGCTTAAACGGTCTGTATATATAGTATCGCACAATGTGTAAAAATGTATTGAGGGTATGGTTGCCAAGCCTAAAATTCGAAAAGTCGGACTTTACTTGTAAATTAGGCCGGACATTTGGTACAAAAAGCCGAACAGCATTCGTTCGTCTTAAAAAAATAACTAAAACACAAAATCAGTCTTCTAATATTTTTATTAAACTTGATTAATTTTAAAATAAACATTTATTACATAGGAACAAAAAAAGTCGTCAAAAAACAATAAAATGTATTTATAGAAAATCGACTGAAAACTGAAAAAAAAACGAAAAAAATCACGTTTTAGAGCCTTAGGCAAATAGCCAAACAAGAGCCGGACATGTTAATTTTTAGCCGGACGAAACCGTAAAAAGCCAAACATGTCCGGCTAAAGCCGGACGCCTGGCAACCCTAATTGAGGGTGACACAAAGAGAACGCGCACGCCACCCCAAAAACATTGGGCTTCTAGTATAGGCAACACAAAATGTGTGAAAGTGCATTGATAAGGAGTGGTTTTGCGTTAAGTAACTGACTATATGACTGCTGATGTTACGTCACATGAAATAAATGTACTATAATGTAACAAAAGTGTATTAATTAAAAACAAGTAAGAATAATACAGAGTTGGAGAGCTGCAAAAGTTTTGGTGAAGTATACACCTAACAGGCAACCATGACAGATGGTGATTTGTTAATCTTTTTATGACTAAGGGATCTGATCAAACACTTTTGAAAAATCTGTGAAACAAATCGCCTCCAATATGCGAGGTTTGTTTTTATAGTAGGAGCTTCTGATTAAGCAGTTTGCGCAAACCCTTGAACACTACACTCGAATACTATAACTCGACGTGCGTTTCGCCAACCAAGCAGGGCTCATCTGGAGACGATTAAACCGTTCTCTCCCAGTTTTAATCCACCGCAGATGATATCAACTTCTTAACAGTTCCGACGGCTCCTACAATCACTACAATTATTATTATTGTACAATTTATAACTTGATAAGTATAGTTGAAAATAGATACATATTTCAAAGACTTTTGATAAATTAGAGAAAATGGCTATGGGTCTATAATTACTTAAAATCATTCGATTCAAAATTTACGAAATTATTAATTTCTAATTAAGTCAATTTTCATGACAAATCCATTATTGATAACTCCAAAGCGAAAATTGGTTTGATATTAAGCCAAATTATACTCTAGTTCTTTGATGAATAGTAACTAAAATATTGAGAAAATACCCTCATCATCGAGTATGCTGTGGAAACTGAATAAAACTAGAAATAAAGACCAAACTGTTAGCCCTTATTAAGTTAACAATACAGACAAGTCTTATTGTTTGTAACTTTTGTTTCCACAGCATACTCTTTATTTGCAGTGTTGAATGTTTTAAATCGATATTGAATGTTTTAAATCTAGTTTTGTTGAATTTTCATATCATATCTCCACTTTTAAGGATAGGAAATATGCCTTTATTTTCGGTTTATTATAAATATTTAAAAAATCATAAATGGTATAATATTTAAAATAGTTTCAGGTACTTCTCATCGCTCTACGGAATACAACCATATATAGTTGTTATCAATCAGCAAAATTAGTGTTTTGCTGTCAAAAAATAAATTATTTACTAAAAAAAGAAGTAAGTGAATAAATGTAATGGTCAAAATCAAATTATCCATAAAAATACTCTAAAGTATCCATTATTCCTACTGACAAGTTTCTTTTTGGAAAAATATTTGATTCATACACAAATAATATTAGGTTTGGGCAAAAAGCAACTTTAATCTCATTAATCCTTAAAGGTCTTTATTTTCAATAAGGAAACTTTTTTTTGACGTAGAAGAACGAAAAAATCGATTATCCCTAAAAATAGCCATTTGTCTTCACTTTTACGACTTCGTATCTCCGGATCGTACAAATATGTAAAAAATAGGTAGGTATTTAAAATTTGGAACAAATCAAGAGAATACCCTTATCAAGTATGCCGCGAAAATTGAATAAAACTATATAGACTCAAAACATTTACTTTGTCAACAAAACAGCTCTTATTAAATTTTCACGGCATACTTAATCAGGGTATTTTCTCGATTTTTTAATTGTTATTTACCAATGAAAAGGCCGGATGGAATGTCCCTTGTACCATGGGAAGCAGTGGCGGATTTATGCTTCTGTCGCCTAGGGGCTATCGGAAACTTACCGCCCTCCCACTCCCTTCCCACTCTCTGCCCCTTGCCTAAGCAGTAAAAAATAATATTCACCTACACCTCACCTTCCCTTTTAAAGGGTCAATTCCCTCCTCGCTCACTCCCTTTTACGCTTTCTCCCCATAATTTTGTCAAGAGCACAACGCACAAAATCATTAGTATTACAACAGTGGTTTGGATAAATTAAAAACCAGATCGATATATTATTATAATATTGTTTATTTTATGAGAACGAGAACAAAATAAAATTTGAAATAAACTTTGGTATGCATTTAAAATGAATTTTAGACATAGGCCAAATAGGCTTAGGCCAGATAGGCTTATCAGCAATCAGCAAAATGACTACTAATTTAAGTTCTATAACAGATATTGAGAAAATTCTATGTACAGGGTGGTCGCGCGAGCGTTCCCAAGTAGCACAGAATTCTTTAAGAAGTTCTATTTACTGCACTCGAGGATATCTTGTATTATGTACTCTAGAAGTCCTTCCGAAATCAAAATGAGAAATCTTTATGTGCTCAACTTTTATGCACTGAGGAAATGTAAACTGGGCATTATATAGGAATTTCAACTTTTGTTAACCCACAGACATCTACTAGAAGTTCTAAAAGGGAATTACCATACAGCTCAATTTTCTAAGTATTATAGAAATCAAATAAGGTATTAAAAGGGAAATAGTATTATTATCCTTAACAGAATACTTGTAGACATCCTTCTCATACTGAGATTTTGATTAACCAACATTTCACCAGCTGCCGCTGGCAATTCTATAAAAAGTGTGTGTTGGTACAATCGGCGTCACCTTAAACTCACCACCATTAGAGATGCTCCCTTTCTAACCTTATTTGTAGTGACGCGTGTTAGAAAGAGAGCATCTCCAACAGCGGTGACTTTAAGCTGACGCCGATTGTACATCTAATAGAAATCCTATACAGATATTTTCAGTACCGTTTATATTGGTAAGCGATAAAATACCCGAAAGATTACTACAGGAATTAAATCTGTTTGCAGGATCGATGCGACACATCTAACAGAAATCCTATAAAGATGTCCTCGGGATCATTTATATTGGCAAGCGATAAGATATCCTAAAGATTACTATGGGAATTCTATAGGTATGCAAAAGGCTGCTCACAGGATTCTATACTAATAGCTTTTTTCGATTACCACGGGAAGTACTATTTAATACTGATGTGCTGACATTTGCCCATCTTAGGGAACTCTTACAGACCTCTAGAAGATATTTACTAATTCCTAAATTTTTATCCTCGGGATATCTTGAGGAATTAATTATTGTGCTACTTGGGTTAGAACCTCATTTAACTTCGTTATTTTTGGAGTTACGTAAAAAAGTACAAAAATCAAAGTTATAGAAAATCACATGTATTTTCCAAACATTATATCAGAATAGCAATTGAAAGTCGCATTTCGGAGATATGAACTTTACTTTGGTTTTTTAAATGAAACACTCCATATATATTTACAACATTTGAAAGGCCACAAAAAGCTTTTTAATTATATAATACATGGTATTTATCTTAAAAAAAAATTGTCTAATTTACTATAAATTTACAATTTATCAAATAAGCCATGGAAAACAAAAGTATGTAAATTAAAATAAACAATAATATATGTTAGCTCTGTCAAAATACCTGTTAGTATCTAATTTCACTTTATTTTAAATAAAATGGAGAATTTCAATAATTGATATATACTTTTCGGACTACCATGACTTAATGTAAGAAAATATAAAACTTAATATCTACTATAGTTTTTAAGAAAAATACTATGTGTCATACATCATTGAAAAGGTTTTTATTTGGCCTTTCAAAAATATATGGGGTGTTCTATTTAAAAAAACCAAGGCGAAGCTCATATCTCCGAAATTCGACTTTTAATTGTTTTTCTGAAATGATTTTTGGAAAATACATGTAAACACTTTCGTGTTTGAACTTTTTTACGTAACTCCAAAAATAACGAATAGTCCATGTAAAACGCGGGGTTTGACGCTCGGAATGCCCCCCCCTATTATATGTTTTTTGGGACGCTGATCACAAAAACTGGCGGCTCTAAAAATAGTACGTCACTCCTAAAAATGCCAAAAACCACCCCATTTGGGGAGTTTTTCGCGGTAATGTGAATAATACTGTAAAATAATGTTATGAATGTGCTAATTGTCACGATATTTTGCCAGTTCAGTATGTTCATCTAAAATAAGGACAAACTTTATGCTGAGGGTTAACTAGAGGGGATAAAACTACCCCTAAATTGACGTAAAATGGATAAATGACGGATTTTTTTTTCACTTTTTGATTTGAGTTTAGATGAATGGGGATTGTACAATGAAGAATTTTTTTTCCAATTCTTCAGGGGTGACAACTACCCCTATATCACCTTTAAATAGAACTAACGCTTAGAAAATAAGTAGATGTATATACTTTTTAATTTGCTTGCAATTTCTGATAAACTTCCGTCGAAAAAAACACTAAAAATTTTTTTCACCCCTTTAGGGATGAAAACTACCCCCAAGCTTGCAGGGAATTGAAAGAGAAGGTAGAAATATTCTTGATAAATGAACACTTCATATTGTTTGCATTATTTTTAACAAAAAATATAAATATGGTAATCTAAATATAAATGGAAGCAAAATCTTTTTTTTTTACTTTTTGAATCTCAATTTGGATGAATGGGGATTGCAAAATTATGAAAAATTATTTTCTCGTGCGAGGATATTTGAATTGAATCCCCCGCCGTATGAACGGGAAAGACCAAAAGACCCCAGAGTCAGGGGCCCTAGGTAACTTGCACCATATCTATATTTTTTTATTAAAAATATTGCAAATAATATGAAGTGTTCATTTATCAAGATTATTTCTACATTCTCTTTCAATTCCCTGCAAACTTGGGGGAAGTTTTCACCGCTGAAGGGTTGGAAAAAAATTGTCTTCATTGTACAATCCCCATTCATCTAAACTCAAATCAGAGAATGACAAAAAAAAATGCCATCATTTTTCCATTTTACGTCAATTTGTAGTTTTACCCCCTAGTAGATTTATCCCCTCTGGTTAACCCTCAGCATAAAATTTGTCCTTATTTTAGATGAACATTCTGAACTAGCAAAATATCATAGCAATTAGAACATTCATAACAGAACTCCCCAAAAGGGAGTGATCAGCGACCCAAAAAACATGAAATACAAGTGGCCCCGATGAGGGGGGCATTCCGAGCGTCAAACTCCGCGTTTTACATTGACTAAAAATTAAATGAGGTTCTAACGTTCGCGCAACCACCCTGTACAGTTGACTATAATAAGGAACTCTAGTCTAGTTAAAATAAATGACACGTTCTCAAATAAACTAAAAAGGTTCTGATAGTACATACTAATAATAATAATTTTTTGTTTTTATGTGCCTTTGGTATTTTTAAAAAAAATTGCCGCCCCTGGATTTTGTCGCCCTGGGCTATAGCCCCCTAAATCTGCCACTGATGTGAAGGGGAAGGCCCTTCTATGGGACACTACGTGTCGTGATACACTGGCACCGTCTTATGTTAAAACACATTGCAAAAATCTGGAGAAGCTGCTCGCATCAGAGAAGATACTAAGAGATGTAAATACAAAGAACCGAAATCGCGTTTCTTTTTTTTTGCCTTAGGGTCCAAGTGGCGTTGAGGCTAAAAAGTTCATCAATTGCACTGGTAAGAAAATTCGCGGCGTTTCAAATGAGAAGAAGAGCATTTGCTACCTAACCCAGAAAATCAGTTTAGAGATTCAGAGAGGGAATGACGCGTCAATCCTGGGCACCATACCGCCTTCTGCCAAATTGGAAGACATTTTTTATATTCTAAATTAATTTATTTAGAGTTAAATTATCTTTTATAATTAAAATATTCCTGTATTGTTATCTATTTTTTTAAATACTGTTTTAAAATTAGTGAAAAATTGAACTTTGATAGTTACATAGCACCTCTTCGGTATTTTGACTAAAACTAATTTATTTGTAAAAAAAATTAATAAATATATTATATTTAATATCTACTTTGTGTATTTAGGTTAATATACTTGGTGTCTAAGAGATGTTGTCATTTGAAAAAGTTGATTTCGGGATCGTAGATACTAAACCGATCAGAAAAATCTCATGTTTACATTTTTCTCTTATCGTTTGGTCTATTAAATTGATTTGAGTGCATTCTCTGCACTCTAGATGTAAAAATAAAAATGGGCCTAAAAAATCAATTTTCAATTTTTTTCTTTAAAACTGTGTAGTCATACTTAAAATCGTCTCCAGAATAAAAAAAATGTAAAAATATACAGGGTGTTCTATTTGAAATTCCAAAGTTGTGGTTATTTCCGGGGAAACCGGAAATGATGAAGTGTCAAATAATGAAAAATTGATCATTTTTGGTACATGCCAAGTTTGCCAAGTTTGAGTCTTCTACCTTGAAAACTCAGTAAACTATGGCTTGTTGATTCTGTTGACACCCGGTAGAACCATACATATATATTAAAGAATTTGAAAAAAAATTGTCACATTTGTAGAGTACAGACTAACATTTATGGTTTTAGTTTGTTTTGAGCCCCGCCACTTTCCATGAGAATGTGGCCGCGTAACTTTGGAGGCCCCTGTATTATAATATTAATAATAAGCGAGTAAATGTGACGTCACGTTTCTCTTCGTATACAGCTTGCTGTGATCCGGTTGGCCGTTTTGGCGCCTACAAAGGAGAGGGCTACCACATGGTTCTATCTAGCTATCCACTGACTGGGGCACAATCACACACTGAGCGTCGGCCGTTGTTGGGTGTTGAGGTGGCCCCTGTACGAATAACTTACGCTCTGTTGTCTAAAGTTTGTCGCGCACATTTCTTTCTTGATATTTTAAGATGGTAGAAGAAAATTTACATTTACAAAGTGACCGCAATGTGGAGTATTACTTAGTGACAATGTTGGAAAAATTGGAAATCATAAGGCAAGAGGCAAAAACTGCGGTGGACAAACACAAGATACCGATACAGGCTGAAATTCGGACACTGGAGTTTTGGAGATCCGTATTTTCGGAGTGTTTGGCATCCTTTATTTACGTTTTCGTCGTCTGCGGGGCTACTTCTGGAGCAGCTGTCGGTACACCGATATCTTCTCTACTTCTTGCAACATCTTTATCTGCTGGATTTGTTATGACAGCTCTTACGCAGTGTTTCGGACACATATCTGGTAAACACATTTTTATACCTTTGTTTTTGTTTGCTTAACTGTATCATAAAGAGCTACATTAATTTTAAACTCGACCGATTGCGTAAATAAAATTTGAAATATAAATTTTCACAGTAGTCCTAATTCAAATATTCAACTAAATAATAATATTTAATAACTTAGTAGGTAATAATTATTTAATTTAAGTTGCATGCTTTCAAGTCAAATTCTGTAACTTTTTTATACAACTGTTAAACATTTGCTAGTTCTAGAATTTAACAATCAATTAAAATAATTGAAATTTATAAGATAATGTAAGATATTTACCAAACCTGGGAAGAATTATATGCAGATACCCTTATTTTTTTTTGGTATAACAAATACACTTTGATGGTTACAAATAGTAGACACAGGATATATCTAATATGTGTCAGATGTTTGGAAATTTATTTTAATTTCAAAATTAATCTCTGAATTTTTTGTCCAAACTTTAATGTACCAAGTACCAAGTACCTACCTATTTTCTTTACAAATCTTTAACTTCAAAATTTTTACAAATATTGTGTACGTATTTATGAAGGAGTACTTTATTATTCAATACAACGGGATGAAAATTAAGAAGATACAATGCAAACGCGAGTGAAAAAATCACAGACAAATTGTGCCTACTTGCCACCGTATTTCGTCAATATATTTAAATAATAATGATTATTGCAATTACTTTTTATTCGATCAAGATTTTTCTGGGGAAAATAACTAAACCTCTACCTAAAATTAGTATTTTGCTTAAATTTGTGTTGTAAAATTTTACCTACAATTTTACGACTTTATATATAAGTACTATTTTAAGGATGGTAGCGAGGAACAACTCTGGGATTTTATGTTTTATGACACTAAAAACTACCTACTTTTTCTGACTGAAACATAATATCATTTCGTATTTGCTCGATTTATGTCTCGTCATAAGACATCTGCTCTGAGTTCCGCAACAGACGTTAATTTCTATTTGGCAAAACGGTATTAGTACGGGAGCCACTGTCAATATTTTCTGCAAACCAGCAGGAAAACGCTTGACGGGAACATTTCAATCATGTTAGAGAAAAATGACAATGCTATATAAGTGTTTAAAGTTGAGATTTGTTTTGTGTGGAAAATGATTTCCTGTCAACTTTATTGTGTACTCCTGTCATTAACATAAATATGTAACAAAACAAGTCAATTGACAGAAACGTTTAAAGCTGTTACAAACGTATGCTGCCAGCCATTCGACGGAACATGACTTTGACAGGAGCAAGAAAAGTTGTTACGGGGTGAGTCACACAGAACAAGAAACTGCCAATTTTTATGTTTATTATATTCTTCGATAGCATTTTAGGATTAAAGTATTCGCAAAAAAGATTTATATTGACACGCAGGCCCCTACATCAAATCATGGGCCCCGGTACCAAATTCACTACCCCCCGCGCTTAATAATTGATGGGGGGGGGGGGATTTGAAAACAATTTTTTGTGAACATCTCTGGCGGTCCCCCGTGCTTAATGGTTGATGAGCGGGGAGGGGGGGAATGTAAAAAAAATTGTCCACTTCGAATTGCCCATCGAATGTAAAAAAAAAGTGAATCTTGATTTATATCATGTAAAAGTACATAAAATAACCTGCCTTTTGCCACAAAGCAAAGTTCGATCCGATTTTAGGTGCGGAGATATTTGAAAATTTCAGAAAATTTGACTGAAACTGGAATTTCAGCCAAACTATTTGATATTTTTGGCTGAAATTTGGTTAACAGTTTTTGTGTGATAACGACTACTTCCATTCCATTTTCAGCCAAATCGGTTGAGATCTGATCAAGATAGCCGGGGGATGTTCTGATCTTCACCAAATTTAAACTGGAGGTTCCTTTAATACTGAGAATAAAAGTATACCATTTTCGTTCCTTAACTAATTGTTTAAGTGGTCAAAAAAATAATTAAAACTGCAAATTCGACCCTTAAAATGTCCAAAAAACCCCTTTTCGGCCAAAAAAATACGGTTCCACCCCTTTTTGGAAATCACAATTTTAGGGTTTTGTTATACTCGCCATGACAAACAATTTCCGCTGGGTCTGCATCCATCTTAAGAAATTTCCCAACCTCGCTATTTTATTGACTAAATCCCTATTTATTCTATTTTTATTTTTCTCAACGTATTATTGGTTACTATTCCACTTACCACTTTCGTTATTGACGTATTAAATACATATTTTTGTCCAGTTGACTTATCCTATATCATGTATTATGATCTAAAGGATTAAAAAAGTACTATTATTATTATCATCCCCAGTAAACACTAGCTCGTATAAAATACGTGAAATATACGTTCTAGTGGTATACAAAGTTTCAAATTCAAGTTTCAAAGTTGTTATTGATTTATAAAAGTACAGTCTCATACAAGAAGATGGCACCACTTACATTAGTTTTAAATTGCTGATCTACTTTGAATGACATTTATCAAACACTTTGGAGAGGTACATAATATATCCAAATGATGGATAGCCTTAAGCATGGGCAAATACTAACCACGCTACGAGGCATAGTAATGATGTGATTAATAAGGCGGTTCCCCCAGGTCGAAGCCTTTTTCTTTGCACTGAGGTTGGGCCTGACCTTTACGATTATCCCTAATGCGAAATAACTCGCTTGCATAATTTTTGATATCCGGGACTGCGTGCGCGCTATATAGGATTATAGGTAGTTTATAAATTGTCATATAAAATATTAAAGAAACGGTATTCGTGAAACACTTATTAAACGCATTTATAAAACATTTATCAAATGACATAACTTAATTAATTTTCTACTTTCTACTTACATACAGCTTGTAAAATGTATTTGTGAAACGTTTATCAAATGTTTATTAAATGTCATAATGAAAAAATCTGGAATGTGTAGGGATCGAGCCTCGGATCTTGAGTCGCAACACAACAAAATTAATGAATAACATTTAACTCATCGACACAACATTTAACTCACTGAACCACTGAACTTTTATGTTTTGAATTACTTAAAAACTGTATAGTTGGAAAAAGCAAGAGAAAATTTTTATTATTATTTTATTTATAAAAACCAGTCACCCTTTAAACTCTGTGGCTCCGACACTCACAGAAGGGAGCTGGTAGTACCGGCAGCCACTCCCCACGCCCGTGGGGTGAGTGACTACTAGGTCCGAGAATCGTGTGCCCTGAGCAGACGTAATGAACCGAGGATGGCAGCTTTCTGCATTCTGGTAGGGCTCCTTTCCTCAGCTCATCTGTCCACTCAAAGCGTCCATATATCTCGCTGTCGTCATTGTCAGGCAATCCGTCCGGTTGGGCCTCCACCACCTTGCCTGTGACCCCCATCCGGATAGGGTCGATTGTGGGGGCCCTGTCTTCTGTTGCCTGGAACCAGAAGATTTCAGCTTGTTAGGTGGTTAGCCTAACAAGCCCACGGCCGACACCAGAGGGGAAGTCTCTTTCCCCTCCCGGGTGCGCTAGCGCTGTCGGTCCGGATTTTGCACCCTTGGCTGGAGTAAGTGGTGTCGCTACTCACCAAAGGCTATGTAATGGAGCCCCTCCTGCTTTACTTATTATACTTATTTCACTTATTATACTACTATGTACTATACTACTTATTATACTTACAATTATTATTATTATATGAAAAACTATTACTTATATTCGACATTTTTTGTTTACAATGCCAAGGTGTAATATTTATATTCATTACTTAATTAATTTGTAACTTAACTTGCATCACTTAACAGTGACGTGTAATTGACGTCACCATGTTACCCTACCACAGCCACATCTAAAAATGACGTCTAGATGACAACATTTTTATGGCGTTAATATGACTACTCTAATGTTACGTCATTAACTGATCGTATGACGTCTACTGACTGCAAATCACCCTAAAGCGACGCCATAATACACTCTACTTAGACAGCTATATGATACGTATCTACGTATGAGCACGCCGCGCGTCGGTCTGCAATAAAGGTGGCAGGAAATAATTTTCCATTATACTGTCATGTCAATAACGAACACAAAAAATCTCAGCCTTAAACACGTATAGCGGTTGACACTTTTTTTAACAACTTAACTGCTGCTGTTAAGCGTTGTCCCTCTAACGAAAGGAGTTTGTTTTGTGAATAAGTGACATTGACACGATAGAAAGAAAATGTACCAAATTTAAACGAATATGGCAACTAAAAGTGACAGTGACTCCCGTACTATATACTTATAAGCGTGTGAATGTTACATTGAAACAATTAATTAAAAGTTTTAAAAGTTTGGAGCCTTCGACTTATGGCATGACTATTTGTAACTGCATACGTTTTTTAAAAGGGAGGAGGTTTTCAATTCGACCCGTATGTTTTTAAAAATATTTTGTTGAACAATTTGTATACTATCTAGTGTGTGGCGTACTGTACTATAAATTGGGGAAATTATTTGCTGCCATCTAGCAGTTGCTAAGTAAAATATAAACAAAAAGAAATAAAAATAAGAATTGGAGAAGTTGAGAGTTGGAAAAAAGGCACTTTTATTGTAGACTGGCTGCATCCAATTGTATAAAATTATGTGGAAAAGCGTTTTAATTTTCATATTTGTTCAATCATTATTATCCATATTAGTAATAAAGTTCAGTTAACTGAAGACTGAAGATTGTTATAAATATTTATTTCGGTGTATTTATCAGTGCTTCCATGTTAACGCTGAATCTTCATCTCCGTGAAATAAATGGGAAAAAGGTACTTCAAATAAACTAAGTACCTACTTAAGTGAATTAACTTCTGGCAAATATTTCTATTGCAATTAGAGGGGGGGACCGCTAATCTTGTTTGGGATATCATCCTTCTGAAATAATTTTCTAATTAGTTTAAATTCGAGGGCCCTTCCCAATACGGACACGTGTTCGTAATCTGAAAGACCACAAACCAGATTGCATATTATTATGTCTGTAAAGCGCCCCATCACAAATAAAAAGTAGATTATATATTATAGGGTGCTTTAAAACGCAACTTTGCAATAAAGATTTTTTTGGGGGGGGGGGCTCTAAAAATAGCTCTAGACAGCCAGTCACAATTTGAAAATCGAAGCAAATATTAAAAACCAACAAAACAGAAGATAATTAATGAACGTGGATAGTAAAAATCAATAAAAACTGTTTCTTAAATTAGATAATCTCTAGATGATTTTAACCACTTAACTTTTTTTTAACTGCAGATTGGGTAGTTGCCTAAAATTGTATATTTAATTCAGGTGCTCATGTCAACCCCTCTGTTTCTATAGCGATGGGTGTCATACGAAGAATCTCATTATTGCGAACCATGTTTTTTATTTTGGCCCAATGTGGAGGAGGCATAGCAGGTGCAGCATTTCTTTATCGGTAAGTATCGTATTACTGTCTTCTTTGTCTCTTTCAACCCTCATTCATGCACTTCCTCTATCAATCACAAATACAAACTAACGGTAATGCACCTGGGCGTTTTCAGCACGTTTCGCTGATAGTGACAGTAGTACTATAATTTTGTATATGTATATAGTTGATTGATTCTACCTTTATTTGATGGAAATTCATATTAACGACGAATAAATAAAACTTGTTTTACGTTTTACGATGTTCACAAAATTAGATTGATATGTTTTAATAAATATATAAGTACATGACTGACTGGCTTCTGCGGATCGGATGTGAGTATTAAACAAACATTACAATGTATCAAAGGGTTTATATAACAAACACAAAACTGCTGCCCAAGGAATCACTACTTCCACATCCAGATTTTCCATCCAAATCTCACAATGAGAAAAATTTGTTTATGGAACTTAATAATATAATATTTGAAATCGTCTATATAAAACGATATGCCACATCGGTAGTGGTAGTGGGGGTGGATGAAGTAAAAAGAAAAAATGGAGGCCTTTGCTTCTGGTACATGATACTAAGAAAGTAAGGTACGCTCTCACGCATACCTCCCCTTACCGCTGTCTCCGCTGTTACGTCACATAAAGGTCAACTAGTTCAGCGGTCAATTTTTATTTTAGACGTAAATTGGAATTACCTTAACCGAAGTGTTTGGAAGCTTATCCCTCAATGAAATAAGAAATTACGATTCTTTTGGTTGATCGAGACAAAAGATAGAACCAAAAATCTGAGAAAATTGTAAAATAATAGATACAATTATTCTTTCGTTTAACTTGCCCTAACTCAGAAACGGGCCAACGAATTAATCTCAAATTTTTACTACGTCATGACTCTATATCTGTTAAGAAAATGTGTTAATATGAAGGTAAAATTTTAATAAGTAAAGAAAATATGATTTTTTTTCTAAGACCATGTCGATAAACTGTGAAATTTTACAGGCTCGAATATGACATGCGAGAAACTTTTTTATCTTTCGAATTAGATATAATTATAATAAATTATTCATAATAACAAGTATTTCTAAGAATTTTTAGTATGGTGATAAAATTCAGTTCAAAAACAAATTTAACAAAAAATGTGAATTGTTCGTATTTTTTTGATCATTTAAAATTATTCCTGAATTTTTTAGTTTATTAATTTCTAAAGATTCTAATTAATTTCATTTTGATACTGTAATTATTTTCTAAATGTAAATGTAAATATTTTAAAATGATCATTAATTATCTAAGGCAGGGATTCCCAACAAGATTTTTTCAAGGACCCCCTCATCGGTCGCTATACTGACAAGGACCCCTTAAAAGCTTAAATTCTTCTTAAAATGAAGATTATGTAGAATCTACCACTGCAAGTCAAGTAAAATACAAAATAATTGAATATCTCAGTGACATTTCGCGGACCTTTAAGACATCGTCCGCGGACCACCTGTTGGGAATCCCTGATCTAAGGTGATAAGCATAAGCAGAATTAGTTTTTTTGTTGTTAAAATGATATGTATGCTCGCTGATGTTGGAGTAGTCGTTTAGACTCTATTTTTTAAATGCGCCCAAATAAGAAAATCGACTGGGGTTGTCAGGAGACCTTGCAGGCCATCTGACTGGGCCATGGGTCCCAATCCAACGATCTGGAAACAATTCATTTAGGTAATCCCTAACGATAATAGCATTGTGTGGCCCAGCCCAGTCTTATTGGAAGTTAACCTCGTCAATATTGGTATTGAGAATTTGAATGATCTGTGGAATTATTATATTTTGGAGAAATTCTAGATAGCTTAGTTCAGTTAGATTTTCGTCAAATATTATTGGACCTATTATGGTCGTCCAGTACGCCTAACCAAACATTCAAACCAAACCGCTCCTGAAATCGCCCCTGTCTCATATGAGGATTTTCAATTGCCAAATATCGAACGTTGTTCCGATTAAATAACCCAAGGTTTGTAAATCTCGATTCATCGGAGTACAAAATGTTTTTGATAAAATTCTCATTTCTTAGTTGGCGGAACTGTAACCAATTACAAAACAATACTCTTCGTTGATAATCATTTTCATACAAAAAAACCGCTGCCCAAGGAATCACTAGTTCCACATCCAAATTCTCTATCCGAGTCACTCACAACGAAAAAACTTTGTATGTGAAAATAATTGTTTATGGAACTTAATATATTTGAAATCCTCTACCTCAAAAACCCATAAAACGATACCCCACATCGGTAGTGGGGTGGAGGGTGGTGATAGTGGTGGGTGGATGAAGTAAAAAAATATTTTGAGGTTTCTGGTTCCTGTACATACATTAAATCACATTTTTTTTCATCCCCTTTAATAAGGGGGTGGGGGTGGTAATGGGGGTGGCTAATGCCAAAAATTTTTTTGAGACCTTAGCTTCTCTTGTATATACTAAATACCAATTTTATGGACTCTTACCTGCTTAATTGAACTTTTTGCCCCAAATTTACCCCCAACCCTTCGACGGAACGTGATGAAAATATAATCTAGTTCTAGATCTCGTTAAAGTACATATGTGTACCAAATTTCAAGTCAATATCTTAAACGGTTCCAGAGTAAACGTGCGCACAAAAAAAAGTTACAGACAGACAGACAGACAGACAGACCGACAGACAGACAGAAATTTTTTTTTTGCTCAAACTTAAAATCTCGACGTTTCATGACATTTTAAGCCTATTTGGACAATAAAAACTTAAAAAAAATTTTTTGGCGTTACTATACTTCCACTGGACGTGGAAGTAATTGATGCAATTTTGATATTTACAAGAACGATAGCCGTGTTTCTTTAAAATATTCCTGGCTGGTTTTTTGGAAACTGGTAATTCATGTTCAATTTGTCTTATCGAAATTGTTGGGTCAACAAGCACTAAAACTAATAATTAATTCATTTATTAATTTACTTCATCCATCCCCACCCCCACCCCACTACCGATGTGGGGTATCGTTTTATGGGTTTTTGGGGTAGAGGATTTCAAATATTATATTATTAAAGTTCCATAAACAACTATTTCCACATACAAAATTTTTTCGTTGTGAGTGACTTGGATAGAAAATCTGGATGTGGAAGTAATGATTCCTTGGGCAGCGGTTTTTTTGGAATTTTTTAAATCGGAAAAAAACTGTTTTACTTAGAATTTTATTCTTAATAAGAAACCATAAAAAATATATAGTTATTCTATTTAAGAAAAAAAGTTGATGTCATTTCCAGTTGAAATGGAAGTGTTATTTTCGTTTCTGTTAGTCTAAAAGTAGCCCACTTTTATCTGTGTTCCAAAAACGAAATTTTTAAATTAAAAACAACCAAAAAATTTGGGGATTACATTGAATCGTGGCCACCCGTTGTACACTTTAGGGCAAGAACCCCATGTTAGCTTATAGACTCATGAGTGATTTCCTTTGTTAGTTTTGTCATTATTGTTTTTTATTAATTTGCCCAGAGAATTAGACGTTTTATAGGCAATGTTAATGTTCTGTTTTTTTAAATTTATTGCCACTAGTTCTGTCAGTTTTCCAATGTATGTGAGGCTTTTATATCTTATTGTTTCTTTAAGAGTAGGATGTACAAGCCTATAAGCCTTTTTTGTAAGAATATTGTCGATAAATTTAGGGTTATAATCATTATTTAAAGCGATTTGCTTTATAAATTTCATTTTTTTGTTGAAGTTTTCTTCAGACATAGGGACACTTATTAACCTATGATCCATACCAAGCGCGGATCTAGAAATTTCAATAATTTTTTTCTCGTCTGTGGCGCATGGGACCCATACGAAATATGGGAAATAACATGTCGAGAAGCACTTCTCTGACGACCCCTAAAAAATTTTGAAAAATCAGTTTGCGAAAATTTTTTTCAAAATTCGATTAACCCCCCCCCCCCCAGGTTTAGGGACTCCTGTTTAAAATTATTTTTTTTGTCATATGCATTTTACTTTTCATAAAAATACAACACTGTGTTTTGAAGTTTATGAAAATATTTTCGTTACTAACTGAAATACAACGAATTGAAATTTTGTGATTTACAATTTAACAAATCACAAAATTTCAATTCGTTGTATCTCAGTTAGTAATGATAATATTTTCATAAACTTCAAAACAGATTTTGTATTTTTATGAAAAGTAAAATGCATATGACAAAAAAAAATTTTTAAACAGGAATCCCTAATCCTGGGGGGGGGGGGGGGAATCGAATTTTGAAAAATTTTTTCGCAAACTGTTTTTTCAAAATTTTTTAGGGGTCGTTAGAGAAGTGCTTCTCGAGATGTTATTTCCCATATTTCGTATGGGTCCCATGCGCCACAGACGAGAAAAAAATTATTGAAATTTCTAGATCCGCGCTTGATCCATACTATTGCAGCCTGCTTGTTTGTGTTTAGCAGGGTGAGCAGACAAATTGTGTATAGTTGTATCTGTATGTAACGTTTTGTGGTATATTGAAAATTCGTGCAAATAATGTACACTGCTAGTCTTTGGCTGGTACTAAATCAATTCGAAAAATCTCATATTTACATTTTTTCCTTAAAAATATTATAAAGTGCTCATTCTTTCTTTTTCTTATTTTCTTCCTACTGACTTATGTGAAGTTGCTACCTATTTAAAATACAAAAATATTATTTCTTTTGCACAAAAATATTATTAGTGTATTAAAAAGCACGTTTTTAACCATAAAATAGCATTAAAAGTCTAACTTTATACCCACTATTAAGACATCGTTTCTAAGATTCTATTCATCTTTCACACTTCTTTCTAATCCCATTTTTCTCGCAAGACTGCTGTATCAATTTTTGATACATGGATCATGCAAAGGTTGGGGACACAAGATATAAAAGTGAGGCTTTTCTTGGATGATTTTCGCTATCTTCAAACTGCAAAATCTCGAGCTACAAGAAAAGTGAAATAACATATTTTTTGGCTTTTTTTCTATGTTCCCATATGAGTTCGAGGTGCATTTTTTGACGTTTAAATATAACCGAAAATGCAAAAAATAACGGATCGGAAACATTTTTTAGTTAATTAATGCCTATGTAATGTTATTTTTTAAACTAACAATTGAAACAATTAAAAAGTGTGCAATCATCACTTGTACTGTATAATTATGAAGAGAGCAGAATTATTTATTTTCTGCAAGGACGTTGTGCAATAAAAGAAATGCATGTAAAAGTTTTGGTTAAAATCATTGTATTCTTAGTAGCTTTATCTTAACTAAAGCCGAATATTTGCTTGAGAGGTTCGTGGCTCTACATCTGGCGAACGATTCGAGGTCGGGCATAGCCATCACCTGCTGTTTTCAACTGCGTAGACGATAATCATCTTACTTCGCCGGCATTTCTTGCATACACATCAGAGCAGCAAAGCGAATAAGTGTATACATTATTGCACAATAAAATATAGAGATATTTTTAGGTGTTAAACAATTGTTTTAATTGTTTCCGTAACGCGATTTTCACAAATGTTTTTAATTAGTTTTAGTTGCTGGACAGTACTATTGTATTGGGGAAGTGTCGAAAATTCCTTTAGCGTTACATGGAAATAATTAATAATTTAAAGACTCAATTTTTGGGTCCCTAGATCTATTGAGAACTGTGCGGTCAGAATTTCAGAGATCACTTTTCGTTATTAAATAAATGTCATCACGTCGAAACTATAAGGAAAATAACTCAAAACGTATTTTTCTTTCCCTAATATATTACACCGTTTCAAAAATATCGATTTTTTTAAAATTCAATTTAAAAAGTTCTTAACTGAAAAATAATTTTTGACCACCCATTTAGGAAGTAAAAATGATTCAAAAATATTAATTAGATGCCTCGTAACTAGCATTCACGTAAATTTTTCTTAAAACCTGTAATTGTGACTGGTGATTTTTTCAGTATCCATCTGCAGATGGCATAATAATATAGGAATGAATGGGGCTTCAAAAAATGTACTAATATACATAGCATTCCATTTAAAAAAAAAGGTACCTACTTGATCCTGAACTTTCGTCTTGGCTCACCCTGTATATTCGAAAATAATTTCCGCTTATAGACTTTTTCATCTAGTTTACTTGTATTTGTTTTTTAATTTCTAGCTGTCGTAGAACTCGAGATATCGAAGTCCGACCTGTATATAAAATTCATTTTACTTCCACATCCAGTGGAAGTATAGTAACGACAAAAAAATTTTAAAAAATTTTTATTGTTCAAATAGGCTTAGAATGTCATGAAACGTCGAGATTTCAAGTTTGAGCGAAAAAAAAATTTCTGTCTCTGTCGGTCTGTAACTTTTTTGTGCGCACGTTTACTCTGGAACCGTTTGAGATATTGACTTGAAATTTGGTACAGATATGTACTTTAACGAGATCTAGAACTAGATTATATTTTCATCTTGTTCCGTCGAAGGGTTGGGGGGTAAATTGGGGTAAATTTGGAGTAAATAGGTAAATCAAGGTAAGAGTTCATAAAATTGATATTTAGTATAGACAAGAGAAGCTAAGGTTTCAAAAAAAATTTTGGCATTAGCCACCCCCATTACCACCCCCACCCCATTATTAAAGGGGATGAAAAAAATGTGATTTAGTGTGTGTACAAGAACCAGAAACCTCAAAATATTGTTTTACTTTATCCACCCCCCACTCCCACCCCCTGTCACCACCCTCACCCCACTACCGATGTGGGGTATCGTTTTATGGGTTTTTGGGGTAGAGGATTTCAAATATTATATTATTAAAGTTCCATATATTCCATTATTTCCATCCTTATTATTTATTTTCGGAAATATGTATACAGAAATATCAGTACCACCGTCCATATCCGAAATGTTTGTTTTTTAAAATAGTATTTTATTTGAATCTTTTTTCAAAACATGTATCACATATATTAATTATGCCTATACCACTTAAAACATTTGTTAAAAATTAGCATTACCCACGACGGAATAAATATCTGATCCCACGCTCAATAGATGCCAGATTCCAATATTTTACTACTTAATGTATCATTGTAGTTGAACAATAGTCACGTGGCCGCTGCCTCAGTCACGCGTTAGGGCTAAGGGGTGTATATTTGGGGTTCAAAACTAAAACGATAGTTGCTAGTCCAGAGATGATTGGTCGTGTATGCATCTATGCTGTAAATATACTAGCATATTCGCCAAAAAGTCTGTTAGCCTTATCTATGGTTTAAAACAAAAGATTTTCCTGCTTCACATTAGCAGGAAAATGTACTAAATAAAGGCATATTTTTAAAAATTAGTGTGTCCCCGGATGGACCTAACTATACTTGTAATTTTCCTTATTTCGCATTTTAAGAGAAAAAGTCATTCTTCATAAAAAGTTTTGCTTATCTTGAAAAGTCATTAGCCATACTCAGACTTTCAAAATAACATACAGGGTGATTAGCAAATAAGGAAACGTGAATTTGTGCCAAGAGTAAAGTATTAGTTTTTTGAGAGGAATATAAAAATGTTACTGAAAGAAGTTGTTTCTAATGTTAATAGTAGTCAAGATATGAAATTTGAACGTCGTATCTCCAAGTTGATATTTTTGCGAACATTATGACTAAAATAATTTTTTTGAATTTAACGAAAGCACATAATTTATTGAATAAAAAACTATTGTTGTATCCATGACAACATACACCATACACTGACGTTTATTTATAAAAAAGTCAAGTCCTTGTCAGAGAACTTTTTAAGTAATGTTGACTCTAGAACAACGAATTTATTTAGTTAAATGTTATGGTATTGGTGAAATATCGTACAAATATGCAATTGAACTTTTCAATAGAAAATATGCCGAGGTATACGTTTCAATGAACTGTGTTGGAGAGTTGATTTTAAAGTTTGATAACACTGGGGATGTGAAAGATATAAAAAAACAGAAACGGATTCATGATCAAAATGATGTTGCTAAATTGCTTGCTATTTATTCGGTAAGAAATGAACCCAATAAATCTTTAAGGAAAAGGCCATTAGATTTAAATGTTAGTAAAAGCCATTTGCAAAGAATTCTGACAAATAATAAAATACATCCATACAAACCAGTAAGATTACATAAGCTTGAAGAAGGGGTGACGCCTTTCGTTTAGAATTTTCGTTTAGAATTTTGCTTGTTTAATGGACAAATTATAGATTTTTCTACGAGACAACATTTACTACAAATGGAGTTGTTAGTTACCAAAATTGTACGCACTGATCGGAAGAAAATCCAAATTTCCGTGTTATTACTAAAAGTCAACGATATAAAAAAGTAAATGTTTGGTGTATAATACGTTATAAAAAAATTATTGGACCCTATTTTTTCTCGAACACTTACATAGAGATGTTGGAAAATTTTTTAATGTCCGCTCTGGATGATATAAATTTACAGGACAGAAGAAAACTGTATTATCAACATGATGGTTGTCCTGCACACACGTTGCAGTTAGTGTAAGAAACTGGTTAGATCAGCATTTCCACAATAAATGGATAGGGCAGTTTGGTCCTATAAGATGGCCTGCATGCTCCCCAGACATGATTGACCTCTTGATTTCTTTTTATGGGCCCAAATAGCACCAAACTTCCGGAGGATGTCCGTTTTAGGTCCTCTTTTGGTCCGAACGTCCGATGACGGGAAACGAACGTTCATAAGACGTCTATTTTGGGATGTTTTTAGGACACACGAAATTAATGTTTTGTGGACGTCCATTTTAGGTCGCACCTTGGCCTGCCAAGTCTCATTTTGTCACGAATGCAACAAATTAAAAATGTAAATTATAAAACTTGAAAACTGGTTAAAAGAACGTATAGTGTAAAAAAAATACAAAAATACAAAAAAAAACACTGATGGCAATTTTCACACCTAAGCCAAGAGTGTGCTATCACAGTAATATATACTTAAGATAATAAATGAAGTATCGGCCATCACAGGGCCAGAAGTTTCATTTCTGGCCCAGTGATGGCCCGCTGATGGGCCGATCTTTTGTGTTTATTGGGAATGCTTCCCTAAAGAATTTATATTTTTTTCGATGTTTTGATTTTTCCTAGCTTATCATTAAACTTAACATTTATTAGTACCAGAAAAAAATTAATTTATTTTCCTGTAACATTTCTATATTTTCTAATTATTTCTCAACTAAGCGATAAATTTAATAAAACCTATAAAAGCAAAAGAATGGAAATAATAAAAATTAGTATTCTTAAGGGAAGCAATACATGGCACTAAGCGCAATGTACAAATAAAAATATACCATTGCAGCTTTGACAAAATGTGAACTAATAACCACAGAGCTGGTAAACGATTTGGTCAAAGTACTTTAAACCAACTGAAATTTTATAGAAAAAAAATTTTTGTCATACCTGAAAAACCAAACCTTCGGACTTCGAACTGGGGTTGGTTAGCTAGATAGTCCATACCTTTTTCAGGTATGAAAAAACTAAGTATCTACAAAATTTCGGCCGACAAAGATCTTGAACAAATCGTTCACTATCTCTTAAGATTATAAAGGTCTGAATTGAAAAGCCTGTGTGTGTCCACAGAACGTCCTCATCTGGACATATAATGACCCTAAATCGGAAGTTCTGAGGAAGTCCAAATTTGTAACACGGTACCTCCTCTGAACGTCCACCATACGTCCGACGACCTAAAATGGACATCCTTCGTCTGTCCTGAATGTCATCAATGGACATCTTCTGGACGTTTTGTGGATGTTTTGGTGCTATTTGGGGGGATACCTGAAGCAAAAAGTATATGCCCATGATTTAAAAGAAAATTTAAACCTTTTAAAGGAGAAAATATCAGAAGCAATAGCCGACATAAAACAAGGATACAATTCATTTAGTTTATGAAAAATTTAGAAAAAATATTGAAAAATGTGTAGCATTAGGAGGACAACATATATAATAGTTTTGTTATCATTTCATTCAATAAATTATGTGCTTTCGTTAAATTCATAAAATTATTTTAATTATAATTTTCGTAAAAATATCAACTTTGAGATACGACGTTCAAATTTCATATCTGGACTGCTATTAACATTAGAAACAACTTCTTTCAGTAACATTTTTATATTCCTCTCAAAAAACCAATACTTTACTCTTGGTACAAATTCACGTTTCCTTATTTGCTAACCACCCTTTATGTTACTAAAGTCTGAGTATGGCTAATGACTTTTCACGATAAGCAAAACTTTTTATGAAGAATGACATTTTCTCTTAAAATGCGAAATAAGGAAAATTACAAGTATAGCTAGGTTCATCAGGGGACACACTGTATATTTTCATGCATCATTCAGCAGAAGTGAAACAGATTATCTCAATGTGTCTTTTCGCACGCACGGTTTGTGTAGATCGGTTTATATAAAAACTTATTCTAGGAATGTGCAATTTTGGAGATTTTAAACGGAGGACGACGAAACCCATAGTAAACGTTTCCTAGATTTATGTACTGAACAATAATTATTTCAAACTACAAATATGTTATAGGTATATGTAGTGAGTTCACTACCTGCAACAAATTTACCTGCCATGCTACTATTAGGTCGGATGTTTGAGGGATACTTAGTTGGTTTGAATGGAGCAGCTGTTCTTAAATTGCCTCCGCCCTCCGACGTCGAAAGAATTCAATATTTAAGTTGGAATAAGCAAGTGGTGTGCGTTACAATATTTAAATAGAGATAAATAAAAAACTATATATTAAAAAACTTTTGAAAAATACGCTAAAAAATAAAAAATGTTTTTTTAGCTATCACAGTATAAAAATCGTCACCTCTTAATTCTCAGCAACAGCTCCTATTTTGATCGTTTTTTTTTAAATGTGTTTTTTAATATAATTCAAAATCAGAAATATCCCAAGTGGCGAAAATAATTATTTATATTGTTTAACAATAATAACAATATTTACAAAAAAATATATTTTAAAACATTTTTTTTGCAGTATTTATAAAACATTGAGTTGTTTTTATTGAAAATTTAAGTTCAAAAATGTTTCTAGCAGTCGGGGGTTGATAATTATTTATATTGTTTAAACAATAATAACAACTTTTACAGGAAAAATCTATTTTTTTATGTTTTTTTCCCGATATTCATGAAAAAGTTCATTTAGTCCAGTGTTTGAAGGCTCTTCGCTCAGAATTCCTTCTGATAAAACCGATTGACGTGAAATTTGGACTGTAATTAGGGAATGACTCAAGGAACCAAAGCTATATAGTGCCGATGTGTGCTTTTACCATGGGAGTGGATGCCACTTCTTCTTGGGGGTGGAAATTATTATGTTCAAAGTAACTGAAGAAATCGGTAGAGGACGGAATTCTAAGCAATAAATGTTCTATGCAATTTTTTCGATGAGTCAATACTTTTTGAGTTATTCTTGATTGAAAATGTTGATTTTTCATCTAAAAATTGCATGTTTTAGAACGATTTTTCACTAACTCGAAAACTTTACGTTTTACCAAAAAAATTATTATGAGCAAAAATTAAGCCCATAAAATAACAAATCGATTGGTTTTTTTTTTATTTCTGTGGATGCAATACGAACCGAGTTATGGCTCGATGAAGGTGACTTTTTCTTCGCCGAAAACTGAATTCGATCCTTTCAACGGTAAACAAGCTAAAAACGTAGTCTTCGCCGGTTTACTAAACTTTTTATATAATTGTTACACATTCTATAGGATACTCTTCGCAGTTTTTTGAAAATAATGTTAGTTTTAGACATTTTTAATTTTATAGTACGAACTTAGTTGGTGAAAGTGTAAAATAAAAAAAAACTATACCATACCCCATATGGGGTTTCGAACCTGGGACCCTTGGATTCCGAGTCAAAAGCGTAAGAACTACCTAACACGTAAAAAAATGTAAATTTTTACAAAAACAAAAATAAAAAAAAATTCTTAAATTTAAATCATTAATAACATTTTTATTTACCAATCGATTTTGTTAAAATAGGGTTCTTCCCCGAGCTAACACTAACTTACTGTCCAAATTTCAGTACAATCGGATTTTTCTTTCTCGAGTTATCGTGCTTACAAGAAACGTGACGGACGGATGTACATTTTGAAAGTTGTTCAGAATTCGTTCACTAACAAAATTATATGTTTGTCTGCGAGCGATATTTACGGTTTTAGAAATATGCTGATCAAATACAATATACTCTTCGTTTTCATATTTGCGAAGAGTATAATAACGGAAAAACGGAAAATTTTTGGAGGAAAACATAAGACATTTTTAAAAATACTTGAAAATACCTTTAAAAAGAACTTTGGTAAAAGTCGTTAGCATAAAAACTAACGGAGTTATGATGAAAATAAAATGGTTGTCCCTTTTTTCGGAGAAAAAAATCAGCAATGAAACCAATGGCTTTACCGCAAGAATTGAAATTGAACATAATCCATTTACAATTTACTTTATTTAAATACTAACAATATGTTCTAGAAGTTTGACCGGTTAGGATGCCTATATTTGAAAAAAGTTTGATTCAAATTTGAAATGATTTTTGAAATTTCTTTAAAAAATTTCGTTTTTTCACAATAATTCAAAGCTAAAGAAGAAAGAAGATACGTAAAAAATGCTAGAGTACAAATTTTAGAAGCCGGTAGGTACTGTACAATATTACTGTACGGAGCTGCTAAAAAAATTGGTTTTTCAATGATAACTTCCTTAATTTTTAAGCTATTCAATCGCTCCAAAAATCATTTTACAGGGAACTTTAAGGGCTACAAGGCATGTAAAGTTGAACTTCCTTGAACGTTTCGTTTTGAGATTTTTCAGTTTAAAGGCTCGGGGAAGGTGGTCCTCGCAGTCAAATGCAAACTTTTTTTAATTTTTTTTATCTATTTATTTAACGTCGGCCTATTTCCGCTACCGGGGCCTATCACCGACGCCATGGGACGAGCTACCCCCAACCTGGAAATTTTGCCGAACCTCTTCCCTTAAGAAGAGTAGGGATCTTTTACTTGCCTAACATTTAATAGACAAGGGACCGCCTGCTTTACATCCCCTCCGAAGGATGGTATATCCACTACGTAATCCTCGTCTGAAATTACGTAGCTTCCGCGTATACTGATATACAAGCCGCTAGAAGGTGGGACGAGAACGCTGTATTTCCCAAGATGGGTCACCCATCCAAGTACTAACCGCGCTCGACGTTGCTTCAACGGAATATCGACTGATATTCACATTGAAGTCGCCTCTACGCTCGCCCCCGAAATGCAAACTTATAACGGTGATATCTCAGTTAATTTTCATCCTAGAGAAATTAAAAAAAACAATATTTTCAGAAAAAAAAACCTAAATTTTTGTACTCTAGCATTTTTTAGGTATCTTCTTTACTCTTTGAATTATTGTAAAAAAATGAATATTTTTTAAGAAATTTCAAAAATCATTTCAAATTTGAATCAAACTTTTTTTTTTCAAATATAGGCATTCAAAACCGGTCAAACTTCTAGAACAAATTGTTAGTACTTAAACAAAGTAAATTGTAAATGGATTACGTTCAATTTAAATTCTTGCGGTGAAGCCATTGGTTTCACTGCTGATTTTTTCTCCGAAAAAAAGAGACAACCATTTTATTTTCATCATAACTCTGTTAGTTTTTAAGCTAATGACTTTTACCAAAGTTCATTTTAAAGGTCTTTTCAAGTACTTTTAAAAATGTCTATATGTTTTCCTCCAAAAATTTTCCGTTTTTCCATTATTTAACGTTGAAGGGATCGAATTCAGTTTTCGGTGAACAAAAAGTCACCTTCAACGAGCCATAACTCGATTCGTATTGTATCTACAGAAATTTAAAAAAAAAATCAATCGATTTGTTATTTTATAGGCTTTATTTTTGATTATAATAAATTTTTCGGTAAAACTTTAAGTTTTCGAGTTATTAGTGAAAACATGCATTTTTTAGATGAAAAATCAACATTTTCAATCACGAATAACTCAAAAAGTACTCTCACTCACTGAAAGAACTTCATAGAACATTTTTTGCTTAAAATGTATTCCTCTATCGACGTCTGTGGTTATTTTGAATGTAATAATTTCCACCCCCGAGACGGGGTGGCATCCACCCCCAGGGTATTTGCGCTCTTGGGATGTTTCTGATTTTGAATAGTATTAAAAAGCACACATTTAAAAAAAATGATCAAAATCGGAGCTGTTGCTGAGAATTGAGAAGTGAAAACCTTCATTGACTCGACTTTTCAGGCTTTATATAACAAAAAATAAAAGCGTGGAGAACTCATCATCAAATTAAACTTTTATCTCGCGTAACTTTTCAGATAGATCGCCAAAATTTTGTAATAAATTTTCTCGTGCTGTAATTTTTGCTCATATAAGATTTATAGATGTTTTTATTTTCTTGACAAATTAATTAATACAACTGAATTTTCTGCACTATTTATATTTTAGGTGTCTATTTTAGTTGAATTCTTGTGACTATTTCAGTTGCATTAAAAAAACACTCAAGTGAAATAGACACCTAAAATATAAATAGTTTAGAAAAATTTAATAATCGTTGCTAAAATCAAAAGTGAGTTATTTTATGAGCATAACATTAGTTTATTGGTCAAATCATTATTATACTCTTCGCAAATACGAAAATGAAGGGTATATGGCATTTGTTGGGTTTGTTAGGCACATTTAGTTCTGTGTTCCGCATATACTGCATATAATAAACCAAGTAATAATTCAAAAAAAATTTCCTGCATTATGGAAACATGCATTGGTTAAACCTGTTGCCAAAAACAATAATCCCACTGATTTTTCTGATTTTAGGCCAATCACTTGCTATCTGTTATATCTAAAATATTAGAGAGACATATTTATAACCAAATCATTGACTTCTTAAATAAAAATAAATTAGTTTCAAACATACAGTCGGGATTTCGAAAAAATCATTCCACATCAATAGCGTTAATACATTTAGTCGATGATTTTCTTAGAAACATTGATGGAGGAAAATGTATATGTTTGGTACTGATAGATTTTTCAAAGGCCTTTGATACCTTAGACCGTTCTATGCTATTGGCAAAACTTCATTATCTTGGTTTTTCTAAATTTGCGACAGATTTCATGAGTAATTACTTAAATGGGAGAAAACAAGCTATGGTTATAGATGATGATGGTACTCGAAATGTGTCACGTTTGCAAAACTTAAATTCAGGTGTTCCTCAAGTTTCAATCTTGGGACCACTGTTGTTTACCTTGTACGTTTCCGATATTTCAGATGTAGTCACCAGTTGTCAACTACATCAGTATGCAGATGACTCGCAAATATACAAATCTTTTAATTTCCAAGAGTGGCGAGATGTTTTAACACTAATAAACCAGGACTTAAAAAAAAATTCTGAGTATTCTTCTAACCACAATTTAAAACTAAACCCTGAAAAATCGCAAGTAATGCTAATAGGTACATCTGTCGCATTAAAAAAATTATCAGAAGTTTCATTTGATGTTAATTTAAATAATAAAGTCCTTCCTGTTGTAAATGAGGCAAAAAATTTTATTGCTTTGGTTAGACTCAACGCTAGGCTTTGAAAAACATATTTTATCTAAATTGAAATTCGCTTACAGTCGATTGAAAAAATTATACAGTTTTGCGAAAGACATATCTAGAGAGTGTAAATCAAAATTTTGTGATTCACTCGTATTATTTTTAGTTGATTATGGTGATGTTGTATATGGAAAGATATTTTCGCCGACAGCAAAAAAGAAAATTCAAAAACTTCAAAATTTATGTATGCGTTATATTTACAGTATCCCATATAGACAACATATATCACCACATCTAAATAAACATAGCATATTAAACATGGAAAATCGCAGACGTTTACACATGCTCACATTTATATGGCGAATAATTCATAATGACGAACCTCAGTACTTAAGAAATAAGTTAATTTCACGAGATCACTTGCATAATACAAGATATATATACAAAATTTTTTGGTGCCTCAGCATAAAACTGCGATTTTTGAAAGATCATTTTATTTTGCATCTCATCTTTAGAATGAACTTCCAAATGAATATAAACAATATAAGTCAAAAATTTTTTTTATTAAAGTTGGTTTGTACGTACGTAGATATGTAGGTATAGACAGGGTAATTCTTCATAATTAAATGTCCTCCCCCCCTCTAACTTGGTTATTTCTGGGCCGATTCGAAAATTTCAAAAACCAGATTAAATCATTTTCTAGCAAGTTCTAATACGTCATATTAGATAGATAGATAGATAGATAGATATTTTATTAACCATTTAAGAATACAATAGTGTACATTATGGTAAGTCAATAGTAAAATAAAACATAAAAACACGTAAAGTATAAAACACAGACAATGTAAATATAATAATATAATATTATTAGAACAAAGATAAAAACAAATATATATATATACCTATACACATATCTTGTCAACAAAAACTCTTAGAGGCATAAAAAAAAAAAAAATTTATGACTGAAGGTACTCATTAATACTGTAAAATGTATGGTGGATTAAATATTTTTTAGTTTCGTGTTTGAATTTATTAAAGTTCGTAATGTTTTTAATATCATTAGGCAACTTATTATACATCGTAACAAAATTGTAATTTGGTGCATGTTTAAAGTATGAATGTTTATGATTTGGTATCAGTAAACTATTGCTGTTTCGCGTAGTATATCCGTGAATATTATTTAGTGTTGAAAATTGATTGATATTTTGTTTAACATACAAAACACTTTTCAGAATAAATATACAGGAAACTGTCAACAAATTGTTCTCCATAAATGTATTCCTACATGACTCTGTTGGTTTTAAATTAAATATTAGCCTTATAAGCCTTTTTTGACAGAGAAATACTCTATTAATATCTGCCCCCTTACCCCAAGATACAATGTTTAATGATATGTGACTGTATCCTAACGAGAAATAAACGTTTAGAAGTCCATTGCAATCTAGGGAAGATTTTAATTGCATTATGGCATAATAAGCACTGTTTAATTTAGAGCAGACATGCTCGATATGTTTAGACCATGCTAAATTTTCATCAACCCAAGTACCTAAAAACTTAGCCTCCTTAGAGAATGTTATATTTATTTCCGACAATGCTGAATAATCCAATAATTTTCTCTTATGAAAGTACATGTTAATTGTTTTATTTTTATTTAGAATTAGTCTATTTCTTTGACACCATATATCTAAGTCATCATAGACTGTTTTTATATTGGCTAGTAGCCCCTCAGAAGTAGTACCAGTCACACAAACTGTGGTGTCATCAGCAAACATTGTTACTATGCCTTCCGTAATATGCTCAGGTAAATCATTGATGTATAACACAAACAGCAGCGGACCAAGCACTGACCCCTGGGGAACGCCTAGCAAAACACTACTTTCTTTTGATTGTTCGTTGTTAACTTTTACTATCATTTTTCGGTTACTCATATAGGATTTAATCCAATCTAAATAATTACCTCTTATTCCAATTTTATAGAGTTTTTCTGATAGTAAATTTACATTTATAGTATCAAATGCTTGGGTTAGATCAAACATAAGTGCTGCTACATATTTCCCCTCATCTAGATGAGTATAGACAAACTGCAGTAGATTATACGAGGCTGTTTCAGTTGATCTGTTTGCTCTAAACCCATGTTGATTTGCAGTAATAATGTTATGGGAATCAAAGAAAGAGATAAAGCTATCATATACTATCCGTTCAATTAATTTTGAAAAATTACTGAGTAGAGATATTTGTCGATAGTTTTCAATATTATCGCGGTTGTCTTTTTTATAGAGAGGTAAAACACTCGCCGTTTTTAGGATCTGGGGAAATATACCCTCTTTTATAGATTTATTTATTAAATATGTTAATGGCGCTATAATCACATGAATACTGGCAGTCAATAACTTTTTCGTGAATCCATCAATACCAGATGAATTTGAGGATTTTAGATTATGTAGCGCTTTAATGACATCATTTTCCTTGACCTCACTCATGCAAAAATAATTTTCAACGTTACTCGTAGTAGTGGTACAAGGTAAAGATAAGTTTTCACCAAAATGCTCTTTTAACTTGTTTTGGGAAATTGTACTGAAATGGGATGAAAATTTATTTGCAACTAATTGTGCATTATTAATTTTTTCACCATTTTCAACCAGTTCAATATTTGTAGTTTTAGTTGTTCTCCCTAACTTATTATTTACTATTTTCCATGTTTCCTTACATTTGTTTTTAGAAGTATTTATTTTATTATTATAATACTTAGTTTGAGCTTTTCTGATGTTCTGTTTATATTGACGTTTTTTGTTTATATACAAATTTCTACTTTCCATGGTACCTAAATTTATCGCTAACCAGTGATAATTTTTTAGAATACATTTCTCATTTTCTAGTTCTTTGGTGAACCAAGGATTATATTTATTGTTTCTCCTCTTTTTAATAGTAACTGGACATGTATTATCTAATACCTGAAGTAAACAACTCAAAAAACAACTAAAATTAGTATCTAAATTTGTATTGCTATATACAAATGACCAATCTATTAAGCTCATGCGAACCACAAACGATATTAAAATCATTCAGGCATCTACCTGAAAAAATACTGCATTCATCCTTGTCAACCGAAGTACAGTCAACTGAGAAAATATGTGCATAGTGATCTGCTATACAAGGATCAACTAAATGGCATGAATACATATTATTAGAGATGTTGGTGACAACATAATCAATTGCACTAGCACTTACTTGACCATTATTATTACAGAATATTCTTGTTGCTTCAGTAGTTGTAATATTTAAGTTGAAGGAGGTGAAGATGTCGCACAAGATTTTTTTGTTCAATGATTCTTTAGCATGGTCTATATTCAAATCACCACAGAGAATAATACTAGAGAATCTTTTGGAAACAATGTTTAAGGCAGAGGACAAATTGTTCACAAAAATATTTATGGCGCCATTTGGAGGTCTATAAACGTTAACTATAGCAATATCATTAATGGCTACACTACTATTGAGGAAACAATGACGTCCAAATCTAGCCATATACAGGGTGTAACTTGATTTTGTTTAAATGGAACACCCTGTATCTAGCTCGGGAATCGCAATCCTCATTAACTTCCTGTGGGAGGTTACTAAAATTGGTCCAAAATCAAAAATTGAGATAACATCAGATCTTTACGTTTTGAAGTCCCAGGAACCCAAAAAAATGGTTTTTGAAAAATGTCTGTGTGTGTGTGTGTGTTAGCACGATACTGCCGAAACTAAACGGATTGAGATGAAACTTTGCATGAGGGTCTCTTTACTGCTCCAGAAGAGCTGAAAAGGTTTTGGTTGAGATCGGATTATGTTTAGTACCGTTTTGGCACAACAAGTTGTTTATTTTATACTAACTTAGAATAAAGCATAAACAAAGCCTATTATTGTTGTTGCATATTATTGTTAATAATTATGAGTCATTACAAACAATTTCTTAACAGTTTTGTTTTTTTTTATAGTTATCAAATATAAAATAAAATTATTTTTTGTTTGTATTTTATATGAACTGATTTTTTTTGTTTTGATCAATTAAGGAACTAAAATTCAAGTAATTTTTTGTGAAAATCAGGGACATTGCTTATTGGATAAAGTAACTAGCGAGTTTTGGTTTTACCAACGGTTTCTAATATTCTCTAAGGCACTATTTTTCACAAAGTCCCTCAATCTCGTAGTTAGAAGTAAAATTTCCGAAAGAGGAAAATGTAGAAAATAATTGCAAAAAACTGGATCACTCTGTTTTATTACAAAGAATGGTGCAATATTATTACAGTCGTTTAATAATTTTTCAGGGTGACAGTACCTACTTTTCAAGGAAATCTTGCAGCAAGCATTGGTCTCTCTGTCAACATTACTCCATGGGAAAAATTTGGAATTGAATTTATACTGACATTCATCGTTGTATTTTCGTACATTGTTTCTATGGACACGTATCGCAGATGGATTGGAACATCTTCACTTACTATTGGCTCTGCTTACTCAGCATGTTCTTTTGTATCAGTAAGTTAATAATTAAATATTAATATTAACACATTGAGCCTCGGGTGGGTAAAATTTGACCCTCACTCCAAGTGTCCCCCCGGACCACGAGGTACATGCGTTACCCACACTAAATGCTTAGGAACTGTACAAGCCGGTCCCGGAGGACAGGCAGATATTAGTCGGTTGTCAAAATCTTTACATTTAAGTTCTCATTTTCAGTGTCAAAAATTGGCAACTAAGAAATTAATTAATGTTGACATTTGAATTACAAAAACAGTGTATGTCTATGAACTTGTTACTGTAAGTAATGAATAAAACTATTTATTTTACGGATTTATAGGACACAAAACAAGTTACACAATAATATATATTGCAGGAAGAACACATGTACCTGGTTTTTTGGGCGTTTTCCTATCGTCTTTCATATATTTATAGCATTGAATATAGCACTGGATGTAAGATAGGACTGATACATGAATACCTCAGCGGTCCAAAACCCCTCCAGCCCACAAGGTACTTACGTGTACCTTAAATTCAGATGTCAATAAAATATAGAAAAAACAAGATATTTAAAGAAAAATAGCCCCAATTGTATCTCTCCGAATTTATTTAACGGTATTCGTAAGAAAAAATGTCGTTTATACACCGGGGCTCAACGTGTTAACATTACCTGGTGTCAACGGAATTATTAAACAAGTCATAATTTCCAAAAATTGACCATTTTTGGTATACAGTGTGTCCCAGGATAGATGTAACAAGAGGTGTAATGGACCAAAAATTTTGGAATCATATTTGGGGATTGAGTCCTGCTTGTTGTAAAACTAAAGTATACCAAAAATGACTTGATTTGGTGTTCTACAGAGTGTTTTATAAGCAAAGTTGTAAAAATCACCACTAATAAAGTACCTTTATTTTTCAAAATAAGAAAAAATTCCACTAAGAAAAGTAATTTAGAATGCAATTTTATACCTCTATACCAAATTTCAGGAATATGAAATTATTTTTTTGAAACTCCCCTTTTTTTTGCGAATTAAGAGTTGAATTCATATTTAAAGTTGTGTAGGAGCAAATGTTAATCATCTCAAAAAGTAGGCTATTGGTAAATAAAAAATTGAATATACAAGATGTAAGAAGGTATAATGTTAATCGAACTAATTGTAAAACAAGAAACAATTACTAACAGAAGATTAATGAGGTTTAAAAATTATAACAAGTAATAAATGTCAAAAACATAACAGATTCACAAACAAATTAATTATTGACCAATACAAAACAATGTTTACAATTTTTTTATTATTCGACGTAGCTACCACGCACATCCACACACATTTCGATCCTTTGCCTGAAGTCCTTAAAACTGTTTCGAATATGATCTAACGGTATGGAGTTTACGGCATTTTCAATTCTCTGCTTCAATACTGCTACATCGATAGGAAGTGGTTCAGCGTAAACCAACTGCTTGAGGCGACCCCATAAAAAGAAATCCAATATTGATATCTGGGGTAGAGATGCAACGGATATCTGGTTACTATCCGGTATCCGGCCTATCCGGCCACTTTATTACTATCGCTGAGCACCGGATAGTGACCTGATATCCAGCCAAAACCGGATAGTTAAAAAATAAAAAATGGTATAAATAATGAAACAGTTTCATTATTTTTCACATTCTGCATTACAATTATTACTATAAACTGGAAATATCTATAGATTAGTTACTAAATTAATACGTAAAGTTTACCGATGGTAAATTATGGTGAATAAAGACGAGTTTTTCGGCGTTTAGAGAGGGGTAGTAGATGATTGCGTTTCTTTTGGTATATGTTGCCAGCTTCTGAAAAGACTGCTTACACTGCTTCAAGACTTACACTGCTTCAAGGAGCTGAAAGATATATTTTTACAAACTTTGACAAAAGTATATACTGATTGGAGTTAGTACACCACCATGCGTAAGCGTCACTATTTCTATGAATCCGTGCTCATTTCAAATAATAATCAATCTCCCTGGCCATTGAACTTTTCTCCGAAACTACTATTTTTTTCGCCACTTTCTCAAAACAGTCCCAGAAAGTGTTTTAAATATCAGTAACATTAACCGGGTTTCTCTTACTTTGTTCACTGGAAGGAGAAGTACCACTTTCACTATCACTGCTTGAATATGAATCATCACAACTATTTTTAATCCTCCAGCAGAATAATTTGACGGGATATTTTAGCATGATTCTTATCAAAAAATTCCGAGGTCTAGAAGAGTTGCCAGTAAGTATTTTTTGTCGTCGATGTTGTCAAAACGTGTTTTCAATCCAACTTTCAATGTAAACCGGATAGTTGGCCGGATATCCGGTATCCGGTACAAGAAGTACGCCGGATATCCGGTATTCGGTATCCGGCCAAAACACTATCTGTTGCATCACTAATCTGGGGATCTCGCTGGCCACTTGATCGGTCCATTCCTGGCAATCCAATTTTCTCCAAAATAAATTCAACCACCGATTAACCATTTCTGTGGAGGGGCCAGGGCAACCATCATGTTGAAAATGAACTAAAGGCATATTTCTTAAAATATTTAAATGTTCTTCAGAAAATCTTTGAAGAAGCTGTTAATAAGTGTGCTGGTTTAACCTTCCATCAATGAAATAAGGTCCAATAACTCCAACGTGATAAGAAACGGCACACCAGACATTCACTTTTTTATAATATTGTCTTCTACAATGAATTCTAAAATTTGGATTTTCAGAAGCCTAAAACCGACAATTCTGAGATAAAACAACACCATTCGTTGTGAATGTGGATTCATCTGAGAAAATTATGAAATGATGAAAAAATCTCTTTTCCATAATTTTTTCTCCAATGGTCAAACAAAAATCCAACCTACGGCCGTCATCTCCCTCTTCAAGTGTATGTTTATAATTTGCTTTATATGCCCTAATTTTCTTTGCCTTGTAAATTCTTTGGAGTTCAGGCTTGCTAATATTAATAAGAGCTGATCTCTCTCTTAGTGGCATCCTAGGATTTTCTATAACAGAGACATGAGCTATAATAGCCCCAACATTGTCTTTTTTTTTTTTTAACTATTTAACGTCGGCCTATTTCCGCTACCAGGGCCTATCACCGACGCCAGGAGACGAGCTACCCCCAACCTGGAAATGTTTGCCGAACCTCTTCCCTTAAGAAGAGTAGGGATCTTTTACTTGCCTAACATTTAATAGACAAGGGACCGCCTGCTTTACATCCCCTCCGAAGGATGGTATATCCACTACGTAATCCTCGTCTGAAATTACGTAACTTCCGCATATACACTGATATACAAGCCGCTAGAAGGTGGGACGAGAACGCTGTATTTCCCAAGATGGGACCCCATCCAAGTACTAACCGCGCTCGACGTTGCTTCAACGGAATATCGACTGATATTCACATTGAAGTCGCCTCTACGCTCGCCCCTTCAACATTGTCTTCATCATATGCTTTTATTTTTCTTTTCATGTTAAGAACACTACCAGTAGCCAGAAACTTTTTAATTATTCTCATAGCCTGAGTACGTGACAAAGCAGTGTTTGGAAATTTCAAATTAAATTGGCTTACCACTTCTGTTAGCGAGTTTTTACCGCCAATTCCGTAGCATTGCACAATATACATTTTTTCACCCACTGTGAGTACCATTTTCACTTAATTTTGTATGCTTGGTTCGTTAATTTGAAACAGAAATTAAGGATAATATTGACTACGTTTGACAGATATGTCAATAATAAATGATAAATGTGTATCCACTGCTTTTCTCATAGCCTACTTTTAGCTTCTACATAACTTTAAATATTAATTCACAAAAAATAATTTCTATGCAGTTTTAATTGAAAAAATGGGAAGTTTCAAAAAAATAACTTTATATTCCTGAACTTTGTATAGAGGTATAAAACTGCATTCTAAATAACTTTTCTTGGTGGAATTTTTTCATATTTTGAAAAATAAAGGTACTTTATTAGTGGTGATTTTTACAACTTTGCTTATAAAACACCCTGTAGAACACCAAATCAAGTCATTTTTGGTATTTAGTTTTACAACAAGCCGGACTCAATCCCCAAATACCATTCCAAAATTTTTGGTCCATTACACCTCTTGTTACATCTATCCTGGGACATACTGTATGTTACCCCTGCCAAGTTTGAGTCTTATACTTTGAAAATTTTGGAAACTATGGCTGCCTAATAATTTCATTGACACCCAGTATAAATAGAATGACGTCAAAATACCATGGCATCTAATAATCTTATTTTGTTGATTTTTTGGATAGCATGTTATATTTCTACCACTTTTTGTTATGCTATAGCAATTTAGTGACTAAATTTACAAAATTACATTAAATTTAAAAATTACATTAAATTTAAAAATCATGTTGTAAACCTACTTTGAGTTTCTCTTAACTCCACTGCTGTAAAATGTTAATAACGACTATATATTGCCTTCTTTTTCAGATGCCATATTTGAATCCAGCGAGATCCCTAGGCCCCTCGTTTGTCTTGAACAAATGGGAGCACCATTGGGTATACTGGTTAGGCCCAATGTTAGGGGGAATAGCATCCGCAGTAACTTACGAATATATTTTCAACCCCAATCGGCAGAAAAAAACTGGAAAATCACACGACGACGAGTCATCAAGTCTCAGCTCAGATGATATAGATACTTACGACGATTTGGACAAGCCCACACCCACAACTTGCCAAGAGTCTACTTACAACAACTACCGACCTGCTACAAGTGATGCTTATTGTGCTAGCTTATACTCAGCACCCCCAACAAAATTGGAAAGAGGTGAATCGATATACGGAGGCACGCGGTCCTTGTACTGCATATCTCCTCGTTTAACAAGAGCAAATCTGAACAGGTCGCAGTCGGTTTATGCCAAATCCAACACAGGTATCAACAAAGATGCTATACCAAAGCCAGGACCTTTAGTCCCAACACAATCAATGTACCCCTTAAGACTGAACCAACTAAATCACATTCAAAACCAAAATGTACAAAATCAACTTCAGCAGAAATCGGAAGGCGTCTATAACGTAAGAAGCATTAACCCTCCAACAGTCAACCGAACCGAGAGCCTGGGTGCAGCAGATCGTCAAAGAAACTGTTCAGCAACCGAACGCCAGAAGTCTGACAATTATTCCACAATAGAAAGGAAACGAGGAGATAATTTTGGAGGTGCAGAAAATCCCTATGGAACAAGAAACAATCCATCTAGCTCTGAAAGTAGCACTAAATTTAAAGAAACCGCAAAATCTAGTCACGAGGGCAGACCTGAGTCAACGTATGGGATGTTAGGATGGCGTATGCCACCTGCACAATCAGAGGACTCTAGCAACGGTTACAATTTTTATGCCGGAGTTAACAGTATACGAAACACAAATGCTAATAACAGCCTATATCATAATTCAAAAAACCTGGGAAACTACCCCCCAAAAACTAACTGTGGTTATTCAGGTCTCTCTGAAACAAGAACTGCTTGTGCTGAAACAAAACCAAATCAGCAGCCAACTCAGTTACTGACCAACTCCTTACCCAGTTCTTACCATCACCAACATTCACCGAGTCCTCAGTATTAAGCCGATATTGTTGGTTATTGGCAAGAGATTTTGTATGACAACGGCACTAAACTGTGATTGGGCAGAAAGGATAAATGATTTGGGGTACCAATAACCAACAGTCATAGTCCAGCCGAAAATCTTGGCCCAAACTTTCAAGGTGGATGTACCTGTCAGGTCAGATATTAGTTAGCCTGGAAGCCATATTTAACACCCGACATATTTTCGATATCTTGCTACCAGCAGAAATATTGATTGCCTTGTTTACCATAATTACAAGCCAGGGAATTGTCCACCAGAAGCAACAATAGTTCCTATCATCACCAATATTCTAAGTTCCCAGTATTGAAATATATTGTTGGCTATTTTTTAGATTTTTTTGTATCTTAATATAACTTGTACATATTTTACCAAATAGGATTTAAAAAATATATCGCATTTAGTCTCCTTAGATTATGTAATTTACTATTTTTTAAAATTTATTATACGAGCCATATATTTTTTTATCTTTACCGAAACATACATCATTACTCATCAATAGACTTTTCTATTTGTCAACAGACACAACTTACAGCTTTTTATTTCACACTTTGCATATTTATTTATATTTGTGGCATGTCAAAAAAATGTCAATTTGTTACATAAAAATATTAAACTTATATGAAATAGAAATAAATATAACTTAAAACAACACTAAAGTAAAAAATGTTTAGTTCCTTTTTTGAAATGGTTAAAATTTAGTTGTTTAATATTGTTAGGTAGATGATTATAAAAACTAATATGTAAAGAATTTTTTTCTGACTTAGTCAATCTAAACCTTATAGTTTTGATGAGCTCGACATATCGTATAATTATATGAATCTGAACTTGTTTTGAAAAAAAAATTGTTATGAATTTCTAAGGCATGTTGGAAAATGTAAAAGTGAAGAGAGTGGCATATTGACCCAGTTCCTTGAAGAAGGGGTTTCAATGGTCTCTGGATTCTGCATCTGATATTATCTTTTTTGCAATCTAAATATTTTCATACCCCATCAAATTAGACCATGACTGAAAAAGTGAGAAATAAAAATTTACAACCTTTTTTTTAATTGCCTTGGTACAAAGTTTGCGCTAGCTTATTTCTTCATAACTGGTTTATATGACCCGAGCAATTTAAATTGCAGCTGCAGTTAAAATTGCAATCTAATCAGTTTTTTTTAATGTCGTACAAGAATTTAGACAGAGCAAAACCTTAAAAAGTCCTTTGATATGTTTGTAGATGTATGAATGACATAAAGACATCACGTCAGAACTGTAGTTGTCACACTGTATAATTATTCATATGGCACAGTTTTCAGACATACTTTAAAATACGCACATTTTTTTTTATATTTGAACTAGCAAGATGCTCATGCTCTGCTATGAGGTTCGTTAAGAATTACAAGTTGACACAAATTTCCTTCCATATACAGGGTGGAACGTTTATAATAGGCCATAGTTCAAGGATAGATTCTTTGGATCAAAATATGAGGATATAACCAAACATGCTTCAGTAAATTGTTGCCGTGGAAAAAGATGCAGGGTGTCAAAATTGTAATTTTTTTTTTGCAATATCTCAACTACCTCTTGACGCATCTTCTCCCAACTTGGTAAGGAAACATTTTTTAGGCTAAGAAACAATAATTTATGTATTACATCAGCTCGCCTGTGGAGGGCGTCTCATGAACTATACCTGATGATGAATGTTTTTTCTCTTCTTCTTTTGCGAAACGTAGTAGCACTTTTGACTAGAAAATCTCATGCAGGAGTCATTTCTATGGAAAAAAGGTACACTTGATAGAACTTAATAATTTAAACTGCCAGTTCTCAAAAATTCTTTGAAAACAAAGCCAATTTGTAAAGGAAAAATTGTTATTTATTGAAAAGTGTGCTTTGATGACGTCTTAGTTCTGTCAAAATGTCAAACTAACGAAATTGTACGTAAATGACAGAACTAAGACGTCACCAAAACACACTTTTCAATAAATACAATTTTTTCTTTTGAAATTTTGGGTTTGTTTTCAAAGAATTTTTGAGATCTATGCGGCAGTTTTCTCAAAAACTGTTTGAATTATCAAGTTCTATTAAGTGTATCTTTTTTTACGTAGAAATGACTCCTGCATGAGATTTTTTAGTCGAAAATGCCACTACATTTAGTAAAAAAAAAAGAGAAAAAATTTTCATCATCAGGTATAGCTCATGAGGCGCCACAGGCTAGCATGATGTAATACATAAATTATTGTTCCTTAGCCTAGAAAATGTTTCCTTACCAAATTGGGAGATCGGTCAAGAGGTAGTTGAGATATTCCAAAAAAAAAAAGAAGAAAAGTACAATTTTGATACCCTGTATCTTTTCCTACAGCAACAATTTACTAAAGCATGTTTGGTCATATCCTCATATTTTGGTTCAAAGAATCTACCCTTGAACTATGGCCTATTATTAATGGTCCACCCTGTATAAAGGGCTCCGTATCTGAACCTGTGTAAAGTGGTTTCAGTCTAATGTCATAAAGCCGGAGTGTGTACATTGTAGTGATTTATTATTTTTAGATAAAAGTTAGACCTAGTTGTCAAGATATATTATTTGAAAATCGTCTTTTAGGTGCCATCTTCATAGAACTGTAGCTTCCTTACGAAGCATTTTAGGGCATACCTTCATTAGAATTTTTATGCTTGAAATTGGTCATATATTCACCTCCGGAATTTTCTTACATACCCTGTATACTTGGTGGAAATGTGCTGCTCCTGCCAGCTGCATTTTTCAAACTTTACACTTAAATAACTTGAAAACCCTCGACTTTAAGGTGTTGGGCCTATTGAGACTTTTAATCAGCATGGTTTGAAGTACAACATACCCCGGCTTTATGATATTTGACTGAAACCACTTTTTACATAGGCTCAGATACGGGGTCCTTTGCCGCCATACTGGTGCCACAATTTTACAAATGTTGTAATTTTCTGGGAGTCGGAAAAGTATTCCCTATCCCCTTGTCAAATTTCAAACTCCTAGCTCATCGAGAAGTATCTGAACAATTCACAAGGACAAATAAATATAGGTACGTAGACATGTATGTAAAAAAAAAACACAAGGAAAGTTGCAGAAATTGCAACGCCTCGCCTGTCCAGGGACTACAAGCAATGCGCTCATATCCCACAGCAGCTATGGAGGCAATGCTGGACTTACTTCCTCTGCATTTGCCTGTAAGGAAGGAGGTAGCACTTAGTGCCTTAAGACTGGATCAGGCACTTAAATTCAGACCAGGCGACCTGGTTGGTCGCTTAAGGATTCTGGAGCAAATCCAATTCGAATCCATGACCAAACCCACTGACTCAATGCCAATTAAGCATGACTTTTACTGCCCGTTTAATGTGCTGATTAAAAGCCGTCAGGCGAGCAGGGTCGAAGCACTGCAGTAGGAGAGTCACACATCTGGTACACAGGTGGATCCAAGATGGGCGAAGGGGTTGGTGTGGACGTAGCAGGGCCGAAATGCAGGCTATCTAAAGCCCTTGGTAACACCCCAACCATCTTCCAGGCCGAAATCTATGCTATAGATCAATGTGCCCAGGAATGCCTAAATAGAGGCACTCGAAGGGCAAAGATCTATATACTCTAGGCAGCATTAAAGGCTCTCAGGTCCTACACCTTCGGTCAAAAATTGCCTGGGAATGGAAACAATCCCTAAAGCAACTGGCAAAAAACAACAAGGTTACCTTGATATGGGTGCCAGGGCATGAGGGAATAGAAGGCAACGAATTGGTGATAGCCTCGTGAGAAAAGGGGCTGAAGTCAAATTTTTTGGACCTGAACCGTTCTGTGGCTTATCTAAGGGACACATAACAGAGGAGGTCCTAAAATGGAAAAAGGAACAAAAGACGTCCTACTGGAGGAATACTTCAGGCCAAAGGCAAGCGAAAAGGTTTATAACCTATTCAACGAAGAATGCCACAAGGCTTCTCGAACTTGAAAAGTCCGACAGGTCTTCTAACTGGCCATGCCCCTTGAGATATCGAACATGGAAATGTCAGAAGATGACAAATGCAGATACTGTGAAGCTGCAACTGAAACTGCGGAACATATACTTTGTGAATGCAAGGTACTAATCCGCATTAGGCTAAACAGCTACCTAGAACAAGCAGAATTAACGCCTGAAGGCATAAGGAAATTAGCTCCCAAGAAAATCGCGAGCTTTGCAAAGTCTTAGAATCCTGGGCAACAACTAGTTGCAGGGTAATTCACAAAAGACTCTTTGAGTCGAAGTGAAGAAAAGCCAACCCAGGGCCAAGCGACCCCTTAAACTATCTACAATGTATGTAAAAACATTGTTACATTCTGCTTTATAAACATAGATTTGGAAATTTTTTTATATATATGTGTAATGAGAGCAAGAAAGAAAACAGAGAAATTAGAAAAAGAAAGACGGATATATTCCCACTGCCATGTGGGCAAGGTTAGAAGCGATAAGTACCGATGCCCTGCGTTGATACAAGACAATAAGGTGACAAAAATAAAATTTCACGAAGTGTAGAGAGTGCCTGAAGCGGTATATATGTCATTCTTTTCCTAATTTCTGTTTTCTTACTTGCACTCATTTATCTGAGGATACGTAAAACCAGGGCTGGCTCCAGGTATTTTGCTGCCCCGGGCACAGTTTCATTTTGCCGCCTCTCTCTTATATAAATAACATTAGGGTAAAAATGAGACAAAATGACATCTTTCAATTTTTAGGTTGCTTAGAATCGAGTCATATTTAATGAAAGATTGGTATCATATGTAAAAATGATAGGAAAAACTATATTTCTATGTATTTTTTTTACTAAAAAGCACCTTTAATTGATAAACAAAAATAAATAGTGTCTCTCCTACCTCCAAGTGGGGTAAAAATAAGACAGTGGAGGGCAAATGAAAGACACGTGATTTATTCCCATTCTTATTGACGTCGTACAAATAGAAGTGCAAAAATAAGACAGAGGGGGGTTTTTTCTTTTATATGTAATATTTTTTCCCGCATTAACAGTAGGTATAGGACCTGATTGGATAACATAAAACAGTTCTGAATGTACAAAACAAACTTGAATAAAAATTAAGTTTAATTTATTTTAATCTGGGTTGGATATCACCTTGTCTTTTATTTACCCCGCTACCTGTCTTTCTCATTTTTACCCCGCCTGACCCTATCTTTTCAGTCCGTTATTTGTTATAACATTTTAAGAGTCACCTACTGAATATTCTTGATGGTTTGTTTTTTTAGTTCTAAGCAATTTTTGGATTTTCAGCAATATGATTACTGTATTTAAAAGGGTAAAATAAAATAATTGAAAAAATTAACCGTATTGAAACTTAAAAAAAAATACCACACCACAGAAATTAGACAAGAAATAAAATCACATATAAGAAACAGAATTGTAACCCACTTTATATACAAAAAAAACTAACAATAACAAATTATTTATATAAAGTTAACATTACTATTACTATATTAGTAAAACAATTGTTTCCTAGCTTTTTATATTTTTTGGTAACTGTGGATTCGAAGAATTTTGCCGCCCGGGCAGCCGACCGCTTCGCCACCCTAGAGCCAGCTCTGTGTAAAACTACATTTGCCGAATCTGTATTGATTAAGGATGTTACATTTTTTCTGGAGTTTGATAAATTTCTATATTCTGTTATAATTATTTTAGTCTGTAGAATAGATACAAGAACGGAGGTTGAATTAATTGAATTTGATGTTATGAACAATTTATTCTACTTAAAAATATATCACAACAGTATTTTACCGCTTGGTCGTCAGGTACAAATTAAATTATTTGAAATGAACTAGAATAAAATTACAACATATAACGAAAACGCTCAAGGTTTGTCAAACAATATATTCTTCTGAAGTCTTAAGTTGGATGCCTCATATTTGGTAAATACTGGGCATTGGCGTAGGGCATTTCTTCTTTGCTCGGTCAAATGCTTCGATAATAGAATCCCTAAAAAAAATTATGAAACATACATAAGATCCGCAAAAATGTTAATTAACCAAATCTACCTGAATAATCGCCTGTACCAGATGTATGCACCAACATGTCCGCAGTTCACATATTTAACAGTAACACCTGGCCAGATTTCTTCCATTGTCGAAATTCCAACTCTCGGTATATAACCATCAGCTCTTGCACAGATCGATATAACAAGGGAGGTATCATAAGGCACTGAGAAATTTCTTAAATGGGTACATTCATCCATTAAACCTCTCATAAACCAAAGGGCTTCTTTTGTCCTTTTTTTCTTCTCAAAGGCACTCTTGCTGCTACGTAAGGGTTGGGGTGGTTCCCTCAGTAAATTCATTAGTGAATATTCCCCAGAAGAAAATAAGTTCTTGGTTTGGCTAGATTGCTTGTAGGTAATGGCAGGACAATTTGAGGCTACGTCAATCAACTTTATTAAATTATACGGTGTGACGTAACTTGTGCAGGAATTTTCATACAATTCTGGCATTGACTGAAATGCTATGTCTAAAAAATACAAAGTACTTGGTACAATATTCAACAAAAGCATCCTTTAAACCTATATATGGATTGAAATAGAATTTTTTTCTTGGCAGTTTGGAACTAGATCCCAATAAGGAGGACGGATTTCGGAAATCAAACACTTTAAAGGAAGAATGAAGCAATATCACAAGAAATCTACTACTACTTTGTTAAAACACAGAAATATATTATCTAATACTACCTTATCCTACCTTTGTTTAACGAAAACAACAAACTTTTGGTAACAGTGAAGCCACCAAAATCTGAAAATATTTTCATTAAACAGTAACGCTTGGACCTAGTGCCAAATATCTGCAAACTAAATTCAAATAGGTTTAGAAGTAGGGTTAATGGATGCTTTCATTCATCATCATCGCATTTTTATCGTAGTTATTAACGAACCGATACTTCAGTTCTATGAACGAGCGGACAGGAATAGAAATAAGCAGTGCACAGTGCGGCCAAATGCAGGTAAAATGCTAAAAAATGGGTAATTTCAAAAGATTTTAAAAAAATTAATCCAAATTTATAATGCTTTGATTGACGAAAAACGTTAGTGCTGTAAGCTTTCCTCAGCTGAGTAACTCGATATGCCAGAGCTTTGTTACAAGTATTTTTTGGCTTATAATATCTAATTAGTGTGTTACTCCAGACTTGATTAGTTTAGTGTTAATTGAAAAATTTTGAATTATGCTGTAACTTGGACTGGATCATTACGGCGTAGCACATACAGATTGATAAACAATTTACAAAATTAAATTGTGACACTCGAAACGAGAAGCTTGTTTCATGAGAGAGACAGCCAAATTAAACCTCCACTGGTTTCGTTACGCATGCGTCAGCATTTTAGCTTTCCCGAATCTGTGTCAGAAATTAGAGACGGCTTTTACGTGGATATATTATATTGTAAAAACCGAGTGAGACATTCCTAAACAGTATAATAATCATGTACAATATGTAAAGTGTAATTTGTATATATTTGTTACATGCATGAAATTTTTTACTCGATTGCACATCATTTAAAGCCAACCCTGGTTTTGATGTCTTTCACAGGAGCGGTTCAGGGTGTACATTGCAGAGTTGCCAGATTTAGATGCCAATTTAAATGCCCAAGGTCAAATTTCTCTCGTGTCTTTATATATATTATTACTAGTTTTTGCCGTAACTGAATACGTACATGTTTTAAAAAGTGTCTTTTTGGTTCTGGTACAACAATTTCCTCGAAAAATGGCTCTCACTACAATGTTACAATTTAATGCTGAGTTTGCTTAATGTTTTGGACAATTGAAAAAAAAAATTGTTACATTATGGACAATAGAAATTTTGGTCATATTCGACATTATTTCTTTTAGTTTCGGAATCTAGCCCTTAGAATCATTTGAGATTAGTCCTTTCGTAACAAGGGATATGAAAATATGAAAAAAATGCAATCTAGGCAAGAGATAGAAATTGCTCTTATCACCTTGTCTTAAAAAAAAAAAAGAGAAAAAATAGTGGAATATTTGATAGAGTGGGGTGCCGCATAAAATATGCTATATAGGTGACAGTGATTGACGTCCTGTCAACTGGAAGAGTTAATGGCATAGTTGGATCATTTAATATGAATGAGATTAAATCTTTAAGTAGTTTCGATATCGAATTTGTAAACTATATTAATATACCCATCATTTCACTAATTGGAAAAAAATACTTGTTGCTCTGAACATATATAAATAAAAGTGTATAACAAACCTGGTAATCGACTAAGGGTACATGCAAAAGGGTCATCGACAATTTTACACAATTTTGAGAGTTTATGACTGTATTGCGATTCTGACATATACTGGGCTTGTAACATGTCCCAATCTATAGATTCACTCATCACTCCCTAAAATATACAATGACTAATTAAAATCCAAAATTAAAAAAGTTACAACGTTACCTCCGTAAACACCGAGGATGCTGTGGACCAAGACAAGCATGGTACTAGCACTAAAGGTTTAGGCCAATTTGATGCTGCCAATGAAGCCATCTATGTGGAAAAAATTTAATACGTGAATATGCCCAATGGTGTATACAGGTTGTTTCAGGTCGTGACAACGTAAAAGTGAATTGCAAATGTCTAATAAATTAACACTGTAATACACCGCCCGGACAAACTCTTTAAAGGGGTGAAAATGTATTGAAATGTTTGAGCATTTCATTTAATGATTTGTTATATTCTCAGTACGTACTTCTCTAAAACAAGACTAACGCAAAAACATTAAAGTCTCTTTTGCTAAAAATAAGTCAAGTGCTGATAATCACTTGGGAATCTGTGGCATTTAAAGTGGATAGCAAGCAGTAAAAACCTGTTTTAAATGCTCCTGTAAAATTTCGTACATGCTATGTTAAATGAGGTCACTCTAAAAAATATTATTTCCTAAGGCAACGAGACATTAAACTTGGAGTTACTTTTGTTTCATAGGGATAAAACCTGAAACACCCTGTATATTAGTTCTAACTATAAGCAAAAATAGCTATTGTATAGCAAACAATTACATTATTTTGACAACATATCAATCACTTTATTCTACGTGTAGAGCTATGAGGTGTTCAAACATGTGTTCACCTCGTTCTGAAGGTATTCTTTTACGTATTATTATTAGTCCCATAGTCAACATGTAGAGAGTGCATCTTGCTTGATAATGGCTGGTCCTCAAGCAGAGTTAATTTGTAGGTATATGAGATAAAGTCTGTTCGCTGATAGAATCCCGGTCGTATAGTGTAAGGAATATCGTCCGGAGCTCTATCCTTCCTTGTCTTTATTGAAATATTGTTTGTAACCTAATCTGTAACGTCAGTTTTAAATTCATTTATTCTACCCATGTTCCTCCATTTTCAGCACACATCTGAACTCTGTTTTTAAATTCTTTATAGCTATTTTGAATGGCTTGAAGGTCAATTGAATTTATAGCATTTTTAATTCTCTCTTTCAATACATTTACATCCGTTGTTAAATCATAGGAATAAACAATTTGCTTCATAAATAAAAATCGCAAATAATCAAATCAGGTGATCTGGGTGGATACGAAAAGGATCCAAATCGTCCAATCCACTTTTTTGCTAAATTATTATTCAGCCAATTCCTTACTATGGAGGAACATGGGTAGAATAAATGAATTTAAATTATCATTACATTTATAATGTTAAAAAAAATTAAAATTTTATAAATAAAAAAAAAATTTTAGTTCTGTAATTTTGTACGTCATATTTTTTAATTCCGAGCAAGTTTTTCTAATATAATTTTACAATATTTCGCACAGAAAAGACACTTTACCTGATACGATTTTTATTTTTAAGCTGTTACCAGCGCCCTCTATAAATTTTTTAAAGTCCAAGATACTAAAAATAGTTTTTGGCTGAAGCAAGAGCAGAATACAAAAATTGGGTTTGTAATCCAAAAAAAATTGTCATTTACACCTACAATACCGCTTTGCCATGGACACATTGTATATGCTTATAATTCAATTTCCTTTAAATAAATCTAATTGAATATATCAAGTAAGACATAAAACAAAGCGATGCTACCGTGCATTCGAAAACACCAACCAGCCTACGGCATCTTAGTTTAGACGTTCGTGACGTCACACCGGGACTCTATCAGCGAACAGACTTTAGTAGAAAATCATCATCGTGCCATTTATACCATTTATATTGTATGACTACTTTGTTTTTCAAGAAGATTGTATTTAGAAGTCAGCATTGAATTTCATTATTATTATTTGTCATTAACGAAGACAAAATAATGTCGAAAGTGTAATCAGTATCGATCATATCAGAGAAAGTTATTTGAATAGACAGTTAGTGTGTGTGCCAAATATTTCAGTTTAATACTATCTTATAAATATTACGATGTAAAAATTTTGTATAATAAAACCAGGGATTTACCAGTCATCAGAAAATTATGTAACTTGGTATTTGTTGACTGTTCATTCTACTTTCAATGTCAGCTGGCTATCAACAAAACGCTGCCTAACATAGAAAGCAAAGTGAACACTCAACATTTACATCCTGAATTTAGATCTTTAGCAGTAATTCCATATACAGTGTGTTTCAGTTAACATTCCCACGGCCAATATTTCAGAAAATAAAAAATATATTTTTATTCTGTAAACGTTAATAGATTTCTATGGTTAATGTCTTCTTCAGGAAGTACAATTTACTATTATAACATTATCACCAGAGATGGCGCTGCAGTTTAAAAGTATTTTTCGATCAAGGAAGGTTTGAAACATGCCATTCGATTAAGAATTCAATTTTAAACAAAATTGTTCTTATTCCAAAAAGTCAGATCAGTTACTTTAATTTTACTGTCTAATTTTTGAGTGTTATACAGGGTGTCCAACTAAGTCGGCACCATATGGGAAACTTTTTTATTAGATGGATAATATTGGATATCTGACCGTAGTTTTCAATTAGGATCAACTTTTCTTAATAACGATTATCGATATTGTAATAAATAAAGGTACTTTATTCTTGAGCAAAATTTACATTTTTCGACAAACCTCGTATACAACTGCAAAAAATTGATATTTGATTACTTCATCTTGGGTTTTAGGCCATGAAAAACTTTTCATCAAGAATAACTTTTTTTCATAAAACCAATAATAAAAAAGTTTCCCATATGGTGCCGACTTAGTTGGACACCCTGTATATGTATTTTTAATTGCTGTAACTTTTTTAATTTTGATTTTCAGAGGTAGGTTCTTAGTAATTTTTTTGCCTGATATAAGAGAATAATTTACTGGTGGGAAATTTTTTTAACAGGAAATTACTTTAAATTGAGAAATTTAAATTAAAATAATTGAATAATTTGCAATTGTTTATTTATTAACTGTCAGAAGTTTAATATTCGTTTGCGTGTGTCATTTTAAAAATACGTTAGTAAAATCTGTCCAAAATATGGCCCACACCAATGTTGACAAAGTTAATATGTTATTAATTTATGGAAAATGCAATAAAAATGCAAACAGCCAAACGTATGTATCAATTACAATTTCCAAACAGACCACAACCCGATTGCAAGACTTTTTCCAATTTGTGTAACAACTTATTACAATATGGTAGTTTTAAAAAGTTGAAACGTGAAAGAATACGAACAGCAAGAACCCAGGAGAATACGATTTTAGTTTTACAAACCGTTAACAATGATCCCCACTCATCAGTGCGACAAATAAGAGCCTCCATCAATGTATCGCTATCGTCATGCCAAAGAATCTTAAAAGAAAATAAGTACTTTCCATATAAACCACACTTATTACATCATTTGCTGCCTACGGACTATGATCGTTGCTTAACCTTTCTTGCTGAGTTTTCTGTTCTTTATGAAGGAAATTGTAATTTCCTTAAAAATATACTGTGGAGTGACGAAAGTAAGTTTCACAGTAACGGCACAATTACAAAACATAACTGTAGATATTGGTCGGAAAATAACCAAAGATGGATGATTCGAACAAGAAACCAAACTGTGTCCAGCATAAATGTATGGTATGGTTTTTTAAATGATTATATTATAGGTCTGTTTCTATACCACGAAAATTTAACCGGTGTGCGTTATTTAAGATTTTTCGAAAATGAGTTACCAAGACTTTTACCACAACAGCGCTGAAATGTGGTTTCAGCAAGATGACCCCCCACCCTACAACTCTAATATTGTTGTAAATTATTTAAATGACACGTTTCCAAGGCGCTGGATTGGCACCTCAGGTTAGATGGCCCGCACGTTCTCTGGATTTGATTCCTCTGGACTTTTACTTGTGGGGGATATTTGAAAAGTAAAGTATATCAAGAGCCAATAGAAGATATGGCAGATTTATACAATAAAATCTACGCTTGCGCTCGTGCAATTAATAGACATACATTATTAAGGACATCGCTTTGACATGTGTATTCAAGCAGACGGAAGTAATTTCGAGCATCTGTTTTAAATATTGTTGTCAAGATGTACTGTTCAAAAATAAAATTACCTTGTTTGTTGTTTTTCCATTTAAATTTCTCAATTTAAAGAAATTTCCAGTAAAATTGGAAGTGCTATTAAAAAAAAAAATTCCCACCAGTAAATAATTCTCTTATAGTAGGCAAAAAAATTATTACGAACCTACATCTGAATATAAAGATTAAAAAAGTTACAGCAATTAAAAAAAAAATAACATTCAAAAATTGGACAATAAAATTAAAATAACTCAAAAACTACTGCAGGTCTGACTTTTTGGAATAAGAACAATTTTGTTTAAAATGTAATTATTAATCTAATGGCATATATATGTTTCAGACCTTCCTTGATCGAAAAATATTTTTAAACTGCAGCGCCATCTCTGGTGATAATGTTATAATAGTAAATTGTACTTCTTGAAGAAGGCATTAACCATAGAAATCCATTACCGTTTACAGAATAAAAATATATTTCTTAGTTTCCGAAATAACGGCTGTGGGAATGTTAACTGAAACACACTGTATACACAAACTTTTTTAACACACAAATAATGGACTGAAACAGTCCAGTGTTATTTCCCTTCACCATCCCCCATGTTGAGGACGTGATGACTGGAATAATTTGGAGTAAGTTGGAACAGTACAAGACATGTTCAGATAAAAAGAAATCAGTCTGGCATTATGTAGCAAGCGGTGATTTCAACAGCTAGCAATATGAACATGCAATATCCATTCTAGCAAGTGTTCGTTTTACGTTAATGGAAACCTGAGTGTATTTTTTACACCACACACCTTTTCCTCCTCGGATTAAAAATGGGTAGTGAGAAAAATAACATATTATCTAACTACGTGATCGAATATTTACAATATGTAAAATTCTACACACGCAAATAAATATCGAGATATATACAGCTAGCGTTACTTAAATTATTAACAAAAATTGTCAAAGAGTGCTACAGGAAAACATTTAAAACTACACATACCCAGGCACACAAAAATATAAGAGTTAATTTAACCAACTTACGTGTCCTCCCATTGATATACCAGTAACACCCAATGGACCAAATCCGAGTGTTTCACACCAATTTAACAATACTATGCATTCTAGGATAAGGCATCCCCCCATAACGAATATATCAGAAACATAATGCAAACTGGATCTTAGTTGATCCTTCGGTTTTCTGATGCCGTAGTATGGATTTTCCAATATAATGGCTCCTATGCCAGCCTTCAACAAAGGCTTTGCCATTATATTTCTTCTGCGCCAAAAATACTAAAATTATTTAACATGGCATGAATTAATAACAAATACATTAATAAAATATCACCTTACATGATCACCCGTTCCAGCCAGATGGATACACATGGGTTTATAATGATCATCTCTCCACTTTAAAGGTAGAACCATTTGAAAATATGAATCGTGTATTTCTTCGGAGACTAATCCTGGCATATATAAGGCAAATGGACTTCTAAATTTCCCCTCTATTATTCGACAATCAGACCGTGTAACTTCCTAAAATGTAACATACTGCATGACAATATTGAATTTGAGTTGTGTATAAATAACTAGCGATTACATTTATCATAGTAATTGGGTAGTTCTTTGGCACTAATTTATAGCAAGTCTCTCTATTGGATATCATGTCTCTAACAGCCAACAACCTGGAAAAAGTTAAGAATATAATAACTAATGCATGAAGAATACCATTTGCTTATCAAATATGTCTAATACCTACAGGGAGTTTGTTATGATCAAGCAATATTGAGAATTATATACGCAGGATGATAAAAATCTGTGAACTTGAAGGGTCTTGAGCATAAATTCTAACCAAACTACTTATGGAATAAAAACTATTAGGCGATTTTTTTCTCTACATTTATTTGTTTAAAAAATATATAAATATTCCGATATCATCCAACTAAGAAACCTCACTTCTCTTCAATGAAATATATTACCTATGAACCCACTAGTAATTGTTAAAGTACTTAAGTAACTGACTAAGCTCTTATTTAACACGTACGAAGGACCACTTGTGTCACTTCTGTATGAAATATCTCATTTGAATTGTACCCATTTGAATGTCGTTGAATCGAAACGAACTTGGTAAAGATCAGGTACAGCTATTGACTTATTTAGTTGATTATATGACAAACTCACTGTTATGTTGCAGATATTTTATCATAATCCCACGTTAAGCAAGATAATTTAAATATACTGACCTTTGTAAGTGGTCCGGCGAACCCCAACCTTTTAAAAAAAATTTATTTAGAAGAAACTTCCTGTACACAACATCCAAACGACTGACTGGCATTTTAATTAAATAAATTATAAATGATTGTTCTATTCCTAATCCAACTCAAAATTAAACTGTCAGTGTCATGTCATGAGTCCAAAAATAAATAATAATAAATAATAATAGAAATAAATAGTCTTCTTCTTCCTCCACATTCTATGATGAGCACATGAAACTTTGTGCAAGACAGTCCACCGGCCAAGACTAAAATTAATATTTTATTCTCTTATTAAATGCATATAAATACAATAAACGATCAGTGGCGGCTGGTGAAATTTCAATATTTTTTTTCTCGTCTGTGGCGCATGGGACCCATACGAAACTTGGGAAATAACATCTAGAGAAGCACTTCTCTAATGACCCCTAAAAAATTTTGAAAAAGCAGTTTGCGAAAAAATTTTTGAAAATTCGCTAGCCTCCCCTGGGTCTAGGGACCCCTGTTTACTTTTTTTTTTTTTTGTCATATGCATTTGACTTTTCATAAAAATGCATCGACAGATTTTGGAGTTTGTGAAAATATTTTCATTACTAACTGAGATACAGCGAATTGAAATATTGTAATTTGTTAAATTGTAAATTACAAAATTTCAGTTCATTGTATTTCAGTTAGTAATGAAAATATTTTCACAAACTCTAAAATCTGTCGATGCATTTTTATGAAAAGTCAAATGCATATGACAAAAAAAAATAAAAGTAAACAGGGGTCCCTAGACCCAGGGGAGGCTAGCAAATTTTCAAAAATTTTTTCGCAAACTGCTTTTTCAAAATTTTTTAGGGGTCATTAGAGAAGTGCTTCTCTAGATGTTATTTCCCAAATTTCGTATGGGTCCCATGCGCCACAGACGAGAAAAAAAATATTGAAATTTCACCAGCCGCCGCTGTAAACGATACAAAGTAATTTGCCATAAAGAATTAAGTTAAGTTTGCCGGCTAATATAGCCGGTTCTATTCGAAGGAACACAGTATCTACCCTACTCTAATTAGTTCATTATTATATTATTTCCTCGTTTCTCAGATTTTTTTAAATCATAGTTATGCGAAAAAATGAATAGAGCATAAAATATGTATTTATTGCAATAAATGTTTACGTGTAAAGACAAAATGTGGCGTACCCCACGTAGCATTGACGGTCCATTCATTGAAGCACGAGGTGGATACTCAGTTGGCTTTGCTATGTTTACAGATATGATTACTGAGTTCCAATTGACAAGGACGACTGTACGATGCGAACATACTTCCAACAAGTGTTGCTGGCACCGCATTATTTTTCGGGCTAAATCCTGGTATAAATATAGGGCTAGATTGAAGAAAAACGGGCTAAAATTGAAGAATGAAACATAACTAGAAATACAAAACTGGATAAACCCAGCCTAAAACGGAAGAGGAACCCGATTTTTTTTTTTTGAAAAGCGAGAGGGACACTGTGGCAATCGCTAAAACGGACTAGATTTCCCAGCATGGTGCTAACGTGCTAAAAATTGTAAAAAGGGGCTAGAAAATTCACAAACGGGCTGACGCTGGCAACATTGCTTAAAACAACAAAACCACCTGCTTTGCACACAGAGATCATATCCAATGGTGATCGAACCGTCGACCTCGGTGTTTATAGATCATAGATTAGTTATAGATCAACCGCCTTAAACCAACTAGGCTAATTGAGGTACTGATAAGAACTTGCTATTCGGGGATGCCTTGAAAATATTCCGGTGATAACATGATTAGGTACCATAAAATATAATTTACATTCTCATATTAATTCGTAACGATCGTAGCCAACTTGTAAATATTCGTAGTCATTATGAAGTCGGAAAATTGGCCTGAGGAGGTATTAATTCATCCCTTTCTCGCCAGATCAAAAGCAGACCATGCTGGATAATTTGCAACAATCCTGTACTTCAAAATCTTGTTTTAAAATAGCTCATGTCAATGTACAATGTTTAAGTAATAAGTTAAACATTATTGATGTTTTTAATCACACTGAGAATATAAACATTTTATGTATATCAGAGCATTGGGCTACTTCCGATGAAATCGAGAATCTAACTTTATCCAATTTAAACCTGATGGCTAGCTATTGTAGAATTAATAGACGTCATGGTGGTGTTGCTATTTATGTTGACAATATTGTTAAATCAAAAATTAATACTGCTACATTTTTGAGTAACTTTAACTCTGAGATGAATATAGAGCTTTGTGGCTTAGTTTTGTGTCTTAAAAGAAAAATATTGTTATTAGTCATTTATAGGCCTCCTTCTGGAGACTTCAATATTTTTTTGGATAAATTGCAGGGATGTTTAATCCTTCTCAACAAAAAATACGACCACATAATTCTTTGTGGGGATCTTAATGTAGATTTTCGCTCAAACTCACATAATAGACAACTACTATCTAACATTTTTGAATCATTTAATATCTCCACGTATCTCAATGAACCCACTCGCGTAGTAAGTAATATATATGGCATGTTGTCTGAATCTGCCATCGATTACATGGTCACTGATCTTCCAAGTAATATGGTTGACATATATATGAGCTACCCTTGCATTGCGGACCACGCTGCCCAAATTATGTGTGTTAAAGATTTTTTACCATATTCCAACCAATTTATTAAGCAAACTATTACTACTCGCTATATTACTGAGGTTAACATAGCCAAATTTCAATATCTTTTATATAATACAAATTGGGATTTTATTTACAGTATGGACCCAATAAATGTTGATGAAGCCTTTATTATTTTTTTGGAAATTATGATTAACAAATTAGATGCTTCTTTTCCTCTTGAAACTAAGCAGATCACTAACAATTATTACAACAATATTACAAACACAAAAAACTGGGTTACGTCAAACATCAAACGTGAAAGTGAATACCTCAAAAATTTGCATTGGCTCATCCAACGTTATAGCTCTCCTGACCTTGTTAACCTCTATAAGTGTAAGAAACGTGAATACAATAACAATATAAGAAACGCCAAGCATGAGTATTTCTCAAATAGAATTTTAAATGCCCCAAATTCCGCAAAGGAAATCTGGCAGCTCATTAAATCTGAACTACATACCAATCATTCTTCTCCAGTAGATGTTAAATTAAACATAAATGGCAAAGTCACAGACAATCCTAATGATGCTGCAGAACATTTTGCAAACTATTTCGCGTCAGTCACTGTAGACAAAGTAAAAAATCACTTTGGGGCTAATTTATCACATACTTGCACTTCCAGTGAACTCAATGATCAGTCCATCTTTATTTATCCAGTTACACCCGATGAAATAAGGCAAATTATATTTGAATTAAAAAATAAACAAGCTCTCGGTCCCGATGGATTGTCCACTAAGTTTATCAAGTATGCATGTGATTTCATAATTGAACCATTGTGCATTTTGATCAACGCATCTTTTCAATCGGGTGTTTTTCCATCCCTATTAAAAATAGCTACTGTTATCCCTATATTTAAAAAAAATGATTCTTTGGAGCCAGAAAATTACAGACCAATATCCATCTTAAGTGTTATTTCTAAAATAATGGAAAGAATTGCGTTTAATCGAATAATGGAATTTTTTAATTCTTTCAAAATACTAACAGATCGCCAACATGGTTTTCGCAAAAATCATTCTACTGACACTGCTACAATTCAGCTTTTACAATTTGTTTATAATGAAATGTACAAAGGTAACCTCGTCATGGGATTGTTCTTTGACCTATCACGAGCGTTTGACTCTCTCAATCTGTCTTTTGTTAAAGAAAAATTATTTAAGGTAGGCATTCAAGGAGTTTTTCTACAGTGGATCATGTCATATTTAACGGACAGATCTCTTCAGGTAAAAATCAACCAAACGATTTCAAATGAACATGACGTTAGTCTTGGAGTGCCACAGGGCTCGGTGATGGGCCCTTTGATTTTTTTGATTTTTGTAAATGACTTACCGTCATTCATATCAAAAGGTAACATCACCATGTTTGCCGATGATAACTCCTTTGGCATATCTGCACCGAGCCTTGTGGAGCTCCTTGATAATGCTATGGCTGTTATGACAGAATTTGGTGACTATTGCTGCAGAAATAATCTCATATTAAACCCTGAGAAAACTGTGTGCATGTATTTCTCACAAAGAAAATCATTACCTTCCAACACTCAGTTAAATTTTAACAACATGCCATTTAGCTCGAATACAAGATTTTTAGGTATTTCAATAGACACAAAACTAAGCTGGGATATTCAAATCGAAGAAGTATGTAAAAAACTTAACAAAGCGTATTACTGCATACGCCAGCTCAAGAACTCCCTAGATACCGAGGCTTTATTGCAACTGTACTATTCAATGGCTTATTGCCATATATCCTACAATATTATAATGTGGGGACGTGCGAATAATTTGCAGCGAGTTTTTGTCTGCCAAAAGCGCATAATTAGATTAATTTTTAATCTTGATTTCACCACATCGTGTAAAAACTCTTTTAAAAGTCACAGAATATTAACGGTACCGTCCATATATCTTTTTTCTTTGCTAAAGTACATTAAAAGTAACATTAACCAATTTAAAACTACTGCTAGCTACCATAATTATAATACTCGTCATGACGACTTGTTAGCTCTTCCTCATCATAATACGTCTCATTTTGAAAAATCACCTTATTACTCTGGTATTAGTTTTTACAACAAATTACCTAGTGAGATTAAAGATGTCAACAATTTTAATAAATACAAATCTAGTCTCAAACAATTTTTACTTGAGAAATGTTTATATTCATACAAAGAATTTTAATCTGTATTTGTCATATGTTTTGTTTATTGCGTTTTATATTTACTACTTATTGTCTCACCTTGTAAACTAAATTTTGTATTTTTTTTATCTTATTGACGTTCACATCTGTATTGTAACAGCCCAAGTGATTATATATATAAATAAATAAATAAATAAATAAATAAATAAATAAATTATACAGGGTGGGGCGATAGAGCGTCAGACTTCGATATCTCGAGTTATACGATAGCTAGAAATTTAAAAAAATATACAAGTAAACTAGATAAAAAATCTATAACCGGAAATTATTTTCGAATATACAGGGCGAGCCAAGACGAAATTACAGGATCAAGTACCTTTTTATTAAATGGAATATGCTATCCCAAGGAACAATTTTAATATCCATACAAAATTTGCATGGACACGTAATCAGCAAATTTAAAAAAGCGGGCTGCTTCTCGGTTCCCACGGTAATTTTCAGTCGTTTCTTGTAATTCTACCTTAATTTGCTAAAGAAAAAGTGATAATTATTGATAATCATATTTGTGAGGTTGACCTTGACTATTTTTATATAACAAGAAAAACATGGCCGGCCAACTAAAAACCTAATTGTCATTTTACAGTCCTCTCATTAAACTATATATTCTTCTAATGATAATGACCTAGAACATTTACTCTAAATGAAGTCTTTTTGTATACTATCACAAATAATCCCTTCCTTGCAAAAATGCAAATGCACTTGGCGAAGATCACATGGACTTGATAAAAGCTGTAATAAAACGTTTGGGACGTTGACATTTGATACAAAAAACTTAAAACTCTACCTCAAAATAATTTGTATGTGTGTGTGTTTTAACAGTCCTTTTAAAATGGCCACTCTTTTTTATTTTCATCCACATTTCTAAGAAAGACTTAATTACACATCAGTAAGTCGTGAAATGATTTTAATTAACACACACACCCACACACACACCCACACACACACACATGCATCAACGACACTTCAGGCAGACATATTGTTTATTATTTTTATAATAAATGTTTTATTGAGGTTTTGGAAAGTGTTTTATGGAATTAAAATTTGTCTTTTAGATTTATATAGGCCTTTTTTTCTTCATAACGGTTTCATTTAATAAGTACTAATAGCCATTGAAAATGTCTAGTTTAAAACGTATTTAAAATGCATTTATTGCAAATATGTTAAAACCATAAAGAATAATTTAAAGCCTCTTTAAATCTAAATGGAATTTAAGACGTTCATAAAACTAATTAGCTTTATGGAGAGTTTTATGTAGGATATGATAAACCCATTACAAATACATATTATCCTAGAAGCAAATTAGCTTTATAATTAGGTCTTACAGAATGCTTTAAAACTTACCATATAAGAGCAAGCATACTTGAAGCCTAAAAGGCCTTAACTACAACCCTGACAAACCTTTCTTAAAACCTCCTCAAGTCCAAATGACTTTTAAATTGTTCCTTGGGATTCCATTTAAAAAAAGGTACTTGATCCTGTAATTGGCTCGCCCTGTATATTCGAAAATAATTTCCGGTTATAGACTTTTTCATCTAGTTTACTTGCATTTTTTTTTTAATTTCTAGCTATCGTAGAACTCAAGATATCAAAGTCCGACGCACGCATATGTTCCAAATAGGTAGAACAAAAAATTGGATAGAAAACTTGTTTCATAACACGCTGAATTCAAATATCGAATAAATAAATGGTACGGCAACGCTGAAGTTTCTCGCGCGACATAAAAATTTTTGTTCATCAGTAAATTATATTTATGTAAACTCTCCGAGAAAAACTAATAAGGCTAAAAATATATTGTTAGTTTCGTAATATTTTTCTAAAAGTAGCTAAAGGCATTCTTTAATAAAGTTTCACAAAGTTTCTTGCCTGCCAGTCGGCATATGAGTATGTGACATTTTGTTAAACATTTTTTTTAAATACTTGCAAGTAGGTAATATTTTAGTTCTTTAACGCCCTAGATAGTTTTAGAAGAAAAAACTGGCATTATCGTACAAAATTGGTGAAATGATTGTATTCGGTGAGTCGTCCACCTAAAAAAAAAGTTGGAAATAAGGGGATGAGAAACGGAAACGAAAACTTTTTATATATATATATTTTTTCAAAGATACAATAAATACATTCATGCTAGGTATAATCGTATAATAAAACTTAATAAATGCTAGAAATCTGACGGGATTCAGATAGTAATATCAATGACTTGGTAAATAGATAATATATGTGGACTTTATCGTCTCCTATTGGGGTCAACTAAGGTATCAGTTTGTGCACAGTATAGTTCACAGTCATCAATATCTGATGGCCGTGAACGCAAAGAACGACTAACAGCTAATAAATATCGGAGGGAACGTTCAGCTTCTCTCTGACATTCCATACTTCCTTTACACAGTTCGTATGTTTTAGTCAGATACAAAGCGTTACAATGACGGGTTGGAGACACCCAACTGTTGTTAATCTGAAATTAAAGACACATGGTAAGATTAATGAGTTAAATAAATTCAGGCAACTTTTCCCGGTTCAACACGGGAATTATGCAGCATCGGAAGAATATGTAGTTTATGTTATAGCTATGCCATTAACAGACCCCCCACCCCCCCGTATGGGAGGGTCTAATGGGTACTGAGTTTAGGGGCCGGGCCTGTAGCAGGTGCTCGTCAAAGATTTCGGCAAACATTTTTTTTTCAAATTTCTGTCCCCCGCTCATCAATTATTAAGCGCGAGGGCCCGTTGGCTTTCGAGGGGCCTGTAGTAGGGGCCCGCCAGAGATTTTGGCAAACAATTTTCTTTCAAATTTCTCCCCTCACTCATCAATTATTAAGCGCGAGGGCGCGCCAGAGATTTTGACAACAAAATTTTTTCCCGCTCATCAATTATTGGGCGTGGGGGGCCGCCAGTGAATTTGGTACCAGGGCCCATGATTTGATGCGGGGGGCCTGGCTATTAAGGATTCTAAAAAGTAATTAACAATGCATTTTCCAGTCCAACTTTTTACGCTTGCAAATTATATTTTCTCTTGCTATAGCTATGTTGGGATGAACTGTTATTACTTTTGGCACCAAGATATTAATTTTTTAAGTCCATCCAAAAGCAGCAATGAATTAATAGTACGTCGGATGGCTGGCTCTATCGTTCACTAACCCAATACCGAGGTATAACCAAATAAATCCTATTTCATTTTATTCAGCAGGTTTTTTTACATAGGAAATCACTTTTGACGACACTCTCCATTGGTCGAGACTGAAGTTACAAGAAAAAAACAAAAAAAAATGAAAATAACAAAATTCAAATTCAACCACGAATAACTTTCAAACGAAAAAAGATAAAATTATATATTTTTTTTAGTTTTATAGTACAAACGATTCTCTTTAATTTGATGTATAATTTATTACAAGAATAATAACTTTAACATTAAAAAATTGACGTTGATTTAGATGGTACACAAATTGTCAATTTTTTTGAAAGGTCTAACTCATTGTAACTCGCTTATGTATTGAGTTATTCGAATGTTTTATTCACCAAAAACTGCCAAATTTCATAGACTTCATTTTGTCTCAATTAATGCTGGGTCTAGCTCTGTAAATAAAAGCGGTACAGCCTTTTAAACACAACGAAGCGCGCTACGGCGACGGAGTCGCGAGGCTTCCCCACTCGTTCCCGGTACATCCCGCGTTCACCATAAATCGCGCAAGGCTACAATCAGCGGCCGTAACAAAAGCTTTAGAATTATCTTCCTTTATTGTAAGATGATAAAATTAACAAATCAAATTGAATAATATGCTATTAGTTGTAATAATCTGCTATATATGGTGTCGTACTACGCAGGTGGTGCATTAATAAAGTGAAAATAATAGGTAGGTATCAGACAGATATAACTGATTTTCAGATATATCATTGTAAAAACCGCTGCCCAAGGAATCACTACTTCCATATCCGAATTTTCTATCCAAGTCAGACAACGAAAAAATTTTGTATCTGGAAATAATTGTTTATGGAACTTTAATAATATAATATTTGAAATCCTCTACCCCAAAAACCCATAAAACGATACCCCACATCGGTAGTGGGGTGGGGGTGGTGACAGGGGGAGGGAGTGAGGGGTGGATAAAGTAAAAAAAAATTTTGAGATTTCTGGTTCTTGTACACACACTAAATCACATTTTTTTTTCATCCCCTTTAATAATGGGGTGGGGGTGGTAATGGGGGTGGCTAATGCCAAAATTTTTTTTGAGACCTTATCTTCTCTTGTCTATACTGAATATCAATTTTATGAACTCTTATCTGCTTGATTTACCTATTTACTCCAAATTTACCCCAATTTACGTACGAGTAAACGTGCGCACAAAAAAAGTTACAGACCGACAGACAGAAATTTTTTTTTCGCTCAAACTTGACATCTCGACGTTTCATGACATTCTAAGCCTATTTGAACAATAAAAATTTTAAAAAAATTTTTTTGTCGTTACTATACTTCCACTGGATGTGGAAGTAAAAATCATGTCAGCTAGTAAAGTTTTTACTTTGCTTCGTAGATTTTAATATTTTCCATAAAATGTTAGAGGTAACCACATAATCAAAACAATTATTTGCCATGCTTTCACTAACTCGTAGAGGCTCTGAACGATTAGTTGGATTTTTGTACATAACTATATTTTTGTTTTCATGTAAACTGGAAGGGTTAAAATCGGTTAAAATTGGATAGACGATCTAAATATGCTTGTGTAAATAAGCTGTTCTTTTTTTTAAATAATACTATTCCTAGTGGGATTTTTACCATCTAGCCTGTCTTCGTTTTGATCAAAATTATCGCTGCGATAAATGTAATTGTTTTCTTCAGAACTTACTGGAGGAACTCCAGGTGGTATAAAAATGTTGTCACCAGTTTTTACTAATACGTGACTAGCTAAAGACGTTAAAAATGTACGTATTTCATCGTAAGAATAACCATAGCCAAAAGAATAAAGCATATCATTAAGTTCTTTTTCTTCTGACGGCACGAAACACATGTAGTGATATGTAAAGGATTAAAAAAATGGCCTAAGCTGATTTTTTTTTTCCATAAGTATTAATATAAATTCCATTACTATAGAAATAACGTTTAAATCAAATTTGTCTGTCCTGACAAATTTAGTATCCACGACATAAATGTTTATAACAAATCTGAAACTTCTTGTTTACATTTATGTTCATTCAGATTAGTAGTCGTGTTTTTTTTATAATTTTAAAATATCCAGCTATAGCTTCTCTTACGATACCGGCAGCTTTATCAGGAATTGTCAATTCATTCTCATGAACCAAGTTTTCTTCGCCTGATTCACTCGTGACTGACAACAAAAATCCTTTTAGCTTTATTATCACTTGAATGAACTGTTGTATTTTCTTTGTGTTCACAAAACACTTTGTTTGCTTAAATGCTTTTCTAATCTCTTTCTTATATTTCCACTGCTATAATAATCTAATTTTTCTTCCGTCATTTCTTCCAATATATCATTAAGGCGTGTTTTTAGAAATATTAGAGTTAAGAATTCTTTTTTGCAAAATAGCAAGATAAACCTCCTTAAATAAAATATTTAACGCTACTTTAAATTCATTTTTTTCTTTCAGTTGTTTAGTTTGTACACATTTAATTTTTTTTTGCTAATATATTTTGCATAATAAATTTTATGATAATTTATTTCCATTAGCCCAAATAGATCTGAATAAATGTGTAACCTGCCTTGTATTTCTGTATCACAATGCGACACTGCAGCTTTAATATATATTTTTTTCTAGTTTCCGCACCTGTTCCTGTACAAACTGATACTTAAAGATGTTCTTAATTTATTTTTAATTTTTCTGGATTTTCCACAAATCAGACAATGCCATTTTATTTTAAACTGATTTTTTTTTTCTTTATTATAACTACATGAAGGCTCACTTGCATTTTTTTATCGCGTTACTAATATCAGAGACAATACGTATTATCTTTGCTAATGTTATTTATTACAAAAAGATGTCAGACAAGAATAATGAAATCGGTATCGAAGGGTGTGCAAATAAGTGCCACCACTTTGTTTTATAAAAATTTTAATGAAATTGCATATTTTCTTTCATTTGCACAATTAATAATAGACCTGATACCAGTAACAGTTGGTTTTTTACTGCTTTCAGCAGTTTCGTAAAACAAACATGTAGTTTTTCTCCATTGATAAAAATGAATCTACAATATATATAAACTGTAATAGCCTACATGTAAGTAAAATAGTATATACTTATTAATATTTATCCAGACAATAATGAGGCCAGCAGCCGATACGTTTCTTGATGGGCCGAGAAAGTAGCGGGGGCGGGAAAGGAAGCCTAGCTTCTTCGTCGCCGTACTGTGCTTCGTTGTGTTTCAAGGGCTGTAGCGCTTTTAGTTAAAAAATTAGATCCAGCATTAATCGAGACAAAATGAAGCCTATTAAATTTGTCAGTTTTTGGTGAAAGAAAAAATTGAATACCTCGTTATATAAGCGAGTTATGGCGAGTTAAGAATTAGAAAAATGTTTCTGATTTGTGTATCTTTTTGAATTTTGCTAGTTTTTTTATGTTAATTTTTTAATTATTGCAATAAATTATACTTCAAATTAAAAAGCAATGTTTATTTGTCAAAACTAAAAAAAAATTGTATTTTTATCTGTTTTAGTTCTAAAGTTATATTTGATTAAATCTTAAATTTCTAAATTTCTTTTTTTTTAGTTTTTTTCTTATATCTTCGGTCTCGACCAATGGAGAGTGTCGTCAATTTTGATTTCCTATGTAAAATAACATGCTTTAATAAGTAGTGAAGGTCCCATCTGGTTATACTTCAGTATTGGGTAGGTCAAGAAAGAGAAGGCTTTTCGCGCTCTGCCCGATGGGCTATAACAAGAGTTGCAGGTACCTAATTCATATAAAATATGCAACAATTATATTGTATTGTTGTATTTTCTCCCTATATAGAATGCTGCAAAATTGCCATTTTGAACTGAAATTAGTAGAAAGATAGAGGTGTGACAGTTTTAAACGCTCCAATAGAGAAAAATTGGAAAAGACAAAAGGTTAAAGAATTGAGACATTAACCGTGAACACTGTAATCCAAAGCTTTTCGGACAAACAGCACGATCAGTTCTATATTTAATTTGCATAGGGCCGCATCAAAAATAGTAGAACTGATGTGTTGTCGGCATGCAATTTTTTAATTTGCACGATTTACTTCACGAATGACAAAAATTCATGTATGTAGGAGAAGGCTTGGATTAAACACTTACACAAAGAAGACACATTTCATGCATGCTACAAGCACTTTTAAAAACTGGTCCAAATTGACCAATGATAGATGCAATCTCATTGCAAGCTGATTTTATGGCTGGACATTCTCCTGCAAATAACGTTTTATCATTTTTAATCAACAGGATCAACATGTAGCAAATAGTATCGTATAAAAAAGGCGACACTGAAATGAGTGCAAACAGTACAATATCGGATTACGGATTCTTGGATCTTGCATGAGCTACCGTTGATAAAAGGTCAATGGGGTTGAAATAAAGTGTGACTAGATTGCAGACGCTTAGATGCTATTGATATGTTGCCAAAACTACGACAAATGTAAAGTTTCAAAAGACCCTTTCTCTTAGCTGTATGTATTGTAGTGTATTAAAGGTTGCCTTATTAGGACACCTTTGTCTGTATTTCCTCTGGGCTGCTAGAGAGTTTCCTTTGCCTTCCTCTTAAATGAAATGCACATCCGCATATTCTTCACTACTGTACCTAAATATGTCTAGGCATTTTAGAAGCTCGCGACACCGAAAAAAATATTTTTATGGAAGAAAAGGAAACTACGTAATTATTTCAAATTGACATGAGCCTACTAGAAGTGGTAGACTAATTTCAATGAATACTGAAATGTTAGTATTCTGACGCTTGAAGACAGCTTACTACAATTTTTATATGTTCGTTCGGTAATGACTGAAATAAATCAATTACGTGCACGTGACTTTTTTTTTCCACTCGAAAACGGTTATTAATACATTTTTTCAAGAGAAAGAAACGTTTTAAAATTAATCAAGGAATCAAAAAATATTTCTTTTGAAGTGTAAATTGTGAAATACACAGGAGGGAAGAAATTCACAAGATACTTTTCAGTCTGGTAGATGTACCAAATATTTAGTTTTTTTGGAGTTTGATATTTTACTTAAAAAAATTAAAGCCGTTATTTAAGATGCCTCTTTTAGGGGTTGTAACTTGATGGGGTTAATTTTTTTCTACCTTGTTCCCGGGCACCCTATAGAACGGTTAACAATTCACGGAAAACCAGACGACAAGAGGTAACAGGTAACTAAGAGAGATGGCGTGATGCTGTCAGACGTGCCATGCAGCAAAAGGAGGTGAAATAAAATAATATATGGATCACAGAATGTCCATCGAGATGTTATGAATAAGAAGGAGAAGAAGAAGGCATACAATTTTTGAGAGTGTCGAGGGCCGTAAGTAATTTGTACATAATTAAAACACTTGCACTCATTTTAGAACCACCCTCTGTATGTTACTTACCACTTCCAAAGTGGTTTTCTATAATATCACTTGGAGTTCTATAATTCTGCTCGTGGCAATCTTCATTACCATCGGCGCATTTGATGATATTATCTCCCTCCGGGATGCTTTCTCTATCCTTGTCTACTACCTGTTTTCTGGGCACCGAACTTCGCTTTTCTTCTGACAAAGTGTAATCTTCTTCTTCTTGTCTCTTGTTTTTTAGGCGTTCTCTCTCCTTGGCCACAGCCAACTTATACTCATCCAAGGCGCTGCGCATTTTTTCCAAGCTGTAGGCAGCTGCCAATCGGGATATAACAGTGTCCTTAACTTCTTGTATTTCTTTAGGGTCGGTTTCACCCTCGTGAGCGCCAGTGTATTTCAATGCATCATCTACAATTCTATCTTCCATTAGTTTCAACTTAGAATCCATGTCGTCAATTTTTTTCTCCTCGGAGGAAAGATCACTTTTGTCCTCCCTTACGTCATCCTTCTTTGATGGCTCATCATTATTACGCATAGACGAGAAAGGTATCTCGGCATTTCTCTTCTTAGCCGACATGGATATTGACTTGTGATACCTTTCGATCAACCATTCTTTATCCAAGTCATCAGCCTTAGACTTCTTGCGCCTGTCCAACCCAAAGTAATCAGACCAATCGATGGACTTTTTCTTAACCAGCAAGGGTTTCTCATTCACAGGTGCGACTGGAGAAAACAACTCCTTGTTAATAGCCGGCTTGTCGGTCTTTGCTTTCTGCTTATTGTCTACAATTTCTTTCTTGGCTGTGTTCGGTTTAGTAGTAGAGGTAGTTACATTTCTTTTAACGTTGAATATGTTACTAAGGTCTTTTTCTACTTTTGGATCGGTCTGCTTTCTGGCTGCCGGTTTGTCATCTTGGTCTGCGTAGTCGCTGCTTCGTTTACTCACAGGATAACGCTTGATTTGGGGCATCGAATACATCTGACGAATCCTACTCATTTTATCGTTTTGGGAAAAGCGTTTCCTCAAAAACTGTTGAAAATCGTTAGCTATGTCTTCTCTTGGGCGTACATACATGTTATCGTCACTATAACGGTTGCGTTTACGTAAACCAACCGCGTCCATACCGAAATTGGGGTAGTAATAACGTTTATCCACAAGAGAAGGTTCTTCTTCGTAGGACTCTTGATACTTGTCCCAAGCATCTTTGAGTATTTCTGCATAGTTGTTTTTTCTAAACTGGGGATAATTATCTATGTTAGCGATGAAATTTTTTAGTTCTCGCAATTGTTTTTGATTGTCCTCTTCGACTCGTTCTCGGAATGCCGAAGAAAATTGTTTGTTGTCCGGATCGTAACCGTCCTCTTCTAAATAGTTAACTAAAGGTCGACCGAACGTGTTGATTTTCTCGAGAGGACCTTCTGGAATAGAAAAACAAATCAATTTATTTCATCAGCTCATAGGCAAAATTCTGTAATTTCCTTCTGTGGGAATGGAGAAGAACAACGATAGAAAGTAGTTAAAGTTGACAAAATTATAATATTTTACGAACGTGAGGATTAGAGAGTAGAGAAATTTTGTAATTTTTTGTTGGTTTTACTTTATTATTTAATTTGCACATTTGGGATATTATACCGGGTGGGTCAGCAGATACGGACACTCTTGTTAACTTTTGAATGGGAGAATGATTTTGTTTCAAATTCGGTGTAGTGATATGGGATGAAAGGGTCTCGTCGGTTATGTATATGGAATTGGGCCCAGCGGCTTATTGGGCTATTCATTAATGTGAATGTTGCTTAAGACTAGGGATGCTCAATAAAATATATAATAAACCTTTATCCCCTATATTACCAGAGTTATGGGGGTAACTCCTTAACTTTAAAATTAATTTTTTTCAAAACTATTGAAGATAATTAAATGAAATTCATAGCAGACGTTGATATAAAATAGCTTTATATTTTACATTTTTTTTACATTCCTATTACATTATTTAGTATATTAAAAAAATAATTTAATTTTTGAGAGTGCTATTTCTATATCAACCACTTAAGTGACACCTACCAAAAAATCTATATTATTTAACACTGACATAATTATATATCGTGTGTAAAAATTACTGCAAGGTCAGATTGATGGAAGGGGCTTAAAAAAATCTAAACCTAGGTAATGAACAATAATACAAGCACACAAAAAAATTTAAGTGCGAAGACCTAGACCACTGAATTCTAATTCGTTTGGATGCTAATAATAAAAAAAATATACTACTATTTTTAGCTTGGCTCTCAATTTTCTTTTTTGCTTAACAAGTACTGATTTTATTAGACAATATTTTTAGGCAAATTTAATCATTCCACAGTAATATCCCCTCAGGAAGAAACACTAACGAAAAATATTTCAGATAAAAGTTGTTCCAGAGAGAGAGACATCGTTTCGGCAGAACAGTTTTCCATACTCCAATGATGAGCGGGGCGCGGAGTTAACTTTTGAATTTTTAGAAAAAATCAGATAACTTTTGTACCAAACATTTTTTTCTCCCGATAAGCGGGGATGGGGTAACGTTTGAATTCACAAAAACCTGCAGGGGAACATCCCTGAACTAGGGCATTTTTAGAAAAAATATTTCGAACTAAAGTTGTTTAGTTCTTTTGTTTGAAACATTTTTCCTAAAAATGCCCTAGTTCAGAAATGTTCGCCTGCAGGTTTTTGAAAATCAGAAAGTTACACCCCCATCCCCGCTCATCAAGATGGGGGGGAGAAAAAAAATTTTGGTACAAAAGTTATCTAATTTCTTCCGTGGAATCAGAATACGCGATAAAAAATATAGGGTGCCATAAAAAATTCAAAAGTTACCCCCCGCTCATCACGGGTGGAAGGTGGAAAATTGTTCTACCAAAAAGATGTCCCCCTCTGAATGGAACAATTTTTGTCTAAAACATTTTTCGCTAGGGTCCCTTCCTGATGAGATATTACTGTGGATTAATTAAAATAATCGCCTAACCATAATGGGCTTGTTACTGATAAATTCTTTTCGTAATTGTTTTTATGGTATTCAATAGAATTAGATCAAGATAAGCTGTTGAAATTTCAGCTTCATAAATATATCAAATTCTTAGACATTCAATGTTAAAGATTGGGTTTCAGTACAAAGCGCTTCGCCGATTCGTGACGTCATTTTGCATAAACAAAAATTGAAAAAGTACATTATCTCTGTCATAACTTCTTTGTTTTTTATGCTATAGAAATAGAAGGAAAAAAACATTTGAAAGCCTAATTAATTGTCTTTCATTTTTGTTCTTACCGCTTTTAACGTCAGTGCCATAGTTTCTGAGATATTTAATATTTAAACTAAACACTTCGTCTTATAGACGTTCGGACGCCACCTTTATACTTTCAGAACTCCGAAACTCTACAGAAATTAGAAAAAAACAAAATTCATTCTCAATTTAGTAGCTTTCTTGTATCTAGCATGTTTTCGCTCAATGTACTACTTTTCGAGTTATTTGACGAATATTGTTTTGAAATACCTTTTTTTTTTTGGCTAAAAATCCCAATTTTCAAGTCATTATAACTTAAAGACTATCAATTTTTATGAAAAGTTGCTAGAACCTTTTCTTCTTAAAATTCTATTTTATTTCACCTCTAGTATTTTTAATTATTAAATCTCGACTGTCACCTGATCAGCATCTACAAAGTGACGTCACGCGTAGCTCCGCCCCGTTTTCGTGCGGTCCAACTTTAGTAATTTATTTAAGGGCTTAAACGTCCGAATAAAAATGTGAAAATCTGGAAATTGACTTAAAAAGTGTTCTACTTCCGATTTCTAAAATAAAAAAAAATGTTGAACGGGTCTATTGTCTAAAAAAAAAATAATTGAGAGCCAAGCTAGAATAATAGTACATTTCGTCAATTATTAGCTTCCAAATGTTAATTAAGTGGTCTAGGTCTTCGTATTTAATTTTTTTTTGTGTGTGCCTCTGTTCATTACCTAGATTTATATTTTTAAGCATCTTCCACCAATCCTACCTTGAAGTCATTTTTACACGTGATAATTATGTTAGATTTATTTTGTCACTCAAGGGGTTGATATAAAAACAGCACCCTCAGAAATTAATTTTTTTTTTTAATTACTAAATGACGTAATAGGAATGTAAAAAAATGTAAAATATAAAGCTATTTTATATCAACCTCTCCTATTAATTTCAATTAATTATCTTCATGAGTTTTGAAAGAATTAATTTTAAATTCGAGAGTTGTTACCCTCATAACTCTGGTAATATAGGGGATAGAGGTTTATTATATACTTTGTTGAGCATTCCTAGTCACAAGCAACTTTCACGTGAACGAATAGCCCAATAAGCCATTGGGCCCAATTTCATATACTTAACCGGCGAGACCCTTTCCAATTATATGATGTAAAGAACCAAAATGGCCGACTTCCGGTTTCGATTCAATTGATATGAAAGTAAAATTTTTTAATGGGACAACCTGTATATTTTTGCATATTTGGATCCTGCTGGTCTAGATACATATGATCTGACCCTCAAATATTGTATTTATTTTCAAAAATATAGATTTTACAATTTTTAAGTTTAACCATAGAAGGTCGCGATTCTACCAAAATTGTTGAAAATCGACCTGCAACCATCTTTAAAATATTATCTCTTCAGATATTAACATTAAACACGATGTATTTCGTCATTAAGTTCAAAGATATTGGTTTTAATTTTTTAATTAAAAAAAGAAATGTTTTGATAATCGATTTATCGATATATTTTTTAAAAATCAAAATAATATTTGAGGGTCAGATCATATGTATTTTGGCCACCAGGATTCAGATATGCAAAAATATACAGGTTGTCCCATTTAAAAATTAATTTTCGTGTCAATTGCGTCGAAACCGGAAGTTGGCCATTTGGTTCTTTACATCATGTAATTGGAAACTTCTTTCCATATCACTACACCAAATTTGAAAAAAATCCTTACTCCCATGCAAAAGTTACAAGAGTGTCCCTATCGACTGAGCCACCCGGTATGTTATAATTAAGTACATTCCTTCGAGAGGAACAATAAAAATTAGCAAAATAATAACCATTTCCCTTAAATTGGTTCATGGTGATATAGTTATTTACTGATAAATTCGAAACGTCGTCAGTAGAAAATAGTAAATAAATAAATCTGTCATAGAACGTAACCATTTGACTAAGTGTACAAATAAAAAGTATAAAATAAAAGGTGTAAAAAGTTAAAAAAACAACTTTATCTCACGTTATTAAACTAGCAAATTGACAAATTAATTTTTTCTACTAAAGACATTTCACCTATTAGCAAATATGTATGTTTCACTTTCTCCCGGTAAGCTCTTATGATAAACGTATACAGGGTGTCCCGGCACTATGGGGTAATACTTCGGAAACATAGTTTGGGTCAAAATAACACTAAAATTACCTATAATTTTTTTTCTTAGGGCGCCCCCCTATGGAGATATTACCCTTTAAAAGTTGCATATTCAAGAAGGTTTTTTGCCTATTACTTCCAAACCGTTCTATCGATTTTAATAAAATTTGGACTGTGTACATATTAAATGAGTATCAGTATTCCAGAAATATGGCGCCCTTCGTATCTTGTCTAGGAAGCCAGGGATGGAACGCCCCTAATGCTTTTTACCCCTAAATTTTTACATAAATTAATTTTCGAAAATTAAGGTCACATTTTTAAATTCCTTAAACAATTTTCTAAAAAAAGATATCCGTGTTTGACATCAATAAAGCGATCCGTTTTTGAGAAAAAATGATTTTACTGATAAGGGACATAGTGCCGCGGGACATCCTCTATATGTAGATAGAAAAATTTTGTGTTCTATTACCTCTTCGAAGGTAGACACTTATCGTGGGACACGCTGTATATCCAATCAAAGTGGAAAAGGTGTGGTAAATAAAATTGAATTAACGTATTAACCTTATACTTTTACTTCGTTTTTCCTCCACTGAATAAAAGGAAGGTACATTTCAACATTACTTCGATTAAACCTTTCCTATAATTTGTGTTGCGAATTATTTAAATAAATGATATACACTTATTCATATCTACCATTACCTATATATTTATTGGAAATATATTTTACGTAGAGTGCAGGAAGAATTTATAAATCGATAATATCACTATTTTGATTTCAATATTGTCTGGCAAATAGTTAAATACATGATGACTTGCTTATGTTCCACTCTTAAGCCGACTTTGTGCGTGATATTTTTGAATTTCTCTGTGCGTCAACATTCGGCGAGTCGTCCTTTTAAATATTGTAGCTTAGCAGACTACTAGTTAGATATTTTAGTTTGAACCTGTCTGAGGTTAGAAAGTTGAACACCGATTATTCGCTGTAGGAAAAACGAAGAATAAAAGGAAAATAAATAACCTTATAACAAGTAAACATCAATGTGGTGGCCACGACACAATATGTCTACCTGGATTATTGATAGCAGCTGCTCTAAGGAAAGTGAGTTCCTCAGGTCTATCGAACGAGTACCCATATTCCGCATCATCATAATCCGACAGATCTCTTTGACGTCTATCGACGGCATTTAGAGCGCTCTCGAGGGAATCTTCTTGGCCACATACCATGTCCATTGTAGCAATAAAAAATAGTAACCACATCGCCTTAAGCTCTCTGTTTGTTGACATTTTTCCTTCGTTCTGTTGATACTCTAACAAACCAAAAAAACGCAAATTAAAAATTAAATTTTAAGGGAATATTAACCCCTCAAGCAGAAGAGAGGGTTTGGCTGATATTATGGAAACTGGTGTCTAGACGGGCTATATTTAAATTTAAAATGTGAGTTTTATATTTCACGGCGTGGCGGTCAGAAGATATCGCTGAAAAATTGATATTATTTATCCCCCTTTACAGTGGCCTAGCTGCTCTCTTATTATTATCAATTTTTTGAAACAGTTTTATATAACTGAGTAAATTTCAGGGTTGGAAAAAAAACAGTTTTTCGTTTTAAACAAAAAAAGTTTTTTTTGTTTAAAACAGGTTTTTTAAGATTTAAATGGTATGTTTAAAACAGGTTTAAAACATTTAAAACTATATTCAACTAAAATTAAATGATGCCAGGCACACTATGTCTGCTACTACTACTTGATGTCAGATGGCGCTCTTAATCGGATTTTACAGCACTCTACAAATAAAATGCTCAGTTTAGTACACATGACCGCTATATCGAAATTATTTATCGAAATGGACCATCATCACTTTTCATGCTTTTCCACAAACTCCAAATTATACATTTATTTAAAACATCGCACTGTGTTTTAAACAATTGTTTAAAACATCGCATTGTGTATTAAATATGTTTTAAACATTTGTTTAAAACACATTGCGATGTTTTAAACACTTGGTTTAAAACATTTTGTTTTAAACATGCCAACCCCGGTAAATTTATTTTTGGATGTACAGGGTGGACCAAATTAGATGGGATTTGGGGTTTTTTCTAAAACTTTGCCAGATAGACAAAAACCAATATAGGTGATCTGAGCTCGATTTTCGAGAAAAAACAATGGCGTAAACCGCGACCGTCTATCTTTTTCGACTATACCGAGCTACAGAGCATTTTTGGAAAATTGGCATTTTTGGAAAATTGGCATTTTTGGATGACCTCTATATCTAAATTACCAAGGTCGAATCGAAAATCGAGTAACACATTCTTAAGACACTTTTCTGAGTAGAATCCGTTGCTGATAAGACATGGGCGGATCCAGGAGCTCCCACAGGGGGGGTGGGGGGACACTTGCACAAATTGATAAAATATTGAAAAGTACATGATAAAAAACCCGCGTCCCCCCACCCCCCTTGGATCCGCGCCTGTGATAAGAAGAAAATTATACATGTCTCAGTTTTCGAGGCATAGACATAACTGGTTAAATGAAACACCCTGTAAATTATTTCTATTTTCGATCACAACCTAAATTAGCTATCCAACGATATCATATGTCATATTTATCTCTAAAAAAAGTGGTTAATTTTCGAAAAATTTAATATATTTGTGAGGAAGCAATGGAAAATTATTAACAACATTTTTTTTTAACTATTTAACGTCGGCCTATTTCCGCTACCAGGGCCTATCACCGACGCCAGGAGACGAGCTACCCCCAACCTGGAAATTTTGCCGAACCTCTTCCCTTAAGAAGAGTAGGGATCTTTTACTTGCCTAACATTTAATTTAATAGACAAGGGACCGCCTGCTTTACATCCCCTCCGAAGGATGGTATATCCACTACGTAATCCTCGTTTGAAATTACGTAACTTCCGAGTATACACTGATATACAAGCCTCTAGAAGGTGGGACGAGAACGCTGTATTTCCCAAGATGGGTACCCCATCCAAGTACTAACCGCGCTCGACGTTGCTTCAACGGAATATCGACTGATATTCACATTGAAGTCGCCTCTACGCTCGCCCCAACAACAACACTTCTTATAATATAAAATAATTTCGCAAAAAATTGTAAAAACTAATTGTCTTCCATTGACATCTATGCATATTTATCGCATTTCTAATATTTATTGAGAAGGCCAGTGACGTAGCCAGGGGGGTCCGGACCACCCCCGAAATGAATTGACATTTAAATAATAGACAGACATGATATTTAAAATTGTTTTATTAATTTTATTTTCTGTTGAAAATTTTTCTCGTTGATTTAAATCTCCATTCCTCCAGCCCTGTTGCAAATTATGATGTGGTTTCCTGCAATTTTATTGCAGCCAACAGCGTGCCAATTTGAGGCGACGCAATCTAGCGCAATCCGAATCTGATTTAATCTTAAGTAACCTGCTGCGTATGAATATGACGGATGTGATGTGATTGTAGAAATCTAGTTCCTTTTCATAATGAAGCGTTCCAGAGGTTCCTCAATTACATCTTTTTTTCAAAAAAATAAACAGAACTGAACAAGACGAAGTAAAGAAAATTGTTTCTTTATAGTTTACTACTAGATTCAATACGTGATAATATTATATTTGAAATGATTTCGCTTTTGAGCAGAACTATAAATACAGGATTTTCCACTTAAAACTCTGAGCGAAAATTCTCGAACAAAAAAATGGAAATTCTGCAAAAAAGGTTTATATGTGGAACAACTAGCATTTTTTCAAAGTGATAGAATTTCAACGCCTTCTATGAGCTAGGCGTCGCGACGCCTCGAAAATATGAATCAACTAAAGGGACTTTTAAAGTGCGGAAAGAAAGCACGTTTAATTTAAAGATGTTTTTGTCATGAATTCCAACTGGATTACTGTACTCGTATCTGAGCAATCCCTTCAAAATGTTCGGACCCCCCCCCCCGAAAAAAATCCTGGCTACGTCACTGGAGAAGGCCATGGTAAAAAAAAAGAAAATCGAAATAATCCTAAATGTCAAAAAATAACTTGTGAGTTAATTGTGAGTGAGCATTGTTAAAAATTGTTCAATTTAGTAATGGTGAAAAATATGATATGATTAAGTGTTTTATAGAATGCAGAGAAGATTCAAATTTAGCTTCCGAGCTTTATTTTAAAAGGTAAGTTATAGACAGCAAAACTTCGTGCCAAAAGTGCCGCCTAAACAATATTTTTAGATATCCAGATAACAGACAGCCAGACATAAACATATTTAAAAGGCTACAACAAAATTTAAAAGTTTGGATCATTTGTAAAACCTCCAGCAAAAATATATAATAAAGCAGGTAGAGAAGCTGTAGAAAATAGTTTTCTAGAAACTGTAAAGAAAATCCTAATATATCGTTTCGAAAAATACAGGAAAATTTAGGAATCCCAAAAACAACTGCGTTGCGTTGCTTAAAAAAAAAATCTAAACCCTACAAAATTAGCATTAGTCACCATCTATACCCAAATGACTTTCAAAGGCGTCTCGATTTTTGCCAGTGGTTTTTCCGTCAGTGCAATGAAGTGCCAGGGTTTGAAGGAATAATTATATGAACAGACGAGGCCCATATAAGCAGTGCCGGAAATTTTATTCGGCATAATAACCACCACTGGGCTCATGAAAATCCGCACGTAACCGCAACAGTTAAAACAGTTAATCGTCAAGGACGATTTGGATTGGTTTTATGGGATACCAAATAATAGATCCTCATTTTTTTCACGGTAATTTGAATAGCGAAAGTTTTAATTAACATTCTACAAGAAATAAAGCCCTTTGTAGACAATACGCGTGTAAGATAATTTCAAAGATTAATTTACCAACACGATGACGCCCCAGGTCATACGTCAAATGAAACACGAAATTATTTAAATGCTCAATTTGGAGAGGATTGGATAGGACTAGTTTATTAATGTCTAGTTAGCTAAGTTAACTAAATTGATAACTAGCAATTAATTTAGCTAACTGGACTTTAATAAACAACAAAGTAGTTTAGATATTGTTTAATTTTTAGGAAATAATGTTCCTATTTTGTGGCCAGCTAGATCTCCCGACATAACCCCTGCCGACTTTTGGCTTTGGGGTTATTTAAAAAATATTATATATAGAGAACGTTCTAATAACATAGAAGAATTGGAAAATAAAACATTAGCTGCGTTTGGGACCATAACTCCTGTCATGATTGGAAATGCAACAAATGAAATAAGGAGAAGGTGTCAGAAATGCATAGATGTCGATGGAAGACAATTCGAACATTTATTGTAGTTTTGTTTTCCTATTTTTGGCAAAATTATTTGATATTATAAAGTGTGTTGTTGTTGTTAATAGTTCTCCATGGACTCCATCTCAGTTTTTGTCTATCCGCCATACTTTTAGAGAAAATTTCAAGTCCCATCTAATTTGGTCCACCTTGTACTATCAACTATCAGCCAGCAACAGAAATATCGGGAGACAATTTTGAACCACCCTGTATAATATGCCCCTTCGGGAACATCTTTGTTATAGTTCAATTACTACTGATAATGGAGAGGAATTTAATGTTCTAGGACAAAATCGTTTATGGAGAACTTCTCGAGCAGAAATACGCGTGGGTATGTTTTAATATCCTCACTCTCATACGTAAAGTATTCCGGGTCGTTTCATAATAATGAACGAACTTAATTAAAGCCGATCAAAAAATGTTAATTTCCGTGGCAAAATTGTAATACTGCTGCCTGAGTGCTGGACGTTTATGCCATGGTAGACACATACTATAAGAATTGCAACATTTCGCATAATTATTTAATACACATTCGGACAGATATATTTATTAGGGGAAAGAAATAAAAAATCACATTGAAAAAGTATAGCAGGATAAGAGTGGAAAATCGACCACACCACAGATGATATTCACTTTCTTTATCTTGATTGCTATCAATGGCAATTTTACCAAATAAATATCTAACCGTTTAGGTGTAATAAAAAAACCGCTGCACAAGGAATCACTACTTCTACATCAATTTTCTATCCAAGTCTCTCACAAAGAAAAAAAAATTGTATGTGGAAATAATTGTTTATGGAACTTTAATAATATAATATTTGAAATTGTCTATCCCAAAAACCCATAAAACGATATGCCACATCGGTAGTGGGGGTGAGGGTGGACGAAGTAAAAACAATTTTTGAGGCCTTTGGTTCTTGTACACACACTTCACAATTTAATTTTTTTCACCCCCTTTAATAACGAGGGGGTGGCTAATACCAAAAAATTTTTTGAGACCTTAGCTTCCCTTATGTATAGTAAATACCAATTTTATGGACTCTTTCTTGCTGGATTTACCTATTTACCACCTTCAACGGATTAAGATCAAAATCTAATCTAGTTCCAGATCTCATTAAAATACACATGTGTACCAAATTTCAAGTCAATATCTTAAACGGTTTCAGAGTAATCGTGCCCACAATAAAAGTTACAGACAGAGCGACCGACAGACAGAATTTTTTTTTCTCAAACTTAAAATCTCGACGTTTCATGACATTCTAAGCCTATTTGAACAATAAAAATGTTATTTTTTTATGCATCACTATTCCTCCACTGGACGTGGATGTGATATAATAAATATAAAAAACCGTTACCCAAGAAATCACTACTTCCACATCTAGATTTTCTATCCAAGTCTTTCACGACGAAAAAATTTTGTATGTGCATAATTGCTTATGGAACTTTAATAATATAATATTTGAAATCGTCTACTCCAAAAACCCGTAAAACGGTATCCCACATCGGTACTGAGGTGGGGATGGTGTTAGAGGGTGGTAATGTGGGTGGATGAAGTAAAAAATATTTTGAGGTTTTTGGTTCTTGTACACACATTAAATCACATTTTTTTTTCATCCCCTTAAATAATGGGGTGGGGTGGTAATGGGGCCAAAAAATTTTTTGAGACCTTAGCATCTCTTGTGTATACTAAATGCCAATTTTATGGACCCTTACCTGCTTGATTTACCTATTTACCCCCCATTTACCCTAATTTATCCCCTAATCCTTCAACGGAATTAGATGAAAATAATCTAGTTCCAGATCCCGTTAAAGTATATACGTGTACCAAATTTCAAGTCAATATCTTAAACGGCTCCAGAGTAATCGTGCGCACAAAAAAGTTACAGACAGACCGACAGACAGACAGAATTTTCTTTTTCGCTCAAACTTAAAATCTTGACGTTTCATGACATTCTAAGCCTATTTGAACAATAAAAATTTTCAAAATTTTTTTTATCATTACTATACTTCCACTGGATGTGGAAGTAAAATAATTTACATTTCTTGAACGGCTTAACCTATTTAAATACAAAAAAATATTAGTTGTAGATATAATTAGGAAGTTTCCTATTTTAGAAAAATCATGTACATTCAACCTTATTTAGTAGTCTTTCAGATAACTAGTCAAACAAAAAAAAAATTATCTCGATATCTGAAAAACTCACGAACTTATTCAATTTCTTATTTGAATACTTCGCCTCGGCTGAAGTCCACCGTGACGTCACAATACATAACGCGCTGACTTGCCATGCCGGCGGCCCGCCGTATGTTCCCTTTATTTATTTAGTGTATGTGCTCGATTTTCTGATATGTCACAAAATGTCACTTTTGATTTGTTCGTGCCGAGCCTAATTTTCGAATTTCGCCGTGCAATTTACGATCAGGTTTATCTGGAAGACTTCCTCTTTACGTCGCGACATCATACGGCCGTCCCAATGGTGTTTTTCGAAAAATATGAACGTGTCAAGATTGCATGTTTTAGCAATTTTTTCGGCTCTCAAATGCAAGCTGGCTATAAACTGCCGATGCCTGCCAGCGAGTATAAAGGTGCCCGCGCCCGCTCGCTGTTGGCAGAATGATGTATTGTGACGTAATGGAGCTTCAGCCCAGATGATCGCAGCATTTTAAACTTGGAAGGACCATAACTTTTTTATTTATAAAGATAATTTAAAAAAAAATTACAGATATTTTTTAGATTTTTACGAATATTTATTACGAGAAAATGAGAAAAATGGAAACTTCCTAATTGGGGCATACTTATTAAAGAATTGAGGTTATTAGGTGATCGGAATATCGATTTTTTTTTATATTTGTAAACACATTTTCTGTTTGTTTGGGTCAAATCGAGTCAATCGTCAATCGATATTTCACCTGCTCCCTGTATATCTAAAGTTGCGACATTTGGCACAATGGTGTGTAATATGATAACATCAGATTAGCAATTTGCTTATCTCTCAAAATTTTTATTGGTTGCAGAGTTCGATTTTGGCATTAGATTTGTGAAAACAATGTTTAAAAACACGCTTTTACTAAATCTACTCAAATAGTAAAAACGCATTTTTATACTCTTCGCAAAAACGAAGAGTATATTGTATTTGATCGGCACATTTCTAAAATCGTAAATATCGCTCGTAGAGAAAAAAATTTCATATCATTGTGTTAGTGAACGAATTCTGAACAACTTTCAAAATGTCCGTCTGTCCGTCCGTCCGTCACGTTTCTTGTAAGCACGATAACTCAAGAAAAAAAATCCGATTGTATTGAAATTTGGACAGTAAATTAGTGTTAGCTAGAGGAAGAACCCCATTGTTTTTGAACAAAATCGATCGGTAAATAAAAATGTTATTAATTATTTAAATTTGAAAAAAAATTTTTTTGATTTTTATGTTTTTGTAATTGAATATAAATTTGGTGAAATGATATTTCATTTTAATATCTAAATATTTATATATTTTACAAATATACATTTCATAATGTAATATGCAACCGTGTAAATATGATTTTAGCTCGTGTCTTATAATGTAAAAATTTACATTTTTTTACATGTAAGGTGGTTGTGTAGTTCTTACGCTTTTGACTCGGAATCCAAGGGTCCCGGGTTCGAAACCCAAATGGGGTATGGTATAGTTTTTTTTTATTTTTACTTTATTTTACCAACTAAGTTCGTACTATAAAATTAAAAATGTTTAAAACAAACATTATTTACAAAAAACTGCGAAGAGTATCCTATATAATGTGTAACAGTTATATAAAAAGCTCAGTGAACAGGCGAAGAGTACGTTTTTAGCTTGTTTGTTTCTGCTATCACAGTATCTTCAGAGTTACATGATTAAAAAGAAAAGTGTATGTATTGTGGCTCTCACCAATAGAATGTATAAATATACATTCCAACTTTTAAAGAACGTATAACGCTTTTCAGGGCCGGTTTTAAACAGTTTTTATGGGGAATGTGAAATTGTTATAATGCCGAATGACTTCTTCTCCTTTGCTCCTTTATTTTCTTTATATATGATTAGTCGCGACAAGATAGATATTTTCTGAGAAGTTTTCTGGCAAGGGATTAATCGGCCTATTTTTTTTGCAAATTGTTTATTGAAGTCTAAGGAACATTGGTAAAAAGAAAAAAACAGGCCGCTGGAATTTTTTTCATTTTGTTATTAATAAACAGGCAATTTTAAGCACTAAACAAATTAATTAAATTTGTTAATTTGGTATCTCGGAAACTATTTGAGAAAACCGACTGAAAATGTATACTCGAAGGATTTTAAGGTCGCTGATTACACTTTTGAAAATTGGAAAATTCAAGATGGCTGACCCAACATGGTGGTTATGAAGTATAAAAATGAGATTTTCTGGCTTAACTTTACATTTCTGAGAAGAATTACAAAAATAAAAAATTGTTCTTCTCCTTCACCCCAATTGGAGGTTATCCTTAGTTTATTTAAATAAAGTAACAAGTAACCATTTTTTAAAATATTCGGGAAAGTCACTCAAATTTTTTTTAGTAAAAATATTTTAAATAGATGTAATTTAATTACCCGTCACTGAATTAATTTTACTGTTAATGAGTTCAAAGGGCATACGAATTTCAAATACAGCGCTCTTTCTTGATCCCGGGATTTACATACGGTAAAGACACCCTTCTTAGGAATACATTATTTTACGATGTTCAAGAAGAAAAAAATGAAGATGAAGACAAGAAGAGCAATATTTTCAATATTTCAAATGAAATTGAAAAAAATATTTTTAATGAATGGTGTTTAATCAAATTTATATTTTTATATATTTTTTAAGTAAACAATTTTTATAATGGTGTAGAAATAAATAATAAAAAAAATATATACTTAATTTTGCAGCAATGCATTCCTTACAATATTAAAACACTTTTTACTTCTGTAATTTCCACGTAAAATGCACGTAAACAAAGTTTAAAAATTTACTATTATATTTACTATTTTAAGACCATTGTTTTCAATTTTAAAAATTACATATTAAATTAATACAAAAATAACTGCCTTAAAAAATATTAAATAACATATTAAACAATATATCGCATTTTTACGCCTTATAGCCGCCAATCTTGAATTTTCCAATTTTCACTTCAAAATCTCGAGTATGCATTTTCAGTCGGTTTTCTCAAATACTTTTCGAGATAGCAAATTAACAAATTTACTCAATTTGTTTAGTGCTTTAAATTGCTAGTTTATGGGTCTGGTGCACTTTAGGTATATCCGTTTTTCAAATTTTCTAACAAGTAATGAATTGAATATAGGGAATAGGGCACATTTAAGCAAAAAAATTTATGGATGAACTATAAATTGACGAGAAAAAAAATGTGAAAGTTACGGGACCAGTTAGCGACAAGGGAGCCGAGGTAAGTAAATGTATTGCTATTATGAAAATTATATAGGGCAAGGACACTATACTACCTAAAAAGGTATATATACCTACTAATATGTTTCAGCTCCTTAAAAATTATGATTTATGTGTGAGCTCTGTAAAGTTAGTTAGGTTAGGTTAGGTCCATAGGTTAGGTTAGGTTAAGTTAGGTTTGGTTTGGTTATGTTAGGTTAAGGTTGTGTTATGTTCCTTTTTTTTTAATAATGAAAAGCAACATAGGTTACGAGGCAGTTGCAACACTTTACTGTGATAGTACTTACTTTCATTTGTATAATTTACAATCCTGTTACTTCACCCAGTACCCCTTTTCGCTCCGCGGTCCCGTAACTTTCACATTTTTTTTTCTTATCAATTTATAGTTCATCCATAAATTTTTTTGCTTAAATGTGCCCTATTCCCTATATTCTATTCATGACTTGTTAGAAAATTTGAAAATTCGGAGATACCTAAAGTGCACCAGACCCCTAGTTTATTAATAGAAAAGTTCCAGCGGCCTGTTTTTCTTTTTAGCAATGTTCCTTAGACAATTTGCAAAAAAAAAAATTATTCCGATTGGTCCTTTGCAAGAAAACATCTCAATTTTTCACTTTTCTATATTGACGCAACTAAATGGTCAAAAATGTAAACCTGATTGAATACTTTTGATGAATCAGAGTGTCCTGTTTACGTTTCCAGCAATTACGACAAGGCACTGTAGATATACATATACTCATATATCGTGCGTGTAATTGTCCATTAGGCATGTACTGTACAGTACATTCACATAGCGCGAGAGATATGACAACACAGCGCTGTAAACTAGTCCGTTAGCGGAGTATCCCAGCTCTCAGTTATTTCATTTCAGCCAGCTGGCACACGCGATGTTGTAATTCTTGCTACCTATGCCTAGCGAGCCGCTACACACACGGTACACTCAAAGAAATAGTATGGGTAAATTCAACAAAAAAAAAATGGTAACAATATCGTTAATTTTGTTAAACCAAACTATATTGATGGTATTTTTAAACAAGAGGTGATTGTTATTTTAATTAATAAAGAGTTGTCGTACAACAAAACAAACATTAACTTAAAAAATACATGAATAAGACTATTATTTTGTTGAATTCTGTCAAATTAAACTAGATAATAGTATATTTTATTTTTAACTATTATCGAATTGTAATTCTAACCCAGTATTAGTTCGCTGTATTATTGTACTTGGTAGACAAACCAATATTATTGTCGTCTAAAAGAATTACCATAAAATTTGCTTGCTTACCACATAGTCTATTACAGAAATTATTCCCAGATGACGCCACATACAAATTACTGACAATAATCAATCATGCATTACCTTACACTCTTATGAATTTATAGAAAAAACCGCTGCCCAATGAATCACTACTTCCACATCCAAATTTTTTATCCAAGTCACTCACAACGAAAAAAATTTGTATGTGGAAATAATTGTTTATGGAACTTTAATAATATAATATTTGAAATCCTCTACCCCAAAAACCCATAAAACGATACCCCACATCGGTAGCGGGTTGGGGGTGGTGATGGGGGGTGGTAGTGGGGGTGGATGAAGTAAAAAAATATTTTGGTAATGGTAATGGGGGTGGCTAATGCCAAAACTTTTTTTGGGACCTTAGCTTCTCTTGTATATACTAAATACCAATTTTATGGACTCTTACCTTCTTGATTTACCTATTTTCCCCAAATTTACCCCAATTTACCCCCCGACCCTTCAACGGAACAAGATGAAAATATAATCTAGTTCTAGATCTCGTTAAAGTACATATGTGTAGCAAATTTCAAGTCAATATCTCAAACGGTTCCAGAGTAAACGTGCGCACAAAAAAAGTTACAGACAGACCGACCGACAGACAGACAGACAGACCGACCGACAGACAGACCGACAGACAGACCGACAGACAGACCGACAGACAGACCGACAGACAGACAGACCGACAGACAGAAATTTTTTTTCGTTCAAACTTAAAATCTCGACGTTTCGTGACATTCCAAGCCTATTTGAACAATAAAAATTTTTAAAAAATTTTTTGTCGTTACTATACTTCCACTGGATGTGGAAGTAATTAATAACATGATTGCAATGTTCAAATTCTCTCAGGGATCATCGATATATTTGGATGAATCTTATAAACGATCTCTAATCTTTGGTTTGGGTGGTCTGATGTCTCAATAGGTACTGAGATTTTGGCTAACCAAAAAAAACTTCATCATACAATAAAGTGTAGATCAACCTAAAAATTAGTTGGTGAACAAAAAACAAAGTCGTTGTACTATTTAATTGTAGACTAAATTGAAAATGGTTAGTGAACATAAAAAAATGTCATTGTACTATTTAATTTGTTACAAGAAGATATGATTATTAAACTACTATTTGTTTACGAAAACAAATAAAGTTGTTAAGTTGTATGACTATTCTTTTCTGATTGATTTAACTATGAAACTAGATAGGCGCGATTTCATATGCTCTTTTTGGTTGAATTTACCTATCATTTTCTTTGAGTGTACATACAGCGCTCAGGCTATAGAGGCTAGAACAAGCAGATTTTTCTATGCTGTTGCGAGCTAGGATGATTTAAGTCAAATACAAGACAGGGGTTGTTCGAAAAGTAATAATTGAAGACACAAGCGGATGAAGGGTCTATGTGACATTTTCGAAAAAAAACGAGTTTTTTATATGAATGAAGCTTTTAAGTACACCAAATTCTCCCAGGTACATTACATTTGATTCTAATGCAAAAATATCTGATTTATAAATTTATAAAGGATCTATGTACTGTTGAAGTTGGTAGGTTGTTAAAAACTTTGAGATCAATTATCTCAAAATCACTTTATTGTCACATAGACCCTTCATCCACTTGTGTCTTCAATTATTTATGGTATTGAGTTTTCATTGTTTTTTCAGTTTTTTTTATGATTTTATGTACATAATTGCTAAGTGCCGAAAATGCCGAATGGTGCCCGATTTGCCGAATCGGCTTCAAATACCCCCCTCTATATACGGCCCTGACACTTTTATTTACAGTTATGAACACCTGAAAATGCAAACAACAACAAAAATTATATTATATTTTCTTTTAGCACAGCAGTGTTCAAATGGTAATTTATAATATTTTTTCTACGACTGTCCTCAGTTTCCATATTTAAATGAAAATAAGTACATTTCAGAATTAACTTAAACATCAAAATACAAGTTTATAATTTGAAAGTTTTAAAGCGAAAATCAAGAAGCAACTTCAACTGTTTTCAATGCACTCTACGACTGTTCTCGATTTCTATATTTGAGTAAGTACAGAATTAACAACACAAATCTATAGTTATTTGTAGTTTCTAAAGCGAAGATCGCGAGACAAGTTCAATTGTTTTCAACGCACTCTTCTTATTCGGCTATACGTCAGAGTGAAATAATGTTACTTTATTTCACGAGTTTTACTTTTGTTGCTATGACCATAAACATACGTTCTGCGCACAAAAATAATAAAAAAACGTAAAATTTTTTAACAGCCGTAGAAAATTATTTCCTACTTATTTTATTTGATATTTGAGTACACATCGAATTGCGAAAAGAATGTCGTGCAGTGCTCCTCTGCGTTTGGATGTTTTTGGAAACTACTTCAATGCGACACCAAAGGTTTTCAGATTATTGCAACAATATACAGAAAGTAGGCAATTCCATAATAAATAAAAAAGTGTGTAAGTTGTGATTTGCTTAATACCTAAATAATATTCTCAGGTTTCAAGTTTCATTCGACTACAAATCAACAACAATTCAACAGCCCAAAGAGCATCATATCAGACACTTGCTTATTATTGATTTATAAGAAAATGTTATCTTAAAGACAGAAGGGGCGTAATACAAAAATTTTAGGAAAAACATTTTTTTCGCTTTGCAATCACGGACAGATTGATGCGCAAGGTTATTCAGACAATGTACATATTTTTCCAACACCATATCTTTGAGTGCACAGCCTGACATTTAGGAGCGCCTTTTGAAAAGTTAAATTCGCGAATAATACGTCGTTATCTATCGCCTCATAAAGTTTGTATTTTAAGGCTATGCAAGATGATTTTATTTAGATTTCTAAGCTCATGGGGAGGATATACGTAGAGAGCAGACTTGACGGCTGCGTTAGTACATTCAACAGTTTAATAGCTTATTTGTTATACTCTGTATCTTCCGAGTAGCAATTGTTAGCAAACATATTTTCAAAAATTTCACGGCGAACTTTAAAGAAAAAACACTTCATTATTTGTACTAACAATTTAATCAATATTACCAAGGCTAAGCCTGTCAAAATAAAACAAGCTAAAAACGTACTCTTCGCCGGTTTACTAAACTTTTTATATAACTGTTACACATTCTATAGGATACTCTTAGCAGTTTTTTGTAAATAATGTTAGTTTTAGAAATTTTTAATTTTATAGTACGAACTTAGTTGGTGAAAGACTCAGTGTAAAATAAAGTAAAAATTAAAAAAAAAACTATACCATACCACATGTGGGTTTCGAACCTGGGACCCTTGGATTCCGAGTCAAAAGCGTAAGAACTACCTAACACGTAAAAAAAATGTAAATTTTTACAAAAACATAAAAATCAAAAAAAAAAATTTCAAATTTAAATCATTACTAACATTTTTATTTATCGATCGATTTTCTTCAAAAACAATAGGGTTCTTCCCCTAGCTAACACTAACTTTCTGTCCAAATTTCAGTACAATCGGACGTTCCTTTTTTGAGTTATCGTGCTTACAAGAAACGTGACGGACGGACGGACAGACGGACATTTTAAAAGTTGTTTAGAATTCGTTCACTAACACAATGATATGCAATTTTTTTCTCTACGAGCGATATTTACGATTTTAGAAGAGTGCCGATCAAATACAATATACTCTTCGTTTTTGCGAAGAATATAATAACGCCATTTTTGCCACCGTGAGTATTTTAACCGGTTTTCATAACATATGTACAAAATTGAAAATGAACAATATTTCCTCCGCGATCCTTTATAAACAAAACTGCTATTGCAGAGTTATTGCATCAGATGTTTAGTTTCATTTAATGCCGAACCGGAAAATTATTATCTGCTAGTAAATGTGCTTATTAATTTTTTAATAAGAGGTTAAAATCTTGTTTAAATATTTGCATTTCACTCAAAAACCATCAATTTTTACAAAAATTACCAAAAGTAAAAACAATTTTAAAACCAGATTAGGCCTATCTTGAAATTAAATTTCTACAGTTAATGGACTGATTAAATTTTAAAGATGACCCACCCTTCAGAATACTATTTAGTTCTTCAGTTCATCTTCTATCAAGTGAAGTTAGCAACGTGCTTAAACTGCGTACCAAATTAAAACTTTATAAGCCAAACAGTTTAAAAAATATTATCTTGTCTTGAAATTTTGGATTTGAAAGGGATACAACTTAGCATAAGGGTAAATTAGGTTAAATCGTCATTCTTTGACCCGATCTAGGTAGTTGAAATCATATAAGAAAAAAGAGATATAGCAAGATTTTGTCATTTTTGTACTTTGTGTTAATAATATTTGTTTGTCATTGCTTATACGTACATACATATTAATAATTAGATATGTAAAATTACTAAGTACTATGGTGAAGAACACCCATAGTTCCTTATTTAACGTGCGCCTTTCCATTCTCAAGCCGCTCGATCATCCGCAAAAAGATTGAATAACAATTCAACAGCCCAAAGAGCATCATGTCAGACACTTGTTTATTATTGATTTATCAAAAAATGTTATCTTAAAGACAGTTAGCGCATCCCCAAAATAAAAGGTGCAGTAAAAAAAAAAAAATTTAGGAAAAACATTTTTTTTTCGCTTTGCAATCACGGACAGATTGATGCGCAAGGTGATCCAGATAATGTACCTATTTTTCCAAAACTATATCTTTGAGTGCACAGCCTGACATTTAGGAGCGCCTTTTGAAAAGCTAAATTCGCGAATAATACGTCGTTATCTATCGCATCATAAAGTTTGTTTTTTAAGGCTGTGCAAGATGATTTTATTTAGATTTCTAAGCTCATAGGGAGGATATGCGTAGAGAGCTAACTTGACGGCTGCGTTTGTACATTCAACAGTTTAATAGCTTATTTGTTATACTCTGTATCTTCTGAGTAGCAATTGTAAGCAAACATATTTTCAAAAAAATTTACAGCGAATTTTAAGGAAAAAACACTTCATTATTTGCACTAATAATTTAATCAATATTACCAAGGCTAAGCCTGTCAAAATAAATAACGCCATTTTTGCCACCGCAAGTATTTTAACCGGTTTTCATAACATATGTACAAAATTGAAAATAAACAATATTTCCTCCGCGATCCTTTATAAACAAAACTGCTATTGCAGAGTTATTGCATCAGATGTTTAGTTTCATTTAATGCCGAACCGGAAAATTATTATCTGCTAGTAAATGTACTGATAAATTTTTTAATAAAGAGGTTAAAATCTTGTTTAAATTACATATTTGCATCTCACTCAAAAACCATCAACTTTTACAAAAATTACCAAGAGTAAAAACAATTTTAAAACCAGATTAGGCCTATCTTGAAATTAAATTTCTACAGTTAATGGACTGATTAAATTTTAAAGATGACCCACCCCTCAGAATACTATTTAGTACTTCAGTTCATCTTCTATCAAGTAAAGTTAGTAACGTGCCTAAATTGCGTACCAAATTAAAACTTTATAAGCCAAACAGTTTGAAAAATATTATCTTGTCTTGAAATTTTGGAGCAAGATTTGAAAGGGATACAACTTAGCATAAGGGTAAATTAGGTTAAATCGTCATTCTTTGGCCCGATCTAGGTAATTGAAATCATATAAGAAAAAAGAGATATAGCAAGGAAGATTTTGTCATTTTTGTACTTTGTGTTAATATTTGTTTGTCATTGCTAATACGTACATACATATTAATAATTAGATATGTAAAATTACTAAGTACTACGGTGAAGAACACCCATAGTTCCTTATTTAACGTGCGTTTTTCCATTCTCAAGCCGCTCGATCATCCGCAAAAAGATTGAATAACAATTCAACAGCCCAAAGAGCATCATGTCAGACACTTGTTTATTATTGATTTATCAGAAAACGTTATCTTAAAGACAGTTAGCGCATCCCCGAAATAAAGGGTGCAGTAATAAAAAAATTTTAGGAAAAACATTTTTTTTCGCTTTGCAATCACGGACAGACTGATGCGCAAGGTTATTCAGATAATGTACATATTTTTTCAAAACTATATCTTTGAGTGCACAGCCTGACATTTAGGAGCGCCTTTTGAAAAGCTAAATTCGCGAATAATACGTCGTTATCTATCGCATCATAAAGTTTGTTTTTTAAGGCTATGCAAGATGATTTTATTTAGATTTCTAAGCTCATAGGGAGGATATACGTAGATAGCTGACTTGACGGCTGCGTTTGTACATTCAACAGTTTAATAGCTTATTTGTTATACTCTGTATCTTCCTAGTAGCAATTGTTAGCAAACATATTTTCAAAAAATTTTACAGCGAATTTTAAGGAAAAAACACTTCATTATTTGCACTAATAATTTAATCAATATTACCAAGGCTAAGCCTGTCAAAATAAATAACGCCATTTTTGCCACCGCGAGTATTTTAACCGGTTTTCATAACATATGTACAAAATTGAAAATAAACAATATTTCCTCCGCGATCCTTTATAAACAAAACTGCTATTGCAGAGTTATTGCATCAGATGTTTAGTTTCATTTAAGGCCGAACCGGAAAATTATTATCTGCTAGTAAATGTACTGATAAATTTTTTAATAAACAGGTTAAAATCTTGTTTAAATTACATATTTGCATCTTACTCAAAAACCATCAATTTTTACAAAAATTACCAAGAGTAAAAACAATTTTAAAACCAGATTAGCCCTATCTTGGAATTAAATTTCTACAGTTAATGGACTGATTAAATTTTAAAGATGACCCACCCCTCAGAATACTATTTAGTACTTCAGTTCATCTTCTATCAAGTAAAGTTAGTAACGTGCCTAAATTGCGTACCAAATTAAAACTTTATAAGCCAAACAGTTTGAAAAATATTATCTTGTCTTGAAATTTTGGAGCAAGATTTGAAAGGGATACAACTTAGCATAAGGGTAAATTAGGTTAAATCGTCATTCTTTGACCCGATCTAGGTAGTTCAAATCATATAAGAAAAAAGAGATATAGCAAGGAAGATTTTGTCATTTTTGTACTTTGTGTTAATAATATTTGTTTGTCATTGCTTATACGTACATACATATTAATAATTAGATATGTAAAATTACTAAGTACTACGGTGAAGAACACCCATAGTTCCTTATTTAACGTGTGCCTTTCCATTCTCAAGCCGCTCGATCATCCGCAAAAAGATTGAATAACAATTCAACAGCCCAAAGAGCATCATGTCAGACACTTGTTTATTATTGATTTATCAGAAAATGTTATCTTAAAGGCAGTTAGCGCATCCCCGAAATAAAAGGTGCAATAATAAAAAAATTTTAGAAAAAACATTTTTTTTCGCTTTGCATCCACGGACAGATTGATGCGCAAGGTTATTCAGATAATGTACCTATTTTTCCAAAACTATATCTTTGCAGTGGCGCAGCCAGAAAATTCATCTGGGGGGGGGGCAATAGAACCGGCCTCCCTAGAGGATGAGGAAAATTTTTCAGAAAATGGTTGAAATGGATGTGATATTAGATAATATTGGCATTAATTACAAAATATTTATTTCAAGGGATAATTTAGATACTGCTTTGTACTGCTTCTTTATTTTTTGGCTCATGGAAGATGGCTTGGGGGGGGCCCGGGCCCCATGGCTCCCCCCCCTGGCTGCGCCCATGTATCTTTGAGTGCACAGCCTGACATTTAGGAGCGCCTTTTGAAAAGCTAAATTCGCGAATAATACGTCGTTATCTATTGCTTCATAAAGTTTGTTTTTTAAGGCTATGCAAGATGATTTTTATTTAGATTTCTAAGCTCATGGGGAGGATATACGTAGAGAGCTGACTTGACGGCTGCGTTTGTACATTCAACAGTTTAATAGCTTATTTGTTATACTCTGTATCTTCCGAGTAGCAATTGTTAGCAAACATATTTTCAAAAATTTCACGGCGAACTTTAAGGAAAAAACACTTCATTATTTGTACTAACAATTTAATCAATATTACCAAGGCTAAGCCTGTCAAAATACAATAACGCCATTTTTGCCATCGCGAGTATTTTAACCGGTTTTCATAACATATGTACAAAATTGACAATGAACAATATTTCTTTCGCGATCCTTTATAAACAAAACTGCTATTGCAGAGTTATTGCATCAGATGTTTAGTTTCATTTAATGCCGAACCGGAAAATTATTATCTGCTAGTAAATGTGCTTATTAATTTTTTAATAAAGAGGTTAAAATCTTGTTTAAATTACATATTTGCATCTTACCCAAACACCATCAATTTTTACAAAAATCATCAAGAGTAAAAACAATTTTAAAACCAGATTAGGCCTATTTTGGAAGGAAACTGCTACAATTAACGGATTGATTAAATTTTAAAGATGACCCACCCCCCAGAATACCTTTTTCTACTTCAATTCATCTTCTTTCAACTAAAGTTAGTAACGTACCTAAATTGCGTATCAAATTAAAACTTTATAAGCCAAACAGTTTCCAAAATATTATCTTATCTTGAAATTTTGGAGCAAAATTTGAAAGGGTTGCAACTTAGCATAAGGGTAAATTAAGTTAAATCGTCATTCTTTGACCCGATCTATAGGTAGTTGAAATCATCATACTTTGTGTTAATATTTGTTTGTCATTGCTAATACGTACATACATATTAATCATTAGATATGTAAAATTACTAAGTACTACGGTGAAGAACATCCATAGTTCCTTATTTAACGTGCGCCTTTCCATTCTCAAGCCGCTCGATCATCCGCAAAAAGATTGAATAACAATTCAACAGCCCAAAGAGCATCATGTCAAACACTTGTTTATTATTGATTTATCAGAAAATGTTATCTTAAAGACCTCCAAAATAAAAGGTGCAGTAATAAAAAAATTTTAGGAAAAACATTTTTTTTTCGCTTTGCAATCACGGACAGATTGATGCGCAAGTTATTCAGATAATGTACCTATTCTTCCAAAACTATATCTTTGAGTGCACAGCCTGACATTTAGGAGCGCCTTTTGAAAAGCTAAATTCGCGAATAATATGTCGTTATCTATTGCTTCAGTTTGTTTTTTAAGGCTATGCAATATGATTTTTATTTAGATTTCTAAGCTCATGGGGAGGATATACGTAGAGAGCTGACTTGACGGATGCGTTTGTACATTCAACAGTTTAATAGCTTATTTGTTATACTCTGTATCTTCCGAGTAGCAATTGTTAGCAAACATATTTTCAAAAAATTTTACAGCGAATTTTAAGGAAAAAACACTTCATTATTTGCACTAATAATTTAATCAATATTACCAAGGCTAAGCCTGTCAAAATAAATAACGCCATTTTTGCCACCGCGAATATTTTAACCGGTTTTCATAACATATGTACAAAATTGAAAATAAACAATATTTCCTCCGCGAACTTTTATAAATAAAACTGCTATTGCAGAGTTACTGCATCAGATGTTTAGTTTCATTTAATGCCGAACCGGAAAATTATTATCTGCTAGTAAATGTACTGATTAATTTTTTAATAAAGAGGTTAAAATCTTGTTTAAATTACATATTTGCTTCTCACTCAAAAACCATCATTTTTACAAAAATTACCAAGAGTAAAAACAATTTTAAAACCAGATTAGGCCTATCTTGGAATTAAATTTCTACAGTTAATGGACTGATTAAATTTTAAAGATGACCCACCTCTCAGAATACTATTCAGTACTTCAGTTCATCTTCTATCAAGTAAAGTTAGTAACGTGCCTAAATTGCGTACCAAATTAAAACTTTATAAGCCAAACAGTTTGAAAAATATTATCTTGTCTTGAAATTTTGGAGCAAGATTTGAAAGGGATACAACTTAGCATAAGGGTAAATTAGGTTAAATCGTCATTCTTTGACCCGATCTAGGTAGTTGAAATCATATAAGAAAAAAGAGATATAGCAAGGAAGATTTTGTCATTTTTGTACTTTGTGTTAATAATATTTGTTTGTCATTGCTTATACGTACATACATATTAATAATTAGATATGTAAAATTACTAAGTACTACGGTGAAGAACACCCATAGTTCCTTATTTAACGCGTGTCTTTCCATTCTCAAGCCGCTCGATCATCCGCAAAAAGATTGAATAACAATTCAACAGCCCAAAGAGCATCATGTCAGACACTTGTTTATTATTGATTTATTAGAAAACGTTATCTTAAAGACAGTTAGCGCATCCCCGAAATAAAAGGTGCAGTAATAAAAAAATTTTAGAAAAAACATTTTTTTTTCGCTTTGCAATCACGGACAGATTGATGCGCAAGGTTATTCAGATAATGTACCTATTTTTCCAAAACTATATCTTTGAGTGCACAGCCTGACATTTAGGAGCGCCTTTTGAAAAGCTAAATTCGCGAATAATACGTCGTTATCTATCGCTTCATAAAGTTTGTTTTTTAAGGCTATGCAATATGATTTTTATTTAGATTTCTAAGCTCATAGGGAGGATATACGTAGAGAGCTGACTTGACGGCTGCGTTTGTACATTCAACAGTTTAATAGCTTATTTGTTATACTCTGTATCTTCCGAGTAGCAATTGTTAGCAAACATATTTTCAAAAAATTTTACAGCAAATTTTAAGGAAAAAACACTTCATTATTTGCACTAATAATTTAATCAATATTACCAAGGCTAAGCCTGTCAAAATAAATAACGCCATTTTTGCCACCGCGAGTATTTTAACCGGTTTTCATAACATATGTACAAAATTAATAATGAACCGGAAAATTATTATCTGCTAGTAAATGTACTTATTAATTTTTTAATAAGAGGTTAGAATCTTGTTTAAATATTTGCATCTCACTCAAAAACCATCAATTTTTACAAAAATTACCAAGAGTAAAAACAATTTTAAAACCAGATTAGGCCTATCTTGGAATGGAACTTCTACAGTTAATGGATTGGTTAAATTTTAAAGATGACCCACCCCCCAGAATACCTTTTTGTACTTCAATTCATCTTCTATCAACTAAAGTTAGTAACGTGCCTAAATTGCGTACCAAATTAAAACTTTATGAGTTCCAAAATATTATCTTGTCTTGAAATTTTGGAGCAACATTTGAAAACTTAGCATAAGGGTAAATTAGGTTAAATCGTCATTCTTTGACCTGATCTATAGGTAGTTGAAATTATATAGGAAAAAAGAGATATAGTAGGTAACGAAGATTTTGTCATTTTTGTACTTTACGTATTAATAATATTTGTTTGTCTTTGCTTATACGTACATACATACATAATAATTGGGTATTTAAAATTACTAAGTACTACGGTGAAGAACATCCATAGTTCCTTATTTAATACGTGCTCCTTTCCATTTTCAAGCAGTTCGATCATCCGCAAAAAGATATTTTCTAGTTAAAATAATGTTATACTATCAATTTTTCAAATCTTATTAGACTTACCCGTAAATCATCAATTTAACAAAAAATAAACTCTTATCAGTTGGCTGGCTGAACTGGGAGATATCAACTAGAAGAATATTGCTTAGGACTGAAATAAAGGATTGTTTATACGAATGCGCATGATTCGCCCGCGTCCCAGGCGTCCGGTCGATATTGTGGCACATAAAAAAAATCCCTAATTACTTCCTAATGAGGCTATTTTGGAAAAATTAATTAGATGTTTAGGAGGGAGACGCACATTTTACCGATTGCTTACAGTTTGCATGATCTTTTATCCTTAAAATTAAAGATCTGGCTTATTTCATTCCACTAAATTATAGCCAAATAAGTACGCGCATTACATATTTTTGCAATCAAAAATTATATATATCATCACTATACAAGATGTTTCAGTGGCAATAGACAAATTATAAAAAAAAAGTTAATGATTTAATTGAACATATTCGGAGTAGCAATATAAATTGATGCACAATTGAAGTGGATATTGTCAAAATATGGGCCATATTTTGACTGCTATATTTTCGAAACGAGATGGTTAGTCTTGATGCGGTTTTTTGTGATCGTTAGCAAAATTCATTGACTATCGACCATCGTAAACAGATTTCTAAATTACGATTGTTTCTTTTATTTATGGGCACTACTTCAAGTAAAAGTGGTATAAATTGTACTTCAATCACTTTTTATTACTTGAAGAATTTTATTTGAAATACCCGAAGAAATGAGTACTTGCAGATATTTTATAATAGCACTTAGTACTTGTTAATCGAAATTACAGTACTTAAAGTACTTTACAATTACTTCAAGTATTTAAAGTACTTGATCACTACTTCAAGTACCTTAGGTACCGCAAGTAAGTTTACAATCCAGTTGAAAGCTGCAGAGACAGACATAGTGTGAGGGTAATAAACATGTAGTCCTATATTGAAAGTGTTGATATTATGTGTTAATGTGTTCAGGTATTCTTTGGTACCGAAACTACAAGTTTGAGAAGGTGCCAACATTTTTTTTTGAAAAGCACCAGTTTTAGGCCAAAAGTCCAATTTCTGGACAAACATCTGGAAAATGGGCAAGCAGAAAATGTTGGCATATGGTTTTCCAGCAATGCGCATTGACGACGAAAATTTTCCGCCTGGTCAGAAAGTGTTATACTATTACTACGTTCCAATTTTGGCTATCACTGATGTCGCCAGTGCTGCCAATTGCACGGAGAAAAAATGTTGGCATATATCGAATGTTAATAGGAAGATACCCTCTTCAACTAGCACCAAACCTTAGTGTTATACTCTGTTCCACAATTGAATATTTTCTGGGGCGGCTAGCGGCTACTCAGAAAAATATTTGCTAAAACATAACAGCAACGCCAACATGTTACATCCCAGGCCCCATATATCGAGCTATTTCCTATAATATTCAAGAAATTTTGTCAAATCAGAAAAATTATTTAAAATTTTTTTACTTTTAGTTATTTTATAGTACATTAATGAAATGGAATGTTATGTTTTTTAGGAGCAAAATTGTCTGATTTAGTAAATAAATAAAACAAATTCAAAAAACTGTATCATTATTTAATATACCCTAAATATAAAAAATATGTCAATGTACATGTACAAATATTTACACATAAAGATTGGTTTAGATAAAAATAAAAAATTTAAAGTACATGAAGTAGTTAAATGTACTTGTAAGTGTTTTACTTTTAAACAGTATTTGATACAACAAGAAAATACTTAGAGTATTTAAATGTACTTGTTAGAATTAAATGACTAATTGAAGTAGTACAAGTAGCTTACGCCCAAAATTGAAAGTACTACCCCGAAGTACTTGATACTAGAAGTATTCTGCTTTTTGAAAAGTAATTGATACTTGATGCAACAAGTACCCCAACTAACTGTTTGGTACTTGATACTTGAAGTAGTTTAAATGAGTACTTTGCCCATCTCTGTTTGCAGGGCAGGGCCGTGCAGAGCGGGTGTGAGAGGTATGCACCGCACATCTTCGTCTATTTTTGGTGCGACGGCGGGCAGCTAGATTAAGGGATTTTTTTTTTCAAGTGGTAGGATTTTTTTTTGATACAATACTGGTCACTCTTTTTTTAACCATTTTCGTACTGAAAATATTTCCTAAAGGGTGTTTTTTTTTTCGGCGACACCACTGGAACTCGTTGAAGTTACCTTTAATTTTTACATATTCCAAAACATTTTTAGCTCCCTTCGGCTTAAAGACGTAGTGAGAAAAGATATAAAAAACATATTTTGCAATATGTAAAGATTTAACGTATTAACGAACAAAAAGACAAAAGTAAACCATGATACAAACACTAAATCTAAACATCTTCGCCAGTCTGCGATTCCAATATTCATGCTGCTGAGCTTATTGCAGGTGATCGATCTTATGACGAGGAAGATAACTGGGAACTGGGACATGGCGCACGTCATCTTATTCTAAAAATGTTAATTGATGTTTTCAGCGTGGGCTGAATTTCAATAAATGAAGTACTGATTATTTAACAGAATTCAATTTGAGAGTTCTCACATTTATTTGAGTATTTCGTGATAAAAGCAATTCAAGAATGGCTCGTCTCACTTTAAAAGAATTGAATAATTGCATTCGATTATATTTGATACTGGAATGTCCCAAAAAGACGTATCAGATATTTACGGTATTTCTGAAAGCGTAATTTCCAGGGCACACAAACGATCTTTTGACACTGGCAATGTTAACTATCTGCATGACGGCGACCGTGTTAAAAAAATGGGTGTGAGGGACGCCCGATTATTAATTAGAAATGTTCGTCGAAATAGGACACAAAATGCTCGGAAACTTAATGAGTATTTAAGAGCTACCACAGGTAACGTCGTTTGGAATATGGCGGGTAAGAGAACAAAATCGAAGGTATATTTTTCATTTTTTAATTGCTTACTATAGCATAGAGCAGTGATTCCCAACAGGTGGTCCGCGGACCCTAGGGGTCCGCGGACGATGTCTTGGGGGTCTGCGAAATGTCACTGAGATATTCAATTGTTTTGTATTTTACTTGACTTGCAGTGGTAGATTTTACATAATCTTCATTTTAAGAAGAATTTAAGCTTTCACGGGGTCCTTGTCAGTATAGCGACCGATGAGGGGGTCCTTGAAAAAATCTTGTTGGGAATCCCTGGCGTAGAGTAAACAATATTTGTAGGACAAGGCGGTGTGCGCCATGTGCCAGGCATCCTCCTCGTCATAAAATCGGAGAGGCATACTTGCTAGGGATTGCAATTTACCGGAAGTTTTAATAACCGGTAAATCGGTAAATAAAAATGTAAATAACCGGTTAACCGGTATTTACCGGTAATTTTTAGAATGGATGATTAGGGTGGCGAAAATGGCAATTGTTTTTTTCCATGTACAAAATTTAACAAAAAACATTTTTATACACGTATATTTAATATAATGAACAAACAAAAGATTTTTTATGAACAGTAAAATCACAAGAGTTTTTTTTTATCGGATAAATTTCTCTTTGTAACGAAATAATTTAGCCAATCAGTGATTTTATAAGAAAAACTGACATGAAAAAATCGCGAGACCGGAGGTCGAGCGATTTTGTCAAATGTCAGTTTTTCGAGCAAAATTACTGATTGGAAAAATTTTGAGTTAAAAAGAAATTTAACCATAAAACAAAAAGCTCGAGTGTTTTTTTGCAAGATAAATTAACGACAGAATATGTGAACGAACAACAACAATAATTTATTAAAAATAATTATAATTTTCCCAAAACGACTCATATTATACATATTGTTTATACAAAACTTAAAAATTATAGCTGACAGTACAGATTTTAAAATGACGTGCGACTACTAGATGTACTCTGCTTTTGAGGAACAGGCATTTTTATTGGGTATTAATGCACAAGAGGTCGATTTTTTACCGGATAAAGTTTTTTGTTTTCCCATGAAAATTATTCAAGAATTAAGGACATGAAAAAATTGCGACACGAAGTGGAGCGATTTTTCCTATGACCCTTAATTCGAGCATAAGTTTCATGGAAAATAGGTTTGAGTCACTCAAAAAAAAATTACCCAAGTTGAAAATCAACCTCGTGTGTATTACAGAAGAATAATATATGATTAAAAAATATTATCTAAAATAATTATTAAAACAACAAAACTGTTTATTTAATGTTTTAAAAATAACGATTTATAATAAAAAATAAAAACATTTTCTAATGTTTTTTATCATGTTATAACCCCAGTCAGTCAAAATATTTGCAAGTTCATCATAGTAGTCGTATCTTTTTCGAGGGAATAATGCTCTTTGCAAAAAGCTTTAAATTGTTTCCATAAAGAATTTTTAGTTTCTCGTTTTAGCTGGGACACTTGCGTTCATAGCTTCGTTAATATTTTCTTGTGAAACATCACCAAATCGCTTTTTCTCATTCATTTTGTGTACAGAAATCAAGATGAAAACGTGAAATGTCAGATTTTAATCATTTCAAATGACTTTTTTAGTTCGACACATGGCTACTACGAAAAAAGTAACAAACATTTTTCTCGATTGTTTTCCACTTCACCATAGCCGTTTTTTCACTTGAAACAAATCCTATTGGTCGATTTTTTTGAAAATGTACGTTTTGATTGGTTAATAAAGTAAGAATATATTAATCGGTGATAAAAAACGATGCACCTTTTTTATCGCTGTCAAAGTGACAAAAATGTGACTGTCAAATAGACTTTTTTATATAGGAGTTAATTTATCAAAAGGAAACAAATTTAAATAAATAATTATTCTGTAAATAACAAAAATATCCACTTAAATAACAAAAATTATAAACATAAACTCAAATAGGGCATTTACTGAATACATAGTCTAAAAATACAATATTTGTTAAAAATAGCCTGTTAAAAGGGTTAGTTTTTCAAAGCTATATCTGTTAGTCGTCTGATATTTGTGCATAGAATACCACCAACTGAAGATGGCCTTCCTCAGTCGATATGGGTGGGTCGATAAGTTAATAAGAATTGGTAATAACATATTTCTAAATGTATTCCACGGATATTTGCGGCAGTGAAATATTCAATTTTCTACCGTAAGATATTGTCAATGTCTCTCTTGTATTTTTTAGGGCTTGGTGTTTGGAGTTTACTTTTTATAATATTATTTATTTATTATTAAAAGTGCTCGGTATTGGGACACTCACTCTGTATTTAGTGAATACTAGTCAGTGACATAAATAGAAACGTTGAATACGTGACATATCGTAAGTTCAGAGTTTACCGAAATAACCGGTAAAAAATTAAAATAACCGGTAATTATCGTCATGTGTTTTTTGTCCTATAACCGGTTAACCGGTAATGCAATCCCTAATACTTGCTAGCAAAATCCAAAACAAAATTTCTTCGTAATCGTAATTTTACTAAAAAAAAAAGCTCGCCAGAATTTTTCAAATCCTGCAATAAATGTGACAGAGATGGCGTTTGCATATCTCACCTTTGTTACTATTCGAGATCTATTCACACTGAAATCATTCAACTGACTCTCAGGTTGGAATTATTTCTGGCATTTTGACTATCAAACCCTGATTCGAGATAAGGAACAACGTCCTAAATCCCCTGAAATACACCGTACCTAGGTACATTATTTTTCAAGAATTTTCTGGTTTATTAATCTAATTTTATTTATTTTTGGACTTTAAAATAATTCTATCTAAAGTTAAATCACAATTCCTAAATATTGCATGCATAATGTTAATTGAAATTCTTTTGTTCTCATAAATACGGAAATATTAAGTTCTTATTTAGGTAAATAATATTTCGTACAGTATATAAATATATTTTAAAAACGTTCTGAAACCTCAAAATCTTCACGCACAAAGTGTAACTGCTAGGGTGGAAATATAAACAAACAAAGTAGTACCGCAAACGATAAAGAACTCTATTGTAAATTAACGGTGTGCTACAAATCCATTGGGAAAGTAAACCTTATCGGACCTGGAGGAATTTTATTAATAGTGAACGCATAGCTAACAGGGTTCGTCGTCAGGGGATGACGTAAGCACGAAGCAGTTCCTTAATGTAAGATAACATAAGGAAATCGCGGGCATCGGAAATCATATAAAAACGCCGCTAAACTAGGTAGGGGGTCAGTCGGCTGTATTAACTTGGTATCCCACTGATCAGAGGCAAGAAGTGTTGTCTAATAAGGCAAACGCTTGTTTCTTTCTGTTAGAGCTTAACTCTTAATAATTATTCATTTTTCCTAAATTCGCGAGGAGCGTTGTCTACTAAGGCAAACACTCGTGACTGTTAGTCAGATACAAATTACTAAATTTCGATTAATAATTATTTATTTTCCTAAAGTCGCGAGGAGCGTTGTCTACTAAGGCAAACACTCGTGCCTGTTAGTCAGATTCAAATTATAACTAAATTTTGCTTAATAATAATTATTTTTTTTTTCCTAAAGTCGCGAGGAGCGTTGTCTACTAAGGCAAACACTCGTGACTGTTAGTCTGATTCAAATTATATCTAAATTTTGATTAATAATTATTCATTTTTCCTAAAGTCGCGAGGAGCGTTGTCTACTAAGGCAAACACTCGTGACTGTTGGTCAGATTCAAATTATAACTAAATTTTTATTATCTCCTAGGGACAAGAAGTGTTGTCTGTATAGGCAAACGCTTGTTCATTTGTTCAAGCCCAAATTGTTAAAAAGGGATTTAAACTATTAATTTTTTTTATAAAACTAGAAGTTTCCTTGTTTCATCCAAATTTAATAATTTTGAGAAATATTTCAATTCTATAAATACGAGAAGTGTTGACTCCAATCAGACTTGTCTGACTGTAAATTGATAGTTTCACTTATTTCCAACTAACTTCTCGAACACGGCCTCCAGGTCCGTCGGTACTCGGACAATGGACGGTCTAGAAGATAATCACGAGAGCATGCAAGGTACAGGGGGAGAGAATCCTGGTAATCTTACCGTGTACACAGGTAGAGGTAATGTAACTTAAATAATTATCGTAAAATGGCCAATTCACTTTAATTTGTTTATTCATTTCTATCTAAACTTTTACAAATTCTTGGCTACGCGAATTACATTTATACAATTCACGACTTTATATTAACCCACCCTAACGTAACACTGTGATACTATCGGCTACTGTGATACCATGATGATAATATTAATTGAGAGTAATGAGTTACTTATATTTATAGTAATCTGTTCTTATTAATTTAGGTCAAACTATTCGAGTAAGATACGTTTAATTAATCATAATTATTTTGTCTCATTGAAGGACTTTTCTTATCAATTTTGATGGGATTGCGTAGGGAGAATTTTTTGGTAATTTAACAATAAAGCTGTGAAATGGTCAGTAATACATAGCAAAACAACTTATTAGATCACTAACCTTTCGGACCGTGGTCAATGATGTCCACCCTCTAGATTCTGTGTTGAACTTTATGAGCCATCGGTGGTTAACCTACTTTGTTGGCTTTTAAGTGTTCGACGCAGGGGGTATTGTAAATAAGGATGCTATTTAATAACAATAAGGTTTGACGGTAGCTCTTTTTTCAAAGTAATGGATTCGGATATTGTCCGAATGCCTAACACAAGATTTTATTGATGGTGTTACCAATTTATATAAAATAAATAACTACGAAGCGTATCATCGGGCATAGACAACTAGTTTTGTCTACCCCGCCAGCGAATACGCAAAGGTCCCTGTTGGCCTAACTACCTACACTCCCCCCTGTTGGGGTGTGTATGCGACGAATCCTCGAAAATTGTAAATACCATCACATGGATTTTGTGTGGGTTTTGTTGGTCAATGTTGCGGGAAATTTCCCGGAGCCTACCATGAAACTTTATGTTGATCGAACACAAAATTACAAGTTTTCGAAAAACAAACATTACTGGTTGTTTGCATATTTATGCTGATCATTTCAGAGTCGTAAGTGGCAATGTTCCCTGCGCACTCTTCATCTTTATCTGTTATTTAGGACGATTTGTCCCAACAATGATTATACATCTATTTAGACATACATTTTACTATAATCGAGGCTATTGCCCCAACTTATGTTCATATCGTATAAAATAAACGTATTAAAACGTTTTCTGTGTTTTCCTTCCATATTTTACTTTTTCAGGAATAAGTGAGATTAAATAAGACTATGTACAATTCTTTAAACAAATAAAACAAGTACTAATAAAATTTGTAATTACAGTGAACTCAGTCTTAAATAAAGTGTAGAACAAATGAAAGAATACAAAAGTAAAAGTTAGCATTAAACGAGGTTTTTCAAATAATGTAATAATAATAATAATTATATTTCAAGCAGTAAATAGGAACAAGTAATATCAAACTTTATAAAAAGAATCTGTTTTCAATAAAATTACTATCACAACGTAAATTTGGGTCCTAACTTTACAAATCTAGACGATCACGTAAACTGCCAAATTTGTGTATTTTTCTGTCTCAACAAAAAGAGAGAGATAAATACACGACTGGGGATATAACCGTTGGGGGCAACGCAAATCATCGGTTTTACTAATGGCCGTATAACTTACGCATACTATACACATTCGGAAAATGTTGGATTTGGGTGGCACGCATAGTTTCAACGGCCTGACAGACCCGCCTACAATAAAGGCGTGTACCAGTGCTCTAGTAGAGGGAGCAAATAATGACGCGCTATCAAGAAAACACGTACATACATCATTATTGCTATTAAAAATTTCAGTACCATTTATTCAAAGGAAGGATGTAGTTGGCTCTGTTCAGTATAGGTAATATTATTACGTGCTTTAATAACTGAAATTATTTAACCCGTTTTACTTTCAAAACGAGTCAAATAATTCTTTACATTGCAAGTGGAAGACGGAAACAAATTGAAATTCCGCAAGCAGAGTTGCCCACGCACATGTGGTGGGGAAAGCAGGTGGCATCAGAAGGATGTGTTATACGATAAAAAAGAATAGCCTAGTTGCTTCGCTCTCGCTTGCTCTCATTGCCGACCCAAATGAAAAATTTTCTGACTCTGTATAGCTATCTAGAAGATCAGTTATCATCGTTCAAACAGGGCTGGCTCTAGGAGGGGGCGAAGCGGGCGGCTGCCCGGGGCGGCAAAATTCTAGGGACGGCAAATTCTTCAAATCCACAGTTACCAAAAAATATAAAAAAGCTAGGAAACAATTGTTTCACTAATATAGTAATGTCAACTTTATATAAATAATTTGTTATTGTTAGTTTTTTTTTGTATATAAAGTAGGTTACATACATACATTCTGTTTCTTATATGTGATTTTATTTCTTGTCTAATTTCTGTGGTGTGGTATTTTTTTAAGTTTCAATACGGTTAATTTTTTCAATTATTTTATTTTACCCTTTTAAATACAGTAATCATATTGCTGAAAATCCAAAAATTGCTGTAAACCTTATAACTAAAAAAACAAACCATCAAGAATATTCAGTAGGTGACTTTTAAAATGTTATAAAAAATAACGGACTGAAAAGATAGGGCCAGGTGGGGTAAATAAAAGACAAGGTGATATCCAACCCAGATTGAAATAAATTAAACTAAATTTTTTATTCAAGTTTATCCAATCAGGTCCTATGCCTACTGTTAATGTGGGAAAAAATATTATTCAGTAAACTCTTTAATTCATTTTTAAAAAATTTTTGAACGCACCCCTTAGTACCTTTTTGGAGATTTTATAGTTTCTCTATTTGCATTGTCCGTATTTGGCAGACGTCAACTAGAAGTGTCATACTTCACATTTTGTGATCAAGTTCATTAATCTGCTAGTTTTAAATCATCAAAAATTTGATTTTAACGAAAAAATTAAAAGCGGGGTAAATAAGAGACTAAAGAGACCAAATGGGCAGACTGAAGCAGGCCCATTTTAGCTTCCTAATTTAGGAGAAGCTAGCCCTTCCGCAAGCCCCTTCTTGTTTAGTAAAAAATCTGAATAAATTACATATAAAAGAAAAAACCCTCCTCTGTCTTATTACTTCCACATCTAGTGGAAGTATAGTAACGATAAAAAAATTTTTTTAAATTTTTATTGTTCAAATAGGCTTAAAATGTCATGAAACGTCGAGATTTTAAGTTTGAGCGCAAAAAATTCTGTCTGTAACTTTTTTTTGTGCGCACGTTTACTCTGGAACCGTTTAAGGTATTGACTTGAAATTTGGAACACATATGCACTTTAACGAGATCTGGAACTAGATTATATTTTCATGTTGTTCTGACGAAGGGTTGGGGAGTAAATTGGGGTAAATTTGGGATAAATGGGTAAATAAAGCAGGTAAGAGTCCATAAAATTGGTATTTAGTATATACAAGAGAAGCTAAGGTCTTAAAAAAATTTTTGCCATTAGCCACCTCCATTATCACCCCCACCCCCTTATTAAAGGGGATGAAAAAAAATTGTGATTTAGTGTATGCACAATAACCAGAAGCCTCAAAATATATTTTTTTAATTCATCCACCCCCACCCCCACTACCACCTGTCACCACCCCCCACCCTACTACCGATGTGGGGTATCGTTTTATGGGTTTATGGGGCAGAGGATTTCAAATATTATATTATTAAAGTTCCATAAACAACTATTTCCACATACAAAGTTTTTTCGTTGTGAGTGACTTGGATAGAGAATCTGGATGTGAAGTAGTGATTCCTTGGGCAACGGTTTTTTTACACTTCCATTTGTACGTCATCAATAAGCATGGGAATAAATCATGTGTCTTTCGTTTGCCCTCCACTGTCTTTTTATTTACCCCACTTGGAGGGTAAAAATGAGACACTGTTTATTTTTGTTTATAGAAATATAATTTTTCCTGCCAATCTTTCATTAAATATGATTCGATTCTAAGCAACCTAAAAATTGAAAGATGTCATTTTGTCTCATGTTGACCCCGCCTGACACCAATGTTATTTATTTAAGAGGGGGGCGGCAAAATGAAACTGTGCCCGGGGCGGCAAAATACCTGGAGCCAGCCCTGCGTTCAAAAATAAGTTGCGTGATAAAGGAGTACGTTGTTCGGCTATTTTATTGTCTCGCGTGATGTGTTCAAAACCTAGGTGCTTAGAAGTAAAATCCTTTTCAAAGAGCTGTCCTCACTTTACTCAGGAGATTAATCACAATATATCGAGATCCATTAACAAATATTTGCGCAAGGTGCTCATCAGTGTGGCCTGTTTTCAACTTGCATAGGTAGATTGCTCATGCCGTTTCTGGATGGCGTTTGTTCATAGCTTTTAACGTTGAAAGATTACACAGGTCTACAAAAAAAAAAAAGTCTTGTCCTAAAGTTCTCATCTAACTTTTTAGAAGTATCTTGACGCGCTGAAGCCAATTTGGAGGGGGAAAAAAATTCTACCGTCTCATTTTTTCTCTACCACCCCTTTTATCCCCTAAAAAGGGCAAAAAAAAGTCTTGTCCTAAGGTTCTGATCTAACTTTTCCGAATTATTTTGATGCGCTGAAGCCAATTTTAGACAAAAAAAGATTTATATCGTGTCAGTTTCCCTCTACCACTCGCTTTTATCCCCTAAGAAAAGGCAAAAATGAGGTCTCCAAGGTTCTGATCTAACTTTTTCAAAGTATTTTGACGCGCCGAAGCCAATATTATTTTCTTCTACCATGTCAGTTTACCTCTACCACCCCTTTTGTCCCCTAAAAAACGGCAAGGAAAAAGTCTTGTCCGAAGGTTCTGACCTAACTTTTTTGAAGAATTTTAACGTGCTGAAGCCAATTTTGGACAAAAAATAATTTTCTATCTGCTCAGTTTCCCTCTACCACCCCCTTCATCCCTTAAATTTTTTTTCTCCAAAATCAGTTTCAGCGCGTCAAATTACTTCAGAAAGGTTAGATGGGAACCTTAGAACAAGACTTTGTTTTGCAATTTTTAGGGGATGAAGGGGGTGGTAGAGAAAAACTGAGCCGGTAGAATTTTTTTGTGTCCAAAATTGCCTTCAGCCTGTCAAAAAATTGGATTAGAACCTTAGGACAAGACTTTTTTTTTTTTTGTAGACCTGTGTTATTATTTATCAAATGCTCGAATTGGGGTTTCTTTAAGCTGGTATAATGTTCAACAATTACCTCTCCAAGGACTTAATAAAAATCAAAGTTAATTACTTGTGCTTTTTCTGAACCAACAAGTCCTTTCAGGAGGCCTACCATATCAGTAACTTGTTTAGCAGTAAAAGTATTTGTGCTTTCATTTGGGGTTTCACTCCAGTGATATTTATTATGTTGGGAACATACCCTTGCAAGTCTTGCAAAACTTGAGCTCTTGTCTTTTGGGAAATGCGAAAACGACCGTTTTTACACCCAAATACGCATTGAGATTGTGTGTTAAAAAAGCCCTGTTCATATCAAGTTCTAGAATGTTCTTAGCTGGTGGATTTTCTCTTCTGATGGTATATTTTCTTCTTCTGATGGCATATTTCCCACAGTAGCAATAATCTCAGCATGTTGCACATATTTACACCAACAACTATGGCAAACGAAATCGGTTGGATTTATGTTTGATTTGTTACTAGACGACGCTTCATTTTGAAACTATAGATAAGCTTCCTCACTTTGTGGAGTGCCAGAAAGTGTCCTTGAAGAGCAACAACGCAGATTTTCAATCAAGCCAGTAATCCCTTATGGGTTACCCCGTACCAGAGGCTGGCGGGGCCCACCTGGTACATGCGCCGCTTGTATGTCTTTCCCTCCGGGACAGACTCCAAAGGCATTAAGTTGCATTTAAAAATCCGTAGAATGTTACAATTGAAACTGATGCTATAATGGTACATTTGACCCTTCATATCACCTCGTGAACACAGCGTAGCAATTTAGAACCAACATATTATTGCTTCAATCACTCTATTCTACACACAGATATTTAAGTCAATGCTGCTCGTTAATGCCCCAGAATCCATGCAAATTTGGAGAAAAATCAATCATACATTTACCTCCAAACAAAATGTATTTAGTCACATATTATGGTTATTAATATATGTATATTTTTTCTTTAGAGTACTAAATATATATTTGTGTAATTATTGTTGGAAGGTATCAAAACGGCTGGACCAGGTATTTCTTGTGTTTTATCTAGATGTGCCCATATTTTTAGATTTGTTGTTTGTATCATGTTTTACTTTTGCCCTTTTCGTTTGTTGTTAATTCGTTAAATCATTACATTTCGCAAAATTAGTTTTTTATATCTTTTCTCACTAAGCCTACAAGCCGAAGGAAGCTAAAATGTTGAGTATGTAAAAATTAAAGGTAACTTCCACGAGTTCCAGTGGTATCGCCGATAAGAAAAACCACTCTTTAGAAAAAATTTGCAGTACACCAATAGTTTAAAAAAGAGTGACCAGTATTGTAGAATAATACCGATATCACATCCCACTGCTTTAGATTTTTAAGATGATTCGAGTACCTTTCAAATGCAAATTATACGATTTTATTTTAAAAAAAGTGTCTCTTTTAATAAGAGAGATGATTTAAAAATTCCAAAACCGTTTCGGAAGTATTGTTCATAGATTATAATTAAAAATCTAAAATTTTTTTAGGAATTTGGAAGAATGAGGACTTTTAGTAACAATGTAAGGGTCTGACTAATCAAATTGTAGTTGCAGATAAGAGAAACAATCGTAATTTTGTTCCAAAAATATAGCAGTCGAAATATGGCCTATATTTTGACAGTATCCACTTCAGTTGTGCAGGCAGCAGTTTATTTAAACATATGGCGGAGGATCTGGTTCCACAAGGTGTCCTCAAAATGTGGACGTTCAAACAAAGTGTGGTGATGAATAGATCATTTCAAGGGCGAATCTAGAAATTCCAATAATTTTTTTCTCGTCTGTGGCGCATGGGACCCATACGAAATATGGGAAATAACATCTCGAGAAGCACTTCTCTAACGACCCCTAAACAATTTTGAAAAAGCAGTTTGCGAAAAAAAATTTCAAAATTCGCAAGTAGATTACACCATCATTCGGAGGGGACATAAAGAACTCCCTTGTCTATGATGCTCTAAACAAGTAAAAATTCCTAATCTTCTAAAGTGAAGAAGCAGGTTCAGGGTAGCTTGTCGGTGGTTGGCTTTGGTAGTGGAAATAGACCGATGTCAAATATATGAATTTGAAAAAACTTGTGCTTGTACGAGAGGTTCATTGGCGGATGCAGTTTAAAATTTTTTTTTTGTCATATGCATTTTACTTTTCATAAAAATATAACAATATGTTTTGAAGTTTGATTGAATATTTTCATTACTAACTGAGATACAACGAATTGAAATTTTGTGATTTGCAATTTAACAAATCACAAAATTTCAATTCGTTGTATCTCAGTTAGTAATGAAAATATTTTCATAAACTTCAAAACGTATTATAATGAAAAGTAAAATGCATATGACAAAAAAAAAAAATTTTAAACAGGAGTCCCTAGCCTGGGGAGGTAACCGAATTTTGAAATTTTTTTTCGCAAACTGCTTTTTCAAAATTTTTTAGGGGTCGTTAGAGAAGTGCTTCTCAAGATGTTATTTCCCATATTTCGTATGGGTCCCATGCGCCACAGACGAGAAAAAAATTATTAAAATTTATAGATCCGCCCTTGGATCATTTCCAATCAAAATAACCATATGATATGGTTATTCGATTGTCGTTGGTTCAAAAGTTATTTCAGTGTTTGTATTTTTCCCCGAAATCGCCTAGTACATTCACTAATAAAAATAATAAAAAAAATATGAGTTTAGTTGTTTTTAGTGGATTTAAATGGGTGCACTTTTCCAATAAAAATATTTTCATGAATTCTATTATCTTCTGTGAAACAAAAAAAAAAGATTTTGTAAACACTATTTGTTTACAAGAAAGGAGGAGAGCCTATAAGGCTGGTTATTGGCCCTTTTTATTTTTGGTCAAAAAGTTTCGAAAATTTTTTTAAATCATATATTCAATATCTAGTCTGTTCCACCCCAAACAAAATTTCCTCCACCCATCCGCCCTCTATGTAATCTCATTAAATTATTATAGAACCAGTTTGCATTAGCACACGTGCTTAGATGTTCTTGAACTTGAAAATCATATTTCCTTTGAGTAAACTGTAAAAAGGAATACTTCAAAATTCCGGTAGTTAAAATGGGTTATTTGTTGCCAGCAATATAGGTTGTAAAGTTACAAGTGAAGTGGAGAAGTACTGTAACATAGCATGATTATTTTATGTAAAATGAGCTGTCAATTTAAGGAATTATGTGAATTTATACGTATAAATAAGTATAATCACATTTATTTCTGTAATACGTATGTAATAATACACATTCCAGTGTTTTTACACTGTTTTTCAAAATTGTTATATTTACAGATTTTATGTAAAAATGTCCATCTTTACATCAATATTTAATGTAAACGCATTGTGAATTCATCTTGACTTTTTAGTGTAAGCTCCCCCTACTACTATACAATACAATACATACATGCGTAAGACAGCATGGTAGAATACTGAAAATTGAAATTGAGCACAGCCTCCGGAGGCTGTGAATTGAACCATATACCTCATACAGGGCGAACGTCAGAGGCGTGCAAACTATCATTTTTATGTAAAACAGGTTTTATTTTAATTTTCGTACAAAATGTTACTAAGGTTTTCGATTAAGCACACAAAAATATGACGATTTCTAAACCAAAACATATAGGGTGTCTCTCAAATTCGAACCAATTTATTCTGCAAAACATAATAAATACGCGTTTATTTTCGGTTTATTATAAATATTTAAAAAATCATAAATGATTCCATTATGATTTAATACAATCTTTAAAATAGTTTCAGGTACTTTCCCATTGCTCTAAGGAATACAACCATATATGGTTTTTATCATAAATTTTGTATTATGTTTAAGTAAATGCCATGCTCTAATAATGAAATTATGAACTATTTTCGTTGACAAACTAGAATATTCAAGTACAACAGAAATTTGCAATAAAAAAAATATATAGTTGTATCGTTAGAACAATAGCAAGTATCTAAAATAGTTTTAGAGATTACGCTATGTTTGGTTTTTAAATATTTCTAATAAATCGAACATAAACGCACATTTCCCTCTCATTCTGTAAAATCCTACCTTTGATAAGGGAATTGCACAGATAACACAGCCCCACAAAAACAAAAAAAATCTTGGAACTGCTATCGAGACAACTGTATCCCTATGTAGTTTTCGACGCTGAATCCAAATCCGAGGTCAAAAAAAATCATACACCCCCAAAATCAACTCCTAGCGCTAAAAAACACTCCCTAAACATGGGAAAAATGACTTAACGCTCCACGAATAGTCTTAAAAATCTCAATAAATCGAATTAAATATAAACATTCAAGTATATAACGCATAAACTCTATTTTCCATTGAAAATCACCCCCATGAGTGGGTGAAAACTACCCCTTATACAAGAGGAAACTTAAAAAATGCAGTGATTGTAAAAAATGCTTACGATGCCCAGTTTTTTTGGAAAGAGTGAGTAACTGCATTAGTTCCGATGCGATGCTCAAAATCTACCCCCATTGAGTGGCTAGTTTCAAATTGCAAGGAAAATCGGGGAAAAAAGGTAATAACAGAAAAAATGAACGCCCCAATAAAGAGTCCAACTTGACGTATACTTAATCCGCATTCAACACTCGTATGCGGTTGTCAATGCGCCTCCTACCGGCTGGTCAAAAAACTATATAGTCAGAAAATTATATAGATGTTTTTTCAGAGAATTCTTTTTAGGAGTCATCTACGCAACTGCAATTTAAATTTGAGGGGTGGTTTCCGCCACTCTATGGAGATAGTTTTTGAGCATGGCATCGAGACTAATGCATTTACATAGTTTCTAAAATAACTGGGCATCGTAAGTTTTTTTTGCAATCACTGCAGTTTTTTTAAATTTCCTGTTGTGTGAGAGGTAGTTTTCACCCACTCATGGGGGTGATTTTCAATGGAAAGTAGTGTTATCTCTGTATTTACGCGTTATATACTTGAATGTTTATATTTAATTCGATTTATTGAGTTTCAAGACTATTCGTGGAGCGTTAAGTCATTTTTATCATGTTTAAGGAGTATTTTTTAACGCTAGGGGTTGATTTTGGGAGTGTACGATTTTTTTGACCCCGGATTCGGATTCAGCGTCGAAAATTACACGGGGATACAGTTGTCTCAATAGCAATTCCAAACATTTTTTTTTTGTTGGGCTTTTTTGGAACTGCTATCGAGACAACTGTATCCCCATGTAACTTTCGACGCTGAATCCGAATCCGAGGTAAAAAAAATGGTACACCCCCAAATTCAACCCCTAGCGCTAAAAAAGACTCCCTAAACAGGGTAAAAATGACTTAACGCTCCACGAATAGTCTTGAATCTCAATAAATCGAATTGAATATAAACATTCAAGTATATAACGCATAAATACAGAGTTAACACTACTTTCCATTGAAAATCACCCCCATGAGTGGGTGAAAACTGCCCCTCACACAACAGGAAATTTAAAAAAACTGCAGTGATTGCAAAAAAAGCTTACGATGCCCAGTTATTTTAGAAACAGTATGTAACTGCATTAGTCTCGATGCGATGCTCAAAAACAACCCCCATAGAGTGGCGGAAACCACCCCTAAATTTAAATTGCAGTTGCTTAGTTGACTCCTAAAAAGAATTCTCTGAAAATACTATTACTTATTTATATGGCCTTCAAAAAGAATCGTCTAGAAATTCAGAAAAAACATCTATATAATTTTCTGACTATATAGTTTTTTGACCAGCCGGTAGGTGGCGCATTGACAACCGCATACGAGTGTTGAATGCGGATTAAGTATACGTCAAGTTGGGCTCTTTATTGGGGCGTTCATTGTTTCTTTTATAACTTTTTTTCCCCCGATTTTCCTTGCATTTTAATCTAGGGGTAGTTTCCGCCACTCTATGGGGGTAGATTTTGAGCATTGCATCGGAACTAATGCAGTTACTCACTCTTTCCAAATAAACTGGGCAAGTTTTTTTTTTACAATCACTGCATTTTTTAAAGTTTCCTGTTGTATGAGGGGTAGTTTTCACCCACTCATCGGGGTGATTTTCAATGAAAAATAGAGTTTATGCGTTATATACTTGAATGTTTATATTTAATTCGATTTATTGAGATTAGAGACTATTCGTGGAGCGTTAAATCATTTTTACCATGTTTAGGGAGTGTTTTTTAGGGCTAGGGGTTGATTTTGGGGGTGTACGATTTTTTTTGACCTCGGATTCGGATTCAGCGTCGAAAATTACATAGAGATACAGTTGTCTCGATAGCAGTTCCAAGAATTTTTTTTTTTGTGGGGCTGTGTAAGTAATGTTTGGAAAACGATATTAATATTTCACGATGAAATTTAGCATACGTAAATCCCAATGGGATTACTTGCATCAATTACTATAATGCTGAATGACTTCTTCTCCTTTGCTCCTTTGTTTTCTTTATATATGATTGATCCCATCAAGATAGATATTTTCTGAGAAGTTTTCTGGCAAAGGATTAATCGGCCTATTTTTTTTTGCAAATTGTTTATTGAAGTCTAGGGAACATCGACAAAACGAAGAAACAGGCCGCTGAGACTTTTTTCATTTTGTTATTAATAAACAAATAATTTTAAGCACTAAACACATTCATTAAATCTGTTAATTTGCTATCTCTGAAACTATTTGAGAAAACCGACTGAAAATATGTATACTCGGGGATTTTGAGGTCGCTGATTACAATTTTGAAAACTGAAAAATTCAAGATGGCTGACCCAAAATGTTGGCTATGAAGTATAAAAATGAGATTTTCTGGTTCAAATTTACACTTTTGAGAAAAATTACAGGAATAAAAAAGTGTTTAGAATGCCATTTTCCACCTAAATATATGATTTATGAGTAACTCTCCTTCACCAATTGGGGTTAACTTTAGTTTATTTAAATAGAATAACCATTTTTTAAAATATTCGGGTAAATCGCTCAAAATTTTAAACAGATGTAATTTAATTACCCGTTACTGAATTAATTTTACTGCTAATTAGTTCAAAGAGGGCGTACAAGTTTTAAGCGCGCTTTCTTGATCCCGGGATTTACATACGGTAAAGACACCCTCCTTAGTACCTCCTTAATATTACTACCAAACTTTTCAATAGGAAGAGATGTTGAATACATTATTTTATGATAATGAAATCGACCATGTTCAAAATGAAGAATGAAATGAAGACGAAGAACAAGAGGAGCAATATTTTCATTTATAAACCACTCAAATGAAATTGAAAAAAATTATTTCAAAGAATGGTGTTTAATTAAATTTATATTTTTATATATTTTTTTAGTAAACAATTTTTATAATTGTGTAGAAATAATTAATGAAAAAAAATTGTACTTAATTTTTTAACAATTCTTTCTTTACAATATTAAAACACTTTTTACTTCTGTAATTTCTACGTAAAATGCATGTAAACAAAGTTTAAATTGTATACTAAATATTTACTATTTTAAGACCATTATTTTTAATTTTAAAAATTACATATTAAATTAAAACAATAATAATTGCCTTAAAAAAATATTAGATAATATATTAAAAAATATATCGCGTTTTTATACTGCATAGCCGCCATTCTTGAATATCCAATTTTTCACTCCAAAATCGTAATCAGAGACTTCGAAAAACCCTCTATATCCGGCCCTGCCTATCGACATCCCTAATGAACAATCCATGTCCATGGGGTCATCCTGTGCTATGTGGGAGACGACTATTATGAAATAAATAAAAGTTGCAGTCGGGCGTTGTCAACTGCAGTTATATGTTAAATACGATAAACTTTCTTGGACTTAAAATTACTATATACAGTGCGTGTAATTGCCGATTAGGCATGTTCATTCACGTAGCGTGAGAGATATGACGACGTAGCAACAACAAACTCGCCCGTCGGCAGCATAGATTAAAGAGTCGATGCTAGACCACCGAAGCAACGCAGCTCTCAGTTATTTCATTTCAGCCAGCTGGTACACGCGATGTTGCACTTTTACTCCCTATGTCTAGCCCGCCACTACACACACTGTATAAATTAGAACGTTAGAATACTTCCTATTTACAAACTTATTTTTGTTTCCACATCACACATTTTCATTTATAGTGTTGTTTTTTTTACAAAATTAATGTTTTAAATCTATTTTTGTTGAATTTTCACGGCATATACTTGATAAGGGTATTTTCTTGATTTACCAAAAACTAATCCGGGATACTATCAAACTGATTTTCGATGTGAAGTTATCTATGGATTTGTTCTGAAAATTAGTATTTAACTACTGGGTAGTGGGTGTCTATGTTGCCATTTTAAAAAGTTGACTTAATTACAAATTAATGACTTCGGAAATTTTGGTTGGTACTAAAACCAATTCGAAGGATCTCATGTTTATATTTTTGTCAACCTTTTTGCCCATTAGATGCTAAAAAAGTACGTAGACCCAAATCTTTGGCGCAAAATTAAAATATGAATTGTCTGTAGAGTTTTAACAATGTAAGGAATCAATGAACAATTTTTCCTTGATCAGAAAATCATAAATATATATGGACAGTGGGTGAAACGTAAAAATACCATAAGATGTAGTAAAACTTTTATTAAAAAACAACACATGGAGCGTTATTAACAGTAATAAAATAGAAATCTATATATTTTTTTAAAAAATGAGTTTTTAAAACAGGCTATTTCGATTAGTATATTATTAGTATTCTTGTGAAACACTGGAATATTCATATCCTCCAAATATAAATTTATGTTGTAGGTATCACATAGATATACAAAAATCACATTTTGTCAGCATTTTATAAGGAATATATTTATTTAACGAATTAAAATATATACGGTATATTCGCTACATTATACAATTACAAAACTTTGTAAATAGCTAACAGCTGAATTTCCTGCCGGCTTTCCCAGTGAAAAAGGTTATAAAAAATATTGATGCAAAAACAGGAATGGATTGATTCATATTTTATATCCTAAATCCTACAGCATTTGCTAATATTTGATAGAAAAATGGTCAGACGTTTGTTAGTCACATCTCTACATAAAAATAAGAAATAAATGTGCAAGGAAGATCAGATAATTAGCTAAACAACAATAATAATTTTCATTTTGGTATTTTTAAATTATTGGAGAGTTTGGATAATCATTAGGAAACATTCGAAAATTCTTCTTGTGGAATTTTTATGCTTATTCTGAACAACATAAAAACAAATAAGAATATAGACATGACTAATATATAAAAGACCACCCAATTAAACGAGCTTTTATAAAATGGGGGTAGAAGGACAAAAAGCAGTATGTCAATGATTCAAATTTCCAGTTAAATTCGGCGTCTTTCCTTCCTTAACAATTCTTAAGGCCTGTAATACCGACACCTTGTCTATTTCTGCCTGGGTAGGCATTTCATTGTCCAGGCAAATATATTTGGCACGTTCCCCGAAAAGCTCTAGGACTTTTATCCTGTAATCAACCGTCGTTGCCACACTATTTCCTGTCAACATGAAATTCTCCAAACATGGTAAATCACCTACATATTTTATTTCCTCAATATCCGTTATTTTATTACAACTTAAATCTAAATTTTCTAATGAATATAATTTACTAAAGCCTTTACACGTTTCAATACTGTTTTGAGATAAATTTAGTGTTAGGATGTTTCCTACTTTTGCATGTAATTGGTCACATATGGATATTAAGTTGTTAGACAAACTCAACTGAGACAAATTTGATAAACTTGACAGATTTAATATCGTAGATATTTTATTATCATTTAAAATAAGCGTCTTTAAGTTCGGTACCAAACTAATAGTATCATCTATTTCTGTGAGATTGTTATTACTTAAATCGAGGGTCTCCAATTTGATCCACCTCTGAAAAGAGAAATCACTTTTAAAATGATAAACATATAGATGTAAAAATTATATAATATACACGTTGGACCAAAATTGTCCCCCGATATTTTGGACCACCCTGTTATACCTCTCAATATAAAATCATCTACAAAATTTCTGTCGTATTGAACTGCACCAATTAAAAAATAAACAAACAAACAAGTTACCTGGCTTCCTTCCAAATTGTGTTTATGTATGACATCGCATTGTAAGATTTCAGAAATACTCGTGGTATTGGTACTATCTACATGTAGTTTGGTGAGATTATTTCTTAAATTGCCTAATGAATAAACCATATCGAAAGCCACATTCCTCATGCGGAGAACTCTTAAACTCTAAAAAAAAATTGAAAGAAAAAATGGTTACACGTGCAACACATGATTCGCAGGTTGAAATACTTATGGTTCTATGTGACATAATCACCGAGTCTCTTTGAATCTTATACCTTTCTAGTTATTGTGCTGGGTGAAATATGTAGGTATAGCTTCATTTTTCAATGGTTTTAAATAGCAAAAGATAATTACTTACTTATAAAAATGGAACGGGCAAAAAAAAAAGATATACACAGGGTGACGGGGCAATAGTGCGTCGCACTTCGATATCTCGAGTTCTACGATAGCTAGAAATTTTAAAAAAAATCCAAGTAAACTAGATGAAAAAGTATAACCGGAAATTATTTTCGAATATACAGGGCGAGCCAAGACAAAATTATAGGATCAAGTGCCTTTTTTTAAATGGAATGCTATGCACATTATTACGCTTTAGACTCTATTCATTCCTATATTATTATTGACTGTCTCCCAACCACCTGGGTTTAATGAATTTTTTTGTTCAAATAATGTCATCTGCAGCTGCATATTGAAAAAATCACCAAAGTCACAATTTTGGGTTTTAAGAAAACCTTATGTAAATGCCAGTTACGAGACATCTAATTAATGTTTCTGAATCGTTTTTACTTCCTAAAAATGTAGTGGGTGGTCAAAAATCATTTTTCAATTATGAACTTTTTAAATTGAATTTTCTCAATTTTCCCAAATGGAACACCCTGTATATTTTTCGACGTGATGAAGAAATGAAAAACAAACATTTTTTGTAAATACTTCCCTATAGCTAATTGCAATTATTTCCGTTTTATTGAGGAAAAAGTACTAAATAATCATTTACTAGATACATTGAGTTACTTAAGCATTAAATGAATCTCGGTTTTTATAAAATGCAGATAGAACCTTGTTATTTTAACCTCGTGATTCGTGTTAAGTACCTTGAAACAAGATAATTCGAATGGTAATTTGTTTAAAACAATGTTACTATGCATATAATTAGAAGAACTACCATTAATGTTCACCAAAGTCAGCTGTGAACACAGATCTAAAATTGGACCTATTTCGTATCGACTTCCTGCATTGTCAGGCATTAAACATGGTTTTTTAAAAAACTCACTGATCGCATGCACCTGGAAAAAAAAATTATTGGTGAGAATGACAAAATACGTATTTCCCCAACTGTAGAGTACTTACTTCTAAAGTTGTGATGTTATAAGGTTTATTTATTGACAAAATTAAGTCAGCTTCTAAAAAGCACTTCGATGAAAGATCTTCTAGCAAAAAGAACGTGTCATACACATTGAAATGTAAAAAGTCTACAAACAACTTGGGCATAGTCCGCTTCAAAAAATTTAATACTTTCTGTAAATAATCCTCCAAACCCTTTCGTCTGTTTTCGATGAATTGAAGATGCTTGTTACGAATAACTTTCTTGGAAGGCAAAATATCTCTCGAGACTCCATGATCTGCTACTAGTTGGTTATGTAGTCGATCAAATTCACTGTATCGATGTTTAACTGTCCAGTGAAATTCTCCCACAAAAACTTGTATTTTATAAAATGTAACGTTGTTGATATCTTCAGCTGCAGGAATTTCTATTCTAGTTTCGTTCTGGTTAAACCAGAAGCAAGCCATTTGTCATCTATTTAAACTAATTAGTCAACATAACCTCAATACTCTCTTTGACAATCACATCATAGGTAATACCTCAGATAAACAAAGAAATATGGATAAAAAATCCAATTTGAATGAACTATAAGGAAGTTGTGTGTAAGGTGGACAACCTTCTGAGGGACAGAGTGAAGAGGCATGTTTATGTTTATAGAGCCATCCTAATCAGAGGCGTAGACAGATAAGGGGTTTAATATTTTTAAAATAATCGACTAATCTCAACTATTAATACTATCTGACAATATGTCTTCTTTAATGATAGTACTACGACTCTATTGAGACAAAAAATGATACTGTTTGGTTAGAATTTTTACAAAATGTGTTATTGAATAGAAATGAGAGCATTGAACTGTCAATTCTAAAAGTTAAGTGGTTTTTAAACAATAAGTTACTCTACATTTTCTAAGCCAAAAAAAAATGAACTCTTGGTTAGGATATAAAATTAATTTGATGCTGGCAGAGCTGGGTAATTACTTGTAATTGGAAAATAATTACAATTACCAGGCGCGGATTTATAGAAGGGACGCAGCCCCCCCCCTGATCCAGTAATTTATAAGGCCAAGGTTTGTAGATTTAGGTTTTTTTAATAAAAAGTTCAAAATGCTATATATTTAGTTTAAATGTGCGCCCCCTCCTCAAGAAGTTTCTAGATCCGTGCCTACAATTACAAATTACTTTTTAAAAAAGGAATTATATTCATTTAATACAGTTACTTAAATACAATTACAATTACAAGAAAAAAAAGGAATTGTAATTGCTAATTACTTTTTCAAAAGGAATTACCCAGCTCTGGATGCTGGTATATCCTGGGTTATCGCTCTTTATAATAAAATTACTCTTTTCTTAGATTTCGGTTTATTCAACCATCGTCAAAGAACTACAATTAATTCAAGACAAATATTTTTTTAAATACTATTTTTTATACACATGGATTTAAATTACATATGTATAAAAAATATGCATTTAAAAAATTATTTTTCTTCACTTAATTGTAGTTCTCTGTAATACCAATAACCCAGGATATACCTCTGCATCAATTTAATTTGATATCAAGGGTCAAGAAAATAGAAACATCTATATATGTTAGGATATAAATGAAACCCACTAATATTTTTTCATATTACAGCATAACATAGTCATCTAAAAGTTTACATACATACTTATCACTCTATTATGAATCTGGTCATACACTACTCATACTATATACCTAAAACAAAAAAACCGCTGCCCAAGAAATCACTATACTTCCACATCCAGATTCTTTTCCAAGTCACTCACAACGAAAAAATGTTTGTATGTGGTAATAATTGTTTATGAAACTTTAATAATCTAATATTTGAAATCTGAAACCCATAAAACGATACCCCACATCGGTAGCTGGGTGGGGGTGGTGATAGGGGGTGGTAGTGGGGGGTGGATGAAGTAAAAAAACATTTTGAGGTTTCTGGTTCTTGTACACACACTAAATCACATTTTTTTTTCATCCCCTTTAATAATGGGGTGGGGGTGGTAAGGGGGGGTGGCTAATGCCAAAATTTTTTTGAGACCTTAGCTTCTCTTGTATATACTAAATACCAATTTTATGGACTCTTACCTGCTTGATTTACCTATTTTCCCCAAATTTACCCCCCAACCCTTCGATGGAACAAGATGAAAATATAATCTAGTTCTAGATCTCGTTAAAGTACATATGTGTACCAAATTTCAAGTCAATATCTCAAACGGTTCCAGAGTAAACGTGCGCACAAGAAAAGTTACAGACAGAGAGACCGACAGACAGAAATTTTTTTTCGCTCAAACTTAAAATCTCGACGTTTCGTGACATTCTAAGCCTATTTGAACAATAAAAATTTTTTTAATTTTTTTTGTCGTTACTATACTTCCACTGGATGTGGAAGTAATAACATTATATTACTTTTAAATCTCAATATTGTAAACAAAATATACTCTACATAATGCACTACATTACTTCCAGTTTTTAATTACATTATTGATGAATATAGTTACGATAAAAATAATACTAATTCCTTATCAAATCTCTTTTCGATACAACTCTCATCAAATTATTTCAAACTGATATGGTTATAAAAAAATATAATAAATTGCAGTTAATTTTCTAACTTGGTAAATTTAATTTATACCGGTATCTCGGATACGTACCTATACTGGACAGGTATCGATTCTGAATTAATTCCAGTAAAAGCAAAGACAAAGCAGAGAGTGGCCTCGACTCTCGACTTGACTTTATTGGAATGAATAAAACAGGCTTTAGGCTTTAAATTTATGTCTTCTCCCTATACTGATTAGAAAATAAAACAGTTTTAGTTATGACTCTCCTTATACTATTTACCTTACTTTTATGTTCACGCTGTATTCTTAAATTAAAATAATGAGCGTCTCTGAACCCGGAAAGTAGAAAACTGAAACCACATGATATTTCAACAGCAGTAAACATATTTCAAATGATGTATTTAAATCTAAAATTGAATACTTTCATTGGTAAAATTGCATTTTTGGCCAGGTTACAATTTTTCAGTGATAGCAAATAGATTCAACAGAGTATTGTTCAGTAATACAATTATATAGCGCACACTGTTTGCATTTAAGTGGTCAATTGGAAAAATGCACCAGATGTACTTCCCATAAAAAAAGAACGAGAAGAGATGTGTAATTCCTTAGAGGTAAACAGTGGAGAAGATTAAATAAAACTCAAATTTCTCTTGTTAGTATTAAAAAGCAAATTACTATATTGATACAATAACGGAAGTGAAACGAGTCTCTTTGCAAAAATACTAGAAAACGAACATTTTTTAAATATCTTTTTCCCGCCGGAGTTAAAGTAGTATTATTATGAGATGCCAGCAAAAAATATGCGCAGAAACGAGTTTGTGCACTCCATCATTCTAAGCCAATGAGAAAGAATTACGTAACATTCAATTGGTCAACACCAGTGGCGGCGGTACACTGCAGTAGAGCGGCGGCGACGGTAATAATAATAATAATAAAACAACTTTATTAGGCAAAGTTTAGTAGAACTTACTATTCTTACACTTCTCCTGAACAAAGGTTACTCGTAACAGTTGGCAAGTTTTAATCTACTCCATTTTCACAGTTCCTTGACCGCGAAACTTTTATTGCAATTACACATCCCTATACCCCAGATAAAGCTATGCCACTGGTAAAAATATTCGCGCATTTTGGCTCCGCCCTGGCATCTTCTCATAGTAATACTAGTCTACATATGGATCTGATGATCACACAACTGCCTTTTCAAGTTTTTTACTTGGGTGTAAAAGAGAGAGAGGCGTAAGGAAAAATTATTTATTGCTAGATGAGTAAAACAGTAAGACAATAACCCCAACCTACGACTATGTACAAAACTATGCTTGCATATAAAACGAACGAGATTACTCCTTTTTGTAGGTGTTTGAATAAATTAAACAATCCCTAAGTCATTTTTGAACTGTATGATAAAATTGCAAAATCAATACAAAGTTGTTTATAACTGAATAAAAATATCGTTATAAGCAATGAATCAATATGGCGGCACAAGAAAATGTAAACAACGGTCAAAGCCCTTCGGAAGAGAACTAATGAACGCCTTGATAGACATGTACACAATAAACAAGTTGTGTATGTGACGCGGAGACGAAAAGTATTATCTATCCATATTTCTTTATTTATCTGAGATTACAAATGATGACAAACAACAAAACGGACGACAGAGGTCGCTACCTGTTCGTTTTAACGTTTTGACTTTTGACGGAAATGAAATAATTTATTCGTTTGTTTGATGTCTTTGCGATCTGCGTGTATACATACTGCGTAGAAGAAAAGTTATTCGCAGGCATATAAATTTACAGTCACGGATACGTCTTCGGAGGTATCAACGGCCAAAGCAGAAAAGAAAAAATGTGCAGGTCATGACACCACTCCTGCCCCTCAACCAATTATGCCCAAAAAGAATATGATCGCCAAAATATGTCCGTCATGTAAGCAGCAGGTAGGTACGCAAATTTCGGTTTGTTTGTTATTTTTCTTTTGTGGATCTTGAGGAGCATTGTAGCTCATCTCTTTTCCTTTAATTCATGCACCCAACATCTTTGCTTTTATATATCTGGCATCTGTGATTCATTGGGAATTAAAGTAAAAAAGTTTCACATTAAATAAATTTTTAGGTACCAGTAGCATGTAAGTCTTGTTCATGTGGCCATTTTTTTTACAATGCTAGACGTATAGCAAGAGAGTTTGCTATAGAAGCGGATTATAGACGGAGGACAGCTAGAGTCCGAAGAGAAAAACCGAATTATTATGATGCCCTGGAGTATGACAAACATATTAAAAAGGTACTTCCACAGTAGCTTTCGACTTATCAGATATTTTCTAGGATCGCTGCATGGAACGTTAATTTTTTAATTTCTAGATCAAAAAAAGGATAAGCGAGTGTGAAGTTGAGGATGAGGAAGAGAGAAAGGATAATGGAAAACATAAGAAAAAGAAAATTAAAAAAGAGGATGATGAAGATGACGAACTAATATCAAGATTTACACCGGAAATGCAGGTACATTGCCAGATGGTGTTGGAACAGCTAAATATGAAATTGCAAATGGTCACTTGGAAGCCAACTTAAATATTTTGGTCTGTTCAACTGATGTTGGTCTATTTTTATAAAACTTTAATTCAAAGTAAGTCTGACTACATGTGATTATTTTATCAGGCTTTTGTTAGATATGTAATATAAGCTATGCAGTACGTAGTTTATGAAATGAGTACGTTGTATTATAGCTTTTTCTAGCAAATGAGGGCGAGAAATGTGTATGTATTGATATATCTGTACCTTAATATGTGTGAAATTAATCAGCATTTTAATGTGTGTATAAAAAGTGTGTACTACTAGTGTGTATTATAGATTTTTATTATTGAACATTGTATTTTGTTACTGTTATCGTTATTGAAAAGTAAGAACTACTTTTTGAGAATTGTAAATTTAATTTTATTAAAAACGTTTGTCTCAAATTCTAGTTTTACTCTAAACTCCTCTCCTACTTAGTTTTTGGGAAGACAAGAAAGTAGCACGTGACAAAATTATCGAAGGCGGAAAGTAAAACATTTGATCTTGTATCCATCTCAGCTTAATTCAACATTGTTCGGTAGGACAGAATTCTGCAGTAAGTATATTTTAGTAGAATCTGTATTATTTTTTTATTGTACCATCAATTTTTTTTTGGATTTTTACCTCCCATTGTCTGGCATTATGAAGATTCAAATATAATAATTTTATCTTTTTTTAATCATAAAATGTGGGTTTAATATAACATATGACAGCTCATTTGACTTGCGCGACATCTATGATTTGATAGTTGAAGCAGCAGCATCACATTTCATAGGCAGAGATATAAAGGCTATGAATGGAGGTTCCTATTTAAATTACTGCCAACATATCGTTTCTCTATATGAATGGTGCCACATGCTAGCAAAAGTACGGAAAAATATGTTTTTCTAATGCGAAAAATAAATAAAATAACTAGAGCTCTTAGCTCATGTTGCAGTTTCGGAAACGTACCTATTTTGTGTATATGCAGCGTGAATTATTCAAATTTACTTTTCTTAGTTTACAAATTTGTAACTAGTTGCACATAAAGGCAGGGGTGGTTGGGAAGGGGGGGCAAACGGGCAAATGCTCGTCGGGCCGGTGGCTCTGGAGCCGGGCAGGGCCGGTCCGAGGCAAATAGGCATTTGTTCCGGCGGATAAAAAGCCCGACGGCCAAAAGAAATTTAAACGGTAGCTCTTTTCTCTCGTTAATCCCTACTTAGAACGAAAGAAGTCTCAGATGTGATTTTCAGGCTGCTATCTTAAAAACTCGGCCACTGACATAAAAATGCCAGATGTCATTTATAAAAAGTTATTAACTTAATAACCTAATTTTACATGTTCGTCCCAAATTTTGTAAGTTTGCTTAAGAAAGTTCTTCTTTTGACCTCTGAAACTTTAGAATTATTTTCTTGTTTTTTGCGTGCTTTCAGGGCGGGCCCGTAAAAAGTCCGAAATATTTTATGATGAGCGGGGGGAGAAATCCAAAAAAAAATTTTTTTGTCCGAAAAATTTTTTGATGAGGAGCGGAGGGGGAGAAATCCAAAAAAAACTTTTTAATCCGAAAAATTTACCCAATCTCTTTCAAAATATAAAAAAGACACTTAAAATTACCCCCATTACGAACACCGTAGGTCGGGCGAAACTTATTCCAGGACGGGCGCCGCCCGTTCTGCCCCCCCCCCCCCCCCCAGCTACAGGCCTGTCAGAAAATAGTAATATAAATCGGTGAAAATAGTCGATAAACTGAAATTCTCCACAAACACGCATAAGTTTCAAAACACACTACTTAAGTTAACGATTTGTAATATTGTGAAACTATAAGAACATGCTGCAGCTAGCCGCTTCGGCTAGCGGGTTCCTATCAAGTGACGTCACGGCCGATACTCGACCGTGGGTGCGGTCCATTTTTATGAATTTTTTTAGACGATTTATTATAGGTCTCACAAAATTCTAGTTTTTTGCACAGGGTCTTAAAATGATAAGATCTTTCAGATAATCAAATTAAAAAAAGTTCTAAATGAGCCCATTATTATTGGTTTATTATTTATTGTTATATTGTTAAAATGTTTAAATTTTTTATTTCGTTCTTTGTTTTTCAATGTCAATAAATTTTTAAAAATGTTACTAAGACGGTAGCAGTCTGATTTAGACCGTGATTGTCAGACTACGTGTTAGTACTTTGAGTCATTTTTGCAATTGCATGAAAAAAAGGAAAATTCGTTTGACGAAACCTATTTTTCGAAGAAAATGTGTTTGCTACTCGAATTTCTAATTTTCCATTTTAGAGCGTTTGACCTTGAAAAATACAAAATTTTCGCCTGAGGCGCATTTTTTCCCTTACGCCTCGACCCACAAAAAAAAACTATTCTTCCCTGGCCCACTCAAATTTGAGGTTCTAAGTTCCGTGTAGTGATGGGCGATATATCACAAACTGTGATTTAATCACTGATATTAAGAAATCACAGGTAACGACTGTTAGTAAAGTTGGCAGAAAAGCGTGACGTGATCACGACTTTCCTTCCGTATTTCGTTCCCTTGCCGTGGTTCAACCAAGACCAATATAATAATTAACAATTTCTCCCGTACGTTGTATTGTGAAAGTCGTGATCACATCACGTTTTAAATTCACTGATATAAGAAAATCACAGTAACGATTTACGTTGTGATTGAAAAATCACGATATCGCCCATCACTAGTTCCGTGCTTGATTGGGCCGATTCCCTAAAATTGCCAGGGCCGGTTGGCATAAAGGACACATTCGTTATTCGTAGGTAGTGACGATTTGCATCTTTTCTTTCAAAATTAGTGGCACATATAGGGTGTATTCTTGATAATGCTGTTTGTGCAGTTTTTTCTTTTTAGTCACTGACATATAGGAGCAGTGCCGGTTTTAGATATAAATTGCCCTTAGGCTAGGCCGACCATAGGTATGGAATTTCGCTGTATTGTCCGGAATTTTAATGGCATGTACAGCATTACGTTTATGGCTGGATTTTTTTTTCGGATATCTCCCCTCGCCCGCTTATCATAAAATGTTGGGATCAAAAAATTGTTTTGATTTCTTCCCCCAAGCTCATCAAAAAAAATGTTGAGACCAAAAAAATTTTTTTGTCGGATTCCCCCCTCATAGATTTAAGAAAATTTCCCTCTCCCCCTTGCCCGTATTTCCTCTTTACGGCCCTGTTTGTCCAAGTGTAGAGCATACAAACTGTAAACATCTGGTCACCCTACCCTATAAATTTAGATCACTTTTTGACAAAACCAATATATGACACTGGCTAATGGCTATTGGCCAATGAACCCTAGATCGAAAAAAATCCTATACTGTTGATGATATTAATATACAGCCAAAAAAATATAATTGTAATTATTCCGACTTAATAAGACGTTTATTATTACCATGTAATTATTGTTAAAGATCCACTTATTATTATACTATTTTTAAAGATTCTGTAAATAATTAATTATTGGGGTGGCAATTTTGTAAAACTAATGTTTTTTTTGTCTGGTGTTTAATATCACTAAATAAAAACGTAATAATGACGAATTTAATGTACGTCATAATGCCGTACAAATGCAGACGTCTTTAAGACGTCACTGGTGTTTAAAATCACTAAATAAAAACGTAATAATGACGAATTTAATGTATGGCAATATGACGTACAAATGCAGATGTCATTAAGACGTCACTTTTTGGTAACATGACGTCGCCGACGAATAGTTACCAAAAAATGACGTCAAAATGACGTGACCGTTGCCTGGGTAGGCCCAGGTCAATTTTGCCCCCCTCGGAATAGAAACAAGTTAAATGTCTTGTATTATAATCTCTGTGCTTGCTATCAGTTTATCGGCACTAACCAATAAGATGAAAGGCAAAGGGGCCCCCCGCAGAGTGGCGCCCCTATTCCCGAGCCTAGTCAGAAAACCGGCCCTGTATAGGAGGCACTTTCGGTAGTGACGATTAATAGTTTTCTCTGTTAAATCAGTAGCGTATATTAGAAAAACTTATGCTCATGATCTAGGTATCTAACTTCACGAGTTTTATATAAAAATCAAGGGAATTACATAATGCAGGAATTTTCCGGCAACTTGGCAACACTGCCGTGCGGTATGTGTAAAAAAAAATTGGAGTTCCGGGCATGGGCATTTATTTATATTTATTGTTATAGGGTTTTATAACTTGTTCTGTGTAAATAGGTAGTTAATTAAGTGAATTAACACTTTCGGTTATGTTGCCAAGCAGATTAGTAAACATCAACAATAATACATTCAAACCGAAGTGCATTTATACATTATTTGAAACACATGTACGTGAGAAACCAAAAATATTGCTTCGTTTTCATTCTCAAAAACGTTTAGAGGAAGCTTATAAATTAGTTAAAACGAAGTGCCAATGTATGTAAGTTGCATATTTAGTTTTATGAATAATTTATGTGGCTATATTTCTAGCAAAAAAATTACCGAAGGATGTAAACCCAAAAGCTGTATTTGCCTGCAACGAACTAGATTTGAAAGAAGTTAAAGTGTATGGCTTTGATTATGATTACACCCTGGCTTGCTACAAACCATCCTTGGACTATCTGTTATATAACTTAGGCCGTGAAACCCTCATCGAGCAATTCAAAGTAAAAATGTTTCGTGACTTCATAACCGTCCCACTGTATTTTTCTGTTTCAGTACCCTCAAGAAATTGCTACTTTAGAATATAAACCAGGCTTTGCTGTTCGAGGATTACATTATGATATCGAAAAAGGGGTCCTGTTAAAATTGGATTCGTTTTTACAAATTCAGTTCGGTTCTGTTTACAAGGGACTTACCCCCCTATCAAATGAGGATGTCTTGAAATTGTACAAAAATAGGATCATCCCGATCGCTTATGTTGAGGGACCTCTAAGAAATAACTCGGTAATGTACTTAAAATTATTGATTGTCGTCTACATACACATGCACGTCACATTTTTAATATGTACCTAGATGCTGAATGAGCTCTCTCTAGGGTGGTTGTTTAATCTAAATGCTTCAACGTAAACGAAGAACTTTTTAAAATTTAAAATTCTATGACTCATTTGTCCGTCGGTTCATCTGTCTGTCATGTCAGTTTATCTCTAAAGCTGTTCAAGCTATAAACATGAAATTTTGCATGTTGTTGAAGTATTCCCCAGGCAGTTCAGGAGTTTATGTCCTAAATATGATTTTTTCGCGCTCTTGTGGGTCAAAATTTATATAGGAAAAAGAGGTATCCTACGAAACGCAGGATTCAAAATAATTTTGAAGTACACTGCAAGTGTTAAGTCCATCAACATTTCTTCAATATCATTCTGAAGGGATCCTAAAATCTCTCCCCTCTGTTAAACATACTTGAAAGAAAATAAGCCCAATAATTCTTGTTCCGATCACCTCATAGGCCGGGAGCCCGTGTATAATATGAAGTTAGCAATGAACGGACCGTCAGCTGGTTGGGTAGCGGTAGAGGTGGTTGTCAAAGGGTTGAAAACACGTAAAAAAAATTATCCGGCGAATGCTGAAACTTGTATGAGGGGAAGATTATGTTATATAATGAAAGTAGAACATAGTCGGCGAGACGGGGCTGATCGATCAAACAGGTTCAAAGAAATTAAAATTATTCAGCGAACTTTAAAATTCGGGTATAAGACAATATTTATACTAAGATTCACGAAAAACATAGTCAGCTGTAAGTATGTGGATGGAAAAGTCGTCAGCTGGTACTGTAAAAGTGCTGAGTCCTGAGAGGCAGCGCGTACCACCTTTCTTGCGCCAGCTTACGACTTTTCCAAATACCCACATACTTGCAGCTGACTGTGTTTATCGTTAATCTTAGTATGAATATTATCATATCCCCGAATTTCAAAGTTTGCCATAAAGATTTAATTAGTAATCTTGATATTGATAACTTAATGTTAGAAAGCGTGCGTTCGACATTTCCGTGTTTTTTTTCAATTTGATTAAATATTCAATTTATTATTAATATTCATTATTTTATGAAAATACAAATTAATACATTCGTACATTTCAAAATTATACATAATAATCTGCTCAGAAAATTAATTTAGTTTAGTGGAAAAAAAACGATCCTGCAGAAACCTTAGGTAAATTGGTTCTCAGTCAAATTGTTTGAAATTGAGATATGTTATAGATTTTGAGGTCCTGATCAAAAGTTCTTATGGAGCCAACCCAAAGTAATGACTAGATTTTGACTTAGAGACGAGATAAGGTTCACTGATTCGCGATTTTCATGTAACTTATAAATATTCTTTAAATACATATATGAATATTTTATGAGTTATATACTATCATATATTTTCTAAAGCATGTTTGGTAAGACTGAGCATGTCAGAAACATGCCATGGCATATCTGTGTAAAGTTTGTTAACCATTTGTAAAGTAAATAAAACATCAAACTTAATTATTAAGAGTACAATTTATTAATATCACTCTACGTATATTCATTGCTAGCATAATACTAATCGGTGAAGTATATGTTCAAAATGCTCTACAATTATATCTTACGAATAAAATCCCGATAAAAAAGTTAAATCACAACATAAAGAAAAATTACAAATATTAAAAAACACCTACGTCTTGTGTAATCCCCAAGACAGGCATTACAGATTTTGTTGGGCTATCAAACGTGTTTGAGCATGTCTGTAATGTGTCTGATCATGTTTAGAATATATAACGTAAATGAAATAAAATGTCACGCATGGGTGCTTGATTAATGTGTCCCTTTTCCACTTTCAACAGTTTCTACGCTGCTGAAAGAGCTTTATTACTAAACGACGATGGTTTAAATGATGTAGATATTCGATAGACACAAATATTAATTGTAAGTGGACAAGGGACACATTAATCAAGCACCCCATGCGTGACATTTTCTTTAATTTACGTTCTATATTCTAGACATAATCAGACACATTACAGATACGCTCAAACACGTTTGATAGCCCAACAAAACCTGTAATGCCTGTCTTGGGGATTACACAAGACGTAGGTATTTTTTAATATTTGTAATTTTTCTTTATGTTGTGGTTTAACTTTTTTATCAGGATTTTATTCTTAAGATATAATTGTAGGGCATCTTGAACCTATTCTTCACCGATTAGTATTATGCTAGCAATGAATATACGTAGAGTGATATTAATAAATTGTACTCTTAATAATTAAGTTTGATGTTTTATTTACTTTACAAATGGTTAACAAACTTTACACAGATATGCCATGGCATGTTTCTGACATGCTCAGAGGCTTACCAAACATGCTTTAGAAAATATATGATAGTATATAACTCATAAAATATTTATATACGTATTTAAAGAATATTTATAAGTTATATGAAAATCGCGAATCAGTAAACCTCATCTCGTCTCTAAGTCAAAATCTAGTCATTACTTTGGGTTGGGCCCATGAGAACTTTTGATCAGGACCTCATAACCTATAACATATCTCAATTTCAAACAATTTGGCTGAGAGCCAATTTACTTGAGATTTCTGCGGAGTCCTTTATTCGGCTTCCTTATCTTCATCCGACTCATCACTCTCTTGAGCTCAGTGGGCGAAAGACCATTTTCCTCTTGCACTCGTATCTAAAAATTCTAAATCTAAATGCCGCATGCACGCTGTCTAACATTAAGTTATCAATATCGATATTACTAATTAAATCTTTGTAGCGAACTTTGAAATTCAGGTATGTGATAATATTTATACTAAGATTAATGGTAAACACAGTCAGCTGCAAGTATGTGGGTGGAAAAGTCGTCAGCTAACGCAAGAAAGGTGGTGCGTGCTGCCTCTTAGGCGAGTCAACACTCAGCACATTTACTGTACCAACTGACGACTTGGGTACAATAAGCTTAAGCTTCAGTATGGCGGACTTCGCACCGCAACCCATAAGGAAAAAAAAAAAAAACTGACGACTTTTCCACCGACATACTTGCAGCTGACTATATTTTTCGTGAATCTCAGTATAAATATTATCTTATAACCGAATTTTAAAGTTTGCCGAATCATTTTAATTTTTTTGGACCTGTTTGATCGATCAGCTGACGCTAATTCACCGCCCCCCCGTCCAGCTGACTATGTTCCACTTTCATTATATAACATAACCTTCCCCTCATATAAGTTTCAGCATTCGCCGGATAATTTTTTTTTGTGTTTTCAACCCTTTGACAGCCATCCCCACCGCTACCCAACCAGCTGACGGTCCATTCATTGTTAACTTATATAAGAACAATCCATTTACATGTTGTCAAAGTTCGCTGGATAGCCAGTCATATTATACACGGGCTCCCGGCCTATCAGCTCACACGTTAGCTCCAGATCTTTACTGAAAATTACCATCTCTTATCAAATGTTGATTTTCTTGTACCCTATCTATCATTTTGTTTATTAAAAATTGCCTTGTTGGACACCTCGGCTCATCAGAAAGCAATATAAAAGAAACAAAATTCGGGTTAGCGGTGTTGTTCTGAAGTAACCAGTATTCTTCGGTTACCACCATCTTCGTACAAATCCTGGTGCAACTGATATTTAAACGAGCGCCACCCGTGTTTTTTAAGAATGTTTCTTGCTGACTCACGACTAATTTGCACCTCGTGGCCAATTTTTTTAGTAGAAGCAATGGATTCACTTCTACAAAAGTGAACACGATTTCTGTCCCTTCATCAATGATAAAAGTTACATGATTGTTATTGGTTCCTTCTCTGATTTGACCACTTCTGCGTCTCTTGTATCCATTTTAAACAATTAAAAAAACAACAAACAGTTTACTGGTAAAGAGCAAACTATTAGCATTTATTAAGTTAACAATACGCACAAGTCTTATTATTTGCCAAATCTCTTTTCGCTTCTGCAGCACACTTTTTATTTGCAGTGTTGTTTTTGTGATAATACGAATGTTTTGAATTTAGTTTTTCTAGTATGATAGTTATCGACATCCCACCCAAGGAACAATTTTAGTTTCTTAAATGTATACAAGGGTGCTATAAAACTATTTATAAAATGCCTTGAAAAATCTATTTTGCTGTAGCAATATCCTTAATACCATCAGAAAGCGACTTGTAGACTAAAAGGGCCCACCCTTATGAAGGTTGTTAAGGCCTTTTTAAATTCCATCATAAAATTCCTTAGTGAGGCATAGTGCTGCTCTTGAAAACCTTGTTCGGGCCGTTTTAAAACCTTTCTTAAAACCTATTTTAAAGTTGTCAGAAGCTTTTCTATTAGCTTCCTGCATTTCTAGAAAACACCTAGAAGGCTACCTTAAAACTGGTTTTTAAAACCATATTAGAACTGAGAAGCTATAAGAATGTCCACGAAGGAATCCAAATGATTTTATTATTGCACTTATTTTTTCTAAACTGATTTAAGCAAACAAACCATCAGACTTATTGAAGATAAAATGGAATTTGAAATGTATAAAGCGTAGAGCACTATAACCTCTCTAAGGCCGATTTAAAAGGTGATAAAAAGCCATCAGGTATGACAAAAAAATTAAAACCAACGGCAGTTTATCGTTAAAACTACATAAGAAAGGCCCAAAAAACAAGAGCCCCTCAGAAATAATAATGATTTTAATATCCATACATGCATAGACACACGTAATCAGCAAATTTAAAAAGGTGGACTGCTTCTCGGTTCCCACGGTAATTTTCAGTCGTTTCTTGTAATTCTACCTTAATTTGCTAACAAAAAAGTGATAATTATTGATAATTATAATTGTGAGATTGACCTTGAATATTTTTATATAACAAGAAGAACATGGCCGGCCAACTAAAAACCTAATTGTCATTTTACAGTCCTCTCCAGTGTTGCCAGGTCTAGTGAAATTTCACTAGGTCTGGTGATTTACAGAGTACGAAGTCTGGCAACGAAATAATCAGATAGAGGACGCTCAAAGCTATGCTGTGCTCAGAGAGCTCAAGAAAATACGTGTCCTACAGACACTGCAACGTTTGAAAATTAAAGAGAGATTTAATTTCAAATCTAGTGAAATTTTAGTAAAATTTAGTAACTTTTTAAAGCGTCGTCTGATAACTTTTAAAATTTTGATCTGGCAACACTGGTCCTCTCATTAAACTATATTCTAATAATGGTAATGACCTAGAACATTTACTCTAAATGAAGCCCTTTTAGTCTTTTTGTATACTATCACAAATAATCCCTTCCTTACAAAAATGCAAATGCACTTGGTGAAGATCACATGGACTTGATAAAAGCTGTAATAAAACGTTTGGGACGTTGACATTTGATACAAAAAACTTAACCTCAAAATAATTTGTATGTGTGTATGTTTTAACAGTCCTTTTAAAATGGCCACTCTTTTTTATTTTCTTCCACCTTTCCAAAAAAGACTTAATTACATATCAGTAAGTCCTGAAATGCTTTTAATTAACACACACACATGCATCAACGACACTTCAGGCAGACATATTGTTTATTATTTTTATAATAAATGTTTATTGAGGATTTGGAAAGTGTTTTATGGAATTAAAATTTGCCTTTTAGATTTATAGAGGCCTTTTTTTCTTCATAACGGTTTCATCACAACATTTATCAAGGATGTTTTAAGAATCTAGTTTTGTAATGGCCTTTAATAAGTACTAAAAGCGGCATTACATTTATGCAATGCAATGAAAAGGATGGCATGCAAAACTTTGCGCGAAAATTTTTGCACCTTGAAAGCGCTTTACACTACTGCAATATTTTGTGAAATCTTTGGGCCTACCAACCAAACGAAAAGAAAAACTTTTATGAGATAATGTTCGCAGTAAACAAGCAAATTATTAATCCCCGAATCTGATCTGTTGGTATAAAATAGTGACGTGCTTATTGTTTACTTTCGTGTTCTATTGTGTTTTCTACAAATAATAACTCTTTAAAATATAACTTATGTTTGTTGCTTCAGTTCCTTTAATACTTGGGTTGGCAACCCAAATATTCCCAAATAAAGTAACTATATTGCATCTGCCATGCAATCAAATTAGAACACGCGCTAATTCAATGCAATGAAAAATATTGCCATCAGCTGATCGAAATAGCTCGATGTACGCATGCGCGCAATAAAAATTTGCATGCCACATGCAATATTGCATTAATGTAAAGTGGCTTTAATAGGCATTGAAAATGTCTAGTTTTAAAAAGGATTTAAAATGCATTTATTGCAAATATGTTAAAACTATAAAGAATAATTTAAAGCCTCTTTAAATCTAAATGGAATTTAAGACGTTCATAAAACTAACTAGCTTTATGGAGTTTTATGTAGGTTATGATAAATCCATTACAAATACATATTATCCTAGAAGCAACTTAGCTTTATAATTAGGTCTTACAGAATGCTTTAAAACTTACTATTAAGAGCAAGTATACTTGAAGCCTAAAAGGCCTTAACTACAACATCAATAAAGCACATGACTATTTCCTAACCCTGACAAACCTTTCTTAAAACCTCCTCAAGTCCAAATGACTTTAAATTGTTCCTTGGGCATGTATCTCTTCATAGGAAGTAAAAATTTCTAATGTTTACTTAAAGGCTCTTTTTGAACACTGAAATAAAGCAAGCAAAGGAGTCCAGTTTTGAGTTACTTTCCACCCCCCTGTTGCCGTGACATGATGGCTAAACTAATATTTTTTCCACTAATTTTTAAATAGCTTTGGTCGACCACATTTCATAGTTGATATTACAGGAATCTCATTCAAAAATGATACAACTTGCTGACCTATTCTCCGTACCTGAAATGGGATTGATCTGCAATGTAGCCGATTACTTTGATAGAAATCATATCGATTATCACCCAGAAATCTTGTTTAGAGATATAAAGGTAATTGTGTGATGGAGCTTCCAGTGCTACAGATTAATGTTATGTATATTTGTAGAATTCGATACGGAATTCCCACCCTATAATGCATAAAATCGTTGCCCAAAACGTATCCGAGTACATAGAATACAATGATAAGCTTAGGCCGTTTTTTGACAGACTGGTTAATGCCAATAAAAAACTTTTTTTGGTCACGAATAGCCCGTACGGATTTGTGTATGTTGTATGGCTCGTCGTGTTGGTTTTAAATACCTCCATATTGGTTTTTTTAGGAATAAGGGGATGGAATTTATGGTAGGTCCAAATTGGAAGGATTATTTTGACGTGCTTATCGTGCAAGCTAGGAAACCGAAGTTTTTTACGGATTTATCCAGACCTATCCGAGTGTTTGATGAACAGAGTGGAACACATATCTGGGACAGAGTCACGAAATTAGAAAAGGGAGTTATATATTACGAAGTAAGTAATTAATCGTTTTGTCAAGCAGTTAGGAAGTATCGGATCATTTTTCTGATTTCAATCTTCAGGTAAAAATGTGGCAAACTGAATTTCGAGCTTTTGAGGAGTAATTACATCGCATTTTACTTTTGTAGGGCACCGTTAAACAGCTGCAAGAGTTAACGGGATGGCGTGGACATCAAGTATTATACTTTGGAGATCATCCTTACAGTGATTTGGCTGATGTAACATTGGAGCATGGCTGGAGGACTGGAGCCATAATATTTGAGTTAACTGTAAGTTGAAAATTATATGGTACCTAAAGTAAAGTATTTTTGCTTGCTTATCAGAAACAATTATCTCTTTTCTTAGCACGAAATAGCAACTTTAAATAAATCGGAATTTAAAAAGAATGCAAATTGGCTCCAAATGCTGACCCAGTTAATTGAAGATCATCAAGACTGTGAGGACCCAGATGAGCAAAGAATTTTGGCCAAGTGGATGGCAGAGAGAGACAAATTAAGGTAACAAGTTCATTTGGTATCACCTAAAGCAGAATTTTAGCTAGTGTTGTAAAACACGTATTTATTGGCCTAAACAATAATATTTTATTTGTCAAAATAGCAAATTGATTGCTTAATTTTTCAGGAACGATATTAAATATGTTTTCAACAAACAGTTTGGAAGTGTGTTTCGAACTTACCACAACCCAACCTACTTTTCCAGGCGTCTCTTCCGTTTTGCTGACATTTATACGTCAAATATAACGAATTTGTTACACTATTCTGTAAACCATACATTTTACCCTCGAAGAGGAGTTATGCCTCATGAATATATATCATACTTTGTTTGATAAGAAATTTACTCATCTTAGTCAATTTCATAGGCCTGTCATTTGGGGAGGTATTAAAGTATAATGAGGAGATAAATAGGAAGTGTTATAAAAACGGAGTGTGGTGTAAACTCGAAAGAGCTGACAAATTTTATTCCGTATTTACTTCATTGCTCATACCCTTTATTGACCGGTCTATGATAGCCGTCATTTTTTTCATGTTAACTTATTTGTAACATAATAATGACTGATAAGTACTGAATACTGCTAGGTTGTTAAAATATTGTATTATATTTATTACGGATATTAAGCGCAACGGACTTTTTGAAATTTTGATATTATTTAACACAATTTTACTCGGAACGTGTATTATATAATCTTATTTATTTCATCCAATTATGTTTTATTTTGATTTTTTTAGTATTATTTTGTTCCTTGTACAAATTTATTAAATTGAAAAAATTTGGTGATTTTTTTTTATTTTTCCTTTTTCTTACATTGCAAAGTAACATTTTCCAAAACTTATTGGAGAGTAGTAAATACTAACAATAGTAACAATGTTCAAAGATAAGTGTCGACTTCAAGAAGGCTTTAGAAATGAGAAAGAGATTGTAACATGAAGAAAAGTTATTTGAAGACCCAAACCTAATTAAAAACGTCATAGTCAAACTGTTACTGATTATAGTTTAGATTAAATTAAAATTATGTTTTAGTTGTTTTTTGTTATATACAGGGTGTTTCACAATTGAATGCTGATCCAAGGGCGATAATCCTTGGATGATTTTAAGAAATATTCTTTATATGAACATAGGTACGCAACCGCTTTATTTCTGAGATACAGGGTGTTGAAATTTAACAAAAAAATAAGTTTTTCCCCAATATCTCTAAAACTGTTTTTCTTTTCAATTTTGGTGTATGCAAAGTACGCATAAAAATACATTTTTTCCAGGATAAATGTTTTTCAAATTTTCATCAGTGGCGTCCCTATCAACTTGCCCTGCGATAGTTTTAATAAAAAAAAATGATACGCCACTTTTTTTTTTAAATAAATATTGTTTTCATATTTGCGGCTAATCTTGTCATAAAAATGGTCCCTTGACTTTTTTTTCGTCCAGCGGACGGTTTTCGATTTAAAAAATAAAATGCATTCATTTGCTTGTCCCTATGCGAATTCAGCCGTTAAAGAGTAGAATAATTATCTTGTAGGCTAGAAACATCTAGTATGCTAAGAACACATTTCAGATTGTCAGATACGTGTCTTGTGACATTATTTAAGTTATAAAACTTGTTTATTAATCAAAAACATGGTAAATTTTACAAATACCGAATCAGCAGACATGCATTACTTTTATGGGCTTGCTGACGGGAACGCGTACGAAGCCAAGCGACTGTATCAAGAGCGCTTCCCAAATAGAATTGTTCCTGATGCTCGGACGATTTCAGGCACCCACAGAAGGTTATGTGAAACAGGAAGTTTTGAGCCAAATAATCACCTAAAAGGAACACCTCGGATTGCAAGAACTCCAGCAATTGAGCAGATAGCTGTTTTAAATTCAGTTGAGGAAAATCCCGTCATAAGTATGAGGAGTTGCCAATAATTTAAATATCACCCATGTTCTAGTATGGAGGATTCTACATGATTATTTATTATATCCCTATCACACTCAATGGGTTTAGGCTCTACTTCCTCGAGACTTTCCATTACGAGTGAATTTCTGCCAATGGTTTCTCCAAAAAATTACCCAAAACCTTTATTTGACACAGAAATTTTCATAAGGATCATTTTGCAGTCACAAAAAAAAAGGTATTTATATGTGGTGACTGGAATGTATATTTTAATAAAAAATGCAAGGAACGAGAAGCGTCAACCGATTTAATGTCATCATATGGTTTAGAACACCTAGTTAAAGAACCTACACGGGTCACAAATAGCACGTCAAATACAATTGATAATATATTCACCAATACACATATTAATAGTAACTTTGTAATGACTCAGGATACCCACTTGTCAGATCATTAAATATCATAGACACTTTACTAAGTTTAATTAACAGAATTATTGAAGAGGGATATTTCCCTGTGGAGCTTAAAAATTCCGTTGTTATCCCGGTCTATAAAAAAGGCATGGAAAATGATATTGATAACTATAGGCAAATATCGTTACTCAGCGTTATTTCTAAAATCATAGAAAAAATTATCTGTAACAGAATAGGAGATTACTTAGAAAAAAATAATATTTTAACTGACAGCCAACATGGATTTAGAGGTGGGAGGTCGGTTGAAACTGCCTCAATTAATTTATTTGAGTATATTTACAGAGAAGTCGATAGGGGGAAATATACTGTAGCAATCCTCTTTGATCTATCTAAAGCATTCGACTCAGTAAATAAGCAGGTGTTGTTCAGCAAGTTAGAAAATATTGGTATAAGAGGCATTACTCTTGAACTCATTAAATCATTTATGGATAATCGAACACTAACAGTTAAAGTCAATGAATCATATTCTATTACACAAGCGGTTACATTGGGAGTTCCTCAAGGATCTATTCTTGGACCGCTGTTGTTCTCCATCTACATTAATGATTTACCGAGTCATATTACCAAAGGACTTACAATTATGTATGCTGATGACACCACCATCTGTATTTCTGCCTCGAGTATTGAGGAGCTCAGCTCACATATAAATACAACGCTGGACGAAATGCGAAGTTGGTGTGATCGTAACAAATTGATGTTAAATGGGAACAAGACGGTATTTATAGATTTTAAAATGAGGAGAAATATTGTGCTCAAAGATATCCCCTTAAGCGAAAGCTCAAAATTTCTGGGTACATTCATTGACAGTACATTGTCGTGGGTTCCACATATCGACTACGTGTGCAATAAATTAAACAAAGCATATTATGCAATCTACCAATTGATAAACATATTAAATGAGGAAGGCTTACTAAATGTCTATTATGCTCTAGCCTATTCTCATATAGCCCTAAATATTTCTCTTTGGGGAAAATCTAGTGAAGGATCAAGAGTTTTTATAGTTCAAAAACGGCTGATTAGACTTATTTTCAAATTAAAGTATAGAGAAAGTTGTAGAGATACCATCTCCAAGAGAATATTGACAGTTCAGTGTATATACATATATAAGTGTTTAATACATCTAAAATCCAATCTACATAAGTTTCATATACAAGCTGAAAACCATGACTATAACACGAGACATGGAAATTTACTAACTATTCCCTTTCACAGAACCTCTACTTTCAAAGAATCTCTTTATTATAACGCAATAATGCTACACAAGAGCCTTCCTGAAAATGTTAAAAGTTTAAATATCTTGAGATACAAAAAAAAGGTTAAGGACTTACTACTTGACAATGGCTACTACAGCGTTAATGAATTTTTACATAGAACTACAGGGACATAATTCATTGTCTCTTTCTATTTTGTCTTAATTTTAATTTGTCACTGTTGGTCTAGTAGATTAAGTTGTTTTTTTACACATTATTACTGTTGTTGTAATTTAGATATATATTCATAGTTTATATTTTTACTGACTTACCATATATACATATACTGTATCTATACATAAATGGTGAATAAACATTATTATTATTATTATACTACTAGGACACGACGAAGAAATATCAAAAAAAAGATCCTTTAATCAGGATAATAAAATGCTATTTACCTATTACTTGTCCGTGGAAACTTGGGATGAAGTATATAAAGAAACAAATATAAATAATAAAGTCAATAAACTGATAAGTATTCCAAATCACTACTATATTTGCTTTCCTCTTAAAAAATTTACATATAACCAAAATAAAAAGTGGACAATGGATCAATGCACGACGGCTGCCCATTTTAGTGCTCTGGCTCGCGAGTATTCAAACCAAAACTTTAATAATCGCTGGATAGGTCGTGGGGGAACAGTCATGGCCAGCCCCAGACCTAAACAGTCTGGATTACTTTCTTAGGGGACATCTCAAGACCTCGGTTTACAGTCAGCCAATTCAATCTGAGGAAGAATTGCGAAACCGCATAATAGTTTCCTGTGAAGCTATAAGGAATACTCAAAGCATTTTCCAAAGAGTACGCGAGTCAATGAGGAGGGTTGAAGCGTGCATACTTGCAGGAGAGGCGGACATTTTGAACAATTAATTTAATTTTGGTATTTTTTGTTCAAAATAGTTATAAGACAAGCAAATGAATGCATTTTATTCTTTAAATCGAAAACTGTCTGCTGGATGAAAAAAAGTCAAGGGACCATTTTTATGACAAGATAAACCGTAAATATGAAAATAATATTTATTTAAAAAAAAAGTGGCGTATCATTTTTTTTTTAAATATTGCTGAAAATTTAAAAAACATTTGTCCTGGAAAAAATGTATTTTTATGCGTACTTTGCATGTACCAAAATTGAAAAAAAAACCGTTTTAGAGATATTGAGGAAAAACTGATTTTTTTGTTAAATTTCAACACCCTGTATCTCAGAAATAAAGCAGTTGCGGACCTATGGTCATATAAAGAATTTTTCTTAAAATCACCCAAGGATTATTGCCCTTTAGGATCAGCATTCAATTATGAAACACCCCGTATATATAGAAATATATAGACATATTTTCAGTTGTGAGGAATATGACTTGTACATAATATAAGTATGTGGTGAACTTTTACTTGTGATAATATACGAGTTCAGAAAAAGCCGATATGAGGATCAGCAAACTCTGTTATAGATGAGAGACAATCGTCATCGGTGAAAACAAGTGCCAAAAAAATATATTGCTTTCATGTCGATTCAGAAATATCGAGAATACTTTACCTTTATTATTGCTTATTGATAATATGACTAATTATATTTTTTGTTAATAAAAATGTTTTTTTTTCTGAAATTATGTCCTAAATCCCAAAAATATTTACGTATATGTGGCAAAAGCTCCCATACTATAACATTAAGAAAGAGTTATTTTTTAAGTTTCAATGCTAGTGTTTCAGAAACTACAAAAACTTAAAAATAACCTACGATATAATACATAACGGCAAGTCGCTATACTATAAGAGCGTTGTCCCCTAATTCTCCCGCCCTCATTCTAATAATTCACTTGTGATAGTAAAATATATTGGGTCATTATATTAGCACCACTTATAGCATAGATAAGTGTAATAAATTGGGGGTAAAAATGAATTAAAGCCTATTCATCAAACACTACAATGGTATTGAGTTTTAAGATCAAATGTTGACAATGAGAGGCAATCATTACATTTATTTGTTGTCGATATCTAATTGCTGATGTATCGTCTGCATACATTATTAAAAGATCCCCAATACTGTCAGGAAAATCATTAACATAAAACAGAAACAACATAGGCTCTAGAACAGAACCTTGGGGTACCTACCCTACTTCTATTTTAGCACAATTTCTACTCTACTAGAGAGGGATCAAACCACTCCAGGATGACAACCTGAAGACATATGGAGCTGTGCCAAGAGTTTAACATTTCTGATGCAGTGTTTTTTCTGTCCTATTTCATAGTTCTTAACTTTGCCACTGGCTGAAAGATTGACGTAGAATTGTACTCTTTTAAAATGGGTAATATTAGGATCGGACAGTTCTAGTGGTTAGTGAATTCCACAATATTATGACTAATTTATTTTATTTAGTATACACAATTATTTTACAGAATAATTACACATTTAAATTAATAAAAATAACAATAAATAGGATTTCTATGTAGAATGGTATATACTATAAATTTTCTATGAAAATAATAAATTCTAAAAATTAATAGATAAGAAAATAGACACCGAAATTGACATAATTTTTGTGAAGACAAAACCTTATCTTTTAAAATATAGACTAGTACTGATGAAATTGGGGTACACATAAACCATTGATTTTTTTAGATTCTTATGAAATAAACACACATAGCCGCACTTGCGAGCTGAGGTAATGATTAAAGATAAAATTATACCTGTGTAGGTGTTGCCTTAGTTACAGTTTGTATCGGCAAAATTCAATTTAAAATCATCACGTAAAGCTTGCCCGTGTGCTAAACACTACTTTAAAACATTGAATTAAATTATGATCTATCCCAGAATTGAAGAAATACATTTATCACAAGGCACAATGTGTTTACAAAACTATATATACAGAAAAATATAATTGTTCGTGTTTCTAACTCCATGCTGAACAAGTAAAAAAATATATCACAATAATATTTGTAACAAAATAATTTGTAATACCGGGTGCATCATGGCTAGTGGCCTATTAGATGTTTTAGAAAAACTACAAATATTTTGAATCTGAAATGGGCTTTTAATGAAAATAACGTCATGTATGTGACACTTCCGGTTAAAATGGAAGTTGACATAAACAAATTATTTGTAGTTTTTAAAACTTCTAATAGGCCACCAACCGTGATGCACCCTGTATAATTGGCGAAATGCTAGTAGACTATTTAAGTAAAAAGAAAGCGTAATAATTTGCTTAGTGATAAATATTTTCCCCTGATCCCACAAAAGAAGACAATGAGATCTTACGGAGCAAATGCATAGCCAGTAATACAAAACATAAATAATTTTACAATAAGCATACAAGAATCAGTGAACTGTGTAAACCTACATGATTTAGGTTACTCGCTTGGTCTCACTGACAGTTCTGGTAAGAAAGTAAACACGAATATTGCGATGTGACTCGAAACAAATTTGTAACTGGCTAAAAATCCATTTTACCTGAAAATCCTGCCACCGACTTTGGTATGTTTATTTCTGTCATTATTATCTTTTAATGACGATCATATTTTTCGTTCCTGCATACTGAAGAAAAGATACTTAGTCTGTCACAGCAATTTTTTAAAAGAAATTATATCTAAGCAGCCTTATATCATAAAGGTTCTGTCTGTAATGCTTTTCATAAATGTTATGCGATTTGTTCTTTGCAGTCATCTGTTTTTGTTCGAGAAGGCGCCCCTACCGAAATTAAGTTCTATGCATTAAAAAGTGTTTCCCTTTCTGTCTTGCCAAAGGGCATAGCAGGATAAGCATGTAAAATCTGACCCCAAACAAAATTTTGTTTGTTATCAACTATTTGAAGGGGCTTACCCTAAATATAATTTCCTCAAAATTTCAAGCCTGCAGCCGCCATATTGGAGGAGTGGTGGGGGGTTTTTTAATTTTTGTTTTTTAAAATTTTCTCGGATACCGTTGCACGAAAAAATCCGAAAAAATTCACAGTTGTTACTTACATATTGGACTATTTACCCAATTTTTTTCATAATTTTTAAATGCAAATTTCATATGCAAAAAAAATGTGCAAATTTTTTCACACAATTTTTTAGCACTTTAAGAAAGAAGGCCGCTCTGGATTTTTCGTCGTAAATTACTCATCTATCAAGGCCTACGCGCCTCATTATCATTTGGACGCATGTCTTGTTATATACAAGGGAGTTTCATTAATAATAGGACATAGGCTAACTGGAGAATCCTTAGTCCAAAATATGAAGATTTAACCTGAAACACTTAGATAAAATGTGCCTTACTGATACAGGGTGTCATTGTAATTTTTTTTCTTTTTCTTTTTTGCAATAACTCAACTACCTCTTGACCGATCTTCTCCCAATTTGGTGAGGAAATATTTTTTAAGCTAAGAAACAATAATTTATTACATCACGCTAGGCCATGGAGGCGCCTCATGAGCTATACCTGATGATGAATATTTTTTCTTTTTTTTTTTACAAAATGTAGTGGCACTTTCGACTAGAAAATCTCATGAAGGAGTCATTTCTACGTAGAACTGATAGAACTTGATAATTCCAACCGTTTTCGAGAAAACTGCCGTATAGATCTCAAAAATTCTTTGAAAATAAACCCAGTTTGAAACGGAAAAATTGTATTTATTAAAAAGTGTGCTTTGGTGACGTCTTAGTTCTGTCATTTACGTATAATTTCATTAGTTTCACATTTTGAGAGGACTAAGACGTCACCAAAGCACACTTTTCAATAAATACAATTTTTTCTTTTCAAATTGGGTTTGATTTCAAAGAATTTTTGAGATCTATGCGGCAGTTTTCTCGAAAACGGTTGGAATTATCAAGTTCTATCAAGTGTACCTTTTTTACATAGAAATGACTCCTGCATGAAATTTTCTAGTCAAAAGTGCCACTACGTTTCGCAAAAAAAAAAAGAGAAAAAATATTCATCATCAGGTATAGCTCATGAGGTGCCCTCCGCGGGTTAGCGTGATGTAATACATAAATTATTGTTTCTTAGCTTAATAAATGTTTCCTTACCAAATTGGGAGAAGATTGGTCAAGAGGTAGTTGAGATATTGCAAAAAAAAAGAAAAAAAAATTACAACTTTGACACCTTGTATCTCAGTAAGGAAGCACATTTTATCTAAGTGTTTCAGGTTAAATCTCTTCATATTTTGGACTAAGGATTCTCCAGTTAGCGTATGTCCTATTATTAATGAAACACCCTGTATATTTGTTGACAAGACATGCGTCCAAATTCCAAATGATAGTAAGGAGCGTATAAGAGAATGGTCGGTAATGCAGTTTTCCGTTTTTTTTAACTATCTTCCACATTTTTTAAAAATATGAAAAAAATTTGAGAATAGGCCTTGATAAATGAGTAATTTACGATGAAAAATCCAGAGCAGCCTTCTTTCTTAAGTGTCAAAAAATTGCGTGCAAAAATTTGCAAATTGTTTTTGCATATGAAATTTGCATTTAAAAATTATGAAAAAAATTGGGTAAACACTCCAACATGTAACAACTGTGAATTTGTTTGTGCAACGAAAATCAAAAAACCCCCCACCGCTCCTCCAATATGGCGGCTGTAGGCTTGATATTTTGGGAAAATCATCAAATAGTTGATAAGAAACAAAATTTTGTTTGGGGGCAGATTTTACATGCTTATCCTGCTATGCCCTTTTGAAATTTTCGTAAATACATCAAAAACCAAAATACTCGTATCATCCACATTGCTGATAGACAATGTTCGTATTTTTCATTAATAATGGTAGATACAATTTCGGTACAACTAGTGGCAGGTGTACACGTTGTCTATTAAATACCTTACCATATTGCTCCGTCTGTTGAGCAAGATTTTTAGTTGAAAAAGATATTAGCCGACAAATCCACATCACTACGTAAATACAATTGTGTTAAACACTAAGATTAGGTAACAGCGACCTTTATTACCCAAACCGTATTATTACATCAGTCAATCTTTTACTCTCGCCCTAATTTACAAATAATAGAAAAGAATAAAGGAAAGGAGTAATATAAACATTTCCGAAGTCAATTAGCACAACCAATAGGTCGATACTTTCTGAGTATGTATAAAAGTGCTTTAAAAAAGTAATACAAAATTCTTAGTGTTAAAATTCAGTACAAATTTTATTAACGTACAAAATTAGTGCATGTAGTTCAGCTACACTTACCCGATCCTCTCTAAAATCAAAGCACCATCGCATTAAACTAAATGACTGAAATTATCCAATACTGCAATACTTGACACCTTGATGGAGCCAAAGGTGACCAACCACTCCATAACCGCTTGTTGAGCTAAACAACATTAGATCTATCCAGATGAACTATAGCAAGAATCTAATATTAGCTAAATTGTAGTGCTGTAAGAATAGTTTGGGACCCAAACCATGTAGTTAGAATTTTAGAATTTAGCTCTGTTCAGTCTAACAGGAAGATATTCACCCAAGAATTTAGTACGGTTTGTTGTATTTCTATAAATATCAAAAATACAACTCTCAAATACATTAGTTAACATTAATAATAGAATCCCCACAATATGATCGAAAGAGACTCGTCTCTGAAGTTATCCGTTAGCAGAAGTTGTGTGTCCACAATTTTGACAGGTAAGATGTGACATTAGATTAAATTCTTGTGCAGTAAAATTGAAATGTCAAGGGTCGAATCACGTACCACGTACTGGTGCTTTGACTTTAGATATTATAGGAAAATAGTGACATTTATAAAGGTAACGTTCAAGGGAAACAATAGAAACATATTAATTCGTTAAGTTCTGTAATAATTGAATAAATATTTACTGATATATTACACATATGAAAATCAAAAAAGGGAACATGTTCTTCTAAACGTACAATGGGTGCATTCTGGTTGTGGCTTGTAGCACAGCCGATGACTAGGGCACACACACTGGGATAAGGTTTACGCTTAATCGCAGGTGACATACACATCGGTACGTATAGGTATAAATGGACGGGCTGGCATGACTGCCGCTGCCTGTACCTGCTTTCATGCATCAGTCTCACCTCCTTTTAACCTCAATCTAGCAAAATCCTCAAATATTATGTCATCATCGTGGTCTGCCAGGTTATTCTCGTCACTAAAATTTGTAAAATATCACAAGTGTTTCGGACATGTATCTTTAAAATCCATACTAGTTTAAGAACCGCAGGGCCACTTTTACTCATCGGGAAATGCCAAAACAGAAATAGAATTTTCTTGAAGCCATTACAAGTGAGAAGTAAAAAATTGCATTCTTAAAGTAAACTAAGGTGGCGGACTTAATTATGAAGTCATCAACATGGCCATCAATGTCTGCTGATATCAGTATAGTTCTATCGCTGTAATTTCTGACGGATTTCTCTGTTTTTAATGGGCTCATTTAATAAATTTCATTGTTACTTCTTGTGGATAAAGTATTACTTAAAAATAGGCGATATTGAAAATTTCAGATGAATCCGATACTTATGTGGTTTTCGAAATATACGACTTTTAAAGAGGGAATTTGAAGTGTGGTCCGACTAACATCGTGATGTCACTTAATAAGAAATGAAACGGTCGTGCAACATATAAATGGTCATGCATTCCTCTTGAAATCGTCGAGGTCTGTGGTCCGGTTTTCCTCAGTGTTCTGCGTGTTAAATTAGGTAATATCTTTTATTGTTTTTTGTGGTGATTAAGAAAAATGTATGAAGCGAACTTTAATAAGGCAAATAAATAAAAAACTAATGGAAGCATTATACTCTTCGCCGATTTTATATAATTGTTACACATTCTTCGCATTTTTCTGGTAAATAATGTTTTTGAATATTCTAAATTTTGTGATACCAACTGTGGTGAAAAAAATATGTGAAAAAATATATGAAAAAAAAAAAAAACCACCCGTCAGGGATTCGAACACAAGACCTTTGGATTGCAAGGCAAAATTTTAGCCACTCGGTCATCGTACTTCACTGTAAAATATATCATTCCAGAATTATATTTCAACGGATTAAAGATATATAATAATAATTTATTGGTGTCAAAATACATATATACAATGCTTACACACGTCAAAACATAAGACAATATAGTAGACATATAAAGATATTAAAAATAGGTAAACCACACATTGATACATAAGACAATGACAAACAAAGTTAAAAGTATTATAAAATTATCTGAACTAATTAACAAATTAAGCAAGGGCAATTATGTGGTAATAAGTGTACAGTGCCTAGGTCGTTAAATTAAATCTGAAAAATCGTTCTGAAAAAACTCTTCAAAACTGTAGAAGGCCTTAGTTTTTAAGTAACCTTTAATTTTATTTTTAAATTGCAAAAAGTTTAAGTTTTTCACTGAATGAGGAAGAGTATTGTAAAATTTGGCAGAATAATAACCTGCTCCGTTTCTAGATATATATATAGAGAATAAATAACATTTCGCAACATTTCTATTTAAGTACAAGTGACAAAAATTACGATATATACATATATATATTTTTTAATTTAAATGATTAATAACTTACTCTGTTCATTAGTGCAGAGATGAGAGGTGTCAATTTCTCAACAGGTCGAAACTCTAAAATTCAAAATTTTAAAACCGTGATTTTACGTATTTTTATCAAACCGGTAAATACTTTTAATATTTAATTTGCTTTAAGAATATAATACTGATGTACAGTGTAACATTGGCAAATACATTATTCTAATATTCATATAAACAAATAAAAGATTCTTACGCAAATAAGAAAAATCCTATTTTTATTCCAATGGAAATCCTGAAAATATATTTATAACAAAATTGACCGCCCCCAAAGCTTATGGTTTCCAAGTGTATGAATTTAAAAAAAAATATTTTTACTTTTTAGTAGTTTTTTCAAATAAAAGCTTTTTCATAAAAAATTTTTTTATATAATTTTATTTTTTACTTTTTAGTCTACTTATTTTACAGACAAAACCCTTTCATTTGCCACCGCCTCCCCTCTCCCGCTTCTGATGACCTTTAACACTACTTCTCACTTCTTCCCACCCATTCCCCTCCCCTTTCCCACTTCTTCCCCACCTCTTCATACCCCTTTTCACCCCTTCCCCAGGCCCTGCGCACTCCCACTATATTTCAAAACAGCGTGTTTAGTTTGAACTTCCGTCGATCTGTCGCTACTTGTACTTGAATCATGGCGGCTGCGCAAATCTGAGGCATTTTTTTGCGCATAAGACGCTACAAACCGCGATAAGCGGAGCCATCCGAGCGAATAAGCTGTGACGTCACGCTTAAAGCGGTATCGCGCGGTCTCACTAGGGCGCTAGAAAATGTGTAAGCGGAAAATAGTAGGGATATGACATAAGAACGTTAGAGATGGTTAGAACTAAACTGTTAAAAAAAGCTAAAAAGACATTCATTTTTGCGGAGAAATATATGATGACGTAGCGCTTCAAGGCGCTTAAAGCATTGGGGTAAGACGCGAGATCGCAAAAATATGCCTTTGGATCTTACCCGACTGTCAGTACTGTCAGTTGTCGCGCCATTATTGTTTACATGTCTGTGCTTTGTGTTTTGGACATTAAACTAATAATTATTAAATCCATAGAGCAGGAGTCCATTTGCTTATTTGTAAATAATGTGAGTTTCCAATGAAACTATTTTAATCTTAATGCAAACTAAATAATAAAAGTAAAAGTAAGCTTATTCATACTAATAACTTTTGCGCCTATTGTATCCTATTGGTATATAAATAAGGGCAAAAGTAATTATATATTTATTTACATAAGTACGCAATATATTGCTATATTGTATTTTTTTTATCAATAGCAGAGGATAACCCTATATGTAATTTTGTAATTATTTTGGGTTAATGAAGACTATTTCATTCAAGTTCATTCAATATATTATTCATGTAACTGCTTCGTATAAATCAATATATAAGTTCGTTTCGATAAAAAATACGTAAAATCGCGTTTTTAAAATTTTGAATTTTGGAGCTTCGACCTGCTGTATTTTTAAAACAAAGACATTCTGGAACTTCATCCATAAGAGTTTTCATTGAGAATGACCTAAGGATTCTATGCCTTGAATTTGCAACGATTCCGTCGACAACAAATTACCCATGCATTTGGTGTGGGGTCCTTTGGCTTTATCATTTTAATAGAGGTCTAAATACTTGCGACTTACGTGTGGGTAGCGCATGTACCTCGCTGTCCGGGGGGACATTTTGAGTGAGCAAGCGTTTTATATTTATTACGTGAGAGTGGTAAAAATCTTGTTTCTGATTATTATGATTTGATTATACCGTTTCTCATGTAATAAATATAAAATACTTGAGGGTAGAGTAAAATTATGTTGAGATAAATTGTTCCTTATAGTTTCCAGAGAATAAAAAAAAGTTAATTCGAACTCAAATCAATTAGAGGTTACAGCGATGGAAATATACTGGTATTAGCAAAACATGGTGGACACATCATACTTCAGTTCCCCATGGACTGTCAGATAGGGACAGATTTGGTTGAGTCATTTAATTAACTTTGTAAAGCTAATTTTTTTATTATATTTGTCATCTATCAAACATCTCAAAATATATCGAACTCACCTGAGAGTGGAAGTGACAACATACACTCAAATGTGGGAGCACGACTGGCTTAATAAATAAATCAGTGTGACGTCCTTCAGACGATGTGTGGTAAGATTTTCTACATTATCACTATAGATTTGTTAATAAAATAAATTATTAATGTCAAATTTTAATAAGTGTGGGAAATATGATTTTTATTCTAAGGCTATGTCGATAAAAAGTGAAAATTTTCGGGGGTAAATAGTGTAAGCGGGAAATTTTTTTGTCTCTTGAAATAGATACCAAGTATATTGCCCCAAAAGTAGCAAATAAGTTAGAATTCTAAGTACTCATTGTTGAGACGTTCAAACCTTCAGATATTTCTTATTTCGGACAAATTTAAAAAAAATAGTGCGATATTTCGTAATTTGGACCTCAAATTCGTGTTCAGTGGTTCAAAGTTCATAGGAATATGTTCTTCTAATACCTATAAAAACCGTTTTTTTGGTGTGTGACCGTGTTGTTAATTTTCTAAATTCTCTGTATATTTTCAGTATGATTTTTTATGTAAAGTCTTTATAAATTCATGTTACTTTTCGAAGTAAATTAATTTAAATTTAATTTCATTTAAATCAAAGAATATTCAATTAACTGTTTGTATCATATATGTACAATTAACATTTGTAATTGAATTTTTTCATAAAACGATACATTACTGTCCCGGGGATTTTAATTCTATATTCTAAACTAAAGTCCATATAAATTCATGTTATTTTTCAAAATAAATTCATTTAAATTTAATTTCATTTAAATTAAAGAAAATTCAATTAACTGTTAATGTACAATTAACGTTCGTAATTGAATTGTTACATTATACCATACATTACTGTCCCGGGGATTTTAATTCTATATTTTAAACTAAAAATATAGTCAGCGAAAAATGTAGCTGGTTTAATGGAAATAAAAGTCACGGACAAAGTACAGAGTTTAATATTGTTAAATATCATGGAATATACTACATTATTAAACATTTAAAATAAATATCTTGTATTTCTGCTTACATTATTGTTAAAAAATATTATTTTGGGTATTCGGCAGATAACTTTCAAAGAAACCATTCGCTCCTTTCATATACCTTTGGTCTAAGAAAGGTATATGAAAGAAAATATCAAAAGAGCAAAGTAGTAGAGAATAAAATTTTTGTCTACTTTTTTTTCGAATTCCGCTTAGTTTCTCCGCTAAAGGGCGCAAAAGAAATAAATATACATATAGACTTTTGAGCCAAAATTATGCATTTTTATGAAAAATTACATGAGATCAAAGTTGTAGAATATAAAATTCATCATCTTTAGTTCTAGTTTTTTTTTTTTCATAAAAATATATATATTTTATGTTCTACAACTTTGATCTCACGTAATTTTTCATAAAAATGCACAATTTTGGCTCAAAATCTAAAAAAAGGCGTAAAAGTCTATATGTATATCTCTAGCGGCGAAACCAAGCGGAATTCGAAAAAAAAAATGGTAAAGGCAGAACTTATAGGAAATTTTATGCTCTACAACTTTGCTCTCTTGATATTTTTCACAAAAAACGCTAACATTCATACATATGTATATATTTCTCAAAATCATGATTAGACAATCCAAATACTTCACTCCTTACAGGTCTCATAGCTGTAGGAAGATTTTCCATAAAACAGCAATTTTTTTTACTAATTTGAAGGGACTAAAAGCAATATCCAAATATCTCTTGAAATTAATATTTTGTAATTAATGCCAATATTATCTATAGCCCGTCGGGCAGAGCGCGAAAAGCCTTCTCTTTCTTGACCTACCCAATACTGAAGTATAACCAGATGGGACCTTCACTACTTATTAAAGCATGTTATTTTACATAGGAAATCAAAATTGACGACACTCTCCATTGGTCGAGACCGAAGATATAAGAAAAAAACTAAAAAAAAAGAAATTTAGAAATTTAAGATTTAATCAAATATAACTTTAGAACTAAAACAGATAAAAATACAATTTTTTTTTGGTTTTGACAAATAAACATTGCTTTTTAATTTGAAGTATAATTTATTGCAATAATTAAAAAATTAACATAAAAAAACTAGCAAAATCAAAAAGATACACAAATCAGCAACATTTTTCTAATTCTTAACTCGCCATAACTCGCTTATATAACGAGGTATTCAATTTTTTCTTTCACCAAAAACTGACAAATTTAATAGGCTTCATTTTGTCTCGATTAATGCTGGATCTAATTTTTTAACTAAAAGCGCTACAGCCCTTGAAACACAACGAAGCACAGTACGGCGACGAAGACGCGAGGCTTCCTTTCCCGCCCCCGCTACTTTCTCGACCCATCAAGAAACGTATCGGCTGCTGGCCTCATTATTGTCTGGATAAATATTAATAAGTATATACTATTTTACTTACATGTAGGCTATTACAGTTTATGTATATTGTAGATTCATTTTTATCAATGGAGAAAAACTACATGTTTGTTTTACGAAACTGCTGAAAGCAGTGAAAATCTAATGGTAAAAAACCAACTGTTACTGGCATCAGGTCTATTATTAATTGTGCAAATGAAAGAAAATATGCAATTTCATTAAAATTTTTATAAAACAAAGTGGTGGCACTTATTTGCACACCCTTCGATACCGATTTCATTATTCTTGTCTGACATCTTTTTGTAATAAATAACATTAGCAAAGATAATACGTATTGTCTCTGATATTAGTAACGCGATAAAAAAATGCAAGTGAGCTTTCATGTAGTTATAATAAAGAAAAAAATCAGTTTAAAATAAAATGGCATTGTCTGATTTGTGGAAAATCCAGAAAAATTGAGAATAAATTAAGAACATCTTTAAGTACCAGTTTGTACAGGAACGGGTGCGGAAACTAGAAAAAAATATATATTAAAGCTGCAGTGTCGCATTGTGATACAGAAATACAAGGCAGGTTACACATTTATTCAGATTTATTTGGGCTAATGGAAATTATCATAAAATTTATTATGCAAAATATATTAGGAAAAAAAAATTAAATGTGTACAAACCAAACAACTGAAAGAAAAAAATGAATTTAAAGTAGAGTTAAATATTTTATTTAAGGAGGTTTATCTTGCTGTTTTGTAAAAAAGAATTCTTAACTCTAATATTTCTAAAAACACGCCTTAATGATATATTTGAAGAAATGACGGAAGAAAAATTAGATTATTATAGCAGTGGAAATATAAGAAAGACATTAGAAAAGCATTTAAGCAAACAAAGTGTTTTGTGAACACAAAGAAAATACAACAACAGTTCATTCAAGTGATAATAAACCTAAAAGGATTTTTGTTGTCAGTCACAAGTGAATCAGGCGAAGAAAACTTGGTTCATGAGAATGAATTGACAATTCCTGATAAAGCTGCCGGTATCTTAAGAGAAGCTATAGCTGGATGTTTTAAAACTATAAAAAAACACGACTACTAATCTGAATGAACATAAATGTAAACAAGAAGTTTCAGATTTGTTATAAACATTTATGTCGTGGATAAATATGTCAGGACAGACAAATTTGATTTAAACGTTATTTCTATAGTAATGGAATTTATATTAATACTTATGGAAAAGAAAAACAATCAGCTTAGGCCATTTTTTTAATCCTTTACATCACTACATGTGTTTCGTGCCGTCAGAAGAAAAAGAACTTAATGATATGCTTTATTTTTTTGGCTATGGTTATTCCTACGATGAAATACGTACATTTTTAACGTCTTTAGCTAGTCACGTATTAGTAAAAACTGGTGACGACATTTTTATACCACCTGGAGTTCCTCCAGTAAGTTCTGAAGAAAACAATTACATTTATCGCAGCGATAATTTTGATCAAAACGAAGACAGGCTAGATGGTAAAAATCCCACTAGGAATAGTATTATTTAAAAAAAAAGAACAATTTACACAAGCATATTTAGATCGTCTATCCAATTTTAACCGATTTTAACCCTTCCAGTGTACATGAAAACAAAAATATAGTTATGTACAAAAATCCAACTAATCGTTCAGAGCCTCTACAAGTTAGTGAAAGCATGGCAAATAATTGTTTTGATTATGTGGTTACCTCTGACATTTTATGGAAAACATTAAAATATACGAAGCAAAGTAAAAACTTTACTAGCTGGCATGATTTTACTTCCACATCCAGTGGAAGTATAGTAACGACAAAAAAAAAATTATTGTTCAAATAGGCTTAGAATGTCATGAAACGTCGAGATTTCAAGTTTGAGCGAAAAAAAATTTCTGTCTGTCTGTCGGTCTGTAACTTTTTTTTGTGTCTGATACCTACCTATTATTTTCACTTTATTAATGCACCACCCGCGTAGTACGACACCATATATAGCAGATTATTACAACTAATATCATAGTATTCAATTTGATTTGTTAATTTTATCATCTTACAATAAAGGAAGATAATTCTAAAGCTTTTGTTACGGCCGCTGATTGTAGCCTGACGCGATTTATGGTGAACGCGGGATGTACCGGGAACGAGTGGGGAAGCCTCGCGACTCCGTCGCCGTAGCGCGCTCCGTTGTATTTAAAAGGGTGTACCGCTTTTTTTTACAGAGCTAGACCCAGTATTAATGGAGACAAAATGAAGTCTATGAAATTTGGCAGTTTTTGATGAATAAAACATTCGAATAGCTCAATACATAAGCGAGTTACAATGAGTTAGACCTTTCAAAAAAATTGACAATTTGTGTACCATCTAAATCAACGTCAATTTTTTAATGTTAAAGTTATTATTTTTGTAATAAATTATACATCAAATTAAAGAGAATCGTTTGTACTATAAAACTAAAAATAATATATAATTTTATCTTTTTTCGTTTGAAAGTTATTCGTGGTTGAATTTGAATTTTGTTATTTTCATTTTTTTTTGTTTTTTTCTTATAACTTCAGTCTCGACCAATGGAGAGTGTCGTCAAAAGTGATTTCCTACGTAAAAAAACCTGCTGAATAAAATGAAATAGGTTTTATTTGGTTATACCTCGGTATTGGGTTAGTGAACGATAGAGCCAGCCATCCGACGTACTACTAGTAGAGGAATCTATACACATCCGTTTTCAACCATTTTCTGAAGTTTTCCTCAAACTCTCGGGAGGCCGGTTCTATTGCCCCCCCAGATGAATTTTCTGGCTGCGCCACTGGAAAGGACCATGCTAATATATCAACAAGAAGTTCCCCATACGAAACGACTTGCCAAATTCTTTCATTCACTTCCTATATCTAACATTCAGGAAGACTGAGATTATGTTTTTCTTACATTTTATAATATAAAATATTAGTATATGAAGTTTTAACATTAATAATTTAAGTCAACTTGGTACTTTGTTTTTTTTGACATAGTTATTGTTCAAGTGGCATATTGCCCCACAGATATTATAGCAGACAAGCTTTTTCATAAAAAAAATTTCATTGTTAGTACTGTCAGTCAACGACGCCATTTTTTTTATATAGTTGAGAAGCTCCTGTCGAGCCTTGTTCCACTACAGACGGCCATTTTCACTATTTAGAACACAGAAATAGTAGAATAAAGTTAAAAAGAACGTTAATAAAATTGGCCTAAAATTTCTGTTACTGTCTTCCAGGCTACCACTATCAGATTTCTTCAAGAATGCAATTTTTCTACTTACCATCTGTAAAATTGTCGAGAAAATTCTATTACGCTTTTGGCATGTTCGGGGTAAACAAAAGTGGCCTAATTCTTAGACTATACGGACATCGTAGATAGAAGTGCAAATAGTTGTGGGCAACAAGAAAAATACAATTATTTATTAAACTGAAAAATTAATACTTACGCGTCGAGCTGTATTAAGTTTGCGTCGACTGGAACATCATTTCCGGCATCTTTGCTTACGCGCCGTGAAGGTGTTGGCGGAGGAATAATTTCCTCTTCTGGTTTGGGATGCATAAGGATAAACGGAAGCTCGGCAACTAAATCTCTGGAATCAAAATAATATATGGAAACCAAGACAGATAAAAAAATGTTAAAACATACCCTCCTAGAGCTCCTAAGCATAATTTAACTTTGACTTTGTACTGTACGATAATTCCCAAATTTTCTCGTTGTGATGGGTCAGCGACTCTGCAATCACGTACAGATATTTGTTTCATGTGTTTGAAAAAAAGTTACAAACAAGCAAGAGTCATGCAAAACAAACCAAGCATAGTGAAAAGTGGTGGGTATACTTTATAATTAAACTAATTTAAGGAAAGAAAACTACGGCTATTGTATAGTGGCAATGAAATAAGGATAAGATTCGCCAAATCAAAAAAAAATGTATGTATATTAGTAAATTATTATTTTATTATTAAGGAAGCATATTTTATTGTAGGGTTTACTTCAGTTTGTTTTTAAATAATTACAAAATGTGCAGTTTAATCATGTATTATGTAACCGAAGCAATTTAAAGATTCTTTAATTTACTGTTTAACTACTGCAATAATTAACGAAACAAGCACTGGGAAGTGTACAAAATCACAAGAATATTTTTAAGTAACCGATTTCTCGGACCGACAGTTGGTGCATCGCTTTGGAAATAGAAGAACTTTATAAATTTTGAACTTTTATAAAAACGTATCTATCTACCAACAAGTATTCTGCAAGAACGAATTTGGAAAGTGTTTCTGTTTACAAATGCTCCGAAAAATAAATTAAGTAGCAAAGCAACAAGTTTAAACCTTCATCACATAGAAAAGCGAGATACCGATGGTGAGCCTCCAATTTCGAACACCTTACGCAATGAAACGCACACACGAGCAAGTAATACCCGAAATTTATTTCTTGTGACTTCCATCTACAGCTAGTCCTAAGTGTTATTTTCATACTAGTGCTAAGTTTTTAACAATTTGGAAACGCAAGCTAACACTATCACTTAATAAACTGGTAAAGAAACCATTATTTTGCAATTTACTCTACAAAACTGTATCATGCACAAAGTTAGAGAATGCTAATCACATATTCGATAAAAAATGCTTTCTCAAACATAATTATTTACTGACTGTTTTTACGTTTTCTATTATGTACAAGGTACCATTTAACTAATATGAGCTTTGTTAGAGTGGAACTAGAAAATACAGAATTATAGAGTTCGTTACGAAACAGCTGGTACAGAGAAAGCTTTGAATAAGTTAGCACCAATTTTAAATACGTAACGTAACAGACCCGTTAACTTATAAAAACTTTTTTTAAATTTGATATAACGAATACAAATGGACGAGTTAAATATATAAATTGACTATTTAATTCATTAATCAATAAATAAATGAAAAATATCCCAAAGACTACTTTGGGGATGTTACCTCAACACAAAAATTACTTAATATGCGACTGTATGGAAAAAGGCTTAACAATTTTTTCTTAAAATTGTTGTTTTACAATATTTTTTGGTTAGTTAAATGATACCTGTACACAACATATTTACACAAACATTGGGGGAAAGGGTTCTTAAACAACAAATTTTAACTATAGAAAAAGGGAGTACAAAATGGAACAGTATATGTACAGTTTTTAAAATATCCTCCAAATTTACTCAAAACTCTTCAAGAGACGTATAATCAAAAGGAATTTTACTGTTACCTTTATTTTTTTAAATATGTACATATTCTTACAAGCAGTTTTTAGACTTTCAGAACCTTCCACCATGTTGGATTCGATCAAAATGTGTAATAAAATATGACAAACCACCATTTTAGCTGTCTAGTCTGAGAAATAAAAACATTTAAAAGCAAAAAACCCAGATTTATATATATTTTCGTATCTTGTAATAAACTAGAATGATAAAAATAGAAATGAAAGAGCGAAAATCATTATAAATTTTCAGGAAAACAAGAAGCATTGAGCCATACATGAACATGGCACATGGCAAATGACAAATAAGAATATTGTATTGTTAACTTACAAAGTGCTTGACGCTAAATTAGTGTCCTCATGCTTTAATTGTCCGTCCAAGGCGAGGCCCCACTTATCCTTATTATTGGCCAGTAGAGGTGTGAGTGTAAACACTTTGCTCAAAGTGAAGCCTGGGCCGATGGGACACCCCTCTCTACCCAAATCAAATCACACAAAACACAAAAAATTTAATCACAGCATAAAAACATCTAAATCTGCAGTCTCTGCATCCCATCGCCCTTTATATTTTCGTTATCAGAAAATTGTTCGAGGTCTTGCAATTTCAGTTCGAGTTTTACAAATAATATACAGTTTTCCATGTTAATCCGATAAAAAACCATCTGGTAACTCCTCATCTTTTACATTTCAATAGTTTGTGCTTCGTGCTTCCCATTGTAACTAGGGAGCTGATGGCAGAAATTTTTATATGATTTTATTGTGTGGCTGAAGTTGAAAAGTGTAAAGATGTCATAATAAAAAGCCGGAAAAACCATTTCAGTCATTACGGCGCTGCTGATTTTTTAATTAACAGGTAATTAATATGATTTTATTGTGTCAGCCACTTGTTTTAAACGTTGCTTGGCAATATGACATTGATATAAATGCAGTCGGCTGAAATCTATGTGTCTGCGTTTTTTTGCAATTTAATTTTTTGTATTAATTTATGATATACTAAAAATTAAGTCATTTTATTGTTGGTGTACCTTATATCAAAAGTTTCGCAAAGTGATAAGAATCAATAAAACAAACTTCAGTCACCTGTGTGCTGCTGCGTTTAAAGGGGGTGAATTTTTAAAAATGGAGTAAAAAAACGCTTCTATATTATTTTATTGTTTCAGCCACTTTGCAGGAAGTTTTGTTTGTTTGTAAAGAACATAAAAAAAATAGTGGCTGAAATCTGCTATGCTGATCTTTCATTGGTTTCTTAATAATTAAAATATTAATTGAAGGTGCAAAAAAATGTTTTTTTCAAAATAATTCGGCAACGCTCGATTCTATGAGAAAAATGTGCAAGACGAAGTTGAAGAGGACAAAATTTCCTACATTTTTTGTACCTACATTTTAATTGTAAGTCTAATACGTAACGAGGTACAGCGGTGGGAAGATGAAGTTTAACGAATTCTTTATTTCAAAAAATCGCCAAACTCCATTTTTGTTTGTAAATTATCTACAGTGTGTCCCAGGATAGATGTAACAAGAGGTGTAATGGACCAAAAATTTTGGAATTTTGTAATGGTATTTGGGGATTGAGTCCTGCTTGTTGTAAAACTAAAGTATACCAAAAATGACTTGATTTGGTGTTCTACAGGGTGTTTTATAAGCAAAGTTGTAAAAATCACCACTAATAAAGTACCTTTATTTTGCAAAATATGAAAAAATTCCACTAAGAAAAGTTATTTAGAATGCAATTTTATACCTCTCTTCCAAATTTCAGGAATATAAAATTATTTTTTTGAAACTTCCCATTTTTTCAATAAATTAGTATTTTATTTTGAACCATTCAATTAAAACTGCATAGAAATTATTTTTTGTGAATTAATATTTAAAGTTATGTAGAAGCTAAAAGTAGGCTATGAGAAAAGCAGTGGATGATTAATAATTCCAAAATTTTTGGTCCATTACACCTCTTGTTACATCTATCCTGGGACACACTGTATAAACAAATTACATTGTATTATTTTGAACGTTTTTCCACATCACAATGATATTATATCGGGAAACTATTTTAAATTTCAGTGATTTTTCTTGTTATATATTATATATACACAAGAAGTAACTTACTAAAAAAAATTCATTAAATGAGCCCATTCTTCTGAATACCTGTTATTAAATTTAAGAACCTGTGTCCTATTTTCGAGGAATAATGTAAGCCACTGTAATGCTATCCCGTCAATTTAATATTTTTTTAGTTTCAAAACAAGTAGATCTTTATTATAATAATATAAAATATGCTGTTGTAAACGTACATTACATAATTAAAAAAAAATTGTTTTTTCTTAAATCCGCCTGTCTGACGCTGTATCTCTTTAAACATTAGACTTACAGTAAAAGTGTATATACAAAAAATGTAGGAAATTTTGTCCTTTTCAACTTTGTCCTCCAAGGATAAAAACTTGTGTTTTTTATCAGGGCCTCGGCTCAAAACAACATATATCAAAATCATTACTACTCCACCTTTTGGAGGGCAAAATCCCCGACTTATTTGACTGTTTTCTTATTTTGACATTTTTTTGGAGTAAATTGGGAATATTTCTGAAAATCAGCAACGTACACGTCAGCCAATGTTTTTCTCTACTTATGGAAATAAAAACTAACAAATTAAACCAATTCGAAATACAATGAAATGACTTAATAGCGCTTTATTTTTGCAAGTTAACAATTAGTTTTACAAAAAAAAAAAGTCATGGATTCCAGACAACCATTATTTTATTGATATTTTTGACAAATGAACAATTTTATAGCAATGGCTGTGTTGAGAATTAAATGTAATTATCGAAGAATTTGCGCCTAGTAATTATCAATCGTAGGTTCGACGAAATTTTATTGCGTATTATTAGTTGCCTATCATTTTGTGTCAGTTAAGATTGCCCCCACCACTAGATACTTAGATAGAAGAATATAGAAACACTCGCGTGCTAGCAGTCATCGAGAACAGACGACGCGCGTTCTAGAAGTCAATCGACGCGCGTTCTAGCAGTCAATCAAAATAGACGACTCGCGTTCTAGCAGTCAATTAGAAATAGAAGACTCGTGGAAGTCAATATTTTAAACTGTTGTGTGTGCGTGATCATATGTAACATTTAGAAGTTAGAAAACCCCAGGAAGATTGCTCCACTGGAACAGCACAGAGGCCTCTGAACAAGACATTCATCACAACCCCGGAGCAGGAGGATCCAGAAACAGTATACGTGGTAAGCTCGCTTAACTGACCTAACGTTCATTTTATAGTTACTTTATTTACCTATTAATCCCAAATCAACTACATAAAGGAAAAATACAGTCTGCTTAGCTCTAATGAGCTTTTGTTATATTAATAACGACCATTTTTTGGTGCCTTCGACCCTGATTGATAATTAATAGGTGAATATATTAGTGTGAAATTTTAGATTAGCGTTCTCCATTTCACGTTTTTTGTTAGATGGTCGGTTAGCATTCAAACTGTTAGCCAATGACAGAGTAGCTGCCAGAGCTCTCTAAATAGGAACTACTTTTCGTTGTACGGCGCAGACGCAACGTACGCTTGCCACGCCGTTCGAAGTAACAGCTGATTTAGATTTACACGCAAGGAGAAGACATTGCATTAATTTCGTTCTGTTTACCACAATTTAAAATATAGTTTGAAAACTGATTATTTAGCATTGGGTTAAATAATTCAGAAGTAGATAATTTTAACTTATAATACTGCTGGTTAACATTCAAGCAAATATAGTTATAGTGTTATAGTGCGATTTTTAATCCATTCTGTTTGTTTGTTTACATTAGCAGTTAGTAGATTCCGCGAAGTTAAAATTTCCCCGTCATTTACTTGTTTAGATGGTGAATCCAGTGGTAAACTGAACTGTTTAGATATTGTTATTTCAGCTAATAGTCGTGGAATGCAATGTTAATATCCCACTGTTGAGGGGTTAAATTAGTCAATTATAGCTAGTCAGAGGTACGGTTTTTTGTAGTATAAATTTATTCTGAAATATTTCAGTGATTTATAACCTCGTAACCGTGGATAGAGATCATTTTCCTTTTGTTCATACATAGTGTAGTTTGTAGCGTCAAGGGTTGCCTTTGAGGTGTTCTCTCATATGGGAGCACTTTTAGACTTTTAGATTACCTTTTTTAGTTCTTTTCGTAACTCAAGTTTAGAGATTAGTGTAGATACTTTGGGAATCGCTTAGAGGGTTGTGTTATAGTGGTAGTAAAACACAGTTTAGTCAATCATAGAAAATAGTTACGAAATTATAGTTCAATTTCATTGTAGAAAATGTCAGCCGCAGACAAATTGAAAAAATACAGGGCGTTTCAGACATCTGAAATAAATAGATTGCAAGAAATTCATGAGATTTGCGAAAGGGCTTTAGCGGATAAAAAATATCATACTGCCTTTAAGTCGAGATTTGCACAATTGGAAGCTATTAAAGGGGAATTTGATAGAAATTATTCGGGTATTTTAAACCTATTAGCGCTTGATAAAGATGCAGATTTAGATGCTGAATATGCAATATTACGTAGTTTTGAAAAACAATATTATGCTATACAGACGGCACATACAGATCTTTTTGAAAAGGATGATAATAGGAGGATGTCGCTGTTGCATAATACTACTTCGGTTGTGCCTAGTCACATTAACCTTCCGAAAATAGAGTTGGCGAAATTTTCTGGAGACATTAAAGCTTTTCCCTCCTTTATTCAGCTTTATGATGCCTTAATTCACACAAATGAGAGTTTGTCAGACATTGAAAAGTTTAACTATTTACTGTCTTCGTTAAAAGGGCCGCCTCTTAGTATGGCTCAATACTTGCCGATGTTAGCGGGCAATTATAAGGTTGTATATGATAACCTGGTGAAAAGATATTCAAATAAGCGTTTATTAGCTAATGCTTATTTTTCTGAGTTAGAAAATGCTCCAAAAATTTCGTCAGATAGTGTAGTCGAACTTCGTAAACTTTTAGATAGTTATCAAGAAAACTTAGCAGCTCTTCGCAATTTAGAATTTCCAGTTGACCACTGGGATTTTATTCTTAGCCACATGCTCATGAAACGTCTTGATGGTGCGATACTTACGCGGTTTGAATTGCACCATGGTAGTACGACCACTATACCCACTTATGCGAAATTAGTAAAGTTCTTAGAAAACCATTGTGTCACATTAGAACAAATGTATCAATCTTCCTCTAGATTAAAAAATAAAAAGATAGATAATAGTAGATCACCACACTCTAGTAAGCCACAGCATAGGTCTGCCTTCTGTGCTACGGCCTCGAGGCCTGCTCACAGCCTAGATTGTTGTTTATGTAAGTCATCCCATGTAGTTAGCAAATGTCCACAGTTTATAGAAAAAAATCCTCAAGAACGTTATCAATTAGTAAGACAGTTCCGATTATGTTTGAATTGTTTGAGCGCTGCACATAGCATCAAACAATGTAGCTCAAATTTTAGATGTCGAACTTGTCATAGTAAACATCATAGCATGTTGCATTTTAGTAGAAAGACTGAGCCACAGGCTCCTAGTACACCGGTACTAGAGTCGGCTAGTCATTCCCGCGCGGAGGAATTGAACCCCGCCGGTAGCGCAGGTCCTAGCACCTCTTTTAGTTCCTTGTCGGGTTTCGTGCGTAATAAAAATGAAATTTTATTATCCACAGCTCTTATAGAAGTTAGAAATAGTAGGGGGATTTTTGAAAAATGTCGGGCATTATTAGATAGTGGAGCGCAACTTAGTTTTATTTCGCAAAAATGTGCTCATAGATTAGGAATTCGTCAGTTTGACACGTCAATGTCAGTTCAAGGGTTATGTCAGACACCACTAGTGTCTCAAGCCTCCGGGGTAGACATCACTTTGCGACCGGTTGGTCAACCTACTCCGACATTCGACCTTAGTGCTATAGTTTTGCCAAAAATCTGTTCAGATTTGCCTTCAGCGCATTTAGATATAGAAGCGTGGCCGCATCTGTGCAACGTCACTTTGGCGGACCCCAAATTTAATTGTCCAGGCCCTATTGACCTCCTTTTAGGCGCGGATATTTTCCCATTACTTTTAACTAGTGGGAGGATTCTAGGCGCAGAAAATACCCCTATAGCTATCAATACGGTGTTTGGATATATTTTAATGGGGAATACACAGCAACCTACTCCAATAGTAAATTCTTTCTTTTGTTCAGTAGATAGTAGTTCGCTAGAAAATTTAGTTACAAAATTCTGGCAACTGGAAAATGTCCCAGAACATTCCAGGCTTTCTCCAGATGACGTCATCTGTGAAAAGTATTTTTTAGATAGTCATTGTAGAACCGATAGTGGAAGGTTCGTAGTTTCTCTCCCTTTCAGGGATAATAGTGTGTTTTTTCCGAACACAAAGCAGCTAGCTATTAATAGATTTCTTTCTTTAGAACGACGATTAGTAAAAAATCCGTCGTTGCATTTAGAGTATTCGAATTTTCTTAGGGAATATTTAGAATTAGGTCACATGGAACGAGTTTCTGACGAAACCGTCTCAGACAACGCATTTTATATTCCACACCATTGTGTACTCAGACCAGAGAGCCCCACGACAAAGTTGCGAGTAGTATTCGATGCGTCGATGAAAGCCTCCAATGGCATTTCATTAAACGATAGTTTGCTAGCTGGTCCGAAATTGCAGAGAGATATAGTCACAATTTTATTGAATTTCAGATTACATAACTTTGTTTTCACCGCTGACATTAAACAAATGTACAGGCAAATATTAGTTAATCCTAATCAAGTAGATTATCAGCGTATAGTTTGGCGATTTTCACCTAGGGAGGAAATACAAAATTTTAGATTATTAACGGTTACGTATGGGGTAAATTGTGCACCCTATTTAGCAATTCGAGTGTTGCAACAATTGGCGGAGGACGGTGCTAGTAGATTTCCGTTAGCTGCCGCCGCATTAAAGGTAGACACATACATGGATGACATAGTTACGGGCAGTGATACTCTCGAGGAAGCTACTCTCTTGCAAAACCAGCTGATTGGTTTATTAAAAGAGGGTGGTTTCGAACTGCGCAAGTGGGCGAGCAACGATGCGTCCTTGCTTTCCACTTTACCTTCTTCTCATTCAATGCATAGTTCGTTATCATTTGACAAGGAAGAAAGTTTAAAGATATTAGGGTTAAAATGGTATCCTGCCAACGATGTGTTCTCATTTAATGTGCAAACACTTGACAAATCTTGGACCAAACGTAGCATCCTTTCAGAATTAGCTAGAGTTTTTGACCCTTTAGGAATCTTAACGCCTGTCACATTTTTTACAAAACATTTAATACAGCGCCTATGGTGTTTAGGTTTGGGATGGGACGACACTCCACCTCCGGATATTTTGCGAGCTTGGCAACAGTATCGTGCAGAGCTGTCACGGCTTTCGGACATACATTTAGCTAGACGTATAGTAGTGGGTAATTTACGCTGCGAACTTCACGGGTTCTGCGATGCTAGCGAGAAAGGCTATGCCGCAGTAAGTTACATTAGGGCCCTAGATTCGGATGGTAACGTATCCTTGTCGTTCTTATGTGCCAAGTCTCGGGTCGCTCCACTTAAACGCATTTCTATTCCTAAGCTGGAGTTGTGCGCCGCTGTATTATTAGCCGATTTATTATCGTTCTGTCTCTCTGTATATAGTAGTAAAATTCAATTTCATAGAGTTTGTGCTTGGTCGGATTCCATGGTAGCGATTTCTTGGATAAAATCGTCTCCACATAGGTGGCAGACATTCGTTAGTAATCGTGTAGCACATATCCAAGAAAAACTGTCTCCGACAGCGTGGTATCACGTTTCTTCTTTAGAAAATCCCGCCGATTGCGCATCCCGGGGGTTATTCCCCTCGGAATTAGTCCACCATCCCCTATGGTGGGGGGGACCCGATTTTTTGTACCGTCGCGACGAATTATGGTTAGAAAGAGAGAGTAATGTGTCTGTTCCTTCCGAAGCCTTGGAGGAAGAACGAAAAATTACTCTAACTACTTTAGTCGATTCAAACATTTTAGATGAACTTTTAGAAAAACATAGTAGTTTAGAAACGATAAAACGAGTAGTAGCATACATGGTGCGTTTTATTCGTAATCTTAGAAATCCTAGTCAACGCCACTTAGACAATTTTTTATCTCTTTTAGAAATGCGAAATTCCATTTTCGTTTTAGTTAGTCACGTACAACGCTCACATTTTAGTCAAGATATAGTAAGGTTGAAAAAGCGACTATCGCCGTCAAAGCCTTTGAGAAGATTGAACGTATTTTTAGATGAACAGAACATTTTACGTGTAGGCGGTCGGCTTTATCATTCTCAGTTGGGGTTTGATAAAAAGCACCCTATACTCTTGCCGCGTTCCTGTCGGTTAACGCAGCTTCTTATAGAGAATGTTCATATCAAGTACCTACATGCAGGGCCACGGACAGTACAGTCGATTCTAGCTCAACAATTTTGGATATTGTCACCAAAACGGGCCATTCGTAGCGTCTTGACGAAGTGTGTAAGGTGTTGGCGTACGAACCCTACACCTCTCCAACCCCTTATGGGAAATTTACCTGCAGTTCGAGTGTCACAATTGAAACCATTTCTTCACGTAGGCGTGGACTACGCTGGTCCACTAATGATTACTGTGGGTAGGGTTCGGGGAGCTGTGGTTAGGAAGGCGTATTTGTGCTTATTTGTTTGTATGGCCACCAAGGCTGTGCACTTAGAATTAGTCTCGGACATGACCGCCGAGGCTTTTTTAGCTGGATTACGGAGATTCGTCGCAAGACGAGGTAGATGTAGTAAAATTTATAGTGATTGCGGATCAAACTTTGTGAAGGCTCACAAAGAACTTAGTAGTTACATGAAACTGGCCGCGGGCCAAGTAGCGATAGATTGGCATTTTAACGCGCCCTCGTCGCCCCATATGGGCGGCTTATGGGAGAGTGGTGTTCGTTCAGTAAAAACACATTTAAAGAGGGTCATAGGGGAACAAATCTTAACATATGAAGAACTCTATACGGTTCTTGTACAAATAGAGGCCATCCTCAATTCGCGACCCTTGACTGCGCTTAGTTCGGATCCAAATGACTTGTCTGCCCTGACACCAGGTCATTTCCTTACTTTAGAGCCATTGACGGCTGTTCCGGATGCAGACGTTACCGGTATTTCGTTGTCACGACTTAGTCGCTGGCAATTATTACAAAGAATGCACCAGAGTTTTTGGGTGAGGTGGCATTCCGAATATTTGCATACTTTGCAACAAAGGGGAAAGTGGTTAGACCCGGGGAAAGCTATTTTACCTGGTGTTTTAGTGTTGATAAAGGTAGAAAATTTACCCCCTTTACAATGGCAGTTAGGCCGCGTAACAGAAACTCATCCAGGAGCTGATGGTATAGTCCGGGTGGTAAGCGTACGAACGAGCACTGGCATATTCAAGCGACCAGTTGTCAAACTGTGTCCGCTGCCTGTCGATTGACAGCGTTTTAGTTAGTAATTTAGTTTTTCTCGTTTATTTTTAGTTTTTTTTTGTTAGTTTAGATTTGGTAAAATAACTCGTATTTTGGTGAGGGGAATGTTGAGAATTAAATGTAATTATCGAAGAATTTGCGCCTAGTAATTATCAATCGTAGGTTCGACGAAATTTTATTGCGTATTATTAGTTGCCTATCATTTTGTGTCAGTTAAGATTGCCCCCACCACTAGATACTTAGATAGAAGAATATAGAAACACTCGCGTGCTAGCAGTCATCGAGAACAGACGACGCGCGTTCTAGAAGTCAATCGACGCGCGTTCTAGCAGTCAATCAAAATAGACGACTCGCGTTCTAGCAGTCAATTAGAAATAGAAGACTCGTGGAAGTCAATATTTTAAACTGTTGTGTGTGCGTGATCATATGTAACATTTAGAAGTTAGAAAACCCCAGGAAGATTGCTCCACTGGAACAGCACAGAGGCCTCTGAACAAGACATTCATCACAACCCCGGAGCAGGAGGATCCAGAAACAGTATACGTGGTAAGCTCGCTTAACTGACCTAACGTTCATTTTATAGTTACTTTATTTACCTATTAATCCCAAATCAACTACATAAAGGAAAAATACAGTCTGCTTAGCTCTAATGAGCTTTTGTTATATTAATAACGACCAGGCTGAAACAATAAAATAATATAGGAGCATTTTTTTGCAAATTTGAAATTCATTTATTTAAAAAATCATCATTCAGTTATATCAATACCTTCATTCCATATTATTGTTAACTACAATGAAATAATATGTCCGTATTGCCACCAGCTCCCTAGCTATTGGTACATGTTTCAAATTATCATTTTTTAATGTTAATCGATAAAAACTGAGATATCTGTTTATATCTTTCAAAAAAAGTTGCACTTTACCCTATTCATACATTAAAAAGACTAGTCAAAACGCCATTATACATGTCAATGAAACGAAGTTACACTGATCCTCTAAAACAGTCAAAAGATAGCTTTCATTTAAAAAATGTCTGGTGCCACAGAAAATATGAACAACTGTTTTCTCTATTTTAATAATACATTCATAGTACGTCATGAGAATAGCGGAAAATCAATATTTAAATTTACCCCCTTAACCCCCTTCAAACACGCACTTGATGATGATGATTACAATAGTACATCATATGATGACTTTTACTTACTACTTTTTTTTTTCCATTTACATTGATTGGAGTATATGGATGTTATATTTTTTGGTACGTTGAGTTACAATCTGTTTTACTCTAATAGACTTCAATATTTTTGTAGCTCCACTTGCCATCCCCAAAATTATTTAAAAAATCTATAGTTAAATGCAATGGCAGTAAATTTATATCCCAAAAGCGTTTTTTTCGCCAACATGTCCTGTTGTAAGTAATGATTTCTCTCATCCCCCCGAATGGGAGTGAGTGGATTGAGAGGGTAGTTTATGATAAGGCTGATACACACAATATCTTTTAGTTGACTTTTGAAGCCTGGTATTGATGTACAAACTGACTTTTGGGATATAAATTCACTGCTGTGCCAATGGACTCGATTAGTTCTGACGTTACAAATTAGACAACCTCTATATACTACTGTCATGACAAACGGGTTGCCTGCCAAGCACACTGGAACTTGACCCTTAATGCATATGTTTATAAGGCGACATTTTTGGAGGATAGAAACATAGCCTAGAATTTTATTTTATTTCTCCCGTGGAATAAATATTTAAGGACTTGTAATACCTATTTCACATTTAAAAAATACTTTAAAATATTCATATCCATGTTTGATTTATAAACTTTATTTTAATTTCATAATACAGTTTTTGCAATGCTTTATACTTGTGTATATTTTCTGATACCTTGTGCATGATAAATGGTAACTGAAAGTTATTAAATATTTCTTCTACGGCAGAAATAAAATAAAATTCTATGCTTTGCTTTGAAGGCAACCCGTGTGTCATGACAGTAGTATAAAGGGGTTGCATAATTATGCACACCCCCAAAATCATTAGCTAGGACCAAAAAACACCTCTGAAATGGGGTAAAAAGAATATTAAGCTACGAGAATAGTTGTTACATCTTAATCAATCGAATTATACAAATTAAGGTTAAACAGCAGCGTACATTCAATAGATATGAAACACACCCCCCAGGGAGGGGCGAAAACTAGCCCCCATATATAAAAAAATCGATCCAAAACAGCAATGACTGCTGAAAAACTTCAAAATGTCTAAGTTTTGTTAAAGTGATAAGAAACTGCATCAGGTCCGACGTAATCTTCATAAACTGCCCCTATAGAGTTGAGAACAACCACCCCCAAATTTAAGGGACACGAGAAGAACAAGAAAAAACGTAAAATGTAACAGGATTTCTATTTTCATGGATGCTATGATTGGCTGAAATTGCGTAGTACTCTAAAATAGAACTAGAAACTTACGTACCATCATCATTCTACAGTGTCAACCCTCAGAGGGTGTGAAAACCACCCCCTATGTAAGGTTTGACTATAAAAAGTTACAGTGACTTCTATAAAAATTCGAAACACTTGCGTTGTGTGGAAGAGAGAAGAAACTAGACTATGTTCGACGCTGTGCTTGAAAACCACTCCCACCCCTAGAAGAAGCAACAGTATAGCTTTTTCGTTACATCTTGAATTAAGGTAGTTTACATCCTTTCTGGGGGTGTTACTTAATAACATTTATAGGACATGAGTCTCAAACTCTAAGTGTGCAACACGATTTTTGCCAATTATAGCATCCATAAAAATGTAAATCCGGTTAGTTTCTCTCTGTTTTTCCAGCATCCTACAGATATAGAGGTAGTATCTCGCAACCCCGTGGGGGTGGTTTTCAAGCACATCGTCGAACATAGTCTAGTTTCTTCTCTCTTCCACACAACGCAGGTGTTTCGAATGTTTATAGAAGTCACTGTAACTTTTTATAGTTAAATCTTACATACGGGATAGTTTTCACACCCTCTGAGGGTTGACAGTGTTGGATGTTGATGGTACGTAAGTTTCTGGTTCTATTTTAGAGTACTACGCAATTTCAGCCAATCATAGCATCCATGAAAATAGAAATCCTGTTGGATTTTACGTTTTTTCTTGTTTTTCTCGTGTCCTTTGAACTTAAGAGTGGTTGTTCTCAACCCTATAGGGGCAGTTTATGAAGATTACGTCGGACATGATGTAGTTTCTTAACACTTTAACAAAACTTAGACATTTCGAGCTTTTTCAGCAGTCATTGCTGTTCTGGATCGATTTTTTTATATATGGGAGCTAGTTTTCGCCCCTCCCTAGGGGTGTGTTTCACATCTATTGTATGTATGCTGCTGTTTAACCTTAATTTGTATAATTCGATTGATTAAGAAGTAACAACTATTCTTAATCTTCTTTTTATCCCATTTCAGGGGTGTTTTTTGGCTCTAGCCAATGATTTCGGGGATGTACGATTTTTTTACCCCGGATTCGGATTCAGCGACCGAAAATACATGGGGATATATGGTTCTGGTTCGTTTTTTTGTGGGGCTGTGTTTTTCTTATAATTTTGGGTTTGGCAAGTTGAGCTGTATAGAAATTGAGGTCTTTTACAGCAAAACGAACTTCAGATTACGACTCGGCGTACCCAAAAACATAAGTTGTACATATTCTAATCAATGTAAATTAAAAAAAAAAAAAAAAAAAAAAAAATGTGGACCTGTGTAATCATAAAGTGAATTTTAGTCACCTCACATACTGGGTCATAACACCCCAGGGGGTGATTTTGGGACACGTGTGCATACAGACTTTTTGCCTAATAATATCATCAGTAATTAGCACCAGAACTTTTAGAAATTTAAAAATGTGGTCGGATAAAATTATTAGATCTAAAAAATCTGAGATGAAAATTGCAGGTCTTGGCTGATTTAACGTGGAAACAAAACGAAAGAGAAATTGAGCAATACCTACAAACAATTTTCTTAGGACGAAAGTCTGTGTCCGAACTGACTGAAACCTCGATCACTCTTAAAAACAGTCGTCTCGTTGAAATTAGGTTTTCCCATCTCACAACAGCTTGGAGGATGTGAATTTCACATTTACTTAGTCAAAAAAATATTCAACTGTACGAGTGTTTACAGCCCTATTTAATGATGTAGAGAAGTTAAATAAACGACATCCTCAATATTTTTCTAACCCTCCCCAACTGTTAAAATCAAACAGTAATACTGGCATTTAAATGGACACCACCTGCCTAAGGATGCCCTGAACATCGAACGCTAAATATACAGGGTATCCCAGAATTATGTGCCTTCCGTTAAGGGGGGGACAAAAATACAAGCCGATTTTGTTTAAGGTGGGCGGTGCTGTGAAAGACAAAATCAAACAGTAATACTGGCATTTAAATGGACACCACCTGCCTAAGGATGCCCTGAACATCGAACGCTAAATATACAGGGTATCCCAGAATTATGTGCCTTCCGTTAAGGGGGGGACAAAAATACAAGCCGATTTTGTTTAAGGTGGGCGGTGCTGTGAAAGACAATTTCTCATACATCCTCGAACCGATTCAAAAAATATTTTGATAAGCTTTTAGAGACAACTTTATAGAACGGTACTAGGCTACTGAAAACTAAGGTAGGGAAAAAAAATTGTTCTTGTTGACTTGAATATTCTGATACTTTTCTATTAGTCTAGGTTTATTTCTTCAAATTCGAATATTTAGAAGCAAATCATATTACTTTTTGCCAACCCAGATTTTTAGAGTAACTCGACCCCGCTGATTATGAAAATTTCGGTTGGCATCTCGAATTCGGGGTTGAACCACCACTATAGGTACATTTTTCAATTTATCGAGAATATCTTCGTAAGAAGTGAATTGAGAGGAAAATGTCAAAAGTTTAAATGTAGCTTATAAAATTTTCTTTAAAATGATGTATATAAAGTTATAATTCCATTAGCTCATTGGCGTGCAATAGGGGTCTAATATGAGACATATTTAAAAAAAACCACAAAATAGTTCATCATAGTTGTTCAGAAGGATATTACTTTGCGTTGTGTAAAATATATTTAGATTTTCATTACCTGTAATGTCAGAAATGTCATGGGCGTCGAGAAGGGGTAGCCGTCTTTGCTTGATTTTTAAAAACTCCTTCTAAAATCACTCCTGATTTACTTAACGAAGCAGTTAAATCAGATTTTTTTTTGTATTTTCGAACACTGGTGTTCTGATGTTCATTTAAACAGCTTATTTATACAAGGATATAAAAAAATATCGTGTTTTTGCCGCTGTTACTTTGCACATGGGGGGAGTGGTGATTTATGCTGTAGATAAGTTGGAATCAAGATGTAGGGTGGTTAATGCAATCAATAAAATGTCATGTGAGCGGTGTATTGAATGTGCCGCCATAACTTTTGATAATGAGGTATGTATTGTCACAATATATAGACCACCAAGCGGCGATTTTGATGCATTTCTTAAGCGTCTAGGAGAAATAATTAGAACTGCAGCAAGTGTAATAAAATAATTTTATGTGGAGACTTAAATGTAGATAAGTTAGTTGGAACAATCACATACATAATGTTTGCACTATGTTAAGTAAGTCGTATTTTTCCATTGCCACATTAAAACAAACATTAAACGAAGAGGCACTTTTAAGTGTCTATTATGTTAATGTACACTCTGCTATCGCCTACAATACAATATCATGAGGACAAGCAACTGAGATCGATCGCGTCTCATCATTCAAAAAATAAATAAATAAATTAAGATTCTAAAATCTAAAAATCTCGAGAGGTTTTTTTTACATTCTGTAGTATTATATATCATATGTATTCAGGGGTGGATGGGAAGGGGGTGGCAAACGGGCAAATGCCCGTCGGGCCGGTGGCTCTGAGGCCGGGCAGGGCCGGCCCGAGGTAAATAGGCGGATAAAAAACCGGACGGCCAAAAGAAATTTAAACGGCAGCTCTTTTCCCTCCTCAATCTTACTTAGAACGAAAGAAGTCTCAGATGTGATTTTCAGGCTGCTAACTTAAAAACTCGACCACTGGCATAAATGCCAGATGTCATTTATAAAAAGTTATTAACTTAATAATCTAATTTTGCATGTTCGTCCCAAATTCTGCAAGTTTGCTTAAGAAAGTTCTGATGTATTAATCTTTTGACCTCTGAAACTTTAGAATTATTTTTTGTTTTGATGTTTCGAGATGTTTATGTAGACAATATTAGTCATAATTATTATTGATTTATTATTTATTGTTATACTGTTAAAATGTTTAAATTTTTTATTTCGTTCTTTGTTCTTCAAAATCAAAAAATTTTAATAAAGAATATGGATGTTTAGTGGGGTTTTTAAAAATGTTACCAAGACGGTAGCAGTCTGCTTAAGTCAGACTACGTGTTAGTACTTTGAACCTTTAAGTAATCTTTGCAATTACATGAAAAAAAGGAAAATTCGTTTGATGAAACATATTTTTCGAAGAAAATGTTTTTGCTACTCGAATTTTTGTAACTTTTCATTTTAGAGCGTTTGACCTTGAAAAATACAAAATTTTCGCCAGCGGCGCATTTTTCCCCTTGGCCCTTCACCTACCAAGAAAAAAAAATTATTCTTCCCTGGCCCACTCAAGAAGGTTCTGGTTCCATGCTTGATTGGTTCGATTCCCTAAAATTTCCAGGGCCGGTTGGACTGACCCCATCCACCCCTGTATGTATTGTTTCTTTTTATCTGTATTTTACAAATTTTATGTGAATATTTGACTTGCTTTATCCACTTTATTGTGGCAACCAGAGGCAAATAAAAATTATTATTATTATATTTTACACATAATGTGAAGAAATATCCTTCTGAACAACTATGATGAACTATTTTGTGTTTTTTTAAAATATGTCTCGTTTTAGACCCCCACTGCACGCCAATGAGCTAGTGGAATTATAACTTTGTATACATAATTTTAAAGAAAATTTTATAAGCTACATTTAAACTATCTCGACAGTTTCCTCTCAATTCACTTCTTACGAAGATATTGTGGATAAACTGAAAAAATGTACCTTTAGGGGTGGTTTTGGGGTGGTTCGACCCCGAATTCGAAATGCCAACCGAAATTTTCGGAATCAGCGGGGTCGGGTTACTCTAAAAACTTAGGTAAGCAAAAAGTAATATGATTTGCTTCTAAGAGCGATTTCCGAAGGCTTTTTAGAAAATTGAGCCTAGACAATATCAAGTTTTCTCTAAAAACCTATCCAAATATTTTTCAATCGGTTCAGGCATGTAGGAGAAATTGTCGAATTACGAAATCATTTTCTCAAGCACGGCACCGCCACCCTTAAACGTTTGCCTTAAATTGCTTTATATGTTTTGGCACTGCAGAGTTCTATGCATTTTTTTTTACATCAAAACTGAAAGTATAGATAATACTCTTTTCGGCTTCGAATCTGACACTTTCTTTAACTATCTTTTTTTACGACTGTTAAAAAAAATGTAAAAATAGATGGTAATAGTGAAAAAAGTAAAATGCGTTAAAAAAGTAACATTATTTCACTCTTATACATTGTCCGCCAAAAAGTTTGCACCATATGGGAAACTCTGTTGTTATTAGCTTTCTGAAAAATTCTATTCTTGATGAAAGTTAGTGCATATTGGCTCAAGAGTAAACTACCTTTATTTTTGAAGATATCGAATAATGTTATTTTCAGAAGTTGCTTATAATACGATGTTACATCCAGATATGAAATTCGGTTGTTCTATTTTAAAAATAAAAATTTTTCACTTTTTTACGCATAATTCCTAAACTATATTTTTCTGTTCTTAATAATTCTCTCTATTTAATAGTTTCAGCCTAAGTAATGGATTAAAATCTACTTTGAAGAACTTTTAGTAGTACTTTTTGATCAAATAAATATTTTGGGAAAAAATGCTGAATTTCTTGGTGCATAGTTGTTCTTTTTTTTCAATGTTAACTTGTTCGAAATTTTTTAATACAAATCGCTTAAAAAGAGTTCCATTTAGCGCTATAACTAAATAACAGAACGGAAAAATGTCACTAACTACAGAAAAAAGAAAAAATAAGTGAATTAACAAAAATTTAGCTTTCAAAAAATGTATTTTTGGAAAATGTTTTTGCTTGTTTTTAACACTGTTTGAATTAAATGAAACTCTTTTTGTGCGATTTGTATTAAAAAATTTCGAAAAAGTTAACACTGGAAAAAAAGAGAACAAATTTCATTTTTTCCCAAAATATTTATTTGATCAAAAAAGTACTGCAAAAAGTTCTTCAAAGTGGATTTTAATCCATTACTTAGGCTGAAACTATTAAATAGAGAGAATTATTAATAACAGAAAAATACTGAAAAATATAGTTAAGGAATTATGCGTAAAAAAGTGGAAATTTATATTTTTAAAATGGAACAATCAAATTTCAAATCTAGATATAACATCACATTATAAGCATCTTCTTCTCAATGTTCCGATATCTTCAAAAATAAAGGTAGTTTACTCTTGAGCCAATTTCAAAAAAATTATTTTTCGACCTAAGCGCCAGGACTAACACAAATTTCGTTTGAGAACATGCATTAATTTTCATCAAGAATAGAATTTTTCAGAAAGCTAATAACAACAGAGTTTCGCATATGGTGCGACTTTTAGCCGAATCCATGAGTGCGCTGGAAACAACAAAAGTTGTCTCACGATGTTCGCTTTAGAAACATCAAATTATGAATTTGTTTGACGTTTAAGCTAATTTTGTACTCTGAATAACAAGATTTTTTTCGTAAAAATAGTATATACTAAATATTTGAAAAAAAAAAACAAAACATTTCAAGATGACGAACGACCATAGTCTTACGAAAAAATGTTCCAGTAAAAAACATTTATTCTTTAATTATCTACTAAAAAGATCTCTTACCAAGATGGCAGCCATTTCTTAAACTCCCCCCACTGGGGGCGAATGGGGCAGGTTAAAAAGGACGTTGGTGACATCGGCTTGTTATATCTAGCCAGATTTACTATACTAAAGTCCTGACTTATGGCTTCAAAAGTCATTTAAAAATATTGGGTGAAGTTATTGAAGACAAAAGTTCACAACCTATATTTTAATATTGAAATTGTGAGTGAGAAAAACCAGAGCGTGACGACAATTGTTAAGGATGATGATCGACGACTCTTAAACATATGTGTAGCATGCAAGAAACCAACACCTACATTAAGGGGCCTGTGTTAAGACCAGTTCCTACTGATTAATAAAAAAAAACAACAAACAAATAAATCAATGCAAATCATGAAATTATGGAAGAGTGGCAATTGGTAAATAGGGAAGGCGAGCTGCAGATTAACTCACATAGTTGAGGAAGCTAAATTGGTGTCCTCGTGTTTTAACTGACCGTCTAAGGCCAAGCCCCTTTTATCCTTGTTATTGGCCAACAGGGGCCTCACAGAGAATATTTTATTCAATGTGTAGCCCTGCGGTATGGGACAACCTGCACTGTAATATTCTATCCATTATAGTCATCCTAATATACTTTAAATTAATTTCTGTGCTACATATTTTAAATATGTGGAAACTCAACCCTGGGACGCCCATACCCCCACTCTATCGTATTGTATTGACGAATTAAAAATCAGATTTCTTGTCAAACATCTACTCCGTTATTTGCTATGATGAACATTACACTATAAAAATATATTACAGGACAATGAGATCAGAACACATGTTACCTAAAATTGGCACTTTCGGTCCATTTTTTTCCAGGACGCCCCCCCCCCCCCTCCCAAAATTTCTTAAAGTGAAAAAAAGAGAAAATTTGATAAAAATAAGTTTTAGAAGTATAAAGTAATTATTTTGATGTGAGTTTACATGTAGAACTAATTAAAACTACAATACTTCAATAATTACATTAATGAATGAAAAAATCTTATCGCACCTTTTACAGTTATTTCCAATAGTGGCACGCCTTATACGCGTAAAGAATCCTCTCCGTATTATTCACAACCTTCAATTCTTAATTATTTTTTTTAAAGTTCTCTTCTGATACGTGACAAGTTATATAAATAACATAATAGCAATAGGAGGAATAAACATCAAACCTGATTTTCAACTTTAAGAAATGAATAAATTTCTTGAAATAATTAAATTGTCGAGAATTAAGCTCATTTCAAATTTTAGTCCAAGGTCTCATTTTCTATCAAAGAGATATTATTAAAAATTCAGAAATGGACCTGACTGTTTACCATTGTTGGAGGATGGAAGTCCACCACATTGTAGAAACTTTGGGCTAAAATCGAGTTAGCTTAATCATGGCTCCATTCTCCGTCCATCTGTTTTTTACTGACAAATGATAGAGGTAGGGGTCACTGTAGGCTTAATTTACCCACACATCTGTCTATTACCTTGACATTGGCGTTTGCCCCAGAATACGACATTTTATTGTCTTCAAGCCTTACGTTATTTGTATAAAAAAAAAATCAACTAACTTAATCGGAATATTAAAAAATATTATTTTGGGTATTCGGCAGATAACTTTAAAAGAAACCATTTTTGTTTAATTATTAAATGGCATTTTCATTAAGTTGACAGAAATTTTGACAGTCGCCAAAAGTGAAAACTATTTTATTATCAATTATGAAACTAGAAAGTTTTAAAACACTATATCTCTTCTTCTACAAAACGCACATATATTTTCAAAATTATGAAAGACACTTGTAAATTTTTAAATTTGGAAATGAAAAATCTACTGTGGCAGATCAATTGTGCATTTGTAAATATTTAAAACTAAAATTGTGCGAATTTTTATATATTTGTAACCTGGTAGACTGATTTTAATTTAAAAAAACTATATTTTCTAGTAAAAACTCAATTTTAGATAAAAATTATAAAAAATTAAAGCTAAAAATCAAAAATCCGGCTCGACAGATTAATAGAGAATTTCAAAACGAACATTAAAAAAAAAGTTTCTGATAATTTAACAGTGATTTGGGTGGCACAGTAGGGTTTCGTCCCACTGTTCCACGGTGAAATTTTATTCACTCAATTTTTTGTTCATTCTTTTTAGCGACTTCTTTATTCAACTTCTACTCACGAAACATATCCATCATTTTGAATTTTTAAGCTTCAATGTCAGGCTCGTTATTAGAGAATCCTAAAATCTCCATATATCAAATTTCATGTCAATCTGCAATAAATGTTGCATTATGGCAACCGTATTGGATTCACCGTATTGAATTTCTTGATTTTTAAGGTTCAGATTTGATATCAGCTAAATTACCTACTAGCTACCAATTCTAATGTAATTTGCCAAATATTATCTACAAAATTTCCAACAAAAAAAAATTTGTTTTCAAATTTTGAACATCTTGCACTAGACAATAGGCATCATGAAATTAATATGGAACCACCGCCGAGCCATACCTTATAGTTTGAGCTCAAAGAAATGACTGGCCATAAAAAAACATACATGCTGGTCGGATTGAGAATCTTTCGAAAAGTTTTTGAAGTTGGTTAAAAATAAGAAGTTGTGGCAAAGAAAAAACAACCCGTATAGAATAACCGATATATATCGTCGATTTTTTATACAAACAACTTGCTTACTAGCCCCGAAATATCTCTTTCTAATGGTTTTGTTTACAGCGATGTACGTACTGGGTAGACTAAATTAGATGGGATTTGAGGTTTTCTCTAAAAGTATTAGCAGAGTAAAATCTGGAAGTAAAGTCGCTTAGTTTTCGAGAAAAAAAACCGGCGTAGAACCAAACCAGACTTAGTGGGATTTTTTAGTAAGATAATCGTGTACACGAAATCATTTTTTACGACATTTTTTGGTGGTCGAGAACTTTTTTATTTCGGAAAAACTCAAAAAAATAGATTTTTAATGAAATATGTTTTTTAACGTCTCCACCGCTATATCTCTGAAAATATTTGTGCTATCAAGCTATTTTTCTTTTTAGATTAAAATAGACACAATAGCGCTTCGAACAACGTCCCACGTGAACCCGATTTATTTTTTTTTTAAGTTGGTAAAATAATAGGAAACTCAAACTTGTTATTTTCAGTAGCGTAATTTTAGGCAATCGAGAAAAAAAAAATATTTATGAAAATTTGTATATACATGCTGCGTACAAATTGAAGCCAATAGTTGAAAATAGTTTTTAGGACAAAAATTTTTCAAGTCCCGTTGATAGTATTGAGTCAGCGATTTTTTTTTTTAACGGGCCAAAGTCATATTCTTGCGCGCTCTGCTGTAGCAAGCCTGCCGACTGCAACGATCTGACGGTTCCAGTCGGGGTGTATGTAGTAGTTTAACTTATATCAATAGGTACAAAACCAGTAGTGATCAAAAGACCTAGGGGATCACTATTATTGTTCGATATTTCATATATTGTACAGTAGTATTGATCATATGTTGTTAATATTAAGAAATTGTACAAAAAATATTAAATAGTCTCCTTTTAATAATAAAAAGACGTAGGTAGATATAAATACCTAATCTATAAATATCAATCAGTGTTACTAACTACCCATCTAATTAGTAAGTTTATTAGACATTTTTAAATGAATAAAAGTAAAAACGTACGCATAAAATGAGTTTTAATGTTGAAATAAATTTTCTATTTGGATAGATAAATATGTAGTATGTAGTTTATGTAGGCCCTACATTAATAGCATTCTAATTCGTTCATATCTGCCTCGAAATCTTTAATAATGTTGTTACAGGAACGACATTTGCACTCGTTGCAACATTTTAGGCCTTCGATTGTCACAATTTTTATCCAACAATGAATACTTAATGATTTTCGACAACCGCCACTTCTACGCGACTAATCTGACCAACCCTGCATACTACAGTACCTAGGGGTAAAAAATATGCAAAACTTCGGAAAAATGTCATATTGAACGGATTTCGTTCATTTTTGGCAGTATAACAGTAAATGCTTCACAGAAAAGTTTCTATATTGTGTGGAGACTTGCTAATTTATAGGGGGTGGATGCCACCCCCTCAGGGTGTGACACTTAAAAAATATATATATTTATTGGAGCTGAAGTAGAATCAAATTTTAAGAAGAAAAGTTCTATGCAATTTTTCACATAAATTGATAGTTTTTAAGTTATAACGACTTCAAAATTTCGATTTCAGCTAAAAAAAAAGGTATTTCCAAACGGCTTTCGTCAAGTATCTCGAAAAGTATTACTTTATCGAAAAAATGTTGCAGACCAATTACAGAAAGTACAAACTGGAAATTAATTATATTTTTTGTTTATTGATGTAGGATTAATAATTTCGGAGATATTTAAGTTTACATTTGGCATCTAAGTGTTCATAAGATAATTATTTAGAGTGAGAGTTAAATATCGCAGAAACTGTGACACCTACGTCAAGGGTGCTAATAGGTAAAATAATATGTTATTAATTAAGCTTTCAACTGTTTTTTAACTTGTTTCTGTAGCATAAAAAACAAAGAAGTTATGACCGAAGCAATGTGCGTCTACACATTTTTTTAATAACAACGTCGTCATTTTGTTACTGTAATTAGCCAATAATTAAAAAAAGGAATTTCAAACACTGTTCCTCATTAATATATAGCATGACGTAGATGCTCAAATTTTTTGGTTTGTATACAGCACTTGCTTTAGAAAAAAATACAGTTTAAACTATAAAGGTATTTTCGATGAAACGTATTTTTTTTTCCTTTTCCAAATATCTCAATAAATATTAGTTTTATTGAAAAATGGGTAGATACCAAAAATAAAGCTCATAAACTGATAATGAATTTCGCTTGTTAATTTATTTACATAGATTTAATAGTTTCGGAGATATGAAAGTTTACAAATGGCGTCCGAACGTTTGTAAGACGAAAAATGCAGTTTAAATGTTAAATATTTCAGAAATTGTGACACCTACGTCACGCATGCTAAGAAATGAAATTAAAGACAATTAATTTCGATTTCAAATTATTTTTTACTCGTTCCTGTAGCATAAGAAGTAAAGAAGTTATGACGGAAAAATGTGCGTATTTATACTTTTTTTATATAAAAAGGTCGCCATTTTGTTAATCTAATTAGCCAGTAATTTAAAAAAATTATCTCAAATACAGTTTTTCGTTAAGATGTAGCATTACCTAGATGCTCAAATTTTTTTGCTCATTTAAAGCACTTGCTTTAGAAAAAAGTGCATTTTAAACTTTAAATTTAATTTCGGAACACTACCAAATATAAACTTAAATATCTCCGAAATTATTAATCCTACATCAATAAACAAAAAATATAATTAATTCCCAGTTTGTACTTTCTGTAATTGGTCTGTAACATTTTTTCGATGAAGTAATACTTTTCGAGAAACTTGACGAAAGCCGTTTGGAAATACCTTTTTTTTAAGCTAAAATCGCAATTTTGAAGTCGTTATAACTTGAAAACTATCAATTTATGTGAAAAATTGCATAGAATCTTTTCTTCTTAAAATTTGATTCTATTTCAGCTCCAATAAACATATATATTTTTTAAGTGCCACCCCCTGAGAGGGGGTGGAATCCACCCCCTATAAATTAGCAAGCCCCCGCACAATATAGAAACTTTTCTGTGGAGCATTTACTATTATACTGACAAAAATGAACGAAGTCCGTTCAATATGACATTATTCCGATGTTAAAACCTCTAGTTACTGTATCTAGCATGCGAGGTGTATTAATTGCGTCCCAATTTCGCATTTAGCGCTGATAAAAAAAATCGCTGTTGCCAAACGGTACACTTTAGGAAAAAATATATTGTTTCAAAAACTTTTGTGATTATTAGGCTTTATTTTCTTCGCTGCATGTATGTAAATATTTTCAAAAATAAAAAAGTTTATCGATTGGTGAAGATTTCAATACATAAAATATATATTTTTAGTTTATCTGACTTTTAGAGAAAAGAAAGTGCGAATTGTACCCAAACCGTTTATATTGGTAAAAGCGCTACAGTGTGACCTTTAATTTGATACAAAATAAATTTCGGTACCTTTAATAGTTTTAAAGATATTGCGGTGGAAACAAAAAAAAACAATTTTCTTTAAAAATAAATTTTTTTCACTTTTTATTGATTTAAAAAGTTCGAGACCACAAAAAAATGTCGTAAAATATGATTTCATATGCCTGGTGACATACTCAAAGGAACCTAACATGTTTGACCTGGTTCTACGCCAAAAAAAAAAACGACACGATAGACTTACGAAATCGCTGCTCTATATGGTGGATAGACAAAAACCAATATAGGTGTCTTGAGCTCGATTTTTGAGAAACAAACAATGGTGCAAAGCGCGATCGTCTATCTCTTTCCACTACCGAGCTACAGTGCATTTTTGGATGACCTCTATATCTCATTACCAAGTGTCGAATCGAAAATCGAGTAACACCTTCTTAAGGCACTTTTTTTAGTAGAATCCATTCGAGGGGTAACTCACGCGAAATTTGGGGTACGAAATACAGCCATTTTAGGTAATATCGCCTTATATTACCACTTTGATACTTCAAACTGCAACAGGATTGCCTTAAATCGCCAGTTGATTGCCAGATACTGCCATCAAACCACCATTCGATCGCCAATAATGCCACCAGACTACCACGCATTACCACTAGGATCGCCACATATTTCCACTATATCGCCAATTACCGCCATAATACCATAGTCCACAGTACAGTGCCCTTTTTTTAATGATTAGTAACAGGCTGAATTTTCGTGAGTAGCTTCGTTTTGACGAGACGCCCAACTTTTCTCTCTGCGAGAATTCTCGGTAGTGGTAGCTAATAACTGCGCTTGGGTGTATATATGTCGATTGGGTGATTGTTCAAATTTTATTAGTAACAGTTAGTTTTTTAGTTAAATCTTGAGATAATAAATGTTTTTAAAATGAAATGGCCATATTGTCCTACAAATTGAATGGTACCTATGTTTTTCCAGTCCTACGCTCGGAAATTGTCAGTTCCACGGTAACACTTTTCTCATTAGTAACTGTAGGACAAAGATAACACATGATTGGTTAGTGCATTCTCTGCCCAAATAAAATAGTGTGCTACAAAAAAATTGGTATCGCTAGTCCGACAAAAATTATTTTAAGTAACGAATTATTTTATAATTGCGGTTTTGGTAAATTAATATACTTTTATTACTTAAGCGGAATTCTGATATCTAACAAATTTAGCACATACATTCAGGTTATCAAAAAACAATATTTCCCTTGATTTTAAACCCTAATTTGCAAATTTACATTCGTTGCGAATATTTTAATTTTTCATGCACTTTTATATGTTTTATTAAATGTTCGAATACAGGACCGAAAAATTTTCTTTATAATTCTAATGTAATATTATTTTTAATGTTTAAGTGTTTGTTTAATTAGGTTTTCCACACAGTAAATTGCATAAAAAACACTCCATAGTCATTCTTTATTTCGCACGAATTAGACAATCCGACAACCTGTCAAATTATTTTGGCAATATGTTGTGGACAAACACGGGGTTTATTTTCATTACTCGCGGAAACGTAGCCAAGGCAACCGAAAAACAAACTCTTTAACAAACGTTTAACGAATGAGAAATAATATAAAACTTTACCTATGGAATAAAATGTCAAAATAATTGTTTTTAAATTTTTATCAATATATATCACTTTTTTGTAGGACATTAGTAAAATCGTGTTCCTCATTTTATTCCCAAGAGACAAAAACGAAAATTAGGTTGTTAATGAGAAAAGTGTTACCGTGGAACCGAGCGTGGATCTGACAATTTCCGAACGTAGGACTGGAAAAACATACCATTTAATTTGTAGGACAATGTGGCCATTTCATTTTAAAAACATTTATTAAGCAATAGTAAAAAAATCAGCTGGTTACTAATCATTTTTTGACCTCGTTATTTGGACATGTTGGGGGTGGGGGACGCTTCGGTCAAACAACTGATTTTGTAGGACAAACGTTTTTTCTTGTTTTTTATCAAATTGTCTCAAGATTTAACTAAAAAACTAACTGTTTCTAATAAAATTTGAACAATCACTCAATCGACATATATACATACACCCAAGCGCAGTTATTAGCTACCACTACCGAGAATTTTCGCAGAGAGAAAAGTTGGGCGTCTCGTCAAAACGAAGCTACTCACGAAAATTCAACTTGTTACTAATCATTAAAAAAAAGGGGCTCTGTACTGTGGACTACTACATCTGGATCACCCCACCACCCAGCGATTACCTAATTTCATTTCCGAAGTAATTTTTCGCGCTGAATCCGAATCTGACCTTAGAATTGGCCCATCACGTCAGAATTTTGAAATATTTGAGGTTAAGTACTTCAAAAATGACTTTTTTGTCTACTTTTGAAGAGTATGTATAGGATTGAAAAATTTTTCCAGCTTATTTCTAATAAATACATCATTTTATACCATCCTTTCTCTTTAAAATAAGCTTTCGAATGGTCATCTACGATGTTTCCTCGCAAAGTTATGGCCATTTTAAGGTGACATGAATTTGAAACCATGATCCCATACAATCCAACAATCTTAAACAAACGACTTTAAACGAATCAAGATTTAACACAACAGAAGGGATAACCCAACAGTCTTAAACAAACGACTCTAAAACGAATCAATATTGTTGAGTTATAGGGGATCATAATGGCTATAACTTTGCGAGGAAACATCGTAGATGACTATTCGAAAGCTTATTTTAAAGAGGAAGGATAGTACTAAATGATGTATTTATTAGAAATAAGCTGAAAAAATTTTTGAATCCTATATATAACTTCAAAAACAGACAAAAAAGCCATTTTTGAAGTACTTAAACCTCAAATATTTCAAAATCCTGACGTGGTAGGCCAATTCTAAGGTTAGAGTCGGAATCAGCATTACTGAACCTAAAAGTTGATAAAAAATTCTGCAAAAAAATTCTTGAGCTTTATTGGACTTGAACAAAAGTATTTCGACCCTCGCAATGTTTTGCTAAAGTTAATAGTTTAAGAGTAAAAAATTATTGAATGTCTAAAATGACGCAAATTACCTAACTTTGACAAGTTGTATCTTAAAAACTGTTCATAGGATCAGCTAGATGTGATAGGAACTTTTAATCAGCATGACTTGAACTACAAAATAGCAAAGTTTCAGCCAATTTCACCGAAACACCATTTTCATCGGTATTGTTCCGGGGTCCTTTGTTAAGCAGATACTATTTCCTTGTAAAATGTACCAATTGCATAGGGCGCCTATTCTTGCTTTGTTGGTTCCCAAGCAATGAACTGGAGTGGTGGGGTAACAAGTGCGGTTGCACGGGTCTCAAGTGATGATACGATTGCCGTCGAAGGAAGGTTCACGAACTAGTGCGATGTTGTCGGGGATTACCACGTACTGCCTCAGATCGCCACTTTACAGCCACAGATATCACCACTAAATATCCACGGATCACCAGTATACAACCACGTATTGTCATGATATAACCAATATTGCCGCTTTACAACTACATATTGCCACTCATAGCCATATACTACCACTGATCACCACTAGATCGCCAATGTTGAGGGACGAAATATTGCCTCGTGAGTTGCCCCTCGAATCCATTGCTGATAAGAAGGGAATTATGCATGCCTCAGTTTTCGAGATATAAACATAACTTGTGTTTTTTTTTAATGGAACACCCTGTAAATTATTTTATTATTCGATCACAACTTAAATTAGGTATCCAACGATATATCATATGTCATATTTACCTCTAGAAAAAGTTATTCATTTTCAAAAAATTTAATATATTTGTGAGGAGGCCATGGAAAACTACTAACAACAACACGTCTTATAATATAAAACAATTTTGCCAAAAATAGGAAAAACTAAACTACAATAAATATTCGAATTGACTTCCATTTACATCTATGGATATTTATCGCATTTCTAATATTTATTGAGAAGACCATGGCAAAAAAAAGAAAATCGAAATAATCGTAAATGTCAGTAACTAATTCTAGGGATTCTAGGGAAAGGGATTCTACTCAAAAAAGTGCCTTAAGAATGTGCTACTCGATTTTCGATTCGTCACTTGGTAATTGAGATATAGATATAGAGGTCATCCAAAAATACCAATTATCTCGGTTTGCACCGTTGTTTGTTTCTCGAAAATCGAGCTAACGACAACTATATTGGTTTTTGTCTATCTGCCATCGTTTTAGAGAAAACCCCGAATCCCATCTAGTTTGGTCCACCACATACACAAGAGATTTTTATAGTGATGAATACATGAAGATCATATTTTTGTCACATATTCACATGTTCTAACTCTTTCTTTGGGTAGCCACCGTTCTGCAAAATATTTAATAGTTTTTGTGAAAGAAAATCCTGCGTCAAAACGATCATTACTCAAAAATATTCAAAAACGAACCTCCCTTTGGCTCTTCTAGCACAGAGATTGTTTACATTGTTCTGTTATTTGGCAGAACGGCAATCAATACCCAAAGCAAAAGTAAGAAAATTTCATATTTCTGATTCCAAACGATAATGTGAAAAATGAGAATAAATAAACTTTCAAACTTACTCGCTCTCTGTTTCCGCCACCGTGCACTTATACTGAGCAGTAGAAAAAAGACAAATGTCTGCAAACTGTCTAACAGAGACTTTAATTTTCTTAACAGTTCGATTCGAGTTATTGGCTATGTGGACGTTAACGGCAATATTCTCTCCATGGTGATATAATTCTTTGTCCAGGGACGCCTCTAGGTACAACTTGTTCGGACTCATCATGAATTCTTTACTAACTTCAACGGACGGTTGCTCTCCTTGTTTACTGGGAGCGTACATGATCTTTCGAATGGCCAGCCTACAACACGCAAAATTAAATACATATACAGGGTGGTGAAAAATCGTCTCCCAATATCTGTGGTTGATAATAAATCCAAGAGATAGGTTGAAAGTTTTCGGAACGAAGTTTTGATAAAAATCAAAGTTTCCAATAAAATATTTGAATATTTGACAATTTCCAAAATTCCGGAAAGTTTCCTTTGGGAACTTTTGGAATATTCAAAAGTTTTATTGAAAACTTTTATTTTTATCAAAACTTCGTTCCGGAAACTCCCGAAAATTTCCTGGGAGCTCTCATTGGAAAGTTTCCCTTACCCATCTCTGGTATATCCAAAAATAAAGGTACTTTTTTTATACAAAATACTCCTTTAAACCCTTTAAAGGGGGCTAACAAATATCAATTTTTCTGCAACAACTTCCGGTCGCCTCAAAATGTAAAATACTGACAGCACCCGCTAAAACTACCCCTTAAGCAGAAGCGAAAGTTTGACTGATACTATCCCAACCAGTATAAAAGCAACAGTAACTGAGATGGGAACATTGAATGAGAAATCATTACATAACTACCACTAAATGTTTGACTTTGATGTTGAAATAACTTCATGTCCTGAATATGGAGACGTCGTAGCTATCAGTGGAACGACTTACAGGTTTTAAAGCTGGCTAATGACAGTAGCAGCTAAATAAAATGACACAAATTATTTTCAAGTTTCAGTGAACAATAAAGAATAGCTTTCTGTATCTACGGCGTTATATTCTCGCCTAATGTCAAATATTTTAAAAACAACCTTTTACTTAAAAAATGCAAATTATAAAGGCACCTGGTCAGATTCGAATGTTTTATCATCGTGTTTGACAATAAAATTGCATTCGTTTTCATTTTGTCGCTTAGACCATCGGGTAGGACAAATTTTGCACTCTAATATTACTCTACTAGCATTCTATCGAGTTTCTGAATTGGGAAAATGAAAAAGAATCATGTAGGAATGAGATATAAGGATAATAAAATCAGACGAAGCAGGCAACGATTTGAAAGATTAGAGAGAGCGGTAAAGTTCCCTGAAAGTCGCAACTTCCACGCCGCGACGTCGGCGCTACGTAACCACAACGTTGTTGAAACGTAGCCGCACAAGTTCCGGAAAGTGGCCGAAACGTTGCGATCACCTAAATATATTCCCCACTATGCACGAAATGGGAACATTCCTATAATTATGATGTTTTTTTGGATTAGAGGCAAAACACTTTAAAATGCCTAACAATAGTCGTCGCTGGTGCCCAGACGGGCCGCATCAAATTTATAATATGAAATTTACATTTTAAGGCGGTCTGAAGATATTGCAGAAAAACTGACATTTATTGGGATAGAAAGCCCATATTATGCATCTTCGGAAATAATTGTCTATAAAAGAGTACGTTTATTTTTGGATTTACTATCTGTCCCAGAAACATGGGGAGACAATTTTGGTCCACTGTCTATATTGAGTGAAAACTCAAGCATACAGTGTGTTTCCCTTCTCGTGAAGACACCCCTGTATATTTTTTATTTATTTCAAATTTTGTTAATGAAAGTTGTTCGGAATCACTTGATAGCCCCCCCCCCCCCCTGTAAAATTTTGTGAAAATCGGAATATTTAAAAAAAAAAAAATTGTTTCACTTCTTGTGAAGACGTATCTTTTTTATTTGTGGCCGAATTCATTTCAAATTTTTTTCAGCCATACAACTCCATAAGACGATTTTATTCAACACATAAATGCCGCCTAGATCTAAAACGCCGGCCTACTGCGATAAAAAGAAAATAGCAATTTTCAAGAAATCATAGTAGGCTTAGAGATAGACAAAAATTTTGTTAATAAAAGTTGTTCGGAATCACTTGATATACCTCCCTGTAAAATTTTGTGAAAATCGGAATATTTAAAAAAAAAACAACTTTTATTTCACTTCTCGTGAAGACACCCCCCCCCCCCCTGTATTTTTTTGATTTGTGGCCGAATTCATTTCAAATTTTTATTAGTTATAGAACTTCATGAGACGATTTTATCTAACACACAAAGAGAATTTTTTACAGCAAATAAAAGTAATGCACAATTACACACGTTTACAAAAAAAAAGTTTTGATCTGGGAATGGCACTATCATTTTCTACGTATTTTGACACGCTGAAACCGAATCCGTCGAAAAAAAATTCTCTACCGCGTAGATTTCGAGTAAATCCCGGTTTTTATTGTCAAAAAACCGTATTTTGACGATAAAAACCGAGATTTACTCGAAATCTACGCGGTAAAAATTTTTTTAAATTGAAAATTCGGATTCAGCACACAAAAATACTTAAGGCATGATAGGTCCCATTCCTAAATCAAAACTTTTTTTTTTGTAAACCTGTGTTATTGAAATTATTTAACTACACGTGTATGCAAAATTTTAGCTCGATTGGATAACGGGAAGTGGGTAAATGATACATACATATGATACATACATATATAATACAAACATACATACAGATTTCCAAGTATTATGTGGCCCTTTTAGCGTTTTATTAAATGCCGATTTTTGTTCACAACTTTCATTTGTTGGAAAAAGTTCTCTTTAGAAGTTAGATAAAATCGCCTTATGCAATGGGCTCATTTAATGAATTTCATTTAGTAGTTGTTACTTCTTGTGGATAAAGTATTACTTAAAATTAGACGACACTGAAAATTTCAGATGAATCCGATGTGGTTTTCGAAATATACGACTTTTAAAGAGCACGGTGTGATCAACATCGTGACGTCAGAGAATAGTAATATAAATCTGTGAAAATAGTTGATAAACTGAAATTCTTCACAAACACGCATAAGTTTCAAAACACACTGCTTGAGTTAACGATTTGTAATATTGTGAAACTATAATAACGCGCTGCAGCTACCCGCTTCGGCTAGCGGGTTCCTATCAAGTGACGTCACGGGCGATACACGACCGAGCGTGCGGTCCATTTTTATGATTTTTTTTTAGACGATTTATAGGTCTCACAAAATTCTAGTTTTTTGCACAGGGTCTTAAAATGATAAGATCTTTCCGATTATCAAAAAAAAGAAAAGTGCTAAATGAGCCTATTGTGTAGCTGATAAAAATTTGAAATGAATTCGGCCACAAATAAAAAAGATACAGGGCTGTCTTCACGAGAAGTGAAACAAAACATTTTTCTTTGAAAATATTCCTATTTTCAAAAATTTTTACAGCATATCAAGTGATTCCGAACGACTTTCATTAACAAAATTTTTGTCTAGGTATGCCTACTATGATTTGTAGAAAATTGCGATTTTATTTTGATCGCAGTAGGCCAGCGTTTTAGGTCTAGGCGGCATTTATGTGTTGAGTAAAGTCGTCTTATGGAGTTGTAGAGTTGAGTGGCCGGTCAAAATTTGAAATGAACTCGGGCACAAATAAAAAAGATACAGGGGTGTCTTCACAAGAAGTGAAACAAAAAATTTGTCTTTTAAAATATTCCTATTTTCAAACAATTTTACAGGGGGGCATATCAAGTGATTCCGAACAACTTTCATTATCAAATTTTTGTCAATCTCAGGACCTACTATGATTTCTCGAAAACTGCGATTTTCTTTTTATCGCAGTAGGCCAGCGTTTTAGATCTAGGCGGCATTTATGTGTTGAGTAAAGTCGTCTTATGGAGTTGTATGGCTGATCAAAATTTGAAATGAATTCAGCTACAAATAAAAAAGATCACGAGAAGTGAAACACACTGTATACGGGAAATATGTGTTTGACGCTTTACCTAACAGAATTTCTCTTGTGCGGTTTGTCATCTTGGGTCTCACCAACAAATGCTTTGAGTTCATAATCGACACCGCACGGCTTGCCTGTATCTCCTGGTGCCGGTTGTAGTGTGACTGATGCGGGACAATGTGGTGGTAGTTCGAAGTAAAAGGGGTATGCATTTGGTCCCAATTTTTTTATCAATCGTTCCTGAAAAACACGGGCATTTTCTTAGCAAACTGAACGGGAAACACGTCAAAAATTGTAATACCTGCAGTCTTGTGAGAGGTCGTTTATTTTGTGCCGTATTTTCTTGTGGAAAAATTTGTTCTGCTGCTAGATATAAGTCTTTTCGAAATGTCAATCCCAATACATCTAAATCTTCTCTACCATATCTAAACGCTGCTAGTACGTGTCCGAACACTTTTCTATCTTTTACATAGTCAGGATCGATTAAAACTACACCGTCTGGAAAAAAAATGTTCGTGTAGATATTTTCCTGTAAAAAAAAAGTTCCAGAGATGGGTTGAGGAAACTTCCCACATTTGATAAAAGTCTGTCAAAGTCATGTAAATAATATAATTGTACGCACCATAAAATAGCCTATCAATATACCCAATGGAAAGTTGGAAGGAAAACTTCCTGGAAACTTTCCGTTTTGAAAACTCCGACAGTTTCCAGGAAGTTTTCCTTCTAACTTTCCACTGGGTATATTGATAGCCTATTTTATGGTGAAATCTGATTCGTGATGATGCAAGCTTCATTTTGATACCAAATAAGTGCATATAATTATATCATTTATATGACTTTTATAGACTTATCAAATATGGAAAGTTTCCTAGACCCATCTCTGAAAAATTCACCTTTCTTTCGCACGCAAATTGCTTTTATCAATTTTCGCAGCTAAGTTGCCAATTGGCAATTTGGTGCAGGAAACATAATCAAGTAATCTCTGCCAGCTTTCAGCGCACGAACACTGCAAAATTCAAGTCTGGATGACATGATTGATTTTGCATATAAGATGTTTGCAGAGTCAATTATTCAGAAATTTCATTTGGACCCTGTACATACGCAATCCAGTAATTGAGTATACTCATACTAGAGTAAAACCGAGGATTCAAATTACCTAAAGGGAATTGTCTTGGAAAAGTGTAGCGATGAGTTTTAGAATAAATGCGAGTCCCTGAAGATATTTGTTTAAACAAAAGAACTTTCAAAATAGGAGTCTGTGGCGATGGTTCTTAAATATCTCTCATTGTATGGCTCGTATTGCATTAAAAGCCAGAATGTTCATTATGAAACTGCGAAGAAATTACGCCCGTCCCAACCTATTTTGTCAATCTGTTACATTACAAAAAAAAATTAAGATTATTACTATTTAGAAAATTATTTTCTTTAAACACGTTTTCTGGGAAAACTTTAGCAATTAAAAAATATATAATAACACTCAAAAATTAGACAATAAAATTAAAATAACTCAAAAACTACTGCAGATCTGAAAAATATTTTTAAACTGCAGCGCCATCTCTGGTGATAATGTTATAATAGTAAATTGTACTTCCCGAAGAAGGCATTAATCACAGAAATCCATTACCGTTTACAGAATAAAAATATATTTCTTAGTTTCCGAAATATCGGCTGTGGGAATGTTAACTGAAATACACTGTATACGCTGAAATACTTTTCACCCTTCAAAATCGACTTAATTATGCTACTTCCGGTTCAGACTTCAGCCCTGTGTTATTGTGGTCCATTCTAGTGAGGGGGCCTGAAATCCATTTATTTACCCTTTATACCAACTTAATGCGCAGGTCTATACTAAGACTAAAAAAGTTTTCACCCTTAAAAATGGACTTAATTATGCATTCCGGTTCGCACTTCTGCGCTGTGTTATTGTGGTCCATATCAGGCGTGGAGGCCTGAAACTCGTCCATTTACCCTGAATACGTAATTATTTTAGGCAGGTCTATATATATACGCTGAAAAAGTTTTCACCCTTAAAAATGGACTTAATTATGCATTCCGGTTCACACTTCTGCGCTGTGTTATTGTGGTCCATGTCAGGCGTGGAGGCCTGAAACTCGTCCATTTACCCTGAATACGTAATTATTTTAGGCAGGTCTATATATACGCTGAAAAAGTTTTCACCCTTAAAAATGGACTTAATTATACAACTTCCGGTTCGGACTTCAGCCCTGCGTTATTGTGGTCCATATCTAGCGAGGAGGCCTGAAATCCATTTATTTACCCTTTATACGTACTTAATACGGAGGTCTATACTGAGATTGAAAAAGTTTTCACCCTAAAAAATAGAATTAATCATGCAACTTCCGGTTCGTATTGTGGTCCATATCTAGGGAGGAGGCTAATTAGTTTGTTGGATTTCTAATTTTGAAAATTCGTGTCAAACTCGAGCTGTTCTTCAGCCACATCATAATTCGTTCCGAATTTGATATACCACGGATCAGAGCTGGGTCGGATACAGTTAAAAATGTATTCGAATATCGGATACGGATACATCAAATGTATTCGAATACCAGAGACAAGATACGGATACTTTTTGCTTTAAAAAGTATCCGAATACCTTGTATTCGAATACTTTTTTTGTTACTAATTTTTTCCGAAATCGGTCAAGAATGTACTTTAATGTATACTTTCTCGGCGCAATTTTAGATCCTAAAATACGCCACTCTGGTATTTTAGTCCGCTGCTAAGCAACTATCAGAAAAGAGTCCGGGAAAGTTATTTTTTCCCGGCCTAAGCTGGGAAAGTTACTTTTTCTGAAATCGATCGGCAATGTCTGCATTTTCGGAGCGATTTCAGATCGAAAAATGCACAATTCCAGTATTTTAGTCCGTTTCTAAGAAGCTATCAGAAAACAGACCGGAAAAGATCCATTGCCAAGCAACGATCAACAAAATCGTACAGGAATGTTACTTTCCCGGCCTAGGCCGTATATTTTATTTTAGAGATAAATAAATACACGCAATTCACATTAAAATTGCATTTATTAGTAAACAGTTAGACTGTAATGAAGAAATGTTATGCATTAATACAAATTCCTTAAGTTATAATACTATTGATTGTGATTTCAGAAAAAACCGCTGCCCAAGGAATCACTACTTCCACATCCAAGTCACTCACCAAGTCACTCACAACGAAAAAACTTTGTATGTGGAAATAATTGTTTATGGTACTTTAATAATATAATATTTGAAATCCTCTACCCCAAAAACCCATAAAACGATACCCCACATCGGTAGTGGGATGGGGGTGGTGATAGGGGGTGGATGAAGTAAAAAAATATTTTGAGTTTCTGGTTCTCGTACATACACTAAATCACTTTTTTTTTTCATCCCCTTTAATAAGGGGCTGGGGTGGTAATGGGGGTGGCTAATGCCAAAAATTTTTTTGATACCCTAGCTTTTCTTGTATATACTAAATACCAATTTTATAGACTCTTACCTGCTCGATTTACCCCAATTTACCCTCCAACCCTTAGTCGGAACAACATGAAAATATAATCTAGTTGCAGATCCCGTTAAAGTACATACGAGTACCAAATTTCAAGTCAATATCTTAAACGGTTCCAGAGTAAACGTGCGCACAAAAAAAAGTTACAGACAGACCGACAGACAGAAATTTTTTTTTCGCTCAAACTTAAAATCTCGACGTTTCATGACATTTTAAGACTATTTGAACAATAAAAAATTTTTAAAATTTTTTTGTCGTTATACTTCCACTGGATGTGGAAGTAAAATAGTATGTGTACTTCGGTGTGAAAGCACTTTCCCGGACTTCGATGCTTATTGGCCTCGGCCAACAATTTGCATCGTCGTCCGGGAATGTATTGCTTTCACACCTAAATACTATTCCCGGCCCAGGCCGGGTAAGTTACTTTCCCAGGCTGTTTTTTTTCATATATATAGTTTAAATAAGTAAATAATAAGCACTGAATTTCTGACTTTTTTCAAAACAATAAAAATTCCTTAATTTATAATAATATTGATTGCGATTTCAGAAAAAAATCTATGTACTTCGTAGTAAAAGCACATTCCCGGACTTCAATGCTTGTTGGCCTCGGCTTAAAGCCTCGGCCAAAAATTTATATCGTCGTCCGGGAATGTATTGGTTTTACTACTAAATACACAATGTACTATTAAGTGCAAAAAATCGTCTAGAAAAAAATTATTCAACATTTTAACAAAAACTAAAACATATGATATAAGGAGTCATTCTTTATAGAAAGTTTTGCTGTTACTGAAAAATACTTAACTAGTTTAACTATAGTTGGAATGTTGATATAACGTACAAGGTGGTTAAAAAATAAGAAAACTTGAAATTTTTGCGAGAATGAAATACCAGTTATTGAATTGAAGCAAAAGGTTAAAATCTTATAGGAAAAATTGTTCCTAATGTCGATAAAAGGTCAGACATGACATTTGATTTAAATTATCTAGTTTTTTTGGCACCAAGATTAACTTAATTTTGCAAAAGTAACTAAAGAAAGTGCATGATTTTATTAATTTGTTTAATAAAATAATCACAAAACAGTCACTTTTAAACTGTTCATGTTATCAAATAAATTACCCACTTTGCTACTTTGGTTAACTTTGCAAAATCACTTTAATCTTAAAGATGCCAAAAAAAATTGAGATAAGCTTTCAAATTTCATATCTGAACTTCTACTTTTCGTATTTTTTAACCATTCCGTACGTTATATATTCTGTACGTTATATCGACATTGCAACAATAGCTAAAAGGACTTTTCAGAATATATGTAAACCTTTTTATAAAGAATGACTAGAAAATAATATTTAATATGTATATATATTTTTTGTGGTATTCGGATATTTTCAGTATCCGAATACTTTCGGTGTATTCGGATACTTTTATTTGTATTCGAATACTTTTATCAGTATTCGAATACTCGCCTAATGTATTCGAATAACGGATACAGCTTTCGGATACAGAAAAAGTATCCGAATACTGTATTCGAATACAGATGTATTCGAATACTACTCAGCTCTGCCACGGATAGACAACTACAAAGCTCCATAACTTAAAAACTATTAATTTTTCGGCCTTGCTCCCATGGAGACTTTTATTCAGGATGATTTCATAAATAACATATTTCAATTTGAACGAAATCCGTCGGGCATTATTTTACATAAGGAACGTGCGGGGTCCTTTGGAAATACATTTTTTTCCACTCAACTTAATAAGACCAGAGTGATTGTGTACGTGTTTGTACAATTGTATAATTCAAGTCGTCTACATTAAGACACTGACAAGATTATTCGTAAATATTGCGAGAAAATTGGCCCTATATAAGAGCCTCGCGAAGCACTTCACGCGATATAGTCAATTTGAGTTTTCGAGGGGACACTACAATGATTTGATCTCAGTCATAGCGGCGAGTTCTCCAATTAGAATTTCGTGACAGCCACTCGAAGGCTTTTGATATGCATAAGGTACATGTAAATGTCTACAACGTGGACCTGTACAGAATGTCCGATGTGCGGCGATTGGGTCGTAAACATTTTCTACTTCTTTATAACTGGATATATCTCTGGAAAATGAGAAATATATTTTTCGTTTTTGCTGGGGTTCCACCTACTGATTAATTTTGTCAGTTTAGTAAACAAGTCTTATCGATTGGAATAAATGTAAAATTGTGAAAACATGGTGTTGAATACATAATCAGAAAATAATTTCTATTTATAACGCTAAGCATCGACGATAAATATTTCCGATATCGGTTAAAATGTGAAATTTTTCAACTAATCCCGCGTAAAACGATGAAGTACTTTACGTGCTCACGTCTCTTGGAAATGCCAATTCATAAGTAAATTGACGACGACTGGCACAATTTTTTTACTTACGGGCGGAGAAAGCAAAAATATATATTGATTATAAAATAAACACTCACCTATCGGATCCACATGTGATATGTGATCTACGAAGTCCCTTTTTCCGAGATAAACGGTTATCTAAAACAAAATAGTCATACCGTCAGTTTCGCATAATTGGTCAAAGTAAGAATTAAAACATTGATATAAATTCAGTAAATTCAACAAGAAATTAATTCACATTTCATAGCTTAAAATTATATAATTACAATACTATAACTGTCTAATAACTATAAAAATAAAAAACCCTGACGATGCATTCTTGGTGTGCGATGACCGGTATCTAATAGCCTGTTTTAAATAATTATATAACAATTGGTGCGTCCATTTTAAAGTTAAGAGGAAACAGACACACGAACGGACGAGCTTCGACGAGCATTCGTGAAACATAACGCGGAAGGTAATTGGGAAATCTGCACACAACCATTTCTATCTCAGGAATGAAAGCATTTTGGATATGGATTAAAGGACCGCACTTAATTAAATAAAACTCTCTGTAACTAATTACTGTTTGACAGGTACTTTTTGTTTTTTGTATACTTGATAAGTATGTTTCTTTATTTAGTCTGATAATGCTGCTTCAACGCCTACCTTTAAAAAAATGACAGAAAAATACAAATTTTAAGAGAAATCCGCCATAAAGGTGTGGATAAAAAAGTTAGGGCCCTTTTAACACATTAAACGTACCTAGTGCCCTCTAGGAGCTAGACCAAAATTGGAGATATGTTAGATTTCCCACCCCAAAATAATCCCCACCCACCAATTTTTAAAAGAAACTTTTAAAAACTCATATATACATATAAAATATATTAAATTACAAAGGAAAATAAAAGGAGGAGGGTCCGCATTTCAACCTAATTTATTTTCGAACAAAAAAGGCAATTTTGTTTCCTTTTAAAAAAATGCACCTTGCTACCCCCCCCACATACCCACCCGTTCTCTGCCCCAATAACATCAATCTATAAACTGCTATCAGGTATAAAATGGTGTAACGTCACCCCCTTCCCACCTCTTCCGAAACAACGAAAATATCCGTACAAAATAAAAACCGCTGCCCAAGGAATCACTACTTCCACATCCAGATTCTCTATCCAAGTCACTCACAACGAAAAAACTTTTTATGTGGAAATAATTGTTTATGGAATAATATAATATTTGAAATCCTCTACCCCAAAAACCCATAAAACGATACCCCACATCGGTAGTGGGTGGAGGTGGTGATAGGGTGTGGTAGTAGGGCTGGATGAAGTAAAAAAGGGGGGTGATAGAAGTAAAAAAATATTCTGAGGTTTCTGGTTCTTGTACATACACTAAATCACAATTTTTTTTCATCCCCTTTAATAATGGGGTGGGGGTGGTAATGGAGGTGGCTAATGCCAAAAATTTTTCTCAGACCTTAGCTTCTCTTGTATATACTAAATACCAGTTTTATGGACTCTTACCGGCTTGATTTACCCATTTATCCCAAATTTACCCCAATTTACCCCCAACCCTTTGACGGAACAAGATGAAAATATAGTCTAGTTCCAGATCTCGTTAAAGTACATATGTGTACCAAATTTCAAGTCAATATCTTAAACGGTTCCAGAGTAAACGTGTGCACAAAAAAAGTTACGGACAGACCGACAGACAGAATTTTTTTTTTCGCTCAAACTTAAAATCTCGACGTTTCATGACATTTTAAGCCTATCTGAACAATAAAATTTAAAAAAAATTTTTTTTTATCGTTACTATACTTCCACTGGATGTGGATGTGGAAGTAAAATATCCTTATTCAGTAATAGTCATGTTAAAATGTTTCAATGACCTGGAAAAAATCAACGCGTCTTCGAGTAGTCACATTCGCTTTACTAAACTGAACCTCCCCCTCCACTAAAAACCTCACCCTATAAACACAGTGTCTAACAATATTCAAGGTGCATTTTTTTGAAATGAAATATTACTGTCTTAGAGTACATCACATTTTTTAAGTGCAAACACATCTTAGCAGGTCTGTTACTGAATGCTGGTTATTTAATAGTGTAGGAGTGTACAAAAAGGGGAAGTGAGTGGGGGAAAGTTTCGTTTGGTGTGGAATCGATTCAATAGTAAATAATAAAAAAAAAATCAGTTATTTTTTTGTTAAAAAATAAATATGGCCCTTACTGTTTTAAAATCTGACGCCCTGTATCCTTTTACACTCAAAGAAACAGTATGGGTAAATTCAACAAAAAAAATGGTTAACTAACAATATCGTTAATTTTGTTAAACTAAATTATATTGATGGTATTTTTAAACAAAAGGTGATTGTTATTTTAATTAATAAAAAGTTGTCGCACAACAAAACAAACATTAACTTAAAAACCGCTGCCCAAGGAATCACTACTTCCACATCCGGATTTTCTATCCAAGTCACACAACGAAAAAATTTTGTATCTGGAAATAATCGTTTATGGATCTTTAATAATATAATATTTGAAATCCTCTACCCCAAAAACCCATAAAACGATAACCCACATCGGTATTGGGGTGGGGGTGGTGACAGGGGGTGGGAGTGGGAGGTGGATAAAGTAAAAAAATATTTTGAGGTTTCTGGTTCTTGTACACACACTAAATCACTTTTTTTTTTCATCCCCTTTAATAATGGGGTGGCTAATGCCAAAATTTTTTTTGAGACCTTAGCTTCTCTTGTCTATACTAAATATCAATTTTATGAACTCTTACCTGCTTGATTTACCTATTTACTCCAAATTTACCCCCCAACCCTTCGACGGAACAAGATGAAAATATAATCTAGTTCTAGATCTCGTTAAGGTACATATGTGTACCAAATTTCAAGTCAATATCTCAAACGGTTCCAGAGTAAACGTGCGCACAAAAAAAGTTACAGACCGACAGACAGACAGAAAATTTTTTTCGCTCAAACTTGAAATCTCGACGTTTCATGACATTCTAAGCCTATTTGAACAATAAAAATGTTTTTAAATTTTTTTGTCGTTACTATACTTCCACTGGATGTGGAAGTAAAAATAGATGAATAAGACTATTATTTTTTTCGTCTGACTATTATTTTGTTGAATTCTGTCAAATTAAACTAGATAATAGTATATTTTATTATTAACTATTATCGAATTGTAATTGTAAACCCAGTAGCAGTTTGCTCTACTATTATAGTTGACAGATAAACCTCCGGCCAGTTTTGAAATTAATTGTGCGAGCTAACTGCGCTTCGAGAGCTAGCATAGCTAGAGATTGAACGGTTAGTTAAAACAATTAAAGCTTTGGCGCTTGCCGGGCCTCTTTCCTTAGCCCAGGCCCGGGGGTACTACACCTCCCCTCTTTCCGGGCCTGTTTCCAATCATGATAGGAGTTATTGTCCAAAACGCAGCTAATGTTTTGTTTTCTAAGTCTTCTATGTTATTAGGACGTGCTCTATATATAATATTTTTTAAATAACCCCAAAGCAAAAAATCGGCAGGTTATATCGGGAGATTTATTGTGGTTTAGCTAAGCCATGCAAACGATCATCCATTAATAAATGAGTACAATAGTTTCCCTCGACAGAGACAGGCTAAAGAGTTCATTAAAGGACGATCGGCCAAATTCACGGAAGATCTACTATGCCAAAATAGAAAGGCCATTATGATAATAGTGGGTCTTCTAATTGGACACTATACTCATTAGGCATAATGGACCTGGCAGAGGATGCAACATGCAGATTCTGTCAAGAGGAAGAAGGAACCTCAGTACATGTGCTGTGCCACTGCGAAGGCCTAGTCAAACTGAGATTCCAACTACTTGGCGAGGAAAAACTAAAGGCAGCTAGCTATTAAGGAGCCCCTATCAAGCCTATGGAGTGGTATAAAGGATAAAGCTGGATAAGGAACTCTAAATAAATTAGCCACAATAGATCCAAAGCGGTGGCCAAAGCCAAGCGACCAGCTCCCTCCTTCAAATCTAATTTATATATAAAAATATATAAATAGGAAGAACTGTTGCAAAAAATTTGATTGAAATTGGTCCAGCCCGTTAAACATGGAAAATGTAAGGAAATTAAACCAGAATTTATCTCATCGTGAGGCCAGTAACCAAGTATTGTATAATCTACATAAGCAGCTAGAAAATATATTGCAACAAAATTAAGTTACGACCTGTTACGTTTAATTTCATTAACCCACCTCATGTATCAACATTTCCATGCGCTTTATTTCCTCTCAATTTGCTACTGGATCCGCTTAAATAATTTCTCCATTTAATACCTTCCTAACAGGTAAGCGAAGCGTAAGTAATATGTGAAATAGTTCAAGTAAATACGATGTTTAATAACATAACAAAATCCTCATGCATTTGAAATATTTACGTGGAATAATTAGCTGTATCTCACATTCCTCTTTACCATTTAATAATATTGTAGAGCAGTAAAACAGCAGGTTTATTAAGGTTTACGAGGCATGAAATTAAACAAACTATTTAGCGTATAAGAACTTGGTGTTTGCGCACAAGAAATATCACCTCATAGGAGGCCTATTTCTCATGCAGGGTCCGTGTGAATTGGTAATGGTATCTTTTCGCCTGATCTTAACGGAAAGGATAGGCAAAAACGGGACTGTAACTCATTTTTTACAAGTAGTATCAACGAGGTAATTTGCTGACCAATCTTGGTAAAAGTATCAAACGTTTACACAGCTCACACAATTGCATGACCCTAGTTGTAATTGAGTCGATCGATGGTGAGAAGTAGTAGGTATTTTCACACAACTGCTAAAACTACAGATCCGTATGAAACATATTTTTATTGATGGAAATCATTCACTGTAGCATTTAGTTTGCCCATCAATATTTGTAAATTTATTTAATAACGTTAAAGTATTCATTTGAAATTTTACAACTAGCAGACAGTGATCCTATCATGATAACTTTTCCTGCGCCACATATTTGAGGGTGCTTCACGACTTTTTTTTTGTCGTTACTATACTTCCACTGGATGTGGAAGTAAAAATAGATGAATAAGACTATTATTTTTTTCGTCTGACTATTATTTTGTTGAATTCTGTCAAATTAAACTAGATAATAGTATATTTTATTTTTAACTATTATCGAATTGTAATTGTAAACCCAGTAGCAGTTTGCTCTACTATTATAGTTGACAGATAAACCAATATTATTGTAGAGTTAACCCGCAGTTCTGTTTACATAAACATAACATCGTTCTGCCATCCACTTTGATGAATTAAGACGTCGCATCAGCGCTTTTGTTTGCAAACAGGATGGGTTAAATCAACCAAAAAAAATAGTATATATATTGTTCATTTTGTTAAATTGAAGTATATTTAATAGTATTTTTAAACACAACAAAATAAACATTAACTTAAAAAAAATAGGTGCATAAGACTATAATTTATTCATCTTACTAACAGTTTGTTGAATTTTGTCAAATGAAACTAGATAAATAGTAGACTATTTTTAAGTATTATCGAATTGTAATTCTAACCCAGTATTAGTTCGCTACTTTGTAGACAAACCAATATTATTGTTGTCTTCTAGAAGTTCTAAAAGCGAATTACCATAAAATTTGCCTGCTTACCACGTAGTCTATTACAGAAATTATTCCTAGATGACGCCACATACAAATCACTGACAATAATCAATCATGCATTATCTTATACTCTTATGAATTTATAGAAAATTAATAACATGATTGCAATGTTCAAATTCTCTCAGGGATCATCGATATATTTGGATGGATCTTATAAACGATGTCTAATCTTTGGTTTGGGTGGTCTGATGTCTCAATACTGAGATTTTGGCTAACCAAAAAAAACTTCATCATACAATAAAGTGTAGATCAACCTAAAAATTAGTTGGTGAACAAAAAACAAAGTTGTTGTATTATTTAATTGTAGACCAAATTGAAAATAGTTAGTGAACATAAAAAATGTTATTGTACTATTTAATTTGTTATAATTATTAAACTACTTTTGTTTACGAAAACAAATAAAGTTGTATGACTATTCTTTTCTGATTGATTTAACCCTTTCAGGTTTAGTGGTTATCCTGTGGAACCACCTTATGTACGCAAAAATGAACTTTAACAAATAATGAATTAATTAAATTATGTGAATTTTGTGACCAAAAATATTTATCTTCTTTTCTATTATCTGAAATAATGTTGAGAATCGTTTGCCAAGAGTTGTTTGATTTTGTGTATTCGGTAGAACAACGATGTCTCAGAGTTCCACGTGTAGAGGTACGCAGTACTGAAGATCCACTAGTAAGACATATTTAAATCGCAGACTGTCCATTGGAAAAAAAATTGATAACGATATTAGAACTGGTAGACAATACCTTCACCACGAAAATTTTTACCCAGATAAAAAGTCTCAAATTTTCTAAGAGTAGACATCCTTACGTATATTGATGATAATAATAAGGTTCATAAGGGCTCTAATCGTATCTCTTGTCACTTTTTATCTGCCCTGAAAGGGTTAACTATGAAACTAGATAGGCGCGATTTCATATGCTCTTTTTGGTTGAATTTACCTATCATTTTCTTTGAGTGTAACTAAATCTTAATATATTGATTTCTACTATGCACAGTTAAGTAGTTAAGTGTTGTACCATTAATTATGAATCACCGTATATGAGTAGTAGTTTAGATATTGTTTAATTTTTAGGAAATAATCGTCCTATTTTGTGGCTAGCTAGATCTCTGCCGACTTTTGGCTTTGGGGTTATTTAAAAAATATTATATATAGAGAACGTTCTAATAACATAGAAGAATTGGAAAACAAAACATTAGCTGCGTTTCGGACAACATAATTGGAAATGCAACAAATGCTGTAAGGAGGTGTCAGAAATGCATAGATGTCAATGGAAGACAATTCGAACATTTATTGTAGTTTAGTTTTTCTTATTTTTGGCAAAATTATTTTATATTATAAAAAGTGTTGTTAATAGTTTTCCATGGCCAAATATATTAAATTTTTCGAAAATTAACCACTTTTTCTAGAGATAAATATGACATAATCGAATAATGAAATAATTTGAAGGGTGTTCCATTTAAAAAACACAAGTTATGTCTATATCTCGAAAAATGAGGCATGCATAATTTTCTTCTTGTCAGCAACGGATTCTACTAAAAAAAGTGCCTTAAGAATGTGTTAATCGATTTTCGATTCGAGATAGAGGTAAACAAAAAATGCCAATTTTCCAAAAACGCTCTGTAGCTCGGTAGTCGAAAGACAATCGCAATTTACGCCAGTGTTTATTTTTTCGAAAATCGAGCTCAGGACACCTATATTGGTTTTTGTCCATCTGCCATAGTTTTAGAGAAAAAATCAAATCCCATCTAATTTGGTCCACCCTGTACATACTAGCCCAGAGGTGGATAAATAAACGTGAAATAAGTCCAGACAGACAGTGCATCTTGTCAAAAATAATTAAGTGGTTTCTTTACGTGATTTTTGCCCTAGAATAAGAGTTGTTAATTTTTTCCAATAGTCCAGTGGTGTACCTTTTTGACTAATAAAATCATATACATATTGTTTTAAATTCATTACCCTGTACCTCGGAAAAGAAGCGATATTGTACCAATCCTCATAGGAACTTTTTATGTATTACAGGGGCATATAAGCATTTATTTGTAAGGAAATGATGGGTGTGCCTAGAAAACATCCCCTAAAAAAAAAATATATATTTTTATTTTGAAATAATTTTTTTAAGTTTCTTTCCGACAAATAGACTCAATAATTTTTTCCTACGTTTGTGCCATCAAAAGCCATAACATATATTTTTTTCATGAAAATCGGTTTATGCATTCTAGAGAGAAAAAAAATTTCCATTTTTCTTTTCACCTCCGTAACTCCTGTAAAAATGATTTTCCAAAAATAACATTTTGGGAAATTTCATCTAACACTACTTGTGCTCAAAATCTCGACCCGATTGTTGCGGGCGCAACTAACATATGCTTATCCTGCTATGCCCTTTGTAAAATTTTTCCAACGGTAAAACTCACAATGCGACAGTAACACCTCTCCCTGCCTCTCAGATATCATTCGCTAACGGCAACGACGCCTCAAAGTAATTAAATTGAAATGGAAACATCAATGTTGGTCTATTAACATCTGCGTTGGATCTAGAGCTCTACTAATCAATGTAAGCTAATGCGATGTATTTCGGTTGGATTTGATCGACCGCAAATGGAGTACAATAATGAAGTTTGTGCGGTACAATCAGAATAATAGAGTGGTCCATTATAGCTAGGGAGCTGCTGCCAGCAATCTTTTTTCATGTACCAGAAGTTGAAAATAGTGAAGATCTAATAATAAGAAATACTAATGACCACTACTGGCATTACGTTATCGTTGCGTTATCAATTAACAGCTCATTAAAAACGTTTAAAAAACGTTACTTAACACAACATTAATATAGACCCAATTGCGAGGGTGGGGATGGCTGATGTAAAAAAAATGTGGCTCTTGGTTCTTGTACAAACACTAAATCACAATTTTATTTTCTCACCCCCTTTAATAATGGGGTGGCAGTGGTATGGGATTGATAGTGGAGGTGGCTGATGTCAAATAAATTTTTGGGACCTTAGCTTCTCGTGCATATGGTATCTACCATCTAGTCATGGTCTTCTTCTGAATAGAAGTGAGCTCTGCTGGACTGAACTCCTCTATTTATACAGGTTATCAAGAGGTGTTGTGGATCATTGCTTATGCAGAACATTAACTTCCACGTAATTGGTATGTTTATTTATTTCAATGGCCTCTCTGTATCTTCTTAGCCAATAATTCTTGGTGTTGGCTAATTTCTTTGTCTTGTCGAATTTTATCAAATGGCCGGTTTCTTCTTCTTTCGAACGCCAAGAATTTTCATTGAAAAATTTTGGGTCATCAGACCTGTAAATTATTCGGGCATTAAGGATTACCGAATTTGAAAGTCGATACTTTCAAATTCGGTAATCCTTAATGCCCCCATATCATCGATATGATATGGGGTGGTAGAAAAAACGAATTTAAAGAGAAAAGAACGACTTTTTTTCGAAAAAAATTTCGTTACCAATTTATTGATTATTTAATGTTTAAAATAGGTAATTTTAAGTGGGCCGTAATTCAAAAACCAAAAATCAAAATGTTGTTAAATTCTGGATATAGCGGCTCTACAGCATGCTGATCAATAATATTGCATTAGTTTTTCAACAAAAAAATGCCTAATATAATTTCTCGAAAAATCGACCCTTTTTTTCATAATAAAAATGCACACCAATGACTGAAATAAGTTTTGTTTTACTTAAAAAAGGTATAATGAAGGTCTTTGATACCCGTCAAAACTTGGTTAAAATTGGGTGACTAATAATTGAGCTACAAAGGTGAGACACTCTGTATATGGCAGGTAAGCTGTTGTGTATTCTTTTTTTTTCTTCTGTTCTAGTTGTATCTTGTCTCTTTAATGCGTTGTATATGTCCTTCGGTTTGTATCCATTTTCCTGCAGTGACGTTTTTAAAGTCCGATGTTCTTCTTGGAGATGTTTTGTCTCGCAAGCTTTGCTCTGTATACTACTACCATAAAAAATGATCCTAATTTACCAAATGTGTTGAACGGAGTGCGTATGTCCTTAGTTCGACGTGCCGAAAAGTGTATTGATGCAGACGGAAGCCATTTCGAACAATTTATGTAAATCAACAAATTTATTGGTAAGTTCTAGATTTATCGAATATTTTAGTTTTCGATACTTGATCGGCAATTCGTTAAATAAATCAGATTTTTTCCTAACTTAAAATACACATAATTGGTTTCTGTTATCGTATCTCAGACGTCTAACTCTTTATTTCCCAATGTCAAGCAATAATTTCTCATTTTTTTAAGCTTTTAACCCAGAACACTCATTTAGGTTACAAATATTAATAAACCACATTTAAATCTAAAAAATTATAAAGAATAAAAGCTGCAATATTTTGTTCTAAATTAAAAAAACACACATGTAAATAAATGCTGTGTTTAAACCCCTACGCCCATCATTTGCTTGCAGTTCCGCAAAAAGAGATAACAAATTATTTACATTTTTATAATTGGTTTCGTTGAGGTGGTCATCAAAGGTGACCCTTCTTTGCTTTGAAAGCGCGGGCCGCCGCGTGCCGGCGAGAACGAGTGATTCGGTAATCTTTGCACTTTACACTTTTTTGACCCGGAAAGGCAGGGGTTCTCAAATGTTTCCTACCCTAATATTCAAATTGTTGACCTAGGTCAGTTTTTTTAAAGTGCCTCTAGAGGAAAAAGTCATAAAGGTTTTTTGTTTGTCTAGTCGGTCTCCATTACCAGTTTTTTTTAATGACATGAAACTAATTACACCCTGCATTTTTAAAGAGTGATGTTATGTCAAAACTGACTAGTATATTTTTTTGGCCCACTCTGATGTTTTTCAACTCTTGTACGAAATGGTGTGAATTCCTGATGGCGTTCTATTTGCCCAATAAATGCTTTCAGTATGCTAATATTTTGCTGGTGCTTCGGTTAGTGAATTCACTGCACTTACTATTGTTTCCAAAAACGAACAAATCGTATACCTACATTGCCACCAGCTCCCTAGCTAAAACGCTAATCTGTAGAAAAAGTTATTTTAAACTTAAGCACGTCTGGCAAATTAATATACAAGTTCCTTAATATAAATTAACTGCTTGATTCTTATTTGATGGATTCCGACGAGCGACGCCTCAGTATCAGTGAGCTACGTGCAGGGATAGCTTAAACTTCATATTAATCAAAGCCAGGCTTTTTTTGCAGAAAACTTTCCGATTCCACTTGACGCTGACGAAATTCGCACACAACGTTTTGCTTTCTCACAATCTTATTTATGTATGTTAAACACTTTAAATATTAGTTACTCACGGACAAATATCCGTAGGAATGATGTCTGGGGAATGTGCTGGTCACGAAGTGGTCCCTAGCGTTCCCAAATGTTTGTTTATGATCATTTATCTTTGGCAGTTCTGTTGTAAAATTTTCACGCTAACTTTTGTTATACTCTAGCCAGGTACAATCATTTAGAATCAAATCCTCACAGCGAGTAGTAAATATTTAGATCAGTTAAACTGTCTGGTAAACTTTACTACCGATCCTTGGAATAATATACCGGGTGACACCCCCCTATATTTCCTTTATTTCTTAACTTATCCATTTGAAATTTTGGGTGCATACACTACCTGTAAAAATGGATTTTCTGACATAAAAAACGGTACGAGACCATTTCCGGTTTACCCGGAAATGACCGTAACTTTCGATTTTTAAATGGAACACCCTATATATTCTTACATATTTGGATCCAAGACAACACTCTGAGTATACCATGAGACTTTTGCGAATTTTTGAGTCGATGTTCAGTTTTTTAAGCATTTCAAGAAGTGCTTTGGAATACCAAAATTTGTTCTACGGCAGGTAAAGCCCAAGGGAAAAATGTAATTGGACTTTACTTGCAGTAGAACAAATTTTGGTATTCCAAAGCACTCTAGACAAATGTCTTAAAATGCTTAAAAAACCTGAACATCGACTCAAAAATTCGCGAAAGTCTGGTATACTCAAAATGTCGCCTTGAATCCAAATATGTAAAAATATACAGGGTGTTTCATTTAAAAATCGAAAGTTGCGGTCATTTCCTGGTAAACCAGAAATAGTCTTATACAGTTTTAATGTCCAAAAATCAATTTTTACATGTGGTTTATGTACCCCAAATTTCAAATAGATAAGTTAAAAAAATTAAAGAAAATATAGAGGTAAGCCACTAGCCTGTCACCCGGTATAAATCGCCCAACGTTTAAAAAAAAAATTGACTGGCCTCAGACAAAGTCTCAAAACTACATGAAACAAATGTGTTAAACTCGAAAACTGGTGAATACACCATGGTGTTTACCACTGTGCGCACACTTTTAGTTTAAATAAATTGCTGTATCAGAGTGAACGTGATTGAAATAAGTATACGTCAGCTGCAACATCTCGTCTTCTTTTTTGCTTAAGAAATTCCAGGTATTTAATTTCAACTTTCCTTGGGGCTGAATTTGAAAACTGATTTATTTCAAACACGCGTAAATAAGAAAAGTCTGTTACCGCAGGTGGAAATCTCGAGGAAACACATCAAAGCTTACTGAAAATATCCTTTCAACTGCAGAGTATTATCCACAAAATGAGAATTTGTGTATAAAACAATGTATTAAATTTATACAATACACAAAGCAGTTCGTCGAACAGTCAGAGAGCTTGCTAAAAATGTATGTATTTATGGACATAAACTTTCCGTTAATTTGGAAATGACCTCAACTTTTGATTTTGAAATGTAACACCCTGTATATTTTTACATATTTGCATTCAGGACAACATTCTAAGTATACCATGGTCCATGGTAGTTTCGCGAATTTTAGAGACGTTGTTCAGTTTTTTCAAGCATTTTACGATATTCGTCTAGAGTGCTTTGAAACCCCAAAATTCTTCTATACAGGAAGTAAACTCTAAAGGAAAATTATAATTGTTCTTTTCATTTCATTAATAACTATTTACGAAGCCAACACAGTTGAACATACCACTTTTTATAGAAAACTTTTTTTTTTAATGAGGAGGTTGTAACTCGTGGAGTTTAACAAATTACAGATTTTTTTCAGATTTTATTGATATCCATTTCATATCGGTACTATTTGTTTTTCAATTTTGGAACCTTAACATAGATACCTTTCCACTACTACTAATACTTGTCAGGAAACAAAAAAAGAACTAAAAGGAAGTTATAATAAAATACTAAATAAGTATTAAATTCCTGGAAAAGGTGACTGATTATTCAGAATGATCCCCATCACAATCAATACATCTTCTGGCTCGTACAATTGTGTTACTCACTATGGTCGTCCATAACATTTAGTGGGGTGATGCTATTAAAATCTTTTCTTGGTCTGACTTCCAGATCCACAACGGTCATAACGAGACATTTATACACTTGTCCCTTGATATAACACCATAGAAAAAAATCGAATGGATTTAGATCAGGTGACCTGGCAGGCCACCTTATGGCACCCTGGTATTCAAATAATTCATGACATCGCGGCTGTTAAACGAATTTGTTCGATTTCTTGCCTCTTGCCAAATTTGATATTGTAAGAATTTTGAGATATCATTGTCCTATCAGCGTACTCTGGAAGAATATTGATCCAATGATCCTTGTTCCATAAATGCCCGCCCACATTATCCCAAATCTTTGTTGAAACCTCCCTTGTTTCATTAATATTTTATTTTCTTGGGCCTAGTACCTCACGATCTGCCGGTTGAACATCGCATTATTTGTGAAACGAAATTCACCGTGGAAAAGAATGTAGAAGGCAAAAATTATTGTCTCTTTGATAGTTGTTAATTAATCACTTGTAATTCAATTCGTCTTATAGAATTTCTTTCACACAAATGTTGGTGAAGATTGTACTTGAACTAACGGTAATTGTTTTTTAAAAATTCTTACTGTTTGATTGTTTGATCCTAATACTTCAGCTCTTTCTCTAAGGGAGACTAATTTATTGTGGTTGACCGTTCCTAGTACATTAATCTCCAACTCTTCACTTACGATGAATTCTTTCTTCGGACACGTGACTCGCCGAATTTTTCTCTAATTTCTTGAGATAATGACGAGCCGGATATTTTCTTACAGGAAATCTCTGAGTATATATTTCACAAGCACATACAGAATTTTTTATACATTGGCCATAATTCAATATCATGTCAGTTTTTTCATGTTCATGTTCAGCAATATCAATAATTCATAAAAATCTGCCGCTAAAAAACTGTTTACAAATATCACATCATTCTTTTAATTTATACTGTATCAACTCTTATTGCAAAGATATCTTCCACTCTGTATTTTTACTTTTAAATAAATGAAACAAAATTGAAAAACAAATGGCACAGACATGAAATGGGTATTACTGAAATAAAAAATATATATATTCTATTAAAAACTATGAGCCACCCCATTTGAAAAAAAAGTTATCGATAAAAAAAAAGTGATATGTTCAACTTTGCTGGCTTCGTAATCAGTTCCTAATGAAATGAATAGAAAACATATATATTTCCTTTGTAGTTTACCTCCAATAATACGAATATTGAGATTTTAAGGTACTCTAGACGAGTATCTGAAAATGCTTGAAGAAACGGAACATCGGCTCAAAAATTAGCTAAACCATATTGTCATTAAAACATTTTTAGCGGTAGTTTAAGCTCTCCAAATTTTAAATGGATGAGTTAAATAATAAAGGAAACATAGAGGTTAGCCAGTATCCTGTAGCACCCGGTATAAATTATAAAAACCGCTGCCCAAGGAATCACTACTTCCACATCCAGATTCTGTATCCAAGTCACTCACATCGAAAAAACTTTGTATGTGGAAATAATTGTTTATGGAACTTTAATAACATAATATTTGAAATCCTCTACCCTAAAAACCCATAAAACAATACCCCACATCGGTAGTGGGGTGGGGATGGTGATAGGGGCTTGGTAGTGGGGGTGGATGAAGTAAAAAAATATTTTGAGGTTTTTGGTTCTTGTATATACACTAAGTCACAATTTGTTTTCATCCCCTTTAATAATGGGGTAGAGGTGGTAATGGGGGTGGCTAATGCCAAAAATTTTTTTGAGACCTTAGCTTCTCTTGTATATACTAAATACCAATTTCATGGACTCTTATCTGCTTGATTTACCCATTTACACCAAATTTACCCCAATTTACCCCCCAACCCTTCTACGGAACAAGATGAAAATATAATTTAGTTCCAGATCTCGTTAAAGTACATATGTGTACCAAATTTCAAGTCAATATCTTAAACGGTTCCAGAGTAAAGGTGCGCACAAAAAAAGTTACAGACAGGCCGACAGACAGAAATTTTTTTTTTTTTTGCTCAAACTTAAAATCTCGACGTTTCATGACATTTTAAGCCTATTTGAACAATAAGAATTTTTCAAAAATTTTTTGTCGTTACTATATTTCCACTGGATGTGGAAGTAAAATATACTATAGTCCCTAGTAAAGGCACAAATGGATCCGAATTAGTTCGTTGGAAGACAGAATTACACCGATACCGATCACCTCAGTTATCATCAGGTATTTTTATAGAAAAATAAATCGGAATTGGATTTTTTTTGCTTTTTTTGGACACCCGTTTACGCAAAAATAAATCTAATCTTGAGTTATGTTGACGATGTGATTGTTGTAGAACCTCCCAGAATCGACCTAAATCGAAGGCAAAATAAAAATTCGACTTAGGTACAAAATTCATTTAAGAACATTTTCAAAAGTCTCAAAGACTTCAGAGCCATAAACTAACACAAAAGGATCGACATGAGTTCGTTAAGACATGAGGCACAACTAAGTAAAAATTTGAAGAAACACCAATGAAAGACAATGGCCAGGAAGATACAGTCATTATGGAGATCATTCGATATAATGAATATAAAATTTTAACTAAGTTACGTATGAAAAAAACGCATAATATGGCGAGGGCGCGTAGCGTCTGTAGGCAAATATTGGCAAAAAATCAGTGAAAATGGACAAGGCCAGTTTCTCGTATAAAACAAGTTTGGATTCACCCAATGACGATAATTTGGACGAGTGCGTTGGATGTTCAATATAAAGCGATGGCAGGAAAGCCAAATCGCTACCTGAGAATCAGATTATTCTGTCCACTTTTTTCAGATTTTCTGATTTTTACATGAAGTTATTCTATATCCACAGAGCTACTTAACAATCCAACTGATTTTCTCCTATCTGTGATTCTGACGTGTCTATAATGTCGAACCATTTTATTCTATGTCCTTTATATTCACATCGCAACGAGTCATTGTATACTATGTCCTTGCAACTAATAGGAGTCGAGGCCTCTGGGACATAGAAATATGTAATTTAAAAGACGTATGCATTGGGGCCTTCCAAACATTTTTTGTCTCTTGGAATTTTTTTGTAACTTGCTAATTTTTCGAGTTACAGGCAGTTCTTCAAGACAAATAATGTACTACATTTTTTGCACATTAAAAAGGAAAACTTTTTCACATTTTCAATTTAAAAATTATATTGAATCTTTAAAAATGGTATAACTATATAGGTTTCATATTTTCTTTATAATAATATATATAAATCACCTCATTTTTCGAATTTTCATGTATTTCTTAATGTGCAAAAATGTAGTACATTATTTATCGTGAGAAACTGCCTGTAACTCGAAAAATTAGCAAGTTACAAAAAAATACCAAGAGACAAAAAATGTTTAGAAAGTCTCAATGCATCCGAATTCAATCAAATTTTTTAAATTAGTTATTGATTTTTCCAGAAAAACTCTGCAAAAACGCACTTTACAGAAAAGCCGCAAATTAAAAAAGTTGTACTTCGATGATACATTCATCTGAATTTTTTCAGATTTTTTTTCAACTGTTATATTTTTCCTCCCCCATTTTCAGGAATTTTCGAATGGCCATATCTCGAAAAATATGCATTTTTCGAAAAAATTCACAAGAGTAAAAATATCTTATTTTGGGCCAAAAAAGTTAAATATTGTTTTTTTTTTTTCATTTTTGACCCAATGCTACAAGTTAGGGAACCCGTGATAAAAGATCATTTCCTACTCTCATCTTTTTTTTAACTTTTTTATCAACATCATTACAAACACATTGCACAAGGTTTCATCAAAATCCATTCATTAGCACTCAAGTTAGAGATTTTGGTCATTTTAGCACTCCGTTGACTGGACTAATATGAATTGATGTTAATTTACATGTTATTTTGTGTTTTTATATGAATTTAAATGTTTATTTTTTACCTTTGTCTGTTTCACAATAAAACTGAAGTAATCCAGATACTGGTGCATCTTTGTATAAATAATAACAGTGACTACAAACTGCCTCAGTTTCCATTCCTCGAGGACATAGAATAAGCTTACACTCAACTGTAAGGTTAACGTTATTCTATGTTCAATTTTTTTGAAAAACTGTTAGAAGTAGCAAAGAATCAATACATATATTAGAATCTACTATTGACAATTACTTACATAAATAAACAATTAAATGTAAAAATTGCACCCTTCACTGTGTACCAATTGCTTGAAGTTTCAAATCGCTCTCCTCCACAATTACTGAAAATGGACATAGAATAGTCTGATCCTAATGTAGCGAAATAATAAAGTTATAGAGAAAACCACCTTGTGCATATGTCGTAGTCATTTGATGAAATCCGTCATTTCGTGAAAAGCCTAGGCAATACATGAACTGCCGGCATATCATGCAAATTCTTGAGGTTGCACGATCTGCCTAGGCATTTCATGGAACGCCGTGGTCGTCTCGGCACTTGACGTTTAAAGTCATTCTACATGATCTGCCGCAAATTAGACTGGCAGATTGTGTTCTATTACTTGAGCCTTTTTGTTTTGTATATTACGGAAAGTAATACTGAAAAAGACTTGTTCAATGATCATTACAAATAGTATTATGGAGCAAAGCCCAATAAATGACCGTATAGGTTAGATTAAGTTATTATATGCGTGATTCGTAATTTCGTTAGCACTCTAAAACCTGAAATGTACCAAATAAATCTGAACCTAACCTCAAAATTAATTACATCCCCACCTTTTCCTCCTTGTAATGATCACTGAATAAGTCTTTCTCACTCTGAATTTCCACAATAAACCAAACAAACAGCACAACATGGCTTCCGAGCAAACAAATCGACCGAAACGGCAACTAACCTAATCTCAAACACACAACACAACACAATCTGCCGGGTATCAGTCACTTCATGAACAGTCAACATCTAATTTGCGGCAGATCGTGTAGAACGACTTTAAACATCATGTGCCGAGACAACCAAGGCGTTTCACGAAATGACTAGGCAGATTGTGCAACGTCAAAAATTTACATTATATGCCAGCAGTTCTTGTACTGCCTAGGCTTTTCACGAAATGACGGATTTCATCAAATGACTACGACACATAAATGACTCAAAAATACCGTTTTGCCAAAAAGTCGCTCGGAGGCGAGTCGGTGTCATTTTTCCTTTATTGAATCCCCGATCCAAAATTTTTTAGGAAAATATTTTTATATTATTTTCAGTCAGGCATAATTACCATAATCACAAAATTTATAATTTTTTTTAAAAGCTTGCATTCAATCCTGGGGAAGTTGAATAAATCTTTTCTACCAAATCGATTGTTAGCTCACGCTCTCATTTGTATGGTTAAAATTAACTTGCCTTAGTTGGGGAGGAGTGATTCTTTTACATTATATAATTTATTGGATAGGATATTGCAGTCTAACTGTATTGTTTTAAACCTGTTAAATAAATGGTATTTATAACTGAGTTAATCGGAGCCTCATGATTCCGCAAGTTTGATACTCAGTGTTCCGGTCGCCTTACGGGAGCTCGATAAGGATTTTTTATGCGATTTTTCAGGAATCATTAAGTGTAGAATTCGTTATTAGTAGGTAAACAAATAACAATCACGTCAAATTTTAATCCCGTCGGAGAGAAATCTTCGATAGGGATTTTTTTATGTAAAAATCACAAAAATCCTAAAGCGTTAAACCCATTATTACTGTATAAAGAAATGAAAATCACATCAAATTTTATTCCCGTCAGAGAGAAATCTCTGTTAGGGAGTTTTTATGCAAAAATTACAAAACCTCCTAGGCGAAAAACCCCCTATTATCAATAAATAAATGAAATCACTTCCTGAGAGAGCTTCGTTAATGATCTGACCTATTACTTGTCTATCGCGTTATATCTTATCTCGAACCCGTTGGGAGTAGAAGAACGGGGCAGAACGCGGCTGGCGCCCTTCTAAAAATAAACTGGAGTCGCGTCAAATTGACGAACGGTAGTGAGTTCTTCTACATGATCACTGGTCCAGGCGCAGACGTGGTTGGGGCGTATCCTGAGATACGTAAATTCAATACGCACTGTGGCATTTAGTTTAGAGGGCTAAAGAAAAAAGATGCGATATTCTACGGCTCAGTAATGTAAATTAATTTCCTGTATTACTTAAATATTAAATAAAACACTTACCTTTCCATTTGGAGAACTTTTCTTGAAAACCCTGGAAGAAAAACGTAAATTACTATTCCACATTAAAATTTTGTTATGAAGTCTTTCACTAACCGAGTATTACTTAAAATGTTAAAACATTCATTACTCCTTAAGTACTCCAAAATCATAAAAATACTCTAACATTTGCCGGATTATCTGATGTTGATGTCACTAAATAACGAAGAAAAAAGAAAAGCTATTCCGTCCAGTTCATTTGCTTGAAAAATTTTCATTAAAGCACCTACTTTACAGCAACAGAACAGAATAATGTATAGAAGCACTATTTAAGCGCTATTTATTTAAAGAATAACTTTTCTTTTTCTTCCTCATTTAGTGCCTCCTTAAGGCGAATGACAACTTTAAGTTTTTAGTAAACCTAACCAACTTTTATACAGGGCCAGCCAAAAAGTAAGAAATTTTAAATTTGGCTATTGAATAACACACACCCTATACGAGGTATCGAGCTAAAATTTTGTATAGAGGTATTTGAGACAACTGCGAATCAAATGCGCTATCCAATTTGCCGATAAAAAATTGCCTAATAGTCGATCTCCAAATTTCGACCCATTTCGAGGAGCTTAGTAGGCCTTGAAAATATGAAAATTATAATTTTTTCAAGCACTATATCTCAAAAAAAAAAAAAAATTAAAATCGGAAAACGCGTTCCAAAATAATGCAGTATTAAATAGCACACACTGTAGATGAAATTGACATAATCGACAATTTCACATACCTATACAAAAACGATTGGATTGGTTAATAAAACCATAACTACCTTATCTTTCAAATATTGTTGATAATTTATATCTTTAACAGAATTTTTTAAGAACAAGTCATATATAATTCAAAAGCTCTCTTCGCCGGGCGTGAATAGAGTTGTAGTCCGGTGATATTAGGAAAATGTTTTGGAAAGTTTTGGGACCAACCAAAAATTAGTCTGCCCCCACAGAATTTCCTCAGGAATCCGAAAAAAAACAGTGTTGACCACTCAAAACGACGGCTTTAATTGTTATTTAACTTTTTGTAAACAAAATGAATTTTGCAATTTAGTTTTTTTCTTATATCTTCGCTACTAAAGGTTGTAGAAACACGTTCGACCCGTCAATTTTTTCGTCATGAGCTCCCATATAAGGCAGATAAATGCGAAGAACGAATCTTTGATTGTTAATAATATTTTATGGCAAAAAAACTGAAAAAATTGAATTTTTCGATCCTCGAACTTTGAAGTATTGTAGAAACAAATATAAGATCTGTATGTTAACGATATTATGAGAAATAGTACACATTTTTACCCTTAATAAAATGCACTTTGTCCCGTTGCAAAATATTAATTATTTTTTTGCAATTAATTTATAAAAAAATAAATTCAAACTGTTATATTAAAAGATCAAATTGATATTTTACAGTTCTGTTTCGGTAAATACATTGCATTTGACGTACATTTACATAATCAAAAATAATATTGCAAAAAAAATTTAATTTGAGACTTATTTACGCAAAAAATAAATTTTGCAACTTAAACAAATGTAAATATCTCAGTGGATTATGCATAAAATTTATTGCAACAAACATGGCATTTCAATTATCATAAAAAATTACAAATTAAAAAAAAAAAAGTGCTTCGATGCTTTGGAGCTGAGATATGAAGAATAATTCACGTTTTTTGCGATTACGGAGAAATTTGAAAATACTTTTACTTTAAAATTTAACTGAATATTCCTCAGAGTGTGTTATCACTTACAAAAAGCGCCATGTCTATACAGTGTCAGAAAACGTTTCATTTGGGGTCGGCAATGAGAACAAGCGAGAACGAAGCAACTAGGCTATCCTTTTTTATCGTATAACACATCCTACTCGTGCCACCTGCTTTCCCCACCACATGTACGTGGGCAGCTCTGTCTGCGGGAAATGTAAAGAATTATTTGACTCGTTTTGAAAGTATAACGAGTTAAATAATTTTAGTTATTAAAGCATGTAATAATATTACCTATACTGAACAGAGCCAACTACAATAAATGATACTGAAATTTTTAATAGCAATGATGTTTTCCTGATCGCGCGTCATTATTGGCTCCCTCTACTAGAGCACTGGTACACGCCTTTATTGTAGGCGGTCTGTCAAGCCGTTGAAACTATGCCTGCCACCCAAATCCAAAATTTTCCGATACTGTATATATAAATGGGCCATGGAAAAAAAATCGAGAAAATTGCATCTTTGGCGCTCGCGCAGACCTAGACGCCAGATCCCCCTCCCTCTTCACTGCGAGCGGCGTACTTGGACAGTTCCACCGCGGCGGCAGCTTTATTTCTCCTTTTCTCGGCTTCAGGAGTTGCTAGATGGACTTTTTTTTAATTCAACTTATTTTTTTCTCAGCTTTACGATTCTTCGATTATTTTTCGATCATTCAATTACGTTGCTTCATAAAATAAATATTTAAAGATTACATATAATTAATTTGATAATACATTGATGAGTGAATAGTTTTTACTCTTATTGGGGATAAAAAAGTTATACATTTTGTATTTAAAAACTAATTTATTGAATGTACAAAATAAAGTTTATTTTTCTGTCCTCATTTTTTTTAGGTTGATATCCTGTGTCGGACTCGCTGTTCGTTTCGTCTCGCACTTCTGCGTACAGACAATCATTGTCATCATCGTCATTATTTAGATCAATATTTCCAATAACTTCATTTTCTTGCATTTCATTTCATTCAAACTGACAGACATCAATATTGGTTTAATTAGTTTTAAACAGAGAAATAAACATCTAATTCATAACATAATAATGCGTGATTGCTTAAATTATAGGATGTTTGTAAAAATTATAAGATGTTTGATTATAAACTACTAAAATTATTTTATCTAATTAAATAATAAAGCCGCTGTATTAAAAAATGTTCTTTTTACCGAGCAACGTAATTGAATAATTGAAAAATAAGTTGAGTTAAAAAAAAACGTCCATCTAGCCACTCCTGAAGCCGAGAAAAAGCGAAATAAAGCGGGGAGGTGTCTAGATCAGCACGAGCGCCAAAAATGCAGTTTTCTCGATTTTTTTCCATGGCCCATTTATATACAGAGTGCCCCAGGATAGATGTAACAAGAGTGGAATTTTAAAATGGTATTTGGGGATTGAGTCCTGCTTGTTGTAAAACTAAAGTATACCAAAAATGACTTGATTTGGTGTTCTACGGGGTGTTTTATAAGCAAAGTTGTAAAAATCACCACTAATAAAGTACCTTTATTTTTCAAAATATGAAAAAATTCCACTAAGAAAAGTTATTTAGAATGCAATTTTATACCTCTATACCAAATTTCAGGAATATAAAATTATTTTTTTGAAACTTCCCATTTTTTACGAATTAAGAGTTGAATTCATATTTAAAGTTGTGTAGGAGCAAATGTTAATCATCTCAAAAAGTAGGCTGTTGGTAAATAAAAAATTGAATATACGAGATGTAAGGTATAATGTTAATCGAACTACTTAATTGTAAAACAAGAAACAGTTACTAACAGAAGATTAATTAATGAGGTTTAAAAATTATAACAAGTAATAAATGTCAAAAACATAACAGATTCACAAACAAATTAATTATTGACCAATACAAAACAATGTTTACAATTTTTTTATTATTCGACGTAGCTACCACCCACATCCACACACATTTCGATCCTTCGCCTGAAGTCCTTAAAATTGTTTCGAATATGATCTAACGGTATGGAGTTTACGGCATTTGTAATTCTCTGCTTCAATATTGCTACATCGTTAGGAAGTGGTTCAGCGTAAACCAACTGCTTCAGGCGACCCCATAAAAAGAAATCCAATATTGATAGGTCTGGGGATCTCGCCTGCCACTTGATCGGTCCATTTCTGGCAATCCAATTTTCTCCAAAATTTAAATTCAACCACCGATTAGTCATTTCTGTGGAGTGGCCAGGGCAACCATCATGTTGAAAATGAACTAAAGGCATATCTCTTAAAATATTTAAATGTTCTTCAGAAAATGTTTCAAGAAGCTGTAAATAAGTGTGCTGGTTTAACCTTCCCTCAATGAAATAAGGTCCAATAACTCCAACGTGATAAGAAACGGCACACCACACATTCACTTTTTTATAATATTGTCTTCTACAATGAATTCTAAAATTTGGATTTTCAGAAGCCCAAAACCGACAATTCTAAGATGAAACAATACCATTGGTTGTGAATGTGGATTCATCTGAGAATATTATGAAATGAATCTCTCTTCCATGATTGTTTCTCCAATGGTCAAACAAAAATCCAACCTACGGCCGTCATCTCCCTCTTCAAGCGTATGTTTATAATTTGCTTTATATGCCCCAATTTTCTTTGCCTTGTAAATTCTTTGGAGTTCAGACTTGCTAATATTAATAAGAGCTGATCTCTCTCTTAGTGGCATCCTAGGATTTTCTATAACAGAGGCATGAGCTATAATAGCCCCAACATTGTCTTCATCATATGCTTTTATTTTTCTTTTCATGTTAAGAACACTACCAGTAGCCAGAAACGTTTTAATTATTCTCATAGCCTGAGTACGTGACAAAGCAGTGTTTAGAAATTTCAAATTAAATTGGCTTACCACTTCTCTTAGCGAGTTTTCACCGCCAATTCCGTAGCATTGCACAATATAAATTTTTTCACGCACTGTGAGTACCATTTTCACTTAATTTTTTATGCTTGGTTCGATAATTCGAAACAGAAATTAAGGATAATATTGACTACGTATGACAGATATGTCAATAATAAATGATAAATGTGTATCCACTGCTTTTCTCATAGTCTACTTTTAGCTTCTACATAACTTTAAATATTAATTCACAAAAAATAATTTCTATGCAGTTTTAATTGAATGGTTCAAAATAAAATACTAATTTATTGAAAAAATGGGAAGTTTCAAAAAAATAATTTTATATTCCTGAACTTTGGTATAGAGGTATAAAATTGCATTCTAAATAACTTTTCTTAGTAGATTTTTTTCATATTCTGAAAAATAAAGGTACTTCATTAGTGGTGATTTCTACAACTTTGCTTATAAAACACCCAGTAGAACACCAAATCAAGTCATTTTTGGTATACTTTAGTTTTACAACAAGCAGGACTCAATCCCCAAATACCATTCCAAAATTCCAAAATTTTTGGTCCATTACGCCTCTTGTTACATCTATCCTGGAACACACTGTATAGAGACATGGCATTTGTTGTAAGTGATAACACACACTCTGGGGAATATTCAGTTAAATTTTTAAGTAAAAATATTTATTTAAACGTAAATTCTTCATTATTTCGGCTCCAAAGCATCGGAGCACAAAATTCTTTTTTTTTTTAATTCGTGTTTTTTTATGAAAATGGAAATGTCATTGGTTGCAATGAATTTTATGCAAAATCCATTGAGATATTTACATTTGTTTAAATATACGTTAAATACAATGTACTTGCCGAAACAGAACTGTAAAATATTAATTTGATCTCTTAATATAACAGTTTGAATTTATTTATTTTTTATGAATTAATTGCAACAAAAGTAATTAATATTTTGCAAGTGCATTTTATTAAGGGTAAAAATATGTACTACTTCTCATAATATCGTTACCATACAGATTTTATATTTGTTTCTACAATACTTCAAAGTTCGAGGATGGAAAAATTCAATTTTTTTCAGTTTTTTTGCCATAAAATGTTATTAACAATCAAACATTCGCCCTTTCCGTATACCTATAGCTCATGACGAAGAAATTGACAGGTCGTACGTTTTTCTACGACCTTTAGAAGAGAAGATATAAGCAAAAAACTAAATTGCAAAATACATTTTGTTTACAAAAAGTTAAATAACAACTAAAGCCGCCATTTTGAGTGATCAACACTATTTTTTTCGGATTCCTGAGGAAATTCTGTAGGAGGTAGACTAATTTTTTACTAGTCCCAAAACTTTCCGAGAAATCGTTAGTTTTGAAGCTAAAATTACCGGAGTATTGGAAACTGATGAAAAAATGTGGCTCGAGTTGGTGAAAATCGTGGCGTATAAATTAAATATAAATCAAAAATAATTGGACCTACCTCGTAGCTTGACGTTTACTACTGACATCATCCATATCGGGACTAGAGCTAGATGGGGCCAGTGTTGTGCTCCCAGGATCCACAGGAGATAGTGAAGGCACTTTGTGCCCCTCCAGTCTGCTAAACTGGAACAGAAACGATCTATTTACGCAAAAAAATTATTCAGCAAAGTTATCTTGATTAATGACGTCATTCGCGCGGTTTTTAATCTCTTAATATGATTTGGTGCCAACTTTAACATTTTATTTGTTAATAAACGATAGGCAACCACAATACCCCCAGAAAACGATTATTTACGTCTCATATCAATGCAAACAGAACTATTGAAATAGGTCCAGCGCAGGCGTTGCCCATTGTGACTAAGTATTCGGGCTAAATACGTGCAATAATAATAACAAGGATACCCAATTTTTGACAAGTTTAGAAATTATAATAGAACCAACACCTACATTTTTGAATGGATTTCTCTATCGAGAATACGACAATGGATAAGCTTAACCACGATTACTGGGTTACTTTTTTTGTCCTTCAAAAAATATCAATACAATTTTGAACTTGGCCTGTTAAAAATGATAAAATATATCTTTAGAATGTTTTATTTTTAATTTTATGAAAGGTTATCAACTACGTATGCATTGTATAGTCCAGTCCAAAATATACGTATTAGTCTATTGTCTATGTACGATAGAAAGGAACTAAAACGTTAAAGGGTTTTTATTGTTTCTTATGTTCAGTTGACCGCAAAATATGAGAAAACCGCGGAGTGCATTTAAAGGGGTGCATTTTTGAGACCGAAGTAAAATTTTTGAGTTTTGCTCGAAAACTATGCATTTTTCCTATAAACACGTCAATAGAAAAGTTGTAGAGAATTAAATTTCCAATGGCACCTTCAGAAGTCATTTTTTTTTATTTTAGTCTGTAACTTTTTTCGGGTACATTTAGGCATAGACATTGCTGCATAAGAAAAAGCTGGCGTTTTACCCGTTAAAATGAGATTTTGTAAAAATGTTTACGATTAATAGTGACCGAGATATAGCGTTTCAAAGTTTGCAACTTTTAACTTTTTTTGCTAATTATGTACTTCCACGTCCAGTGGAAGTATAGTAACGACAAAAAATTTTTTTTAAATTTTTATTGTCCAAATAGGCTTAAAATGTCATGAAACGTCGAGATTTTAAGTTTGAGCGAAAAAAAAAATTCTGTCTGTTGGTCTGTTTGTCTGTCTGTAACTTTTTTTTGTGCGCACGTTTACTCTGGAACCGTTTAAGATATTGACTTGAAATTTGGTACACATATGTACTTTAACGAGATCTAGAACTAGATTACATTTTCATCTTGTTCCGTGAAGGGTTGGGGTGTAAATTGGGGTAAATTTGGGGTAGATGGGTAAATCAAGCAGGTAAGAGTCCACGAAATTGGTATTTAGTATATACAAGAGAAGCTAAGGTCTCAAAAAAAAATGGCATTAGCCACCCCTATTACCACCCCCACCCCCTTATTAAAGGGGATGAAAAGAAATTGTGATTTAGTGCATGTACAGGAACCAGAAACCTCAAAATATTTTTTTACTTCGTCCACCCCCCACTACCACCCTCCTATCACCACCCCCACCCCACTACCGATGTGGGGTATCGTTTTATGGGTTTTTGGGGTAGAAGATTTCAAATATTATATTATTAAAGTTCCATAAACAATTATTTTCACATACAAAGTTTTTTCGTTGTGAGTGACTCGGATAGAGAATCTGGATGTGGAAGTAGTGATTCCTTGGGCAGCGGTTTTTTACTTCCACATCCAGTGGAAGTATAGTAACGACAAAAAAATTTTAAAAAATTTTTATTGTTCAAATAGGTTTAGAATGTCATGAAACGTCGAGATTATAAGTTTGAGCGAAAAAAAATTTGTCTGTCTGTAACTTTTTTTTGTGCGCATGTTTACTCAGGAACCGTTTGAGATATTGACTTGAAATTTGGTACACATATGTACTTTAACGAGATCTAGAACTAGATTATATTTTCATCTTGTTCCGTCGAAGGGTTAGGGGGTAAATTGGGGTGAATTTGGGGTATATAGGTAAATCAAGCAGGTAAGAGTCCATAAAATTGGTATTTAGAGAAGCTAAGGTCTCAAAAAAATTTTGACACTAGCCACCCCCATTACCACCCCCACTCCATTATTAAAGGGGATGAAAAAAAATTGTAATTTAGTTGTGTACAAGAACCAGAAACCTCAAAATATTTTTTTACTTCATCCATCCCACTACTGATGTGGGGTATCGTTTTATGGGTTTTTAGGGTACACGATTTCAAATATTATATTATTAAAGTTCCATAAATAATTATTTCCACATACAAAATTTTTTCGTTATGAGTGACTTGGATAGAAAATCTGGATGTGGAAGTAGTGATTCCTTGGGCAGCGGTTTTTTACTATTTTTTTTTTTTAATTTTCGTCCTGTAACTTTTTTCTGAGTGAATTTAAGTATAAAGTGAAAGCTGAGTTTACTCCCGTTGAAATGGTGGCTGGTAAAAGTCTCTACGACAAATAAAAATCTAGATACAGCGTTTCGAACATTGTTACTTTTATTAATTTTTTTCTAATTTTTAAATTTCGGACTATAACTTATTTGTCAAATACTTTAAGTACAGATATTGCTACATTGAATGTACTCGCAGCATTCTTGTTTAAATGGTCTGCAACAGAAGTTTATCTGATCAATAGTAACCAAGATACAGTCTAGATATAGTAGATTATTGTACTTAAAAAATAACTTTTTACATTTTTCCACTTCTGAACTTTATATCACGTGATTTTTTTTTGTTCAAATAACAACTTAGAATCTATAAATTAATTTATTCATAATTGTACACCTCTTACACATTATTTATGTTTCTAATTGTGTAGTATTTATGAAATTATTCAAATGCTGAACTTAACATATTTTCAAAATCAAAGTCGATTTCTCCATCGGCATCTACGTGAACATCGTCTTCCGTTATTTCAGGTACATCAGCGTTTTCACAGTCTATTCCCATACATTCTTTGAAAAAAATGGAGCAACTCATTCCCAATTTCCTGCAACCGCAGTTTCCTCTGCATCCTTTGGTGCATTTACAGGCTATTTTTTCTAGCAAAACTTGTGGTACAGGAGGTTTATTTGTCAAAATTGGTACTAGTCCATTTTTTGAACTTTTCCAACCCCAGATGAGAGGATTTACAGTATTTCCTTTCCAATGGTGCATTTTCAAGTAAGTTCTTAAACCATGATGTTTAGCAGCATCAGTTGTTGGAGGCAATCGGGACAATGTGAATTTCCCATCTGTTGAGTACTTCTGAAATAGCTTATAGCGGACAGGTGCTTTAGCCACCAATTTTCATACCGTATAGTAATGTTACAGTACATTCAGAAGCAGAACGTAAAAATTAGAAAAAAGTTAATAAAAGTAACAATCTTCGAAACGCTGTATCTAGCTTTCTATTTGTCGTAGACTTTTACCAGCCACCATTTTAATGGGCGTAAAGTCAGCTTTTACTTTAATATAATAATGTCTAAATTCACTCAGAAAAAAGTTACAGGACGAAATTTGAAAAAGAAATAGTAAAAATTAGCAAAAAAAGTTAAAAGTTGCAAACTTTAAAACGCTATACCTCGGTCACTATTAATCGTAAAAATTTTATACAAAATCTCATTTTAACGGGTAAAACGCCAGTTTTTTTTATGCAGCAAAGTCTATGCCTATATGTACCCGAAAAAAAGTTACAGGCTAAAATAAAAAAAATAAAAAATTGCATTTTTTCGTTTTTTTTGTTTGGACGTATTTTTGTAAAAAAAAAAATTGATATCTGAAGGTGCCAATTCGATTGGAAATTTAATTCTCTACAACTTTTTCATTGGCGTGTTTATAGAAAAAATGCAGTTTTCGAGTAAAACTCAAAAATGTGAAAAGTGGACCTTTTTACCTCGATCTCAAAAACGCTCATCTCATATTTTGGGGTCAATTGAACATAAGAAACAATAAAAACCCTTTAACGTTTTAGTTACTTTCAACCCTCTTTTTTTTGGACACAGACAATAGCCTATATCTCTACTAGAAGAAAACGATTTTCCTATAGCACTAATATGCTAGTTTTGCTGATGGACTTAAACTACATCATACGATACTACAGCAATGTTACAGCAACTACAGTGCAAAAAAATCATTTTCGCGCATATACATACACATGCTGTCATATATTTGTGAAATTCTAAAGTAGTAGCAACAATAATTTCTTCCGATGATGCCGATTTCAAAAATTAGGGATTATAGAATACTATTCCAAGATATTAAAAAAAAAATGATAGTTTTAGCATCAGCATACCATAATTAAAAAAAAATAAAAAATGACAATTTATTTTTTTAAGGACCTTCTACTGATATTACCGATTTCAAAAAATTAGGGATTATAGAATACTATCCCCCAAGAGTCTACAAAAAAATATTTGACAATTTTAACAACAGGGTATCATAATTTAAAAAACCGCTGCCCAAGGAATCACTACTTCCACATCCCGATTCTCTATCCAAGTCACTCACAACGGAAAAACTTTGTATGTGAAAATAATTGTTTATGGAACTTTAATAATATAATATTTGAAATCCTCTACCCCAAAAACCCATAAAACGATACCCCACATCGGTAGTGGGGTGGGGGGTGGTGATGGGGGGGTGGTAGTGAAGGGTGGATGAAGTAAAAAAATATTTTGAGGTTTCTGGTTCCTGTACATGCACTAAATCACATTTTTTTTTTCATCCCCTTTAATAAGGAGGTGGGGGTGGTAATGGGGGTGGCTAATGCCAAAAATTTTTTTGAGACCTCAGCTTCTCTTCTATATACTAAATATCAATTTCATGGACTCTTACCTGCTTGATTTACCCATTTACCCCAAATTTACCCCAATTTACCCCCCAACCCTTCGACGGAACAAGATGAAAATATAATCTAGTTCTAGATCTCGTTAAAGTACATATGTGTACCAAATTTCAAGTCAATATCTCAAACGGTTCCAGAGTAAACGTGCGCACAAAAAAAAGTTACAGACAGACAGACAGACCGACAGACAGACCGACAGACAGACAGACCGACAGACAGACAGACAGAATTTTTTTTTCGCTCAAACTTAAAATCTCGACGTTTCATGACATTTTAAGCCTATTTGGGCAATAAAAATTTTTAAAAATTTTTTGTCGTTACTATACTTCCACTGGACGTGGAAGTAAAAATAAAAAAGAACATTTTTTTCAAGTATCAAGTATCCATTTAATCGCTTCAGAAAAATTATGTGTGGTGAGAAATCATCCCGAGATTCTACAAAAAAAAATTTGGTAGTTGGCCGAAACTTTATAGGGGTTAAAAAAAATTAGAAGGATTCATGATTTTTTTTTCAATGTTCCCGTTGTCAAATTCTGTTTCAATTTATTTCACATTTATGTTCTGGTAGTATCTATAATTGGATAAATTTTATTTGAATCGGTTATGCCTTTCAACAGATAAAAAGTATTTTCGAAATTTTTTTTTACTCGAAAACGGTTTAATATTTATTAAGGGCAAAATTGTAGATGATATTGAAAACAATCTAAGCAAAAAAAATGAGAACAATCCATCTTATCCGACTATGGCCTTTAGAATATCAATTTTATATTTTATGGCGATCGGAAGACATTGCCGAAAAACCGATATTTATTATCCCCGCGGTGAATTTCGTTCGACGCTAAGAATCACCCTGTAGAGTGTACGATGTCCAAATTTTGTACGCCGTAGCGCTCTTAAGAAAAAAACAGTTTATATAAAAACAGCACAAAAGTTTGCTGCTGTACAACGTTTCAATGCCCCACGGTCTATTTTTACATATTTACCAAAATTTTAAGTATGCTAAAAGTTATGGTGTTTATAGCTCACATAGATAAACACACTCAGAAAATTTGATTAGCAAACAGCTTTTTCTGACGCTTAATAAACTTGTCTGATTCTTATGCTTGTTAGGTATTTTGCCACTGTAAAAATATTTTAAAAATTTTTATGAAAGAAACCTGGGCGCGAAAAGGAGGCTGGTTTTTAATACTTGTAGTACAAAATTAAATCGAAGGCTGTTGACGTTTCGGAAAATATTTCTTTTTCCGTTGTTTTTCCACTTGTGAGCAAGTTAAACGTGACAGTTTGTTGTTTATGTATTTCCATAGTCAAGTGAGACATTAAATTATATTTGTTTTATTTTTACTTACTTCGTCTCTGAGGATCGGCACCCAGCTGGTGCAGAAATCTACAGAATAATTTAGAAACACATTTATCCACATTTAACAAAATAATAGCGGATTCTTTAAGTTTTCTTTTAGTTGAGTCGCTTTCTTTTTCCAAAATTTTCCCACTGGATCCTATGATTGTTATCCCACGCGCGTTCACAAATTTGTAACTTCTAGAATTCTCCATTTTTAGCATAATCCTACGTAATGTTTAACGCACTCACAGGACACACTATAAATACAATTTTTGGAATTTTGATCAATATTTAACGGCTTAGTTTTTGATAAAACAGATCTTAATGTGGCGCCCGTTCGAAAAACCATTCGTACAGGGAATCCATTTCCGATTCTTCGTAATTTATTCGAGAAACCATGTATACCGGATGGCTCAGCCGATAAGGACACTCTTGTAACTATTGAATGGGCAAATTAATTTTTTTCAAATTTAGTTTAGTGATATGGGATGAAATTTCCAATTATATGATGTAAAGAACCAAAATGGCCGACTTCCGGTTTCGATGCGATTTACATTTTAAATGGGACAATCTGTATATTCCTGCTGGCCAAAATACATATGATCTGACCCTCAAATTGTATTTTGATTTTCTTTGGGATAATTGCCAAACTAACCAACCAACTTAGCTTTCTGTTACTTATACCTGGAACCAGATCTGCTGTAAGTACCGATAAAATGTACTTAAGTATTGAGTACCAGTATTTTCTAAAAATATAAATAAGTACCAGTACCCAATACAAGTCTCTTAGGTGATACTTAAAAATTTAAGTAAGTATTACTTGAATTCGGTTAATTCAAGTACTAAATATTAAGTACATCAATTTGCTACTTTAAGTATTTAAAAAAGTACTTAGTACTTAAATAAGCCACCAATTTTAAGTACAAGTACTTTAAGTGTTGAGTTTGTATACCAGTACTTATATATTTTGTCGCAAAAAGCTGTCTTCGTCAGGTATCATTATATTGTATTATTATATTATATTTATATATATTATTTTTGATGTAATGAGCGAAACAACTTTTTGTATAAAAAATATTACTAGTCAAATTATATGAAAAACAGATTCAATTGCAAGGTAGAGGTGACAATTGGAAGAATTTTATAAGTTTTCTAAGAGCTAAGAAGCTCTTAAATGAAAAGGACATATACCTATCAAATCTCTTTTTAATAAAATTACATATAATACCTATGATCAAAACATAAAACAATATAAACTAGTGTTATGCTTATTATTATACTCTTCACAAAAACGAAGAGTATATTGTATTTGAAGACCTAAGTTAAAAAAAAATTACTTTATGCAATTTATGAACACCCCTGATATAGATTTAACACCCAATAAACGGTGAATTCTAAATTTGTAATATTTTATACAAACTTTTTAATTATAAAGGCGCCATGTCATACAGACAACCAATAATTTTAGATGTACTTGAAGTTTCGAACGTTCACTTGAACAAATTTCATATGAAAAAGAAAAATTGAAAAAAACTGCACTTCGATTTAGGTCTAAAAACTTAAGTATTGTGGATATCATTGTCAGCAAATGTGGCAGTGAAGTGTTTACGTCTAAATCAATGTGTGGTTTTTATTAACTTTTCTTTTTCATCTAAAATTCGTTCAAGTGAACGTTCGAAACTTCAGGTACATAATTTTAGTGGATGCACACAGTTTTGGACAGAAAAATTTAGCTTCATAACAGCTTGATATTTTTCTTTAATATTAGTGTAAACAAAAGAACATAACCCAAAATTATCTATTTTATGAGGTATTATTAATTTGAATCGAAGACAAAATAAATAAGTTCAAACTCAAAACAGTTTTGTTTAATTTACTCAAAACTTTAAAAGTGTGACATAACACCTTTATCCACTTAGGTCTTCATTTGATCGGCACATTTCTAAATCAGTAAATATCGGTCGTAGAGAAAAAATTCAATCAGTTAGTGAACGAATTCTGAACAACTTTCAAAATGTCCGCCTGTCCGTACGTCACGTTTCTTGCAAGCACGATAACTTAAGAAAGAAAAGTGCGATTGTGTTGAAATTTGGAAGGAGAGTTAGCATTAGCTAGAGGAAGAACCTTATTGTTTTTGGAAAAAATCAATCAGTAAACAAAAAAGTTGTTAATCATTTAAAATAAAAAATATATATTTTCTTAATTTTTGTCATTTGTACTTAAATAGAAATTTTATTCTCTATAATTTTTTTTGTTTATACATTTTACTAATATATATATTTCATAATAATATATCTAATTTGTTAAAATATAATATTCGAATGATATATACCACAGGCATTCAGTTTTTGTAGCGATTTGTCGATGGTCCAATGGCTAAGGTTTTGTCTGGCAAAGGTCTTGTGTTCGAATCCTTGACAGGGTGTTTTTTTTTCCATTTTTTTAAATATTTTTTTTTCACAACAAAGTTGGCATCATATAGAATGTCCAAAAACTAACATTATTTACAAGAAAACTGCGAAGAGTATCCTATAGAATGTGTAACAATTATATAAAAAGCTCAGTAAATCAGCGAAGAGTATAATGCTTCCACTAGTTATATTATGCAATTAGACAAAACAAAGTCAAATAAAACTAAAGAATACGCATAACTTTTAGCAATCAGACGACACTAAATAAATTATTCACTGGCCTCTCCTTCTAAACTAAAATAAAAATCTAACACTGAGCTAGAAAAGTTGTCAAGACATGAACTTATACATTCGTAGTAGATACTGAAAGACTTAAATTTATTAGGTGTTAATTTTAAGTCCTAAAAAATACTTAAGTAGATTTCCATATTAAGTACATCTTTTTTCTTCGAGTAGGTATAAGTAAAAAGTACTTAAAATAAAAAGTTAAGTATTAAGTACAAGTACCATAGCCAATACTTAAAAGTTTAAGTACCAGTACCTGCATTTTTGTTGGGATTTGAAGTAAAAATACTTAAGTACTTTTTGTACTTAAGTACAAATTTTAAGTACTTAGGTAATTCAGTACCGCAGCTCTGCCTGGAACTTAGGGGGAATTCCCATTGATGGGGATATAAAGCTGCAACAGTTTGTTATCAACAAAACTCTCGGGGTATTGATTATTCAATAGAAGAGTTTTTATATATTTAAACTTTCGCATTTGAAGAAATTACTTTAGCCCTAGCATACAAATATTTTACAACACCTTTCTTAACGTTTAAATATTTTCCGAAACGTCCACAGCCTTCGATTTAATTTTTTTTCATTAATTTAACATTTTTGTTTCAGTTTATGCAGTGTGTTTCACTTGAAATGGACACCCCAATAATTTTTTTTATTTATTTTCCGATTTGAATCAAATTTTACCTAAGTATAGAGCAAATTAGGATCTACTTGTGACCAGAAAAACATTCGCCTCCTACAAATGCAAAGCCACCTGCGGTACCAAAATATGCGGAGAAAATCAAAAATCATATTAAGCATATTTTTATCGGAAAATTTTGTTAATGAAACTTGTTCAGAATTGTCCAAAAACCGTAAGTCCAAAATTTAATCAAAATAGAAAAATATTGAAGTTTTGATTAAAATAATGTCCGAAAATATCATTTTAATGGGTTTCTTTGTTTAGAAAACTGTACTATGACAATTTTGGTTGAAATTAAACCCAAGCTTCCAGGTAGTTGTCAAGCAATTTACAGTTTTTTAAAAAATAATTATTTTAAAACATTTCTTATTTTAATTTTTCAGTTTTTTAATTTTGATTAAATATTGGACATACGGTTTTTGGACAATTGTTTCATTAACAAAATTTTCCGATAAAAAAATGCCTAATATGATTTTTTTATTTTCTCCGCATATTTTGGTACCGCGGGTGGCTGTGCATTTGTAGGTGGCGAATGTTTTTCTGGTCATAAGTAGATCCTAATTTGTTCTATACTCCACACACAACACACTGTATATTAGGTGTGAGACATTTTGCACTACAAGTATTAAAAACCAGCCCTGTCTGATCCTTTTATTTTTTACCGAAGGCGTTCAATCTGAGAACAATTTGAAAAATATTTACCCTAGAGCGTGTCAATCCCATACCACCCGCAATACTGGTTCACAAACTGGGCAGTTTAAAATTCTTCACAAGTCACTTAGGCCAATCGCAAACTCGGTTCGATACACGTGAACGGTGAATGGCCAATCCGAAGACTGGAAGCGAGGACGCGAAGAGAATTTGCATGCGCATGATTTTCGGTCATCTGGCAACAAACAAGTAATCAGGAAATGCAACATGTGATAAGTCAATTGTTGTCAATCGAAAATTCTGCATTTGTAACTATGTACTGAGTGTTGATTAGAGCTCGTACATCAGGTTGCAATTCCAGAAACGTACTTTGTGTACAACGTGAATTGTTTAGATTTACTTTTCTTAGATTACAAATTATAAAACAGACAATTTTGTATCAGCTGATTTTTAAGAGTGTTTTATTTACCGGCAAATTACTAAAATAAAATAATATATCTTGTCTAGAAATAAATTCATACTTGGAAGAATCTGCCGTTCCCTTAGACACAACCTTTACATTCACATTATTTGTCCACGGAAATTAAGTAGACAAAATGACAGTAAATACAATATTATTACGTTTATTACCTGCGCGGCAAGTGGCGACACTTTTTAACCCCCGAACCCAAAAGAGGGGTGTTATAAGTTTGACGCGTATGTTTCTACGTTTGTCTGTCTGTCTGTGGCTTCATATCTCTTCAACGGGTGATCCGATTTTGATGCAGTTTTTTTTATTTGAAAGAGTATTTTGTCGAGAAGGTTATAGGCCATATTAGATTTTGATGTTTAGACGCCATCTTGAATTCGCCATGTTGAACTTCTCTAGAAATTGTCCGATTGAAGTAAAATTGAAAATGTGCAGACAATTATGGTAGCCGAACATGATTTAGGCCTCATTTTGATTCGGTCATATGAAACTGGTACGATTAGATACATATTGATCGGGGGTTTTTAAAATTTTCAATTTTCCTTATTTACTATGGGGAAGGTTACAGTTATAAGCGGAGACTCAACTTGCACCTATTTATTTATTTTATTGGGCTAATATCATGCAAATGCGTTAAACAATTCAGTTGTAATTTGATATCCACGCCATTATTTATATTTTATAATACGCAACTAGTGCCACATAAATGACACATTCGTGGGTAGTGACAATTATTACCTTTCAAATTTTTCGATAGTGACCATTTGTGCAGTTTTCTTTCTTTCGTCACTGGAGCATTTTCGTTAGTCACGATTAGCAGTTTTCTCTGTTAAATAAGTGGTGCACATAAAACAGTCTGTAGAGCAAAAAAACAAGGAGCATCCGTGAATAATCTCTTCAAGGATTTTTTTAAATACAGAAGATTAAATACAGATCATTAATAACGTTACTACGACCGTTAAGTTGGAAAAATTACGGCCAAAATAGATTTTCCTCGATTATCTCCATCCCTGTTAATTCTACTCTAAAATTAGGTATTACTAATATTGTTAATGCTTTACGATTCACCGCCCCCAGAAAGATGAAAAATTGTGCTTCATTGCAGATCTCTGTCCCCGTTATTTCCATGTAGTAATTAATTATTATCAATATTGTATGTTATATAACATTTCCTAACATTCTCGTTTCAAAAATTGAAAGAAGATTGAAAAACCATGAAATTTTCCCTCTCGTATTGAGGATCTCTCTATAGGAAAAAACCGCTGCCCAAGGAATCACTACTTCCACATCCAGATTCTCTATCCAAGTCACTCACAACGAAAAAAACTTTGTATGTGAAAATAACTGTTTATGGAACTTTAATAATATAATATTTGAAATCCTCTGCCCCAAAAACCCATAAAACGATACCCCACATCGGTAGTGAGGTGGGGGGTGGTAGTGGGGGTGGATGAAGTAAAAAAATATTTTGAGGTTTCTGGTTCCTGTACAGTTCCTGTACATACAATTTACCCCCCAACCCTTCGACGGAACAAGATGAAAATATAATCTAGTTCTAGATCTCGTTAAAGTACATATGTGTACCAAATTTCAAGTCAATACCTTAAACGGTTTCAGAGTAAACGTGCGCACAAAAAAAAGTTACAGACAGACCGACAGACCGACAGACAGACAGAAATTTTTTGTTCGCTCAAACTTAAAATCTCGACGTTTCATGACATTTTAAGCCTATTTGGACAATAAAAATTTTTAAAAAATTTTTTGTCGTTACTATACTTCCACTGGACGTGGAAGTAATATACTCTTCGTTTTCGTATTTGCGTTCTCATAAACCCGTCCCGTCTGAATCCGCCCCTCATAATTGTAACATTGCAACCTCTGATACAAGTTTTGATGATAAAATAATTTAATATTATACTAATTATTAGTACATCATTGTTGTAAGGTTTCATTTGACTTATTAGGTTTACGAACAAAAAAATATATAATTAACTTTTGTATTAAAATGTATCTTGGTACAGCGAGTACTTCAAAGCAGATTATTAACTATACCCAAATGTCTGGAGCTTGAGTTTATTTTATTTTATTATGGGCTAAAACATTAACATATTTACAACTTTTTATCTATAAAAATAAAGCATAGTGTAACAATATTTGTTTTTACATAAAGCAAAAAAAAATTTGAGGCCTTTGGTTCTTGTACACACACTAAATGACAATTTTTATTTTATTTTAATAATGGGATGGGGGTGGTTTGACACCTTAGCTTCTCTTATATGTACTAAATACCAATTTTATTAGACTCTTACTTGCTTCATTTATATATTTACCCCCATTTCTCCCCAAGCCTTCAACGGAATAAGATAAAAATAGAATCTAGTTCCAGATCTTGTTAAAATACATACGTGTACCAAATTTCAAGTCAATATCTCCAACGGTTCCAGACTAAACGTGCGCACAAATTTCTTTTTGCTCAAACTTAAAATCCACGTTTCATGATATTTTAAGCCTATTTGAACAATAAAAATTTTCAAAATTTTTTTTGCGTTACTATACTTCCACTGAATGTGGAAGTAAAACTGTAGAGAAGAGCAGCAGAAGAGCGCATATTATGTCTATCTTTCATAGTATGTGCAGAGAAAGCGTGCAAAACGTGGCATCTTGCAGATTCATCGGACTTAAACGCATATACAGTGTCCGCCAAAAAGTCTGCACCATATGGGAAACTCCGAGGGAAACCCTGTTGTTATTGACTTTCTGAAAAATTTTATTGCACAAATGTGTGTTAGTCCTGGCGCATAGGTCAGAAAATCAATTTTTTTGAAATTGTCTCTAGAGTAAACTACCTACCTTTATTTTTGAAGATATCGAAAAATTGTATTTAAAGAAGTTGCTTATAGTGCCAAGTTATATCCAGGTTTCAAATTTGGCTGTTCTATTTTAAAAACAAAAATTTTCCACTTTTTTACGCATAGGTAATTCCTGAACATAGTTTTAAATATTTTTTCTGTCATTAATAATTCTCTCTATTTAATAGATTAACTAAGTAATAAATATAACTGTCTACTATCTACTTGTCTACTATCTGTGGTGTGTTTATGTTTATGTTTAGTAATAGTTAAAAATTCACTTTGAAGAACTTTTAGCAGTACTTTTTTGACCAAATAAATATTTTGGGAAAAAATGCTGACTTTCTTGGTGCCTTCTTTTTTTCAATGTTAACTTTTTCAAAATTTTCGCTTAAAAAGAGTTTCATTTAGCGATCTGTGTATTAAAATTTAGAAAAAGTTAACATTGGAAAAAGAGAACTATGCACCAAGAAATTCAGCATTTTCTCCCAAAATATGTATTTGGTCAAAAAAGTGCTACCAAAAGTTCTTCAAAGTGTATTTTATTCTGTTTTTTAGGCTGAAACTATTAAATATATAATTATTAATAACAGAAAAATATTTAAAGATAGGTCAGGAATTATGCGTAAAAAAATGGAAAAGTTTTATTTTTAAAACAGAACAGCCAAATTTGATATCTTGATATAACTTCACATTTTAAGCAACTTCTTTAAATAACATTTTTCGGTATCTTCAAAAATCAAGTACACTATCCTCGAGACAATTTCAAAAAAGGTAATTTTCCGACATAAGCCCCTTTTTCGTTTGAGAATATGCACTAATTTTTATCAAAAATAAAATTTTTCAGAAAGTTAATAACAACAGAGTTTCCCATATGGTGCAGACTTTTTGCCCGATACTGTATTGCCAAAACAAAAGAAACATATATGCCGTCACTCACATCAAAAATTAAATTCTCTATAACTTTGCTTGAATAGTTTTTTCACAGCTCTTACCATTTTGGCAGCGTTTTCATTTGTGAGCATTGCCTTCTACACACATTCAGTATGGCGGATAAGAGGGTAAACTTTTTTATTTTTCATTTTATGCGGAAAATTTATTCTTCATAAAAAGTTTCGCTTTTGTTAAAAATATGATTGCCATGGAGTAAGTTAACATGTCATGTACAGGGTGTTCAGAAAATTAAAAAATCTGAAAATTATGTAAGAGTAAAATACGTTCAATTGTAACGATATGAAAAACTGTCACTAAGAAAAGTTGTTTAGAATTAAAATTTGTCAGAATTCCAATTTGTGGATAAATCTGCCTAATTCATCAAGTACCATGCGGTAAAACTTACGGTAAAATAAAAATTATTTTCTTCTTACAAAAATTATTAAATAAGGCAGCTAATTATACTCGTAATTATATTAAACTACTTTTATTTTTAACAGTATTGAAAACATTTATTAGTAAAATATATTAGAAAAATGTATTTCAGAATTCCAATTTGTTCATAAATCGGCATAATTTTACTATTTTGAAAATTAAAAGAAAAACTGTACATCTGACGATTTGGCTTGTGGTTGACAGTGACATTTATTTATCCTCGATTTGTCAAAAATGTCAAACTAAAGAAATTGTACGTAATTGACAGAACTAAGACGTCACCCAAGCACATTTTTCTATAAATACAATTTGTCCTTTTCAAATTCAGTTTATTTTCAAAGAATTCTGGAGATCTATGCGGCAGTTTTCTCGAAAACGGTTGGAATTATCAAGTTCTATCAAGTATACCTTTTTTTACGTAGAAATGACTCCTGCATGAGATTTTCTAGTCAAAAGTGCCACAATGTTTCGTAAAAAAAAAAGAGAAAAAATATTCATCATCAGGTATAGCTCTTGAGGCGCTCTCCATGGGCTAACGTGATGTGATACATAAATTATTGTTTCCTAGCTTAAAAAATGTTTCCTTGCCAAATTGGGGGATCGGTCAAGAGGTAGTTGAGATATTGCAAAAAAAAAAAGAAAAAAAATACAATTTTGACACCCTGTATCTTTTTCCACAGCAATAATTTACTAAAGTATGTTTGGTTATGTCCTCATATTTTGGTCCAAAGAATCTACCCTTAACTAAGGCCTATTATTAATAGTCACCCTGTATACTGTATAATTTACAAAATAAGGAAAACAACCAGACCTCTTTCTTTATTACATTTGCAAAACTTGGAAAGGGGAATGAAATTTCCAAACCGAGAGGAAAATTAAATAAATCTCCACGGGTTTGCATTCACGTGCTTCATATTACTGTATATTCCCCATTCATTTGGAGGAAAATGTATTTCAGTAGAGTTATTTTTGCATAAAAATATGAAAGTTGCATGCGTTCTCTATTTATTCGGCAACTTCACATAACCATCAATAAATATAAATATCTCTTGAGGTACAGTAAAACCAACGATAAATGGACACAAAACTATATAAAGTTACAAATTACACAAAAAATGTATAATGCAAACAAGGGTATACGAGATCATAGACTAGGGTTATTTGAAATTTCTGAGTTAAAAAGTGACATACATATCTCTATTTTGCCATGTTTTCAAAAAATGAATAGGCTTCTTGGAAAAAATATAATTTTAATATTTTTAGAATCCTTACTTAATACAAAACACTGTGTAAAGGATTTTTTCTTATTTTTTCTTTTACAAACGGTATTCAACATTGAAGCTTGAATAAATCCGTTAGGCGCGCAAACAACGCGTGACGTCATGTAACAGGAATACCACAGTGTTAGCGTACATTTTAAATTAATTCCGTTCATGGACGTTGCCCTTGTAACAGCTTGATAGTGGAGCGAAATAGGCTATAAAAGGCTCTCCTTTCTCGAGAAAAAAAAATAAGCGTAGAACCGGACCAGACCTTATAGTTTTTTAAAGTGAACAATTCTACATAAGAAATGGCTATTTACGATATTTTTTTTTGTGGTACTTACAGATATTTTTTATTTCGAGAAAACTTGAGAAATTGATTGTTTATAAAAATCGTGTTTTTTAACATTTACACTGCCATATCTTCAAATCTATTCGAGCTATCGATCTAATTTTTTTTTTAATTCAAGTACACAAACAAGCGCTTCCAATGGTCTTTTTGTTTCTATCGATTATTGCTTATTATAACAATGAACTTATTACTGCGCTAAGAATGTACTCATATTTTGATTAAACAACAAACTTTTTTATTTTTGCCAATTTTCATATACATACAGCGAAGTAATTGAAGCCAAGATGCGGGAGAAATTTTTGAAAAAAAAATTTCATCTAGTTTTAATGTTTTTTATTTACGAATATTTTTGTGAGGCAATAGCATATGGCATACACCCGGCAGGCGTACGGCGTAAATTATCCGATGGCCTTTGAAATAACCTTTTTCAGTCGTGTGTAAAACAATTTAAACCCTCTTAAATCACACTATAATTTAATATCACAGATCGAATACAACTAAATAATTTTAGGAAATAACCGCAAACTGCACGAATTGTATGTCCGAATCATTACACTCGCAGAGATATACTGTTAGATGACGTCACGTCATCTAACATGCACATGCAAGGGGCCTATTCTGTATTACGTATCAGTTCATGTTCATAGATATATGTACACACTCATAGATACAGATCTCTGTACCAATAAATACCGTGTCTTTTTCTTATACAATAGTCTTAACGACTCATTCCCTGCCCCTTCTTCTTCTTATTTACAACGTCTTGCCAGACGTTTTATGATTCATGAATTATTCTAATTGGCCTCCGTCCACTGTATAGTACGTCTAGTAGCATCACGCCATCCGTTGCGATCCCACATCTCGAAAGCACCAACTGTCTGCTTCTCTAGCGCAAAGAAAAGTGCAAAAAAAACTGCCATTGTGGCAGAATACCGTCTTGTCTGACGCCTTTGCCGATTTTACATTAATAGGAGTTATTGTTGTCTACTTTCTCCAGAGCAGAGTTCTATTCATACAATTGGCGGATAATAAATACCAGATCTCTTGATGTCCCCATCTCCAATAATACAGTCCACAGTGAGTCCCATCCCATTGTCAAAAGCATTACGGTAGTCTACGAAATAAAGGTTCCAGTGGCGGCTCGTCGGGGGAGGCAGAGGAGGCTAAGCCTCCCTTTGGAAGAAGCAGCATATCTTCCAATCTTCCAAATTAATATCTTTTATTTGTAGAAATTTCTCTAACTGTCTTCCAAAATATCAAGCCTCCTCTGCAGACAATATCACGAGCCGCCACTGAAAGGTACATAGGCTCGTAGTATACGCACGTCGTATAGTTATGACAATAACAAGTTTTAATTTCGTAAAATTATGCAAGTTAATTGTATTTCTGTTTGACGCTGTTTACTATTTTACGATAAATATGAAAGGTCACCATATTATTATTCTCATCATTTGAATTTGATGGAGTTAATTATAATACGTTGGTAATGCAATGAAGTGACTTGTAAAAAACTAACAAGAACAAGAAAGTTCTGCCGCAATAATTCGATAAAGTATTTAATTATCTTAAATTAAACAAAAACCAACTTTGAAATAAAAACGATCGAAAAAACTGTTCAGTACAATAAAAATCAGAGTGGAAAAAAAAAAATTTTTTTTATTTAAAAAAATCGTAGTATTTTTAGGTGATTTTTTAATTAAATTTTTTTAACAAACTATAAATGTCGAATATCGAAAACAAAATCAATTTCTACTAGACCGAACAGCATGTACAGTATCGGAAAGTTTTGCTTTCGGGATTGCATAGTTTCAACGAATTAACCGACCGCCCACAATAAAGGCGTCTATCAGTACCCTAGCAGAGGCAAAGTGTGACACGCCCCTTAATGTACGTCACTGCTTGCTTCGCTTTCGCTTGCTCTTATTGCGGTACCAAATCGAACACTTTCCGATACTGTATAATAAACGTAACGTGAGTGAGTACAATAGATAAACATACCACAAAAATATTCAGAATATTAATTTCTACTGAATTGTTTCATTAAAAAGGTCATCTTCGCTGGCTTGTCCACCTCCAAGTCGATGTGGACCAAGCCAAATGTCGAAAATATCCTTTCTACCAAGGCTGAAGATGCAACAGCGGTGATTAATTGCATAACCTCTTCATTTATTAATTTTTCAGGATTGCGGTCTTCGAAATGACAAATCCACCATGCTCATTTTGCAGTCCTTCTACTGCGGGTTTGGACATTAACGATTTGGAAATAAACTTCAAAACGAGTTGAAAAATTTCCAACGAAAAATTTTCTTGTGCTTTACGTTTTTCTTCTGGAGTTGACATTATTTGTCCCACTTTCTGCTGGCTATCGGAGTTGGGACTATTATTCATATATTTTGAACTGATCATAAATGCTAATAAACGGTACGGGGTAACAGCTGTTTCGTAACGTTCTTTCATTTTAATTTGCAATTTTTCATGGGTGAAAAAGCTCGAGAACATTGTATGTTCTCGAGCTTTTTCATCATTTTTTTTCCCAGTAAAATATTGCATTTGATAATGTGCAATTTTCCCTTTGCAGCCTAACAAACGGCCACTGGTTTTAGTCTTTCTGTAAGCGATTCACAATTTCTTTTCAAATTGAGATCAGTCACTCCCCTTCTAATATCGACATCAATGTTATCTCGTTCATTTTCATGGCTATTAAAATATTCCAGTTTTTTATACAGGGTGTAATCAATTTCATGTCATTAAAAAAAACTGATGGTGGGGAACGACTAAACGAACAAAAAAACCTTATATAACATGGGGTCTAAAACCCATAGTTTTAGAAAAAATAAACAATAATTTCGAAAATATTCAATAATATTGTTTGAGAACTGCTGGAATGTTGGGATAGGTTTTTATCTTTGCGTATGTCGGCGTCTTTAACCATCAAATACGCTAATACAGCTTTTTCAAAGTATCGGGCTCCTTTGTTAGAGACGCGCCGGCGAGGACACAAGATAATAATCGCACTTTTTTTATGGCTTTTTAAAAGTAGGTAAGGTAAGGTCTTTAGCGGTGCGGTAAAGGTGAAAGACGTCGGCGTTTTCTGAGTGCTTAGTAGATTTGAAGAAAACTATACTCCCTCTTGTGCAATATTTTAGTTTCTGTGGGCACTTCGTTAAGTACACACGTCTAACCCGTTCGTTGTTTTTGTTCTTTTTGAATTTTGGGCTATTTATTTACAGTTGAGATTTATTTTATTCACTTACCGTTCAAGTCGTTAAGTTCTTGATTACGTACAGACACTACTTGTTCGTTCTTCTTGTGTTGGTTTTTGGATTTTGGACCAAGTTTTTAGTTTTATTTTCTTTATTGACAACGTTAGTTGATAGTTTAGAGTGGTATTTTAATGTGCATACACTCAAAGAAAATGATAGGTAAATTCAACCAAAAAGAGCATATGAAATCGCGCCTATCTAGTTTCATAGTTAAATCAATCAGAAAAGAATAGTCATACAACTTTATTTCTTTTCGTAAACAAATAGTAGTTTAATAATCATATCTTCTTGTAACAAATTAAATAGTACAATGACATTTTTTTATGTTCACTAACCATTTTCAATTTGGTCTACAATTAAATAGTACAACGACTTTGTTTTTTGTTCACCAACTAATTTTTAGGTTGATCTACACTTTATTGTATGATGAAGTGTTTTTTGGTTAGTATTGAGACATCAGACCACCCAAACCAAAGATTAGAGATCGTTTATAAGATCCATCCAAATATATCGATGATCCCTGAGAGAATTTGAACAATGCAATCATGTTATTAATTTTCTATAAATTCGTAAGAGTATAAGATAATGCATGATTGATTATTGTCAGTGATTTGTATGTGGCGTCATCTGGGAATAATTTCTGTAATAGACTACGTGGTAAGCAGGCAAATTTTATGGTAATTCTTTTAGAACTTCTAGAAGACGACAATAATATTGGTTTGTCTACCAAGTACAATAATACAGCGAACTAATTACAATTCGATAATAGTTAAAAATAAAATATACTATTATCTAGTTTAATTTGACAAAATTCAACAAAATAATAGTCAGACGAACAAAATAATAGTCTTATTCATCTATTTTTTAAGTTAATGTTTGTTTTTTTGTACGAAAACTTTTTATTAATTATAATAACAATCACCTCTTGTTTAAAAATACCATCAATATAGTGTGGTTTAACAAAATTAACGATATTGTTAGTTAACCATTTTTTTTTTGTTGAATTTACCCATACTATTTCTTTGAGTGTACAAACCATAAAAAATGATCCTAATTTACCAAATGTGTTGAACGGAGTGCGTATGTCCTTAGTTCGACGGACCCAAAAGCGTATTGATGCAGATGGAAGCCATTTCGAACAATTTATGTAAATCAATAAATTTACTGGTGATTTCTAGATTTATTTCGTGTATTTTAGTTTTCGATACCCAATCGGCAATTCGTTAAATAAATCAGATTTTCTCCTAACTTAAAATACACATAATTGTTTTCTGTTATCGTATCTCAGACGTCTAACTCTTTATTTCCCAATGCCAAGCAATAATTTTTAATTTTTTAAGCTTTTAACCCAGAACACTCATTTAGGTTACAAATTTTAACAAACCACATTTAAATCTGAAAAATTATAAACAACAATGAAAACCCCAATACTTTGTTCTAAATTAAAAAACACACATGTAAAGAAATGCTGTGTTTAAATCTCTACGCCCATCATTCGCTTGCAATTCTGCAAAAAGAGATATCGAATTAAGGGGTCTACAGACGATCCAGCTGCCGGGACCCAACATGTCGGTACGCTTTGAAGATAATTGGAATTCCAGCGGACCAGTTCACTTTTACGAATGAGTTCAAAGCATGTCGACAAGGCTGGCTCCCTGCCGCTTTATTTACATTTTTATAATTGGTTCCGTTGAGGCACTCATCAAAGGTGCCGTCCTTCTTTGCTTTGAAACCGCGGGCCGCCGCGTGCCGGCGAGAACGAGTCGGTCGGTAATCTTTGCACTTTTTTATGACAATTTAAAGGGAACTACACGTCCATTGACCCAGAAAGGCAGTGGTTCAAATTGCCGACCTAGGTCAGTTTTTTTCAAAGTGCCCTGGAGGAAAAAGTCATAAAGGTTTTTTGTTTGTCTAGTCGGTCCCCATTACCAGTTTTTTCAATGACATGAAACTGATTATACCCTGTATATGATTCCAAGGAGTCACAAATATAATTCCAGCGAACTTCTGTTGGTAATGTCAAGGCAAAGCCATTTCTACAAGAAAACTCGGCTCTTGCATGACGATTATTTCGAAAATATTTTATGACCGGGATAACTTGATTGGTAATATTTTCCATGTTGAGAGATTGAGCCAATAATTGACCCTGATGTGCACCACGGCAATAAGTGATTATATCCATTTCCAAATTTTTCGAAATTATTGTTCGACATTTTTTTTCTAGCAGCGTTGTCGATAACGATGCTCCTTATCTTGCAATAAAATATCTATACTATACCAAGTCAAGTAGCGATTATTAGAATGCTCGATATTAGTGGCTTCTGAGGATTCTGTGTGTGTGCTTTGAAGTTTGTCAGGCCGACCGATAGCTACCGACAAACTTCAAAGCATACCACCTAAGTTGACCCCAACAAGTTAGGTCGTCTGTAGACCCCTTTAATTATTTTCCACAGATTACACTTTAACGCACACGTTTCTTATGATTTGTGGAAAGTATAAACTATTTTTTCTTATTTATGATTTTTTTGAATTACTTAGGTCAACATTTTGGAAATGATTTAAATCACTATTTACATCACTGATTTAAATCATTTTGATTTAAATCATATCCACCTTGATAAAAATGGCTCAAGATTTGCAATATAAAGTAAACAAGTAAAATTGAAAATGTTTAAATCATCTTGTAAAGTACTGTCATATAAAGAAAACCACATCGATATTGGTCACAGCATTAGAGAGATTATTGATGATGTGCAGCTTTCTGAAGGTCTAGAGAGATAAAGCCACAGAGAGACACAAACATACGCGTCAAACTTATAACCCCCCCTTTTGTGTCAGGAGTTAAAAATGAACTATAACAAACATGTTGTGTTACTTTAGGAAAAGTAATGGAACTGGCTAATACCAAAAAATTTTTGAGATCTTAGCTTCTCTTATATGTACTAAATACCAATTTTATGGACTCTTACTTGCTTGATTTACCTATTTACCACCCATATACCAGAATTTATTCCCCAACCTTTCAACGGAATAAGATCAAAATATAATCTAGTTCCAGATCTCGTTAAAATATATGCGTGTACCAAATTTCAAGTCAATATCTTAAACGGTTTCAGAGTGCGCACAAAAAAAAGTTACGACAGACAGACAGAACGACAGACAGAAAATGTTTTTGCTCAAACTTAAAATCTCGACGTTTCATGGCATTCTAAGCCTATTTGAACAATAAAAAATAATAGTAATAATAGTAATATAACGATATCTAACTAGTAGTGTCAAAATGAATAGAGGGACTCTATGATGATTAGTTTCGGAGATAGAATTCGGACTCAAGAAGACACATGTATTTATTTCATGAAACCATCCAGAGAGATAAATATGACATATGATAGCTAATTTAAGTTGTGATCGAATAATGAAATAATTTACAGGGTCACAGTTTAAAAATATACAGTTGGGTCACTTCCCCTCATTTTTGTCCAAGACCCCCCACTCACGCTATCGACGCGTGGACTACACTCAGTAGCAACGATGGTTTGTTGATACCGTGTTTCTAACCTAAACGCAAAATTAGGTTATTTTATTTTAAATGCAAATAGTTAGAAACAGTTGTAAAAACCAATACTGATACTGATAGAAAATATCATTCTGCTCCCTAGTTGTTCAAGCAGTACCTGTGCTAGAGTGATCGTTTAATTTTTTCCCGTTTTCCTAAAGTTGAACCAAGGTAAGTTAAAGTCACCAATAATAATTTTTTTCGTGTTCTTTATCGAATTTTGTATTGAATGGACACTTTTTTAATAATTGTGCCCAGTACTCGTGTCAGCATTGATAATTTTTGTATCAATTTCTTCTAATTTAGTTAATAATAGCCAAATAATAACAGCTACACGTTTTGCTATTTAAAGACCTGTAGGTAAATAGAAAAGCAAATGTTTTTCATATCATTTTGTAGCCACACTTTTTAGTATTAAAAGAAGTTTTTTACTTTGAACAGAAAATTTTATATATGTAGTTTAAATTCATCGATCATATTCAATGATCATGTCGTGAAGTGCATGGTTTGATGTAAATACTTTGACACATTTGAAAGCAGTAGTTGTTTGTTGGATAAACTGTGTTACATATATGTACTTATAATTTTATTAATATAATTTAATATTTGCCAGGTTACTTGTGGAAACAATTCATAGATAAATCTGAAGATAATAAATACAGTTCAGAAAAATGCTGTGTTCAACAATTTGGGTATGCAGTGCGCATTTCAAAAACGAGTATGCAAGACGATTCATATAAAAATGATGCATTACCCTCATTGTTTCGTCTTGGTGAGTATACCTATTAAATAAATATAAAAATATGATTTGATGTTTTTGATAAGCACGATTATTTATTTCATAAGTATGTAGTAAAAAATAGAAAAAAATCATTATTCAGTTTGTAAAATATAGTTGTTATAATTTTCGTTTTTTAGAGAATTCATTTGTTCAAAATTTGCAATATAAATATAAATAAAAAAAGGCGAACTACAATAATTTTTAGATAAAAAATCATTTCGCTTTGTATTCTTATTTTCTATTTGTTAGTTACCTACTTAGGAACATATTTTTATTAAAAATAATGTTTTATTTTACAGAATAATCCATACAAAGTAAGGATGACCATCGTCTAATAACCTCAATGTCTCGTTTGGAAGATATAAGCCATCAAGTGTTGTTTTACTTTAGTAATAGGTACCAACTTGCTTTATCATCACTTGCAATTTGTACTCTCGTCTTTTTTATTGCATTTGTCATGTATGTAGGTAAATATAAATAGAAATATTTTTAAAATGTGTTATATTCTTAATTTTAATAAAATAGTCGTAATATTTAATTGAAAAAAAAATACAAACTCCTGATTGTTAAGTTTCATAATACTTTATATACTTTATGTTTATTGATGGTTTCTCACTGTATTATATTATTATATATCCATCTGTTATATTTTTCTTACTTATTTGTTAATCATTAGCAAATATAGAATTAATCTGTTATTAAATAATATTTATAATATATTTATTGGAAATTTATATGTGATTATAGTTTTCAATAGTTATTTATCTAACCCCGCTATGAAATATCAAATTTTAAATGCATTTTTGACGTTACGAAATGTCACATTTTTCATAACGGTCAGTTTCCAGTTTCATTACATAACTAGTGATGTAATGAATTTTTTTTTCCTATTTTAAAGCGGGATTAGATAAAATTTTGTAATGTTATGCAAAAGTAATTTTATTTGGCTCATGTAATTTGCAAAACTCGCTCTCTTCGCTCGCTTGTTTTGGCAAATATTACATTCGTCAAATAAAATTAGTCTCTTTATAACTGGTTACGTAAATAACTATTATGTAACCAGTTATGAAAATTAATTTTTCATAACGTGTTAAGTACAAAATTTTATCTAATCACACTTTAAAATAGAAAGGAAATGACAGAAATCAATACGTAAAAATTCATTACATCATTAGTTCAGTAATGAAATTGGAAACTGACAATTCTGAAAAATGTGACGTTTCATAACGTCAAAAATGCATTTAAAATTTGACATTTCATAACGGGGGAGGAAATACAAATATTTTGAATAAAAATTTATTTACTTATTTAAAAGATGTTTTCTTAACAAATTTTTTAGGTCCTACTCTTAAAAAAAAAAACCTCAGATTTTACTTACTTTATTTTATAAATTATTTTGTTAACAGATAATTAATAAAATAACATACCAGCATAAATTTACTTAAATCTCAAAATACATAATTTTTTCCGTGCAAATTATTAAATAAATAAAAAATAACAAGTCTAAAACATTATACATTTATGTTTGTTTGTTTAAAAAGCAAATTCTTATTTAATTTTAATTAACTAGCTATAAATCTACAATGTTTTATGTATAAACTACCATTAAACAAATTTGTGCGATTAAGGTATATTAGGAAAGTAACACAAGGTATCATTACTGTAAGAAGTTACAATTAGAAACTAATACAACAGTCAATTTGCTTAAATTTTTCAAAAGATACCTATAACATTATTTTGTTATTACTATCCGTACAAAACATGTATTTAAAATCATAGATATGTCTCATCTTTCTCTTCGATTGCAGGCAGTATGTTCGTTTCTGAATATTTATTTTCTGAGGAATTTTTTGTCGAAACAGCATAATTTAATGATATGTTAATTGCTTCTATTATCTTAGTTGAGAAGCATAAAGAATCCTTCTCAATTAAAATATTACTTAAATTGTTCACAATATTCCTACCATTTAATTCAACATTGCAATTTCTTCTATAAGCATATTTTTCCTTAATAAATTATTCTAGATTTATTTTTGTGATCTGAAATATAGTTGCCCTTCCACCTTTCGCACTTTGCCTATGCTCTCATCGTCATAAAAATTTTCTTCATGTCCTCCGATTCCATTCATCATGGACCCAAAATGTCCCAGCGTGCTGATAAATCTGTAATATATTCCAACAGTAGTAAGGAAAAATGAACAATTAAATAATTATAATGTTACATAACTAAAAATAGATCTGTTTTGAATTTGACAAAATACACGAAGGATTATTTAGAGTTAACAATGAATTTTTGTGAATGTTGCAAATTACCCTCAACTGATTGTTAATTTTGAAATGAAGCACCCAAAGCAAAAGGTTTATCCCTATGCAATATGGTGTACAGACACCGTCAATTAAGTACTTACGAGGAAACATGCCCGCATAAATTAGACCATGAATATCTTGTAGTACAGATATGAAATATCGGTATTGTAGTGCAGTGGGCCAAAGCGCATAGGAGAAGAGCACACTTGGCCACACGGTTTATCATGTACTGGGTTTGATTCACAGTTCCGATGCTTGCAATGTCGGTGGGTAATGGCTTTGGACTTGAGAGTTGTGTATATATGTATGTATATGTTTTATGCTTAATACTCAAAAAAATAGGAAGAAAATATAAAAAAAACACTAGACAAATTAGACTATGAAGCACCGAAATTACCTGGAGAATGAGATACCATAAAAAAAATTCCAGCGGTTGACTCTTTACCAAAGATGATTTTATGCTACTCCTAATATCTACCAAATGATGGCATAAGTCCATGAGATACTATTCAAAATAAAGACCAGGGATAAATAATTTTTAAAAACGTGATGAATTTTGTTGAGCTGCGATTTATCGTATATATTATAGAAAGGGCAAAACATCAATATTTTTTTGGTCAATTTATACGTAAATCTAATTTTAATATTAATATATAAAATACTCCCATTACCAGATATTTTTGTACAATACACATACCCGGGCCACATTTCTTATTACTTCCATTACTCCTCAAGTAAGAATTTAGCCTTCGACGTTATGATGTCATGATTTAAACTTCTGTAACAAAAAAAATATTAAGATACGATTTTTGATGTCAAAATAGTGGTTTATTTATTTATCCATTAATAATAAATTTCTGTTATTTAAATTATTTAAGAATAAATTTAATAACATACCTGGTATAAGCTCAGTTTCCAATACAATTTTTAGAGTCCTACGAATTTCATTAATATTGTTTGATTCTTGCCTTTATAGTGTATATTGTGTAGCACCATGAGAATATTATTTATTGTTTTAAATATTCAAATTATTTGCATTTTGTATTCTGATTATTTACAACATAACCAACAAGTTTGACAATCCACATTGACATTTCACCACAGGTCTAGCACTTCTAGTTGCTCGATTTTAAAATTGGCGCGTTCCCCTACATGCGCGTGGACTACACTCACTCGTTCTGGACTAGACATAAAAAACGAAACTAAGGTCCACCGAAGTCCATAATGAAAAAATAGAGTGGGTATACTGTATATTCCTCTACTGTGACAGGGTGTTCCATTTAAAAAAACAAAAGTTATGTCTATATCTCGAAAACTGAGGCATGCATAATTTTCTTCTTATCAGCAACGGATTCTACTCAAAAAAGTGCCTTAAGAATGTGTTACTCGATTTTCGATTCGACACTTGGTAATTGAGATATAGAGGTCATCCAAAAAAGACCATTTTCCAAAAACGCTCTGTATATTGGTTTTTATCTATCTGCTATAGTTTTGGAGAAAACCTCAAATTCCATCTAATTTGGCCCACCCTGAATAGAGTATTTAAATAAATAAATAAATAAATAAAAATGCCTTTATTTAACCTGGCGGGGTGTCAGCTCACAAAGCTGCTATAAATGCCAACCAGGGCAATGAAAACGTTTTTTATATTCCATTCAAATTCCATTCAAATTTGTCGAAATATACAGGGTTTATATTTAAAATAACAAAGCTAGTGTCACTTCCGCGAAAACTGGAAGAGGCCAAAAAATGCCACCACACAAATAGAAATCATCGGGTCCAAGCGGCTTTGCAGACAGAAAATAGGTAAGATTTTATCGAATTTATCCTTTCATTGTGAACTCTCTGTATTTTCACACGTCGTGACATTAAATTGCGAGATACAGAGATCTTTCTAGCGTGGCAAGCGGTTGCTGAAAAAATAACAAAAGGGATATCAATAGCTGTATTTATTCTTTTGGGCGTGCTTACATTGAGCAGTGAACGTGTCGGAACTCATGTGTTGGGATTCAGAAAAAACATCGGTTGTTTTAATGACCTACCTACTGGTGGTGGTTTAATTTAACATTAGGATTGTTATTGGTAATTGACGAACTATTTACACCACTGATTGTTTATCGTAAATCTCATCACCGTAATGGTTGCTGTTTTAGTGGCCAACTCGTAAAAAATTTATGACTTTTCTATTTTTTAAGTATACTTACCGGGTGTCAACGGAATCATTAGACGAGCCATAGTTTCCAGAGCTTTCAAAGTACAAAACTTAAACTTGGCAGAGGTAATATACCTACACTGTGTTTCGCTTCTCGTGAAGACACCCCTGTATCTTTTTTATTCGTGGCCCAATTCATTTAAAATTTTTATCAGCTATACAACTCCATAACACGACTTTATTCAACACATAAATTCCGCCTAGATCTAAAACGCCGGCATACTGTGACAAAAAGAAAATCGTAATTTTCGAAAACTCATAGTAGGCTTAGAGATGACAAAAATTTTGATAGTGAAAGTTGTTCAGAATCACTATAAAATTTTGTGAAAATCGGGATATTTAAAAAAAAATTGTTTCACTTCTCGTGAAGACACCCCTGTATCTTTTTTATTTGTGGCCGAATTCATTTCAAATTTTTATCAGCTATAGGACTACATGAGACGATTTTATCTATAAAGAGAACTTTTTACAGCAAATGAAAGTCATGCACAATTATTATAGAAATTATATATTATTTAACTACACGTGTATGCAAAATTTCAGCTCGATTGGATAACGGGAAGTGGGTAAATTTGATTCATACATTCATAATATATACATACAGATTTCCAAGTATTATAAAACCATTGAAAAAAAGAAAACGATATTACATTTAAGTTGATGTGTAATAATAAAGTGGCCCTTTTAGCGTTTTATTAAATGCCGATTTTTGTTCACAACTTTCATTTGTTGGAAAAAGTTCTCTTAAGGTGTTAGATAAAATCGCTTCAAATAAAAAAGATACAGGGCTGTCTTCGCGAGAAGTGAAACAAAAAATTTTTCTTTGAAAATATTCCTATTTTCAACAATTTTTACAGCATATCAAATGATTCCGAACAACTTTCGTTAACAAAATTTTTGTCTATCTCTAAGCCTACTATGATTTCCCGAAAATTGCGATTTTCTTTTTATCGCAGTAGGCCAGAGTTTTAGATCGAGGGGGCATTTTATGTTGAATAAAGTCGTTTTATGGAGTTGTATGACTGATAAAAATTTGAAATGAATTCGGCCACAAATAAAAAAGATACAGGGGTGTCTTCCCGATAAGTGAAACACACTGTATATATCAATAACTAAAATTGAAAATTTTTAAAAACCCCCGATCAATGTATCTAATCGTACCAATTTCATATGACCGAATCAAAATGAGGCTGAAATCATATTCGGCTACCATAATTGTCTGCACACTTTCAATTTTACTTCAATCGGACAATTTCTAGAGAAGTTCAACATGGCGAATTCAAGATGGCGACCAAACATCAAAATCCAATATGGCCTATAACCTTTTCGACAAAATACTCTTTCAAATAACAAAAACTGCATCAAAATCGGATCACCCGTTGAAGAGATATGAAGCCACAGACAGACAGACAGACAGACAGACAGACAGACAGACAGACAGACAGACAGACAGACAGACAGACAGACAGACAGACAGACAGACAGACAGACAGACAGACAGACAGACAGACAGACAGACAGACAGACAGACGGACAGACAGACAGACATACGCGTTAAACTTATAACACTCCTCTTTTGGGATCGGGGGTTAAAAATGGTCAATTTTTCATTATTTCATCCGTTTTCCCGGAAATTACTTCAACTTTGAAATTTTAAATGGAACACCCCGTGTATTTTTATAATTTTGAGGCTACTTGATTCTTTAGGGTTATTTTTAGTTTTGCTTCTCTAGAGGGACCAAAATGGACCAAAACGATAAGAGAAAAATGTAAACGGAAAATTTTTCGAAATGGTTTAGTACCTACGATCAACCAAAATTTCCGAAATCACTCTGTTGTTAAGTCATTTTTTTCAAATGACAACATATTTTATTCACCCATTTTTTCATGACAAATACATTGATAACTTTAAATCGAAAGTCGGTTTGATTTTTATATTTTTAACCCAAATACACAAGTTCTTTGATGGATACCAATTAGAAACATCAAAGAAACACCTTTATCAAGTATGCCGTGAAAATTGTTTAAAATTTGATTCAAAAACATTCATTTTGTCAACAAACCAACACTGCAAATAAAAAATGTGCTGTGGAAAGAAAAAGAAGTTTAACAAATAAATAATAAGACTAGTGTGTATTGTTAACGTAATAAACGCTTACAATTTGCTCTTTATCGTTAAATTCTTTGTTGTTTTTTAGTCGTTAAATTGTTATCGTCTAAAATGTATATAAGGGGGGGAAAAAGGGGGCATGCCATTGAATTTTGGGGAATGTATGCCCAAAGGTATCCAAACAGACATCATACATGTCTTCGATATTTTCCAATGGGGAAATTGCATGCCTTTTTTTATGATGAAAATCGATAAAGCATCAAAAAAACCGCTGCCAAGGAATCACTACTTCCACATCCAGATTTTCTATCCAAGTCTCTCACAACGCAAAAATTTTGTATGTGGAAATATTTGTTTATGGAACTTTAATAATATAATATTTGAAATCCTCTACTCCAAAAACCCATAAAACGATACCCCACATCGGTAGTGGGGTGGGGGTGGATGAAGTAAAAAAATATTTTGAGGTTTTTGATTCTTGTAGACACACTAAATCACAATTTTTTTTTATCCCCTTTAATAATGGGGTGGGGGTGGCTAATGCCAAAAATTTTTTTGAGACCTTAGCTTCTCTTGTATATACTAAATACCAATTTTATGGACTCTTACCTGCTTGATTTACCTATTTACCCCAAACTTACCCCAATTTACCCCCCAACCCTTCGACGGAACAAGATGAAAATATAATCTAGTTCCAGATCTCGTCAAAGTACATGTATGTACCAAATTTCAAGTCAATATCTTAAACGGTTCCAGAGTAAACGTGCGCACAAAAAAGTTACAGACAGACAAACCGACAGTCCGACAGACAAAAATCTCGACGTTTCATGACATTCTAAGCCTATTTGAACAATAAAATTTTTTTTAAATCTTTTTGTCGTTACTACACTTCCATATTTTTCGCCGATATATCTACGAAACGGTAAGCTAGCTCGAAATAAAAAACCGCTGCCCAAGGAATCACTACTTCCACATCCAGATTCTCTATCCAAGTCACTCACAACGAAAAAAAATTGTATGTGGAAATAATTGTTTATGGAACTTTAATAATATAATATTTGAAATCCTCTACCCCAAAAACCCATAAAACGATACCCCACATCGGTAGTGGGATGGGGGTGGTGATAGTGGGGGCGGATGAGGTAAAAAAATATTTTGAGGTTTCTGGTTTTTGTACATACACTAAATCTCTATACACAATTTATACACAATACAATATAATACACAATTTTTCTTCATCCCCTTTAATAATGAGGTGGGGGTGGTAATGGGGGTGGTTAATGCCAAAAAATTTTTTGAGACCTTAGCTTCTCTTGTATATATTAAATACCAATTTTATAGACTCTTACCTGCTTAATTTACCTATTTACCCCAACTTTACCCCCAACCCTTCGACGGAACAAGATGAAAATATAATCTAGTTCCAGATCTCGTTAAAGTACATACGTGTACCAAATTTCAAGTCAATATCTTAAACGGCTCCAGAGTAAACGTGCGCACAAAAAAGTTACAGACAGACAGAAATTTTTTTTCGCTCAAACTTAAAATCTCGACGTTTCGTGACATTCTAAGTCTATTTGAACAATAAAAATTTTTTAAAATTTTTTTTGTCGTTACTATACTTCCACTGGATGTGGAAGTAAAATAACGTAAAACCAGTTCATTTCATTACAACTGATATTGATAATTTTGATATATTTTTTCAGTTTGAAATGTCCGCGATGTACGTCAAAAAAATTTACATTTTTTGCTTAAAACCCAGGTTGACTACTAGGCCAAGAAACTACTCTAATGAATTTAAATAGAATTAAATTTGCTAAAACTTTTTTTTTATGTTTTGTCCTACGCCAAAAACGAGGGAACTATTAGGGGCGAAAGTGGGGACTTTTTATTTTCGGTTTGTCACCGTAATTGAATTAACTGAAATCGATTTCAAATACGATGTCCACTTAATATCATCTATTACCTATACGCTCCATTAATCTGGGCCCTTCGAAACGAACGTTTCTGGAAAAACTGATTTTTTTAAAGGTCTACATGTATTTTCTAGGAAAACGTGAAATGACTTCCATTTTCTCGAATATCTCGATAATTATCAGTTTTTTCGAAAAATGTTTAGACACCAATATTAAAGAGAATTGATTCAACCTAGTCTAGTTTCATTTTTTTAAAACTGCACTCATACTTAAAACCCTCTCGGGAATCAAAAAATGCAAAAATATACAGGGTGTTCTATTTAAAATTTCAAAGCTGGGATAATTTCCGGAAGTGAAGGAAAAGTGTCAAATACTGAAAAATTTACAATTTTTGGCACGTATTACTCCGGCCAAGTTTGCTTCTTATCCCTTAAAAATATTAGAAACTATGGCCTGTTTAATGATTCCGTACACACTCAGTAGAATATTCTGTTTTCGCCATTTAATCACGTACCATGCAGGATTATTTGCAAACATTGACGGACTTAAACGAGCACGGCAAAACTTTCAGAGTACGAATTTGTAAAAACCTCTTTGCTATTTGCCGTTAATCATTTCAACAAGTACTTGCTGCGAGAGAAAAAACGGGCGCAGCATTTTTTAATGACGTAGACAGCGTTCATTGCAATTTTTCAAACTTATATTCCCTGACTTTTCCAAGTTCTCCAGGATTCTTCAGGTCTAATAAAGAGACACTGTTTACTGTTTAATGAAATGCTGGAATGTATAATTCGTAGCTTTATATTACGAGCGTTAAAAATTTTTACATTTCCTGACTTTATGAAAATTACTAAAATTCCCCGATTTCTCAATAAATTTTCCAAACAGCCCCGCACTTTTTAGATGCAATTTGGGTTTCACTGACGGGAGCTGAAACTTGGCACAGTGGTAGTTTATGACATCTCGATCAAAATTCTCCACGGGCACAAAAAATTTTGACGACAGGATTTCGAGATATTGGCCAAAGAAGGTCATAATTTAACCGAAACGTGTATATCTCATCTAAAAAACTATTGCCCAAGGAATCACTACTTCCACATCCAGATTTTCTATCTAAGTCTCCCACAACAACAAAAAAAATGTTTATGGAACTTTAATAATATAATATTTGAAATCGTCTACCCCAAAAACCCGTAAAACGATATGCCAATTCGGTAGTGGGGGGTGATGGGGGGGAAGTGGGGGTGGAAAAGTAAAAAAAAATTGAGGCCTTTGGTTCTTGTACACACACTAAACGACAATTTTATTTTTTCACCCCCTTTAATAACACAGGCACACAAAATAAAAAAAGTTCTGAGGTTTCACATAACTCCCATGTATTTTTGACCGCTGAACACGATCCTGATGTCAGTTTTGCTCCATCAGGTCGGCATTTTTTGTTAATCACGAAAAACAGGTTAAAACAGGCCAGAATTGGATTTAAAATATAAATTAAAGATTTTAAATAAGTATACCATGTATTCGATGTACACGGATGTATTTTAACGAGATCTGGAACTAGATTATATTTTGATCTTGGTAATGGGGGTGGCTAATGCCAACAAATTTTTGTAAAAATGTAAAAATGCGGTTTTCATAGAAATACTTAAGGTGTCGAGTTTTTAATAGGCAAAAATAACCAGCAAAAACCGAATCTAAATCTACATACCTTGTAAATGTGCCATAAAGTCCCAAGCCCTTCCAAGGAGGCCACCCTATACTTATAGAATAAAAGAATCTCATCTGTGCGTAATCTAACGGAGCAGGTACCTGTGAATAATATGACCGCCTGTTTGTGCCAGTGATAGCTTCTGCTTACGTTATTTTATACAAATGGTTGTTACATAATTGGGATTCTCGTCGAAAGCTATTGCAGATTAAGTCTTTCGAAAATTAAACCGCTTATACTGACGCAAAAGAGAAACCGCAAATATAACTAAACATTTGTCAATATCGATTGTGCATCTAGTTGTCACTGGCGGTTGCATGAATGGCTGAATAATAAGCATTTGTGTGAATGTAACGAGAACGATATCGTACAGGAGGAAATTGCATTTGTATTCGCTTCAAAAGGATTTTCCTTTCCTCCCTTCAGTAGTTTAGTACGAGGGAAAATATTAATTAATTAGGCACTTAAAAGCTTCCTATATTCTATTATAGGTGTTTCTTGTTGTGGAAAATCTTATTCACGTCTTGCCAGATGCTTTGTGATTAATGAAAATTATTCTAGTTGGGTTCAACTTGCTGTATAGCACATCTAGCGGCACCACGCCACCTGTCGCGGTTGCCTGTTAGGCTAACAGTCTCAACAAAAGAATGGCCGAAGACTTTTTAAAATTACTGAAACCAATTTCTGTGACACTTGACAGAATTCAACAGTTTGTCCCTTGCAGTTAAGGAATGGAAAAAAATTGAGTGCGGTTTTTTATAGTTTTAAAGATGAGGACAGAAATTTAAATCAATATCAGATACTTCAAAGGAGATATAATCAAGCTTTTCACGCCATTTCAATTTTTGGCATATTTGCTGGATCCTATCAGAAATAAAAACAAATGCCCACTGTCGAAACAAAAAAGAAAAAGGCTGCTTTAAATATAGTTTCATACCATTTTCCTGGCACAGGGTTATTACAATGTTTTTAGAAAAAATATTACAAACTGTTAACGTAGTGCGGTGGTAGGAATGTCAAAAAGATATTCCACAAATTAACAAAGTACTGGATCTGATAATTTCCTTTCTGTGTGCCATTGCTTTTTCTGCAGACGTGGAAATAATGTTTTCTTCATTCAGATATTAGGAATAGATTGTTTTGAAAATATATATTTTTATTTTTATGTTTGTTAAATTTTAAGCCTTTAAATTAAAGCATCAGCCACCCTATCACCCCATTGCTATTCCCACCTCATTATTAAGGGGGGGGGAAAATAAAATTGTGATTTAGAATGTATACAAGAACAAAACTAATTAGTTCCACATCCAGTGGAAGTATAGTAACGACAAAAAAATTTTTGAAAATTTTTATTGTTCAAATAGGTTCAGAATGTCATGAAACGTCGAGATTTTAAATATGAGCGAAAAAAAAATCTGTCTGTCTGTCGGTCTGTAACTTTTCTGTGCACACGTTTACTCTGGCACCGTTTAAGATATTGACTTGAAATTTGGTACACGTATGTACTTTAACGAGATCTAGAACTAGATTATATTTTCATCTTGTTCGGTCGAAGGGTTGGGGGGTAAATTTGGGGTAAATGGGTCAAGCAGGTAGGAGTCCATAAAATTAGTATTTAGTATGTACAAGAGAAGCTAAGGTCTCAAAAAAATTTTTGGCATTAGCCACCCGCATTACCAACCCCCACCCCCTTATTAAAGGGGATGAAAAAAAAATGTGATTTAGTGTATGTACAAGAACCAGAAACATCAAAATATTTATTTACTTCATTCACCCCCATTACCACTCCCTATCACCACCCCCACCCCACTACCGATGTGGGGTATCGTTTTATGAGTTTTTGGGGTAGAGGATTTCAAATATCATATTATTAAAGTTCCATAAACAATTATTTCCACACACAAAGTTTTTTCGTTGCGAGTGACTTGGATAGAGAATCTGGATGTGGAAGTAGTGATTCCTTGGGCAGCGGTTCTTTTGCTTAGATTCTTAATTATTGAAGTTACATCAAATTTTTTGTGGGAGTTATAGTTTTCAAGATATACTAAAAAGACTATTTACACCCTTATTTTGGTGCACCCTCGTCCCCGAAAACTCAAAGAACAATGTTAAAAAGGGGTCCTTTTTTGACCCATCCGTGGAAAAGTGTAGAAGCCATCTTTTTTTACTAATTTTGGGGTGCTGAAAACGAATCCGTCATCCGTTTTGGCGAAAAATCTCGAGAACACATTAAAAAACAACCCTTATTTGGGGGGTGACTAAGTTTCGATAACTAAGTAGAAAAAATAAATAAAAAAAAACAAATTCACCCCTTCAACCCTCCTCGCCATTCCCTCACCACCCCCAAGAAGGTACTATAGAAGCTACTATAACTACTATATATTTATTTACAAACAAAAAGGGCCTTTTTGGACCATCCGTGATAAAGTACGGAAAAAATACTCAGTTTCGTTAGGCCAGTAAAAAAAAAGCAAAAATTCTAAATTCACCCCCCTCCCCACTCCCCTCGTTTCCCTCACCCTTCACCGCCCATAAGAACGGTGTAAGTTACAATATCTAATATACGGTTATTTATTTATTTTTAAAAATCCAAAACTCCTCGTTAAATGGCTATATCAGGTTATAATGTGATTACTTCTGAATACTCTTACACCCATCCCCACCAAGTAAGGTGGTGGATTTTATCTTTTTAGAGTTTTAATTGGTTTTAATTGCAAGAGAAATCCCTAATCACTCAGTTTGATGTTTTTTTATCATAATAAGGTGATTTAGTCAATTCAGATGAATATTTCTCGCACTTTTTGGATTGGGGTGTATGGTGTGCATATCACTATCCAAAAAATATTACTTGTCTTTTATATTAAAAAATTCTTTAATTATTTAAATAAATAAATAATTTTTTACTATAAAAATCAAGCAGCATTTTTTTAAAGGGAATATTGACCCCATAACACCCCCTCCCTAGAGGGGTAATACCAAGAAATATTCAGGAGTGATCTGAATTGGTTACTTCACATTAAACGTTAAACGACGTAGAGGTAACACATGCAAGTGAATCGATAAAAACTTCATCATGTTATCTAATTTTTATGTGTCGAGGGTCTCTTCAACTTTATGAATGGGACTCAGGGGTCTTCGTACAATTTTATAAATAGTAACGAGGGAATAAACACATTAAAGTATTAAAACAAAAATTGCAGCACATGAGCTAGCTCAACATTATTGTATTGCGAAACGATCGTCCATAGGCTGTAAGCCCTCTCAAGTCAACGAGTGTTAATTAAGTGACAATGACAATTAGTACATTTTGTTAATTAATACAGTCGCCGCTCGTTTAAACATGCAATTAATAATTTAACTCTGAACGAAACAATGTAAATGATATTAAAATAGAAATACGTAAAAATTATTAAAAATTTGTTTTTCATACCTACAAGTCACATCGAATACGAGTTTATTTCGTACAACCATGAATATTTGTGCCTCAAACAAATCGACACGGGCGTTATCAAACAGAACTTATGAAAAATAGTATTATTAATTACGCCAATGTCAAAATTGTCCAATGCTGTTAAAAATAAAAGTAATTAATACAATTACGAGTATAATTAGTTGTCTTATTTAATAATTTTTGTAAGAAGAAAATATTTTTACTTCCACATCCAGTGGAAGTAGGTATAGTAACGACAAAAATTTTTTTTTTAATTTTTATTGTTCAGATAGGCTTAGAATGTCATGAAACGTTGAGATTTTAAGTTTGAGCGAAAAAAAATTTTCTGTCTGTCGGTCTGCCTGTCTAACTTTTTTTGTGCGCACGTTTACTCTGGAACCGTTTGAGATATTGACTTGAAATTTGGTACGCGCATGTAATTTAACGAGATCTAGAACTAGATTATATTTTGATGAAGTAAAAAAATATTTTGAGGTTTCTGGTTCTTGTACACACACTAAATCACAATTTTTTTTCATCACCTTTAATAATGAGGTGGGGGTGCTAATGGGGGTGGCTAATGCCAAAAATTTTTTTGGGACCTTAGCTTCCCTTGTATATACTAAATAGCAATTTTATGGACTCTTACCTGTTTGATTTATGTATTTACCCCAATATGCCCCCAACCCTTCGACGGAACAAGATGAAAATATAATCTAGTTCCAGATCTCGTTAAAGTACATATGTGTACCAAATTTCAAGTCAATATCTCAAACGGTTCCAAAGTAAACGTGCGCACAAAAAAGTTACAGACAGACAGAAATTTTTTTTTCGCTCAAACTTAAAATTTCGACGTTTCATGACATTCTAGGCCTATTTGAACAATAAAAATTTTTAAAAACTTTTTTGTTGTTACTATACTTCCAATAGATGTGGAAGTAAAACCGCTGCCCAAGGAATCACTACTTCCACATCCAGATTCTCTATCCAAGTCACTCACAACGAAAAAACTATGTATGTGAAAATAATTGTTTATGGAACTTTAATAATATAATATTTAAAATCCTCTACCCCAAAAACCCATAAAACGATACCCCACATCGGTAGTGGAGTGGGGGGTGGTGATAGGGGGGGTGATAGTGGTGGGTCGATGAAGTAAAACAATATTTTGAGGTTTCTGTTTCCTGTACATACACTAAATCACAATTTTTTTCATCCCCTTTAATAAGGGGGTGGGGGGTGGTAATAGTAATGGGCTAATGCCAAAAATTTTTTTGAGACCTTAGCTTCTCTTGTATATACTAAATGCCAATTTTATGGACTCTTACCTGCTTGATTGACCTATTTACCCCAAATTTACCCCAATTTACCCCCCAACCCTTCGACGGAACAAGATGAAAATATAATTTAGTTCTAAATCTCGTTAAAGTACATATGTGTACCAAATTTCAAGTCAATATCTTAAACGGTTCCAGAGTAAACGTGTGCACAAAAAAAAGTTACAGACAGACCGACAGACAGAAATTTTTTTTCGCGCAAACTTAAAATCTCGACGTTTCATGACATTTTAAGCCTATTTGGACAATAAATTTTTTTTGTCGTTACTATACTTCCACTGGACGTGGAAGTAAAATGAGCTAGGGAGACTACAAAAAAAAAAGAAATACGCATCTTTCAAAGAGCTACAAATTACTTAATGTTATAAAATCGCAATATATGGCGCTTTCCATGTAAAACAAGAAAACGTGAAAAATCGAGAAAATTGAATTTTTCAATATGGCGCATCATTTCAAACGTTCTGGAAAAAATCATAAAACTAGTGTTTTATAATTGTAAAAAAATGAATAATGTTTAAAATAGGCAATTTTAAGTGTGCCGTAAATCGAAAACCAAAAATCAAAATGATGTTAAATTCTGAATGCATGCGATCAATAATATTGCATTAGTTTTTCAATAAAAAAATACCTAATATGATTTCTCGAAAAATCGACCCTTTTTTTCTTAATAAAAATGCACGCCAATGACTGAAATAAGTTTTGTTTTACTTAAAAAAGGTATAATAACGGTCTTTGATACCCATCCAAACTTGGTTAAAATTGGGTGACTAATAACTGAGCTACAAAGGTGAAAAGTGGGACACACTGTACATATATTAGTAAAATGTATAAACAAAAAAAAATTATAGAGAATAAAATTTCGCAAGATTTCTATTTAAGTACAAATGACAAAAATTAAGAAAATATTTTTTTTTAATTTAAATGATTAATAACTATTTTATTTACTGATTGATTTTTTTTGAAACAATAGAGTTCTTCCTCTAGCTAACGCAAACTTACTTTCCATATTCAATACAGTCGGACTTTTCTTTCTTAAGTTATCGTGCTTACAAGAAACGTGACGGACGGACAGACGGACATTTTGAAAGTTGTTCAGAATTCGTTCACTAACATAATGACGTGAAAATTTTTCTCTACGAGCGATATTTACTGTGCCGATCAAACGCAATATACTCTTCGTTTTTGCAAAAAGTATAATAACAGTGAAAGCTCGTAAGTCGCTTATCGTTTTCCATATAGTGAATGAAAATTTCCTGATATTTGCAAGATTTTTAAAATTCCATGAAATTTCCATGATCCTTCTAGAGTTTTTAAAATTCCCTGAATTTTCCAGGTTTTTCAATGAGTCTGAACCCTGGCCTTTCAAAACGTCGGGCTGATGTCATCAAAGAGGTGATGGAAAAGGGCTTTAATGAGGATGTGCCCCTTAACAGACAACCGCGATAGATGGCATGATGCCGCCGAACGTGCTATACAGCAAGCGGAGGCCAGCTAAAATAACTTTCATGAATCACAAAACGTCTGGCAAGAAGTTGTGAATAAGACTTACAATAACGCTGATTTTATTGAAAATATTTACTGGATTTCGGACACAACAGAACCACGAACGCAGTGAAGTTGATAAAACCAAATTATTATAATTTTACAGATAATAGTTAAATAGCTTGAAAATAACTTAGAGCAATTAAAATAATCTGGATGGCTGCATTTCCAAGCAGGTTTTTATCAATAAGAATATATGAAATATTTCAATTATGCCTAGTTGGCTATTACACAACGCCCAAGATAAAGACAAATGTACTAACGAGTCTGGCTATACAAAAACCATCGAAGGAAATGAGTTAAGGAAATATTCGGATGAACTGAAAATCTTCCTGGACGACTTTTACATTTTTTTACTTTAGTTTATTGCCAAAAGTGATTTACTGATTGTTCTATTGGTTGGAAAACGATTATGTGTCTACTTTATCACAGTCACTTTTACCGCAGGAATATAAAAACCGCTGCCCAAGGAATCACTACTTCCACATCCAGATTTTCTACCCAAGTCTCTCATAACGAAAAAATTTTGTATGTGGAAATAATTGTTTATAATATAATATTTGAAATCGTCTACCAAAAACCCATAAAACGATATCCCACACGGTACTGGGGTGGGGGTGGTGATAGGGAGGTGGTAGTGGGGATGGATGAAGTAAAAAAAATATTAAAAAATATTATTTTGGGTATTCAGCAGATAACTTTCAACGAAAACATTCGTTTCTTTCATATACCTTTGGTGCAAGTCTGACCAAAAATGGAAGATCGACAAGACTCCCCCTACGGTGACTTGTCAACCTCTTTCATACACCTACCATATCAAGATTCAGCATGAAAAGCAATAAAACAACCATTCTTTCTATATATTGATGATTCAAGTCTGATCATGCTAATATATATAATATTAAGTATCTCTAGCCCTACCTAGAGGATACTACATCACAATCAAACGTTTATTACATTTCAAAGTCAAGAAAATACTAAAAAGCACAAAGAAAATAGTTATAAAATTTCGCTCACCGCATGCATGTCCAATAATTGAAGTATTTCATATAATATTTTCGATGGAATAATTCCTTTAAACATTGTACAATCTTTTTCGTTCTGTTTAGAACTCGTCAGAAGGACATAAATCCAATTCGTAATAAAAGTTACTATTGAAAATAAAAATGAAATATTTTCATGTCAAGAAACTGACAGGAAGACATCTATTTACTTGACAAATATATTAAAAATAACAAAAAACAAACATTCCTTTAGAGTCCCAAAACTCGTCTAGTTTAATAAATAAATACCTATTATTTCTGCTTAGATCATTGTTAAAAAATATTATTTTGGGTATTCAGCAGATAACTTTCAAAGAAAACATTCGTTTCTTTCATATACCTTTGGTGCAAGTCTGACCAAAAATGGAAGATCGACAAGACTCCCCCTACGGTGACTTGTCAACCTCTTTCATACACCTACCATATCAAGATTCAGCATGAAAAGCAATAAAACAACCACTCTTTCTATATATTGATGATTCAAGTCTGATCATGCTAATATATATAATATTAAGTATCTCTAGCCCTACCTAGAGGATACTACATCACAATCAAACGTTTATTACATTTCAAAGTCAAGAAAATACTAAAAAGCACAAAGAAAATAGTTATAAGGAATGTTTGTTTTTTGTTATTTTTAATATATTTGTCAAGTAAATAGATGTCTTCCTGTCAGTTTCTTGACATGAAAATATTTCATTTTTATTTTCAATAGTAACTTTTATTTCGAATTGGATTTATGTCCTTCTGACGAGTTCTAAAGAGAACGAAAAAGATTGTACAATGTTCAAAGGAATTATTCCATCGAAAATATTATATGAAATACTTCAATTATTGGACATGCATGCGGTGAGCGAAATTTTATAACTATTTTCTTTGTGCTTTTTAGTATTTTCTTGACTCTGAAATGTAATAAACGTTTGATTGTGATGTAGTATCCTCTAGGTAGGGCTAGAGATACTTAATATTATATATATTAGCATGATCAGACTTGAATCATCAATATATAGAAAGAGTGGTTGTTTTATTGCTTTTCATGCTGAATCTTGATATGGTAGGTGTATGAAAGAGGTTGACAAGTCACCGTAGGGGGAGTCTTGTCGATCTTCCACTTTTTTGGTCAGACTTGCACCAAAGGTATATGAAAGAAACGAATGTTTTCTTTGAAAGTTATCTGCTGAATACCCAAAATAATATTTTTTAACAATGATCTAAGCAGAAATAATAGGTATTTATTTATTAAAAAAAATATTTTGAGGCTTTTGGTTCATGTACACACACTAAATCACAATTTTTTTTCATCCCCTTTAATAATGGGGTAGGGGTTGTAATGGGGGTGGCTAATGCCAAAAATTTTTTTGAAACCTTAGCTTCTTTTGTATACACTAAATACTAATTTTATGGACTCTTACCTGCTTGATTTACCTATTTACCCCTCATTTACCCAATTTTATCCCCCAACCCTTCGACGGAATAAGATGAAAATATAATCTAGTTCCAGATTCCGTTAAAGTACATACGTATATCAAATTTCAAGTCAACATCTTAAACGGTGTTACAGACCGATAGACCGACAGAAATTTTTTTTCGCTCAAATTTAAAATCTCGACGTTTCATGACATTCTAAACGTATTTGAACAATGAAAATATTCGAAAATTTTTTGGTCGTTACTAGACTTCCACTGGATGTGGAAGTAAATTAGTTCTCACGATGAATTTTTCTGATTTATCTGTTTTCATTCAGGCGCAAAAAATTTTCTCTTAAAAAAGTTTCAAAATGATGAATGGATTAGATATTTGCTGTTTTCTAGGAATCATTTGTCAACAGCGACTGATTTGTCATGATTTCATTGTATTGCATTAGTAAGCTTAGAAACCTACTTTTTCTGAATACCAAGTTGCTTCATTGTTAGTCTAGTCAACATAGCGGCTGTAGGATAGTAACTCGGACCAAGGATTTTGCAGAGTAAGAGGGAAATATGCGTTTATTTTAAGTTTATTACAAATATTTAAAAAATCATAAATGGTATAATCTTTAAAATAGTTGCAGGTACTTCCCATTGCTCTAAGGAATACAACCATATACACTTTCTATCATAAATTTTGTATATAATAATGAAATTATGATCTATTTTCATTGACAAACTACGATAATCAAGTACAACAGAAATTTACAATACAAAATATATACAGGGTGATCTACCATGACATGCGGAAAATTTATCAATAGGTTGTCCCCACCGAAAGGAGTTACAAAAATGAAAAATTAAAAAAATATGACCCAAAAAATAACCTTATTTTTTTTTTTGTAGAAACGCGTTAACCAATTTGACGTAACGCGGTACAACCATATCACTTCCTTTCCCCCTTATCAGACTTGGGATTGACAACAAAGCTGGAGTGGGTAGAAGTGACTTTTTGGTTTTAATCAACTCACTACAAAAATAGCAAAATACATCGAAAAGACATTGACCCTATGTTAGTGAACTCTACAACAAGTAGATATAAGTATATTTACTTAAACCCGTCGATAACACAAAAACAAACTTTATAACAATAATAATAATAATACATTGACTTTATTTTTTTTTAAATACAAAATTTAAAAAAAAACGGCGGAGTTCAGCTACGCTGCTCTTACACTCAATTTTGCCTTTGACGGCACTTTGTATCTGCCAGTGTCCTGATTGTTCGACCGAAAGTAAAAATCGCGGCACTTTGACCGTACGTGCTAGCTTAACTTAAAAAGTCAATTAAGGAAATGTAGACATCTTCGAATATGTTCTTTCCCTAGTAAGTTCATTGCTCTATACTGACCACAGACAAGTAACAGCAGTGTATCTTTGCAAGTTTTAACGCAACTATAATTACTAAATTACCTCGGATCACTCTAAAATTTTACAGGGGCTCTCCCACATTGAAGACTAGTACACCATTTTATTTTACGCAGATTGTACTATGTTTGGTTGTTTAAATATTTATAATAAATCGAAAATAAACGCATATTTCCCTCTTACTGCAAAATCCTATCCTTAAACCCTTTATTTGTCAAAAAAAGACATGGAGTTTGTGAATTGTAACTCCTTCGGGAATCCAAAACGTTTTTGTTAAGAGTACAAAAAAAATCACAAGCTTTTTCGGTTCCCTTTTGTTCTACACTAAAGGTAGCTACACGAAAAATAATGTCTATTTTTGCCATTTTTGGCCCAAAAATATATTTACATTCAGCGAACAGTAAAGTTTGATGTTACCTATTACATTCATATCATTTATAAGCCTATCATTGTCTATATTTTTCTCATTTTATTGCTTGGTAGACAAGCATCTGTACATTATTTAGGTATTACGCAAGTGAAACTTTCATACTTTCAGAAATTATCTAGTTTTTTTTTACTCATATTGACGTTCTATTTCTGAACATGCTAATTAATAATATTAGTTAAAAAATCTTTTATTAACAAACACTTTAAAATATAAATTATTGTAATCTATCACCACATTAAATAAAAACTGTACTGACCAATGAACCGGCTTATAAAAACGCGTGTAGCAGCAATAAAATGAATGTAGATGGTACGCTGCAGCACTACGCCATCTAGTGGCAGCGCTCAGAGTCGCCGCGGCTAGGTGATAAAAAGAACATTGCTGATTAACCCATAGCACCCATAACTAAAAAACTCGAAATATTTTTAATGTATCACCTCAAAGTGCGGATATTATTAAAGATTCAGGTATTCCAAGGTAAATGAGGCTATTTTATAATCTACCGGTCGCCTTGATGTAAGTAAAGGAGCTTAACAAAATTCACAGAAATTTCTAATGCACGACAATAAAAGTTTTCTTACTCACGATCACAAAAATCAATGCGCAACCTTAAAACAAGAGTAATATTCCCGGATTTATTTAAAGCAGGTATCCATATTCATTATAAACAAAATATTTACGAGTATCGTAAGAAAATTCTTGACGAACTCATCATAGAATAGGCGACTAAGATGTTCAATGCCATTTAAAACGTCAGAATCAATACATACATACAAAATTCTGAAACAAGCAGATTGAGATAAAAACTGGTAATGGAATTATGCCGCGAGCTTATACGCAAAAAAAACAAAAACTATAAAAAAATTGTAGGCAGTTCAATATTCTGCACGAGTCAGGAGATGCCAAACATCAAGTAAATTTTGCAGTGTGCACATCGCCGAAATTCTTTTGGTTAAACTTATAATTCAATAAACATTTTCAAACTCAAATTTCAAATACAATTGATCATTTTGTCTCTTCAACGCTAACCGAGCTTACTATATGAACTGCGAGTGCTAATGACACCTACAAATTATCTCACATTTCAAATAATATTTTAGACGAAGTTTTAGATCAAAATAAAAAATGGGATATTTACATTTTACCTCGCATTTTACACTTTGCACAAAATTTCGATGTGAAATCATGGAGCTAGCTGAATGTTTGTTGGGTTGGCTGCCAGTAAAGTAAAGACGTTTTTAAGATGGGCAGTAAAATTTTAAAATCTTTCTATTTTTCGCTAGTGTTGTAAAGTTAAGGACAAATTTTTGTTTCAACAAGAATTTTAAAAATACTCTTTTTTTGTCCAATGTTTAAAAGACGAAGTATATATTAAATGTTAAATATCTTACAGATTATGGCACTTGTACGTGTAAATGCTTACAAAATGAAAAACTATTAATTAGGATTTCAAATGATTTTTTGACTATTTCCATAGCACAACAAGCAAAGAGGTTATGACAGAAACAATGTGCATTTCCACATTTTCCAATAAAAACGTCGCCATTTTGTTGATGTATGTAGTCAGTAATAAAAAAAATATATTCTGATTTTCACATAGCATGGTCAAAACGCTCAAACATTATCGCCCGTTTACAGCACTTGCTTTAGAAAAATGTTGCATTTTTTAAACCATAAAGGAATTTTGGAAAAAACGTAATATTTTTAAGGCATTTACATATGTGTACAGTTATTCAAAAAAATTTTTTTTTTAATTGTTAAGAAAGAAAACAATTTCCTTGAATATTTTTTTTACCCCACCCTGTACATGAACTGCGTTCATGTTTTCTTATAAAGGTTTTAATTAGCTTCAATTTACGTTATTATGTCATATTCGAAATTCTTTTTGGTTTTAGAGAAAGAAATGAAAAACACTCTTTCCGATTCATAACTGATTTTTTTTACATGACTGAAAAGAATGTAAATAATAATTTTATGCTTTATTTGTAAAAGACATATCACAAACAATATTCAACGTAACAAAAAAGTAACATGAGACAAAAGAAATAAATATTTTTAAAAACAAACATTATAATGTACTAGGTATATAGGAAATGGCAAAATTTTTATTTTTTAATTTTTTTTATTTTAATAACATTAATTGAAGCTAATTAAAACATTTATAAGGAAACATTAACACAGTTTATGTATAGGGTGAAATAAAAAAATATTCAAAGAAATTAAGTTTCCTTTCTTAACGATTTTTTCAAAAAAATTGTTTTTTAATCATTCTGCATTTATGTTTAAAGGCTTTAAAAATGTCTACAATTTGATGTGCCCAACATGGTCATCGCTTCAAAAATAAAAAAGTTATAAGTCTGGGAAGTTTTAAGAGGCGCACTCTGTAGAATCACTATTTATTTAAAGAATAACTTTTCTTTTTCTTTCTGATTTAGTGTCTGATGTTCCTTAAGTCGAATGACTATTTTACCTTTTTAGTAAAGCTAACCAATTTTTATACAGGGCCAGTTGAAAAGTGAGAAATTTTAAATTTGGCTATTGAATAACAAACACCCTATATGAGGTATCGGGCTAAAATTTTGTATAGAGGTATTTGAAACAACTGCGAATCGAATACTCTATCCAATTTGCCGATAAAAAATTGCCTAATAGTCGAACTCGAAATTTCGACCCATTTAGAGGAGTTTAGTAGGCCTTGAACATATGAAAATTACAAATTTTGCAAAACAGCCAAATAAAGCTCATCGAGCACTATATCTCTAAAAAAAAGTAAAATCGGCCAAGGCGTTCCAAAATGATTAGAAGTTGCGGTATTAAATAGCACACACTGTATAATAAAGTATTTAATTTAAATGTTCAATATCTTAGAAACTACGACACTTTTGCCAAATATTCTAAGGAACGGAATTGAAGATAATTAATGAATCTTTGATTTTTGTTCGTATTGTAAAAAATAAATAATTTTCACAAAAGTACCGTTTTTCGTTAATATATACATGAATTCCTTTTGTCCGTTTAAAATACTTGCTTTAGGAAAAATTTCCATACGCCATATTGGAGCCGCTATCTTGATTTTTTTAATTTTGATTTCAGATTCGTAATCAGCGATCCCAAAAAGGTAAATATCCTATGTTTCAAAAATAATCGGTATTACAAATATTCGATGTTTAAATTTAGGGGCGGTTTCCACCCTTACCCTTGGGGGAGGGGGGGGGGGGGGTAAGAGCAAATGTCGGGACCATATAGAACTGAAGATGATAACACCTTTTACTACACTAATAACCCATGAAGAAAAATTATCATTCATTACATATGAGATTACTCCTAAATTTTACATATTTTTTATCTCTAAGTACTGTACTAAAAACTGAAAAATCAAAACAACTGGGGACCAAAGACTATTATTAGTTTAAATATTTATTTCAAATGACTTATATGCTATTAAACAAATGTGTTAGTTGTTTTTTATATATAATTACTTTTAATTTGATCCACCATGATTATCGAATTTGTAATGTATACAATGAATGTATTGAATGAAAAGTATAAAATATTGTCTGTTATAGCAAATGTGGAACATACCATAAAAATGTTTTAAAACAGTTTATTTTTTTTTAAATGATTATCAATTAAAAATATTAACCCCCTCCCCCCTTTGACCAGTCGCGGGTCTCAGGTGTCCACCATCACTTCTCACATTATGTATTACCTATGTACAGCTTACGGAACAAAATGACACCAACCACAATACTCGAACTTTCCATATAACACAGTTCGTATTTAATATGTACTTGTACATACTAAGTACAAACTGTGTTATGTGGGATTGGGTGGCGCAAAAATGACTTAATTCGATTCCAAATCCGAAAAAAGTAAGTACGTATTTTTTGTTTTTCGAAATTTTGATTTTAAACGGTGCCCCGAAATCTACCCTTAAATCAAAAAAATGTAAATTTTTCAGGTAGTTTTCAGGGCACCGTGGTGTGTTAGGGGCGACAAACCCATATGTATATACATCAAATTCTTCGTTAGATAGTCTTCTCCAAGTCCAATAGATTTAATGCAAGATTTCCCCTAACCCTGAACAATTATTCAAAAAATCCCAAAAAGTGATTTTCCCCATGCAATTTAAATGGGAAACTTCATGTCTCCATAGGCACCGTTTAAAACAAAAATTTTGAAAAACAAAAAAATACGTACTTACTTTTTTCGGATTTGGAAACAAATGGGGGATCGAGACCTTCTATAAAAAATTAAGTCATTTTGGGCCACCCTACTGCACACGGGATGTAGTTAGAAATCCCACTACTAGTGAGAATTGGACATTCATTGATAGGAAATTGTAAAATATATATGAGAAGACAAATCAGATAACAAAACCACACATTTCCTCTGAAAAATCCTGTTTTAATACACAATAAAAATATTTTCATGATATTAAATGCCAACCAAAACAGCTGTTTATTGTTATACAATGTACAAAATAACGTACAGGATGAGCTGTTAAACTGGTATCGAAGTGTATCATTCATGCATTTCTAAAATGCGAATTGCTCTGCGAGTGCTCGTACCGAGTCTATGACTACGAAGAGCATATACACATTATTTGCCCATTAAAGTTATTATCAGCATATTGATGACATATAATGGTTTTAAATATCTAAACATGGTAAGTAGGTATCTGGGTTTAATTGCCCGGTATACATCTACTTATAGTATTGTCAAACATGCTTCCACCACGCTGATAAGTATGCATATTTATGTATTATGTTCACCCTTAAGAAATTGTAGTTTAAATTGACTTAGTGTTGTCACCTGGTTAAATATAAAATTTGTTACAGAAATGTGGTGTGAAATAACCACATCGGAAGGTTTATCCAGCGTCACTGCAGTATCTATTACATATCAAGTATATAAACAGAGGTACTTATTCCTAAAAAAATTTATAGATAGAGAGATATCAGTGTAAATAACCCGGAACAACATTAAGATATGATTACCTATCTACAAAACAATTAAAACTTTTATAATATAGGTGTGGTGTAAGAAAGAATGTGAAATTTATAATATGTAGGGAAGTTTTAATATTGATACGTATTTAGGTGCCCTGCTAATGCATTTGGGAGTTAAATATTAAAGGTGGTATATGCCTATATACACCGAGATAAGATAAGCCAGAATTCGATTCTTTCACCCAGCATGACTTATGCATTTTCAGGTTATTTTGTTTGTGGTGCATGAGTATATATCGTAATTACTTACAATCACCGAACTAAATAACCTGAATCATCAAAAATTTTGCTTACAGTGAATAATACAAACTTACGTGTACAGTATTTTCTTGGAAATGCCAAAATTGTGGAACCACACGTTCTGATAAACAATCACGACGTACTGACAATTCAGATTTTCTTCTTGAATTTTTCTATCGTTTCTCCGAACATTTAACAGTGAACATTAATACAACAATAAACAAAACATCAAATTCACCGACAATATTTTAAACAAAATGACGTTTCTGCCCAAATACGCTTAGGCCGAGTCCAACTTACCAACTCGCAAGCTGGGAGGAGGTTGTAGTGAAAAAGAGCGAGAGTAGGGCGACCCGTCTTCCAACTGAATCGCGTGCATTCGAAATTAATTAAACAAATTTTAATACTGCGTTTTATTGAATTATATTACGTCAGATCGGGGAACAATTTGCCTCGGACACTTACATTCTACCCTTAAATAATTATAACAAGTAATAAATAACTTTTGTATGGTTTTATTTGAATGTGGTACTCTTTACCGCTCAATTGCCAACTGCTGCATGCTAGGGAAATAATTTATCGAACAGAACCGAACTGACAGTTTTCAAGTAAACAGGAAAGGACTTCAATATTTGCATATTAAATATATGCTATACTTCGTGTCTTGAAGAAGACGACATCAAAGCAGATATGTCTGATCAATACTAAAAGTAGATCCTTGCCACAACGAGTCACCTACAAAATCAAGGTTAGTAAGGCTCCAACGAACAAACTGCCTAGACTTAACAATATGAGGATATACAGGGTGCGCCATTTAAAACTTTCCACCCTCCTTTTTTCTTAATATGTAATTTTTCAAGGAAAATATTGAAACACGTCGATTTTGTTTTTAAGGGAGACGTATAGCATATAGCCATGATAAATTCAAATCCTATATTTCATACTCTGAGCGCGAGAAAAGCAAAAATTGCATGAGTATACGTATTTGTAGATTTGTAGGTACTATGATCATACTTTGTATATAACTGTGTGTTATGTAGGGGTTACCTTAGGACACACTCTGCTACTATTTGGTGGCGTCCCAGGTAGCAGGGTGACGTCATTATGACGTCTTTTAAAGGTGATTTTTCGTCGCCGACGTCATTGTCCCAATAAATGACGTACCAGAGACGTGATATTTATAACGTACTTCTGACGTCATCATGAAGACGTCAAATACACGTTTCTTTTAGGTCATTATTTTGACGTAATTAATAAATGACGTACCAGAGACGTGATATTTAAAACGTACTTCTGACGTCATCATGAATAAGACGTCAAATACACGTTTCTTTTAGGTCATTATTTTGACGTCATTAAAATGACGTGAAATAAATCATTATAAAATAAAAATAAATAGAAGTATTTAGTGACTAGTTCAATTTTTGCCACATAGTAATAATAATTTTGTTTTACTATTTCTAACTAGGTATACAACTTTTAATCATATTTAAATGAAGATGTTCAATGGTTCAGTGAGTTAAGTGTTAGTTGCGGCGGTTCGATCCCTGCACATTCGTCAAAAACTTTATTAATAATTGTGGAAAAATATTATAATGAGAGGTTTGCATCCCTTATCGCAAAATTCAGTGATTACCAATACGTCATTGGGCTGTGACATTGTGCCGTCTTTTCCACGTCATTTTTACGTCATGCTGAAGGTGAAATTGACGTAAATAATGCCGAAAAAACGACGTAATAATGATGGCACCTTGCTGTCTGGGTAGCTAGGCCTTTTAGACAGTTTGGTTTAGTGGCAAACTCTTTACTTTTTAAATGTCCCCATAGAAAATAATCTCATATATATATATGGAGTAAGATATCGGGTGATCTCGCAGGCGACTCAATTGCACTTCTGCTGCCAATTCAATTAGATTACACGAGCTGCAAAGTGTGGGAGAGCTCCATCTTATATCTTATTGAAAAAATAAATGTCTTCTGTTTTCAATAATTTCCGTTATCAATAGATCAATCTCAGTTTTCAGCATATCAACATACACATTTCTCCGGTTAGGTTACCTAAATAATGGTCCTATAATGTGGTTTCCTAAAATATCAGCCCAAACATTTAATTTCTGAGGAGTTCGTGTTTCCCTGTAAAGTATGGGATTAGTATAATCCCAGCAAACACTCATAATTGGCACATAAATGGCCAAGCGCACCATCGCCAGCATTATCATCATTGGTACTTTTATGGAAAAACCAATGTCAAACCGCCCAGCAGCTGACCATCCTTCAATTTACCAACAGTGTACAATAATGGGCTATCAATATGGACCACTGATGTTGGCACCCTTTGGCCAGGGAGCTTTCCTCGCGTAGGGGTGAAATGGGGGGGGGGGGGGGGGTTAATTTATGATGGTCCTAAGCCCCCTCCAAAACAAAATGGACGTGTTTCAGTGTTTTTCTCTGACTAAGAAAATTTTATCAAATTCCTTCTGTAATATTTACTCCTATAGATGATCTCCCATCTCAATTTGTTAAAAATTTAATAATCAAATGTGCCGCTACAATTTATTACCACTGTTGTGGCGCCACCTATCCGAATCAAACCAATACAAACCACTGTTGAAAAAATTTAGGGACAGGATAATCATAAGATACGTGCATTTATTGCACTACGTAGTAGAGTTCACTGCGTGCATTGCATGTCAAATCAAGAAGGCTATTGCACATGAAAAAACGTAAGGGGGTAAACAGTAGCGTGAAATGTCCATGCCCTCATATTTCACGAAAATGTAGAGGGAGCTTTAAGCTCTCTAAAATAATAGTTTCAAACTTGAATGCTTTTAAAGTCAATTTTATGCATATCCAGCCAAGGACTGTTAAGTAGTTAACAGTCCTTGCATATCAGTAACTAGATACACTTCATTTCAAAACACCCATCTTCATGGCACTCACCTATCTCGCAACAATGATTTTGTTCTTCCACTCTAGTCTGCCTTGATTTCGACTATTTCGAGTCGATTTCAAACTTCGCTGTTAGGTTTTGTGTTTTGTCAACTTTCTTCCTGTTGGCTAGGAATTAACAGTAGACAGTAAAATTACGGATCTTACTGATGGTATCTGATTGGTTACTGTCTACCGTTTAAATTTTTTCAGGAGCAATAGTCTTAACGACTCATTTCCTGCCCCTTCTTCTTATTCACAACATCTTGTTTACTACCTCGCAATCACCCATCCTTAGTGTGCCTGGGTGGTTTTCATTCGCGTCTACAATCATAATTTTCGTTTTGTTCTATTTTCCATTTAAGCAGTACTCAAAGCATATTGTCCGAAGGTTATCAACAGGTGTATGAGCTAATCTTCGCTTGCTGCAACTCTTAGAGATCTTGGCTTCTCCATAACGTAATCATCATTCCTATTCAATGAGAACATTGCGCAGTCTGGTATTACATATAATTTTCAATACATGTTGGCACAAACTTGAACCACAGCCAAGAGAATGTAATCAAAATTAAGAGGAAAAATCCAGTAGAGACCTTTTGGTGTGAGAATGGCGATGAAGTAGTTTCTGCAAACACCGAAACATTGAAACAATACCCTCGATGGGTGTCACGCCAATCACCTGGAGATGACTCTCAGTTTTAATCAACCCCAGATGATGCCAAGACAGTAAGCGAAATACACGTCGAGTGTAGTCCTCAAGTGTTTTTTGGAGTTTGTAGCAACGACTTCGTGTAATGTTTGTTAGGGCGATTTGTCAAAGATTCTGTGGCGTACGCTAGAGGGCGTTGACGTCTCCATTATGGATTTTGCTATAAGCGGTCGTGGTCGGTATTAATAATAAAAGAAAGGTATTTGCTAGTAACATAGGCACTGCTAGTAGGGATCAGTAGGGATAGTGCCAGTGCGTTTCCTGTGATATTTACTGTGAATTTTTCTGAATTAGCAGGGTGAAGAGATTATAGGGATTATTAGTTTTATTTTACAATGTCTACTTCAGGAGACTTCGGCAATCCCCTGAGGAAGTTTAAATTAGTTTTCCTAGGAGAACAAAGTGGTAAGTTTGACGTTGCTTGATGAGTTGTAAACTTTCATAGCAGGCGTAGCCAAAATGATCAATAAATTCGTTCCTATAATTTTTTTATCAATAAAATAAAATGTCTGTTTATTAAGTTTCAACCTCTTGTAATCCTCATTTTTTTTCTATTGCTTAGGTAGAGGACTAAGAATGTTATTAACAAAATATTGAATTACATGACAGATGATAGAGGTTAGGTTTTTAGTGGGTGTTAAATATGTGCATGAATTAATGGTCATAATAAATTTCTTATCTATTTCTAAAATATGTTTTTCCCAACACGTTGCCTCATGAACAAGGAACCCAAAACATCTTCAAGTTTCAGCCATAAATAAGCCAATAAATCTTTTACATCTTATCATTTCTATTATGACCCAGTTTTGAAAACACAAAAAAAATTAATGACAACTGTTTACGTAAACTATTGTACACACACATTGCAAACCGTAACACCAGAAAACATTTTGCGTTTATATACATACACGTGAATGGCGTTATGAAAATTCTGACAAACTAATGTGCATATGGCAATTTGTATGGTCAAAAATAATTCTAACATGGAATTTTTTAAATTAAGTATATGTTCGTAAATAGTTATTAAAATTTCATGTGATTAGACCATGATGTCTACCTAAAATGTATGACTGGAAGCGAGTATTGATTCTCACCCTGAGGTTCTGGGTTCGATACCCGATCGTGGCACTAGAATTTTTTGTGAAGAATAAATAAATCCTGGTCTACTCGAACACTGTCTTTGTTTTGAAATCTGTAGCCCCTTCCCTCACAAAACTGTTTTAGACCATTGGAGATAAAGAGATTGCATTACCTGTAGCATTTAAATGCATACATTACGTAAACTGGATATTTAACCATATTTGTCATGACATCGCGTCATTATAATCTAATTAATTTAGTCTGATTTAGACCATTAATTTATTCTACTTGGTTAACTTAATCTATTGTGGAAACTACTCGATTTTTAATACACTGCATTTATTTTTAGTTGGAAAAACATCCCTAATTACAAGATTTATGTATGACAGCTTTGATAATACTTACCAGGTAAGTTCATTACGTATGTTATGCACAACTTTTTATGGAGCCACCCTAGGCACCGTTATTTTTCGATCATGAATTTTTTTTTTTTTTTTAGAGGGTGGTTGTCAGTATTTTACCCCTAACTCTTGTTTTTTATATATTTCTAATAAAAATTCTTATAAAAAAAAAATCAGATAATTTTCTATTCTTATTGCATTTCGATAAACTGGCACGTACTCAAGTAATTTATGGTTACATATCAACATGCATTTAAAAATTTTTATGAAGAAATCATTTTACACAAAGAATGCTTTGAAACAGGGCCACGCCTTCCCATAAATTAGGGCAGGACGGGCAGTGCTCTTGGGCGCCGGGCAACCCATCATTTAACTTCTAATGTGTAGAATATAGAATTTTATTCTGTATTGTACTTATTTTACAACTTAAAGACTTGTCAATCATCGAGTACAGAAAATACACTTCATACTTCATTATTAAGTACAATCCAAAGATTATTCAATTATGAAAAGTCCCACAGTTTTTTCTTTTTTTTCTGCCTACCCGTTATGTACCACTTTGGGGCCATCCATAAATGACGTCACGCCAATTTTTGAGATTTTAGACCCCCTCCCCCCCATTGTCACGCTGAGGTAGACCCTCCCAAAAAAATTACGTCACGCTTATAGAGACCCCCCTGATTTTTACCGCCTCATGGGAGGGAGGGTGCTAGTAGAAGTCCAAAAATTTTTTTCCCCGCCTCATAGGGGGGGGGGGGGCTAGTAAAAATCCAAAAAAAAATTCCGTCTCATGGGGGGGGGGTGCTAGTAGAAGTCCAAAAATTTCCTTTACCGCCTCATGGGGGGGATGCTAGTGAAAAACCAAAAAAAAAAAATTTTTGTCACCTCGTGAGCGCAATGCTACTAAAAATCAAAAAAAAAAATTACAATATTTTATTTTCTTGATTCGTTCACCATTCGTTACCTCACACTGAGTCAGACCTCCTCCCTCACACTTAGTCACGTAATTACAAACCCCCCCGGAGCATGACGTCATTTATGAATGGCCCCTTTATGTATAGTTGAAGTAATCTTAATAGTGAGCAGTTACGAGGGGCAAGAGGAACTAATAAGCAGCAACTAGATCTCCCGTCTTTACTTCACTTTTACATTAAGTGAGAGAGAAGATACCGGCCATTCGTTGTCGGCTATTTAACGTGGCTTGTGGGTGTATACCTTTGAGTTAGAGATGTGTCATTCGTGAATGATTGGATCGTTGGGATTCGATCACTTTGAAAGTATTGAATGATACAATCTTGCTTGTACGGATCAATCATTCACGGATTTCGGTCGTCAGCTGAAACCATTCTCTTCGAATGACAAACGAGATCGATCGATCATCAACGATCTACTTATATCGCATCATTGATCATTCGTAACATTTCTGTCTAGTGATGGGTCGAACCAGCTATTTTTGTGTAGCAGCTACTTCTGCTGCTGCTATTTTCTTTCAGCAGTAAAAAATATTGCTATTGCTATTTTAATAGCAGCTATTTCTTAGCAGTAGTTGGCTAAATATGGCGCGTATTAACAGATAACAAATGAAATTTTATAAAAAAAAACGCAATCGCCGTATGGATAGTAAAATATAATTAGTTTTAAAAGAAATATAAATTATCTGTTGTGTCTTAGAGTTTTTTTTTTTTAAACATAAACACAGTTTATTTTTTATATTCCGCTAAAATATTTGAGGAGACGAACATAATCATGTGTTAAATATTGTTAAAATAAAATAGTTTTACATGCGCTGCTTGTGCTATCACTGCTATTGATGCAGCCTGCTGCCTGCTTGTGGTTCTGCAAGCGCAAGGGTGCGCGTTGGCATTCAGCAAGTTATTTCAACCTGCTATAAAAATAGCAGCTATTTATCAGAGCTCGTAACAGTTGCTACTGCTATGAACCAAATAGCAGTTAAAAAGTAGCAGACTGCTATTTAGCAGCCCATCACTATTTCTGTCAGTAGTAGCACAGCATAGAAAGAGATCTATGCTGTGGTGTGGTAGTAGTATCGGTCAATTGATATTTGGTACGTTAGGGTCGATCATCTCATTCAATTCATTCGTTTAGTTTCATATTAATTATTTTATTTTTCCCATTAATTTCGTAATGTTTATAAAATAGGTGTTTAAATTAATAAGAAAGGCTTGTAATGCAAATACGTATACAGGGAAAATAGAAACAAAATGTATTTAATTTTCTAATCATATAAATAAAATGAATAATACAAGGGGTTAAAAATATATAAATGGAGAAGAGAATCAAAGGGCTCTGAATAGATGATATTTAAAAAACATTTGAAAAGTGTGTACATATAAGGTGTTAATTCAAAATTTCCACAAAAATATTCAACTTGGGCCCTCGGTGGCCCTTGATTTTTAAAGTCGGAATGCAGATATTTAAAAATATATGAACATAGGCGAAAATCAAAATGATTTGAACAGATTATGATTAAAAAACGTGTATAAAGTGTGTATATAAAAGCCGATGATTCAAGATTTCCACCGAAATATTCAGCTTTCTTGTTAACACGATAAGTTTTTTAAACTAAAAATTTTTATTTAAAAAATAATTTATAGGCCAGTTGCAAATTTTGCAATAAAAATAAAAAAGATAACTGTGTATTTAATCTCAGTGACAAGATGTAAAAGTGAATTGGAAATATTAATTAAATTAATTACTTAAAGACTTAAAGAGGTATTCGCATTTAATCACGCCCGACTACAACTTCTACTGTTTGACTTAGGTGCATCCGTTCAGCGGCTGGCTATTTCAAAACGATGGAATTTTTTGTATCTATCATTTGAAGGACTGAATGTAGGCGGGCGCATACTGGAACGAAATGTACGAATGATTGATACAAAAGATTCGATCTTTTTGGTAGTCATTCACGAATGGATCGAATCGTCTCAAAATGAACGAATGACACATCTCTACTTTGAGTGTGTTGTTTAATCCAGGGCCGAAGTTAGAGACACCGCAGTGGAGCTTATACTGTCGGGGTGAAGTTATAATTATATAATTATCGAATTGATAATTACTTTATGTTTCTTTATTGGGTAATGTGTTTTTGAAAATAGTTTTAGTAGTAGTAGATATTGTAAGAGTGATATTATAAAAAGTAAACGAGCGAACAATATAGTTAAATTCGGCTCTGCGTTCTGCCTCTCAACTCGCTCACAAAAGCGATGGCTTCAACTATAGGTTATGTTATTTTGTTGCAATTAGATACTATATTATTTTAAACAAATTAAATATATGCTTTTTAAAATTTATTGTTTGTTTTTTTAATAAAAAAGGACATGCAATACAATTAGTTGTTATTTTATTAGAAACTTTTACAGATAAACTCGTTAGTGTAGTTTTAAATTCTCGATTATTATAATGCAAACTGCAACAGAAAAAATTTTATTTTTCTTTTAAAATTTTTATTATTTAAGTTTCAGTTTAAGTCACTATAGTAAATAGCAATTGTAATGAAATAAATTATATATTTTTTAGCAATTGTGTTTTTGCGTACATATAATAATAATTGAATTAAACAGAAAATTTGCTAATTCTCAATTATAAAAATTGTTCAAAATATCCTACATTTCCCCTAATGTAGAATCTAAGTATTTTTTTTAAGGAAAGCTAAATACCATGTAAAATTCCTAGAAAATAATACATTTGTTAAAACATATTTAATTTTGCATGAGAATTTTGCATCGTGTTACATATTGATATACTTAGTTTTATATATTATACTTTTGAACAATTTACAACAATATACCAATAGACATTACATTTTTACATACTACAAATTTTGAAAGTGATGCTGTTAAAATACACTTTATTTATCAAAACCCACCAGCCGTTCGTTAACTGATAAATCTTTGCTATGATAAGACTATTTGTCCATAGGCTACCATAGGAATTGATTTTTTATCCAAGACAATGTACCTTGAAGATAGAACGGTGAGGCTGCAACTGTGGGACACTGCTGGGCAAGAACGTTTTAGGTCTTTAATACCTTCTTACATTCGTGATTCTACCGTTGCTGTCGTAGTTTATGATATAACCAGTAAGTATTCTAGAAAAATTACCCAGCCACATAAAACCAATTTATTTAAGTATGATCATTAGTATCACAGAACCTAAAGCGATGTATATTTTGGAAAAATCACTGAATAATATATTCATTTTGATAGGCACTTTTTCATGATTTTTATTTTATTTAAGATGCAAATTCGTTTCACCAAACATCCAAATGGATCGATGATGTGAGAACAGAGCGAGGTAGCGATGTAATAATAATGCTTGTCGGTAATAAGACGGACTTATCAGATAAACGACAAGTTAGCACGGAAGAAGGCGAACGAAAGGCTAAAGAACTAAATGTAATGTTTATAGAAACCAGTGCAAAGGCGGGATATAATGTAAAACAGGTAATGGTCCTCACCTTGGTAGCATTTACTACATCTATAAACTTTTCTGTCAAAAACATCACATATTTTATTAAAAACTAGCTTATACCCGTGGCTACGTCACATTGATCAATCATCTTTTTCCACCGTATCTCCCCACTTTTGCCATCCCAAGCAGCACCTTTATTACGTAACGTAGACCTGATTTTTAAAATGTAAATAAGGGGTAAAATCATTAATATGTATCTAGTCCATTTGTGTGTCACTTTTTATATGCACAATCAATATAGTGTGTCTCCAGATGGGATACCACACTCTTGTAAACTGTCTTATTTTTTATTTGCCGAGAAAAAGGTTTTGCTTATCTTAGGAAGTCATAAACAGTTGTCAAACGTAGGATAAATTATACAGGGTGTTCTAAAAATTAGAAAATATGAAATCGGCTTTAAGCAAACTACCTTTTTTTTTTAACAATTTTATTTAATAAAATTTTTTTAATTGTCAATAAAAGCTTAAATGCGGAGTTTAGTTGCAAAATAAGGCTTCCTACTAGTACACGTTTTCTAATCTTTTTCCAAATTCTTCATAGACAGATGAGATTACATCAAGTAATGCCATGGATTAATGTGAATTTGAGATACAAGGGGGTGAAGAATCGTCTTTTCACCCCCTTGTATCTCGAACAGTCCATTTTCAGACTTTGTGCCCATGAGAACTTTTGATGTACAGGTCAAGAGGAACAATATATTTTAATTTCAGCCATTTTTACCAAGGGCCACTTCCCATAAGAAACCATAAAATTCTGTGTAAAATCGTCTTTTCACCCCCTTGTATCTCGAAAAATGTCCATTTTCAGACTTCGTGGCCCCGTGAGAATTTTTCGTGTACAGGTCAAGAGGAACAACTTATTTTAATTTCAGCCATTTTCCCCAAGGGCCACTTACCATAAGAAACCATAAAATTCTGTAAAATCGTCTTTTCGCCCCCTTGTCTCTCGAAAACTGTCAATTTTCAGACTTTATGCCCATGAGAACTTTCGATGTACAGGTCAAGAGGAACAACATATTTTAATTTCAGCCATTTTCACCAAGATTCACTTCCCATAAGAAATGTGCGGGGTCCTTTATTCGCAAACTTCAAGTTACAGATGATGGTCATTTGGACTTTTGTTTAACAATGGGTGAGAAAATTTTAGCAGATAGATCATTTCATCGAAACATTTTATTCACAGACGAATCTACTTTTAGACTAATGGGGTAGTATCTTCTCAAAATTGTAGGTACCGGACTCAGGAAAATTCTAATTTCCGAATTACCACTAATAGTCAAAAGTTTAAAAAAGTAAATGTTTGGTGCGGCATAATGCATCACAGAATGATGGGCCCTTATTTTATGGAAGAAAATTTAAATCAAAATGCTTATTTATAAATTTTGAATAATTTTGTTTTGGCGAACTAGACAATGAAAATTTAGTATTTAGAAGAAAAATAATTTTTCAGCAAGATGGATGCCCACCACATTCTACAATTCTAGTTAGACAATCACTTTTAAGACAGGTGGATTGACCGCTATGGACCAACAGCATGGCCAGTCTGTTTGCCAGATCTAACACCGTTGGATTACTTCTTCTGGGGGTATTTAAATCAAAAAGTATACGCAAACGATTTTGAAGACAAAGTAGACAAAGTAGACAAAAAACGTGAATTCTTCATATCTCGGCTCCAAAGCATCGGAGCACAATTTTTTTTAATTCGTGTTTTTTTATGGCAATTAAAATGACGTTGGTTGCAACAAATTCTATGCAAAGTCCACTGAGATATTCACATTTGTTTAAGTTGCAAAATTGATTTTTTGCGGAAAAAATTCTTTTTGATTACGTAAATGCACGTCAAATGCAATGTATTTACCGAAACAGAACTGTAAAATATTAATTTGATCTTTTAATATAAGTTTGAATTTTTTTTTTATAAATTTTTCACAAAAAATTAATTAACATTCTGCAACGGGAGGGACAAAGTGCATTTTATTTAAGGGTAAAAATACGTACTATTTCTCATAATATCGTTAACATACAGATTTTATAATTTTTACAGTACTTCAAAGTTCGAGGATCGAAAAATTTGATTTTTTCAATTTTTTGCCATAAAATTTATTATCAAAGATTCGTTCTTTGCGTATACCCACCTTATAGAAATTGACAGGTCGAACGTTTTTCCACGACCTTTAGAAGCGAAGATATAAGCAAAAAACTAAGTTTCAAAATTCATTTTGTTTACAAAAAGTTAAATAACAATTAAAGCAGCCGTTTTGATTGGTCAACACTATTTTTTCGGATTCCTGAGGAAATTCTGTAGGGGGTAGACTAATTTTTGGCAAGTCCCAAAACTTTCTGAAAAATCGTTATTTTTTAAGCCAAAATCACCGGATTATAAAGGAATACCTGCTTGTGTAGCATCAGATGCGAGTTCTGGAAGTCTAAGTGGCTCTTAGAGCTCTGAATAAGAATGCTTCTTTGTTCTCCTTTCCATGTGTCGTAATCATTTGTGCTACGTGAGATTTTCCTGGTTTCTTTATCAAGTGTCTATCTCATTTACCATCTAGCAAAGGACGCCAAATGAGTATGAGAGAAAAGGAATGGCCAGCATATTTGTTGCATATTATTATTATTATATTATTGAAACTAACTAACTATGCTGCTTGAGGTCGCTTTCCCACCATTACCTCTTCTCTATCATCTCCCGTTATCTTCAGGCCAGACATTTTTAGATAAGACCATCTAACAACGATTTTTACATTAATATTTAATTGGAAATTATATTTTTGCAGTTATTTAGGCGTGTGGCAGCTGCCTTGCCAGGCATGGACTCTACAGAGAACAAACCACCAGAAGACAGTATCCTTTTTAATATGTTGTGCATGATTTATATGATACTCGAGCTTATTATGGCATGTCGATATGATTTTGCATCTTGTTTTTGTTTATTTTCCTTAATGATTATTTTAGTGCAAGAAGTTGTCCTTAAAGACACACCAAATGAAGTTAAAGATCCAGATGGAGGCTGTGCATGCTGATTATATGTTGAGATGTTACCTACCATGCTTGTATATGTTTTGTAGATTTTTTTATGTCATATTTTATTAAGAGTTGTCGCCTTTAATTAGACCAGTAATTTATCTTATTTATATTTATATACAATACATATTCAGCTGTCAACTTTTTACAGAGGCTCTTATATCATTCTTGTTTATTTAAATTATGTGCAGTTGAATTGGAAAATTAAACACCTCATTTTTACACATTTTGTCAGGATAGGCTTTCTGGAGAGAAACATATTTTTCAACATGACGGTATTACTTTTTCTAATTTAGAAATTCCTTGTGCAATACGGTAACCTAGAAATTATTATGTTTAAGTATCTTTTGATATCGGTCATTTGACGAGACTTGCAAAGTCCATAGTATAGGAATAAGTAACGTACTTACTGAACAAACCGTTGTGCATCTAATCTACCTAATAATTAAGTCAAAATATAATAGCCACACAAACATAGCAAATAATGCAATAACATTGTCTATTGATTTATAATTTGATAATTTACAGGAAGGTCCAAAAGTAGACTGCATTTCAAAGGTAGATTCGTGTCATGAAAATAAGACAAATTAATAAATAAATAACATAATAATTAAATTTTTCGTTTTATTTTGATGACAAGAATCCGCTCTTGAAATGGCCTGTATATATGTGTGTGTACATAAACGCTGAATTATATTTTATATATTATGAAACTGCTATACATATTTTCTTCATTTCTTAATAATAATTGTAAACTATTTGTAGTCTCCTGATGCCTGACAGTAAAATAATGACTCTCGAAATGCTGTAAAGCATCTGGCAAATACTGAATCGGAAGTCTGTACAGCACAAAGATAATACGACTCTTTTTAGCTAATCTAATAAGTTCTTTTGAGAATTTATGATCATTTAGAGTACTTAGAAGGTTGTTTTGTTAGTACTTCAATAACAAACTTATAAAATATGAAAAAAACCATCCCAATAACTCATTCTGGTAAGAACATCGTTACAAAATAATTTATTTTACGTTTAAGCTATACTTACAAAACTATATGTTTCAATGCTATGCAAGGTTTTTAATTGACGAGTTTCGTGGATGTGTCTCTCAGTGCTCTTAATCGGCCCGGTGTTTTGCCATTTGCTTTCCAGCTGCCAAATCTACTTACATAGGACGTACCTTGCTCACTAGTGTTGTTACCCAGCTCATTAACTGGTCACTATAAAAACCTTATTTATCTTTTCACTTGAATGCCGTGCTGTACACTGGGTGTCAACCGAATCATTAGACAAGGCATAGTTTTCAGAATTTTTAAGATGTAAGACTAAAGGAAGGAGCAATTCTTTTGGAACGCGTTGGCCAATTTTAATTTTTTTTTTTTTTGAGATATAGTGCTCGATGAGCTTTATTTGACTCTTTTGAAAAATTTGTAATTTTCATATTTTCAAGGCCTACTAAGCTCTAAATGGGTCGGACGGAATAGCTTTTCTTTTTTCTTCCCTATTTAGTGATATCAACATCAGATACTAAACAAGGAAGAAAAAAGAAAATATAACCGAATAATGTATAAAAGCACTATTTATTTAAAGAATAACTTTTCTTTTTTCTTCCTCATTTAGTGATATCAACATCAGATACTAAACAAGGAAGAAAAAAGAAAATATAACCGAATAATGTATAAAAAGCACTATTTATTTAAAGAATAACTTTTCTTTTTTCTTCCTCATTTAGTGTCTTATGTTCATTAAATCGAATGACTACTTTATCTTTTTAGTAAACCTAACCGACTTTTACACAGGGCCAGGAAAAGTGAGAAATTTTAATTTTGGCTATTGAATAACAAACACCCTATATGAGGATCGAGCTAAAATTTTGTATAGAGGTATTTGAGACAACTGCGAACTGAATACGCTATCCAATTTGCCGATAAAAAATTGCCTAATAGTCGTTCTCGAAATTTCGACCCATTTAGAGGAGCTTAGTAGGCCTTGAAAATACGGAAATTAAAAATTTTCGAAAAGAGTCAAATAAAGCTCATCGAGCACCATATCTCAAAAAAAAAATTTTAAAATCGGCCAATCATTCCAAAATAAAGTGGTGTTGCGGAATTAAATAGCACACACTGTATATGAAAAATTGACTGGTTTCCCCGGAAATTACCCCAACTTTGAAATTTCAAACGGAACACTCTGTATTTTTACATTTTTAGATACCAAAGATGATTGTAAGCAAGACTGCATAGTTAAAAAAAAATTCAGCCTACTTATTTTTTAAAGCCAAATTCGTAGCCTACATCTATTACTATGTCAAAGAAGTTTTAAAAATGTGGGAAATATAACTGAAAATTATAATGCCAGGATAATTTCTAAAAAATGTACTGATAAAATTTTTGTATTCTGATAAGTTAATGAGCTATGGGAGAACTCGCTATTGCTTTGGCCTCTATAGATTTCTTAATTGCTTCGATTGCAGCTAGAATTATTGATAATATAGTATATCAAAAAATATTTGTAGTCATCATGTTCGTTAGCCTATGATTTCAAGGTGATCTTAAACATAATTATTTTGTATTAAAAAATCTAAAAATATAATTCTTGCTCAAATAAAGAAAACAATAGTAATTTTTAAGAGGACAATTATAATTATTTAAAGTATTATACTTATATACATAAATGCATTTATTTAGTGTAATCAAAATCTTGAAGACTAATCTAATCATTAAATAGTATCACTTGGTACTTATATCTTATTAACTACAATTTAATACGGATATATATTTTTGACTATTGAATGTAAGATTCGGAATTCGCTATAAAAAAGCGGTTCAAGTTTTTTTTTTAATTTATTTTTTGACGTAGTATTTATTTTGTATGCAGGGTGTCTCAGGAACTTTATTTGTCCATAATATACTTTTTTTATATAGTTTATGTTTATTATATATTATATGTAGTAATCGGTGGTAATATTTTACACTGTGGCAAGAACTTGGGCCCTCTCGTAAACTTATCCAGATTTTTAACCAACTAGAACATTGATTTTATTGAATCATAATGCATGTTGAGTACTTCTGGATGTATAACTTTTTAATCCACAAAACTCGATGAATTGGCAAAAGAAAAAATCGATGATCTTCATAATTATGTATTTCTAGAAAATTTACTTTTAGTGAAGTTGAACTATTTTTTCTTTTTAAATCTCGTTGAAGAGTAATTTTTTCTAAACATGTCAATAAATAAGGGAAATAATTTTATAAGCTTTATTGCTTCATATAAAAAAACAATTTATGGTGGAATATTCTATTTTTTTGATGGTCTTCTATAATTAGATAAATATAAAAATTCCCTGTTTTACATTGTTTGAAATTTTATTGCAAATGATGTCGTATTTTCTTTGTTAGGATACATTTAGAGATATTTATAGAAAATGGCGAAAAATTCGACAAAATGCTTTTTTATTATGCAATAGCTGTTTATTCCATAATTCTCTAATTTCCTGACAGTATAAAGAAAGTCACCTGGCCCAACAGTTACGACAACCCTACATGGGTAAAATTATGCCACCGGTTGATCTGATGGCCCCCTGAAAAATTATTCTTTCTCTATAATATAAAATATTATACTCAAAACTGTAAATATTCTCTTCCTTTTTGTAGAATTGGTTATGATTTTTTAAAATATACCTTTGCTTAAGTAGCCTTTTCGACAATGTAATTTTTTTATGTACTAGCATGCTGCTGTTTGTTAACAATACTAGTGTATGATAGGACACTACTTTGGAGGACTTATTTTTATTTGTTTAAATTTTAATAAAAACAGAATCTAAATATGATATATTGTTTTTTAAATAGCTGTAAGAAAGGCGGTCTATCTGGTGTCAATGGAATCATTGAACAAGTCGCAGTTTTCAGAGTTTTCAAGGTATAAGATAAACTTGGCAAATGGCAAATTTTTCATTATTTTACACTTTACATCACTTCCGGTTTCTCAGGAAATGATCGCAACTTTGAAATTTTAAATGTATCTTTTACTGTTGTAGTGTCAGTGTATGCGTACACAAAATTTATTAATTATGCAAACACAAAGGTGTACCTCTTTGAACATTGATATTATAATACCAAGGAAAATTAAGTGAAGTACAGGTACTATCTTCCGTAACTGCTCAAAATGATGCCCATCAACTTCAATGCAACCGTCAAAAGCTTTTATTTAAAAAATGGCTGGTCCCACAGAAAATGTGAATAATACCTTTTTTTTTTTTTTATGTATTTCTAATAATACAAACAATCATAGTACGTCTTCAGAATAGCAGAAAATCGAAATTAAAAAAAGTTATGTTTGAATTTACCCTATTATCCCCCCTTTTAAAATTATTTTAATAATTTGTAGAATTACTGAAATATCATAACCTAGATAGCACAAGGACGTACTAAAAACATTCAGGGGACGTTTGCATGGGACATTCGAGATGTCTTAGGGAAGTCCGCTTTAAGACGTAAGGCATACAGAAGACGTCTTTGGGACGTCCATTGTTACAAATCAGTATGTCCCTGGGGCGTCTTATTCTGGTCCGTTCTAGACCCAAAAAAGACCTTCATGGGATATATCGGTTTTGTAAGCAATTAACCTATATAAAATACCAATTAAAACTTTTTCGCAATTATTTTAACGAAAAAATAAGCCGGAGTGAGGGGATCGAACCGCAAACCTTTTGATTTGTAAGTCAACGCCTTAAGGCCACTGAACAGCTTTCTTATTATGTACTTAAAGCAGAGATGGATAAAAAGCGGGTTTTTATTTTTTGGGGGTTTTACCCGGGAAAAAACCCGTTTTTTTCCCCGGAAAAATATTTTTTTTATCAAAATGAATTGGTCATTAAAACAGCATCGTTTTGATACCAAATATGTTAGATATATTTGATTGTATTCTTAACATGGCTTTAATGTTATTTTTATTTGATTTAGTTCTAACCTAACTTTTAGTCTAAAAGTTAGGTTAAAATTGGCGGCAAATTCAAAAATGGAACAAACACATTTTTGGGAAAATCTCTAACCTAACCTAGCTTTTAGTTTAAACATTAGGTTAAAATTGGCGGTAAATTCAAAAATGGGAGAAAAACAGTTCTTTTTTTATTTTAACCTTCCCAGGAAAACACTTATTTTTGGGAAAATTTCTAACCTAACCTAGCTTTTAGTCTAAAAGTTAGATTAAAATTAGCGGTAAGTTCAAAAATGGGAAAAAACCGTTTTTTTTTTCATTTTAACCCTCCCAGGAAAAAACCCATTTTTGGGAAAATTCCCGATGAAGGAATAACCCATTGCCATCTCTGACTTAAAGACTGTACAGATGGAAGTAGCAAGTCAGCAACCCGGCTGTAATTTATTATGTTATCATTAATGTTTCATTTTCATCTAATTTTATTAAAAGAACTCGATACCTGCACAAATAAGCTGCCAGATCTTGGACTAATATTTAATTAAGGTTTCATATTTAAAACTGAACTTGGTCATTTTTATTCGTGGAAATTCTTATTTCACCCAAAGAATAATCCACTTGGATATAATTTTCCAAATCCAGAGAATATAAAAATGACGGGGCCTAATGTGGACGTTAGATCAACCCAAAAAAAGCTTGTCACATTTTGTGCCTCACCCTGTAGAAATGTTCCATTTTATGTAAAATAAAAAAATGCTCTTTTAATTAAAAAAAAAAATGAATTTTAAAATGTGCTACCACGCTATAGAGTACTCTATTTCAATCATTTTGTGGTATCTACAAAAATTAGACTGCGCACTTCATCTAATATATGTTTAGTGCCAAAGTGGTTTTTCACTTTAAATATTATATAAATAATTGAAAATTATCGAGTAAAATTTTTTTGTAAAAATCTACTTTAAAGTGTTAAAAAATGGACAAAAGGAAAAACTCAAATAAAACTGCTTTAGGCCTGCCGAAAATACTTTTTAAATATGTTCCAAGACATCTCTAAACCAAATTTTACTATAATAACTTGTAAGCGAACAGAAACTAGAGTGCGAAAATTAAAGTTTTCAGGGTGTATTTCACAATTTTACTAATAAAAGCACAAAAAATATATCATTAAAATTGTAAATAACTAATGAAGTTACTTAAATAACATTTTTTTTTCCTGGAAAATTATATTAAATATAGAAAATATTGTTTTTTGAGGCCCCGGGTTTTTAAGGATAGGCTTGAATTTGTTTAACTTATTCACCATTGTAAATAATTATTATTAATAATAATTTTTTAATTTATTATATATTTTTTTGTTTTTGTACATTTCTTTGTTTCTGCACTTTGTGTTATCAGTAAAGCTTGTTTGTTCTTCATCTACTGTAATAACATTATTAAATCGAGAAGTCAACGCAATTTGACATTCAGCAGAATCACTGACAACTTTAAGATTTATGCATACATTTTTTCCACACACATAATGATGGCCTGAATTCCATATATTTGGATTTTTCTATAAAAAGTCAACCTTTATATTTGCAATTTTAAAAAAATTTTAACTTTTCTTTGATACAAAATCGGATAAAAAAATACCCGAATCATTTTTTTTGGATCTACAAAACCTCTAACATTATGTTGCGGCTCCCGTAAATTATCTTTTTTTAAATTTTATATCATCTTGATTTTTATTTATCATCAAAAAATGCAAGGCACACGAGTTTCTCCGAAAGATACCAGAGGTGATTGGTGAATTTATTTAATAATATCATTTCTTGTCCCCGTCATGAATTTATTAAAAGATTTATATGAATATGAAAATAGTAATTTGTGCAACAAGAGTGGATATGATATCCATATCGCACGATAAAGAAGTTTGAGCACGACGCCATAGGCGGAGTGCTTCAAATCTTTTGAGTGAGATATGGATAAGTTGTACAGTATATTTTTTCTACAGCCAGCTTAAAAAAACTACAAAATTTATTAAACATTAATATATTACACAAATACACACTGACAGTTACTTTGACAGCTTACGCACTAATTTGATTTTAAAACCAATAGTTGTCTATGTACTTAATACATGAACTGTGATTGGTCGGTTTCATTTCATATCCATCCTAGAACTGATATGAAATATATCCGTTCAGTTAACTGGAATGGCCTACTTATCCATTCTACAGACTGTACATAAAACAGCAAATTTACATAAGGGAGTAGAAAAAATAAATAAAAAATTGTCTCCATTATTATTAAATAAATTCACCTCTGGTACCTTTCGGAGGAACTCGTATGCCTTGCATTTTTTGATGATAAAATGACATGAAATAAAAATAAAAATGTTACAAAATTTTAAAAAAAAGAAAATTAACGGGAGCCGCAACGTAATGTTAGAGGTTTTGTTGATAAAAAAAAAATGATTTGGGTATTTGTTTATCCGACTTTATATCAAAGAAAAGTTTAAATTTTTTTAAAATCACGAATGTAAACGTTGACTTTAAAGAAAAATTCAAATTTATGTAATTCAGGCCATCATTATGTGTGTGGAAAAAATGTATGCATAAACCTTAAAGTTGTCAATAATTCTGCTGAACGTCAAATTGCATTGACTTCTCGATTTAATAATGTTATTACAATAGATGAACAAAAACAAAAAAAATATAATAAATAAATTAACAAATTAAATTGTTATTAATTATTTACAATGGTGAATAAGTTAAACAAATTCGAGCCTATCCTTAAAAACTAAGGACCTCAAAAAACAATATTTTCTATGTTTAATATTATTTTCCAAGAAAAAAATTATTATTTAAGTAACTTCATTAGTCATTTACAATTTTAATGATATTTTCTTGGTGCTTTTATTAGTAAAATTGTGAAAAACAACCTGACAATTTTAGGTTTCGCACTCTAGTTTCTGCTCGCTTACATGTAATTATAGTAAATTTTGGTTTAGATATGTTTTGGAACATATTTAAAAAGTATTTTCGGCAAGCCTAAAGCAGGTTTAAGTTTTTCCTTTTGTCCATTTTTTAACACTTTAAGTAGATTTTTTTCATCGGGTTTCTTACAAAAAAATTTTACTCGATAATTTTCAATTATTTAAATAATATTTAAAGTGGAAAACCACTTTGACACTAAAAAACATATATTAGATGAAGCGTGCAGCCTAATTTTTGTAGATAACGCAAAATGATTGAAATAGCGTACTTTATAGCGTGGTAGCATATTTTAAAATTCATTACTTTTTTTTAATCAAAAGAGCATTTTTTTTTACATAAAAAGGAACATTTCTACAGAGTGAGGCATAAAAAATGACAAGCTTTTTTTTTGGTCGATCTAATGGACGTACTAAAGATGTACATTCTTTGACTTCCCAAGGACGTCCATATTAAGTCTAAGACATTCAGACTATGTAAGGATTAAAACTGGACGTCTCTGGTACGTCGTGTGCTATGTGGAAATATATCGTGTCTATGTTGTTGTTTTTAATTGGACGATATTAGGACTAAATTAATAAATCATATAATTTTCTTTGTATGTACATTTTGCAACTGACTTATCAAACACTAAGGTGTGTAAAATGGATCAATAAAGTAATTCTATTCTATTTTAAGCACCACATAGTCTTTTTGCTTAAAACTATCGTCATGAATCAATTCCGGAAGTTTGTAATATCGATTTGACACCCTGTATTTTATCCCTGCCAAGTTAGAGTCCTATACCTTGAAAACTAAACATTATGGTATGTCTAATGAGTCCATTGCACCCGGAGTGTTATCATGCATGGTGGTGTCACAAGTTGCTTGAAGAAAAATATATTCTTTTTTTGGCCAACCTTCTATGCATTGTTCGCCGTTTTGTGGTCATAAACGTTTTTGTTAATTTGGCTTTGCAAAATGAGAAAGATAATGTAAGACAATTTACCACAAGGGGAAAAAATTGTCTGGATTTTGTAGTTCTTTTACAGTTCATCTCCTCTACGTGACCAAATCCATCCACCAAAGTTCTGTTTTCACCTTGTTCCATACTTGTTTTGTTTTTTCGCGGCCATTTTCGTGCTCATGCAGTGGATGCAGATCTTAAACCAATTTCGAATTCTCCAGTTGACTTTGGAGTATATAATGACATGTTTTAAATACCTCTTTGAAAGTTGCATGTTGTCGATTTAAGTGTGAAAATGTGTATTTTCCTTACGGTTTGACAGCTGTCGATCTTCAAACCCAGCCCCAATTACAAAATGACCAACAAGATTCAGAGGGAGGTTGTATGTGCTGAAAGAAATTAGTGATTTATCTTTTAGTTACAAGAAATAAAACCAAAGTAGCCTCTGCCTATGTTAATGTTCAAAATAACGCTATGAGTGTGACGTTATGTTGCAATTTGCACTTTGTGTGGCATGGGACAACCACTGTTAGGATTAATTGCATCTTTCATGTAATCTAAACTTCAACATTGTATTAAATAATTTTTCTGTTAAAATAATTTTGCCTGTATATCAGTTGTCATCATTGTACAGCTCAAATGATTTTTGTACGTTATATATTGGCTTCTTGTTACTGTTTTTAGATAAATTGTGAAATAAAACTTATTTCTGATTGTTTAAAACTCTTAATTTAGACTATTATGTCAAATCGTTAGATAATACACTCGATCAATTACCTATCGACAAATTATTATTGTTACTATTAGATAAATAGACAATATGAGAAAATCGAAAAACATCATTTACAAATGTTTTGTAGGTGAAGATTTAAGCATAATTTTTTTTGTTATTTAATATTAACTTATTTCTATCGCACCATATATTCAATTGTTCTACAACTAGCTTTGCTGCAATCTGAATTTCCTTAGGACTTCTTGCAGAAACAGTTATTGTCATATCATCCGCAAACATGTGTTTCTATGCACGCCACTTATTTAAATAAATACAATTTTCAAATTATATACCAATAGATAGAAAACGTAACAATTTTTTATATCTAGTGTTTAATTTATTGAATCACTTGGGTGACAGCCAAAGATAGCTGAAATGCCCTCCCCATATTTTTTCAAAATGGCTTTATGCAAGAAAAAAATTGTAAAACAAAAAATGAGAAATCATTTTTAAAGGTACAGTCAATATTTTTCGCAATTTGTAAGAAGCATAGTAAATTATTAAATAAAATTCTAACGCAATTACATGTGCAATTTCATCTTTATACGTCGCTGGCGGCTTTATTTAAATAACATATAAATTATATACCAATCGATAGAAAAAATAATGATGTTTATTTTTTATATCTATAAACTTTAAATGTTATTACTGGCAGGCTCCTTCCACTTTTTTGCTGTGGGGCCTTACATGAAAGAGAATAGTAAAAAATAAGGGTCTATGCGGAACTGCATGCTCTATCGAGTGACGTCAAAATAATTTATCTATCTCTTACCATTTTTGAGAAAAAAAAAATATATATTGGCAGATGCAAGTAGCTCCTTTGAGGGGGGGGGTCATTTCTCTAGATGGGTCTGTTTGAAAATCTATTTATTTTAACTTCTTCTATGCATGGTTAAAAGGATTTGCTTTTACTCAAAAGTGGCATTTTCAAGACGCAAGTCACTACACTATTGTAACTAACATTTGTAATGTTAAATGCAAGGTCATTCATTTTTCTCTGTTTCTTTTTGGGATGCTCTGCCACATGTATTTTCTAAACAGTGTCGTGAAATCTACAAAATAATACAATTATCCAGTATTTTAATGGAAAATAACCTCTACGCCTGTGACTTTTACGTCAAAGGATCAGTTAGAGGGTGGTTTTTGACAAATAATGAATAAGAACAAAAATATAAAAATGACGTATTTTGTTGACGTTTCGGAACACGAATCTGTTTCCTTTCTCAAAGCGTATTATAAATGTTTGTGTGCTGTGTATACTAAATACACAGCTTTAAGAATATATTTGTTATATTCAGTATCCATAGATACTCACTGTTTACACAGAACTGTGGATATATCTAGTTAATAGTTTTATTTTAAACAATGTTGAGTTTGTTAAGTTCTTTTTTTAACATCGGCAGCCAGGTTGTGCAAACATCTACAGAACAATTCGCACGCATTTATCCTCATTATATAGCCGCTTCTTTAATTCTTGCTATCTGTCTATTTTGTTAAAATTTTTGCCCCAGTTTATTATATGTCCGTTCTCCCAAGTGGCTATATAGCCCGTTGGGCAGAGCGCGAAAAGCCTTCTCTTTCTTGACCTACCCAATACTGAAGTATAACCAGGGGACCTTCACTACTTATTAAAGTATGTTATTTTACATAGGAAATCAAAATTGACGACACTCTCCATTGGTCGAGACCGAAGATATAAGAAAAAAACTAAAAAAAAAAAGAAATTTAGAAATTTAAGATTTAATCAAATATAACTTTAGAACTAAAACAGATAAAAATACAATTTTTTTTTGGTTTTGACAAATAAACAATGCTTTTTAATTTGAAGTATAATTTATTGCAATAATTAAAAAATTAACAAAAAAACTAGCAAAATTCAAAAAGAAACACAAATCAGCAACATTTTTCTAATTCTTACTCGCCATAACTCGCTTATATAACGAGGTATTCAATTTTTTCTTTCACCAAAAACTGACAAATTTAATAGGCTTCATTTTGTCTCGATTAATGCTGGATCTAATTTTTTAACTAAAAGCGCTACAGACCTTGAAACACAACGAAGCACAGTACGGCGACGAAGACGCGAGGCTTCCTTTCCCGCTCCCGCTACTTTCTCGGCCCATCAAGAAACGTATCGGCTGCTGGCCTCATTATTGTCTGGATAAATATTAATAAGTATATACTATTTTACTTACATGTAGGCTATTACAGTTTATGTATATTGTAGATTCATTTTTATCAATGGAGAAAAACTACATGTTTGTTTTACGAAACTGCTGAAAGCAGTGAAAATCTAATGGTAAAAAACCAACTGTTACTGGCATCAGGTCTATTATTAATTGTGCAAATGAAAGAAAATATGCAATTTCATTAAAATTTTTATAAAACAAAGTAGTGGCACTTATTTGCACACCCTTCGATACCGATTTCATTATTCTTGTCTGACATCTTTTTGTAATAAATAACATTAGCAAAGATAATACGTATTGTCTCTGATATTAGTAACGCGATAAAAAAATGCAAGTGAGCCTTCATGTAGTTATAATAAAGAAAAAAAATCAGTTTAAAATAAAATGGCATTGCCTGATTTGTGGAAAATCCAGAAAAATTAAGAATAAATTAAGAACATCTTTAAGTACCAGTTTGTACAGGAACGGGTGCGGAAACTAAAAAAAAATATATATTAAAGCTGCAGTGTCGCATTGTGATACAGAAATACAAGGCAAGTTACACATTTATTCAGATTTATTTGGGCTAATGGAAATTATCATAAAATTTATTATATTAGCAAAAAAAAATTAAATGTGTACAAACTAAACAACTGAAAGAAAAAAATGAATTTAAAGTAGCGTTAAATATTTTATTTAAGGAGGTTTATCTTGCTGTTTTGCAAAAAAGAATTCTTAACTCTAAATATTTCTAAAAACACGCCTTAATAATATATTTGAAGAAATGACGGAAGAAAAATTAGATTATTATAGCAGTGGAAATATAAGAAAGAGATTAGAAAAGCATTTAAGCAAACAAAGTGTTTTGTGAACACAAAGAAAATACAACAGTTCATTCAAGTGATAATAAAGCTAAAAGGATTTTTGTTGACAGTCACAAGTGAATCAGGCGAAGAAAACTTTACTTTACTAGCTGGCATGAGAATGAATTGACAATTCCTGATAAAGCTGCCGGTATCTTAAGAGAAGCTATAGCTGGATGTTTTAAAACTATAAAAAAAACACGACTACTAATCTGAATGAACATAAATGTAAACAAGAAGTTTCAGATTTGTTATAAACATTTATGTCGTGGATACTAAATATGTCAGGAGAGACAAATTTGATTTAAACGTTATTTCTATAGTAATGGAATTTATATTAATACTTATGGAAAAAAGAACAATCAGCTTAGGCCATTTTTTTAATCCTTTACATATCACTACATGTATTTCGTGCCGTCAGAAGAAAAAGAACTTAATGATATGCTTTATTCTTTTGGCTATGGTTATGCCTACGATGAAATACGTACATTTTTAACGTCTGTAGCTAGTCACGTATTAGTAAAAACTGGTGACTAAGTTCTGAAGAAAACAATTACATTTATCGCAGCGATAATTTTGATCAAAACGAAGACAGGCTAGATGGTAAAAATCCCACTAGGAATCGTATTATTTAAAAAAAAGAACAGCCTATTCACACAAGCATATTTAGATCGTCTATCCAATTTTAACCGATTTTAACCCTTCCAGCTTCCAGTTTACATGAAAACAAAATTATAGTTATGTACAAAAATCCAACTAATCGTTCAGAGCCTCTACGAGTTAGTGAAAGCATGGCAAATAATTGTTTTGATTATGTGGTTACCTCTGACATTTTATGGAAAATATTAAAATATACGAAGCAAAGTAAAAACTTTACTAGCTGGCATGATTTTACTTCCACATCCAGTGGAAGTATAGTAACGACAAAAAATTTTTTAAAAATTTTTATTGTTCAAATAGGCTTAGAATGTCATGAAACGTTGAGATTTCAAGTTTGAGCGAAAAAAAAATTTCTGTCTGTCGGTCTGTAACTTTTTTTGTGCGCACGTTTACTCTGGAACCGTTTGAGATATTGACTTGAAATTTGGTACACATATGTACTTTAACAAGATCTAGAACTAGATTATATTTTTATCTTGTTCCGTCGAAGGGTTGGGGGGTAAATTGGGGTAAATTTGGAGTAAATAGGTAAAACAAGCAGGTAAGAGTTCATAAAATTGATATTTAGTACAGACAAGAGAAGCTGAGGTCTCAAAAAACAATTTTGGCATTAGCCACCCCCATTACCACCCCCCACCCCATTATTAAAGGGGATGAAAAAAAATGTGATTTAGTGTGTGTACAAGAATCAGAAACCTCAAAATATTTTTTTACTTTATCCACCCTCCACTCCCACCCCCTGTCACCACCCACACCCCACTACCGGGTTAGTGAACGGTAGAGCCAGCCATCCGACGTACTAATAACACTATTGAATGAGGATAAATGCATGTCGAATTGTTCCTTAGATGTTTGCACAACCTGGTTGCCCCGATGTTAAAAGAAGAACTTAACAAACTCAACATTGTTTAAAATAAAACTATCAACTAGATATATCTTAGTTCTTAGTAGTTAGTTCTTAGGTAAGTTCTACTGGTCTTGCAAATTAGCGTCTCTTTTTTCTATTTTTGTTTTTTGTTATTCTCTCACACTGTGCTATCTTATGTTATTAGTTTATTTACTATGTCAGTCAGTTACTGTGCTACAGTTTGTCTTATACATTAATTTATCATATTTGATGTTACCATGTGTTTCCTGTAAATGGGTGTAACCTGTTGGAAATAAAGATCTAAAATAAAATAAAAATAAAATATCAACAGGCAGTTCTGTGTAAGCAGTAGGAATCTATGGATACTGAATATAACAAATATATTATTAAAGCTGTGTAGTTTTTGTTCTTACTCATTATTTGTCAAAAACCACCCTCTAACTGATCCTTTGACATAAAAGTCACAGGCGTACAGGTTATTTTCCAGTAAAATACTGGTTAATTGTATTATTTTATAAATTTCACGACATTGTTTAGAAGAAAATACATGTGGCACAGCATCCCAATAAAAAACAGAGAAAAATTAAGAAAATGCCACAACCAACATTTAGACAATGTCGTTCACATACCGTGCGTGTAGCCGAACGCTAGGCATAGGGAGTAAAATTACAACATCGCGCGTGCCAGCTGGCTAAAATGAAATAACAGGCTGGAATGCTCCGCTCGACGGAGGAATTTACGGCAGCTATGTTGTCATATCTATCGCGCTACGTGGATGTACATGCCTAATGGGAAATTACACACACGGTATATACCAAACAGTGGACCAAGAACTGAACCTTAGGGAACACCTAACTTAACATCACGCATTTCTGATTTATTGTCCCATCAACTTTTTGACCATTTTCCTACAACTAAGGTAGAATTTGATTTAACTTACAGAGGAATTTTTAATATCTGTATTGCATAATTTTACTTCCACATCCAGTGGAAGTATAGTAATGACAAAAAAGTTTTTAAAAATTTTTATTGTTCAAATAGGCTTAGAATGTCATGAAACGTCGAGATTTTAAGTTTGAGTAAAAAAAAAATTTCTGTCTGTCTGTAACTTTTTTTGTGCGCACGTTTACTCTGGATCCGTTTAAGATATTGACTTAAAATTTGGTACACATATGTACTTTTACGAGATCTGGAACTAGATTATATTTTCATCTTATTCCGGTGAAGGGTAAATTGGGGTAAATAGGTAAATCAAGCAGGTAAGAGTCCATAAAATTAGTATTTAGTATATATAAAAGAAGTTAAGGTCTCAAAAAATTTTGTTGGCATTAGCCACCCCCATTACTACCCCCACGCTATTATTAAAGGGGGTGAAAAAAAAATTGTAATTCAGCGTGTATACAAGAACCTATGGCCTGAAATTTTTTTTTTACTTAATCCACCCCCACCCCTCTACCACCACCCCAACCCCCACTATCAATGTGACATATCGTTTTATAGGTTTTTGGGGTAGGCGATTTCAAATATCATGTTATAAAGTTACTTTGAGTAATATGGATGCGCAGTAGGTTTCCCCGAGTATTATGGATGCCCAGTGGCTTTCCTCGAGTACCATCGATGCGCAGTAGGTTACCTCTAGTAGTATGGATGCGCAGTAGGTTTCTTCGAGTATTTAGGATGCGCAGAGGCTTTTCTAGAGTACTATAGATGTGCAGGTTACCTCAAGTAGTAAGGATGCGCATTAGGTTTCCCCGAGTATTATGGATGCGCAGTGGCTTTCCTTCAATACCATTGATGCGCAGTAGGTTACCACGAGTAGCAGCGATGCCACATTTGGTAGATTTTTATTTCTTTTTAGTAGAATTTTAAGGATTTTTTGTAAAGTTTGGTAGGTAAAATTTGCTGGTAGATTTCTGATAGAATTATCCGAAATATACCAGCAAATATTACCTACCAAACTTTAAAAAAATCCTTAAAATTCTACTAAAAAGAAATAAAAATCTACCAAATGTGGTAACGCTGACGAGTAGTACAGATGCGCAGTAGGTTACCTCAAGTGGTATGGATGCGCAGTGGGTTTTCTCGAGTAAAATGGATGCGCAGTGGGTTTCTTCAAGAAGTATGAATGCGTAGTGGCTTTCCTCTAGTAAATTGGATAAACAGTGGGTTACCTCATGTAGTATGGATGCGTAGTAGGGTTCATTGAGGAAAATGCTTGAAGTAGAGGCTCTACTTTTATCGTGTAGTCCACGGCACAGAATGATTTTTTATATCTTTGTCATGCTATTTTCTGCGTATTACTTCTACATCCAGTTGATGTATACTAACGCAAGAAAAATTTTTGAAAATTTTCATTGTACGAATAGGCTTGGAATGTCATGAAACCTCATATTTTAAGTTTGAATAAAATAAATTTGTTTGTCGCGTCGGTCTGTCTGCAGAGTTAAAGGTAAATGGGATTAAATAGGAAAATAGGTAAATCAAGCAATTAAGAGTGCATGAAATTGGTATTTAGTAAATATAAGAGGAGCTAAGGTCTCAAAAACATTATTGGCAATACCCACCTCTATTACCACCCCCACTCCATTATTAAAGGGGGTGAAAAAATATTGTGATTCAGTGTGTATACAGGAACCAGTCATCAAGAATCACCACCTCTACTACTGATGGGGCATATCATTTTATGGGTTTTTGGGGTACACGATTTCAAATATTGTACTATTGAAGTTCCATACAATTATTTCCACTTAGTGGAGTGCAAATATAGTATTTTCGTTGTAAGAAACTTAGATAGGAAGTCTTGATGTGGAAGTAGTGATTCCTTAGGCAGCGGTTTTTCTATAAGAAACTGATGTTTCACGGTGTCAAATGCTGCAGCTAGAACATACTGGCCTTTATCAATATTGGAATATACATATATTCCATGTTGTGAGTCTGTTAATATTTTACATATCTATAAAAAAATTTCAATTTTATTTGCATTAGTAGAGTGCTAGCTTTAATTTATTTTTGCTTCTGTGGGCGTCGCAGGATTACAAACTGAATTGTGTATGGGGCCATTCAAAAATTAATGCTCTTAGAGGGGAGGGGGAGTACTTAAAAGCGTGACAACTTGTGACATAGGGGGGAGGGGGGGGTTGCATCAAGTTTTACGTAACTTAATGTTATTCTTTGTTCCACAAAAATTCTGATCTAAAGAAAACATCCATTTGTTTGTATAAACTGTACAAGGTTAGTTACAAGACAAACCAAGTTTACACGGGACTTTAATATAAATGACATTAAAAAAAATCTTATTTTGATGGGGGGGGGGGGGGGTGAAATTTGTGACGTAATTTATTTAAGGGGGTATCTTCAAACGTGACAAGGGGGAGGGAGGATCAGAATTTGATCAAAATTTGCGTTACGTAATTTTTGATCTTATATCTTAGTAAACCGGAGGTTATTACCACGGGTAGATAGTGTAGCACATAGGCTCCAATTCCACATAAAAATCAATGCATATTTTGTACGGAATGTATCGTTTATTAATTTTTGAAATTTGCTCACGGTATTGAGTCTTATGGGAGAACAAATTTTGAAACTCGAATATCTCGGTTCGAACACTTCGAAAATCTGAGTGAAATTCAACAATTTTTATATTTACACTCCATTTATTTGAAAACGAAATGAAAAAAACTTGCTCTTGCAAACAGTTTTTATCATCAATTTAGAAGACAATGGCATTTAATTAAAAATTTTTGCCGGACCGCTGCCACAGCCGCATCTGTCTCACAAATCCCCATAGCTCCATCTCGTACTGTTACGTTCTCATATATCTGATCTTCGGAAATTTAAGTGTGTGCATGGTACTCGTGGTTTTCTTATATTATTTGTATTGTATGTACCTAATACTTATTAAATTTTAAATTTGACAGTTTGTGTCAATTTGATATTAAATATATTTTTGTAAAATTGCATAAATACACCGTTGGTGCATAGTAATTATAAACAAAAATAATCATTCTTGAATTTGTAATATGTTTTATTTTGTTTTTAGTCCAATTGAGAGTGAATTAAATGAATTACATGCATTTAAAAGCTAGACGTAATTTATTCGCTGTTAATTTTTAAAAAAGCTAGCTTACGTTTATTCAGTGCAAAACTGTTCTCATTGGTTGAAATTTAAAAATTCACGAAATGTCATTGGTCTATAATTTATGAGGGAAATAATCAATAATAAAATTAAAATTTTCTGTAGATTGTGGAAGCAAGGTCTGCACTTGCAAGAAGAATAATATGGGTTTTATTAGGTTCTGTAAATGCATCCAGAAAACCTGCAAAAATAAATTGACCAAGATCACGGATTTGCCTCAGTTAGATGAGGAAAGTAACTTTAATGAATAATTTTGTTTTTTATGAGTTATCATGTTCCTAATGATAAATAAAATACGCCTTATAGATGTTCGTATGTAGGAGTAATAAATTATTATTTTTTACTAATTTTGTACGTTTTTCTACCTAGTGCTTGTATTTAGTAGCGATACCATAATTCATGTGCGTATTGAAACAGTAAGAGATGGAGCTACGGAGATTTGTGAGACAGATGCGACTGTGGCTGAGTGGGGGCCCGAAACATCCAGCAGTCGATAGAAAAATTACTTATTTTCTATTTTTATCTAGATCTTCTTTACTATTTGAAGGAAAAATTTTGAATGAAAGCTGTTGCCTTCCAAATTCATGATAGAAACTTTTTGTAAGAGTAAGTTTTTTCGATTAAGGTCTTCGTTTTTGAGTAAATGGTGTAAACTTAAAAAATATTGAATTTTAGTAATAATTTCGATGTGTTCCAACCGAGATATTTGAGTTTTAAAATTTATTCTCCTGTAAGACTCAACGTTGTGAGCAACTTTCAAAAATTGATAAAAAATACATGCTGTACAAAATCTAAATTAATTTTTATTGTAGCCTATGTGCTGCACTATCCGCCCGTAGTAATAACTCGTTCTTTGATGTTACTTCCCTTCTGCCCGCGTTATTTTTTTATTACTTCCGGATTCTGATTCACTAATGTATAAACTTCAGTTTTATCCACAATTCAGCTTGTAACCCCGTGACGCCCACAGATTTATTTTTAAGCATATTTAACGCTCCGTGGCACTCTAGTATATAGACCACTCTTACTAAAATTTTTGATAATATACTGAGAATCCATGTCATATTACTTCCACATCCAGTGGAAGTATAGTAACGACAAAAAAAATTTTATTGTTCAAATGGGCTTAAAATGTCATGAAACGTCGGGATTTTAAGATTGAGTGAAAAAAAATTGAATTTTCAACACTATTCATTAAAGTACAGGGTAATGCTAAAGTGGAACCAAAATAATTTGGTAGTTTCTTTTCAGCTAGTGTAGAAAAATGATCTACAAATAAGTCAGCAATTATATTTGATGTGTTATTTCAGTATTATCATAATTTAGCACATTTTTATCGTTATTAATTTTTTGTCTGCCAAGTTTTTCATTTATAATTTTCCAGGCTTCTTTATTTTATTTCTATATTATCGTGTTTTGATTTTTCTATAGTCTCGTTTCTTCTTATGTTGTTTTTACGCCTTCATTGTTGCCTTAGTTAATATAATAAAACATATTTTTTATTTTTAGGTCATTCTACATGTTTGTTATAAGTTTTGATAGGACAAATAACATTGAGACACCAATAATTTGTTTAATATCAAAACTGCAAAATATAAAGTGTCTCAATATTCGAACAAATGTTTTAGTAATATTTTCGATGTTTTCGTATATCAGTTTTACTTTAAAATGTCAGCATAAATTTTAAATAAGAGTCTTTCGAAACAAGCGAGAGTTGCAGTAGGGCGTTGCCAACTGCGAATACCTATTTAAACAATAAAAATAAAAAGTAATGGCTGTGTAGTCTCAGTAGCAGTATTCTCAGTCCACCATGCCCGAATGCAACTTCTACTCATTCAGATTATCATGGATAGAGTAAGACAAGTAAAATGCAAGATATGTTTATTCATAAAAATGTCAACCTTTAAACAGTTAAAAGTAATAAAACAAACGTAAAAGATTATGTAAAATCTTTAAAATAATGCGTGTTCACATTTTTCAAAAAACAAAAAGTTTCTACAGGTGTAACTATTCTCTAAATTCCCAGAATACCCCTATAAATGAAATAGAGTTTAAATAAGACGTCTGGAGGAACAGCGGACTGCATTAACATTTCTGAGGTATATACAGATGAAGGCACCTTACCGGCTTCTATAGCCTCAAAAGATGGAAACAGGAAAGGATACTTAGTTATAGGCACATAGCGACTGTTATTATCTCTCATTATATGAGGACATCTTTTAAAAGTAACATCCTCAGCGAGTTTTTCATTGAGTAGTATTTTCCCAACATCTTTCACAATACCCTGCTGCACATCTCCAATAGCAATAAAAACTATTTTACGGGAAGGATCTGTACAATCTAGTATGCACAATAATCTTTTTCCTAAAACCAATTCGCCCAACCTTCTGACAGTGTTGTCATCCCAAGTGGACTGGCGATATGGCCGAACGTAACTCAAGCAAGCCCTTACAGCAAATCGGGGCACTTGATACATTTTTTCATAGAGAAAGTAGATGTTGTTGAAGGTTACCGCAGCCACGTAACCGAAGTCGAAGAAAAATACCCAAGCTTTTTTCTTATCACCTAAACTCGGAGGTATGCTGACAATGACGCCTCTATAAAAGTTATCTTCTACGTAAACTACGCAATATATATTTCTACAGACCTTATCCATAGGCATTTTGTATTGATTACCATTTTTTGTGTAAAAATCCTTTAGAAATTCCTGGAAAATACGCAGCTCCTGTTCCTTTATTACTATCCAGAATTTTGAAGGATCATAGATGTGACTTACACGCATTGCGTAAGTTTGGCCATTCTTCCAAACCTCCCTGTCATAGTAAAAAGGTATTTCATGCTTCGTTTGATCGTAGTGAGCGAAAATGTAGTCAAAGTCGACTTCTCTACCTTTTGCTCGCATTTTAAGTTATTTTGTTGTGTTGAGCTGTGCTCGTCTTCTTTCTACAAAAATTAATGCATCTTTCGTTAATTATATTTAACGTATAATGCATCGGAATGCAAAGAAAAATTGATATTGAACACAATGAAAACATACACATTCAAGTATAAATTGAATTTTAACATTTTATATGTCAACAGAATAATAATAATAAATTATTTATTGTGCATATATGTACAATGTACATATGCAGTAGTAGCATTTTAAAATATTGAGTCGATGTCAATGTAAGGTAGAAGAGAAGAGAAATGAACAAATCGGCTGTCCCAAGTCAAATCAGTGGTGGATCTGACCGGGCGGCCAATGAGCAAATGCCACCTGGGCCCCCTGTGCAAAAGGGCCCTCAGGGCCCTTATACTGTAGATTATATAGGTTATCATCCGAAAAAATGGGCCCTTCAAAGCCTTTGCCACCTGAGCCTTTTACCTTAGATCCGCCACTGAAAACACTGTATAAGCCAGTTTGATCAAAAATCATATTTTTACATTTTTTGATATACATTATCAACATCTACCAATCCATGATTAAGGAAAACTAAAATTCCATGTCCAAAGTCCATGTGTAAACAATAATATCCACTAACCGAATCAAGTTACTAATTCAAAACACTGTACATCCATAATTTTTTAAATGGTTTATACAGTGTTTTGACTTGGAACAGCCGAAATAATATGCTGAAAAGAAACAGATTTAACCTACTCTGTTGCCACTTTTCTCGTTAGCTACTTTTAGTCGTTGGCAGAACTCTTACCGTGCTGAAGTGCCTGGCGTCGATGTTAATATATCGCTTTCTTTCACGTACATTATTTTGCTATTTATATTTCACTCTATCTTATTATAAGCATAAGGTATTTTGAGAATGCCCAAGGACACTGGTCCCAAAGTGTAACTTCTACAAAAATTTTTAAATCAAAATACCAGACAGAGAGGACCAGGAAAACGGTCCTCCAATATCGGCGCAACGATCTGGTATACGGACGGCTCCAAGACAGAACAGGAAGTCGGAGCTGGGATTTACGGGATAAAGTAGAAAACGAAAATCCTGATAAGTCTAGGAATACATGCCACAATATTTCAGGCTGAAGTGGCCGCATACAGTGGTGTGCAAAGGAAATAATGAGGGAAGGAACTATAAACCAGTCAATTGCCATTTTTTCGGATAGCAAAGCAGCACTAAAGGCATTCAATTCCATGCAGGTTGATTCAAGACTAGTATGGGATTGTATAAATGCCCTTACAGACCTAGTCAGAACAAAGCATGGGTTCCAGGACACAAGGGAAATGAGAAGGCTGATGAACTGGCCCGGGAAGGCGCCTCTAAGGCCCTAGTAGGACCCGAACCCCTTTGTGTGGCATATGAACATCCATTAACGAATGGGTACAAAATAAATCTCTACAGTGTTGGAAGAATTTCCCACAACAGACAGGCCAAAAAATTCATTAAAGAACGATCGGCCAAATTCACGGAAGACCTACTACGCCAAAATAGAAAGGCCATTAGGATAATGGTAGGTCTTCTAACTGGACATTGTAGGCTTAATAGACATATGAGTCTAATGGGCCTTGCAGAAGATGCAACATGCAGATTCTGTCAAGAGGAAGAGGAAACCTCAGTACATGTGCTGTGCCATTGCAAAGGCCTAGCCAGACTGAGGTTCCAACTACTTGGCGAAGAGAAACCAAGGGCAGATAGCTATACCAAGGCTATGGAGTCTGATACAAAAGATAAAGCTGGATAAGCTCTAAGTAAAATTAGACAAGAAAGGGTCGCGGTGACCAAGGCCAATCAGCCAACCCTTTTTCAAATCTAATCTAAATCTAATCTATTATATGGATCGACTCAAGATTTCTAGGTGCCATTAGTGTGGCAAAACCCAAAAACCGTACATTTTAGCTATAGGAAATGCACATATCTGTTGAAAGATAATAAAAGAGGGAAGTGAACAGGCTTATAAAATACTGTATGTTCCATTTGAAATAAGCAATTTATTGGAGGTCGAAGTTGGACCTCATTTTCTGAGCAACCTGTATATTTTGGGGCATTTGTAGCTTGAGCCCACACGTTTATTCAAAAATCAAAGATCATTTACAAAAGTGCACTTAATTAAATTAATGCACTTAAGCTCACAGGGAGCTTGTTTTGTGCAGATTTATCCATAATTTTACAAATGAAAAATTATATCATGTTCGTTGCAGCTATTTTCTTATATAATATCAAGATGAACATATATATTTTTGCATTTAGCATTGTAAACAAAACCGACAGAAAAAACGAAATGTAATAAATATTTTATTTGCAGAATTCACGAGTACATTTCTCAGCCATTTAAAAAGGTAAATATTTAATTGTCATTTTATATTTTTTCTATTTTTAATACCTTTTATTTCATTTGATACGAGATTATCGTTATACTATTATAATCAATGGATCTAAGGAAAGCTGTTTTATTCAGTTTTGGCCTAGTATAACTCCCATTTATTTTTGACCGCGTGGAGTATTCAGTGGCGTCGTTAAGGGGTGGGCCATGGCCCACCTAAAACTTGCTTGGCCCACCCTGACTCGTTTTGGGAAAACCTTATATTATATATAAATCATCTCGTAATTACCTAAAATAATGTTTGCCCACCTTCAGAGCACCATGCCTAATACTGGCCCACTCGAGCAAAAAAGATTATCGACGCCACTGGTACTATTTTATTGTTCCTTTTTGTGTTTCTTTGAATAAAATTTAGAGATAATATTATGTACAGCCTATTGAAATCAAATAAGCCAGTTTCTATAAACAATGCTTCTGTGGAATAAAATTTTGATTTATTGAAGATTACTTTAATTATATTTTGTATAATTTTCAAATGATATAACGTAGAATCATATATCCGCCCCATATTACCACTCCATAATTTAAAATTGATTCAATTAGAGCTTATAAACGTTAATTAATTAGTACGCATACACTTAATCTTAATCCACTTAACTGGATAAATTTATACAGTATGTCCCCGAATGGAGTTGACAAGAGGAAAAACATCTCTATTATTGATTTTACGACGAAAAGTCATTCTTTATAAAAATTCTGCTCGTCGAAAAAATGAATTTACCATATAAAAATCTTAGATTAGATGTACTGGGTGTTAATAAATTAAGAAAACATCGAAATACCTCAAGATTATTTTGGAAAAAATGTTTATAAAACAAAGTTGTTTATAATACAAAATAAAGCCTAAATTCAAATTATGAAGTCTGTATTTTGACTTTTATGTTTTTATTGTGTTTATCTTTTCACGTTGAATTTATTAATATGAATAAGAATTCAAATTAAGAAACAGTGTGCTGTCGATAATATTGAACTGACAAACGTCATTGTGACATTGTGCAGAATATTACTATCTTACATCTGCATTTATTAGTGTTCTGTTGATCATTTAAAAAATGTTTACTAAACAAGAAAGAATTTATTTAATCAAATGTCATGGGATTGGAGACGTCTCTTATCGATATGCAATTAACCTTTTCCACCAAAGGTTCCCTAACACAGCGCCAATCATTGCGCAAACTTGTAAAAAAATTCAATGAAACTGGGTGTGTATTGGATGTCAAAAAACCCAAGAAAAAGTACAATGAAGACAATGCGGCAACACTTTTGGCAATAAATTCAGTAATAGAAAACCCGAAATTATCTTTACGGAAACGCTCACAAAGACTGGAAGTAAGTAAGTCATTTACAGAAAATTTATATGGAAAACAAAGTTCGACCGTTTAAGCCAAGGTTCAGACATACACTTGAAAATGGAGATGAAGAGAAGCAATTGGATTTTTGTTTATGGGTCGGTGAGAATTACCTCGTAGATAGAAGTTTTCACAGAATGTTTTTTTTTACTGACGAAGCAACATTTTGTACCAATGGCCACGTTTCATCACAAAACAGTCATTATTAGACTTTTGAAAATCCAAACAATGTCATTCACAAACGAAGTCAATATTTCTTAGAAGAAAATTTAAATCAGCATGTTTGTTTATTTGGACCTTTTGGAAAACTTCGTATTGCCATTTATAAACACTCTGCAACCGGAAGTAAGGCGTAACATTTTTTGGCAAGTTTGGCTCAGTTTTGGACGGCAGTGGTTGACAGATCACTTCGGAGCCAGATGGATGGGAAGATATGCTCCAATTAATTTTTCTGCAAGTTCACCAGACCTTACACCAATGGATTTTTTTCTGTGGGAGTTTAAAACAGAAAGTTTATGCAGATGACCTGCCGCATGATCGAAAAACACTAAAAGCATGAATACAAGACACGGTGAATGAAGTGAATGTACCCTCAACCATTCGTAAGGTCTATGGTGAATTTATTAAAAGGATGGAGAAATGTGTTGAGGTTGAAGGAGGCTATGTAGAATAAATTGTTTTTCCATAATCGTTGAAGTTATAATAATAATAATAATAATAATAAAATCATTTATTGAAAAGTATACATGAAAAATATACATAATCAAAAGGAGAAGGCATTATGTTATGTTAATGTTTGAACAAAAATGTAAGTTGACATTAATGTCAAAATTTAGACTTCATAATTTGTATTTGGGCTTTATTTTGGATTATAAACAACTTTGTTTTATAAACGTTTTGTCCAAAATAATAAATAAAGGTAATTCTCTCGAGGCATTTTGATGTTTTCTTAATTTATTAACACCCGGTACATCTGATCTAAGATTTTTATATGGTAAATTCATTTTTTTGACAAGCAGAATTTTTTAAAAAGAATGACTTTTCGTCGTAAAATCATTAATAGAGATGTTTTTCCTCTTGTCAACTCCATCCGGGGACACACTGGATGTTAGTAGTGTCATATTTACCAATAACCGGCACGGTAGCTCAATCGGTTAAGGCGTATTGAGTGGCGAATATGTTGATCGACTGCCTACCGCGCTCTGGGTTCGACCCCCAGCCCCGGTATTGACAACACCGGTGGGTGTGGATGTATGTCTGCGTTTTTCCAAATGTGTAACCCCCTTCCGCACAGCCTTGGCTATGGATTTGGGGGTTGTCTACTATATGTGGTGTGTTTATGTTTAATAACTGAGTATGCTTTTCCCACCTCAAAACTGGTCAATGACTATCTCTATTTCTATATAACTAAGGCAAGTTTTTTAGATCTCTACACTGAAATATTTAATGAAAACGTTTTGTTTTAGTTTTATTTAACGTTAACTTACTTTGGTTAAGCCATTTTGTTATACAGGCCCATTTCCGCTTTATTACGTATTACTATTTCGTTCTTTTTTTTTAAAGGAACATACAAGTTGGTGGAATTTCAGCAATACAAAAAAAAAAACGAAAATTCGGCACCCAAGAAATTTTCTACGTAACCTAATCCTAATCAACTACAACAGTCTCGATCAATATCAGATTAAGAACTCTCTCGACAAGATTCACAAAGTCTACTTTTAACTTCGACATATTCAAGAAGTCTTGTATTACATACCATTAAAATATAAATTCCCGGAACAAACCACATGGGAACTTCTACAGGAACTACATAACGAAAACTAAGTGTCCTTTTTTTTATCATTTTAGATGTATTGTATATATAATAAATGTGTTGAAATGATTTTATAAATACTAAAATGTACTCTTTTGTAGAAAAATATGTTTTTTTATAATTTGATCTCACTAACCCCAATTTGCCAGAAGTACTGAGCAGACCGCTTCAAGGGGATAGGATTTTCAGTATATGCATGGCAGTATTTTATCAGCACCATCTCCCAATTTTTAAAACGGTGGCAAATGTGTGTGAGTATTATATTGTCCAGTTACAAAAAACTGTTCAAAAATAAAAAAAATTTCTCTCTATGCCTTGCAAGCTCAGTGTTTTGGCCACAATAAACATTTAAATTAATATAATTTTGAAAATGTGGGAATATCACAGGAAAAATTGTTAGAATGAATTGTCGTTAAAGGAAAAAAATTATTATACATGATTTTTAGTAAAAAAGTAATCATTATATAATAATGGAGCAGAAAAAATGAAAATGATAATATGAAGGGAGTTTTGAGTTTGAGTTTTGCATAACCTATGAATTAATATTCTTCATCAGAACATTCATCATAAGTCATGTCTCCTATCGTTTGTCTTAATTTTTTCCCATGTGAAATAAAAAAATAAAACTTTTCACTATTGTCAAAGGATCTACAGGACACATCTAAAATATCATGATACTATTAAAAGGTCATTTTACAATAAAATATAATTTATCGAATATTATTAGAAATGCAAGCATATCTGAAGATCTGCAGTACTCAGGCCTATCGCCCATTGTCCATTAGGAACATTTAGGATCCCCTAAGAAAGACCAGTACTCTCCACGAACGACAGCAGTCCTTTCCAGGGTAGATCCCATAGTTCCTCTGGCTTTAGAAACTGCTTTCCGAGATACCTATACCTCGACGCTCCTATTGGTGTACAATGGCATAGAATATGAGCGATAGTTTCATCCTCCACTCCGCACATTTAACAAGTAGGGTCATCTTTCAACCGCATCGCATGCAGGTGCTTAGTCGAAGGATAGTGTCCTGTTATCAGGCCTACCGTCTGCCTCAATCGTTCTCTATCGACCTCAAGCAGCGGTAGAGTCAGTCAAAGGCCCCATTATATGGAGCCTCGACTGTCTCATTCCGGGGATCTGAGCCTAATAGCTGTTAAACTGTGTCTTTTAGGTTTGATTGAATCAGGATTCTTGGCAGACCGAAGACTGACTCCGGGCCAGGGAAAGGAGTTTTTAATCTTTCGCCCGCCAAATGGTCTGCTTCCTCATTACCCTTCATGGCACTGTGTCCGGGCACCTATATAAGTTTAGCTACTTTTGGTAAAATGAGCAGGGTGTACACCAATTCACAATTTGGAAATTTCCTGACTTTCCAGGTTTTCCAGGACTTTTCAATAAAAATTTCAGAAACTTTTGCTGCTCGAAAATGAAAATTGATGAGCGGGGAAGGGCAAATGGAAAACAGTTTTTGACGAGCGTGGGGGCGGAAGATGGGAACAACTTTAGACATAAGTATAGTTTCTGACTTTTTTTTATTATAAATTCCCTGACTTTTCCCTGTTTTCCAGAAAGTATACACCCTGAATAAGGTTATATAGTCAGAGCAAATTATTATTAAAGTAGGTACATATATTTTTCTACAAGAGATATAAAGGACAATGTTAAAAATAGCTGATTTTTGGCCCCTATCCCGGAACGCATAAAACCCAGAGATAATGGTTGGAAAAGGTTCAAGATTAATAAAAATACATCTTCGTGGTACCAAAAGCCTGGGGAAATTTTATTTCACCCCTAAAAATTATTACATTATTATATACATATATGTAGAAGTAATTATATATAATTGCATTTTTAGAAGATTGTTTATTAAATCTTCAGATTATAATAATATATCAATAATAATAATAATACATACAATACCACAAGAGAGAGCGAGACGGCGCATACAGAAGATGGAAGCCAAGATCCGGTCGGCGAAGCAACACGCATCCCGTATCCAATGTGTGATGGACTATATGGCGGCCAATAGGCTTTTTACGCCTAAAGTGCGGCGAGTAGCTGCCAACTTAAGACGTGTCCATCACACACTCAATGGGGCAGTGCTCCAGACCACCAAACAGCACTGCCTCGACAGGATACGGATGCTAGTGTCTTGTAAGAAGTCACTAGTGAAGCGGGCGAGGGGGCTGGCGGAAAATCAACTTTTCCGTAAAAAGCCCTCGCACCTATTCGAACCGCCTCAGCGTATTGCTGAAAATCCGCCGACTGCAGATCAGGTGGAAAACTTCTGGAAAACGTTGTACGAACAGAAGCTTCCACTTAACAGAGACTCCCCAGCCCTGGCACACTTTGAAGCCTTCTGTCAAAGGCTTCAACAACCAACCGATAACTCCAGAAGAGGTTCGAAGAGCTCTTGAGAGCTCTAAGAACTTTGCTGCTCCAGGTCCCGATGGGATAAACAACTATTGGTGGAAAAAGTTATCCAGTACCCACCACCATTTGGCCAGAATTTTCAATTCATGGCTAAATGGGGAGCAGCAAATTCCTTCTTGGGTTGTCGAGGGGTGGACAGTGCTGATCCCGAAGAACGGAGATTTGTCTGACCCAAAGAACTACCGGCCGATAACCTGCTTAAACGCATGCTACAAGGTGTTTACACGCATGTTGTACATGCGGGTGCTCCACGCAGTTGAACCGGTTTATGAACGGATATATGAGCAACGAGGGTCAAAGAGAGGTGTCGCTGGCTGCAAGGAGAACCTGCTTATTGACAGGTGTGTCACGCAGGACTCCGTGCAGTATAAGCGTAACCTTTCCATGGCCTGGATCGACTACCGCAAGGCATTTGACATGACATCTCATGAGCTTATTTTACACTTGCTCCAATGTCTTGCACTGCCCGGTCCCGTAGTGAGATGTATTGAAGAACTGATGCCGCTCTGGAGGACTTGCTTTACCATAACATCGGATAACGATAGAGTCCAGACGGAGCCGGTATCGTTCAGAAGGGGAGTATTTCAGGGAGACTCCCTCAGCCCCCTTCTGTTTTCCATCTCACTACTGCCATTATCTGTTTCGCGCCAGAAAACCCGTGGCTACAACTGCGGCACCCCCGGCGACAGGAGGCATAAGGTCACCCATCTGTTTTATATGGATGACCTTAAACTTTATGCCTCCGGAGAGAGGGACCTACACCAGTCCCTCAGGGTGGTACAGGAGTACACGCAGGCTGTCGGTATGGAGTTCGGGTTGGACAAATGTGCACTGGTCCATCTTAAGAGAGGACGATACGGGGACTACGGAGAGGACGCGCAGCTCGTAGACGGAAGCATCTTACATCATCTAGATGCCGGAGAGTCGTACACTTGCTTGGGTGTCGAGCAACGCTCCACCCAAGAAGTGAGTGTAGTGAAAAACGCTCTCCGCGGCAAGTATCAGCACCGACTCCGGCAGATCTGGTCTTCAGAACTGTCGGAGAAGAACAAGGTGTCTGCTACCAATATGCTTGCCGTTCCAATCCTTCTCTACTCCTTTGGGGTAGTGAAATGGAGTCGAAACGAGTTGCGTCAACTCGACGTAGGAACCCGCAAAAAGATGCATCTCAAATCGTGTGTTCCACGGCTATACCTCCCGCGACATCGGGGAGGCCATGGACTCTTGAGTTTGGAGAGTCTCCATAATAGGATGGTTCTGGATGGAGCCTGTAAGGTCATCAGGAGTTCGGATCCCCTCCTCTGCATGGTCCGGGACCATGAAAATGCAGGAGTAGGAGCCTTTTTGTTTAAGGCAGCACAGAGAGCAGCCGATGAACTTGGTCTCTTCTTCGACGTCGAGCGGGTAAATCCCGACTCTGTCACCGAGTTGGAACCTGCTCGACGAAAAGCCCAAATAAAAGCTGCAGAACACAACATCTTTCTGCAGCTTCACATGGATAAGCCAATGCATGGAGTTTTCTATAAAAATATAGAAAACCTTGGCTTATCCGAAAGGCTGACCTTTGCCTTCTTAAGGTCAGCCAGGCTGAAGTCTGAGACCGAGGGATTCATAATGGCTTGCCAGGACGGTGTATTTAATACCCTCGTCTATCGAAGTTGTGTCATGGGTATAGAGGTCCCTGATATCAGCTGCAGGGCCTGCCGCAGAGTGCCAGAGACTCTGATGCACTTGTTGTCGGCTTGTCCGATATATGCAGTCTCGGCCTATATCCAGAGGCACGACGGGGCATTACGAGTGCTTTATTACCATCTAAGGCACTCGTATGGGATAGACGAAACACCAGTGCTGCCTTACGCTCCGGGGGATATTAAGTCCGTTGTGGGAAATGAGAAGTGCCTAATTTATTGGAACTACTCGTTTCCCACCGTCAGGCAAATACAAGCCAACAAGCCTGACATAGTCCTCCTCGACCACCAACACAAGACAATGTTTGTCGTGGAGTTCTCGGCACCCGCGGAGAACAACATTGTCTTGAAGGAGGAGGAGAAACGGACAAAATATCGAGATTTGCTCTTCGAACTCCGCAGACCCTATCCAGCCATACTGTTAAGATAATGGTACTGATTATAGGAGGGCAGAGGTCTTAGCCGGCAGAATGCAGAAGGCCGTCATCCTCGGTTCATTACGTCTGCTCAGGGCACACGATTCTCGGACCCAGTAGTCACTTACCCCACGGGCGTGGGGAGTGGCTACCGGTACTACCAGCTCCCCTCTGTGAGGATCGGAGCAACAGAGAAGGGTGACTGGTCTTTAGCTAGATAATAATAATAATAATAATAATAATAATAATAATAATAATAATAATAATAATAATAATAATAATGTTTATTTGGAATTAAAAGATTACTCAATGTAACAATAAAGGATGTTTACCAAATAAACAGTCAGGTTTCACAGAAGTATTCTAGTGACACTTGTTTGCGATTTTGAGTGTGTGAACATTTAATTTTTACACTATTTAATATCTATCTATATATAATATTTACTTATATGCTATAATACTGCACATACACATAGTATTATAGTTAACAATTTGCTACGTATATACAGTTAGTTCACCAGTAAGATAAAAAAAATAGAAAAAAAAAATGTTGGATGTAAAAAGGAGCACCTCCTCGTGGTGCATCCTGGAGAACACAATAAGTGACCAATGGCCAAATGATCCTTCTTTGCAAGTAGCCATTTACATATTTATTGTACCCTTTTCTCCAACAAGTGAAGCTTACCCAGAAGTAACTTTACATGGAATAATATAACAGAGAATAAACTAATACCATTTTCAACCCCCTTACAGTGATTAACTATCTTCAACGTCTATCTATTAATTGCAGACATAAGAACCAATAGAAACCTTTAATTTTATTTTAATTTGCTCTGCAAATATTCTGAACTAGATGCTGTTCTAACGTCTCCAAATAACGGCAGTTTTTCTTTATAGGGATACTATTAGGTAATCAGTATAAGTGTTGCTGTAATATTTTCATATGATTCTATATATTTCTTAAATTGATATTTTTTTTCTCTAACATTAGTTATCTATTAGTCATCCCTAAACTCGAGTTGATGTTGATTCATTTTAATCACCTTGTTTCTTATTTTTTAGTATTTGTAGCGGTGAATACGATTCTAACAACCAAACTGCCAAATAGGGTAGTTTGGTTGTTTTAGACTAAATAACTGGCTATTTGTTCTTTATTAAAAAAATGTGTTGACTAAAACCACAAAGATCTATTGTAATATTACGTGCGGTAAATATTTTTCATATTGATATAGAGGTAGTTTTTCGTAATAAGGACACTCACGTCAAGACAAAGTGAATGTCTACTAGTAGAAAATAATTTGGTGCATTACTAAGTGCCACGGCATTTTTTTAGTATTCGATACTGTGAACAGAACTGCACCCCGAATAGGGTAGATTGGTGGTTTCCAGGGTCGCTAACTAAAGCGCTTTTTTGTAATAATACTTGTTGCGAATATTATTTCATACCCTTATAGGGGTTGTTTTCGAAAACAGGGATGCTGAGGTCAGGAACAGTTGAAGGTCTGGCTCAACTAATATTAAAAAATCATTTTGTACATTTTTAATCACCTTGGTACCTATTTTCTTAATATTAGATGCTGTGTATCTCGTTCCAACCCCCGAATAGGGTGTGGATAGGGGTAGTTTTTACCTTTTTGTTATCTCTATTGAATCGATACTTAATAGTTATCATAAAATAAATATAATTTTCACATTCAGTATAAGCTATTATTTATAGCATTTTAGTGGTTGTTTTTATGTTTTTGATGGTGAAATAAAATTTTCCCCAGGCTTTTGGTACCATGAAGATGTATTTTTATTAATCTTGGTTTTATGCGTTCCGGGATAGGGGCCAAAAATCAGCTATTTTTAACATTGTCCTTTCACTGAGACGGTTTGTGAGGGTACCTATTGAAAATATACCCAATTATCTCATAATTAGAGCCTAATCAAACATACTCCCCTCACCTCTAAGAAATGCTTAGAAGACCAGCGAATTATATTTTTTACATGACTCATTTTTTCATCGTGATGGTCTATCAGGCTACAATTTTGTCGCGAGCTTACACCTAACTTTTACTTGATACATTTTATGACGCAGTTTGCAGTAATGTTATGATTGAACATGTTATATTCATTTTCTTATTTATTTGTCTGTTAATTTGATGAAGTTAGAATTAAATTAATTCTAATTAACTCTCGTATACCCACAAAACATTTTATTCTCAAAAGACAAGGCAATCCGACCGAGTAAAAAACAGAATACTCATAAGAGTCATAAGAATATGATTATAACATGATATTTTAATTTCTGGTTAGAAAATAATACCTTACGAATTTCCCGAGGTCAGCAGTGAACTAAGTATGTAAAAGAAATCAAAACCAACTTTTCAAACTCAATTGGGTTGCAACAAACTGTTACACGTTAGAACATTACACAATAGATCTGCTCATACGTTCAGTGGACAAAGTACATGCAGTTAACAAGATATGCTGGTGCGCAGCACCGGCATTACAACCAATCATGAGTTGGCGCCAACCGGAAACATTGGTAATCAACTAATCAGACCATGATATGTAAATCGGCCCACCTTTCTGGCGCGTACTTCAAAAAAGATAATAAGGTGCTTTCTTTCTAAGGACAATCTTAACTTACCTAAATTTAAGATTCTTATCTAAACTAACTTGCAAAAAGAACGATCAAAACGGACTAGAAAAAAAGGCATGCGTGTTTTTAAGATTCAGGTATTTTGACCAATCGCCGCCTTGGAAAAAACTTATACAAGTTTCTAAAGTTTAGGATGAAATCTGGTAGGCTTGGCGCAAGATTGGTAGAGTCTAAGGTGGGCTCGTAACTCACGATCCGTACCAAAAAATTCATTAGCCAATGAGCAGCTGGTGTAAAATCATACCAGATGCAGATTCAAAATATTGTAAGAATTTGTGTAATGTTAATAATCAAGCAAAGAACTCGTAACTGGAACACAGACTAAAACAAATCAGATGTTTCACTCAATAGTATTCCCTATGTTACCAATTTCATTTTTTGTGATGTGACGTATACCTGCCAGGATTCTGCGCAGAAGACATAAACAGAGAAATCTTGCGGTTGACATGGAAGTTAAGACCAGCGAGTATAATCTCACAGGAGCGAGTATTTAGTACTGAAATCTCAGAGACGGAAGTAGTCAACAGCTCCACCGGTGATATTAATTATTTTGGAATGTGGTGTATTGTATTGAAGGTTAGAGTTGTTACTGTTATACATTTAAGTGGTTTTTTGAGTATTTATTAGGTTACTTTACGCATCATAAGGTCCCTCCTGTGACTATACTCGCTGGTTAAGACTGATTGGACAATGCGCAGATCACGACACAAATTGGTACCTGCTGGGAGTTGATTTATTATCTAAACCATGATACGTCATAAGTGAAATATCTGATTTGTTTTAGTCTGTGACTGGAACGAGCTCTCAATGACCCGCCTGAGGTACGGGGTAAATACCTCGTATTTTGAGTCACTGTTTTGCAAGGTGGTAATCAGAGGATAAGTTGTAGAATATAACACTACAGATCATAGTATACTTCTGGCTAGTACGGACCGTCCTTCTAGATAGAGATAACTGCACCGCTACTGCGCGTTCGAAGGACAAGGATAGTCTGACATTCTACCTCCGCTGAAAAATCGCAGAACCAACGAGGTCTTATGTCGCTGCGCAGAACGGAGGTAGAATGTCAGACTATCCTTGTCCTTGTCCTGCACTCACTTCTCGCTTAAAAGCTGAATACGAGAGAACCTTATACTCCACAAATCTTAGGCTTGGCATACGTATTTGACTCACCTTACCTTGGGCAGATTTCTAAATTCACCGGTGGATCGCACCGGTAAGCAATAACATTATTTGATTGGCTATTTTGAAAACCATAGCCAATCAGCTTCGTATTTTGTCCACCCGGTGCGTACACCGGTGAATTTAGAAAAGTGCGGCTTATGTACCTAAAGGAATATACCGCGCAAGACGACCAGCGTGACCAGATTTTTTAACTAAATCTGAGACATAAATCAGAATGCACTCTAAACTACTAGGTGTTTATTAAAAATCTACTACTCATTTTATTCATTGATGCTTTTATGATTAAAAAAAAGAAGAAGCTCTAATGCGGATTAGAGAAACTATTGTAATTTTTAGTTGTAAGCGCCATCTATCAAATGACCGTATTAATATCACAATCTTTCCAAACAAAAAAGGTACCTATATAGTCGGCTCGCGTACAAATAGCCAAAGCATAAGTGGCGGCAAGTTCAGCAGTTAAAAGGAGTGAGTATTTAATGAAACCGATATTGATTTTAATTTTTACGAATTGATTACCTATCTAAAAATATTTAGACGTAACTTTTTATCTGGTTCTATTATGACTATTTTCTTAAATCTAACAGGTATTATTATAATATCTATTTGGAACATAATTACTGCGAATTTACAAGTCGGCCGCGACTGTTGTAAAGTTACGAGTGTAATATAGTATATTATTCAACGAGCGGTGATGTAGGTAATAACTCACGCATATGAAGTTTGCAGCACGAGCCGTAGGCGAGTGATGTAATTCATCAAGTGAGTTATTACCACCGCAAGTTGAATACTATACTTTATCTACGCTTATAACAATAAATATTAAATTGAGAAAATTTTGTTTAAATTACAGTTTGTTTATTAATAAAATTAACTGTAAAATTTAATTTTTGTACACACTTTTATATTTGTTCTGCGATTTTTCAACGGAGGTAGAATGTGATTTTTAATCGAAATAGTGCATAAACTGCTTGTAGACAACAAATCAACTTTGTAGATTATAATGTTCCGCGGTGGAAAATGCAAAACATATCCGCGAACTGCAATAGCCCGGAGCGCATATTCGGTTACAAGTCTTTTGTTTTTATGTTAGAGAAAAAATAAAAAAAAGTATCGGAAAGCTCAATCAATTCTCTTTACATAAGCTGTCTACAAATTTTTCGAAAAACACACTAATTATCAGATATTCAAGGAAATGTAGGAAATTACACATTTTCCTATAGAGAATGTAAACCTTAAAGAAATAATTTTTCTCAGAAACCTTTGTTTCGAAGGGCCAAGATTAACGGAACGTCAAAGTAGTACATGATATTAAGTGAACATATATATGAGATCGATTTCAGTTAATTACCGATTAATTACAGTGACAAAATGTCGGAATTCAAAAAATAAAAAAAATGGTTAAAGATATTTCAGTAGTTATCTCCGAAACGAGAAAAAAAAACAAAAATCTGATGGTAGCAAAAAGATTCGTAGTGGAAAATACACTCATCGTTTGACCTTATTTTTTATTTCGAGCTAACTCCCACCGTTTCGGAGATATCTGCGAAAAATAGCAAAAAAAGCAGCTTGCATTTCGGCGCCGAAAAAATTACAAAAACATGCAATCTTGACAAGTTCATATTTTTCGAAAAACACCATTGGGACGGCCGTACGATGTCGCGACGTATAGAAGAAATCTTCTAGATAAACCTGATCGTAAATTGCACGGTGAAATTCGAAAATTCGGCTCGGCACGAACAAATCAAAAGTGACATTTTGTGACATTTCAGAAAATCGTAAGTAATATAACATTTTTGTGTAATGTTTATATAGACAAGTATCTTGAATATTATTATTTCTGAAATAAAAAATAAGTGTATCTCAGATTTTGTATCCTAAAGGGCTGTTTTGGTTAATTTCCAATACTTTATTAAAAATGTCAAAAATTAGATTAATTTTTAGGAATAAAAATCGATAGGATTAAATATTGTGTACCTATAAAATGTGCAACACAGTGGCGCAGCCAGAAAATTCATCAGGGAGGGGCCAATAGAACTGGCCTCCCCAGAAGATGAGGAAAATTTTTCAGAAAATGGTTGAAAACGGATGTGTATGTAGATTCCTCTATTAGATAATATTGGCATTAATTACAAAATATTTATTTCAAGGGATAATTTAGATACTGCTTTGTACTGCTTCTTTATTTTTTGGCTCATGGAAGACGGCTTGGGGGGGGCCCCGGCCCCATGGCTCCCCCCCTGGCTGCGCCCATGGTGCAACAATTATATAAAAAGTCGAATAAACATACCGAAGAGTATGTTTACATTAGTTTATCGTCTAGCCTATTTGTGAAATAAATTACTTCCACGTCCAGTGGAAGTATAGTAATGCAAAAAAAAATTGAAAATTTTTATTGTTCAAATAGGCTTAGAATGTCATGAAACGTCGAAATTTTAAGTTTGTCTCTCGGTCGGTCGGTCCCATCTTATCAGTGTAATTTTGTTCGATTTTTTGTTTCAGCACACGTGATTAGAATTGGGCGAATTTAATAGGATTACTATTTGAGCTAAAAATTTTCTAAGTAATTTCACTCTAATAAGCTCAATGAATTCTATATCAGAGAATTCTCTTGGCTCTCTATCATAGCTTAGAAGAAGAAGATTAATAACAAAATACCTAACAAAATATACAGAAATATACTAACCTCACCCTTTCAACCTCCTATATACTATTTAAATTACCTGTAATTTGCAACCAATTTGTAAAGACCCATTTGATTAACATATTCCTACCAACGAGTTAAAATGTTCATACGTCGTTTTTATTAAAATTTGTAGTTGAAATGACACATCCCAGAAAATCTTTTATTTACGTAAATGATGAATATGCCTTTGAAGCTCATGTGGTTATACCTTTTGAGGATTCCGTGGAAGAATTAGCACATATACTTATAATAAAACATAATTTGCCAATATATGTAGAAAAAGGTGTACATATAATTTTATTCTCCACTTATTGGAACTCATGTTTTGATATTTTAGAATTAATCGAAGAGTTGTCCGGTTTTATCAATGCAAGAAGTATTGAATATTACAATGAAGAAGCGTCAAAACTCATAACCGATGCCAAACAAAATACGATTAACATAGACGATGCCACAAAAGAATGGGAAAAATTAATGAGAGATGTAAGGACAGAACGTACTGTAAAAAAAATCTGCTTCATTCTATTTTAATTAACTTTTAAGGAAATGACTGAATATGGAGAGCGTAGATGTGCCTCGGATGAAGAACTCTTCGCCACGGCTTATCATAAAATGGTACACTCTCCAGCTCTAGAGACCATGCTGCAGTTGGAACATATGTATTCCAAAACGGCAAGGCAAAAAACCAATGAAAAGAAACGGTTAATACAGGAGCTATCCGAAAGGTATACCCAAAAATAAACGTTTCGAATTATATTCTAAGCAGAGCATTTGTAGACAAACTCAGGAAATGAATGATGCTGTAGATCGATTGGAGAGGGACATGACGGAGTCAAAAATAAACGATTTAGTGGCCAGACATTATGAGGCTCATTCCTTACTTCAAGGAAAATTAACCAGCGAATTGGATACTATCAAGGAAGCACAGAGAAGGGAGTATAGAGAGTGGTTAATGCAAATGTTGGAACAGAATCAAGCCAATAGCTCTCTGCCAACACCCAAGTATGAAACTAACATTTTAATTAACAAAACGGTATAAAAAAACAATAATTCAAGCAGAGCAGAGTGACTGGAGAATTGGGATTTTTTTTTTGCCTTATTTATATTAACGTCCTGGCGAAGTTTAGCTAATGCTACTCTACTACTTAACCAGGACGGCGAGATGAGATATGGTCACCCATTCAAGTGACGGACTAGCCTGGCGTGCGTAACTTCGCCGATCGAGGTCTCGTCAGTGAAATCGGTACCGTACATCACCCCTTAATAAAATGTAAATTCATATTGATTTATAAACATAAATTACTTGAGAACGGCTCGGTTAATCGAAATGCAATAAGAATATCTTTCTAACTTCTAATGATCGGAAAATTATTTTTTTACAAGCATTTTTAAAAATATGTAAAAAATAAAAAGGTTAAGGGGCAATCCATAAATGACATCACGCCAATTTTTGAGATTTTAGACCCCCTCCTCCCCCATTGTCACGCCCAAAAAAATTACGTCACGCTTATAGAGACCCCCCCTTATATTTTTTCGATTCTGTTGTTTTAGTTCAAAAAATGTTTTGATGATCGAAGAGGGAGAAATCCAAAAAACAATTTTTTTTTTTAGTCCGAAAAAATTTTGATGAGCGGGGACGGGGTTCCAATTTTATATTATAAGACGGTCTGAAGATATGGCAGAAAGCAGAGATGGGTACAGGAAGTTTTGATAAAAATTAAACTTTCCTATAAAATATTTGAATATTCCCGAAAGTTTCCAAAATTCTGCGAAACTTTCCAAATTTTCTTCAAATTAAAATTTCTGTCAGCAATCTCACGACCTCTACTTTGGTAACATAACCTCATACGTCAGAATTACAGTTTTTATTTGTTTATTAGCAATATATTTTCTCAGTGAATGTACTTTACTTTAGCATTGTTTTTTATTACATTAAAAATAAAAGCTAAAAAAATTTTTTATATATACACATTTATTCATTATTTTGTTTAAGTTTTTGACTTCTCATTCAATATTACTAAAATATGAGATTTAAATGTTATTTCATTTCTGTCTTGTCTTCTATATAATTCCGTTTCTACACTGTGAACAAAAAAGGAGTTAGACTTATATGAGTCTTTGACAAATGTATCAATTTTTAATTTTATAATCCAGATATTTTTTATTTATATTTAACTACCTGATAATTCAAAAAAAAATACAGGATATAACCTCCCAACCGCTCCTTATGTTTCATACAGCACACTAATCGTATAGCAAGTCAAGGTGGAACAGAATAAGCTGAGGAGTGCGTAACTAAGGGAAAGTTTAGTCATTGTTATGCGAACTCCAGGGCATCTGGCGCACCCTGGTTTCAATTATGCCTGCCTGGGGTACGCGGGGCACTGCCTCAGATAATCTGCTTTTCCTCCGCTACTCGTGGAACTTTATGGAGACCAAGCAAGGGCAAAGATATAGGCAAAAAGGGCCACAAAAAAGGCCCTAAGCCGCCAAAATGACCCAAAACTTGAAATTCCTCCAGTTAAATCTGCACCACGCAAAAGCAGCTTCAAGTGTGGTTAGCAGGTGATTTATTAGGCTGAAAATAAACATGGGGTTAACAAAGAGCCCTGGGAATATAGAGGACATATCAAAGGACTCCCCACACAATCATGTAAGTTATATTCTACTTTGCATGACAATCCTAGAGCAGCCTTACTGCTTGACAAAAACACTAATTTTGTTCTCCTTTCAGAGTTCACAACCAGGGACTTAGTTGCCGTGGTTGTGGACGTACCTGCGGGAAAAGGCAAAAGGCAGATTGTAATTGCCTCTGCCTACTTTCCCGGCGAAGAACGAAGCCCACCTCCAGAGGAAGTAAAAAGCCTCATTAGCTGGTGCAAAAGGAGAAATAAACATTACATTATTGGCAGCGATGCTAATGCGCACCATCTCGTGGGGCAGCAGATACAAACATTAGAGGTGAGTACCTTTTTGAATATTTGTCTGCAAATAATATCGACATTATCAATAAGGGTAATGAACCCACCTTTATAAATGCGGTCAGAAAAGAGGTTTTTTAGATGTAACCCTTGCGGATCCATTTGCAACAGACTCTATTAAAAACTGGCATGTTACAGAAGAGCCCTCAATGTCGGATCATAGACATATTCGGTTCGACTTGGAGACATCTGTAACAAGCTTCCTAGACTGACTGACTGGAGTGTTTACAAGGAACACTTAAAGTCAGAGGTCGAAGGTATCGCACACCCCATCGACACAATAGAGGAATTAGATACTTAGCCTCATATCAGTTACAAAATCTCATGACCTTGTGTTATGACAAAAGTTGCCCTGTTAAACAAAAGGCAGTCCAAAGGGACGTGCCTTGGTGGAATGGGGATCTCACCTGCCTTAAGGCTAAAGACTCTGGAAATGGAGCACTATAAAAAAGCCCTCAAGGAGTACAACAAAGAATTGATAAAGTCTAAAAGAAGATCATGGAGACGATTCTGTGAATTGATAGATGAATTAGCCCCACCAGTCCGTCTACAAAAAGTCCTTGCAAAAGACCACTCAAATGGAATAGGGCTACTCAAAAAGCTCGATGGTCAACATGCAGAGAGTCAACAGGAAAACATAAGAGTACTTTTAAGTACTCGCTTCCCTGGCTCCCGTGTAATCGAGGGTGAACTTCCACAGGCCTACCTGGAAGAGGATGCACATCGTCCTACCAGGCAGGGGTGTAGCTAGGGTTTTCTTTGGGGGTGGGGGGTGGGGGTTAGGTTAATAATTCCCAACTCCTCAAAAAAATTTTCTCCAAAATGAAAATTGATGAGCAGGGGGGGGAGGGGGGTGAAATTTTTCTCGAATTCTCCCAACTTGAAGCTTGAATTTCCCGAATTATCAAATTATTATAGAAATCTTTAAATTTATCGCATACTTCAATGCCTTTTAATGAAACTTAAAATTTCAGTTCTCCTTTAACTCCAATGCCGCCTGAAATAATTATCCCGAAACACAACTTTGATAGGGAGATAATAGAAGTTCCCATTTTAGAAGAAAGTTTTACTATTCACTTGGGTTCCCAATTGAAACAGATGCATAATATACGAATCTTATCTGCTAACGTCATGGATTTGTGTGGAATCGAAGATAGCAAACAGCTGTAAGTAAATACCCTCTACTTATGGGAGATAGAATCTGCTTTTTAAACGATAAATTTAATTTTAGGTCCGAGCCTACACCTCAATTACTGCAAACGGCATTAGCCTTGTATTCTAATGATCTGTCAGGTTTAGTGTTAATGGCAGACAATAAAATAGGTTCTAGAGTGACTCAAGGTATGACTGAATACATTAGTTTGTAGTTGATGTAAATTATGTTGTATTTAAGATTTCCAGGAGATCTGCCAGAGAACAACGGAGTTCCATTTCTCACATATCGAAGATCAACTGGACAAAATTTCCAACATTGCCCAGCAATATTTGAAGAGTAATCACAAAAGTGAAAATAGAAGTGCTCACAGCGAACTTTTACAGCCTGGAGATTTTTACATGACGAAACATTCCAACTTAGCTCAAGTACACGTAATATTTCATATGGTCTCTGACGATAGTCTTAGAGGTAGCGATATAAATAGTCGACATCCTGTCGTTCTAGGATTAAGAAATATTCTCAAAACTGCCTGTTCCAATGACATAACTTCTTTAACTGTACCTTTGCTGCTTCAGTACGACATGACAGAAGTAAATAAAATAACTTAATTTGTTCTCGTTTTCAAAACTCTGCTTGTAGGAAATGACTATTTCTTGGTGTGAAAAACGTGCAGAACTGGTTTTCAAATGTGTCAAAGGCTTCATGATTGAAATGGCTTCTTGGGGTGGATCCGATTTGAAAAATTTGCAGTTTATGTTGCCTCAGGTAAAGTTGTTAGTCCAGTTATCATGTCGTCAATATAGAGCACGCAAGGAAATAACTTGAAATTGAACTTTTTTTCCTTAACACGTTAAGCGACCTCAAGGATGCATAGCGAGTTTGATAGCTGAGCCGCGCGTATCCTTCAATATACTCACTCAGAGCTTTACTTACTGACCCACAGCATCTATAAGGATGCTAAATATACATATAACAGCACGGTTCATAAATATACGTGGCCCGGTGGGACAGACGATCCACGATTTAAAAAAAAAAAATAAAAAACATGCTGGTTATTCAAGTGTTTTACGAGGAAATTTTTTTTTGGGTGTATATGGCGCTTAACGTGTTAAACCTTATTTTGGGTGTCCAAACCAGATTCTACCTCGGCGGGAAGCCAGAAAGTTAGAATCTGCCAAGTTTGAAAACCTTGAAAACTATGGCTTGACTAATGATTCTGTTGACACCCGGTATTACGAATGCAGTACAGCAAAATTGCATATAAGATACATTATTAAATTTTGTTGTTTTTGCTTTCAGGGTATATCCAATCAGGTGTTTCAATCTTTAACAGAAATGCTTCCCAGGATATTCAAAGTATCAAATCCAAAGATATTAAAATAAGGAACCAAAATCCGTATTATTTTAAGTTCTACATACTTTGTGATGATGTATTTACTGTAAAACATTCATATTTTGTAATTTAATTTGACTGTCAATAGTAGTTAATTGTATGATCTGAATTAGCAGAGGTGGCCCGTGAAATTTCAATATTTTTTTCTCGTCTGCGGTGCATGGGATCTATAAAATTCGGTTGCCACCCCTGGTCTAGGGACTCCTGTTTAATTTTTTTTTTTTGTCACATACATTTGACTTTTCATAAAAATACAACAATAGGTTTTGGAGTTTATGAAAATATTTTCATTATTAACTGAAATAAAATGAACTGAACTTTTGTAATTTACAATTTAACAAATTACAACATTTCAATTCGTTGTATTTCAGTTAATAATTAAAATATTTTCATAAATTCCAAACCCTATTGTTGTATTTTTATGAAAAGTCAAATGTATGTGACAAAAAAAATAAGAATTAAACAGGAGTCCCTAGGCCAGGAGTGGCAACCGAATTTTAAATTTTTTTTCGCAAACTGCTTTTTCAAAATTTTTGAGAAGTGCTTCTCTAGATGTTATTTCCCATATTTCGTATGGGTTCCGTGCACGACAGATGAGAAAAAAAATATTGAAAATTCACGGGCCGCCGCTGTGAATTAGTATCAGAGCACAAGAGAAATGTCTAAACTAATTGTAAATTACTTAGAGTAACAAGTAAAACGAATATTTATAAGTAAAAAATTATATTTTATACGTATGTTACATAATCAAAATAAATAAGATTAGTAAATATAAATAATTATTTACACAATTCTAGGACCTATTTTAAGCAAAATTTACAGTTGCCCATAATTTAAGAGGGTAGAAAAGAGTGTAGCCAATTACCAGAGGAAACCATTTACTGAATTTAATCGACTCCTCCAAAAGTTCACTTTTGAAATGGTATTACGGATTTTACAATTTAAAACTTACTTGTTCCATTACAATCTAGCTTAGTGTAATGATTTACTGCCCAAAAATGCCTCAATTCATTCACTTTTGAGTAAAAGCAAATCCATTTAACCACGCGTAGAATTGGTTGAAATAAGTAGATTTTCTAACAGATCCACCTCGAGAAACCATGCTGACTCCCCCTCAAAGGGGGTACTTGGATCTGCCTATGGATATATCTTTTCACAAAAACGGCAGGGGGTGGTTACTTACTATTTTTATTATATAAGGCCTGAGGTAATGCCGCACAGCAAAAAAAAATGGGGGAGCCTGCCAGCATGTTTGGCTATTTCAGTTTTGTTTGGGGGTATGCTCTGTCATCATAGAAATCTCATGTCCACCCAAATGGGGATAGATTATGTATAACGATAAATGTGGACCACCTCCAAAAATAAAAAATGCATTTTTAACCCAAGACCAGAGTATAATTTAAACCAGGTAATTATTATTATTATATTATTGTTATTATTATTATAATTATTTCATCTACGATTTCATAATAGGCCCCTTGCATGTGCTATATATTTTAAATGAATTTATATATATTAATATAGCATTACTAAACATTAGCATTATCAAATCTATTTCATAATTTTTAACTGGAAAATATTTAAATCACCGACTAATATCCGGGAGGAGGGGCATGTCTGAGAGTGAAGAACACACTCATATTTTGGACTTGACGTCATCTAACAGTATATCTCTGCTAGTGCAATGATTGGGACATATTATTTACTAAAATTATTTAGTTGTATTCGGTTTGTGATATTAAATTATAGTGTGTATTTGAGTGTACCATATTTAAAAGGGTTTAAATTGTTTTAAACATTACTGAAAAAGGTTATTTCAAAGGTCAAGAGTATGCCATATGCAGTGCCGGCGCCAGGGTATTTGGCACCTTAAGCAAATATTTGCCTAAGAAAAAACATTTACAAGTTACTACTCTTAGGACAAATTTATTAATAAAAACTTATAAAAAATAAAAGAAACATTCCAATAGACAAAAATATGTCAAAAAAATATTTTAGTAAAAAAAAACAAACAGGAATTATAAGAAATATTCTATAAAAAATAAAACAGATAGATATTCCAATAAAACCAAAAATCCTTGTCCTTGAGACAAAAGCGTTGACATGTTTAGTACGAATAAACGAATAAGTACGGATTATGGATTAGAATATGTAACGCTCCACAATAAAACACCCATTCGGGATCAAAAAATGTTTTTTTGAGATTTTTGTGTAAATTTGAATTTCTGAAATTTATAAAAAGGTAATAATCAAGTCTTAAAATGCCGCCCAAAACATCTTCGCTGTTTCACTCCTTTGGCGAGCCCTGGCCATATGCCATATGCTACTGCATCACAAAAATATTCATAAATAAAAAATTATCCTAGATGAACATTTTTTTTTTCAAAAACTTCTGTATCTTGGCTTCAATTGCTTCGCTGTATGTACATGAAAATTTGCAAAAATAAAAAGTTTGTCCCTTAGTCAAAATATGAGTACATTCTTAGGGAAGTAATATGTTCATTGTTATTTAAAGAAAATAATAAACGATAATCGATAGAAACAAAAAGACCATTCGAAGCGCTTGTTTGTGTACTTGAATTTAAAAAAAAAATCAGATCGATAGCTCAATTAGATTTGAAGATATGGCGGTGTAAATTTTAAAAACACGATTTTTATAATCAATCAATTTCTCAAGTTTTTTCAAAATAATAAATATCTGTACCACAAAAAAATATCGTAAATAGCAGCGGCGGCTGGTGAAATTTCAAGATTTTTTTCTCGTCTGTGGCGCATGGGACCCATACGAAATTTGGGAAATAACATCTAGAGAAGCACTTCTCTAATGACCTCTAAAAAATTTTGAAAAAGCAGTTTGCGAAAAAATTTTTGAAAATTCGTTAGCCTCCCCTGGGTCTAGGAGCTCCTGTTTATTTTTATTTTTTTTTGTCATATGCATTTAACTTTTCATAAAAATACAACAACAGATTTTGGAGTTTATGAAAATATTTTCATTACTAACTGAGATACAACGAATTGAAATATTGTAATTTGTTAAATTGTAAAATACAAAATTGCAGTTCATTGTATTTCAGTTAGTAATGAAAATATTTTCACAAACTTCAAAATCTATTGTTGTATTTTTATGAAAAGTCAAATGCATATGGCAAAAAAAATAAAAATAAACAGGAGTCCCTAGACCCAGGGGAGGCTAACGAATTTTCAGAAATTTTTTCGCAAACTGCTTTTTCAAATTTTTTTAGGGGTCATTAGAGAAGTGCTTCTCTAGATGTTATTTCCCAAATTTCGTATGGGTCCCATGCGCCATAGACGAGAAAAAAAATATTGAAATTTCACCAGCCGCCACTGGTAAATAGCCATTTCCTATGTTGAATTGTTCACTTTATAAAAACTATAACGTCTGGTCTGGTTCTACACTGATTTCTTTTTTTTTTTCTCGAGAACGGAGATACCTTTATGGTCTATTTCGCTCCACAATCAAGCTATTACAAGGGCAACGTCCATAAATGGAATTAATGTAAAAAGTAAGCTAGCGCTGTGACGTCTCCTGTTACATGGCGTTGGCATCACACGTTGTTTGTGCACCTAACGGATTTATTCAAACTCTAATGTTGAATACCGTTTGTAAAAGAAAAAAATCCTTTACACACTGTGTTTTTTATTAAGTAAAGATTCTAAAAATACTAAAACTATATTTTTTGCAACAGGCCTATTTGGTTAAGGTTTGATGGAGCCATGAATGTAGAGTAGAATGTTGCAATTAGATTATTTACTTTGAAATTTACTTTCATTATTTAGGTAAGTACTTACTACATTTTAGGTATTTTATGTTTTTATAATAAATACTTCATTCTAAAACAAAATTCATTTAGAAATCTGTAAAATGTAATATTTTACAATATTTACAAGTAAAATTTTGAATACAGTTAAAGCGCACCAATGCGGGAAACGTACACATCCGCTAACATGATCCATCTGTAGTTGCGGGAGACGTACAAATCCGCAAAGCCTTACGGCAGCCGCAGTGAAAGGGTTAAGAGTTTTTTGTTAATTTTGCCATTATTCATACATTTTTTTTATTCATGTGGTATAGAACACAAAATAGTGAAAATATTGAGTTTTCAATATACTGGTATTAAAAAAAAAAAAAAGATCTAATGCAGCTACATGTGTTGCAGGCAAGATTTCTCGAGGTTCGAAAATCTAATTCTAATTTATTCCATTCATGGTTAAAATAATTTGTTTTTAGTAGAATATGGAAGTATCAAACACCAAGTCACTAAGCCAGCTGATCTACATTGTTTGAGTGTTTCCAAACATGCTAGAAATTTTGCAGGTGAATAGGAATTAACCTAAAAGCTGGACCCAGCAGCTTTTATATAATTATTAAATAAAAAATTGTTATATTTTGCATTTTTAAAATTTTCAACTGCCAGAACAATTTAAACTGCCCATCTTTGTTTACATTTGTTCGCTAAAATATCCCCTGCACAACTCTGTACTTGTAGAAGTTCATTAGGGCATGCGTTATGTTAAAACCGCTAACTAAACTTATAATATAAAAAATTAAGAGCAGCGGAAGCGGGGATATTATTAAATGAGTGCGTTTTAAAAATTGCAGCGAGCTATAACCTAGGAATGTTATATACATATAATACAAGACTGCTACTAGCCAAAATGTATTTCCTAGTAACCTAGATATGAACCATTCGTGACTTATCAATCCTAAAAAAAAAGCAAAACATTAACAGTTTCAATTGTGTGACTAATTGTTCTACCTACCATTATAAAAGAAGAGCTGGAAGAAATGTAGCAGAATTAAGGGCGGAAAAAATGCATTTAAATGTACATCAAATGCATACCCCCATTCTACGTCTTGGATTTCATTGGGATTTCGGAAATATCTATTCAGTGCAAACCTAGAAATTACGTAAAGTAAATTTTATAAATGAAAAAATGTATTTTTACCAAAATATCGTGGCAACGATTAGTCCTACTCCTATGCAGTCGATGAATATTGTATATAGAAGAAAATAAATAGATTGCCAGAAACCCAAATTTAAAACTATTGCAAATCCGACGGAGGTAACTACAAAATAAAGGTTTAGAATAAGACATATGCAGAAGTAACACAATATTTCTATATCAGAAATGTCTGTTTTACTTACCGCAAAGCCATGCTGCGAACAACACTAGAAATGCCGGATCGTCCCTTGCAAATTGAGACTTAGTTTCTGTAAGCAAAGATACAGCGATAATTTGCAAGCAATCTAACTTTTTTGAACGTACAAGCCTTTGAAGGCTGCGATAAAATATACTTACGCTTCCTATAGTGAAAATTTCTATATACTTTTTGTGGTGAGATAAACAGATACAACATTTGCCAAAAAGCAAATTCAAAGTCCATCTGATCGAATTTTAACATCCGCCTTAGATATTTGTATCTTTTGGTGGCTGCAGACATGCAGTCTCGCTGTGTCACAGGTAAAGGTATTGAATTTAGCGTCATTTTGGCTTTTAACAGTCCTAAAATTATGAATGTAAAAAAGATCTTTCGATTGCAAGTGATAATTTTTACAAACCTAAAACTTCATCGCAAAGAAAACCAGTTTAAAGTAATATTTGTAACAATTCCAAAAAAAGCATATATCCTACTTTATGTCCTTAAGACTGAACTTTAACATCCAAAAAATGCTAAACAATAACAAAAATTAATCAGATTTAGGTTTGGTTAGGAATGTCCTTAATTTTGACGTTTCGTCTTCTTCTACTACAATATACCAAAAAGGATAGGATAGAGTGGAAGGTTCCATATGGCCACAATGTATTTTTCCGTACAAGGTTTTCCTGCGCCACCTGGGCGAGTCCTAGGCAGCATGAAATCCCCCCACTACCACACATAGCGGGAAACTGAAACTCAAGGTCTTCAATCCATGCACCCTGCGCGGGTCGAGCTCGTAAAGGAACTTTCAGCCTTCAATTTTTAGCGGGAAATTTAAATTCGGAAGTACCGAGCCGGCGCCCTCTGCAGGTCAGATCCGTAACTAAATCCCCCACTGCCCACTACCGCCATTACCGGGAAATTTAAACTCTCGAGGCACCGCACTCGTGCCACTGGATTTCTTAAAAATTAAGGAAAAAAGAAGCGATAAACGTGGAAAAAAGAAGCGATAAACGTGAAAAAAATTACTTTATTTTAAGAAATAGCCACTGCACTAACAAAACAAATATTACTAGTAATAAGTGAATTTAAATAGTATAAATAATTTATAAAATATTCTACAAATGACACTGTATAATAACTTATAACTAGAAATTTGTATAACACTGATCAATAGTTATGCTACAGTGTTGTATTGAACAGAAAATAAAAATTCTAGCCGTAATGAATTCAACGTGTGCAATTGAAAAAAATTAATCATACAAAATTAATAAATAAAACGGACACAAAACTGACAGAAAAAATAACAAATATAAACATGTCAGCTCCAATAAAAAAAAATCGTATATCGTATACTAAAAATAAATTAATGGGTAAAACAAAAATCACTAATTGGTGGTAGCTCAAAATACAACCATTACAAATTATCGAAAAATATTATTTTGTGTACTAATTCAGCAGATAACTTTCAATGAAACCATTCATTCTTTCCATATACTATCGATCCAAGTCTGATCATACCAGTATATCAACAAAAAATGACTCTTACGAGACATCTTATCAACTGCTTTCATCTAACAATATCAATATCAAAAACAAGAAAATTATATTCTTTCTATATACTGATGATCAAGGTATGATCATGCAGTGGCGGCTGGTGATATTTCAATTTTTTTTTTCTCGTTTGTGGCGCGTGGGACCCATACGAAATATGGGAAATAACATCTCAAGCTGAACTTGGTTTGAACTTAGTTGGTACAACTCGCCCTAAGTGCTAGCAATTTGCAAGATTTGTATGCTAAGTACATGATAAAGATCTTCGTAAGGCGGAGGGTACCAAGCTGGTAGCATATTTTCATAACAATTTCAAATCAAACTGGCATCTGGGATCTTACTCACATTTCGAGTTCCTTAGGGACTATAAAAAACCCATGCCCTTTATATTTATCGTTTCTTCTACGACAGTTTGAAAAATTGCAGGCCACAACCATTATATACTTTATAACTATAATCAAAACTATAATTTTTTACACATATAATACTCATTTGCTTTTTCTACATGTGACATTTATTATGATCACCATTACCATTGCATTGCATGATTGTAAGGTTAGGTGCGTTTTTTTGTCCACGACCGGTAGAGTTAGAATTACCAGAATGATATTTACCAATAAAACGACAAAACTGAAATTCCTAGGTGGGAGGCAACAAATTTCTTAGGATTCTTAAATAACGAATAATGGCATCGACATTCATGTGTATGGAATCAGAATGGCGAGCAAAAAATGACAAGATTTGATATTCCGGTGTCAGAATTGTAGCAAAAAAACGCACCTGTTGATTATAGACCAACAGCAAGGTCAATAGTATAGACAACAATCTCTTTCATTGATGCCGATGCCTGTAAATATGTTGTTGCTGCCTAAAACTCGACAGATGGCATGTGTACGCGAGCCTTCCACTCTATCTTATCCTTTTTGCAATATACTTAGGTGTTTAGATGTGTCCATAACCTTCGAGCATACAAGGATAGAGGTGCCCTTTCTATTTTGCAACAATGCGTATGGTTTGTTTTCAACACATATAGGCGAGGGACGCGAGAGGCGTAGTAAACACTGTAATAAACACCCACAAAACACAATAAAAAACGAAAGTAAACAATACGCAAATGACACTAAACGCTATATATAGAAAAGATCCCCTACGAGGATGAGATTATTATTTTGCACCAGCCAAGAGATCGGGGATTAATAATTTGCTTGTTTACAGTTGGAGCCCGAACAAACAAACAGCTGTTTGGCGACCTCTATTTTCCCCTATATCCTCGAAGTCCATGACGAAAACCCTACAAGTTAAGATATTTACTAACAGCCAGTTTCACAATCGTTGGTTAACTAATGATTAGGGATTTGACCGATAGTTTATTATAAAAATCAGTGACATTAACGGCCAGTTTCACAATTGCTGGTTAATTAATAGTTAGGATTTGACCAATGATTTATTACTATAAAGGTAAGAATGTCTGCAATAAGGTTGTGTTTAATAATAATTATAACTTTCAGGTTCTAGTTAGTCTACCAAAAAGATAACCAACGATTGTGAAACTGGCTGAAGTGTACCAAAATGTTGTTAGAAATGTCAAAAAGGTTCCTTTAGTAATCTTTCCTAATAGCAGATGTCCGTCGGACATCCGTTTTATGTCCATTTAATGTACTGACGTCCATGGACATAAATTGGACGTCTACCGGACGTCTGTCATCGGATTTACTTTGAAATTGTACGGAATGAACGTCCTCTGAATGTCCATTTTATGTACGGGAAGTATGTAACATTTTGTCCATATATAGGGACAGGAGATGGACGTCCATTTCGTGTCCGTTGATTTAATATTATATTTTTGTAATAAATGATAATATCTCCATACCGCTTTCTCTCCAACACGTTGCCGAGATATGTATACATACCAGCGAATACCACCGAACGTCCAACATATATGTCGTCCTTATATTCGGCGAGTACACACATTTTAAGTCCCTATAGGAACAGAAGCAGGACATCTATTTAATATAAAAACAAAAAAAAAAACGTTAGCCAAACTGGTTTTTCAATTTTACAATGTTTTTGTTTATATTTGACCGTTATTTCTGTAAAATTTAGAGTTTATTTTTCATAGTAATTTGTAATTTATCATTAATATAATTTAATTTTAACCTTTTTTGTAAATTATTAATGATATTATTGATACTAAACATTTATTAATCATTCAAATACTTTCTACATTTTGAAATATATAGCTATATTAGTCTAAGACCTACTTGCAACTGTACAGTCTTTAAGTAAGTACTAAGAAGCTAGGTTAGTGGCCGAGTAAGTTATAGCGTTGACTTACAAATCATGAGGTCGGCTGAAACTGACATGTTCATATTTAAAACAAATAAAGAGATTTTGTAATGGTTGACTTACAAATCGTAAGGTCGGCGGTTCAATCCCTACTCATTCCGTTTTTTTTTTTTGATAATTGGAATGTGCAAATATTGTCCAAAGTTGTGACATTTGGACGTCCCTCGGCTGCCCGTTGGATGTACTTTGAACCAAAAACGAACGTCCATCGGATGTCCTGTATGTCCGTCGAGGACATCCTTCAGATATCCATTGTGCTATTAGGGTATCTAAATAAACTATCTGCTTACACTTTTGGCGCAGGTAACATAGCTTTTCTATAGAATAATAACAAAGTAAGTATTATTGTCAACTTTGTGAACAAACACTCCCACAAATTATACCTGGGTGAATTAGTACCTAATGTGTGGATGATCGATATTTTCTCAACTGTTTGATATTTTAAAAACGTATGGGACATCAAAAGTGGCATATTCTAAAATAATTTTAGCATCTACAAGGTGTTTCATAAAGTTGTGGCAAGCGAACACCCAATTTCTATAAAAATATTTGCATTTGACTTAATTCTCTATCCAGGCATATATTATTTTTGGACTTAACACTACGGCGTTGCCACGTTATCCACTTTGTAAAATACCCTGTAGATTTTTTCAAATTTCAAACGGATGAGGAGATATTGATCGTCCACACACTATTAATTCATCCTGTATATCGGGTACTTGGAAGCCCCGTAGATGTTGTCAAATTGTTGTTATTGCTCCTCGATCAATACTCCGATATTTTTGTTTGCTAAAATTGTAGATAGCAGATTTATAATGTGAAAACTGTACAAAGCATGTAACACACAGTAAGCAAAGTTAAAAAAAAAAAAAATTGATCTGCTTCCAAAAAATAATAGTGACATCTGAAAAGTATGAACTAAACTTTCTACGCATGTACAAAAATCTTATCAAAATATGTCGAGCCCCTAATAGCACACGATGTCCGTCGGGCGTCCGTTTCATGTCCATTTAATGTACTGACGTCCAAGGACATAAACTGGATGGACGTCTACCGGACGTCTAACATCGGATTTACTTTGAAATTGTACGGAATGGACGTCCTCTAAATGTCCATTTTATATGTACGGGAAGTATGTACATTTTATGTCCATATAGGGACAGGAAATGGACGTCCAAATATTATATTTTTGTAATAAGTAAGTACTACTTTAAATAAGTACTAGTAGAAAGCATTGACGTAAAAATCATGAGGTCGGCGGTTCGGTCCCTGCTCATTTCGTTTTTTTTTTAAATAATTGAGATGTACAAATATTGTCCAAAGTTTGACATTTGGACGTCCCTCGATTGTCCGTCGGATGTACTTTGAACCAAAAACGAACGTCCATCGGATGTCCTGTATGTCCATCGAGGACGTCCTTCGGATATCCATAGGACAATGTTGTGCTATTAGGGATGTATACATATCTCGGAAACGTGTTGGAGAGAAAGCGGTATGGAGATATTATCATTTATTACAAAAATATAATATTTGAATCAACGAACACGAAATGGACGTCCATCTGCTGTCACTATATGGACATAAAATGTACATACTTCCCGTACATAACATAGACATTCAGAAGGACGTCCATTCCGTACAATTTCAAAGTAAATCCGATCATAGTCGTCCGGTAAAGGTCCAATTTATGTCCATGGACATTAAATGGACATAAAACGGACGTCCGGCGGACATCGTGTGCTATTAGGGATACCAGAGAATACCACACTGAACGTCCAACATATGTGCCGCAACGGACGTGTCCTTATGTTCGGCAAGTAGGTACAGACATTTTAGGTCCCTACAGGCGCAGCAGCAGGACGTCTATTTAATATAAAAACAAAACACGTTAACAAAACTGGTTTTCCAATTTTACAATGTTCTTGTTTATATTTGACCGTTATTTCTGTAAAATTTGTAGTTTATTTTTTATAGTAATTTGTAATTTGTCATTAATAATTTAATTTTAATCTTTTTTGTAAATTATTAATGATATTATTTGATACTAAACATTTATTAAACATTCAAATACTTTCTTCATTTTGAAATAAATAGCTACATATTAGTCTAAGAACTACTTCCAATTATGTAGTCTTTAAGTAAGTACCAGTATACAAGGTTAGTGGCCGAGTGAGTTAAAGCGTTAACTTATAAATCATAAGATCGGCGGTTCGATCCCCACTCATTCTTTTTTCTTTTTGTTTAAATAATCGGGATGTACAAATATTGTTCAAGGTTGTGACATTTGGACGTCCCTCGGCTGCCCGTGGGAGGTATTTTGAACCAAAAACGAACATCCATCGGATGTCCCGTATGTCCGGCGAGGACGTCCTTCAGATATCCATAGGACAATGTTGTGCTATTAGGGTAGGATCTTGAATAATTCCGATACTATGACCAGATCCTTTGCCATTTTGCAAGTTATACCTACTTCACATAAAAAAGAAGTTTCTCACTTTCTCCATAACAATAAGTAAATTTGGTAATTTATAAATCTATTTTGGGACTTTGTACTTTGTCAAGCCATTGCAAAAAGTATCTATCACTGAAATAGGTTTCAGCCCTTTTCGACTTATGTGGAGACCCAAGCAAGTGATAGGTGGAATTGATGATCTCCCACTTCCTTGAAGTTGTTTAAAAATTGGTGACAATTATTATTGTTGCAGTTATTTTTATCTTCAATGTGCCCTCTCAAATTTAGTCGAAAGGTTATCATCGGTGCATTTCACAACGTAAATAGTTGATATTCAAGTTAATATGTTTTTTGTTAAATACCTCTAATAAGTTTATTAAATAAAACTCACATTGTATATCTATATTTTAAGGTCATTTATATCATACATGTCAAGAAATATTGGAAGCCACGAAATATCGCAGAGAATATGTTATTTATTTTAAATGTACTCTACCTCTTACAATGAAACTGCATTCATTTATTTTTTTTATAAAATCTGCCTAGACATAATAAAATAAAATAAAAGAAATTGAACCACCTCCAAAAAATATAACGAACAGACAAACGAATCATCTTATAAGGGTCCGTTTGTTACTTTTGATTGTGGAACTCTAAAAACTACAATGAAATCACCCTAGAGCTAGAATACTATACCGGGTGGCCACGAGTCAATGTACGCCTTCAATTTTTTTATTGTTTTTTTAATTTAAAAATTTTGTTTTTGGTAGGTACACATAAATTAGACAAAATTGGGCTACTTTTAGACTAACAGGAACGAAAATAACACTTCCGGTTCAACCAGAAGTGACATCAACTTTTTTTTCTTAAATAGAATGACCTATATTTTTTTTATGGTTTCTTATTAAGCATAGAATTCTAAGTACAATTTTTAATTTTTTTCAAAATGGCCGCGTCAAATGAACGCGACGCAAGAAAGTAACTAAGTAGGCAATGGAAATTATTAGTAAAGTTGTAGACTTGTCTTTAAGGAACAAAATAGTTATTTGAATTACTGATATTTATTTTCTCAAAGGACAGAATTTCATTTTCATTTCCGTTAGGGTCCTATGAAAAATTTCTTAATGGGACCGTGCTATTTTCTTTTATTGATCAGAAATAATGATTGATAAACTTTTATTTTTTTTCGCCATTAATCATTTCTTCGTAATAATAAAACTATTTTTAAAAGGTAAGCGCCAACGCCAAGATAATTAACATTTAAATCCAAAATTGCAGATAGCCATGAAAATGACAGACCTTCGCAACAATTCAATTATTCTTGACATTACTCGTTGATTATCTGAAGTAAGCGTATTGAATTTGTTATAAACAGGTAAATTAACATAAAATGGCTGAAATAGATGAAAAAGTTGACATGTTGATTACTTATGGAAAGACTCAATGTAATGCAACTATAGAGCACAACCTGTATGGACAGAGATATCTAGAAAGAAGACAACCTCTGAGAAACTATTTCGCCCGGTTGGAGCGTCAATTTAGAACTGAACCTGATATAGAAATTAAAGAAATATTTATTGCGAATGAAGAAACGGATATTAATGTATTAGCTTAGTGCAAGTTGACCCAACTATTTCGATAAGACAATTTGAACATGAATTATCAGTTTCCAAAGAATTAGCCAGGAATATTTTTAAGAAACACGGCTATCGTTCTTAAAAATATCAAATGCATCAATTTTTCTGGGAGAATGATTATCAACGAAAAATAACCTTTTGTAATTGGTTACAGCTCCGCCAACTAAGAAATGAGAATTTTATCAAAAACTTTGTTCTCTGATGAATTGAGTTTTACAAACCTTGGGTTATTTAATCGGAACAATGTTCGATATTGGGAAATTGAAAATCCTCATATTATGAATCAGGGGCGGTTTCAGGAGCAGTTTGGCTTCAATGTTTGGTTAGGCGTACTGGGAGACCACATTATATAGGTCCAATAATATCTGACGAAAATCTAACTGGACTAAGATATCTAGAATTTCTCCAAAATATTATAATTCCACAGACTATTCAAATTCCCAATACCAATATTGACGAGGTTTACTTTCAACAAGAGGGGACTGAACCACACAATGCTATTATCGTATTACCTAAATGATTTGTTTCCAGATCGTTGGATTGGGACCAATGGTCTAGTGAGATGGCCTGCAATGTCTCCTGACTTAACCCCAGTCGATTTTTTTTTATTTGGGCGCAGTTGAAAAATAGTCTACGCGACTGCTTCAACCACAAGGCAAGACCGGGAAGAGAAAGTTAGACACCAAATTGCACAAATAACACCTCAACAACTACAGAATGTTAGACGTGCAACAATAAGTCGCGCTATACTGTGTATTAATCAAAACGGTGAACAGTTGGAACAATTGTTATGATGGTTTATTATAATTTAGGTTTTAAATAATTCAATTTTATTTATTCATTGTCATTAATTGTTATTGTTATTTATTTAATGAAAATTATTTCTTGCTTAATTTGTGTTTAAAAATACTTTTATTTTATGAAGGATACCGTTAAGAAATGATTAATGGCCAAAAAATTAAAGTTTATGAATCATTATTATTGATTAATAAAAGAAAATAGCATGATTCCATTGAAAAAAATTCTATAGGACCCCTACAGAAATGAAAATTAAATTTCGTCTTTTTTTTTCCCTGGCCCGGAGCCAGCCTTCGGTCTGCCAAGAAGCTTGATTCAATCAAGGGCTAAGGCCTTCTGGAATAATTTTGAAAATGTTCGTTGCCCGAAAAATATTTCGAACAATAATTTAAGTACGCATGATATTCGATAAAAAAATTTCACACCAAAATCTAATCAAATAGTTAAATATCAACCATAATATAATATTAATAAATACGAATCCGAAACTGCAAAGTAGACTGTGAGTGTGAATGTCAAATAAATAGTTTGTTATATTTGGTGCACTTGTATCTTTATGTAGAGGTTTGGCATTTTGGTTGGGCTTGGTTTTTTTAGTTATAATGTTTAGGTTTTGGAAACGAAAATCAAGGAAATATTCAAATAAGGCGAAACAATCTAAGGCGAGTGTGTGGAACCAGTTTCTAGAGTTCTGCAATGAAAGGTAGTATACAGTTGATGATGGACTGTCTCAGTTGAACAATTAGCAAACATTTAACATCTTTTAATAAGAAAAATAAAAATTCGGAAGATTATGAAGAAAGTGTAGCGAGGGTATCTTGAAATTGAATAAAATATGCTGATTCTAATTACACAAAATAATAAAGATATGTTAGGATTAGTTAAAATCTAAATTTTTTAATTAAATCTACTCTACTAAAAGTGGTGAATAGTTATTTTTGGATGAATATTTTAAAGCAAATTTTAAGCACAGAAAAATACAGAACCCACCAGCAAGAAGAAACATTTATAAATAATTTAATAATAGTCTAATAGATGGTTCTGAGTCGAAGAACAATGTTAAAAAAGGGTCCTTTTTGGCCCATCTGTGGTAAAGTGTGGAAACCATCTTTCTTTACTAATTTTGGTGCTGAATACGAATCTGTCATTCGAATTGGTTAAAAACATCGAGAAAACAGTGAAAAAACAACCCTTATATTATATGAGGGTGGCATTGAAATTGACATTAGAACAAAAAGTTATTCTTTAGTGCAGGAAATTCTTTCAAAATACTCGGTTTCGTTAGGTAAGTAGAAAAAAAGCAAAAATTCTAAATTCACTCACCCTCCCTCTCATTTTCCTCACCCTTTACCACCCATAAGAACGGTGTAAGTTACAATATCTAATATACGGTTATTTATTTATTAAAAAAAAAACAGAACTCCTCGTTAAATGGCAATTATTAGGTTACAATGTGATTACTTCTGAATACTCTTACAATCATCCCCACCAATTAAGGTGGTGGGTTTTATCTTTTTAGAGTTTTTATTGGTTTTAATTGCAAAAGAAATCCCTAATCACCCAGTTTGATGTTTTTTATCATAATAAGGGGATTTAGTCAATTCAGATGAATATTTCTCACACTTTTGGATTTGGGGTGTACGGTGTGCATATCACTATCCAGAAAATATTACTTGTTTTTTATATTAAAAATTTCTTTAATTATTTAAATGACTTTTGGTGAGGAGGGTTGAAAGGGTGAATTTGTTTTTTTGCTTCTTTTTCTACTTAGTTATCGAAACTTAGTATTTTAAAAGAATTTCCTGCAAAAGAATAACCTCTTGTAGTTCTAATTCTAGTGGCAAGTTCTAATATCAATTCCAATGTCACCCCCAAATAAGGGTTGTTTTTTAATGTGTTCCCGAGATTTTTTGCCAAATCGGGTGACGGATTCGTTTTCAGCACCGCAAAATTAGTAAAAAATATGGCTTCCACACTTTACCACGAATGGGCCAAAAAGGCCCTTTTTTAACATTGTTCTTTTGTTTACTAAAAGTAGAGAATGAATTACTTTTCAGCAAATAATTCTAGGTATTTGACTTTTTATTCTCCTAGAGACAGGCGCAGGCAACCAAGAAATAACATCCTTATTTGCGTAGTTATGGTGCTTTGAAGATAAACGGTCATGATTCGTGATATTTCTAGCAAAAACCGCTGCCCAAGGAATCACTACTTCCACATCCAGATTTTTAATCCAAGTCACTCACAACGAAAAATTTTTGTATGTGAAAATAATTGTTTATGGAACTTTAATAATATAATATTTGAAATCCTCTACCCCAAAAACTCATAAAACGATACCCCACATCGGTAGCGGGGTGGGGGTAGTGATAAGGGGTGGTAGTGGGGGTGGATGAAGTAAAAAAATTTTGAGGTTTCTAGTTTTTGTACACACACTAACTCACAATTTTTTTTCATCCCCTTTAATAATGGGGTGGGGGTGGTAATGGTGGCTAATGCCAAAATTTTTTTTGGGACCTTAGTTTCTCTTGTATATACTAAATACCAATTTTATGGACTCTTATCTGCTTCATTTACCTATTTTTCCCAAATTTACCATTTACCGCCCAACCCTTCGACGGAACAAGATGAAAATATAATCTAGTTCTAGATCTCGTTAAAGTACATATGTGTACCAAATTTTAAGTCAATATCTCAAACAGTTCCAGACTAAACGTGCGCACAAAAAAAGTTACAGACAGACTGACAGACAGAATTTTTTTTTCGCTCAAACTTAAAATCTCGACGTTTCGTGACATTCTAAGCCTATTTGAACAATAAAAGTTTTTTAAAATTTTTCTGTCGTTACACTGGATGTAGAAGTAAAATATCCATAGTTGTATTCATTAGAAATGTTTTTGTCGTTACTATACTTCCACTGGATGTGGAAGTAAAGAAGACAGCATAAAATGTGAAAATTAATTTTTCGCGAAATCGCCTTTTCCTAAAGTATAATTAAACTTGTGTTCAGATTAGTTGCTTTAAAATGTAAGTACTGTGTTAATTTTGTGAACAACTGAGTCATATCGAAATGTATCATTCCAGACTGACATATTTTACGTTCTTAAAGATAGGATTTTGCAGAGTGAGAGGGAAATATGCATTTATTTTAAATTTATTATAAATATTTAAAAAAAACCAAATATAGTATATTCTTAAAACTATTTTAAATACTGTGGCTATTGTTCTAATGAATACAACTATGGATATTTTACTTCTACATCCAGTGTAACGACAGAAAAATTTTAAAAAACTTTTAATGTTCAAATAGGCTTAGAATGTCACGAAACGTCGAGATTTTAAGTTTGAGCGAAAAAAAAATTTCTGTCTGTCGGTCTGTCTGTAACTTTTTTTGTGCGCACGTTTACTCTGGAACCGTTTGAGATATTGACTTGAAATTTGGTACACATATGTACTTTAACGAGATCTAGAACTAGATTATATTTTCATCTTGTTCCGTCGAAGGGTTGAGAGGTAAATTGGGGTAAAATTGGGGAAAATAGGTAAGTCCATAAAATTGGTATTTAGTATATACAAGAGAAGCTGAGGTCTCAAAAAAAATTTTGGCATTTACCACCCCCAGGGGATGAAAAAAAATTGTGATTTAGGGTGTGTACAAGAACCAGAAACCTCAAAATGTTTTTTACTTCATCCACCCCCACTACCATCCCCACCCCGCTACCGATGTGGGGTATCGTTTTATGGGTTTTTGGGGTAGAGGATTTCAAATATTATATTATTAAAGTTCCATAAACAATTATTTCCACATACAAAATTTTTTCGTTGTGAGTGACTTGGATAGAGAATCTGGATGTGGAAGTAGTGATTCCTTGGGCAGCGGTTTTTTTATTGTAAATTTCTGTCGTACTTGAATATTGTAGTTTGCCAATGATAATAATTCCTAATTTCATTATTAAAGCATGGCATTTAACTATATACAAAATGTATGGTAAAAACTGTATATGGTTGTATTCCTTAGCACTGGCAAGTACCTGAAAGTATTTTAAAAATTATAACATTTATGATTTTTTAAATATTTATAATAAACCGAAAATAGACACATATACTCTGAAAAATCCTATCCTTAATTGAAGATTGTCGCCTATAAATATCGAAGAATGACTTGCTTAAAAGGATTCAAGAAAAACTTCTGCATATATGAGTCAAATTTAATAATATTCCTAGGAATGCAATAAATAAAATTATTCAAAATATTTGATATATCCGGTTAAACACGTAAACATTCGATAAATTTAACTTCTCCTGGCATTGAGAAAAGGTACAATATAAATGCAAAATATGTAAATAAATTATTCAAATTGGTAATCTGTACCGGTTTTTGCAGTAAGTTAAATACATTTTGTAACTAATTTTAATTATTATAAATTGAAAACCATTTGTAGTTTTGACTGGCGCATCCACCAGAATTGAAAATATGTTGGTATATAATATAAGAAACCTGTTTTCAATTTGGGTCACCTTACATTTGAAAGATTAATGAAATTGCTGAAACTAATCCAGAGTAATAGTTGAACTTAAGAAATAATGGATCTTTTTTTACATCTTGAAGTGAATGAGAAGTGCATCTTATGAAATTAAAGTGTATAGTATTTACTAATAATTTTTAAGTGTATTTGTAGGTATTCAGAACGAATAATCTGTATTTGTGCTACTTCTTTCTTCAGCAGCGCAGGACAGTCGAATATTTAGGTTACACAAGTGTCTTCAACCGTACACATATTTTCTACTTGCTTCAGTCAAACGTAATTTAAAAAGTTCGCCTCGTAATAAATCATTAATAGTTGCTTAGGATGAGAGTATAACTGAATTTTTTATTATCAACTTTGCTCGATTTTAACGTTTATTAATTTTATACAGATATCAAATTGTACGTCACTAATACTTCAAGATTTCGTCCTCGGACCGATGGCGATACGGTGAGGACTACTCGTTATTCACGGATAGGCGAACTGAGCCAAATAGAAAACGCTCATCACAATCATAACGGTGTCAGCGCCAGCATGGGATTGTTTAGTGCGACTTGTACATCTCTCGCAAGATTGGATGGCAAAACGGCTGTTGTGACTGGATCAAACACCGGAATAGGAAAATGTACCGTCAAAGACTTCTTTTTAAGAGGAAAGTATCATTTTTTTATTATTTAGACTTTAGTTTTATATTTAAATAAAATTTAGGCGAGATGAAAAATATTATTTGAAAAATATCGTGGATCTTCCTAACATTTAGTTAATGAGGGTCAAATTACTCAATATTGTGTCAATGTGTTTTACTATTTAAGATCAAGGGAGTTACGAAAATTTACGCCCGAAAAAAATAGGTGTTTGGATTATAGGTATAAATCAATAGATAATAAAATTAGTTCACTACGTATTTTGTGCAAGTCAGAGCTTCAGAAATTGATCTTTTTTTTTAAATGGTCGTACAAATAATAAATCTCTTAAATGTGTATCTGCCAACCAGCAAGCATTAGAGCCAATATGGTTTATGCTCTGGTACACAAAAGACCGTAAAATATCTTTAAAAACTGCACTAACTTTAAAACTGCACTAAAAATTTGTTTCTACTATCGTAGTATTTTCAATCTTACATGACTAAAAATAAAGCTGTGGGAATTTCACCAACGGTATACCGGTATCAACAAAATCATTAAAAACCAGAGTTTCCAGAGCTTCCAAAGTATTAGACTTAAGGATAGGATTTTGCAAAGTGAGAGGGAAATATGCGTTCATTTTCGGTTTATTATAAATATTCAAAAAATCATAAATATTTGTAATAATAATAATAATTTTATTCATCCTTTCGATCACAATATAATGAAATAGGACATGTTAATAAATAGGATAAAATATAAAACATAGCTAGTTACACTATACGCACATATACACAAAAATATACAGTAATACACAGTTTTCTTTAGATATGAAATGTATGATTTAAAAATTCATCGACTGAATAATAAATAACAGCCACTTATTAAATAGCTCCGTAATTTCTTCTTAAAGGAAGATAAGGAAGCTTTTTCTTTAATATCGGTGTAGACAATTAAAGAATTTTATTTCAATCAGTAGTGGAGACTTTTCATACAGCGCAGTTCTATGTTTTGGAATTTTTTGTAAATTACCATGTCCTGGTAGGGTAATAATTATGCAGTTGGGAATTTGTCTTGTACTTGTTAATATTCCTTTTTATATATATGAGACAATTATATATATACACGCAAGGAAATGTCAATATAGCGTGTTGCTTAAAGAAAACTCTGCATGATTGAGTTTTCTGCAAGTCGAAAATTAATCGCATAACTATTTTTTGAGAAGAACTCTCTCGCTATCAGAAGCGCCACCCCACAAAATGATATACGATAGCACTGAATTTATGAAGGCATAATAAACATTTACTAGTGTTTTTTGGTCTAATACACTTTTCAGTTGCAAAATTGCATAATAGCCACTACCTATTTTCTGACAGGCATTATTAATGTGATATCTCCAACTCATATTACTCTCAATATGGATACCAAGAAATTTTGTCATTTCACTTGGAGCAACTGATAATTGATTATATGTAATATTTATGGGTGTTTGAATTTTTTTCCTACCAAAAAACTGCAGCAAAATAGTTTTTTTGGCGTTAACAATCAATTTATTGGTACCACAACAGTTGATAAATTGTTCATAGAGAGTATTGAACTTGTCTTGCAGGTCCTCAGGAGTGTCTGCCTCCTCTGCTATGGAGACGTCGTCTGCGAACCAGCGGCGGCTGGTGAAATTTCAATATTTTTTTTCTCGTCTATGGCGCATGGGACCCATACGAAATTTGGGAAATAACATCTAGAGAAGCACTTCTCTAATGACCCCTAAACAACCATATATTGTAATTTGTTAAATTGTAAATTACAAAATTTCAGTTCATTGTATTTCAGTTAGTAATGAAAATATTTTCACAAACTTCAAAATCTATTGTATTTTTATATAAAGTGAAATGCATATGACAAAAAAAAATAAAAATAAACAGGAGTTCCTAGACCCAGGGGAGGCTAACGAATTTTCAAAAATTTTTTCGCAAACTGCTTTTTCAAAATTTTTTAGGGGTCATTAGAGAAGTGCTTCTCTAGATGTTTATTTCCCAAATTTCGTATGGGTCCCATGCGCCATAGACGAGAAAAAAATATTGAAATTTCACCAACCGCCACTGCAGTGCGAACAGCACAACGCATTCTGTACCAATATGAAGTGGTAAATCATTTGTAATTTTTAAAATAGTTTCAGATAGTTCCCATTGCTCTAAGGAATACAACCATATACAGTTTTACTTCCACATCCAGTGGAAGTATAGTAACGACAAAAAAATTTTTATGTTCAAATAGGCTTAGAAGGTCATGAAAAACGTCGAAATTTTAAGTTTGAGCGAAAAAATAATTTCTGTCTGTAACTTTTTTTGTGCGCACGTTTACTCTGGAACCGTTTGAGATATTGCCTTGAAATTTGTACACATATGTACTTTAACGAGATCTAGAACTGGATTATATTTTCATCTTGTTCCGTCGAAGGGTTGGGGGTAAACTGGGGTAAATTTGGGGTAAATAGGTAAATCAAGCAGGTAAGAGCCCATAAAATTGGTATTTAGTATATACAAGAGAACCTAAGGTCTCAAAAAAATTTTGGCATTAGCCACCCCCATTACCACCTCCACCCCATTATTAAAGGGGATGAAAAAAAAATGTGATTTAGTGTGTTTACAAGAACCAGAAAGTCTCAAAAAAATTTTGGCATTAGCCACCCCCATTACCACCTCCACCCCATTATTAAAGGGGATGAAAAAAAAAATGTGATTTAGTGTGTTTACAAGAACCAGAAACCTCAAAATATTTCTTTACTTCACCACACTACCGATGTGGGGTATCGTTTTATGGGTTTTTGGGGTGGAGGATTTCAAATATTATATTATTAAAGTTCCATAAACAATTATTTCCACACACAATTTTTTTTCGTTATGAGTGACTTGAAGGATAGAAAATCTGGATATGAAGTAGTGATTCCTTGGGCAGCGGTTTTTATCATAAATTTTGTATATAGTTAAATGCCATACTCTAATAATGAAATTAGGAGCTATTTTCATTGACAAATTACGACATTCAAGTACAACAGAAATTTACAATAAAAAATATATATAGTTGTATTCGTTAGAACAATAGCAATTATTTAAAACAGTTTTAAACATTAGTAGTTTTTTAATTATTTATTATAAACCGAAAATAAATGCATATTTCCCTCTCACTCTGCAAAATCCTGTCCTTAAACTTGGGAGCGGTAATATATATACCAAAAGTGGAAAATTTAATAATATTTGAGGTACTAAACCAGTTAAAAAAATCGCACGTTTACATTTTTCTTTTATAGTTTTATCCCATTAGATTGATTTGAGTGCATTCACTACACTCTGGACGTAAAAGATCTAGTAGACTCAAAACTTTCTTAAAACTATGCAGTCATTATTAAAATCATCTACGGAATCCAAGAATGTAAAAAATACAGGGCGTTCCATTTAATATTTCAAAGTTGCCGTTATTGTGATGAAAAAGTGTCAAATGATGAAAATTTGACTGCCAAGTTTGAGTCTTATACCTTGAAAACTCTGCTCTATAAATATATTCACGATTGTTCATTTCAGCCCTTGGGGGAAGGCGGCATAATATAAAACAAATTTTATATAGAATCGCGGTGACGGCGTAGTCTTGGGCCATTCTCATTAAAAAGCACGGAAAGGGAGGGGGAGATATATCGCAAATCTGATATCATAATATTATATTGTGTCGGTAATACGCTATTGTGTCAAAATTCAAGGCTCTAGGTACTCGAAAAATCTATTAAAAGAATTACCCAAACAAACAGAGTGTGCGATTAATACATATAATGAAATAATAGCGTGTAAAAGTGTATAAAGAGAAATTCTTATTGAAAAAAATATAGAATCTAATCTCAGTCAAATTGTAAATTTAATTTAAACGTATATACGCAAAATCATGAGAGATTCATTCCATTTACACTGGTTGTACAGAGTGTTTGGCAATGTCTAGCTTATTTTTAAGCCTCTCGTAAATCATACACTCAAAGAAATAGTATGGGTAAAAAAAAATGGTTAACTAACAATATCGTTAATTTTGTTAAACTAAATTATATTGATGGTATTTTTAAACAAAAGGTGATTGTTATTTTAATTAATAAAAAGTTGTCGTACAACAAAACAAACATTAACTTAAAAAATAGATGAATAAGACTATTATTTTTTTCGTCTGACTATTATTTTGTTGAATTCTGTCAAATTAAACTAGATAATAGTATATTTTATTTTTAACTATTGTCGAATTGTAATTGTAAACCCAGTAGCAGTTTGCTCTACTATTATAGTTGACAGATAAACCAATATTATTGTAGAGTTAACCCGCACTTCTGTTTACATAAACATAACATCGTTCTGCCCTCCACTTTGATGAATTAAGACGTCGCATCAGCGCTTTTGTTTGCAAATAGTATGGGTTAAATCAATCAAAAAAATAGTATATATATATCGTTCATTTTGTTAAATTGAAGTATATTTAATAGTAGTTTTAAACAAAAGGTGATTGTCACACGACAAAATAAACATTAACTTAAAAATAGGTGCAAAAGACTATAATTTATTCATCTTACTAATAATTTGTTGAATTTAGTCAAATGAAACTAGATAAATAGTAGACTTTATTAAGTATTATCGAATTGTAATTATAACCCAGTATTAGTTCGCTGTATTATTGTACTTTGTAGACAAACCAATATTATTGTTGTCTTCTAGAAGTTCTAAAAGGGAATTACCATAAAATTTGCTTGCTTACCACGTAGTCTATTACAGAAATTATTCCTAGATGACGCCACATGCAAATCACTGACAATAATCAATCATGCATTATCTTATACTCTTATGAATTTATAGAAAATTAATAACATGATTGCAATGTTCAAATTCTCTCAGGGATCATCGATATATTTGGATGGATCTTATAAACGATCTCTAATCTTTGGTTTGGGTCGTCTGATGTCTCAATACTGAGATTTTGGACAACCAAAAAAAAATTCATCATACAATAAATTGTAGATCAACCTACAAATTAGTTGGTGAACAAAAAACAAAGTCGTTATACTATTTAATTGTAGACCAAATTGAAAATGGTTAGTGAACATAAAAAAATGTCATTGTACTATTTAATTTGTTGTTCTACAAGAAAATATGAACTACTATTTGTTTACGAAAACAAAGTTGTTGTATGACTATTCTTTTCTGATTGATTTAACTATGAAACTAGATAGGCGCGATTTCATATGCTCTTTTTGGTTGAATTCACCTATCATTTTCTTTGGGTGTACAGACGTTATATGCATGTTAAATATTAATACTCTGGGTACAGTCTTGAAACTTATGGTTACCCCTCTGAGATATGGACCGTTAGGGAGACAGACTTACGTCGTATTGATGACATTGTGAATAAGAAGAAAGTGCATATTAATATATAATATTGTTCCTACAATACTGTATACATAATAATTTACAGAAATAGATAACAATTTAACTACAAATAAATTAATTTAGAATATAAAAATATTCTCCCAAGTTGGTAGAAGGCGGTATGGTAACTAGTATGTTAGCGTGCCCAGATTAGGGCAAAAATATACAGAAAGTAGGTAATTTCCTAATAAATATTAAAGTGTGTAAGTTGTAATTTGCTTAATATACCTAAATAATATTCTCTAATCACGATGAAAGCAAATAAATAAAAAATAATTAATTGTAAAAACATGTTGGATCATATAACAATATTTCGAAAGTTTTAATAATCGCTATAGGTCTGTAATTCTCAATAATATTTTTTTTCGCCATTTCTATATACAGTGTGTTTCACTTCTCGTGTATTTTTTTTATTTGTAACCCAATTCATTTCAAATTTTTATCAGCCATACAACTCCATAAGACCACTTTAGTCAACACATAAGTGCCGCCTAGATCTAAAACGCCGGCCTATTGCGATAAAAAGAAAATCTCAATTTTCGAGAAATCATAGTAGGCTTAGAGATAGACAGAAATGTAGTTAATAAAAGTTGTTCTGAATCAATTGGTATGCCCCCCTGTAAAATTTGGTAAAAATTGGAATATTTTCAAAAAAAAATTGTCGTTTCACTTCTCGTGAAGACACCCCTGTATCTTCTTTATTTGTGACCGAATTCATTTCAAATTTTTATCAGCCATACAACTCCATAAAATTACTTTACTCAACACATAAATGCCGTCTAGATCTAAAACGCCGGCCTACTGCGATAAAAAGAAAATCGCAATTTTCGAGAAATCATAGTAGGCTTAGAGATAGATAAAAATTTAGTTAATAAAAGTTGTTCTGAATCAATTGGTATGCCCCCCTGTAAAATTTGGTAAAAATCGGAATATTTTCAAAAAAAAATTGTCGTTTCACTTCTCGTGAAGACACCCCTGTATCTTCTTTATTTGTGACCGAATTCATTTCAAATTTTTATCAGCCATACAACTCCATAAAATTACTTTACTCAACACATAAATGCCGCCTAGATCTAAAACGCCGGCCTACTGCGATAAAAAGAAAATCGCAATTTTCGAGAAATCATAGTAGGCTTAGAGATAGATAAAAATTTAGTTAATAAAAGTTGTTCTGAATCAATTGGTATGCCCCCCTGTAAAATTTGGTAAAAATCGGAATATTTTCAAAAAAAAAATTGTCGTTTCACTTCTCGTGAAGACACCCCTGTATCTTCTTTATTTGTGACCGAATTCATTTCAAATTTTTATCAGCCATACAACTCCATAAAATTACTTTACTCAACACATAAATGCCGCCTAGATCTAAAACGCCGGCCTACTGCGATAAAAAGAAAATCGCTATTTTCGAGAAATCATAGTAGGCTTAGAGATAGACAAAAATTTTGTTACTGAAAGTTTTTCAGAATCACTAGATATGCTGCTCCCCTGTAAAATTTTGTGAAAATCGGAATATTAAAAAAAAATCGTTTCACTTCTCGTGAAGACGATTCTAACACATAAAGAGAAGTTTTTACAGCAAATGAAAGTCATACACAATTATTATTGAAATTATTTATTATTTAATTACACGTGTATGCAAAATTTCAGCTTGATTGGATAACGGGAGGTGGGTAAATTTGATTCATTCATACATAATAACATACATACAGATTTCCAAGTAGTATAAAACCATTGAAAAAAAGAAAACGATATTACATTTAAGTTGATGTGTAATACTAAAAAATAAATAATGTCCCTTTTAGCGTTTTATTGAAAGCCGATTTTTGTTCACAACTTTCATTTGTTGGAAAAAGTTCTCTTTAGGTGTTAGATAAAATCGCTCTATGGAGTTGTATGGCTGATAAAATAAGTGAAACAAAATTTTTTTTGAAAATATTCCGATTTTCACAAAATTTAACAAGGGGGCATATCAAGTGATTCCGAACAACTTTTATTAACAAAATTTTTGTCTATCTCTAAGCCTACTATGATTTCTCGAAAATTGCGATTTTCTTTTCATTGCAGTAGGCAGGCGTTTTAGATCTAGGCGGCATTTATGTGTTGAATAAAGTCGTCTTATGGAGTTGTATGGCTGATAAAAATTTGAAATGAATTCGGCCACAAATAAAAAAGATCACGAGAAGTAAAACACACTGTATATAAGAATTATTTTGGAATGTTTCAATATATCGGGAAATAAATTAGATTTAATGGCCAAATTAAATAAAAATATTACGGGAATTGTAAATATACTAGCAAAGCCGGAATTTTATCAGAACCCATCGTGCATATAGGCTTGATTTTTTTAAAGTTATGCGATAAAAAGAAAATAGCAAAATTAGTATCTGCATCGCGATCGTCCTCAATTGGATTAATTAAGGAGATATATGAACTACAAAAATATTCAGCAAAACCATTTTTACCAACTCTTTGTTGCCAACACAATGTTTATCCTTGTAGTGCATATCTGTCGGTAAATTATTACTAGCTTTCTCACTGTAGATGAACTCCCAAAACTTGTTGGGATTGATATTATTTTCAATGTCGCGACAATATTTTTTATATTCAATATCAACCTGCTCCACACTATGAATCCTATATTGGTAAATTTAATAGCATATTTTGTAGGTGCTCGAGTTATCATGGCATGCAGAAATGTGGAAAAAGCCACCGAAGCAGCAGAAGACATTAAACGCCAATGCGAGGATAAGGAAAATCTAGGAGAAATTGTGGTTACTAAATTAGACTTGACAAGTCTGAAATCAGTAAGAAACTGCGCAGATCACTTATTGGCGAGCGAAAAAAGGATTGATTTGTTAGTAAACAACGCAGGTGTTATGATGTGCCCTGAATCTAAGACAGAGGATGGCTTTGAAATGCAGTTTGGGACAAACCATTTAGGACATTTTCTACTAACTCTTCTACTTCTGCCCAAAATTTTGCAAAGCACACCGGCTAGGATTGTTAACGTTTCTTCAATGGCTCATTCAGGTCAGTATTGCATACACCCATTTACCTCATTGAAGACCAAAATCTTTACGTAAATGGCCATAAGCACTCTTTAGACGATTAGTAATACTGTCAGTATTTTCTGATAGAAATATTGAATCATTACATCAGTACTGTTATTATAGTGCAGGCAAATCCAGTTTTGAGTATGAACTATCTGGGGACAGCTATTTCTTTATCGAAATGGATAGCTCTATTCATGTAGAATGAGGATATATATGTCCCAAAAAATCCCAATGTGAGCTAAAGCCACCATTTAGAAAAAATGGCCGCCAGAACCGTTTCTTTTAGAAGGACATATCTTAGTAACCATTGCTCCGATTTTTTTGTTCTCTTCCCCTTTTCATGTACAATCGAAAATGTTATTACATCTTTGGGCATAAAATAGAAGATAACTGAAGAAAATAAGACTTGAATTCTTGGAAATATACAAGGTGTCCAGTTAGTGCTTCCTCGGAAGATTGTGCAAAAACGGGCAACTTTATAAAAAAACTTTTTTAACAAAACTTTCAATGTTTCATCTCTACTACAACGTGAAATTATTTTCAATTATACAAGGTGCCACAAAAAGGAGTTACACAAGAATGTACAATTTTTTTAATGGAATACCCTCTAATTTTTTGACGTCAGTTAAGCCTCTAAGGGTCCTGAATTACATCCTAAAATTTTTGCCAATCCGATGCAGCGTTGCCAAGTTATAATTTTTTTCCTGTTTTTCTGGCAAATTACAAAAATTTTTTTGACTACCATATCTCCGCGATTTATTAATTGTTTTTTCTAAAAATGTAAGGTGTTATTCGATAATGATGCATTTACTGAAAAACATTTTTGAAATAAAATATTATCATACCGGGTGTCCAAAATATTTGTTTACATTTCTTATTATTTAATTATTATTTTTATAAAATTTTTTAAATGGAATGCCTATATTTTTTTACATAGATGAATAAAGCATAAAATTACCCACATTCTAATATTATACACTTAATTTTTATTTCAAACCGTTTTTGAGATATGATTATTTCAAATAAGTTTTGCGTAAATTGAGGTGATTTTTATTTTAGCATTAAAATCTAGTATGGCTTTGGCCTTTTGTTTTGACATTTCTCTATTGTGTTTAAGATTATCGTGATTAAGTTGAATTAATATTGTTAATATTTAAAAATACAAATTATAATTATTGTCAATAGGATATAATATCTATGGTAAATGTTATGTTATTGGTGAATGTGATCGAAATTGTTTATTGGCATCAAGAATGTATGGTCAAAAATATCCCTATAGAAGATATCCTAATGTGAGGTCTCTAGAAAATTTGAAAGAATGTTTTGAACGTACTGGAAATTTTGCATATGAAAAGAAGGCGAGACGACGAAATGTATTGTAATGAAGAAAATCCTACGGCAAGTGTTCGGGAGTTAAGTAGGGATTTAGAGGTCAGTGAATCTAGTGTTTCCCTATGTCTTCGTAAAAATAAGTTTCACCCCTATCGAGCTCAGCTGCATCAAGACTTTTGGCATGTGGATTTAAATCGTAGATTAAATTGTTGCCAGTGGGCTCAAAACCAAATTGGAGAAAATGAAGTATTTTTCAAATTTGTATTGTTCACGGATGAATCAACGTTTCATCGCAACGGATTTGTGAATAGGCCCAATGTCCATTATTATGCCAGAGAAAACCCTCATGTTGCACAGAAAAGTCAGAAACAGAGTTTAAATGTAAGGGGAGGAATTGTACATGATTATGTTATTCATCATGGAGCAGTCTTCTTAGATTTTACGCAAAATAAGTTTCCACAAATAATCGAGCATATTCCTGATTACATTACAAATAATATGTGATTACAACTTGAAGGTGTACCACCACATTTTAGTAAAAATGTTCGTCATTAGTAATTAGTTTCTTGAACGGTGGATAGGAAGAGGAGGTCCAATATTTTAATAAACTGTTAAATAATATCTAATTTATTATTCTATTAAATTATGTTAGGTCTCATTACATGGCCGCCTAAGTCACCCGACTTGACTTCAGTGGGTTTTTTTTTGGCGATTTGTGAAGTCAGACGTTTATAAAGTAGAACCAACGACTCGATAAGATATGATGGAAAGGATTCGTCGGTGTTTCAATCGTATAAATGTTGATATGTTACACTGTGTAAGGCGCTCATTTATCAAGAGACCTCAGTGTTACCTGAATCAAAATGGTGAGCAGTTGTTAGGTTAGTTTCAATATCGTGAAAAAAAATTATTGTTCAAGAACCGTTCATAAAAGAAAGTGTACGATATCAAAATGTGAGAAATTGTAAGCGTTACTCATCCGTTTAAAAAAATTATAGGCATTCCATTTAAAAAAATTTAAAAAAAGCAAAATATAGATGTTAATGCTAAAATAAAGAGCACCAATACAGGGCCCTTGGAGGCTTAACTGGCGTTAAGGAAATATGGGCTGTTCTATTTAAAAAAATTATACTTTCTTGTGTGACTCGTTTTTGTGACACCTTGTATAATTGAAAATAATTTTAAGTTGTAGTAGAGACGAAACATTGAAAGTTTTGTTAAGAAAGTTTTTTTATACAGTTAGCCGTTTTGCACAATCTTCCGAGAGAACACTGACTGGACACCCTTTATACCTTAATGTACATTATTAAAAATGAATACAATTTTATATATAAATAACTATTACTCCGTTAATATTTGAGTTAGTAACATCGGCCAAAAAACAAATGAAAGCTAATTGTGTGCTCTAGAACTTTTATTAAAATTATTTTTTCAAAAATTGACTAGAAATATAAAAGTTTAAATTTCTGTAATATTTAAATTATTTTTTAATTTCCTAAGTTTATCGTTTAATTTATCGTAAAATATGTAATTATACTTTCTTTCTGTAAAATGTAAAGTGAGGAATGGAACAAAAAAATCGGAGCAACGGTTACTAAGATATATGATTTTAAATAAAATGTCTCTGGCGGTCATTTTTTCTAAATGGCGGTTTTAGCTCACGTCGGGATTTTTTGCGACTTTATGTACTTATCCTACATTAATAGAGCTATCCATTGCGATAAACAAATAACTGTCCCCAAATAGTTCACGCCAAACCCATTTTACACTGAGATTTGCCTGGTCTATTACTCCATAAACCATCATTATATATTTGCATCATTTAAAAAATGGCCGCCCCAATTTTGAAATGTTAAATGAATGGAACACCTTGTATATTTTATATTTTTGGATTCCGGAGACGATTTTAAATACGATTGCACAGTTTTAAAAAACTTATGAGATTATTTGGTTTTTTGGGACATTTTTATTTTTGCATCTAGAGTTCAGTGAATGCACTTAAGTCAATCAAATGGACCAAAAGATAAGGGAAAAAGTTCATTGTGACGCATCGAATTGATTTAGTTACTAACCAAGATGTTTGAAATCCCTAATTTGTAAAACATTTTGAAATGGCAACATTTTTTTGTACACCCAATAGCTGAATACTAATTGTCATGACAAATCTATTGATAACTCCAAATCGACAATCGATTTGATATTAACCCAAATACACAAGTTCTTTGGTGGATAGTAATTAAAAAATCGATAAAATACCTTTATCAAAAATCCCCTTAAAATTGAATAAAACTGAATCCACATTCATTTTGGCAATAAAATAACACCATACAAATGAAAAATGTGCTGTGCATGGAAACACAGTTTCGCAATTAATAAAATTAGTGTGTGTTGTTAACTTAATAAAAGTGCTTACAGTTTCTTTGTTGTTGTTTGTTTTTAATTATTAAATTTTTCTTACTGGTTAAAACGTATACAAGGGGTGAAAAAGTGGGCAAATTATTCATTTATGGGAAATCTACAAAAATTTGGGAAATGTCGCAGAATTATATGCACAAAGTATAAAATATTGTGTAGGCCAGTATTTCAGTACAGTTCTGTCATCTTTTTATTATGCTTACTGACCTTATTGTATTGATGAGACATAAAAAACTAAAAAAAACACCGGTGCCTCTTTCGTAAAAGGAATCCTTCACTGTCGGCATCTGCGGTTCAAAGAAAATGTTCATACTTCGTTGTTTAGCCGTAGAAGGCCGCCGCTTCCAATCATACAGTGTTGTCAATGTGTTCGATTTATCTAGTTTTAAAATAAAAATATTAAAACGGTGTAATAACGAGGTTATGAATTAAGTGTCAATTGCAGTTAAACTAACCGCTATTAATTTAATGACTACAGTGGTTAAAGAAATTTTCTATAATAAATTAATAAACAAAAAATGTTTTTTTTTAATCTCATCGTTAAAACCATTTTTTTAAATTTTAAAGGCACACGGGGCTTCAAAAAACCGACCTGGACGTCCTACTTTTTCTAATAAAATTGCTAAGATGGCAATGAGTGAAAACACTGACATTTAATGTCAGTAATGTCAGTGTTTTCATTTCAAAACTGATTAAACACGGTAAAAGTAAAATGTTTTATGATTTTTAAATGAGTCTTGCAAATTGACGTGACAAGTGAGCGCGATAACCATGTCTCTTTTGTCTTCTGTTTATAGTTGTACTGTGTAAACTGAATTAAACTGAAATTTTTGTTGGTCGTCGGTACCAAACCAATACGAATAACGTCACGTTTAAGTTTTTCTCTTATCGTGTTGGTCCATCAGATTGATTTGAGTATATTCCACTGTAGATACAAAAATGAAAATGGACCTAAAAAATCAAGTTGTCTCAATTTTTTTTAAAACTATGCAATCGACCAGGGGCTGGTCAGGACTAAGTCTCAGTCAGCCTTCCTGGAAAAGAGATATTTTTATGTGCAAAATATCAACTACGAAAAAACTTTTTACTAAGTGGTTTAATTAAATTTTAGGGGGTCACATAGATTTTGCTGATTTAAACTGGACTACGAGAAAATACAAGGAGATAGGCGCTTACCAGCAGAGCAAACTGGCGAATGTTTTATTTACTAAAGAACTGGCCCGTAGAATTAAAGGTGGGTATAGTTTATCAATGACAGTCAAATGTAACCCTAAATACTCTGTTGCTTTTAGAAAACAATATAACTGGAGTGAACGTGTACTCCTTGCATCCTGGTGTTATTAAGACCGAACTGTCAAGGCATTTAGCCTGGTGGATGACTATGATGATGAAGCCAGTTTCTTGCTTTTTAAAGACCCCAGAACAAGGTGCCCAGACTTCCATATATTGCTCCGTTGACGAAAATTGTGCGAATGAAACTGGCCTATACTATGCTGAATGCGCTGTTAAAGAACCATCAGCGAAAGCTCGAAATGAAGAGGACGCAAGAAAACTGTGGGACGCTAGTTTAGAATTAGTCGGCCTCTCCAATTATGATCCATTTAAAAATAAGTTATAAATACATTGTTATTTATCACTAATTATTATTTAACTTATCTATCACTTCGTAATCATATTTATGACAACAAATGTCCACAGATAATGCAATAAAATATTTTGTGAAATTTTATTTATTTTATTTTTTTTTTTTGGTAGATATTTAAAAGTGTATATGAAATCCAAAAATTCAAATGAAAATATTAATTATCTCTACCTACAAGTCGAATAGTATTATATTTTAGGAGCCTCGCTGGTTATGTGGTATTGGGCCCAGTGGCTTATTAGGCTTTCATTCACGTGATTATTGCTTATGATTAGGAATGCTCAATAAAATAGATAATAAACCTCTATCCCCTTTATTATTAGAGTTATGGGGATAACAACCCGCAACTTCAAAATTAGTTTTTTTTTAAAACCATTGAAGATAATTAAATGAAATTAATAGGAAACGTTGATACAAAATAGCTTTATATTACTTCCACATCCAGTGGAAGTATAGTAACGACAAAAAAATTTTTAAAAATTTTTATTGTTCAAATAGGCTTAGAATGTCATGAAACGTCGAGATTTAAAGTTTGAGCGAAAAAAAAATTTCTGTCTGTCGGTCTGTCTGTCTGTAACTTTTTTTGTGCGCACGTTTACTCAGGAACCGTTTGAGATATTGATTTGAAATTTGGTACACATATATTATGTACTTTAACGAGATCTAGAACTAGATTATATTTTCATCTGGTTCCGTCGAAGGGTTGGGGGTAAATTGGGGTAAATTTGGGGTAAATTGGGGTAAATTTGGGGTAAATAGGTAAATCAAGCAGGTAAGAGTCCATAAAATTGGTATTTAGTATATAAGAGAAGCTAAGCTCTCAAAAATTTTGACATTAGCCACCCCCATTACTACCCCCACCCCATTATTAAAGGGGGTGAAAAAAAAAATTGTAATTTTACGTGTATACAAGAACCGATGACCTCAATTTTTTTTTTACTTAATCCACCCCCACCCCCAACCCTCTACCACCAACCCAACCCCCACTATCGATGTGACATATCGTTTTATAGGTTTTCGGGGTAGGTAATTTCAAATATCATGTTATAAAGTTACTTCGAGTAATATGGATGCGCAGTAGGTTTCCCAGAGTATTATGGATGCGCAGTAGCTTTTCTTGAGTACCATCGATGCGCAGTAGGTTACCTCTAGTAGTATGGATGCGCAGTAGGTTTCTTCGAGTATTTAGGATGCGCAGAGGCTTTTCTAGAATACTATAGATGCGCAGTAGGTTACCTCAAGTAGTATGGATGCGCAGTAGGTTTCCCCGAGTATTATGGATGCGCAGTGGCTTTCCTTGAATACCATTGATGCGCAGTAGGTTGCCTCAAGTGGTATGGATGCGCAGTGGATTTTCTCGAGTAAAATGGATGCGCAGCTTCTTCAAGAAGTATGAATGCGTAGTGGCTTTCCTCTAGTAAATTGGATAAACTTGGATAAATAACTTGGATTGGATTGGATAAATTGGTGGGTTACCTCGGGTAGTATGGATGCGTAGTAGGTTTTATTGAGGAAAACGCTTGACATAGAGGCTCTACTTCTATCCTGTAGTCTACGGCACAGAATGATTTTTTATATCTTTGTCATGCTATTTTCTGAGTATTATTTCTACATCCAGTTGAAGTACACTAACGCAAGAAACATTTTTGAAAACTTTCATTGTACGAATAGGCTTAGAATGTTATGAAACCTCAATATTTTAAGTTTAAATAAAATAAATTTGTCTATCGCGTCGGTCTGTCTGTTAGTCTTGTATCTTTTTGGTGCTCACGATTACTCTGGAACCGATTAAGATATTAACTTAAAAATATGGCACACGTATGTATTTTAACGAGATCTGGAACTAGATTATATATCGATCTTATTCCGTTGCAGAGTTGAAGGTAAATGGGGGTAAATAGGCAAATAGGTAAATCAAGCAATTAGGAGTGCATGAAATTGGTATTTAGTAAATATAAGAGGAGCTAAGGTCTCAAAAATATTTTTGGCAATAGCGACCTCTATTACAACCCCCACCCCATTATTGAAGGGGGTGAAAAAAATATTGTGATTTAGTGTGTATACAGGAACCAGTCATCAAGAATCACCACCCCTACTACTGATGGGGCATTTCATTTTATGGGTTTTTGGGGTACACGATTCCAAATATTATACTATTAAAGTTCCATAAACAATTATTTCCACTTAGTGGAGTACAAATATAGTATTTTCGTTGTAAGAGACTTAGATAGGAAGTCTTGATGTGGAAGTAGTGATTCCTTAATCAGCGGTTTTTTACATTTTTATTCCTGTTACATCATTTAGTATATAAAAAATAGTATATTATTCAATGAGCGGTAATGTAGGTAATAACTCACGCAGATGAAAGTTTACAGCACGAGCCGTAGGCGAGTGTTGTAATTCATCAAGTGAGTTATTACCATTACCGCAAGTTGAATACTATACTTTATCTACTATTATAACGATAAATATTAAATTGAGAAAATTTTATTTAAATTACTCAGTCTGCTTATTAACAAAATTAACTGTAAAATTTTTATTCACCCTTTTATATTTGTTGTCATCAAAGATTTAACCACCTTTAAGCGGAGGTAGAGTGTGGTTTTTAATCGAAATAGTGCATAAACTGCTTGTAGACAAAAAATCAGCTTTGTAGATTAATATTACGCGGCGGAAAATGAAAAATTTCTCCGCGAAATTTACATAAGCTGTCTACAATTTTTTCGAAAAAAACGATAATTATCGAGATATTCGAAGAAATGTAAGAAATTACACGTTTTCCTATAGAGTGTATGTAAATCTTAAAAAAATAATTTTTCTCAGAAACCTTTGTTTCGAAGGGCCAAGATTAACGGAGCGTTAAAGTAGTACATGATATTAAGTGAACATCGTATATGAGATCGATTTCAGTTAATTACCGATTAATTATGGTGACAAAATGGAGAAATTTTACCGAAAAAAAAAAGTCCCAAATCCCGCCCTCTAATTCCTTCATTTTTGTCGGAATTCAAAAAATAAAAAAAAGAGTTTTTGGCAAATTCAATTCTATTTAAGTTAACTAGAGTAGTCTTTTGGCGTAGGAGCCAAGATTAAAAAGCTGCCAACTGTAGAAGCTCAAAATTTGCGATTTTTTCCGTACATGGCCAAGTAGTTATTTCCGAAACGAAAAAAAAAAAAAATCAAAATTCTGATAGTAGCAAAAGATTCGTAATGGAAAATACTCGTTTGACCTTGTTTTCTATTTCGAGCTAACTCCCACCGTTTCGGGGATATCTGCGAAAAATAACAAAAAACAGCTACATTTCGGAGTCGAAAAAATTGCAAAAATATGCAATCTTGACACATTCATATTTTTCAAAAAACACCGTTGAGACGGCCGTACGATGTCGCGACGTAAAGAGGAAGTCTTCCAGATAAACCTGAGCGTAAATTGTACGGCGAAATTCGAAAATTCGGCTCGGCACGGACGAATCAAAAGTAGCATTTTGTGACATTTCAGAAAATATTTATAGATATTAACGCGAATAATCTGTCACTACCTCCCTGGCTCCACCTTCGTGTGTTGCGCGTTATGTCGATTGGACAGGCTAGGCATGAAGATAAAGGTGATTGGCTCTGTACCTAGTGAGTTATAATAACTCACGCATTATAACTCACGCTGTTTGTTTATGGATACTATTAATTGATCAAAAGCAGTTCATTAATTAGTATATAATCTAATACGAGTAGATAAAAATAATTATTTAACACCAACATAATTATCTTGTGTAAAAATTACTGAAAGGTCAGACTGCTGAAAGGTGCGTAAAAAAATATAAACCTAGGTAATGAACAATAATCACAGGCACACAAAAAGAAAAGTGTGAACACCTAGTCCACTGAATTCCTACTCATTTGTATGCTAATAATCGAAAAAATATACTACTACTTTTAGCTTGGCTCTCATTTTTTTTGCTCGACAGGTATTGATTTTTTAGACAATATAGTTAGGCCATTTTAATCAATCCACAGTAATATCTCCTCAGGAAGGGACACTAGCGAAAAATATTTCAGACAAAAGTTGTTCCGTTCAGAATACGCGATAAAGGAGGAGGGTGCAATTAAAAAAACACTTACTTAGTTAAAATGGCTTCCAGATGATGCAGTTTATAGAGTATATTACACTGTACAAATTTTAACCCGCTACTACCCCTACGAAGGTGGAAAAAAAATAATATATCTTTAATTATTATATTTCGAATGAGGTTCATTGTAATTACTGTCGCATTACGACATCTAAAAAACGACGTACTGAACCAGATGAAGAAAGTGAGGGAACGATCGAAGAAGACCAGCCTTTTGTGCCTTCGACATCTTCTAGCACTACGACTAGTGACTCTGACGAAATAATGGAATTACCATTGCAAAGACTCGTTGCTACACATAAATATTGTTGCATATGTGGTGATGATAAAGGACTGGCCGTAATATCCACTAATGTGAGACTACAGTTCTATTAAAACAAACAAATATACATCCCCGAGGCAATCGTTGCTGTAAAATACAGTTGATTAAACATCGCTTTTATGAAGACAATATTACACATCTGGAACCATATGACAATTGTAGCTCGATTCCTAGATCGGATTTATGCATTCTATTAAATTCTTTAACCCCAATAACAAATCTAAAAGGCTCTACAGGCCACTGCGGTTTATCAGAGAAGCAATTATTAACGTTTACAGGCATAACGGTAGATGCCATTTACGAATTAAAGTCACTGTTGGAAAATTCCAGTACAAAAACTTCTTCTCTCCTTGTTTTTCTATTAAAACTGAAAAAATGTTAACAGAATGATCTATTACTAAATTGTTCGATATGGTGCCAGCGTGCAGCGCACTTGCTAGGAAGCTGAAGAAATTGATCATCCTCAGAATGGTATCATTGGTATATTATTAAGGATGTAATTAATAACCATAACCCTAATAAGATAGTCTGATAAACCGCGGTGGTCTGTAGAGCCTTTTAGAGTTGTTATGTTATTGGGGTTAAGGAATTTAATACAATGCATAAATCCGATCTAGGAATCGAGCTACAATTGGCATATGGTTCCAGATGTGCAACGTCTTCATAAAAACGATGTTTAATCAAATGTGGACACATTTCGCGCCCAGGGATCCATCAGGGCGACTTAAGTTTACACATAGACTGGACCACGGATAGTAGGTTAAACCACAAATGTTATAAAAACAAAGGCATATTAGGAATCAATATCACAAATCCGGATAAGTATTGACACACGACAACTGTACCATACTGAGATAAAAAATTATCCATCTGCGTAGCTGGCTGATGGAACCCATCCAAGGCCAAAAATGAGGGGAAAAAAATCAAATATATTTTACAGCAACGATATATTTGTTTGTTTCGATAGCACTGTAGTCTCGCAGTAGTGGGTATTACGGTCAGTTCTTTACCATCACCACATATGCAACAGTATTTATGTGTAGCGACGAGTTTTTGCAATGGTAGTTCCATTATTTCATCAGTCACTAATCGTAGTACTAGAAGATGTCGAAGGCACAAAAGGCTGGTCTTCTTCGATCGTTCCTTCACTTTCTTCATCTGGTTCAGTACGTCGTTTTTCAGATGTCGTAATGCGACAGTAATTACAAAAAACATCATTCGTCGCTAAATATTTCTCCAAGCTCCTAGAGAGTTAATACTTCGCCCCTGGGGGGTGAACCCTGGAACCTCCAGAAGTGGTATTGCCAGATTGTGCCGAATTTTCGTACGTCTGGGGAAAAAGCAGACTTGGCAACATCGCACTGGCACTAGCGATGGGTTGGACATATGCAACAATACCTTGGGGGTATAAGTATTAACTGTTACAACTAAGAGGCATGTGCGAATATTTTATTTTACTCAATTTTATTTTTTTCCATATTGTTCCACCACAGCAAAAAATCTGATAATTTAGTATGATAATCACGAAGTGTCAAAACATAATATGTCATAGAATGGTGATTGTACCACGAAGGGTAGGCATCCTTTTGTCCTCTAAAAAAAAATTATATTTTTTTTCCGATGGTTAAAATGGTCATAAAATGACCTTATTTTTTGGGATAAGTTATCTCCATGCAAGCAATATTCGTGCCAAATTTCAAATCGATCGGTTGCATAGAAACCGAAAAAAGAAATATAATAATTAAAGACATATTATTTTTTTTCCACCTTCGTAAGGGTAGTAGAGGGTTAAAATTTTTACCGTGTAATATACTCTATAAACTGCATCATCATTTTAACTAAGTAAGGGCGGGGGCACATTTCCCTAACCTTTCCGGCTATACCCTTTTGCAAAGGTACTCATTTTTTAGAGTACTTCAAAAACAAGTACTCGTACTCAAGTTTTCACGAGTACTTTTTAAAGGTACTCGTTGTGAAGTACTCGTGAGTACTTTAGTGCGGTACTCTGCCCTCCGCTCATCAGGAGTAGCGGATGGGAAAATGTTCTGCCCAAAAGATGCCCCCTTCTGAATGGAACAACTTTTGTCTGAAATATTTTTCGCTAGGGTCCCTTCCTAAGAAGATATTACTGTGGATTGATTAAAATGGCCTAACTATATTGTCTAATAAAATCAATACCTGTCAAGCAAAAAAAAAAAAAATTGAGAGCCAAGCTAAAAGTAGTAGTATGTTATTTCGGTTATTAGCATACAAATGAGTAGGAATTCTAGGACTAGGTCTTCACAAACGACAAAGAAATTTTTAAAAAATTGTTCAAATAGGCTTAAAATGTCATGAAACGTCGGGATTTTAAGTTTGAGCGAAAAAAAAATTTCTGTCTGTCGGTCTGTCTGTCTGTAACTTTTTTTTGTGCGCACGTTTACTCTGAAACCGTTTAAGATATTGACTTGAAGTTTGGTAGACATATGTACTTTAACGAGATCTGGAATTAGATTATATTTTCATTTTGTTCCGTCGAAGGGTTGGGGGTAAATTGAGGTAAATCTGAGGTAAATGGGTAAATCAAGCAGGTAAGAGTCCATAAAATTGGTATTTAGTATATACAAGAGAAGCTAAGGTCTCAAAAAAATTTTTGGCATTAGCCACCCCCACCCCCTTATTAAAGGGGATGAAAAAAAAATGTGATTTAATGTATGTACAAGAAACATAAACCTCAAAATATTTTTTTGCTCCATCCACCCCCACTACCACCCCCCTATCACCACCCCCACCCCACTACCGATGTGGGGTATCGCCACCCCCTTATTAAAGGGGATGAAAAAAATGTGATTCAGTGTATGTACAAGAACCAGAAACCTCTAAATATTTTTTTGCTTCATCCACCCCCACTACCACCCCCCCTCACCTCACTACCGATGTGGGGTATCGTTATATGGGTTTTTAGGGTAGAGAATTTCAAATATTGTATTATTAAAGTTCCATAAACAATTATTTCCACAAGTGACTTGGATAGAGAATCTAGATGTGGAAGTAGTGATTCCTTAGGCAGCGGTTTGTTTTTCTCCTTGTTTGCACACAAAATAAAAAAGTGGTCTTTTTCTGGTACTCCACTGGGTAACCCATATCTATTTCGACGGGCTGAACACGAATCAGGGTCCGTTTAGCTTGGCCACTATTTTTTTGTAAATAGGAAAATAACCTTAAAAAACCGCTGCCCAAGGAATCACTACTTCCACATCCAGATTCTCTATCCAAGTCACTCACAACGAAAAAACTTTGTATGTGAAAATAATTGTTTATGGAACTTTAATAATATAATATTTGAAATCCTCTACCCCAAAAACCCATAAAACGATACCCCACATCGATAGAGGGGGTGGGGGGTGGTGATAGGGGGGTGATAGTGGGGGATGGATGAAGTAAAAAAATATTTTGAGGTTTCTGGTTCCTGTACAAACACTAAATCACAATTTTTTTCATCCCCTTTAATAAGGGGGTGGGGGTGGCTAATGCCAAAATTTTTTTGAGACCTTAGCTTCTCTTGTATATACTAAATACCAATTTTATGGACTCTTACCTGCTTGATTGACCTATTTACCCAAAATTTACCCCAATTTACCCCCAACCCTTCGACGGAACTAGATGAAAATATAATCTAGTTCTAGATCTCGTTAAAGTACATATGTGTACCAAATTTCAAGTCAATATCTTAAACGGTTCCAGAGTAATCGTGCGCACCAAAAAAAGTTGCAGACAGACCGACAGACAGACAGAAATTTTTTTTCGCTGAAACTTAAAATCTCGACGTTTCATGACATTTTAAGCCTATTTGGACAATAAAAATTTTTAAAAATATTTTTGTCGTTACTATACTTCCACTGGACGTGGAAGTAAACTCATAATTTAGGTTATTTTCGCAATTTACTAAAAATTGGTGGGTAACGGAGATAGATAGATATTCGTATTCAGCATGTCGAAATACATATGGGTTACCCAATGGAGTACCAGAAAAAGACCACTTTTTTATTTTATGTGCCTATGATTGTTCATTAGCTATATTGCTTCCACATCCAGTGGAAGCATAGTAACGACAAAAAAATTTTTAAAAATTTTTATTGTTCAAATAGAATGTCATGAAACGTCGAGATTTTAAGTTTGAGCGAAAAAAAAATTTCTGTCTGTCGGTCTGTCTGTCTGTCTGTAACTTTTTTTTGTGCGCACGTTTACTCTGGAACCGTTTGAGATATTGACTTGAAATTTGGTACACACATGTACTTTAACGAGATCTAGAACTAGATTATATTTTCATCTTGTTCCATCGAAGGGTTGGGGGGTAAATTGGGGTAAATTTGGGGTAAATAGGTAAATCAAGTAGGTAAGAGTCCATAAAATTGGTATTTAGTATGTACAAGAGAAGCTAAGGTCTCAAAAAAAAATTGGCAGTAGCCACCCCCATTACCACCCCCACCCCATTATTAAAGGGGATGAAAAAAAATTGTGATTTAGTGTGTGTATAAGAACCAGAAACCTCAAAATATTTTTTTACTTCATCCACCCCCACTACCACCTCCTATCACCACCCCCACCCCACTACCGATGTGGGGTATCGTTTTATGGGTTTTTGGGGTAGAGGATTTCAAATTTTATATTATTAAAGTTCCATAAACAATTATTTCCACATACAAAATTTTTTCGTTGTGAGTGACTTGGATAGAAAATCTGGATGTGGAAGTAGTGATTCCTTGGGCAGCGGTTTTTTTTTAAGCATCTTCCACCAATTTGACCTTGCAGTAATTTTTACACACAATATTATGTTAGTGTTAAATAATATAGATTTGTTGGTAGGTGTCACTCAAAGGGTTGGTATAAAAACAACACCTTCAAAAATTAAATTAATTTTTCTATACACTAAATGATGTAACAGGAATATAAAAAAAAATGTAAAATACAAAGCTATTTTATATCAACGTCCCCTATTAATTTCATCTTCAATAGTTTTGAAGAAAACCAATTTTGAAGTTAAGAGTTGTTATTCCTATTACTCTGATAATATAGAGGATAGAGGTTTATTATCTATTTTATTGAGCATTCCTAATCATAAGCACCATTCACGTGAATAAATAGCCTAATAAGCCGTTGGGCTCAATACCACATAATTATTCGGCGAGACTATTATTTTTAAACATGACAGGATACAAAATAATCATATATGAATACTTTAAATTTAAAGAATCATGCGATAACTAATTAATTATAGGATTGTTATCTTCTGACACGCGGTGTTTCGTCTAAAAATGATTGTAAATACTTAAATCTAAGTATTACGGGAACGATGATTCTCTGAATGCCATATAACAAGATAAGAAAGCTGAATATCTTCTTCTTCTTAGTCACAACGTCTTACCAGACGTTTTGTGATACATGAAAATTATCCCAGTTGGCCTCCGCTTGCTGTGTGGCACGCCTAGTGGCACCACGTCATCTGTCGTGGTTGCCTGTTAAGCGTACAGCCTCATTAAAGCTCTTTCCATCAGCTCCTTGGTGATATTTGCCCAACGCTTTGGAGGACGTCCCCTTCACCTCTTGCCATTTGGCTTTCCCTGAACTATCAACCGTTCTATGTTGTCCTTTCTCCGGTTAATGTGGCCAAAAAATGAGCGGATTCTGGAGAATACGATGCTGGAGAGTCAGTTTTTGGGAAGTATTTCTTGGAGAATCGAGGTATTAGTGCGATGGGCTGTCCAGGGAATTCGTAACAAACATCTCCAGACCCACATTTAGAAAGCATCAATACAACGTCTGTTCGCTCCCATAATGGTCCATGTCTCAGAGGCAGAGAAAAGTCCTGTTGTTATTTAGCAGATCATGCCAATTTTAATAAAAGGCAGGTTAAAAAATTAATACCCGACTTCGCTTAAAACCAATCCAAACAACCCAAAAAGTATTAAACAACTCGTCTGATGTATACGCATACAGGGTGTTCGAAAATTCCGGTGACAAGCTTCTGGTGCAGATTCTACATTCTACATGCAAAAAAAACCGCTGCCCAAGGAATCACTACTTCCACATCCAGATTCTCTATCCAAGTCACTCACAACGAAAAAACTTTGTATGTGAAAATAATTGTTTATGGAACTTTAATAATATAATATTTGAAATCCTCTACCCCAAAAACCCATAAAACGATACCCCACATCGGTAGTGGGGTGGGGATGGTGATAGGGGGGTGGTAGTGGGGGGTGGATGAAGTAAAAAAATATTTTGAGGTTTCTGGTTCCTGTACATACACTAAATCACAATTTTTTTTCATCCTCTTTAATAAGGAGGCGGGGGTGGTAATGGGGGTGGCTAATGCCAAAAATTTTTTTGAGGCCTTAGCTTCTCTTGTATATACTAAATACCAATTTCATGAACTCTTACCTGCTTGATTTACCCATTTACCCCAAATTTACCTAAATTTACCCCCCAACCCTTCGACGGAACAAGATGAAAATATAATCTAGTTCTAGATCTCGTTAAAGTACATATGTGTACCAAATTTTAAGTCAATATCTTAAACGGTTCCAGAGTAAACGTGCACACAAAAAAAGTTACAGACAGACAGACCGACAGAAAATTTTTTTCGCTCAAACTTAAAATCTCGACGTTTCATGACATTTGGACAATAAAAATTTTTTAAAAAATTTTTGTCGTTACTATACTTCCACTGGACGTGGAAGTAATATGGAAAATGTTTCCTAAGGGAGCAGGGTCCTTCGAAGGTGGAGGCCCAGAGTAGTTTTTTTTTAAATATTTTAAAAATCCTTTGTGCTATAGCTATAAAGCTATGAAAGAAATATAGACACAGTTTTGTAGAGCTTGAGATTCTCTATAATTTTGATCTATTTACTTTTTTATTAACATTTTACAATTTGTAGCACCAGAAAGGTACGAATGAATGGGTTCAGGGGCGGATCCAGGGAGGTGGCACATGGGCACGTGTCCCCCTGTCGTTTAATTGGGCAAAAAGAAGTGGTTTAGAAAAGTTCAATTGTAGCGCTGCCATATGGCCCATAGTGTTTCAGCATTTAACTTTAGAAAATAAATGTTTTCTATTACACTAAGAGTACTTTCAACATTTTTGTGTTTCAACGCTATCCTGCAATAGTTTTATATGAAAGTGAAAAACCCTGTATACAAAGTAAAGGGCACAATAACCACAGGTTTAAGGAATACTTAGATGCTCGTATAACAAATAAATTGTAAAAGTTTGTTACCAGTTGGTAATAAATCGAACAATAAATGAGTAAACTATATTTGTTAGTTGTTGAACTTAATATAATTCAGCAAAATAATTTCTACTTATTAGTAATTTGAGTGTTTAAATTACCACTAAAAGAAAAAGCAGCACAACAAAAACACTTATAGACCAGTGGCGGTTTTAGGGGGGGCTATAGCCCATGGCGGCAAAACCGAGGAGCGGCAAATTTTTTGAAAAACAGCAAAGGCACATAAAACAAAAAATTATTATTATTATTAGTATGTACTATCAGAACAGTTTAATTTATTTGAGAACGTGTTTTTTATTTTAACTAGACTAGACTAGAGTTCCTTATTATAGTCAACTGTGCAGGGTGGTCGCGCGAACGCTATAATCTCATTTAACTTCGTGATTTTTTGAGTTACGTAAAAAAATTCAAAAATAAAAGTTATGAGAAATCACATGTATTTTCCAAAAATCATTTCAGAAAAACAATAGTCGAATTTCGGAGATATGAGCTTTACTTTGTTTTTTTTTAAATGGAACACCCCATATATTTTTACATCATTTGAAAGGCCATAGAAAAACTTTTTCAATGATCTATATCACATAGTATTTTTCTTACATTAAGTCATGGTAGTCCGAAATATATATATATATATATATATATATATATATATATATATATATATATATATATATATATATATATATATATGTATATATATATATATATATATATATATATATATATATATATATATATATATATATATATATATATATATATATATATATATATATATATATATATATATATATATCAGTTATTGAAATTTTCCATTTTATATAAAACCGCTGCCCAAGGAATCACTACTTCCACATCTAGATTTTCTATCCAAGTCTCTCACAACGAAAAAATTTTGTATGTGGAAATAATTACTTATGGAACTTTAATAATATAATGTTTGAAATCGTTTACCCCAAAAATCCATAAAACGATATCCCACATCGGTATTGGGGTGGGGGTGGTAACAGGGGGTGGTAGTGGGGGTGGATGAAGTAAAAAAATATTTTGAGGTTTTTGGTTCTTGTACATACACTAAATCACAATTTTTTTTCATCCCCTTAAATAATGGAGTGGGGGCGGCTAATGCCAAACAATTTTTTGAGACCTTAGCTTCCCTTGCATATACTAAATGTCAATTTTATGGAGTCTTACCTGCTTGATTTACCTATTTACTCCCCATTTACCCCAATGTACCCCCCAACCCTTCGACGAAATAAGATGAAAATATAATCTAGTTTCAGATCCCGTTAAAGTATATACATGTACCAAATTTCAAGTCAATATCTTAAACGATTCCAGAGTAATCGTGCTCACAAAAAAGTTACAGACAGAATTTTTTTTTCGGTCAAACTTAGAATCTCGACGTTTCATGACATTCTAAGCCTATATGAACAATACAAATTTTCAAAATTTTATAATTTATATGGCAAAACAACGTTTGCTGGGTCGCTAGTATTATATATCGATCTGGTTTTTAATTTATCCAAAACCACCGTTGCAAGTACTAATGATTTTGTGTTTTGTGCTATTGACAAACCTGTGGCTAGAAAGCGTAAAAGGGAATGAGCCCCTTTAAAAGGGGAGGTGAGGTGTAGAGGGAATATCATTTTTTACTGCTGAGGTACGGAGCAAAGAGTGGGAGGGAGGCAAGTTTCCGATAGCCCCTAGGCGGCAGAAGTATAAATCCGCCACTGATATATAGAACATATCATCATGTGCAGCCATGGCTCGGATTTGATAAAGATTCTGAAAAATGGGGCTGGCTGGCTAACTAACACAGTCAATCCCGCGTTACCAGTACTTCTCAAATTAGTATTTTACAAATGAAAGGCAAAATGGGGAGCAGCTCGTGATTGTCGCAAAGTATCAAACATGAAGTGTTTCATGATATGCCAAAACTGTAGTGGAGAAACTTTCGAAAATGTATTAGGCGTCCCCAACGTGTGTGAGGAAAACAAAATCGACCATGAAGGCACTGCGATGATAACAGCACAGTAGAGAAAAGACCAGTAGTCCTACTCAGACGGAACAGTTGGATAAGATTCTCAGTCCGCATGCGATGCGCGTGGGCTTAAACTATTCGATGCGCAGTGGACGGCACGACGACAGTGGACGGCACGACGACAGTGGACGGCAGTGATGATGTAGGGTGGGGTGGATGTTTACGTTTACGTTTCTGAACAGTCGCCAGTATAAGACGAAATGCGCGTGGGATACAAACAGTAGATGCGCAGTGGATTAAAAAAAATAAAATCGAGTACAACAGATATCAAAGGGACCGCTGCAAGTGAAACTACTGGTCTTTTCTCTACTGTGATAACAGTGCCGGTTTACCCACTAGGCACTCTAGGCACGTGCCTAGAGTGCCTAAGTTTGGCGCCGACGCTCTGAGGGGCGCCGAAGACGATCCTCAATAATAATAATTCTGAAAAAAAAAACGAAATTTTTAAATCTGAAATATAAATACAGAGACGCCTGTAATACCTACCTATTATTTAGTTTTAATTCTTATTCATCATAAAAGCGAACAGCAAACATCAAATGGACAATGATAATGACGGATTTAATTAGATTTTGGATTGGAGAAATGCTAAAATTTATTAAATCTAAAGGTCTTACTTCTTCATTTAACATAGAAGTCGCTTTACGAATATTTATAAGTTTGGCAGTTACGAACTGCCCGTATAACCAGGCGATACAGACTTTTTTTTCGATACAGATTCGTCGAGATCCTATACATTTTAATCTGTACCTATGATATATTTAACGAACCGATACATTTTTAGGTACTCAAGCTATACAGATATAATCTTTATCGCGACTATATCTTACATTTTTACTGTTGTATTTACAGGTTTACCTTTATACATTAGATGTAATTCCTGTATCCTACATTTAACCTAACTATATAGTTTCTACACGCAATATCTACACAGCATTTACCGATTATAAGGTCTTTCTTTACATATTAAAAGATTTTGTAATTCACGCATCTCTACATATTCTTTACGGCAACGTGCTCCGGACGATGCGTTGCCGGTACCGGTAACATTTGATGCTTATGAAGAATTGTCGTTTGTGCAACACTGTTGTGTATATGATATTCTACGTTAATCTCTCTGGACAACGATGATATTATACCATTAATGGATGTAGCAGCAGTAGCTGCACTGATGAATGTATGCTGGCGTCTGTTTTTCTCTATTATCGCATCTTGATCATTGTTTTGCGATAGTGTCATAGTGTTTTCTTTGACGCTGTGGCATTTTTGAAGGTTATGTTATTTTTATTTATCAGATTTGTGTCACAGTCACAAGGTTTGTTTACAAATCTTGTCACAGTCACACCAGTCAAGAATGAAAGAATATAGATGGGATGAGTCAAACTTGTTTGTATAGAAATTTAACCGATATGCAAAAAAAAATTAATTAAAGTTTAAAAACAATAACAATAACTACAGGTATTTTAAGGTTCTCTGCTTCACTAATAAATTTGGAAATTGCAGGGTCTTTTACGTAAGATAAAATGCACCTGTAATATTGTTTCTTAAACAGGATGCTATTCATCTAATATGTGTCTATCTCAATTTCCTATAATAAACTCAATTACTAGGTACCATCATTTAATAATATAAAATCCCGATATCCATTACTATAACTTTTATCATTAAATTTGCTGGACACCTTGGTGGCGCAGTCAGTTAAGGCGCTAGGATAACGAGATACGTACATAGCAGACGTGGGTTCGAGATCTAAACAAGGTAAGTAAAATTGTTTAATTATCACTATAAATAATGAATTTCCGGAATACTAATATTAATTGGAACATGATAGCGAAGGAATTGAAACGCGGCGTGGTGGTTGGGTGATTAAAAAAGTGTTTATTTTTATCTATTTTTTTTAATTAAAAATAAAGATTTATTCTTTACCGGGCCTATGCAGTATTAGTACTCGTTATTTACAGAATCAGAATAAACCTTTACATGAACTTTATTCCAACGAAACGCAAACGTGCCTTTATCGATAACCAAACTTTATTGAATCGGTATCCAGGTGTTAGCGTACTGTATTAGATCGGTACGTATACCGTATCGTCGCTGTATCCATAGGGTAAAGATAACCTATATCGAAGTAAAGATACGACTATAGATTCTCTATATAAACGGTACGGCGTGGTTATACGGGTGTACAGGGTAGAGATCTTTTTCAACGTTAAAATATGTAAAAAATTATTTAAGAAATTCGTTAGAAAACGAAAGACTAAGTGAATCAGCCCTCCTACACATTAGTGACCTGTTAGATACAATAGACTCCAACAGCACAATATAGACTAGTTCACAAGTTCAAAGGCGTGTTAATGTTTGATAAAGCTCGTAAAAATATGAGTGAGGGCTCATTGGATTCGGAATGACGTCTAGAAAAATGTGCAAAAGTTTCAAACCCACACATAAACAATTGCAGAAGTTATAAACAAATGAAGATTGAAAAAATAACGAGTTTCGTTTTTTTGCAAATAACTCGAAAACTATTAATATTTAAGAAATTTTAAAGAAAGCTTCTAAAAGAGAAAGACATTTTCAATAAGAAAGTCCGAACTCCCGAAGCTATCTCTAATATTAATAATTTTAATTTAATGTTGGAAATAGAGCTCCGCGCGACGAACACTAAGCCGTTACAATGCTCAGAAACCGGCCGTAATAAGTAAAAATATTTTTTCATGTTATTAAATATTAATTTAAATTTTTTTAAAAATTATGGTATTATTTAGACACTTAAAGGAGCAATATCCCGTTGGATTTTTCATAAAATGAGTCTATAAAATTATTTCGCTTCGTGGAGACCTTATGTCAACTATACTTTATGGGAGATTATGACACTGCGATGCTTTTAATTGTTATAGTTTATTCGTTATTAATTATTTAACCTAACAAAAAACTATAAAATGAAAAAGTGTGGTTGAAATTTTTTTTTTATTAATTTTAATTATTATTACTGTTTTTATATTCAAAAATACTATAAGATTACATTAAATTTTTATTGCTATTGGTTTAAATAAATTTTATAAACAAATAGATAAACTACGTATTTTTGAATACGACATTTTTTAGTGGTCACAGATATTCTTATTTAAAAAAAAAGTGTAAAATATATATTTTTTTTAAATCATGTTTTTTTGTACATCTATTGCCATATCTCAAAAATGAATTGAGCTATCGATGTGAACTTTTTTTTGTTATAAAACACACACTCAAGCGCTTCTTTCTATTGCTAATAAAAAAAAATGTGAACATGCCAAAAACGTAGATGACCCTGAAAGATTTGAGAATATGCCATCAAATTATCACTAAGCGAGGAACTTTTTTGTTTTTGAAAATTTTGTGTAACATGCTATGAAGAAAATGAAGTCAATAGACTAAAAAAGTTTTTAGAAAAAAAATATTTTCATTATCAGCAATAGTTTGCTAGTTACGAATTTTTTAGTATGGAGGAATTGTCGAAGCGTACGCGCGCGGCACTTAAGAATAATAATGATTATGTATTGTGTGTAACGGAACTTTTCCTTATTATTTTTTTATGTTTAGGACCGTTTTATCACGTTTTAGGATCTGAAAGGATAACTTATTTTTTCCAGTGGCGCATTAAGGACTAAGGTTGAAGGCAAAAAGGAATTAAAAATCTTGAATAGAGTATCTGGGATAAAAATGCATTACATTGGGATCTCGGAAACGGTAAAAAATAATATTATAGTAAATGGAAAAAAAAGTTGCGCAACTAGGGGGCTAATAAAATTCCATAAACAGAAGTTTAGGAAAAGTAATAATTTTGGAGTGTTTTGATAAAAAGTAAACTATCGAGTTTTCCTTTTCTTTGCGTTATTATTGGAGCTAAATAGCAAAGACAGTTTCTTAAAGCACTTTTTTTTTAACGAGGCAATCTTAATATTTGTATCCGACATTTCCTGTGTCAGAGTCCCTATCCGAAACTCCCATGCATTGCATTTTTACCCTAGATCCACACAATAATTGAGTAAACGTGTTATTTTCGCCTAAATTAGGTAACAAAAAAAAAAAATATCCTAAATTAAGTCTGTTTTAATTTCCGCAGCCCTAATTATAGAAACCCTGTTTCCATGGCTTGTGCACAAGTTTATCGTCCTCCTCTATTACTACGCCACATAAAATCCACTCCATTTTACAATGAAACGTAGATTGCTTTTTTATCTTAAATATTTTTTTAGCAGATAATCCACGCACGCACAATTCGCACAATGGCCATACGTTCTACAATATAATACAAGTGGTAATAGTAATAAGGGAAAGAATATCGTTACACATTTTACTTCCACATCCAGTGTAAGTACCCATATAGCATTCGACATGATATGTATATACCGTTTAGGTCCATAATATGAAAAATATATACCGTATTAAAATGGTATATCTATAAAATATACATGGGGGTATATTCTGTTCTGTATGTACTTATAATATACACATATGTATTTTTACTTTGTTGGATATACCTACAATATACTTGTATATGAATATCTTTTTACGTATATACATACGACCTGCCATTATGTATATGTTCCATATGTACATACCCAGTACAGACCAACAAATATATATTCTGTATATGCCTAAAACATATATACCTGAGACATACTTGCGTGTATATATTTAATATGTATATACCTACTACATACAAACATGCATATATTCCGCATATGCCTACCACCCACATAGTTAGGACATACTTGTATGTATATGTTTTGTATATATAATGGCTGTTAGTTTGAACTCTTGGAAGTTACATCTATAATCCGCTAGATGGCACCATCGATTTAATTTGCAAGCTGCAGCTTTACATCGAACTAACTTTATCGAATAGACAACATTGGCAAATAGAAAGCATACTAATATAACTCAAGGCAGGCATCTACTGATGGAGAGCCTTAGCTAGAAGAGGCAACATACTACGAAGGTAGAAAGCATACTTACCTGGCGTAGAGGTTACCGTGATCAACAAGATGGTCCCTCCAGGGCGAGGACCCTCCATTACACTACGGATGGGCTCAAAACATAATATTTCTTTAATTGTGTGCGACAGTGCGACGTTTCTCACTCTCAGAGATGCCTAATGGCGACTGATTACTCGTAATATACCTTATATGTACTTCACAAATATGTCGTTATGCTGTATATACCTCCAAAAGTAAATCAGAGGTACATTTATATCTGGATGTTTTATGCATGTACATGGGCGTATATACATATCATACTTTAAAAACGTGCGTATATATTTTGGACATACATAGTACATATGTAATGTACCCAAATATAATATATTTTATTCATAGGTATCTGCTAAGTACGTATATAGGATCCGCAGGGGTGAGACAAATGACATGTTTTGCAGACAATTTGAACCTTATTTGCATATACTAAGTACATCCCATATATTTAGAGGAATGTGATATGTATATGTTAAGAATCTCCTTCTGCTGTGTGGGTAGGTATAGTATCGACAAAAATATTTTTGAAAATTTTTGTTGTCCAAATAGGCTTAGAATGTCAAAGAAACGTCGAGATTTTGAGTTTAAGCAAAAAAAATTCTGTCTGTCGGTCTGTCTGTAACTTTTTTTTTGTGCGCACGATTACTCCGGAACCGTTTAAGATATTGACTTGAAATTTGGTACAGGTACCTATGTATTGTAACGAGATCTGGAACTAGATTATTTCGTTAAAGGGTTGGGGGGTAAATGGGGGTAAATAGGCAAATCAAGCAAGTAAGAGTCCACAAAATTGGTATTTAGTATATATAAGAGACGGTAAGGTCTCAAAATTTTTTTGGCGTTAACCACCCCCATACCAACTCCCACCCCATTATTCAAGGGGGCGAAAAAAATAAAATTGTCATTTAGTGTGTGTACAGCAACCAAAGGCCTCAAAATTTTTTACTTTATCCACCACTACTACCACCCCCCTTCCACCACCCTCAGCCCCACTACCGATGTGGCATATCGTTTTATAGGTTTTTGGGGTAGACGATTTCAAATATTTTATTATTAAAGTTCCATAAACAATTATTTCCACATTCAAATTTTTTTCGTTGTGAGAGACTTGGATAGAAGATCTGGATGTGGAAGTAGTGATTCCTTGGGCAGCGGTTTTATAATTTAACTTTAGACGAAAACGAATAACGTTGATCGTACACCGCCCTGAGACCAGTTAATTTTAGTGGACGCGGGCGTATTAATACTTAATTTCTGCAATTCGCGCGCTCCAAAAAAATCAGTGTACCTAAAGTATCAAAGACACAATAAGAATTATGCTACCAAAAACTTTTTTGATATTTTGGCTTTATTTTCTTCGAAGCATGTTATACAAAATTTCCAAAAACAAAAAAGTTTGTAGCTTAGTGAAAATTTGACTGCGTATTTTCTGAACTTTCAAGGTTATCTAAGTTTTTAACATGCTTAAAAATGTTTTAATTAACAATACTATACACAGATAGAAGCGCTTAAGTGTGTGTTTTATAACAAAAAAAAAAAGTTCATGTGGATATCTCCATTCGTTTTTGAGATATGGCATTAGATGTTCACGAAAACATGATTAAAAAAAAAACAAAATTTCACACCTTTTTAAAAATAACAATGTCCGTGACCACTAAAAAATGTCGTATTTCATGATTTCTAATGAGCATCGATCTACTTAACGAAGTGGTATATGTCTCAGTTTGTTCTAAGATTAAAAAAAAAAACTCGAGAAGGAAGCGACTTTTCCCCTGTTTTTTACTCCACTATAAAGGTAATATCGAAACAAAAAAACCGCTGCCCAAGGAATCACTACTTCCACATCCAGATTTTTTATCAAAGTCACTCACAACGAAAAAGTTTTTTATGTGGAAGTAATTGTTTATGGAACTTTAATAATATAATATTTGAAATCCTCTACCCCAAAAACCCATAAAACGATACCCCACATCGGTAGAGGGGTTGGGGTGGTGATAGGGGGTGGTAGTGGGGGTGGATGAAGTAAAAAAACACTTTGAGGTTTCTGGTTCTTGTACACACACTAAATCACAATTTTTTTTGCATCCCCTTTAATAATGGGGTGGGGGTGGTAATGGGGGTGGCTAATGCCAAAATTTTTTTTGGGACCTTAGCTTCTCTTGTATATACTAAATACCAATTTTATGGACTCTTATCCTCTTCATTTACCTATTTTCCCCAAATTTACCCCAATTTACCCCCCAACCCTTCGACGGAACAAGATGAAAATATAATCTAGTTCTAGATCTCGTTAAAGTACATGTGTACCAAATTTCAAGTCAATAACTCAAACGGTTCCAGAGTAAACGTGCGCACAAAAAAAGTTACAGACAGACCGCTCAAACTTAAAATCTCGACTTTTCGTGACATTCTAAGCCTATTTGAACAATAAAAAATTTTAAAAATTTTTTTGTCGTTGCTATACTTCCACTGGATGTGGAAGTAATTAAATGGAAATGAACAAGATGCAAAGAAGGAATGTCAATAACGCGGTATTTCCGCCTCTCGTACAAAAAAAATTCATCGAAATCGGACAAGAGGTCTAGACAAAAATTTGGTTATTTTTTGGTAGTGCGTTAATTTCTTGAAGTGTAGATTTCCCGGCGCCTTCGGCAACATTTTTCAAACTTTCATTTTTTTCTACGCTATTTTTATTAAAACAACAAATGTTTTTAGTGCAAAATATTATAAAGGGCTATTAGAACGTATCACAATACAAAATGCATGAAAAAAAAATAATTGAATTCGAAATTTTTTTAATTGTAGGTATGTACAAGAAATCATTCTTGTACATTTCTTGAGCTATATCTCGGGAACTAGACATAGGATCGAGTTACGCCCATGAGAACTTTTGCTCAGAAAGTCGAGAACTATAACATACTGAATTTTCAGACAAATCGACTGGGTCCCACTTTCCATATGTTTCATGCGAGGTTCTTTGCATACGCACTTGGAATAGATCTCTAGAAGCCCTCAAAATTGCAAGGAGTTAAATTTTATATAATATCAATTTTTCTTGATTTTAATCTTTATAAATAAGTATCACATTGTACGTCGCAATACCGGTGTGGTGAGGGTTATTCGTTATTTACGCACAGCCGAACTTAACTAAATAGAAAACGCTCACCAGTCATCTCAATCACAACTATTTCAGAGTCAGCATGGGAGTGTTTAGTGTGGCTTGTACGTCTCAAGCAAGATTGGATGGCAAAACGGCTATTGTGACTGGAGGAAACACCGGAATAGGAAAATGTACCGTCAAAGACTTCTATTTAAGAGGAAAGTACCATTTTTTTTATTATCTAGGTTTTAGTTTTATATTTAAATAAAATATGTAGGTGAAAGGAAAAATATTATTTGAAAAATATTCATGGACTTTTCTAACATTTAGTTAATAAAATTACAAATTACTCGTCGATATGTTTCACTTTTTACAATCAAGAAAGTTAGGAATTTTTACGTCAGAAAAAAATATTTGTATTGTAGGTATAAATCAATAGATAATAAAATTAGTACATTACTTATTTTGTGCAAGTCATGTCTTCAGAAATTGATCTATCTTTTTTAAATGCGTAGCTCGAATAAATAATAAACCTATTAAATGTGAATCGGTCAACCAGCAAGCATTAGAGCCAATATGGTTTACGCTGATTTTAAAAACTGCACTATTATAAAAACTGCACTAAAATGAAAAAATTTTTGTTTCTGCTATCACAGTATATTTTCAAACTTCCATGACTAAAAATGAAAGTGTGGGACTTTCATCAAAGGTATATCCGGGTTTCAACGGAATCATTAAACCAAGGGCGGTTCTAGGCTAGCACACTGGGGGGGAAGGGAGAGTAGTAACTAGCAAGAGAGAAAATACGGGCCGTTTTTTGAAAATTAATGAGGGGGGAGAGATATATGAAAAAAAAGATTTTAATGAGCGGGGGCTGAAAGCACCCAAAAAATTGTTTGACGGGCAGGGGGGTAGACATCAAAAAAAAAAAAATTATGAGCGAAGGGAAGAAATCCGAAAAATTTTTTGACGAGCAAAGAAGAGAAATCTAAACAAAAATTTAATGAGTGGAGGGAAGACATTCGAAAAAAAATTTTTTTTTAAAGAGTGGGGAGCAGAAACCACCCAAAAAATTTTTTAGCGAGGAAGGTGGGAGAAATCCGAAGAATTTGTTTTAAATAGTTAAATATTATTTTGAATGTATCTTTATATGCAGGAAAGCGTCCGCAAATACGGATGGTTCCGGGGGGGGGGGGGGGGGGGGGTTACCACCATTACCCCCCCGTAAAACCGCCTTTGCATTAACGAGCCATTGTTTCCAGAGGTTTCAAGTTATAGGACTCAAACTTGGTAGCGGTCATATATATCAAAAGTGGCCAATATATTGTTATTTGAGGTACTAATTCAGTTCGAAAAATCTCGCGTTTATCTTTCTCTTATCGTTTTGGTTCATTAGATTGATTTGACTGCAATCGCACCTAAAATCGTCTGCGGAATCCAGAAATGTAAAAATATACAGGGCGTTCTATTTAATATTTCAAAGTTGCGTTCATTTCTTGGGAAGACGGAAGTGATGGAAAAGTGTCAACTAATAAAAAACTGCTGCCCAAGGAATTACTACTTCCACATCTAGATTTTCTATCCAAGTCACTCACAACGAAAAAATTTTGTATGTGAAAATAATTGTTTATGGAACTTTAATAATATAATATTTGAAGTCCTCTACCCCAAAAACCCATAAAACGATACCCCACATCGGTAGAGAGGTGGGGGAGGTGATAGGAGGTGGTAGTGGGGGTGGATGAAGTAAAAAAATATTTTGAGGTTTCTGGTTCTTGTATACACACTAAATCACAATTTTTTTTCACCCCCTCTAATAATGGGGTGAGGGTGGTAATGGGGGTGGCTAATGCCAAACATTTTTTTGAGACCTTAGCTTCTCTTGTATATACTAAATAATAATTTTATAAACTCTTACCTGTTTGATTTACCTATTTAACCCAATTTACCCCTCAACCCTTCGACAGAACAAGATGAAAATATAATCTAGTTCCAGATCTCGTTAAAGTACATATGTGTACCAATTTTCAAGTCAATATCTTAAACGGTTCCAGAGTAAACGTGCGCACAAAAAAAGTTAGACAGACAGACCGACAGACAGAAATTATCGTTCAAATAGGCTTAGAATGTTATGAAACGTCGAGATTTTAAGTTTGAGCAAAAACAAAATTTTGCAGTTTAAGATATTGACTTGAAATTTGGTACACGTATGTATTTTACCGAGATCTGGAACTAGATTATATTTTCATCTTATTCCGTTGAAGAGTTGGGGGGTTAATTTGGCGTAAATGAGGATAAATAGGTAAATCAAGCAGGTAAGAGTCCATAAAATTGGTATTTAATATATACAGGAGAAGCTAATGTCTCAAAAAAATTGTTGGCATTAGCCACTCCCATTACTACCCCCACCCCATTATTAAAGGGGGTTAAAAAAATAAAATTGTAAGTTAGCGTGTATACAAGAACTTAAGGCCTAACCTTTTTTTACTTCATCCACCCCCACTACCACCACCCCCACCCCCACCCCCACTACCCATGTGGCATATCGTTTTATGGGTTTTTGGGGTAGACGATTTCAAATTATAAAAGTTCCATAAACAATTATTTCCTCTTACAAATTTTTTTTTCGTTGTGAGAGACTTGGACAGAAAATCTAGATGTGGAAGTAGTGATTCCTTGGGCAGCAGTTTTTTTGGTATATATTACCCGTCAAGTTTGACCTTTAAAACTCCGTGAGGGTACAAACAAATTCATCGATATGTGAAAACGATTAAGTACTATGGAAATTATTATGGGCTACTGTCAACAATACGAATTTAAGTTTTCTCCATGCGTGAATTTGTATGTATCCAAGGGAAACAACCTTCACGGGGGTCTTTTATCTGATTTGCCCGAATAGCTTGTCTAATGATACCGATGACACTCGTGTAAATAATATAAACACGATTTGTTCATTTCACCCCTTGAGGGAAGGTGGCATGATATAAAGCAATCTTATCGAACGGAGTGACCGTATAAACTCCGAATCCGTGGCCATGAGCTATTCTCATCAAAAAGCACGAAAAGCACGGAATGGGAGGGGCGTATATATCGCAAATCTGATAATATCATAATATTTTATTGTGTCGGTAATACGCTATTGTGTCAAAATTCAAGGCTCTAGATTACATGAAAAATCGATTAAAAAAGTTACCAAAGCAAACAGAGTGAGTGCATGAGATTAATGTAATAAAATAATAGCGTGTAAAAATGTAAAAAGAGTAATTCTTATCAGTAACGAAGCGTTGCTGTTACGGGCCTGGGTTTGAATGGTTTTCTGCGGACCCAGGGCCCCGGTACTAAATTCATTGGCGGCCCCCCGCGCCTAATAATTGATGAGCAGGGGGGGAGGGGGGTAGAAATTTGGAAAAAAAATGTCAAAATCTGAGGCAGGGCCCCGCTATGGGTCCTCCGGTCCTCCGAGAGCCAACGGGCCTCTGTGCTTAATAATTGATGAGAAAAAAATTGCCAAAATCTCTGGCGGGCCCCCGCTATGGGCCTTTCCAAAGCCAACGGGCCTCCGTGCTTAATAATTGATGAGCGGGGGGGGGGGGGGGGGAAGATTGAAAAAATAAAAATGGCCAAAATCTCTGGCGGGCCCCCTAAAGTTCGCGGAACCCTTGCAGATCCGCCACTGATTCTTATTGAAAAAATTTCGAATCCAAACTCAGTCAAATTATGAATTTAATTTAAACGTATATACGCAAAATCATGGCACTTTTCTACCATTTGAAATGGTTATACAGAGTGTTTGACAAGGTCTAGCTGATTTTAAGCTTCTCGAAAATCATGCAAAGGATTAATCGGCCTATTTTTTTTTGCAAACTATTTATTGAAGTCTAAGGAACATTGGAAAAAGAAAAAACTAGATTTTTCATTTTGTTATTAATAAACAAACAATTTTAAGAACTAAAGAAATTAATTAAAGTTAATTTGCTATCTCGGAAACTATTTGAGAAAACCGACTGAAATGGTATACTCGGGGGATTTTGAGGTCACTGATTACAATTTTGAAAATAGGAAAATTCAATGGCTGTCCCAAAATGGCGGCTATAAAGTATAAAATGAGATTTTCTGTCTTAAGTTTACATTTTTGAGAAAAATTACAAGAATAAAAAAGTGTTTAGAATGCCATTTTGCACCTACGATTTATGAGTAACTCCATGAGGTTAACGTGGGGGTCTACTTTAGTTTATTTAAATAAAGTAACCATTTTTTTAAATATTTTTTAATAAAAATATTTTAAATAGATGTAATGTAATTACCCGTTACTGAATTAATTTTACTGTTAACTAAATTTTAAATACAGTGCGCTTTTTTGATCCCGGTACTTACATAAAGTAAAGACACTCTCCTTAGTACCTCCTTAATTTTAGTACCTACCAAACTTTTCAATATGAATGAAGTAAAAAAATATTTTGAGGTTTTTGGTTTTTGTACACACACTAAATCACATTTTTTTTCATTCCCTTAAATAATGGGGTGGGGGTGGTAATGGTGGTTAATGCCAAAAAATTTTTTGAGACCCTAGCTTCTCTTGTATATACTAAATGCCAATTATATGGACTCTTACCTGCTTGATTTACCTATTTACCCCCCAACCCTTCTACGGAATAAGATGAAAATATAATTTAGTTCCAGATCCCGTTGAAGTACATATGTGTACCAAATTTCAAATCAATATCTTAAACGGTTCCGGAGTAATCGTACGCACAAGAAAAGTTACAGACAGACCGACAGACAGTCATTTTTTCTCTCAAACTTAAAATCTCGACGTTTTATGATATTCTAAGCCTATTTGAACAATAAAAATTTTCCAAATTTTTTTTGTCGTTACTATACTTCCACTGGATGTGGAAGTAAAATATATCGCATTTTTATACTTTATAGCCGCCAATCTTGAATTTTTCAAGTTTCACTTCGAAATCGTAATCAGTGACCTCGAAAACCCCCGAGTATACATTTTCAGTCGGTTTTCTCAAATACTTTCAAATTATAGCAAATTAACAAATTTACTTAATGTGTTTAGTACTTGAAATTGCTAGTTTATTAATAGAAAAGTCCCAGCGGCCTGTTTTTTCCAATATCCCTTAGACCTCAATAAACAGTTTGCAAAAGAAAAATATTCCAATTGGTCCTTTGCCAGAAAATATCTCAATTTTTAACTTTCCTATATTGACGCGACTAGCTAGTCATTTAATTTTTGGGATACAAAAAAATGTATATCTGATTGAAGACTTGAACCGAAGTATCCTGTTTACGTTTCCAGTAATTATGACAGAGCAGATGTACTCATGTACATACAGCGCTCAGGGCTCGAGGCTAGAACAAGCAGATTTGGCCATGCTGCTGCTAGCCAGGATGATTTAAGTCAAATACAAGACAAGGGTTGCTCGAAAAGTAATGGTTATTTATGGTATTGAGTTTTCATTGTTTTAAGTTTTTTTATGATTTTATGTACATAATTGCCAAAAGCCGAAAATGCAGAATGGTGACCGATTTGCCGAATCGGCTTCAAATCCCCAACTGACCTGGGGGTTTGATGTCCAACCTTCTGGTGTTGAGGCCCTCTGGTGTTGGTGGAACGTCTAAAACTGCCTTCTCAACCGGTTCATTCAGCGGCTCTTCGACCGCCTCATTTTCCGGCTAAGGAACAGCTCTCACGTAGCCCCTGCTACGAGGTGGGATACATAATCACGCAGATTTTGCGTCGTGAGGGCGCAATGCTCCGGGTGTCTTGCACACCACAGAGCCTGCATTCACGCCATGTATCCCCTTCGTGCGGGCTCACTGCTTTCGTAGCACAGCAGATCATTCCTCAGCTCACTGTCCATTCAAAGTGTTTCACGGTCGTCATTCTCAGGCAATCCGTCCGGTTGGGCCCCACAACCTTGCCTGTGACCCCCATCCAAATGGAGTCGATTGTGGGGCCCTGTCTTCTGTTGCCTGGAACCAGAAGATATCAGCTTGTTCGATGGTTAGCCTAACAAGCTCACGGCCGACATCGGAGGGGGAGGCTCTTTCCCCTCCCGGGTGCCCTAGCGCAGTCGGTTCGGATTTTGCACCCTTGGCTGGAGTAAGTGGTGTCGCTACTCACCAAAGGCTAGTTGAATGTAAGGGAGCCCCTCCTGCTTATTTATTTTATTTTTTTTTTTGTTAGAAACCAGTCATCCTTATTATTGTCATTATTATTATTATTATTATTATTTTGTAGGTGGTCGAGTTATAATGGCATGCCGGAATGTGGAAAAAGCCACCGAAGCAGCAGATGACATTAAAGAGCAATGCAAGGATAAGGGAGATCTAGGAGTAATTGTGGTTACCAAATTGGACTTGTCAAGTATGAAATCAATAAGAACCTGCGCAGATCACTTATTGAGGAGCGAGGAAAGGATCGATTTGTTAGTAAACAACGCAGGTGTTATGATGTGCCCCGAATCTAGGACAGAGGATGGCTTTGAAATGCAGTTTGGGACGAACCATTTAGGACATTTTCTACTAACTCTTCTACTCTTGCCCAAAATTTCCCAGAGCACGCCTGCTAGGATTGTTAATGTTTCTTCACTGGCTCATATAGGTAAATATCGCATAACCCACTAAACCTATTGAAGGCTATAATTACCTAAAAAGCTCCACGTAAATAGCCCTATAATTCCTGATTATGGTATCTGAATCTGTCTACCGGAAATCAGACAAGCCATAGTTTCTTTTTTTTTAATACAAGTCCTTCAATTAGAGTAGAGTTCAATAAATTACCATTTTCATCAGTTTGTAACTTTAACAATGTGTATCTTTTTCTGTGTTGGATTTTTATTAATTTTTTTTTTAAGACTTCTTATTTAAAGGTGCATGTATGGTTAAAATTTTTCGGGTAAGTTGCGTTACACCCTGTATACAAAAATGGCCAATTTTTCATTATTTCACACCAAAATTTCTGAAATCACTAGAACTTTTTCGAATGGCAACATTTTTTGGACACCCAATAGTTGAATATTAATTTTAACAACAAATACTTTGGTATCTTTGAATTGAATATCTATTTGATATTAATTCAAATACACAAGTTGTTTGGTGAAAAAAGAATATTATTTAGGTACTAGCTGACCCAGCAAACGTTGTTTTGCCATGTAAATAATAAATTTTTGTCCAAAAAATAAAAATAAAATTTCTGGATAGGGCCACCCTTATCACCTAGGGGTATAAAAAATAGCCTACGACCTATTCTCAGACCTACCAAATATACACCAACAATTTAATAAAAATCGGTCAAGCCGTTTCGGAGGAGTTCGATAACAAACGCTGTGACACGAGATTTTTATACAGGGTTGGGCAAATGTGTGGAAACACCTGATTTCTGGCTAAACTATAAGTTCGATTAAAAAATACCCTTAACAAAAGTTTTTGTAGCATTTTCATTCTATCCAGTGACGTACGTTGATTTCCAACATCTCTGTTTTTCGAGATATGGCGTCATCGGCAGTTTTTTTAAATGGATGGCCATGTGTATTTTTACATTTTCAGATAAACACTTTTTCATCAGTTATAGTGATATAGGGTTTGGTGGTTGTGCGGCTTGTGGTTTTTTAAATATTAAATAAAATGATAAAATAAAGTGTAATAAATATTTATTAGTTAATGATAATTAAATTTCTTATTACAAAATATTGAGCACTTTAGTATTGAGAAACGAAGAAAATATTCAAAGCTCTTAAAGAGTTTTGAATAGCATGCTGTGATATTTCTTGAACAGCCATCCTAATTCGATCTTCCAACTCTTCTAACGACTGAGGCTTGGTCCTATAGACAACGGATTTTAAATGACCCCAAAGAAAATAGTCTAAAGGACTTAAATCTGGCGATCGCGGTGGCCATTCAATATGCCCTCGACTAAAAACGAATATTTTTTTATCAGATAGCCCTGTTGATAATAATTAAAATGTAAACAGCCATCTCTTTGCTTTATTATTTTATTTAATATTTAAAAAACCACACGTTGCACACCCACCAAACCCTATATCACTATAATTGATGAAAAATTGTCTATCTGAAAATGTAAAAATATATAGGGTCATCCATTTAAAAAAACTGCCGATGACGTCACATCTCAAAAAATAGGATAGCTGCTGAAAATCAAAGTACGTCACTGAATAGAATAGAAATACTACAAAAACTTCTGTTAAGGGTATTTTGCATTTGCCCAACCCTGTATATTAGATTAAGCAAATCACAACTAACACACTTTTTAATTATTTTGAAATTACCTACTTTCTGCATATTCTTTAGTGAATAGTAATTAAAAAATCGATAAAATAGCTTTATCAAATATAGCGAGGAATCAATAAAACTAAATTCCAAACATTAATTTTGTCAACAAAACAACACAAACAAAATATGCCGTCGAAACATAAGTTTCATAAATAAAAAAATTCGTGTGTATTGTTAACTTAATAAGTGCCTACAGATTGTTCTTTATCGTTAAAATTTTTGTTGTTTTTCAATTGTTAAATTGTTATTAGTGGTTAAAATGTATACTGGGGGTGAAAAAGTAGGCATGTTATTGATTTTTGGGGAGCGCCACACAAATTCGAGAAATGCCGCAGAATTGTATGCCCAAAGGTATCCTGACGTACCTAGATTTCCATATTTTCAATATTTTCCACGTATGGAGAAATAAATCAGGAAAGAAACTGACAACAATCATGAAACTTTTATCGACGATGAAGCGACAGAAATTAGTTTCTACGGCAGTGGCGGATCCAGGGGGCACAGGGGAACGTGCCCTCCCGTCGTTTATTTTGGTATTCGTTTTTTTTTTATTAAATAATAATGATTTATGAACAACAATATTAATTGTTTTTGTATTATATATACATATGTACTGTACGTGCCACCCTGTCATTTATTTTGGCAAAAAGGCCGGAGCATGAAAAATTTGTTAATTTTTCATTTGTGAAAATTTTTTGTGGTTCTCTTCAATTCCCTCCCCCCGCTCACCAATTTTCATTTCAGAGTGAAAAATTTTTGTTCGTTTACGGCGGTGCATTTTTAATGGTTGTATTGCAAAAAAAAAGAAAAAAAATTACAACTTTGACACCCTGTATCTCAGTAAGGAGGCACATTTTATCTAAGTGTTTCAGGTTAAATCTTCATACTTCGGACTAGGGATTCTCCAGTGAGCGTATGTCCAATTATTAATGAAACACCCTGTATATGCAAAAATTAAAATGGCCCTAAAAAGTCAAGAGTTCTCAAGATGTTTTTGAAAACTATGCAATCATACCTAAAATCGTCTCCGGAATCTAAAAAATTAAAAATATACAGGGTGTTCCATTTAAGATTTCAAAGTTGGGATCATTTTCGGGGAAACCGGAAGTGATAAAAATTAACCATTTTTGGCACATATTAACATTGCCAAGTTTTGAGTCTTACCTTGAAAACTCTAGAAACTATGGCTTGTCTAATGATTCCGTCTCTGTAACTAAGGCGTTGTTTAGATGTGATATGAGAATTACAAAAAATAGGAAATATATCATGGTCCAGGGCCATACCTAAGGGCTAACTTTTGATTTAATTTAATTTTAGGAGGTCGCGTGGACTTTGATGATTTAAACTGGAATACGAGAAAATACAAGGAGATAGGCGCTTACCAACAGAGCAAACTGGCGAATATTTTATTCACTAAAGAACTAGCCCGTAAACTTCAAGGTGGGTATAGCATAACAAATACAAGTAAACGTAACCCTATATACCCTGTTCCTTTTAGAACACAACATTACTGGAGTCAACGTGTACGCTTTGCATCCTGGTTCTATTAGGACCGACCTGCAAAGGCATTTAACCTGGGGGATGAATCTGATGTTTAAGACGATTGCTTGCTTTTTGAAAAATCCAGAAGAAGGTGCCCAGACTACCATATACTGCTCCGTTGACGAGCATTGTGCGAATGAAACTGGATTATACTACTCCGACTGTGCTGTTACAAAGCCAACAAAGAGAGCTCGAAATGAAGAAGATGCAAGAAAACTGTGGGACGCTAGTATAGAATTAGTCGGTCTCAACAATTACGACCCATTTAAACATACGTTATAAATGAATTGTTATTTATTAATAATTATATAACTTATCGTTCACTTCATAATCATATTTATGGCACAGACAATGTAATAAAATATTATGTGAAATTTGATTTTTTTTTAGATATTTAAAAGTACCTATATGATTTCCAAAACTTGAACTGGAAGTATTAGTAATATCCGAGGTTATACCTGTTTACAAGTCAGAATATTATATCATAGCAATTTATTTTTTTCAAGCATGACAAGATACAAAATAATGATATTTATATACGAATACCTACTTTAAATTTGAAGAATCATGCGATGACTAATTTATTAGGATTGTCATCTTCTGAGACGCATATTTTGCTTTAAAATTAATATACACAGGTACTTAATACAAGTGTTATTGGAACGATGATTATCTGAATACCTATATGCCATATAACAGATAAGAAAGCTAAACATAAAAGAGAAATTAATGAAATCGCATTGAGAAGCAATGATGGATACATTTATTAAAGTTCAAATAAACAGAAAGCTACCTGGGGAATGCAAAACAAGGACCAAGTAGTTCCTATACTGTTGTTATTTAGCAGATCATGTCCAACTGTTTTAGATACTTGCTATTCTAACAAATACAAGTATATATATTTACTTTCACATCCAGTGGAAGCATAGTAACGACAAAAAATTTTTAAAAATTTTTATTATTCAAATAGAATATCATGAAACGTCGAGATTTAAAGTTTGAGCGAAAAAAAATTTCTGTCTGTCTAACTTTTTTGTGTGCACGTTTACTCTGGAACCGTTTAAGATATTGACTTGAAATTTGGTACACATATGTACATTAACGAGATCTGGAACTAGATTATATTTTCATCTTGTTCCGTTGAAAGGTTGGGGGGTAAATTGGGGTAAATTTGGAGTAAATACCAGTGGCGGCTGGTGAAATTTCAATTTTTTTTTTCTCGTCTGTGGCACATGGGACCCATACGAAATTTGGGAAATAACACCTAGAGAAACACTTCTCTAATGACCTCTAAAAAATGTTGAAAAAGCAGTTTGCGAAAAAATTTTGGAAAATTCGTTAGCCTCCCCTGGGTCTAGGGACTCCTGTTTATTTTTATTTTTTTTTGTCATATGCATTTGACTTTTCATAAGAATACAACAACAGATTTTGGAGTTTGTGAAAATATTTCATTACTAACTGAAATACAATGAATTGAAATTTTGTAATTTACAATTTAACAAATTACAATATTTCAATTCGTTGTATTTCAGTTAATAATTAAAATATTTTCATAAACTCCAAAATCTGTTGTTGTATTTTTATGAAAAGTCAAATGCATATGACAAAAGAAAAATAAAAATAAACAGGAGTCCCTAGACCCAGGGGAGGCTAACGAATTTTCAAAATTTTTTTCGCAAACTGCTTTTTCAAAATTTTTAGGGGTCATTAAAGAAGTGCTTCTCTAGATGTTATTTCCCAAATTTCGTATGGGTCCCATGCGCCACAGACGAGAAAAAAAAATATTGAAATTTCACCAGCCGCCACTGGTAAATACGTAAATCAAGCAGGCAAGAGCCCATAAAATTGGTATTTAGTATATACAAGAGAAGCTAAGGTTTCAAAAAAGTTTTTGGTATTAGCCACCCCCATTACCCCCCCCCCCCCCCATTATTAAAGGGGATGGAAAGAAAATGTGATTTAGTGTGTGTACAAGAATCAGAAACCTCAAAATACTTTTTTATTTCATCCACCCCCACCCCACTACAGATGTGGGGTATCGTTTTATGGGCTTTTGGGGTAGAGGATTTCAAATATTATGTTATTAAAGTTCCATAAACAATTATTTCCACATGCAAAATTTTTTCGTTGTGAGTGACTTGGATAGGAAATCTGGATGTGGAAGTAGTGATATTTCTTGGGCAAGGAGGAGAGCCTATAAGGCCAGTTTTCGGGGCTTTTTATTTTTTGTCAAAAAATTTCGAAAAAGTTTCTTTTATCATATATGTTCCATATCTAATCTATTCCACCCCAAACAGAACTTCCCCCTGCCCCCTCCCTCCATGTATCCCCCTTAAATTATTAAAGAACCAGTTTACATTAGTACTCATGTTTAGATGTTTTTGAACTAGAAAGTCATATTTCCTTTGAACAAACTGCACCCTAAGCTCCCCCTACTACTACTATACAACACCCCAACACCCCCAACCCCCAACGACAAGCACCCTCTCCCCACCACTAACATAAACTTTTATGCTCCTACCAGGTATAAAATAGTTTTAAAAGGATTTTTTATTTACATTATTAATAAAACGTCAATTTCTCTATTACAGGAACTGGCATTTTATTAATAATGCAAATAAAAAGTCCTTTTAAAACTATTTTATATCTGGTAGCAGCATGAAGGTTTATGTTGTGGGAGGAGAGAGTGCTTCGCAGGCGCGTGCTGGCCCACCGGGATACCGGGAGTTTCCCAGTGGGCCCTCGATAATGGGCCTTCCCTGTTAAATAATTTCTATTTTGTAGGCTAGGAGTTTTTTTGAGATTTTCTCCTCCCCGCTCATCAATTTTTCAACTGGTAGGAATTTCAGATTTCTCTGCCTGGGGCCCTTGCTAAGGTATTTTCCCGGAACCCAAAATCGTCACAACACGCACCTAGTTGCTTGTCGTTGGGGGTATTGGGGTATTGTATAGTAGTAGGGGGAGCTTAGGGTGCAGTTTATTTAAAGAAAATATGATTTTCAAATTCAAAAACATCTAGGCATGTGTGCTAATGGAAACTGGTTCTATAATAATTTAATGGGGTTACATAAAGGGGAATGGCAAAGTTGTGTTTGGGGCGGAATAGATTAGATACTGAATATATGACAAAAAAAATTTTTCGAAATTTTTTGACCAAAAATAAAAAGGACTGAAATCGGGCCTTATAGGCCCTCCTCCTTTCTGTTGTACTTGAATATTGTAGTTTGTCAATGAAAATAGTTCCTATTTTCATTATTAAAGTATGGCATTTAACTATACCTGGTGCCACAGGCTAGTGGCTCCCCCTATATTTCCTTTATTTTTTAACTTATTCATTTAAAACTTGGGGTGCATAAATTACCTGTAAAAATGGATTTTTGGACATAAAGACGGTATGAGATCATCTCCGGTTTACCCGGAAATGACCGCAACTTTCGATTTTTAAATGGAACACACTGTATATTTTTACATATTTGGATTCAAGACAACATTCTGAGTGTACTATGAGATTTTCGCGAATTTTTGAGTCGATGTTCAGTTTTTTTAAGCATTTTAGGACATTCGTCTAGAGTGCTTTGGAATACAAATATTTGTTCTACGGCCATTGGAGCAACTAGAGGGGGGTGGGGGGCAGGGGGGGGGCAGGGTGGGCCGGGCCCACCCCAAACTAGCCACGGCCCGCCAGAGGAAAGATTAAAAATTAGCAAAAAAAAAATTAAATTTATCGACTAATGTATCACTAAATTATTCGAATTCCATAAATTTAAATATCTAAACGTTTTGTTTTAATAAAAAATAACAAAAATCATTAGTTCATTGATTTAGGATTCAGGCTCAGTTTCTTGTGAATTTTTTTATTAAAAATTGAAAATCTGAAGCGTATGTGTTTCAATATGTTCCTAATATTAAATCTCTTACTTTTAAGCGTCGTATGGTGTCAACATCACGATAAAACCATTCGAAACCAATAATATTTACATATTAGTATAGTTTTTTCATTTTATAATTTGACTGAAAGTGAAAGTAGTTTTATGCATAATGTACGGCCGTGTCGATGAAACAACTAAAATAGGATTTCCCATCTAGGTATAATGATAATTCAGAGTCGGTTTCTTCATAAGTGCTGCAGAGCTGCAGAACTACCAAAAATTCTGACCATAATTATTATACTCTTCGCAAATAAGAAAACGAAGAGTATATTGATCGGCACATTTCTAAAACCGTAAATATCGCTCGCAGACAAAAAATTTTCATATCATTGTGTTAGTGAACGAATTCTGAACAACTTTCAAAATGTCTGTCCGTCCGTCCGTCACGTTTCTTTTAAGCACGATAACTCAAGAAAGAAAAATGCGATTGTACTGAAATTCGGACAGTAGGTTAGTGTTAGCTAGAGAAAGAACCCTATTTTTTGAATTCGGACAAAATCGATCGGTAAATAAAAATGTTATTAGGTAATGATTTAAATTTGAAAAAAATTTTTTTTTGATTTTTATGTTTTTGTAATTGAATAGAAATCTGGTGGAATGATAATTAATTAATCTAAATATATTTATATATTTTACAAATATACATTTCATAATGCAATATACAACCGTGGAAATATGATTTTAGCTCGTGTCGTGGTGGTGTAGTTCTTACGCTTTTGACTCGGAATCCAAGGGTCCCGGGTTCGAAACCCAAATAGGATATGGTATAGTTTTTTTTATTTTCACTTTATTTTACACTGAGTCTTTTACCAACTAAGTTCGTACTAGAAAATTAAAAATGTCTAAAACATTATTTACAAAAAAATGCGAAGAGTAACCTATAGAATGTGTAACAATTATATAAAAAGTTCAGTGAACAAGCGAAGAGTACGTTTTTAGCTTGTTAATAATTATGCTTAAATTGTTTTAATTCCAGGAGGGTGGCTCCGAGCATCGAAAGTTCAATGTAACATTAATTTCAAAATGTTACTATACACCAAAGACGGCCGGCTCGCCTTTTGGTCAGCGTTGCCAGAGTACGATGACTGCTCTTGTCAAGGTCATTAAATGACCTTGAAATGACAAAAAATTTTCGCCTGTGGCGCTTTTGCCTACGGCGCTATCGCTAGCCTCCCCGTGTACACATTCGCCTGTGGCGCTTTTGCCTACGGCGCTATCGCTAGCCTCCCCGTGTACACATATATATCTACAGAACTCCCAAGTATCTTATGCACGAGCCGCACTGAACTTTGCGTTTTAAACACAAGGGGCCTGGCCACCCCCAGAAAAATTTTTTAGTTGCGCTAATGTCTACGGCAGGTAAATCCAAGGGAAAAATATAATTTATCTACTCTTATTAGGTTATATACTAATTAAGGAACTGCTTTTGAACAATTAATAGTATCCATAAACAAACAGCGTGAGTTATTATAACTCACTAGGTACAGAGCCAATCACCTTTATGTTCATGCCTAGCCTGTCCAATCGACGTAACGAGCAACACACGAAAGTGGAACCGGGGAGGTAGTGACAGATTATTCGCGTTAATATCTATAAAGATTTTCTGAAATGTCACAAAATGCTACTTTTGATTCGTTCGTGCCGAGCCGAATTTTCCAATTTCGTCGTGCAATTTACGATCAGGTTTATCTGGAAGACTTCCTCTTTACGTCGCGACATCGTACGGCCGTCCCAATGGTGTTTTTCGAAAAATATGAACGTGTCAAGATTGCATGTTATTGCAATTTTTTCGACTCGAAATGTAAGCTGTTTTTTGTTATTTTTCGCAGATATCTCCGAAATGGTGGGAGTTAGCTTGAAATAAAAAACAAGGTCAAACGAGTATTTTCCATTACGAATCTTTTGCTACTATCAGAATTTTGATTTTTTTTTCGATTCGGAGATAACTACTGAAATGTTGGCCATGTACGACAAAAAATCGCAAATTTTGAGCTTCTACAATTCGCAACTTTTTAATCTTGGCTCCTACGCCAAAAGACTATTCTAGTTAACTTAAATAGAATTAAATTCGTAAAACTCTTTTTTTAATTTTTTGAATTCCGACAAAAATGAAGGAATTAGAGGGGGCGGGATTTTGGACTTTTTTTTTTCGGTAAAATTTCTTCATTTTATCACCGTAATTAATCGGTAATTAACTGAAATCGATCTCATATACGATGTTCACTTAATATCATGTACTACTTTGACACTCCCGTTAATCTTGGCCCTTCGAAACAAAGGTTTCTGAGAAAAATTATTTTTTTAAGATGTACATTAGGGTGGCCCATCTTTTTCGAAATCGAAATTTTTTATTTCTCACCCCTGCAAATGGTTCCATTTGAAGAAGAAACAGTCCCCTCAAAATATTATTGAGGCAAAGGCAAGGGGTGCCGCAGAATGCATTATTATGCAATAATAAAAGTAAATGGAATTATTTACATTCTTTGGTTGATGCATTGTTTTTTTTTTTTAATCAGCAACATTTATCTTTAGAATGACTAATCAAGTCATACAAATATCAAAGACATTATCTGTTGTGACTATGACATGTGTCATACTACTGTAAATTCGTAGTCTAAGAAAACTAGACTAGAAGTTTTTGAAATAAAACTCTCGTTATATCTTTGTGTATTTTATTATGAAACGTTTTTTTCATACATAGTACCAAATATTATCCTAAATCTACAAGACATATAGTAATAAAAACAATATTTTTTTGCACTAGGCCAAAGCATGCGACAGGGTTTCTTTTTTTACATTTGGAAACTGTGATTTATAATCATTTACAACTTGGAGTAAAAACTGTTTTTGGTCTTCATTTTTTGTTAAAATTTCATTATAGTCAGTAATAAGTTTGATTCCTCTCTCAGCGGCATCATTTACAACTTTAATTTTGTTTACAATATTGAAACATCGAGTATAACTTTCATTTTCCCTCCATGTTGTTGGATCATTTTCCAAAAATTCCATAGACAAACCTAATTTTTGAAAAAACTGTTTAGTGTTCTCGCATATGAAGTCCTGAATTTCCTTGTTTTCAACGTCAGTAATGTTACTAATCATAAGTCGTTTAATACCCTCTTGATTTGGTGCTTTCCTATTCAAAGCTTTAACCATTTCTCTTTTAGTGGTAACTGAAATATCGTCATCAAAGAAAGATAAGCCAACATTTACTGAATTAAGGTACCACAAATGGTTCACTATTTTCCTATTTGCGGCTTGAGATATTTCTTTGTCAATATTTTGATAATTAATGAGTTCTTTACAAAAGTCTAAGTCATGAAGCGGTGATTTACTAGCAAATGACGCTGTAAACCAGGCCTTTACATAAACCTTTACAATAAAGAGACATATATCTTCAATACCTATTTTTTCTTTTTTAGTTAGTTGGAACTGATCTTGGAAAAAAAATATTTTTAGACAGTAAATGGCTTTGGCCATCCAACGTGCATGATGAAATGCCCCTGGTTGATAGAATGTCGTGTGAGTGGGCTCTCCTTCAACAAAAAGTTTAGAAAGCATTAAAAATTCTTTATAATCATCACGAGAATTTTGCAAAGTTAAAGCTGCATTTAGAAACTTTACAATTTCGGCTTTAACTGGTTGTAAAATGTGTTTAATTTTTGATACCTGAAATCCAGTTTTTAGTTTATTTTGATCTATTTTAGGCCAAAATTCCCTAAAACGTTTAAATAGTGGCACATTTGGACCAGATGAGGAAGGCATTTTTGTGTCAAACACACTTCTCAAAACCACTTCAAAAATATGATGTCTACAAGGAAAATATAGAATATCTCTTTCTAATTTTTGTTGCAATAGTGTGGCTGCCCCATTTATATAACCCATAGTTGATGCTGTTGTATCACAACACAAAGCTATTACCTTTTCGTCCAAATTCCATTCACAAAGCACATCATAAACTGCTTCAGTCTGTTCTCTTCCAGTTGAATTGGGCAAAGCTGGTACTCCAAGTAGTTGTTCAATATCTCCACTAGTAACTAAGATAGCAAGTCTATCGATATTTCCCATTCCAGTGAGAGAAGGTAAAAGTTTTCCATCCCAATGGATGACTGGGGCCGGCAATTCAGAATTACCGAAGGCAGTTTTTAATATTTCAGCTCTTTCTTCGCGGATGCGTTGTCTAGAGCGCTGAAGTGTGGTTCTGCTGATGGACAAAGATGTGGTGTCATGTCCTAGTGCTTCTGCTACTGCCGTCAAAATATGGACTCCATACCTGTCGCTTATTTTGCAAGCATCAAATGCAGCGGCTATTTTTGATGTGATGATGTTACATGTTCCATACAATCTCCTCTTTTTTGGCTGTGACGGGCCAGGCAGGTCTTGTAACAACTCTCCTTGGGCTTCGATTATTTCATGTTCATTTTCGTTGGAGTCGGCTGAATTACTACTTGATGATGGACAGGTGACTGTTTCCTCTAATCTAGCTTTTTCTTGTTGACTTCGTTGCATTCTGCATAAAGTTTATCTAGTTGTCTAACACAATGAAAATCCTGACGTGTCGGAATGCGAGCTTTATCCCAAAAAACTGACACCTCTTTTATTGTTAATTTAGCACTTTCATGTACACTTAGCTTCACTTCACGAATGTTATAAAAGAGCACTTGTAATACTTGTCTATTAGACGGCAATTTATTGCCAATGATTTGTGACGAATAGTGTCCAACTAAGTAAATGAAAGTATCCTTTCGTAAGGATCTAACATCAGCCATCGTTAAATGTTTTTTCTTAAAGGAACGTATGCTAGAACTTATAATGTCACCACTGTAAAACATAATTGCAAACTGACATAAAAACCTACCGTAGGTGCATTATATTTCCAAACATCCAAAACAAATAATTTCTAGGAAATAATTACACCAATAAAACATTATGAGAAAAGAGGTAGATATTTGTATTTTAAGTAAAATTTAAGTGTATTACCGTAATAAAATCTTATCTACAAATTTCTACCTGAATGCGGCACGGGTTACCGTAATAAAATCTTATCTACAAATTTCTACCTGAATGCGGCACGGGTTACCGTTCACCGAATTATCTGAAACTTCGACGTAAATTATTCCTAGTATAATAGGATATTTTCGTGGGGTGAGATTTAAAAAATACGCAAAAAAAATTCACCCCCTATAGAGATGGGCCACCTTGATGTACATACACTCTATAGGAAAACGTGTAATATCTTACATTCCTCGAATATCTCGATAATTATCGTTTTTTTCGAAACATTTGTAGACAGCTTATGTAAAGAGGATTGATTGAGCTTTCCGACGTTTTTTTAATTTTCTCTGTAACATAAAAAACAAAGACAACAACTAATAAAAGGGTGAACAAAAATTAAATTTTACAGTTAATTTTATTAATAATCAAACTGAGTAATTTAAACAAAATTTTCTCAATTTAATATTTATTGTTATAATCATAGATAAAGTATAGTATTCAACTTGCGGCAATGGTAATAACTCACTTGATGAATTACAGCACTCACCTACGGCTAGTGCTGCAAACTTTCATCTGCGTGAGTTATTACCTACATTACCGCTCGTTGAATAATATACTATTTTCGTTTAAATTCAGTAGTAACTATTTATGAAGCCGCCAAAATTGAACAAATCACTTTTTTATCGAAAACTTCTTTTTTCAAATGGGAAGGTGGTGGCTCCTAGTGTTCAATAAATTATAGATTTGTTTTTTAATTCATTGATATCCATTTCAAATCTATGCTATTTGTTTTTCTATTTTATTGAATTTATTTAAAAATAAAAAATCACTTTCAATATAATTTTTCTTGAACTTTAACGTAGTTGCCTTTGCAAAAATCATATGTCTAATAATGAAATGTGAATAACTACCTTTTTGTGAATAATAGCCTTTCGGTTCTCTCTTTTGTTTTTTATAGGTATAGGTAAAAGTGCCAATTAAGGAAATGTAAACCACTCCAATACGCTTTTTCGCCAGTAAGGACGTCGACCTGTTCCTGACCTACTCAAAATCAGTAGTGTATATTCGCAAATTTACTAATAATTTAATATAGGTACTAAATTACCTCAGAACACTCTAAAATTTTGCTTTCCCACATTGAACACTAGTACACCATTTTATTTTCCGCATATCATGGTAGATCAGGATGTTGATATTGTAAGAATAAATCATTAGATGATAATTTAAATTCAGTATGCATGTTATATCGTATTTTATCATAATATTAACATTATATAACCCTGACTCAATTGTAAAACACTAATTAAGAACTTCTTTATGCATTATGCATTCATTAAGCTACACGCTTACTAAGCTGTATCAGCACTAAAATTGCAAAACAATGTAACCTTCAATTTGAATACCTCTTTATTAGAAAAACATAAATAGGACTAGATTTGTATCGAGCCATCATTCCATATTTTTAATTCTTATTCAAATAACACCGCACTTTTCTAAATTCACCGGTGGACGCACCGGGTGAACAAAATACGAAACTGATTGGCTATGCTTTTCAAAATAGCCAATCAAATAATGTTATTGATTACCGGTGCGATACACCGGTGAATTTAGAAATCTGCCCACATTCAACAAAGTGTAAAAAAGTAGAACTTAAGAAAAGTGTAAAAACTTTGCAATAAATAAAAATTACTTTTTAAAAAGTTCCCATTCTTGTTACGTCTATAACATGCATAATGTAAATAGATAACTTCGATATTGTTATTTTTCATGCACAAGATGTAAATTTAAGTTTATTCAGTCGCACGTTGTTTTCTGTATCACTGTATCTCATGAGTATTTTAAGTTATAATTTATAACGTAACAATTTCCGTTCGTAAGTAAATTACTCTCTAAATTTTTATATTTTTTTCACTACAACAAATGACAATATTTACGTATAAAAGAAATAAGCAGAATAAGCACATTTTATAACTAATGTGTTGCACACATAGTATATTGTCAAAGATTAGAGAATTAACTCTCTAATCTTTGATATATAATGTATATAATGTAATTATCTGACATGAAATAAATCTATTTATCTATCTATCTATTGTAGTACAAGTACTGATGGACCAGACGCGCGAGACGTACACTTATAAACTCAAAAGGATAGCGGGCGCTGTACAGGGTGGACCAAATTAGATGGGATTTGCGGTTTTCTCTAAAGCTATGGCAAATAGACAAAAACCAATATATATGTCCTTAGCTCGATTTTCGAGAAACAAACAATGGCGTAAACCGCGATCGTCTATCTTTTTCGACTACCGATGAGCTACAGTGCGTTTTTGACAAATTGGCATTTTTGGATGACCTCTAAGTTATACGTTATCACTTGTTTACTCGTTATTTTTATTTTGATAACGATACTAGTAAATGTCATAATAAATATAGTTATAAATAATATTGATAGTTTTACGCTATCACTTGTTTACCCATTATTTTATTTTGATTATTAAACGTCTAATAAATATAGTTATAAATATTATCAAATGGCCACAAGTTTGATAAACCGAACATATAAATACCCGTACCAAACTCGCAGCCATCAGAAAGTGTTGTAAGCTGTTCTAATAAAGAAGTTAGTCCAATATTGCAGTTTTCTTCTACCGAGAAATCCTCGTAAACTTATTTGGCGCAGTCGGTAGGATAGTGCCCTTTTGGCAAGTTGTTCAGTGCATCGAGTCACCCCCTGAGAAAAATCCTGCATCGAGCAAGAAGTCCCAGAGGTACGACGCCAGAAGTCAATCTTTATTGTTGAGGCCTATCCAAACAACCTACGTGGAGGAGAAGAAAAACGTAAGTCAATACTCAGCTCCTTAGAACGCTTCCCTTTCTCAAATTCAAATTGAAAGTCACTTAATTGTTTAATTTTCAAACTCTTGTGATCCTTTCGGTCTTGAAATTAAATTTTTCTAAATTCACTTACTAGATTGTAGATTGTAGATTGTTTAAGGGGTCGCTTGGCCCTGGGTTGGCCTTTCTTCACCTCGACCTAAAAGGTCTTTTGTGAGTTACCCTGCATCTAGTTGTTACCCAGGATTCCAAGACTTTTTGCAAAGCTTGCGATTTTCCTGGGGGCTAGTTTCCCTATGTCTTCAGGCGTTAATTCCGCCTGTTCTAGGTACTTTAGCCTAATGCGGATTAACACCTTGCATTCACAAAGTATATGTTCCGCAGTTTCAGTTGCAGCTTCACAGTATCTGCATTTGTCATCTTCTGCCATGCCCATGTTCTTGAGATGGTATCTCAAGGGGCAATGGCCAGCAATTTTCCAGTTCGAGAAGCCTTGTGGCATTCTTTGTAGAATAGGTTATAAACCTTTTTGCTTGTCTTTGTCCTGGAGTGTTCCTCCAGTAGGACTCTTTTTGTTCCTTTTCCCATTTTATGACCTCCTCCGTTATGTGTCCCCTGGATAGGCCACAGAACGGTTCGGGTCCAAAAAACGGGGCTTCAGCCCCTTTTCTTGCGAGGCTATCAGCTAATTCGTTGCCTTCTATCCCCTCATGCCCTGGCACCCACATCAAGGTAACCTTGTTGTTTTTTGCCAGTTGCTTCAGGGATTGTCTGCATTCCCAGGCAATTTTTGACTCAAAGGTATATGACCTGAGAGCCTTTAATGCTGCCTGACTGTCTGAAAGTATATAGATCTTTGCCCTTCGAGTGCCTCGATTTAGGCATTCCTGGGCGCATAGATCTATAGCATAAATTTCTGCTTGGAAGATGGTTGGGGTGTTACCAAGGGCTTTAGATAGCCTGCATTTAGGCCCTGCTACGCCCACACCAACCCCTTCATCCATCTTGGATCCGTCTGTGTACCAGACGTGTGACTCTTTCTCCAACCGCAATGCTCCGGCTCTGCCCGCCTGACGGCTTTCAATCAGCACATCAAACGGGCAGTCAAAGTCATATTTGATTGGCATTGAGTCAGTGGGTTTGGTCATGGATTCGAATTGGATTAACTCCAAAATCCTTAAGTGACCAACCAGGTCGCCTGGTCTGAATTTAAGTGCCTGATGCAGCCTTAAGGCACTAAGTGCTGCCTCCTTCCTCACATGCAAATGCAGAGGAAGTAAGTCCAGCATTGCCTCCATAGCTGCTGTGGGACACGAGCGCATTGCTCCTGTAGTCCCTAGACAGGCAAGGCGTTGCAATTTCTGCAACTTTCCTTGTGCTACTTTTTCTTCTGTTTTTGGCCACCATATGCATGATGCGTAGGTAACCATAGGTCTCACAACCGATAGGTATGACCAATGTATCATTTTCGGCTTTAGACCCCAAGTCTTACCAAACAGCCTACGGCACGTCCAAATGGCCGTTGTTGCTTTGGTAAGTGTCCTTTCTAAATGTGAGTTCCAGGTGAGTTTTTGGTCCAGAATTACTCCTAGATACTTGACCTCACTGGAAAAGGTCAGTACTGTTCCATTCAACATAGGGGCTCTCAAGTTGAGTTTTCTCCTTTTGGTGAATGGAACAATAACTGTTTTGCTCGGATTGACACTAAGACCCTCTGACGAGCACCATTTGGATATTATGTTTAGGGCAATTTGCATGTGGTTTGAGATCATAACCTCATGCCTGCCCCTGACAGTAACGACCAGGTCATCAGCGTAGCCCTGAACGTTGAAGCCATAATTGCTCAGCTTATGGAGGAGATCGTCAACCACCATTGACCACAGCAAGGGCGATAAGACTCCACCTTGTGGACAGCCCCTAAGTGCAGTCACGGTGGCCGACTCACCCCCCATATCTGTGGTTATTATTCTGCTTCTTAGCATGGATTGTATCCATTTGATTGTTGGGGATTGTATACCCCTTTTTTCCGCGGCTCTCTGTATGGATTCATAGGAGGTGTTATCAAAAGCACCCTCTATATCTATGAAAGCACACAGAGCCAGTTCCTTGGCAGTAAATGTCTTTTCGATGCCTTTAACCAGGCCATGTAGAGCATTTATTGTTGATTTGCCAGGTTGATAGGCAAATTGTTTCGAGTGAAGCGGTTTCACTGTAATGATTTCGCTTCTAATCTGTTGATCTAATATTTTCTCCATTGTCTTAAGGAGAAAAGAGGTTAAGCTGATGGGGTGATAAGATTTTGGCTCGTCTGGTGGACGTCTGCCTATCTTTGGGATAAACGCCACCTTAACTTCCCTCCAAGCTTGGGGAATATACCCAAGAGTGTAGCTTGCTATGAATATGCTTCTCAGGCATGGGATAAGTTCCTCAATTCCATGTTGAAGCAGGGCAGGAAAAATACCGTCCCTGCCCGGTGATTTAAAGGGCTTGAAGGTCGATACCGCCCATTTAATTCTACTAGGGGTGAATATTTTTCCAGCTAGCCTTTTCCCTTCCCTGGTAGGACGATGTGCATCCTCTTCCAGGGAGGCCTGTGGAAGTTCACCTTCGATTACATGAGAGCCAGGGAAGTGAGTACCTAAAAGTACTCTTATGTTTTCCTGCTGACTCTCTGTATGTTGGCCATCGGGCTTTTTGAGTAGCCCTATTCCATTTGAGTGGTCTTTTGCAAGGACTTTTTGGAGACGGACTGCTGGGGCTAATTCATCTATCCCCTCGCAGAACCGTCTCCATGATCTTCTTTTAGACCTTCTCAATTCTTTGTTGTACTCCGTGAGGGCTTTTTTATAGTCCTCCCAGTTTCCAGACTTTTTGGTTCTATTGAAAGCTTTTCTGGTCTCAGCCTTAAGGCGGCTGAGATCCCTATTCCACCAAGGCACGTCTCTTTGGACCGCCTTTTGTTTCACAGGGCAGCTATTTTCATAACACGAGGTCATGAGGTTTTGTAATTGATATGAGGTTATATCTAAATCCTCTATTGTGACGATGGAGTGTGCGACACCTTCAACTTCCGACTTTAGGAGCTCTTTATAAACACTCCAGTCGGTCAGTCTAGGTATTCTACACTCCTCGATGTTTGTTACAGACGCCTCCAAGTCGAACCGAATGTGCCTATGGTCCGACATTGAGGGCTCATCTGTAACATGCCAGTTTTTTATGGAGTCAGTTATAAATGGATCCGCCAGAGTTACATCTAGAACCTCTTTTCTAACCGCATTTATAAAGGTGGGTTCATTACCTTTATTGATAATGTCGATATTATTTGCAGACAAATATTCAAAAAGGTACTCACCTCTAGTGTTATTGTTTGTGCTGCCCCACATATGATGGTGCGCATTGGCGTCGCTACCGATGATGTAGTGTTTGTTTCTCCTTTTGCACCAGTTGATGAGGCTCTTAACTTCCTCTGGAGGTGGACTTCGGTCTTCACCTGGAAAGTAGGCCGAGGCCACTATGATCTGCCTTTTTCCTCTTTCCGTAGGCACATCCACCGCTGCTGCAACTAAGTCTCTTGTTATAAACTCTGGAAGGAGAACAAAATTAGTGTTTTTATCGAACAGCAAAGCTGCTCTAGGGTTTTCATGCAAAGTATAATAAATTAACTTACATGATTGTGTGGGGAGTCCTTTGATATGTCCTCTAAATACCCAGGGCTCTTGGATTAGCCCTATGTTGATTTTCCCCCTAATAAAACTCCTGCTAAGCACGCTCGAGGCTGCTTTTGCATGGTGGAGATTTATTTGGAGGAACTTCAAATTGTTGGGGGTCATTTTGGCGGCTTGGGGCCCTTTTGATGGCCCTTTTTGCCTGTCCCCTTGCCCTTACCTGTGTAAGGCTTAACATTAGACCCTGGTACACCTTCCGGCAAGGCACTGTTATTACCTTCATCCTCGGGCTTACCTGTGGGTCCGCTGGGATCTTCCCTAGGATCGTCCTGTTTTTCAGGTGTTTTCCTTTGGGAAGTGCCAGCTTGGTCTTGGGCTTTCTTAGGATTTTTGCTCCTCGTCTTCAGCTGTAGCTGACTGAACTTGTAGCTAATCCTATAGCCCTTCTTTTTTAGTTTATCGACAGACTGCAAGTCTGCCGATAAAATTAATTCTACTGTGGGGCCTTTGGTTTCCCTTCTGAGCACCCTCCAGTTGGAACAGTTGAGGCCTAAATTTTGTACCTCAAAAAGCTTCAGGATTTTCTCGTTCGAGTAGTCCTGACTGCCAGGTGGTAGATGCGCCACCAGGATCTCTGTGTGAGGCATTTCTGCCTCTTCAGCGACCCTTAGTGACGCATTTTCCCAAGGCTTTAGCTCACCTATTATGCTTTTTAGCCACTGAATTGTGGCTTTATCAGCACAGATGAGCGCCAGCCAACCTGGCCTGAAATGAGAGCTATAGAACTGAGGCGCTATGGTAGCCTCTTTGTTCAACTCTAGCATTTTGTCCAGGAGTGCTTCCTGGATTATATTCATCTGCTCCACAGTCAACAGTTCCTCTGGGAAGTTGGTGGAGAGAATTCCAACCCTGGTGCCCCCAGCAACTTGGTTGAAGGAGGGCCTTGTGGCAGGAGTGGAGGGCCCTGGTGTGGCCCTTTCTTTTGTTTTTGTCCGCTTGTGCGGATTTCCTTCTGGGGTGTTTTCCTCTGAACGGACCCTTTTTGGTCCTTTTCCAGAGCTTGCAGCCCCTGTATTTAAAGGCTTCGAAGCCTGTAGCCGGGCTTCGTCTTTAGGCACGCCCTTTGCCAACAGGTATTTGAACCTTTTCCTTGCGGCTCCGCCCAACTTTACCTTTGGCTCCTGAAGTTTTAGAGCCTGTAGGGTTTGGTCGAGTTCGTCACCGCTGCTTTGGAGGAGAACATCCTCTGATTGGTCAGGACCTAGAGTGCCCTGTTCCGTAGGCTCTGCAGCCTTTGTTGGTACAATTGGGGGTGTACTAGCCCCTTGGTTTTGGTTTTCACTGGTCTCCATATTAGTCCCACGAGTAGCGGAGGAAGAGTAGTTTACCTGAGGCAGTGCCCCGCATACCCCAGGCAGACATTTGTTTAAAACCGGGTGCGTCAGGTGCCCTGGAGTCCGCATAATCTCGACTAAGCTTCCCCTTAGCCATGCAGTCCTCGGCTTATGCTGTTCCACCTTGACTTGGGGGGAGTTTTATTGTGGCTCCCATCCACTTGGTCGGCTGGTTAAGGCAGACCCCCACGTAGAGCAAGTATTCCTCAGCAACCACCCACTTGCTCTACACGGTTTATACCAGGTAGGTTTCCACGGCTGAGACAAAGTTCCCGCGCGCCCGACCCATCAGATCCTGAAAGATCAGATGCCCCCGGCGCCCGAGGGCTGTGCCCCTGCCTCCACGCTCTTGGTCCTGGTATAGCTTCAGGACGTAGGGTTCGCTACCTCCCTTCCTGCAGGTTGTGCAGGCCTGAACGGAGCTTGTTGCGTCCTGTGATACCCATCTACAGTTGCAGACCAATATCACAGGGCGTCAGTACCGGTGCGTGAACCCCAAGCTCATGCCGGCATTTACTTCCCCCGTCACTTATCATGAAGGGGAAAATAAGTCCGTTAGGTACCATTCACTTACTATCTCTTAATAGAATTTGTGTGATATTTGGAAAAAACTATTAGTTGCTAAGTCAGTCTATCGTAGACAACTAAAGAATTAAGTTGCTGTTTATTACATTCTGTAATTTACAGACAGGGAAGAGTCAGATCCTCGACCCTATAATTAAGTAAACCACTCATATGTCATTCACTGATTTACTCGAAAGCCTAGAGGAAGCTATTGCATCTCCTGGCACAAGTAACGAACCTGAAAATAATACTTATACACCTATCCAAGCAAGATTAAGACCCAGTAAATTAAATCCTATTCTTTCTGTTGGTACTCAAAATACAGAGATGGCTCAAGTTAATTATCAATTATTACGAATGTATGTTGACACCATAAGACCATTTGACGGCAATGTTTTTGCCCTCAATGACTTTGTCACAGCCTGTAACGCCCTCGAAGCTAACTACGCGAAACCAAACGATACCCCTGATAATATAAATTTAAACAATTTTCTACTTCAATCAATTAAATCAAAATTACACGGACAAGCTCTCACCATAGTCGGTTGCCGCTTTGACCTAAATTCCTGGGCGGACATCCGCAAAACGTTAATAGACCATTTCTCAGACCCAAGATCAATTGCAAATCTTGAACACGACCTAAGACAAACGACCCGACACAATAATGAATCACTACATGACTTTGGGTTAAGATTGCAAAACTTACAAAGTTTACTATTAGCAAAACTTTCCCAGTCAAATGACGGAGCTGCAGAAAAAACAGCTTATACCAAAATTTACGAAAAACTAACACTTGATACATACACCCATTCCCTACCACAAAACTACCAGGTCATGATACGTTTAAGCCCCTTCACAAAACTAGAGCAAGCTATAAATTTGGTAGCCCGAGAAGAACAATTCAACAAAACATCAAGACAGACATCGTCGCAAAATTGCATAAAAAATAACTTCCATATCAACCAAAATCATAGCTTTAAACCTCAATTTCCATCTCAACCAATGAATTTACCCCCACGTCAAACTATTCAAACACATTTCCCTACTAACCAACAAGTATTCAGAAGACAGAATACAAATCAAAATCAAAACATCTTTAAACCAAGACCACAAAACACTCAGTCATATAAGCCCACTCCAATGTCTGGTGTTTCTGTCCAACCTAGACAAAATTTTGCCAACCCTTCAACGAGCAAACAGAATTTTTCGCCCCAATTTCGACCACACACGAACTCCCAAATTAAACGACAATTCCCATGGTTCAAACAATCGAGTCCCCAAAACTTCGTAGTCCAAGAACTACACACAGCTGAACTTGATCCAACAGTAGGATACTACTATTACCCAGAAGAATCTCCTGAGATTCCTAACCCTCAATTTGCAGACTTATATATTTCCGAAAACATCAATCTCACTCCAGAAGAGCCAGAAGAGTTCCAAAATCAAAATGAAGAATACAATGAGGACGTAAATTTTCTCAACGAGCCTCGGAACGATCAATCGTCGAATTGAATTCAGTACTCGCCCCTTGTAGCTTACCATATATACAAATTCGAAACCCAACAATGAAACTTCTTATAGATACAGGTTGCTCCAAAACTATCATTAGACCCCACATAATTGAAAACTTCTATCCCGATTGTATGTACACAAGCTCTACAAAAATTAAAACGTGTCACGGAGAGACAGACATACAGTTTCATGCTGAAATCCCCCCCTTTGACGAATTTAACTCAGACGACACGACGTATTACTATACAACTTTTACGAATTTTACGATGGTCTAATAGGATTTGAAGACTTATCAAAATTTAAATTTCTATTAGATTTCAAAAATAACGCCCTCTTTAACCATGATGTTTGCATACCCCTGTTATTGAGAACTCCTAACGACACATCACGCACCTATGATTTAAATTCACATGACGTGCTTGTAAAACAGGTACCTGTAGATATTTACAGTGGAGAAATTCTAGTTCCATCATTCTCAAACGGCACAGTTACTATCCCTGAAACCCTAACCACTGCAAAAAATGGGTTAGCGACAGTAGAACTTCATAACATGAAGGAATTCTCTACACAAGCTACCTTCGACCAGCCTTTCGATGTTCCATCATATCCAGATTTCGAAACTTTCATACGTCCCCTAGAAAACTCTAAACAAAAAATCGATCTAAATAAAAACTATCCGCACAGATCATTTAAATTTCGAAGAAAAATGCACTCGTTTCAGAAAAATCCCAACATACTTTACTTTCCTGACGACAAACCTTCTTTCGCTAACCAGGCAAAACTCAACGTAAACGCAGATTGTCTCTCACGACCCCCTATACAAGAACTTAATGCCATCAACAATGATGACACTAATTCGATGATTGTAAATTCTCCAGATCTACAATCAATTCTAGATGAATTACCCGAAGTAGACCCAGAAATCGCAGACAATTTAATAAAAGACATTGACGAACATACTTTCGACAACAACACTGTACATACAGCTCTTTCAAGTTCCACATTCACAATGCCTTACTCAAAATCAGCCATCAATATTTATAAAAACCAGATTTTTATAAAAGAAAGCGACAATGCAGTCACTAACACCCATAACTTAGAAACACCTTTCCCCGGATACAAGAGACACAGAATTGTACTAAAATCACGGACATCTGAAGAGGAGGTATTTAAATTTGTAAAACAGTTCTTACGTTCCACTCAAAATACTCAAAATTGTTTTAATTTCAAGGACGAATCTATCAAACACAAAATAATTAGAATATTTCAAAGGTTCTTAAACTCCAACGACTCAATGAGTTGTATAATTTCAAATAAAGTTCTTGAAGATATTTCTCAAGAAGATAAACAGAATCAAATAATAAAATATATGCACGAAGGAAAAACTGTACACCGCGGAACCAAAGTCACAACTAGTTTAATAATGAGAAAATACTATTGGCCTAATATCAACTATCAAGTTACCCAATATATAAAAAATTGTCACACGTGTAACACTTGTACATACGACAGGCACCCACAGAAAATTAAATTCCAAAATACACCAATACCCAAGAAACCTCTAGATGTTATTCACATAGACCTTTTTCACTTTTCAAATGAATGTTACCTTACTATCTTCGACCCTTTCTCGAAAATCGGACAAAGCTATCCCTTAAAGTCTAAAACAGGAATGGAAGTACAACAAAACCTCTTAACCTTTATTCAACACTACGGAAAACCTTACAAAATAATTTGTGACAAAGGAAAAGAATTCAATAACACCATGATCATTGACTACTGTGACCTGCATAAAATATCTTTACATTTTACCAGTACCGACAGTCATACATCCAACAGTCCTGCTTCCATAGTTCATTAATAGATAGCATGCGATGCCTAACCTCAGAAAATCCTAATTTCCCCAACTACTACCTAATGAAATTGGCTACTATCGGATACAACGAGTCGATACACTCCCTTACTAAACACACCCCTTTCGAAGTTCTTTTTGGACATTTAGACAAACCCTCTCCGTTTGAAATCTCAGACGAAATTATCACCTCAGACTATATACAGGAACACAAAAACCTTACTCAAGAGCTATACGGACAGCTCAGAATAAACCAAGTTCTAGACAAAGGAAACATAATAGCAAAAATAAATAAAAAACGCAAAGAACCAAAAATTTATAATCCGAACGATATTATATATATTATTATTATATATATATTATATATATATATTATATATTATATATATATTATTATATTAGAAATTCCCAAGCTACACGCGCAAAGAATCTCCCTAAATTTATATCAGCAACGGTAATAAAAGACGAAGGACCCGTTATCATTACTAATAGAGGACGATTTACAAAAAATCAAGTACGTGACAATACACTCGAACAAACCCCAGACAATGATTCTGACGATGAACCCTCGTTTCAGGTGAAACAGAGACTAATCCAGGACAAGATCAACAAACATGTCACCACTCCTATTAGTACTACTGTTGATTTTGAGGACATATTGCCTAAAAATCAAGTCCATTCATAACCCCATCTACCTAATGACTTACCAACCAACCCGACTTATTAATAACTATCACTCATTCCCTTACATCATCGACTTAAACATAGTCGAAAATCAAATCCAACAGACTACCGAATATATGTTAGATTTCCCGAATATATGTACTAATTATTCAAACACGCGTTTAACCCAACTCTCGAAACTAGTATATTCAAAATTCCTAAACTTTCAACCCATGAATCGAAAAAAACGAGGACTAGTTAATGCTATTGGAAAAATTAATAAACTCTTATACGGTACTCCTGATGCAGATGACTTAGAAGACATAAATTCAAAGTTAAATACTCTTATGAGGAATCAACATTCTTTAACGGCTCAACTAAACCTAAGAACCTCTCTGTAAACGCAACTAATGGATAAAATAAACAAAACTTTAGGGGCCATTGAAACAAATGAAAAATCAATCATGTTTCACTTGAACACGACAATAAACCAACTTAATAATTTAGGAAAAAACGTATATTGCCAAAGCTTAGCAAACCAAATATCACAGAACTTTCTACTCATTTTAAATCACTTAGAAACTTTAGAAAATGCACTAGTAAACTCCTATTCAGGAATTATACATCATTTCTTCATGTCTCACTCAGACTTAATACATATTTTGAAGACTTTAGTAACTCTTTATAACTCTAGAAACCTCTTAAAAATAGACACTGATGAATATTACAGATTATTTCACATTCAGACTAAAGTTAACAAGAATTTGATTTATGTTCAATTAACTATCCCACTCTTTGACATTAGAGACTTTCAATTAGTCCAGTTAATTCCTATTCCCTTAAATAACACTATCCTCATACCACCAAAACCCTACCTAGTACTAAGTATTGATCATTCTGCCCATTTATAGAAAGACACTGCCTGCCAAATGATCAACAAATACCATATTTGTGATGGAGAACCTCTACCTTGGACTTCCAGTTGCTTCCTTAACTTGTTAGAAGGGAAACAACCTAACGACTGTGTCCTACAAAAGATTAAAGTAAATACCGATCTTCTATTAAGGATTTCCAAAGATAAAATTATTTGCTTCCCTCGAGAAGAAGTTGTTATTAAAAGCTCATGCCCAGAACAAGAAATAATTCAACTAAATACTCTCAGCGAAGTTACACTCGAACACAACTGTAGCATTATTATTAAAAACACTACCTACTCGATAGATAGTACTAGACTTGAAGGACGTCCATTCTATCTACCGAAAATTGAAAGATATACTATGTCCCAACTACCAGACCTTCACTTAGAAGAATTTCCCGCAGACTTAAGCAAAATGTCTGAATCACTGAAGCAACTCCAACCACTAGAAATTGAAGACTTCAAGACTCCTACTCATCACACTTGGATTCTCTACTTTCTTATTTGTTTGATTATCTTTGTAATTTTAATTTACGTTTTCTTTAAATACTTCAAGACAAAGCCATTTAACATAAAAATTATAAATAAAGGCAAACCGCCCAATGAACCTATTGAACTCCAAGATTCAAACCTTCATGTAAAGGATATGAATCCATTTTAAGAAGGGAGGAGTTATACGTTATCACTTGTTTACTCGTTATTTTTATTTTTATAACGATACTAGTAAATGTCATAATAAATATAGTTATAAATAATATTGATAGTTTTACGCTATCACTTGTTTACCCATTATTTTATTTTGATTATTAAATGTCTAATAAATATAGTTATAAATATTATCAAATGGCCACAAGTTTGATAAACCGAACATATAAATATCCGTACCAAACTCGCAGCCATCAGAAAGTGTTGTAAGCTGTTCTAATAAAGAAGTTAGTCCAATATTGCAGTTTTCTTCTACCGAGAAATCCTCGTAAACTTATTTTCTATATCTCAATTACCAAGTGTCGACATTCTTGGGGCACTTTTTTGAGCAGTATCCGTTGCTGATAAGAAGAAAATTATGCATGTCTCAGTTAGCTATCCAACGATATATCATATCATATTTATCTCTAGAAAAAGTGGTTAATTTTCGAAAAATTTAATATATTTGTGAGGAGGCCATGGAAGACTATTAACAACAACACTTCTTATAATATAAAATAATTTTGCCAAAAATAGCAAAAACTAAACTACAATAAATGTTCGAATTGTCTTCCATTGATATCTATGCATATTTATCGCATTTCTAATATTTATTGAGGCCATGGGAAAAAAAAAAGAAAATCGAAATTATCGTAAATGTCAAAAACTAATTTGTGGGTTAATGGTGAGTGAGCATTGTTAAAAATGGTTCAATTTAGTAATGGTGAAAAATATGATATGATTAAGTGTTTTATAGAATGCGGAGAAGATTTAAATTTAGCTTCCGAGCTTTATTTTAATAGTTATAGACAGCAAAACTTTGTGCCAAAAGTGCCACCTAAACAATATTTTTAGATATCCAGATACAAGGGTGGATCTGGACCTTGAGCTTGGAGGGAGGGGGGAACACTGCGCGTGCTGAAAATAACAAAAATGTTTTTCCTCGAAAGTTGAAATTGGGGGGGGAGGGGGGGGGGAAATCACAAACAAAATTTATAAACACAACTAAATACACAGAGGCGTAACTAGACGTCATGGAGCCCCAGGGCAAAAAATTCGGGGCCCCCTATTATATTATTTTCTTAATACCAAATCCTAATCCGAAAAAAAAATATAAAATAAAATAATAAAAATTATGAAATTTTAAAACGAAAGTTGGTGGTTTACAGAATCTTGGGGGAGTGGGGGGGATAATTACCACGTTACCCCCGCATAAATCCGCGCTTGTCCTGAAAAGAAACAACCATAAAAATGTTGAAAAGGCTACAACAAAATTTAAAAGAGTTTGGATCATTTGTAAAACCTCGAGCAAAAATATATAATAAAGCAAATAAATAAGCTGTAGAAAATATGTTTTAGAAACTGTAAGAGAAAATCCTAATATATTGTCTCGCGAAATACAGGAAAATTTAGGAATCCCAAAAACAACTGCGTTGCGTTGCTTAAAAAAATAAATTCAAACCCTACAATATTAGCATTAGTCACCATCTATACCCAAACGACTTTCAAAGGCGTCTCGATTTTTACCAGTGGTTTTTGCGTCAGTGCAATGAAAGCCCAGGAATTTGAAGAAACAATTATATGGACAGACGAGGCCCATATAAGCACTGCCAGAATTTTTAATCGGCATAATAACCACCAATGGGCTCATGAAAATCTGCACGTAACCGCTACAGTTAATCGTCAAGGACGATTTGGATTTGGCGTGGTTTTATTGGATACTTTGGTATCCAATAAAAATAATATCCCATTTTTTTCGCGGTAATCTGAATACCGAAAAGTGTGTAGGTGACAAAAAAAAGTGCTCGCTATATCCGAACGCTCGTTATAAACGGTTTTTTAATGGATCCGGTTATAACGAATATACTCGTTATAAACAATTTTTATTGGGTCCTAATATAGCGAGTACGCTCGTTACAACTGGTACGCACGTCTCTATAGGTATGTAGTCTTAAACGGTTACATATACATCTATAAACGGTCTATCCAGCTTTTCGAGCACACAGTCGCCTCATTATTAGGGGAAAATAATTTAGAAAATTGTTCTGCTTTTTCTTGCAATATGGGCCCAGTTATGGGTATGTTTTGAATTCTTTTCTGCTTAAACCACTCAAGCAATGCCTGATCAACTTGCTTTTTCGCTGGTTTCCAGATTTGTTTTAACTTTGAAATGTTTGAATTTAAAGATCCTCTAATTTTATCCCGGTTTTTCCAGACAGTAGAAACAGTCGAACTGGATAATTTGTAATTTTTACACACATCGGCATTAGATATGCCACTGGCAATAGCATCAATTATTTTTATTTTGTTCTCTAATGTAAGGGACTTTCTCTTACAGGACATGGCTGTTATATAAATCAACGAACATCGGCGATTGATGACAAATCACTGAGTAAATAGTATACCTACTACTCATAATATAATAACGAGTCATGGCAAATTTGTTGGAATACTAGCAGGCACTGTTTCGATACAATAAAAGCACCGACGTTTCATATCTACCGCCCTCAATTTACCGACTACTATTAAGTCGGTGTCCGTCAAATGGCAGCGTTCCAAGAACTTACTTCGTATGAACTAATATCACTCGTTATAAACAAAGTTAATTCTCCAATGAATCATCGAGTCCTCGTTATAACCGCAGCCGCAGAGAATCTCCGTCATCCCTACAAAGGTGCTCGTTGTAAGTACATATTCAGCAACTTATTAAAAAAATATTACTCGTTATAACAAAAGCGCTTGTTATATCCGAGCTCGTTATATCCGAACTGAAATTGTGTTGAGCTTAATGGATGATTTTTTGTGTCTATGGAAATTACTTGTTAAAACCGAACGCTCGTTATAAGGTGTACTCGTTATAAGCGGGCCCGACTGTATATTGGTTTTTGTCTCTCTGCCATTTAATTTGGTCCACCCTGTACAAATCTTAAGGAATACAAGCAAAATTCCAGTGAGTGGAAGAATACGTTAGACGATCTTGGAGAATCTTCTACCTTCTACATGTTGAAATGATTTTCGCAAAAGTAATCCATTTGTTTCTACAAGAAATCACAAACTAGTCAGAGCTACTAAGCTCTGTCTAACGAGGTCAGCTGACCAATCACAAATTGTTTTCAACCGATCGTGTTATATCTGACTAGTCCGTGATTGTTTTATAGTTGAAGTAGTCTTAATAGTGTGAGGGGTTATGACATTATGAGGGGAGACGAATGAATAGGCCCGGGCAAGTAGATCTCTCGTCTACTCCACTTACATTAATATGAGAGAGATGATATCGATGTCGGCATCTGACGAGGCGTGTAGGCGTAAACCGTTAGACTGTTATTTTTAATTCAGGACCGCACTTGAGATACCTCAGTCGAGCTTATACTGTCGGGGTGAAGATATAATTCGGTAATTACTTTATATTTCTTATTTTTGGTAATGTTTTTGAAAACAATTTTAGTAAGTTTTGTTACCAGTTCATAGCAGTGCTTTGGGGGATATTGTAAGTGTAATAATATAAATTATTATTATTTTATATCTATTTATTTTTTAATATAAAATATATTTTATATAAAAATGTATTGACCGTCTGAGGCATCTACGACTAGATCTAATCGTGTCTGTGAAAATGAAAGTGATTAGTGATAAAGAAAATCAAAATCCATCAGTGTTTTCAGTAAGAAAAAAACGAGTACATATGGACGTGGACGAAAAACAAATTTGCTTAAATGTTTACTATACTATTTTGGACCGAAAAGTTAATGACCCTAATTTGGATGATTTAGATCTAATAGGTAAAACAGCATATCTGACAAAAGTTCCCCGTTCGACAATACAAAAACTGTTGAAAGAAGGTTCCCTCCCAAGAAAACAACGATTCGACGGCGGTAAATCGAAAACTCTGGACCCATCTTTAGCAAAACTTTTAAAATGTGTAGTTTACAACACATATCAGAAAAATAAAATTACAACTCTTGACGTGATAGACAGAAAACTAAAGGAAATGGATTATCCTCTAAAATACACCAAAAGAACTTTAGGAAATTGGATGGAAAAAATTGGATTTAAATATCAAACTATTACTACACGAATGGCAATTATGGAAAGCAGACAAATAGTAGATTGGCGAAATTCATATCTAGAAGAAATAAAACAACTCATTTATTATTATCTAGATGAAACTTGGTACGATTTTTTTTATTTTTGCAATGATTCTCTTTGTTTTTATTGTAGTAATAACTTTACTATTACAGTTTATTTTTAGTTTATTTATTGAGACAAATATTTGTTTCCGTTACTATTTTTAGAGTATATTTTTTTGTTTTTAAAGGTTTCTTGTTACTTTTTAAATAATCTATTTATCCTATATTAATATTCCATACCCATCCTTTTCTGGCGAGAAATGCTCATACCTCGTCGCGGTTCTTGCTGGGTAGTAACAATTTATATTAAGCGAACTGTAGATACTGCAACTACAATACTATAGGTGTAGTCACTACTTCTATTTCAAGTTAATACGTTTTTTGTACATTGAATCAGTTTTGCAAAAAAAAATTTCAACGAATTTTGCAAAAAGAATTTTTCAAAATGAATTGAACACCACACAACAAATGGGTTTTTGTAAAAAGACTTATTTAAATTCTATTAAATATTGTTTTCCTCCTTTTCTAAAAAAAATTTAACAAAATATAAATGAGTCTTTTTACAAAAACCCAGGGTTATTCAACTCAATTTTAAAACTTTCTTTGGCAAATTTCGATGCAATTTTTTTTTCCGCAAAACTGCTTTATTTTATCTTGGTACTCACGTCACAAAAGCCTTTCTCCTAGTATGTCAAAAGTTTTTAAGTCTGCAGTAAACTCTAATAAGTTTTTTAATGATGCATAATAAACTTTCTCCCAGTCAACATGGTTTTACAAAAGAAAAAAGCATAGACACTGCTTTAAGTGATTTTGTAAATGGCATTGTAACGTCCATGGACAAAGGACAAATAGCTCTGGGACTCTTTACAGATTTTTCAAGGGCTTTTGACTGTGTACATCACTCTATATTATTGACAAAACTTGAGAAATATGGAGTTAAAGGTGTTGCTCATGATTGGTTTGCATCATATCTTGCAAATAGAAATCAGGTCTGTATTGAGGATGTTGTATCCGACTCGCAGACTGTCAGCGTTGGAGTACCTCAAGGGTCTATATTGAGGCCCACACTTCTTATTATTTATATGAATGATATGCTGAATTTTATTCAACATCCATCATGTTTGACAGTTCTGTATGCTGATGATACGAACATTAATAAAATCTAATACCCTAGCTGATGCTGAAGACTCTGCCAAAATTATATATGATAAAGTAATTTTGTGGACTGAAAATAATAACTGTGTATTAACCAAAGTAAAACAACCTGTATTTTCTTTAGAACATTGCAATCTAATATTGTCTTCAACACTAATATCCTTTTATCTCCTACTACAAGCGTGAAGTATGCCAATGAATCGAAAATGCTTGGTTTGAAAATGGACTGTAGCCTTAAATGGTCTAATCACATTCATATGTGTGGAAAACTGTCAAAGATCTGTTATGCCTTGGCGATACCATCTAAACAATGTAGCTTATCAATAGTAAGACAGTTGTATTTTGCTTCTTTTCATTCTTGCATAAAGTACGGTATAGTGCATTGGGGTTCCTCATCCGAAGCAAATAGTTTTTTTAACTGCAAAAAAGGGCAATACGTATAATAGCCAATCTTGGATATAATACTTCCTGCAGGGAAGCCTGAACATTCTTACCTTGAACTCTATTTACATTTATGAGTTGTCATGTTTTGTGTACAAACATCAAATTTAACGAGATTAGAACTGATCATCCATATAGCACTATAAAGAAAGATCTCCTTTTACCAAAAGAACACAGAACGGCTTTATACCAAAAAAGTATTTTTTTCATGGGTTGTAAATTTTTTAACTGTTTGCCTGTGCATATTAAATCTATGACATTTTTTAAGTTTAAAAAGGCTTTAAAATCACTTTTGTTGGACTTTTTATAAAGTTTGATATTACTTGTTCCTATTTACTGCTTGGAATATAATAATTATTATTATTACATTAATTATATTATTTGGAAAATCTCATTTAATGTTAACTTTTACCTCTGTAATCTTTTATTTGTTCTACACTTTATTTAAGACTGATTTCACTGTAATTACAAATTTTATTAGTACTTGTTTTATTTGTTTAAAGAAGTATAATCTTATTTAATCTCACTTATTCCTGAAAAAGTAAAATATGGAAGAAAAAACACAGAAAACGTTTTAATACGTTTATTTTATACTATATGAACATAAGTTGGGGCAAACAGCCTCGATTATGGTAAAATGTATGTCTAAGTAGATATATAGATGTATAATCATTGTTGGGACAAATCGTCCTAATGAAAATAAAGATAAAGAGTGCGTAGGGGAACATTGCCACTTACGACTCTGAAATGATCAACACAAATAAGCAAACAAACAGTAATGTTTGTTTTTCGAAAACTTGTAATTTTGTGTTCGGTCAACAGTAGGCTCCAGGAAATTTCCCGCAACATTGACCAACCAAACCCACACAAAAATCCATGTGATGGTATTTACAATTTTCGAGGATTCGTAGCCTACACACCCCAACAGGGAGGTGTGTAGGTAGATAGGCCAACAGGGACCTTGGCGTATTCGCTGGCGGGGTAGACAAAACTAGTTGTCTATGCCCGATGATACGCTTCGTAGTTATTTATTTTATATAAATTGACAACACCATCAATAAAATCTTGTGTTAGGCATTCGGACAATAACCGAATCCATTACTTTGAGAAAAGAGCTATCGTCAAACCTTATTGTTGTTAAATAGCATCCTTATTTACAATAACCCCTGCGTCGAACACTTAAAAGCCAACAAAGTAGGTTAACCACCGATGGCTCATAAACTTCAACACCGGAGTGTCTAGAGGGATGGACATTATCGGAAGGATAATGTCTAACACAGTTGGCCGCGGTCCGAAAAGTTAGTGACCAAAGAAGTTTGTTTGCATGTGTCGACCATTTCACAGTTTGATTGGTACAATATAAGTAGATTCTCCCCACGTAGTCCTTGTCAAAATTCATCAGTAAAATAAAAAGCAAAAGAATTACGCTTAATTAACTGTATCTTATTCAAATAGTTTGCCCTAAATGAAGGAGAACAAATTACTATAAGTAATTAACTATAAGTAAATAATTACCCTCAATGAATATTACCATCATGGTATCACAGTAACCGATTACGTTGGGGTGGTTTAATATAAAGTCGTGAATTGTAATTCGCGTAGCCAAGAATTTATAGAAATTTAGATAGAAATGAATATACAAATTAAAGTTAATTGGCCATTCTGAGATAATTACTTAAGTTACATTACCTCTACCTGTGTACACAGTAAGATTACCAGGATTCCTCCCCCTGTACCTTGTATGCCTTCGTGATTGTTCTCTACACCGTCCATTGTCCGAGTACCAACGGATAATTAAATTTGGATTAAAAATAATCTTCTAGTTTCGTTGTAGAAAATGAATTCTTATTAAGAGTTAAACAAAAGAACCGAGCGTTGCCTATTCAGACAACTCGTCTCGTGATTATATAAAAAAAATGAATTCTTATTAAGAGTTAAACAAAAGAATCGAGCGTTGCCTATTCAGACAACTCGTCTCGGGATTATATAAAAATGAATTCTTATTAAGAGTTAAACAAAAGATCGAGCGTTGCCTATTCAGACAACTCGTCTCGTGATTAATTAAAGTTTTTCTCAAAGTTTAAAATTAACTAACAGAAACAAGCGTTGCTCTTATTAGACAACTTCTCGTCCCGGGGGTTCTTGACCAGTGGGTTACCAAACTTGATACTGCCAACTGACCCTTGTGGCTGGTTTCGCGGCGTTTTTATATGGTTCCCGATGCTCGCGAGTTCCTTATGTTAACTTGCATTAAGGAACTGCTTCGTGCTTACGTCATCCCCTTACGACATACCCTTTAGCTAGCGTTCGCTATTAAAATTCCTCCAGGTTCGATAAGGCTTTCTTTCCCAATGGATTTGTAACACACCGTTAATTTACAATAGGGTTCTTTATCGTTTGCGGTACTACTCTGTTTGTTTATGTTTCCACCCTAGCAGTTACACTTTGTGCGTGAAGACTTTGCTGTTTTTAGAACGTTTTTAAAATATATTTATATACCGTACGATATATTCTTTACCTAAATAATGTATTTAATATTTCCGTATTTATGAGAACAAAAGCATTTCAAGTAACATTATGTATGAAATATTTAGGAATTGTGATTTAACTTTAGATAGAATCCTTTTAAAGTCCAAAAATAAATAAAATTAGATTAATAAATCAGAAAATTCTTGAAAAATAATGTACCTAGGTACGGTGTATTTCAAGTTTTTTTATTATTTGTGAATTATACCCTATATTTTCAATTGCTCACTGTTCACGTTTTTTGAGTGTATATGTTTTTACAATGTTATTTGTGATATTTTTCTTTGTATTTCTACCGACAATATTTCTTAACTGCGCTTTGTACAGTTTCTGAAATTAATAGTTATTATTATTATTATGGCTTGGGTCCCGTGACTCAATACTAAGATATGACCAATCTAAATTTCACAAGCCGCGGCTGACAAATACCCATTAAACATTGAAAAAGTAAAGAGCGAACAATATAGTTAAATCCGGCTCTGCGTTCTGCAACCATTGCGTCTCTCCAACACCGCCCAGATAGGCGGTACATCGATCACTATTTCGATTGCTTCAACTGTACAATACAAATTAAAAACATAAGTTTATATACTTATATTACTAAAATTGTTAAAATAATCATCAATAGAATAAAAACACTTATCAATTAAATAGTTTTTCATCACAGTTTTAAATTTTATTTGAGACAATTCCTTCACGGTAGGAGGCAAAAGGTTAAACATCTTAGGACCATAATAAGTTATTCCCGCTTTTGATCTTGTTAACCTGTGATAATGTTACAGAACCCTCCAAAATCGACCTAAGTCGAAAGCAAAATGAAAATTCGACTCAGGCAAAAATTTCATTTAAGGAAAAACCGAATTTTTCACTTAGAAAAGTATGTTTTGGTTCAGGATATGAGAGCGAAAGTATATAGTGGCAAGGATTTAAGAATAATATACTTTTTCAAATGTACAACAAAGTTGGACTTTGAAAAATAATATTTTTAAAAGTACACCAAAATTGGACTTGAAAATTATTTTTATCAAAAGTACACCGAAGCTAGTTTAAAAAGTACTCAAAAAGGCACTTTGAAAAATATTAAAATATTTTCAATTTTATTCCTCCACCAAAGACATTGACCATAGAATGTCCTGTTCTAAAGACTGAACATAAAATTTCAACGATGTAATGCATATGAAAGGCGAAATCGGCGATCGTGACAAAGACGGCGTAGCGCCGATTAGTAAAAAATTGATAAAAATCAATGAACATGCACAAGGCCGGTTTCTCTCATAAAACAAGTTTGGATTTACCCATCGGCTCGCAATTTGGTTGAGCGTGTCGAGTAGTCTATACAAAGCAATGGTAGGAAAGCCACTAGCAGGGCTTTCCAAATAATGAAGTTATAGAGGAAAATGCCTTGTGCATAAAAAACCAAAAATTCAATTTTGCTAATATTGAACTGCATAGGAGCAAGTAAGTTGTGGACTGACCGAACGCTATTAAACTTATGCAGTAATAAGTCCTCATGAATGTGTTTTAGTACGTGAACCACCACGATACGAGAACTGTAACCCTTTCAGGACTAATAACGTACCCGCACGTTTTCACTAAGCTGCTGTTGACGGCCGAGTGTCGTACTAGTACGAAATCTGTTCCTATGAACGTGACCTAGTGTCTTATAGAAAATAGCTAATTCCTTAAAACTAAATGAAGATAAGACTGAAAAAATGATATTTACCTTAAGGCAACAAGAAATAAATAACCCAAAGAAAGTAAAATTTCTAGGAATTATGTTAGACCCAACTTTAAAATGGAATGAACATATAGATTACACCTGCAGTAAACTAGCTAAAAACCTTTTTCTTCTAAAAAATTTAGCACAAACAACTTCAAAAGAAATAACTATAATGGCCTATCATGCCCTCTTAAACTCTATTATTAGCTACGGAATACTCATATGGGGTCATTCCACTCACTGCACGAGAATTTTTAATATGCAGAGAAAAGCCGTCAGAATACTACTCAGTTTAAATTATAGAGAAGATGTAAAAAATCATTTTATTAGGCTTGGTTTCTTAACGGTTCCGAGTTTATACATTTTTCATTGTTTGGTTTATGTCAAAATAAACATTCATAAATATGTAAATATTTTTAATATCCATACCCACGATACACGAAATAAAAACAATCTATTTATTGAATATCTTAGATTAAAAAAATCAAGACATGCTACTGATTACTATGGGCCTCTTTTCTATAATAAATTACCTCATTATATTAGATCACTACCATTAAATCAATTTAAAATAAAGATAAAAAAATTTCTTATTTTTAAAGCATTCTACAGCTTGGATGAGTTTAAAAATTATGATCTGTAAATTTCTACTCAATTGTATACAATGTTTGTCTGCAATGTGTGATGATGTTTGTTCGTATATTATAGTATTTGTTTGAATTTTGTATCTTTTTTGACTTGTGTAATGATTTTATAATCAATAACGCCAATAAATTCTATTTCTATTTCTAATAATAATTTTATATTTTTCCTTGCCTACACACGGACAGGTACGGCACACATGACACATATTAAATATAAAAGTGCCATATGCGAACGTCGCAAGATTCTAATTTACAGGCCGCGTGCCGTACCGATACGTTTCTTGTTAAGACTGAGTGCCGTACTGGTACTACAAACAAGTTTTCGCGTTTTTTTTTACTGCTTTTATAAGAAATAAAACTACAAATACATTTATTTCGGAGATTTATTGCTAAGGAACACAAATTTTACTGAATTGAACTAACGCTTAGAAAATAAGTAGAGGTGTATACTTTTTAGTTTGCTTGTCATTTCTGATAACTTCCATGGAAAAAAATACTAAAAATTTTTTTACCTCTTTAGGGTGAAAAATATAAAAATATTGCAAACAATATGAAGTGTTCAATTATCAAGAATATTTCTACCTTCTATTTCACCCCTAAAGGGGTGAAAAAATTTTTTGTTTTATCAGAAATTACTAACAAGCAAACTAAAAAATATACATCTCTACTTATTTTCTAAGCGTTACTTCAATTTAAAAGCGATATAGGGGTAGTTTTCACCCCTGAAGGGTTGGAAAAAAAATGTCTTCATTGTACAATTCATCTAAACTCAAATCAAAAAGTGAAAAGAAAATTCCACGATTTTTCCATTTTACGTCAATTTGGGGGTAAAACTACCCCCTCTGGTTAACCCTCAGCATAAAATTTGCCCTTATTTTAGATGAACATACTGAACTGGCAAAATATCATTACAATTAGCACATTCATTATTTTACAGTATTATTCACATTACCGCGAAAAAACTCCGGAAGGGGTGGTTTTTGGCATTTTTAGGGGGGTGACGTACTATTTTTAGAGCCACGGGACTCTGATTTTCGTGATCAGCGATCCAAAAAACATGAAATACAAGTGAGGAGCATTCTGAGCGTCAAACCCCGCGTTTTACACGGACTAAAAGGCGCGCATTTTCCTGCGCTCGGCCGGCACAAACGGGAGTATCGTTCCTTAGCTCGTCCCAAAAGGGTTAAAGCTAAGTAGTCTCTAGCGAAACTAAATATTTTTAGTAAAACATTTTTATGTTATAATCAGTCAGCCGTAATTATGAAATTACAAAAAGTCTAAAACTTCTCTAAAAAGCTCGCATTTGATTCTGGGAAGATTTGCATGAATCTTTTCTACCTAATCGATCGTTAGCGTAAGCACTCTCGCTTGTATGGTCTGAAAGCCATTTGCCTTAATTAGGGAAGGCGCGATTTTTTAAATAAGAATTTTTGCTATATAACCACATTTGTTAAATAAACGGATTCTTTGAACTAAGTGCATCTTGGTACCATAACGTACTTATCTTTTTCTCACCATGAGGTGTTGACGAAGGTATATGACGGCATGAGCTAGGGTTTCACGCACCGGTACTGACGTCGTGTGATGTTCGTTTACTTTTGTAGACGGGTATCATATGACGCAATTAGCTCCGTTCAGGCCTGTACCACCTACAGGATGGCAGGTAGCGAACCCAACGTCCTGAAGCTATATCAGGATCAACAGCGTGGAGGATGGAGCTCAGGTGCTTGATGCATCAGGTTTGTCTCACCCTTGGAAACCTGCCTGGTATAAACCGTGTAGAGTAACTTGGTGACAGGCTTGCTCTACGTGGGGGTCTGCCTTAACCCTTTCACTGCTCAAAGCGTGTATACGCGCGAAAAATAAATGGGCCCACTGTGCTCCAAGCGTCTTAACTCGCCTGTCGTTTTTAAATTAGTTCAGACTGCTCAAAGCGATTTAACAAGCGTATATGTTCTATTAATACATTTTTATATACTTACACAAGTTTCTGTTGTACCTTAATATTTTTGATAAGAATGTTGTTTTGTTTTTATGTTTATGTTTACTTGTACTGTTTTTAACCATTTTCTAAAAATAAATTATTATTATTGAAACTAGAGCACTTGGTTTTTGTTTTTCTTTCAATTTTATATATAATAATAGACCATGAATACAATAAACCAAATCAAATAGTAACGTAATATCGGATCTGCGTGCTCCAAGCGCGTATACTCGCAAGCGGTCAATTTATTGCGCACTACACGAGAATTACGTGAAACCGCTCTGCGCAGCGAAAGGGTTAATCGGCCGACCAAGTGGATGGGAGCCACAATAAAACTCCCCCCAAGTCAAAGTGGAACAGCATAAGCTGAGGACTGTGTGACTAAGGGGAAGCTTAGTCTCTATTATGCGGACTCCAGGGCACCTGGCGCACAATGGTTTCAATTATGCCTGCCTGGGATATGCGGGGCACTGCCTCAGGTAATTTGCTTTTCCTTCGCTACTCGTGGGACTTTATGGAGACCAGACAAGAGCAAGGGTATAGGCAAAAAGGGCCACAAAAAAGGCCCCAAGCTGCCAAAATACCCCAAAACTTGAAATTCCTCCAGATAAATCTCCACCACGCAAAAGCAGCTGCGAGCGTGCTTAGCAGGAGATTTATTAGGGATAAAATAAACATAGGGCTAATTCAAGAGCCCTGGGTATACAGAGGACACATCAAAGGACTCCCCACACAATCATGTAAGTTACTTTATTCTACCTTGCATGACAATCCTAGAGCAGCCTTACTGCTCGACAAAAACACTAATTTTGTTCTCCTTTCAGAGTTCACAACCAGGGACTTAGTTGCCGCAGTTGTGGACGTACCTACGGAAAAAGGCAAATTGTAATTGCCTCTGCCTACTTTCCCGGCGAAGAACGAAGCCCACCTCCAGAGGAAGTAAAGAGCCTCATCAACTGGTGCAAAAGGAAGAACAAACATTACATTATTGGCAGCGATGCGAATGCGCACCATCTTATGTGGGGCAGCACGGGCACTAACACTAGAGGTGAGTACCTTTTTGAATATTTATCTGCAAATAATATCGACATTATCAATAAAGGTAATGAACCCACCTTTATAAATGCGATTAGAAAAGAGGTTCTAGACGTAACCTTTGCTGATCCATTTATAACCGACTCTATCAAAAACTGGCATGTTACAGATGAGCCCTCAATGTTGGATCACAGACATATTCGATTCGACTTGGAGGCATCTGTAGCAAGCTTCGAGGAGTGTAGAATACCTAGACTGACTGACTGGAGTGTTTACAAGGAACACTTAAAGTCGGAGGTCGAAGGTATCACACACCCCATCGACACAAGTTGCCCTGTTAAACAAAAGGCAGTCCAAAAAGATGTGCCTTGGTGGAATAGGGATCTCAGTCGCCTTAAGGCTGAGACCAGGAAAACTTTCAATAGAGCTAAGAACTCTGGAAACTGGGAGGACTATAAAAAAGCCCTCACGGAGTACAACAAAGAATTGAGAAGGTCTAAAAGAAGATCATGGAGACGGTTTTGCGAGGGGATAGATGAATTAGCCCCAGCAGTCCGTCTACAAAAAGTCCTTGCAAAAGACCACTCAAACGGAATAGGGCTACTCAAAAAGCCCGATGGTCAACATGCAAAGAGTCAGCAGGAAAACATAAGAGTACTTTTAGGTACTCACTTCCCTGGCACCCATGTAATCGAAGGTGAACTTCCACAGGCCTTCCTGGAAGAGGATGCACATCGTCCTACCAGAGAAGGGAAAAGGCTAGCTGGAAAAATATTCACCCCTAGCAGAATTAAATGGGCGGTATCGACCTTCAAGCCCTTTAAATCACCGGGCAGGGATGGTATTTTTCCTGCCCTGCTTCAACATGGAATTGAGGAACTTATCCCATGCCTGAGAAGCATATTCATAGCAAGCTACACTCTTGGGTATATTCCCCAAGCTTGGAGGGAAGTTAAGGTGGCGTTTATCCCAAAGATAGGCAGACGTCCACCAGACGAGCCAAAATCTTATCGCCCCATCAGCCTAACCTCTTTTCTCCTTAAAACAATGGAGAAAATACTAGATCAACAGATTAGAAGCGAAATCATTACAGTGAAACCGCTTCACTCGAAACAATTTGCCTATCAACCTGGCAAATCAACGATAAATGCTCTACATGGCCTGGTCAAAGGCATCGAAAAGACATTTACAGCAAAGGAACTGGCTCTGTGTGCTTTCATTAGATATAGAGGGTGCTTTCGACAACACCTCCTATGAATCCATACAAAGAGCCGCGGAAAAAAGGGGAATACAGTCCCCAACAATCAGATGGATACAATCCATGCTAAGAAGCAGAATAATTACCACAAATGTGGGGAACGAGTCGGCCACCGTGACTGCAGTTAGAGGTTGTCCACAAGGTGGAGTCTTATCGCCTTTGCTGTGGTCAATGGTGGTCGACGATCTTCTCCATAAGCTGAGCAATTATGGCTTCAACGTTCAGGGCTACGCTGATGACCTAGTCGTTACTGTCAGGGGCAGACATGAGGTTATGATCTCAAACCACATGCAAATTGCCCTAAACATAATATCCAAATGGTGCTCGTCAGAGGGTCTTAGTGTCAATCCGAGCAAAACAGTTATTGTTCCATTCACCAAAAGGAGAAAACTCAACTTGAGAGCTCCTATGTTGAATGGAACAGTACTAACCTTTTCCAGTGAGGTCAAGTATCTAGGAGTAATTCTGGACCAAAAACTCACCTGGAACTCACATTTAGAAAGGACACTTACCAAGGCAACAACGGCCATTTGGACGTGCTGTAGGCTGTTTGGTAAGACTTGGGGTCTAAAGCCGAAAATGATACATTGGTCATACCTATCGGTTGTGAGACCTATGGTTACCTACGCATCATGCATATGGTGGCCAAAAACAGAAGAAAAAGTAGCACAAGGAAAGTTGCAGAAATTGCAACGCCTTGCCTGTCTAGGGACTACAGGAGCAATGCGCTCGTGTCCCACAGCAGCTATGGAGGCAATGCTGGACTTACTACCTCTGCATTTGCATGTGAGGAAGGAGGCAGCACTTAGTGCCTTAAGGCTGCATCAGGCACTTAAATTCAGACCAGGCGACCTGGTTGGTCACTTAAGGATTCTGGAGTTAATCCAATTCGAATCTATGACCAAACCCACTGACTCAATGCCAATCAAATATGACTTTGACTGCCCGTTTGATGTGCTGATTGAAAGCCGTCAGGCGGGCAGGGCCGGAGCATTGCGGTTGGAGAAAGAGTCACACATCTGGTACACAGACGGATCCAAGATGGATGAAGGGGTTGGTGTGGGCGTAGCAGGGCCTAAATGCAGGCTATCTAAAGCCCTTGGTAACACCCCAACCATCTTCCAAGCAGAAATTTATGCTATAGATCTATGCGCCCAGGAATGCCTAAATAGAGGCACTCGAAGGGCAAAGATCTATATACTTTCAGATAGTCAGGCAGCATTAAAGGCTCTCAGGTCATATACTTTTGAGTCAAAAATTGCCTGGGAATGCAGACAATCCCTGAAGCAACTGGCAAAAAACAACAAGGTTACCTTGATGTGGGTGCCAGGGCATGAGGGGATAGAAGGCAACGAATTAGCTGATAGCCTTGCAAGAAAAGGGGCTGAAGCCCCGTTTTTTGGACCCGAACCGTTCTGTGGCCTATCCAGGGGACACATAACGGAAGAGGTCCTAAAATGGGAAAAGGAACAAAAAGAGTCCTACTGGAGGAACACTTCAGGACAAAGACAAGCAAAAAGGTTTATAACCTATTCTACAAAGAATGCCACAAGGCTTCTCGAACTGGAAAAGTCTGATTTAAGGCTGATCACACGCCTTCTAACTGGCCATTGCCCCTTGAGATACCATCTCAAGAACATGGGCATGGCAGTAGATGACAAATGCAGATACTGTGAAGCTGCAACCGAAACTGCGGAACATATACTTTGTGAATGCAAGGTATTAATTAACGCCTGAAGACATAGGGAATTTAGCCCCCAGGAAAATCGCAAGCTTTGCAAAAAGTCTTGGAATCCTGGGTAACATCTAGATGCAGGGTAATTCACAAAAGACCTTTTAGGTCGAGGTGAAGAAAGGCCAACCCAGGGCCAAGCGACCCCTTAAACAATCTACAAGTGCATCTTAATTGATCTTGAGGCTTGTTGCTAGTCTACCATCCCTGGAACTTTTGTTTCGAAGACAGGATGTGTCGAGTTAACTCACATTAACACTCGACCTTCTGGTTGCCTAACGGTAGTTTGATAGGGATTTTTTTATGCATTTCTCTCAGAAATCTTTAGGTGTACAGAGTCCGTTACTAGCAGATAAATCACGTCAAAAAATCAATCCCGTTGGAGAGAAATTCTCTGATTGGGATTTTTTTATGCGAAAATTTAATTATTCAAAAGGTAACAAAACCCTAAAACAGGGAAATCACGTCCAGAGAGAGCGCCGTTAATGATCTAAGGTGTAGTGCAGCCTTGATCCATTACTCGGCTATCGAAGTGCATCTTATCTCGAACCCGTCTGGGAGTGGAAGAACGCGGCTGGCGCTCCTTGATAGATAAATTGGTGTCGCCCGGTAATGCGTTCTTCTACAATAACACAGGTTTACAAAGTTAAGTTTTCTCGAAATCCTGACGCGATGGCGCAAAACAGACTACGGCATCGTGTTCAGCACGTCAAAAACCTTCAGGGGTATGGTAATGGAATCCCATTGGTCGGACGCTTTTTTTTTTTTTTGTAAACCTGTGTAATCGATTGTATATATTTGTGTATTATAATCATGTATTTCGATGTGAGAATTATAATTATGTAAATTTTGCTTTACATGTGTGAGACATTGCAAAATATATACCGTGTGTGTAGTCGCGGGCTAGGCATGGGGAGAAGAATTACAACATCGCGCGTGCCAGCTGGCTGAAATGAAATAACAGAGCTGGAATGCTCCATCGACGGACGAATTTACGGCTGACAGTGTTGTCAAATCTCTCGCGCTACGTGAATGTACATGCCTAATGGGAAACTACACGCACGGTATAGATGGAACATAAGTATTCGCATTTGGATTTAATTGTCAACACAGGAATCTATAGTTTGTTTTGATGAAATTAAAATAAAACCCATAGTTTCTTATAACTGATGTATTTCTTTTTTTAAGCCTTTTACAAAAGGTTTTACAGTACAACGACACAATTGTGCAGGATATACTTATCTATAAAAGAGCAACATAGGTCATAGGTACTTAAAATATATTACTAAAATACTTATGTATAAAAAGAATAAATGTACAATTTATGAATTCAATTAAAGATGATACACGGACTCTATAATTACAAAAATAGTCTGCTTAATCGTAGATTAAACAGTTTAAAATAATTAACACCATAACAGTTTCCCACAAAGTAAAACAGTTAAATGGCCGATTACATACAACCATTCTTAAAAACCAATCCAGTGTTAACTAAAATATATGGAACAAGACTAAGGAAATTTATTATTTAAATAAATGGCGTGGGTCAGTATTTTCTTAGATTTGCAAATCTATTACTATCCGGGTAACTATTTATACCAGGTGGTGGAGGACACACAGGAGCCATATTTGAATTGGAACTACCAGAAAAGGGTCTGGCAGAACTTCCTTGAGGACCCGAAGGCCATCTAAAAGTAAAACCTTATGAAAAAAAATTTCAGTTTCAAATTCACACATCACATTTTTAACATACTAAAAACAGGACAATTTTTAATCCTCACAATTTAAACTTCGACGGAATAATGTACACAATAATAATTCAGAAACTTATTGACCAATTTGCAAAAAAAATTAACTTTACAATCAAGCCACCAATGTTTCATGGCCGTTTCCCAGAAATTTTTTTGAGAGAAATACATTTATTATGAATTGCTTATAACAATTTGTATTTTTTTAAAATTGATCAATTACACCTTTCACCTCCAAAAAGAGGGGGACAAGTTTAAGTCTCCTGTTTTAAATGTTTTTAAAAATGCATATTTAAGAAAAATAAAGGATGCCATAGTGTAAAGTAGGGTGAGCCGAAAAACACGAAAATTTGAATTTGCAGATGGGGTAGTTAATAATTTGTTGCTCTGTATCTAAAACTAATTCGGGTAAATTTTTAGCAAAGTCGGTTAATATCTAGCCGCCCCCTCCCCCCTCTTCCTTGAAAATTAAGGAAAAGGCCAATTTTTCGAATTGACATTTCAAATTTTTTTATAACTCTTTATTCATGTCTAAACGCGTGTGGAAAGAGTTTTTCGAATAAAATATTTTTCAGTTCCAGGGAAATTAGAAATTTGTCACTAAAATGTAGAATTTAATGAAAAGAAGGTTTTTTTGTATAACATTTCTAATTTCCCTGGAACTGAAAGATATTTTAATTTGGAAAACTTTTGCTACACGCGTTTACACATTAAGTCATTAAAAAATTTCAAATGTCAATTTGAAAAATGTTAAAAATCCAAAAATTGGCCTTTTCTTTCATTTTCAAGGCCATGGGGGCCCAGCTAGATATTAACCAATTTGGCTAAAAATTTATCCGAATTAGTTTTAGATACATCAAATTTTCCGATTTTTTGGCCCACCCTAGTGTAGAGTGACCAAAAATACAAAGTTTGGCAATTTTCAAGTTTCCAAGTACAGCTAATATTTAACTGAAAACTTTAAAAATTTTGCATTTAGCATCGCCAAAATTCGTAAAATGTTGGATATCAATCGAAACTTCACCAAAAAATCATGTATAAAATTTAGAAAGTTCAACAATTTTTTCAAAATTTTGCTTAGAGAGTTGCGCAAACAACAATCATTCTTGTGATTGTGCTTGTAGCTCGTTAACTATATATAATAGTTAAAAATAAGCTCTTGCGAGCTTTTTTTTATAGAAAAGTTGATACTCTAGAACAAAGTTCCAGTGCAGGTTTGTCATATCTCTTACTGTTCTCACTATATCATCCTCGAAAAATCAACAATTTTTTTTTCAAAGGCCGTAACCGGGTAGCTATGGGGAATCGGCCTTTGCAACGATTTGATTGATTTTCACCTCAAAGATTGCTTTTTAAGCGAAATTGAGACATGCTAAATATCAGCTTCTAATTGTTGATATTTACCGAAAAAAAAAATTTTTTCTCGGGTACCGCTGTTGCGAACTCCATGGGACTGAAATATGTTATTGAGATACAAAAGATCTATTTACGAGATCTTTTTTTAATTTTCACTCTACAGGAAGTCTGGGAAATAATAGCGAAAATATTTTAAACATTTAAAAAAATATCCATACTCGGAGGGAAATTACCATTTTTTTGTCATATGTTCCTCATATATTCCCCTATAATATGGTATCAAACTCAGAATTGTCTGAAGTATAACATATAAATATTTATAAAAGTTTTAACTAACAAGCGTTCAACTGTAGTAATTATTTTTAATATACAAAAATACAATGAAAGTTTATTTTTAATAAACTAACTTGAAAATGTATTGTAACGTGTTTCCACCCCTAGGAAACCACCCTTGCAAATTCCGTGGGTTCCAAAAGTTATAACAAGAGATAACCACTAATACACTTTATTAAATAATTTTACTGGATACTTCACAATACTATTATTAACTTAAATGAACTTTACTGAATAACAATGTTTATCACTTTGTTTTCACTTTCGAGTCTTAACCTCACTTGTCAAATCCAAACTTCTCTACTTTCTATACTTTCTTGAACTACCCGCCGAGAATGCGGTCTTTTATACCTAAAAATGACAGACTTGATTGTTCTGTGATGACGCCACCATTCTCTAGATAATTCCAGATGTCATCACTCTAGAACTACTACTTTGTTCTTTTTATATATTTACACTTTTATATATTACAGTTAACTTTTTATAATTTACTCTCAGTAAATTAATTAGTCAATTAAATGCTCCTCTTGGTCGTTTTCCACCTGTATGTGACGAACCTCATCCGAATCTATGTATATGGCAAAAAAGGAAATAAAGCATTAGAATTTTGAAATTTGAATTTGAATTACTACTGGTAGGTTCTTTCTCGAGTAGGTGCAAATACATCTGAATCAATTTAAGGGGTTGCAACACATCACAGTATTAAAAAATAATACTAATAATAATTGTTTAATCATTGTCACTGTCCTCTTCAATAGTAACAGGTGTATCATCATACTTAAATAGTTTGGTTAGGGTTTCAGCAGGTCTTATTATTTTTTTATAATATTCTCCATAACAAACAATATATGATCGCTGCCAAATGGGAGCAGCACCCAACTGTTTTCATACCATTAGGACACTCACAATAATGTCTTAGGATTCCAGAAACAGCAAAGCTATGTGGGTTATAGTCCACAAAGCAACGGTATGTTTTTCTTGAAATGTGACGTGATGGAACTTGGACTTTTAAAATATAATAGACTTGTCTTTAACAAAGTATCCGTGAAGAATATTTGGAGTTCAGTTTCGGTAATTTCAGGGAAATCCAATAGCTCAGTTGAGGACAGTATTTGAAAAGGTAGCATTTTACGCAACCAGCTCTTTCGCTCTATTTCAGCTGCTAATGTATTTTTTTCGTTTCTTCGTGCAATCATACGATCAAAAATTTCAGCAGAGATTTTTTCATCAGGGACTAATTTTTTCCCGAATTTGTTCAACAAAAACGATGCAGTCCGGTAATAGCTTTTTACATCTGGCAGCATTTTATTATTTAGAATGTTGTCCAGAAGATGAAACTTTTTTTTAATTCTTCTGTGTACAGACTCAACTGCCCAACGGGTTTTGGTTACAAATCGAGAAGCATTCGTTTGTTTGACAGTTAATTGTTTTTGTTATCCTTTCAAGGCTGGCATTAATAATATAAGTGGACCATAACAATAGATTATATTGTGTTGTTTTTTTTTTTTCTAGTATTGTACAACGAGAATTTTAAGTGTTTAAGTTTAAATGTGTTTGTAATAGTTATTAATGTTCGACATTATTATGTTAATTTTAAACTATTTATTGTTATTATTATTTAACTTAATTTGTTGTGTGATGTGTATGCATATAACTACTCTTTTACTCTTTTATTGACATCATGTTTTAATAATATTAAACTGTCAGTAATTGCTGATTATTGTACCTGACTTACCATATGTACGTTATTTGTATCAAACATGGTGAAATAAATATTATTATTATTAATACTTTGAATCCTTTATTTTCAAAAACTCCAAATACCAATATCGACAAGCAATATCTGGCTGAAATGATGAAGGAAGACGGCTCTATAGACTATAGACATGTACTTTGTTAAAGACAAGTCTAATATTTTAAAAGTTCAAGTTCCATCACGTCACATTGCGAGAAAAACATACCGTTGCTTTTTGGAGTATAACCCACATAGTTCTGGTGTTTCTGGAATCCTAAGACATTATTGCGAGTGTCCTAATGGTATGAGAACAGTTGGGTGTTGCTCCCATTTGGCAGCGATCATATATTATTTATGTTATGCAAGATATTTATCAAAAATAATAAGACCTGCTGAAACTCTAAACTATTTAAGTATGATGATACATCTGTTACTATTGAAGAGGAGTGACAATGATTAAACAATTATTATTAGTATTATTTTTTAATACATTTTCAAGTTAGTTTATTAAAAATAAACTTTTATTGTATTTTTATGTATTAAATAATTACTACAGTTGAACGCTTGTTAGTTAAAACTTTTGTATGTTATACTCCCGAGACAATTTTGAGTTTGATATCATATTATAGGGAAATATATAAAAAACATAACAAAAAAATGGTAATTTCCCTCAGAGTATAAGATATTTTTTTAAATGTTTAAAATATTTCCCGGACTTCCTGTTGAGTCAGAATTACAAAAAAAATTCGTAACTAGATCTTTTCTACCTCTATAACATATTTCAATCCCATGAAATTCACAACAGCAGTTCCTGAGAAAAAATGTTTTCTTTAAATTCGAAAAATATTTTTTTCTCAGTAAATATCAACAATTAGAAGCTGATATTTAGCATGTCTCAATTTCGCTTAAAAAGCAACCTTTGAGGTGAAAATCAATCAAATCGATGCAAAGGCCAATTCCCCACAGCTACCTGTTTACGGCCTTTTTTAAACGAATCGGGAGGTATTAAAAGTACTCAAATACTATACTACTTGAGCTGAATCAAATGGCACCAAAAAACAACTTTTTTGAATATCAGGAAATTAATGTTTTACCTATTACACTGCACTTGTAATTTCATTTAATTGTGAATGCAAGCCAAATTCACTTTGTACTTATGGACACAAAGCGAGCTGCTTTCATTGAAGTACTTTTGAGCCCTGACAAAAAATGTTTGTGAAGGGCATCTCGCAAGGCAGCCTCTAAGGCACGGATTTTTTACAGTGAGAGGGAAACATGCGGTTATTTTCGGTTTATTTAAGTGTTTAAAAAAACATAATGGTATGATCTTTAAAACAGTTTCAGGTACTTCCCAACTATATGAATTTTTTTATCATACATTTTTTATATGTTTAAATGCCTTTCTCTAATGATGAAATAAGGAACTATTTTCATTGACAGAGATACGATATTCAAATAGAACAGAAATTTACAATAAAAAATACAGAGATGGCAATGGGTTTTTTCCTGGGAGGGTTAAAATGAAAAAAAACAGTTTTTTTTCCCATTTTTTAATTTACCGCCAATTTTAACCACTAACTTTAGACTAAAAGTTAGGTTAGAACTAAATCAAAGAAAAATAGCATTAAAGCTCTCATGCTATGAATACAATCAACTATACCCAACGATTTTGGTATCAAAATGATGGTCTTTTAATGACCAACTCATTTTGATAAAAAAATATTTCCGGGGAAAAAACGGTTTTTTTACGGGTAAAAACCCCAAAAAATAAAAACCCGGTTTTTATCCATCTTTGAAAAAATATATAGAACTGTATTTGTTAGAACAATATCAAATGACTAAGAAAATTCATTATATTATGTTTGGTTTTTTAAATTTTCATAATACACCAAAAATAAACTCGTATTTTCCTCGTACTCTGCAAAATTCCAACCTTGTACAACTTTTATGCAATATTATGCAGAGAATCACGATTTATTCTTAAATTACTGAAAGTGTAAAGAAAAACAGGTGAAAAATAAAGTTGTCCCAGAGTGTTTTGGAGACAGTCAGTTAAAATCACTACTTATGCACCATTCTCAAAAAGCCGTGTGCTTTCTTAGGAAGCATTTCCAGTCTCACGTTTATAGAAAAATTTTACTTTTGAAATCAGCCTTTTAAAAAAAAAATGAACAATAACAGATAAATAAATTCAATGGCAGGAAACATCAAAAACTAATTGTGGATGGTGCAAATTTTGGACATCAAAATAACAAAGAAATCCCAAATTTCCTGCTAACAGGGATTTAAGAAAGCCGACTGTAGATGGCGCAGCCGATAGGGACACTCTTGTAACTCTTGAACGGGAGAATGGATATTTTTCAAATTTGGTGTAGTGATATGGGATGAAGTTTCCAATTGTATGACGTAAAGAATCGAAATGGCCGACTTCGGTTTCGATGCAATTGACATGAAAATCAAATTTTTAAATGAGACAACCTGTATATTTTTGCATATTTGGATGCTGCTGGCCAAAATACATATGATCTGACCCAAATATTATTTTGATTTCAAAAAAATATAGATTTTTTAATTTTTTCTTTCAGTCATATAAGGCAGCCATTTTGCCAAAATTGTTAAAAATCAGTCTGAAAGTACTTTTAAAATATTATTTCTTCAGATACTAACTAACATTATGCACGATTTATTCTTCATTAAGTTCAATGACAATGGTTTTTCAATGAAAATTATTTTTTTTAATGGAACTCCTATGGGACAACCTGTTATTTAATTAGATCTTTAAATTATGAAGAAAATTATATGCATAATGTCTTCTCTTTGTACTAAATTTATAATTAAATAAATAATTTTTTTTTTAATATTTTTTGAAAATCAAAATATTTAAGGGTATTTTCGTCAGCAGGATCCAAATAAGTAAAAATATAGTGGTTATCCCATTTAAAAATTTTATTTTCATGAAAATTGCATTGAAACCAGAATATTTTGGTTCTTTAAATCATATAATTGGAAATTTCATCACATATCACTACAATAAATTTGAAAAAATCTATTTACCCATCCAAAAGTTACAAGATGTCCCTATCGGCTGATCCACCCGGTATATTACTATGTTCCTGTTCGTTACATTTTTTATTGGATTGTAATTGTACAACTTTGCTAATGTCCGTTCTTCCTCAACTTTCATCGTTCTTGCAGTGTACAGAGTGAAAGGCACCAATTTATTAGTTTTTTTTTGCACATTAGCCTGCAACTTTTCCAATTATTTTTTGTGTTTTTGTTCCACTTTAATAATGTGTACTTTTAATTTTATAAAGTTTTATTAAAATTAAGTTTAAGAAACCAAATCATCTGGCCACATTTTGCTTTTTGTGAAAGTTCTACAAAAAAATAATCAGAGAAGGAAAAGAATAATTTTATTATTACACAACATAAATGAACATACACACATATTGTTTTATTTGTATTAATTTGTAGACCTTAAGAAAAAGGCCGACAAACTGGTACATAATAAAATGGTTTAATTTTAATTTCTTCGACTACGTACCTATTGTGTTTAAATATCCTGATAATTTGTGACTATATATGAAGTATGGGTTCCCAAAGTTTGTCATAAAATATATATACGTAGAATTTACAGTCTGACGGTTCTTTACCAGTAGTATCTGACCGTCTAATGTAGCTATCATATCAAAAAGGGGAAGGAATATACTTCGTCACAATGCTGGCTAGTCGTGGTGCGCCACTTGGCTTGACCGCCCTTCAACAAAAAATAGAAAAGAATCAGCATTTACAGATCAATAGTTTCTCTCAGAACCCCGAATTTTTCTAGTAAATCTTTTTCTCTGACTGTCGACTATCGAGACGGACATTTAACTAGTGGTAAAAAACCTTTTGACAGTAAATATTTATATATATAGATATTTTTAATTACCTGTCTGACACTGAAGAATCTGGCCGCCAAGGATCTTTACCCCACGGCTTGGGAGGGCCACCAGAATTAAACTGCTTTTGAGGGGCACCTCCCCAACCTGCATTACTTCTATCAAATCGTCCAGGCCCAGCATCTACGATAAAAACACATTTCTTTATGCTACTATTCTTACATACCGGATGACACAGGAGATATGTAACACCCCGTAGCATGTTTATTTAAAAAGATATTATTTTGAAATTTGGTAGACTTATATAATGCGTCATTGTCCTTTTTTTGGTACAAACAAGAAATTTTTTCCACTTCCGGTTTCAGGTGACATCTACTTCGTTATTTTAAACCTATCTGATTCTACTTAAATTTCTTTTTTCAACTATGTGTACCAAGATGACATTCGTTTTTAAAATGGCTGCTGAAAACCATTTTATCGCACTAAGTCAAGTTGGCTATGGAATGAAATGTGGCGGTAATTAATGCTTAATGTGCTGGCGATATCAAAAAAACCCTGGTACACAATTTTGTGTTTCATATTTGTTTTGTTCTGATCAGTAGCCGAAGAGACTTTGTAGAATTTTTATATTAAATAAAAATCTCTAGACTAAATCCCCGAAATCATAAAAACTAAGATAGAAACACTAATTTTAAATTTGACCCATTTGTAAAATATTTATTCATCTTTCACTTTTACCCAATACAATTCATTGTTATGTCTGATTGTGCTTGCTTTTAAATAAAATTATTTTCGAAGAATCTCAAAATGCTGGCCATTATTTTCCCTGCAGCGTCGAATTCTTGTAACCAGTACCTCTAAGCACATTTTCTAACTGCAATCAGTAAACTAATTTATTGCTAACCCCCGTTTTGCAGTGGAGTTTTATAAACCATTTCCTTGAGATGGCCTCATATGAAAAAATCAAGTGGCGTAAAATCCGGACACCTCGGGGGGCCATCTAATTGGTAAAAGTGAAATATGAATAAATATTTTACAAATGGATAAAATTTAAAATTAGTGTTTCTATCTTAGTTTTTGTGATTTCGTGGATTTAGTCTAGAGATTTTTCTTTAATATAAAAATTGTACAAAGACTATTTGGCTACCGATTAGGACAAAACAAATATGAAACACAAAATTGTGTACCACGGTTCTTTCGATATTGCAGCACACTTAACATTAATTACCGCTACATTTCATACCACAGCCAACTTGACTTAATGCAATAAAATGGTTTTCAGTAGCCATTTTAAAAATAAATGCCACCTTGCTATACATAGTTGAAAAGAGAAATTTAAGGAGAATCAGATAGGAAAAAAATATATACAGGGTGCCATTTAAAATAACAAAGTAGATGTCACTTCCGGTGAAACCGGAAGTGGAAAAAATTTCTTATTTATACCAAAAAAAGTCTACCAAATTTCAAAATAATATCTTTTTAAATAAACATGCTACGGGGTATTACATATCTCCTGTGTCACCCGGTATATATCACAAATATATTATTGGTTGCATGTTAGGAAAGCTCCTGTTTACAAAGTAAGCCGTCAGAAATAATGATTTGAGGTCGATTTTCGAGAAGTTTTTTCTCCATGAGATTTTATTGGATAGAATCATAGAAATCTATCATTCTAGGTGTAAATAACAATAAAATCATAGTGCATACGCAGTTTTGGCTGGAAGACATAGTCAAATGCACTTTTATGCAAAAAAGTGCATTTTTTGCTATTTTTTCGGATTTTTCGATAGTTTTTCAAATGTAATCGTTTAGAAATAATTAATATTGACTAGAAACTTTTTATTTTATTATCACATAAACTTTATTGTGCATATAGTCACTTTTGACCCTCCAGATGCAATTTTTAGCCCTTGATTGCATCCAAAAGTGCATTTTATGGATGCATAAAAAACAATAATTCTACTAATGCTTTAATATTAAATATATCTCAGAAAAAATTTATACTCGGGGTCATGGTCGCTGATTATGAATCTGACATGAAAATTGGAAAATTCAAAATGGCTGACCGGAAATGGCGCGAAATTAAAAAAAAGTGCGTTTTTTTAAAAAGTAAATATAGAATATCATATAAGATACAAAGTATTATATAGATAAAAAAATGTAAAAGAAATGTTTTATTTTTTGTTCAGGATAAAATTTATTATATTTACAATGCATGTACATTTTATTTATTAAAATTTTACAAGTTTTGATGGAGGTTCACCATCTGAAGACTTACTGCTGTCTTCACGTACATCATTGTTATCAATGTGCTCTGGTTCATCTTCTTCATTTTTTATTTAAATTTCGCGCCATTTCCGGTCAGCCATTTTGAATTTTCCAATTTCCATGTCAGATTCGTAATCAGCAACCATGAAACCCCTCGAGTATAAATTTTTTCCGAGATATATTTAATATTAAAGCATTATTGCTTTTATGCATGCATAAAATGCACTTCTGGATGCAATCAAGGGCTAAAAATTGCATCTGGAGGGTCAAAAATGACTTTATATGCAAAATAAAATTTATGTGATAATAAAATAAAAAGTTTCTAGTCAATATTAATTATTTTTAAACGATTATATTTGAAAAACGATTGAAAAATCCGAAAAAATAGCAAAAAATGCACTTTTTTGCAGCACTATTATTTTATTGTTATTTACTTCTATCATTCTATCCAATAAAATCCGATGGAGAAAAAATTCTCAAAAATCGACCTCAAATTATTATTTCTGACGGCCTAAAGGATGAAGTTAGTTTTATTTTGTGTCAGCCCCCTTTTGTGTTTTAAGCAGTTTTTGAAAACATCGCATTGTGTATTAAATATGTTTTAAACATTAGTTTAAAACACAATGCGATGTTTTAAACATGCCAACCCTGGCGTGAGTGTGAATTTTTTCCAAATACCTGATAGTGTTAATAATGCCAATACTAATGAATAGTAATTACAAAAATACTGAACGGAATTGTTTTCAAATATGGAAAGAATGTTTTAATGAATGTACTATTAATAAAAGATTGGTATTAAAAAATATGCCTGTTGTATTTATTGAAATTTGGGAATGTGGATAAATTAGGAAGACATATTTTAGTATTTTTCTCGTAGAATATGACTCTCTACTTCGCCTTGCCAAAAAATGTCAGGAAAATGCGGAAAAATTTAGAGAATGTCCAAATATTTACAAATTCGAGTCTGTGATATTCAAAATTTAAACTTTAAGATCCATAGCTTATTATGTGAGATTCAGGTGGTTTCTTGTAGTATTTTTTCCATAGGAAAATGTTGGGAAAAGGCGTAAAAATTAAAAAGATGCTTGAAAACTCACAAAATCTAGCCTGAGATAGTCATAATTTTAACCTTTTAAGATGCAGAGTATGTAAGTAAAAATTGAGCTGGTTTTTCATAGTATTTTGACCATGGACCATTTTTTAAAAATTTTAAATTCAAGTACTTTATTAAATTTTATTTCACCCGTATTTTTTTATTTTATAATCTAGTCATTTTAATAATGAAATTAATTATTTAAATTAAGAAATTTTGAATTCGCGCCCATCGCCACGTCAGATGTGAGAGCATGCGTGGTTAGATAAAGAAATAAATCGACGGGTGTCGTTTGCTTTGCTAAAGTCCAGTCAACGGGGGGTTTCACCCCTAATTTGACTGCTAATGAATGGATTTTGATGAAGCCTTGTGCAGTGTGTTTGTAATGACGTTAATACAAAAGTTGAAGAAAATATTAAGAGTAGGAAATGATCGGAAGGGGTAGGAAACACCCCTTTGATCAACTTGTAGAATTTGGTCAAAAATGAAAGACAACAATATATTTACCTTTTTTGGCCCAAAATAAGTTTTTACTCTTGTAAATTTTTGCGGAAAATAATAATAATATAATAATAATAATAATAACATGTCTTTATTAAGGGGCGAAGTTAACCTTACATTATGGTTCTCTAACACTTAACCCTGAAAATGAGTATTTTTCTAAATGTAACCACTCTAAAATTCCTAAAAGTGGGGGAAGGGAAATGTAAAAACTGAAAAAAAAATCAAAAAAAATACAGGTGAATGTATCATCGAAATACAAGACTTTTTTATTTGCAACTTTTTTGTAAAGTGCGTTTTCACAGAGTTTTTCCGGAAAAACATGAAAAACTACCCCTTTCCTTGAAATTGTAGCGCTTTAAAAATATGTAATTAAAAAATTTAAAAAAAGTCAGACGTATGCATTGATGCCTTCTAAACATTTTTCTGTCTATTGTAATTTTTTTGTATTTTGCTAATTTTCTGAGTTACAGGCAGTTTTTCACGATAAATAATGTACTACATTTTTGCACATTAAAAAATACATGAAAATTCGAAAAATGATTATTATAAAAAAATATGAAACCTATATACAGTCGGGCCCGCTTATAACGAGTGTGTAGGTGACAAAAAAAAGTGCTCACTATATCCGAACGCTCGTTATAAACGGTTTTTTAATGGATCCAGTTATAACGAATATACTCGTTATAAACAATTTTTATTGGGTCCTAATAGGTATAACGAGTACGCTCGTTACAACCGGTACGCACGTCTCTATAGGTATGTAGTCTTAAACGGTTACATATACATATAATATGTACTCAAAAATATAGAAGTTTATGTATGTAAATATATGTTTATTCAGTACAAAATAAAACATAAAATCTGATTATGACAATCTAATAAAAGTAAGTTTATAAAATTATGTAAAAATACATATATATGTACTTACATATGTAATGAAAAAAAAAATATTATGCACATACATACTCTTACGTCGCAGTAATTTACTTAAAATAGTCAGTAATCTTTTTCTGAGTTGCAATATGGGCCCAGTTATGGGTATGTTTTGAATTCTTTTCTGCTTAAACCACTCAAGCAATGCCTGATCAACTTGCTTTTTCGCTGGTTTCCGAATTCGTTTTAACTTTGAAATGTTTGAATTTAAAGATCCTCTAATTTTATCCCGGCTTTTCCAAACAGTAGAAACAGTCGAACTGGATAATTTGTAATTTTTACATACATCGGCATTAGATATGCCACTGGCAATAGCATCAATTATTTTTATTTTGTTCTCTAATGTAAGGGACTTTCTCTTACAGGACATGGCTGTTATATAATAAATCAACGAACATCGGCGATTGATGACAAATCACTGAGTAAATAGTAAAGACCCGACCGTCGCGCGTTGGCTAAATTATGTGCATAACTTCCTAAAAATATTACATCTACCTACTACTCATAATATAATAACGAGTCATGGCAAATTTGTTGGGATACTAGCAGGCACTGTTTCGATACAATAAAAGCACCGACGTTTCATATCTACCGCCCTCAAAGCACCGACTACTATAAGTCGGTGTCCGTCAAATGGCAGCGTTCCAAGAACTTACTTCGTATGAACTAATATCACTCGTTATAAACAAAGTTAATTCTCCAATGAATCATTGAGTCTTCGTTGTAATCGCAGCCGCAGAGAATCTCCGTCATCCCTACAAAGATGCTCGCAGTAAGTAAACATATTCAGCAACTTATTAGAAAAATATTACTCGTTATAACAAAAGCGCTTGTTATATCCGAGCTCGTTATATCCGAACTGAAATTGTGTTGAGCTTAATGGATGATTTTTTGTATCTATGGAAATTACTCGTTAAAACCGAACGCTCGTTATAAGGTGTACTCGTTATAAACTGAACATTTTAAAAAGTTTTCAAAAAATGTAGTACATTATTTATCGTGAAAAACTGCCTGTAAGTCGGAAAATCAGCAAGTTACAAAAAAATTTCAAGAGACAAAAAATATTTAGAAGGCCTCAATGCATACTTCTGAATTTTTTGAAATTTCTAAATGACATATTTTTAAAGCGCTACAAGTTCAAAGAAAGGGGTAATTTTTCATGTTTTTCCGGAAAAACTCGGTGAAAACGCACTTTACAAAAAAGTAGCAAATAAAGAAAAGTCTTGTATTTCGATGATATATTCACCCGAATTTTTTAGATTTTTTTCCTCAGCTTTTACATTTCCCCTCCCCCACTTAGGAATTTTAGAGTGGCCATATCTCGAAAAATACAAATTTTTCGAAAAAATTCACAAGAATAAAAACAATTTATTTTGGGACAAAAAAGGTAAATACATTGTTTTCTTTTTCAATTTTGACCTAATTCTACAAGTTACTTAACCCGTGATAAAAGGGTGGTTCGACCCCTTCCGATCATTTCCTACCCTAATCTTTTTTTTCAACTTTTTTATTAACGTCAGTACAAACATATTATACAAGGTTTCACCAAAATCCATTCATTAGCACTCAAATTAGAGATTTTGGTCATTTTAAAAGCAGAAAAAATTTTTTTGATAAAAAACGATAATCCTTACCCTTACCATTTGAATCTCCATATCTATGGTCTCTTGAGGAAATTGGCATATCTGGTTTCTCGGGAATCGGGCGCCTATCCCTCTCCTCACGCACAGATGGTCTAAAATGGGGACTTCTCTCGCGCTCTCTTTCTCTGTCCATGTAGCGAGTATCCTTGGGTCGAGCTGGAGGCATCTCTCTCCCTCTAGGTTCCCCACGAGTGTCTCTACCGTCATATGGCCTTCCCTCATACTTTCCAGCACTTCCACCTGGACCAGAGCTTGGTCTGCTAATAGGAGTTGGACGACTCATCTCATATTCCCTCCCCCTCTTTTCTGCGTATGGAGGTTCACGTTTAGACTCGTAAGGAATACGAGGCTTGGTGTAGGAGTCTTTTGAAGGACCACCGAATTTCTTTGGGCTGGGCTCACGTGGTTTAATGCTAGAAATCAGACAAAAATATTCAAACATTGTCTTTGGTTATTTTACAAAATGAAGCAACTTACCTTGAAGGTGCGTCAAATCTGGGCGGTGGTGGAGGCTCATCAAAATGCCGATCAGGAGCAGCCCTCTTTCTGTCGTCAAAACTGTCGTCTCGACGATAAGGTGCAGGTCTCTTGGCAGCTCTACGTTCCTCGTCTAATCGCATGAGAGTCCGTTCTAATTCCATCTTTTCGAGCGCCAATTTTTCACGTTCCAACCTTTGACGTTCGCGTTCCATTTTAACCAACTCCGCTTTTTCACGCTCAATTTTTTCTCTTTCCATTCTCAGCTTTTCTTTCTCCCTTTCAAGACGATGTGCCTCACTACGTTGACGCCTTTCAATTTCACGCTGACGAGCTGCTTCTTCATGTCTGCGACGAATTTCCTCACGTAATAACCTTTCCTTTTCACGTAGTCTTTGTCTTTCACGTTCCTCCTAAACAGTCAATTGTAAGTTTAAAAAACCATTTGGGTATTAAAATGAACTTACTCTAATTTTGTCAAATGTCAAAACATCCCTCTCATGGCGCCCCCTCGAATTGGAACGTGCAGCAGCCCGATCCCTATCTCTAGATCTACTCCTTCTAAGCCGATCTCTACTTGTCCTCTCACCTATGGGTTTCTAAAACCAAACAAAATCATTATTTTGACCAACAATCAATTTTGGCAGGACCTACCCTCCTGTCATCTTCATATCTGCCATGTCTTACTCCGTTTCTGCTATTCCCTCTACTCCTGTCTTTGGAAACCCTATTGTCTCTACCCTTAGAATTTCCGTTTTTGGTACCATCGGCTTTCTCTTTATCATCTTTTTGTTTTTCAGCATCAGAAGCTGTGGTTGCTTCATCTGGTTTTGCTGAAGTATTTTTTCCATCATCATCCTTCTTTGCATCATCTTTGCCTGGTGACTTCGACTTTGAAGAAGATCTTTGTTGTTTATCATCCTTCGGGGGGATTTTTCCAGCAGCGGCTGCCTTCATTTGCTTCATTTGCTCGGCCCTTACGTGATCGAACTGAAATATTTGATTCAACTTAACACTGATGTGAAATATTTTTCCAAGATTTTACCTTGTCAATTTTGATAATTTGGCCGTTTAATTCCGTATTGTTCAATTTTGCGATCACATTTTCTACATCTTCCACAGAACTCATCGTAACGTATCCAAAGCAACAAGATCCAGGGAATCTAGCATTGACAACGACTTTGGCACCGGTAACTTTTCCACAAGAAGAGAGCGCTGCTTTCAATTCGCTCGCACGAGTATTTTGCGCAACATTACTTATCCATACGACATTGGGATTCGACTTGGCACCCACTTTCTTTTGCAATTTGTTTTCTCCTGCTTTGCCCCCACTACAAAACATGAATGTGCGATGTGATTATAGATAAGAAAAACTAATTTAGAATTCTTGAACGTTTCATCAAATCTTACATTTCTCCCAATTCAACCACATTCATACAACAAAGATGACTCTAAGCTGTTAACTATGAATATAAAAAAAAATAACAGTAATAAAATATAAACGACAACCTTCCGTAATAATTTGCCTGGAGATCTTTTTACCTTTGATGCCTTACCACTTATTATAGAATGATTTTTGTATCTTATACATTTTATTTTACAAATTTAATACTCATCAGTATGCTGCCTTTTTATCTCTTTATCTTAATTGGTACATTTTGGTCCAAACTAGATATAGAGTTTGTTGGTGGGTCAACAAAATTTTGCATATAATAACATCCTGCTGCTCAAGCTAGGACTGCTTTCTCATCATATAACTGGATCTTTACGTGCTCCTAAGTTCTCTAATGATGGTTAAAAGTTGTACTTCTTACTGGAAAATCCTTGTCGTTTGAGATGGAGATGAGGTGAATCGGCTGCGGGTTTAGGAATTGGTGTGAAATGTTGCATGTCCTAGTTAGGTCCTTCAAAATAATATTAAGTCCTGGGATGTCCACTCCAATGGGTAGAACAGTCCGACTTTTTATTATAGGCAGCATTTTTGATGAGTTTTTTTACATATCTGTCGATCTTTATCAAAATGTAGACATAGAGAAACCAACCTAGATGATCCATCTCCGGATTCCTTCTCTCCTTTTGAATCTCCCACGGTACTCCCAGCTTTCTCAGTTGATTGTTCAGATTTGGATTCTGGCTGCGACGTAGCATCACTCGTTACACTCTTCTTATCTACAGGAAGAAATGAAATCGATGTGATATATAAATAAACGATAGATTCATTCCAAATCGAATTCTATCTGAAGCACAACTTGATAGTTGATATTTTGAACATGAAAAATAGTGAATATTAATAACAATTAAAAGATATTTTTTAAATATACGAATATCAAAAAAATTCCTTGTCGTTTGAACACTTCACTTATTTAGAATCACATATTTAAAAATCATGCAAGACTGGGGTTCTTGTTCTTTATAAATTTAGTTACCACAAAAACTCGTTGGGGTTGTACAAATATTTCTCAAAAACGAAACAAAAAACTAATTGCATATATTTCATATCTTACGCATTGTTATATAATATAAACGTTATTCTCTTCCTCTGTTCTTCAAATTTGAGGGTATAAAACCATCATCGAATGACTAAACTAGATCAGGAACGATTTTTCAGCATTAGGCAATATAAAACTTTCTTCTTTAAAGTATCCTTTTGAGAATATTCTCTTCTTCTTCTTCTTCTAGGCTTAGACTTTAGGATAAGAATCTGTTTGGCCTCTATGAATTGGTCACAGCAGTCCTTGTCTTTCTCTTCTTTGAAGTCAATTTGTCTGCAATCTATAATAAATACTACTTCTTCTAAACAGCAACTCCGAATATTCCACAATAATTGATATTTAAAGGATAAAAACTGGTGCATGTCAGGATTGCGTCGATGATGCTCTTTTAATTTCCACCGAGTAAATAATTTTTTCTTTCAACTTGTTGCAAATCGATTGTATGGAGTTCTTCTGACTTTTCTCAATTCCTCAGGTGCAAATATTGTTTATATATGCAATTAGTTTTCTGTCATTTTTCACCGCGATATAGTAAAATCTAAGTAAGTATACAAATGTATATACTTATGTATCTAAGAAAAATTCATGTTACTTTTTAACACTTACCATTGCTTTTTTCTTCTTCCTTTTCAGTTAGTGACTTATCCGCAGTCGTTTCACTCTGAAAGAAAATGACAAATTTACAGTTGGACATTTTAAACACCATAAAATAAGAAGGAGTATTTCGCTATTAATTGTTTTTTTAGTGCAAAGTCTGTATGAAATTCTAAGACACAGGCGGTACTGTTCAAAAAATCTCACATTGTACATTACTTTGCAAAATGGACTAACGGTTTACTTAATAGCTCTTAGTTGACTAATTAAAGATATCTGAATATTCGGTAGTCCACGTGGACTCTCGTTAATTCCATTACAGACAGGGTTGAGCTGATGTAAATCATTTGAATAAAATCATGATTTAACCAAGCGATTTTTATTTTAAAAAATCGTGATTTTTCTCTTTTCAAGTTTACATGTAATAAAGAAAATATACCAACTATATTAGTAAAACAATTTTTTGCAACAATAAAACTTTAAAAAGCCTTTAAAGGCTTAAAACATTAACTTCACAAACATATGAACATATAAAAATAATATATATTTTTCAAAACAGTACAAAACAAGACATAAAGCCTGTTCGCTGATAGAATCCCGGTCGTATAGTGTAAGGAATATCGTCCAGAGCTCTATCCTTTCTTGCAGAGCTGTGCCGAGTACCCAAAAAAAGTACTTGCAAAAATTCGAGTACGAGTACCCGATTCATTTTACTTATGAGTACAATACTCGTAAGTATTTTATTAATAAGAAAGTATAAGTACGAGTAATACTCGCAAAATCATCATAAATTCGAGTAACGAGTACGAGTACCCATAACCATTAAAATAAGTTCATATTTTCATAAGAACAGATAAAAAGACACTCAGTCAAGTTTAAAATAAAATAAAACCATTTATTTAACAAAACAAATTTAACGAAATAACCATTAGGCATTATGGTTCACAGAAAATAAAAACATAATTATTTATAACATAGGCATAGGACATCTCACTTATTATTAGCAGAACTTCATAGAAGACCTCATTTTGAAATAAAAGTCTCTTCAAACGTTGCTCCTTATTATCATTTTTGTAAATAATCGCTCATAAAAAAATTGTGATATTGCTGCGAATGACTTAGCATTTCCTAGCAAATAATTCAATACTGAAAACCATCACCAATCTATTATATTATTTCTGGTGACGAAAATAGAGGGATGTTTATGATTTATTTTAATAATAAAAAATGATCGCCGAATTGAAATTTTCCACACATTTTCAAAAAATATGAAATGGCATTCAATGTTATCCCGAAAGTAAATAAAATAAAATAAAATAATAAATAAGACAATGTAAAATCATGATTTGGCTTCTAATCAGTATTGTCGCTTTTTCTTGAAAACGATGCGTCGTATCGATTTCTGATAAAAGGGCATTTTCTAAATAAATAATAATAATAATATTTATTTATTTCTTCCATTTAAAAGTACAAGTACAATAACAGAAGAAAGGGTCAAAAATAAAACAGATGAGTGTAAACGTAATCAACATGAACATATACACACATACATACACATACATATACACGCACATACACATGTATAGTCACAAACAGACGTGTAAGTCAGAAAATTAAACATATAGAGGTGTAAGTATAACAAATGTGTATAACAAATGTGTATAACAAACAATAAGAAAGAAAAATAAACAAAAATATATAGGAACACGTACCCGTGTATAAGTCAATATGCACATATAAATAAAATTCAAGTAGAAATAGAAGGTGGTAAGAAGAATTCTTGTAGTGTGTAACAGTTTTTTTGTAGTAGTAATTCTTTCAGCCTATTTTTAAAGACATAAACATTGGGGGAACCTTTAATTTCTGCATTCAGTGCATTGTAAAGTTTACAGCCAATATAGTGAAAACTCTTTTGTTAAAAGTTGTTCGAAAATTATTTGGTGCCAACAGCCCTCTCGATCTCGTATTACGATCGTGGTTCAGTTGGTTTGCCGAGAACGTGGTGAGGTTTTTGTAAACATAAGTACAAACCTCCAGTATCTATATTCCAGCAACGGTTAGTATCCTAAGATTTTGAAATGTATTACGACATGACTGACGATATTCGAGTGCTGCAATAATTCGGAGAGCGTACTTCTGTATTAGAAATACTCTACTTATTTGTGTACTCGTTCCCCAGTTAATTATTCCATATCTTAAATGAGAATGAAAGTTGGCGTAGTACAATGTTAATAGTACCTTAGGACTGCAATGTTTAGCCATATAATTTAAAGCATAGCAACTCCTGCGTAGTTTAATACATAGTGCATCGATATGTGAGACCCAATTTAGTTTGTAGTCACATACGATACCCAATATTTTTGTCGAGTCGGTGGAAGTCACCTGAAACTCAGTGTTTTCAAAAAGGCAAAATTCTTGTAGCTGTCCCCGCATTCTAAATAGTATCGATTTTGTTTTATTTTTATTTACATTCAAAAAGTTCTTTTCTGACCATTTAATTACATTTTCATATACATATCGAAAAGAATAATAAATGATGATAATTTAAATGAACTAAATGTGAGAATTACAGAAATAAATTGGAATTATTTAAGTGAATTAGATATACGCATGGCATTTACCTTGTTTGTAGAAGACCTACTATGGTGCTTCAATATTTCCTGTCCAGTAGCTAACATCAAAAGTAAAATTAAAAAATATTCTAATAATAATAATAATAAAGGTTGGATAACTAAAGAAATCACTCAACAAGGCCAAGAACTCCATAGAATGTTCAGGGAAATAAAATCTAATTCTGTTAATATTAATTTATATGAGTATAAATACAAAAAAAATGAACATAAAAAGAATATCAAAATAAGTAAGCAAAACTATTATAGCAATAAAATAAACCATGCCACAAATAAATCTAAGGAAACCTGGAATATTGTAAATTCCAAACTTGGAAAATGTAAAGCCTCTAAGAAACTAATCGGATTGAATATAAATAATGAAATCATATATGATGATACACTAATATCCAACGCTTTTGCCTCACATTTTGCTCAAATTGCGAACAATAATGCGGATAGTTATTTTGGCTATAACTTATCATTACCATGTACTCTGTCTAAGTATCAAGTTAGCTCATTATATTTATATGAAGTATCTAAATCTGAACTTCTTGGAGTTATTACTGAACTAAAAAATAAAAAGTCATTTGGTTTTGATGGCTTAACAGCCCAAGTTATCAAGAGCATTTCATTAAATATCATAGACACTTTACTAAGTTTAATTAACAGAATTATTGAAGAGGGATATTTCCCTGTGGAGCTTAAAAATTCCGTTGTTATCCCGGTCTATAAAAAAGGCATGGAAAATGATATTGATAACTATAGGCAAATATCGTTACTCAGCGTTATTTCTAAAATCATAGAAAAAATTATCTGTAACAGAATAGGAGATTACTTAGAAAAAAATAAAATTTTAACTGACAGCCAACATGGATTTAGAGGTGGGAGGTCGGTTGAAACTGCCTCAATTAATTTATTTGAGTATATTTACAGAGAAGTCGATAGGGGGAAATATACTGTAGCAATCCTCTTTGATCTATCTAAAGCATTCGACTCAGTAAATAAGCAGGTGTTGTTCAGCAAGTTAGAAAATATTGGTATAAGAGGCATTACTCTTGAACTCATTAAATCATTTATGGATAATCGAACACTAACAGTTAAAGTCAATGAATCATATTCTATTACACAAGCGGTTACATTGGGAGTTCCTCAAGGATCTATTCTTGGACCGCTGTTGTTCTCCATCTACATTAATGATTTACCGAGTCATATTACCAAAGGACTTACAATTATGTATGCTGATGACACCACCATCTGTATTTCTGCCTCGAGTATTGAGGAGCTCAGCTCACATATAAATACAACGCTGGACGAAATGCGAAGTTGGTGTGATCGTAACAAATTGATGTTAAATGGGAACAAGACGGTATTTATAGATTTGAAAATGAGGAGAAATATTATGCTCAAAGATATCCCCTTAAGCGAAAGCTCAAAATTTCTGGGTACATTCATTGACAGTACATTGTCGTGGGTTCCACATATCGACTACGTGTGCAATAAATTAAACAAAGCATATTATGCAATCTACCAATTGATAAACATATTAAATGAGGAAGGCTTACTAAATGTCTATTATGCTCTAGCCTATTCTCATATAGCCCTAAATATTTCTCTTTGGGGAAAATCTAGTGAAGGATCAAGAGTTTTTATACTTCAAAAACGGCTGATTAGACTTATTTTCAAATTAAAGTATAGAGAAAGTTGTAGAGATACCTTTATCTCCAAGAGAATATTGACAGTTCCGTGTATATACATATACAAGTGTTTAATACATCTAAAATCCAATCTACATAAGTTTCATATACAAGCTGAAAACCATGACTATAACACGAGACATGGAAATTTACTAACTATTCCCTTTCACAGAACCTCTACTTTCAAAGAATCTCTTTATTATAACGCAATAATGCTACACAATAGCCTTCCTGAAAATGTTAAAAGTTTAAATCTCTTGAGATACAAAAAAAAGGTTAAGGACTTACTACTTGACAATGGCTACTACAGCGTTAATGAATTTTTACATAGAACTACAGGGACATAATTCATTGTCTCTTTCTATTTTGTCTTATTTTTAATTTGTCACTGTTGGTCTAGTAGATTAAGTTGTTTTTTTACACATTATTACTGTTGTTGTAATTTAGATATATATTCATAGTTTATATTTTTACTGACTTACCATATATACATATACTGTATCTATTATAAAATGGTGAATAAATATTATTATTATTATATTATTATGCTCGGCTGCAATTTTAAGAGATACCAGATCTTTTTCGACTATTATAATATTAGTATCGTCAGCATAACAAATAGTGTGAATTGATGGAGAACTGTTATTTAAGAAATTTATTATATCATTTGCAAAAATTAAAAATAATAGAGGTCCAAGTATTGACCCTTGAGGTACGCCTTGTTTTATGTCAATACTGGTACTTGTTACATTATTATTTAACTTAACTACCTGTGTTCTATTTTTTAAATAGGAAGTCAGGAGATTCAACGGAGTTCCTCTCACGCCATACCTTGCCAATTTTGTTAACAATAGGTAATGGTCAACGCAGTCGAAAGCGCGTGAAAAGTCTATAAACAAACCTAATACTTGTTTTTTATTATCTAAGGCATTTACGATTACATTTTGAAATTCACAAAGAGCTGTTTCGGTACTCTTATTTTTTGTGAAACCGTGCTGTGACGAGGAAAGTAATTTGTTTTGATAGAAGAATGAAGTTAATTGTTCTTTTATAATAAACTCAAAAAGTTTTGAAATGCTAGAGAGTAAACTTATTGCTCTGTAATTATCGTAATCGTTTAGATCACCTTTTTTAAAAATTGAATGCTGTTTAATATTTTTTGAAAATATTTGCAAAATTTCAATTCGGCGATAATTTTTTCTTAAGTTTCATGAATAGTAAATATCTCTCCATCTTTGTATCTTCTCAATTGGTAATAATAGGCAATCAATGATTTTCAGTATTGAATTATTTGCTCTTAAAGAAGTCATTCGCAGCAATATCACGAATTTTTTTGCGAGCGGTTATTTTAAAAAATAATAATAATAAAAATGTATTAACAAATACAATGCCCTGTGTCACAGAAACGAAGCATCTTAGGATCGACTTTTATTCTCAAAATTAGGTCTTTTACCTAATGAATTCATGCTAATAAAAAGTGAGACACCTTGTATAATATCAAATATATATAATATACACTGCTGAGCTGACGACAGATGACAGTTGACTAGTTAGTGTCTGAGCCCTTAGTGGTAAACTAGTGACTGCACACTAAAGTAAACTAAATCTCTGAGACTACTGTACCAGAGAAATAGAGAGGGTTGAGTACTCGTGAAAAGTAACAATTTTTGACGAATACTTTGTACGAGTAATTTTTAATGTGCTGCAAATACGAGTATTAAGTCCTCTAAACCAAAAAGTACTTACGAATAATTAAAAAAGAGTACTTTTAGTATTCGAGTACAAAATACGAGTAAAGTATCCGTGTACTCGCCCAGCTCTGCTTCCTTGTCTTTATTGAAATATTGTTTGTAAGCTAATCTGTAACGTAAGTTTTAATCTTTGTGGTCAAGTTAATATTCCCTGGCACGATTACATAGATAATCGATGGTCCACTTTTTACAGTGTGGACTTGTTCACTCAGATATGAATAGATTGGGCAATGAAAAAGCAACTAAATTAGTATTTCTCTTTAAACGTTATAATACTTATAGTGGAGCGGAATTTAGGTTGAAATCGTTCAAAAAAATTTTTCGGATAGAGAAATAAATAACGTATTATATTCCCGGTTGACGACCTTTTCCCTTGGTCGAGACAAAATTTGTGAGCATTTAATTTCAGAAATCATAATTTTTTTTATACTGCGCATCTGCAAGTAAAAAAACATATTACTCGGAAACTACTGCACTTAGGTGAATGATTCTAGTTTTGATTGAAAGAGTTTATTCCATATAATAATTCTATATTAGAAAAGCGTCGTAATTCGACTTATTACATTTTAAAAAACAATATATGTTTTACAATAATTGATAAAAATGCTAATGTATTGCTTTCACACAGGCACAACTTTTTATTTCACGATATCGATTTCAATTTTTTTTATATCAACCTATTCCCTGATGTTTAAGGAACATTTTCTGTCATATAACATATTGTCGCGTTTCACAACTAAAGACTATAGAGATATTTGAACACGGCCGTGCCGGCCGTCAGGTAGTGCATTGCGAGTGGGATAAAGATCGATAGATGCGTGAACTACCGCGTCAAAAAAGGAGGGACTGACATAATACAATAATACAACGCACTGTAAACAAATCGCACGGTAAACAAAACGCACGGGACATGCATATATAGGTGGCCTAGTTCGCTGGCGTGGGGTTTAAAAAAACAAATGCGCCTACGTAATTTTCAAATGCTGTCAAAACTGACATAATATTTGTTGAATAATATTGTTGACTAATAAACTTAATTCAGAGTTTACTAAATAAATAAATAAATATGATCGTAGGTAAAGTATAGTACATAATTCGAGTTGTAAAGCAATTACGCACTCATGGAAATACGCACTCGCCGCTACGCGGCATCGTGCGTAACTTTTCCATTCGTGCGTAATATGCTTCTTACAACACTCATTACGTAATATACTATTACACTTTTAATATATTATCTACTATTAACTTTTATAATTTACTTTTAGTAAATTAATTAAGTGCTCCACTTGGTGGTTTTTCACCTGTATATGACGAAACTCATCCGTATCTATGTGTGAGGCAAAAAAGATAATAAAGCATTTGATTTGATTGGATTTGATTTTTTATCATAAAGAAATTAAATAAAAACGTTCAAAAATCAAGTTCTTCATTAATTGTTTCAATTTGAAACGTAACGTTACGGCATTCTTTGCACCTGCAGGCCGATGCACATTTTAGATTTTTTAGACAACATGAATATTTTACCGAGATGCAATTTTTATCTCAGCAGGAAATATTTAACATATCTCTTATTTCGTCAGGCATTGGTGCTTTTGTGGAGAGAACTGCTCGGATACCTTCTTCATGTGATTCTCATTCAAATTGAAAAATATCAAACTCCTCAAAATTAAGTTTATGACTGCTGCTCCATATTTTGTTCTCTAAAAAACACTTGAAAATCGAAATATTAATTAATATAAAATAAATTAAAATAAAATTGAACCAACCTGAGCACATGGTGCCTGAAAGCATCTTCTGTTGGAGGAAGTTCTGCTGACCATTTTAACGCTGCTTTCAAGCAGCATATGCACAGGTTGGTTCAATTTTATTTTTATATTTTTTCTTTATATTAAATGAATATTTTGATTTTCAGGTGTTTATTACAGAACAAACTATGGTGTAGCAGTCATAAACTTTTCAGCTCGGATGGGAATCACATGAAAAAGGTATCCGACCATCAATAATACCTGACGAAATGAAATGTTACCATTCAAATTGAACCAATTAATGAAGAACTTGATTTTTGAACATTTTTTATTTAATTTTTTTAGCATCAAAAATCAAATCAAGTCAAATCAAATCAAATGCTTTATTTTCTTTTTTGCCTTACACATAGATACGGATGAGGTTCATCATATACAGGTGGAGCGCTTAATTAATTGATTAATTTACTAAAAATAAATTATAAAAGTTAACAGTAATTTATTAAATGGGTAAATATATAAAAAAAGTGCAAATAACATAAAAAACATCAAATGAGGTTAAAATTTTTGGACGTAAACAGGACAAAAATATAAAACCGATTAAATATTTTAAAATAATTCTGTATTGGTAATTAAAATTTATTTTTTCTTAACTGTGTTTTATTTCATAACAGCAGGTTGGCAAAATAATAATAATGCTCCATCAGTATTATTGTATTAGGTCAGTCCCTCTTTTTTCGACGCGCTAGTTCACGTATCTATTTATCTTTAGCTCACTCACAATGCACTGCTTGACGGTCGGCACGGCCGTATTCAAATACCTCTATAGCCTTTATTTGTGAAACGCGACAATATGTTCTATGACAGAGAATGTTCCTTAAGCATTAGGGAGGAGGTTGATATCAAAAAATTTGAAATCGATAAAAAGTTATGCCTGTGTGAAAGCAATACATTAGCATTTTCATCAATTGTTATAAGTCGAATTATGACACTTTTCTAATATAGAATTATTATATGGAATAAAATCTTTCAATCAAAATTCACTTAAATGATAGAAAACAGCAAGTAAAAATTAATGGAATGACATCTAATCAATTACCTATAACACATGGGGTGCCTCAAGGTAGCATACTAGGACCGCTACTGTTTTCAATATTCACCGCAGATCTACCGATTATATTAACAGCAGACTGCTGTATTCACATGTATGCAGACAACACCCAACTCTACATGTGCAGTTCTACATCATCTGTCGATTCTATCTAGTGATGTGTCGTATTTGTATGAATCGTATAATAATACAACTCTTTCCGATGATACGTATGGTACAAATCTTTACAATCGATACGGTTTCGTATTCGTATCTAGTGTATACTGACCTAACGCGAACAATGCGGTCCGATTTCGCATCGGTACGTTTTATACGGTAACCCTTCCCTACTTCTGTTTTCCTGTTGAGGTTCATAATACATAACGAATAAAATGAACCGCTTATGTTTAGCTTAGACTGTCACACATCTTATTTGTTTATATTTCTCAATAGTTTCAAGGATTTAAGACGAAAATGTTGCATAGGCAAATATACGATACGATATACCAATTCAATTGTACAATAGTACAATTATGTGCAGTTTGATTTTCGCGCATACTAGCATCTTGACATACGTTTTAGTACGAAATACGAATACGAAACTTCTGGTACGAATATTTCTGTACAAGGAGTCGGTACGTCTCGCGCATCTAGCATCATGAGATGTGTTTAGTACGAAATACGAATACGAAACTTCTGATACGAATCTTTTTGCATACGATACGGATCTTTGAAAACAGTCGTATTGCCCATCACTAATTGTATCATTAGTGAACTAAATATAAACCTTAGTTTAATTAACCAGTGGTCCTGTGAAAATGGTTTGATTCTTAACCCTAATAAAAGTACAGCACTGTGTATCGGGGTACTAATTCCGCTCGTGCAAAAGCAAGTTCTTCTGCTTCTGTCGAATTAAAACTGGGCGACTCCATAATTAAGATCACTGAAAAGGCAAAAAACTTTGGACTTCTTATTGACAATAGACTTTCCTTTGAAAAACATATAAATAAGAAATCCAGTATTTGTTACTTTAAATTGAAATCCCTTTATAAATTTAAAGATGTCCTTCCATCTGATACAAAATGGAATCTTGTAAATAGCCTGGTTTTGAGTCATTTAGATTATTGTAGTCCCGTTTATTATAACTTTCTCACAACTGCTATTAAAAATAGGCTGCAAATTATTCAAAATACCTGTCTCAGATTTGCCTATAATAATATTCGTTACAGAGACCATGTCACACCATTTTATAATAGTCTGGGTATATTAAAAATGAATGGTAGATTTGAATTGCAATTTTCCCTTATGTTATGCAATGTCATTAAAAATAAGGCACCATCTTATTTACATACTTTGCTAGTTGAACGCTCTGATGCGCATGGCCTATATCTTAGACACAACAACCTACTTACCATCCCTAAATACAACACGATTAAATTCGAGGGTTCCTTTGAATATATGTCAAGCACAATCTATAATAAATATGTCTCCCTGTTTGTTTCTTGCCAAACTAAATATACGTTTCACTCAAAAATTAAAGATAGTTTGCTGCATAATCAACAAGTACTGGTTTAAATTAATTTTGTCATGTTTGTGTAATCTTTTTAGAAAAAATTTGTTATATTTATGTGTTTATTTATTTTTCTTTTCTGTCTACATACAATTTTACACCATTTTATAGCATGTGGGTATAATTGAAAATCAGCTCTGCTGAATTATACCCATTGAATGATATTTTTAATGATATTTCTATGTATATGTATTCCTTTTTTGTTTACTTTACTTTATATATTATGTTTACTACCTACTGTAATATTTATCATTCAATAAACCTATTATATTCTATTTAATTTTATTTTTAAATTTTTAGTTACGTCTTAATTAGATATTTATTGCATCGTCCTTACTTAAAATAATACCGGATCCTTCGCCACTTCTTAGAATACGATTGATTTAAAAAACTAAAAAACACACTTTTTGGTACCATATTATTTCATTGTCCAGAACTACTCGTGTATGCAAAATTTCAACTCAATCGGATGTCGTTAATTGGTTCAAAATTGACTTGCAAGATTTGAACTAAATATACTAACACAGAAACTAACATCCATACAAATCAAGTATAAATAAAATAAAATAAAACCTTGTAAAAATAGTTTAAGGCAGGTCAGGCCTCCCCACATTAAATAGTGGGCCCCGGTACCAAATTCACTGGTGGGCACCCACGCAATGTAAAAAATTTTTTTTGTCAACATCACTGGCAAGCCACGGCCGACTCTAGTTAACAGGCCACGAAGTAATAGGTGGCAACACCGCACACAAGTAAAGATGTAGTCCGATGTGCGATGGTTGGTTTGCATTACAGCAGCTAAATTTAATGGGCGGCCGTGTTTTAATTGTATTTTATCTATTTATAATGCGTTTTGATTCATGATTCTATATGATACGTTTGTTTAGCTAGGATACAGATTATAAATCATTCATGTGTTTAATCAATTGAGGCTTCAATCGAAGTTTAAATCTCTGCTCGGTCAATTAAACATCACGATATTTTGTACAGAATTATGCCTAATTTTGCACAGAAAAAAAATGATGTTTAATTGTTCAGCAAAACCAATGACAAGAGTTAAATAATCCTTTTTTAATAATAAAATACGAATATGGAATTGAATCGACACATATAAGTTTCTACTTTGCTATTTTGAAAGTGTCTAATGTTCGTTTTTTCATTTTATTGACATCTTTTTCAGTAGTTCGTAAGCGAGATTTTAATCTACTTTGCTCAAGTGCCCGATTACTCTGCGTCTTTACATAATTATTTAGAAGTAAATTTGCAAATATTGAACAAATAATTCGTAAAATATAGTCAATATTGTTCCCGCATATACACGTGTTTAAAAAAACTAAATAAAAATTATTTGACTTTAAACTATGTAAAGTTAGATTGATAAGAAAATCTTTTTGATTTTCAATTTGTAGGAACTCATTTTCTAAACTATTGTTGTTAATATGTTCTAATATGGCGTACATGTGAAATAAAATTATGGTCATATTATTCGTAGGTACTGATAGACCACAATGTTGTAGATAATCAAAATATTGATTTCCAGTAAAATTCCCTTTATTATCAACAATATGTGAAAGGCAAATATTACAAGAATTGTTTTTAGCTAGTGTATGAGATGCATATCCAGATATATAAATTTTAACTGCTTCGTCTATATTAGGTCAGTATTAATTGAAATTTGATTTTCAATACTAACAATATCAGCACCAGAATTTAACGTATAAAATATAACTTTAGACGTAAAAATTTTTACATTCCAGCAATTATTATTATTTTTTTTTTGATAAAACGTTAATAAATTCCTCAAAATTTTCAATATCCGACTTCTCAAAGTTTTGGATTAAAATTTCATGTTGATGAATTTGATTTTCGCGCCTACTTTCTGGATCTTGTCGACGGACTGATTTTTTTGTAGATAAGTATTTAGGCAAATTTGGAAACATTGATGGGACAGTATTTTCTTTTAATTTTGGTTTATAAAGAATCATTTTAAATGTTCCATCTGGTAAAAGATATTTATCAAATTTAATAATCTCACCGGGATCAAAATGTATTTCGCATACAACAGCATGTTTTGATGCTATCCAATCTTTTCGGGGAATAGCTGTAAGCCATTTTTCTCTTAATTCATCGTCCTTAGGGAAACTAAACTAAATGTGGTCTTTGGACTGTCTGTTTTCGTTGTGAAAGTATAATTATTTGTCTTACAGCCTGGTATGACACAAGCCTGGGCATTTTAGGTTAGGTCGGTTCACGCATTGTTAAACAGAGTATAAACTCGATTAAAACTATCGTAACGTCCTATAATTGATATCACACGATCTAAACTAAATGCACTTCAATTAGCAAGTCACTTACACTATTGTTACAAAATAAAAATATGAATTTCCAGCAATTAAAACAAGAGCCGACCAAAAGTAGCCGTAAACAGCTATGGCAATTTAGTGAAACTAAGGACCACATGCATTGTTGCCAGTTTTCCTTGTTCGCGGCCTGTTACTAGAGTCGGCCGTGGGCAGGCCCCTGCTACGGGTCCCTAAACTCAGTACCCAATAACCCCATACGGGGGGCCTGAGGCAGGTAGGTATTTCAACTGTTTTTTACATTTTATTAATAAAAATTGTGACTGAACGCTAAAATTAGCCTAGTTGTGCAATTTTTCACGATAAAAAAAAACTTCCATTGATTCGTGTAAAATTCGTGATGATTAAACAAATTTGGTTGCAAGCAAGAATACTAAAACATTAAAACAAATGCGTTTTATACAATTTTTCCTGACTATTTTTAAAATTCCCTAACTTTATATTCAAACTAGTACAAATTCCCTGACTTTTCTTTATTTTTCAGAAAAGTGGCCACTCTGGCAGTGCAAAGAAAATAAGGATGAAGAATTACTATCTTGTGTAGGGTTTTCAATCCCGGGATCACCAATCTGGGATTCCGGACGAATTTGTGACCCCGAAAATCCCGGGATTTCAAAAATCAATCCCGCGCATTCTTCAGGACTGGAAATATTATTGTTTTCAATCAAAATTTTATATAAGCGGTTGTACTGATTTGTTTGCTTTACGTTAGTGTATAATATAATATATAAATGTCAAATATATACATTCATATAATAACAATAAACGTAAAAAGTAATTTCACAAAAACGTATAAACAGAAACTATTAAAATAAAAGAATCATGTACATTTCTTGGGACTTTGGAACCAATACCCAAGGAACAATTTTAGTTTCTTAAATGTACACAAGGGTGCTATAAAGCTATTTATAAAATGCCTTGAAAAATCTATTTTGCTGTAACAATATCCTTAATACCATCATAAAGCGACTTGTCGACTAAAAGGGCCCACCCTTATGAAGGTTGTTAAGGCCTTTTTAAATTCTATCATAAAACTCCTTAGTGAGTCATACTCTTGAAAACCTTGTTCGGGCCGTTTTAAAACCTTTCTTAAAACCTATTTTAAAGCTGTCAGAAGCTTTTCTATTAGCTTCCTGCATTTCTAGAAAACACCTAGAAGGCTACCTTAAAACTGGTTTTTAAAACTCTTATAGTCCATGTTAGAACTGAGAAGCTATAAAAATGTCCACGAAGGAATCCAAATAATTTTATTATTGCATTTATTTTTTCTAAACTGATTTAAGCAAACACCATCAGACTTATTGAAGATAAAATGGAATTTGAAATGTATAAAGCGTAGAGCACTATAACCTCTCTAAGGTCGATTTAAAAGGTAATAAAAAGCCATCAGGTATGACAAAAAAATTAAAACCAACGGCAGTTTATCGTTAAAACTACATAAGAAAGTTCCAAAAAACAAGAGCCCCTCAGAAATAATAATGATTTTAATATCCATACAAAATTTGCATAGACACACGTAATCAGCAAATTTAAAAAAGTGGGCTGCTTCTCGGTTCCCACGGTAATTTTCAGTCGTTTCTTGTAATTCTACCTTAATTTGCTAACGAAAAAGTGATAATTATTGATAATTATTGATAATTATAATTGTGAGATTGACCTAGAATATTTTTAAATAACAAGAAAAACATGGCCGGCCAACTAAAAACCTAATTGTCATTTTACAGTCCTCTCCAGTGTTGCCAGGTCTAGTGAAATTTCACTAGATCTGGTGATTTTTTTTAAATCTAGTGATTTAGTGAAAACTTTTATGAAAATGCCCATTTTTAATGATTTTTGAATCATCCAATTTATTGCCCTCTACTGGTAGGTAGACAAACATTAAATTCGAGTTGCGATCCATTTAATACAACTGTTCACGGTAATCGCTACCACGGTCAGTAAACTCTACGATTACCTCGATCAGCAGATCTTAGACGAGAGAGACGCGTGGAGCGGGGAATCGAATGAAAGAGACAGACATATCTGATTTCCGTGCAAAAGACAGACAAAGATGCCTGCAATGTCTACAGCTGACGTAGGCTGTAGACCCTAACAGAATATCTTTCATTCGATTCCACGCTCCGCGCGTCTTTTTCGTCTAAAAGCTGCTAATTGAGGTAACCGTATAGTTTATTGACGGTGAATCGCTACAATCGAATAGCCTGGGCTCATTGCCCTCTAGCATCTCGTAGACAAACAGTACTTTCTAGTTACAAACCACTTAATTCAATACAGAGTACGAAGTCTGGCAACGAAATAATCAGATAGAGGACGCTCAAAACTATTCTGTGCTCAGAGAGCTCAAGAAAATTACGTGTCCTACAGACACTGCAACTTTTGATAATTAAAGATGAGAGCTTTAATTTCAAATCTAGTGAAATTTTAGTAAGATTTAGTAACTGTTTAAAGCGTCGTCTGATATCTTTTAAAATTTTGATCTGGCAACACCGGTCCTCTCATTAAACTATATATTCTAATAATGGTAATGACCTAGAACATTTACTCTAAATGAAGCCCTTTTAGTCTTTTTGTATACTATCACAAATAATCCCTTCCTTACAAAAATGCAAATGCACTTGGCGAAGATCACATGGACTTGATAAAAGCTGTAATAAAACGTTTGGGACGTTGACATTTGATACAAAAAACTTAAAACTTAACCTCAACATAATTTGTATGTGCGTGTGTTTTAACAGTCCTTTTAAAATGGACACTCTTTTTTATTTTCTTCCAACTTTCCAAAAAAGACTTAATTACACATCAGTAAGTCGTGAAATGCTTTTAATTAACACACACACACACATGCATCAAAGACACTTCAGGCAGACATATTGTTTATTATTTTTATGATAAATCTTTTATTGAGGTTTTGGAAAGTGTTTTATGGAATTAAAATTTGCCTTTTAGATTTATAGAGGCCTTTTTTTCTTCATAACGGTTTCATCACAACATTTATCAAGGATGTTTTAAGAGTCTAGTTTTGTAATGGCCTTTAATAAGTACTAATAGGCATTGAAAATGTCTAGTTTTAAAAAGGATTTAAAATGCATTTATTGCAAATATGTTAAAACCATAAAGAATAATTTAAAGCCTCTTTAAATCTAAATGGAATTTAAGACGTTCATAAAACTAATTAGCTTTATGGAGAGTTTTATGTAGGTTATGATAAATCCATTACAAATACATATTATCCTAGAAGCAAATTAGCTTTATAATTAGGTCTTACAGAATGCTTTAAAACTTACTATTAAGAGCAAGTATACTTGAAGCCTAAAAGGCTTTAACTACAACATTAATAAAGCACATGACTATTTCCTAACCCTGACAAACCTTTCTTAAAACTTCCTCAAGTCCAAATGACTTTTAAATTGTTCCTTGGCTATTCAATAGAGGATAGAGTAATAGACTGCCTGCTGCGAGTTGCGTTAAGATTAAATTATTAGATTTCAAAAGTTTTAAATACAAAGTGAAAATGTTTTAATAATAAAAATATTATTATTAATAATAATAATAATAATTTATTCATCACATAAAATTTCACATACATGTAGTATAAAATTTATCGGACGAGTCAAATGATTTATAAACAACATAAATAGAAATATAGTATAGAGATAAACAGTAAGAGTAAGTAATTGTATAAGATATGTAATTGTATAAAACAGCAAATTATAAAACATATAACAAACAAGAAACGTTGAACATCATTGCATTTCCAAATATTCGGCAAGGGAGTAAAATGTCGTATTTAACAAATAGTTATGTAGTGTCACTTTAAATTTGTTGAAGTTATCAATTACTCCAAACAGATAATACCTTGGTATACGTGGGAGTTTTGGCTAACAGAAAGTCTCGAAAATGGTAGATGTAAATTATTTTTATTGCGTGTGTCATGGGCATGTACTGACCTATTTCTAGTTAATAAATGTTCATGCTCCTTTGTATTTAAGATCAACAAATAAATGTACAGGGATGTAAGAGTGAGAATACCGAGATTTTTAAATATTTCTCTGCAATGAGTTCGGGGATGTACTCCGACCATACAGCGTATAGTTTTTTCTGCATTATGAAAATATGAGATAATATATAATATAGGTATCGAGTCTTTGATGTTACAAAGATCCGGTCGAAAGACTAGAGGACGAAACATTAGATACGTTAGTTCTAAGATTCTTTCTTAAAAATGAATTTTAAACTGTTCGTTTTTGTTATCTATTACTATTTCATTCACATAAATAAAACACCTTTAAAAATTGTTAGTTATGTGATAGAATTTTGCAGAGGGAAATATGTGTTTATTTTCGATTTATTATAAATATTTATTTATAAAACCAAACGTAGTATAATCTTAAAACTGTTTTAAAAATACTTGCTATTGTTCTAACGAATACACTACAGTCGGGCCCGCTTATAACGAGTGGGTAGGTGACAAAAAAAAGTGCTCGCTATATCCCAACGCTCGTTATAAACGGTTTTTTAATGGATCCGGTTACAACGAATATAATCGTTATAAACAATTTTTATTGGGTCCTAATATAACGAGTACGCTCGTTACAACCGGCACGCACGTCTCTATAGGTATGTAGTCTTAAACGGTTACATATACATATAATATGTACGTGGATAACACGTACACATATGTACTCAAAAATATATATTCATTCAGTATAAAATAAAACATAAAATCTGATTATGAGAATTTAACAAAAGTAAGTTTATAAAATGATGTAAAAATACATATATATGTACTTACATATGCAGTGAAAAAAAAAAATATTATGCACATACATACTCTTGCGTCGCAGTAATTTACTTAAAATAGTCAGTAATCTTTTTCTGAGTTGCATTTTTATTTAAAAATGATATTTCAAGGCTTCTCTGAATGGAATCAAACTTGTCCCTTACATTGTTTTCAAAATCATTAAATTCTAAATAAGTAGATATGGTTTTCATTGCACTAAATACTTGTTGAGTTGTTGGGGGTTCAAACAAGTCATCTTCGTCTTCTTCAGGTGTTTCCAGTTCGTCGTTAGTTTGCATTTCATGTGATTTAACAGAAGCCGCTATTTCAGTTTCCGACGGATACTCACAAGTTTCTAAACAATCGTCAACCTCTTGATATGCATTTAGTTCGTCACTAGTAAAACTCACATTTAAAATATTGTTTTTAATAGCCCAATCACGTAAACACATGGAATCTTCGTCATCAACACTTTCCGAGTTTTCATTTCGTAATAACCACTGAGCCAAAGGTAGGTCATCGTCTTCATCAAATTCTGATCTCGGATAAAAACCTGCATGCCGATAACAATTCACAATTGTTTTTTGTGAAACACGTTTCCATGCTGTGTTTATAGTTAATATCCCATCCAACAAAGAAAATTTGAAGTCCTTTTTATCATTATCGACATTATCCAAATGAGATACCATTTTACTTAAAAATATTTTTTTGTAATGTTTCTTAAGACAAGCGATGATACCCTGGTCCATGGGCTGTAAAGTTGCTGTTGTATTAGCGGGGAGAAAAACCAATTTTATGGATCGTAGATTTGCAATCTCAGGGTGCAGGACAATTGTCAATCATAAGAATTATTTTTCTTTTTTGTCTTTGTAAAGCAGCATCCCAGTTTCTTATTTCTTTCTCAAAAACTTCTGATGTTACCCATGCTTTTTTATTGGCTGTGTAAGTAACAGGTAACACTTTACAAGTTTTAAAACATCGGGGTGTTTTTGATTTACCAATGACAAATAATTTTCTTTTTTCTGTGCCCGTCATATTGGCACAGACAAAAACTGTGATTCTTTACTTTTCTTGCCCCCATGACATTTTTCTTTCTGAAATTTGAGAGTTTGGTTTGGGACAACTTTATAAAACAACCCAGTTTCATCTCCATTAAAAATGTCGTTATTAGAGTAACCTTTACGTATTTCAGGCCAAGTATTATCAAGCCAAGCCTGTGTTATATCTGCAGAAACACTCGCAGCTTCTCCGTGGATTTTACTCGAAGAAATGTTCGCCTCATTATTAGGGGAAAATAATTTAGAAAATTGTTCTGCTTTTTCTTGCAATATGGGCCCAGTTATGGGTATGTTTTGAATTCTTTTCTGCTTAAACCACTCAAGCAATGCCTGATCAACTTGCTTTTTCGCTGGTTTCCGGATTCGTTTTAACTTTGAAATGTTTGAATTTAAAGATCCTCTAATTTTATCCCGGTTTTTCCAGACAGTAGAAACAGTCGAACTGGATAATTTGTAATTTTTACACACATCGGCATTAGATATGCCACTGGCAATAGCATCAATTATTTTTATTTTGTTCTCTAATGTAAGGGACTTTCTCTTACAGGACATGCCTGTTATATAAATCAACGAATATCGGCGATTGATGACAAATCACTGAGTAAATAGTAAAGACCCGACCGTCGCGCGTTGGCTAAATTATGTGCATAACTTCCTAAAAACATTACATCTACCTACTACTCATAATATAATAACGAGTCATGGCAAATTTGTTGGAATACTAGCAGGCACTGTTTCGATACAATAAAAGCACCGACGTTTCATATCTACCGCCCTCAAAACGCCGACTACTATTAAGTCGGTATCCGTCAAATGGCAGCGTTCCAAGAACTTACTTCATATGAACTAATAACTAATATCACTCGTTATAAACAAAGTTAAATCTCCGTCATCCCTACATAGGTGCTCGTTGTAAGTAAACATATTCAGCAACTTATTAGAAAAATATTACTCGTTATAACAAAAGCGCTTGTTATATCCGAGCTCGTTATATCCGAACTGAAATTGTGTTGAGCTTAATGGATGATTTTTTGTATCTATGGAAATTACTCGTTAAAACCGAACGCTCGTTATAAGGTGTACTCGTGATAAGCGGGCCCGACTGTATATATATTTTTTATTACAAATTTCTGTTGTATGCATATTTCCCCTCTCACTCTGCAAAATCCTATGCTTAAAATTTGAAAATGTATTTTGAGCCTAAGAATTTGTAATCCCGGGATTTGGAATTTGTAATCCAGGATATCCCGAAAGCCTAATCCATTCCCGGGATTGAAAACACTAGTCTCGTAACAGTATATACATATTCACAAACCTCAACATCATGAAGAGTTTCATCGTCATCTTCCAGGGTAAGCCTTATAGGTGATTCATGTCCGTCAGTTTCATCATCCATTTCAGCTTTAGCTCCTTTACTATTTTTTTCAGCGACTTCTTTCTTTCCAGATTCTAGCACTTTTTCGTCCTTGGCTTTAGCTTCACTATCTTTCTTGACCTCGGCAACTTTTTTTTCTTCGCCCTTCACAGTTTTAACCTTATTCTCTTCCTTGTCGCCCTTTACATCCTTGACCGCTGGTTTTGAATCGCCTTCAGTTTTCTCGGGTTCTTCTGAATTTTTTTCAGACTCTGCTTGTTTTTCATCACCTTTCTCTTCTTCTGTACTCTCTATAGACAAACCTAATATAGAATTATTTTAACAGGAAAATATACTTTATAAAAATTAACTTACGTGTAGACGATCTCTTTTTATCAGATATCTCGAAAACATGTGTTTCAGGGTCTAGACCTTCATCTGTAAGGGCCTAAAACAAAGTAGCAGTATTTCAATCTCTTCATCAAATCAGCCATGTTCTGTATTGACCTACTATTTTACAAATATATAAATCCTGCGTATTAAAGCCGCGTTTCCATTTGTGCACTGCGATAATGTCTGCATGCATCGGTTGCATAGTAGAGCCAAGTATGGGGAGGTAGAGAAGCATGCTTAAAATAAGTGCGCAAGAAACCTGCGCAAATATCCGCGAGTCTCCCGATTAGAACCGGGAGACATATATACGGCTGTCTGCCTCTACTCCAATTTAGAACCGGAGCACAGTGGTCAGGACGTATTTTCTTTTAGTTTTGTGACTTTTTTGTTCATCTATACATCGATGGAAAGGTCAAATGACAAGTTAATTGAATTTGTAGAAGAGTACAGAAACTTTCGTATCTGTGGAGGACTACTGATCCAAATTATAAGAACAGATACAAAGGAGGGGACGCACAACAGTATTTGGTTTATAGGTACGAACTTAGAACTAGGAAGGCTGCAAATAATAAAATAAAAAGTATTCAGTCGTAGCAATTGCAACACATACTTCGTCTCCCACACTGCATTACATGATTGAATCGCACCAAGAAGTAGGCAGAAATGGAAACAAGACGCAAATGCATGCGTACTCTTACCTCTCCGCATGCAGAGGCATGCGTAGAAGTACAAATGGAAACTCGGCTTTAAAGGAACTTACTATAGTCATTAAAATATTCAAATTACCTATTCTACACAAGGTCATTATTTTTATACATGTAGTTATCTAAATTATAATAATTATATATAGAAGCCTTGGTAAAAAATGAATGAAAATAATGCCTATAAAATATGCAAGGCATAAAATTATTATAAAAGTTAAATTTTGATCATAAGAAGTCGTTATATCGTTACTTTTTAACAACTTATCTCAAGTTTCCGATCGTCGATATGCTGTAAATGATATTGATAAGTAATGTTTAACGTGGTAATATGGTCGGTACATTGGTAATGAACTGAATAATCAATAATGACGCCGACTTCCCAACAAGGGTCAGAATTATTTATGGCGTAATTTTACTTGAGGGGAATCCATTTCAAAGATTTGCTTACTTAATCACATATCAAATTTTCCGAATGGAAAAACCATACATACCTTACTTAAGCGTTCCAGCAACACTTGTTTCACGCCATTTCGGTCCAACCCTCTTTTTTCTAATTCCGATCTAAGATCGACAACTCTTAACTCGGATAACTTTTTATTTTCACTTTCAGACATAGTGCCTATCAATGTCCCTCAAATAACAATAAAAACACTGAAATAACGCACGAACTTTACCAGAACAGTAAATTCAAAATGCCATGACCAACTCGTAAAAATACAAATGGCAGAATTACAGACAATGCAGCAGAGGCACCTACCTCCTTGGCTTCTAGATCTCTGCGCATGCGTATGACAAACCTAGCCTCCAATAGGGATCTCCAGAACCAAGATTTCCCAGAGTACCCTGAATTGGCTATTATTATATTAGGCACTTTCGTTTGTATAACTTACACCTTCAATCTCTACGGAAGTACTAGAGTACTACCACCAACGTAATGTATTTCGGTGAGTATCGTTAGAGATACGAAGATGTAAAATGCAATTGTGTAATACCACTGTATTACGTATTTTGTGAATGATATAAAAGGTCTATTCCTTTACACTAAAAGTGTAGCACTGAGCTGCACTAGTGCAATTGTGTCTTCCTTTAACTTATGATATTGATGCCATCTCTGTCACTCAAAATTAGTGTTACACTTCTTGTGCAAAGGAATAAATTACCTGTTAAACACAGGATCCACCCTTTTATTTGAGGTTATGATCACATAGCCAAAACTGCACAAAGTACATTTCCTTGGTGTGATTAGTGCAGAAATGCAGATGACAGAAATAGCTCAGAATATTCGAATATTTCTGAGTTTATGTTAACGGACTTAAAATGGATAAAGATTATTTGAAAATAGAAAAAAATGAACCCGTAGTAATAGATGGATGCTATATATTCTCACGTAACCACAACAACGTGTATTTAAATCCTTATATTATAACGCAAGCCTATATTTTACTTGGTATAGGTGGAAATTCGAGGCGGAAATGATTTTGGGGATTTAGTTATTCCAACGGAAGTGTGTGACATAACTGGGGCCTGGGAAAGATTGAGAAAATATAACAGAACTTTATAAGATTAGGGGCCGTCCATAAATGATGTCACGCTTTTTTTGCCAATTTTTGGCCCCCACCCCCCTGTGTCACACATTGTCACGCTCGCTCGATCCCCCCCCCCCCACCCCCTGTCTGTCACGTCACACTATAACTTTTATGTAAATTAATAAAAATTATAAATTTTGAACTATGATACATATTTTGCAAGGAAAAGTTCTTTCTCAGATTTTCTTGTATTGTGACATCACAATTGCTTGAGCCCCCCCCCCCCTCCCCTCTTGTCACAAAGTGTCACAACTTTCAGAACCCCCCCCCCCCCCTAAAAGCGTGACATCATTTATGGACAGCCCCTTAGAAACTGAACAGGTTATGTTACACAGGCGCGTTCCCATTTAGTGCCAAATTCGTTATTTTCGTTTTGTTTAGTTCTTTCACAATTATAGTGATGGGATCCTTAAGTGAAAAATAACCGGCTATCCAGTTATTGGAGTAACCTGCATTACTCGGTTATCGTCAACGAGTACTCGAGTGAAAAATAACCGAATGTTAAACGGTTATTGAATTAATCAATACTCATCACTCTCACAAATAAATTAAATGTTAACTGTATACTCGTAACCTATATAATAAACGAGTGAACCTCATAACAGAAAGTAACCTACGTATCTAAAATAAATATTATATATGAATTCGAACCGATTGATATAGAGTAGTCATCGCAGTATCTACATATTTTAAGCATTTATAATTATTTTACTTTTAATATATATTTATTACGTCAAGAATAATCAAACTATGTGCAATTTTATAAAGAATCATTTTTGATCCTGTACATTTTTCCCAAACATTGATTGATTGGTTGATTTTTCCATGGAAATATTGAATAATTTTTAAAGAATCGGAATTTGTTAAATAGTCCTTGTAAGTTACGTATAGCATTCAAGTGACAATCACTCGAATGATTATCCGGTTATATTGAAATCACTGGAATACCTAGTATTCCGTTATTGAAATTAATCGGTTTTGCCCATCTCTACACAACCAGCTTAGAACCGACGTACACCAATGTCGAGCATCAGCATGTGACGTCACAAGGTCGTTGCCTGGAGTATAAACAAATAAATAACCTCACTTTATTTCTAGCGTTTGTGTTTGTGGTTTGGTGAGAGTTGTGCTTTGTGATATTCGAAGTTTGTATACTTTGTTTCATTGTGAAAAATAATATATTTAGCTGAGTGATTTTCTGCGTGCGTTTTAAGGAAATTTGACTCTATGTATAGTAATTATTATTATACGTTGTACACTGAAAGTCATAAGGAAATAAAGTGAGGTTATTAATTTGTTTATCATCCAAGCAACGACCTTGCGACGTACGTGCAGATGCTCTATTACATTTATGTCTCTACACCAAGTGTAGACGAAAGGAATTGCCCTAACCTTGAGGTAGAGTGAAATTACTTAGAAAAGATAACATACGTTTAAATATTAATGGTAATAGGCAGTGTGACGCCCATGCAGCTGTAAAAATAGGATCGTTACCTAGGTAACGAACACCGGGGTAATGATATCGGCCTCTGCGCATTCTATGACGATGTTATCTTTTTTAAGTAATTTCACTCTACATAGTGAATGCATTTACCTAACATATTTTGTGCCTTGGTGTTTTAAATTCCATCTTCCACCGTGTATATATAGATTTCCATACATAAAATAAATTTGCTCAGCGCCCTCGGGACTAGGGCGACAAGTAGTGTAATGAAATAGAGAACAAGATAGCTTAGAAGTAAACCTATTGTCCGATAGGTGGCGGTGCTCCCGGAAGTTTCAAAAGTTCACAAATAAAAAGTAAATAAAAGTGTGTTCTTGCTTCGCCCTTGATGCACACGTTAGCAGTAGCGTCGCGCCAGGCATGGCGCCTGAAAATAACCAAAAATTAAAATTATTCAAAATACAACAAAGTTATATATAATTTTTAATCAATGTTGATGGTTCAAAATATTTTACTTAACTTTTAGAAGATATATTCATCGGCAGCCAATGTTTCAATTAAAATTTCATTAATATTCAAAAGAATGAAAACATTTCTTTTATCAAGCCACATCGTGAAGGACGGGCCTAATACGTAACACAGGGGCACCATGACCGCGGAGAGATTGTCACTTCTTTTTACAACCCAATAGGGAACGCTCATAAATTTTTAATTTGTACAAATTACATTCTGTCTTCGTTATAATAATAGTTATTAATCTCATTTAAATATGTTGCATTTGGCATAACATTGAATTTGAAATAGTGCAATTTTACAAATGCTGTAAAATGAGTTTGACGTTATTACATTTACAGCCAACATATTTATTCCTGTCAGCCGCATGATAAAATTAGTGTTTTCAGTGATTATTCAGTCGTAAACGACCCCGAAGAATCCTTATGGGATTAAAATTGCACTGTTTCAAAATCTCATTCTATCGATATTAAAATTTGTGCGAGTGCTATTATTATTACTATTCGCATAATATGTGAGTTAAATGCATTGGGCATTTCTACATACATGAATACAAATACAACATTTTCATCTCTAATAGTTTTCCAATTTTTAATTTTTTCCCTTCCCCTACCTTTTCGTAAAAACTTATTTTTGTTTTTTGGATTTTATAATGCATTGGCGATTACTACATAAATTAATCGAAACACAATATTTTTATCTGTAATCCCAATTCCTAATTTTCTCCAATTTGATTTTTTGTTTTTTGGATTTTTAAATGCATAAATTAATCCAAACTCAACATTTTACACGTCAGCACATTAACGGTAAAATAAATCACAAACTGTTACGAAGTAATCGTGCACACAAAAAAGTTACAAACAGAACGACAGACGACAGCCAGACTGACAGACAGATTTTTGGTGCCCAAACTTAAAATTTAGACGTTCCATGACATTCTAAGCTTATTTGACAAAAAAATTTCTTTTACGGTGACTATACTTACACTCCACTACATGAATATAAAAGAAAATGTAGGCTGCTGTAGTATAGGGTGAACTGAAATTAACGAAGTTGATGACCAGCCAACGAAAATGAATCACCCGATATTATAAACATTATTGGATTATGCAGAATTGAAAACTAAGAAAATAGCCTACAGAAAAAAATGTTGTTGAAATATAGTCATTCAGACCATTGGCACAACTTTGTCCGGCATTAGCATATCTAGTTGTTGTTTCAGGTGAAAAATTGTTTAATAAAATTTAGTCATAGATGGTGGACGAATGTACAGTTTTTTTAGAATCTTTGTTGTTATTGATATTTTAGATCGGATATTGATATTAATAGTATAAAGAATATCTCATACGTAAAGTTATTATAAAAGGACTACTAGTCCGGTGATATTAGGAAAGTGTTTCGAAAAGTTTTGGGACTAGCCAAAAATTAGAGAATTTCCTTAGGAATGAAAAGGGCGAGCGTAGAAGCGACTTCAATGTGAATGTCAGTCGATATTCCGTTGAAGCAACGTCGAGCGCGGTTAGTAGTTGGATGGGTGACCACCCATCTTGAGAAATACAGCGATCTCGTCCCACCTTCCAGCGGCTTGTATATCAGTGTATACGCGGAAGCTAAGTAATTTCAGACGAGGATTACGTAGTAGATATACCATCTTTCGGAGGGGATGTAAAGCAGGCTGTCACTTGTCTATTAAATGTTAGGCAAGTAAAAGATCTACTCTTCTTAAGGGAAGAGGTTCGGCAAAATTTCCAGGTTGGGAGTAGCTCGTCTCCTGGCGTCGGTGATAGGCCCTGGTAGCGGAAATAGGCCAACGTTAAATAAATAGATAAAAAAAAAAGGAATAAAAAAAAAGTGTTGACCACTCAAAACGGCGGCTTGCAACTTAGTTTTTTGCTTATATCTTCGCTTCTAAAGGTCGTACAAAAACGTTCGACCCGCCAATTTCTTCGTTATAACCTTCCTTATAAGGTAGATATACGCAAAAAATGAATCTTTGATTGTTAATAACATTTTATGGCAAAAAAACTGAAAAAATTGAATTTTTCGATCCTCGAACTTTGAAGTACTGTAGAAACAAACATAAAATCTGTATTTTAACGATAATATGAGAAATAGTACATATTTTTACCCTTAATAAAATACACTTTGTCCCGTTGCAAAATATTGATAATTTTTTTTGCAATTAATTTATCAAAAAATGAAAATTCAAACTGTTTGATAAAAGATCAAATTAATATTTTACAGTTCTGTTTCGGTAAATACATTGTATTTGACGTACATTTACATAGTCAAAAAAAAATATTGCAAAAAAAATTTAATTTGCTACTTTTTTACGGAAGAAATCAATTTTGCAACTTAGACAAATGTAAATATCTCAGTGGATTCTGCATAAAATTTATTGCAACCAACGGCATTTCAATCGTCATAAATAACGAATTCTAAAAAAAAAAAAATGTGCTCCGATGCTTTGGAAATGAGATATAGAGAATTCACGTTTTTTGCGATTACGGCGTTTGACAATATTTTTACTTGAAAATTTAACTGAATATTTCTTAGAGTGTATGTTATTACTTACAAAAAGTGCCATGTCTATATATATAAATGGGCCATGGGAAAGAAATCGATTTGACGCCCCCCTCACTGCGAGCAGCCTACTCGGACAGTTCACCGCGGCGGCAGCTTTATTTCTCTTTTTCTCGGCTTCAGGAGTGGCTAGAAGTTTTTTTTTTGGTTCGACTAATTTTTTTTTCAACTTTCCGATCTTCGATTATTTTTCAATCATTCAATTACGTTGCTTTATAAAATAAATATTTAAAGATTACGTATAGGCCCTCCCGTATGGGAGGGTCTATTGGGTACTGAGTTTGGGGGTCAGGGCTTCCGAGGGGCCCGTAGTGGGGGCCCACCAGAGAGTTTGGCATTTTTTTTTCAAATTTCAAATTTCTCCCCCCCGCTCATCCATCCATTATTACGCGCGGGGGCCCGTTGGCTTTCGTGGGGCCCGCCAGAGATTTTGGCAAAAAGTTTTATTTCAAATTTCTTCCTCTGCTCATCAATTATTAAGCGCGGGGGCCCGTCAGAGATTTTGGCAATTTTTTTTTCAAATTTCTACCCCCCTCATCAGTTATTTGTGAATTTTGTACCGGGGCCCATGATTTTATGCGGGGGGCCTGATTCGTACAATTTATTTGATAATACATTGATGAGTGAATAGTTTTTACTCTTACTGGGGATAAAGAAAGGTACCTATACATTCTGTATTTAAAAATTACTTCATTGAATATACAAGATAAAGTTTATTTTTCTGTACTCGCTGTCGATTTCGTCTCGACTTCTGCGTACAGACAATCATTGTCATCATCGTCATTATTTAGATCAATATTTCCAATAACTTCCTCACTTTCTTGCACTTTGCTTAATTCAAACTGACAGACATCAATATTGATTTAATTTGTTTTAAACAGCGAAATAAACATCTAATACATACCGTAACAATAATACGTGATTGTTTAAATTATAGGATGTTTGTAAAATTATAAACTACTGGAATTATTTTATCTAATAAAATAATAAAGCCCCTGTATTACAAAATGTTCTTTTTACGGAACAACGTAATTGCATAATTGAAAAATAATCGAAGAATCGGAAAGCTGAGAAAAAAATAAGTTGACTTTAAAAATAAAAACGTCCATCTAGCCACTCCTGAAGTCCAGAAAAAGAGAAATAAAGCTGCCGCTGCGGAAAACTGTTAAGTACGGCGCTCGCAGTGAAGGGGGGAGGGTGATCTGGCGTCTAGCGTCTGCGCGAGCGCCAAAGATGCAATTTTCTCGATATTTTTCCATGGCCCATTTATATATATAGACATGGAACTTTTTGTAAGTGATAACACACACTCTCAGAAATATTCAGTTAAATTTGCAAGTAAAAATATTTTCAAATTTCGACGTAATCGAAAAAAACGTGAATTCTTCATATCTCGGTCCCAAAGCATCGAGGCACAATTTTTTTTTTTTAGAATTCGTGTTTTTCTATGATAATTGAAATGCCGTTGGTTGCAATAAATTTTATGCAAAATCCACTGAGATATTTACATTTGTTTAAGTTGCAAAATTGATTTTTGCGTAAAAAAGTAGCAAATTAAATTTTTTTTGATTATGTAAATGTAAGTCAAATACAATGTATTTACCAAAACAGAACCGTAAAATATTAATTTGATCTTTGAATTTTTTTTTTATAAATTAATTGCAAAAAAAATAATTAATATTTTGCAACGGGACAAAGTGCATTTTATTAAGGGTAAAAATATGTACTATTTCTCATAATATCGTTAACACAGATTTTATATTTGTTTCTACAGTACTTCAAATTTCGAGGCTCGAAAAATTCGATTTTTTCAGTCTTTTGCCATCAAATGTTATTAACAATCAAAGATTCGTTCGTTGCGTATACCTACCTTATGCTCGTGACGAAGAAACTGACAGGTCGAACGTTTTTCTATGACCTTTAGAAGCGAAGATATAAGCAAAAACCGCTGCCTAAGGAATCACCACTTCCACATCCAGACTTCCTATCTAAATATCTTACAACGAAAATACTAAAATGCACTCCACTAAGTGGAGATAATTGTTTATGGAACTTTAATGGTATAGTATTTGAAATCGTGTACCAGAAAAACCCATGAAATGATATGCCCCATCAGTAGTAGAGGTGATGGTGGTGGTGGGAGTGAATGAAGTGAAAAAAAGTCTTGATGACTGGTTCTTGTACACACACTAAATCACAATATTTTTTCACTCCCTTTAATAATGGGGTGGGGGTGGTAATAGAGGTGGCTATTGCCAAAAATGTTTTTGAGACCTTAGGTCCTCTTATATTTACTAAATACCAATTTCATGCACTCTTAATTGCTTGATTTACCTATTTATCTCAATTTACCCTTCAACTCTGCAACGGAATAAGATCAATATATAATCTAGTTCCAGATCTCGTTAAAATACATACGTGTGCCATATTTAAGTCAATATTTTAAACGGTTCCAGAGTAATCGTGAGCATCAAACAGATACCAGACTAACAGACAGACCGACGCGACAGACAAATTTATTTTTTTCAATCTTAACATATTGACGTTTCATGACATTCTAAGTCTATTTGTACAATGAAAATTTTCAAAAATGTTTCTTGCGTTAGTATCTTCAACTGGATGTGCAAGTAATACGCAGAAAATAGCATGACAAAGTTATAAAACATCATTCTGTGCCATGGACTACACGAGAGAAGTAAAGCCTTTACTTCAAGCATTTTCTTCAATAAAACCTACTATGCATCCATATTACTCGAGGTAACTCACTGTGTACCTAATTTACTAGAGGAAAGCCACTACGCAGTCATACTTCTTGAAGAAATCCAGTGCGCATCCATTTTACTTGAGGAAACCCACTGCGCATCCATATCACTTGAGGTAACCTACTGCGCATCTATAATACTCGTGGTAACCTACTGCGCATCAATGGTACTCAAGAAAAGCCACTGCGCATCCATAACATTCGGGGAAACCTACTGCGCATCCATACTACTTGAAATAACCCACTGTGCATCCATTTTACTCGAGGAAACCCACTGCGCATCCATATCACTTGAGGTAACCTACTGCGCATCTATACTACTCGTGGTAACCTACTGCGCATCAATGGTACTCAAGCAAAAACCACTGCGCATCCATAATACTCGGGGAAACCTACTGCGCATCCATACTACTTGATATAACCCACTGCGCATCCATTTGACTCGAGGAAACCCACTGCGCATACATACTACTTGAAGTAACCTACTGCGCATCTATGGTACTCTAGAAAAGCCACTGCGCATCCAAACTACTCGAGGAAACTTACTGCGCATCCATACTACTAGAGGTAACCTACTGCGCATCAATGGTACTCGAGGAAAGCCACTGCGCATCCATGATACTCGAAGGAACTTTAATAACTATAGTACTCTAGAAAAGCCGCTGCGCATCCAAAATACTCGAGGAAACTTACTGCGCATCCATACTACTAGAGGTAACCTACTGCGCATCGATGGTACTCGAGGAAAGCCACTGCGCGTCCATACTACTCGAAGAAACTTTAATAACATTTGAAATCGCCTACCCCAAAAACCTATAAAACGATATGCCACATCGGTAGTGGGGGTTGGGGGTGGTGGCAGAGTGGGGTGGGGGGGGGGGGGTGAGGGTGGCGGTGGATTAAGTAAAAAAAAATTTTGAGGCTTAGGTTCTTGTATACACGCTAAATTACAATTTTATTTTTTTTCACCCCCCTTTAATAATGAGGTGGGGGTAGTAATGGGGGTGGCTAATGCCAAAAAATTTTTTGTGACTTTAAGTTCTTTTATATATACTAAATACCAATTTTATGGACTCTTACCGGCTTGATTTACCTATTTACCCCCATTTACCCCAATTTACCCCCCAACCCTTTGACGGAACAAGATGAAAATATAATCTAGTTCCAGATCTCGTTAAAGTACATACGTGTACCAAATTTCAAGTCAATATCTTGAACGGTTCCAGAGTAAACGTGCGCACAAAAAAAAGTTACAGACAGACCGACAGACCGACAGACAGACCGACAGACCGACAGACAAACCGACAGACAGACCGACAGACAGAAATTTTTTTTTCGCTCAAACTTAAAATCTCGACGTTTCATAACATTTTAAGGCTATTTGGACAATAAAAATTTTTAAAAATTTTTTTGTCGTTACTATACTTCCACTGGATGTGGAAGTAAAACTAAGTTGCAAAATTCATTTTGTTTACAGAAAGTTAAATAACAATTAAAGCCGCCTTTTTGAGTGGTCAACACTAGTTTTTTCGGATTCCTGAGAAAATTCTGTAGGGGGTAGACTAATTTTTGACTAGTCCCAGAACTTTCGTTATTTTTTAAGCTAAAATCACCATACATCATTTTGTTGGGATTAATCACACGTATCTTACTGACACTTAACACAAAATTAAGCAAGTGGTTGGAGCTTTTGTGAAAACTGTCGACCATAAAAACTTGTATTACCGTTACGTATAATAAGCTCGGGGTATTATTTTTTATGGATAAACTGCATCAAAGTGGTTCATCATCTAATTCTTAAGCTTCAAACCCACCCTAGTGCATTGTCCTAACATATTTTAATAGAAGGGTCAACGTTCTAAAGAATAACTCATACACAATATCACGAAATGACCGGTTAAGTTCCCCTCATATGTAAATTCATATAAAAACTTCAGCGCTCCCTGGTCGAGATCATTTATGTATTTACCCATTTACCTGTCCTGAGTCTTTAGGTTAGTTTATACTAACTCTAACACGGAATAACATTTTTTGTAACCATTGAATGAATATATTGTTCCTCAACTTGACACAAAGAGTTAGATAAAAAAAGTTAAAAAAAGATATTTTATGTGGTGAGAAAGAATTCTTCAAATATTCTCGAATAATTTCTTGGGCACATGAATATTCAGTTCTCCTTGAGTCTCAAAATAGCCATACAAAATAGAAAAAATGATTCTTACAATACCTTAATTTACAGGGTACTTTGCCATGTGATGCTTATTAATGGAGTGAAATCATTCCTCTGTCCCGCTTATTTCTAGTAGTTTTCCAGTAGTAGGTCGCCTAGATAACTTTGGTGGAAATTATAGAAAATGATCTCCACATTAAGCATATCTTGATTGTTTTTTCGAAAAATGGTAGATTTAAAGAAAAAAATTAATCTCTTTAATTTCCTGTTTTTTTTGGCTGGCGCTGCCAATATCTCGCAACCAGTGCGAGATACGTTAAAACTTCGAGAGAACAAAGACGCCCATGAAATTTTCTAAATGAGAGTATAAAGTCACTTTTCTACAGCTACCCAGTTTGGTGAAAATTTCGACTTAGGTAAAAAATTCAATGAAAGGCATTTTCGATCATAACATACAAGTTTGAACTTTTTTATTCCTCCACCGAAGACATTAACCATGAAGATGCAGTCATTATACAGGGTGTCCCACTTAAAACTCCCGGCGCCATTTTCTCGATAACCGAAAGCGATATTTGAATTCTGTAAAAGGTATCTACTAGAATATATAAATGACTTCAGTTTTGAGTAAAAATGGTTTATTTTACACATTGCTGTATAGGAACGATGAAGTGAGTTGCATGAGATGGAGAATTATATTCTAAGCAACTTTTTAATATGAACAATTTTCGAAAAATGACTGGTCGAGATATTTGAACTTCAATGTAATTTTTCGAGTAACAAAAATACCATATGTCTACAATTTGTAGTGTAAAATTTACTAGAACATACAACATAAACATGACGCAAAAATTAGACAATGCACAATAAATAAAAATGTCAAAATCTTTAATTTCCAAATAGCAATTGCATCCCCACCTTTGTTTTACTTGAGCCTAATTCACTATGAAAAATGTCCCAAAGGACTTAGTGTCTAAAATGTATTTTAAAAAAGTTATGACGATTTTTATATTCAAAAAAACTATATTGAAGTTCAAATATCTCGAGAACCAGTGATTTTTCGAAAATTATTCGTATCATAAAAGTTGCTCAGAATATAATTCTCCATCACATGCAATTCATTTCATCGTTCCTAGGATCGAAAAATTTCTTTGCATCGCAACGCCATCTATACCTCAATGTGTAAAATAACCATTTTTACTCAAAACTGAAGTCATTTATATATTCTAGTAGATACCTTTTACAGAATTCAAATATCGCTTTTGGTTATCGAGAAAATGGCGCCGGGAGTTTTAAGTGGGACACCCTGTATATACCGTTCGAAAGACTGAATATGAAATATTAACTATATAACATATTAAAAAGGGTAAAACCGACAAATATGGCGAAGGCGCATTGCGTCTATAGGCAAATATTGGAAGAAAATCAGTGAAAATGGACAAGGCCGGTTTCTCACATAAAAAAAGTTTGGATTCACCCACCGACTCATAATTTGGACTACGTAAACAAATAAAAATCACGTCAAAATCTAATCCCGTCAGAGAAAAATCTCTATAGGGATTTTTTTAGGGAAAAATTACAAAAATTCTTAGGCGTAAAACCCATTATTATTTCGTAAATAACTAAAACCCCGACAGAGAGAGAGAGAGACAGAGCGTCGTTTATGATCTGAGGTAGTGCAGTCTTGACCCATTACTTGTCTATCAACGTGTATCTTATCTCGAATCCGCTTGGGAGTGGAAGAACGGGGTAGAACGCGGCTGGCGCCCCTTAATAAATACATTGGTGTCGCATTACTTAGATGCTCTATAGTGAGTTCTTCTACAATTTCACGCGGCTTTTTGAAAATCTACAAATTCCGTGTTCTAGGGTCAAGCAATTTTTTATTTAAATTTTTTATGAAAACAGTTCACTACTAGGAGTAATTTCTGGCGTTTTTAAAAAAAAGTTGGACTGGTTTTTAACAATCTGGCGGCTGTTTGTAGAATGTCCAAAAACTTCTCATAGATGAAAATTTTACACATTTCCAGCTTTTGCATATTGCAATTTTTGTAAATTCATTGCAAAGACCGAAAAATCTATATTCAGTACATTAATTATCATGAATAGTATAATAGTAATTTATGCAACAAGACAAATGCATAAAGTGGTACATTTTTCCACGGATGGGAAGTTTGACTGACTGAAAAAAGGCACTTTATACATGAGTCATGCAATATTTTTTCTATAAGTGTCCTTAATTTTCATATTTCGATAAATAAAGAGCCTAGGGGAAGCATAGGATAGCGGCCCTAATAGAAAGTGATGGCGACATTTTTCTATAGGACCTCACTAAAAGGTGTTTTCCCGTAAAAGACCCAGTTGTTGCGAATGCTAGTTTTCGAGATATCTACGCAAAGTAAAAAAATTGAAAAAAAATTCTTTCTCTCTAAGGACTTAATATATTATGACCGCTTACTTACATCACTTGGCACAATAACGAAATTTTTATCATGAATCCCCTAAAACATATTTTTTTTTTAATTCTTGTAATGGTGGCAGGGTGGTGAAATAGAGCAGGTCAGGTTAATTTCCAGGTTGGGGGTAGCTCGTCTCTTGACGTCGGTGAATAGGCTGACGTTAAATATACAAAAAAAAAAATCTATTTCCAAAGTATTTCCAGTATTCCCAGATTTTACTGTACCACTTCTAAATATTCCTTATTAGGTAAAAGATGCAGTAAACTTTTCTAACTCAGCCTACATATATTCAGCAATAAACACAAAATATGCGGGCATAGGCGTAATTCGGGGCGAGCAAGTGTAGGCAACTGCCCAGCCAATATTTTGAAAGAGCATTAAATTGTTTAAGGCAAATCTGGCGAATTCCGAAATTCTTCGGGAAAAAATAATAAGTATGGCAATTACGCCAATCAAGTCAAAGGTTTTCAATACAATTAGGCTCGGGGGATTTCCTGTCTATTGTTTAACTTTTTGCAGCAGGTTCGCTTTGCTTCCATCTATTGGGTTATTTGTGAAAAATCCCTGCCTACCCAATAAAAATGCTGAAATTACGCCAATGTATGTGAGCATGTGATCAAATACGGTCTGAAATTTAATTACTTTCACATCCAGTGGAAGTATAGTAACGCAATAAAATATTTGAAAATTTTTACTGTTCAAGTAGGCTTAGAATGTAATGAAACGTCGAGATTTGAACTTTGAACAAAAAAATATTCTGTCTGTAACTTTTTTTTTGTGCGCACGATTACTCTGAAACCGTTTAAGGTCTTGACTTAAAATTTGGTACGCGTACGTACTTTAACGGGATCTGGAAGTAGATTATATTTTGATCTTATTTTGATAAAGGTTTGGGGAGGTAAATAGGTAAATCATAGTCCATAGAATTGGTATTTAATGTATATAAGAAAAGCTAAGGTCTCAAAAAAAATTTTGGCATTAACCACTTCCATTACCACTCCCACTCCATTATTAAAGGGGGTGAAAAAATAAAATTGTGATATAGTGTGTTCAAGAACCAAAGGCCTCAAAAATTGTTTTTTTACTTCATCCACCCCCCCACTAACAAGATTTATCAAACGACTTGATCTACTAATTATGAAGGAATTAGTTCCCATTTATTTAAAAGGGCCATAGAAAATAAAGTGAACTTCTATCGACCATAGGTGACGAGGACGGCCCTTTAAAGTGCTGGGCTGATGTCAATAACGATCTGATGGTAAAAAAGCCTTGCGCCTAACAGTCATGGCGGATGGCGCGATGCTATACAATAAAGGGAATCTAACTAGAACGCTGATATTTTTTAAATTTAGTCGTCATATTGTAGTGGTATCAACAGGAATATTTCAGCTTTAGTCAGATCGTAAGCTCAACAGGCAACCGCGATAGGCCGAGCGCCATATTGTCAGGCATGTCATACAACAAAGAGAAGTCAACTAGAATCATGCACACTTACATATACGCAAAACATCTGCCTACCCTTATATATAAAACATTGTTCTGTATTATTATTTAATGACCGGATATATATATTTTTAAAATAGTTTAGGTACTGCAATGATATTGGGGGTAAAAATTCACAAAAATCTCAAAATCGATTTCTTACACGATCATAATACTTTCCTCATATTACTATGTAATATGTTTTCCACTTTTATTTAATAGTGTGTATTTTATTTTGCTGAAGTGGCGAAGATATCACCCTCTGCTGCTATCAAGGAACTGATGTTGGCGACAGATGGCGTGATACTGTTAGACCTACCATAGTAAGGTGAGGCCAATTAGAATGCATGGTTCAGAAAACGTTTGGCAAAGCGTCGTGAAGATTTTATTCTGCTGTAATTTAATTGGTTTAAGGGTTTAAATTATGCTACACCTGTTTGATCTTGGTCGTAGGTATAGTAGACGCAAAAGATATAAGAGAAGTCCTATTATCAAACATCAAAAGTGCCGGTTATGCCAACAAAGGAATAATAAAAATTTAACGAAATTACTGAAATTAGTAATTAAAACACCACCTACCTTGTTTGCGGTATACAGATTCGGCAAACGTAGTTTTATAAAGTTTTATAAAGGGTGTATCACGGTTAATGGCCCATTAGATGTTTCAGAAAAACTACAAATAATTTGAAGCTGAAAATGTAGGAAAAGGGGTTTTCAGGGGTGCTCTATTTAATGAAAATTACAAGGAGATGATTCCATACCCTCCACTTAGAAGGTAGTGATTCAGAACCAACTAAAGAGAAAAATGTCAAGCATTTTTCTGTCCAAGTAAGCTATTAAAAGCAGTATAGAAACACAGTATGGAATTTGTATAAATTTTAATATCTACAACAAAAACAATGCAACAAAACGTTGAGAACTTTGATAAAAATAAGATGGTTTTGGATCACTACCTTCTGAGTGGAGGTTATGGAATCTTCTTCTCTCAGTATTAAATGATTTTGATACTATACATGTATTTTCTGTACATTTAATTTTTTTTTCAGGGAGAGAGTACAAAACATAAATAAAAGTTTTTACCATCCGTGACGAACTTTAAGCAACTTTAATGAATCTACTGTGATTCTTTCACAAAATTATTGTAAATTACTGTGTTCTATTATCGATATTGATGTTAATTTAACAATTTTTCTAAATAACTTTAAATAACCCAATAACCGTACATTTTAGCTATAAGGAATGCACGTATCGGTTGAAAGGTAATAAAAGAGGCGATTCGACGATTTCTCGTTATTTTTCGTTATTCTCGTCCTGTTCTAATTATGAGCACAACGTTGTTACGTTTTATATTTACGTATTTTATTAATCTATATTAATTAGACATAACATATATCAGTAACAAAGTGTTGGCATGTTCAGGGGAATTTTATTTCCAAATATCTTGAATCAATGGTCTGCAAAATGTGTATCTAGCTCGGGTATATCCCAGGGTTCTGTGTTGGGACCAATATTTTTCAACAATTTCGTTGGCGTTATAATTGAATTGGGTTTTAATTGCATTTTACAAACATGAATAAAATTTTGCTTTAGCGAAAATCCACAACACTAACAAATACTAACAAATGTAAAATTCGCAAAGGGTAACGTACCTACCCTGATGAAAGTACTCTTTGTTTTAAAATTCCTAATAAGAAGTTCTCTGTTAGTGGAAAAAAAAATACGAAAATTTCGTAGTCATACCAGGTGTTATATGCCTTCCATCAATAAAAAATTATTTACATGAAATATGTCATTTTGGTATGCTTGTATTTATTAAATTTACATCAAAATAATAACAAAATTCTTCTAAATTTGTTTGAGTATAGAAATATTCACCGTATATTTAACTAGATTCCACATAAGCATACTATTCCTATCGTCCAGTATCAAGTTTATCAGTGTTTGGCAAGTTTATTGAAATCATATTAAAAGATAGAGTTATGAACTTTTCCAAAAAATATTCCCTATGACATAAATGCTAATTTGGCTCCAGGAAGAAACATTGAACTACGGATGCCGTCTATAAAGGGAGGTTGTCCAAGGTTTTGAGGAAGGGGCGTATAACAGCACTTACGCTGGCCGAACTTAACAAGGCATTTGACTGTATCTCTCGCAACTCATTAATAGAGAAACTTAATTTCTATGGTATTAGAGGCACTCCTTTAAAACTATTGCAATCCTATCTAAGCATACGTTAACACTGTGTATCTAGTAACAATGATATATCTTACTTTAGAGCTTTGAAACACGGAGTTCCTGAAGGGTCAATTTTAGGTCCTCTGTTGTTTATTATATTTGTAAATGATTTATTTTTTATCTTTTCCCAAATAACGTTATACTGTACACAGATGACGCTACACTGACGAATCAGAATAAAAATATGGATGATCTGAAACTATAATGATAACCGAAACTCAAAATCTTGCTGTACACTGGTATTATAATTTACCTAAACTCAGCAGGGACAAAACTAAGAAGCTATTTAAAGTGTAGTCTAGAGATTCTTGGAGATGTTTTAGATGTTTCACTGAATTGGTCCTCTCATATTAATCAGCTGTGTAATAATACATCAGGATATATATTTATATTTCTTTTATGCCAACTTAAAAAATTGGTTAATAGGGAAACAGTATTGAATGCCTCTCAGAGATGTATGGAAGTAATTGCTGGTGTCCATATGGCCTTTAGATGAGCCTTTAGAGCATTGTTTGCAGTCTTTCATTTATTCGATTTAAAATAATGCCAATTTCAGCACTATAAGTTTATTATAGTATCTTGCAAATTCATTGCAAAAAAATGTATACTCCACTCACGACTCTCACGACTACAATACTAGCTAATATCAATTTTTTTGAAAAAAATTCCCGCTGTAGTAGTTTACGAACAAATTTGTATCTCGCAAACCGTTCAAAATTATGAAATCAAATTGATGAAGCAATTAGCTGGAAGTCCAGGCTAACAACTAATGTCGCAATAAAAAATCGTCAAAGAGTCGATTTTCACATGGCACCTACTGTTTTTTTTTGACATCATTCGAAAGAAAATTTAATTTTCGGGTAAGTAAGCATTCCCTATCGAGTTATTCAATAAAAATCAAGAATCTTGCCGAGATATTGCTTGGTTTTTCAAGTGTGTCATGGAAACAAAAGACAATTCTAACAATTTACTTAAAAATATGTATGCAAATCTTCAGTCGTTTTTGAGTTATTGGCATTTTTTGTAGTAGGCTTTGGAAAAATTGCCAATTGTCAAACCTAGCCACTATTGTGTTATTGTTATCTCATTGTTTCAATTAATTCCTGCAATTTTCATCATGGAACATTATCCGAATGATGTCTTTGATTTGTTTGTAACTTATGGTGAAAATAACAGAATGGTTGGCAAAACATGCCGCGCGGATATTTGGAGCTTTTGATCGTTTGGAACCTTTCGAAATCCGGAGTCTGTTCAGGAGCGTATTGTAGACTGTCTGAATGAAAAGGGTGCACATGTTGAGCATTTGTATTGAAATAAATTATTTTGTTAATTTCTTCATTTGTTGTTATTTTGTTGTTACTATTTGTTATTGTAATACGATTTTTGAATAAAAATTAAACGATTATTTCCAAAGCCTACTACCCTTGAGGAAAAAAAATAATATTTCTTTCAAAAAATGCCAATAACTCAAAAACGACTGAAGATATGCATACATATTTTTAAGTAAATTGTTAGAACTGTCTTTTGTTTCCGTGGCATACTTGAAAACCAAGCAATATCTCGACAAGATAAGGTGTTTCTTGATTTTTATTGAATAACTCGATAGGGGGTGTAGTTAGGTATAGGGAGTGCTTAAGTAACTCGCTCTGGGACCACCGATAGGACATCAGGTGTTAGCCTGGACTTTCAGCTAATTGCTTCATCAATTTTGTTTCATAATTTTGAACGGTTTGCGAGATACAAATTTGTTCGTAAACTACTACAGCGGCAATTTTTTTCAAAAAAATTGACATGTATCAAAACCTGTAACAGATAAGATAATAGTATATTACGCAGGCCTGTAGCTAGGGGGGTGCCACTACGGGCGACGCCCGTCCTGGAATAAGTTTCACCCGACCTACGGTGATCGTAATGGGGGCAATTTCAACTGTCTTTTCAATATTTTGAAAGAGATTTGGTAAAAATTTTTTTTTTAGGATTTCTTCAACATTTTTTCGGACTAAAAAGTTTTTTTTGGATTTCTCCCTCTCGATCATCAAAAAATTTTTCGGACTAAAAAACGTTTTTTTACGCCCCCCTGAAAAATTGTTTGCCCGCCCTGAAAGCACTTTCTAGCTACAGGCCTGATATTACGTAATGAGTGATGTAAGAAGCATATTACGCACTAATGGAAAAGTTACGCACGATGCCGCGTAGCGGCGAGTGCGTATTTCCATGAGTGCGTAATTGCCTTACAACTCGAATTATGTACTATACTTTACCTACGATCATATTTATTTAGTTATTTAGTAAAATCTGGATTTAGTTTTCTAGTCAACAAAATTATTCAACAAATATTATGTCAGTTTTGACAGCGTTTGAAAATTAAGTAGGCGCATTTTTTTTAAACCCTGCGTCAGCGATATAAGCCACATATAATTGCGTGTCCCGTGCGTTTTGTTCACCGTGCGATTTGTTTACAGTGTGTTTTGTTTACAATATGTAAAATTCAACTTACATAGATGGCAGGTAGTGTGTTTTTTACTATTTACAATAGTGATCGTAGGTAAAATAACTTAACATAACTTGGGTTGTCTAAATTCAGAATTGGAAGGCCAATCGAATCATGTAAAAAAAAATGTAGGTTTCCATTTAAAATAGGAAAGTTAGTACCGACTTTTAGCACACCCTGTATAGCTGGAGGACTGAAAATATTTTAGGTAGAACGGCATTATCGATTATGGCTACATACCAGGTTTCAAGTTTATAATCCAACTGGAAGTTGAAAAACTTCTAAAGCAAGTCCTACGCGAATCATCCTGTATATGAACACCTCAGTAGAACATAGCTAATTTTTTTATTATAATTTTTAATCCTATTTTTGTTAATAAATATCATCGTAATTAATAGATCATATGAATATATTTACAATTTTCCTTGTGACCTTTTGTACCAAATTATTTCTTTGATTTTATTTCCTATCTGTTATTCTTTTTTGTCTGTGTGCATTTTTTTACGTATAACATATTAAGATTTTATAGATTAATTTTATTGTGATAATGTATGTTTACATTTAGAAAATAGGTATTTTTTCTGTGACTTGCTATAAACATTTTATGTAATATCTATCTATATCTACGCTATAAGCATATTTTACGGCAAGTAGAGCTAGTGCATTAGATATATGAAATAGTAACGTATAAAGTTTTTTAAAACCTTCATTTAAACAAGGAGGATTGTCAGGATTGACTGTAGTTTTGAACTGAACGTTTTCCCATACTACTCACAACAAATTCGTTTAAAATCTGCAGTTGCGTTGTTTTTATGATATTCAAATTAGGCATCTCTAACCGAAACAGTATAAAAAATAAATACCCTGATAATAAAAGAAAATAGTGGGGCCTCCTAATATTTGCCGAACTCGTATCCCTCATAAAATCTTTTGAAAAACAACCCATGCCGAAGTTTACAGGAATATAAGGGCGAAGACGGTGAAAAATCCGGTAAGCGAAAGCACGGACAATAACGTAAAGCTTCCGCGTACCCTTTGGATTACTGAAAGCATGCTGTGGTGGGGATACGCGCCGCTATCCTGTGCACAGCACACTTGCAGTGGGGAGTAAAACAAAACAAAATCGCCTTTTGCTGCAGTTGTAGTTTGAACAGTCCGCAAGTTGCATCCTGCAACTTTTACATATTTAAAATCATTTTTAGTTTTTTTTGTTTATGTTGTGAATGATTTAAAAAAATTGTATTATGGATTCCGGGCACAATACAACAAATCAAAACATTGACGATGGCCGCTCTTCCAACGCTAGTGCGGAAGGTACGGTTCCCGCCGCGGTGTCCGGTTCGAATCTTCCGGTAATGTTGGTTGGTAACTGTGCTAGTGGTAGTTCCAGTGCCAGACAATCACCAAAAGTGTGTGTTACGCCGGCGTCGGCGTCGCAAATCCTCCTCCAACGAAACTCATTGTCACCATCCGTACCCAGAAAAGTAATGAGCAAGAACAACAATAATACAAGTTAGTATTATCAAAAAAAACCTGGCAAAGTTATACAGTTTATTCTTGGATTTCTTCTAAACTATCGTCTTTATTCACGATGAAAAAAAGACGTATATGAGTTAAAATGTGGCAGATAAAGAATATTCTGGCATAGAAGACTCCGTAGGAATAATTTTGTTTACACAAGCCATCAAACGTCAAAGTTTGATTTTTACCGCAAGCTGTCACCGCATATGATAGCCTTGTGTAAACAAATGTCTATCTATAATAATAATAACTTTTATTTGCATGCGAATAAAATAATTACAGTATATTTATATTAAAAAGTAATAGTACATAACAAACATAAATACTCACTAAAAAGTGCCAGATATACTTGTCTGTGAGGCAGTCTGTTTACCCTTAATACTTAAATCATGCATGTATAGGAAGTATGTATAATGCAGATACATTTTTGAATCGATTTAAATACAAGGACTACGAATCCATATATATTTATATAAAGTGATAATTTAAAATAATGTCTTATTTCTGTTTGGTTTTTCAATATTTTATCCTATTCGTGCATTTATTTTATAATTTCTTAAAACAAATATTTTTAACTACAGTATTAAGTGTGCAGAGGTAGAAAAAATATACAAAATATACAAAAATATGATATAATGTGGATTGCCATAAAATTTGATTATATTTAGCTATCCTAAAAATTTCAAGATCCTAAACTAAGAGTTGTGTTTAATTGTGCTTGATGTTATGTAACATAATACGAACGTGTTTCCTAACTGAACTACTCTGCTTCATAAAAATCTAGTAGTAGCTTACCCCAATTATTAATAAAGTATTATTTAAATCTTCGTTTAAAATCGTAACTTTTTAGCAAACTATGAGTACGCACGGGAACTAATATTTTTCTATTTATATTAAGTCACATTTTAATCAAATAGTGGCGTAATTTTCGAAGCAAAAAAATTGTCATTTAGCGTTGGAAAACAGTTAATGGAAATTAATAGGCGTAACGCTGATAATAGGCAATTTGGAGAATCCAAATGAGGCAATTTTATTAAAGTATATTTTTTGAATGCCTATTTGATAACCATATTAAACCGTTAAAACGATATACTTTCTAAACATTATCGATAAAAACAATAGTTACCTGCCTATAAAATTAATAACAAAGCTCATTTTTAATCCATTGCGTTGTTATTTCGTAAAAGCGCCGTTTAGTTGCACAACTAGGGTGAAAATTATAACTTGGGCCACCCAATTTTATGTCTTGCAGTAAATGCAGTAAAATAACAAAATATAATGGAGCTAATTCATAATGAGCTGAATTTTGAATATGATGTTTTTTAATAATTTACAAATAATACCCCAAAATTTCCCATCAATCCTTATTGAGCTTTGTACGCCATCCTGAAAAAATGGCGCGCATTTGTAGTTTTTTTAAGGATATTTCGATTGTTATTTGTTCTACAGTAGACTAGAGTATAACATAACAATAAAAAATTCTGTACAATTTTACGAAGCTAATTTTTGATAACTTAACAGGAATCAATTTTATGAATAGAAAAATGAAAAATTTCATTTACAGTTTACAAAAGGGTGATTTAGGTTAACTTTGAGAAGGGCAAAAAAATAGATTATACCAAAGTATGTACAGGTATTTGTTCCTACACCACCCATGGCGTAAAGTACAGTACACAAGATCTGGTTATTAAATTCATCGCCGCTTTCAGTGCGATTGTCAAATATATATTTCTGGATTTCTTTTTCGATATGCATAAAGTTTCCTCAGGTTTGGTATATTTAGGGTCATCAGGATCCATGTATATGGTAGCTGAATTAGACAAGATATTGTCCACATGAACATTTTAACCCAGCTTGTATGCAACTACAATTTTCGCACTTACACGTAAGAGATTTTCGGGGGTCGGCGACTGGGTAGAAGTTATTGACACAAATTTTTCTAGTCGAAGTTCACTTCCCAACCACAGCTGAATTTGATGATAAACTGCTGTTCCAACTTAACTTTTGTTCTGCTTTTCACAGTTCAAACTTGAAACCTCTCTCTAAAGCTATTCAGCTTCGCTTTTGCGAACCATTTACCGCCAATGGAAACTTTTCTCCAGCCTTCATATCAGTAAATCGTCCTTTAAACAGCTAATCAGAATACATTTTCTAGCAATTTGAAATATTTTTGTTTTCATTGGCGAAATGTAGATGAGATAATGTTACAAACACACTCGAATAAAATAACGTCTTTAATTTCCGTTAAACTATGTTGTAGATAAAGCTCTAAATACAACGTAATTTTTCCCAGAGATGGGTAAAGGAAATTTCCGTTTAAAAAAGAGTTGAATAAAATATTTGAATATCTGACAGTTTAAAATAAAAATTATATAATATTTACAGTTAATACGCAAATTACATAAAATTTCCAGTTTAAACTATAAAATATATATATTTCCCATTTGAAAGTGTAAATTATACGTAATTCTCTGCTCAAACTGCGTATTGTGGGTACATAATTCCCAGTTGAAAGTGTAAATAATAAAATAAAGAGCCTTCGTATGATTCGCATATTTTAATTCATTTACGTAGGTATATTTAACACGAGCAGTACACACGGTCCAGCGGCAGGGAGCCAGCCTTGTCGGCATGCTTTGAACTCATTCGTAAAAGTAAACTGGTCCGCTGGAATTCCAATTATCTTCAAAGCGTACCGACAATGTCGGGTCCCTGCTGCTGGATCGTGTGTAGACTCCTTATTGTTTATGTACCGAGGCTTGTAAGTGACTTTTTACAGATCGAGAACACAGTGCAAACCGAAGCCCGTAGGGCTGAGGTTTGCAATGTTCGAGACCTGTAAGTACACGATACAAGCCGAGGTGCATACGACGTTGTTCGTACTACTAGCAATATTAAAATTTTTAGGAAAATTCATTCAAAATTATTATATTTCAAGATTTGTCGAACTCGTTTATTAGTTGGCTTAGATTCTAATTGGTGTGTGTTTGCTTTCTGCTACGGTTACTGTCAATAAGTTGACAAATTGATAACTTCATAATAAATTCCGCCATTCAAGTTATTTACGTGAGTTTTTGCAATAAAAATATGGATTATGATGAAAGTATTGACATTCAGGGGGCAGCCAAAAATGCGTGTGCTTCGTTGGTGCCTGAATTTCATCATTATTTAACTTCCTTATCATTTTACTTTTTTGTCCTAGGGCATAAAAGTTAATTTTGTGCTTTTTTGCCTATGGGCTGTAAGTGACACTTTCATAACACGTCAATAAATGACACTTACAGAGCTAGTAGTACGAAAAATAATTGGACCAAACAATAAATTACGAATATAAGGTAATATTTTGTGATGGATGAAAATCACTTTTATCAGGCAAAAATACATTTACTTATATACATATGACCATTGTTGTAATTAATTATATCATTTGTGTTTTAATTCTGATCGTAAAGGTTGACAGGTACAGACCAATAGGTGAAAAGAAAGCAACTTTTTAAATAGTTGACATTTCGTAAGAATTCATTGACATATTGGTCCTGAGAATGCCAAATTTGGGGGACCGTCGACTATTTAAGAAGTTATTTTGAACGTGAAAACAGCGATGGGCATTTTTTAGTCAATTAATCAATCATGACTAATGACTAATCAATCATATATTAGTCATGAGCAATGACTAATTGGTTAGTCATTTATCATGTATGTTCCGATTGATGATCAATTAGTCTTAGTTTTGACTAAGGATGGATTTCTTCATTAGTTATAACTGATATATGCAATGACTAATTTCGTATCCGTATAGTAAAACTAGCAAGATATTTCAGCAATTATTTTCGCTTCTCGTCAAGAAAAAGGTTGGTTTTTCGTTGCTATATCTGTATATCTATTTGTGAACAATTTGAAAAAAGTGAGATAAAACTAGGTATTTTATTAAATATAATACTGTGACAGTAGTAAGTCAGCATGGCCCTTGAAGACACAATTGTTCTTACAAATAATAACTAATAACTTAATTAATTGAAATAAAAGAAAATGTAATTCCTTTGATAAAAGAAATAAGTAATAAGTGTATTTCGATTTTCTTCTTCATGTGTATATTTTCGATTACCTGCATGCCGTTTTTAAAAATCAAGGGCTGCCAATGTTGAATATTTTTGTAGAAATCTTGAGCCATCGGCTTTAGTCCAGACTTTCTAGCTGTTTCTTAATCATAATATGTTCAGAGCTTTTATATTTCCTTTCTCCACATGTATATTACTTCCACATCCAGTGGAAGTATAGTAACGACAAAATTTTTTTAACTTTTATTGTTCAAATAGGCTTCGAATGTCATGAAACGTCGAGATTTTAAGTTTGAGCGAAAAAAAATTATGTCTATCTGTCTGTCGGTTCTGTCTGTAACTTTTTTTGTGCGCACGTTTACTCTGGAACCGTTTAAGATATTGACTTGAAATTTGGTACGCATATGTACTTTAACGAGATCTAGAACTAGATTATATTTTCATCTTGTTCCATCGAAGAATATCATTCGACAAACTTGCTCAGAATTAAAAAATATGACGTACCAATTACAGAACTAAAATATATTTTTTTTATTTATAAAATTTTATTTTTTTTTTAATATTATAAACGTAATGATAATTTAAATTCAATTATTGAATTTATTTATTTCATTTTAAATTGAATCAGAATAAACATTTAAATCTACTGGAAAGATCTTCTCATGAATATTTACGTACTTGTCACTGGACGAAAAAGTACGTTTGTATTTTCAACAAGATGGTTATTCAGCCCACAGCACACAAATAGTAAGGCTGAATAATAATTTTGCAGAAAAGTGAATTGGACGATTTGGATCCTTTCTGTATCCACCCAGATCACCTGATTTGACTATTTGCGATTTTTATTTATGGGGTCATCTGAAGCAAATTGTTTATTCTTATGATTTAATAACAGATGTAAATGTATTGAAAGAGAGAATTACAAATGCTATAAATTCAATAGGCCTTCAAGCCATTCAAAATAGCTGCAAAGAACAGAGTTGAGATATGTGCTGAAAATTGAGGAACATGGGTAGAATAAATGAATTTAAATTATCGTTAGATTTATAATATTAAAAAAAATTAAAATTTTATAAATTAAAAAAAAATTTCTTAGTTCTGTAATTTGGTACGTCATATTTTTTAATTCTGGGCAAGTTTTTCTAATAAAATTTTTCAATATTTCGCACGGAAAAGGCACTTTACCTGATGCGATTTTTATTTTTAAGCTGTTACCAGCGCCCTCTTTAAATGTTTTAAAGTTCAAGATACTAAAAATAGTTTTTGGGTGAAGCAAGAGCAGAATACAAAAAATTGCGTTTCTAATCCAAAAAAAAAATTGTCATTTACCGTCAATACCGCTTTGCCGTGGACATACTGTATAAGAGGTCTCAAAAAAATTTTTGGCATTAGCCACCCCCATTACCACTTCCACCCCATTATTAAAGGGGATAAAAAGAAATTGTGATTTAGTGTATGTACAAGAACCAGAAACCTCAAAATATTTTTTTACTTCATCCACCCCCCACTACCAACCCTCTGTCATCCCACTACCGATGTGGGGTATCGTTTTATGGGTTTTTGGGGTAGAGGATTTCAAATATTGTATTATTAAAGTTCCCTAAACAATTATTTCCACATACAAAATTTTTTCGTTGTGAGTGACTTGGATAAAAAATCTCAATGTGGAAAGTGATTCCTTGGGCAGCGGTTTTTTGTTTCGCTGCATTTCGATACACTTTCAGGAGACTATCTAAATTTGCCACCATTTTTTATTCAATAAACACTTTTCGATAGTCTGCACCCAACTATATACAGAGTAGAACTGGATGGAAATCGTGAAAAAGTGCATTTAAAATAAAAATAAATTATTTTTACGATCTACAATAAACGAGCTGATCCAATCGATTGAACGACTACGGGCTATGGGTGGCATAATGCTCTATTGCAATTTCAACCATACCGTAAAATAATATTCATATATGCAAAATTGAAAGTACCGGAACCGGAAGTAATCATGTCGAAAAAATAATATACCTGCCTTAGTGACCGACGTCTTAATTATTATGACGTGTATACGAAAAAATAATCTCGGTATATTATTGTACCTTACATAATATAAAGAAGAATAGGTTTATAGCATCGTGAGCGGCTTGTAAACATCAGCGAATATATGATTTTTGCAAGCAGCAAACAGGAAAATAAAATAATAGGAATATCGTAGCGGCATTTTAGAAACTACATGTATTTTTACTTATTCGCTCTTCATTTGGAAAAAATAGAAATATTAAACAAAGGAAACCGGTTCATATTATTTTCATATATGTTAAATCAAAAAATTACGTCATATATAGGCTTATTGGTCCCGTAAACTGAGGGCACTAATACGTAATTCAATGCGACTTAGCACTACCTAAAAGAGTAGATGATTTTCCAATAATGTGTACATATTTTTAATTTTATAGGTATCAAACTTAAAAAGTGTATATTGTTACTTTAAAAAAAACCGCTGCCCAAGGAATCACTACTTCCACATTCGGATTTTCTATCCAAGTCACTCACAACGAAAAAATTTTGTATGTGGAAATAATTGTTTATGAAACTTTAATAGTATAATATTTGAAATCCTCTACCCCAAAAACCCATAAAACCATACCCCACACCGGTAGTGGGGTGGGGGTGGCTAATGCCAAAATTTTTTTTGAGACCTTAGCTTCTCTTGTATACACTAAATACCAATTTTATACACTCTTACCTGCTTGATTTACCTATTTACCCCAAGTTTACCCCAATTTACCCCCCAACCCTTCGATGGAACAAGATGAAAATATAATCTAGTTCTAGATCTCGTTAAAATATAGCGCAAGCATTCGCAATAGTGATCGACGTACCGCCTATCTAGGCGTTGCCGTTGAGACACATTGGCGACAGAACGCAGTCTACACCTTCCTACATGCCGCGTTAGAAAACCGGTATCTTCTCACTCACTTAATGTAAAAACTGCGGTAAGTGGAGTAAAGACGGGAGATCTATTTGCCGCCATTCATTAGTCTCGCCCCGCATAACGTCATAATCCCTCACACTTAAGAAAATTTCAACTATACATATGTGTACCTTTAAGTCAATATCTCAAACGGTTCCAGAGTAAACGTGCGCACAAAAAAAAGTTACAGACCGACTGACAGAAATTTTCTTTCGCTCAAACTTAAAATCTCGACGTTTCATGACATTCTAAGCCTATTGAACAATAAAAGTTTTTTATTTTTTTTTTGTCGTTACTATACTTCTACTTCCACTGGATGTGGAAGTAATAAATAATAAATTCTTCCACAATACAAACTAATAAGCTATCATTATTATTATTTTTTAACAATTATCAAGTCAATATCTCAAACGGTTCCAGAGTAAACGTGCGCACAAAAAAAAGTTACAGACTGACAGACAGAAATTTTTTTTCGCTCAAACTTAAAATCTCGACGTTTCATGACACTCTAAGCCTATTGAACAATAAAAGTTTTTTAAATTTTTTTTGTCGTTACTATACTTCCACTTCCACTGGATGTGGAAGTAAAACGACTACGCAAGATCCGTAACGAACCGAAGACTACACCTAAAAAGTTATGTAAACTTTCAAAAAAAAATCGAAAATGTAAATACAGTACTAGAAGAGATTTTAATTTAGAAGTATTGCCATATGAATTAAAATTGGTTGTTTTCTTTAACAGTTTAATATTAAATTTATCAAAGAACGTTTTTATATTATACGTAGGTTGACCATTTTATAGGAGATGGCATAAAAAAGAAATAGCCATATGAACTGAAGGAAAATCGAATTTTGTGATAAAAAGGTTGTATACAATTTTTGATATTCTTTAAGTTATAACGACTTGAAAATTACAAGTTTAGCTTTAGGAAACAGGTATCTTAAAGCAGTTTTCGTCGAATAACTGGAAAAAGTATCACATTTACCGAAAAAATGTTGACCAAAAAGCTTATAAACTGTAGACGGATTTTATTTTGTTTTTAATTTTGTAAGTTTACTAATTTCAGAGAAATGAAAGTTTAAAAATGACGTTCAAATGTTTATAAGATAAATGTCATATCCATATCCCTATATCCATCTCTGACACTACTATTCTACAGAAATTTTAGAAAACCAAATTTATACACACTTTACAAGCTTTTATTTTGATCTCTAGCATTTGTTCGTTAAATGTGATACTTTCGATGATACTTTTCCAGGTATTACACGAAAACCGTTTTGAGGTGCCTCTCTTTCTCAATTGCAATATTAATTAATTAGCTTTGTGTACGACATATTAGCTGGTGTACCTCAGGGCTCAATCTTCATAAAGATCTGCATATTCTTTGAGCAATAACTTCTCTTTGTAACCTACAAATAATGTTATGATGTCAGGTATTGCTTTACATTGTCATTTGCATATTCAAACTCTATGTGGAAAATTAGGTAAATCCTGATTTGTATCATGTTTTCTAAACATGTTTTGTAGTATTCACAACCTCAAAACCCTGTACTTTTCCTCATTTCACTCTCATTTAAGAAACGGTATTATAAACTGGAGAAGGAGGTAGCAGACCCAGCGTATATTCATTTTGCAGAAACTTGACATAAGAAAACCGCTGCCCAAGGAATCACTACTTCCACATCCAGATTTTCTATCCAAGTCACTCACAACGAAAACATTTTGTGGAAATGTGGAAATAATTGTTTATGGAACTTCAATAATATAATATTTAAAATCACCACAAAAACCCATAAAACGATACCCCACATCGGTAGTGGGGTGGGGGTGGTAGTGGGGGTGGATGAAGTAAAAAAATATTTTGAGATTTCTGGTTCTTGTACACACACTAATGGGGGTGGCTAATGCCAAAATTTTTTTTTAGACCTTAGCTTCTCTTGTATATACTAAATACCAATTTTATGGACTCTTACCTGCTTGATTTACCTATTTACCCCAAATTTACCACAATAAGATGAAAATATAGCCTATTTGAACAATAAAAATTTAAAAAATTTTTTTTTGGCGTTACTATACTTTCACTGGATGTGGAAGTAATAGCAGATTTAGGGTTTCGTGACTCTTGCAGCGGTACTTTTCGCCATCTTCAAATACTAACAGTTGTTGGCATTTATGTTTATGAAGTATGTTTGTTTGTTTTAAAAAATAGATCTATATTTTCACAAAATGCTGTCAACAATCATAACCCTCGCCATAAATCAGATCTTCAACCTGACACCCATGCTACCTCCTTATACCAAAAAAGTATTCAATATAGAGGCTGCAAATTATTTAATTATTTGTAGAATTATAGAATATGGTCGGGGTTTCAAAAATTTTCAATTTTACTTGTTTTAATGATTGTCCTGATTCTAATCACCATATTAAATTTTCAAAATGGCCTTGACGCTTCCAAAGCTAATATTCTTAGTGAATATTGTGAGCCTCGGAATTTTTCCAATGCTCTTATTTTTGAGTGTTGTTGCCATGGAATTCCTCATATACAATTATACATACGTAACGTAATCAGGTAAAAAGTATAAAAATATGTCCTACAACTGCCATTTTGTTTTTAAATTTTTCATACGCTCAATGTCACCCATGCCATTGAGACGAACCTTGCAACACTCCATTTTTCAAAATCGGTTTGGGCTTTGCGTAAGCATAGTCAGATATATACACACGCGTGAAACATAACTTTCCTTTTGGCTTCACTGTTGTGGTAGGGTATCAAGGGTTAATATAAAAATTTCGTCTAATAATAGAGACATTTCAATAAAAAAAACTGTAGCATATGCAATATACAAGTTCCTTTGACACAGCGCTTGGTACCAGTATTAACTTACACAAAAACACGTTAAAACATCAAAAAATAAGAATCTGCAAGGTAATACTTCGGGATTAAATAAAGCAGGAATGATTTTTACATTGTAGTTGTTTACAGTTCAGTAACAGTTATAAAAAACATCCGAGCAGTTGTTATTTTAAATAAATAATAGTAAATATGTTTTATTTTAATAAAAAAGCAATTTTGGGAAGGGAATCCCAGAAAAATGAGTACGTATTTGGCACCTAAAAAGTATTAATAATTAATTTAAGTTTATACTTTTTTATGAAACAAGCTGGAAGATGAAATGAATACATTGCAAAAAGCCCATCTTAAAAGTAACCATCAACTTTTTATGGCAAAGTGTATTATACAAATAATTTTTAATCCATTGCTGGAGATCTCAACAGTATATCGATATCAGTGAACTTCATATGTGACTTACACTGTTTACATGCCACTTTAAAGGGCGGAAAAAATCCTATACTTCGTTAAAAAAAAAACGAAATTAGTTCGTCTGTTCCCGAGATAGTATCTTGCCACATTTAAGATAAGGAAAATTATTTCTTTAAATATTGAAAATGTGTCGGTTTTTTAGATAGGAAATACATGTATCGATTAAAAAAAATTGTGCACTTTTTGAGCAGGAACAAAAAACCGCTGCCCAAGGAATCACTACTTCCACATCCAGATTTTCTATCCAAGCCTCTCACAACGAAAAAAAAATTGTATGTGGAAATAATTGTTATGGAACTTTAATAATATAATATTTGAAATCGTCTACCCCAGAAACCCATAAAACGATATGCCACATTGGTAGTGGGGATGGGGGGAGGGGGGAGGTAGTGGGGGTAGATGAAGTAAAAAAAAAAATTTTGAGTCTTTGGTTCTTGTGCAGGTTGGACCAAATTAGATGGGATTTGAGGTTTTTCTAAAACAATCATGACAGGAGTTATCGTCCGAAATGCACCTAATGTTTTGTTTTCCAATTCTTTTATGTTATTAGAACGTTCTCTATATGTAATATTTTTTAAATAACCCCAAAACCAAAAGTCGGCAGAGGTTATATCGGGAGATCTAGCTGGCCACAAAATAGGACCATTATTTCCTAAAAATTAAACAATATCTAAACTACTTTGTTGTTTATTAATGTCCAGTTAGCTAAATTAATTGTTAGTTATCTAGTCCTGAGTGATATAGATACCAATCCAATTCTCCCCATATTGAGCATTTAAATAATTTCGTGACGTATGACCTGGGGCGCTATCGTATTGGTAAATTAATCTTTGAAATTGTCTTACAGGCATATTGTCTACAAAGGGCTCTATTTATTGTCGTAGAATGTTAATCAAATTTCGGTACTCAAATTACCGTGAAAAAAATATCCAATAAAACCACACAAAAATCGAGACGCTTTTAAAAGTCGTGTGGGTATAGATGGTGACTAATCCTAATTTTGTAGGGTTTTTCTCTTAGAGTTTCTAAAACAATGTTTTCTACAGCTTCTCTACCTGCTTTATTATATATTTTTGCTGGAGGTTTTACAAATGATCCAAATCTTTTAAATTTTGTTGTAGCCTTTTGAATATTTTTATGTCTGGCTGACTCTTTTCTGGATATCTAAAAATATTGTTTAGGCGGATTCGTTTGGTTTTTATCGTTTTTTTTTTGCAAGCAGTTGGAAATTGTGTGCGTACGAGTATAACCATCTATACAGCAACAAACCATAATGGATCAATATATTATTAAAATCGTAATTCATTTTGGTTTTTAGTATGTCAAGAATACGCCAAATTTCTCTGTAATTAGTTCAACCCTTTTTAAGGTAGTGGTTTCACCATTTGTCAACGCAGACACAAACAACACATATTGAAATATATTTTTTAAATTATGCGTACCGGTTTCGGTCAACTCAATATTAAAAATGTGTATACAGGAGACAGTAAAGAATAATCGTGGTAACTATGCCAGTCGACGATTTATTTTAAAAAATGCTTCAAGATGTATAGCGATTTTAAATACTTGTGTCGTATATATTTTGCTTCTGCTATTTTTTGAGATGTGACGTCACTAGTATTTTTACAAATCATAACTTTTTTGTTTTTCCTATGTGCTTTTTCAGGAATATGGACTTTATATAGGAAATCTTCAATACAAATGAATTAATGGTTTTGTTACTTCCACATCCAGTGGAAATATAGTAACGACAATTTTTTTTTTAAATTTGTATTGTTCAAATAGGCTTAAAATGTCATGAAATGTCGAGATTTTAAGTTTGAGCGAAAAAAATCTGTCTGTCTGTCGGTCTGCCTGTCGATCTGTCTGTAACTTTTATTGTGCGCATGTTTACTCTGGAACCGTTTAAGATATTGACTTGAAATTTGGTTCACATATGTACTTTAATGAGATCTGAAACTAGATTGTATTTTCTTCTTGTTCCGTCTAAGGGTTGGGTGGTAAATTGGGGTAAATTTGGGGTAAATGGGTAAATCAAGCAGGTAAGAGTCCATAAAATTGGTATTTAATATATACAAGAGAAGCTAAGATCTCAAAAAGTATGTTTGGCATAGCCACCCCCATTACCACCCCCACCCCCATTATTAAAGGGGATGAAAAAAAATTGTGATTTAGTGTATGTACAAGAACCAGAAACCTGAAAATATTTTTTTACTTCATCCACCACCACCCCCCTATCACTACCCCCACCCTACCACCGATGTGGGTATCGTTTTATGGGTTTTTGGGGTAGAGGATTTCAAATATTATATTATTAAAGTTCCATAAACAATTATTTCCACATACAAAGTTTTTTCGTTGTGAGTGGCTTGGATAGAGAATTTGGATGTGGAAGTAGTGATTCCTTGAGCAGTGGTTTTTTTTTCTTCTTATTCACGTCTTAGTAGCCGTTTCGTCATCCAAAAATTATTCTAGATGGTCTCTCTTCCCTCTATGGCACATTTAACAGCATCGCGTCATCTATCGCGGTTGTCTGTTAAGCGCACAGCCTCGCAAAGCTTTTTCTCATCAGATCAGATCCTGTCGCGTTAATAGAAAAAAAAAAATTTTAGGTACTTACAATTTCTGTCAAACAAAGTTAATGCCTGTATGAACTTCTCGCGTGCAACAAGCTTTTAAAACAATTCAACGTAACTTATTATTTTCGTTTTAGTATGCGTAAATAATAAAAGCTTGTTTTTAATTTTTTTCTTTTGCATTTAATTTTTTTTTAAATCTAATTTCCGACAAAATGTGTTGCTTTGTTCTTAATTTTAAATAATTGGTATATAAAATTGAGAAAATATGTGTACTAGTTTTATTATTATTATAAGTAATATCATTTCGTTCGTGGTCATAAAAACAGGCATTACTATCATTATTTATATCGCTCTTTAAAAATTTCCGCCTTTAATATCTAATTCAAATAAGTGTGAGCAAAAATTAACTTATTATTTTTACTTAAATTAATTTTTGTCTACGAAATGACAAAAAATAATATAAATGAAATTCATAATAGGTTATTTCTTTTTATGAAACAAATAAAAATAAAGCTTTTTTAGTAATTCAATCAATTTATTATTAAATAAATTTTGTAATTTTTTAAATTCGTTGTAATATAAAACAATCGCTTTTATCGGATCCAATATATTATCACTGAAAACGTTATTGTTTCTCTCGGATTTATATATTTTCTTATAGTTCCCTTGTACTCTGTCAATGTAATTGTTTAAAGCTATACAACTATAGGTATTTGTCAAAAAAACCACAGGTAAGATCAAGTTAACAGTAGCAAAAACCTTCTTGTTCAGGCATGGCGGCTTATATTGATGTACACTCACAGAACAAATGTTGAACGATCAATTTCATAATAAAAGAGTATCATCAAAATTACGTTGCTTTAAATGTATATTTACGTTAAAAATTGCCTTTGTTTTGAAGGGCTATTATTTAAAACTAATACTATATAAGTCATTATTAACTACAGGATGTACGACAATTATGTAGGACATAAAGTAAGATAATTATATAAAAAAATCAAGGATCTCGAATTTAATTATGAATATAAAATTAACAAACAATTTTCTGTTCTTTGGTAGATATTTTAACGAAAAATTAAGGTGTTAATTTTACAAATAAACTGGTATATATAGTAGGTATGTTTAGGGTTATTCCGTAACAAACGGAATCCTTTATAGAATGGCATGTTTGTCGGTCTATCCGTCAGTCTGCCCGTTCATTTTTCCATCTGTCTGACTGCCACAGAGGTTTAGAGTCAACTGAAATTTAACTTGAACTGCCCAAAGCCCACTCACTGTCTGTTGGTGTGTTTTCTATATTTCTGTCTCAGATCTTTTTTTTTTTTGACTATTTATTTAACGTCGGCCTATTTCCACTACCAGAGCCTATCACCGACGCCAGGAGACGAGCTACCCCCAACCTGGAAATTTTGCCGAACCTCTTCTCTTGAGAAGAGTAGGGATCTTTTACTTGCCTAACATTGAATAGACAAGGGACCGCCTGCTTTATATCCCCTACGTAATCCTCGTCTTGAAATTACATAGCTTGCTTCACTAGAGTATCGAAATCAGCACAATGAAGACACCTCTACGCTCGCCCCCTGTCTCATACCAGTAGAGAGAAAAGTTCGATAGACATATGCGAATACGGCTAATTGTTCTTCATTATTGCACTAACTTCATGCATGACGCATATCATGTATCAACTCGTATGGATCTCAAGTTAAATTTAAGTTGATTTTTATCTCCAAAACATGAAATTTCAAATGGAGTTTGTTGTTCTACAGGCAGCCTTAGCTGACTCTTAAGTCGATTCCATAAAAATATTTTCTGTCTCCTTTTTGTTGATTTTTTCAAATTAGGTATCATTTGAAAGGTCTAAATGTAATAATTAGAAAATATTAATTTGTTCTTAAATCAAATATGTTCCTTTTTTACTATGCTCCCACACAGTAACTGTATACTAAAACACCAAGGAGTCCGTTTGAGTCTGGAGTATATACGGCTACTCCAGATGAGGCAAGCAAAGGCACACAAGGAATTTAGAGTTTAAAACAGAAATACGCACGTTTTTACGTAGGGGGGGTTGGTAGAAGTTGCTTGGTTTATAAATTATGAATTGTACAATTTGTTTATGTGTAAACTATTTGAGAATGGTATGATTGAAAATTCTGCAAGGTTAGAAAATAAAAAAATTACGTACACTTTAATTGATCGATGTATTATTAAATGCCTTGCTAAATTTACAAAACTGACTAGTTTTTAAAATCTAAATTCCAAGGTCATTCGACAAGGGAGAAATATTTTTTTTTGGTTTAGAGATAAAGAAAAAGATAAATACGACAAAATTCATATACATGACATAGATAAACACATACATGCGACACTATTGTTTAGTTCGACCTGATCGTGATATCGGCAATAATGTTATTGTCTATTCTTTATTTCTGTCTAATGACTTATTCAGATAATATCCTAACGAAGTTAGCTGTTCCACCACTCGACCAGGACACACGCACACACAGACAATAACACAACAACCATTTCCTGCGACATTGCCATCTGTCGCAGCTGAGATTCCAACTTAGGAGGGATAAAAACGGCTAGCCATGTTGTTTCACTCAACCGCAGCCTAGCCCACTGCTACCATCTCATATAAGGCTAGCTTTTTAATTAAATATTTATCACATTTACCTATGCTGCATCATTTTAAAATATCTTTAACGTTTTTCTATTAAATATACTAATCGTAAAAAGCAATGGAAATACGTTCAAGATTATTATATTACTTATTTCATAAAGTTTATGAATATACGTCTCCCGTCCCAAGGAACAATTTTGGTTTCTTAAATATATACAAGGGTGCTATAAAGCTATTTATAAAATGCCTTGAAAAATCTATTTTGCTTGAACAGCTTTATGGAGAGTTTTATCTTATGATAAATCCATTACAAATACATATTATCCTAGAAGCAAATTAGCTTTATAATTAGGTCTTAAAGAATGCTTTAAAACTTACCATATAAGAGCAAGTATACTTGAAGCCTAAAAGGTCTTAACTACAACATCAGTACTGTTTCCTAACCCTGACAAACCTTTCTTAAAACCTCCTCAAGTCCAAATGACTTTTAAATTGTTCATTGGGGTATTTTAATCTCGAAACGTAATTTTTTCAGCAATATGTACTTGTACTCTTTTTAACACTATTGCATGATTAGTAAGCTAGATTCTAAAAGCTGTTACTACTCTGAATGGGCATACTGTATAAAAACGGGGTTGTGGTAAGACAGTGGCCATGGCCCACCTAAAACTGGCATATAACATGCTTTGGCCCATCCTTTGGCCCACCCTGACTCTTTCTGGGAAAACCATATATTATACAAAAATCATCTCGTGATTACCTAAAATAATGTTGGCCCACCTTCAGAGCACCGTGCCTAATATTGGCCCACCCGAGCAAAAAAGTCTGGTGACGCCACTGTGGTAAGATGGGGTACGTAGCAGCCAAATTATTTTGTGTTGCGTTTCAGATGAAGCCCCACGTCATATATTCATTATAAACGTAAAACGCAAATGTCCTTCATATATGTGGTAAATATATGAGTAGTGGAATATATGATATAATAAAACTTTTATACCAGAGTGTACTTTGTAAAACTCCAGTCCGCTATGAAATTGTCTGAACCGTCGAATGAAAAACTGTCTCGGGAACTTTTTACCGATCTGTTTTTTTCTATACACCGACAACTCGTTGCCGACTAGTTTTTACCCTAAAAATTTTTCGAGCGCACAAGAAAAACTCTAAATTATCGATTTCTTAGCGCTACCGAAATTGAAGTGGGCATTCCATTCAATAAAAAACCACCACAAAAAGTGGCTTGATGTATAAGAGATGTGTCTACGATATTAAAAAACTTATCCCATTTGCTCTGGCTCGCTGATACCGTATGTTTTAATGTCAGAAGCCAGTTTTTGTATTCGAAGAAATGCTTTATTTTCCTGCTACAAAATAATTTTATATATCGATTTTTTATCGGCTCGTTTAACCATAACAAATTAAAAAAACCTAACACAATAAAACCTTTATGCATGAATCAGCGCTATCTAATATATTCACCAGCATTTGTTTAACTTAAAACGAACAACAGAGACAAAAGGCTCGGAAAATTTTTAAATTTTAACCGACAATTTTGCTTACGTTTATCTCTTTGGAATAATATCAACTTATAAAATATATTTTTATGTTTAATATCTTGCAAATCTAGAAAAAGATTATTTTCATTACGTCCTAAACTCAAATCACCAGAAAATTTGTCCTGCATTTGTATAATTACATATTTGTCAACCATCAATCAATCAATAAATACATCAGTTGTAATAATTAGTTTTACTATTCACTTAATTTTTTTGTAATTAAAAATACTAAAAGATATAAATATGGATGCTGTATTTAGTATTTTTGTGTGCAACTGCTTAAATTGTGAAGTTGCTACCCAAACAAAATATATCCCAATTGTTATGTATTTGAATGGATACGGGAGCGAATTTCTTATTCCTGATTAACCGATGTAAGTCGTACTTATAGCTTTCACATCAGTTAATTCGAGCGTATGGCCGTTTGATAATAAAATTGCACAAAAAATACGCAAGGGATGAAAAATAATATGGCCCCCTAAAATATCAGATAGGTCCGTTAAGGGCGGGTTTTGCTATTGTAATAATTTAGCAAATACCCCTGGAATAGGCCTACTCTTCTAGGATTGGGCGATATTTTTGGTAGGGTGGGTCCACTCACCCCAGGGGATCGCATTCATGCCGAGGGAGGTAAAATGTCTCACCCTTACTTACTTGTCGGGGTCACAAGATGAACGTTTTTTGTTGTGCTGTAAAAAATTACCCCTTTTAACTTGCTTAAGGTCAGTTTGAATACATAAGTAGATGCTCGTCTTCAAAATGATATGGGAATAATTTTTTATATTGAAGGTATATGACTCGGTATATGATGATACTTTTTTATACCTTTAATTGAACGTGAGAATTTTTTTTTTGTTAATATCTTTATTTTAGTGGTTTACGTGACTTTTTTGCATTCATTTACTTTAATAAACTCTTGTTAGTTGGTTCGTTATGATTTATAGAATAATCTCTGTAACAGATATCTTACTTTAAAAATACCTATTTTCTCAAATAATACTGGTTTGAAAATTGCAGTCAATGTTTCATTCCTTCCTCTACAAAGAGGAATATAAATTTTTCCTAAATGTTTATTTGTCGATTTCTTGGACGATAACCTAGACTTAGCTGTAAATTGACAGCCACCAATTTTATGAAATCGTATAACTGTTAAACTACATAGCTTTTTCCTGCTGACATCAAAAGGAAATATTTTTATTTGGCTTCGTACTTTAATCTTTATTTCCATCAAAATCAGAACAAGGAGAAGACAAATAACAAGAAAAAAGTTGTTCACTAAAATCCAGAATGAAACAAATGGTTGATAGCTTTATGTAACAAACGAGTTAGTTGCTTATGCAGATCTATCTGAACATCAAAAATTTTAACTCAAATAAGTTATATGTTTTATACATGGTGGAGCGGAAAATAATATTTCTAAGATTTAGTTTATAACTTTATCATTTGTTGTTTGGTTATTTAAAGGCTTAATTGAAGGTTGAGATTTCAGTAAGTATTTACAATCACTTTACAATCACTCTTCGCAGTTATTGAAAATAAGTTAATTTTTTTATATGTAAATGTTATATTTTAATAATATCCCAATGATTTTATTGACGGACTGCTACATAATATACTATGAGGAACTTTTGTTTTTGTAGAGACTTGTCAAAGTTTCCAACACTATGTACATTTTTTTTTTGAAATGTTTCATTACTTTTTTATTTAGTGATGTGATTTTGTTAAAAAGCAATAGAGTTCTCCCTCTAGCTAACATTAATTTAGTGTCAAAATTTCAATACAATCGGACTTTTAATTTTAGAAGCATATAGGATAGTGAGAAACCTTACCTGAAAACAGTCTAGACATTGAAGCGGAGTCCATGAGTTCTAACTGTCGAATCGACACCACATATTAGTGATTGGTCAACTCGACCCCACTAAGTGGAAATCCCATAAGGAGAAAGACAAAAAAAGAATAATATGGACGGACGGATGGATGGACAAATGCGTACAGTCCACCGAGGGTTTGAATTACTGGATGGGCTCTCCATCGATACTATGGACCGGAACGAGGCGTATAAATATCTGGGCCTCCAACAAACAAAGCGGGTTGAACAGAAAAAAATCCGCCGCCGGATTACAAATGTTAGCCTTCATCTTCAAGTCGAGTCTGAACGGAAAAAACCTATTTAAGGCGCTCAACACCTTTGCCATCCCGGTCCTATACATTTGATGTCGTTAAGTGGACCGGAAACTGAGCTTGGAGATATTGAGAGAGTTACACGTAAGCTACCGACTAAGTTTAGGGTACACCATTCAAGGTCAGCGCTGGAGCGGTTCATTCTTCCCCGCCATGAATGAGGACGCAGCCTAGTAGATATCAGAAGAGCCTGCAAAAAGCAAACGTGTGTACTTTAAAAGTATTTTGCAAGGCAGAATAACGATTTGCATCAGGCAATTAGGAAATCAGACCCCACTGGACTTGCTCCATGAGGAAGGCCAAGAACTATCTACGCATGCAGCCTACATCCAACAAAAAAGACATGAGTGATGGCGAAGCCACTCCACGGTAGATATGCGAACGTCCTTAGTCAACCACACATCGACTCTGAAGCCTCACCTGACTAGTTGAGACATACTAATCTCTTTGCTGAAACTGTGGGCTTCATGGTTTCCATCCAAGACGAAAAATTAGTACATCTAGAGAGCCAATGTTGAAGACGACCTGTGTAGAAGATGCTGCCAGCATTCTGAAACCATACAACACATTACGGGTGCTTGCCATATGTTGGTAGCCATCGAATATCTTGAGAGCCATAATCACGTGACAAAAATTGTTCACTAAAGTTTTGCACGGCGACATGGCTTGGTAAGAGAAGAAATATGTGCCTTATCAGTATGTTCCCAGTGCGGTCTTGGAAAATGATACTCACGCTTTCAACAAGTGCAACATTAGTGCTACGTCAGCTACAAACCACTTTTACTCGAGTACAAAGAAACGTAATAACACAGTTAATCAAGATTTATGATAAAATACCAAATCAATATGAAAATTTGTTAACAAAGGACCTCAAAGTGAAATACAAAACATATTTAAGTCGTCAATCCTTCTATTCTGTCTGAATACTTCACCATTTTGATTGTTTTTCTAAAGTTGTATTATTTAATTGTAATATGTACATTTAATTGTTTACACTTATTTGTCTAATTTATTTTTTACCTTGCTATTTTGACCTGTTCTACACTATTTTTATGGTATAACTGAATAAAGGTTCTTCTTATTATTATTATTCTTAATAAAGCAAGAGCTGGATATTGTTAAATCCCGCCCATTTTTTTGGTTTGTCTGTTCCCGACCTTTTTGTTCTCGCTATTCCGTTTCCCAGTTTCTTCTCGCCTTTTCGTTTTCGATACATTTTCTGGTTTTGTCCTCTGGATTTTGTTTCTAAATTGCCTTTCTTTATTTCCTCTTATGAGAACTATTTTCTGATTTTTTTTCTGTTCTCAAAGAAGACAAAGGTTTTTGTTCTCATTACATTTTATGACTGGGAGTAAAAACGAAAAGAGAATATAATTCTCTTCTCAGTCCCTGGTTATGGTTATAAGTGCGAATCCAGAAATGTAATTTTTTTTCAGCCCACCACATAATATGCAATACACTTTGTGATAATTATGTATTATTAATATATTAGTTTTTCGTTTCTATAAAAAGAGTGAAAACTAAAAACAACTTTCGACGATTTCACACTGTACATGAAATATTAAATACTATTCCGTGTACAAAAAACTTACTTAGCTATACATATTTTTTAAATTGTTTTCTATAAATAAGTAAGAATATGATGTTAATGTATGTATTTGTTGTTTTTTTTTAAGTTTTTTTGGTGCGGTAAAATTTTTATAGATGTTTAATTTTATAAATGTCAGACAAAAAGAAATAGAATAGAATACCCTTCACTTTAGACCGACCGGTCTGAGTCTGGGTTTTTTATACCTTATTAAGTTTTTTTGGTGTATCATCAGATTAAATCTAAATTTTAATCATAAAAACGTAACTCGATTCCAGCTGTGGATCATTAATAAAAAACTAGGCTTGCTATAATAATAAAATAATAAAAAACTCCGGTTTATATCAAAATTTAATTTAGGTCTAGTCGACATTGTTATGTAAATTTTTATAGAAAATTAAAGGTTAACTTGAAATTAGTATTTTTTTACTTTTTTAAATACCTATAAACAGGTATGTATGTGTGGGAACGTGAAAGGTAATTCATAACGAAATGGTATGTATCCTTTTTTTATGAAAATATTACTGGTGATATATTAGAAAAAACGTTTTCTTCTTTTAGTCCGTTGATGTATTGGAAATATCTTGTAAAGAGAATTTTTTGAAATATCTTGAAAAATGAGTAAAGCACGGGGTGAGTTAATATTTGGAGAGTTGTTCAATGGATTTGATTGTCATAATTTGAAAATAATGAATTAGTACTATGCACAAACTAGCTAAAAAGCATGATTCAAAAAAAAAAAATTAAACTACTTTAAAAAAGAGTCGAACTCGTGTCTGGAATAAATTCACTATTTCCTAATCCTGTCACTTTTTGAAAAACCTTCGGTTATGACAATTTTAATTTTTAATCGCACATCTTATATGATAAGTAATTTTTTGTTTCCCACCCACCCCTCGCCACCCCAATTTTTTTCTCTTCTCAAATAGCAACCTACCTCGTATGACAGCTCAAACAAAAGTATTTTTATAATATTTCCTATGACGCACAGTGGCACGAATCGTGATTTTTTCGTTCAAAATTATCTAGGGCACTTATTTCGCAACCGATTTTTAAATACTCGTTGTTTAATTTCCAAAAAACGTAAGAGAGCCGATTTCGGCATAAACTTTAACAAGAATATTTCATTTTTCATAATTTTTTACCATTTTATAACCTCTATTGATTCCGCCATCTTGCAGGATGGTTTATGACAATTTAGATATCAAATTTGTAATCAGCGGCCTCAAAAACTCCCGAGTAACAAGACTTATGTAAATTGGGTAAGAAAAAATTTTTTTTATTTGTAAGTTTTATTAAGATTTAAATTAAAAATTACCATTCTGGCTAAGCTCAATAATTTTGGTTATCATAATTAAAAAATCAGCTCTCTTACGTTTCTTGGAAATTAAATAACCAGTATTTTAAAAAAAAATTATCCCAATCGGTTGCGAAATAAGTGCTTTAGGTAATTTTGAACGAAAAAATTACGATTCGTGCCACTCTGTGGCGTAGCTTTGAGTCCCTTGAAGAATTTATGAAATATGACAAATTTGTTGTATTACTTCCACATCTAGTGGAAGTATAAGTATAAGTATAAGTATAAGTATCGACAAAGAAAATTTTGAAAATTTTTATTGTTCGAATAGGCTTAGAATGTCGCGAAACGTCGAGATTTTAAGTTTAAGCAAAAAAATTTCTGCCTCTCGGTCTGTCTGTAACTTTTTTGTGCGCACGATTACTTTGGAACCGTTTAAGATATTGACTTTAAATTTGGTACACATATATATGTATTTTAACGAGATCTGGAACTATATTATATTTTGATTCTGGGCAGTAAATGGGGGTAAATAGGTAAATCAAGCAAATAAGAGTCCATAAAATTGGTATTTAGGATATATAAGAGAAGCTAAGGTCTCAAAAATATTTCTGGCATTAGCCACCCCCATTACCAAGCCCCACCTTTTTATTAAAGGGGTGAAAAGAAATAAAATTGTCATTTAGTGTGTGTGCAAAAACCAAAGGCCTCAATTTTTTTTTACTTTACCCACCCCCACTACCACCCCCCACTCTACTATCGATGTGGCATATCGTTTTATGGGTTTTTGGGGTAGACCATTTTAAGTTATTATATTATTAAAGTTCCATAAACAATTATTTCCACATACAATTTTTTTCGTTGTGAGTGACTTGGATGAAAAATCTGGATGTGGAAGTAGTGATTCATTCCATAGGCAGCGGTTTTTTTTATAATTTTTGAGAAACTTGCACAACATGGTAGAAACTTTCTACTTTGAAATTCGTTTTTGTTAAAACAGTTATAATGTCATGAAAAACATCGAAATTTTAAGTTTGAGCAAAAAAAAAGTCTGTCTGTCTGTCTGTCGGTCTGTGTATCTGTAACTTTCTTGTGCGCACGATTACTCTGGACTTGAAATTTGGTACATCTATGTATTATAATGAGATCTGAAACTAGATTATGTTTCCATCTCATTTCGTTAAAGGGTAAATGGCACCAACCGCCACCACTATCACCCCCATTATCATCCCCACCCCATTATCAATGGGGGTGAAAAAAATTAAATTGTGAATTAGTGTGTGTACAAGAACGAAAGACCTATTTTTTTTTTTGTATGATTAGCTGTCTTTAAAATTGAAATAAGGAATTTCAGGCTAAAATTCAATTATATTTTTTTGCTTCAATTTCTATTACTATGCATTTAACATAAACTCAAAGAACTGAAATTTTAATAATGATAGGTTATGGCAATCAGACTCGAATGCAATCAGAGATATGTGTAATTTGTTCAATAATAAATATCCTGACCACTCAGTCACTAAACAGTTGAAACAAAATAGAAGAAGGCCATGCCTCAGATCTCTCAAAAACATCACATTTGCCCAAATAATTTTTAAAACTTCCACATTTCGAGTGTTGACTCACCAAAGGACGTCAAAAATATTTTTGGGGCAATGATTCCTGAGGTGTCTGTGGAACACCAAAATCTACATGACAAATTTTATGTTTCTAGGTATAAGAATTTCTTCCAAAATTGGACTCAACTAGACACAAAAAACAAGTAGAATACTTTCGTGCTTTCGACCTAATTTAATTGTTGCTGGTCTATCTTATCCAGATTCTGTTTCTTTGAGCTACACTATGCTGATGAGGAAAAATAATCCAAAACATCTGTCCATAGCTACTTCATTGTTTCTTCTTTGGGGTATATGACGATGTCCTTTTCTGTATAGTGAGTGACGTATCGTTCCCCATATCGATTTTTTTGAAGGCAGCTCGATTTTTTACAAAAAATGTTTTGCATATATAGGTGGAAATATCTGAGGTTGTTTTATGTTTGAAATATGTTAATAATATTTGATATTTATTTCTACCAAAATAACCGAAATAAAATTTGGAGTTACATATAATTTGTTCATTTTCTGGCATGCGCAAGTACCCAATTCAGTGTTCATTAATTCTTTTAGTGTTAACAAAAACTTTGGACCATTTTATTGAAAAATTGTTATATAATCGTTAAGTTAGAACAAACACTTTACATGTAATTATATTTTTTAAGAAGAAAAAAAGCTTAATACCGTTTTCGTTTTTAGTTACGTAATACAGTTAGAGTTGCCTGGATTTAACAACAACAGATAGAACAATTTTAATTTTGTCACGCAAAAATTTTAGGTTAGTCGTACTTTTGGAATGATTCTCAGTGATTTGTTATGTCACTTACATATTACTAATTCTTGGTCTTGATTTTTCACTTACCCACTCTTTCTCTGTTAATGATGTAAGTGCATTTTTGTCGTACCTATTACCGTTCTCGCGACGTAAGCGGTGAAAGATAAAAAAACACCATCCTCGAAATTTCAATATTTTTTTTCTCACCGATTAAACAAATTGGTAGGTCTTAAAACTATTCTACTGCTGAATCGAATGGCACCAAAAATATTTTTTCGATTACCGAGAAATTAAAGCAAGTAATTTGTCAACGGCACTTCACTAAAAGAAATTGTTCTTAATGCTAATACTCTCTGGAAAATATTGATCCAATGATATTATTGCTAGCAGAAAGCGTAATACAAAATGTACTAGTAATTCGACTAACTTAGATGCAGCAGGTGCATTGAATATTGTAATGTAGTTGGATACGTTTTAAAGACATTTTCAACGATTTTTTGTATGCCCTCATAATTATAAATATTTAAGTACTATTCGAACAATCAGCTGATTGTATCGTCCTCATATCGCCCACTGTAATTAATATATTATTTGCATCAAAGCTTTTAGTTCGCAAAAACTTCAAGTAGGTGAAACCAATAGGCAATATTAATCTAAAAAATTGTAATCATTATGGTTATATAAAGGAATCACCAACACTGTATTTTCTTTTTCTTATCACTAGTTTGTTGAAACTTGTACGTTACTTCCAATTTTAAATGATGCGAACATAATAATACTATATTTGTTACATAACCGTTGTTAGTGTTATGAGTTCGGGTATTATGTTGATCTCGTGTAATTTTTTCCTTAGCTTTTCTAACGTGTGCGTTAAAGTGTAATCAGTGGAAAATTAATTAAGAGGTCCACAGACGACTTAACTTGTTGGGGCCAACTTAGGCGGTATGCTGTGAAGTTTGTCAGGCAAATCGGTGGATACCGAAGTTGGCCCCAACAAGTTAGGTAGTCTGTAGACTCCCAGAAGGAACTAATATCGAGCATTTTTTAATCGCTAGTTTAGTACCGACGTAGATATTCAGTTGCAAGATAAGGACCATCGTTACCGACAACGCTGCTAGTATGAAAAAAGTGCCGAACAATGATTTTGAAAGATTCAACGACCAATCAAGTTATCCCGGTCATAAATATTTTCGAAATAATCATGCAAGAACTGAGTTTTCTTGTAGAAATGGCTCTGCCTTGACATTACCAACAGAAGTTCTCTGGAATTCTATTTGTAACTCCTTGGAATCATATATAAAAAAAATGGAATATTTTAATAGCCATATGTGACAATGAAAAAACGAGATAACACTGATGTCGAATTTGAAGGCGAGTGACTGATTTAAATTTGAAAAGAAATTGTGAATCGCTTATAGAAAGACTAAAAGTGGCTGTTTGTTTGGATAGGCTGCAAAGGGAAAATTGCACATTATCAAATGCAGTATTTTACTGAAAAAAAAAAAAAAATGGTGAAAAAGCTCAAGAATATTGTAACCCATAAAAAATTGCAAATTAAAATCAAAGAACGTTAAGGGGTCTACACACGATCCAGCGGCAGGGAGCCAACATTGTCGGTACGCTTTGAAGATAATTGGAATTCCAGCGGACCAGTTCACTTTTACGAATGAGTTCAAAGCACTCCGACAAGGCTGGCTCCCTGCCGCTGGATCGTGTGTAGACCCCTTTACGAAACAACTGTTACCCCGTACCATTTATTAGTATTTATGATCAGATAATATTTAGGTATAAGCAAATCACAACATACACACATTTTTATTACTTCCACACCCAGTGGAAGTATAGTAACGACAAAATTTTTTTTTAAAATGTTTATTGTTCAAATAGGCTTAGAATGTCACGAAACGTCGAGATTTTAAGTTTTAGCGAAAAAAAATTTATGTCTGTCGGTCTGTCTGTAACTTTTTTTGTGCGCACGATTACTCTAGAACCGTTTGAGATATTGACTTGAAATTTGGTACACGTATGTATTTTAATGAGATCTGGAACTAGATTATATTTTCATCTTGTTCCGTCGAACGGTTGGGGGGTAAATTTGGGGAAAATAGGTAAATCAAGCAGGTAAGAGTCCATAAAATTGATATTTAGTATATACAAGAGAAGCTAAGGTCTCAAAAAAAATTTTGGCATTAGCCACCCCCATTACCACCCCCACCCCATTATTAAAGGGGATGAAAAAAAAATGTGATTTAGGGTGTGTACAAGAACCAGAAACCTCAAAATGTTTCTTTACTTCATCCACCCCCACCTCGCTACCGATGTGGGGTATCGTTTTATGGGTTTTTGGTGTAGAGGATTTCAAATATTATATTATTAAAGTTCCATAAACAATTATTTCAACATACGAAATTTTTTCGTTGTGAGTGACTTGGATAAAAAATCTGGATGTGGAAGTAGTGATTCCTTGAGCAGCGGTTTTTGTTAAAGTATCAGTGTTGATACTATTCAAGGTTAGGAGAGAAATGATAACGAGATACCTTGTATGACCAAATTTATCCTTTTTTATGTTTTTGTCTTTCCAAAGTGTTCTATTTGTATTTGTATACCAGTTTTCACTAGTATAATTCTAATTTATATGCTTTATAGAGTTACATGTGAGAATAGTCCTCTGTGGATGTAAACTTCGCCCTGTATAGTTTTTTTAATAAAGGCGTTTATTTTTATTATTATTATTAAAAAAAACAAATTTTTCCTGTGTCAACTTCAACGAGTAAAACGGTATGACGAATTGGTACTTTTTTGACTCAATTGGTACTTTTTTGACTCAATTGGTTAAGTATATCTATTTAAACTTAATCATTATCGAGTTGACTATTTGATTTTCAACTCTAGTAAAAGGCAAAAAAGTCCCTGCAAAACAATTATTATATAAAAATGCTTGTAAGAAAAATATTTACTTTTCGAACCTATAGTTTTATGAGCCTTCCCGCAAAAATTCTCATGTTTTTTCTTAAAAACTGAAGATGAGTAAAAAATCCTGATAATCCTTTCTTTTAGCGAGGGGCATCCACTTCATTTGCGTGTGAACTTAAGAAAAAATCACGCATGTCATCCTGTTTAATATGCGAGAGCACGGTATGTCAACATTACTTATTTGAATAATCTAATACAAAGCACCCACGAAAAAAACACCAGGTACATCTACTAAAGATTCTTTGTTTTTTTTTTCGGACCTTCCGTAAAGACTTTAACCCTTTTCTCACAGTGGCGATGTTCGGATTTTTTTATAGTCCAAGAAAAAAATCACAATTTTTAATTATGCAAAAGGATATTTAATGTACGCAAGAGGTCATAAAAAGTGCACAGGTAAAGACGCGTGGAGTAGTGGGGATGAAGGTACGTCTACATGTGTTCTAAATGCGTATGGAAGGGTGCGGCTTAGCGAGTCCTTTATCCTCGCAAAGTAGAGTTTAATTTTGCCTCTCATTATTTCGCAGGTACAATTCGCTTATTATAAAACCGAATGGTAATGCTTAATTTCTAACAATAATTGTCATTGCTTTTTTGTTTCATATTTTTGTTCTCTATGCACCCAGAATTGGTAGTAAATAAACTGCTCAGTAAACAATTTCATTATATTTAGTAAAAAATTATAAACCAGAAATATTTTTAAAAAGTTGGAATATAAACAAATAGTAAAATCAGTAAAATGATATTAGTTCGGGCCCCAGATTAGTGTCCAATTGGTGGCCGCCAAGATAACTTTTCAAACATAGCATAGACATACTTTTTTAACAAATATTTATTTATACTAGGACATTTTTATAAAGCATATTAAGATAATTTTATTATACAGGGTGGGTCTAGTGTGTTCTGCCATAGCTAGAAATTAAAAAAAATACAAGTAAACTAGATGAAAAAGTCTATAACCGGAAATTATGTTTTTGAATCATTTTTACTTCCTAAAAATGGACAGGGTGGTCAAAAATTATCTTTCAATTAAGAACTTTTTAAATTGAATTTTCCCAATTTTCTCAAATGGAACACCCTGTAGATTTTTCGACGATGTAATGTATAAATAAAAAACGAACATTTTTTGTAAGTACGTCCCTATGGCTAATTGCAACCATTTTCGTTTTATTGAGCAATAAGTACAAAATTCAAGAATAAACTTAAAAAATAGAGGTTTCTTCAAATAATTCATTACATAAAATGTGCTCCACATGTGGCCCATTTTGATTGAGATACGTCTTTATGCAATTTTGAAATGAGGCCGTTTAGTGGGACCATTTTCCAATCCACTGAAGTGGGTAAATAGTATTTCACTAGTCCCTTACTGTAATAGTTTTTTGTAATTTTTTGTTGCTGTTTTCGTTATTCGACAAGCAATAAAACTTTAGGTTGGCATAAATTGTCTTGTACAAATGAACATTTATCGCACTTATCGATCGTCAGTTATCATTTGCATCAAATTTAAAATATTTCGAGTTTTACAAAATGAATTTTAATAAAGCGGAACTTGTAGACATGACTTGTTTTGGGCGAGTCGGACAGACATCGTTTGCTTGCCACTAGAATTTATAAGCAAAGGTATCCTGAAAGAAGAATTCCTGATGTTAGCAGCTTCAAAATCCTCACTTTTTTAGTAAAGTTGATAACCAGCGCAGACGGTCTATAAACGTTTGGGGAGAAATTATTGGAGAACACAATTTTTTGACGGTACATTGACTGGAGCTATATTTCTTCATTTTCTGGAAAACTGTTTGCCACAATTATTGGTGAATCTTCCTGAAAGGATTCGAAATAAGATGTGGTTTCAGCAAGATGGTGCTTCATCACATTATTTAAATGCAGTTAGAGACGACTTAAATAATACCTACCCACTTCAATGGATTGGAAGAAATGGACCCACTAAATAGCCTGCTAGATCCCCAGATCTTACAAAAATGGATTTCTTTTATGGGGATACGTGAAGGAAATTGTTTATAAAGACACACCAACAACAGTACAAAATATGAAGCAAGGATAATAATTGCTTTTAGATCTATCTATCACGCAATTTTAGGAATTTTAGGAACGATAGAAATCTAATTTCAAAAGCGAATAGAGATGTGTGTCGATCAAAACTCTATTTTTTAAGTTTATTCTCGAGTTTAGTACTTATTTCTCAATAAAACGGAAATAGTTGCAATCAGCCATAGGGAATCGATATTACATTATGAAAACACTGATGAAATATCGATGTTATTACATAACATCGGATAAAAATATGTAGGGTAAAAAATATTAAGAAAAGATACCCGCATTGGTTTATCAGCCTATAAAAGTCAGGGAATGTGCAATATAAAACTGCAAATTTAACATCGATGGTCAACATCGCTATTTCAGTTCGATGTCCCATCCCTACTGTGACCAGTGGTACTTCGCCCAACGTGTGGATAGTACATTTATGTAACTATTTCTATTCTCAATTGAAAAATTCAGTCTAAAGCATTGCTACCAGACTAAATCATTGTTCATTTAACTGACATTATTTATTATAAATAAATAATTTACGTCATACCTATTAATTAATATAAATAGAAAAAAAAAATATTTCAAAAATTAAAAAATTATTCTAAGTCTTGAGGTAAGTAGATCAATTTTTTTAATAGGGTTTAAAAGATAAGCTCTAATTATTTTAAGAATATATTTCCGACTAGTTTTTCCTACTTTAAACAGCCACTTCGTTTTAAAGTTATTACTAATATTAAAACATTAGACCCACCATCATGATAATTAAATTATACAAAAAATTATAGTATATTATTGGATGTTGCAATTTTAATTTTGAAAAGTGTCGCAGTAAATAAGTCAAGTATAAAATTTCCATGTGGTAATTGGAGGCAAATATTGTACCAGTAAAATTTAATAAAACCGCTTTTTATAATAAATTTCTCTAAAGAGAAAAACTTGATTTAAAAGTACGCATATAAGCTGAATAACTTTTTTTACGATACGTAACATCTGTTGAATATGATCACGTATACGATCGTAAGAAAAATATATTACAATTTCCCATGAAGTGGAAAAAAGAATAGAGAAATTTCTTTTCTAGTGCGCAGGTTTGGTAATAAAAAGTTACCCAAACAGAAATGCAGACACTGAGTGCAACGACAATTGAGAAATCGATAAAAGTGCAGGTCAGGATTGACCAAAAGAACATGGAGTACTGACAAGTCAGCGGCGGAACAGTAATTTTTTATTACGTAAATATTGATGGGTTGGTGGTTTTGGCCATACCGAAATAAGACGTATATTCCATTTTCTATACTCAATAAACTTTCTATACTTAGTAGATTTAGTTTAGTGCCAGAGAGTCAATAAAGGAAACGCTTTTTTTACAACTCATATTCTAATATAATATATAAAATCGAGAAAAAATTAGTACCTTATATCCTTCGTAGTTAAAAGGTCAACATTGCACAATTATTCGGTAAGATCTGCTGAAAACTACAACATAGATTATACAAAAATCATTCTTAAAAAAATCAACTTTCAGCGATGGTCTACACGTATGCAACGCTTTGCCCACTGAAATCAATTCTACTAATTTAAAACTGTTTACAAAAAATGTACAAATTTATGTTGGTTTTGTAAATATGCTAAATGGCTAAATAAGCTTTATTCTATTCTATTCTATTTATTCTGTTCCACATCATCTCTTAGGCTAGCTCTCAGAGGATATAAATAGAAAATATTGCCGATCTGCTCTTTTTTTTTGCATTTCTAGTATTTGGACGTTAAAAAAGTGCACCTAGTTTTGCAGAAATGAACTCGGAGGATTGTAGAAAAAAGGTAAAAGAGATAAATATGTCAATGATGTCGGGAATATCTCATCAAATATATATTGTGCTATTGTTAAACCATTACATAAAGATAGCGAAGGTAATCAGCTGGTAAACTACCGCTCAATCTCTCATATGAAATATAGCAAATATTTTTGAGAAAACAATAACCACACGATTATCTAAATATTTTGAAATATAAAACGAGAGTAAGAGGCTGTTCTTACTACTTAATAAAAAACTGTCTTACTAACAGACAACAATAAGTTGTAACAAATAATGAAAGGAGCAGGGAGTCCACAGTATCGTGCAACGTACTACAAGGCATAGTTCTTGGTCCGGACTTTTCATAATTTATATAAACGATCTGTTTATAGATACTGATGGGGATGATGTGAGTATCTTTGCTTGTGTCGATGATACAGTTATTCACTATTTTTACTAACCACCTTAACTTCATACCGTAATATCTAAAGAGGCCGGACAGGGTTCATTTTCTTCGAAAATGTTAAAACAAGAAAGTATTAGACGCTTTTTACGATACTTTGGATAGTTTTCAAGCTACAACTTGAAAAATAAAAACATGTACTTTTTGCTTTTTCTGTCCTTTTATGAGTTCGTCTCTGTGAATCAAATCAAATCTATCTCTTATGTAAAATTTGTATCTCTTAAATTATACTGAGTTGACCGTTGATACTAATTTTTGTTATTGTTTCAGTTTTTCCTACATCGTACCCGACTAACCAAGCGGAGCTGCAGCTGTTCAGGGTAATGCAGAACGCTTCATTACTATTGTATTATGACACTCTATTAGAAATGGGCGGTGACGATGTTCAACAACTTTGCGATGCCGGAGAAGAAGAATTCTTGGAAATAATGTCATTGGTAGGCATGGCATCAAAACCTCTCCACGTCAGAAGATTGCAAAAGTCATTGCAAGAATGGGTAACCAATCCCACCAAGTTCAAAATGCCTTTAGTGCCAGGCGAAGATTTTGAATTAGAGTTATCCAGCCCTAGAGTAACCAGCAACCACGTATTTTACACAGATAGTGGTGATAGTAGTAGAACAATGTATTCTCCTTCTCCAGGTGATCTTTGTGCCTTACCCCCTGTCTCTAGCCCTGGATTATCACTTAGCAGCAAAAGGTAAGAACCAAAGTTTGTATCTTAAAATTTCTCAATATCAATACAACATTTTTAGGCCTTATTCCCCACTAGATCCTGCTTGTCCCCCATCTTCTAGTTCAAGCCCCGGGGGTAGCATGTCTGTACAATTATCTCCAAGTTTAACAGAAAGTCAAATAGCGAAATTAGCAGCAGCTGCAGAAAGACTTAGTAAAAAGCTTCCCCAATTCGAACCAAAACCTCATAATACCAAGAAGAAAGTATGCAAAGAACTAGAATTAGTTATTTCTATGCCTGAAAATGATCCTAGGCGAATGGATGAAATTAGAAGGTACGCAGCTATCTACGGGCGCTTCGACTGCAAAAGGAAACCTGAGAAGCCTCTAACTTTACATGAAGTATCCGTTAATGAAGCTGCAGCCCAAATCTGTAGATTTATCCCAGCTCTTTTGACTAGAAGAGATGAGTTGTTCCCGCTTGCCAGACAGGTTGTAAAAGATTCTGGCTGCTATTACTCCAAAACCCAGTAAGTTATCTTGTAATTATTGCTGGTCCCATTTCGTTTAAAACTTAAAATACAAGCAGGATTACAACTCTTTAACAGTTCTAAAATCACTTTTGCTTTCCAGATTATCGACGGTATACATGAATAAGCATATGCATATGGGTCATGACAGGGATACTGAAAACAACGTGTCTAGGGGCAGTCCTAGGATAATGTCAGATAACGATGGGCCATTAATGAAGAGACCCAAATTGGAATCGAATTCAGATGGAGATGACCTGCAGCAGGTCAGCCAACTAACAAGACAAAAGCAGCACTCACACTCACATGTTGTTATTAATTTAGAAGATTAACAATTATCTGCCTAACGCTTTTGCAGCTTTTTTAGCTTGGGGCCACATTTAGGGAGCAATATTAACAAATCAGTTTACTGATTTTCACGGTGCATGCTGTATATATATAGATGAAATATGCTTTTGCGGTGCTTCTTGAGCTTTAAATGCATACTAATTGTGTGCAAAAATATGTCTAGATGGTCTTAAAACCAAAAAACAATCCGTTTTGTAAATATGGTAGTGATTTGCACTGCAGATAGTGCGATATTTAGAAGTAGGTTAACAAGTCTGAGAAAGCGTGCAAAATATACTTTAAACCTTCTAGTGATAAAGTCAATATTGTTCACAACATTAGCACTACAAGACTAACTATTCATTTGAAGCAATACATCCAAAATAAGGTCAAGTCTGAACAGTCAGATTTTTTTATTTTTGGTATTTCTATAGCTTCTTTGCATCGTTACTTGGCTCACTCTTTTATTTTTAAAATGGTGTATAGATGTATCGATATTACGTCGATGAATTTCATACATGGTGATGAGCGCGCAAAGCTCCGAATTTAGTCGATTGCGGCTGTATTTGAAATGATAGTTACTTTTCTACGGTAGGCTCTTTTCTCATGACAAGTTTTTGAATAATTCTTTTTTTATATACAAGAAATTTCTGAAAATTCTGAAGGCATTGTTGTCGTGATACAGAGAAATTAAGAGCTAGCACGATAACATCATTATCAATAATTTTACACATGGTGCTGAGAAAATTGAGGTTATTTTTCCGCTAACTAAAAATGCCACAATTCGATATTTTTCAAGTAGAATACTCCATTTGCAGTTATGTCATTTGCAGTTACGTCATCTGAGAAAGCGTTAAATTATTTTCCTGAATATTTAATTATATTGTCATTTTATTAATTAAAATTGGACGGATAACGAACACGTAGGGTAGAATCGATGTAGAGATTAATTCAAATTATACAATATGTAATGATAAAATTAATTTTCAACATTATTGATAATATTTATTCGAATCCCGAAGCAGGACAATTTTTGATATTAAAATTACACCTTGTGGTGCAAGATTTTCACCCTCCCCCGGTTTAAACTCTCTGTGGATGACACTTACAATTCGTACATTGTGGCAAGTGAATCGATAGAAGTGGCGCAATAGAGTGACCAGCTCGTTCTCTTGACTTGACGCTAATAGATTACTTCTTATGGGGATACTGGAAGTCGAAAGTGTATGTATGTGGGTGACACAATCCGTACATTTTTACATTGGATACCTCACTTCAAAGCTATTTTGATTATCTATTCAGTAATGTCAACTTTTTTCGATTTTGTTCACTAGCTAACGAGAAAATTACATTTGAAATGTAGTAGCTGAACATTTGGCTCCAGCAAGATGGGCCTCCACCGCATTTTGCAATGTAAGTTAGAGCTCATTTAAATGCAGTGCTTCCTGGCAAGTTGATTGGTAGAAGTGGCGCAATAGAGTGGCCAGCTCGTTCTCCTGACTTGACGCCAATATATTACTTCTTATGGGGATACTGGAAGTCGAAAGTGTATGTCTGTGGGTGACACTTACAATCCGTACGTTTTTACATTGGATACCTCACTTCAAAGCTATTTTGATTTTCTATTTAGCAATGTCAACTTTTTTCGATTTTGTTCACTAGTTAACGAGAAAATTACATTTCAAATGTCGCAGCCTGAACATTTGGCTCTAGCAAGATGGGTCTCCACCGCATTTTGCAATTTAAGTTAGGGTCCATTGCAGTGCTTCCCAAGCTCGGATCTAGAAATTTCAATAATTTTTTTCTCGTCTATGGCGCATGGGACCCATACGAAATATGGGAAATAACATCTCGAGAAGCACTTCTCTAACAACCCCTAAAAAAATTTTGAAAAAGCAGTTTGCGAAAAATTTTTTCAAAATTCGATTCCCCCTCCCCCCCCCCACAGGTCTAGGGACACCTGTTTAAAATTATTTTTTTTGTCATATGCATTTTACTTTTCATAAAAATACAGCAACACGTTCTGGAGTTTATGAAAATATTTTCATTACTAACTGAGATACAACGAATTGAAATTTTGTGATTTGTTAAATTGTAAGTCAGAAAATTTCAATTCGTTGTATCTCAGTTAGTAATGAAAATATTTTCATAAACTTCAGAATGTGGTGCTGTATTTTTATGAAAAGTAAAATGCATATGACAAAAAAAATAATTTTAAACAGGAGTTTCTAGACCGGGGGAGGGTGATCGAATTTTGAAAAAATTTTTCGCAAACTGCTTTTTCAAAATTTTTTAGGGGTCGTTAGAGAAGTGCTTCTCAAGATGTTATTTCCCATATTTCGTATGGGTCCCATGCGCCACAGACGAGAAAAAAATTATTGAAATTTCTAAATCCGCGCTTGGTGCTTCCTGGCAAGTGGATTGGTAAAAGTGACCAGCTCGTTCTCCTGACTTGACGCCAATAGATTATTTCTTTTGGGGATACTGAAAATCGAAAGTGTATGTCTGTGGGTGACGCTTCAATAAAATTTACAAAATATTATTATATGATCAAAAAGTATATTAAAGATACATTACGTATATCATATTAAAAAAAGTTCTAATCATCACATGCAAGAATAAATTGGTTTTGAAAATAAAAAGGCGGTAAATGATGACGTATCTGATGATCATTCAATTCTAGAGAATTTTCATGTTTTTATTTATCATGTTGGCGGTGGTGCTCTGTTGATTTGTTGTTCACATTTACCTTGTATGTTTAATATTTGTTTATAACGGAACCTAATTTTGTGAAAGGTACTTCAGAGAATTTACCCATAGTGAATTTTTATATAGTACACGAGTTTTACGTAGACAATTTTAAGTGCCGAATCCCGAAATGTTAAAAATTTGAGGTTAGTATTTCTTTAAAATACAATGACTCACATCAATACTAACTTTAATCTATTAGTCCAGTCAACAGAGCGCTAAAATGACCAAAATCTCTAAGTTGAGTGCTAATGAATGGATTTTGATAAAACCTTGTGCAAAGTGTTTGTAATGACGTTAATAAAAAAGTTGAAAAAATGATTAGAGTAGGAAATGATCGGAAGGGGTAGAAAACACCCCTTTTATCACGGGTCACAATATATTTACCTTTTTTGGCTCAAAATAAGATGTTTTTACTCTTGTGAATTGTTTCGAGAAATGCATATTTTTAGAGATATGGGCAAATTCCTAAAAGTGGGGGAGGGGATATGTAGAAGTTGAAAAAAAATCTGAAAAAATTCAGGTGAATGTATCATCGAAATACAAGACTTTTTTTATTTGCAACTTTTCTGTAAAATGCGTTTTCACCGAGTTATTCCGGAAAAACCTGAAAAACTACCCCTTTCTTAGAAATTGTAGCGCTTTAAAAATTTGAAAAATTAGGCGTATGCATTGAGGCCTTCTAAACATTTTTTGTCTCGGAATTTTTTTGTAACTTGCTAATTTTCCGAGTTATAGGCAGTTTTTCACGATAACTAATGTACTACATTTTTTGCACATAAAAAATACATGAAAATTTAAAAATCATATTGAACTTTTAAAAATGGTATAACTAAATGACGTTCATTTTTCGAATTTTCATGTATTTTTTGTGCAAAAAATGTAGTACATAATTTATTGTGAAAAACTGCCTGTAACTCGAAAAATTAGTAAGTTACAGAAAAATTCCAAGAGACAAACAATGTTTAGAAGGCCTCAATCGCATTTTGCAATTTAAAGGGCACTTGACGCTAATAGATTACTTCCTATGAAAATACTGGAAGTCCATATTATCAAGAAATTAACGGTTTGCTATTTGAACATTTATTTTTTTATTTGTTTTAACTGTTTTTTCTAAAATACAAAAATACTCAGGTTTTGTATGACTTGAGAACTTACTTATTCAACTTCTTGCCTTATCTTATTTTTAAATTAATACAAAGAAAATAGCCTATATTTTTCTACAATTTTAAATACAGCCGTAATCAACCAAATTCAGAATTTTGGCGCACTACACAAGTTTTTTCGGATGTAACAATAAGGCTCTATGTTCTTACAAATCAAATATTAAAAATAGCTAGAATGTGCATCAACGTTTCCAGAGATTTTAATAAGATACAATTAATAAAACATGAATCTTATACATAAAGCAGAATTCGGACAGTCCAAAAGACTCATTAAATAAATTTTACCGCTATGTGGTACTGACACTCGGAGATGAAATAAACAAAATTAGAAACTTATATAATAATATAACAACCTTATATGTGTGATATTACCTGTTTGCAGACTCTAGTAAGGTTACAGAAAGCGGTCTAACGTTCATAGATTATGTTGAATGGTTTTCATAAAAACGCAGATGTGGATGGTATTTTATTTTCTTTTTCTTTATATTGGCAGGGCAATACTTTATGAAATGGCACTAATATAAAAAACATTGACCGTCTTCTGCCGATGCACAGTATGATTATGATTAGTTTCGAGTAAGAAGAAATAATTTTATTTTTTACTAGGTGTAATTAAAAACTGGGGTTTTTGTCCTATAATTTAGTTCGTGATTTTTATTTGTTATTTTGTGCAATTAATCTATACAAACAAATAGGTCGTAAGGAAATTCCAAATATTATTAGATAAAAAGTGAGACATAAAATCTACGTTTTTCAGAATAAATTTGATTTAAAGTTGTCATGGTACAGTAAGTACACTTTTTTTAATTGTTCCAATAATGGACTATAAAATATTTTCATATATTTTAGTCATCTTTCATTGGCGTCCGGATAACACAGAATTTTCGTGGTTCTCTTAAAGGTACTTAAAGCTAAAATTTGATCCTTGGGGTAATTGAACTAAATAACTACTAGCAAAAATATCTGTTCTTCAACATTGAAATTGAGAATAATTATAAACATAAACATAAACACACCACAGATAGTAGACAACCCCAAATCCATTGCCAAGGCTGTGCGGAAGGGGGTTACACATTTGGAAAAACGCAGACATACATCCACACCCACCGGTGTTGTCAATACCGGGGCTGGGGGTCGAACCCAGAGCGCGGAAGGCAGTCGATCAGCATATTCGCCGCTCAATACGCCTTAACCGATTAAGCTACCGTGCCGGTAGCCACCCACTTTTATTTTGTTGGGGGGCGGTTTGTGAAAATTAACTTAAACGATAAGTTATCTATAAATATATCTGAAACAAGCAACAAATACGCCAAATGTCAGCTTTTCCACATACTGGAAAGAGAAACCGTCATGATATAGAGTTAATTAAATCCTCTTTCACCCTTTTGACCGCGGTTTATACAAAACAGTTTAAGTACCAGTTTCTGTTGGGACTTAAAGTAAAAATACTTAAGTACTTTTCGTACTTAAGTACAAATTTTATGTACTGAGTACTTCAGTACCGCAGCTCTGTCTTCAGTGCCATTTTTTTTTTCGTTAAAGGGGAAATCTCAATGACACCCGCCGCTTAGGATCTATCACGGCGGGTAGTACGGGGACTTTAACCCAGCTAAACCCCCTCCCTTTCTTCCTCCTGCTCCCTGGAACCGTCGGTCAGACATACGTCGGGGGGGCAGGACTTACAATGAATACATCATAACTACACCATCTCAATCTCGGCACTTGTTCAAGCTGCACACAGTCAGCTTCTACACTCACGGAGCTCTCTCCCTCTGTCTCTCGTCTGACTCCTTTCTGGACATAATATTCCTTACCATATTATTGACTGCCCTCCAGTTTCTCCTGTTGGTAGTCATCACGCTAATTATGTTGTTTGTCGTCAATTCAGCATCTAGTTCTGTGTAGACTATTCGCCTGTGCTCATCCCATCTAGGACACTGGAAGATCGTGTGCTCCACTGTGTCTTCCTCCTCGTGGCAGTATGCGCACATAGCGTCTAGTGTTTTACCAATTCTCATTGTGTATTTCCTAAAAGCCCCGTGTCCCGATAAAAATTGTGTTAGGAAGTAGTCCGTCTGTCTGAACTCGCATTCCAGCCATGGCCTAAGCTGAGGGATTAGCTTCTTGGTCCACTGGGCGACCGTTTGCTCCTGATCCCAAATCACCTGCCACTTCTCCCACGATCGCAGTCTTTCCTGCTTTCTGTCTTCAGTGCCATTAGTTTGATGAATTTTTGGAATATTTGGTATCGTATCACATCAGTAAGACTCCACGATTACCCGCTAAAATTCCGTAGTGTGACACATTTTAGTTGCTGAAACTAATGAATTAACGCATTTAAATGAACTAGTCTGTTTACCTTGTGATGGACGAAACAAAATAATGTTTCGGAATTTTTACGTTCAAGTTTCGGTTACAATACTAGTCCAAGTATTTTAAAGTATGAGATATACAAGGTGGGGCAATAGTTCGTCGGACTTCGATATCTCCAGTTATACGATAGCTAAAAATAAAAAAAAATACAAGTAAATTAGATGAAAAAGTCTATAACTGGAAATTATTTTCGAATATACGGGGCGAGCCAAGACGAAATTACAGAATCAAGTGCCTTTTTTTTGCTATATTATGATCTCCTAACCACTTGAATGTAATGAATTTTTTTGTTGAAATAATGCCATCTACAGATGCATATTAAAAGAATCACCAAAGTCACAATTATGGGTTTTAAGAAAAATTTGTGTGAATGCTAGTTACGAGACATCTAGTTAATGTTTTTGAATCATTTTTACTTCCTAAAAATGTACAGGGTGGTCAAAAATTATTTTTTTATTAAGAACTTTTTAAATTGAATTTTCTCAATTTTTTCAAATGGAACACTGTATATTTTCGACGATGTGATAAAGAAATGAAAAATAAAAATTTTTTGCAAATACTTCCCTATGGCTATTTGCAACTATTTTCGTTTTATTGAGCAATAAGTACTGAATTTGAAAATAAACTTAAAAAACAAAGGTTTCTTCAAATAATTTATTAGAAAATATTATAATAAGTGCTCCACGTGTTGCCCAATTTGATCGACACACATCTCTATGCGCTCCTGAAATGAGGTTTTTACTGTTCCTAAAATTGCCGGTGTGATAGATCTCCCAAGCAGCGCAATTGGTTTATATTACCAGTTTAAAGCCACATTAACCTAAGATAGTTGATATAACGTAATTGCAATCATTGCTTTCAACTTTGAAGGCATATGGACTTAATAGTAATTTAGTAAGCAATATTTAGGTAATATTTTCTTATGAAATGCCTGATAAAGTCACATTGACTTTAGTGTAATTTACAAGAAATATTTACGTTACTGTTCCTTAAAATTTAACTCTAAAGTTAAAGTGCGTATTGAGGTCTATGTGTAAGAAAATATTATATAATTTTAGACTAAATTATTAACTTTGGAGTCGCTATCTTTTGTCTGAATAAAAACAGGGAAATTTTACCAATTTTTTACGTAAGTGTAACCTGAGTTTTGTCTTGTCCTTGTAGTCAGATTTAGGTTATAACTTTAACCTCATGGTCACAACTAGTTCCAATTTTAGGAAAAATTTACCCTAATTTTACTTCTCCACTAACCTAGCATATGTGTTTAACCTAAAGGCAAATATTACTTCATAAAATGTCCTGAAAGTTATTTTTACTTAAAAAATAGAATTAGGTCCCTTCCCTGGAAAGCAAAATTACATTTTCATTGTCTAAATTACTTCAAAGGACTATAATGATTGTTTTATGTTGATGCTCTTCCCAGTGTCAACTAGGTATACTTTATTAGAGGGATAATGTCCTAATTTGTAGCAATTTGTAGCAATTTATTTTGTTGTTGTTTCAGTTTTCTGTTTTCGTGTTTTTAAAAATAAAATTGGAGGTGTTTTGTTTTAAATGCGAGAAAGTATTCTACAGCCAATCAACCTTTAGTCGGCACAGCTGAAAAGTGAGTGCATAAGCACATAGGACATAATTATAATTATATCGAATATGCGGTGTACTTAAAGATACTTGTAATTGTATTTCAACTTTTCTATTACCGACTTGTTTGCATTCGAAGTAATGACTACATTATATCAGGTAAAACAGTTGTTAATCTTTCAGAGAGTTTAGTACAATATAACTATTTTTTTTCTCTAGAGTTCAGTACTTAGTTTGCAGAATGAAAAGCTAAGTGAAGTTCAGTAGCGTTAATAGTGTAACTGAGTGACTTTATTTGGATTGTATTCAGTGTTCCTGAATGTACTCACTGAAGAGAAGTTGTAAAAATGGTTTATGGCCCTATAGAAGGTTTAAACCTATACCTATGAACAAATTTGATTTGATAGATGGGGAAGTAGTAATTAAGAATTAAAAAACAAGTTTCATATGATGTGTTTTCTGTTAATACTTTTATTCAAATAAAAAATAAAATATTAAACTAACCAACAAAAGATTAATTATTTTACCTGAAATATTTTTAAATTCCAAATTCCGTGATGTGATCATGTTTTTCTATCAAATGCAAACGCAAGTCGTTATTAAAGTTAAAACACATTTTGCACTCTAAGCACAGGTATCTTTTGGGCACTGTAGATTTGATATAAATACGTTGGATTTGTTTATTTATACACAATTCTGTTGTGCCGATTTAACGCTGACTGGCTGGAGAATACTTTCTCACATTCAAAACAAAACACATCCGTTTTTATTGACAAAATACAAGAGTAAATTGAAGGAATAAACCACAAACTCAAAACAACAATTGCAGCCAAAGAAGTTTGAGGTTAGAAACAGAAGTGACGTCACTCAATTTACCGCCTTCTCTAACCTAATTTGGGAAATATGACCAATTTAGTTCTGCATGAACTTTAAAGACTTTACAATTTTGAAGACTACAGAATTATTTTAACCTATATTGGTCCCATTTAACTTTAAAGTAAATAATATAAGTTTTAACACTTCATCTCAAGGAAAAACGTCAATGAGGCCCAAAATATTGGGAGAGAATACTTCGAAGTCGCATGGCATTATGTTTCGGCACATATTTTTCAACCAGCTGTAAGAGGCCATTTTACAATGAAATTTTGATGAGTATTTTATTGAAAAAAATCGTTAATATAAGGTTATTTAACAGATACAAAGTACAATATTATAATATTTCATGCCCCAGGAAAGTCCTGCCGGGCAATTGAATAGGTTTTTACAAATATTTTTAAAATACATTTAAGCTAAAAAAAATTTTTTTTCTTAAAAAACGTAAAATACTTGAGGCCCCTTTAATATTCCGAGGTAGAATGAATATATTTACAATGAAAATTGATTGGCAGTAAAAAACACACACAGAGGAGAAGTGGACACATTATTTCGCAACTACGTATGACATTATATGATGCACTCCTACTCCATCATTATAATAGAGATGTCTGATGGTTTCTAGTTATGTCTTTGCTGCTTATGCCTCGTGACTTATAAGTAAATCATTATTGTTGTAAATAAAATCTTATTAGTTATTTCTGAGAAAGAAAGATTGCAGTTGAAAGAGGATAACTGGTTTGGTAAATAGTACCTATCAACGACCACAATTAAACAAAATTTTTACGTTTAAATTACCTGTTCAGGGAAATATGTTCAATAACCAATAGGTCATTATAACTGAGCAGCCTTATTTAAGAGGTATTCATGACGTCGTCTCATTCCCCATTTACTTATATTTTACGTAAATTTTAAGTTAATTAGGTTAGGTTAAACGGGAAAACGGAACCAAAACGAGGGCTACATTACGTAATTCTGACTTAAGGTGCTACTTGGGCTAAAAGTAGTTATTATCCTTTCCTTCATATTTTGTACTGTGTACAATTTCCTTCACGCATCCCCATAAAAAGAAATCCATTTTTGTAAGATCTGGGGATCTAGCAGGCCATTTAGTGGGTCCATTTCTTCCAATCCATTGAAGTCGGTAGGCATTATTTAAGTGGTCTCTAACCAAGATTTGTAGAGTCTAAAGTTCTCTCGTATTCAGCTTTTAGTCGAGAAGTGAGTGCGGGGATGAATAGTCAGACTATCCTTGTTCCTCGAACGCGCAGTAGCGGTGCAGTTATCTCTTTCTAGAAGGACTGGGCAGAAGTATACTATGACCTGTAGTGTTATATTTTACAACTTATCCTGATTACCACCATACAAAGCGGTGACTCAAAATACGAGGTAATTACCCCCTACCTCAGGCGGGTCATTGCGAGCTCGTTCCAGTTCTTTGCTTAATTATTAACATTACACAAATTCTTACAATATTTTGAATGAGGCTCTGCATCTGGTGTGATTTCACACCAGATGCTCATTGGCTAATGACATTTTTTGGTGAGTTACGAGGCCACTTTATACTCTACCAATCTTGGTCTCTAACTGTATTTAAATAATGTCGTGGCGCACCATCTTGCTGAAACCATATCCTATTTCGAATCCTTTCAGGAGGATTCACCAATAATCGTGGCAGATAGTTTTCCAGAAAATGAAGATAAATAGCTCCAGTAAATGTACCGTCAAAAAAATGTGGCCTTATTACATGTTCTCCAATAATTCCCCCCCCCCCAAACGTTTATAGACCCTCTGCGCTGGTTATCAACTTGCCTAAAAAAGTGTTAAATTCAATTTAAAAATTTCTTAATTTAAAAATAATTTTTTGCTACGCTGTACATTTTTAGGAAGTAAAAATGATTCAAGAACATTAATTAGATGTCTCGTAACTAGTGTTCACATAAGATTTTCTTAAAACTCATAATTGTGACTTTGGTGATTTTTTTAATATGCATATGCAGATGGCATTATTTCAACAAAAAAATTCATTCCATCCAAGTGGTTGGGAGATAGTCAATAATAATATAGGAATGAATAGAGTCTAGACTCTATTCATTCCTATATTATTAATATAAATATAGGAATGAATAGAGTCTAGACTATATTCATTCCTATATTATTATTGACTATCTCCCAACCACTTGGATGGAATGAATGAAGAGGCTTCAAAAAATGTAGTAATATGCGGAGCATTCCATTAAAAAAAATGTACTTGATTCTGTAATGTCGTCTTAGCTCGCCCTGTATATTCGAAAAAACCATTTTATTTAAATAATTTTAGGACCTAAGACCCAAATAAGTCTAAAATGCCTATCTTTTTTTTGTTAACTTTTAAAACTAAGAATGATTGTAGGACATAATTTTAATTGTACATTATAATAATATACTGTTTTTTTAGATAATTCACTGTGATAATACTAATATTTATTAACAAAAGATACACACCATAGGAATATATATTTATTTATTATGAAATAGAAACTGATTGTTTTTACTAGACATATTTTTGATCATAATGAACTAACTGTATACACTTAAAGACAATTAATTTTTTGGTCGTGAATTCTAGTCAGAGTAATTTTCGCTTATAGGAGTCCTGTTGTTATTAGTATCAAATAAGAATTTGCTTATTGTTTAATAAAATATGTATAAACAAAATATTTAGGTATTAACCATTTCAGTTAATATGTGTTTACGTATTTTTTATATTCTATTTTGTTTTCACCCCAGTCGTGCTCAGATTTGACATTTGAAGGATTTTATTACAGAAGATGTTAATTACAAGGACACACAAAAAAGAAGTTTCTTCTAGAGATCAGAATACCACATTCCCATGTATACTGAACCCCTGATCACGAAATTGAAGTTCAAATTGCGAAATATCACACATTTTTTTTTTTAAATCGCAAAAAATATATTTAGGCAATTTATTGCAATTTGTCCCAAACAAGGAATATCTGAAGCTTTAAAGTCTTAACGAATGCAAAGAGTACTTCTTTTTAACCGACTTCATATGGCTCGACGGTGGTCTCATATTAATTTCATCAAGCTACGTGTAGTATAAGGTGAGGAGAAATTGGAAACAAGATTTTTTTAGTAGAGAATATTCGAGAATATAGCGAAGTCGCCAGTGAAATTGAATTGAAAATTTAATTTTGTGATAAAAAATTCAAACTCAGTCGGAATTGCATTAAAACTGGTAGGTAGGTCGTAAACGAATCTGCTGTCAAAAGTTAAGAATTCAATATGGCTGCGTTAATGGCAATATTTTTGCGGATCAAATGAAATTCGATACATCGGTAACGAGTCTAATGTTAAAGCTTAAAAAGTCACAGCGACGGATATTTTACTGCGTAGAAACTAAATAAAGAGCCCACTTAAAAGGGTGAAAAAAAATTTTTGAAAAAAAAATTGAGCTATCCTCAAAAGATCGCTAAAAATTATATCACCATCACCCAATTGAGCCTAATCGATATTGAAGTCAGTTAAAAATACATCTGAATTCGTGGCTTGTTCATTTTTACACCGACACCAAAAAATTTCTTTTTGTGTGGGTCTGTGTTATTATTTATATAATGTGTAGATTCTTCACCTGTTATTTTTTTACTATCAAAGGTATTGAATTATTATTTTTTACTCCAGATTTAGAAACAAAATTATTCAGAGATTTGGTCAAGGGGTCGCCAAAATTGGCACTAAATCGAGGATGTTAAAGACGCTAATAATTAAACTGATAATTAAATGTTAGTTAATTCTAGAGAGACTGATGGAACTACCACAGTATTTTTCAAATTTTTACACAGATTTTTATCAACTATATTTTTCACTGTAAACTACTTTAAGGAATCTGGATTCCCGAGTATTAGATACTCAAATCGAATATTTAATGAAAATAGATGGAAAATATTTCCCTTTTGCCAAATTTCTCAATGTACGCCCCTAAGTTTTTGGTTGTTTTTTAATTTAAAAATTTCGTTTTTGGTACACATAAATTAGACAAAAGTGGGTTACTTTTGGACTAACAGGAACGAAAATAACACTTCGGGTTCAACCGGAAGTGACTTCAAATTTTTCTTCTTAAATAGAATTACTATATATTTTTAATGTTTTCTGATTAAGTATAAAATTCTAAGTGCAACAGTTTTTTCCGATTTAAAAAATTTCAAAAAATAAGTGAGATACGAACAATTTTTAATTTTTTTTTTTTAAATGGTCGCGTCAGATGAACGCGGCGTAAGAAAATTACTAAGTAGGCCATGGAAATATTAGTAAGGTCGTAGACTTGTCCGTAAAGAACAAAAATAGTTATTTGAATTACTGATATGTGGGACTACTTCTAGGTATTTCTCAAAAGACGAATTTAATTTTCATTTTCATTTCCGTAAAGGTCCTGTGGAAAATGTATTGATGGGACCGTGGTATTTTCTTTTATTAACCAGAAATAATGACTCATAAACTTTCATTTTTTTCGCCGTTAATCACTTCTTAACGGTATCCTTCGTAATAGTCAAAGTATTTTTAACAGGTAAGCGCCAACAGATAATTTTAATAAGTCATCTACCTATCTACATTTATATCCAAAATTGCAGATAGCCATAAAAATGACAGACATTCGCAACAGTTGAACTATTCTTGACACTACTCACTGATTATCTTAAGTAAGTGTATTAATTTGTTATAAACAAGTAAATTATTATAAAATGGCTGAAAAATATTCAAGAGATGAAAAAGTTGACATATTGATTACTTATGGAGAGACTCAACCTGATGCAACTAGAGCCCAAATTCTGTATGGACAGAGAAAGAAGACAACCTCCGAGAAACTATTTCGCCCGGCTGGAGCATCAATTTAGTGCTGAACCTGATATAGGAATTGAAGATGTATTGTGGATGTAGAAACGGAAATTAATGAATTAGCTTTAGTGTATGTTGATCCAACTATTTCGATAAGACAAATTGAACATGAACGACCAGTTTCCAAAGAATCAGCTAGGAAAATTTTTAAGAAACACGTCTATCGTTCTTAAATATAAAATGCATCAATTTTTGTATGAAAATGATTATCAACGAAAAATAACCTTTTGTAATTGGTTACAGTTCCGCCAACTAAGAAATGAGAATTTTATCAAAGACATTTTGTTCTCTGGTGAATCGAGATTTACAAACCTTGGGTAATTTAATCGGAACAACGTTCGATATTGGGCAATTGAAAATCCCCATATTATGAAACAGGGGCGGTTTCAGGAACAAACCGCTCAATGTTTGACGAAAATCTAACTGGACTAAAATATCTAGAATTTCTTCAAAATATAATAATTCCATAGATTATTCAAATTGCCAATACCCAGTATTGAAGAGGTGTACTTCCAACAAGACGGGCTGAACCACACAATGCTATTATCGTTAGGGATTACCTAAATTAATTGTTTCCAGATCGTTGGATTGGTCCAGACAGATGGCCTGCAAGCTCTCCTGACTTAACCCCAGTCGATTTTTTAATTTGGGCGCATTTGAAAAATAGACTTTACGCGGCTGCTTCAACCAGAAGGCAAGACCTGGAAGAGAGAGTTAGACACGAAATTGCAATGTTAGACGTGCAAAAATAAGCCGCGCTGCTCTGTGTATTAATCGAAACAGTGAACAGTTATTAATATTGATATAAAAATGTTAAATAATATCTGATAATAATAATTTATAAGTATATGTGATATATCTACTCCCAAAATTTTTATTGTATTTTTATCACTTACTGCTATGTAACACTGTAATGTACCTTGGCTAATAACCCCCGTAGTTGATGGTAAATAAATAAATAATAAAAAAAAGTGAATAGTGAGAACAATTTTTATGATGGTTTATTATTAGGTTTTAAATAATTTTGTTATTTTATTTATACGTGGTTGTTTAATTTGTGTTTACCTTTTAAAAATATTTTTAATATTACGAAGGATATCGTTAAGAAATAATTAATAACCAAAAAATTAAAAATTATGAATCATTATTTCTCATTAATAATAGAACGGTCTCATTAAAAAAAATTCCATAGAACCCCTACGGAAATCACTTCCGGTTTAACCGGAAGTGATATTTTCGTTCCTGTTAGTTTGAAAGTAGCTCACTATTGTCTAATTTATGTGTACCGAAAACGAAATTTTTAAATTCAAAAACAATAAAAAAATTGGGGGCGTACATTGACACCTGGCTACCCGATATAATGGTCCACATCTCAGAGACGAAAAGAAAGATTGAGAAAACTGGGCCTTTAGCAAGCCAGTTTTTTTGTAGTTTTCTTGTTAACGCTAAAAATGTAGACATATATATATATATATAATTCCAACGAGTTTTAATTATCAGAAACGCCACAATGACATTCGTCATTGTTTTATCAGTCTAATAATTATTCAGTTAAAAATTATTTATACTTAGTAAACTGACATCTATTCATTAAATTTAACATATATGTGTATTAATAAAAAGTGGTGAACAATTTACTAAGACTACTCTGTATAGTTATACAAGTAAAAGGCTACGAATAAGTCAATAACTGTGTTGTCATTAGTATGTGCTGCCATCTAAGAACCACGGATATAATTTTAAACGATCTGTTGTTGGTGTCGTTTTTCAAGCCGCAGAAATACAGTCCACTTGTTAATGTTATAACACAGTAGATATCTAATCTCCATCAGCAGATGGAGGTATAAACACTTAGAATGTAATATCGACAATTTTGTGCGTGACCTCACCTTTTATTATTAATAGAATTTGCTCGTCATATTATTATAGCGACAATAGGTGCTTTCTTTTACCGACAATCTTAGTTTACCACCTTGAAATCAACTTAGGTCAGTTTCTAAAGTTTAGGATGAAATCCGGTAGACCGTAGGTATTTGACTGAGCTGATCTAAGATAAAAAGTTTAAATAGAACAGTACTGTAAAATCAAAGGCCCAACTAAGTTGGATTTCTTAAGTTTAGCTCAGTCACTGGTAGAAAAAAAGCAACTAATATAAACTTTTTAAGGGAAAATATGAAATGAAAGTTAAAAATTGTCGTTTTGATTTTTAAGTAAGTATAGTGAATTTGCAACATAGCGTGCTAGAAATATAAAAATATTATTGCGAGTCTGCAATAGGTACCAGGTTTCGGTTTGAATTTTTTTTACGGAGCTTCATTATAAGTTGATGAAATAGTCTGATCATAGGAGAGAATAACTCCTTACCTGGAAATAATTTCTCTAAAAGAAAGATTTTGCATATACATAGTACTAGTGCCTAGTAATAACATACTAAAAGTCAACATTCGTGCATGCTGTGCTACGGGCGCCATCTTGGAAAATGGCGGCCAATTCATAGTCTTATCTTATGGACGGATGGGAATATCGAAATTTATATGATTGTTTCATCTCGAATCAAATTACATTATAGTTCAGCAGGAATTGAGGAAAAGCTGTATAGAGGAAATAATTCCCCAATTTTTCATTTCTTTACTATCATTGTTGACTATTAGAGAAGACGCAATGGGACAAGAAATATTCATGATTATTTTAATTCGAGATAGAATATCTGTAATCAATTTTAATTGTACTGAATCTCCAGTCAACTATATAATTAGCATTAAGAGTGTTGTGCCAAAGTACCCACTGTACATCTCAACTGTTTCCTGCTCGAATTATTGCTAATTCGTTGATGTTTTATTTGAAACATGCACCAGTGGATGTGCCGAATTGCCCCATTCCCGATACTTCCTCCCAGTATGAATAATGCTTCTCACTTGGTACTTCCTTTCCTTTCCTTCCTTCAGTTCTATTCTTGCGTCTTTTCTGACCAGTTTATCTGTTTTCTTATGGCACATGTTGCCCCAGAGTCTTCGCATCCACTCCGGTTCTGCATCAGCTGCCTTAGTAGGCTTTAGAGCTGCTTGGCTCTCACTGATGTAGATTCTTCACACCATTTCATGCGCACGGACTCTTATGCCAGTATGAATAATGCTTCTCACTTGGTACTTCCTTTACTTACCCACAGGTCGATTGAGACTCGTTCAAGACTGTTCTTGCGTATTCCCTGATCAGTTTGTCTGGTTTTTATGGTATATATTACCTCAATGTCCTCGCATCCACTCCAGTTCAGATCTGCTGCCTCTGTAGGTTTAAGAACTGCTTGGTTGCCAGTGATGATGTAGATTCTCATATTAGTGTATATCCTTTGTACCATTTCTTGCGCGCAGACACCTATGCCTGACACTTCTGCTTGGAACACTTATGGTACTAACCAGGTTCAATCTAATGTCTGTCCTTGGTTGATTCCCAGTAACTTCTGCTCCGGTACTACTTGTCGTTTTTGATCCGCCAGCATCGTTTGGATGTCTTCGTAATAATTTCCTACCAGCAGTTATATGTACTCTGAAAATACTCCGACAGTACTTTTATTTTTTCTGAATTTACCCTTTGGGTTACCTAAAATTATAATTTAATTCCCGATGGCCAGCTGTCACATGCATACTTCCAAAGATTCGACGAAACCCACGGGAAAACCTGAGTTACATGGAAATTGTATGAAATTATATGAATTATATGAAATTTCGAACTGTTTCGTTTAGTTTGGAAGGTCGAGGAGTTCCGAGAGAGGACCTGAGCCATGGCTTATTGGCTATGTAACTTTATTTTCTCATATATGGAATTCTATAATTGTATGGTAAGAAATGTTTTTAAACTTAATAAAAATAGTTAAGTGTGGGTAGTGTTTGTAAGAGTGTTTGTTAATGCTGTGTGATCTTTATTTTTTTAGTTTTTTGGCGTTTCAGTACAGAGTACGGATATCTTTGCCTAAAAGCTCTCTAAAGACGTATGTGATTACTGTTAGCTCCTTACAGTATCGGCCAATAAATGTTGATGATCCAGAAGCTTTTTGTTGAAGTAAATTTGTATTATCATCCAGACGGGACAAAGCGGAGTTCGAAATTACAGTATTTTTAATTTTTCTCGGATAAAATAATACTTTTAAGTACGTAATTGTCTCAAAGTGTATTTTGCTACTTTAGGAATTAAGGTGTATTTAAATATGACATCTGTATCACCTAAGATAGCCCATGTTGTTTCGGTCAGTTACTTAAAAATAGTTATAGGAATTATGAAAAAACCTGGACAGATCGATTTAATTTTTCAAGTGCTTCAGCGATGACGTCATCAAATGGGACGATATGGTGAGTGACATTTGAAAGATCTACTAGGGATTAACTCGCTACTTTCTCTGAATCACAGTATTTCGACAGCCATTGTGTGACCTATGCATCAAATTGTGCTGTCATTTAAAAAATCCGCGCTCAATGATAAGACAACGTTAAGTAGTTGTTCAGGTTCTTAAAAATGAAAAAAAATCGTCTCTGTAGAGCTGCAAAGTCAGATTTTTGTTAATATATATATTCACTGATGAGGCTACTCTACTTTCATGACATGATCGACATAGAACCTTCACGTAAGAATATTAAGAAAGCATAAAAAATCTCGTTCTTTCAACGAGAGGTCTGAATTCTCGTATTGAGAAGAGTTTTCAAATGCGATGCCACTGGTACCATTTAAAAATTATATCTATTAAGTCATTATTGCCATATTGATGACTTCATAGATGTCATCGCTGGAAGATGCGCATTAAAAAATTAAATCGAGCAGTTCGAAGTTATACATCAATTTCTAGGCGACCATAATAATTAGAATTACTAGATTCGGGTGTGCATTTTGTACGTAGAGATGAGTCAATGTTTTTATTGCGATCCATGTATATTTTAGGTGATTCATGATCGTCTAACTAGCGCTTCAATAATGCAATAGGTAATATATCATTGGCTTTTTATGTTTTAGTATGCAGGTCTTCTTTCATGAGGTAAGGCATTAGTACCCTGCTTTGCTTTGCATGTTTGTTTATAAAATTACGTTTTTTCTATATTTAAATAAATTCATCGTTTGTATGGAAATTTCATTCTAGGATTATGATGATGCAGTTGTTATGAGAACTTCACTTCATTCGCTGTTTCAGCAAAATTCAAAAAGTCATCTGTCGAACGCAAGGTAGGAATTACCCACTGTTCAGTGACAAATGCTGTCTTGCATCAAAAGTAAACAAATTAAATACAAATCTTTTTAGTTTGTTAAGTCGGAAATGACTTATACAGGGCGTCAACCAGATTTTTCACAAGCTATATCTACCTCAGTTGAAAAGATAGAGATATGAACAAGATATTACGTTAAATGGGATCCAATCAAGTTTTGAATGACACCTAAACGTACCTCTTAATCATCCACTTGTTTTGTTTACTAATTTACATAACAGTTGACAGTAAATTGGCTGTAAAAGTCACTCCGCAGCCACAAGCTGTCAAACCGCATTTTTTCAGCTTTATAGTATGTAGTATAACAAGAGTCACTACTATTTGTTTCAGCTGCTATTGAACTCTTGCTACAGCTCTAAAAGGCATATTAATATTGATAATAATAAATAGTCTTTAGTTCCCAAAAAAGAAATTACACGAAACTCGTACAAACTAACTATAATAAAAAATATACAAATTGCTGCTTACCAGATATCTAAATGGAGTGCCTCAAGGTTTACATATTGGTCTCTTATTGTTCAATCTGTTTATCAATTATACTGCTAAAAATATTGTTTGTAAATTTTTGTTCTCTGTCCTAACTACAGTATTAACAACGTGAGCTTGCGTAGCGCAAACACTGAGAAAAAGCAGCATATTTTCTTTAAAAGCGTTAGGATTTCTTAAGAGAATGACTCAAGATTTGTCCGATTTATGTGCCATAAATAAACACAAGGAGTATTTATTTAAACCGCGAGGAAACTAAATCATTTTTGGGAATTTATTCCTTACACAGTAGGCGCTAATATTACGAGGTTTGTCTCGCCTTTAGAATTACACAAACTTACAAAAAAAAAAAAACAAAATCGTGAACGAGAATTAAGACCCACTTTTCTTCATATTTTTTGGGGCGCTGAACAGGAATCTGAAGTCGGAATAGCATGTATGTGGACGAATTTTCGAACTAGATGTCAAAATTGGACGAAAATCATGAAATATCTTGATTTGTGATATTCCAGGTTCGAAATGAATAGTGGAAAAGGAAGATACTATAAATACATCAAGCCCAGTCTAAATAATAAACCTTGGTTCGCGGCTATACCTGCCAATAAAAAACTTGTCTCCACACTGACTAGATTGCGTATAAATCATGGGCTATTTCCCACCCACAAATACCGGATTAACTTGGCACAAAATGAAAACTGCGAATGCGGTGAAAGGGAAGATGCTGAACACATTATTTTAAATTGTAATTTAAGGCAGAACTCGGTACACGAATTTATGAAAAAAATAAGCAGCAACCATATACCACAGCCATTTAATTTAATCGATATATTAAGGTCAAATAATTTAGAAATATATTTATTTATTTTTCTATTTGAATATATAGAAAAAAATTAAATTAAAATATAATGTAAGAAATACAAAATTTTGTATTATTAGAAATTTAAGTCTACTCTGTTCTTATCCTATGTTTTAAATCTTTTGACTTTCCGTGGTCCAGTGTTGTGATGTAAAAGCCATGACGGGCCCCTTGGCAAACTTATGGTCTTCGTTAAAATCCCCTCTAAATAATAATAATAATAAAAAAACAGATTAAAAAAAGTGAAAAAAAAGAGGAGAAAAAGAAAAAGAGAAAAAAAAAAGAGAAAAAGACAAATAAATAGAAGAAAAAAAAAACGAAAGAAAAAAAATTGTTTCAGTTTTATTCAAATGCATGTGTATATAATTATATATAAGAAATTGTTTAATTTAGTTAACAGAATGTTAGTAGTTTTATAGTTATTATTATTTTTTAGTATTTGCCGACCTTATGGACTTAATGTTCTGATACATTGGTGTTGTGTGAATGGCTTTGCAGCCACAGCCATATATTACGAGTATAGATGATAGATAGATAGAAATGAATAGAAAAAAATTGAGAGACATGGAAATGTCATTTTGGGAGAAAATACATTATTTTCCAATGTATTGCATTACTTGATAGAGCCTATTATACAAAATTTCCGAAGATATTGCTCTTAACAGTGGTTTATAAATATATTTATGTAGATTGATTCGCGATTGTATTAAATTTGGAGATCAGTTATTTTTTGCTCGTTTCCTGACACTTTTGTCATCGAATGATCTACGCAATGGATTTCTTTTTTTTTGGTTTATATGCCTCTTGGACTGTTTCTATCTTTAATGACCAACAAAAGTATGCCATCATATTGATATCCCATCATCCTTGATACAGTGGCGGCTGGTGAAATTTCAATATTTTTTTTCTCGTCTGTGGCGCATGGGACCCATACGAAACTTGGGAAATAACATCTAGAGAAGCACTTCTCTAATGACCCCTAAAAAATTTTGAAAAAGCAGTTTGCGAAAAAATTTTTGAAAATTCGCTAGCCTCCCCTGGGTCTAGGGACCCCTGTTTACTTTTATTTTTTTTTGTCATATGCATTTGACTTTTCATAAAAATGCATCGACAGATTTTGGAGTTTGTGAAAATATTTTCATTACTAACTGAGATACAACGAATTGAAATATTGTAATTTGTTAAATTGTAAATTACAAAATTTCAATTCATTGTATTTCAGTTAGTAATGAAAATATTTTCACAAACTCTAAAATCTGTCGATGCATTTTTATGAAAAGTCAAATGCATATGACAAAAAAAAATAAAAGTAAACAGGGGTCCCTAGACCCAGGGGAGGCTAGCAAATTTTCAAAAATTTTTTCCCAAACTGCTTTTTCAAAATTTTTTAGGGGTCATTAGAGAAGTGCTTCTCTAGATGTAATTTCCCAAATTTCGTATGGGTCCCATGCGCCACAGACGAGAAAAAAAATATTGAAATTTCACCAGCCGCCGCTGCCTTGATACCGTTTCTCCATTCCCTAAACTCATAGAAGTAATTTTAACATCTGCCACTTATGTTCTTCATATTTTATATATTTTTACTTCCACATCCAGTGGAAGTATAGTAACGACAAAAAAATTTTTAAAAATTTTTATTGTTCAAATAGGCTTAGAATGTCACGAAACGTCGAGATTTTAAGTTTGAACGAAAAAAAAATTTCTGTCTGTCGGTCTGTCTGTCTGTCGGTCTGTCTGTCGGTCTGTCTGTAACTTTTTTTGTGCGCACGTTTACTCTGGAACCGTTTGAGATATTGACTTGAAATTTGGTACACATATGTACTTTAACGAGATCTAGAACTAGATTATATTTTCATCGTGTTCCGTCGAAGGGTTGGGGGGTAAATTGGGGTAAATTTGGGGAAAATAGGTAAATCATGCAGGTAAGAGTCGATAAA